>CAWLCW010000022.1:5108072-7662109 GCA_963856015.1 Helicoverpa assulta
AGAGAGTTGACATTTTCACAGATGATGTATTTCTGTTGCCGCCGATATCGATAACTGCAGCAGGCATAACTGGCGATAACTGCGGTTTTATAAATAATGGTACGGAACCCTTCGTGCGCGAGTCCAACTCGCAATTGACCGGTTTTTTATTGCTTTGTCTCTCATGGCAAATGTGATATGTATGTATATTATGTTTATGTATATCCATATATTCTATTTTTTTTTCTTTGTAAGTGATATCAAAAACTGCACCTACCACCTATTTCTCCACCACCCAAAGGTAGACTGGGAGAAAACGCCTAAGGCGTTAAGTCCATTGTGCAAAATGTGCATTAATGGACATACTCAGAGACATTTAATGGTTACTTAAGTGCTTAGTGCAGAATTTCTATGAGAATCTGTCACTAAGGAGTGACTTAAGTAATCATTAAATGTCTATGAGTGCGGAGGTAAGTGTTATAAATAAAAATAAAAAACATAACCCCCACCCTAACGCAGTCGGTTAAAAAGGGACTTTTTCCACCGCCTATTTGAAACAAATGTACTATGACAAATGATTAAACAGTTTAATTGGCTCCTGCTCATTTTGAATGACGGATGCGAAATCCTATTAATCGCTATTTAGGAAAAATTATATGAATTATCCATAGTGTATAAAACAGAATAATATCAGAAGTCAAGTCGCCTAGATTTTTAAAAAATAAAGCAAAACATATATCATAAGTTTCCTACGAGCCACTGTTTCGGAGATCTGGACTAAAGGGTAATATATACAAAAAATTTTAATAAAATTGAGTACTTAGTATACTTCAAATACTAAGTACTCAATTTTCAACGTGCTAAAAATTTGCTCTGCTCTCCGACGCGGTTTATCTGAACGGACCCTCATCCTCCGAGCCTTTTTCCCAACTACGTTGGGGTCGGTTTCCAGTCTAACCGGATGCAGCTGAGTAGGTACCAGTGTTTTACAAGGAGCGACTGCCTATCTAACCTCCTCCACCCATATACCCAGGTTAGAATAATAATGTTTCCTCTTTATTATATTAGTGGGTAAAGGACCTACCTCTCAAGTATGAGGGCGCGGGTTCGATCCCAGGTCAGGCAAGTACCAATGTAACTTTTCTAGTTTGTATGTACTTTCTAGGTATATCTTAGACACCATCGACTGTGTTTCGGATGGCACGTTAAACTGTAGGTCCCGGCTGTCATTGAACATCTTTGGCAGTCGTAACGGGTAGTCAGAAACCAGTAAGTCTGAGTCGCTTCTTGTAAAGCACTGGTACGCAGCTGAATCCGGTTAGACTGGAAGCCGACCCCAACATGATTGGGAAAAGGCTCGGAGGATGATGAGGATGATGAGATATTTGTTTCACGTACTGCTATTAATGTACCTATCGATTAAATTTTTTCTAAAAATTTTGATGTTACCTGTGGATAGCGTTGTGGGTTACATTATGACCATAACATGTTACATTAGTTGTAAGATCTTATAATTCAACTGTTAGCTGTTCCCTAAAATAAAAAATAAAAATAGATGAGCGGGGAATCATCGCATAAAAAAAAAGTTGAACTTCTGTTTTCTACTTTCTTAAGCGCATAACAATAGAAGTAGTAAGTAAATAAAATGCTTGCTGTGACCGCGTCTTAACCAAATCGTTTTTGTACTTCATACAATACTTAATAGCTTACTTAAAAAATGAAGCTCTTATATTTATTGTTTTTGTGTTTTCTACTGATTGTCGGCATTGCCGCTGATAAGGAGAATGATGGTAAGTGAATATTTTTTTAATATAATTGTGTGGCTATAACCTAGTGAATTTTTTTTGAGACATTTGATTCTACATTTCATCAAATTATACCTCTATTTACCTTCACATAAAGGGTGTGTCGTTCACAATCACATCAAATCCTATCGGATATAAGTACTTTATGAGATTCTATGACGATTTGTAAAAAAAATAACCTAATCCATTCAGTGGTTTAACCACAGGAGTCATTTTTCATGTGTAAAGCAGAGATAAAGTTAGGAGTATCGAATGTTTTGATCAGTTGACAGCTATCAGTTTTCAAATGAGAATTTCAGTTGTTTGTAATGACCATATCATTACAATGATCATTATGATCATTACCATATCATGTTCTAATTTTCGCACATTTTTATTCTACACTCAGCGGCACGGAATTTGGCCCAAACAAATACAAGTAGATATCAGCTCAGATAGCTGTTGTAAATTCTAATTTCATATGACATATTGTCAGTTCTTTCGTAATTGTTAATTAAAATACAGAAAAATGTGTGTCTGTTTAAGTTTTGTAACACTAGAAACAGATTCCGTTGTTGGAACACAAAGCAGAAAGTTAAGTTTAAATTCAGATAGAAATTGCCGAAGTACTAAGCACGTTCCAAAAAAAATTTATGATTATGATCGTTTTTTGTTTCTCTTTTTTTCACAATTTGATCTGAAAATTACCCTCACTGCAGCTCAAGTTGCTCAAGTAGTGTTTGTTGCTAAGACGTCAAGGGCGGAAGCAGCGGAAGATGGTTGAAACTTTAAGTGCACCGCGTACAAGTTAAAGATATGCATAGAAAATGTATGACCAGACTGGCCTTTACACAAGAAGACCAGGAAGTGGGGGTGTAAGGTGTTCGTCGGCGCACGACGACCGATTTATCGTACGTGCAATAATGAAAAATCGGTTTCTCACTGCGTTAGAGATACGTCAGCCTTTGCAAACAGCAAGAGAGGTCAACGTCCGCAAGTGCACAATAAGAAGAAGGATGGAGGAATGGGATTTGCGTGCTCGAAGACCAACTCGAGGCCCGGAACTTCTCCCGCACTATCGCATAGCCAGACTTAGGTTTGCAAGAGCACTCGCAAATTAGACGCATGACCAATGGAGTAAAATTTTATGGACCGACGAATGCAGAGTCGTCTTAAGAGCTCCAGACGGCCGTGAATGTGAATGGAGAAAGCGCGGAGAATGGTTTCTTCCCACCACTACCAAGTAAACAGTCGGTTTTCACGGTGGGTCCATCTTGGTTTGGCGAGGCATAAGTTCAGAAGCCCGTACTGAATTATTGGTTGTCGAAAGTTGTCTGAAAACAGTGCGGTATATTGAAGAGATCCTTCAAAATCATGTTTTATCCTGTCAGGGATTCATAGGAAGTGAAGAATTTCGTATAATGCAGGACAATGCTCGACCTCACGCAGCTCTTTGCGTAACCGATTAGTTGTTCTAGGTCGGTATTCAAAAATTGGACTGGCCTGCAAGAAATCCAGCCATGAATCCTGTAAAACATGTCTAGAACATGCTTAAAAGACAGGTCCAAGCAAGTCGTAACCCACCACAGACTCTTAGTGAACTGAAAACCGCGCTGGTAGTTGCCTGAGAGGAGATCTCTCAGGTGGAGATAAAAAACATCATCCAGATCATGCCAGATCATACGCAGACAGCCATCAGATCAAGAGGAAGAAACACCCATTATTAAAATTCGATAACTTTCTGTTTTGTTAAAAATGTTGAATTTAAAAAGTTTATGGTGATTATTGCGGTAAAGGACTCTGTTTTCTAACTCAATGAAACTTAATGAAAATCCTCACAATTCTGTTGTTTTTTAGTCATTTTCTTTTGGAAAATGAGTAAATTAAACAATTTTAAAATAAAAATTCCGATTTTTTATTTAAATAATGGTTATAAGGCTCAAATGTGCTTGGGCCAGATTCCGTGCCGCTGAGTGTATTTAATTTGTTTAAAAAATTAAGTTTTTTATTTTTACGTTTTTCTTTGTGTTAATCGACATATATTAACCAGTATATTAACGCATTTCATTTAATGTGATTTTGAACGACACACACACCCGATATAAGTTATTGATGTCCAAGATTATTGGTTTCTTTATTTTTTTAATTTTAGATTCTAAGTTACATTAGTAATTATTTTGGAGCTTGTGACTTCACAACAGGCACACGATCCAACCTATCATAAGGTGAAGCAACATTCCGTGCGGTCGGTCCGCGGATGGGTGACCATCTTGTGTCCATACGTAACATAAGATAATTATCAATAACTAAAGCAGTATTTTTTGCAGCTGAAGACATAGTTCATAAAAATACTATTAGCCGGCTTTTCACATTGGGATTAAATAATATTTTATTGCTCTTCATACATTTCACCTTGTGCTATAAAATATATATTACATCCCAAACTATAAATATTTTTTCAACATGTATGATGATTGATGAGCGATAAAATTTTATATCTCAGGATGTAATATATGGGCTGCGGGTTGTTCGAAAGAGATACCGCGGCCCTGGTACATAAAAGGCCTATGACGGAACACGACGGTTTTTAGTCAGTAAGAGTCTGACACTCACTCACCGCTGCTAACCCACAGCGGGAGGGGTCATTTGATGATTTTTGACGTCGTTAAAAAAAAAAAAAGGATGTAATATATACTATATCCCATAGTGAAAAGCCGGCAATTTTCTCCAATAGATTATAGGAACCCTTTATAATTTCAGGAACGGAACAGCCGCCTTTCATGATTCTCGATAGAGTTCTACCGGCGAGTAAAATGATAAAGATTTACAAAGACAACAAACAAGGGACAACACAGCCAATACAGCCTTGATTAATGGGTTTAAGAAGGAAAAGTAATAACAGTATTTTTTTTTTCTTTTTCTTTACAACAGCAAAAAAAGATAACCTGCCTGAAAAAATCATTTCGCGTCTTGGCACGGCAAAGGATTTTAATGCTAATTAAGTTATTTTGAATCTTATTTCAATGAATTTAGAATCTATGATACTTTATTTGTATCCAAGATGCCACTGCATGCCACGAGACGTATAGGACACTTAGGGGTCGAGGAATTATGAATGCTAGCTAGTTGAAATAAGGTTGAAACTTGTACAGCATTTTGGTGGTCATCAATGCCAGAGTGGCTGGGCTTTCAACTGGATGTCACGGCATGCCGCGGAATGCTACTGCACGACCTGCCGTGCCATGCCGTGCCACGCCGTTAGTGGGCGCCGGCCTTAAGGACTCGCACTACATTTCATCATCCTCCGAGCCTTTTTCCCAACTATGTTGGGGTGGGTCACGTAAATGTCGGTCCTGATTTCTCTCCGGTCGTGTCGGATTGCCGTCCCATCGGGTTATGAGAGTGAAGGAATAATTAGTGCACCTGTGTCTGCGCAAATGCTTGTGCACTATAATATGTCCTACGCAGTTGGCTGATCTCCTTACATGAGAACAGCCGCCGTGGCCGATAATCGATAGATATTGCTAATAAGTTATGTAATTTTAATTTCAGGTACAAATAAAGCGCCACCTTTCATAGTTCACACAAATATTCTGGCGTCAACTGGCACATCTCTACGTACAAGCCAGTGGAACACTCAAACTTTGATTAATCAGTTTACGAACAGAATTAATAACGAAAGCAGGTTTATAAGAAAAACGGAAAGAAGAAAAACGAGTAAAAATGATTTTTTACAGCATATATTATCATCGGCAAGGATATTGAGCCCTGACCTTCACCTGCGCAGAAGTGATTTATTGGTTTATTGCCATAGGATTTAGTGTACAGTGCGCAAAGCGATCCCCACTCTTCCGCCGAGAGCTTATTATCCGTGCCGATAACTATACCTAATAAACTTGACCTGCTCGAATTGGATAAGTTAGTTGTACCATTTAACTATAACGATAACCAAACCATAACCAGCCGTATACTTGCCGCCCATTGGTCAAAATCAGCGATTTGACAACTGAAAACGGTTCGGATATCAAAATGGTGAAACTGGGACTAATTTGAGATTTTAGAACCGCCATGTTGATAATATGTAATTGACGAAACAGCAGTTGACGACTGGTCAAATTCAATACATTTATTGTACTAAGAAAAAAATATCATTTTTTATGTAATTTGTGTGAAATATAAACTGTGACGTCACATTTGTCACTTCAAGCTTGTTGTATATTTATTTTGCTTTAAAAGCTTTTTCCATCGAAACAATACATGATATCATCTTCCTGCCCTTATCCCAAAATAGTGAATTAAAGTGACATCCTAACTAATATTATAAATGTGAAAGTAACTCTGTCTGTCTGTCTTTTCTTCACGCCTAAACTACTGAACCGATTTATGTGAAATTTGGTACAGACATAGTTTGGAACTTGAGAAAGGACATAGGATAGATTATTTTTATCTTTATTACAAAAAAATATAAAAATAAAATTTATTGCGGACGAATAGCGCCATCTATTGGTCAAACCAAAAATCCGCCGGAAGTCATTATTACACGCGAACGAAGTCGCGGGCCAAAACTAGTTTAAAATATTATTCAGTCCGTCAAGTCGTAGTCAACTACCCAGCTGAAAACAAATTGTATTTTAATTCGTGTTTGTTTAATTCGAGGATTTGCTCACGAACAAAACCACCAATTAGTATCTATTGCAAGGCCTATTATGACGTAAGTATATTGAATAAGCAAGGAGACAAACAATGGATAAAACTAGTTTTAAAAACTAAAAAACGCGCCAATGGATTATAGTTAGAGAGTTCAAATTTTCACAGATGACGTATTTCTCTTGCCGCTATAACAACAAATACTGAAAACTAGAATACAATAAAAATTTTGGGGGGCTCCCATACAAGAAACGTGTTTTTTTTTGCTCATTTTTGCTCTGGTATGGAACTCTTCGTGCGATTCATATTCGCACTTGGCCGGTTTTTGAGAATACAAATGAACGAATAGAGCGAATTTTAACACAGCGACCCTTCGCACTGTGAGCTTCTGGAAGAACAAAATTAACCCCGCTATACCAAGAGCATCTTGTGAAACCTGTATCAAATAAAACTCGTATTCCCGTTTTATATATTTTTAGACCCCAACCATTACAGTAGGTATTAAATACTTGCTCTGGCTGGACTTAGCTCACAACGTTGTTGAATTTCTTGGAACATCCACGTAGGTACTTGTCGGGTAAAAATGAAGCATTTCTACATATTTTTTTGGTGTTTTATATAAGTGACTGCTGATACTAGGATAAATGGTAAGTGACCGTATTTCTTATAGAATTAGGCCCTAATTCACCAAAAACATAAACGTCAGTTCTCTTAAATCAACTTTTTGCTATTATTAATTTTTGCGTTAAATTTTCAAAGGCGTTGAGCTTGGGCCTCAGCAGTGCCAATCTAAGTAAGCTAGGGCCCTATGTTACTGTTACAGCCTTTTTATCGTCCCACTGTTGGGCACAGGCCTCCTCTCACAAGGATTGAGCATTAATCACCACGCTTGCTCAATGCGGGTTGGTGATTTCAGACTTAATAGTCCAGGTTTCCTCAAGATGTTTTCCTTCACCTTTTTATCGGCCATTGGTGTCTAAGATATACTTAGAAAGTACATATAAACTTAGAAAAGTTGCATTAGTACTTGCCTGACCTGGAATCGAATCCACACCCTCATACTCGAGAGGTTGGTTCTTTACCCACTAGGCCACCACGACTGGGGACCTATGAATCTAAAAAATACAATAAAAGTCATGAGCAACGGCACGGGACCTTTTGGCCCTAAACCAAAATAGTTACCTTCATATAATTATGCAAGTTTGAAAAATTCTAGATTCTTCTCTTGTCTTTGTCAAAACTCAATTCATTGGTTTTGCTTTCAGAAATCCCTATAACATTGAATGCTACTATTCCACTTGAAGAGACAACGCCTCAAAACTATGGTAAGACTTACGTAATTCCTATTTAGGTACCTATATTCATTTATTCTATAATCCCTGTTTGTTTAGTTTGTGCGCTATAACCACTAAGCCAGTGGCGGCGTAGCATCGGGTGGCACCCGGGGCGAGTGCCAATTGGTCACCTCAAAATATTTGATGACTTTTTTAAGGAGAGAGAGGGTGACTCGGAATGTGTCACCCCTCTCAGTCCCGCCTCGATGTCTCGCGCATGAATTGTACTGTAGTAGTTTTGTTGAAAATTTGAATATTGCGCATCGACTGGTAGTGAACTTAGGTTTTGCAAATTGCAAGATATATCTTTTTGGGTAAAATGTCCTGTCCAAGATTGTTTACCTTTAGTTAAGTTCCTGCCCAAATTGAATAGTTAAATGATCATAATAAAATGTGACCTTTTCCTAACCTGTGCTTTCAGAAATCCCTATACAATTGAATGCTACTACACCTCTCGAAGAAACGACACCACAAAACTATGGTAAGACTTAGGTAGTATCTATTTAGCTAACTATATTTCTTCTTCCTCCGACCCTTTTTCCCAAACTATGTTGGGGTCGGCTTCCAGTCTAACCGGATGTAGCTGAGTACCAGTGCTTTACAAGGAGCGACTGCCCTATCTGACCCCCTCAAACCAGTTACCCGGGCGACCCGATACCCCTTAGTTAGACTGGTGTCAGACTTACTGGCTGTCAAGGCTGTTCAATGACAACCGGGACCTACACTTTAACGTGCCATCCGAAACACAGTCATCGGTGTCTAAGATATACTTAGAAAGTACATACAAACTTAGAAAAGTTTTGATTGGTACTTGCCTGACCTGGAATCGAACCCGCGCCCTCATACTTGAGAGGTTGGTTCTTTACCCACTAGGCCACCACGACTTTTTTTTGGCAATCCCAATCCTATTAAATAAATGATGATGATTATTTCTCTTTTCAGGATATCTGACGCAGCAGAATGATACTATTCCGAATAGACACCAAGAACCAAATGTTGGTAAGACTCACTTTTTATAGACTTTTGTAGGAGTCCAGAAGAATATGTAAAAGAAAATGTTTTAGTAGGACGTAAAATGTATTGGTATGGTAATGAGATCAGTTTAAAAATTACTGCTTTGGAGCCATATTGCAATGCTCCTTGATTTATCATCATCCCATAAGATGCACCTTTACAATAAATTAACTATTTTTTGTACCTTCTTCGTGTGTGCACAGGATAACTCCACCTTAACAACTACTCAAATATGTATAGGCGATTAACACACGGAACCGCGCACCGCCGCGGTAGGCGGTGAAGCGGATCTCATGTCGCATTGACCTGTATTAAATCCGTTGATGCCTAACACACGTACACCGCCTGACCGCGCGTTCGAGCGGTGCTCTTTTGTTCGAGCGCCACCGCCCTCCGCGGCGGTGCGCGGTGCCGTGTGTTAATCGCCATATATATTTGTCGGGACACCTTTTCACACAAGGTCGGTTAGCCCCATGGTAAGCTATTAATTAACTTGTGTTATGCGTGCTAACACATCTGATAAACTACTTAAAGCTACATATACGCATATTTATCACTACATAGTATAAAACAAAGTCGGTTCTTCTGTCCCTATGTCCCTTTGCACGCTTAAATCTTCAAAACTACGCAACCGATATTTATGCGTTTTTTTTAAATAGATAGAGTGATTAAAGAGGAAGGTTTATATGTATAATAACATACATTAAATAGTGCCGAAATACTGTTAACTCGTGCGAAGCCGGAGCGGGTCGCTAGTAAATACATATTATAACACCCAGACCACGGCCAACAATCATGCTCATCACATGTCGACCGAACCGGGAATCGAACTCTGGACCTCAGGTTCAGCTGTCCGGCATGATGACCATTGCGCCAGATCGAGGTCGTCAAACAACAATATTTACACATTTGTTAACCACTAGCCGTCTTCCCGCGGTTTCACCCGTGTCCCGTGGGAACTGCCCGTACCGGCTTCATGCTCAAGTTAGACTTTTTGTCGGACAGATAATCGGACCGATTTTTTGTAGGACATTATGACCGACTTTTTGTTGGACGTGTTCTTTTGGACGGTTGCTATCAGTGTGTTCTATTTTTACTCCTACTAAAAATCGGTCGCCGATTTAACGGACGTGGACGGAAGCCTATGTAGGAGCATAGGTAGAGTATAGTTCTGTAATATTTTTCAGGTGCAGCTGCTGCCTCAGCCATTATGCCCTTACCGCAGTTACAAGATATTTTCAATAAAAAAGGTTGACTGGATAGAAGTTCTAATGTCTGATAGGATAGTTTTTTAAGCAGTGCACAAAAAAGGCGTGGTTCAGAAACAGTAACAGAACATATCTGCATTATTAGTTTAAAAAAAAAAACTTTTTTTAGCCGCGATCAAATCTTTTGAGTGAGACCATGTACTTAAAATGGCAGCTTTTTTTATCAATAACTCTTTTTTTTGTACTAAAACATCAAAGTAAAACGTATCCTTAAAACTTTCTTCTAATTTTTTTTATTATTTACTTATTGCATGAATTATTTTTACAATTAAAATTAAAAACTCCTCTCACAAATCAAATCAATCAAAACTCATTTATTCAAACTTGGCTGCAAAACAGCACTTTTCGAACGTCAAAAAAGAAATTACAAAAGACAGCCCCCAAGACGCCCACCCTTCACCACTTCCTATGTGTTTTTGCTGGGAAGAAGAAGTGGCGCAACAAACTCCCCAGCAACACATGTCTGTCTGTAGGTTAGAAGAACCTTTCAACAAAGTACAGTGAGTATATTGCAGTATGCAATACTCAATATTGTCATAAAATAAAATTACATAAACAAAATTACACGGAGAAGGATTGAGCATTAATCACCACGTTTGCTCAATGCAAGTTTGATTCAGAGAAAATTGTACAATGCAAGTTATTATTTAGTGCATGAAGAGCTACAGAAGGTACATGGTGAGTTTTAGTCAGTGAGAGTCTGACACTCCCTCACGCTGCACCCACAGCGGGAGAGGTCATGATTTCTCATTAAAAAAAATTGGTGTAAGTTTTCGCAAAATTAAGTAAATAAGTGTATATTTACGTATAGAAAATATTATTGTATAACTTCTTATTATAGACCATTTCATTCAAGAAAGGAATTTAAATAAAGTTTCTCGTACACGAGAGAACATGATAAAAAAAAAAACATTTTGCAAAAGAAATCAGACCAACTTCAATAATTTATAATATTTCAACCTAAAACCTTCCAAGTCTGACTACTAAACTGAAAACCGCATCAAAATCGGTTCAGCCAAACGTGACAAAATCGCTCATAAACGTACACAACACACATACAGATCAAACTGAGAACCTCCTTCTTTTGAAGTCGGTTAAAAATATCCCTTTCTTCAATTATATTAATACCTATCCACTTACTTGTCACTATTGGGAGCTGCCAGCAGTTCCGTAGCCCTGGTGATGAAGACCTGCACCAGGGATCCAAGGTTGCCAGTCTGAGGGTTATTCTGCAGGAACTTCTGAAGTAAAGCCTCCGTGCTGCCATCGAACATTAGCTGTTCATCACTGGAATAGAGGAAAAAAGGTTTTATTTAATAAACAAGAATTAAACAAAAAAAACACGCTTTTAGGACGCACCAAAAATCATATCTTATCTAGTCATGTATTGTTATCAGAACTCAGAGCATGTGCAAAATTTCATCCTAATCGAAGACCAGGAAGTGGGTCAAATTAGGATTCCAAGATGTTCTTACATACATGTTTACAAGTGAAGCTAATATTGGTAAGCGTCGTAATTAATAAAAAATATAACCGGCCGTTTTTCTATGGAAGTGAAATCTAAACTGTTTATGAGAAAAAACGGAACCCAAAAAAAACAGAGCAACATTCGGGTAACTACTTAAAAAGTGATGGACAAGAAAAACCCACTTATTATTAGTCATTCTGAAATATCAGCCTTACTGCTGACCACTTTCATCTAAATTCATCCTGTAATGTTAGCCTGAAAGAGAACCTATATAAGATTAAAGAGCTATGTAATAGTCCTGCCTCGTTGGTCTAGGTGTCGCAAGTGCGGCTACTGAGCACGAGGTCTCGGGTTCGATTCCCGAGTCGGGCCGAAATCGCTTTGTGGGTTTTAGAAGACTTCCACAAAGCAGCCCGGAGCCTGAAGTTGGTGATTGATACACCCGTGCATCGGAGAGCACGTAAATGTCGATCCTGCGCCTGATCTCTCCCCGGTCGTGTCGGATTGCCGTCCCATCGCGCGCAGAGAGTGAAGGAATAGTGAGTGCACCTGTGTCCAAGCAAATGCTTGTGCACTATAAGGCCTCTGCCTCGAATTTTGCGGGCAGCGGGGCGGCAGCGGCGGCGGCGCGGGAGCGGCAGGATCTTACGCGTATAATCAAATGGACCGGCCCTCGAATACAGCGGCGCGGGAGCGGGCAACGAGCGGTGAGCTCCAGTCAAAACGGTGACCGCCCGCGCCGCCGCCGCTGCCGCCCCGCTGCCCGCAAAATTCGAGGCAGAGGCCTAATATTTCCTGCGCAGTTGGCTAATGCGCCGTAGCCGATAATCGGCTAGGAGGACATCATTATATCATATTTTAGGTTATAGATATATTATTATAATAGCAGAAAGTAAAATGGGTAACAATACAATACTATGTGCTGATGATAATACAAGGAAAAACATATTCATTTGCTAAAACAAACCAATATATGCGACATAACTAAATCTTATCAGATCTCACATCAATCATTGAAACAACGAAAAAAATTAAAATTTAACTGCAATCACTAAATGATAAGAATCTGTAACATTGTTTTATTTAAGTGCTGTTAAAATAACTGATGATATAGAACTTCAAAAATAATCATCAAACTGTTATGGATTTAAAACGTACATTTTAAACCAAATTCACAAAAAGAAGGTACTCGGTTCATGTATTTTTTGAACACTAGGTGTCTTTCTCACACTCACAGCCTTTTTTTTATCGTCCCACTGCTGGGATTGAGCATTAATCACCACGCTTGCTCAATGCAGGTTGGTGATTTCAGACTTCATAGTCCAGGTTTCCTCAAGATGTTTTCCTTCACCTTTTTTATCAGCCACTAGTGTCCAAGATATAATTAGAAAGTACATACAAACTTAGAAAAGTTGCGTTGGTACTTGCCTGACCTGGAATCGAAGCCACACACTCATACTCGAGAGGTTGGTTCTTTACCCACTAGGCCACCACAACTTCTTCCACGACTTCATTATGTGTATTATTTTTTATTACTCTTATTAACAGGAAAGATTTTTATGTGTGATTTTTGTGCACAAGACACAATTGATTTTCTACTGTCTTGTAACTACTAGATTATGCTTGATGCAGACTATGTACTTGAAAGAAGTTTCCATTGGGATGCGGGTAAAAGCATGAGAAACTGTTATGGCCTTACTACAAAAACTTAACCACCTGTTTTACACTTGTCTAAAAAAATTGTGGCTGCAAAATGAACCATATGTCAACGTCATAATTTGACATTTTTTTAGACAAGTCTTAAACTGATGTTTAAAAGTTTTTGTGGTAAGACGGTTAGTTTCAAATAAAATTTCTAAAAGCAGGCAAACAGCTGGTTTTACATTGATTTTATATAACAAAAAAAAACTTATAATACTCACGCACTACTTGGTGGATTGATATTGAAAGCGAGCAACTGGTTCCAGAACGGATCATTCGGGCAGATGACCTCGGACGAACAGAACCTTGTCAGAAGCTCATTGGAAGACAGCTCCGAATATCTGCTTATTGCTACACCCATCTTTATCTGAAAAGTTCCATATAAAAAGCTTTAATAGTAATTGAGTTATTTACAAAAAACCGGCCAAGTACGAGTCGGTCTCGCACACGAAGGGCTCCGTACCGTACGTATTATTTATAAAACTGACCAAAAAATCACGTTTGTTTTATGGGAGCCCCCCAAAATATTTATTTAATTCTAGTTTTCAGTATTTGTTATTATAGTGGCGACAAAAATACATCATCTGTGAAAATTTCAGCTCTCTAACTATCACGGTTCATGAGATACAGGCTGGTGATAGACGGACGGACGGACAGAGGAGCGAAAACAATAGGGTCCTGTTTTACCCTTTGGATACGGAACCCTAAAAAATGGTTGTCTGATACATTATGTTAACGGAACTTTTGATTGTTTTTGAATGCAGACCTGTAGGTTTTTATTTAAGAAAGTCTAACAGTATTTATAACTCAAGAGCGGCTGAATAGATTTAGCTAAAGAGCAAGTTTTTTTATAAAAATCATATGAAACTCTGATCACTTGGATGTGACGAGTCCACCACTAACACAGTGAACTCAATCCTGCTAGTATGAGTTTTAGATTGAGTTCAAAGTTTTTAAAATTTCATTGTTATACATTATATCCATCATCAGCCTATTTATTGTCCCTTTGCTGGGCACAGGTCTCTCCCACAGAGAAGGATGGAATGTTAATCACCACGCCTGCTTAACGTGGTTCAGTGATTTCACATGTTTTCTTTAAAAAGCCATCAGTATCTAAGACTGCCAGCGGTTTCACCCACATCCCGTGGGAACTACTGCCCGTACCGGGATAAAAAGTAGCCTATAGCCTTCCTCGATAAATGGGCAATCTAACACTGAAAGAAATTTTCAAATCGGACCAGTAGTTCCTGAGATTAGCGCGTTCAAACAAACAAACTCTTCAGCTTTATAATATTAGTATAGATATACCTAGAAAGCACATAGAAACTTCGAAAAGTTGTATTGGTACTCCCTTGACTTGGAACCAAACCCACTCATACAGAGAGGTTGGTGCTTTACCCACTAGGCCACAACATTGTAACCATAAACAATTGAATAAATCTAGAAAATTGAATTAAACCTACTTTGTTTGAAATAATCAATAATACTATCAGTAGTTTTTACGTATGTAACACCTACTCGAAACATAGTGCCAATTGAGTATTAAAGTAGGTGCCTGATAAATGATTTCATTACTAAGATAGATATATTATACAATAGTAGATAACCAGTAAGTCTGACTAGACTTAACCAGGCGTATTGGGTTGCCCGGGTAACTAGGTTGAGGAGGTCAGATAGGCAGTCAGTCCTTGTAGAACACTGGTACACAGCTGCATCCGGTGGGACGGGAAGCTGACCCCAGCATAGTTTTAAATAGACCCATATTCGTGTTCTTTGTATTTGTTAACTTGAAAACGTAAAAGTTACCAATTGAGCAGTGATATTGACCCGTTAAGATAAACTTTCTTACTTGCGTGGCGCAGTCGGACAAAATTTTAGTGTTTCACAACAAATTAGTCAATCTATTTCATTGTAACACAGCCACCAACGAAGTAATAAATTGATGTCGCAGAAAGAACTTCCAATAGGACTTTAACACGCATTCGACAACATAAACGTGTGCCCAAATATATAAATTGAATTTTTAGCTTACGATATTTATTTCATATAAACAATTAAACTAACAAACATCATAATAAACTGAGATATCACCAATTTTTTTTAAGTCTTTCAATGACTATGGTATACACGCAATCTTTCTTCGTTTTATCTACAATTAATACTTTCAAGCCGCTATGCTTTATACTATGATAATTCTTACCTGTTATATTCGCAGATTCTAGTCTAAATTTAACATTAATACAGCAATTTAATTAATATTTTAGGCCGCGATTTGTTTTCAGCCACGAAATCATTGCCGATTTGTCAAATATTTGACATTTGTATGTACAACGATGACATTTTGAAAACGAAAGAGCATTGAACCATTGAACGCGTTCATTGATAAGTTACTTATTTTTTAAGATACAAGTCTTTTGAGTGCAATTATCATCATCCTCATCCTCAGAGCCTTTTTCCCAACTATGTTGGGGTCGGCTTCCAGTCCAACCAGATTCAGCTGAGTACCAGTGCTTTACAAGAAGCGACTGCCTATCTGACCTCCTCAACCCAGTTACCCGGGCAACCCGATACCCCTTGGTTAGACTGGTGTCAGACTTACTGGCTTCTGACTACCCGTAACGACTGTCAAGGATGTTCAATGACAGCCGGGACCTACAGTTTAACGTGCCATCCGAAACACAGTTGTTGTTGTACAAAAAATAATCCTCATCAACCATTGTATGTCGACGGGAGTACTCCAAGAATTTAAGGATATTTTCTACGCAGCAGTAGCAGTTATGCATATATAAAATATTACTGACTGATTTCTACACGTATTTGTGTAAAATGTCTGAAAAGTATTATATAAGAATCGAAAAAAGGCGCCAAGATAATATTCGATCCGAGATTGCTAAAGCCAGCTCTGCTTGGTTACTGTGTACCTCATCATCATCATCATCAGCCTATCGCAGTCCACTGCTGGACATAGGCCTCTTCAAGTGCACGCCACTGAGATTGATTTTCGGCTTTTCGCATCCAGCTCCTGCCAGCCGTACTCTGTGTACCTACACTGTGTGTTAGTTAAATACCGCGGCTTTACGAATTTGTTGATTGAACGACGCGACGACATCGATTAAAGACATCACTATTCTAAAGTTCATTCAAATTCGGTTTCATTCGCCGGTTCTCTGAACTATTCAGAAGCCGACCATGTTTTTGAAATATTTTGCCGACTAGTTGGAGTTAAGTTTCAAGTAGACTCAAAATTATTGCTAAGTACACTTTTTATTGAAAATGGGGCTTGATCAGTATAAAGTGGATGTGGTCCACTACATTAATCCCTACTTAATATGGGTGGTAGTTCACAAAGAAGGAGAGGAAGATAAGTTTTTCTTCGAACAAATTGGAATCTATGGGATTATGCCTCAAAATGTAACTATTGGAGATGATTGCGTGGTGAAAACTGAGTCTTGTTCTACGTGGATGCCAGCAGCAGTTATTCCAATGAAGAAAGCATTGCGAGAAGCCGCCGAGGTTTGGTTTTCTCCAACCTACATCGACAAAAAGTATGTTTTTTGATACTAATTTCTTTTGTACCTTACTTTGTCGAATGAAAATATATTATGAATTATAATAGGGTATCATTTCTATGAAAAAGAAAAGTAAAACAATATCCACAGGTAAACTTTGAGTAGGTAATAACTAAAGGTAAAGTAGTAGATTCGGCGGTATAAAGCAATGGCTTATTTTTAATATGTTTTTGTGTAAAAAGTAACGTACCTGTAATTGAGTGCCTACTCAAATGGAGTTTAATCTTAATAGAAATCCATGTAGTGGCCTATTACAATTTTCCAATTTGAATATTCTACGGTAGGTTGTTAGGGCCCACCATTTCAAGGAAGAGAGCCTCTTGAGTTGTAGGTTGGGGCTCTTGGCCAATAGTTCACTGGCCAAATTATATCATCATCCTCCAAGCCCTTTTCCCAACTATGTTGGGGTCGGCTTCCAGTCCAACCGGATGTAGCTGAGTACCAGTGCTTTACAAGGAGCGACTGCCCTATCTGAACCTCTCAGCCTAGTTACCTGGGCAGTCCAATACCCCTTGGTTAGACTGCTGTCAGACTTACTAGCTTCTGATTATCCGTAACAACTGCCAAGGATGTTCATTGACAGCCGGGACCTACAGTTTAACGTTCCATCCGAATGACAGTCATTGGTGTGTAAGATATATTTAGAAAGTACATATTTACAAACTTAGAAAATTTGCATTGGTACTTGCCTGACCTGGAATCGAACCCGCGCCCTCATACTTGAGAGGTTGGTTCTTTGCCCACTAGGAGTGGCCAAATTATATATATCACCGGAAAATAACAAGACTCGTAAGTTGATCAATTTTCTAGGTAGTTGATCAACTCTTGAAAAAAAATTAAACAGCAGTTGAAATGTACTATTTAACGCATTGAATTTTAGTTAATTGGTCAACTTACGGTACCTAGCCGTAATTTAATAATTAACTATACTGCAACAAATAAAATTATCCACAAATGGGCCAATCGTTGCTCAGTGTAATATTTGACAGTATGCTATTATCCGTCACTTAATACACTTTTTTCTGATTGGTCGACAGCATCTATATCTATGATGGTGGCGTCCACGGCCGATTTCGGCCACGGCGGCTGTTCTCATTTAAGGAGATCAGCCAGCTGCGCAGGACATATTATAGTGCACGAGCATTTGCGCGCTCCCTATTCCTTCACCCTCATAACCCGATGGGACGGCAATCCGACACGACCGGAAAGGGATCAGGCGCAGGACCGACATTTACGTGCTCTCCGATGCACGGGTGAATCAATCACCAACTTCCAGACTACGGGCTGCTTTGTGAAAGTTTAAGAAAACCCACAAAGCGATTTCGGCCCGACCCGGGAATCGAACCCGAGACCTCGAGCACAGCAGCCGCGCTTGCGACCACTAGACCAACGAGGCAGTCAATATTATAAAGCTAAAGAGTTTGTTTGTTTGTTTGATTGTTTGTTTGTTTGGACGCGCTAATCTCAGGAACTACTGGTCCGATTTGAAAAATTCTTTCAGTGTTAGATAGCCCATTTATCGAGGAAGGCTATAGGCTACTTTTTATCCGGGTCCGTGCCGAGGTTCCCACGGGATGCGGGTGAAACCGCTGGCAGAAGCTAGTAATATTATAAAGCTGAAGAGTTTGTTTATTTGAACGCGTTAATCTCAGGAACTACTGGTCCGATTTGAAAATTTCTTTCAGTGTTAGATAGCCCTTTTATCGAGGAAGGCTATAGGCTACTTTTTATCCCGGTACGGGAAGTAGTTCCCACGGGATGCGGGTAAAACCGCTGGCAGAAGCTAGTTCATTATAAGCATTTAGCAAGTGAAAGCCCGTGAGTCCTTTGACCAATCAACGTATACCTCGCTTTTGTCGATTGATTTAATGGCAAGACGCCGTAAATTAATCAACTTACTAAAATACATACGTTAAATGGTACAATTTCAACTTACATTAATATTTTCCGAGAGTTGATCAGCTACCTAGAAAATTGATAAACTTACGAGTCTTGTTATTTTCAGGTGACATACATAATTTCTAAAATCCGTTGTTACAGAACATCCATTTTCGACGACAATACTCACAAGTATGGAGAGCTGATAGTTATTTTTAAAGACGGTAAAGAGGTCAACATCCTCAATGAAATTGTCGACACTGGCTTTGGATTTGAAGACGAGTGTCTGTTCCACCAGGAATTGCGGGACAACAAACTTAATACTAGACTCGACTATCTAACTGTACATGAAGTGATTAAGAAATTGGAAGAGGGCTATAAATCTCTAAAAATACCGAAGGATGAATGGCTAAAAGTCTTAAAAAGCCAAACATTGGTACTACATGAAGCTAAGATGATAGAAACCAGTCTAGCTTCACGAAAACTACATATATCTGATGGTGGTAATCTGGAAACTGTTCTTAAAAACAAGCTTAACGATTTGAAGCTTTGCAAAGACGTAGACGAGGATTCCGCTGGAAGAGCCAGCAGCTGTAGGAGTTCTAGACCTTCTAGCGTAGTTAGTGTAGCTATGAAAAAGAAGTTGGACTGGTTGCGATCGCAGAGAATTGAAAACCGAACAGTACAGACAGCAGATGACAATACCAAGGACAAAAGTGACTCTGATGACCAAGTTGATAATCCAAAACCTGCAAACAAGGTTTTATTTGAAGGAGATGGCAACAATAACCATGAGACCAAGCTTGGTAAGTATCTAAAAAGGCTGTTTTCTAGAGTATTTTTGTTCACTTACGAGGAGTTATAAAGTGAGCTAGAAAAAGTATAACTTTATTTGCAAACTGAATTTCAATAAAATTCCAAAATGGGTACAGTATCCAGAATGCTTCTAAATTTTTATCTACCTGGGTAAAAATTAGGCTACTTTTTAAGTCTTTTCTCAAGCTCTATACAACCTTTCAATTAATATCTACAAAGATCTACAAAGATCTAGACAAAATGTGCAGAATTCGTAATTGTATTTTACAGGTATTCTTCGATGTCACCTAAAACATTGCAAAAATTCTTTCATTTCAATACTTTGTAATTTTTTCCAGTGTCATCAAGCAAAAAACCGCGGTGGCAACCTACAGAAGACAATTTCATAGCCATTGGTCCAGCAGGCCTTCCTTTAAATAAGTTTACACGTATGTTAAAACCTCAAAAAGGAGAAGATTTACAAGCGTCTGTCAATAAGAAGGCAGAAGAAAGAAAACCAGAAATTGAAGTAGAAGAAGAAAAAAATCCAGACGTGTATGCAAACACAGACTCTGAGGTAAACTTGAAAATAACTAATTTGGATATTTTAAAGAAAATTAAAGCACAAAATGTTATACCACCTAATGATGATAAATATGACAGTAAAACTGCTAGTCAAAATAGTGGATTGACTGCTTTGAGACGTAAAATTAAATATCTCGGAGAAAAAAAAGCTAAAATGAATGACAGTCTATCTTCGATTTCTGATAGAGATAGTTCCAAATGTGATTTAGAGTCTGACGCTGAAAGTTTAACTGCACTAGAAGAAGAATTCAGTCGTAATAGGTCAAAAAAAGTTGTTAACCCTGAACCGGAACCAGTAAATTTTGATGTAGAAGTAAATAAATGGAATGTTAACCCGTTTAGAAACTTAGACGGTAGTATCTCAATATTCGTTGACAAGTTAGTCAGTCCTGTTTTGATGGTGCATACTAAGAAAAATAACCGCATACAACCAGTTAGTAATATGAGGGATATTCCTTTTGGTAACGATATTCATATGGTACTTAAGAATATGGGTATTGAGAAGCCGATGAGACCTCAAACAGTTTCCTGGCCTACCATAATGCGTGGGCACAGTTTCTTTTTAATCGGTCCTTATAACAGTGGTAGTACCATGGGCTACTTGCCAGCACTGTGCCGGTTAGTCAGCGATTACAAGAACATGCCCAACGATTTCGGTCTGAGCTGCATCATAGTTTGCGCGACCTCTCACTCTGTGACAAACGTTGAAACTGTCTGCAAAATGTTCTTACACAGAGCGAAGATTTTGGCTTGCTTCGCTGGCATGAGTGACCTTGATATTACCACCTCACTTTTAAATGGATGCGATATTCTCATCTGCACCCCTACTATGCTAGTCCGTCTGATACAGGAAGATTTTAGTCTTGATCTTCATAACTTATCCACTTTTGTCGTCGACGATTGTGAACGTGTATCCAAAGTTTACACAAAGGAGCTTAAGTTTTGCCTTCTTAAGGTTATGGATATTGTTAAAAGTCGAGCTAATAAAGAGTGGAAAGTTCAGTATGTAATCGTTTCGAGGGTATGGTGTGATTTTA
This sequence comes from Helicoverpa assulta, assembly GCA_963856015.1. Taxonomy (NCBI): domain Eukaryota; kingdom Metazoa; phylum Arthropoda; class Insecta; order Lepidoptera; family Noctuidae; genus Helicoverpa; species Helicoverpa assulta. The sequence goes on from CAWLCW010000022.1 coordinate 5,129,132, forward strand.
TGGCAACTCTTGCTAGGAAAGCACCTGATTCCGTGATATGCATCAGCGCATTCGAAGAGTGTGTCCCTTATACTAAAGTACCTACTTCAGTTGAATTTGTTAAACAAGAGAATAAAGTAGAGGCAGTTATCAACTTTTTGAAAGACATTGATAGGTCGAAAATGTCTGTGATAGTTTGTAGAACTGACGACGAAGTTAAATTACTCGTAAATACTTTGACGAAATTGAAGTATGTAGTGTTCTCCTGTGACAGCACAATGACGGTGCAAGATTTGTATAATTTAGATAAAGCCTTGAAAGATTATGAAGAGCCCGTTTCTGGGCCTGTTTTAGTGTGCCTTGACGGGAATTTGACCCATTTGAACGTAACGGACGCGGTTTATTTGATTCATTATTCATTGCCCAGTCTATATTCTATGTTCTGCAAAAGATTTGCTGTATTGATTAATCATTATCCTTCCGTATTTAAAGACGAAGAGACCAAGATAAGAATTAAAATATTGCTTGACGATACTAATATAGAACAATTGCCAAAGATTCTTCATTTTATCAAAAGATGTACAAATAATGTATCACCAGTATTAAATGAGATTAGTTCAACTGTTTTATCCGAAAAAAATCTAAAGAAAGCTCAAAACTTTGTGCCAATTTGCAAAAAACTTTTGTCACTAGGTAAATGTCCAGATTTTTGGAACTGTATGGAGAGACATGCCATATTTAAAGATTACGACACACCTAAGGCTTGGATGCCAAAAGAAGGTACAATTATCTTCCAAATACTGCACTATCACTCAGCTATATATTATTCTGCTAGAATAACATCTTGTATCACTAAAACGAATACCGTAAAATACGCACAAACTTATAGCTTGTTGTCGTTCAAAATGGGTATGTATTTCAGTAAAGAAGAGAATAGGAGGCTGTACGGTATTCCTAAAGTCGGAGACATATGCGCAGTTACCTTGAAACAGAATCTGTTTGCTCGTTGTCAGATCGCTAAAGTATTAAAAACCACAAACAACAGACCTACCCTTTTACTAGTTAAACTCATCGACGAAGAAAGGTACGAAATAGCTCGCGACACCTGGCTCTACTGTTTGCCAGATGAATTAAAGGGTATAGAAACCCACGTTGTTACTGTCATACTGGCTAATCTTATACCTCAGGATAAAGACGTAACATTCTCCAAGCTAGCTGAGTACCAGTTAAAAAGAATTACTGAGGAAAAGGAAGACCTCTATATGAGGGGTCAAATAACAATGGTCGTTGGTAACGTAATTTTAGTAGATACGCTGGAAGCGTGTCAGAATTTGTCGTCCTTAGAAGAAGTGGTTGTCTATTGTGATTTTCGAAAGGAACTCTTGGATAATCATGCTATGCTAAATCCTGATCATATTAAAAATTTGCGTAAAATATGTGATTATGCTTGTGAGGAGATTAAAGAAGAACCCATTCGCATTGAAGTGCCAAGTCCTATTAAAATACTGCCTAAACCAAGATGGGCACATTTGGAGAGCGGACAATTTTCTTCAGTGTTCTTTGTTGATGCTGAGAGCCCATGGAAATTCTTTGTGAGGCCAGTTAAATTTGACTCGTGTTTAAACACCTTAGTAAATGATATTAAGCAGTATGTTAATGAAAATCCCGAGCCTGTAGAAAACGTAAATGTTGGAGACATAGTTATAGCTGAACTGCCTGGTGATGCCACTTATGAAAGAGCCAGGATAGACAGTGACGTTAAAAATGGTAAAGTCAAATGTTTCTTTGTTGATCAAGCTGAATCGAGTGACGTCTCTGTTAAGAAAATACTGCCGATCACTGAAAAACTCATTACGCGATTACCATTCCAAGCTATAGAATGTAGGTTAATAGGTATTCAACCATACGGTGATAGCTGGACGGACTTTAGCACCAATTTCTTTGTAGATTCGTGTTTCGATTCACTCGATAAACACAAACAATTGTACACTAAATATTTTACTAAAGAAAAAGCTGAATTTACTGAAGGTCACAAGTATGGTGTTGTCCTAATAGACACGTATTCCACAGACGATATAATTATAAACCAGATGATGGTCGATAAAAATTTGGCTGAGGAAAACGAAGAATTTGAGCTGCTACACAATTTAGGTTTTGAAAGGAGGTCAGAAGAATCGTCTGATTCTGATATTGATGATGCACCGGAGCAGAATAATGCGGCTTTATCTCCAATAAGGCCAGTAATAACTTCTGAAGTAAATAACAAACATAATTCCATGAAACCCTCAAACAATATTATAAGATCAGTTCCATTAGTAGAATCGGACGATGATTCCGATGAATTTGAACTGGTTTCTGATGATAAAGGGAAACTATCTTCTATCCCTTTAGCCGAAGTTGTGGGCATAACAGAACTTCCAGAAACGGAATGGAATGATAATACTTTAGCTGCCCCCATAGGAGAAACAGAAATTAAATTAGACAATAATCCTGTTTCAAAAGCTGAAAATATTAGGACTGACGAACTTAGCAAACCCAAATTGCTTTGGTGCCAAAACAATAATACGGTTACAATAAAAATCAAAATAATAGTTGATGAATATGACCTTGTCATTAAAGAAAGATATATCAAGTTTTCAGCTGACGCAAATGATACAAAATACGGTTTCGATTTTGAGTTGTATGGAGTTGTGAATTTGAATATCTCTTCTCATTCAAATAAAGGTCAATACATACTAGTCAAGCTATGGAAAGTATTAGCAAGTAACTGGCTGTCTTTAACTAGGGATGTTGCTATAAAAAAATGGATAGTTTATGACATAGAAAACATAGAAGTGACTTCCGATGAAGAATCGATAATTTTGGATGACAGAAAAAAAATGTTGCCTGATCAGATTGATAGTGACAGCGATGATAATTTGGAGGATGATATTACATTTTCTTATTAACCGAAGGAGAGTCGTGGTGGCCTAGTACGCAAAGAACCAACCTATCGTGTATGAGGGCGTGGGTTCGATTCAAGGTCCGGCAAGTACCAATGCAACTTTTCTAAGTTTGAATGTACTTTCTTAATATATCTGCGACACCAATGACTGTGTTTCGGATGGCACGTTAAACTGTAGGACCCGGCTGTAATTAAACATCCTTGGCAGTCGTTACGGGTAGTCAGAAGCCAGTAAGTCTGACACCAGTCTAACCAAAGGGTATTGGGTCGCCCGGGTTACTGGGTTGAGGAGGTCTAGGATAGGGCAGTCGCTTCTTATAAAGCACTGGTATTCAGCTACATCCGGTTAGACTGGAAGCCGACCCCAACGTAGTTGGGAAAAAGGCTCGGAGGATGATGACGATAAGTTGTCCTGTGTTCCCACGTCCCGGAACGACTACCCGTACCGGAATAAAATATAGCCATCGTTACTCGGGAAGAGAGCTTTCTAACTGAAAGAATTTTTGTCAGAGGTTCAGTAGTTTCGGAGCATTTAGGGTACAAACAAATCGAGTAACATATAGGTTATATTTCATCCCGGCAAGGGCAACAGTTTTCACAGGATACTGGTGAAACCGCTTTAAAACGGCTAGTGTAAAATAAAGACAAGCTTTCATAACTTTTGTATATTTTTTTAGTTTTTAACCGACTTCCCAAAAAGGAGGAGGTTCTCAATTCGGCCGGTATGTTTTTTTTTTTTTTTTTTTTTTTTTTTTCTATGTATGTACATCGATTACTCCGAGGTTTATAGACCGATTTGCGTGATGTTTTTTTTGTTCGACGCGAAATAGCTGCCAGATGGTCCCATAGTCATCAGGTCAGGATCTGATGATGGAAACCCTGAGAAATCGAGGGCAACCTTCGAAAGTTGTAGGCATACATAGTGTAAAAACTTGACACTCAGGTGTATGCCTGAAAGTACTATTCAACAGTGAAGGTTTGGAGCTGACCTGATGATGGAGACCAGAGAGGGTCGAGGGAACTCGACAACTGAATATGTAAACTACCTCGTGTTTGGGCTTATATTATTTGTATTGACGAGACCTTTGCAACAGTGAAGGTTTCGAGCTGACCTGATGATGGAGACCAGAGAGAGTCGAGGGAACTCGACAACTGAATATGTAAACTACCTCGTGTTTGGGCTTATATTATTTGTATTGACGAGACCTTTGCAACAGTGAAGGTTTGGAGCTGACCTGATGATGGAGACCAGAGAAGGTCGAGGGGACTCGACAACTGAATATGTAAAATACCTCGTATTTGGGCTTATATTCTTTGTATTGATGAGAACTTTCCACTTATATGGATAGTGACAACTATTCGTATCACTGAAAAGCAGTAAATAAAAAACTTTTTTACAAAAAAATTAAACCGACTTCCAAAAACACTAAAAAGCAAAAAAAAAACTAATTTTAGGTGCATCGGCCTACAAGTCGGTGGCAAAATTAACTTAGTAACATCCATTAGACACCGACTTCTAGGCCGATGCACCTAAAATTAGTTTTTTTTTTGCTTTTTAGTGTTTTTGGAAGTCGGTTTAATTTTTTTGTAAAAAAGTTTTTTATATTTTTACCTTTACTGTAAGTAAATTGTGATATGGCAATGAAATTGCATGATGAGAAAGTAATTTTATTTAAATAATTATCTATATATATAAAAATAAAACCCGCTTTCCGTTGTCACGACATAACATGAAAACGGCTTGACCGATTTGGCTGAAAATTAGAGTTATTGTCACCATCCGGCTACGGGACGCGGGTGAAACCGCGGGCGAAAGCTCGTCTATTATATTTATTCAAACTAGACAGAATTATTTTACACTAGCTTTTGCCCGCGACTTCGTTCGCGTGGAATAGTAACTTCCGGCAGATTTTTGGTTTTACCTACATAGTTCCCGATCTCGCGGGATAGATGGCGCTGTATGTCCGGAATAATTTTTATTTTTTGTAATAAAAACTATCCTATGTCCTTTCTCAAGTTCTAAACTATGTCTGTACCTTTCACACAAATCGGTTCACTAGTTTAGGCGAGGAGAAAAGACAGACAGAGTTACTTTCGCATTTATAATATTAGTTTGGACTGCCTCGTTGGTCTAGTGGTCACAAGCGCGGCTGCTGTTCTCGAGGTCTCGGGTTCGATCCCGGATCGGGCCGCAATCGCTTTGTGGGTTTTCTTGAACTTTCACAAAGCAGCCTGGAAGTTGGTGATTGATTCACCCGTGCATCGGAGAGCACGTAAATGTCGGTCCTGCGCCTGATCTGATCTCTTTCCGGTCGTGTCGGATTGCCGTCCCGGGTTATGAGAGTGAAGGAATAGGGAGTGCACCTGTGTCTGCGCAAATGCTCGTGCACTATAATATGTCCTGCGCAGCTGGCAGATCTCCTTAAATGAGAACAGCCGCCGTGGCCGAAATCGGCCGTGGACGCCATTTTATTAGTTTGGAAGTTTGGATTGATAAACTTAATTAAAATTAGTTTAGTTAAAGAGTTCGGCTAACTTACACTGGAACCTACAGTTCCGAAACACGGAAGAAGTCCTTATGACAAGGTGGTCACCCATCCAAGGGCAGACCGCGCCAAGCGTTGCTTAACTTTATAGTCGATCAATCCACTCGGCTTTGACTTAACAACAAGCTCTTCAACTAAAGTGGTTTTAATTTAATTTACCAATCCTACTATCCTACTAATATTATAAATGTGAAAGTTTGTGAATGTATGGATGTATGTTTGTTATTCTTTCACGTAAAAACCGCTTAACCGATTTGGTTGAAATTCTATATGAGGTGCTTTAATATTACCTGCCAGGACTTGAATGGGGGGAAGTATTGCGTTTATAGACACTAGTTTACAATAGTGAAAAAATTTCGTTCCCCTGAACAGTCAATTCAATTTGAGACATTAAACAAGTTATATTAACATTGGCTCTACTCTGCATAACGTGGTTCACAAATTACGCGCGTAGTGTCGCTTCGTCAATGAAAACAACTGCTATCTCTTTCTATCTGTTCTGCAAAAGTGGCAACGCGCAACTCTAAAGGATGGTTTTAAACTAATAAATTAAGTCAAAGAAGACGGATCACAATCCATACAAAATTGCCCCACGTCCTATAACAATGTGACGTATCTCAAAAAAAAAATAAAAAGATAAAAATGTTTAAAAAATTATGGCATACTCTCTAATTAATTCTATACATATCATAATATAGGCCACTTTTTATCGACACACCACGCGGGCGAAGCCGCTGGCGGAAGCTAGTTTAGAATAAATCGGGTTGCTCCGGTGTCTGGTATCCACTCGAACGGCTATCAAAATATGTATATGGTACATACGTAAATACTCATTTAGAGAATGCATAGTTTTACAAAAAATATTGTTGCATTTATTTTTTGTTTTTTTAGTTTACGCAAATAAGCACAATGTTGTTATTTCAATGCAACTTTTAACAGAATTATTCCTAAAAAGTTCCTTTTTAGACCTAATCTCAAATATTATTCAGGAATAAATAATAAATAATGTCAGGACACCTTTCCACACACGGTTGGTTAGCCCCATGCTAAGTTATTAATTAACTTGTGTTATGGGCGCTAACACAACTGATAAATTACATATAGCTACACATATACATATTTATAAATACATATTGTAACACCCAGACCACGGCCAACAAGCATGCTCATCACACAAATGTCGACCGAACCGGGAATCGAACCCGGGACCTCAGGTTCGGCAGTCCGGCATGGTGACCATTGCGCCATCGAGGTCGTCACACGTCGAATGAATTTTATTCAGTGCAAAAACTTTGTCAACTTATAGTTAAATAAATTTTATAGATAGGTATATTGCTATTTTGTCATGTTTTAGTACAAAAACATACATAAAGAGATCAGCCAGCTGCGCAGGACATATTATAGTGCACGAGCATTTGCGCAGACACAAGTGCACTCACTATTCCTTCACTCTCATAACCCGATGGGACGGCAATTCGACACGACCGGAAAGAGATCAGGCGCAGCAGAACCGACATTAACGTGCTCTCCGTTGCACGGGTGAATCAATCACCAACTTCCAGACTGCGGGCTGCTTTGTGCATGTTTAAAAAAACCCACAAAACAATTTCGGCCCGAACCGGGGAATCCAGCAGCCGCGCTTGCGACCACTAGACCAACGAGGCAGTCACCTAACTCATAGCGTGACTGCTGTGCTCGTAGTCTTGGGTCGATTCCCAATTCAGGCTGAAATCGCTTTGTGGATTTTAAGAAAGTTTCACAAAGCAGCCCGTAGTTTGGAAGTTGGTGATTGATACACCCGTGCATCGGAGAACACGTAAATGTCGGTCCTGCGCGTGATCTCTCTCCGGTCGTAACTGATACATGCAGCTGGCTAATCTTATGAAGAAGAATCGCTGTGACAGACAACCGGTCTAGACGCCATTATGTAATCATCATGTATCTATTAGGGCATGCAATACCGGTTTACCGGTTTCGGTTTTACCGGTAACCGCCCATTTTCGCGATTTTTAAATTACCGGTAAAAATAATATGTAACCGGTAATTTACCGGTGTTTACGTTTTTCTGATAAAATATAGAAATTGTTTATTTAACGTCAAATTTTTATTATTTAGCCTGAACATAATGTAATGTTGCATACATTACATATTGCAAGTGTTAAAGTTGCTGTTTTTTAAGAACGTAAACTTATGTGGCTCCTTAACTATCTCTCTCTAGGCAAGATACATATCTTCTTTCTCGTCTTAATTTATAACATCTAAACAAATTTTATTCATTCGGTTATTCTGATTTTCCTCATAGCTGTCAGCTCATATTAGGTAAAAATGTAGCTTATGCTTATTTTACCTACTCTATGACCTTACTGAGCAAGGGCTTTTACTTCATCACCATGCGGACAGCTCTGACACGATGGAGCACACAGTCCAGGTGTGCACTGCCTGGGAAGGGTACCACCGTGTCGTCATCGAGGCAATAGGCAGTGGCGACCTCTCGCGTCCGGTCCTTCGGTCCGGTCTGGTTCAAGCCATGGTCCGTAGTGAATGGGAAGCCGACGCCTCCTTCTGCGAAGCAGTCATGCTCGACAAGGAGACGGCGGAGCGACTGCGAGTTCGCACCTCTCATTCCAGCCGCCGCTGTAGTGGACCAGAAAGACACCACGGGCGCCGAGTGTCGAAAGACGACTCCCGGCCACTGTAGGCGTCGGTCTGTGGGCGGTGAGTACGGGTGGCTCATAGTTCCTCCGTCTGCATAGACAACAGACCCGTGTCGGCGGCGCGCGTTGTTCCACGCACTCCTCAAGGAGATATCAGCAAACACAGCGGGGCCCAGCAGGGCCAAGGCCTGCGGGGGCTGCGGGATTGTTCGAAAGAGTTACCGCGACCTTGGTCCATAAAATGCTTATGATTTACCATTAAAAAGGGCTTTCACTTCAATGAATAAAATATATTTTTTTTTCACGGTAATTCTTAGCGTTTCGTGAGGTTTTATTAATAATTTCATTTCTATAAATCATTAAAAATAACAACAAAATCGTTATTTCCCTAATTTTCTAACGATTGAAGAACGCTGCACCCACAGCGGGGGTCATTTGATGGTCAAAGTCAAAGTCAAAGTCAGTACCAAGTTCTCCAGGGAGAGGACTTTTTCTCACCTCTGGTCGGCAAACGATGACAAGGGATGGAAGGGAAGGGTCTCCCGTCTCTGGCTTGCCTTCATTGGCCGTCCAGAGTGGAGACGCTAGAGCAAGGTTAGTAGCTCTGCTAGGACGAATGCCTCGTGGTAGGTCTGTCCGCCCACGTCCGACAATCGGTGACCGATTTTTTGTAGGAGAAAAGAGACCCACTGATAGCGAAAAATCAACGCACACTTCCTACTATAACTTGGTCAGAAAATCCTTATTTATTTAACAGTTTATGTATTATATACACATTTCATGAGACAAGAAGCTAAACAAAACAATGAAATCCCTTCCAGCAAGCCCTTTATGGGAGAGTTAGAGAAAAAAAGGGAAACGTCGGGATTAAATATTATTATTATAAACGCGATAAAAACTGTAAAAGAGAACCTTGACAGATAGCCCTACAAAAAATCGGCCTGATTATTATCTGTCCTACAAAAAATCTGACGTAGGCGGACAGCCTAAGTGGCGAGTGCGTCAATCATGCTGGGCAAGCGCGTGATCTGAGTTAAAAGTCCATCGTGGTGTCTTCACCACCCTTCAGCCGCTCCTGTCCCAGTGTCGCCCTCTTATTGTAATTTTCGCCGCCTTTTCCCGGGGCATCGTAAGTGACCTGGCGAGCCTCCACCTGCCATTTTCACGTTTATTTTATAATTTTCCAATAATGAAGTTGTTTTTTGTTTCGGATAAATGATTGTCTGAGGAAGTTTCTGTGGTAGAAAACTGGGTGGTGTGTTTAACTGATACCAAAGGAAATCGCTTTGTGGGTTTTAGAAACTTAACCAAGTATAAAATGGTTGCATTTGTTCAATTTACAACATACTTGAACATAAGCCCATCCATTTTTCTACAGTACTTCACAGCATTCGCTGTTTCGCGGCAAAATTGGCTGCTTTTTGAACTTTGGTGGTGATACAGCCTAGCTTGGGACAGCAAGTTAAACATGTCGGTTCTTTGCCCGATCTCTTCGACGAGTATTTTTACCTTTCTACCCGCTGAATCAGCCAGAAAACTTGTTGGTGTAAAGATCTCATTAATACGAATAAATATGCCCAAACACGAGGTAGCTGCTATCAACCGTTAATCATTTTGACAATGATTTAATTATTTTAAGGCGCCCACCCAAAACTGCACCGAAGGAATTTGTGATGCGAATTTCTGCGGTATAATTTTTTAATAATTTTAAGGCCCATACAAAACTGCACCGAAGGAATTTGCGATGCGAATTTCTGCGATATAATTTTGTGCGGCAAACCGTTTGGTAGTAGTTCTACCAACAGACCTGTGCAAGGAAATGTGACGAAGAATGATGTAGACTAGAGGTATAGGGCCATACTTGATTTTTTTCGGAATTAAAATTATTAAATATTTTCAATCAAGCCATCGTCGTCTATGATATTTTACGAAACAGCGACTTTTCTCGGATCATCACTGTCCAACCCTAAATATGAGGTGAATGTCCTATGTCTTACCAATTTTTTTTTCATTAATAACCTAGCTTATGTTTTCATTAATGTCTTGCTTGAGGACCGTTCCTATTCGAATGGTCGAGAAATATTATTTGGAGCCCTGACCTTCACCTGCGCAGTAGCGATTTATTGGTTTATTGCCTTATGTGTACAGTGCGCAAAGCGATCCCCACTCTTCCGCCGAGAGCTCAATATCCGTGCCGATAACTATACTAGGTTGACAACTTATCATACTGGTTTGAATACCACATGGAATTGCCACTTAGAGGTACAACAAATAAATATTGTGTTTCTACCTTCGTGCGTGCATATCAGAAAGCTCATTTTATTTTCATAAATATCTCAATATTCAATAAGTGATTTTATATTATATAACTTAAACTGATAATATCATATTTTAAAGAATAATTAAAAATAATAAAATTTAAAGAATAATTAGATCCTACTTATTTCTTACATATACCTCTACTACGATTATTTTCACTGAAAACACGGGTACTTAGCTGAATCCGGTAAGACTGGAAGCCGACCCCAACATGTTTGGGAAAAGGCTCGGGAGATGATGACACTACGATTATTTCCATTTTTTTACTTTGCCATCAAACTGTACTCAAACAAAAAGATCAATTTCGACCTGTATGTATGTGTATAAAAATATTGTCAGCATTTTTTGGAAATTAGTTTTCTTTTTCAATTAATTTTGTTAATTTTAATTGTTCATAGGTAAGATGTTAATCACTGACACACCAGACGTTAAGCGAAAATGGTCTGTTCTCTTTTTTTTATTTTCTTTTTTTGTTAAAATTGTAATTGTAAGTTTTTGTAAGTACTTAATCATCAAATAAAAGTCTTGAAAAATATTTTTTGTTGTTTTTTTTTTCATTGTTTAGTGCCCAACCAATTATAGTATGTTTAACTAGCTTCTGCCAGCGGTTTCACCCGCATCCCGTGGGAACTACTTCCCGTACCGGGATAAAAAGTAGCCTATAGCCTTCCTCGATAAATGGGCTGTCTAACACTGAAAGAAATTTTCAAATCGGACCAGTAGTTCCTGAGATTAGCGCGTTCAAACAAACAAACTCTACAGCTTTATAATATTAGTATAGATGTGGTTTTATTTCCAACTTTATTATTTTCCTGGTACAGACGACATCACATCAACTTACCTTCATCTGTCTTTCTTCAATAGATTCTCAACCTTGTCACAATAGTAGAAGATTAATGTTCGTTTGGTAAAATTTTACAGAGAGTGCATGTAGCAGAAATGAGAATGCTGAGATGGATGTGTGGTGTTACAAGAATGGATAAAGTGAGGAATGATTACATTAGAGGAAGTCTGAAAGTAGCGCCAGTTACAGAAAAGATGAAAAGTAGAGGATTGTCGTGGTATGGGCATGTAATGAGGAAGGATGATACGCATGCAACAAAGTGTGTGCTAAGTATGAATGTAGATGGATGGAGAGGAAGACCTAAGAAAAGATGGATAGATTGCCTGAAAGATGATATGAATAGGGAGTGAGTGTCAGTATGACGAGTGACGTGGGAAAATGGAAGAAAATTACATATTGCGCCGACCCCAAGTAAAATTGGGAACAGGGCAGGAGAAAGAAAGAAGGTAAAATTTTACAGATTCGGGATATCATCATCAGTAGCACTATATTACAGGACACTTCTCATACAGAGATGGAGTGAGCGTTAAGAAAAGCCTACCGAGGTCGGTCGCTGGATGGGTGACCATCTCGTCATGATTAGTTCTTCCGTGATTCGGAAAGAACGATACATTTTTCCCAGCTGTCATTTGAACATCTTTGGCAGTCGTTGTCGAGTTTGTCAGAAAGTCTGACAACCAGTCCTACCAAGGGATATCGGTTTGCCCGGGTATAGTTATTGGCACGGATATTGAGCCCTGACCTTCACCTGCGCAGAAGTGATTTATTGGTTTATTTCCTTAAGTGTACAGTGCGCAAAGCGATCCCCACTCTTCCACCGAGAGCTCAATATCCGTGCCGATAACTATAACTCGGTTGTGGAGGTCAGATAGGCAGTCGCTCCATGTGGCACAATGGTACTCAGCTGAAGCCGCATAGACTGAAACTTAACATAGTTGGGAAGGATGATGTTTTAAATAATAAAAAGTTTATTTATAAAAAAAGAGGTAGTATGTGTTTATTGTCACAAATTCTAATTTTAAATTAGATACACTTTAGTTCTTAGGCACAATAAAAAAATCAAAAAGACAACGAACATAGATTTATTTTCTAACTTAAAAAAAAAATTATATTGGTACGTTTTCAAAGCAAGCTGCCGACCGCAGGTGACGGCGTGAAATCAACCGCAGCTGCACTAATTGGCCGTCGGTCGAGATATCGACCGAATTCCTGCAGTCACTGCGAGTGCAGTCGGCAGCTAGCATTGAAAATGTACCTTTACAGTTTTTTAATCTGAAAGATAGCTACCTACCTAAGTAAAATAAAACATCTAGGTAAAAGACCGGCCAAGTGCGAGTCGGACTCGCGGACGAAGGGTTCCGTACCGATTTATAAAACGGACGAAAAAATCACGTTTGTTGTATGGGAGTCCCCCAAAATATTTATTCAATTCTAGTTTTCAGTATTTGTTGTTATAGCGGCAACAATAATAAATCATCTGTGAAAATTCCAGCTATCACGGTTCATGAGATACAGCCTGGTGACAGACGGACGGAAGTACAGAGGAGCGAAAACAATAGGGTCCCGTTTTACCCTTTGGGTACGGAACCCTAAAAACAATCACATGATGAGTAGAAATTGGAATCAAATTCCGACTCTATACACTAATGTATTGTTTCACGTTTGACCGGACCGATTTTGCGGTTGTAACATAGTATTCGTTAGGGTTTAGGCAGGTCTATTAGTAGTTTTTTTAATTATAATATTAATTAACAGTAGTACTTAATACAAAAATAAGGGAATAATTTAACAAGTAGGTATGACATTTTTTTAGGCACTTAAAAGTAGGTACAAATGTTAAGTAACAAAAACAGCCTTAGGGCATAAATTTTAGATAATCATTGTCATCCTTTACATTTTCTTTTAAAAATACCATATACTTAGCTATGTCTGGTGATAATAATTGCCTGTTATAGACTGAAAAACCATCTTTATCTGAAAACAAATATTCACTTAGAAGTGAGGTAGCCACAATATTGCATTTAATCTTAAATAATTGTGCGATGTGGGGATATTTTTCCTGATTATTTTGCCACCATACGCTTGGCTCAAAATCGGTTAAATCAGCTTGGATGTACAGGTTTGTTTCTGTTTGAGCGAGCACTAAAATGTCTTCTGAATCATTGATTAAACCTTTTTCTGGAATTACATTTCCTTCATTATCTTCGCCAGATTCTGTCTTCCCTGGATCAGTAATACTGTTGAACTTCACAAGATTTTGTACCTCAGCCACCAAATTTGCTTTGGCCGCATCAGCAGCATTCCTGTCTTTAAACTTGGACATTTTGTACCTAGGGTCCAATAAAGTACACATAGCCAAGCTGGGGTCAGACTCAATATCCTCAAATTGCTTATTTAATATTTCAATTACACATTTTATTTCCTCGTGTACATATCCAAAGTTTGGGTTGTTATCCATCTCTTGCAATGAACTTTTTAAAACGTTGATAGTAGGTATAATAATTGAACTGCACACATATTTGTTTACACCTAGTTGTTCAATTGCTTCCGATAAAGGTTTATATAACTTGAATAATTGGTTAAGTCTACTCCAATCTTCGTCAGTAAACAGAGGTGACTCGTTTTCATTTAATACTGCAGCGATGGTATCTTCTAGTTCTAGAAATGTTTCAATCATTTCATAGGTTATATTCTCACGGGTGAGAGCATCCATTATGACTTCTGGTTCATCCTCTTCCGTTTGATGATCATAATTCAACTTCGACATGCTCGTGGAGTCATTTAGGAAGTGTACCGCTACTTTCTTCACTTTCACCAAAATTGGTTTGAATAATTGAAGTGATTTCTTCAGGATTAAGTTTAGTTTGTATGCTACACAGACATAATCATCCCAACCTAACAAATTTAAAGCTTCCTTGATATTAGTAGAGTATTCTGAATTTCTGTTATAGAGACAACCATTTATTTTGCCCAAAACGCCCCATTCGTTACAAGTTTCCTTGAAAAATGTTATGCTTTCTTCAGCATCATAAAAATAAAATTCACAGCATTTAAGTAAAATGGATTTTAATTCAAATTCCGAGTTTACGTAGTGGGCAGTGATTGATATAATATTTTCACTTTCGATGGACTCCCATTGTTCGATAGAAAGACAAACTGTACTTGCTTCTTGTATACTTGCTTTTAGCTCGTTAAAGCAAGCATTGTGCATATGAGGCAGGATTCTTTCCACTATATCTTCACAGTCTGGTAAAACGTAATTTTCATGAGTTGCCAATAACCGTCGTAAGCCTATTACTACTGAAATGTTTTGGAACGAACTGATAATAAACGTAAGAAGTGCAGCATCTATTTTCTTTTGTTTTAGCTCAGTCCAGACCTCAGTTTCTTCTTCCTCATCAAATACTTCTTCGACAGAGTCCATGTCAAAATCTTGTTCATCAGCTTGCAGCTCATCGCCCGTAAGACGATCCACTGACCCATCTCCTTCTATTTCTTCCTCATCAGCTTTAGAAAGGAGGAAAGGACACATGTTTATACTTCCGTTCCTAAGACGATCTACTGACTTCTTCAGATAGGCACCAACGTACCAATATTATTCTGGTTTTAATAGATGACGGCTTTGGCGGTAAAGGCAGTCAAGTATGTATCAGAATTCCAGAATTCCTTTTTCAAAAGCGGGTACTTGGGAATCACAGAACATATAAAATAAACCCCACTCGGTATCTAGTCCAGAGAAAATGTTCTTTAAGTTTAACACCTTGGCACGTGGGTCAGTTTATAATGAACTCGTACTTTTGACTCAGTAAATAAACAAAATCGTTAGCGGACCAATACGAAAACTTTTTGTAAAGTGAACTGCAAAAACATGAAGTTATTGTAACTTTTCACTGACGGTTCTGCGAGCGAATATTTTTGTTTTGAAATAAACAAGACAAATTCGTTGAGCGCCGCTGATTGGCTGATTATAGTGAATAGTTCACTCACTCACTCACTAGTGCTGTGAGTATGGAGGAAAGATACTAAGATACACGTAGGTAAGGAAAATCAGCTTCTATTAGCGAAAATTCACTATATGGGATTTTCTTTTTTTTTATTCTTTAAAAAGCTGATGACTAGATGGTGCGTACCTGGGTACGTCCATGCAAGGAACGGAATGTCATATACTTTTCAGATCGTATAACGAAACGTTTTTTGTTGACAACAATTTAAAAAATAGACAATAGGGAATAAAAGGAGAAAAGAAGTCAGTCAGATTATTATGGCGAATGTCTCAAGAGATTTTGAAAACAGTATGTCCAGAAATCTGAATTTCTTAGGTCTAGGGTCAAAGGGCTCGGTGCAATGTTTTTTTTTAACCTGGCCTAGACTCACTCACGTAGTAGGTCAAGTAGGTACAACGCCATCTGTCACTTTCTTGGGAACTATGCTTTTTTATCCTCAAAAAGAAAAAATCTCATTTGGCACAACTTGTTTGTGGCGATAATAAGCATGGCGATCCAACGAGGTAATACTGCCAGCCTCTTGGGTACGCTCCCAGTCGACAGCGATGGGGTCGAATTTTTTGACGCTTTTTAGTTTTAGTTAGTAAGTAGTAGTAGTAATTTCACTGTTGGAAAGCTTGCTTGCCGAATACCATAGGCTATATTTAGTAGTTTCCAAGGGAAATGAGTGAAACCACGGGAAAATGGTTAGTCTTATATACCTTACAAACTCTCAGAACGTAATTATAAAATAACAATTAGCACTTTGTTCTCATAACGTAGTTCTTTGGAATTCACCGGATTATATTGTTCCCTAATTTTACCCATTTTAACATGCTTTTATTAGGTACATCTAAGGTAACTCAACATCATCATCTCAGCCATAGGACGACCACTGCTGAACATGGCCTATGTTCAGCAGTGGTCGTCCTATGGCTGAGATGATGATGTTGAGTTACCTTAGATGTACCTAATCCCCCTTAGATCTCCACAGATACCTATTGGAAGCGACCTGCATCCAGCGTCTTCCGGCGACCTTTATAAGGTCGTCTGTCCACCTTGCTGGTGGACGTCCTACGCTGCGCTTGCTAGTCCGTGGTCTCTACTAAGGTAACTAATTTAATAATTTTCCAAGGATCGTAGCGTCATGACAATTGGAAGCTGTACCTATTTTTTCTGACCTGTATTTGTGTAAAGAGTCATATCAAGATTGGTTACCTTTTGCCTAGATAAAAGATAAAAGATAATTTATTTTGTTAAAACATGGGTATATGTTTACAAACCAGAGGTATTGTTAAAACATGAGGTGTTGAGATTGGGTACGTAAAGTTAGAGCCATACATGTTTTGCCTGTGAGTGGCGTACAAAATGTTTACATAAGTAGGCAGGGATTAGGTAGCGAATATCAAAAACGAAACGTCACAATATAAGTGTTAGGCATCATTTAGGAATTCATTAAGTGTGTAAAAACATTTCGTAATAAGGAACTCTTTTAATTTTAATTTAAATTTATTTAATGGTAGCTCCTTTATACATTTTGGTATTTTGTTATATAAAACAGGCGCTAGGCAGAATACACTCTTATGCATCAGTGCAGTGTTGCATGGCACAATGCACAGTTTGTCATTGTCTCTGCGAGTACGGCTACTTATATCAGCAAGGCGACTAAATAATTTTGGGTTGCTTTTAACAAATGTAACTACTTCATATATAAACAAAGAAGGTAAGGTAAGTATTTTAAATTTAATGAAAAACGGTTTACAGCTATCAGTATTTTGAAGACCAAACATTGCCCTAATGCATTTTTTTTGAGATTTAAATACTGTATCTCTGTTGGTCGAGTTTCCCCAGAATATTAGTCCAAATCTTAGGATGGAGTGAACTATGCCATGATAAGCTGTAATTAGAGCATCAGTGCAGTGTCTATGATAGCTGAGAGTTTGTACAGAGCATATGCGGAAGAACTAACTCTTTTTGTAAGTTCCTCTGTGTGTGACTTCCAATTTAAGTTCCTATCAATGATTATGCCTAGAAATTTCGTTGTAGTAACTGTACTGAGTGATGTGCCTTGGTAGTTTATTTGAAAATTTGGAGAAGCTATACGTTGACTAAAGTACATTATTTTGGTTTTGGCTAGATTAATCTTGAGGTTATTATTATTCATCCAATCTATTAGAGATTGAATGGTTTTATTTATTTCGTCTTCGTGTGACGCCTTGCCTGTGGAATCTACGGTAACTGTGCTATCATCGGCAAAGAGCGTCACTGGATATGGGGTCACTAATGGTAAATCATTTATGTAAATAATAAAAAGTAAAGGTCCTAATACGCTACCCTGGGGTACACCAAACATGACATTACGTTCATGAGAATGGAATATTTCCTCACATTTTTTTACTGTATTTATTTTAGTAACTTCTGTGTATTGTGTTCTATTTTTTAAATAAGATTCCATTAATTTGAGAATATTGCCCCTAATACCGTAAGCCTCTAGTTTATTAAGCAGTATGTCATGACTAACATAATCAAAAGCCTGAGTCATGTCACAGTAAATAGCACATATAGGTACTTTAGTGTCAATTTTTTTAATAATGTTCTTTAAAAAGTCAAAAATGGCCATGTTTATAGTTTTATTTTTCCGAAAACCTTTTTGTTCCTGAGTCAAAATACTATGTCGTTCTAAAAATTTGTAAAGTTGTTCATATATATATTTTTCAAAAATTTTTGAAATTACTGAGAGAAGTGCAATTGGTCTATAGCAGCTCATTGTTTCCTTGTCGTCTTTTTTAAAAAGCGGTTTAATAACGGCAACTTTTAACTGGTCTGGGTAAGTGCCTGTTGAGATGCATGTATTTATAATATAGCTCAAGTGAACACATATAATGTCAGCTACATATTTGATAATTTTTGTGGATACTTCGTCATGACCGACACTGTTAGAATTTTTTAATGATTTTATTATTTTGAACACATCCTGTGGAGTACTTGGCGCCATAAACATTGAATTGTTACATTTATTAATTTTTAAATTTGTGCTGTTGGAACTATTTATTGGTTGTATTTTGTCAACAAAAAAGTTATTGAATGAATTTGCTATTTCTTGTGGATCATTTACTTGTTTATTGTCAATTTTTATGGAATCAATTATGTTCTTAGGAATATTTGTTTTATTTTTGTTTATAATATCCCAAGTTGTTTTTGATTTATTAGTTGATGTTTTAATTGTATAGCAATTTTGAGCACGTTGTGTTAATTTAATAATTTTTCTGTAAAGTTTATTGTATTTTTTAAATTTATTTTTATTTACGTCATTACAATTAAGTCTGTAATTCCATAATAGTTCTCTTTTCCGTTTGCTGCATTTTTTAATTCCTCGTGATAGCCACTTTGGTTTTTTGTAAACCTGAATATTTATTTTTATGTGAGGAAAACAAAGCTTGTATAATAACATGAAATCATCCATAAATGAATTGTAGGCTTTATTGGCATCATCCGTATTGTACATTTCGGAAAATGATAGATTTGTTAAATAATTTCTAAATTTTTCTTTATTTTCTATGTTGTAGTCTCTACGAGTAATATGCCATTTATTAATTATATAAATTTTATCAACTGGGAATTTGAGAAATTGTGCTGTGTGGTCAGATAAGCTAAATTCAATGACATCTGAGTAAGATTTTTTGTCGATATTGTGCGCAAAATTATCTATACAAGTTCCACTAGCGAGTCTAGTCGGCTGATTAAGTTGTAGTTTTAAATTATAATTTAAAAGCAAACACTCAAGTTCGAGTAATGTACTATTATGTTTCAGACAGTCTATGTTGAAGTCACCTGCAATTATGACGCTTCGCTTTTGTTTTAATACAATCAAAATACGTAACATTTTATCAAATTGTTCAAAGAACATACTTAAGTTACTAGACTTTGGTACTCTGTATAAACAAATAACTATTGTTTTATAATTAACTAAATCTAGTAGATCTACTATCTATCTACTATCTATCTATATGTTATGGACCATGTGATTAATTCGGGCATTATAAATAATGCCCTATCTTAACTTCATTATTTATCATATTGCACGGGCATTATTATATTGCTACATGACAGTTGGGCAATTTGATAATAAAGCTATATTTTATGCGGTGCGAGGGTGGCAGTTGTTGTAATAAATAAATTCTGTTACTTGCTACATATTTTATGATTATTGTTTCGAAAATTATATGTTCTTTTTTAATGGGAAATTTTAAGTCTAACCACAAAATTATTTATTGGACAATTGTCATCTAATTTACTTACTCGGCATCGTTTTTCTTGATCTCATTTTTCTTGGCTCGTTTTTTTTTATGGTAGAATTTAATTTGGATTCAAAACATTGTATTAAAAATTGAAGTCAGTAACGAAAACGAATCGCTGCAAACCCGACTCCACGTAGTCTTGTCTGCCCTACCCCTAGAGTGCAATTCAAAACCGCGTAGGCGCGGAGGGTCAAGGCGGCCTGCGAGCTGAGGCGCAGGTAGTGTTAACGCTCGCCGCCGCGGCTGAGGCTGGCCGGCAGAGCCGGCCAGCAAGCCGAAGCTGCGGTGGTGAGCGTGAAAACCATCTGCGACGATAAGCTCGCATGGTACCGCCGGAGCCCCGCAGCGCCGGAGCCGTGACAGAAGCCATGCTTGCTGCATGTTGCATGCTATTAATATTTAGTTTAAGTTAAATGTCAGTAACAATAAAAAAAATGAAATTAAATATGTTTATATTACTTTGCCCAAAAGGTCACGGGCAATATGTATAGTGCCCGGTCAATTTGATTATTTGAATAATTATTATCAAATTGCACTCTCATATTGGGCATTTTTCATAATGACCGGGCATTATGTATAATGCCCAATTTATCACTTGGTCCATAACATATATACTATCTACTAAATCTACTAGACTATTAGTATATTACTAATATACTATTAGTATATTAGTCTATGCCTTTAGTTAGGGCTGCCATCTCGAATTTCGCCAAACCCGGACAAAGATTAAAAAAAACCCGGACATTAGGCGTAAATTGATTTTTTTCCCCGGACGAGTCCGAAAGTAATATTAGAAAAGAAATCGTAACTTAATTAAGCGTAACGAGTATGGGCTCAGCAATAATAACAAGCTGTAAATGTAACATATTTATTTATTATATAACATTGATTACAGTGCCTTACAATATACAAAATAACAACATCAATTTAAATAATACTTCATTACAATATCCAAACGTCACATTTTACAACAAAAAAGAAAAGTGCATTCCTTTATTTTGCAGAACAAACATAATTTTTCTTATAGCTTTGGATTAAATACACAGTTTATTATAACATTTTAATACAGTGTGGGGTTATAGTAGTTAATCATTAATTTATTTAATTAACATTTACACACATTAATTAAAAATTAACCCCCTTACTTATAAAAATCTTTAATCACCTTCTAAGCAGCATTTTAACTAATCACTTCTTAAAGTCTTAAGTAGTGATTAAATGTTAGTTAAGACATGCTTAAGCAACGTTTATAAGTAAGAATTTTCTTAAACAGCCCTTAAGTATTACTTATTATTTAATTCACGTTTATAAGTAAGGCTGTTACATTACACAATTATATTAATTATTCATTAATAGTGACGAAATGTGTAGTTAGCTATCTCGTCGCTGGAATAATATGATAACTTTTAAAGTCATTGTTGTACCTTTTTTACATTAAGTATGACTGTGTCCTGGCAACACTTAGGTACTCGGGCGAGTTTTACAAGAGTAATAACAATACGTCCAAGGCCGACTTCGGCCACGGCGGCTGTTCCCATATAAGGAGATCAGCAAGCTGAGCAGGACATATTATAGTGCTCAAGCATTTGCTTGGACACAGGTGCACTCACTATTCCTTCACTCTCATAATCCAACACGACCGGAGAGAGATCAGGCGCAGGACCGACTTTTACGTGCTCGCCGATGCACGGGTGTATCAATCACCAACTTTAATCCACTTAGCGATTTCGGCCCAACGCGGGAATCAAACCCGAGACCTCGTGCACAACACGCTTGCGACAACTAGATAATAATAATTAAAAAATAAGCATTCGTACATTAATTGTAGTATATTACAGAATTATAGACAAGGCTGTGTTTAATAATAAAGCTACGCTTTGATATTATTGTTCTGAACTCATTTATCAAACATTAATTTATCGCAAGAACACTTCTAAGTGAAAAGTTTTTTTTATGCAGAATTTAATCTATTAGGCGATTAACACACGGCACCGCGCACCGCCGCGGCGGCGGGCGGTGGCGCTCGAACAAAAGAGCACCGCTCGAACGCGCGGTCAGGCGGTGTTCGTGTGTTAGGCATCAACGGATTTAATACAGGTCAATGCGACATGAGAATCGCTTCACCGCCTATCGCGGCGGTGCGCGGTGCCGTGTGTTAATCGCCTTAGCCGTTTTCCCGCGGTTTCATTTCGCGTCCCGTGGAAATTACTGCCCGTACCGGGATAAAATATAGCCAATGTTACTCGGGAAGAGTGTAACTTTCCATCAGTGAAAGAATTTTCAAATCGGTTCAGTAGTTTCGGAAGGTACAAACAAAAGTGCGTTTCCTTTGTATTATTTTAGTACAGACTAGCTTCTGCCAGCGACTTCGTCCGCGTTAGATTCGGACTTTATGCAAAGAGAGGAAGAAATAATAATCACCAGCCTATCCAATTATCTAAATATATGCGTACCTAGCCTATTACTACTTAGCTTTAACCACTAAGGCTGCACACGCGACGGAAGCTTAAAAAATGGAGTAACTTCTCCCGATTTCCCAACATTTCCCATCACTGCTCTGCTCCTATTGATCGTAGCGTGATGAAAAGTATCCTATAACCTGCCCAGGGGTATGAAGAATATTTGTGCCAAGTTTCATTAAAATCCGTCGAGTAGTTTTTGTTTCCATAACGAACATACAGACAGACAGACTGACAGACAGACAGACAGAAAGACAGAAAGACAGACAGACAGACAAAAATTTTACTGATTGCATTTTTGGCATCAGCATCGATCACTAATCACCCCCTGATAGATATTTTGGAAATATATTTAATGTACAGAATCAACATCTCTACAGATTTATTATAAGTATAGATAATTGTATCTTTTAGCTCCATTTACAATCCCAGCTTATGACTAAAATATTAAGCACTAGCTTCTGCCAGCGGTTTCACCCGCATCCCGTGGGAACTACTTCCCGTACCGGGATAAAAAGTAGCATATAGCCTTCCTCGATAAATGGGCTATCTAACACTGAAATAAATTTTCAAATCGGACCAGTAGTTCCTGAGATTAGCGCGTTCAAACAAACAAACTCTTCAGCTTTATAATATTAGTATAGATTAGTATAAATAAGTTATTCATTAATATACATTTTGGATGGTAACAATATTACACAACATACATTTTTTATGTTTTAAACATATTTTAATTTTTATATTAATAAAGAAGTATATTTCGATAAACAATACTTATTGCATTAAGTAATTTAATAACTAGTTTTAGACTACGGCGTTGCTCGTTTTAATATAACGTATCTTAGAGCATTCAGGCTATATGAATATTTTTAATAGTGATATAATTTCTGGAATCAGTTCAGTAGTATAAGGGTGATTTACACCATTTAACTATAACGATAACCAAACCATAACCAGCCGTATACTTGCCGCCCATTGGTCAAATCGGCGATTTGACAACTGAAAATGGTTCGGTTATCGTTATAGTCAAATGGTGCAACCTACAGTAAAGTCATTAAATACAAACTTAGAGTATATTTCTTTAAAAATGATGATAGCATAACTCACATAATAATATTGTTTTTTTTTTTCTGCAAAAGTTAATGGTTATATTGTGCGTGAAGAATATACCACCAGTGTATATCATATAAATCAACAATACTTTCAGCGCAATTACAAAAACAAAACACAGTAAATTTAAATTGTTTACAATACATATTTATGACAAACAAATAACTCGCAAAAAAACAGCAACTATATCTTCTTCTAACAGTTAATATTCTAACTTCATATAATTGACATAAAAAAATATTTACACGTTAAACCTGGTTTCCGATCCATCGGCTAGCATGAGAGTGACTGTCCTGGAGTTAGTCCAAACGAGCCTCGCTAGTCGAGCGGGGTTCAAACGAGCCACATCCGCCATGGGAGCCGTACTGTAGCATTTCACACAACGAGTTTGTGCTGCGCCTAAGCCGAACATACCTGGAATTGAGAAATGTGGTAAGAATTAATGATGGTGAAGTGGACTACTTGATGATGAGGTGGACTACAAGATGATTAAGAGAATAACATGATGATAAGGAGGACTATAGAATGGCAAAAAGAAATACATGACGATAAGGTGAACTGTAAGATGATAAAAAGGACTATGTTTGGGCGGTAAATGAAACCGACCTTTCTTTTGTTTTTATCATTGTATTCGACAATAACCAAGTCTCAATAACAAAGTCGAGATGCGTAATTTGTTCGAAAGTAAAAATGGCAGTGAAGCGTCACCGGAACCCCCCCGCGCACGTCGCCCCGCGTTCCGTTTCTCTGTTACAGGCTGCGTTCCGGCGTAGACAGACTACATATATTATATTAGATATATTTAGAGGTATTAGACTATGTTAGATATATTTTATTGGGTATACCACACGTATTGTTAAATTTTTGATTTTAAGGTGACATAATGGACAGTCTTATCGCTAAGAGCGATCTCTTCCAGACAACCTTAAGACAATAAGGTAAAGATTATATGGTAGGCAGCTAGGCAGGGTGTATAATTTCTGGTGCAATTCAATTGGTAGGCTACAGAATGATGAGGTAAACTACAAGTTGATAAATAGGACTACACGATAATGAAGTTTGTAAAACACTGGTAATCAGCTACATCCGGTTAAACTGGAAGCCATCCCCAACATAGTTGGGAAAAAGGCTCGAAGGATGATGATGACGATAATGAAGTGAACTACACAATTATGACCTAGACTACATTAAAATAACAGCACTTACCAGCAGTACTCTGCCAGAAAGACAGCCGATTATCGGCCGTGGCGTACGACACGAGGTACCGTCCGTCGGGGCTGAAGGCGCAAGCGGTGACTGGACCGGCGTGGGCGGCCAGTGACTGACAGCGTCCGGCACGGAGCTCGTACATCGCTAGCTGGCCTGTGTGGCTGCCCACTGTGGGACAAAACATAGATTTTATTGAAGCAAATTGGTAAGTTTACGCAGATAGATCACAAAGTAAGGCTGCCATGCCAACCCACATCAGACTTTTTGTTTGACTATCAGATAAAAATTTGCTGTCCGAATTTGTGTGGGACATACGTGGCACTATTGCTATCAGTGTGTTCTATTTTCTCCTGCAAAAAGTTGGTCATCGATTATCGGACGTGGGCGGGCTGCCTTGAGCAACGGTTGGCGCGGTCGATTCCTGAATGGACAATCTAATCATGACGAATTCTTTCATCTCGAACACTGGTATTCAGCTCACGGGAAGCCGACGCCAACATATTTGTGAAGCGGCTAGGCAGATGATACCAATCTATAATGACAATGGCGTCCACGGCCGATTTCGGCCACGGCGGCTGTTCTCATTTAAGGAGATCAGCCAGCTGCGCAGGACATATTATAGTGCACAAGCATTTGCGCAGACACAGGTGCACTCACTATTCCTTCACTCTCATAACCCGATGGGACGGCAATCCGACACGACCGGAAAGAGATCACAAGCAGGACCGACATTTACGTGCTCTCCGATGCACGGGTGAATCAATCACCAACTTCCAGACTACGGGCTGCTTTGTGAAAGTTCAAGAAAACCCACAAAGCGATTTCGGCCCGACCCGGGAATCGAACCCGAGACCCCGAGAACAGCAGCCGCGCTTGCGACCACTAGACCAACGAGGCTTACCAATCTATACTAATATTATAAAGAGGTAACATTTCAAAGTTTGTGTGTATGGGGTAATTTTTGGAACTCGGATTCGTCGAATTTACAAATTTCTTTCACTGATAGATAGCTACAATGTTCCTGAGTAACATAGGCTATATTTTATCCCGGTACGGGCAGTCGTTCCCACGGGACGCGGGTGAAATCGCGGGAAAACGGCTCGTCATATATAAGAAGGCATACCTGCAATTCTCCTGGTAGCTGGACAGTGGGACACTTGGTTGTATCTACAGATGGCGGGAAATACTTCGTTCAAGCCTTTATTCTTCAAATGAGATTGATCCACGCAGTGCAGGATAATGTCCATTACCTGTGAAGGAATAGGGTTCAAATTACCATCTATACCAACTATACCTACTAATATCATAAAGCTGAAGAGTTTGTTTGAACACCGGTCCGATTAAAAAAATATTTCAGGAGTATGGCTATAGGCTATTTTTTGTCCGGGTGTGCAAAGTGCGTTCCACGGAGTACAAATGTTGATAAATGAATTTCCCCGAAAACTTTATTGCATACCCCTATCTTCATCCCATTTATGATTACCATTGCTTTAAGTCATATTTATCAAAAAAATTAAGGGTCCCAGCTGTCTTTCTATAATTTTTTGTATAAATGGCGATTGATGGAATGAACATTATTTTTATAGCAGGATAAAATAACTTTTATACCTAGAAAGAAAACCACGTTAACCATTTCGCACACTCTAGTTAACATATGGAATAGTCTTGACTATTCCATATATTTAAGTTACTGTCACTATTCTATTCTAAAAAAAAATAATTTTACAAAATGTAACAACACCTTTGTATATCACGTTATAAGCGAATAAATAAACCTTTAAATCTTCGTATATATTTTTTTACAACTAATCATCAAATGACCTCTCCCGCTGTGGGTGCAGCATGAGGGAGTGTCAGACTCTTACTGACTCAAACCCGCCATGTTCCTTCATAAGCCCTTCATGTACCAGGGTCGCGGTCACTCTTTCGCACAATTCCGCAGGCCCAGATTTTTTTCTATACGTACCTCTACAAGTAACTCGGCAACTTCATTATGCATCCTATCTATGAGCAGTTCGATGCCCCTCAGCACTTCATCCCGTCCCTTATGTAGCGCGAGGTAGGCGGGGGACGGCTGTGCCGACTGCTGGCTGATCTCCTTGTATAGGTACCTTACTACTACTTTCTAAGTATACCTTGGACACTAAAAGACTGATTAAAGGTGGAAACCTGGACTATAAAGTCTGAAATCACTAACCCGCACTGAGCAAGCGTGGTGATTAACGCTCAGTTTTTCTCCGTGTGAGGGGAGGCAGACCAGTAGTGGGACTGGTGGGACAATAAAAATACTATAAAAAATAAAGAAAAATACTGACCTCTACAAGTAACTCAGCGACTTCATTATGCATCCTATCTATGAGCAGTTCGATGCCCCGCAGCACTTCCGCGCGTCCCTTCTGCAGCGCGAGGTATGCGGGCGACGGCTGCCCCGACTGCGCGGCCGCGGCGCAGCGAGCTACCTCGCGAGCCATTGTTGTTATGAAGGCTGCTGG
The DNA here is from genome assembly GCA_963856015.1 of Helicoverpa assulta. Lineage (NCBI taxonomy): Eukaryota > Metazoa > Arthropoda > Insecta > Lepidoptera > Noctuidae > Helicoverpa > Helicoverpa assulta. Next base: position 5,155,969 of record CAWLCW010000022.1, read on the forward strand.
CCTGAGTACATAAATATATTTATTTTTTATATAAAGCACAGATAAAACTGTTAAAAAATAAGAAAAAAATGTGTGTCTGGAAAACAAAATAGATAAAAAAATTAAAATGCGAATCCATGTGTTGTCAGAATTATCATTCTGACAACACATCATCAGTTATTTGAGAAGATGGTTAAAGTGAAAAAATAATAAAAAACAACACAAAAAGGTTTAATACAATATTTATGGCATTAAGTCAGCCGATGTATATACTTTTGTATATAAAGTATAAGAAAAATAAATATTTAAATAATTCCTCATTTTCAGTATTTTTTAATATCGATTTTATTTCTTATAAATTTTTTTCACACATTCTACATATTACATCTATACTAATAATTTAAAGAGGAAAACTTTGTTTGTTTGGTTGTAATGAATAGGCTCAAAAACTACTGGACCGTTTTTAAAAATTCTTTCACCATTCAAAAGCTACATTATCCACGAGTAACATGGCTATATTTTATCCCGGTACGGGCAGTAGTTACCACGGTAAAACCGCGGGAAAACGGCTAGTCTATTATAAATACCTATTTCTAGTTTCAGCCTTAATTTGTTTTGGGGGCTGTGTTCTGTAAATTTGACTTTCAAAAGTGCTAATTTTCAGCCTACTTTGAATAAATGACTATTCATTACTTTAGTACTTAAAACATAAAAATTTAATAATACCTGGCAGTAGCGATAAGGGTGAGCGCATGCCTGGCGGTGCGGCACGAGTCGGCTTGCGGAGTGAGCGGCAAGCCGTATGTCATTGAAGGCACCAGTTTGTCAGCATCGCAACACATTTCTAGGAGACCTGGTAACCGATTAAAATATTAATTAATCAGCTTTTCTGTATTTCGAAGGCATATTAAATTAATGAGTCCCGGCTGTCATTTGGATATCTTTGGAAATCTATACTGGCTATCAGAAGCCAGAAAGTCTGACAGCCAGTCTTATTGTATGTATTTTTATTTTTGTATGTATTGTATGTATTTTCATGTTTAAATTTCGAAGTAAACAGTGGTTTTAAGATAAGTGATACTTATTCATGTTGTCGGTGAATTTAAGCCTAAGTATTGTAGGTTAGACAGGCATTCCCTCCATGTAAAATACTGATTGTTACACATAATTGCGAACAAAAACATGTTGGAAAAAGGCTAGATAATCAGGTAGTTTCGACTAAAACCCGATCCCTATATCCCAAGAAAAAAAGAGAGCAAAAAATTTAAAACTTACCAAGCAAAACATGAGAGACATCCAGATACGGTTCCCACACAGTGAACCCTCGCCCCAGCAGGTCCACAGCAGCGCGTCTCAGCGGCGTGTGCGCGGGCAGGCGCGGACACGCGGGGGACAGCAGGAGGTGGGTCAGAGCTAGCGCTGTGAGCCGGGCTAAGTTGTTCGATGAACTTAAGGTGAACCCTGCAAAAAATTCGTAGGAGAAAATGAAAAATGTTTTGTTTATATCAGACTCTAGCCACGGTCGGTGCAATTCGGCCGAAACGCCCGGTAAAGAAAAAGGTATCGCGTCCCATAAGTACTTATCGCGTTTAAGTCCCAATCTATATATTTAAAAATGAAACCCGTTTTCCGTTGTCACGACATAACATGAAAACGGCTTGACCGATTTGGCTGAAAATTAGAGGGGAGGTAACTTAGACCCGGGAGAAGGTTTTAGGATAGTTTTTGTCACCATCCGGCTACGGGACGTGGGTGAAACCGCGGGCGAAATCTAGTTGCTTATAAATATACAGACATTAGCTGTTTATAATACCCACAATAATCGTGAAATGTATAAATACCTTACCTTCAACTACGGAGCTCTTGCGACTGTCGCCGTCTTTCCGTCTCTTATTGCCAGCGGCGCCTGGAACAAAACATACAGAATAGAATTAGATTTTGCAATTTCTTGTAAACCTGATGATGATGCGATTACGATGTTTTAGAATAATAATAAGAAAAGTCGTGGTGGCCTAGTGGGTAAAGAACCAACTTCTCAAGTATGAGGGCGGGGGTTCGATTCCGGGTCAGGCAAGTACCAATGCGACTTTTCTAAGTTTGTATGTACTTTCTAAGTATATCTTAGACACCAATGGCTGTGTTTCGGATGGCATGTTAAACTGTAGGTCCCGACTGTCATTGAACATCCTTGGCAGTCGTTACGGGTAGTCAGAAGTCAGTAAATCTGACATCAGTCTAACCAAGGGGTATCGGGTTGACCGGGTAACTGGGTTGAGGAGGTCAGATAGGCAGTCGCTCCTTGTAAAACACTGGTACTCAGCTGAATCCGGTTAGACTGGAAGCCGACCCCAACATAGTTGGGAAAAAGGCTCTGAGGATGAATAAGAAAAGTGGCTGGAAAGAATAGTAATTTTCTCTAAACGACAAAAAATCGGTACCATTTGAATTTGAATCTTATTTACCATCTAACAATGTTCTAACAAACATACTGATCGACCCGCGTGGCAGTTGCCTATCCACGAGCCCTCCAATGGTCTAGCAGATATAATAAGTACTATCTATTCTGCCGGCGGTCTTACCCGCGCCCCTTGGTAATTTCCCCTTGATAAAAAGTAGCCTAATATCCTTCTTCTTACACCGAAATATCTTTTCAAATATTAAGCTGCGTCTACGCTAGACGAACCGAGCACGAGCGGAGCACGAGCCGAACACAATTCGTCTAGTGTGGACCAACTTACAAGCCTCTAACGAGCGCGCTGCGAGCATTTCGTTCGTGCTCGGCTGCGTTCCGCCTATTGTCGGTTTTTGACGAACACAAAGGGATTTGCTAACAGTGCTCGTTGTACGTCCACACATGACGCCGCGAACGACAAGCCGAGAACGGCTCCGCTTGTGCTTCGCTCGTGCTCGGTTCGTCTAGCGTAGATCCGCCTTTACCGTTATTTCCTCTGATTACCACGTTCAAGCAAACAATCAAACTTCATTTTTATAATATTAGTAAAAAATAGCAGACTAGGGCTGATTTTGCAATCGCCGGATAATTTTTAGTTGAAGAATATGTTTGACCTTTTTACAAGTGTTTTTTTTAACGACGTCAAAAATCATCAAATGACCCCTTCCGCTGTGGGTTAGCAGCGGTGAGGGAGTGTCAGACTCTTACTGACTAAAAACCGTCGTGTTCCGTCGTAGACCTTTTATGTACCAGGGCCGCGGTAACTCTTTCGAACAATCCCGCAGCCCCGGCAGAACGTTATGACAAATACATGTCATATCGCCATATTTATTCCTTATAACTCATGATTGAAAAATTGACCCTAATGAATTTACCTTCGCTAGTAATATCCTGTCCAAATTCAGCGCCTATGACTCCAAGCAGGACAACGGCGGTAGTCTGCTTGCGTTTGAGTTCAGCTAACGACGACGGCTTGCGGATAATCTCTTCTTCTTCTTCTTCGAATTCTTCTTCTTGCTGTAACAAAGAGAAAAGAGAATAAATAAAGGTTCACCTTAGACAGGCTATAACAAGCATTCAATATGGAATATATTCAAGGATGAGTCGTGGTGGCCTAGTGGGTAAAGGACCAGCCTCTCAAGTATGAGGGCGCGGGTTCGATCCCAGGTCAGGCAAGTACCAATGCAACTTTTCTAAGTTTGTATGTACTTTCTAAGTATATCTTAGACACCATTGACTGTGTTTCGGATGGCACGTTAAATTGTAGGTCCCGGCTGTCATTGAACATCCTCGCAAGTCGTTACGGGTAGTCAGAAGCCAGTAAGTCTAACCAAGGGGTATCGGGTTACCCGGGTAACTGGGTTGAGGAGGTCAGATAGGGCAGTCGCTCCTTGTAAAGCACTGGTACTCAGCTGAATCCGGTTAGACTGGAAGCCGACCCCAACATGATTGGAAAAAGGCTCGGAGGATGATATGATAGCTATCAAGTGTCATCAATTTTAGAAAATAACGACCCATTAATGTATGAAAGTTTATAGGTGCAGCTTGAAGTTTCGAAAGAAGTCTTACCTCCTCACTCAGAGACATTTAATGATTACTTAAGTCACTCCTTAGTGACGGAATGTCATACAAATCCTTCACTAAGGAATGGCTTAAGTAACCATTAAATGTCTCTGAGTGGAGAGGTTATACTTGTTAGAGAGTTTAAGCCTTTTCTTTGATTTTATGTTTGCTAAAGTATTATTTAGATATTTGCGTTTTTGTGTCGTGTGTATGTATGTATACACATGTTTATGGCAAATAAATGATTCTATTCTATTCTAACGCAGTCATTTAATATTTTTATACGCTTTGCTGTTGTTGTAGGTACCTATCAAAGTATACAGTATACAGGGTGTGTCGTTCACAATCACATTAAATCCTATCGCATATACTTTATGATATTCTATGGCGAATTGTAAAAAAAAAAAATTACTAATCCATCCAGTGGTTTAGCCACAGGAGTCATTTTTCGTTTTTATAATTTACAACATCATGTGTAAATCAGAGATAAAGTTAGGAGTATCGAATGTTTTGATCAGTTGACAGCTGTCAGTTTTCAAGGGAGAATTTCAGTTGTTTGTAATGACTGACTTTTATATGGTGTTCTAATTTTCGCACATTTGTATTCTATTTACTTTGTTTGAAAAATTCATTTTTTTATTTTTATCTATTTTCTATTTTTCTTTTTTGTTTGTGTTAATCGACATATATTAACTGGTATATTAACGCATTTCATTTAATGTGATTGTGAACGACACACCCGATATAAACAACACTTACAACTTGTTGCACCTTCTCAGCGGGTTCCTTTTGTGCTGCATGCGGATTTATACTCTCTGTGTGTGTATATAGAGGCAGGAACTGTGCCCAATTGTCCACCAGCGTCTTACGCCCTTTCGGACCTAGGCTGTTGAAGAAATTAAGGAAAACCAACCATTAGTATTTAAGTATTTTTAGTTCTATACAATGGGATATGACTTTATAATTGACTAGCCGTTTTCACCCGCGTCCCGTGGGAGCTACTGCCCGCACCGGGATAAAATATAGCCTATGTTACTCGCAGATAATATAGCTTTCTAATGGTGAAAGAATATTTAAAATCGGTCCAGTAGTTTTTGAGTTTATCCATTACAATCAAACAAAGTTTTCCTCTTTATAATATTAGTATAGATTTATTGAATCATGTTTAAAGAGTAGAAGAGAAACTTTTTATTCAGCAGTTTATTTTGTTCTTGTTCCGGGTCGCAGCATTATGCTGAGTGAGGGCCGTATTGCGCGCTTTAAGACGCATATTTTCTTTTTCTATTATTATTTCTAAGTCTAATTTTAAGTTTGTGGTATGCGTCTTTGGTTGCGCAATAAAATTTATTCTCTTTCTTTCTTTCTTATTAAGAAAATTGGTAATATGAATCTTAAGGGCCAGACAGAAGAAGTATTTAAACAACCAATAGAATTTCGGGAACCAGATCGTGCGGCCGATCACCTATGCGCTGGACCGATCAGGTGAACTCCGCAGTGGGTAGCTGCGTGTCAGACTGCACCAGAGAGTCTGCTAACAGAGAGAGATGGCGGGAGATCGTGAAAAAAGCTGTGTCCGCCTCTAATGTGGACGGCTCATCGTGACCACGACCGCTTTGCCAAGAGCGAATCGACAGAGAAGAAAAGATTTTCGTTATTCAAACATCGCGTCTCCGCCCACTGAGTAGGATCCTTAAGGAGAAAGTTTATTGGTTGTTTAAAACTTTTCCGATCCACTTGGTGGAGTTAGGACTTAAAACTGGAATTGAAAACGATCAAACAATCGAAAGGTATTGATTGCCATTTTAGTACATAATTCATCCATCATCCTCATCCTCCGAGCCTTTTTCCCAACTGTGTTGGGGTCGGCTTCCAGTCTAACCGGATGTAGCTGAGTACCAGTGTTTTACAAGGAGCGACTGCCCTATCTGACCCCCTCAACCCAGTTACCCGGGCAACAAAATACTCCTTGGTTAGACTGGTGTCAGACTTACTGGCTTCTGACTACCCGTAACGACTGCCAAGGATCTTCAATGACAGCCGGGACCTACAGTTTAACGTGCCATCCGAAACACAGTCAATGGTGTCTAAGATGTACTTAGAAAGTACATACAAACTTAGAAAAGTTGCATTGGTACTTGCCTGACCTGGAATCGAACCCGCGCCCTCATACTCGAGAGGTTGGTTCTTTGCCCACTAGGCCACCACGAATTTACTACTACGACGATTTTACTACTTAATTCATGAATCATTTTTTTCTGCATTTGTAGCAGTGCCCAAAACGAGGAAAAAAATCTGTGTCTATCACATATGATTCGTCGAACAGGGAAGTTATTAATCATGTCTTACCGTCCTAACTCGGCGAGTAGCAGCGCCTGCGAGGCCTCTCTGACTTCCAAGCAGTGGTGTTGCCAGCGTCGGGCGAGCATCTCCACTTGAGGACGCTTGAAGCTTTTCGCACCTGAAGAATGAAGTTTTTAGAATTTAGTTACAAAAAATTGTATCCATATTAGGTGAGTGTTAATTAACAAACGTAGTTTAATTGCAAATGTTTTTGACGGCATCTGAAGAAGAATCTGGCACGAGTTGGTTTTATTTGATCCTATTAAATCGAAGTTGCCAAACACAAAAGTTTACAATAACTTTTACAAAAATCAGCCCTGGTTGATGTGGCAGCCAGTTGCTCCTCTCTCTCCTCATCATTGCTAACACGCATTCATGGTACTAACCCCACTTCTTCTTCTGCCCTGTACCTCATTTTATTTGGGGTCGGCGCAATATGTCTTCCGCTTCCATTCTTCCCTGTCACTCATCATACTGACACTCGCTCCCTTCTTATTCATGTCATCTTTCTGACAATCCACCCCTCTTAGGTCTTCCTCTTCCTCTCCATCCATCTACATTCATACTTAGCACACACTTAGTTGCATGCTTATCATCCCTCCTCGTTAGATGCCCATACCATGACAACCTATTCTGCGCTATCCTAGACACAATTTTAGCGTGAAAACACCATTTTCCTAAGGGTTTATAAACTTACCAGCGGCAACCACCTTATCCGGCAGTAGAACACAGTGTAACGTAGCCAGGAGTGACCAGCCCTGCTTGATGTGAGCTTGCTGGGCAGCCAGTTGCTCCTCTCTCTCCTCATCAGCCGCCCATGATGAGGAACTCCTGGTGGACGGTCTGGGGACAAGAGGAGTGAGCGTCCCGGGTGGGTAGATTATAGGTGTGGTGAAGAGAAGTTGATATCTATACTAATATTATAAAGCTGAAGAGTTTGTTTGTTTGTTTGAACGCGCTAATCTCAGGAACTACTGATCCGATTTGAAAATTTCTGTCAGTGTTAGATAGCCCATTTATCGAGGAAGGCTATAGGCTACTTTTTATCCCGGCAAGGGAAGTAGTTCCCACGGGATGCGGGTGAAACCGCTGGCAGAAGCTAGTAATCTAATATGTTTATAAAAAACCTAAAGCGTACAGCTTTTTTTCGTTATAACTGCGAAATATAGGTTGTAAATCTCTCATGCAATAATGTTGAGTTGAATAACAGGTCAATGAAGTTGCAATGTACTTTCTCCAAGTTGTACGAACTTTCTGAATATATCTTAAACACCAATGGGTAAGCATAGATAAGGAAAACATCTCGGGAAACCTGGACTTTAAAGATCTGGAATTGCCAATCGGCTTCGAGCGCACGTGGTGACTATAGTCCATTTCTTCTCTGTATGAGAAGAGAGACCTTATAGTTATAGCACTATATATAGCACGTCTTTCAATTAATTTTGTCTCTCTTGTTGTCTACTTACTTACAAACTATCAGTTTGTAACACAAAAAAAAATCGGGCGAATTAAGAACCTCCTACTTGAAGTCAGTCAAAAAATTAATGTATTAATGAATCATCATCACCTGTGCAGCCTCCTAATGACCTCCTGTTCGGGCACGAAGCTGGCGTTACTCATAGACATCAGCGTATTCGCCAGCGCCACGATGGAGAGGAGATGGTTGGTCGTTAGAGTCGTGCTGAGTTCCCAATGGAGCTTCGAGGAGAACAGCCTGGAAGAATCGATCATAAACGTAAGCAACGCTTGGCGCAGCCCGTTGATGGGTGACCGTCTCGTCATGATGAGTTCCCCCGTGCTCCCGAAGTCATGTACAATTTATTATGTTATGTTTAATTGACCCATCGGTCAATTAAACAAGCAAAAGTGGCAAGAGTTACGGTAAAAAAAAATATCTGTTGCCTGGGTAACTAGGTTGAAAGGGTTCAGATAAGCAGTCGCTGCATATTACATTGGAACTCAGTTTCCAATGTACGGTTAGATTGGAAGCTAACACCAACATAGTTGGTAAATGGCTAGGCAGATTATGATATTAGGCCCATACCCCTCAAGCTTCCATGCTACCCGCCAATACCTGAAAGGGGTTTCTACGATGTTCCAAGACGCCATAAAGTTAGTTTTAACTCTCTATCTGTGATATGTACGACTATGATTTTTGAAATACGGTTCAGATATTCTGAAAATCTTGTCATATTTCAGTAACTAAGGTAAAAAAGATTTCAACATCTTCCATCTTCTACCTGGTCAACTTTTCCTGCCGCACCAGCTCTGGTGGTAGATCCGAGGTGATGAGCAGAGGGTCGTCAGGAGCGGAGGCGCAGGCTGCTGACCAGCTGCCGAGCCACGTGGGGAGCTGGACCGCCATGTGGCCGTGGCGGGATACCACGCCGAAGCATACTGGGACCTGTCGAAGAAAACTTGGCATTTTATCTTGCTTATTAATAAAATAAGGGATCCTAAAACTTTTGGAGTCATTTTGCGTAGAATCCTGAGAAAGTTTCTAGCCTAGTTTTTTCTGAACAAACGTGAAATATAAAAAAATTGCACTGTATAATATCTAATACAATGAACATGAAAAACATGTTTATGCTCCATTCTATCCGGGAGTGGAAAGTTCGTTAATATTTCTCAGTAGCAGAAGCTAGATGGAGAGGCCTATGTCCAGCAGTGGACTGCGATAGGCTGATGATGATGATGATGATGAAGCTAGATGGTTAATATTTCCCAGTTCCTCCGTAATACAGTCTCTCTCCATTTCTGAGGAGGGTTAGCCTAAGCCTGAGGTATCTTAACAGCTGAATAACCACTTACCATAGGCCTCAACAACCCCAACTTGGACTCACAGACCCTATCAAGGTCAGGGTCCAGCCCCCATGCGTGCAGCAAGGATATCAGGATCTGAGCAATCTCCATAGTATGAGGTGGCTCTGCCAACGACATGTCCCTTGGTCTCTGGCGTTTGGCTTGGGTGGCTTCATCTGAAACAAGAGAAAATAACATTTAGTTGGAAACTGCAACTTTCATTATGCTGGTTACAAGCTCATAAAGCAGTCCGTAGTCTGGAAGTTGGTGATTGATACACCTGTGCATCGGAGAGCACGTAAATATTGGTCCTGCACCTGATCTCTCTCCGGTGGTCCGGTGGTGTCGGATTGCCGTCCCATCGGGCTATGAGAGTGAAGGAATAGGGAGTGCACCAGTGTCTGCGCAAATGCTTGTGTACTATAATATGTCCTGCGCAGCTGGCTGATCTCCTTGGAGATATCGAGAGAAGAGGTTACCGGTCATTACGGGTCTTCAGAAGCCTGAAAGTTTAATACTAGTCTTACCAGAGGTTGAAGATTTCAGCTGCATCTAGTTAGTACTGAAGAAGTAGTTGGGAGTTAACTAGTTACTAGATAAATGAGTTTCTTTGAATCGGCATAGGTTATATTTTTAGACAAGCAACATGCATATGAATTATAAATCTATACTAATATTATAAAGCTAAAGAGTTTGTTTGTTTGATTGTTTGTTTGTTTGAACGCGCTAATCTCAGAAACTACTGGTCCGATTTGAAAATTTCTTTCAGTGTTAGATAGCCCATTTATCGAGGAAGGCTATAGGCTACTTTTTATCCCGGTACGGGAAGTAGTTCCCACGGGATGCGGGTGAAACCGCTGGCAGAAGCTAGTTACCAATAAAGGTAAAGTAACGAAATACTATCCGTCACGCCCCGTAGAACCGTGTCAAATTATAAGTAACTAGCTTCTGCCAGCGGTTTCAACCGCATCCCGTGGGAACTACTTCCCGTAACGGGATAAAAAGTAGCCTATAGCCTTCCTCGATAAATGGGCTATCTAACACTGAAAGAAATTTTCAAATCGGACCAGTAGTTCCTGAGATTAGCGCGTTCAAACAAACAAACAAACAAACTCTTCAGCTTTATAATATTAGTATAGATTTCAGAACTTAGTGTGTCTATCCATATTCATTGCAATTCTCTGCAATTTGACCAAGTGTCCCGTGGAAACTACATTCCGTAGCCCTGTAGCCAATGTTACTCGGGGATAGTTTAGCTTCTAACAGTGAATGAAATCCAAATCGATTCAGTAATTTCGGAGCCTTAAATAAGGGCCTTAAACAAACAAAATCTCTCTCTCTCTCTCTTCTTTACTAATATTATAAAGCTGAAGAGTTTGTTTGTTTGTTTGTTTGAACGCGCTAATCTCAGGAACTACTGGTCCGATTTGAAAATTTCTTTCAGTGTTAGATAACCCATTTATCGAGGAAGGCTATAGGCTACTTTTTATCCCGGTACGGGAAGTAGTTCCCACGGGATGCGGGTGAAACCGCTGGCAGAAGCTAGTTATAATATAACTATAGAAGTATCAATTAAGCTAAAATCCAACAGAAGCCGCGGAGCATACCAATGCAGTATCATGCACATACAATGTCGTAATCTCTGAAGAATGTAAGTAATTTAACTTCGTTTAATAGAGCTATCGGATACCGACCTTGCTATAGTATGCATTCGAGAAATGAGGAAAATTGATTAATTGGATTGATGTAAATTATTTAGAGACTATAAAATCCAAACTATGGTTTTATTACGCAGTCACATATTAACTCTCATAGTCACATTGAATTGTGTGGAAGTCGACATGGCTAGAAAGAACGTTATTTGTGAGATGACGGCAGACAGAAGAGTATGGAAGAAGAAAACATGCTGCGCCGACCACAAATAAAAATTGGGAGGGCAGGAGGATGATGAGTCACATTGAATTGCCATAAATGCTTATTACTATTTGATTGGGGAATTATCATCACCCTAGGGCTGTGGCCTCTTAAGGTGGACTGGCGATTTCAGACTTTGAAGTCCAGGTTTTTCTGACCTTTACTCAGGTAATTGGTGTTCAAGATCCACTTAGAAAAAAAGTTACATGAAACTTTGCTGTATTTTATTTTATATTTTTATTCAAATTAGATAGTTCTCAATATCTCCTAAGAAATGGCATAACAATGATGACAAGAATGAGAAAAAGTTAGTCCAAACTGAGATTATTTTAAAGATTGTAAAGCTTGAAGCAGAAATGGATTGGGCACTGGCTATCGTTCAGCTTACGCGGGTCGTCTGGATCCCGAGGGAACTACTTCCCGGTCATGGATAAAAAGCCAATACGATATTCTGATATCCATTCAGTAGTACTTGCAGGTCTCGAACCCTAGGCGTGGAACCGCAGGGGCATTTTAGATACATAATATAACATGTACTAAAATCAACTTGTACCGGTACATTTCCGCAATAAGTCGACATGACTAGAATGTCACAACTCGGACTCGAAGTAGTACTCCGTGATTCCTATGGCGCAAGACCTAATGGAGGCTATGTGGATATAGTGTGTGTTACTTGTGTTGTATTTTATTGTATGTAGTAGTATTAGTGGGTTTACTTAGATCATAACTCTTTGGATACAATATTAATGATTATTTCGCAGAAACGAAGGTGGCAGCTCTGAAGTGGGCCAAAATGTTGTTTTTCGATGCTTAATACTTGTTCAAAATATCGCAATGAGAATGATTTTGAATTTGACTTTAGAAAATATTGACCTGGCTTACCCACACCGTGTTCCCCAGAAACCACGCACATCGATACATGGGCTATTTAACGCTGAAAGATTTTTTATATCAGTAATTGCTGATACTAACGCGTCTAAGCAAACAAGCACTTCATAGATTACAGATTTATTTTTAAACAACAACAAAGTGGTAATTATTTCTTAGTTCGCTGCAACTATATGGTGTATCTAGCAGTTCCTTTAGGACACGCAGGTTAAAAACCATGGGCGGAATTTTATACCTAGATCGTTACATCTATACTAATATTATAAAGCGGAAGAGTTTGTTTGTTTGTTTGAACGCGCTAATCTCAGGAACTACTGGTCCGATTTGAAAATTTCTTTCAGTGTTAGATAGCCCATTTATCGAGGAAGGCTATAGGCTACTTTTTATCCCGGTACGGGAAGTAGTTCCCACGGGATGCGGGTGAAACCGCTGGCAGAAGCTAGTAAATTAATAAATATTAATATGGAGAAGTCATAAACATGAAATAAAATAAATAAAAAAAGTCATAAACCTTATCAGTTACCCATCACTAGTTTATCTACTTTAATCGCGGAAAATACAATCAGAATAAATTAATTAACGGAACAACTTACTTTAATAACATGGACTTTACCTTAATTTAATTATCACGCACAAAACATATAAATAAACAAGGAAGTGAGACTTCCGTAGATAAATAATTAATTTTAGTTAAGTATAATTATAATTCGATGGGTTATTTTTAATTTATGGTGTAAGATGCGAATTTGAAGGTTAACAAAAAACGTGGTCTTCAAAAAAGACTGACATCCGAATTGAGAACCTCCTCCTTTTAAAGTCGGTTGAAAGACTACAGGGGCCTGATTCTCCTAATTTTACTCAAGCGACATACGATTCACATTCGATTGACATCCAATCCCGACTCAATTACGATTGAAGCGTATGTGGCATTCCGCTATTTTTTCTTCGAAATAAACGTTTTTATCCTTTTCTATCATTCAATAATGAATCATTGTGTCTGCAAATGATTTACGATTGCAATATGATTGTAAAGCAAACTACCGTATAGACCAAAATAGCAGACCAATCGCAAACCAATCGAATGTCGTTGGAATACGATTGGTAGATAGATAGATTAGATAGATAGATTATTCTTTATTGTACACCAAGAAAATTAACAACACAGGACATCACAACATACAAAAAACAGTACAATCGGCGGTCTTATCGCTAAATAGCGATTTCTTCCATACAACCTTTGGATGGAGTTTATCTGTAGAACACAGTGAAAAACGGGCAGTTTGGGGTGTACATACATATACCTCTAGATTATATATAATTGATAAATACCAAAGATATAAAAAAAAAATAAAAAAATAATAAATAATAGTCAATAAACGGAAAGTAGAGATAGAAGAATAAAGATAAAAGAAAAACAATACAGCGATAGTAGTCAATGAGCCAAGTAGTGATCCTTGACCATTTTTTTAAATACTGCAATCGACTGCGCTCGCCTTATTGCCACTGGCAGTGCATTCCACAGACGAGTAGCTTGTAAAACAAACGATTTGTCATAAAATGACATAGAATGCACTGGCATCTTAAGTTTTAGGTTTTCTGATGACCTGAGTGATCTTGAATGCGTATCACAAACAAACTCAAAACGACTCTTAAGATAAGAAGGGGACGTAGGGTGAAAAAGAATACTATACAGCAAGGAGAGTATGTGAGCGTTCCGGCGAAGTCTTATTGGAAGCCACTTGAGCTTAACACGAAATTCTGACACATGATCATATTTGCGTAAACCAAATATGAATCTTATACAAACATTCTGAAGGCGCTCAAGTTTATTTAGCTGGTCCTCTCTGAGATCAAGATAGCTGGCGTCAGCATAGTCAAGAATAGGAAGAAGATTTGTTTGATTGTTGATTGGTCTTATATAAGTAGCAGAATGCCCGATATGGTTAAAACTGCTATTGCGATCATATTGCGATTCGATTTCTATTCGATTTTGACATTATTAACTTAGGAGAATCGGGCCCCAGATTTATTAGGTAGGTATGCTACATGACATAGGTTCTAGCTTCCACCTGCGGTTTCACCCGCATCTCGTAAAACCTTCTTCGCGATACCGGAGAAACCAGCCTATAGACTTCCTTAGGTGTATTAGTGCCAAGCTTTTAGCTCGCTTCAAAATTGGTTGAGCCATTTCTCACTTCAAAAGTACGAACAAATATAAACATTGATACATACAAACTTTCGCATTTTCAATATTAGTATGTAACTAAGTCTTAACATGGAATTTCTTATGTTCATTAGCTCAGTTCAAAAAGTCGTGATTCAACGCCTTTCGAGCTGCTATTGATTACAACAATAGATAGATGTAAGGCGCAATGAAGGCTAACCATTGCCCTGGGCAAGTGACCCACTTCAGGAATGAAATAGCAGAAATACTACTCCATATATTATGAATAGCTGTTTCTTGCAGTTTCATTCACGGTCCGGGCAATCCCGGGGGAAACATCATCCTCCTGCCCTTATCCCAATTTTATTTGGGGTCGGCGCAGCATGTTTTCTTCTTCCATACTCTTCTATCTGCCGTCATCTCACAAGTAACATTCTTTCTTACCATATCTACTTTCACACCGGGGGAAACAGTACTAGTAAAATATAAGCTAAGCTGTTCCCTTGCGTTCCATTCGCGCCTCGGGAGAACTTCCCGCAAGCGGGTAAAAAGAAACTTAGGGGCCGTTCAAATATTACGTAAGTAGATTTATTACAATTATTTACCCCCCCATCCCCCTTGTCAGCAAAAGTAAGCAAAGCTTTTACCCCCTCCCCCCATGCTTACGGAAACATTTTTCAATTAAAAATGTATTTTTTTTTATATTATAATTATAATGTTATAGTATTCGAACAAAACAATACACTGACAGAATAAATGTAGACAAGTGAACAGCGCGCGGTAATTCCCCGAATCGATTCTAAAGCGAGTGCCTAAACGTATGCGTGTATATTTGCGGGAATCCCCGAAAAAGCGTTTCGTTTTCAAGCATAGACAATGTGAAGGTTGCTATTTGTGTAAAAAAGTAAATAACTATCAATGACGATGATAATCATCATCTGGACTCCCCTACCCCCCATGTCATCCAAAATAAGCAAAACAAAGACCCCCCCGCCCCCCTATAGTGCTTAAGTAATACTTGAACGGCCCCTTATGTCTTTTGTCAGGCTATAGTCTACAGACTATCTGGGTTGCGGGATCGTTTGGAAGAGTTACCGCGGCCCTGATGCACTGTGGGCTCCAGAAGGAACATCATGGGTTTTAGTCAGTGAAAGTTTGACCATACTTCCACTGCACCTGCGGCGAAAGGTCCAAACGGTTCAGTAGTTTCGGCATGAAAGCCTGACAAACAGACTGAGTAACTACATCTCATTTCTAATGAGAATCTGCAACCGCTGGGACAGCCCGACTTAGAGAACAAGCATTGTTATTTGATGTTAGACCTTCGTCCTAAGAACCTGTGTTATGCCTAGACACAATCAAGCCTGTCTAGATCTGCGGTCTGCCTACATATTCATTATGTCACGGTGTATATTTAACTCAATAATGGATGTTGATGATTGAGAAATATCTAGGTTTTGTTTCATGGCCAGTGATACTAAGTCGTCTGAATAAATCCCTACTAATATTATAAATGCGAAAGTAACTCTGTCTGTCTGTTACGCTTTCACGTCTAAACCACTGATCTGATTTTAATAAAATTTGGTACAGAGATAGAGTTGACCTTGAGAAAGTACATAGGATAGTTTTTATCCCGGACTTTTGAAGGATTCTCTTGGAAACGCGATATGACCGAACTATACGCGGGCGAAGCCGCGTATGGTATTAAAGGTGGAGTTGAAGTTATATTTTTAAGTTAATGTATGGCAGTTAGAGGTGTCTAAAAATCATGTCCCTATACTTATAAATTAAGCTGACGAGTTATATTGGACGATGTAATATTAGGCACTACTGGACCGATTGGAAAAAATATTCCAGCCTAGGCTGTCTATCCCTGGAAGATAATTAAATTAAATTCCAGTATAATTAAATTTTTATCCGGGTGCGCTAAGTTATTCCCACAGGACGAGGGGGAAACTGCTGGATGAAGCTGGTTCCTTTACATTTATGAAAAAGCACGGAACCATTTTATTTCTAAAAGATAGTAGAAAACTCTTAAACAAAGCACCCGTTTTGAGACAGGCTAAATATTAATTTGTAACAACTAAACTAGAATATAAGTACTTATGTAGATAAGTAATTAGAAAAAAAATACTACTTTCGAAATTTTGAGGTCACAAAAAATTTTGAAAGTATTTAATTTGGCATTGTAATACCAAGCTAAACGCATTATATTCGCAATAGTTTAATGCGAATATAATTATTTAATTTAATTCAATTATAACTGTGAGCTATGAATGAGCAAAGTCCAAAAAAATTTGGTATGCAGAATGCAGACTAGAACTACGCAATTACATTTATTGCATCAGATCTTAACATATTTTTTAATTTCAAAAGTAATATCATCCTCCGAGCCTTTTTTCCCAATCATGTTGGGGTAGGCTTCCAGTCTAACCGGATTCAGCTGAGTACCAGTGCTTTACAAGAAGCGACTGCCTATCTGACCTCAAATCATTTCAAATTCTGAATTTCAAAAGTAATACTGTTAAGATTTTTAGGTTTTTTAAAACCTGCATTCTTATAGAAAAATCCTTTAGGCTCACGTTCACCGACAACATAAAGGTTAGTTATCTTAAAACAACTGTTTTCTATGAATTTTCACATTCAATTTTCAAAATAGACAGTTTTTTTTTAGAAAAAACGCCCTAAAGAAAGACTTTTCAACAATCAATTAACTTCTTCCTCAGGAATAAATATGGCAGTTTGACATATTTTCAATACAAAAGCTGTCTAATCGTCAAATATATTCTTCAGATGAAAGTCATCTGGCGATTGAAGAATCGGTCTTTAAGCTTTTATAAAGGTACAGAAATTTTCGTGCAGTTAACAGCGGTCAAAATAAAAAATACAGTTTGTATTGACTGACAGCGATGAGGACCTATTTTTCGACGCCCCTTATTAGCTTTAAGTTTTTTTTTAATGGAAGTAAATATAGATTTAGTTTACTTTAAAATAATGTACAGATTATTTTTAACATATAAATAAATCACTGACAGTTTTTTTTTCCTAAAAACGTCCAGACCAACCATACGAGAAAACCACGTCACGTACCTAAACCCTACGTCATAACAGTCCCCATATTGTAACATAACACAATATAATGTAATAACAATGTAATACACCTTGACATTTAACGTACGCAACAGGTTTTCACGCATGTCCGTTACGCGTGCGCACGCGTCATACGAACAGCTGACTGCTGTCACGTTTGTACAATACTGGTGCTGAATATTTTACTTGAGGAAAATGGAGGAAATTAACAAATATTTCTCAAAAATCCAAAAAAAAAATGCTTTTATCATAATCTGATTAGCCTTTCCCCAACTATGTTGGGGTCGGAAACTAGTCTAACTAGATGCAGCTGAGTACCAGTGTTTTACAAGGACTGCCTATCTGACCTCCTCAACCCAGTTACCCGGGCAAACCTAGGTAACATTGGTTGTCAGACTTTCTGGCTTCTAACTACCCGCATTGATTGCCAAAGATATTCAAATTACATCTATACTTCTATTTATTATTATTTGCTTGAACGCACTAATCTCAGGTAATACTGAAAATTCTTTCAGCTTTATACTGGCTCTTTATCAAGGAAGGGTATCTTAGCTTTTATCCGGGTGCTCGAAATTGCAATAGTATTAACCTCTATCTTACCGGAGCTTACCTACATGATATTATATTAAAACTAGTACAGTAGACTGCACATCAGTGGTAACTGTCATGCACCTTAACTCAATAGTAATAAGTACGATTTTCCTATAAAACTGTTACCACTGACCTGAAGTTGACTGTACATACTACAATTTCCAAGTATAGTAAAGCAAGCGAGTGACCATGCCAGTTCACTCGACTGGCTAGTCAGGTGATATGACTAGTCACCTGATCGCAGGGCGGTGACTAGTGATGGGGGAGTGTCGATAGGGAGAGATATCGATATATCTGTGTAAGTAAAGCAGGCGAGTGACCATGCCAGTTCACTCGACTGGCTAGCTAGTCAGGTGATATGACTAGTTGTCACCTGATCGCAGGGCGGAGACTAGTGATGGGGGTACTGTCGATGGGCAAATATATCGATATATATCTGTGTAAGTAAAGCAGACGAGTGACCATGATATGACTAGTTGTAGTAAAACAGGCGAGTGACCATGCCAGTTCACTCGACTGGCTAGTCAGGTGATATGACTAGTTGTCACCTGATCGCAGGGCGGTGACTAGTGATGGGGGAGTGTCGATAGGGAGAGATATCGATATATCTGTGTAAGTAAAGCAGGCGAGTGACCATGCCAGTACACTCGACTGGCTATAGTAAGGTGATATGACTAGTTGTCACCTGATCGTAGGGCGGTGACTAGTGATGGGGGTACTGTCGATGGGCAAATATATCGATATATCTGTGTAAGTAAAGCAAGCTAGTGACCATGCCAATTCACTCGACTGGCTAGCTATTCAGGTAGATTCTGTAAAAGTTGACGAAAGTATTGTGAAAATCCTATAGCATTTTCAACACTCTTAATTAAAACTAGCTGCCAAGGAAAGTAAGACATGTAAACGAATCGATACGTCATCTATAAGAATATAATAATTTGCTATACCTACTATGGCAATGTCCTGATTTTATACATAATATCTATCGATTAATCCTTCTCCACGTGAGAGGAGGCCTGTGCCCAGCAGTGGGACGATACAAAGGCTGTAACATACATATAACATATCTATCGATTGTCTGATTCATTTTTGCATTGGTTGACTAAAAGGCATTTATACATTTACAATTAATTAAAAACGGATGTCCATATTGTTGTAAATGCTCAAAACAAAGGACAATATCGATATCGACCCTGCTCTTACTATATGTCATTTATCGATAGCATTATCCCAGCCCTACAACCCAGTGCCGGACCTTGCACTTTAAGAAAGTAGTCGATACCTACGAGTCACCCACTCGAATCACTGCAGGGGACATTGTTCTCCATTATTACTTTAAAATAATTAAATGCCAGTAAATACGTATAATAATATATTCTAGCCGACAACGTATGTAGGCATGTTGTTTTAGGTAAATAAAGAGTCAAACGCCTTTTTTAAATTGGCCAATAATCGAGTACATCGGCAATGCGACACTCAATCTCCTATATACCCGGTCAAAGGCGCAGAGGCAGGCCAAAACTGCGGTGGTTGAGTGTCGTAAAGAAAGACATGGAAATCTGTGAACTCGAAGAGGAAGATGTCCAGGATAGAGCGAAGTGGAAGAAGAAGATACGGAAAGCGGGCCCGTCACAAGACGGGATAAACGCTAAGAAGAAGAAGAAGAATAATCAAATGAGTCCTCCCGTTGTCGGTGCAACGTGAGGGAGTGTCAGACTCTTACTTACACACCCACATTTGGTCATACTAATGCCATGTAAAAAATTCCAGAATTTCGGCTAGTTTATGCGAGTTCCTTAAAAGTAAGCTCACAAAGCGACTTCGCTTCAGCCCGACCCGAAAATCGCATCACCGTGCTCAGTAGTACTGGTGCTGGTGATCACTAGACCAAAAGAGCAGGCAAAAGTACTCCCCTATTTATAAAACAAGAGCTATTTTTTCTTCTGCTGTATCATAAAGTCGAATAAAAACAGCAACATTTCCCTAAAATCACTTCCATTTTCAAGGTGAATTACCTACGTAATAAATAACATATTTACGTATACGTTGACATTTAATACCATACATAGGGACAGTGGCATTCACATGTAAGTATGTAGTTCAAGACATATGATATTTATGAGAACACAATTATCTCAAAGTGCATGGTTAAACTGACGGGCCAAATTACCGGTTCAAAATGGACTTGGGTTACACTAGGAAGTGACAGATCGGTGTATAATGAAATATGAGACGTAGTTTACAACGTTTTTGAGAAGTTAAGTCATAATCTTTTGTTTGAAATAATCATTCAGGCTCAATTCATCATCATTAATAAACCAATATTCCCATTGTTTTATCACACCTATGTCATGTTATCTGTACATCTTTTGTTGGAGATCTATACTAATATTATAAAGCTAAAGAGTTTGTTTGTTTGTTTGAACGCGCTAATCTCAGGAAGTACTGGTCCGATTTGAAAATTTATTTCAGTGTTAGATAGCCCATTTATCGAGGAAGGCTATAGGCTACTTTTTGTCCCGGTACGGGAAGTAGTTCCCACGGGATGCGGGTGAAACCGCTGGCAGAAGCTAGTCCTAAATAAAATAAGTAGATAAATCATCTGCCTAGTCTTTTCCCAACTAGGTTGGGATAGGCTTAATGTCTAACTGGATGTAGCTGAGTACCAGTGTTGAACAAGGAGTGAAAGAAATAAAGACTCAATTATTAAATGAAATATTCTGGTCTACTTCTTATCGAGTGAGCTGCCAGTTTAATCACCTAACAAGCCCCAGAGTCAGGGGTTTCTCAAATCCGCCTGACGGCCTCTGACGTGGAATTGTAACAACGACTGCTACTGAGTAGCATTCCGGGTTGCCGGCGTCACGTGCCATCCCAGGCACGGGGGTCACAGCACCCCCAACTTACAGACTCAGGTCTGCTCTGTGAGTTTTTTTTAAATTGACAAAGTGTGTGCTAAGTACCTATGAATGTAATGAAGAGGAAGACCTAAGAAAAGATGGATGGATTGCCTGACAGATGACATGAATAGGAAGGGAGTGAGTGTCAGTATGACGAGTGACAGGGAAAAATGGAAGAGGAAGACATATTGCGCCGACCCCAAATAAAATTGGGAACAGGGCAGGAGGAAGAAAAAGATTTCAGCCTGACCCAGGAAACGAACTCAATTTCAATAAAAGACATGCTTACATAATATTAAAAACCGACAATTCAAAAATTCCTCAAATAATTACAGCATCAATTTTAAAATTTTCAACGCTCCGTCGCTAGTGATGCACCGATGTATCGAAATACAAAGGTTATATGTCGTAATCGATTCGCATCGAGATAATTGAGACCTACGTAATTGCATGGGAACTAGTCTTACAAGGCTCTTTTAATACTAAAATTACTAGATTTTGAAAGGAATAATCGTCGGTTCTATCGATTTATTGTTCAAGTTGAGATGTATGAATGAAACTGGTGAATCGAATGATTTCTTTTAAAAATATTTTACACAAACTTCCAGTCGCGGTTTCACCTGCTTCCCGAAGTATCGATTTTCCGAACAAGAATAAAAAGTTGTTGTTGTTGTTACAGCCTTTGTATCGTCCCACTGCTGGGCACAGGCCTCCTCTCACGTGGAGAAGGATTGAGCATTAATCACCACGCTTGCTCAATGCGGGTTGGTGATTTCAGACTATATAGTCCAGGTTTCCTCAAGATGTTTTCCTTCACCTTTTAATCAGCCATTGGTGTCTAAGATATACTTAGAAAGTACATACAAACTTAGAAAAGTTGCATTGGTACTTGCCTGACCTGGAATCGAACCCACACCCTCATACTTGAGAGGTTGGCTCTTTACCCACTAGGCCACCACGACTTTTTATATGAATAAAAAGTAGTATACAGTTAATAAGTTGTATTTATAAGCTAGGTATTTTACGAAGTTTTATCAAAATCCACGTAGGAGTCTTTGAATTTATTGCGAACAGACAGACGGTGTAGTAATTTGGTTTATATCTATGTAGTGACTTTACAAAGAATGTGACATTAAATATTTTGACATCTGACTAGCCACTGCGACATTTTCTCATAAGTATTTAAGTAGGTAATCTAAACGTGTGATATTCCCAAAATTAAACCACAATGCAAGGCTGTGTAAAGGCGAAATTCCACCAGTATGCGGCACTGTGGCGCACACAAATATATCTTCTGGTGTACTCGCTGTAGCAAACAGTAACACATTGCGTGCGAACATTTGTAAAATGTCCGGGAAACTGCAACCTTTGTGTGCGAACATATGCTAGCAATGGACTTTTTTTATCGATGGCAAAAATCATCAAATGACCCCTCCCGCTGTGGGTTAGCAGCGGTGAGGGTGTGTCAGACTTTTACTGACTAAAAATTCATCGTATTCCTTCGTAGGCCTTTTATGTACCAGGGCAGGGGTAACTCTTTCGAACAATCCCACAGTCCTGCTAGCAGTGGACTCGTGTAGACAGTCATTTGTTTGCGAACAAATGTGCGCGTTTTTGGTGGAATTCTTCCCATTGTTAACATATACTTTCCAGATGAGAACAAGATTGCTAAAGTTGATTATTATTTTAATTTTTACCTAGCTGAAAC
This sequence comes from Helicoverpa assulta, assembly GCA_963856015.1. Classification (NCBI taxonomy): domain Eukaryota; kingdom Metazoa; phylum Arthropoda; class Insecta; order Lepidoptera; family Noctuidae; genus Helicoverpa; species Helicoverpa assulta. Next base: position 5,178,360 of record CAWLCW010000022.1, read on the forward strand.
AGTCTTAATAGTCTCTTTGTATGTGAAGTGGGACGCGGTATTCTCATGACTTATAATATGTAATCAATGATGTCCCCACACATGTCATCATTTGCTCTGCCTTTTTCTCATCACCTCCCGAGCCTTTTCCCAACTATGGGTCCGTTCAGATAGACCGGGTCGGGGAGCATCGGCGCTCATTTTTCTTTTCACACAGACCGGAGCCGATCGGCTGCGCGAGCATTAAAAAACATGCAAACGGAGCTAAAAGTCAAGAAAAAATATACGATCGGAGCCGGTCGGCTCCTCTTATTATTTCACACCAAGCGCATTCGAGCATTCTCAATGACAAAAGCAGTGAGCATGCAAAAATAAGCCTTACTTCAAATACTAAGTACTCAATTTTCAACGTGTTAAGAATTTGCTCTGCTCTCCGACCCGGTCTATCTGAACGGACCCTATAGCGGGGTCGGCTTCCAGACTGACCGGATGCAGCTGAGTACCAGTGTTTTACACGGAACCCGGGCAACCCAATATCAATTTACCTAGCCTTTTTTTCACAACTAGGAGTAAATAGCTCGTGGGTAAGTAACAACCATATGGTTGATCTTAAGGTTAAGTAACGCTTGGTTGATACTTGGATAGGAGACCATCTTGTTAAGACGAGTTCCTCTGTGTAAAGGTGGGTACAGACTATGTAACATAACATGTTATACGACATTGCTATATAACATGTTTCAGATAATGTGGACACTGAATGTTATAAAACATGTTATAATAACATGTTTACATGTTATAATAACATGTTTTATAACTATTTATTGTCGAACTGCACTGAAGAACGATAAACGACAATGGTTATATAACATTGCTATATTGCAATGTTATTCTAATGTGTACAGTATTGTTTTATGTTGCAATGTTGAATAACAAGGTTACATAATGTGGACGTGTTATAAAACACAGGTTATATAACATGTTACATAGTCTGTACTCACCTTTAGAAAAGCATGTTGATTTTGTGGGCCCCGGCTGTCATTTGAACATCTTTGGCAGCCAGGGTAGTCAGAAACTCTGATATCCAGAGTCTTACCAAGAGATATCAGTTTGTCCAGGTAAGTGCTCTCATAAAAATCGCCTTCTACAATGTCCTGCACATCGTTCTAATTTCATACACTCTTCCTTCTTTGTAAAATCTATTCTTCTCTGGAATGAGTTACCTCTGGAGATCAGGATGGTAAACAGCCGTCACATCTTTAAAGTTTAACTTCGTGACCACTATCTTGGTAAATTGGCAGAAGCATAAACAGCATTTCCCTTCCGAATTATTATTCTTGATATGTAGGTAAGTATTTTATGTAGTGTACATATTTATATCCTAACTAATATTATAAATGTGAAAGTAACTCTGTCTGTCTGTCTTTCTGTCAGTCCGTCTGTCTGTCTGTCTGTCTTTTCTTCACGCCTAAACTACTGAACCGATTTGTGTGAAATTTGGTACAGACATAGTATGGAACTTGAGAAAGGATATAGGATAGTTTTTATTACAAAAAATATAAAAATAATAAAATTTAATCCGGACATATAGCGCCATCTATTGGTCAAACCAAAAATCTGCCGGAAGTCACTATTCCACGCGAACGAAGTCGCGGGCAAAAGCTAGTAGTTATATATAAACATAATTTATTTGTGTATTTTAATATATGTAGGTATATGTTTCATATATATATTTTTTCTTTTTTACAATTTGTTTGCACCTACCAACGCTTTCTCTCCGCCACCCAAAGGTAGACTGGTAGAGAACGCCTAAGGCGTTAAGTCCGCCATTGTACTATTTGTGCAAGAAGTATTTTAAATAAAAAAAAAAAAATGGTTTGTGGAGATTAGATAAGCAGTCGCTCCATGTACTGCCGGCGCTGCGGGTTGTTCGAAAGAGATACCGCGGCCCTGGCACATAAAAGGCCTACGACGGAACACGACCGTTTTTAGTCAGTAAGAGTCTGACACTCCCTCACCGCTGCTAACCCACATCGGGAGGGGTCATTTGATGATTTTTGACGTCGGAAAAAAAAAGTCGCTCCATGTTGCCCACTGGTTGAGTACCAGCTATCTAGCTGCATTGCACCTCAGACTGGAAACCGACCCCAACACAGTGGGAAAATTTTAACCAGCTAAATAAAATACTTGAAATTCTTCCCATGGAGACCATTATTTACATCTTAAATATTCATATTAAGAAGATAAGAGATTGAAATCATTTTTAGGGTTCCGTACCCAAAGGGTAAAACGGGACCCTATTGTTTCGCTCCTCTGTCCGTCCGTCCGTCCGTCTGTCCGTCCGTCTGTCATCAGGCTCTATTTCATGAACCGTGATAGTTAGAGAGCTAAAATTTTCACAGCTAATGTATTTTTGTTGCCAATGTAACATCAAATACTGAAAACTAGAATAAAATGAATATTTTGGGGGCCTCCCATACAACAAACGTGATTTTTTGTCCGTTTTATAAATAATGGTACGGAACCCTTCGTGCGCGAGTCCGACTCGCAGTTGGCCGGTTTTTTTAGTACATAGTTATGTTGCTAATACGGTAGGCGGTTGAGAAATAAAACTGTTATTTAAATACGTTTAAATACCGTGCAGTTTGCGCCAATTAACTTTGCATTTCTGAAGTTAGTCAATTGACGCCTCACGAATGCGCTGTAGTGTTTTGCTAATATGTTTTTGATTATTGTGAAGTCAATAATAGCTAACTTCGGACAAGCAAAGCTTGTCTACAATATCTGAACGAAAAAATGTGTAAGAAGCCAAATCGATCCTTAGGAAATGCAATGCAAAGTTGATTAGTGCGAACTGTATTTTAAGCCAATTTTTTTTTGTTTACGCAATAGGACAAAATATTTTTACACTTTTATAAACGCAGTTATGGGTAAAACGCTCTGTTATGGGTAAGACTGCGCTGACCGTCTTTCACCAGGCTGTATCTCACAAACCATAATAGAAATAACAGTTAAAATTTTCACAGATGACGGATTTCAGTTGCAGCTATAACAATAAATACTGAAATCTAAAATAAAAATAAATTATTACTACTAGATACTTTCAAATACAAAAATAGAACTAAATAGGTACCTATTATAATAAGTGTACCTACTGAATAAAAAGGCGGTAGTTTCGTCACAGTTCTAGAGGTGGAGTGACTAGACGAGAAGAAGTTAATAAGGAACGCTTGCGCACCGTTCTTGCATCACTCGAACTTGCACTTGATTTGAACGTGGTGTAGGGTTGCCAAGAATTAAAAAAAAAATTAAGAGAGTTTGTTCCACATTTTCTACTTCCCAGCAAAAGCATTGAGTAGTTCCCACTCGAGAAGGGGCGAAACCACTGGCGACTAACAAGCTAGGTACTTATGTCAGTAAGAAATTAATAAAAGTGTTTTAAACAAGCTGGCGAGCGCAATCTGAGAGTCTACATATTAAAACGTTATGCACTTCACTTTTTAAATTATCTCCATGCTCACATATCATATCATAAAAACTGATCGAGCCGTTTTATAATGCAACAAACTGAAATGTGTATTATTTGGACAAAACATCAAATTAACCATGTGATCTTTACTTAGTTGCAAAATGGTGAGAATACCAGTTTGGGGGCGAAATCGGTCAAAAACGTGACCCGATGATGTATACTTACACGCTAAGTAAATCTTGTATGTCGTAGGACCAGACTTATAACAATGGTATATTTTGTAATGCTAACCTTAAGTGTTGTATGGTTCGGATGACCTGTTGTTAAAAAACTTGTTTTATTTAAGTATATTTTGCGTAAGAGTTCATTTGTATAAGTAGCTATCAAATTTACCATGCTTGGTCAAGGAGGATTCGCGATTGCAGATAAGTATAAGAATTCAGGTGTGCCCAAGATTCTTCAGCTTTTTCCAACTTATTGGGGCCGACTTCCAGTCTGACTGGATTCAGTTGAGATCCAGAGTGCCACATGGAGCGGCTTCTTTTCTGATTTTCTCAACTCAGTAACCCGGGCAACCCAATCATCCTCCGAGCCTTTTTCCCAACTATGTTGAGGTCGGCTTCCAGTCTAACCGGATGTAGCTGATATTATGTACGAACTTCATTATAAAATACATATCATAGTACATAACTGTTTTTTATTCCGTGACAGCCCTATACATCAGACTACTGCCTACTATGACGCAATGAACAACCCACTTGGTGAGTTCTGAATGTTTCTGATAGCCTTTTAAATCGTCATTGTCTTTATGAGCACGCATTAATATCTTTATATGGCAATGAGAACTGTTTCTTTGCAATGTAGTTATTTTTTCGAAAGATATGTAGAGATGGAGCGTGACTGTACCGAAGTATGGTGGGAGTATGATATGGTGGTCTGAAATTCTTGGCTAAGATCCTTTTAAATATTTTCATATTTAAAAAATGTCTGTTATTTATCAAAATTCATTTTCATTGGGTCCTTCCTCTAGTTGAGTTTGGACTCCTATGCATGAGGTCTCAGTTTCGATTCCCGGATTGGGTCATAATCGCTTTTGTAAGTTTTAAGAAGGTTTCTTCCAGGTTCTCCCAGATCGAGGATAGATAAATAAAGGAGAGGAATTAGCCAGTATTACATAAGTAGTTATTAATGTCAAATATCGATGATATTAGAAGATAATTTGCGATAGCCAAGACATTTCGAACAGTAATTTACTTTTAAAAGTTCGATCTGATTAGATCGACGTAATGGTGGGTAGTCATAAAAAAGATCAGACTCCGGATAAAATAGTCTAGAATAAGATCTATAATTAACCGACTACAAAATAAAGACAAGGTTAGGCATAGGCGTGCCTAATTTTAGGAGCAACCCAACTAGCAAAATTCTCCTATAGCAATTGACTAATAAGATTACACGCCTTATAGAAATCTAGTAGACGCATTAACTTAGGCCACTGATCCTGCTAAAGCATCTTCTAAGATGATTTGCACTACAAGTACTTTCGACCCTATAGTTTAGTTTTTTAAATGTCAATAGGATTATTTTACACGACTCTTACTAGAGCAGTCAGTCAGGATCAGTCTTATAAATGCAAGTTATAAAAGTTATTAGCAAAGTGTGACTTTTGATCCGATAATCGCATTTAGTAAGATTGTTTTATCTTGTTAACGTCTTGTTTCATTCTTCTATAAGACATGCACTTCCTATAAATGCCACAGATAAAGCTGCTAGAGGTAAAGATATTATAGAACAATTTTATCTTAGTCATGACCCTTAACGGATTTTTAGCAGCAAGCTAGCATAGCCTCTGATTCTTATAAGTAAGGAACCTTGAAACTTAAATATGGTGGCGTAGGTATGTCATATAAGCATCTTAACTTAGATTAAAAAGTCATATAAAGGTTCTGATAAATGCAACGTAATGGCACCCTATGTCGGACAGGTATTTATTAATTTATTACTGAATTAACAAATAATGAAAATGTTAAATTTTGAAGGCGTATGAAGATATGTTTATTATCGTCTAACATTTCATCAATAAAATTATTTTCGCAAGTTGTGTAGGCACTCTTTACGAAACAGGCACATGGCAAATGTTACATAATGACAAACCTTATTATAATGTGACTTTACTTATCTTTTGAAAATAAAAGAGGATTCAATGTCATGCACAAGCACAGTACAATGAATTAACGAAAAAAGAACGAATGATCGACTGAATGAATCTACTAATGATATTACGCTGATCACTGTAGGACCAATTACTCCAGTAGCGGCACGCGCCAGATCATAAAAGGACCAATCGCTCTTTTTGGATGCATTTACCGGATTTTTATAGGACAAATATATTTTGTTAAAGCACTTGATAAGGTAATTATAAAATCAAATAGCACTTTACCGGATTATAACAAAGCGACTATAGGGCGAAATAGTCCAATAAACTGCGCCCAAATGCGGCTATATTATCGTTTACAGGATTTCTATAGGATTAAAAAATACGTGCTCCTAGGATAATTACAGGGCTACATTTTGCTACTTGGGAAATTATCATGTCGGGGCCTGCGGGATTGTTAGCGCGAGTTACCGCGGCCCTGGTACATGTTGAAGATGTGTAAACGCAACCTTATTATCTGTGAAATCACAGCTTTATAAATCTAGTTTATCTGTGATAGCTGTCACTCGTCTCTGCCCTTTTTTCCAATGATCTTTCTTATTGTACGCTTGTGTATATTTTATCTAAATAAAATATCCGTATATATTTCAACATAAAGCTCATTTAATTACCGAAATATCCAACATGGTAGCAGAGCGTGGTTCATGTTGTTGATATACGCTGATATTTCGGTTGGATTGCTGTATTTACGGAGTTTGAAGAATACCGGCCGGCTTTTGTTCTGCAACTATCGTACTTTTTTGCAATGGCGTCCACAAACGTGAATACCGTAGAAAAACTCAAAGGGTTGGAAAATTATTCTACGTGGAAGTTTACTATGCGGATGTTGCTAGTACACGAAGAACTTTGGGAATTCGTCGAAAAAGAATTGAAATCCGAAGCCGAAAGTGCCGACAAAAAGAAGGAAGAAAAGGCGCTGGCACGAATTGCACTTTCAGTACACTCCGATGTTATTCCTAACATTCGATCAGCGAAAAGTGCATACGAAGCATGGAATAATCTGAAGAAGGCGTACGAAGGTCGTGGACTGTCCAGGAGACTTGGCCTGCTGAGAAGTTTATTCAACACTAAGTTGAGTGATTGCAGCTCAATGGAAAACTACCTAAATAAAATTAAGGAATTTTCACATCAGTTGAGTGAAATGGAGTACCCCCTGGACGACGAATTTGTTGCTGTGATAATGCTGAGCGGTCTTACTGAAGACTTTGACCCGTTGATTATGGCGATTGAAAATGCTGGTACTGAGTTGACTACGGAGCACACGTCAGGCAAGCTGCTAGAGGAAACTCGTAGACGAAAAGGCAAGCAGGACAGCGCGACAGCATTAGTCACTCGGAAGCAGCCGAAATGTTTCAAGTGTAAGCGGTTGGGTCACTTTTCAAGAGATTGTCCTGATAAACAATCTGCGACTGAAAAGGAGAAGACTCAGGGTCGAGACAAAAACAAGTCAAAGGCTAAATCGGACAAGAAGGCTTTGATTGCTGCGCTTTCGGTGAAAGTTCATAGTGATGTTTGGTATATCGACTCGGGAGCTACAAATCATATGTGCAACAATGATAAGCTTTTGTTAGATATTAAACCAAATACAACTGTGGACGTAAGCATAGCAAATGGGGATAAGTTGTCGACTGCAGGTGTAGGACAAGTGAAAGTTAATCTTAAGGGGTGTACTAAGACTATAAGCGATGCCTATTATGTACCTAATTTAAGTACAAATCTCTTGTCAGTGAGTGCTATGACCAATAAGGGCTATATTGTTACTTTTGATAGTCATTCTTGTACAATTTATGATGATGATGAAGTTTTAGCCACTGGTACACAAGTAAATGGTGTCTATCAACTCGACACTGTGTCAGACAATAGCTGTATGGAGCAACAGTCCTTGTCACTTGCGGCAGTAGCGGACTGCACATCCCAGGAGGTATGGCACCGGCGTCTAGGACATCTGAATTCGAGGAGTATGCATCTTCTGAAATCAGGTATGGCCACTGGTATTAATTATAATATTTCTGATTATAAACAGTGTGTACCCTGCATTGAAGGGAAGCAAGCTAGATTGCCGTTCCCAAAGAAGTCCTACACTAGAGCTACTGAGGTGTTAGGTTTAGTGCATACAGACCTGTGTGGTCCTATACAGACTCTATCATTTAGTGGTGCTAAGTATTTCTTGAGTTTTATAGATGATTACACAAGAAAACATTTCATTTATTTCTTGAAGTCTAAAGATGAAACTTTTAAGTATTTTAAACAATTTAAAGCTCTTGTAGAAAATGAGACTGGAAAGAAATTAAAAATACTAAGAAGTGATAGAGGTGGAGAATACATGAGTACTGAATTTCAGGATTACTTGAAGGCACATGGTGTCAAGCATCAGAAGACTGTGCCTAATTGCCCGCAGCAAAATGGTGTTGCTGAACGCTCCAATAGAACAATCATGGAGAAGGTAAGGTGCATGCTGCGCGATGCTGGACTGGGATATAAATACTGGGCTGAAGCTGCTAACACGGCTGTCTATTTAAAGAACCGAAGTCCAACAAAAGCAGTTCCTGGCACTACTCCGGAAGAAAAATGGAGCGAGCAAAAGGTAAATCTTAGCAATTTAAGGATCTTTGGTTGCATTGCTTATGTTATGATTAAAAATAGAAAGAAACTTGATTCTAAGAGTAAACCATACATATTTGTGGGGTATAGTGAGGAATCTAAAGGGTATAGACTCATAGACCCAAATAATCCTGGGAACTTAATTCATTCTCGTGATGTAATTTTCTTAGAAGATCAGTTTTATGTGTCAGATAGGTCACATAATGATAGTAGTGATCAACTATTGTTTCTTGATTTAAGTTCAGATCAGAATGGGGTTCCACCATCACAATCATCTGCTGTGAGCTCTGATACTTCTGATGACACTGTATTATCACAGAATGATCAACAGCGTTTAAGTATAATCACAATAGATAGTTCTGAGAGTGATAATGATATAGATGATCCCTTGGATTCGACTTACCTTCCAGGAGATGACTCTTTAGCTGAAGCAGAGTATTCTGAAGACTGCTCCTATGACGATGCTCCAGAGTCTCCTTTGCAAAGCAATTTTGTAGCTTTTATGGCCTGCAGTGATCCTGACGAGCCTCGGACTGCAGCGGAAGCTCTTAATGGTCCAGAGTCAGAGTGCTGGCGTAAGGCTATGAGTGTTGAGTATGAATCATTTATTAAAAATAAATGCTGGACTCTGGTGAAACGACAGCAGGAGCAGAAGCCCGTGAAGTGTAAGTGGATCTTTAAGAAAAAGTATGGAGTAAATGGTGAGTTGTTGAGACATAAAGCTCGTTTAGTTGCTAGAGGTTTCACTCAAAAATATGGTGTTGATTACCAGGAAACGTTTTCACCTGTAGTGAGGTACTCCTCACTTAGATTACTTCTTGCTTTAGCTGCTGAGTATAACATGACCATTGAACATATGGATGTTAAAACAGCATTTTTGAATGGTGATCTAAAAGAAACCGTTTTCATGGAGCAACCACAGGGTTTTGAAGTTAAGGGGTGTGAAGACATGGTATACAAGCTCAACAAAGCTATTTATGGGCTTAAACAAGCTTCAAAATCTTGGAATGATAAAATTAACAAGGTTTTGTGTGATAAGTTGAACTTTATTCGTCTTACTTCAGAACCATGTGTTTACCATAAGTCTGAAAACCAATCAATGATTTTCATTGCACTCTATGTCGACGATCTGATTATATTTACTTCTCCAAACTTTCAAGGGAAAGATAAAATTAAAGAAAGTTTGAGACAAGAATTCGAAATTACAGATTTAGGGCCAGCTCAACATATTTTAGGTATGAAACTGTCAAGAAAAGATAGTGAATTCTCTCTTGATCAGTCTAACTATATTCAAAAATTGTTGAAGAGATTTCGAATGGAGGATTGCAAGCCTGCAGGCACTCCAATGGAGACCGGCCTGAAGTTACCCCAGGAGACGCAGAAGGATGATACTTACAACTACAGGGAACTGGTTGGTTCGCTTATGTACATAGCAGTCTGTACTAGACCGGACATCAGCCATGCGGTAAGCTACCTCAGCCAATTTAATAATTGTTTTGGAGAGGTTCACTGGAAAGCTGCGAAGAGAGTCTTAAGGTACTTAAAAGGTACAATTAATTTAGCTCTTGTTTTCTCTAAAGGTGGGATGGATATTACAGCTTATGCGGATGCAGACTGGGCGTCTAATAACATCGACCGTAGATCATATACAGGCTATGTCTTTCTACTGGGTAAGTCCATCATCTCTTGGGAAAGTAAAAAGCAGCGTACTGTTGCTTTATCAAGCACTGAAGCAGAATACATGGCTTTGTCTGACACATGTAAAGAAGCTCTGTTCATTAGAAAGTTTTTATTTGAGATGCTTGGTGTCATGGCTAAAATAACTGTCCTTAATGATAATCAGTCTGCAATAAAACTTTGTAAGAATTTTATGTTTCATTCCAGGACAAAACATATTGACATACGTCACCATTTTATAAAAGAAATTGTTAATGATGGTATTGTAGAAGTTAAGTATATGTCAACAAATAATATGTTAGCCGATGTATTGACAAAGCCACTTAATACAAATTTGCATTGTAAATTCACGAATTTATTGTTAACTGTGTAACTTAATTTTATTACATGAATGGTTTAGTGTTTATAGTGTAACCTAAATGTTTGTGTGTTTATTTATGTTGACTGTTAAATTCGTTAGGAATGTTATGCACATTTTCTTGTTTATTTGTGTTCTGTAAAGATTAGAGTTGAACAGCTTGCGTTTAAGGGCCAGTGTTGAAGATGTGTAAACGCAACCTTATTATCTGTGAAATCACAGCTTTATAAATCTAGTTTATCTGTGATAGCTGTCACTCGTCTCTGCCCTTTTTTCCAATGATCTTTCTTATTGTACGCTTGTGTATATTTTATCTAAATAAAATATCCGTATATATTTCAACATAAAGCTCATTTAATTACCGAAATATCCAACAGTACATAAAGAGCTATAGAAGGACCATGGTGGGTTTGAGTCAGTAAGAGTCTGACACTCCCTCACGCTGCACCCACAGCGGGACGGTCATTTGATGATTCCCCATCTCAAAAAACGAGCTACTGTCGTTATGATATAGATGGTCATCCCATCCATGGACCGATCGTGCCAAGCGTTGCTTAACCTGTGATAAGTCAACCTGGGAGGCTATTACTTAGCCTCGAGCCACCTTAGTTTTTACAGTCACTTTATTTTATAAACCCCCTATTATATTTCAAAAATCCTTTCACTTTTCGCATATATTAATCCGTTGACGTGCACAAAACATGCGTACGCGCACCGGATCTTATATCAATCATTGTATGCCCTACTTCCTTATATATCATTACTTGGAACTGGCCACATTACTACCAAATTATATATACACCGCTAAAAACTGCCCCTTCACTCTTACTACTAAGAAATAAGGTTGAAAATCGCAGAACGAAATTCAAATGCTACTGCATCATTCTTTTGTTTTACACTGGACATTACCAACTTAATTTTGACTTTCACAATTTTTGCAGTAGATCTTACAGGCTAAGACATAAGGTTTCTTTTTCAATGGGATTATATTAACAGTGGTGGTTTTAACGTGGTTTTCTAGAAGGCAGTGTCCCTCTACAAGGTCAGATAGTATATTGGGTCCGGCTGCCGACCATGGATAGGAATGCGGGGTGAAAGGCGAGCACATGCTGGGAGGGGGGAGAGGAAATGTAAAGATAATATCAGCCGGAAGCTTATTGAGATTGATCTATTCTGTTTGTAAATCATAGGTTTTAGTTTTATGTGTTTTATTTGGTAGTTTGTCTAGCTCGGAGCTTTAAATAGTAACTAAATTACTTACATGTTGTATCATCCTTGTCACAATAATACTCTGTATGTCCGTCTTTCTGGTGCTTAAAAGGTGCAAAATAGTCTAGGTAGAAAAGAAACAAGCTACTTTTTACTCGGTTGAGGGAAGTGGCTCTCGAAAACCAACCTGCCATTATACAAATAAGCCTATTTGTAACTCCTGTTTGAAGAGCAGTTTCTCTTACCCATATGTTTAAAAGAAATTCTCATATGCTTGTGAACCAAATATACGTAAAAACGCTATCCGCTATCGCTTATGAACAGTATCCTCACCCGTAATAGAGCAAGCAAATGGCCTAACATAGCTCAACCAATGAACTGACTGAATAAAGAAGTATCACTTGATATTGTCATTGAGAAAGTAATTTTTTGACCTCTAAAAAAATTTATAATTCTTACCATTCATTCATTTGTATGCAATTCTCTGAGACTTTACCCGCGTCCCAAGGGAACTACCTATTAACCGTGTCCAGATAAAAAGTAAGTTTTTATATCTATGTCAATCTGTTGTATAAAAGCGAGATACAACACAAATGTTTCTTCTGGTATACTCGCGCCATAGCGTACATGTTTTTTTGTTCGCGAACAATTTTGGTGGAATCTAGTCAGAATGTGTATAATAATGTCGGGACACCGTTTCACAAACGGTCGGTTAGCCCCATGGTAAGTTATTACTTAACTTGTGTTATGGGTGCTAACACAACTGATAAACTACATATAGCTACACATATACATATTGTAACACCCTGTAAAACTGTCAAGTTTCATCAAAATCCTCCATTTCTTAGAAGCGTTTGCGTTACATAAATAATAAGAGTCGGTTGTTGGTGGCTGTTGGTTTTATCAGCGTCCCGGAGAACTTCTTTCCTTATAGAGATAAAATACAGCCTATGTTTCTCGGGAAGAGTGTAGCTTTCCGACAGCGAAATAATTTTTCAAATCGGTTCAGTAGTTTCGGAGTCTTAAGGGTACAAACATTTTTGTTATGGTACTTTTGAACTTTTTTTTCATTTAACCTGACCCAGTCACAAACAATAGATGCTAGACTTCATAATGTAATTTGTTAACCAGTTTTATAACCTGAGATGTGAAACTGAGAACAATCCATGTTTTATCTGAAGAACAGTTAATTGGGATGTTAAGATATTATCAAAGTGATAGCTGGTTTATTGCTTTATGCTTTGACTAGCTTCTGCCAGCGGTTTCACCCGCATCCCGTGGGAACTACTTCCCGTACCGGGATAAAAAGTAGCCTATAGCCTTCCTCGATAAATGGGCTATCTAACGCTGAAAGAAATTTTCAAATCGGACCAGTAGTTCCTGAGATTAGCGCGTTCAAACAAACAAACAAACAAACTCTTCAGCTTTATAATAATAGTATAGATATTTTTATTTACTAGAGGTAGCGTATCGTGGAAACTACTTTCCGGTATAAAATATAGCCTATGTTAGTCGGGGATAGTGCAGCTTCTCGATACATAGTAAAAGATTTTTTCTCCGGTTCCGTTATGTCAGAGGCTTCATCAGGGTTAAAAAAAAAACAAAAAAATTCTCAATAATTGTTTCACTTTGATTTTCAATGTACGGACATTCCAGTCGCACAGGTCAATTGATCAAAGGAAAATCAACGCTTGACGCGGTCGCACATATGATGGGAGACCATACACGTCATGACGAATGACAAGTCGTTCCTTTGTCATAAATGTCATAAAGTTATGTCTTTCTATCTCTAGTAAGCCTTACAAATAGATAGATAAATTATAGCATTCGTGACTGAGTCAATGAACTAAACTACCTTTTAACAATACTGAGCGAAGTCGCCGTCTAAACCTAGCGTCGTAATTATACACGACATTTTATCTAGAACATTCCATCTAATTAATTTCAAAGTAATTATATCTTTTGTATGTCATGTTGACTGTCTTTTTAAAGTAATAATTATATGCTGGTGCAATAATCGTGTGTTAGTTATTGAAGTAGTGAGTTCGATGTCTGGGTTGTGCAAAAGTCACTTTGTGTGTTTGTTACCTTGCAGTAGGTACATGATTGCCTAAATGGCAATAGTTTAGTCTAACGAAATGAGGATACATAGTTAAAGACAAAAATCAGGCCAAGTACGAGTCGGATTCACGGACCACGCGTTCCGTATTGTTATTTAAAAAATCATGTTTTTTTGGCAATAAGTCGGTGATTGATACATCCGTGCCTCGGAGACTCGGAGACCACGTAGATGTCGGTCCTGCTTATGATCTTTCTCCGGTGGTGTCGGATTGCCGTCCCATCGGGCTATGAGAGTGAAGGAATAGGGAGTGCACCTGTGTCTGCGCAAATGCTTGCGCACAATAATATGTCCTGCGCAGCTGGCTGATCTCCGAGAACAGCCGCCGTGGCCGACAATCGGTCTAGACACCATTATAAGTCAACTTTACTAAATATAATACACCTATAAATTGTCGAGAGCTCAATATTTAGATGATGAGAAACATGCAACATCGCACTAATTATGACCACATACTAACTTCAAGCTGTAATATTGATTGATTTAAGTAAAAACTACGTTGCTTAAAACTTTTTGCTGCTACTAGGCGTTCAGGTATAAAAACTTTTCTCTATTAAGGCAATGTAGCAAGATCGTTTCCACAGTCTATATCTATCATCGTTTCTTAGTGATCGTCATTTGTCTAGCTTCTTACCAATTATGTTGGGGTCGGCTTCCAGTCTAACCGGAGGCAGCTGAGTACCAGTGCTTTACAAGAAGCGACTGCCTATCTGACCCTGTCTGACCCGGGCAACCCGATACCCCTTGGTTAGACTGGTGTCAGACTTACTGGCTTCTGACTACCCGTAACGACTGCCAAGGATGACGAATGACAGCCGGGACCTACAGTTTAACGTGCCATCCGAAACACAGTCAGTGGTGTCTAAGATATACTTAGAAAGTACATACAAACTTAGAAAAGTTGCATTGGTACTTGCCTGACCTGGGATCGAACCCGCGCCCTCATACTTGAGAGGTTGGTCCTTTACTTACTAGGCCACCACGTGCTTTAATTATTACTGTTGACTATTAATTAATTACGTGAATTATCCAATTTCTTTAGTTTCCTTACAGGAGCTGCATAAAGTGTGTATTTTAAACTCATTGCTAACATCCGAGGCAGCCTCGTATTTATCTCTATCTAAGTTCACGAGAGACTCACGCTCACTTGTACACAGGGTGGTTCGTTTTTGTTCAGTAATTTTTCTGTCTTTATTCGTTAAAGTCTTTTGAATAACGTCATACTATTTTATTAGATAAAGTTGCAACGTTAGGCGTAGAGGCCGCAAGCATGACTGCTGTGCACAAGGTCCCCGTTTCATACCAAGAGTTAACCCAAGCAAGAAATTTGGAAAACCTGGCGAGTTGCTTTTTGGGTTTGAAGTTGGCACAGTAGGTTACACCCCCATGCCTGGTAAGGCACATAAAGCCGAAATCCCCGAAAGCTACTCAGTAACAGTCGTTGTTAAAATATTCCGCGTCAGAGCCCGTCAGACTTCTTAGGTGATTAAACCTGCAGCTCTCCTTATAAGAAGAACAAGATCATAAGACTGTAAAGCCAAAAAACCTTTATACAACATCCTGTATAACAAAACTAGAACTAACAGCTTAACAAAAGGTTACGTAAACCTACCGGTTTTAGGTTTAAGTATAGTGTTACGTACCGAGAGTTGAGACCTATAAGTGGATTATATTTCGTTATTTAAACTCGTATTTAGTTCATAGACCTTCGATCATTTAGGATTTTAGGTCTACAAGTTTCCTAGAGTTTGCGTTAAGCCACTATCCCGGGTTGTTTTTAACTAATGGTCGAGCCTTTTTCCCAACTATGTTGGGATCGGCTTCCAGTCTAACCGGATTCAGCTGAGTACCAGTGCTTTACAAGAAGCGACTGCCTATCTGACCCCCTCAACCCAGTTACCCGGGCAACACGATACCCCTTGGTTAGACCAACCGTAAAACACTCATGGTGTCAAAAGGCTGCCTTCAGAGGGGCCAAAATTATGAGTAGGTACCTACTAGTGTTTATTTTGTACATTTTGACTTACTTTGATTGAACTGAGTAAGCTTAAACGTGCTAATCATAGAAACTACTGGACTTATATATAAAATTCTTTCGATGTGAAATAGCCAATTTTTTGAAGGAGGCTCATCATCATTTCCCTTTCCTTATCTCACTAACTCAGTACAGATGGATAAAGGACGCAAGCGAGCTTTAGAGATTAAATGACATGACATTGACCTACAAAGACACTTAAGAATCCTTTTGTCTTCTCTGCAGTTGAGTAAAAATAGCATGGGGTCTGATCGAAATTGGTTTAAGCCATCTATGGTCATCAAAACCACAGACAATCAAACTATCTAACAAGACTTTCAATTTCATTATTTTAAATTGTTACATGTAAGTATTCGACGAGAGATTGATTAATCGATTACAAAATCGTTTGTAACCTTATTATCGTTTATCATTGTCGAATTGAATGATACAGTTAATACTTGTGGTGGATTGCATTGGAATTCAATTGTTTTATTTATGCTTATTACTTATCTACCTCTATACTTAAGCAACTGTCAGTGAGCTAACTTATTTGAATAAAGGGTAGGTATAGTGTTGGTACCTCGTGGTTTCAGCACCAGCCTCTCAAGTGCGGGTTCGATTTCAGGCGAGGCAAATACGAGAGTATTTTTTCTTAATATATCTTGGACATCAATGTCGACGTAAAGGTAAAAGAAAACATATCTCTTACTAGCTTCTGCCAGCGGTTTCACCCGCTTCCAGTGGGAACTACTTCCCGTACCGGGATAAAAAGTAGCCTATAGCCTTCCTCGATAAATGGGCTATCTAACACTGAAAGAAATTTTCAAATCGGACCAGTAGTTCCTGAGATTAGCGCGTTCAAACAAACAAACAAACAAACAAACTCTTCAACTTTATAATATTAGTATAGAAGAGGGATTAATAACTTCCCTGTCCCATAAGTCATATGTCATACACACCAACATAGTTGAGAAGAAGGTTCTGGAGATGACAATACACCGATTGTTTAACTGCTGTGTCTGCATTGTGGACACTAAGTGATTAAAATTACACCAAGGACGGAATAGCCATTTCTTTTCAAACATAGATTAACTTAACTCCGTGTGTATAAATAGGTCAGGAAATTTTGTGTGTATATAAGACTTTAAAGTCTGAAATCATCAATTTTCCTTGAGCGCACGTAGTGATTAACGCTCATTCCTTTTCTGTATGAGAAGAGGCACGTGTCTAGTATTAGAACAAATGAAAAGGCTCATGAAGGCCTTGCATAAATTACAGGCCCAAAAATTAAGGCGTATGAGTTTTTTGACTATTGTCCAGATAAAACATAGGCCATTTTAATATTGCATCAGATCATGATACATACATTTCATTGTAAGAGACCATGGTGGATATTTCGTAAGTAATTATGTTTTGATTATAACTTTGTGTGTACAAGGACTTGTTATCAAGTTAGAGGTTATTTAGAGCTCGTGGGTAAGTAGGTAATAGCGGGTCGTGGATGGGTGAGCATCTCGTCAAAAGTCCTTCGGAGTTTCTGGAAGCCTGATTGGGGGTCCGGCTATCATTTGAACATCTTTAGCAATCACTAGCTTCTGCCAGCGGTTTCACCCGCATCCCGTGGGAACCTCGGCACGGACCCGGATAATAAGTATAGCCTTCCTCGATAAATGGGCTATCTAACACTGAAAGAATTTTTCAAATCGGACCAGTAGTTCCTGAGATTAGCGCGTTCAAACAAACAAACAAACAAACAATCAAACAAACTCTTTAGCTTTATAATATTAGTATAGATTTACAATACATATAAAAAACTATCCTAGTAAAACAAACAAACAAACAAAAAAAAAACCGCTACCTATAACTAAAACGCGTCAAAAAATTCGTCCCCATCGCTGTCGACTGCGAGCGTGCCCAAGAGGCTGGCAGCATTACCTCGTTGGATCGCCATGCTGATTCTTTGTTTCAGGAAAGTTGGAGTTCAGCCGACCAGAATACCATAATAAATTCTTCCTATGAAAAATGACAAGATTAATAGTACCACACGACATTATTAGTATATTTACCTTTCTCAAACTATGACTTCTCATGCACATAGCCTGATATTAACCCAACAGAACTAACGCTAAGAGCGACACACATACACCTTCAAACGACAATCAAAAACCTTAACCACTTGATCTTAAAGTACAAATTCCTTTGTTAAGATTGCTCTATCTTCTAAAAGAGAGAAATTGGACTTTAAGAACATGGTGTTAAGGTGTAGATTTCATTGATATTTGCGAGTGGGTCAGTAGTAATGATTGCGAGAGTCATAAGATAGTTGATATATACAAAGCTTGTTCGTCCGAATGTTGGGGTGACTCTAATTTGTAAGTGGAATGTTAGAATAAAGGTATTTTAGAGGAACTTATTATTGTCTGTAGTTAAATAGGAAAAAGAGGAAGGGATTGGTTGAAATATGACTTAAAATGACAAGAGAGTCAACGATGGACGACATCAAAGAAGAATGGAAGTATCTATTTAAGCTACCTATTTTATAAAACTGAAGAGTGTGAGTGCGATAATCTCAGGAACTATTGGACAGATCTCAAAAATCCTACAGTTTTACTTAAATCGAGGAAGGCCAAGGCTACCGTTGTATGTATAATAATGTTTAACTAGATTCTACAAAAGATTTTATCCGCGTCCAGTTGTAACTACTTCGCTCACCCGAATGAGTCTGGTCACCCGAGGAAAATATAGCTTTCCAACAGTGAAAGAATTTTCAAATCGGTTTAGTAGTATCTGTGTACCCACTCTTTAGAGTACAATCAAACAAAAAAATAATCCTTTTCATAATATTATTTGTATAGAAAAAAAATATCCCACAAAAACCTCATTTAAGGTCACTCTACCCCAAGAATCATGAGCCACGCCGAAGTTTCGCACGCCACAACACTATTACAATTTAAAACAGATAAAAGTTGACATTTTTACACGATTCCACATAATTAAACAAAGCACAATGAATTATTACATACCTTCGTAATTTCATGGTTAAGTGTAAGAAGGTCGGATTACGATTTAACTTTATCTATGGTCATCTTATCTATGGTTGAGTATTCGACCTCTGTATTGAGTGCGTTCTTTTTTTGAAATGCTATTTTTTTTAATGCGTTTGCGAAATTGTATTGTTAGTGTTTTTTGAAGCAGTTTAGATGAGATTTTTGATAGTTTTCAGATAGAGAACATTAAAAAAAGAATTGTTGTAATAGAACCTAACATTAGTCTAGATTCTAGATGGATGATTAAATATTTAAATAAACAGACTATAGCTTCTTTGGTAAAAACTACACCGATATGGAAGTGTTTAAAATCCTAGGTATTTTATGAAATACTAGTTTTTGTGGATAAAATATTTTTTCTGGGTTTTGATTTCAATGACGCAATACTGCTAATGAAATTGCTATTGTAATTTTATACATTTTAATTTGTCTAATTTAATAATGTTTTTTTTTGTTAGAATAGACTGCGCAAGATTCTTTCATCAGCATTTCGAAGAAACAATTTTCTACACACAGATAAAACGTTACCTATAGCCTTCCTCGATAAATGGTCTAGGCTGCGGGATTGTTCGAAACAGTTATAGTTATCGGCACGGATATTGAGCCCTGACCTTCACCTGCGCAGAAGCGATTTATTGGTTTATTGCCTTATGTGTACAGTGCGCAAAGCGATCCCCACTCTTCCGCCGAGAGCTCAATATCCGTGCCGATAACTATACCGCGGCATAAAGGGCTCATGAAGGTATATGATATTTTAGTCAGTAAGGGTCTGGTTCGCGCGAGTTACCGCGGCCCTGGTACGTAAAGGGCTTAAGAAGGAACATGGTGGGTTTTAGCCAGTAAGAGTCTGACACTGCCTCACGCTGCACACAAAGCGGGAGGGGTCATCTGATGATTTCCCATAATAAATGGACTACCTAACTCTGATAGAATTTTCGAATCATAATTTAAAAAAAAAATAAAAATATTATAATGTTAATAAAGATTACGTAAATTAAAAATTCACGTACATTTTCAACTGATTGTCAATAAAGCTATTCTTGTTTCACTTATTATAATGGAAGTTCCGTGTAGCCAACCTTATAAATATTATTTTTTTTGTAAAAAAGTTTTTTATTTACTGCTTTTCAGTGACACGAATAGTTGTCACTATCCATATAAGTGGAAAGTTCTCATCAATACAAAAAATATAAGGTATTTTACATATTCAGTTGTCGAGTCCCCTCGACCTTCTCTGGTCTCCATCATCAGGTCAGCTCTAAACCTTCACTGTTGCAAAGGTCTCGTCAATACAAATAATATAAGCCCAAACACGAGGTAGTTTACATATTCAGTTGTCGAGTTCCCTCGACCCTCTCTGGTCTCCATCATCAGGTCAGCTCGAAACCTTCACTGTCGCAAAGGTCTCGTCAATACAAATAATATAAGCCCAAACACGAGGTAGTTTACATATTCAGTTGTCGAGTTCCCTCGACCCTCTCTGGTCTCCATCATCAGGTCAGCTCCAAACCTTCACTGTTGAATAGTACTTTCAGGCATACACCTGAGTGTCAAGTTTTTACACTATGTATGCCTAGAACTTTCGAAGGTTGCCCTCGATTTCACAGGGTTTCCATCATCAGATCCTGACCTGATGACTATGGGACCATTTGGCAGCTATTTCGCGTCGAACAAAAAAAGAATCACGCAAATCGGTCTATAAACCTCGGAGTAATCGATGTACATACATAGAAAAAAAAAAAAAAAAAAAAAAAAAAACATACCGGCCGAATTGAGAACCTCCTCCTTTTTGGGAAGTCGGTTAAAAATGTAGCAACACTATAAACGCCTATGAATCACGGGCCTTTCCCAACCGGGCACCAAACCCGGTTCTGTCTTCCGCATTGAGTTAAACCCATTTTAAGTTCTAAATAACTTCTTAGTAACAATTCTTACTAATATTGTTGTTGGGACCGTAACTCTGTCTGTCTGTCTCTCACGCCTAAAATCTAAGTTTTTTTAGGGTTCCGTACCCAAAGGGTAAAACGGGACCCTATTGTTTTCGCTCCTCTGTCCGTCCGTCCGTCCGTCTGTCACCAGGCTGTATCTCATGAACCGTGACAGTTAGAGAGTTGAAATTTTCACAGATGATGTATTTCTGTTGCCGCTAGAACAACAAATACTGAAAACTAGAATAAAATAAATATTTCGGGAGGCTCCCATACAACTAACGTGATTTATTTGCTCAGTTTTGCTCGATATCCATAAATATATATATATATATAGAATATTAGTTTGGATGGTACGGAACCCTACGTGCGCGAGTCCGACTCGCACTTGGCCGGTTTTTTTATCCTGGTGCGAGAAGTATCAATTGTTGAAACTGGTGTACGGCTATTATATAGTTAGTTATAGAACAAAGTCCTTTAACTTTTCTGTCAGTCTGTTTCTTTGTGATAAACTCAAAAACTAGAGTGCGCATATTGATGATGTATGTAGGTAAGTACCTATTTACCCAAACATAGATTCATTTTATTTAATTCTTGGGGATAGTTTGTCATGCTACGAATTTGACAAGAAATTACATTAATTAATTAGTCTTTCGACAAATTCTTATAATTGTTATGTTTGGTTACTTCATAAGTGGCGTAATGTTTGGTATGATGATTAAATGTAATCATCCTCCTCCTAGCCTTTTTCCCAACCATGTTGGGGTCGGCTTCCAGTCTAACCGGATTCAGCTGAGTACCAGTGCTTTACAAGGAGCGACTGCTTATCTGACCTTCTCAACCCAGTTACCCGGGCAACCCGATACCCCTTGGTTAGACTGGTGTCAGACTTACTGGCTTCTGACTACCCGTAACGACTGCCAAGGATGTTCAATGACAGCCGGGACTACTTCGAAAAGTTGCATTGGTACTTGCCTGACCTGGGATCGAACCCGCGCCCTCATACTTGAGAGGTTGGTCCTTTACCCACTAGGCCACCACGACTTTCGATGATGATGATTAAATGTAATTTACTGTCAATTTCCCAGGCTCAATCGATATATCTGTGTAGCTTTTCAATAATTTCAGTAGTTCTAGCGTAAAGAAAAGATTATTTACTATACTATGAATAACCCAGTCACCCTGAACTGATAGTTTAAGTTACAATGTCACGGCATTTTTTGTTGGAAAAACTACGCGAAAGAATGTTGTAAAACAGAAGTTTATATTGCAAGCAGATCAAAACACCAAGCTTTAATTTTCATCATCATCATCATCATCAGCCTATCGCAGTCCACTGCTGGACATAGGCCTCTCCAAGCGCACGCCACTGAGATCAGTTTTATTTGGTGGCCTCCCGTAACCCGGAGATTCTTCGCACCCCCTGTCCCGCCGTAACCACGGTCGCCACCGTGACCGGGAATAGCGGGACTGCCGGGAACTAGGGGCCGTGGCTTTTTTGTGCTGCTCATGGAGGTATTTAGCCTACTGCTATCACGCTGGCCAGACGGGTTGATAGAGGGTTTTTTTCCGAGTTTTCCTTCTCTCGCACTGGTGTTCGGTGCATTTTTGACTCCATTAGTCGACTTCTACGACACCCACTGGAAGAAGGGGTAGCGACATATGTATTCTTAAGCCGTCGCTACACGGCTAATTTTACGGCTAATTAAGCTTTAATTTTACTTCAACATTTAGCCGAAGCATACTTATTATTAAGAGGAATCATTTATGCTTGTTTGTACCCTAAATGCTCCGAAACGATACTGAAGCGAATTGAAAAATTCTTTCACTGTCGAAAGCTACACTCTTCCCGAGTAACATAGGATATATTGTAGTTCCCATGAGACGCGGGTGTAGGGTTGCCAGGTCCTTTTTTTTTTTTTTCCGACGTTAAAAATCATCAAATGACCCCTCCCGCTGTGGGTTAGCAGCGGTGAGGGAGTGTCAGACTCTTACTGACTAAAAACCGTCGTGTTCCGTCATAGGCCTTTTATGTACCAGGGCCGCGGTATCTCTTTCGAACAACCCGCAGCCCCGGCAGGCCTTGGCCCTGCTGGGCCCCGCTGGGGTTGCTGACATCTCTTTGAGGAGCGCGTGGAACAACGCGCGCCGTCGACACGGGTCTGTCGTCTAAGCAGACAGAGGGACGATGAGCCACCCGAACTCACCGCCCACAGACCCACGCCTACGGTGGCCGGGAGTCATCTCGCGACACCCGGCGCCCATGGTGTCTACCTGGTCCAGCGCGGCGGCCGGGATGAGAGGTGCGAACTCTCTGGCGTTCCGCCTCCTCCTTCTCGAACATGACCGCTTCGCAGAAGGAGGCGACGGCATCCCATTCCCTCTCGCCCCGGACCATGGCCTGAACCAGGGCCGGACGCGAGAGGTCGCCGCCGCCCAAAGCCTCGACGAGGACCCGGCGGTGCCCTTCCCATGCGGGGCACACCTGGACTGTGTGGTCCACCGTGTCCTCGGGGCTGTCCGCACAATGGTGACACCCGGGCGCCTCCTCACAACCGATGCGGTGTAGGTACTTCCCGAAACAACCGTGTCCGGTGAGGACCTGCGTCATGCGGTACGTGAGGGCGCCGTGACTCCTCCCGAGCCACTCCTCAAAGAGGGGACTTACCGCCACGATGGTGGCGTGCACTGCACTGGGTTGCGACAGTCGCTCCCTCCAGGCCACCATGAGATCGCGCCGGAGCTCCGCCCGCTGCACGACAACTTGCCGCGGCAACGGGTTTCTCCCCGGCGCTGAGCCTCCTCGCGCCAGTCGTACAGGCGCAAGAAGACCCTCGCCTCCAGATCCCACGGTGGCAGTCCAGCAAGTAGGCCAGCTGCTTCGCGGGAGATCGTGCGGTACCCCCGGATTAGCCTAATGGCTATCACCCTTTGGGGCACGTTCAGGTAGTGTACAGCCCGCGGCCGTACCGAACGTGCCCATACCGGGGCCCCGTAAAGGGCCAGGGACCGCATGACCCCCGCGTAGAGTTTACGGCAGGGGGCGTTTGGGCCTCCCAGGTTGGACAGGAGCCGCTTGAATGCAGCATCTGCCTTCTCCAGTTTGGGGCCCAAACGTCGGAAGTGCTCGACGAAGTTCCGGGTTGCCAGGTCCTCAGACGCAAAAGCCGGACAGACCTGTGAGTTTCTCCTGACATTTGGGTAAAAAATCCGGACATCTTGTTTTTTTTTGTCCATTTTTTTTATAAAAAGTGTAAAACTATTTTTTTTTGTCCTAACTTTTGGTCGAAAAATCCGGACGCCTCACATTTTTGAAAAATTTTGGTGTTACTTAAATAAAATGGAAATCCGGGATTTTCTGATTGCATTTTAATAAAACAAAAGCAAAATCAAGCTAATATTTCTTTATTATAAATGAGTTCAGCGGTCGGCTGTTCTCGGGTCAACTCGGCTAGCCGAGCGCGCGGCCGCCGGTCACCGCGCCCCGCGTCGCGCCGATACTCGTTCGGCGTGATTCGAACTCGATCCGCGCGTGAATTTCGAAATTGAGAAATCCTACTCAATCCTAACAGGCCGGATGCCGCTTATTTTGGCCGGACAAGCAATCAAAAATCCTACGTACATATGTCCTGCTTTATCCTAACACCTGGCAACCCTACGCGGGTGAAACGACTAGTTATTAAAAAATATAACAATATTTCTATGATATTACTACGTACTCTGCTGACTCCAAATCTAGGCATAAAACTGGGTAGATAATGTTAGGCAGGTACAACATCTAGCTACCGATAATGACACGTTTCCTCTGACTTCACAACTAGGCCCAACAAGATACTTGTGTGTTACAACATAGGTAATATTCAGAAGGTTTAAAAAAGGTCTCAAATGAAGACCTGTTTTCACAGTTATCAAAAAGTTACAGAGAAGAATCGTGGGTTCAAATTGGAAAAGAAAGCAATGATGTGTAATAAGCAATGATGTGTAATAAGCAATGATGTGTAATAATATATTTTTTTAATTTTGAATAATAGTAAACATTTAAGTATAGCGTTGTTACTTTTAATTTAACTTTCACGAAGCAGCCCGGAGCCTGGAAGTTGGTGATTGATACACCCGTGGATAATTATGAGAATGAAGGAATAGTGAGTGCACCTGTGTCCGCGCAAATGCTTGTGCACTAAAACATGTCCTGCGCAGTTGGCTAATCTCCTTACATGAGAACAGCCCCCGTAGCCGATAATCAAGTAGGAGTACATCATTTTATGATATAGCAAGGACATATTTGGGACTTCTGTCCTACATTTTATCGTAAGAATAGAACTCATATTACCAGCTCCGGGCTATATACTGCAGTTCATACAATTTGTGTTAGTCATGGTATTTCTTGTTTCACTATAAAGTCAAATAGTATCGTAATAACATTATTATTTGTCTTTATAGACTTACTAATAATATAATAAAGCTGAAGAACTTGTTTGAATGTCCTAATCTCAGGAACTACTAGCCCTATTTGAAGCAGTGTTTCAGAGTTCTGTAGACTAGATAGCCCATCATCCATCGTCCGAGCCTTTTTCCCAACTATGTTGGGGTCGGCTTCCAGTCTAACCGGATTCAGCTGAGTACCAGTGCGTTACAAAGAGCGACTGCCGTATATTACTATTATAGATAGCCCATTTATAATAAAAAAAAACACTCAGATAAAAGTGGATGGTTACAAGCTATTTCAGGTTACATACAACGGTTTCAGGACGCAGCTGAAAATGCCACGGAAGCTAGTCCTTTCAATAATTATAATTGATTCTTTTTTATTCAATTTTTAGAAAGTTGGCATCGGATACAATTCGAAGAAAAATAGTAAATTAAAAGATCTGTATTCATTTATGATTTGATCGATAGATCGGTATTGCACTTATTGGAGTTACCTAGTCAAATCACGAAGCTTTTTAACCTACAGTGCTAAAAATGGTACAGGATGGTACAAGACCTATTTGACTCATGTTGGCCCGAAAACTAACATAAGTAGCGTAAAACATATTTTGTTGCGGTTAAGTAATGTATTGCGTTACGGTTAAGTAATAAAAATCATCTGAGAAACTGTTTTTTTTTTCGTATAAAGTTTTTTTCTCGCTCCTTGTAAACCACTGGTACATAGTTGGGAAAAAGGCTCGGGAGATGATGATAAAGTTTTTTTTTTTTAACTATTTAAAAAGCTATCCAATTCTTCGATCCAATCTTACAATGAGCCACTTATTCACTTCAGTCAAGTAACAATACTACGGAACCCATCCGTATTTTGTGGAGCTCACTTTCTTTTTAGATTAAGTATTCGAATATTAATTTTATTGTAACATGACAGCTACTTATATCATTGCTCTAGATTTATATCGAGATTCGAAAGGCATACTTAATCGTTTTGAAAGGCTAGTAGGCTCAAAAATAGACAAAAATAGGTTAAAACAGACAAGGGAGAGACAAGAAAGAAGGGAGATTCTTTTTTTTTAATATTACGATAGTTTTTTGTACCTTTTAATCTTAATTCATATTCTATGTAATTATTCAACACTAGCCGTTTTCCCGCGGTTTTACCCGCGTCCCGTGGTAACTACTGCCCGTACCGGGATAAAATATAGCCTATGTTACTCGTGGATAATGTAGCTTTCGAATGGTGAAAGAATTTAAAAAAACGGTCCAGTAGTTTTTGAGCCTATTCATTACAACCAAACAAACAAAGTTTTCCTCTTTATAATATTAGTATAGATGAAATATGAATACCCCGGGCAAACCAATAGCCCTAGGTAAGACTGGTTTTCAGACTTAATGGCTACATAAATCCTACTTCATCATCCTCCGAGCCTTTTTCCCAACCATGTTGGGGTCGGCTTCCAGTCTAACCGGATTCAGCTGAGTACCAGTGCTTTACAAGAAGCGACTGCCTATATGACCTCCTCAACCCAGCTACCCGGGCAACCCGATACCCCTTGGTTAGACTGGCGTCAGACTTACTGGCTTCTGACTACCCGTAACGACTGCCGAGGATGTTCAATGACAGCCGGGACCTACAGTTTAACGTGCCATCCGAAACACAGTCATTGGTGTCTAAGATATACTTAGAAAGTACATACAAACTTAGAAAATTACTAGAAGTAGAGTAAATGAACAAAAAAAAAACTTTTAAACAATATAACGAAGACCAAATTATCCAAATTACTTATTTATATAACATCAAGACGAAAGTAATTATTTTATATTCCAAAAATTTTGTAGAACGCAAAAAATATGTAGGCCGTATGTACGGATTGCCTTGACCAGCTTACATTAAAACATATCACGTGTTGTCTATGGATAGTATGAATGCAAAGTCTGACGATGAGTCACTGTAAGTGGTCACTATAATAGGTGTTTTATGCGGTTTTACCCGGGTCTGAGGTACCTACTTTTTAAAGCAGGATAAAATGTGGTTCATAAATAAAAGGGGTTTTTTACTGGTCATATTTTTAAATACGGTTCTGTAGATTCAGAGATACATACCTTATCTACAATCTTTGAAAAAAATCCTCTTTATAATCGTTACAATATTGTAAATGAGACCAAGGTCCAGTCTAACCAAGGGTATCGGGTTGCCCGGGTAACTGGGTTGAGGAGGTCAGATAGGCAGTCGCTTCTTGTAAAGCACTGGTACTCAGCTACATTCGGTTAGACTGGAAACCGACCCCACATTAGTTGGAAAAAAGGCTCGGAAGATGATTGTAAATGCCAAAGTAATTTTGTTTGTTTGTCTGTCACGGGTTCATGCCAAAACACTAAGTTGACATATGTAAACGATACACTGATTAGTCTAAAGTCGAAGATAGGACATAGGCTATTTATCCGGGTGCGGGAAGTAGTTCCCTCGAGACGCAAGCAGAATCACGGGAAGCTGCTAGTAGTATGTATTTAAGACGCTACCGTGATTTTGATAGCCGTTTGCCATGCCAAATTATAGGACTACCAGCTTACCAATGGATCTGAAATTTTGATATAGGTAAATTGATATCTTTATCTAGATTCTGCCAGAACGAAAACACGATACTGATAATTTTACTCGATCATAATTAATTCCGAAAACACGTCTAAAAAGGTACTATTTTTGAAATTACAAGAAAGTTACACTATCTTTATGTTTCAAAATTACTCTAATATATTCTTAACATCAATATTAACGTTTTGTCAAAGGCATTTTTCCATAACTATTAACAAACATTTTTAATTAAAGTTTTAAGATATTGGATTTTTTGAGCGGCCGCGATCATGGTAGACACTACGCAATTCTGAACCTTATGTCCGTGCTCTAGCGATTGATACACAATGTGTGCGGAGACGAGCCAGTCCGGCGATAGCCCTCTTCGAGGTTGGACCTGTGCATGTTGTCGCTCCGGCGTAGGTATAACAATTTGTGACGATAATTTTAGATGTAAATATTTTGTACGTGTAAATATTAGTAAAAAAATTATAGGTAATATTAATATTATTAAATTAGGTTAAAGTTTAAAATAAGTACTTAAAATGGC
Organism: Helicoverpa assulta; assembly: GCA_963856015.1. NCBI lineage: Eukaryota > Metazoa > Arthropoda > Insecta > Lepidoptera > Noctuidae > Helicoverpa > Helicoverpa assulta. The sequence goes on from CAWLCW010000022.1 coordinate 5,206,520, forward strand.
AAGAACTTCAAAAAAAATTGTTTCAATAAGAAAAAAAAAACAACAACTCAAAGAATGTGCCAAAAAAATGCAAGACGTGAAAAAGGCAAGGTAAATAAAATAAAATTATCAATACCTACCTATATGTAGCAATTAGTATTATGTAGCTACTTATGTAGTTTGTTAGTTTTAGTGAAATTATTGTTTTGTAACGTATTTTTCTGGTTGTGAACAATAACCATTCGTAGGAGAGATATAACTATAGGTAGATCTCCTCAAACTTTATGTATTATGGCTTTGAATATTGCCCGAGTCGCTGCATAAAAACCATTTTTAGGTATAGGTAACAGCGGGTGATGGAGGGATAGTATAAAGAAACCAAGTAGGTTATCTTCATACAAATGCGGGCCGCGCGGCTTATGTGCGCTATAGTATCTATGCGTCGACGCACGCACACTCCGCAGTGACTCCGACTGGCGCACTGAGAACGACGACGGGTCGAGATTTTGTTAGTGTGCGTGCGTCGACGCATAGATACTATGGCGCACACATATAAGCCGCGCGCGGTGCATTTGTATGAAGATCTACTTGGTTTCTTTATACTATGATATAGGTACAAAAAGATTGTACTCATGATAACCAACAACTTTTACTATGGAAGAAAAGTAGAAATCGCGAAAAAATATCAGCTGTTTAGTACATTACGTTTACCAAATGTACTGCACAGCTGATATTTTTTTCATGATTTCGACTTTGCTCCCATAATAAAAATTATTTAATACCATGATCACCATCGCGTAATTAAATATCTTTCACTAATTACCAGTCATCACCCTATATTACAATATGAGTGTCCTTAGATATTGTAAATATTAGCACAGATCACTACCTAAATAAGTAGTTACTACGTAAACATAAGCACTCTGAGAACAAAAAAGCTATGGAGACCGTGTTATACTATAAAATTCTCAGTTATTATATTATATTATATACAATAATTCAGGTTTTAGTAAATGGTGTGGAGTTTTACGAAATATCTATTTCCTTCGCGAATGTTGTTCTATTAATCTGTAATCAGGAAGTTAAAGCAGGCTATTTTAAATTTTCATGAATGTTTTGTATACAAGAATGAAACTTGTATATCATAAAAAAAAAAAACAACAGTATTCATTTTATAAACGCGAAAGTAAAGTTGAAGAGTTTTTTTGGTTGAATGAACTATTTCAGCACCGATTTCCTATCAATTTTTCGATTGATCGGTTTGCGAAAAATCCGTGATCAACCATTTTATAAATTGATCGAATTTCATGGTACTTCGACTTGAATAAAGCCGGCTTAGGTCATTATATTATTTGTGCCATGTCTTTTTGGTTAAAAAATAAAATTCCTTTTTACATTACATGAAGAGAGAAATTCTACGTACTACGAAGTATTTCTGCGAATTACAGTAATACAATTTACGAGAGGCTAATGTGAAAATTCAATCTCCAATTGGAAAACAGTGGATGGATCGCTTATTGCAATCCGCAGTATCTCTATGTATGAGATCATATGATTTGCATATTTTATTGGCTCGGCTGTGACGCTCATCTCTGATGCGTACAAATGATACTGTTATTCACACTACAAGGAAGTAAACACCGTATTGAGAAGAAGATGTAGGTATGGTAATTATGATAAGTTTGTTTGAAAATAGATTGTCTCATGGTGGTTTGGATTGAAAAATCTTTGAGTTAGATAGATCATTTATGGAAATTCTACATTTTATAAGTCTCCTCCGACGCGGGTAAAACCATCGTTAACTCAATCTATTGATTTATGTCAAAAAAGGGTATCAAATATTTTTTTCTGAACCGATTTAGTTTCGATTTTAAGGTCCAAGATAGTGCAATAATAAATCTATCAAACTTTTGCAGCCCGTGGTTTCACACACACATATCTTAGGGGAACTCGCACAAGACTAAAAAGTAGCCCATGTTAACTATATTATTCTGATATATAAACTACACTAGCTTCTGCCAGCGGTTTCACCCGCATCACGTGGGAACTACTTCCCGAACCGGGATAAAAAGTAGCCTATAGCCTTCCTCGATAAATGAGTTATCTAACACTGAAAGAAATTTTCAAATCGGACCAGTAGTTCCTGAGATTAGCGCGTTCAAACAAACAAACAAACAAACTCTTTAGCTTTATAATATTAGTATAGATAAAATACATTGATATGATTCAGGTTTCATCAACATCCATACATTAATTTTTGCACCTACCACTTCTGTTTCACCACCACCCTAAGGTAGACTGGCAGAGAACGCCTAAGGCGTTAAGTCCGCCGTTGTACATACGTAAGTATGTTGTGTGCATAAAGTATTTTAAATAAAATAAATATAAAAAAATATATATTTTGCGTGAAAGAGTAACAAACCTTCTTACAAACTTTCGCATCACTACATAGTATAAAACAAAGTGGCTTTTTCTGTCCCTATGTCCCTTTGTACGCTTAAATCTTCAAAACTACGCAACCGATTTTCATGCGGTTTTTTTATCAGATAGAGTGTTTCAAGAGGAAGGTTTATATCTACAATAACATACATCAAATAGTGGGGAAATACTGTTACGCCGTGCGAAGCCGGAGCGGGTCACTAGTTTATAATATTAGTAGAACACACTACTTGGTCCTTTTTACCCAACACGAGTCAAAGGACCAAAAGTACACCAAACCGAAGCATTGGTAAATAAAGGTAGTTAAATACATTAAAATAACCGGTTTTAGCCTAGCATTACAGGATGTTAGCCAACCGAGAGAGAGGAAACTATGGTTCCGTGAACTTTACCTTAAATATGTATTTACTGATGTATGTATGTAGGTACTTATTATACCTCTACTACATTTGGGTTAGTATTATTGGCACGGATATTGAGCTCTCGGCGGAAGAGTGGGGATCGCTTTGCCCACTGTACACATCTCTACTAATATTATAAATATTAGTATGGATGTATATATTTGTGTGATGTGTATATTTTGACTGCCTCGTTGGTCTAGTGGTCGCAAGCGAGGCTGCTGTTCTCGAGGTCTCGGGTTCGATTCCCGGGTCGGGCCGAAATCGCTTTGTGGGTTTTCTTGAACTTTCACAAAGCAGCCCGTAGTCTGGAAGTTGGTGATTGATTCACCCGTGCATCGGAGAGCACGTAAATGTCGGTCCTGCGCCTAATCTCTTTCCGGTCGTGTCGGATTGCCGTCCCATCGGGTTATGAGAGTGAAGGAATAGGGAGTGCACCTGTGTCTGCGCAAATGCTCGTGCACTATAATATGTCCTGCGCAGCCGGCAGATCTCCTTAAATGAGAACAGCCGCCGTGGCCGAAATCGGCCGTGGACGCCATTAACCATTATATTATAAAGCTGAAGAGTTTGTTTGTTTGTTTGTTTGAACGCGCTAATCTCAGGAACTACTGGTCCGATTTGAAAAATTCTTTCAGTGTTAGATAGCCCATTTATCGAGGAAGGCTATAGGCTACTTTTTATCCCGGTACGGGAAGTAATTCCTACGGGATGCGGGTGAAACCGCTGGCAGAAGCTAGTAAGGCAATAAACCAATAAATAGCTTCTGCGCAGGTGAAGGTCAGGGCTCAATATCCGTGCCGATAACTATACTAAGTACTTGACTAAAGATCAACTATCTTAATTATGTAATTTTGACTAAAATTAAATGCAGCAAATATCAACTGCCTAGCCTTTTCCTAAGTATCATCATCCTCCGAGCCTTTTTCCCAACTATGTTGGGGTCGGCTTCCAGTCTAACCGGATGCAGCTGAGTACCAGTGCTTTACAAGGAGCAACAGCCTATCTGACCTCCTCAACCCAGTTACCCGGGCAACCCAATACCCCTTGGTTAGACTGGTGTCAGACTTACTGGCTTCTGACTACCCGTAACGACTGCCAAGGATGTTCAATGACAGCCGGGACCTACAGTTTAACGTGCCCTCCGAAACACAGTCATTGATGTCTAAGATATACTTAGAAAGTACATACAAACTTAGAAAAGTTGCATTGGTACTTGCCTGACCTGGAATCGAACCTTCGCCCTCACACTCGAGAGGTTGGTTCTTTGCCCACTAGGCCACCACGACTTTTTAAACTTGACTTGACTTAAGATCAACTATCATAATTATGTAATTTTGACTAAAATTAAATGCATCAAATATCAACTGCCTAGCCTTTTCTTAAGTATATAGTATCCTAAGTATGTTGGGGTCAGCTCAGGGTCCACTATCATCGGATGTAGCTGAGTACCAGTGTTTTACAAGGAATGATTGCCTATCTGAACTCTTCAACCCAATATCCCTTAGTAAAACTGTTGTCAGACTTTCTGGCTTCTGACTACCCGTAACGACTGCCAAAGATGTTCAAATTACGGTCAGGACTCACCAGTTTAACGTGCCCTCTGGAACACGGAAGACTGCATTATGATAAGATGGTGACTCATCCTCGGACTAACGACCCTAATCATACCTATGTTTCAAAAATGTGAATAAACTTATTTAAGTACACTAGCTTCTGCCAGCGGTTTCACCCACATCCCGTGGGAACTACTTCCCGTACCGGGATAAAAAGTAGCCTATAGCCTTTCTCGATAAATGGGCTATCTAGCACTGAAAGAAATTTTCAAATCGGACCAGTAGTTCCTGAGATTAGCGCGTTAAAACAAACAAACAAACAAACTCTTCAGCTCTATAATATTAGTATAGATAAGCAGTTTTACCTCTAGAGTAGTTCTTTGTACTTACACCATATTTCTACATAGCGACCCAATTTTAAGAGAAAATGATGTTAATTAATGTTCATGGCAACTTATGAAAGAATATGAGTTAGATCAAGACATACACGTAGAGCATAAATCATAAGTCTATATACTTTTTTGAGTCTCATCACACGATTATTATAAATGCGAAAGTTTGTGTTAAAAAGTGTGGATGTTTATCACTTCAACGTAAAAACTACTGAACGGATTTTTATGAAACTTTTAAGTAGCATAGCTTGAACATCATAATTTCACATAAGCGACTTATTATTCAAGTGCGAGAAGTTGTGCCTTAGGGACGAGAGTGAAACCGGGGAAAAGCTAGTTTTTCTTATTTCATGAGAATACCTTAACACTTTTGGAGAAATTCCAGTAAAGTCTATTTAAGACTAAGAAGTTTTTGGTTAAATAACATGTATTATAGATAGATACTTTGCAATTCTAAATTGATTTGTAAATTGCGTGTCTGATCACAGGTGCAATTTACAAGAGCAATCTATCATAATGTTATTTATATATGTATGGATATTATAATTAATATTAACAAATTAATCCTCAATATCAAATGTCGTCTAAAAGTTCACCTACATTCTATTGCAAATATGGATCTAAATATTACAACGTAATATATTTGTAGACAGAAAATAAATGAAATATAATATCAAGCTCGTATAAAAAAAGCAAAACATTTGACTATTATTAAAATCGGAATTCCATTATTAAAAATATTCAAATTAATTCGAATGCACTGTCAAAGTCATGTCGTTCCAATTTTAAAAAGTTGCCGGCCATTTCCTCGACGAATCTATCAGTCAAAAATGTATAGCGCTTCCTATACACCCTACCCGCCCTTGAATACAGACCACTTACTTTTTTTACGTACACAGCTCAAGCAACTGGTAATGGTATAAAAACGTGCCGCGACCAATTCAGAGCAGTCAGTAGCCTTCGAGCAGTCTAATACAGAAGTGCACGATGAGAGTTCTGGTGGGTCCAACTTACAAACTCTTTGGTGCTTTTGCAATTTTTATTCATTAGTGCTGTGGTTCAGTGTCTGTGATTAGTGATGTGATCGTGTTATCGATTTGTGATAGATGTTTTAATCGGTTTTTTTTGGCAGATTGTCGCCGCCGTCCTCGCCTGCGCCGCAGCCGCGCCCTCCGGCCTGCTGGCAGCACCCTACGGCCATGGCCTCGTCGGCCACGCTGGGCTCGCAGTGGGCCACGCTGGGCTCGCAGTGGCCCACGCGGCTCCCTACGCGGTGGCTCACGCCGCCCCGTTGGCCGTGGCCCACGCCCCGGTAGCCGTCGCCCACGGCCCCGCTCTCCCCACCATCTCCCCCGGAGACATTGCTGGTGCTGCCATCGACGCTCACGTTGAAGCCTCCGACCACGTCCGCGCCGCCGCCGACGCCGCCCGCGAATACCACGACCAGGCTTCTGAGCTCCATGGCCAGGCCATCAACGCCGCTGAAGACCACTCTTGGCAAGCCGTTGATGCCGTGAAGACCGCTGAGGCTCAGTTGGACGGTGCCGCCGCTGGCGTCGCCCCCGTGCTCGCTAAGCAGCTGGCTGGTCATGGACACGCTGGTCTGGTTGCCGCCGCTCCCGTCGCTTACGGCGCTCACGGTTACGCCGGTCACGGTGTGGGTATCGCCCCCGCTGTCGCCTACGGTGGTAGCCACTCCGTGTCCAGCTCCTCGCTGTCCCAGACCCACCCCGCCCCCGTGGTGCACGCTCCCCTGGCTGTCGCCCACGCCGCTCCCCTCGCGGTCGCCCACGCCGCCCCCGTCGCCTACGCTCATGGACTCCACGGACACGCATGGTAAACTGTGATAAACTTTAGATACCAAAAAAATAATACTCAATGTTTTGGATTTTGTAAATAAATTATATATAAAAAAAAGTATACAGGCTAAACAGAGGCGAGGATGTGTGAATAAATGAAATAGTAATTTTAATATTTTGTTTCCTTTACATAATAATTGCTTCCTACATCTCGACAACACAATTTACAACACACGAATGATTTCGAACAATAAAATCGTTGAACACGAATCGGTAGTTACATCGATTATTTAAAACAAATATTCGATAATCGCTACTATTATTCGTTTCGAAATGTCAAGTTCAGATTTTAAATCGTCGGCCTTAGCACGATAAAGCTCAATGTCTCGATTTATTAGTGTTTTTAATGCATAATATCGATAGCTGACATACTTTAGCACAACACTAATAAATTAAAGTATATGTAATAAAATATCTTTGTAATAAAACATGAAAGACAATGACTTCCTGACAGCCAAAGTCAATAATAACTATTCGATACTTTTTATAGTTACCACGCCTTAATTTAAACTCGTATCCAATTTTTTACTATAACTTATTCACCTAGAATCACTCAAGGTTATTTACACAGATATTTTGGACTTCCGCTTCTATATTTTGGCGTGTTAAATTAATTATTTACGTTCTAAAGAATTTGTTAGTTTTTTATTAGAAAAAAAAATGGAGTAAGGACAAAGGATACTCGAAGGTCAATATTTCTAATGTAACTCGTATAAACTCAAGGTCGAAACATTCATAATGCAAGCTTTAAAATTTCTGAATTCTAGGTCAACTTTATATTAAGTAGGTATCTAGTTTGTAATGACACAATGTGAATAAGCAATGCGGTCTTTGTTTAATATTACTAGAACAATAGAATATTTGAAAGGCTTTGAGAATATTACGTGGTTATTCTTCAATAAAATAATTAATTTCTTACACTATAGAACTTAATTGACATAAGAAAACCAGTATGAAAGTATCAGACAATAAATTACAAGCTGACCTCCTCAACCCAGTTACCCGGGCAACTCAGTACCCCTTAGTAAATCTATTTGTCAGACTTTCTGACTTCTGACTACCTGTAACGACTGCCAAAGATGTTCAAATGACAGCCGGGACCCACAATTTAAAGTGCCTTCCAAAATATTACTGTACACGGCCAAATGGTCACCCATCCATACTTGACCTTATGATTCATCTATGTGGCTGTTTATAAGCCACGAGTCACCTTTTTTACCGTCCTGTACACGGCCAAATGGTCACCCATCCATACTTGACCTTATGATTCATCTATGTGGCTGTTTATAAGCCACGAGTCACCTTTTTTACCGTCCTGTACATGACCAAATGGTCACCCATCCATACTTGACCTTATGATTCATCTATGTGGCTGTTTATAAGCCACGAGTCACCTTTTTTACCGTCCTGTACATGACCAAATGGTCACCCATCCATACTTGACCTTATGATTCATCTATGTGGCTGTTTATAAGCCACGAGCCACCTATTTTACCGTCCGAAACATTATAAATAATTGCAAGCAAGTGAGAAATGAGTCAATACAAAATAAGTTCCTTCTCACAACAATTACTGAGTTATGAAACCCGAGTGAGCCAACTAAATAGTTATAAATTAAACTAAATGGCAAATGCTGGTCGCTTGAGACGTGTGCAGAGTAGCTTGTGTAATGGAAGTTTAGATTTTATTGTTGAACTAGGTGGGGTTCGCGGTTTCACCCGCGTTTCAGGAAAACAACTAAGTAGTACCCGGAAGAAAAGTAGCTATATCCTTTCTCAGGCATTATCCATCTCCACCATTGTACCCAAAGGAGTTACTATCGCAATTATAACATATAGGAAGGACTAGTTATCTATTGCCCGCAGTTCTGACCCTCGTTGAAAGAAGCTATTGCTACGATAAAAAGTAAGCAATGCGAAACACGAAATAAAAATATACTAAATTCCTATCTCTCATTCTTGTCTATTTTTAACTGGCTTCCGCCAGCGGTTTCACCTGCATCCTTAGAAAGCTATCTACTCCACGCACCCGGGAAATGATCATTTAAATCTATAATGGCGTCCACGGCCGATTTCGGCCACGGTGGCTGTTCTCATTTAAGGAGATCAGCCAGCTGCGCAGGACATATTATAGTGCACAAGCATTTGCGCCGACACAGGTGCACTCCCTATTCCTTCACTCTCATAACCCGATGGGACGGCAATCCGACACGACCGGAAAGAGATCAGGCGCAGGACCGACATTTACGTGCTCTCCGATGCACGGGTGAATCAATCACCAACTGCCAGACTACGGGCTGCTTTGTGAAAGTTTAAGAAAACCCACAAAGCGATTTCAGCCCGACCCGGGAATCGAACCCGAGACCTCGAGAACAGCAGCCGCGCTTGCGACCACTAGACCAACGAGGTAGTCAAAAAATTTTTAAATCTATACTAATATTATAAAGCTAAAGAGTTTGTTTGTTTGTTTGAACGCGCTAATCTCAGGAACTACTGGTCCGATTTGAAAAATTCTTTCAGTGTTAGATAGCCCATTTATCGAGGAAGGCTATAGGCTACTTTTTATCCGGGTCCGTGCCGAGGTTCCCACGGGATGCGGGAGAAACCGCTGGCAGAAGCTAGTAAATAATAAGCCTTTCTCAATAAATCTGCTATCTATAAAAAGATTTTCTCAAATCGATGCCGTATTTCCGAAATTAGCGCATCAAAACGAAATAGTAGGTATAGATATGTGACTGCAACTTATCGCAACGATAAGTCTTGTTACCACATCGCAACAGGAAAAAAAAAAAACAAAATCTTTATGACTAACAAAACAAAAAGGTCCCACCCAAATAGGTTCTAACACAATCTGATCACGTCTTTACCTAACATTCTAGTCTAGTCTACGAGTCTACCTCACTATATTCTAGATATTATTGTAGCCGCCATTTTGAATTGTTACGCCAACAATCAAACTGGAATTATGGTAGGTCCACACGATACACTAAGTTTATACAAATATCTGTACGAACTTAAAGTTTGAGAAAAAGTGGGCATAATATGATGACAAGATGTTAATGCAGACTAATCATGGCTCAGACTTTTGTATGCACGATTTGTTGTGCAGACAAAGTTCTATAAAAGTCTGTGTGAAGAAGTTGCAAAAGTCATGGTGGCCTGGAGGGTAAAGAACCAATCTCTCAGGTATGAATGTGTGGGTTCAATTCCAGGTCAGGCAAGTGCAATGCAACTTTTCTACTAAGTCAGTACGTACTTTCGAAATATGTCTTGGGGGACTAATGACAGCGTTTCGGGGGGCAGGTTAAACCATAGGTCCCAGCTGTTATTGAACATCTTTGGCAGTCGTTACGGGTTGTCAGAAGCCAGTTAATCTGACACCAGGGGTATTGGGTTGCACGGATAACTGGGTTGAAGAGGTCAGATAGGGCAGTCGCTTCTTTTAAAGCGCTGGTACTCAGCTGCATACGGTTAGACTGGAAGCCGACCCCAACATAGTTGTGAAAAGGTTCGGAGGATGATGATGCTGAGTTGGTATCGTGTGGACACACCATTGGGTAGCATTTGCTATGTGTTTCTGAGTGGTCTAGTTTTTGCTCCTATGGGGCAATTCTCCCCTGGGGTGATTTGGTTTAGTTAGAATTAGCGGGCCTGGTCGAGTTGACATTTGTTGGTAAGCTAAATGTCAAACCTTAGTTTGAATGAAGGGCCATTTAACTACAAGTTGTAAGGTTGTTCGAAATAGTTTTAAGCCGAGATCCTTAATTTTGAAATAAACGGGATAAGGGATATCAGTTATTAAAATATTTAGGCGTTGGCCACTTAATAATCTGTCACGGTTTCACGCCAAAACTACTAAACCAATTCAAATGTTTGATACAATTACATACTACTTTCATCCAGGTGCGGGGAGTAGTTCCCTCGAGACGAATGTGAAACCACAGAAACAGCTAGCTAGTTATTAGAATATAAGTAGAGATCCATTTAGAGAATATCTGGTCTAAACTTCAAGTAACATGCGGCAAGTTTCTGCAACACCTTTATCTAAACCAAACTTAGTACAGTTCAATTGTGACCATAGTATCTTAACTTTCTCTGAATGAGGTTACAAAGAAACCAGTTCTAGTCATTAGGATGCTGTATGTATCTCAATGCGTAAGTAACCTACTTGATAATCTGCAAGGTAATGCACTTTTACTCTCATTACATAAACTCTTTTCCAATCCAGTCACCTGGAGATCCCGATTATAACTGGTAAGTCTTTCTGGCTTCTGAATACCCACAACGATCACCTAAGATGTTTAAATGACAGCGGGGACCTATCAATTCAAGGTCCGTTCAAAAATTGGTGAAGAACATTTTGCGCCTCATGGTTTTTGAATCTATATGACAAGAACATGCAATTTCTACCGCCCAACAAATAAAGGTGTTGATATACAAATGTTACTGTAAGACCGCAATAGCAGCTGCGGGTTGTTCGAAAGAGATACCGCGGCCCTGGTACATAAAAGGCCTATGACGGAACACGACGGTTTTTTGTCAGTTAGAGTCTGACACTCCCTCTCCGCTGCTAACCCACAGCGGAAGGGGTCATTTGATGATTTTTGACGTCGTTAAAAAAAAAAAAAAAAAGACCGCAATAGCATATGTTTCAAAGATACCCTATTATTCAATTAGAAGAGAAATAAAATGAAACAACTACTATTGTACCTAATTGACTCTAAACGCCTACGACACTGCTAGTGCAATGATACAAGAAATTTAATTTGCTACAAACGCCTTGTTTTAGACTTTCTGCAATCAGAATACAACGCGAGATGCCGTGCTAAAAACATCAGGCGCAACGTGAGCCTTGTTAAGGCAGAAGCAACACTATTATGAAGTGTATTTATTTCTTAATGAGGATTATAGAGGTATTGCGAATATTTTTAGAAGATAGGGAGAGTAAGCCGAAGATACAATATGCGGATGAACTCTTTGCTTACGTAACATATTGTCATATTAAAGAGCATAAGAGCTTTACCGTACTTCTTATAGCTTCCTTTTGTTTATCATGTTTAATTTAGAAATTCTATAGCACAAAATTCAATAAGATAATAAACCAAAATTCACATACCAGCCAGTCCACCAATCGTCATCCTCCGAACTATGTTGGGGTCGGCTTCCAGTTTAACCGGATGTAGCTGAGTACCAGTGCTTTACAAGAAGCGACTGCCCTGCCTGACCTCCTCAACCCAGTTACCCGGGCAACCCAATACCCCTTGGTTAGTCCACCAATCATAGGATATATATCAAAAACAATCCTAACCACATTATTGCATAAGCAAGTATCATCATCAACAGACGTACACAGATTATTACATCACAGCTTTACGCCCATCAATCACATAAACACACACAAGCATACATCTTGACTCATCACACACACACAAATAAGCTTTGAACATCATCACTTGTGTACATACATATGCACTAACTATATGCCGCAGCGTCGCTCATACAAAAAAAATATAAGCGTGAATTTGTGAATATCTGCTTCAAAATTGATTTCAACGAATCCACCGTAACATTGCTAGTTAAATAAAAGTTTTTTAAAAGCAATTATTTCAGGATTGGCTTTTAAACGGGTCTTAAGAGATTAACATACTGCACCCTTAAAAAATTTAACCTGTAGGTTATTCTGATGTACCTATTTAATCTATACTAATATTATAAAGCTGAAGAGTTTGTTTGTTTGTTTGAACGCGCTAATCTCAGGAACTACTGGTCCGATTTGAAAATTTCTTTCAGTGTTAGATAGCCCATTTATAGAGGAAGGCTATAGGCTACTTTTTATCCCGGTACGGGAAGTAGTTCCCACGGGATGCGGGTGAAACCGCTGGCAGAAGCTAGTAAGTTATATTACGGCCAAGATATATCAAAATTCATTCGGTACTTTTTACTTGAAAGAGGAAAAACATCCAGTGTGTACATCCCAACAGAAAGTGTGTAACTTTCTTGTTTATAATATTAGTATTGTTACAAACAAACACACACTTCAACACAATTTATTAGTACAGAGAACGTCACAAGAAGATCTTGTTCTTAGAGGTCGGTAACCGCGCATCTTCCGAGTTCAAGGTCAACTGAGAGTAAAAACCTTTGTATAAATAATAATATTATCTAACATAGCTGTATTTATGATGAAGTCATCTTGTCTGTTTTTTAATCTTCTTTTTTTGTTATTTTTGCCTGACGCATCTCTGACGTGGAATTGTAACAACAACTGCTACTGAGTAGCATATGGGGACGCCGGCTTTACGTAACAGGCTCGAGAGTGAAACACAGTCAATTTCCAGACTCCGGGATGATTTTAGAAAGTTTATTAAAACTGAAGCTAAATCACTTAGTGGGCTTGTGAGCTTTGGAGTGAACGTATATGAGGGTCCTGATCTCTATCCAGTTGTTTTGGATTGCCGTCCCATCGGGCTATGAGAGTGAAGGAATAGTGAGTGCACCTGTGTCTGCCCAAATGCTTGTGCACTGTAATATGTTCTGCGCGGCTGGCTGATCTTATATGACAACAGCTGCCGTGACCGATCCTTTGTCTGGACACCATAATTATAACAATGATGTTTATATACTTTTTAACTATAATTTTGGTAAAGGAACGTGCCCTAATTTCTATAGAACCTTTATAAAATGAGAGTCTATTTATATCAACCACCCATTATCATACACCTACATGAGTTAGAGTATAGTTTACCCTCCTACATCAGTCTGGCTTTCTATAGGTACTTAACCCTTTCACGACCACGGGGACATATCTGTCCCTGACCAAAAAATAAAAAAAATAAAGTATCTAGAAGACCACTATAGGTAACTATCAGTCTGATTTATTTCTGAACGTGTGTCTATTATATTTATGGCTGGCAACACTGTACAGGAAATACCTACTATTGTCTACGGTTATTACAAGTTGACAGCTTGTTAGGCGCGAAAACGTGACATTTTATGAAAAAACTTAGTGTGTGTGAAGTGTCTTCAGAGTTTTAACAGTATAAAATAATTATTCTCTGGTAAGTAAGTTATCATTTTATATTCATGTTATAGCTTTATTTACATTATTTACACTTATAAATCACTTTATACGCAAAGGGACATCGGCGTCCCAATGGTCGTGAAGAGTAACTATTTGTAATAAATATTAAACTTTTTTATTCATTGTTTTGTTGAATAATACATCGTTTTATATTCATTTTTTTGCAGATTATGTTACGAAAAGGGCGACGAGTTTTCGAAGTCAAGGACAGCGAAATCCAGCAGATTTTGATGTGCGACAACAGCGACGAAGAATCTGATTTACTGCTTGACGAAGAAGACCAAAGAATTCTGACACAGGATGATGACCAAGGAGTTTTTGCGGTCGAAATTGAGGATGCTGCGGTTGATCTTCAGGATTCAATAAATATTTCACCTCAACCTTCAACTTCTAGGAATGATCCCGTAGTTCAAGCAGATAGTAACCAGCAACCTAGTTTCAAATGGAGCCAAAGAAGTTATGTCCCACATAATTTTCATCATGTGGAATATGACTTCGGAAAGGTACAAATCTGTCAACATTTCGAAACTGCAATAACACCTTTTGACATCTTCTGTTCGACGACTAATTTTGATTCTTTAGTCCAAAATATTGTTATAGAATCAATAAAATATGCCCATCAAAATGGACGGGAATTCACTATAGAAATTGAAGAAATGAGAGCATTTCTAGGGATGAATTTAGTTATGGGCTATCATATTTTGCCCTCTTTGCGAGATTACTGGTCTACAGAACCAGATATGGGAGTGCCTTTTATATCTAATGTAATGCCTAGGGTTCGGTTTGAAGATATTCGTCGAAACCTACACTTTTGTAATAATGCGGAGGCAAGAGATACAAATAGCCCAAACTATGACAGAGCATATAAAATTCGTCCCGTGATGACGCATTTGAATTCTTCATTTCAAAATGCCCTCAATAATACTAAGGAACAATCTATCGATGAGCACATGATAAAATTCAAAGGGCATAATATAATGAAGCAATATATAAAAAATAAGCCTGTCAAATGGGGCTTCAAATTATGGTGTAGGTGTGATGCGACAACAGGGTACCTATTTGAATTCGACTTATACACAGGTAAACGAACTACCGGGTCTGAATATGGGCTAGGTGAATCCGTCGTGCTTCAGCTTACGAAAAAACTAGAAGGTTTGGGATGCGAAATTTATATTGACAATTTTTTTAATTCACCGATGCTACAATATACACTGATTGATCAAAATACCAAGGCCTGTGGCACTGTGCGCACTAACCGAAAACATCTGCCAAAAACTGCTCCTCTAGATAAAGATATGAAGCGAGGAGATATTTACACTACTAGTTTCCATGGTATAACTTATGTGAAATGGATGGATAACAAAGCAGTACATTTGTTGACAAACTTTCTTTCGCCTTTAGAAAAAGACACCGTAAAACGTCGGAAGGCTGGTTCAGCTGAAAAAATTGATGTGGTGTGCCCTAGGATTGTATCACATTACAATAAAAACATGGGCGGAGTCGATCTGATGGATCAACGAAAGGTGACCTATGAAATAGACAGGAGATCTAAAATAAAATACTATCTTCGATTATTTTTTGATCTCCTGGATATATCAGTAAATAATGCATATATTGTCTACACTAAGCTTCACGATCAAAAGCGAATGGAAGGAACTCTACTGACTAATCTGCAGTTCAGGCAAGTGGTAGCTCGGAGTTTGATAAACGGTTTTACGGTTAGGCAACGAGGCGTTCCGTCTACTAAAATGAGTTTAGTACGCAAATCTCGTTTTTTAATCGTTTTTTAATGTAAAATGAGTCATTTAAAATAGTTAAATTGATTACATAAATCCTCGGTATCTTATGGTCCTGAAGGGGTTAACCTTAAATTATGGAATTAATATTAAATAATTGTCTCCAAAATTTTAGGCTGCTCCACTCACTACTCCGCGAACCCGGATAAAATGTAGCCTAATAGCTTCCCTCTATAAAGGGGCCATCTAATACTGAAATATTTTTTGAAACTCTTCATCACCTTTGAGCCTTTTTCCCAACTATGTTGGGGTTCACTTCCAGTCTAACCGGATGCAGCTGAGTACCAGTGTTTTCCAAGAAGCAACTGCCTATCTGACCTCCTCAACCCAGTTACCCGGGCAACCCGATACCCCTTGGTTAGACTACTTTTTTAAAAAACTCTTCAGCTTTATAAATACCTGTAGATAACAAAAGGAATTCTAGCTAAATAAATTAGTCTACATTAACCACAAACTAGCTTATGTCTATCAAAATCAAGATGAAGATGATTCACCGACAAAAAAAAAACTCGAAGGTCAAAGGTCACCGTCCGTTCTAAAGGTTAAGGTCGGCAGAAAGTGAGCGTACATGATGGGCTGGTTTGCAGTATAAAACCTTCCGCTTTATAAAAGTGAAATGTGAACTGGTACATTATTTTTTTCTTTATAGGTTTGCGGTAGTCGAGAGTTTTTTGGGAAAGATACGGATTGTACATTTTTTTGGTTCAGTTTTTGTCATTTATTTTGGAGAATTTTGCAAAATCAAAGCACCCAGGCATACAATGTGAGTGAGAAAATAATTAAATCGAAGTCCTCAAGCATTTTGTTGTTTGACTTTCATGAGCTGAAAAACTGCCCAATAGATTCTCAAGCGGTTTCGGATGGCACGTTAAACTGTAGGTCCCGGCTGTCATTGAACATCCTTGGCAGTCGTTACGGGTGGTCAGAAGCCAGTAAGTCTGACACCAGTCTAACCAATGGGTATTGGGTTGCCCGGGTAACTGGGTTGAGGAGGTCAGATAGGCAGTCGCTTCTTGTAAAGCACTGGTACTCAGCTGAATCCGGTTAGACTGGAAGCCGACCCCAACATAGTTGGGAAAAAAAAAAAGGCTCGGAGGATGAGGTTCTCAAGCGGTTTCTCCAATAGATATGGTGGTTGACGAGGAGGCTAGGTGTATATTTATACACTGCAAAGCCGGGACCAGTATATTATAAATTCTAAAGCAAAAAAGCTGAAATACGATGGGTACTGTAATTTATATCCTGGGTCAGATTTTTTTTACCAGGGATACAAACATTGAAAACGGGTAAAAATATCACAAATCGACTGAATAAACTTCAAGCTGCTTAGCTTAAAAAAAATCAATCAAAACATACTATGTGTTTACAATCTAAAACTCCTACGCATGCAATGACAACGCATTTAGGTAAATGTGAAAATTATACAAAACTTCACGGAAGCTGACATTACGAAGTAATTAGGTACTATATTTGAGAGTAATATCAATTAAATTATTTACGACTTGAGGCCGTCCCAATATTTTATCTGTCCGAGGTTATCCTTACCAGAGATTGGAATTTGACATTATTTGTATGGAGCTGATGTCGAGAATTCTATCTCCAGTAAGCTAATGAACAGATAAGTAGAATATTGGAAACAGCCTTTAAACTACACCTTTGGTATTTGTTTAGCGGTTTTTTTTTGGCACGAAAATTAGTCTGAATCATTTGCATAAAGCTTTTAAGTTACCTACATTCCTTGTTTTATTTGATAGGGTTCTGTAGTATTCAAATACAATTTATTGTTCTTCTTGCAGTGTTCGTAAGTCATATGTGGTAGGCGCAATATGTTTGTTGCTTCCATTCCTCACTGTTCTAACATCCACTCCTTTCAAACTCAAAATCAGTTTGGATATAAGTAGTCCAAGAATGTATGGAAGTATGTCAAGAGCACAAATGCAGCAAAAAGTACTAGACGGAGATAATGTAGCTACCCGAATACCTAACATACAGGGTGTGCCGTTCACAATCATATTAAATCCTATCGCATATACTTTATTATATTCTATGGCGAATTGTAAAAAAATAACCTAATCCATTCAGTGGTTTAACCACATGAGTCGTTTTTCGTTTTTATAATTTACAACATCATGTGTAAAGCAGAGATAAAGTTAGGAGTATCGAATGTTGTAATCAGTTGACAGCTGTCAGTTTTCAAGGGAGAATTTCAGTTGTTTGTAATGACTGACTTTTATATGGTGTTCTAATTTTCGCAATTTTTTTTTTATTCTATTTACTTTTTATTGAAAAACTTTTATTTTTACGTATTTTTCCGTTTTTTTTTTGTGTTAGTCGACATATATTAACCAGTATATAAACGCATTTCATATAATGTGATTGTGAACGACACACCCGATATACGCTACTTTTTATCCATCTGCTTGACGGAGATCTCACGGGACGCAGGTGAATCCGGGGGCGGAAACTTACAGGTACCTACAATTATTTTTTTCAATACTTTTATAGAGGTAAATAATTATCGGAATGTCAACGACAACTCCATACCCGGCTGAAAGATCTCTTGTTTCCAAGCGTGGGACATTTCATACTTTGTATTCTTTATTTTCAATCTATATTAGTATTAAAAACAAATATTGTATGTATTTCCGTTGCGGGTTCTGTACAAGTAAAATTAGTTTTCTGGGATCAAACCGCTATGTTGACAATTTTTTATGCAATATGCACATAAATTTTTAGACTCATGTCAGAATAGAACCCACGACTTCTAGCGTTACAGCAAGGTATACCAACCACTATGAAATATGGTATGGATTAATGCGTAAAAATTACTTTAAATTCAAAAAAAGTGCATACGGAAAGTAGTCATAAGTTACATACTATGAAATTGTACGTTTTGTGGAGAGAAACAAATATGATATAAGATGCTAGCATGACCAAAATGAACTATAATATTCAATTTAAAAAGTTGTGAACCTTATAAAATGGAATTTATATCCCACAGAAGGAACCCCACAATTTTGCACCGTTGACATTTATACTCGCACTAGATAAAGCAGGTAATGAGTCGCTACATAAAGAAAACAAAGCTTTATCTGTCTGTCTGTACACAAACAAGACAGCTGGTGTGAAAATATTGAATTAAAACAATACTGTTTTTAATATTAACCCGATTAAAAAAGGAAGGATCCCAATCAGATTTTTTATTTCATACTTGAAAGAATGCTAGATAAAACTAAGATCGATATTGTTTTGTGAAAACTATAGTTTGGCAATACAATTCTAGTAAGACTTGTCAGACTTTCTGGATTCTAGCTGCCTTTGATGACTGCCACGGGTGTTCAAATGACAGACGAGAGCCACCAATCTATTGTGCGTTCTGAAACACGGAGGAACTCGTCATGGCAATACGGTGGGCCGGCCACCGACGACATCGCCAAGCGTGACTTAATTTTATGGTCCTCAAAAAAATTCAGGTGATTGTCACATCAATCTGTCATCATCATAATGATGTTTAAGATCAGCAGATCTCAAAGATTCGGGGAGCTACCTGCTTATTGTACAGCAAATTGATGTCTATTTTGAAAACTATATTTGCTAAACTGACTGACCGAGGTTTGTGTAGCCTAATCTTGATCGCTATCCTAGCCTTATATCAAAAAATATGCTCATGACTTTAAAAAGTCATTCAACACCGCAGTCTCCAATTCCATGAAAAAAATTGAAACAAACAAGTTTTTGTTTCACTTTTTCTAAAAAAAAAAGCATAATAATATTCTTTGAACCAATGGCTGCGCAAAACCGGTCTTCTTGGAGACTTTAATAGGACCAAAGGATACTTAGTAATGGCAAGTTAAAAATTATGTATATTTATATATATGTATTTAAGTAGTTTATGTTAGTGATTATATATTGGTTATATCTTCTTTCTTTTTACACTGTCTATCTGTACCTATCTCTTTTATTCTAACTCTCCCATAACGGGCCTGCTGGAAGAAATTTCTTTAGAGATAAGCTGTGCCCTTGTACAATTGTTTCTATTATTTATTCTTCTGTGTGTTTTTATGTGTACAAAACTATTAAATATTAAAAAATTAAAAGACAACACTGATTAAAATCCGCCTACAGGAGTCATTGGAATTCGATTTAATTTAATTTCAGATTTTTTATTTTTGATACTGTAAAAAACAGTTTAAACCAATTAACTGTTTGAGATTACTGTCTGCAATTACTTTGTCAGAAAAGTTTTCTTAATAATTTTAATTGAATGGCATAAACTGTGGCTCAAGGGTTGTTTGGGCCTGTGAGGTTAGTCGAAAGAGTTACCGCGGCACTGGTACACAACAGGGCTTAAGAAGGAACATGGTGGGTTTTAGTCAGTAAGGGGGCTTAGCTGCACCCACAGCGGGAGGGGTCATTTGACGAATTCTTACCAAAGCCTTTTCCTAACTATATTGGGGTCGCCTTTCTATCCTATCGGACGCAGCAGAGTACCAGCGTCTTACAAGGAGCGACTGCCTATCTGACCTCCTCAACCCATTTACCAATGTTTACCATCATCATCTAGCCTTTTCCCAACTATATTGGGTTCGGCTTCCAGTTTTATCGGATGGAGCTAAGTACCAGTATTTTACACGGAGCGGCTGCCTATCCGACCACCTCAACCCAGTTTCCAAAGTTTACTATCATCATCTTTCTAGCCTTTAGAAATGTTAGAGTCGGCATTCAATCTAACTGGATGCCGCTTAGTATCAGTGAGCTACATGCAGCGACTGCCCTATATGACAATTCCCCTAGACAAGACTAGTTTTGAGACTTATGGCTGGTTTACACAGTACGAGTTAGCGTGCGAGTCAGCCTGCCGAGTAGCTGCACTGCAATAACTCGCACTGTTTGGACGTCACTTACGAGTAACTCGCAAGTGCGAGTTGGACAGTGCTCGCCCGGCAGCAACTCGCACATGACAGCGACTCGTGCGTCGCTCGCATCGTTTGGACGCGTTCGGCAGTAGCTCGCCAGTGCCAGCAGGGCAGTTGTGAGTGAATCCCGTGTTTTTTTGTGTGCTACGCCTGTGTACTAAATCGAGTTCGAAATGGCTGCGGATAGATGGTCTTCTGACAATAATATTTCATTTATGAAACATATTCACTCGACATCGCGACACGACTCGTACTGGGCAGTAGCTAGGTGTCGTGTAGACCTCGACAGTAAGTGGCGTTTCAGCGCACACTTTAGCGGGCTGTCGACGCGCTTGATGAGGACCGCGGGCGCCCTCTCATGGCTCCTCCCGAACATCGGGAGGCCCGGCGACCAATGCCGGCGTCTATACGCCGGCATACTTAAGAGTATGGCCCTATACGGGGCCCCAATCTGGGCAGACTCACTGTGCGGACGGAGAAACGCTGCTGCCATCCGAAGGCCACAAAGGGCCATTGCACAGCGGGTGGCGAGGGCTTACCGCACAGTGAGCTTCGCGGCGGCGTGCGTTCTGGCGGGAGCCCCTCCTTGGGAGCTCGAGGCTTGGGTGCTCGCCAGAGTGTACGACTGGACGGCGGCGCAGAGAGCGCTAGATCGGCGCCCGGACCCGATAGAACGGGAAGAAGTGCGTGAGGAGGCGAGGGAGGCAATAACTCGTTACTGGGCTGAGGACCTTGCCTCGGCAACGTTCGGTCGTCGGACGCTGGACGCCATCGGGCCTGTCCTGAACGGATGGCTCGATCGGCGGCATGGCTGCCTCTCGATGCATCTGGTGCAGGTGCTGTCCGGGCATGGCTGCTTCGGATCGTACCTGCACCGGATTGGGAGGGAGGAGACCCCAAAATGCCATCATTGCGAAGCCGAGGTGGACACGGCAGAGCACACCCTCGAGGTATGCCCATCGTGGGCTGAACCCCGCCGCATCCTGGTGGCAGTGGTCGGGGATGACCTCTCGCTACCAAGCGTGATTGGTGCCATGCTGGGAAGTGAGGAGGCATGGGACGCGGTAGCCTCCTTCTGTGAGGATGTCATGTCACAGAAGGAGGCGGCAGAGCGCATGCGGGAGAACGACCCTCTCGCGGCGCCGCACCGCAGACGAAGAAGGGGTGGAAGACGGCGACCACAACGCCAGTCCCCATCCGCCCCGGGGGGTGATCAGCGGGCGGCAGGCGCGGGGGTGCCATCGCCTGCATTACAAGGATCGCCCCTTGTGCTCCGGCCATCATAGGGACCCCTCCCCACTGGGGGGACGCATGAGGGGCCTGCCGTAAGGCGGGCAATCGCCGGTGGGGGACTGGACGCCGTAGATTCCCAGACCCCCTCCACTCAGGCGAGGTCGGAGTGCCGCTGGGCCTTTTTAGTGGGTATACCGGGAACGTCTGTACCGGGGAGCCCCACATACCCCTCTCCCGTCCCCCGACGGGAAGGGCATGCGTAATAGCATTTTTTACCCAGCGACAACAAAAAAAAAAAAAAAAAAAAAAAAAGGTGTCGTGTAGACAGCAAAGGCAAGCCGAGCTACTGGCGTACGAGTAGACAAACCGAGTAGCTGTCTACTGGCCAGGCAGCAGCTCGCACTGTGTAAACGAGCCTTTACTGGCCTCTGACTACTCGTAGTGACAGCCAAAGATGTTCAAATGACAGCCTCTAAAAAAACCTTTGAACTCAACCAAAGCCCAATCACAGAACGAGTACATAGTCTTAATGATAATGACGCAACGAGCCACAAAAATGATTAAGTTAAAAGCAAGATGGCGCTCGCTTGTCAATCGTAGCTTCCTGCATTCTTAGCGCCCTCGCTTCGACGAGCGGTTTGGGGTTCCGTCGAAATATAGCAAGTAAAAGGCTTTTACTTGGGTTGCTTTAGAAGTAATGTGTCGCGGCATAGTTAGATAATTATTTAGTCTTTCTTCCTTTGCATATTTCAGTGGCATATCTCTCTGTCTGTTAGTTGTTAGTTTACAATTTGACAAAAGGACTTGTATCGAAATTTTTAAATAAGTGTCGAAATCAAATAAAAAAAATGTTTTAATTTCTTTCTCTCTGCTGTAAAATTTATTCATGACAACATACCTCAGATTCCGATAGCACCTTGCCACACTGACCATTTACGAAAACCCGCATAGGATGCCATAAATAAAGTGACCAACTACTGAACTCAAAAAGCACAACAAATAAAAATAAGACATAAAGCGAAGTGTACACTCCAGTCTTTAAATTACCCATTAACAGCACTTGAATGACAACAAAAACGACATTGCACCCACTTGCACCAATATGCAAAATAGATGCAACTATGATGTTTTCCTAAGGACAAACAACCATGCCCTATAAAAACCGTGACTAGATATCCATAAATTTAAATCATCAATATCGATGGACTTTGATATTTCACAAAAGAAAGAAACTTTAGTAATATTAAAAAAGGTGAAGGGTTTGTTTGAACGCGCTTATCTAAGAAACTACTGGACCGATTTCAAAAATAATTACAGTGTTAGATAGCCCATTTATCGAGGAAGGATATAAGCTACTTTTTATCAAAATCCACAAAGTAGTTTATAAGATACGCGGGCAAAACCACAGGAGAAAAATAGTCGAAAAAATATTTTTTGGTCTACAGAACCCACGCTAGTTTCAACGAAAATATACTACAGGTTATTGAAGTTTTTTACTTATTTACCTACATTAAGTGTCCGAGTATCCCGTCTGATCTATATTGTATGGTATAAATACCGATGGACGGACGATCTGGTCATCAGTAGCCATCTGCAGCTCCCAGGGTCAAGATGAGAGTTCTGGTCAGTGTTGCCATATCAATTTGGCTTATAAAATACTCTTTTTAAGGAAAAATATTAGGGCTTTTGAGTGAAAAGTGGTTTTGTTTTCCCGTGTTTGGTTTTTGTAAAAAGTGACTTAAAGGATCATTGATAAGTATAACTTTTGTTTATCCCAATGTTAGGATTTTTTGTGACCCTTTGTGATATTGGTAGTTGAAGTATTTTTTAGAAAGAAAAATAAAAGTTGCTAATCTTAATCACATTGTGATTTGTATTAATACAATGAATACATAACATTTTGGAATAATCTCTTTGTATTTAATAAAAAACATATCGAGACACAATATTTCACATTTCCACATAGATTACTTTACGGGAATAATTTTTTTTTGCATAAAAGTACAAAATGAAGGGTTCCCATCAAATCATAAAATTCATAAGTACAATTAAATTTTGAACAGCTACATATCTAATTTACTTTGTAATTAATTAAAACAAATTAAGTGCTGCAGGATACTTGTATACTGAAACGCAAACAGATAAAAAAAATCATACAGAACCTTCTCTTAACATGTGCATAAATTACTCATAAATTTTTCTAGAATTTTTTCATACATTAGATTTAAATGTCATTTGTACTGCACCTATGTATTTAGTGCATATAAATAGCAATGTTTTAAATGTATTGATTACACTAGTTTACATGACTTTTGTTCATGAAATGGAATACATACGGTTACATTACTTTGGGTATCTACATCTCGGAAAAAATATTTTAAAAAATCCAGCACGTCAGGTTTTTGAAATATTTATTAAGAAGATTTTTACAAAAAACACATCTAAATAAACGATAGACAGTTAAAAATGGGTAATTTTTGTTCTTTTTTATAAATATTTTCATCTGTATCTCTCACAACAGACCAACAATAGTCTCCTAGCATGTTTTCGTCCCAAAAACCTTGATAATTTTGCTCAAATAATTTTAAATCTTGGTGAAATCGCTCACCGTGTTCATCACTCACACTACCAAGATTTTCTGGAAGAATTCTAAGTGGGAATGCAAAAAATGAATTTTAAGTGACATATTTACACCCATAAGCTCATAATTATGCAATACATTTTCAACGATCTCTTTGTCATTATTACTTTTTTTATTGCCTAAAAAATTTTTAACGACACTTTTGAAAGAGTTCCAGGCTGCTTTTTCTACATCGGTTAAATCGAATTAAATCTCGAATTTTGTATCGTCCAATATTCTCCTGATTTGAGGACCCACAAATATTCCTTCCTTTAATTTAGCCGCAGAAAGATTCGTAAATACAGAGCAGAGATATTGAAATGCAGGCTTGGACTTATCCAAAGCTTTGGTAAAATTTTTCATCATTGGTTTACCAAATTTCAGTGATCTATTTTTACCTGAATACCAGGAGCTGAGGACCAATCTGCAATTAGTGCAAATCACATGAGGAACCCAATTTTTATCTTGATTTGACACCGGAAATCCAAAATATTGTAAATAGGCTTCTTGCAATGGTTTTGTTAAAAGGAAACCACGATTTAACTGAACAATTTTCCCACAAACATAACAAAATCGATCTGGATGTAGTTTACACACTCTAGATGACATTTTTATATAAAAATGAGACTTTTGATTCACACAGTTGTTTACAAAACAGAACGATAAACGCATTTAAACAATTGCGGGTAGATAAAAAAAGTCATCGATATCTCCGAATTGTGACGTGCTACGAAAAATAAAAAAATATTTTTTTAGTAACCGTCCATAGCCTACTTAAATAATATAGGTTTCATTTCATGAACAAAAAAAAAATATTTTTTTGTAAACTAGTGTTATCAGTAGCCATCTTAAGTTATCATAGACAAGATGAGAGTTCTGGTTAGTTTTTTTTTTTTATTCTAATGTTTTGGTGAAGTGAAAATTATAGTGTTTTTTTGGGAGTATATTTTTCAACTGTTTACTTAGGAAACAAAAAATATTAAAATTGTATTTAAAGAAAGTCGATTATTTTCAATTTACACAAAGAAATCTATTTTCTGCGATATTTGCAAAAAAAAGCAGTTAAACGATGTGTGCTTTCATAGTAACAATATTGTAAGCTTATCATACAGTGCAAAAACTACTGGACCGATTTTAAATATTCTTTCACCATTAGAAAGCTATATTATCTGCGAGTAACATAGGCTATATATTATCCCGGTGCGGGCAGTAGCTCCCAAAGGACGCGGGTGAAACCGCGGGAAAACGGCTAGTATTTTATATACCAAAACATTTATGTCCCAGCTCAGTCATATTACTCGCTTAGTAAAACATCGTCTACGCACTGCGCTTAAATAAGTGTGCACAAGCTTTAAACGTTCCTATTCCGAGTAACACGATATTTATAATAGGTACATTACTTAGGCCCAAGTTCACTGACAACACGTCTGTTTTTCTTATAACGACAGTTTACTTTGAAACTCGCACGTGAAAATCCATAGTGAACAGTTCATCATCTTCCGAGCTTCTCCCAACTATGTTGGGGTCGGCTTCCAGTCTAACCCGATGTAGCTGAGTATCAGTGCTTTACATGGAGCGACTGCCCTATCTGACCCCCTCAACCCAGTTACCCGGGCAACCCAATACCCCTTGGTGTCGAAGAGTGATGAGTTGTTTTAAGAAAACTGACGTTTCTGTTCTTAGTAAACATGGGCCGTAATTGAACAAGTTAAGATATGCAATTACTAAAGTTAACCTTCAATGTAATGTGACATAAATAATGTAAAAATGTAAGAGCTTTATCTAGAACTAGCTTAGACTAGAAGCCTAGTACTAATATTATAAATGCGAAAGTCTTATAAACATGTCACTTTCAGGGTTAACGGGCTGAATGGAATCAGAGTTTTTTTTTTTTTTCAATTACTTATTTACAATACATTTTATGTTATACACAGTTCAGAAAGAAAGACTATGTTTGAAAGGGGCTTTCATAATATTCACATTTCCATTTTGTCTCGAACGTGTCTAAAAACCACGGCAGGAACCCTAGGTTCACTAATCAGATCATCTCAGACAGACATTGGCTAACACAGGAGTGAACACATCAGGAGTCAAAAACAAATGACAACTCTCACTAAAATCCACCACATGTCTTTCAGATTGTATCCGCCCTCCTCGCCGTCGCGGCCGCCGCGCCCTCAGGCCTCTACGCACCAGTCATAGTCCCAGCTGTGAGAACCGTTGCAGTTCCCGCAGCCATCCCCACCATCTCACCCGGAGACATCCAGGCAGCTGCCATCGACGCCCAAGTACAAGCCCAGGATCAGGCCCAAGCCGCCGCTGACAAAGCCAGAGAATTAGCTGAACAAGCTACTGAGAACATCAACGAAAAAGCAATCACAGACTCTACTGTAGCTAATGAGCAGAATTTGGAAGCTTTCTGGTCTGCTGAAGACAAGAAATGGCAGGCAGTTGATGCTTTGAAGACTGCTGAAGCTCAAATCGATGGTGCTGTAGCCAGCAATGCTAATCTGATTGCTAAATCTGCTGTTAACGGTGTCTATCCTTATGTAGCGGCTGTAGGCGCTGTTGCACCAATTGTAGCCCCAATCCCACCAGTAGTCTACTCTCCTTACGTAGGTGCTACGAGTTACTCCACCCAGACTCTGGTAACTGGGCAAGAAATCAAAACTGAAATCAAAGAAGAAAACAAGGAACAAGAAGCTGCTGTCAAGACTTCTGAACCAGCGAAGGAAGCCGAACAAGCTCAAGGTGCCAAGGAGCCAGAAAAGGCCGAAGCAACTGAGTCCCCAGCAGTCAAAGCCGCTGGTAATTTGAACGAAAAGCCTGCATTCATCGCTCAGCCATTGGTTGCTCAAATCGGCCTTCCTAATGTGTACAGATATGATGTAGCTGTCCCAGCAGTTGGTCACGTGGTTGGGCAACCGATCCTCAAGTACGCTGCCGTGCAACCAGTCCTGGCCCCCACATTTGTCAAGGCCTGGTAAGATGAGGAGGTGGAATAAATAAAAATGATAATTCGACGACTAGCTTCCTTGTTTTATTTGTGTCTTAGTATTGTCTACCTACACCCTTTTGACGAATTAATTACGATTATCTGTTAGATAATCAGCTAAAAATTCTTATAGTGTTTTCGTGACTACAAACAATGTTATTTATCAATTCGTCATTCTCTGACTATACTAATTAATATCATAAAAAAATCTTTCATTTGAAAAACTCTTCAGTGATAAATAGCTCATGTACCGAGGAAGTCTACAAAGTACTTTTTATCCGACTATTCGGAGCAGTTCTCACAGGACGCGGGTGAAACCACGGGAAAACGCTAGTATTGATACATTCGTACAATTATCATTGACCTATTCATTATCACATGGTAAAATGGATTTGCTCCTACAAAAAATGCAAGAGAATTGTGCACTACGCTTACATAAGGCTTTGAATTCAGGGAAAGTATCAAACGATATTATAATCCTGGTAGTTATTAGACTCACAATAATCTCCTTCAGTAAGTCATACAGTAACACATACAAAATCATGTACTTGAAATGTTGACAATTAGAAACTCCATCTCTAGGGTTATGAAGATCTACTGAACCGACCTTAAATATGCTTTTATCATTAGAAAGCCAGGTTATTTGTAAATGTTAATAATGTTGGCTAAAGTTGTTATTGTCACTGACTATATTTTATTTCGCAGGACGCAGTTGTAAGACTCAAAATAAACTTTGAAATTAGGGAACTCGTACATTCTAACTTAAACTGCAGGTGAGCTTAACTTATTTATTTTATTTATAGAGAAACAGAAAACCAATTATAGGTTTTCACTGATAGCAATAGAATAACACGCTTACAAAGTTAAAATTTGAAAAGTCATGATTAAGCTCCCTACGAACCACTACACTCTTGGTATTGAATGGGTCAACAGAGTACTCTTTACATAAATTGTTAATATGTATAATGTATTCTAATTCGAAGATGTCAATGGGACTGATAAAGGTGAGTTAAACCGAACATATATATTCATATAAGGCAACTTATTTGTAGGAACGCCTGATATAATACAGCAACGGTAAATAAATCACTGCACGACGGTAATGTTTTGTTAAATAAAGGGTAGGCGCTCTAGATTCTACGATATTGTAGCATCAATATTATTGATATTATTTTCCCATGATTACTATTATAAATGGGACACAGCTGCACTAGGCCGGTCTTTACCCACTAGGCCGTGGTGGCCTAGTGGGTAAAGGACCAACCTCTCAAGTATGAGGGCGCGGGTTCGATCCCAGGTCAGGCAAGTACCAATGCAACTTTTCTAAGTTTGTATGTACTTTCTAAGTATATCTTAGACACCAATGACTGTGTTTCGGATGGCACGTTAAACTGTAGGTCCCGGCTGTCATTGAACATCCTTGACAGTCGTTACGGGTAGTCAGAAGCCAGTAAGTCTGACACCAGTCTAACCAAGGGGTATCGGGTTGCCCGGGGAACTGGGTTGAGGAGGTCAGATAGGCAGTCGCTTCTTGTAAAGCACTGGTACTCAGCTGAATCCGGTTAGACTGGAAGCCGACCCCAACAGGATTGGGAAAAAGGCTCAGAGGATGATTACTATTATAAATACAAGTGTGTTTTACATTTTAATAACTTATGGTCAAGTCTAGATGTGTTACTTCAATTCACGTAAAAAACTGTGTATTCAACCGAATGACGTCTTTTTCAGATGTTAACAAGATAACTCTAAGTTAAGATAACTTATAAAAAACGACCTTCATAATAAAGAAAAGTAAAATATCTTTTCATCGCTCAAAATAGATACAACTCAAACAAGATATTTAATGACAGGTGGTATTTATATCTAAGTAATATCTGGCGGCACCAGGATCTCATACAATAATTGGTGCAGCTGTGTCCCATAAAAAACGATTCAATTAAACATTAAAATTTATTACAATTAATAAATTCACGATTTCCTGTCATACTTACCACAGTAAAAAAAACTATTTTTAACCCGATCATTTCTTAAAATGTCATAAATTCAAACTTGCACCGCGACATGCCTGATGCAGAACGCTACAGATCCATCGTTAACACATTGTAATACTTGCTGACCTTTACCGGTATGCGGTCAGTAATAATCTCTTATATATCTTTATATACAGGGTGTTTTTTTTTTAAACTTTATTGTTTTTCAATTTAAAACGCTATAAAATATATTTTTGACAGTTTTATGTGAATGAATTGTATGAAAACAAGTATGTTTTTATAGCTGCTGTCCCCGACTTACTTTTTATATGAACTTATTTTAATAACTGATACTTACATTTTGTTTTTGTCAAATGCAATAATTATCTATATATATAAAAGAAAGTTGAGTTAGTTACTCCACTTATAACTCAAGAACCGCTGAACCGATTTAGCTGAAAATTGGCAGGGAGGTAGTTTAGAGCCAGGAGAAGGACATAGGATAGTTTTTATTACAAAAAATAAAAATACAATTTATTCCGGACATACAGCGCCATCTATGTATTGTTCAAACCAAACATCTGCCAGATGCCACTATTCCACGCGAACGAAGTCGCGGGCAAAAGCTAGTTACTTATAAATATGACAGCTGCCTTCCTTTGCCATACAAAAACGATTTTAGGAAGTATATAACGACACCTGCACAAATGCTTGTCTGAACTCCATAATAATTATATCCTTTATGTATTTTACACCATATTTTTCTAATTTTTTTAATACTTATATTAAAAATATGTGACCACCGATATCGGGCACAGGGTAAATTATTTTTATAATTCAACTGTAACCCAGAAAACCTACTAACCTTGCAGATCAATCAACTTATAAAGATCATGACAATGTACGGAGTAAGGAAAGATGAGCAGAGATGTTATAAGGCAGATATATCAGGATATATCAGGATATATCTGCCTTATATATAGAATATATAGAATATATATAAGGCATATATTATAGATAGAATAGAGATAGGTCAGGCGCCTTCTTCTAGGTCAAACACGTACGGTGGATGTGACCAAAACGATCACTTACGAGTGAGGTGTTCGGGTTCCTTGAGACATCCATCGACAATTTTTAGTTTTAAAAAAATGGGTGGATTCCAAATAAAGCATATAAGGGCGAAGACTGTAACGTTCCTTGACCCCCGCACACCCATATTATGGTGCGCTACTTCTTAGGCGATTTTCCGTTATGGCATGAGACCAGAGTTCCATGGGACCAACTCTTTGGAACCGTGCAACGTTACGTCAAAGCTTTCATAGGTCTATTTGAATTAAAAAAAATACTTTGACATCTCCACTCCTCATTTCATTCTCCATGTAATAAACTAACGTACAAGGTTTAAGAGGACGAATTGGAAATTTTGGCGCCAAGGATCTCAATTTTTCTCAGTAAATACAAAACGGATCAAAATACAACTTGGTTATCTGAAAGTTCATGATAAAAACCTTATTTTGTTAGACTTCAAAACATGTTTAGGTAACTTTTATAACAGAGAAAAATATATCAAACATAACTCTTTTTAAAAAGAGATTCACCTATTATGGGCAAACGGGACCGATTTAAGCCTCTTAACTTTTTTAGTAGTTGAGTATATACATAATCTTTAAAATTGTAGAAGGAATTTTTATCAAATTATCATTTCTAAATAATAAAATTACAAAACCATTTTGTCGCTTACGACTTTTAGTTATAAGCTAGCGCGCGTATTATTATCCTCGCCCCGCTCAGACGCTCCGACCCCTTTTGGCGCCTTAGGTGCGCGTGCCGGTTATGGAATTATTGTTTACCAATTCGTCGCCTTAACAAAGGCAAAAAACAAAAGGTATCACTAACAAAACGAATATGGAAGCCATTAATCATTAAAACTGTATAACTTAATAGAATAAGACATGTTTTTTTAATGGTTTTTTAATTTTATTATTTAGAAATGATAATTTGATAAAAATTCCTTCTACAGTTTTAAAGATTATATATATACTCAACTACTAAAAAAGTTAAGAGGCTTAAATCGGTCCCGTTTGCCCATAATATGTGAATCTCTTTTTAAAAAGAGGTATGTTTGATATATGTATTTTTCTCTGTTATAAAAGTTACCTAATCATGTTTTGAAGTCTAACAAAATAAGGTTTTTATCATGAACTTTCAGGTAACCAAGTTATATTTTGATCCGTTTTGTATTTACTGAGAAAAATTGAGATCCTTGGCGCCAAAATTTCCAATTCGTCCTCTTAACAGAATCAACTGTCACCTACTTTTGTGCAAATGACAGCTAGGAGACAGTTGTTAAAGATGCTTAAAGCCGGAAAGACAGACAGATTATTATTTATACTACTAAACTAGCTTCTGCCAGCGGTTTCACCCGCATCCTGTGGGAACTACTTCCCGTACCGGGATAAAAAGTAGCCTATAGCCTTCCTCGATAAATGGGCTATCTAACACTGAAACACACAAAGAAATTTTCAAATCGGACCAGTAGTTCCTGAGATTAGCGCGTTCAAACAAACAAACAAACAAACTCTTCAGCTTTATAATATTAGTATAGATTATGTAAGTATTATAAAGCTGATGAATTTCTTTACGTAAACGCGCTATGTTAGAACAAATCTTAAGTAAGGAACTAGTCCGGTTTGAAAAATAAAGCACAGCATTAGCCCATTGGCCAACGAAGGCTATTGGTAATCAAAGTGCCCAATATAGTTCCCTAAGGACGCTGGTTAAACAGCAGAAATCTAGTTCCGCATTACGCTATGAAAAAACGAGAGAGAATTAAGACACACCACATTTTTTCACGTCGTTACCATTAAAGTTAATTGACAAGCTTAAAGTTAATTGCTAAGCTTAAAGTCTAACTTAACTGTCCGCGAACATTTTCTTGTGCCCAGCCCACATCATTTGTCAATAAATTACAATTATTATGTAAAACATGTATCTATTACGATAAATACTTGAATTTATAATAAAAACTGCTTGATACAGGCTGTTACTGTTACAGCCTTTTTATCGTCCCACTGCTGGGCTGCGGCCTCCTCTCACAGAGAAGGATTGAGCATTAATCACCACGCTTGCTCAATGCGGGGTGGTGATTTCAGACTATATAGTACAGGTTTCCTCAAGATGTTTTCCTTCACCTTTTTATCAGCCATTGGTATCTAAGATATACTTAGAAAGTACATACAAACTTAGAGAAGTTGCATTGGTGTTTGCCTGAACTGGAATCGAACCCGCGCCCTCACACTCGAGAGGTTGGTTCTTTACCCACTTGACATACAGGCTGTTGCTCTTTTGTTTTATTTCTTTTCTTCTAATGAAAAAATATACAAAGAGAAGTCGGTTAAAATAGTTTTAATTATGTGTTTCGGAGGACATAGTTAACTGTAGGTCCAGGTTGTCATTTGAACATCTTTGACAGTCGTTATGGGTAGTCAGAAGCCAGTAAGTCTAACAACCAGTCTTACCTAGGAGTATTGGGTTGCCCGGGTAACTGGGTTGAGGAGGTCAGATAAGCAGTCGCTCCTTGTAAAACACAAAATCTGAATCTGATTAGGCTGGGAGCCGATCCTAAGGCTTGGCAGAAGATGATTATAGCTCCATGCGTTTACAAACAAAAATGTCACGGCCACTAAAACAATTAGGACAAAACACAAACTTACTAAGTCAAGGATAAATACCTACTTCAAAATCTTTCTAAAGAATTATAAATGCGTTCATAAAGTGTGAAAGACAAGTTTAAGAATGCTAATTAAAATAAATATGTTGTGATTATTATAATTAGTTTTTTTTTTCAGACTGTTAAGTATGTTTTTTTATTTGGCTAGAAATTGGCTAATGTAAATTTTTGACCTTGTCTATTTTAACTTTCATAATTAAATATTAATTATCATGTTAAAAGCAGGTTAAGCTGTTAATGCCGACTGTCATTTGTAAATCTTTAAGTAGCCGTTAAGTTAGGGTTATCGTGTTACCAATAAACTGGTGATAATTTTCGCCAGCCAGTTAATTCAGAAGACTTGCAGCAAAGAAGATAAGAAAGTCTGCAATTACTGTTTTTTTTTTTTATTATATAACACTGTCGACATTTGCTAATCTATTTACTATTAATATTTTTATACATTTATTTATTTGTATTAATCACATTTATAAATATTTAGGTACGATAAAACTTAAAAACTATCCTAGCAAAAGACCTAAAACTAAAAAATACTTTGATTTATATGTACTTTCATACATTTTTGTGGATTCCAATTTCACGAAAAAAATCCTGAATAGATTTTTATAAAGCTTGGAGATAATATATCTTACAGATCAGAATAATATGGGGATTACCTTTTATACGGAAACGATTCTTTGGGACTAGACTTGAGTGAGTAGAAATTAGTGTAACATTCCTCACAGCAAAAGGCTTTTATAACCACTGACCACAAAACTTCTAGAACGATAACAAACCCAGTCCACGCCCTATTAAACTGGTATTCCATTGTGTACAACCGGCGCGAACGCAATTATTTCCAAGTAAACTATCAATAAATCCGAGTTGAAAGCTCTGGATATACAACAGATAGATTAATTTAATCTAGCTGTATTTATTTGTCAGTTTATGGATAAAGCTTTAAAAAGGAAAAAATACTTTACAGTGGACACAAGTTCATGAATGTGAATGTATGTGACTTCACGTACAAAGGCTCAATAGATTTTCATGAAACTTGATAGCTTATTTTATTTCATCACATTAAAATACTGCCTACAGCCAAAAGTTCCCTCAGGAAGCAGGTTAAACCGCTGACGGAAACTAGAGAAATAATAAAAATCAAACAAGTAAGATAACGGATGTGTTTAAGATGGACTGCACTTGAGTTTTGGATTAATTTTATACACCTATTTAACGTCATTTATTGTGTTCCAATCTATCACCATATTCTATTTAATGTATACCACTTCATTAATATAATTCAAAGTCGCTGCACAAACACTAAAGGACGTCGGGTCTATAAACTTACGAACAAAATCGCACAAAACAACTCACGCGCAGCGTTCATGCACGATCGGGTTCACCTGCCTGCAGCTAACAGATACATCTTTACTTAGTCTCTTTATCTACTACACTAGCTTCTGCCAGCGGTTTCACCCGCATCCCGTGGGAACTACTTCCCGTACCGGGATAAAAATTAGCCTATAGCCTTCCTCGATAAATGGGCTATCTAACACTGAAAGAAATTTTCAAATCGGACCAGTAGTTCCTGAGATTAGCGCGTTCAAACAAACAAACAAACTCTTCAGCTTTATAATATTAGTAGATAAGTTGAAAGTCTGGTCCCAGAATAACAAACATAGCTAGAAATATGTGGATTTTTGAAATCTGAACCTCTTTGACAGTTGTGATGGGAAGTCAGAAGCTAGAAAATCTGGCAAACCTTTTGCCAACTATATCTGGGTTGTCTTCCAGTCTCACCAGATACAGCTGAGTTCCAGATTGCCACTGCTTAACTGATAACCCCGTTGCCTCAGCATCCAGATAGTCTTTGAAAACTGGTTATTAGACTTTCTGGCTACTGACCCATAACGACTGCATAAGACGTTCAAGTGACAACCGGGACCCACAATTTAACGTGCCTTCCTCAAAAATCTACATTTTTTTACAGACCTTAGAAAACCTAGTACAGCACACCATCACCCTTCGATCTACAAGTGTCTCATGAAATCCAATAACACTTATTAAATATGATAGCAGCTACAAATGAGAGTATGTCAAGAGCAAGAATCTTGTTGAGGCAGGTCGTCAGGTTCCGGCGGTTATGGTAACCGCTTATTATGTAACGTAGGAACGCTATACTTTACGTGGTTGAAAAATAGACTGTTATTATGTTTTTGAAGTGTTGGGAATGCAGTATTTTATTGTCAATATACAGGATCGAAGTTAAGTGAATATCTAAATCTTAATTTTAACTTGCTATTATCAATGGGCCATAAAAAGTAACACGAACAGAAAACAATGCAACAGTCATACGCGGCCAATTATGGTGATGACTTTTAATAGAAAAGACCCATTTAATTTAAAAAACATACATTATCCTCACAAACTTGCGCATTTATAATATTAGTAGGTTATGTCTTCCATATAAATATTATACATATTCTCGAGAAAAATCTGCAAATTGGGCAAGTATTTTCTAGGCAATGTCTCTGTCATTCGTGAAACTACTCCAGTACTCATATATAATTTCAGGACTGTAACTGCCCAGTGTAAAACGTCCTCAGGCACGGTGGAGTGATAACTTGCGCAAAACGGCTGGCAGGAGCTGGATGCGAGAAGCCGAAAATCGATCTCAGTGGCGTGCACTTGGAGAGGCCTATGTCCAGCAGTGGACTGCGATAGGCTGATGATGATGATGATGAACTGCCTACAATCCTGATTGGTGAGAACAATCAAGGAATCGACAGGTGTGGAGGCAAAATGAGGAGGCGTGTGCCCAGCATTGGGACAGTTCAGGCTAAAAAAAAAAGCTATCTCCATGACAATCTGGCAGTGCAACCATAACCATACCATAAAGATATCCTTCACATTTCTTATATCAGCAACTATCAAATAGAATCATAGACGACAAAGTCTCTCCATCAGCATTGTAAAGTCAATCAATCAGAACCCTGTTACCTAGTCGTACTTGATTTATTTATTCACATATGCAAATATTAAGTGAGTCATTTGAGAACTATCTCAGCCTAGATGTAACTAGTCCAGAGAGTATGATAAAAGTTGTCTTGAGAAATAGGATATTTTCTAGAACGCATTTTTACCTCGTCTCAGCTGAATATAGATAGAATTCTAGGTTAAAAGGGATTTATTCTAGGAATCTTTATAAAAAATAATGTATTTCTAGCAAATAACATTTTGACGACGTTTTGAAATTCGACGATTGAATTTCAAAACGTCCAATGCTGGACAATGGCCTCCCCTAGTTGAAGAAAATTTACCCATACTCGCCGCGCTGGGCATGAAAGTTAGTGAGCGAACCTAATAGAAATCTTTTCATCATAAAGAAGTCTTTCTGAGGAATAACATGGTTTATGCTCTACAAAGACTATAGCTACATAATTTAAACCCTTTTACGATCTCAATCTTAATAATAACGAGTCCAGACAACGCATAATTTAATGTTTCATTTAGTAATATTAATATTATAAAGCTGAAGAGTTTGTTTGTTTGTTTGTTTGAACGCGCTAATCTCAGGAACTACTGGTCCGATTTGAAAATTTCTTTCAGTGTTAGATAGCCCATTTATCGAGGAAGGCTATAGGCTACTTTTTATCCCGGTACGGGAAGTAGTTCCCACGGGATGCGGGTGAAACCGCTGGCAGAAGCTAGTTTAGTAATAAAAGGACAATATTTAAAACAAAGAAAATGTCATATTCCATAACTTATGACCAGTTTTTGCTTCAGTACTGTGTTTGACTTCCTGTCTGCACAAATAAAGCTAAAAACATGTGTTTGTATGATATTTATTTATTTTATATGTTTTTTTTTTATTTTCTCTAAGTCTAAAGTATCACATGCCATTTTTAAACCAAACAAAATAGGTACTTTTCGATTCAACTGTCTAAATTTTTAGGGCGAAAAAAAATAATAAAAATAAGCTCACTTTCAGAATGAATTAATTCTTTTATTTATTTATTCATCTTTTCACCTGTTGAAATAAGAAAAATATTTTATTTAGAGACTCATTGACCCCACAGTCAATCCTTTATAATAAATAAATAATAATAAAGAAAAAATAATCCAAGAATAATCAACTTTGCATACATACATACGTATCTAGATGTTTCACAGAACGTCTGATTTCCCAACATGCCTGCAACATTGGTCAACAATGAAAGTGTTATACTTAGAGCGATACTTTGACTCATATATTGTTTATTCTCTTCACGAAAAATAAGAAATAGGTGACCGGGGTACTGTAATGTAAGTTCGTATGTGATTTGAATTATATTATGGTAATATAGGTCGTGGTGGCCTAGTAGGTAAAGAACCAACCTCTCGAGTATGAGGGTGTGGGTTCGATTCCAGGTCAGGCAAGTACCAATGCAACTTTTCTAAGTTTGTATGTACTTTCTAGGTAAATCTTAGACACCAATGGCTGATAAAAAGGTGAAGGAAAACATCTTGAGGAAACCTGGACTATACCTATATACAGTCTGAAATCACCAACCCGCATTGAGCAAGCGTGGTGATTAATGCTCAATCCTTCTCCGTGTGAGAGGAGGCCTGTGCCCAGCAGTGGGACGATAAAAAAAGGCTGTAACAAAACAAAAAATATACATAGGTAAGAGAAGCCGCGTGGTTCGCTCATTCATAAGCTAAAGCAATGCTTGATGCGGTCAGTTCAAGAATGGGTGACCATCTACTCATGACTAATTCCTCTGTATTTCGGAAAGCATTAATTAGTGGGTCTCGGCTGTCATTTGAACATCTTTGACAGTCGTTACGGGTAGTCGAAAGCCTGAAAGTCTAACAACCAGTCTAAGGCGATTATCACACTGCCCCGCATGATGCAGCGTAGCGCGTGGATGCGTTTTTTTCCGTTGCTTGTAAATATCTCCGTTTGTATGGAAAACACGCATAGTCCAACAGACTGAAAATGCATCCACGCGCGTTCATGCGGATCACGCACATACACGCGGAGAAACACGCACCTCCGCGCGTAGGTGCGGGGCGAGACGCATGGTATGGCACACCGAATCGATGAGAGCCGCCGTGCGTGAATTAACAAAACGCACCTACGCGCGTGAGTGCGTAAAAAACCCGCACGATGATGCAGATCTGCACTCCCGCAGGAACGCGCGTAGGTGCGTCGACACGCAAGATGCAGCATGATGCGGGGCAGTGTGAAGATCACCTAAGCTAGGGGTATTGGGTTGTGCGTGTAACTGTGCTTAGAAGGTCGGACCCGCAGTTGCTCTATATGGCACACTGATCTGGTTAGAGTGGAAGCCGACTCCAATATAGTTGGAAAAAAGCTGAGGCAGATGGTGATACTACAGGCTACTTCTAACCCTAGTTTATGAAGTAGTTCCTACGGGACACTGGATCCGCTGATAGAAGCTAGCGAGGCAATATATAGAAAAACGTTGATAAATGAGGGTTTCCTAAAATGGCGTCCACGAGGTGGCAGCACCGAGTCGTCAGGTCCAGGTACCTGTCAAAGCGCTTATCTTTACTACGAACCGTGAACGATTTTAGTGATTTTTTTATTTTATAATTAAAACAGTCCATTATTGTTTTACAATTAAAATGCCGCCGATAAAAAACTAAATCATATTGTGTAAACAAATTCTAGTAAATTACGTTATCTACCTTTCAATGAGCTTTTCCTTAGTACCAGTAAGTTTTGCACCCCTTTTTCTGACATTAGTCCATAATAAAATCAATAACACTTCCAATATAACAGAATTTCAATAAACAATAAGTTCGGCACCTACAATTCCATACTATTTGACAGCTGTTTGGACCAGACGTATACGTGGCGCCACCCGGTGGCAGAAAAAGAAGAGAAAACCCTCATTCAATAAAATTATCACAAGAATTCGACCTCCAAACGTACTTGAGTATCATTACAATGCCTACCCCACATATCCGGCAAGCCAGTGGCATTAAACTCTAATCATGTTTACAATATAAAATCGTCAACAAAAAATATAATGTATCTAATTTATTCGTTTTCAAACACGCTTTTGTTATCCTAGAAACTTGAGTGACAGGCGCCATTTTGAATGATCGTGTGCAACTAATCTGTAATGTGTATTGGTAATGCTAAACAATTTTAGAACATCATCCTCATAGCCTTTTTCCCAACCATGTTGGGGTCGGCTTCCAGTCTAACCGGATTCAGCTGAGTACCAGTGCTTTACAAGAAGCGACTGCCTATCTGACCTCCTCAACCCAGTTACCCGGGCAACCCGATACCCGATACCCCTTGGTTAGACTGGTGTCA
The DNA here is from genome assembly GCA_963856015.1 of Helicoverpa assulta. Taxonomy (NCBI): domain Eukaryota; kingdom Metazoa; phylum Arthropoda; class Insecta; order Lepidoptera; family Noctuidae; genus Helicoverpa; species Helicoverpa assulta. Next base: position 5,245,796 of record CAWLCW010000022.1, read on the forward strand.
GGCTTACTGGCTTCTGACTACCCGTAACGACTGCCAGGGATGTTCAATGACAGCTGGGACCTACAGTTTAACGTGCCATCCGAAACACAGTCAATGGTGTCTAAGATATACTTACAAAGTACATACAAACTTAGAAAAGTTGCATTGGTACTTGTACAAACAATTTTAGAACATCGTAGTAACATTATTAAGTAGGAGAGAAGACGATTTTATAGGTATGTGTTTTTCTCTATCACGCAAAAGCTATTAAATGGATTTTGATGTAACTTGGTACCTAGTGAAAAGTATAATCATCGGCAGGGATATTGAGCCCTGACCTTCACCTGTGCAGAAGCGATTTATTGGTTTATTGCCTAATGTGTACAGTGCGCAAAGCGATTCCCACTCTTCCGCCGAGAGCTCAATATCCGTGCCGATAACTATATAGGCTTTCATTAGGATAACACAAATGTTACTATCTCTGAAGGATTTGATCAGGAAGAGTGCAACAGCTTGTATTGAATAAAGAAGAAAGAGTTGATGATCTTCTAGGCAAGAAGGTCTTTTGATTTTGAAATAATATTATTTGCTAAGATCCATCTGTTGCTGGATCATAAAAGGAACGAAAACACTGAATTTCTTATCATACATAGTATATACTGGACCTATGCTAATAAACTTGTAAATGGTCTATCTAAGACTAAAATATTTTTTCAAATCGGTCCAGTAATTCCTTAGGCCCGGCGCCCTTTATCGGCATCGGTACGACTGAGGATTTTAGGTGGCAAATAGCAATATACATTATTATAATGACAATAAAGTAGAAATTTCCATAATATATGGTCGCAATAACAAAAATACCGCTTCGGTATGCTTGAGGCGGCAAACGTAGTGTAGGACGTCCTCAGGCACGGTGGAGTGATGACTTGCGCAAGACGGCTGGCAGGAGCTGGATGCGACAAGCCGAAAATAGATCTCAGTGGCGTGCACTTGGAGAGGCCTATGTCCAGCAGTGGACTGCGATAGGCTGATGATGATGCTTGAGGCTACTGTATCAGTAGCCTTAAGAATGCTTCGGAATGCTTCGGCATCCTTCGGTACGCCGCCGGCGCCGAGGCACCACTCGGGGATAGCTTGCCCTAGCTTGTGCGGCATGCTAAAGGACGCCTCGTCATCCCTAAGAACGTTGCAGCATGCCAAAGCATAGTTTCCGACAGTGTGCGCTTGCATGTAGGATGCCGAAGGATCCTGTTCCTTGCCGATGCCGATAATGGGCGCCGGGCCTTAGATTACCGAGCAACCAAACAAATCAACCCTTCAGCTCTACAATATTAAGTTATTTCATATGATGTTTTAACCTTTAAATACCTGGGCTTACATGAAGAAAGTTGTTTAATCTGTATTTGGTACCTTCCTTGAGGTCGTTTAGTGAACTTAATCTAGACTCATATACTGGTTTAAGTGCTATATTTAAACTGATTGTCCGATTTATATGGGGCTTCCTTTGTCCAAGTGCTAGCGCACGGGTCGATCAATCATAAGGTTAAGCAACGGTTGATGCTGTTGCTCCCTGGATGGATGACCATCTTGTCATGAGGAGTTCCTCTTTGTTTCGGAAGGCACGTTACATTGGTGGGTCCCGGCTGTCATTTGAACACCTTTGGCAGTCGTTAAGGGTAATCAGGTAGTGACAAACAATCTTACCCAAGAATCAAGTGTAGGAGATCAGATAGGTAGATCGGTCCAAATGCCAGTTAGGGTCAATTCTCACTGAAAGAGCAGCGGCCGGCAGCGGCCGTAAGAGCACGGACAATGTAAGAGCGACAATGTAATAGCGCGGCGAGGCGCGGCGCGGCGCCGCGCGGCCCGCCGCGCTCGCGCTCAATCACTTGCATTTACGGCCGCTGCCGGCCGCTGCCGGCCGCTGCTCTTTCAGTGGGGATTGACCCTTAGGGTGTTATTAGACCAATCGATCAATCGTCGATCGACGGCATCGATCAACGTCGATCGATGTCGATCGACTGGTCTAATAGCTTTAATTGATCGACGGATACCGTTCGACTAACCAATCGATCAATCGTCGATCGACGGCATCGGTCAACGTCGATCGATGTCGATCGACTGGTCTAATAGCTTTACTTTACTGGTCTAATAGCTTTACTGGTCTAATAGCGAGCGGGCAGCGGGTGACGTGACGGCGGCGTGTACTAATCCATTCTGCCATCGATCGATGCCGTCGATCGACGATCGATCGATTGGTGTCATAGAAACTATCGATCGACGTCTACTAATCCATTCTGCCATCGATCGATGCCGTCGATCGACGATCGATCGATTGGTGTCATAGAAACTATCGATCGACGTCCACTAATCCATTCTGCCATCGATCGATGCCGTCGATCGACGATTGATCGATTGGTCTAATAACACAATTAGACAGGAAGCCGACATATGTAGTTGAAGGCTAGGCGGATGATTTATTTGTTCAAGTTGACTTGTTAGCTTGTGCTTATCCAAACGGGAATGTATAACTACTAAATAAACCCTTAGCCACTGTGCCAATTCTGCCTGGTAAATTCCCATTTTAATTTTCACCATCACATCTAAGGTATACTAATATTATAAAGAGGAAAACTTTGTTTGTTTGTTTGGTTGTAATGGATAAACTCAAAAACTACTGGAACGATTTTAAATATTCTTTCACCATTAGAAAGCTATATTATCTGTAGTAACATAGGCTATATTTTATCCCGGTGCGGGCAGTAGCTCCCACGGGACGCGAGTGAAACCGCGGGAAAACGGCTAGTATAGGTATATATATATATACATTATTTTTTTTGTATATTTTAAGTTTGATTCTGTTATATTTATAGTTTGTTTCACCCAAATTAAGTAGATTATCTAGTTTAAGTTACCACATATGTACGTGAATGTTGGTACACCTGTAATTGGCGACTGTGTAAGCCTTCTACTCCTTAAAACCTCCCTTTGTTAATTTGTACACAGAAGCTGTTGGTGTCCCTTTAAATAAATAAATAAATATAGGTATTTAGGTGATATAGGTTTTATGAAACAAAATGGGAACAGCCCAAGAATACAAAAACATTATATCAATTAACATAAAAATGACCACCAGTGTAATATCTTACCTCGGAAGGTCGGATAGAAAGGATGACGAAATAGTCAACACCGATTGCGGGAAGTGGGCGCGTACTGTGGCTGAGCGCCGTAGGTAGCTTTGTGCGAGTCGGGGCACAAATTCCATCACATTGGGATATATTTCATCAGCTTCATAACTTAGATATGCGACAAAGAAGTTGGTTAACATGAATAGATAGAGAACCCCCGATATACATATAAATACAGACTACCTCATCCATCCTCCGAGCCTTTTCCCAACTATGTTGGGGTCGGCTTCCAGTCTAACCGGATTCAGCTGAGTACCAGTGCTTTACAAGAAGCGACTGCCTATCTGACCTCCTCAACCCAGTTACCCGGGCAACCCGATACCCCTTGGTTAGACTAGTGTCAGACTTAAGTACTGGCTTCTGACTACCCGTAACGACTGCCAAAAAGGATGTTCAATGACAGCCGGGACCTACAGTTTAACGTGCCATCCGAAACACAGTCATTGGTGTCTAAGATATACTTAGAAAGTACATACAAACTTAGAAAAGTTGCATTGGTACTTTTCTGTACTTACACAGACTACCTATATAAGCTGAAGAGCTCTGTTTTTTTGAAAGCGCCTATTCTTAGGAATTACTGGACCGATTAGAAAATTATTTCCAACTAGCTTCCGCCCGCGGCTTCGCCCGCGTCAAGTTCGGTTATATCGCGTTTCCAAGAGAACTCTTCAAAAAGTCCGGGATAAAAACTACACTATGTTCTTTCTCAAGGTCAACTCTATCTCTGTACCAAATTATATTAAAATCAGTTTAGTGGTTTAGACGTGAAAGCGTAGCAGACAGACAGACAGACAGAGTTACTTTCGCATTTATAATATTAGTAGGGATAAGCCTTAGATAGCCCACATCGAGAAAGACCATGGGCTACTATTTACCCGGATAACTTATTTTAAATCTTGCTCTAGAGACAAAGAAAATATATTATTAATAGAATGGTTAGTGTAAGGGCGGGTCTACCCTAGACGAACCGAGCACGAGCGAAGCACAAGCGGAGCCGTTCTCGGCTTGTCGTTCGCGGCGTCAAGTGTGGACGTACAACGAACCTACAACGATGACTGTTAGCAAATCCCTTTGTGTTCGTCAAAAACCGACAACAGGCGGAACGCAGCCGAGCACGAACGAAATACTCGCAGCGCACTCGTTAGAGGCTTGTAAGTTGGTCCACACTAGACGAATTGTGTTCGGCTTGTGCTCCACTCGTGCTCGGCTCTCCTAACGTAGACGCAGCTTTTAAGATTTATTTATTTATTTATTTACTTATTGGAAAACCAACGGCTACACAAAACAATGTTGTAGACATATATAAAGAAACAGAAAGCCAATTATAGGTTTTCACGGATAGTAGTGGAATAACACGCTCATAGCTAGGTTATCAACTGATCTATGAGAAATTAAAATTATACATAGTTACATATTACAAAGTTAAATTTTGAAAAAATTTTGATAGCCTGTTTATGAAGAAAAGCTAAAGCAACTTATCCGGATGCGGAAGTCAGTGCCTACAGGACGCGAGAAAATAAATAAACAGATAATTAACGAAACTAAACTTTCGATTTACTTAAAAACCCGATGATCAAGAAAGACTCTTATAACACTTACGACTGAATACTCGCTTAAAATGACCGTGACGACAAAAATATTGGCGAGACAAATACCTATCAAGTTTAACATTAATATGAAGCAGTAACAATTTAAAATGCAGTGTTACCGCTGCCCTTAAAACTAATTGCGTGAATTTCCTTATATCACACCGACATGTATCGTGTGGCATTGATTGTTTGTTGAATAGTTTGGTGTAATTGCTTATTGCTTCCTTTATATGTAGCTAGGGTTACCATATCTCAGGATTTGTCCTGAGATTTCAGGATTTTTCGACTCTTCTCAGGATTCCGGCCGGATTTAGCAAATCTAGTGATAGCTCAGGATTTTGAATAAAAAACAGGTTACATTTTAAAGATCTCTCTTATTAAACTACTAAAAATAATCTTCTTTCGGTAACAATTGTAGTGAAAATCAATACTTATGTATTAATTTAAAACAAACTTAAAATAATCTTCTTTTGGTAACAATTGAATTAAAACGCGTGCGCAAGATCCGCAGTGTATACAACGATAATAATACGTTTTTGAGAGAAAATTCTCATCTGTAGAAAATCTCAGGACTTTTCCATGGAAATCAGGCTTTTTCTCCGGACTTTTGATTTTTTCATCTGGTAACCCTATATGTAGCTGTTTAAGATAGTGCAAATTAATCAATTATGAAAAACTAGATTACATATCTTACTAATATTATAAAGAGGAAAACTTTGTTTGTTTGTTTCTTTGGTTGTAATGGATAAACTCAAAAACTACTGGACCGATTTTAAATATTCTTTCATCAGTAGAAAGCTATATTATCTGCGAGTAACATAGGCTATATTTTATCCCGGTGCGGGCAGTAGCTCCCACGGGACGCGGGTGAAACCGCGGGAAAACGGCTAGTGTATAATATAGGTACTTATAATTTCTTGTTTGTTTGTACCCTAAAAGCTCCGAAACTACTGAACAGATTTGGAAAATTCTTTCACTGTTGGAAAGCTACACTATACCCGAGTAATATTGGCTATATTTTTCGTGAATTTCCTTATGTCACACCGACATGTAACGTGTGGCATTGATTGTGTATTGAATAGTGTCGGTGTAATTGCTAATTGCTTCCTTTTGTGTAGCTGTTTAGATAGGGCTCTTGAATTTTGCTAATTGATCAATCTAGATCACCTATAGATAATCATATAATAAATAGGAAACATTTTTTGTTTGTTTTTACTCTAAAAGCTCAAGAACTCATTTGAAAAATTCTTTCAGTCTTGGGAAGGTAGTCTCTGAGTAACATCGACTATATTTTGTTATAGTACGGGAAGAAGTTCCACTGCGACGCGGGTGAAACCGCAAGAATACGGCTAGTTATCAGATAACATGAGGCTTAATCTTACCTATCATTCGCGCTAATGATATACCTACCAAAGTTTTTTTTGAATACTGAAAGTTCTTTAAATTCAAATGTTGCTCTAAAGACTCGTCTGCATCAGGACCGCCGTCACAAATCACCGATCCTCTCGAAATACATATAGAGAGTTGCTACCTAATTTGCTACCAGCTACCATTTGTTGCTACCAATTGCTACCCTCGTGGTTTTGAAGATATTCAGCATCCTAAGGTGACAGCCATTCTGATATCAGGATGGCTGTCACCTTAGGATGCTAATACTAATGGTAGCTGGTAGCAATTAGGTAGCAACTCTCTATATGTATTTCGAGAGGATCGGTGATTTGTGACGGCGGTCCTGACGCAGACAAAGACTCTTTATCATATCTAGAGCATGGTTCCCACAGTCTATGTATGAAACTTATCAGAAGCCAGTTTTTCAATAAACGCAGCATTTTACCCCACAAAACGGCTCAGAAAATATCCCAAACACTACATCACGGTGTAACAGTCAGTCGCACTTACTTGTGTGAGCGCAAATGTCAGTACATATAGTGACAATATTTATTCTCATTTGGTATATTAAAAAGCTTCCTACTCCACCCAGGCGATCAGCTGGGCATGTAGACTTATTGATTTGTAGAAGGGACAGTTTTTTTTTTGTTTTATTATATCATGGCAAAATTAAATCAGAAGTAATGTAAAGAGACCAACTGTTCAAGCCTCGTCAAAAACAATTTTTATATTGATTTTTAATGAATTTTTTTTAAGAAATTGAAGTTGAAGATTTTGGTGTTGTATTGTAACAAGAATGTCAGGTTTGGAAAACTCATGAAAAACTAGCTTCTGGCAAGGTTTTACCCGCTTATTGAGGATAATATTTGTCACACATGGATTAAAGTAGCCTGCATACATATTATTCAGATGTATACTACATGGCAGTTGCCAAGTTTCAAAAAAATATGTCTGCGTCTAATTTTTACGTGAAAGAGGAACACAGCATGCAGCTAAACTTTTGCATTTATAATATAAGTAGGAAAATACTTAAAAAAAAGATTCAGTAAAAGTAAGAACAAATAAACTGAAACAAAAATAATCTGTGTCTGCCACGAGTAGGTATCGTTTAAAATCGCTTACATTTGCATCATGACACGACATTGTAGGTACAACGCCCAAATTTTTACCATGTGCGCGGAGTACTAATTATGATTTGGAATGTCCAAAGTTAGTAATATAGAACAGTGCGATAAGTATGACTAATGTAATTGGTTAGCATTTTCAAGGACACCAGAAGTTGCATAGGTAACTGCACTTTTGACGGGCATGAAGATCGCATTTTTTTTTATTAAAATGTCGTTTTTTTTTTTCAATACTTATTATACACACTTTGACACCAGAATTATATTGTTGACACAATATATAATAACTAGCTTCTGCCAGCGGTTTCACCCGCATCCCGTGGGAACTACTTCCCGTACCGGGATAAAAAGTAGCCTATATAGCCTTCCTCGATAAATGGGCTATCTAACACTGAAAGAAATTTTCAAATCGGACCAGTAGTTCCTGAGATTAGCGCGTTCAAACAAACAAACAAACAAACAAACTCTTCAGCTTTATAATATTAGTATACCTCTAGATAATATGAATAATCATGGCCCAAAGGAAAAATTAAAAAAAAAATGTCATTGATGAAAATCGGTTGTTCGGATTTTTTGAGGAATTTGACATTATTGTTATGTGTTACAGCATATGTACAAATCCTATAGTGAACAAAACGAATAGAATGATATACATAGGTTATCGAAAACCTCAGCAAGGGTATTTCAGTGCAAAAGAATCGGAACCTGAGTATGAAGTTCCAGGCATGGAGGTGTCCCGTTCAACCAGGTTTCACTATATTTACATTGCTACATCTCTATACCATGCACGTAATGCAGAAACTCCATAAAGTTCCAATTAATAAATCATTAAAAATTAAGCCCTATCTATACATTATGAATGGCACACAGACCGTTTATTTATAGTTCATGCTACATTTATAAATAAATTCTTTCCGTCCATGACGTATATTGCATCAATTGCATTATTTTCAATAATAAATAAGATTCGGTTCAGATAAATTAAGAGAACCCTAAAGAGTCCATTGGAGCTAGAGCCGGATTTTTTGGGAGTAACCGCGGCCCTCGTACATAAAGGGCTCCAGAAGGAACATGATGGGTTTAAGTCAGGAAAAGTCTGACACTCCCTCACGCTGCACCCACAGCGGGAGGCGTCATTAGATGATTTCCCTACAAACAAGGTATCTCGCCCAGCTGGCCCTACGCCAATGTAATAAAGAGGTAAAGCTTGTCATCGTCTCCCGAACCCTTTCCCAACCATGATGGGGTCGGCTTCCAGTCTAACCGGATACAACTGACTATCATCGTATGTCAACTGGTCGTCAGACGTTCTGGCTTCTCACTACCCGTAACGATTGCTAAAAATGGACGTCATGGTAAACATAGAAAACAGACCGCATCTGGCATGTTTAACGAATGGCCCATGCGGATCAAAATAAAAAGAAAATCTACGTCGAAAATAGGCAGACACATAGGTGGTGAACTGATCTTCGTCAACCATTTACACCGCCCACATAGAAATTGGGATATAGAAATACCTACTATTATTTTTAAAGATATAACGAGACGTGCGACAATGTTTTGAGATACACCCAAAATATTCTAGACTAAATTGTCCTGGTATCAAAAATAAGGCAACAAATAATAAGCCCTAACAACAAAACAAATAGCGCCAAAACAATGAAACGTCATCCATCAACCCTTCGAATTTCAAAAGAACTGTCATCATCAACAGGAATGTCACTTGCTTTTTTTTTTATTTAATTTTTTTTTGAGACCTTGCCCGCATCGCTGGTCCGCCTAGTCTAATCCTTCGTAGTAAACAGGTACTACTTGTATACACTTTCAATATCACTATACCGCGGTTGTACTCGCTATAAAAGACCGGTGTAACACCACAACAGTATTCAGTAGCTATCCTGCAGTCAACAAGAAGTGCACGATGAGATTTCTGGTAATAATTTCATTTTTATTTACCATTTTTTCTTTTATATACAAGTGATAATGATAACAGAACGTTTTGGAAAAAGTCCATCTTAAAAATATATTAATACTAATTTTAATCTTAATTTTATTTATAATTAACTCAAAATAATCCTTTCATTTATTTTATCAACATAATACTAGAAATAATTTATTTTAAAAAAATTTGGGGCAGAAATTGACATCTGTCAATTTTACCGCCGAATCTATCTTTGTCAAAGGAATCTTAAAAAATTGCGTTCAGTTGTCACTATTCACATAACTTATCCATTTAACAACATAAAAGCCTATCATATAAATAGAAAAAAGCTTAGGATTTTAATTTATTACTTAACCAAGCTATCTATCTTTGTAATTAACCATACATACAGTAGTCCAATTCTTTATATGGTGTTTATTAAGACTTTGTATAAATTAAAAATATAAATAAGCTATTTCAATTTGTATGACAAGGTTGTATATCGAATATATTGAGTAACATATCACACCTTTAAACTTGTTTCTTGCGGTATGAAGTACAAGTAAATAATTATTACTTAATTATCTTTACTTGTATACTATTTTTGCACATTCTTCTCGATTTCTTAGTCTATGTATGTATAATATTCTTATCATCATCAACCTTTTTATTGTCCCACAACTGGGCACAGGCCTCCTCTCGTAGAAGGATTGAGTGTTACTTAATATACTAATTCGTTTTTCATTTTTATTAGCCTGTGCTGTCCCACTGCTGGGCAAAAGGCATAGTTTTGAAAAATAATGTTAAATTCAATCTTAAATATTCTTTCCTACACTTTTCTCCTCGAAGATAACTCATAACATATTTTATCTTGTCATTCAAACATAGATACTTACTATTTAGTTAAACCCTTCACTCACACCATAATATACATACCTTTATTGAGCCCTAATTTCAAAATACCTCCACATAGCCATTACAAACAAACAAGCTATTCAAAATAATGTCCTACCATTACAATTATATTGCAAAACAATAATCATTCGTTCACATTATCTCAATACTTGTCTATGACTAAGTATTGTTTATTTGTGGCACGTATAAAATGTCAATCATCTGGTTTTATGGCGGGAATTAAGTTACGCGATAATAGTTAATAGTTTAATGTGTTCATTTAATTCTGGTTTAAGATAAGAATAGTTATGATTGTAATAATTAACCAGATGCTTTGATTCGTATAATAATTGTCACAATTTTACTAAGATTCGATTTTTCAATAGCGATGAAATGATAAAGCGACTTATATCTTAGAACATGTTTGACGTTTACACAGATTTTTCAAAGAAAATATGTTAAACCTCTATTAAATATAGAGGTTTTCTTGAGATAAAACTTTGTAATTTCTGAACATATTTAGGTTCTTTACTATTTACTATTTTTGAAATCCACAAATTGGTTGAGGCTATGGACAGGAGCTAGATTTCTTTGTCCCATAAAAAATTTAAAGAAGTCTTATATGTTAGACGCATTTTTAAATATAAAAGTTTTTTACACAAAAGACCGCATTCCCACATCAAATAAAATAGCATTATTGCCACTTATCTCAACTAACAAGTAATGTATCATAACAATAATTAAATTAATTGCACAAAAAACTAATCGATTAAATCAAAACGCGATTATTTCTTCAAATCGATACATCGTTCTCACAATACAATGATTGATGTGGGAAAAACATAAATGACGTACGGACAACATTGCTTTGCGTGTAAACGTACAATTTCATTGTTTTTATTGAACAAACGCACGTGAAGACATTAGTCTTGTATTAATTAGTTTATATGAACTTGACTTTTTTAATACCTACATTTCTACTAGTTCCGCCCGTATTTTCTGACAAAGGTCTACTTGTACATTTTCCAACTATGTTGGGGTCGGCTTCCAGTCTCACTAAAAGCAGCTGAGTACCAGTGTGCCACATGGAGCGACTGCCTATCTGATCTTCTCAACTCAGTTGCCAGGGCAACACGATACGTCTTGGTTGTAAGATTTTCTGGTTTCACGTAACAACTGTCAGAGATGTTCAAATGACAGCAGGGCACTAATTTAACGTGCCTTCTGAAACACGGAGGATTTCGTCATGACAAGATGGTCCCTCCCTCATCCACGAACCAACCACGCCAGGCGTTGCTTAACCTTACGACAAATCTACCCGTACGGCTATTACTTAGCCACTTAAATACTTTAATAGGTAAATATGCTCCATTTTTTTTTACCCAACATACTAAATTAAAATACCGCGCGTAATAACAAAAAAAGTCAATCGCATTCCATTCCACGCAATGTCATTATCAAGGCCGGCAAAAAACTTCGAACCATAGACGACATGTAATTATTTTCATGTGGTACCTACGTTCCGTTTTTGCTACGTGTCGCTAATATGGCTGTAATTAATTCGTGGTTCGAATACAAGGTGCGATTTTGTCCAAGGTTTTATGTCAATTGATATATTAATTGGTGTATGAACTTCATCTCAATTTTATAGATGTACTTTCAAGCTTACTAGCTCATCCCCGCGGTTCCACAAAAGTCCCGAGTGAAAATCAACTTCCCGTATCCGTATTAAAAACGGCCCATGTCCTTTCTTAGACTTGGACTTGCCTCTCATAAAAGAAATGCAGAAGTAATATGTACTTCTGCACATAGAAACCCAAAAACTAAAAGGGTATTTTCTATCCTATAGAAGTCGAAAACTTTCACTTGTCTTTTAGAGTCTTTAATTCACTCTCACAGTGATTGCATCTGACCTTTCAAATATCTTCTATCCTTCTATCTGAAGAAATTTTACAAAAACTAAACCATATTTCGCGACCAAAACTGCAATGCTTACGCAATAACAAAACGCTTTGAACACGTCCATTAAAGTACAGCACGAGCCATAACTAAACGTAGTGTCAAGGTCGCTCATTGCTATGCAAAGAAGACTCTATTGTGTATGTTATGAAAAAGGTGTCAATAGGTATTGTCTTGCTAATATTAGTACAGGCAACTGCACGTAATCTGTCAAAATTCTGCAATGGATTTTCAACCTTATGACAATACTGGAAGGTTAATGTTCGATTGGTAAAATCAGGATCAGGAGAGATCAGGCGCAGGGCCGACATTAACGTGCTCTCCGATGCTCGGGTGTATCAATCACCAACTTCCAGAGTCCGGCTTCTTATTGAGTTTCTTTAAACTCACAAAGCAATTTTAGCCCAACTCGGACATAGAACCCGAGAGAGCCAAACAGTCGTGATTGTGAACACTAGACCAACGGGGTATAGATTCTACTAATCTACTATATAAAAATAAGACGGGCTTTCCTCCCTGACGCTATAACTCCAGAACGCACAAACCGATTTCCACGGTTTTGCATTCGTTGGAAAGGTCTCGGGCTCCGTGAGGTTTATAGCAAAGAAAATCAAATATATATAAAAAAAAAATTCTTTATTTTTTAATCACTAAACAAAATGTAACATAAAACGAAGCCATCTGGTGGCGAAACGGAGTTCGCCAGGTTTGCTAGTTACATATAATAATGTTGCTATTTCACGCGAATTTCCTAACATCCTAAGGAAATTAATTCTTGTACCAGGAAACCTATTGTCTAGTATTTGACATCTAAATTGGTTCCGCGATTTAACTCACCACGCCTAACAAATGGTTATAGACTCTGATAGTTATATTATAAACAAAAAATATGTATATACAGACAAACCACCTATATCATCAGCCTTATAAATAGTTACTTAAAATAATCAATACATTCCATGTCAGAGGCCGTTAGACGGAGTTAAGAAAACTCGGATAGCAGGCACTAGGCTCATTTGATTTTTATACTGAAGATTTTTACTGTCCCTACTAGGCCCAGGCCTCTTCTCATACATAGAAGGCATAAGCATTATTCACCACGCTTGCTCAAAAGAAAACAAATATATTCAAACATTTCTTCGACATCCTCTAAACTCAAAACCGTAAAATCCCGCCAAAAACAATGTCAAAATCCAAAGCTGTCACGGCTGTCACTGTCATTGTATTCCAACATGGCGGATTGTGAAACATTCACTAAAATATTTAAGGCGTTGCCGTGTTCCAAATGCATGGCGTTTGTTGCAATATTATAATTGTAAATTGAGGGTTTATGCTATAATAAATTAGGGTTTGCTTTTGAACCTGTTTTGTAGGCTGTCTTGTTCAATGATAGAGGAAATACATAATTGTTTTAGATATTTTTGAACTAGCTGTTTCTAGTTGACCGGGAAACGGGAGAATTTCTATACACAGATAAAAAAATATGCCTTATGTCGCCCAGGAATATTGTAGCTACTCAGTCAGTTTTTTTTCCCTATCAATTACTAATGTATAGTTTCGGAGCCTTTCGAGAGATAAACAATTAAGGAAGATGATGGACGCATCAACCTATGTCCTTCCCCAAAGTGCAAGTGCCACAAAATCTCTTCAAAATCAGTTCAGCCGTTGTGTTACTATATTACAAAAACTCAAGATTTACTTAACCCAGTTACAGTTAAACAAGAAACTGTTTAAAATTCACAGCGCTTCGTAGAAACATCACTTGCATGCGTAAAATGGAACGTTCGATAACCAAATAAACTACAATTTTACACAATACCAAAGTACCGTTGCGTAGATCCTGTGAAACGATTATTCAGAATTAACATCGAGTGTTTGTTACAAAACTTAATGCTGCGCGAAAAGAAACGTTACAGACTGGCAACAAAAAAACCACAAAAAAGTTGCTACCTTTTTCTGATCATTGGAATTGACACTAATGTAAATATTACAAAAGAAAACAATTTGACTAATTTTCGCGAACTTCAAACTATTAATTATTTTAGTTGCAACCGTTTGACAGGTACCTAATTGAAATACACGTTTTGATAATACAACTGTTGCCTACTGTTTAATTAATGGCTTGTTCAACATTCCAATGTAGATTTGGTAAATAATAGATTTCGTTGTTTTTATTGTTCTAGCCGCGAGGAGGATAAAATAAAAAACTCACACCAATGACGATTTATTAAATAATTTAATCTCGCAAGATCTCCTCTTATTTCATTACATAACGATCTTTCTGAATTGATTTATTAGCTTTCATCAGCGGTTTCATCCGCATCCTGTGGAAATTTCGCCGTGGACCCGAATGAAAAATAGCCTTCTACGATGGACTAACTAACACTGGGAGATTTTATCAAATCGGTCTGGTAGTTCCTAAGACTAGCATATTCAAAAAAACTCCCTTATCCTAAAACAATTTTTTATTATATCTCTACAAATACAAAAACAAAAATCGCACAACACTCATACAAAATCGCCCGTCTACAACTCTAATGCTAATAGAATTTTGTCATACCATTTTTTTGGGCAAACGTTGCTCGCTAATACCAATTTAGTTTTTAATTACAAATATGGTAATGAAAAGAAGTAACTCAGCTACGTCGGCATTCGTCCTAGCAAAAAACGGGAAGTTAGTTTGCAACGCTGAATAATTTAGAAGCTCCTGTATAACAATTAAGTAAAACATACATTTTTCATTATCGACTTTTATCTCGTATCTGCCTAGACTTTTCCCAAATATAGCCACTACTACTACTACTACTAGCCAGGAAGTCTGACACGAGTCTAACCAAGGGGTATCGGGTTGCCCGGGTAACTGGGTTGAGGAGGTCAGATAGGCAGTCGCTTCTTGTAAAGCACTGGTACTCAGCTACATCCGGTTAGACTGGAAGCCGACCCCAACGTAGTTGGGAAAAAGGCTCAGAAGATGACTTTTCCCAACTATGTTGGGGTATGTCAGTCTCGCGTCCGATCTCTCTCCGGTGGTGTCGAATTGCCGTCCCATCGGGCTATGAGAGTGATGGAATAGTGAGTGCAGCTGTGTCTGCGCAAATGCTTGTGCACTATAATATGTCCTGTGCAGATGGGCCTATTAATCAACTTTGTCTGACGTATTGCCTTACCTTAACCAAAACTTATAGGCAGTTATTAAAACATTATCCAGTTATTTGAACGTATAACGCAAAACGGAAGTACATATAGAGTTATTTTAACTATAAACTATTTCCTAATCCGCATGCATATTCAATAGTAACGCAACAAAGATATGTAAGAGCAGATATTTGAAGCTAATATTTCACGGTGTTTTGAGCACTAATTATTAACTATCTTGTAATCAGTTGATAGCGGAATTAACAAGTTTTTGTTTTAAATTGCTCGATTAGACGTTGTTTAGTTGGTTACGTTTTTATTGGATAATACATCGATTGAAATCGGTATTGATGTAAACAGTGGTATCTGATAGACTGATACAAGTAATGATAAGGTAACAAGTCTAAAAAGCGAAAGGAAAGAATAGAAATAGGATTGGATGCAGACGTCCATTTTAAAAGTAGTTTCTCATAGAGAAGAGTGTGCAAGATCACTACATATAAATAAAATAACTTGTATATCATACCACCCAATCAGACACCCAAAAAGAAAGAAAAACATAAGGAAATACTAAATACTTCACGCATATAAATTGAAAGAAGCCCACATGTCATTCTCACATAATCTATAACTGCCAAGTTTGACCAAAATCTATCCTGTGTTTCATCAAAATACACCCACAAGAACTTTTGCATTAATAATATTAGCTTACTCTTTCTTTCTTCCTTCACACCTACACAAACTCACACATATCCAAAAACCAAAATCTTTACACGTCCATCCTTCTTTCAACAGATCGCCTTTGTCGCCATCCTCGGCTATGCCTCCGCCAGCGTGATCAGCCCCCTTGTCTACGGGGTCAACGCCGGCGACGCCCAGGCAGCCGCCATCGACGCCACGGTAGCCGCCCAGGATCACGCCCGTGCCGTCGGCGAAAGCCAGGCCCGGGCTGCCGAAGCCGCCGTCCAATTCAACACTGAGGCAGTCCGTCAAGTCGCCGAAGCCAACAGAGACTTACATGAGAATGCCTACTGGGGTACTGTTGCCGCAAACCAGAATGCTGTTGCTGCTGCCCAGTCCCAAGCTGCCGCTGTGAGTGGAGTCGTCGCTGCCCGTGCAGGTCTGGCTGCGCCTTACGGCATTGCCGCTCCCTACGGCATTGCTGCCGCTCCTTACGGCATCGCTGATCCCTACGGCATCGCCGCTCCCTACGCTGCCCACGGCCTTGGCATCCACGGCTGGTAAATCGATAATCGGCGCCAAAAACCGTTGTTTTAAAAATTACAACTATTTTTATCAAATATTGTAATTTTTTTGACAGCTGTCTTTGGTAATCCCTTTGTCGGTTGTATCTGGTAACACTGGTGGTGTTTTTAATACTGTCGGTGTTGCCAGGTAATTGGCAAGGGTTTGCAACACCACCGCTCAAATGGAAAAACATGCTCAAACGAACTAAGGTCTCATATAGTAACTCTCTTTGTAAATACAAGTAAATAAAACATGCCATCACTGCCAAAGTGTAAATAAACACGTTTTTACAAAACAAACTTTATGTGCTTTGATTTACGACTCCTTTTACCCTGACTTTAGAAAACATTACATAGAAAGAAAATGACAAATACAAGTTGAATAGTCATACGATTACACACACTACAAAAGTTTACACAACCAATGTAAGGATCAACTGAAACAAAACAAAAACATGACAGCCAAAGATAAGCCCTACATAGATATATACTTATATAAAGGTAAAAAAGCAAATATTGCAGTCACTTCTAATCAATCAACATTTATTGGACATCTCTCAAACACATTCTATCATATTGATTTTATTGATCATCATTACTAATTTCCATCTTCCTGCCCTGTTGTATTCAGGGTCATGCAACATGTTTCCCACTACCACTCCTTTCTGCCAGTTATCTAACATTCACTCCCTTCTTATTCATGTCATCTTTCAGAAAATTCATCCATCTTTTCTTTCTCACATTCATAATTCATGCAATTTTACACAACAATAAAGTATGCAAATTATTTCAATCTCAAATACAAATAAATTACAAATCTGTTGAAACTAATCCTTATTAAACACACAAGTTAAATAATTACACTAACAGCAAAATTAATTTATCACCATAAAAATGTAAAATCTTTGGAAGCCCATGGTAATAATCTATACTAATATTATAAAGCTAAAGAGTTTGTTTGTTTGTCTGTTTGTTTGAACGCGCTAATCTCAGGAACTACTGGTCCGATTTGAAAAATTCTTTCAGTGTTAGATAGCCCATTTATCGAGGAAGGCTATAGGCTATTTATCCGCTTTTTATCCGGGTCCGTGCCGAGGTTCCCACGGGAAGCGGGTGAAACCGCTGGCAGAAGCTAGTTATTTAGATATGTGGAGTAAGAATGTACCTCAAGAAGCAGGTAAAACTGCAACGCAAACCTAGTCTCACAATAGTTCTACATCTATACTAATATTATAAAGCTAAAGAGTTTGTTTGTTTGATTGTTTGTTTGTTTGTTTGTTTGAACGCGCTAATCTCAGGAACTACTGGTCCGATTTGAAAATTTCTTTCAGTGTTAGATAGCCCATTTATCGAGGAAGGCTATAGGCTACTTTTTATCCCGGTACGGGAAGTAGTTCCCACGGGATGCGGGTGAAACCGCTGGCAGAAGCTAGTTATTTAGATATGTGGAGTAAGAATGTACCTCAAGAAGCAGGTAAAACTGCAACGCAAACCTAGTCTCACAATAGTTCTACATAATTGATATTAGAAAAATAAAAGTACAGATTATGTAGATCTTTGTTACTCTTTCAAGCAAGAAACAACAGAATGTTTTTTAAGAAACTTGGCAGTAATATAGTTTAAAAATCGAATTAACATATAAGCTATTTCTAATCCAGATGCTGGAAGTACTTTTCAGTACTGGGGTGAAATCGTGGCTAAAGCTAGTACACTATAAATGCTCCTGTCTATCCTTTTAAGGGCGTTATATTAAACTATGCAAGTAAATAAGTACAATTATTCCAAAACCGGTTTATATAAACTAAACGAATCTATTGAAACTAATTACGTTCCACACACAATCTGACAGATATAATGTATATAAATGTGGATAAATTATAACTTCTCACTTATAAATTACAAGCAAGGAGTTGGTGACTAAGTATAACAGCCGCACGGATAGATCGATCTTAGGGTTAACCGTGGATGGGTAACCATCTTGTCATGATTATTCTTCGACTGTGTATGAGAAGGCACGTTTAATTTGGTGGGTCCCGTCTATCATTTGCACATATATGGCACTTGCTACATACAGTGCAATCAGAAGCCAGAAAATCTGACAACCATTATTAGCAAGGGGTATCAGGTTGCGCAAGTAACTGGGTAGGAGGTAAGATAGGCAGTCGCTCCATGTGGCACACTAGTACTCAGCTGCGTACGATTAGACTGGAAGCCGACCCCAACATAGTTGGGATAAGAATCGGTAGAAGATCTTGAATATAGGCTTATCATAAGTAATTTTGGGCCTAAGGGTTAAGACATTTCCCAGCAGGGACCTTTAGGGCAGAAGCCTGCCGAGGTTGCGGGATTGTTCTAAAGAGTTACCGCGGCCCTGGTACACAAAAGGCAAAGGGGTATCTCAACATAGTAACGACAAAAATTTAACTCCACATACACAAAACTCAACAGAAGCAATAAAACCACTTAATCCCCATAAAAACTTCCTGAACTTTAAATATATCGTTCAAAATACCAGAACGACGAACAAAGGAATTCTGGATAACTCGCCAAGCCCTGATGCTGTTGACATGGCAATATGACCTTTAGTGGAAGGTAATAAGAGTTAATAACGTCTGTAGGTGTAGGGCAAACTGGTTACTTGATATCTAGACTGCCTTGGTGAGGGCGTAGCCTTTTGTCGGTCGTGATTTAGGGGAGGGAAGGTTGGTGAGCTTGTTAGGTGACAAGCTCGATGTTGCGATGAATTTGTACAAGCTAGGTGGAGCCATCATTCATTCATCATCAGCCTATCGCAGTCCACTGCTGGACATAGGCCTCTCCAAGTGCACGCCACTGAGATCGATTTTCGGCTTCTCGCATAATTATGGAGGTGGAGCCATAATTATGCGTTAATTTTAAAAGTTTTTTGCGCTTATAAAACGTGATCCAAATTCAAATTATTATTATTTATTAACAGTATGATGAACGAAACGAGGAGTTGTTTCATGTAAAGGCATGGCAAATTAAGGGGCATAATATATAATTGGCTCTCGAAAACCCTAGTATGATCAAAAATAAGGTACTTATATCTTCAATGAGCAAATGTTCTAAATCCTCTAGATTATTTTACGAATACTGTCATATAAACTCAGTCTATAGTAAGTATATAATACAAAATAATTAGACCAATCACAAGAACTGTAAATATGTGAGAATCTCATACTACTCCCAACGCCCAACAAGTTGTTAAGCGCGCCGCTGTACCCGACAGTGTGTCCCATAGTATCATTTGGACGAAATAATTTATGAATGTAGATCACCTTGACGACCGTGCAGAATGAATAAACAAGACCTCATTACGCATATATAATTAACATATTGTATATATTTGCACTTCCTCTGTAAATATACTGCAGCTTGTATAAATTGGTCTGCAAGCCGAGTAGATGCCTGGTAGTTTACTTCTGACAAAAAACTGCAGTGTTCACTTTTAGCTAGTTTTTGTCTCATGTATTATTATATAATCCTTCTCCGTGTGAGAGGAGGCCTGTGCCCAGCAGTGGGACGATAAAAAAGGCTGTAACAGTATTATTAGAAATCCAAACACTCCTCCGTGTTTCGGAAGGCACGCTAAATTGGAGGATCTCGGCTGTCATTTGAACGTCTTTGGCAATCGTTACGAGTAGTCAAAAGATAAAAAATATTTCTTTCCACTGTTGGGAAGCTACACTATCCCCGAGTAACATAGGCTAAATTTTATCTGGGTAGTAGTATCGAGAAAACAGCCCAAGTCAAGTCAAAGGATTTTATTTCCTACTAGCCGTTTTCCCGCGGTTTACCCGCGTCCCGTGGTAACTACTGCCCGTACCGGGATAAAATATAGCCTATGTTACTCGTGGATAATGTAGCTTTCGAATGGTGAAAGAATTTAAAAAAACGGTCCAATAGTTTTTGAGCCTATTCATTACAACCAAACAAACAAACAAACAAAGTTTTCCTCTTTATAATATTAGTATAGATAAACTAGCTTTTGCCCGCGACTTCGTTCGCGTGGAATAGTGATTTTTGGTTTGACCAATAGATGGCGCTATATGTCCGAAATAAATTTTATTTTTATTTTTATATTTTTTTGTAATAAAAACTATCCTATGTCCTTTCTCAAGTTCCAAACTATGTCTGTACCAAATTTCACACAAATCGGTTCAGTAGTATAGGCGTGAAGAAAAGACAGACAGACAGACAGAAAGACAGACAGACAGACAGAAAGACAGACAGACAGACAGACAGAGTTACTTTCACATTTATAATATTAGTTAGGATCTATTATAGGTGCTTATGAAACGTCAACTACGTGTACGGTTCCAAAGAGTGGGTCTTATGGAGAAAAACCGCCAAGAAACTCCATAGACGCTCTTGTCAAAAAAGAAGCTGGTAATGAAGTAAGGGTAGACCTCCTAGCTACTTTCGAAATAAGGGCGTGATGTAGGGAATAAGCATTACAATATAAGTAGTAATTTACATGTACAGTCATGTCGTAATAATTCAATGATCACATAGATAGCTGACCGACACCTTTAAATCAAAATTGAGTTGCTAAACTGCAATTCTGATAATTCATGTTACGGTTAAAGACATATGGCCTTACTACAAAAACTTAACCACCTGTTTTACACTTGTCTAAAAAAATTGTGGCTGCAAAATGAACCATATGTCAACGTGACATTTTTTTAGACAAGTCTTAAACTGACGTTTAAAAGTTTTTGTGGTAAGACGGATAATGTCGTGATTATTACAAGATGGATATTCATTCGTCGTTTTAGCTTATTCAGTTATATTATAAGACGCATATTTTATAACTCCTTCGTATTAAGGTAAAAAAACGAGTTTTGACTGTTTAGGTACTATCTGTATTTACAGTGACACGGTTTGTTTGCTTTATCAATAAAATCATAGAGTAAAATAAGTGTTACTTAATTAAGTATATTTAAACTAATTTCATTAATTAATTTATAAATATGTTATGTAAATCCTCTGTTAGCCTAGTCATTAAATCGGAAATGTAGATGTTGACTAACCTTAATAAACAAATAAATAACTTTAATTTTACTGCAATTATAATATCTCCTATCTCCAAAAGAGAACATTATTAACTTCAAGCACACATACCAACCAATCATCCATCATCACAAAAAATAATCAGTCATTTCTCAAAACGCCTCATTTCCGTTCCCACTTGCATCGCAACATGTTAACGTGGGTGAACGAGTCCTAACAATATACAAGGCTGTAACCACGCCTAGACGAGTCTCGCCTAGGCATTATAATGCCTAGGTTGCCTAGTAGTAATATATATGTTTCCTAGGTAACTTGTGTAGGTTTGATTCAAACATATTGTCCTAGGTCTATTTTGTATGGTAAGGATGTTGGTATAGTATGAAATATGTATACAATGCTTATACGCAGGCATCGCCCGTCGTTAAATTGTATTAAAAAGAGTATTTGTTAATATTTATGAGGATAATAATAACTTTTATATACCAATGTACAGTCTTTTTTTAATATAATTCTATGAAATAATGTTCTACTAACCGTCAGTTGCACAAAGCTCCACTAAAGTTAAAGCTTCCTTAAATCTATTGCCGACTCTTTTTTTGTCAACAAGATAAAAAGTGTCAGCAATAGATTTAAAGAAGCTTTAACTTTAATGGAGCTTTGTGCAACTGACGGATAGAATATTACATTGTATAATTAATGCTTCTTCTAACCAACAACAAAATTCCCAGCAACACCTGTCTGCCTGTTACAGACATGTGTTGCTGGGGAGTTTGTTGCGCCACTTCTTCTTCCCAGCAACAACACATAGGAAGTGGTGAAGGGTGGGCGTTGACGTTCAAAAAGTGCTGATTTTCAACCAAGTTTGCTTCAATGATTTTGATTTTGCAGTTAACTGTCCCAAAGACTGTAGCTAAAATCTAAACCGCCTATCAATTCAGTTTCATATCATTTAGTTTCTGTTAAATAGCATAGAATTTATGCGTCAATTACCTAAAGGGTTCAGATAAAGCCGACTAATTTATTCTCGTAATAAAATAGATAAAATTGAGGTTTAGGAATTTGCGCCAATCAGACATTATTAGGGCGTAACATATAAAGGCGTATACTGACTTTGCGAGATTGCGCCGCGAATGATGGCTTGATTCGACCGTAATTATGTCGATGAAAAGACGCTTTATTACTGTGAAATGTAAATTTAGTGTGAAATGTAAAATTGTTCAACATAAACGTCTCAGGACTAGGCGTTCGTGAAAGTTTGAGTTGAAAAATTTTCATAAATATATCAGTCGTTAATTTATATTTTATTAATATTTTTTGTGGTAAAAATTAAGAATTCGTTTCAAAAATTTTATAAAAGTTTATGTTCTGTTTTCTTTACCTTACCACGTTGAAGATCTATGTAGCACCTAACTCTGCACCTTTGTTGCACCTATTTAGCCCCAATTCCTGCACTTATAGAGCACCCCTGCATCTATGTAGCAGCTAACTCTGCACCTTGGTTGCACCTATTTAGCCCCTATTTCTGCACTTATAGAGCACCCCTGCATCTATGTAGCAGCTAACTCTGCACCTTTGTTGCACCTATTTAGCCCCTATTCCTGCACTTATAGAGCACCCCTGCATCTATGTAGCAGCTAACTCTGCACCTTTGTTGCACCTATTTAGCCCCTATTCCTGCACTTATAGAGCACCCCTGCATCTATGTAGCAGCTAACTCTGCACCTTGGTTGCACCTATTTCTGGATCTACGAAGCACTTATTTCTGCACCTGTAGAATATCTCTGCATCTATGTTGCACCTATATCTGCACCTGTGTAGCACCTACCTTTAGCCTCAAGATGACCTTTCAGCTGTTCCGCCTTCGCCTGTAACTTAGTCTGCATGTTTTCAGCACCCTCCTTCATTTTAGCCAGTATACCTGTGGGAAAATATATATATGTTAGAAAATGGTACAATAAAAACATTACCATATAAAATTAACGACTTTTAAAGTTTCAGTAATTCGGGGTCAGTACGTAATTTCAAACTCAACAATTACATCACAGGACAGTTAGAAAATGTATATACTGTGATTAAACTGGCAGCTCACTTAAAGGATAGCATTTGGAAAATTCCATCGGGCTATGAGAGTGAAGGAATAGTGAGTGCACCTGTGTCTGCGCAAATGCTCGTGCACTTTAATTGTTCTACGTAGCTGGCTGATCTCTTCCGAGAACAGCCGTCTTGGCCGATAATCAGTCTGGACGCCATTATTATTATTTAAAACATGATAAAGTAAAGTATTTATTGCTGCTATTTATACAATTATATTTACGTTCACTATATACCCACCATGTTTATCTTTTTCTTTTAATATCCTTTCCATATCTCCAGCCTTATCTTTGACTCGGCCAAAGAAATCTATCCGTTTGTAAGCATGGGTGACAAATATTTTATATTAAAATTGAGTAATCTATACTAATATTATAAAGCTGAAGAGTTTGTTTGTTTGTTTGTTTGAACGCGCTAATCTCAGGAACTACTGGTCCGATTTGAAAAATTCTTTCGGTGTTAGATAGCCCATTTATCGAGGAAGGCTATAGGCTACTTTTTATCCGGGTCCGTGCCGAGGTTTCCACGGGATGCGGGTGAAACCGCTGGCAGAAGCTAGTTTAATACATTTTCTAAGGATTTTTTAAGATGATGATTGAAGATAGCACTTTAAACAATATAGTTTAAATACCCAGACCCAAATAATTGTTCCCGTCAAGGGATGACATTAAACATTTTACAAACCTCCAACTGAACCCACAATATCTCCTTTTTGATAGTTACTCCCCATCAAATAAATCTATACATATAATAAATCTGTAAAAAAACTGTGTCTGTACATTGAATATATTAAAAAAATAATAATTGGGTGGGGTTTAGAAACAGTAATGGAGCACAAATCCAAAAAAAAAATTCTGTCTGTATGTCTGTTTGTTTGTACACGCTAATCTTCCGAACTACTGAACGGATTTCAATGATTTTTTCTTTGTTGTATCAGTATTAAGCCTGGTCAACATATAGGCTATAATTTATCTTCGAAACTTGAAGACCTGATGCAGAACTCCAACAGACCAACAAAACTATAAGAGATACAAAAATGGTGCCATGGCAAAAATTGTTTCATGTGATGAGCATTTTCAGCTGAGATAATAAATTTTAAGATCTGGAACACCTGATGTGGAACCCCAAGAGCCCAGCTTCTCTGTACCATATACAGGTATGACGTTTTAGCAAAAGTTGTTCAATTTGATAAGCACTTTCTATTGACTTATACAAATTGAAGATCTAAACCACCTGATGTGGAACTCCAGGAGCCCAGCTAGACTATAGCATATGAAGATATGACGTTTTAACAAAAGTGGTTCAATCTGATAAGCACTCTCTATTGACGTATAAACATCGAAGATCTGGAACACCTGATGTGGAGCTTCAAGAGCAATACTACACTTGAAATGTATAGAAATGAATGTTATGAAATAGGTATGGTGAATCAAAAAAAGTAATTAGTCCGTCTTTTAGATAACCCTAAAATAATGGACACGTATTTTTCTTTTCTCTCTCTCTCTCACAAACAAATAATAACGAAGATACAACAACGCTTGAATTTCGTGTTAAGTTACTGCTTAGTGCTACCTAGACGTGGCGTCACGAGCCCCCACTCTCCGACTTTGTTGCGTTATATCTCATTATTATTTTGTATGTCTCTTCCAGACCTCGGGACTACAGAGTTCCGAATTTTTGGGAGGCAAACGTGGTGCCAAAGCCAACACGCTGAATACGCCCTTTTGAGACAACTTGAATGCAATGGTGACACAAAACCGACGATTATCCCTTTATACACTATAGAAATGAACCCAAGGACAATCCCCGGTGGACGTCGTTAAAAAAAAGACAATCTCCGGTTCTGTGCTAAACTATTGCTAACTATGAAGGAAAACTACTTGGGCTATTGTGATGGGATGTTAGTGGATGCCAATGTATTAGGTACATGTAAAAATGGCAGGTGGAGATTCGCCACCTCACTTACTGGGCCCCCGGGAACCAGTCACTGAATAGCAACAAGAGGGCAACAGGGACATGAGCGGCTGAAGGGTGATGATACCTCGGCGGACTTTAAACGCAGAATACGCGCTCCCTGTGCTTACTATGAGGCACCTACCCTCCGAGCAGGGCTACTAATCCTGCTCTAGCGACTCCACTCTGGACGGCCAAGCCAAGCCAGAGGCGTGAGACCTACCCCCGTCATGGTTCACTCCGACAGGCCGGAGATGGGGGACAGTATACTCTCCCTGGAGAACTCAGTATATATAGCCCCGCGGGGTCGCTACTTCCCGTCATCAGCCTCAGATGTCCTGCGGTGCCTATATCTCATTATTATTGTCGTTATTATCTCAAGAGCCTTTGTCCCAATTATGCTAGGGTCGACTTCCAGTAACGATGCAACTGAGTACCAGTGTTTTACAAGGAGCGACTGCCTATCTGACCTCCACAACCCGGTTACCCGCTCAACCCAACACCCCTTGGTAAGACATACTGGCTTCTGACTACCCATAACGACTGCCAAGAATGTTCAATGACAGCCGGAACCTACAGTTTGACATCCCCTCCAAATAACGGTCATTGGTATCCAAAATATACGTAGAAAGTACATACGAACTTAGAAAAGTTGCATTGGCAGGCACTTGCCAGACCTGGAATCAAAGACGCATGCTCATACTTGAGAGATTGGTTCTCTATCCACTAAACCACCACGATTTAAACTAAGTCACCAAGACTTTGTCATCTATTTAATGTTTTTTTACGTAATAATACGTGTAATATTTTTGCCACACACAACTTAAATGCGGACTAATTAGAATCACTACTTTTATCCCTATGGTCACGTCTATTGCGGTTCAGTTCTCAGCGTTTTGTTTAGTCTGCTGTGCTTTTGCCGTTAAAGTACAAAAATTAAATATATGGAACGTTTCTAATGGTTATGCGTATTCCATTGTTTTCAAGTCAACGGGCCCTTAAAATTCAATATCAGACTATTCAGATCTTTGATTTTGCTGACCCCGTAGTCGCTGGCATAAGGAACAGGATCCGCGTACGAAGTCGCGGGCAGAAGCTAGTACTAAATATATAAATTAACCTTAACCCTTAAAACATAAATTACATATTTTTATATTCTTAAGAATTATAGCAAAGCATTAACATCGTAGGTAGTCCACGAAATATACTATACTAGCTTCTGCCAGCGGTTTCACCCGCATCCCGTGGGAACTACTTCCCGTACCGGGATAAAAAGTAGCCTATAGCCTTCCTCGATAAATGGGCTATCTAACACTGAAAGAAATTTTCAAATCGGATTAGTAGTTCCTGAGATTAGCGCGTTCAAACAAACAAACAAACAAACTCTTCAGCTTTATAATATGAGTATACAAGTATAGATAAAACCCTTAACACCTAGTAAATAAAGTTGCTATTTGTATGTATTACATTCCACGATACTTTATACTGAGCTCCACAAACAAGCCACACAAAAATGACCTCTATACATAGGAAATAAAATAGATATTTGTATAATCACCTGATATTCGTTTGGTGGCGTCAGGGCTGGCCGACTGCGTCAAAGCTGCTACCTTCATGTACTCGCTCGTTATTAAACCGGCAGCCTATGGGAAATATTATATAAAATAAAAATATATAGAGTAAAAAAGAAAGTAAGAAACATTTATTTGCATAGAACATAGAAGGTACCAGTATTACTAATTGACAAAATAAACAATAACAAACCCGCGGCTAAATAACAGAAGCGGGGTTCGATCAATCCTCAGGTTAAGCAACTCGGGCAGTGGATGGGTCTTATCTTATCATACATGACGAGTTCTTCTGTAATTCGGAAGGCACGATAAAAGTAGGGTCCCGGACGGGCAGTCAGAAGTCAGAAAGTATGACAGCGAGTTACCAGGGTCCTGGTTTTCTCGGGTAATTGGGTTGAAAAGGTTAGATATGTAGTCGCTCCATATAACTGGTACTCAGCTGCATCCAGTTAAACTGGGAGTCGACCCCAGCATAGTTGGGAAAAGGCTATGGAGATGATGATGGAAATATATTTACCTCCAAACTAGCAGGACTCATGGCGGAATACTCCTCACTGAGGAGTTCCACGATCAGACCCTCGATGTCGAAGAATAAGATGTGGCTCTCCGGATCTATGACATAAAAAATAAAGATGACAATTATTTCTATATCAGCTTATAGAGAGAGTAATATAAAAAGTCGTTTAGACTCAGTTTCACTGGTTGTCAATGAAGTGTCAGTTAATTATCTGCCAGATAAAGGCTACTTATAATTTCTGTCACATAAGTTCTTGATAGGCTATCAGAGACTTTATCAGTGACCGGTGAAACTGGCCATTAGACTCCAGAAAACCTGCCGGGGATGCGGGATTACTCGAAAGAGTTGCCCGCGGCCCTGCTACATAAAAGGCCTAAGAAGGAACATGATGGGTTTTAGTCAATAAGTCTGTTGCTCCCTCACGCTGCTAATCGACAGCGAGGAGGGTCAAAAAATATTTCTGAAATCACTGAAAGGCTCGGCTAGGGGCCCCGCGTTGTGTTGCACCCTGAGGGAACTCACCAGCAGGGTTGCTCCGGAAGCCCTGGACGGTGAGCTGGGCCCTCCTGGCACGGGCAGGCTCGGCTAGGGGCCCCGCGTTGTGTTGCACCCTGAGGGAACTCACCAGCAGGGTTGCTCCGGAAGCCCTGGACGGTGAGCTGGGCCCTCCTGGCACGGGCAGGCTCGGCTAGGGGCCCCGCGTTGTGTTGCACCCTGAGGGAACTCACCAGCAGGGTTGCTCCGGAAGCCCTGGACGGTGAGCTGGGCCCTCCTGGCACGGGCAGGCTCGGCTAGGGGCCCCGCGTTGTGTTGCACCCTGAGGGAACTCACCAGCAGGGTTGCTCCGGAAGCCCTGGACGGTGAGCTGGGCCCTCCTGGCACGGGCAGGCTCGGCTAGGGGCCCCGCGTTGTGTTGCACCCTGAGGGAACTCACCAGCAGGGTTGCTCCGGAAGCCCTGGACGGTGAGCTGGGCCCTCCTGGCACGGGCAGGCTCGGCTAGGGGCCCCGCGTTGTGTTGCACCCTGAGGGAACTCACCAGCAGGGTTGCTCCGGAAGCCCTGGACGGTGAGCTGGGCCCTCCTGGCACGGGCAGGCTCGGCTAAGGGCCCCGCATTGCCGGCTGGGCCGCTGTGCTGTAGGGCTGCGAGGCCTCGTTGTGTGGCCGCTCGCATGGCTGTCAGGTTGCGGTGGCGGAGACCTCTGTCGTGACAAATTATGTTGTTATTAGAAAACAATGAAATATTTTCAAGAATATCTAAACTACCGAAATACTGCTTTCTAAGATTCATGAAACTTCATCATAATCGTATTGAAAAATATCCAGTATGACAAAAAAAAACCTACTACATAATAATTATAAAAACGAAACTTTGCATGTGAGTACGCAACTTTGTTGCTCTTTCACTCATAACCACTTATAACACACTAGCTTCTGCCAGCGGTTTCACCCGCATCCCGTCGGAACTACTTCCCGTACCGGGATAAATGGGCTATCTAACACTGAAAGAAATTTTCAAATCGGACCAGTAGTTCCTGAGATTAGCGCGTTCAAACAAACAAACAAACAAACTCTTCAGCTTTATAATATTAGTATAGATTTTTTGTCATACCTATGTTATGTGTACATATTTTGTTGGAGATCCTAAATAAAATAAATAATTAATTAAATAACCTAGTGAATAGAATGACACTTGACAGCAATATACTAATTATCATATAGGCTACTTTTTACCCACGTGCGGGAAGTAATTCTCCCATTAACACGGGTAAAACAACTCGTATTACCTAAAGAAGTGCACAGCAGGATTGGCGAGGCCGTCACTGGAGCCCCCCGCCAGCGAGCCGCCGCCGAGGTCATCAGCCAGCGCCTCGTCACACGCTGATAGCACCTCCTCAGCTATCATACCTGATGAGAACAGAATTGAAGATTATTGATTACTGTTCAGAAAAGTCGTGGTGGCCTAGTGGGCAAAGAACCAACCTCTTGAGTATGAGGTCGTGGGTTCGATTCCAGGATTCAGGAAAGTACCAATGCAAATTTTCTTAGTTTGTATGTACTTTCTAAGTATATCTTGGATACCAATGACTGTATTTCGGATGGCACGTTAAACTGTAGGTCCCGGCTGTCATTGAACATCTTTGGCAGTCGTTACGGGTAGTTATAAGCAAGTAAGTCTGACGCCAGTCTAATCAAAGGGTATCGGGTTGCCCGGGTAACTGGGTTGAGGGGGTCAGATAGGCAGTCGCTCCTTGTAAAGCACTGGTACTCAGCTGCATCCGGTTAGACTGAGCCGACCCCAACATAGTCGAGAAAAAAGGCTCGGGAGATGGGAAAGATCACAATAGTTTTTATTAATTACTGGCCACAGAGATCCGATGGGAATCGGTGCTCGTGACTCAAGTTATGTTTTCTTTTTAATAGTGGCTTTGTTATTTTCTCTCTGCATATCCACTTACCATGCAGCACTCTATCCACGTGCCCGGTCTCCATCTGCCACACGAACACCGTGCCGTCACTACACCCGACCACCATGAAGTCGTCTGCTGGTCTCCACTTGATGGCTACCACGGGGAACAGGTGACGGGAGGCTAGGGTTACGCATTTGCGTTCTGTTAAACCTGGTGAGAGAAAGAGTTATGATAAATTGTAGCGTCAGGCGTCATCTTGCGAAAATCCATGACATTAAAAGTAGGAAAAAATATTTGGTTGTAATTCCGTCAGCCAAAAGGCTTGAATGCAAGATGTAGTTCTACTCTCATGCATATGCAGCAAAAGAGTTAAAAAGAAACAGTTGTCATGCAACCAAACCTATGCTCATTCGCGCCTGAGTGTTCGACGATTCAACTTCTCCTAAGGATGCCCCGGGGAAGGGCAACACAAGTGTCGAGTATAGGTTCAGTTG
This sequence comes from Helicoverpa assulta, assembly GCA_963856015.1. Lineage (NCBI taxonomy): Eukaryota > Metazoa > Arthropoda > Insecta > Lepidoptera > Noctuidae > Helicoverpa > Helicoverpa assulta. The sequence goes on from CAWLCW010000022.1 coordinate 5,276,291, forward strand.
CATTGCAACTGTCTGTTATTTGTATGTATGAGAGAGGGAAGGTGGGACTAAATTCTGCAAGAGTTATTATAAACATACAAGAGATAGAAACAGACACTCTTCTCTAGACGTCAGAATATTACAGATTTGTTAGAAAGAAAGTTAATAAAATAAAACTTACTGAGTAACGTAACGCTGTGATCTGATGCGACTGAGCAGATACACTTCTGAATTCGAGGCTGTAACAACAAAACAAATTATAAGTTAAAGAATGATAGGCAGTTTTCTACAGAATTTTGAAATTAGTCTCAGGGGAGAGATAAGAATGCGAAGTTAGCGTTTAAATTCTGTATATATGTATACGAGTATCATTCGGGTTTGCTTTTATCTTCATTCTCTACTGGCTTAGGTAGTTTCCTCAGAAAAAAAATCTATACCGATTTTTTCATGATTCTTTCATAAGTAGTTGTTCATATTAATATTGGAAGGCATTTTCATCATCATTTAGGCTAGGCAGCTGTTAAATCTTAATTTTAAAATATACTTACACTACAATTATGAGGCGGTACAATCAACTGTGTAATCTCTCCCGCGTGCACGCAGAATCTATGTAACAGCGCTCCGCTGAATAGATCCCATAGACACACTGCAAAGTCTATGCCTCCTGATACGAGGTGGGATTTGTCGTATCTGTGGGGAAATTATTAATTTATTTACACCTTAAACTATCTTTACAGGACTTATCCTACTACGACAGCTAAGAACTCAACACTATTTTAAACGACATTATTTACAAACATAATATTACTTCTAAGTATGTATGTCTTTTATATTGTAAGTTATATGTGAATGAAATATCTGTGTATTGGGCTTTCACGAGCTTTAAGAAGCTGTGAATTTAAACAGTTTTATGCCAAAGACACAGAAAAAGCACAAAGTTGTTAGGTATGATGATAGCTTTTGAAATTAGCTATATTTCGTTTAGAGACTAATGTGAACATTTATGTTTATATATTCCAGCAGATTTAATTTGTACACAAATAGTCTAGAAATATTATGTAGGTATGACATCGAATAGACAAAGATCCTTGACAAGATTTGTACGAACAAATACGCAAGGAGTCAAAAGGTCAATTTCAGAAATAGCTATAGTAAGTTCAACTCAGTCGTGCGCGCGGCCTTATGTGTGGGTAACCCTTTTACATATACAGTGACTTTGTGTGCGTGACAAGACGTACAGTCGGGTACAATACAGTAATTTAGGGGTTGTATACGGGTGTTTAAGAAAAACAGTTATTACGTAATTTAATGTTTATTTATTTATAACTAGCTGTTGCCCGCAACTTCGTCTGCGTGGGCAATATAGAATAGTCAAAATACTACTTATCCCGTAGGTGCATTCTTTCACGTGACAGTATAATTAGGATTACCACTTCGCAGTCGCATAGATTCAATGATCAAGGTTGTGTTGTGGATGTGACCATTTATCTAAACAAAAGAAGTAAAGTTTGTGACGTTGTGGAAATCTCTGGATCTAGTCAGCCAATTTGGAAAATTATTACGTATGGTGCGTAAGTAATTTTCACAGGAAATAGCTATAATCTATGTCTATATGCTTTGAGTCTGACAAAGCTGTCATTTGTACATTTTCTGCAGCTGCTGCGACTAATCAGAAGCCAGAAAGTCTGTCAGTCTTCCATGGATATCGTCTTGTGTAGTTGACTGGATTGAAGATAGGTAGATAGGTAGTCGCTCCAAGCAAAATATTGGTAGGTACTCAAATAGATTCGGTGACTGGAAGCCCAACACCAACATAGTTGGGGAATAGCTGGATGGATGATAAAATGAGTCATCATCATCAGCAGGCGCATAGGGTAGGATAGTTTCACTACTGGGGAGAAACACTTGTATGACTTGTATGAATTGGGGATTTTCTGTGCACTTACTCACTATGGTAAGGCTGACCCCACATTAGGCGTGCGCGATCCTCGGGCGTGTGAGTAGCGCGGGCGTCGCGAGCGCGCTGCGTGAACATCGCGTTTTGCTGCCCTGCGGCATGTGTGAAGAGTGCAAGCGACGCGCTCGCGGCGAGCACGCGGCGCTCGAGTTGCGTTACCCCTTCGCCCGCTATCCCCGCCGCCCGCTAAACGCCTTAGCAGTTAAACGTCAAGTCGAGCGCGCTGCAAATGCCGCAGGGCAGCAAAACGCGACGCTCACGCAGCGTGCTCGCGACGCACGCGCTACTCACACGCCCGAGGATCGCGCACGCCTAATGTGGGGTTAGGTCTAAACCGGGAGGGACTCCACCGAAATGTTTGCATTAGTTCACGAATAGGCAAAATGTACGTATTTGTGAGAGTCCACTTCATGTGTTCGTACTTGAAACCTGCAGTTTTGCCAAGATTTTCAAAAAGTACGCTCGCAATTTGTCATTTCTTGGTGGAGCCAGCAAATCAAAAGAAACAGAAGTGTTATATACTGTGCGTCACTACCGCACACCGGGAAAATTTCGCTCCTGCGGAGGACGTTTATATACCATATTTTGTGTCACACGTAAACAGGACGACAGTAAGTATCCATGAACGAACAAATCAGACCTGAGTTGGTCACCTGGGGCCAATCAGAGCTCTACGAAGCGATCATACACTTTGGCTCCTACTGTTATTGTGGTTTCTGAAAATGTATTCACCTTATTCAACGATGAATGTAATTCTGATGGTACTATTAAGAACACTTGCTTAGCGCAAAAGCTGACGTTGGCAGGCCGACTCTTTTGACTTCTCTAATAGGATACCATTGGTTTTTGTGCAATGCACACCTGCAATGCATGCTGGATTAGGATAGGATATAGGTGGATAGGATTTGCAGCAGAGAACAATTCTGTCTTTGTAATTGAATGACATCAAACGTAGTTTTATATAAAAGGTGTTTTTTAGACTTGGCTCGGGTCTTACTGAGACTGTTCGTAATCGTGAACAGTGTATTTGCGATCAGAAGTTGAAAGTAAGCTTGTCTCTGGTATGCGACGCGTAATTTGTACGTTTCCAGATGCATAAAGCATTTTACGTGTGTATGGTATTAAATCGAGAAAGCTCCCATTTCTTATCTGCACTTTGTATCTGGGCTTGTTTTTAAAGCTACAGAAGCCTACATTACCTACCTCACGCTTAGCAGCGCTTGCGAGAGATAGATCTTCCTTTCTTCTAGGATTAAGTTTACATATTTTGCATCAGAAAAAAATAATTAAGGTCTACTTAATACTACTCACTCAAAGTAATTTGTTTTAAGGCCACCACATTAGTGGAAGATAAGCTAAACTATGTTTATGAAAAAATCCTGATATGAACTCCATCTGTAACTTTAAATGATAATTAATTGTTCCACTAAAGTCATCATTTTTGACATAATGTTCAAAAAATAATTTAGATGGCACCGTTTTAAATTTGACTGAGAACTATTAATTTTCCTTTCATCAAGGTAATAATTATAGTTGGATTTTGATGTGGTACGGCAAACTGACAAACACTATTGAAATGTCTATCGAAAAATTACACTACGTGTTAAAATATGGTGAATTACGGAAAATACACAACTCCATCTGTTGAAATAATAATCCTCTATAAAGAATGTTTGGTAATTAATTGTCATTTACCACCTCGCTCTTTTGACAAATTTGATGTATTTTTACCACAGATGGAGCTACTTTAACCTTGGCTAAACAAAATTTTCATATTTTTTTTTCTTCCGAAGTTACTTATAAAGGTGTGATTTTCTGTGTAAAGATTAATAATAGGCCGAACAACTAATATAAGTACAACATTCAAATGTACAGTTTTGACAAACAGATTGCGTGTCGTAATATTTTACATCTTGAATTCACAAAATTAGTCATATCTTTTGATAGAGTGAATCGATTTCGATGAAACAAAAACTAAGTAATACCCCAAGTTACGTAGAATTTTTGTATATAAGCATTGTCTGCATTGAATTCGTAGATTTTACGTGAATCGCGAACGAACAAACAGATAAACAGACAAACAGACAAACAGACAAAAATGACAAAAATGATGGAAATGGGTTCTGTTAGTTATCCTTTAACATGCCGGCTATTTTTTTTGTCAATTTCTTCAATGTACAAAAATTACTTTTCTACAGATTTATTATATGTATAGATGATTATGAATCGCTATTTGAAAAATCAAATGATGAATTTCGGATTCGCTACTCTCCAAGGTGAATTATAAATTCTGACTCCATGTCAAAATGTCTATAGTATTCTTCTTTTTTCTTTTGTACATGTCGACAAGTATTACGCCACATCCCTTCATCATTTGACTTAAACGTTCATTTATGAGTTTCATTATTTTGTTATTTTGGTCGACATTATGCGAAGCAATATAACTTTTTAAAATTCCCCACACATTTTGTTTACATTATTATACTAGATTATACCTCTTTTTACATTCTTAGTCCACACTTTTATTTATTGTCCGCGTACCCCGAGCTAGAAAATATGTACTTAAAGAGTATTTAATTCTTAGATACTGTCAATGTCAATTTGAAAGTAAATAATGAAAAACTATATTTAATAATAAAAAGCTTTGAATGTTGTTTTACTTTTTGAAACGCTTTATCTGACTCCTTAATAATTTCTCCGTGAATAACTAATACACTTTTTTGCAAAAAAAGCGGGCACCTATGCGAAATTTTGGTTTTAAGGACTTTACATGCATTTGAAAGGGTTTTAATAACTGTAGGATGTTACTAGCATCAAAAGAGTTATCCAGGCATGCGTGAGAGTGTATTCTAAATTTGAATTCTGGAGAAATGCTAAGAAACTGGTTAAACCTTGCTTGGGACTAATTCCTGGTAGAAAGTTCGTCGGCGTTTTGAAAAATTTTTGACGTGATTTTCAGAAAACTGATAATGCAGTTTTAATTTATGATTAATGGACCTTTCTTTTACATCAAAACATTTTTTAAGAACTATACGTCTTTGATAAAATTTTCACCTGCTCTAAATGGCCTATAATGATGGTTGATGGCAATGTTAAGGGTTTCGGTATTTTTGTGTAAAGCGTTCTATTGTTTAGATATTGTTCTCAAGCGGATAAAAATATCCCTTTCTCATAAATAAACACAATTTAGAGGAGTCTCAGTACTTTGGGCTGCGACAAAACCAATTTAAAGTTAGAAGTTGCCGATCACAACTCATCTCCTATCAGACTTTGACATTTTGAAAAATCTTGAAATTCTACAAAATACAGAAAATAATGGATAGACTGTAAGCATGAGTTCTTAAGGTCTCGTAATCACTGATTTTTAAACAACCTCGCTTCTGGGGAAACCCCGTAGACCTCTGAAGATCTGTGAGTCTGAGCGTTCAAATAACGTGTTTTCATCAAACGGACATTTTGTTAAATAAACTTGCCTGCGCCGAGGTTTTCGTGTATCTACAGAACTTTCCTGCTTAAATCATTAACAATAATTGGCTACCTGCTCATTTCTTAAGAAACATACCTTCGGCCAATAATTTTGAATTCAGGATACCCTTTCAGCTAAATCATGGTTTAGTAACCCGACACCTATGGAGTTATCGAGAGCTTCAACGCGGCAATAATTTTACTGTTTGGATAGCTTTAACCCTCCTCAACATTTTTAATATGGTTAATTTAACTTTTATCACAAAATTCTGTATTTTTTAAATGTCAAAGTCTGATAGGAGACGTGTTGTGAACGGCATTGCTGACTTTAAATTGGTTTTGTTGCAGCCCAAAGTAATGTTACGCCTCTAAATAGTGCTTATTTATGAGAAAGGGATATTTTTAACCGCTTGAGAACAATATCTAAACAATAGAACGCTTTACACAAAAATACCGAAACCCTTAACATTGCCATCAACCATCATTATAGGCCATTTAGAGCAGGTGAAAATTTTATCAAAGACGTATAGTTTTAAAAAAATGTTTTGATGTAAAAGAAAGGTCCATTAATCATAAATTAAAACTGCATTATCAGTTTTCTGAAAATCACGTCAAAAACTTTTCAAAACGCCGACGAACTTTCTACCAGGAATTAGTCCCAAGCAAGGTTTAACCAGTTTCTTAGCATTTCTCCAGAATTCAAATTTAGAATACACTCTCACGCATGCCTGGATAACTCTTTTGATGCTAGTAACATCCTACAGTTATTAAAACCCTTTCAAATGCATGTAAAGTCCTTAAAACCAAAAATTCGCATAGGTGCCCGCTTTTTTTGCAAAAGAGTGTATTTTCGTAAACGACTGTACCCATAAGAAAAAGTGATAAGAACATGTCATGCTCGGACGACGTCACTGTCACACGAATGAAAGTTGTATATTTACAAGCCGACGCACACATAGGGCCGCGCGCAAATCTGAGTTGAACTATCTATACCAATTTATTTTATTCTTGAAAAAGTTTAATTAGTCGATTTTAAGCATTATAACTATAACAATACAGATCAAAATTGACAAACCTTTGATGCACATGATGTGGATACAGCAAGCAGTTGACACGCCCAATGTGACCCAGCAACAACTGGTGGGGAGGCCAGTCTAAAACAATATACAGTTTTATTTAATGTCTCTTCCAGACCACGGGACTACATGAGTCCCGGATTTTTGGGAGGCGAACGTGGGGCCGAAGCCAACACGCTGAAGCCCTTTTGAGACAACTTTAATGAAATGGTGACACAAAACCGACGATTATCCCTGTATACACTATAGAAATGTACCCAAGGACAATCCCCGGTTCTGTGCTAAACTATTGCTAACTATGGATGAAAACTACTTGGGCTATTGTGATGGGATGCTAGTGGACTAGGAATGGGGAAACTACGGGAACTATGGCACCTGCCGATAACAATGTAATAAATACACGTAAAAATGGCAGGTGGAGACTCGCCAACTCACTTACTGGGCCCCCGGGAATCAGTCGCTAAATCGCAACAAGGGGGCAACAGGTACATGAGCGGCTGAAGGGTGAGGATACCTCGGCGGACTTTAAACGCAGATCACGCGCTCCCTGTGGGTCCAGCATCACCGGCCCACTCGCCACTTACCACGAGGCACCTACCCTCCGATTGGGCTGTTAACCCTGCTCTAGCGACTCCACTCTGACCGGCCGGTGAAGGCAAGCCAAGAGGCGGGAGACCTATCCCCCGTCATGCTTCACTCCGGCAAGCCGGAGATGGGGGACAGTATACTCTCCCTGGAGCACTCGGATATATAACCCCGCGGGGTCGCTACTCCCCGTCATCCGCCTCAGATGCCCATTATTATGCAGTGGAACGTTAAGATACTTCCTCTAAAAAAACATCTATCCAGGAAAATAACATTGACAAAGACAATAAAAAAAAACCCTTTGTATCGGTAAGACCTCTTCTCGTAGAAAAAAGATACTGAATGAGCTGGTCAACGGCACGTTTAATGCCTGCGATTCGAACCTTGCATTTCATGCATAGCAGTTGTTCAAAGAAATAGTGAAATCAAAATTATTTATTTACATAGATATTTACATATTCACAATAAATGTGAATACTATCCTGGCTATAACCTCGGACAAAGGATCAGCATGGCCATCCAACGAGGTAATGCTGCCGGCCTCTTAATTACGCTCCCAGTCGACAGCGATGGGGACGAATATTTTGACGCTTTTTAGTTTTTATATGTAAGAAATAGGTGACTAATATCGCAGATAGTAATAAGTAGATAAAAATTTTTTTTTTCGCTACAAATCATTGCGCTATCTTCAATATTCACTCTACTACATGATCAATTTTGAACAGTTACGTACTGCGCAATATAATAATCGCCTAGGGAGCGCCTTCAAAGAAGGTCATGTGCTACGATGGTATCGATGAATTATTTTTTCTTTTTAACCCCCGACGCAAAAACGACGGGGTGTTATAAGTTTGACGTGTGTGTGTGTGTGTGTGTGTGTGTGTATGTGGCATCGTAGCTCCCAAACGGATGATCCGATTGTAATGCGGTTTTTTTTGTTTAAAAGGAATGTCATTCGGGAGTGTTCTTAGCTATGTTTGGTGGAAATCGGTTCAGGTCTTCAAGGTCATCAGCTCGTTTGTAAGGTGTGATAGGAATGTTACACGCTCAGTTTACTTGCAAGCATATGTGGGATCTGAAATTTGAAACACTAATGTCTTCTGGAACCACTGAGCTGGTCTGCTGTTAGGGCACGAAGATAGGAGACGTAACCCTGAACTGCCTTTTAGTAAACCGATCGAGTTTGGGCTCGTTGAATTTGTCTTGACGAGTTCTCTTCATGTCATGACGAGAACCTGATGCTGGAAATGGGATATGGCGGATGAAAACCTGGAATGCCGGAATGAAACGGAGAAACCGATTTATATTTTTGCTGAAAATATAAAATGACCAAAGGTTAATCTTTATTGTTTCTCAATCTGTGCAATTCTCCCAGAGACAGTTTGTCATGAGGATTGTTAAACAGCTTCCTTTGGCCGAGATCGCCTATAGCGACCCCATCTTAAGATAAAATAAATTAAATGAAGGAAAAATTAAGGAGCTCCTTCAAAAAGCATGAAATAAAATTAAATTATAAAGAAGACGGATCAAAATTGCCCCACGTCCTATAACAATGTGACGTATCTCAAAAAAAAAGATAAAAATGTAAAAAAAATATGGCATATTCTTTAATTTATTTTTTTTACACCTTCATACGAAAAAAATGCTTTAAAAATTGTTCAGGCGCTGTTATGAAAACATCGTTCATATGACTATTTATGGCCTATTTTATTAAATTATTTTTTTGTTTGATAGGGTATACCTCACAGTTGGTCCCATAATCATCAGGTCAGGATCTGATGATGGAAACCCTGAGAAATCTAGGGCAACTTTTGAAAGTTGTAAGCATGCGCAGGATAAAAACTTGACTATAAGGTGTATTTCTTATAACAATATACAACAGTGAAGGTTTGGAGCTGACCTGATGATGGAGACGAAAGAAGGTCGAGGGAACTCGACAACCGAATATGTAAACTACCTCGTGTTTGGGCTTATATTATTTGTATTGAATAGACCTTTGCAACAGTGAAGGTTTGAAGCTGACTTGATGATGGAGACCAGAGAAGGGCGAGGGAACTCGACTTATGCGGATAGTGACAACTGTGCTTGTCACTGAAAAGCCAAAAATAAAAATAAACTCTTTTTACAATAGGTAAAATAAAACTGACTCCCAAAAACACTGAAAAGCAAAAAAAAAACTATTCTTAAGAGCATCGGCCTAGAAGTCGGTGGAGAAATAAACTTAGGTACAACCATTAGACACCGACTTCTGAGGCTGTTTACATATTTTGCTGTCGAGTTCCCTCGACCTTCTCTGGTCTCCATCATCGGGTCAGCTCCAAACCTTCACTGTTGCAAAGGTCTATTCAATACAAATAATATAAGCCCAAACACGAGGTAGTTTACATATTCAGTTGTCGAGTTCCCTCGACCTGCTTTCGTCTCCATCATCAGGTCAGCTCCAAATCTTCACTGTTGCATAGTGTTATAAGACATACACCTTATAGTCAAGTTTTTATCCTGCGCATGCCTACAACTTTCAAAAGTTGCCCTGAATTTCTCAGGGTTTCCATTATCAGATCCTGACCTGATGATTATGGGACCACCTGTAAGGTGTACCCTATCAAACAAAAAAATAATTTAATAAAATAGTCCATAAATAGTCCTATGAACGATGTTTTCATAACAGCGCCTGAACAATTTTTAAAGCATTTTTTTCGTATGAAGGTGTAAAAAAAATAAATTAGAGAGTATGCCATATTTTTTAAAACATTTTTATCTTTTTTTTGAGATCGTCACATTGTTATAGGACGTGGGGCAATTTTGTATTGATTGTGATCCGTCTTCTTTAAAAAAACCCCCGACCCAAAAAAAGTACGCAATTATTATGACAAAAGGTTAAAAACGCTAAACCCTATAAAAAGAAAAAAATAACTTTTAACACTACGTAAGTACAAACTAAAGCATGTCAGACTAAACTAAATTTTGACGTGTCGGGGGACCGCTTTTTACCTTCAAAAATACTTACATAAATCAAATGATAGGTACCTACCTAATTACAACATTCGTATATAAAAAAACACGAATCTTAATTAGATAATTAGAGCGGTCCCCCGACACGACAACATTTAGTTTAGTCTGACATGCTTTAGTTTGTACTTACGTAGTGTTAAAAGTTATTTTTTTCTTTTTATAGGGTTTAGCGTTTTTAACCTTTTGTCATAATAATTGCGTACTTTTTTTGGGTCGGGGGTTTTTTTAAATTTATAATTTAATTTTTATATTTACTTGTTTAAAAGTAAATATGAAAATAAAAAAAGATAAAATATAATAACAACTTACCATCTAGCTGCTGATGATTTCCATGCAATAGCTGCAGCTGCACCGTATGTGTCGCGTTCACTATGACAATAGACCCGTCTTCTCTGCCCACCACTAGACGATTAGCAGCCAGAAGATATATGGAGGCTGTTAGTTTTATTTCTGTAAATCAAATATACAAAATATATTTCATCCAACCTCCGAGCCCTTTTCCCAACTATGTTGGGGTCGGCTTCCAGTCTAACCGGATGTAGCTGAGTACCAGTGCTTTACAAGGAGCGACTGCCTATCTGACCCCCTCAACCCAGTTACCCGGGCAACCCAATACCCCTTGGTTAGACTGGTGTCTGTAAATCAAATATACAAAATATATTTATACAAGTTTATAGTATTACTAGCGGTCGCCCGCGACTTCGTCAGCGTACAATTTTTTTTTATCGTAAGCGGGCGAACTACTTATTTTAAGACCCTCATTTCTTAAACAGGACTTCCATGCACATGACTCCTCTCTATATTTCGCTTTGTACATTTTATGTACTCCCCTATGTATTTAATTATGTACACTCTATGAACTCCCCTATGTACACTCTATGAACTCCCCTATGTACACTCTATGTAATCCTCTTATTTACACCCACATATCTTCAAAATATACGTTCAAAACAATAGTACCAACCTTGTTCTTCGGGGTGATTCAACTGGTCCAATATTCCAACGGGACTGGGATTCATATCTTCCCACGCTATGTCCAAACTCGTCATCACGATAGGCGCGTGAGCTGAAAAGAACAAAACATTATTAAAATCATTCAGTTTTTATATAGAACAGTTCTTAATTAAAATGTAAATAAGAATCCCGACCAATATTATAAATGCGAAAGTAACTCTGTCTGTCTGTCTGTCTGTTACGCTTTCACGTCTAAACCACTGAACTGATTTTAATAAAATTTGGTACAGAGATAGAGTTGACCTTGAGAAACAACATAGGATAGTTTTTATCCCGGACTTTTGAAGAATTCTCTTGAAAACGCGATATAACCGACCTCTACGCGGGCGAAGGCGCGGGCGGTAGCTAGTAAAAAATAAATGTACATTAAAACTTAAAAACAAAATAAGTATAACTCATTTGAAAATAGACCGGGAGTCTCGTCATCTCCTGAGCCTTTTCCCAACTAAGGTGGGGTCGGCTTCTTCATAAATCTTAATTCTTCATAAATCTGGCAATACTTAGCGCAGACAGTCAAAACAGTCGTCTGGTTGTAAGCAGAGCAATTGAGACACAGGGGACTGACTCTACATCTGCCTAGACTTTTCCCAACTATGTTGGGGTCGGCTTCCAGTCTAAACGGATGCAGCCGAGTACCAGTGTTTTCAAGGGATCGACTGCCTATCTGAGCTCCTAAACTAATTACCTGGGCTACCCAATAGCCATTGGTAAGAATGGTTGTCAGTCTTTCTCGCTTATGTCGAGCCGTAACGACTGACAAAGTTGATCAAATGGCTGCCTATCTGACAACCTAGTCGACTGCTTATCTTTTTCTAATAATACTGCTACCTTTTTCACAGTCCTTTTGACTGCCTCTCTGACTGCCCAAGTGACCACTTATTGGACTGTTCCTGTAACTGTTACAGCCTTTTAATTGTCCCACTGCTGGGCACAGGCCTCCTCTCACACGGAGAAGGATTGAGCATTAATCACTTATTGGACTTGGATTAATGCTCAATCCTTCTCCGTGTGAGAGGAGGCCTGTGCCCAGCAGTGGGACGATAAAAAGGCTGTAACTGTAACTGGACTATCTACGAGATATATACTCACAAGGAGTATGATGAGGGGTGGGCATGGCGGCATCATCTACACTCCAGGCGGAGACCACGCCGGCGGAGTCGCCGCGGAGCAGCAGCCGACGCTGCTTGCCGCCCACTGATGTTATCACGAAACGCATCGCGGGGGGACATGACAGCAACTGTAAAAAAATACATCGTTACTAATAAAATACAGTAAAGAAATAAAGAACCAATTTAAATGATATTTGGTACACAAGGAGCCAGTAGTTTCCTCGGGACACGTGCTGCTGCGACTGAGTCAAACCATCACATGAGCAATTTTCCAATGACCAATCACATGAGCAATTTCCTTGTATAATATAATACTTGTGTGCGTGAACTCATTTCACTTTAGGTAAGCTATCAAACACAAAAATCTTGTATTCAAAGTTGGCAGCAAAACAGTCCCCAAAACGCCCACCCTTCACCACTTCCTATGTGTTTTTGTTGGGAAGAAGAAGTGGTGCAACAAACTCTCCAGCAACACATGTCTGGATGGGAAATATAAGCAATATTTTTCTATAAAATGTTACTATACCTTATTATCCGGATGAGCAAGAATGCCAAACAGTACTGGACTATCATGATCGACGGTGGGACCGTGAAATCCTTTGTGATCGGGTACCGAGCTATAACATATCGATTTTATTATTGAGTTAATATTATAAGATTAAGTTTATCTAGTGGTGTTTGGCTCTTGAAAGGGGGTAAAATATTTGAAATTGGTGGAAGTAAAGATTTTAAGGGGGAAAAATATACAAAATTAGGAGAGCTTGATATTAGATACCATGAGACTAAATTAAGGTTTTTATTTAATGCTAACCTATGAATTTGCCATTTAAAAATAATACCTCAAAATTATGCATATTTAAACCGGGCAAAGCCGCGGTGAAAGTAGGAAGAAGATGAGTATCTATTAATTATTTATTTTTACTTGTGTGAGTGTGTGACGTTATATATTATCATTTATGTAATCATTGGATCTGAACTGATTTGGCAGATATATTGTCAAAATAAAGACACGTTATTTGCCATTTTAATGTACCCATGATGATAACCCCGGATTCGAAAGTAGTTCCCCAAGATATATGTAAGTAAAATCGCGTTAATCAGCTAGTTTTAAACATGCAGCAAAGTTTATGGATTTTGAAATGTATTTAGAGGTATCACATGGTACCTAATATCATAAAAGGATTTGAAAAAGGGGTTCATTCTTCACAAAACAGGTAAGAATCAGTATTAAATAAGAAATAAAATAAAATACAATCAATTTATCAATTCAAAAATAAACCACAATACTTCCATTAACAAAGAATACATTGGTTTATATACAAACGCCAACAATTTCAGAATTTTCTAAGCTAAAAGCTTAGACACATAATTTACTATGTATTACTGAAAAATAGTATTTTTCTTTTTTTACATATTTTTCATTAAAAGCCGGTGGCGGGTACTACGCACCTAATTTTCTTGAAAATACATTCAAATAATAATAAAAAACTAAACCAAAAACGATGGATATATATGATAGTGCAAAGGCAAATTAATATAATACGCTCTAATTATGTATAACATTATTTTTTTAGGTCTATCTAAAAAAAACTTAAAATATTTCATAAACTCGCTAAGGTATTGTTGTTCTGAAGGCTATAAATATCAGAAGCTATACAATTTTTGGACATACTCTTAAGAATAAAACATCTTTTTTTGTTTGTTTGTTCTATAAGGCACCGAAACTCATAAACAGATACAAAAAACATCTCTGTTGGGAAACTCAACTACCTCCGGGTGACATAAGCTATATTTTATTAGAGTACATAACGTAGGTTCCCCGGGACTCGAGTGAAATAAAGTGCTTTTATCCCGATGCAGGAATAGATCCATTGGGACGGTGGTGGAACCAAGGGACACGGCTTGTATATTTAATAATTACTGCTATTAAAATTAGATATAGCCTTCAGCAACCATTTCAACTTCTATCAAACCTAATAAAGTAAAAAAAAAACTTAATAAAACCAAAATAAAGCGGACATAAGTGCTAGCAAAATAACTCTATCTACATACAAAATACATATAAACAGACAAATGTGCTGACCTACTGATAGCCCGTCCTCGTAGTTTGCTATAAAAGAAATATTTATATCTTGGTATATTATCGCATGGTGTAGCTTTAAGTGTAGCTTAAGGTTAAAGCTTTAAAAAGTTATACTTTTCACTTTTAAGTGGACGGAAGATTTTTTTGGGTTGTTTATAGACTTTGTGTTTTTTTGTATTTAGTATATTAATGCTTTAGCATTAAATCGCAGATAAAACTTAAAATGCGCGGTACATTAATAAATGGTCAAAAATATGCATCTTAAGAATTCTGTATTCAAGAACCGATTCACCACGGATGTTCATCTCATTCACTCATATTTTAAGTAATATCATAAATAGAAAATAAGTAACTTTGTCTGTCCGGCTTTCAACATATGGAAATAGGCTATTTTATTACCCGGATACAGGAAATTGTAAAACCAAGATTATGTAAGTTTTTTAAGAAATGCAACAACAAAACAATGATTTTTCTTAAGAAAATTAACATCGGAATATTGCAAATTATGTTTTTCAAAAATACATAGTTTACAAACAACCCATTTAAAATCCAAATAAACATCTATAACATAGGCTTATAGTGCTCCAATGAGAATCTAATGATGATACTTGAACAAATGACATGCCAATTCAAACTAAACCGTTCAGATAATAAGATCCATTTTCGAATAACAAATAGTTGTCTTTTAATGTAGACTACTCTTAAAATTTTGCCTATCAATACTAAATTGTGAAAGTTGACATGAATATTACATATTAACTTAAATTAAGTCCATAAACTATCAAAATTGTACGAGAACTTTCATATTTGGAAATATTTTATATTTCGAGATAGCAAATAGTAGCATAAACTAGCTTAAATTTTAATAACATTTAGAACAGCCTAAAAATCGAGAAGATATGATGTTTTTGTTAGAAATTATCATAAAAAAATGCTATCCTCAAAAAAATATCATTAAAAACTTGGCCTCAGATTGACCTATTTAAGCTGTTACCAAAAAGAATCTTATGAAAATATCAAAAAAAAACATTTTATCACTCAATAATTTAGTTTAAACCCTGACTATTACGACAACCTCAAATTAATTTCAGTAAAAGACCGAAAAAACCATTACTCTTAAATTTTGCCTAGCTCTTAAAATAACCTAGCTTAAAAAAAAACCTTCAAAATACAACACTATTCAACTTCTAAAGCTGAATTGACTCTCCCCACTATTACATTTACGCATTTTTTACATAAATGCGGTAATGGGGCATATCAATTCAGTTTATGGCACGTCCTATGTGAGCGATCTGAATGCGAACGCGAAGCGACGCGATGTGAAACGAAAACAACAAACATCGATTTATTACTATATTTTGAAATTACCTATGTGACGGACGACGCATATTTTTCTCCTAACTTGTACTTTTTTTATTTTACCACGTTTTGTGTATTTGCTTGTTCTGTTTTATGTGCTATATGAGTCACAAACGCTCGAATAAATTATCTTACTTTGATATTATAAATTTGAATTCGCTTCTAATCGCTTCGCGTTCGCTCTCAAACGCCTACATAGGACGCACCTTTAAATGAACAAAACTACCAACATAACAAAACAACTTACTTGGCAGGCAACCTATATAAATATCCTTTGCCCTCGGTAGAACAGACCAGCACTCTGTCCGGCGCGAGGAAGTCGCCCGACATCCATCGCTCGCCCGACGGCGCTTGTATCGAGCACAGGACTGAGAAATCACCTGGAAAAAAAGACGGGTACTCTGTGATCAACTGGATTTCATCGTTAACGGAATAACACGAGACACAGGGAACTGATTCTATGCATTACAATAATCATTCACACATATAATGCGATTTAAATAAAATTTGGTACCTACACAAATTGTCTAGAATGATATTGGATACAAATAGCATAAGTCTAGAGCCTGAAAAAGCAAATATGCGTTTATAAGGGTGCAAAAAGGGCTTTCCTAAAAGACGAGTGAAATCATTGACGGAAGCTGGTATGTATATACAGTATTCATATAGTAGTATTAACAGTCTTCTGGTTAAGTAAAACAGTAATAAAATACAATAAACTCACCAGCATCGTAAATCTGGCAATACTTAGCGCAGACTATCAAAACAGTCCTCTAGTTGTAAGCACAGCAGTTGAGACACAGGGTACTGACTCTTTACTTTAGAGTAAAATAGTAATAAACACAATAAACTCACCAGCATCATATATCTGACAATACTTAGCGCAGACAATGAGCACAGTCCTCTGGTTGTAAGCACAGCAGTTGAGTGACAAAGCGTTGAGACAACGAATCTGTTTCGATTCGTTCTCGTAAATCGGTTCCGATTGCTTGTTTTCGTGGCCTAGGAGAGACCAGACCTGGAAGAAAATATATTTTGTATTACTTTTCTATACTAAAGTAATAAAAACCGGCCAAGTGCGAGTCGGACTCGCGCACGTAGGGTTCCGTACCATCCAAACTAATATTCTATATATACATGTTTATTGATTGAGCAAAATTGAGCAAAAAATCACGTTTTTTGTATGGGAGCCCCCCGAAATATTTATTTTATTCTAGTTTTCAGTATTTGTTGTTAAAGCGGCAACAGAAATACATCATCTGTGAAAATTTCAACTCTCTAACTACCACGGTTCATGAGATACAGCCTGGTGACAGACGGACGGACGGACGGACGGACGGACGGACGGACGGACGGACGGACGGAGGAGCGAAAACAATAGGGTCCCGTTTTACCCTTTGGGTACGGAACCCTAAAAAAGAAACATTTTTTTGTTTGTTTCTACCTTAAAGGATCGGCATCTCCTGAAAAGATTTGAAAAATTATTTCACTGTTGTACAGCTACACTCTTCCCGAGTAACATAAGGCTATATTTTATTCCAGTACGGGTAAAAGTTCCCGTTCGTGACACGGGTGAAACCATGGGAAAACGGTTTTTATATAAGTCTTGTATATTGTGCTATAATCACTACATAGTATAAAACAAAGTCGCTTTTTCTGTCCCTATGTCCCTTTGTACGCTTAAATCTTCAAAACTACGCAACCGATTTTCATGCGGTTTTTTTTATCAGATAGAGTGTTTCAAGAGGAAGGTTTATATGTATAATAACATACATTAAATAGTGGGGAAATATTGTTATCCCGCGCGAAGCTGGGGCGGGTCGCTAGTTATGTAACATAAATTTCATTGTATTGTACTTATTTATATATAAATAATAACAAAGGATATTTTAATCACTATTAATATTTATAACCTATTGTAATATTGTGGAGATTTATGGCCAATAACAATTTTATGAGAGTCATCGCAAAATAAGCGCTCACTCAATATAAATGAAACAAGCATTTGAGATTTTGCTTGATCGAGATTATCTCCGATTTTTCCGAAACTAGTGGCCCGATTTGAAAAATTCTTACAGAGTTAGATAGCCCTTTTATCGAAGAAAACTAAAATGTACTTCTTATCCAGGTGCGGGAAGAAGTATCCTAGAAACTACTTACTTTAACAGTTCCAGTAATTGATATGGCTAAGACAACATCATCTTTTCTTGAAGATGGACGGAGTACCTGTAATGTTAAAAATGTATGTTTTTAAGTTTTGTTTAACTTAAATTTTATTAAATAAAAAAAGTCTAGTTTGTAGCCTTTGCTATACAAATTTCGAAAAAGACGCATGTGTATACATACAACAGTATTTAAGTGGTATATTTTAAGTCGTATATTTTGGTTACAATTTTCTTTTTTTTTTGTGTACTTTTTTTCCACAGGTATCTAGTATGCATTTGCTCAAAAAAAACTTTTTCTTTTTTTCTCTCTTAAATTTTTACGAGAACTATACTCACATGCAAAGCGGATATCCAATCAGGGTTCATCTTAGAGCTCAGAGAGAACAGTATCTCTAGAGAGAACGGGTCCATGATCAGAATCTCTGCGTAATACCCGTTACAGAAGAGACGCAAGTCCTCACTGTTGCACATGTGGTATGCCTGAAATATTGCAAAATATTTTTTATGACCGACTTCAATAAAAAGGAGGAGGTTCTCAATTCGTTGGGAGCTTTATTTTGGGAAATATGTCAGACGGTTAAATAAAAAAATCATTATCGGGCTAGCCTTTTCCCAACAGTAGGGGTCGGCTTCCAGTCTATCCTGATGTAGCTGAGTACCAGTGTGCCACATGGAGCTACTGCCTATCTAGAGTAAATAAACCCTAAAAATACTAATCTATACTAAATACTAATATTATAAAGAGGAAAACTTTGTTTGTTTGTTTGGTTGTAATGAATAGGCTCAAAAACTACTGGACCGTTTTTAAAAATTCTTTCACCATTCGAAAGCTACATTATCCACGAGTAACATAGGCTATATTTTATCCCGGTACGGGCAGTAGTTACCATGGGACGCGGGTAAAACCGCGGGAAAACGGCTAGTAATATTATAAAAGCGATAGTTTGTGAGTGTATATGTGTCAAAATGTGTCTTTCTTTTTTTAATGACACTCGGCAATACTATAGCTTACACATCCGCATAAGATATTTTATTTGAGTGTTGTAAATAGTTCCCTCAGGATGCAGGTGGAACTACAGGGTACTGAGGTTTTTATAATTTAAAAAAATTATAACTGACCTGTATATTAGTGTGTATCTGTGACAATTTAACACTCTCCCTGCATTTGCCATCAACCAGATCCCAAGTGCACATCTCACCGGCTTCCGATGATGACACTATGAAGTTGTTGTCCTGAAAATGTTAATTAAAAGCAATGTATTAAAGTTATTAAAGATTTGATTGTTTATATGGTTTTTTGACGATTTATCTGCATAGCTAAACTAAGTAAGACAACAAATTAGGTAAGTATATTATTACCGCAAATGATAATTGATCTCATTTCCACAATTGAAAGCTATATACAGGACTGCTTTTTGCTATAAAACAGGGCAGTCCTATTAGTTCTTATTTTTCTACATTATAAACTTAAGTATTTTGAGACTGTTAAATTCTATCTAACTCCCACACTCAGAGAAGATTTAATGGTTACTTAAGTCACTCCTTAGTGACGGATTGTCAAAGAAATCCTTCACTAAGGAATGGTTTAAGTAACCAACCATTAAATGTCTCCGAGTGCGTCCATAAGAAATATTTTTCCTTGCTATCTTCAAACTTAAAAAGGATAAAGGAAATCTACGATTAAGATAACAAGTTTAATACAAAAGTTATCTTAACCCATTTAATTCTAACATGGTATTATTTCAAAACTGAACAAATAGATATTTACACAGTATACAATGATCTAATTCTCTCCAAAAACTAAAGTATGTTTTGTTTGAGTGTGATAAAACTTGGTTACATAGCTTATAATTACACTTAGGGTACTTTTTTATCCTAGAGCAGGACGTAAGTTTTTCGGAATGCAGATGAAATTGTGGACTAAATCTAGTTACATAATAAACCATTTACTGCAGATTTCCATAACCTACCTAACCACTGTTTATCGATTAGAGTTTAAAATCTGACACAATTTGTAAGTCTCTAATATCACAATTCAATCTCCAATCCCTGATATGATATAGAAATCAACCCTGCATCATCAAACTCACCTGTATAATAGAAGCCCTAGACAAACAAGTAACCGGCGCTGTATGACCAACTAACAGACACCGGGGCGTCATCTTCAAGTTATCCGGGTCAACTTGCCAAATACATATCTGTCCGTCATAGCAGCCCGTGACGAGAGTCTTCTGGTCCCGGGATAGGTAGACTGAGGAGACGCAGTGAGTGGGGGCGTGCTTTCCCCATAGTACTACGGGCACTATGAGGTTTGTGCCCGGCATGGCTGTGGAATGAGAAAAATTACCCATGTTATTATGAAAAAATTAATAGTTTTAAAAAACATGCTAGTCATGTATTGTCTTCAGAACTCAGAGCATGTGCAAAATTTCATCCTAATCGAAGACCGGGAAGTGGGTCAAATTAAGATTCTAAGATTTTCTTACATACATAGTTACAAGTGAAGCTAATATAAGCGTGTTAAAAAGTTAAACAGACTTTTGACTATTCACATAAAACATTTTCTTAAACATTTGTTTATTGTCAGTTTAACTTTTGTTGAGTAGAACCTTTTTTGGTAATGATGTACTTAATACTTTGTACATTTAGAAACAAAAATAAAAAGAATTAAAAACCATTTGTAGTTCTTTGCTTTCCAGGTTACTATGTTTTATAATTATGGCAATTACTTAAGGTAGATTTTAGTGTTTAATCCTACTAATATTAAAACTTTGAAAGTTTGTGAGAATATATGGACGTATGTTTGTTATGGAGATCTAAGGGGGAGGCCTATGTTCAGCAGTGGACGTCCTATGGCTGAGATGATGATGATGATGATGATGATGTTTGTTATTCTTTCACGCAAAAACGGCTGGACCGATTTGGTTGAAACTCTTTCAAGTTCATATAATAAACCATATTATATGGTTTTAGTAATATTAATTGGACATAAAAATGAATTCAAATTGCTTCCTTTGGAATCCAGGTCAAATAATGATATTAGTAATTAACTATAAATCTTCATTTTAAAATAATTAAGAAATACAACAATGCATATTAAAATATAAGGGGAGTATGCTCAAGACATTTTAGAATCAATTATATTATAATGAAAATAAATTCATAATAGTCAATGACAACAATATCAATTTCAATTAATGATTTTTGGTGTATCTCGACCTGTTTTGTTGCATATTAGATACTAATTAGAATACTAAACTACTGGTAGGAAAGAAAAAAACAAGTCATTTTAATTGCATACAATTTCACACCTATAACAGTGTCTCATTGGACAAAATCATGTGACAGCACATGTATTATAGAAGTGCGTTAGGTAATACCTGAAACAGTACACAAATGTACCGTGAAGATGTTTTGTTAGCATAATAATATGATAAGACAGGATTCTCTGGTATCGTCTGCAAGATACCAAGGACAAATCAATTTATTACCTGCTTAGTACTATTAGGGACCGATAAAAAGGTTTCGACAGCTCCCGCACCGCTAAACGTCCATGGGGGCTACCAAAATTTGCACTGAAATGCACTTATAATTTTTAATTATAATAAAAACAGTAATACTGCGACAAAAATCAATCGACTTTGCTGTCAGTTTTTTGACAGCTGATGTGATTTCTATGACGTTGACAGTTAAAACGATTATGTTGGCATCAACGTTGTCGCGGTTTATACGTTCCACGAAATAAATAACTGGTTTGAATACATAACCAACCGGGCAACCCTGCTAGGAAATTATTTTTGTTATTGCCAAGTTTAGTTTTGATTAAGTGATATAAGTGCACTGATTAAATAACGATTTTAATGCAAAGCTTCTTTAATACTCAAAATACAATCGTTCGGATATAGCAAGTTTCTAAACAAAATAGGTGAAAAGAACCAAAAAAAGGTTGATTTGTAGAATACATCGTATTTTAAAAGTCGAACTTATAAAATGTCAGTTTTCATGCGTGAAAGCAATGGTGATATTTTATTTACATTTTAAATTGAACAAAATATATAAAAATAATGGCGGAAAAAGCAAAACCAAAGGACCGATCAAAAGCGAATATGAAAGAAGAGAAAAAAGATAGTCCTGCTGATTTATCCAGTAAAATTGACGTAACTGATGAAATGAAACTTAAAATGTTCACTTCTCTTGAAAAAGCTGAACCCGAAGATAGTCTGTACCCTCCGGAGCTGAATTCCCATTTACTTGAACAACTTACAGTAAGAGAAAATATATATTACTTTAGTTATTGCAATAAATAACTCTTTCATGCAATACACAGATTCATCGAGAGCAATGCTAGAGTATCTAGCCCCCACAAACTACACGTTACTTAGTAGTTTAGTAAAAGTTTAAATGTTATTTCCATTACTTTTTGATTACGTCTTCGAGAATTTTACAAAGTCTTTAAATCAACATACCAGCCCACAACACACAATTAAAAGTAGAAATGGCACGGGGTTTCCCCTTTTTTTATTTTGAGAAATAAGGTAAAAATTACTAATCGTTCCAGGTAATGACAGCCGACAACAACGAACTTCGAAAATGCGTGTTTCTAAAAGACGAGAACATAAAAGAACTGAACAAAACTATAGCAGATCTCAACCAGAGAATACGGGATATAATATCAGGCACAGGCCCTGCAATATCTTCAAAATCAGCCGGCATCATCAGCGCAAAGATCACTGATCTCTGCAAACAAAATCGACATCTAGTCTCCGAAATAGAAAGCTACAAAACCAAAAACGCAGCCCTAGAAAGAAAAGTAATGCAACTAGACATTATAAATAAAGAGCACGAAAAGCTTGACATATGCGTTTGCAAAGACGACCACATAGACCCAAACCCGGATGAACTTAAAGAATTAAACAACAAATTAAATTCCGTCAATAAAAAGCTATATGAAAGCAAGAATAGGAACTTAGAACTGAAGAACGATATTCTAATGGCAACGAGAATACTTCAGCAGGAGTTAGGAGATAAATTCACGAGTATTAAGGAGTTGCAGAATGATGTAGCTGGTTGGAAAGGAAGGGCACAACAGATAGTGTTGCTTCAAGCTAAGATTAGCGAGCTAGAGGACAAGTTGAATATAAAATCTAAGTCAGACGTGCATTCGGAGAATAAGAAGAAGGATCAAGCTCAGGTACGTTGAATTTATGATGTCAATAGGTACTATATCACTTTCAGAACCAAGCAAAGTATCTGTTGAATGTAGATGATTTTGCAAATAAGTTAATTCTAGGTCTTTCTCACTTTTCGCTGGTCTCTTTACTGAGATCTTTGAATTTCCACGACCAAAAAGCCTAATATTGCCAACAAGTCTCTGTAAAAAAACAAATTCTGCTATTAGAAACGTATGACAATCTTAAATTGCACCGTTTTTCCTCACAGCTTATTCGAGATCTTGAACAAAAACGAAAGAGGGAGGTCGATCAAGCCATGAAAGAAATGGAAACCCTAAGAGAAGAGAATCAAGAGCTAAAACGCAAGCTGGAAGGTGCAAGATGCAGGATTAGGAATCTGGAATGCGATGCCACGACTATTAGACAAAAAATGCAGACTTTCGTTGAGAAGAGTAGCCATGATGACATGTTGATCAATGAACAGAGAGTAAGTTGATTGTTCTTGTTAATATTTCATTTCATGTTATAGGTACTGATAAATCTGATCAATACAATATGCGAAAGTTAGGTATCATCGACAATCAATCCAATTTAAAATTAGCGTGTATCCATTGAATATTATGTAGGTCTACACTTCACATAGATGTCTCTCTCTCTATTTAAATGGCCGAATAATTGGCAGACGAGGTTTGCGAAAATAATATTACGTACCTATTCTTTTCTTTCAGAATCAAATCAAAAGTTCAGAGCTATATTACCAAGAAATCCTAAAAGAAAACACAGCAAAAATGAACAAGATGAACACAGAAATCGTTGAATATCAAAAACTGATAAAGAACACCGATGCCAAAATAGATGCTTTACGAAAACAGGCTACAGAGAAGGCTACAAAAATTGAAGAATTGAGAGCACAACTTCTAAGATACGAGGAGTGTTCTCTACAGAGCATATTCTTTACTCCTATGAAAACTGCAACAGACAACGAAATAAAAAAACTATCAGAGTTAGTTGTCACATTAAACACGAGGCTTGACGAAGAGAGGCACAAATGGGAGGAGCTAGAACTTACCCACAGGAAAACGAAAGAAAAGAAGAAACGTTTAGAACGAAAAGTTGCCAGCATGGAGGAAGAAATCAGGTGTCTTAGAGACTCAAGAAGAGGTTCGAGAATTTCAAAATCATCCATGATAAAGGAGCACTTTGACTTCAATAATGGGTCTTCAACATTAGTAAAGAAAATGTCCTCAGTGACCGGGATGCCTGATAAACCTAGTGACAGTCCTACAGGTACCGATTCCCAAACAGGAGAAGAAACTCTTGATAGAGAAGACTTAAAGTTCAAACTAGAGTTAACAGAAGAAAAACTGAAAATTCTAGAGGATAAACTAAAAATGATTGAAGAAGAAAAACAATATGATTACAATCATTTGACGGAAATGATACAGACGTCGAAACAGTTATTCAATGAAGCATTGATGGTGTTACAAAGAGAGAAGTGCTTATGTTCCTAATTATTTTTATGTTGTATATTATATTTTTTATTTTCGTTAATTACATTAGTTTTGGATGAAATATGTATTTAATTTGTGCGCAAAACCTGAAATTAGATCTGTGTACTATATTGTAGAGTATCCAAAATCCAAATTAGGCATCCCACCAGTTTTCTCTAAAACGTGAAATAAACTTTGGACCCAGCTTCCATATCTGATAGCATAGAATTTAATTAAACGCGATTTAAATGCAACGACAGTGTAAAAAAATGAGCCACGTGAATCCGTAATGATTTAAGATTCAACATTTTAAATTCGTCACTTTTCTTATGCTAGCAACATTTTACCAGATTTTTTCTGATAGAAATTCGTCGTGATGTTGGCTACCCATAACCGCCGCCATTTGTCATTTTTTTGGCATGCGCGTACGGGGATGCTACGAAAATCGTGCTCTTGAGTGTTTTCTTACAATACCGAGTTTTGAACTTTGTTTGTGAATCGTGAAAACCCGTGTTTCTCTGTGAAATACCAGTGCGTATATATATTTGTTGTGTTTTTGTGTTAAAAACATTCATCATGAATAAAACTTGCGCAAGGTGTGAGAAAACAGTTTATCCGACTGAGGAATTGAAATGTTTGGACAAGGTAATTTTCACTTGAATTCCTTTTAAAGTCTATTGCAAACCGGTTAAAGGTTTTGATTGTATTTTTTAAGAGAATTGCGATAGGAATGTCTATTTAACACTGCTATAGAATGCAATTTCCAATGTTCTAAATTTCATCAACCGACTTAACTTTTTTCGTAACTATTGTCGTGTGCCGGGCACATCATTTCAGCCGGACGCGTGACTCATTAAATTATATAAATTGCTGCTGATATCATTGTGAGCTGTTTATAATACCGCATCTGTACTTGCATCGACCTTTTTAACTAATTAGAGTCGTCTTAGGCAATACATGACCTTGTGTCACATTATTGCATCGATTGTATTCAAATGAAAACTCTTGGAAGAATGGACCTAATACCTTTGCCAATTAGTTCAGTGATGAGATAAAATTTCCCGCGAATTGTTTACACTGACATCAGGCATTAACTTTTATCTTTTGATATCACTTGCCTAATACTTTATCTTTAAAGATAAGGACTCAAATTATGTGTGCACTGTACTGTTGTGTAGATTACGATAGTTTTGAATGTCATAAAGCGTATTTTTTGCAGATTATAAACAGCACATTGTTAGGTCAGAACTAAAAAAGACCAAAAATTTTGAGAGCCAGTTTTTGAGTTCTATGACATAGAATGACCAAAAATAAGGCTGAAATCATCAGAACACCTTCTACCGAGGACCAATGGTTCTTCTAAAAATTAGCACTGAAAGTCAGTCTCCAAAGTCCTGGTGACTCCAAAGTAGTCCAAAGCAAGATGACAGTTGTTCAAAACTTTGTTCATGTTTTAGTAACAGGCTGGCATTCCACAAATAGTTTTTTTGTACCAAACATAGACAAAAACAAACAAATGTGTGTACTAAAACATTTATTATGGTTTTAACAACCTGTTTTGAAACACCTGCACTTTTATAACACTTGGCATTCTGTAGAATTTCCTTAGGTCAAATTACTAACATAAATATGACATCTTCATTTATAAAAATATACAATTGTATATTATGCACATTATTTATGAGACAAAGTTAATATTTTCTCAGTCACCCACCATAGTATGAAAGCATACATACTTCAAATTTTTACTACAGACTAGCTTCTGCCAGCGGTTTCACCCGCATCCTGTGGGAACTACTTCCCGTACCGGGATAAAAAGTAGCCTATAGCCTTCCTCGATAAATGGGCTATCTAACACTAAAAGTTTTCAAATCGGACCAGTAGTTCCTGAGATTAGTGCGTTCAAATAAACAAACAAACTCTTCAGCTTTATAATATTAGTATAGATGAAAATTTTGGTGGAATACCTTGTGATTTTAGTTCATTCAAAGCCGAGCGGTTCAAATGATTATATGGTTAAGCAACACCTGTCACAGTTGTTCTGTGGACGGATAACCATCTGGTCATAATGAGTTTTTCCATGATTAGGAGGGCACAATAAACTGTAGGTCCCACAAGTAACCAGTCCTACCTAGAAATATTGGGTTGCTTCACTAACTAGGTTGAGTAGATCAGATGGGCAGTCGCTCCTTGTAAAGCACTGGTACTCAGCTACATCCAGTTAGACTGGAAGCCGACCCCAACATAGTTTGGATAAAGCTAGGCAGATGGCATTCAATAGAGCATCACAATTTTGAATTTTACCAACAGATCAAAATTATTCATGACTAGCTTCTGCCAGCGGTTTCATCTGCATCCCGTGGGAACCTCGGCACGGACCCGGATAAAAAGTAGCCTATAGTCTTCCTCGATAAATGGGCTATCTAACACTGAAAGAATTTTTCAAATTGGACCAGTAGTTCCTGAGATTAGCGCGTTCAAACAAACAAACAAACTCTTCAGCTTTATAATATTAGTATAGATATTCAAATTCAGAAATATTTGAATAGGCAGGTTTTGTCATAAGTAGTCAATGAAATGACTTTTTTGCCAAAATTAACATACAAGTTCCATCAATGTAAAGAGGTAGGTGTTTTGTGAGCTAAATTATGCTAATTTCAGTATCTGGTTTAAAATAAAATATTCCTTGCCTAAACTATATTGACCTTGATAGAAAATTCTTAGACTATTGATCTACCTCGTGTGTTCATAAGTTTTGAGACAAAATAAAAGTTGCATATCTTTTTAAATAATTAACTTATATTTATAAAAACAATAGTAAACATTAAGTAAATAGTAAGTAAAAATTAAATATAATTATTATTCAAAATGACCACCCCTGTTTTTAATACATGCCCTTAGACGATTTGGCCAGTCATCAATGGCGGCACGAATCTTTTCCAGAGGAATTCGCTTCGCTTCTCGGACAAGAGCTCGCTTAAGTGACTCCAAGTTTGGGTGGGACTTTCGGCAGGCTCTGAGCTCTAATTCGGTCCATAGAGAATAATCCAGCGGGTTGAGGTCGGGGCTGGAGGAGAGCCATTCATTCGCCGCAATGAAGGCCGGCACATTTTCCTTCAGCCAAGCTTGAGTGGTTTTAGCCTTATGGGATGGCGCCGAGTCTTGCTGGAAAACCCAATACTTGTTATGGAATAGGGTATTAGACAGGGGTTTCACAACAGTCTCTAGAATGTCACTTTGATAATTTTTGGCTTTCACCTTGACGCCTTGTTGGCAGAAATGAAGCTGAGTCACACCTTCGTACGAAACTCCCCACCATACCATGACACTAGCCGGATGATGAGTACGCGAGACATTCCGTGCTGAAGCTGGGACATCCTTGCTACTTTTGGCATACACTTTATTGTTTTGTCGGTTGAACTTTTCTTCGACAGTAAAGATTTTCTCGTTGGTGAAGAGTATCTTCCTCGCATCGTGTCTCCTAAGCAGTATTGGACAACGTTCGCGTCGCAATTGACGAAGGCGATCGTTTAAAAAGTGTACTTTCCTACGGCTATACGCCTTAACCTTGAGATCATATTTCAGTATTCTGTTGACTGAAACGCGCGAAATATTGGTCTGCAGAGCGAGTTTCTTCTGAGTGCGACATGGATTTCGGCGAAGTCGCTCTCGGATGATTTTAATGTTCGCAGGCGTCCTCACAGAGCGTGGACGACCACTTCTTTGCCGATCTTGTAAAGAACTTGTCTCCTTGTATCGTTTAATAGTGTAATACACGAAGTTACGGCTCACACCAAAACTTTTCAGTTCTCGGAAAATGTCCATAGGTTTTTTTCCCACCTTAAATAGTGAAATGACGGTCGCACGTAATTCTTTTGTTCCCTCCATTACGAGAAAATTTAAATAAAATAATCCGAAATCATAGATATTAAAAGTTAACATTCCAAATTCAAAATTAGAAAAAAGAAATATACAGCAGCCAGTAATTTTTATTTTATTTTTATAAGTAAAAAGTTTGTCTCAAAACTTATGAACACACGAGGTAATTTGAAGAAATTGTTGAAATATCCTAATTCAAAACTGTGTACTTGTTTTGAATCATCTCTGACTGTTCCTCTGACCTTTTTCTTTAATTCAGTTTATTAACAGCCAGTTTCTTCATCAAAAGTTAAAGCCAAAGTAAAAGTCAAAGTAATGTCTAAAGTAAAAGTAACGGTTAAATTCAAATTTTCTATGAATTTTGCTGTCACTTTAGCCTTGAAAAAACGAATTTGACCGTTACTTTAACTTTAGACATTACTTTAACTTATAGTAATGTTTTGTCCTACTGCTGGCCAAAAGTAAAAAAAAAGTAATACCTACTTGATTGTCATAATGATGAACAAATTCTTACTTTGTCCACTTGACAACCAACTTTCCAAAAAGTATTGTTTGTTTTTTTATTTTGTTACAGTTATCGGCACGGATATTGAGCCCTGACCTTCACCTGCGCAGAAGCGATTTATTGGTTTATTGCCTTATGTGTACAGTGCGCCAAGCGATCCCCACTCTTCCGCCGAGAGCTCAATATCCGTGCCGATAACTATATAGGTGTGGTTTTAAAAATTACCTATCTACAAAACAATAGCCTCATCACTTTGATTATATCTACATAGTATAAAACAAAGTCGGTTCTTCTGTCCCTATGTCCCTCTGTACGCTTAAATCTTCAAAACTACGCAACCGATATTCATGCGGTTTTTTTAAATAGATAGAGTGATAGAGGAAGGTTTATATGTATAATAACATACATTAAATAGTGCCGAAATACTGTTAACTCGTGCGAAGCCGGAACGGGTCGCTAGTTTATCATAATTTGTAAAGGAAAAGTTTATATATGTGTTAGTTATTTCTTGGCCTGCAAACTTAACAGACCTTTGTAACTTAGAAATAACAGAGCTTATTATCTTATATACTTTTCATTTATGTGGCGCGGTGGAACGTAGGTGAAAACAGGCAGTAAACCCATTACCATAATACCTTACCTAATCCCTAAACAAATATGACAATTTCGTTTTTTGCCATAACCCGTGTGTCACTTTACGTTTACCTTAATTGTTTTATTACACTATTATCCTTATTAAAATCGATTAGTCATAGTATTAAGTCACCATAGCATCATAGTTAGGTCATCATCATCATCATCTCAGCCATAGGACGTCCACTGCTGAACATAGGCCTCCCCTTAGATCTCCACAGATACCTTTTGTAGGCGACCTGCATCCTGCATAGTTAGGTCATATATGTAGTTATTATTTATGGTAAATTAAAGTCGTAAAAGGTGTAATATATCCTTGTACACATATTAAAGCCACTGGTAATGAATTAATCCCTAGCTAGTAAATTTATGAACATTACAAGCCACACTAAAAGGAGACCAAAAAAAAAAGCAAACATGAACATATATTTTCGACCAAAATATAAATGGGTTTTATCAGTTTATCTTATTTGCAGTATTAAGTAAACCATACTCTGATAAAAATCACATTTTGATTGGTTCACTTTTATTATCTAGAAAAAATACTACTACAAAAAGTTACCTGCATACTTTTTTTATGCACATAAACTATATTTAAAAAAAAAATCATAATTGTTACAAAATTAAGAAAACAAACCCAAAAAGATATGATTCCGGCCAGGATCGAACTGGCGGCCTTCTGCGTGTAAAGCAGATGTGATAACCACTACACCACGGAACCAGTTGAATTCTCGCTCCAAATTCGCATTCACATAGCACACTCACTTTCGTTTTTACATGCTGTTACGTCACAGTACAAAATTGGACAAGGTATCATTGTACACACAAATATGCGACCATTCATGACTTTGTACCATGCAATGTTGTGTGTAATATTCAAATGCTTTCCTTGATAAGAAAGTGCGAGTATTTTCATTAGCCTGTAATAAGACTATAATTTTACCCGCGGCTTTGTCAATGTTCGCGAAAAATTATATAAAAATACCTGTTATTAAAAAAAATGTCTAAGAGTTATTTTTTTAATATGATGCAAATGGGCCTTAGTTTTGAATACAGCTATGTACGGACATGGAAGTGGAACAAAGTAAAAAATATAACGATAACATTATTTTTTTTTTTGCTTTCTTAATCAAAATCGCTGTAACTTTTGTTTTTGAAATTTTAGTCTGAGTAATGACGATAAAATATTTTACTTACCTATCTATTTAAAATATCTAAGATATCTAATAGGACCTTAATTAATATCATTTGAAATCGCGATTGCGTCAAACAACGTGATTGCTTATTTATCATTGTAATGCTAAAAGTGGTTATCTATCGATTCTATGCTAAATATTGCTCTGAATTACTTAGCACTGGTTGTACTCCGTTTTTAGGATTCCGTACCCAAAGGGTAAAACGGGACCCTATTGTTTTCGCTCCTCTGTCCGTCCGTCCGTCCGTCTGTTACCAGGCTGTATCTCGTGAACCGTGATAGTTAGAGAGTTGAAACTTTCACAGATGATGTATTTTTGTTGCCGCTATAACAACAAATACCGAAAACTAGAATAAAATAAATATTTTTCCCATACAACTAACGTGATTTTTTGCTGGTACGGAACCCTTCGTGCGAGAGTCCGACTCACACTTGGCCGATTTTTGACGAAATCAATTGTTTTGTTCAGAATTAAAAGTTATTTTCTATTGTTTTTCTGACCATTCCTATGAATGCAATACAAGTAGGTATGTAATAATGCTTCGGCAACCAATGTTCAACCTACATAAGAGAATTCCTAATTCCTATTGCTGAGTAGCTGGAAGAGATTTCTTTTGAAATAAGCTATACATACAATGTGACCTCTGTATAGTGGTCTAGGAGTTTCTCAATTTGACCTATGTTTGTGCGTCACTTTTGACTGAACCGGTGTTGATGCGGTGATAGTTATCGGCACGGATATTGAGCCCTGACCTTCACCTGCGCAGAAGCGATTTATTGGTTTATTGCCTTATGTGTACAGTGCGCAAAGCGATCCCCACTCTTCCGCCGAGAGCCCAATATCCGTGCCGGTAACTATATCAGCATAGTATTTCTTAGACTCTCTTCTCAGAAGGCACGTTAAGTCCTGGCTGCCATTTGAACATCTTTATCAGTCGTTTTGGGTAGTCAGAAGCCATAAAATTCTTTATTACACAACTTAATTCTCTGTTGAAACACAAACAAAATAAATATCATATTTCCTATCAATAGCTCGTTAACGCAGTCGACTGAACTCACAATATAATATAATAAGGTATCAATGAATAATACCTAGGCATTAGGTAACCAGATAACGAAACGTTTATCGCAACATTGCAAACAAATGTAGCGTGAAAGTGTAGCTTTAAGTTACGTTTTAGAAACTAGCTGCGGACTGCATGAAATCGGCCGTAGCACGGGCAATCGCCTTCAGTTCATCACTATCTGCGTAGCCTTTTCTCAACTATGTTGGGGTCGGCTTCCAGTCTAAACTGATGCAGCTGAGTATCAGTGTGCCAGATGGAGTGACTTTAGTGTTGCAAAAAAACCGTTTTTTTTTTCTAATGTTTAAAAAAAAACCTGATAAAAAACTGTTTTTTTTCTGGGCCTTGTTTTTTCAAGAGTATAATTACTCTAAAATTGTTAGGGCATTTACCGTTAAACATTAATACCTAAGATTACATAATAGAGTCTTAAGTTTATTCTTGAATCTACGGTACTTTTCTGATAAAACAGTACTAACATTTCATAAAAATATTGGCAACATTCATTGATATTAACTCAACGCAAGGGAAATTTTGAAAATTGAACTAAAACGTAGGCTAGAAAAAAAAAGAAATTAGAAAAAAACAATGATGCAGTTTTTTTTCATGTTTTTTTTTTCAATAAAGTGAAAAAAAAACAAATCGTTTTTTTTTTTCATTTTACATCACTATGACTGCCTATCTGACCTCCACAACCCAGAGACCCATCAACTTATCATGCTTTCGATCGATTCACGCGATTTTGACTTACTGCGGGTTTCAATACCCACTTTATCCGTTAGGCACAAACTCTGCCAGTCGCTCTTGAAGTTCGCAGACGCCCTCAGTTATCGTCGGATTTCATGCAGCAGCTCACTTTCAAAACGTACCTTAACAAACCATAGACACAAGCACGTTGTGTCGTTGCAAATGGCGGTAATTAGCCGCCATTTTTGACAGTTACGACTTTGACGTAACAGTTTTTATTGGGGCGCGAAAGTTTTTTATAGACCCACCGACTAATTTAGCGCTGTTGGCTCAAAAATGTTGCCAATTTAAGGCCTAATTTCACCGACAACATAAACATACATATTATCAGTTTTCTTATAACTGTTTTCTTTGAAAATTTTACGTTTAAGTGGTAAGTTGTTTTAAGAAAACTGACGTTTCTATGGTCGGTGAACTTTGACCTCAGATACTTACCAAGAAGGACTTAAAACTTAATAGACTGCCTTTCAAAATAATCTTCAATACTCCTAAAATTACATAATGAAAATAATAAACACGTATGTACAATTAAACAAGCTTCAACACAGACGTTCGTTAAAAATGTGCTAAAAATCACCAATGTATTTAAAAATTAGTAAAGCCTGACATTTGATACAGCCTGCTATTTAGGACTCTTTCGTAATAGTATAACTTGTAATAAATAAAAAGTCGTTAGAATTCGTTCAGCCATTTCAATTCATTAGTGGTAGTGTGAAGAAATTTTCGCTGATTGGGTTGATAGAAACGATTCGTGGTTTCTCCGTTTTACACATAATTTTATTCTCCATGGCCTTTTTTGACGCTGTAAGTCATAAGATGATCAGTGAATCTTCCGGGAGTGTAAATAATGTTTCAAATAGATTCAGTAGTTTCGTAGAATTTATGGTACAAATAAACAAAAAAAATCCCTCTTCATTTTATTACTACTTAGTATATATTTTCTCATTACAACGTAGCAAAAGCAATATTTCAATATCACGCATAAATAAGAAATTCAACAAACTTAATAGAGCAGAAAATGTAACATTCGTGAAATATCGTGTCTATGTTTGTGGCTTTCGTAAATAAATATTGTTTACTCACATCTATGGACTTAGCTAGCAAGGTCGAATGATAAGTTTTTATGTGTAAGATAACATATTATGGGGGCACCTTCCCATGGCATGGTGCTCTTGATAAAAATCCATTCAAGTGTCATTTTTGTGTCCTTAATTTTTTTGTTCGCGAAGCGTAGGAAACTTTTTGCAGACATTACCCCTTTTAATATCACAAACTTAATCTACCCCCTACAGCTTTACAAACTTAGTCTTTTTACTAGCTGTTTCCCGCTGTTTCACCTGTTGAAAACTACTGAAGAGTGAACCATTCCAACTGAGAAATAATCTCTCGGTTTAAATAAATCCGTTCAGTAGTTTCGGAGCCTGCAAACAAACAAACAAAAAAATGATTCCTCTTTATTCTATTAGTATAGATAGATAGTATAGCCACAGACTACTTAATAGTTATGAACTAGATATTAGATATAGAAAGTTATTATTTTCAATCATCATCCTCCGAACCTTTTTCCCAACTATGTTGGGGTCGGCTTCCAGTCTAACTGGATTCAACTGAGTACCAGTGCTTTACAAGAAGCGACTGCCTATCTGACGTCCTCAACCCAGTTACCCGGGCAACCCCTTGGTTAGACTGGTGTCAGACTTACTAGCTTCTGACTACCCATAACGACTGCCAAGGATGTTCAATGACAGCCGGGACCTACAGTTTAACGTGCCATCCGAAACACAGAAAGTTATTCTTTCCAATACAAAACTGAATTCCTCTATCCAAAATTCTCACTCCCCCTCCCCCAATATATGACAATGAACAGTTGCAATCGCGAGGGGAGTGATGCCCATTAATCTTTATCTATGGGGAGCGATATCGTCTATTCTTAGATATTAACAAAATGTTACAATTTTGGTTGGCTTTCAAAACTATAACTAGTAAATATTTGGTAATCTGTGCTATGACTGCCACAGTTGAAGTTGAGTGTCGAAAGTACCTCGTGTGTTCATAAGTTTTGAGACAAACTTTTTACTTATAAAAATAAAATAAAAATTACTGGCTGCTGTATATTTCTTTTTTCTAATTTTGAATTTGGAATGTTAACTTTTAATATCTATGATTTCGGATTATTTTATTTAAATTTTCTCGTAATGGATGGAACAAAAGAATTACGTGCGACCGTCATTTCACTATTTAAGGTGGGAAGAAAACCTATGGACATTTTCCGAGAACTGAAAAGTTTTGGTGTGAGCCGTAACTTCGTGTATCACACTATTAAACGATACAAGGAGACAAGTTCTTTACAAGATCGGCAAAGAAGTGGTCGTCCACGCTCTGTGAGGACGCCTGCGAACATTAAAATCATCCGAGAGCGACTTCGCCGAAATCCATGCCGCACTCAGAAGAAACTCGCTCTGCAGACCAATATTTCGCGCGTTTCAGTCAACAGAATACTGAAATATGATCTCAAGGTTAAGGCGTATAGCCGTAGGAAAGTACACTTTTTAAACGATCGCCTTCGTCAATTGCGACGCGAACGTTGTCCAATACTGCTTAGGAGACACGATGCGAGGAAGATACTCTTCACCGACGAGAAAATCTTTACTGTCGAAGAAAAGTTCAACCGACAAAACAATAAAGTGTATGCCAAAAGTAGCAAGGATGTCCCAGCTTCAGCACGGAATGTCTCGCGTACTCATCATCCGGCTAGTGTCATGGTATGGTGGGGAATTTCGTACGAAGGTGTGACTCAGCTTCATTTCTGCCAACAAGGCGTCAAGGTGAAAGCCAAAAATTATCAAAGTGACATTCTAGAGACTGTTGTGAAACCCCTGTCTAATACCCTATTCCATAACAAGTATTGGGTTTTCCAGCAAGACTCGGCGCCATCCCATAAGGCTAAAACCACTCAAGCTTGGCTGAAGGAAAATGTCGGCCTTCAGTGCGGCGAATGAATGGCCCTCCTCCAGCCCCGACCTCAACCCGCTGGATTATTCTCTATGGACCGAATTAGAGCTCAGAGCCTGCCGAAAGTCCCACCCAAACTTGGAGTCACTTAAGCGAGCTCTTGTCCGAGAAGCGAAGCGAATTCCTCTGGAAAAGATTCGTGCCGCCATTGATGACTGGCCAAATCGTCTAAGGGCATGTATTAAAAACAGGGGTGGTCATTTTGAATAATAATTATATTTAATTTTTACTTACTATTTACTTAATGTTTACTATTGTTTTTATAAATATAAGTTAATTATTTAAAAAGATATG
Organism: Helicoverpa assulta; assembly: GCA_963856015.1. Taxonomy (NCBI): domain Eukaryota; kingdom Metazoa; phylum Arthropoda; class Insecta; order Lepidoptera; family Noctuidae; genus Helicoverpa; species Helicoverpa assulta. The sequence goes on from CAWLCW010000022.1 coordinate 5,312,085, forward strand.
CAACTTTTATTTTGTCTCAAAACTTATGAACACACGAGGTATAGAATGGTTAAGAAAACTCATCATTTAGCCTAGCCTCTACCCTGAGTTAAGAAAACTATAGTCCGTATTAAAGATTAGATTTTGCAAATCGACATATGCACTTGGTAACGCATGCATGGATGTTAGAGGAAAAATAAAAAAGTAAAAACAAAGAATTGCATGAACTATCCTAAAGTTTTTCCAGGTTTACATAGAAAATTTCAAATACAAAGATTCAAAAATTGGAAAGACCAAGAAATATAAAAAAACCATTGCAAAGAGACAGCGTAGAGCCATCTGAACACATCTTTACTTTTATACTCAAAATCATAAAAAAAAGAGTCGGTTAGCTCAAACAGGCTAATCTCAGGAACTGCTAGACTATTTATAGTAACCAAGCATATGTCAACATTGGTGTGCGTTGAAGCGTCAAGAGTCATTGTGCTCACGCTCATAGCCGTGACGAAATGATGGTACTTCGGTATCTTTAGGCCTACCGAGTGTTCTGTTCTCACATCAGCGCTTAAAGGTTTGGTGTTGCTAGTTTATGACATTGACCCAGAAAAGCGAGAGTTAACAGTCAAGGGAATCCTTTTCAAATTACTCCTGTCGTCGTCGTTTCAGACGAAAGACGTCCACTTTTCTATACTAATATTATAAAGCTGAAGAGTTTGTTTGTTTGTTTGTTTGAACGCGCTAATCTCAGGAACTACTGATCCGATTTGAAAATTTCTTTCAGTGTTAGATTTATCGAGGAAGGCTATAGGCTTTTTTATCCCGGTACGGGAAGTAGTTCCCACGGGATGCGGGTGAAACCGCTGGCAGAAGCTAGTCGAGAATAAAATTTATTTCCAAATTACTCTTATCTGTTCTTAATTTTTGTCGCGCAACAAGTTAACATTCGACACAGCATAAACATAAACTTTTGACCTGAGTATAAAATTGTTTCGAAATTCAGAAATAGAAGCCTCATTTTTTTATTACGTTCAACTGTTTACTGAATTTCCCAAATGTCTCATCACTAATTATTACGCATCGAACATTTGACACATAAACATACATATGTATATTATTATACGAAATATACAACTACGTGTTAATTAGAATTCCTCTGGGAATTTGCGTGACGTGTCTTCCAAGTGTGACTAACGTCCCCTATGTCATCGGGCAACGGGCGCGCCTTCAGAAACTATTCATTGATTTAATAAATTCAATTCAGAGCAGTATGTCTTGCGGTCAATGCGCCATCTTCTTTACTTGATGCCGTGAAACTGAAGTGTTTGTATTTGTAAGCTCTAATTTGTTTGTAAGCGCTAATCTTAGGAACTACTGGACTGATTTGAAATAATGTCAGGGTTAGATAGCACATGTATTCACAAATGAAAGGTTAGGTTAGCCGATTGCGTGAATTAGTGTCCTCGGTTGAAACTGCTGGCGAAAGCTAGTGTCACATAAAAAGAGGATTTAACTTCCGAATGAGTGGGAAACTCGTTAGTTTTCAGTGATTGGTAGCTATTAATTTAGATTTACTTGTACAAGCTTCCGCACTGTGGCTGATTGCGCATACATAAATAGTTAACATGTATTCAGTAATTATAATGTTACAGGAAAATATGTCATTTTGAAGCTAGCAAAATACCCCTTATTTATAAGAGTACAGTCGTAAACAGCTGTTCGCCACAATATAGAAAGTATCAAGGAAAGCATAACAGCGAGACGGACCGGGTCGCGTGGCGCCTACGGTTAAAGCCAAAGTTCACCGACAATATAAACGTCCGTTTTCATAAAACAACCGTTTACTTTAAAAATTTGACGTGAAAATTCTTAGTAAATAGTGGTTTAAGAAAACTGACTATTTTTTTGGTGAACTTGTGCCTTATGTTTTTTTGTGGGAAGTCATCAAATGACTCCTCTCGCTGTGGGTGCAGCGTGAGGGAGTGTCAGACTCTTACTGACTAAACCCATCATGTTCCTTCTTAAGCCCTTTATAGGGCCGCGGTAACTCTTTCGAACAATCCCACAGGTTTTGACCGTCATGTATTTATTATGGCGAGATTCCACCAAAATTTTTTTGAACAAAAAGTATGTACGCGTCGGCGCAAGTCCACAACTAGCATGTGTTCGCACACAAAGGTTGCAATTTCGCGGACATTTTAGAAATGTTCGCACACAATTTGTAAGGCTCTAGACAGACGGACTGCATTTCGACTGCAATCCAACTGCAATTTGCAGTTCAAGGGCAGTTTGAATGCAGTTGAAACGATTGCAATAGAACTGCAAATCAACTTCAGAACACGACTGCACGCCGACTGCATCCCAACTGCAATCGGACTGCACGTTTGACTTGCAGTTCTATTGCAGTCGTGTCAACTGCATTCAAACTGCCCTTGAACTGCAAATTGCAGTTGGATTGCAGTCGAAATGCAGTCCGTCTGTCTAGAGCCTTACTGTTCAAGCGAGTAGACCAGAAAATACATTTATGTGCGTCACACTGCCTTGTGGGGAATTTCGCCTTTTAAGTCCATATTTCCTTATAATGATTGATACATTAAACAATAGTTCCATTATATTGCAGGATGTCGAATACAAAAAAGATGGACCTATCCGGATGATTGATTCATTTGATCGTTCCATCCTTTTCGATTTCCAAACGATGTATTTTGTACTGCAATTTGGGTATTACTTATAAGTTTTTAACTGCCTCGTTGGTCTAGTGGTCGCAAGCGCGGCTGCTGTGCCCGAGGTTCGAGGGTTCGATTCCCGGGTCGGGCCGAAATCGCTTTGTGGGTTTTCTTAAAACTTTCACAAAGCAGCCCGTAGTCTGGAAGTTGGTGATTGATTCACCCGTGCATCGGAGAGCACGTAAATGTCGGTCCTGCGCCTGATCTCTTTCCGGTCGTGTCGGATTGCCGTCCCATCGGGTAATGAGAGTGAAGGAATAGTGAGTGCACCTGTGTCTGCGCAAATGCTCGTGCACTATAATATGTCCTGCGCAGCTGGCTGATCTCCTTAAATGAGAACAGCCGCCGTGGCCGAAATTGGCCGTGGACGCCATTATCATTATAAGTTTTTAAGCATCCTACTAATACTGTAATCGTGAAAGTCTGTATGTGTGAATGTTTGTTCCTCTTTCACACAAAATCTACCATTGATGAAACTTGGCAGTACTTACTATTACAACAATACAGCAAGGTTATAGTAATCGGCACGGATATTGGGCTCTCGGCGGAAGAGTGGGGATCGCTTTGCGCACTGTACACACAAGGCAATAAACCAATAAATCGCTTCTGCGCAGGTGAAGGTCAGGGCTCAATATCCGTGCCGATAACTATACTTTTTATCTCAGTCTTACCAAGGGGTACCGGTTTCCCCGGGTAACTGGGTTTAGGAGGTCAGATCGCGCAGCTGGTACTCAGCTGCATTCGGATAGACTGGAAGGTGATCCCAAGGGACGCGGGTGAAACCACTGAATGAAGTAATATATGTATACTATTCATAAACTACACCAGATGGTCACAATATAGAAAGTAGCAAGTTAACCATGACTGACCCGTTAACGTAAGGTTAAGAGTCGGTTGCACAACGCTAATCTTTTGTTAGTAGACGTCAGTTTGACACTCAATTACGCATTTATTGTTGTTTGTGCTTTAGGGTACAAATGTGTGCATCTGCTGTCTATGGTGATTCACATGGCTATCTACCTCGTAACCATCAGTCTATAAATTTTATAGTCAACTAGCTTCTGCCAGCGGTTTCACCCGCATCCCGTGGGAACTACTTCCCGTACCGGGATAAAAAGTAGCCTATAGCCTTCCTCGATAAATGGGCTATCTAACATTGAAAGAAATTTTCAAATCGGACCAGTAGTTACTGAGATTAGCGCGTTCAAACAAACAAACTCTTCAGCTTTATAATATTAGTATAGATTAAATAGTCAATAAAGCCAAGAACTCTGTTTTTATCCGATTAAAAAAAGGAGGAGGTTCTGAATTTGAACTGTCACAGTTGAATGGCTGAACCGAATAAGATGTAATTCGAGAACAAAATATTTAGAACCCCTGTAATGGTAACTAAACCGTGGGAAAGAGTTTGTCCCAAAAGAATCGATAAACTTTTGACGTCTTAAAGTTTTTTTTTGCAAATAGGCCTTTGCAGGCTCATACAAAAATTATACACTCAGTTGCATAGTTCCAAGCAATGGATCCTATCGATGGATAAACACCGACAAGAAACTCCATAATCCAAAAAAACATCTTCAAATTACTGGATTAACTTTCAAAGTACATTAAACTTTAAACCACACATGTTCATTTACTTTATACTCTCTTTAAAAATAAAAGAGTCAAGTATCAGCTGTAGTTCGTTCAAGCGCTTTGTACGCATTGTCTTGTCCGCTATATTGCTTTCTTTGGGTCACGTCTTCTTGAATGGACGATTGTAATTTTAATGTTTGTACGTTGAAGAAATTACAGAAGATCCTTCTTAAATTATTTTTAACGACATTTGTAAGCTTGTTCTTCTGATACTAATTCATTATTATAAAACTCAAAAGCTTGTTTGCTTTAACAAACTAATCTCAGAACTACTGGTCCGATTTGAAAAATATTTTATTGTACTAGATAAATGGATATCTAGTAAGGCTGTGCTAAGTATTTCCCACGCGGCGGGCCATAGACTACATGTATCAAATTATTTCGCCGCATCTTTGTTTGCGATAAACTCAAAATACTGAAGAACTGGACCGTTTTTCATGTAATTTGCACGAATGGATGAGCGATTAAATCATGCTGAAAGCTTTTTGATATAAAATTAAAGCATCAATCAGTATCAAAATCAAGATAGTCAAGTTACTTTTTAGATCGTATGAGATCATGTATGATTTAGTTTTATAAATAAACCATATATCATTTCTATAACAGAAATCATAACAGCGGTTCACCTTAACCCGAGTTTACCTCAACCTTATACGGTGCGCTCAACAGTACAGTTAGACAGTTTTATCTCGACATCTAAGTAAACTGTGCGATTGAACGCTACGCGCCAGAAATTGGGTCAAATAAGTTATTTTATTTATTGCTGTGCTGTTACTTGAGAATTAGTTTTTATTTCTGTCTGTCTTTGAGATTTTGTTTTTTATTTCGTCTTGATAAACTTCTTTTTTTTTACTGACTTCCCACAAAATATGTTCTCAACTTGTTTGTGTTGTTATTGTATTTTTTTAAATACAAGCATTGATTAATGTGTTAAAACTGTGTATTCTACTACAAGCTGTTCACATCGATTCAATCCGTGCATCGGGGGAACTACATAGGTACTTCCCGCACCCGGTTAAGCAGTAGGTAGCTTCTGTCCTTTCTCGAGGCTTTCTTTGTACCAAAACTAAATTTCAGTTACATCGGCTCAGTATTTTTGTGATGAAAGCACTACAGGCAGAGTTTCTTACGCATTTATTTACTTACTGAAATAAACCAAATCAAATCATTTATTTCATGTAGGCCTTTACAAGCACTTATGAACGTCAAAATTATAAACAAGTTTGATCCTAGTTGCCCATTCCAAAAGTAGCTTCGTATGGAGAAGAAAGGGCAAGAAACTCCATGGTTACTCTTTTTGAAAACATAATAGGTGTTACATTTGATAATAACGTAAAAAAGAAGTGCTTATAATATTTTTTGGGTTGACTCTGAGAAAGTTATACAATGCAAGTTGAACTAGGAAGTTATATGAGAAAATTATTATACAAACAAATTTTGGAAAACCTGGATCGTAGGTATATTCCAGGCCGAATCTTCAGTGAACACTTTTCAAAAATACCAGTATCATACTAAACCATTCTAATACAGTTTATATCCACGATCTCTAAACGAGTACCATCCTGCACAATTGTGTTCAAACTGGGTCAATTCTGTTGTACTTGACCGTACATATTAGTGGCACTATTGTTAGCTCAGGCTAGTTTATTACCTTTCTTGGTACTGGGTAAATTAAGTTTTATAGGTATAATGCGTAATTTAAGCCATGGATATGGTCCAAATTATAGTAATGTTGTGAAGCTGAAAAGTTCGTTTGCTTGAACGCACTAATCTCAGGAACTACTGGACCGAATTGACAAGAGAAAAGCATTACCAGACGATTTATCGAGGAACGCTATGCTATAGGCTATTTTTTATCCGGGTGCGCGGAGTAGTTCCAAGGGACGAGGTTGCAACCGCTGGCTAACTTTTCAGCTTTTCACAATAACCAAGGTCTGAATGTATACACCTTTAGAATAGAACATCGATGAAAAGTTGTTTATAAAAAAAACCTTCAAAACACTAATTATTTACCAGTTCCTAATATGATTTTATTTCTAAGATATGATGAAAGAAAAAAAGAAAGAAAAAACCATTTATTTAACACACAAATGCACGCTACTCTCGTATGTTTAAAACTACAATAGACTAGAAACTTGTGGGATCTAGGGCTTATGTAGATTGAAATAAGAAGTACGCTGTTCTGACTTAGGCATAATTTACCTACATACTTATACTGTAAAATATTATACATACCTACTTAGCTGAATGGTTTGTTACCTTGATGAAAATCTTGGAATCTTAATTTGTTACCCACTTCTCGGTCTTCGATTAGGATGAAAGACAATACATGACTAGCTAAGAAGCGTAACAAAAAGCGTGTTTTTTAGTTCTAAACTATTTTTTTAGTGTGGTTGTCAAAAAGGATAAGGTTCTTAATTTTTGTGTCTTTTTATTGTATTTTACTAAATTGTAGGATGGATTTATGAGAGATCTCTTGATTCTGCTACTAGTTGTACGTCGCGGTTTCTCACACATAGACTATGTCTCTTATCATATTCCCCGGACCTGATAATACCTATTTAGAATCTTTGTTCTGTTACAGCCTTTTTTATCGTCCCACTGCTGGGCACAGGCCTCCTCTCACACGGAGAAGGATTGAGCATTAATCACCACGCTTGCTCAATGCGGGTTGGTGATTTCAGACTAAATAGTCCAGGTTTCCTCAAGATGTTTTCCTTCACCTTTTTATCAGCCATTGGTGTCCAAGATATACTTAGAAAGTACATAAAAACTTAGAAAAGTTGCATTGGTACTTGCCTGAACTAGAATCGAACCCACGCCCTCATACTCGAGAGGTTGGTTCTTTACCCACTAGGCCACCACTATCTGTGTACCTTTTATTTAAATCAGTTTAGTAGCTTTGGTTATGTAGTAACTACATATGTATTTAGTAATCATTGGTATTTTATTAACGTTCGACAGACAGCCAGCCAGACTTACATTCACATTTTTTATATTAGTAACCTAATGGATTTATCGATGTTATACAAATAACTCCCTAGATTCTTGATTGTAATCTGAATCACTTAAACAGTCGAATTTTCAGTGAACCCTTTTCAAAAATACCCAGTATCATACTAAACCATTCTAATACAGTTTATATCCACGATCTCTAAACGAGTACCATCCTGCACAATTGTGTTCAAACTGGGTCAATTCTGTTGTACTTGACCGTACATATTAGTGGCACTATTGTTAGCTCAGGCTAGTTTATTACTTTTCTTGGTACTGGATAAATTAAGTTTTATATAATGCGTAATTTAAGCCATGGTTATGGTCCAAATTATAGTAATGTTGTGAAGCTGAAGAGTCCGTTTGCTTGAACGCACTAATCTCGGGAACTACTGTACTGAATTGACAAAAGAAAAGCATTACCAGACGATTTATCGAGGAACGCTATGCTATAGGCTATTTTTTAACCGGGTGCGCGGAGTAGTTCCAAGGGACGAGGTTGCAACCGCTAGCTAACTTTTCAGCTTTTCAAAATAACCAAGGTCTGAATGTATACACCTTTAGAACAGAACATCGATGAAAAGTTGTTTATAAAAAAAACCTTCAAAACACTAATTTTTACCAGTTCCTACTCAGATTGTATTACTAAGATAAGATGCATGCTACCTTGTATGTTTAAAACTACAATAGACTAGAAACTTGTGGGATCTAGGGCTTATGTAGATTGAAATATAAAGTACGCTGTTCTAACTTAGACATAATTTACATATCTATAGGTACTATAGAATATTATGTAGCTGAATAGTTTGTTTGGTAGATGAATGCACTAATCTCAGGACCTACTGGTTAAATGTGCCAAATGCTTTCAGTATCAGAAACCATTTTATCGAGGAAGGCTATAGGCTTCTTATTATTTCGTATTGGGTAGTGGTACTCCCGGGATCCTTCTCCGTGTGAGAGGAGGCCTGTGCCCAGCAGTGGGACAATAAAGGCTGTTACAGTAACAGTAATTCCCGGGATATGGGTGAAACCGCGTTGAACAGACAGTATCTGTCTATTTATTTATTGTGTAAATTCATGTCATCTGTCTTTAAAATGTATATTTTTTTGGCCATTTATCACTATTGCTCACTAACATCCATGCTACATAACTACTTCCTCATTAAACATGATAATTAAAAAATAAACAGCGCGCCTAGGAAAATGGAAAGTGTGTTTAGTTAGTCCTAAATGTAGGGCGAGTTAACTGGGTCAAAGAAATCTGGTGCAGGTCAGATACTTGTTGCAGTCTTCGGTTACGCACATAATAATATAAACCATATTATTGTCCTACTCCAGGGCTGCGGTCTCTTCTCATACAGAGAAGAAATGAAGTTAATCATCACGCTTGCTCAAGGCGGATTCAGACTTGAAAGTTTAAGTATCCTAAAGATGTTTTCCTTCATCTTTATAATAATGGCGTCCACGGCCGATTTCGGCCACGGTGGCTGTTCTCATTTAAGGAGATCAGCCAGCTGCACAGGACATATTATAGTGCACTAGCATTTGCGCAGACACAGGTGCACTCCCTATTCCTTCACTCTCATAACCCGATGGGACGGCAATCCGACACGACCGGGAAGAGATCACAAGCAGGACCGACATTTACGACATTTATTCACCTTTAATCAGTCAATTTAGTACAAATACTATCTAAAGTCTGAGAAAGGATGTAGGCTACATTTTATCAGGGTGCTGGTGTATTTCCCTCGGGACGCTTGTAGAACCATGGGGAACTGACAGTATTAAGAGCCTTGAATGTCCATGTCTTTCCACCGGCAGTAGAAACGAGCTTATATCTTATAATATATATTCTCCACAAAGAGTGTGTTCAGTATGAAACTACATAGATGGATGAAAAAGAGGAAGACCGAAAAATATGGATTGCATGAGTGGTAACATGAATAATATTTCACTACAAGAAAATTGGCTTCACTTTCGCCTTCTAAATATCCGGAATTCTGTAGTCCAGTGTGCATGGTAGAGAAATTAAGGAGTGTGTAAAGTATAATAGTATAAAGGTCGCCGGAAGACGCTGGATGCAGGTCGCCTTCAACAGGTATCTGTGGAGATCTAAGGGGGAGGCCTATGTTCAGCAGTGGACGCCCTATGGCTGAGATGATGACGATGATGAAAGTATAATGGCTGACCGAGAGGAATCCCAAAGACTCCTTCCTTGGAACTGTGCACCTAAATCTTAACGTTACGTAAGAACTTGTAATAGGTATGTATGAACGAAACCGAAAAATATATAGCTTGCCCTAAATAAAACTGGGAACGGATCAGGAAGAAGAAACTTTCAAATAAAAACATCAACGTTGCCGTAACCGATTTGCCAATCTGCTCAAAATAACACAAACCAATCAGCGACAGGAAATGTGTCTGCCATAAGGAATGGACGATATAATAGCGTTTCTATTTAAAATTCAGTTCACATCGTCAAAAATAAACGTTGACAATGTTGCATAAGGCAGTCAATATCTTTTATATAAATATAAGAGCTGACGAGTTTGTTTTAACGCGCTAATCTCAGGATATGCAGGTCCGAATTGAAAATTATTTTATTCTTAGATAATTCATTTATTGAGCAATACTTTTGATCCAGGTTCGCGAAGTAGTTCCCACAGGACACTAAAATCGTTGAAGGAATAAATAGTTGTTTGTTTAACCGGTTAATCTCGGTAATAGCTGGCCCAATCTTGACGAGACTTTCACTGAAAGAAAACCAATGATGTAAGGAGTAACTTTGTTACAAAAATACTACTATTTTATAGCGCTTCCCCACTTCAAAATATTACATAACACAAGCAGAGCCATGAACCAAAGATAGTTAAACATAATCCTGTAACGGAAACACCAATGTTTGCATTACGAGTTATTTGCGAAGACTTACTCATTATACAAAGGGGGCCATTTATTTCTCTGCTATTATTTTAACTGCTTTACAAGCTGTTTCGTTTGGTATATGTAACAACTGTAAATTAGCCATTATTTCGAAATGTAAAGTAATAGGTTTTGTCAAATTGACACCTTTGCCAATAGGAGAAGTAAGTACATCTTATTAAAAAAATATATTTACCTCAAAATCTGTACATTATATGTTAAAAAAAAGAAAACTAAAAACTAATAAAGGGCGTCGAAAAATTGATCCTCATCGCTGTCACCCGGCAGTGTACCCAAAAGGCTGGCTGCATTTCCACGTTGAATGGCAATGCTTAAACGTTGGGTGAAATAAAAGCCACCCCTTTGGTCACAAGAAGTCTTATTTTTATGTGTAATCGTAAGGTGAGATTCTACCACCGATGTTGCACTGTGAAGCATACACATTTTTCTGGTGTACTCGCTCTAGCAAACAATAACAAATTGTGTGCAAACATTTCTAAAATGTCCGCGAAATTGCAACCTTTGTGCGCGAAAACAATGATAGCAGTGGACTCGTGTCGATGCGTACACATTTTTCGTTTGAACAATTTTGGTGGAATGTCGCAATAAGTAACGCAATTACACAGACAAACCATATTCTATGTATATTTTAACCTAGAAGAGTATGTAAAAAATACCCTATTTGTTTTCCAATTACTTTTTTACTGTACATAATCTTTCTTTCCACTAAATTGCATACAGCAGCATTTATTTATTTATTTACACACACAATTTTACGCTGGACGTATTTGCATGTATTATTTATCCCTTTTCTCAAGAATCTAGTGAGAACTATCTATGATCATCTTCCCACCCTTATACAAACTCTAATTTGTCCATCTGCCACAAAATAGCAACACTTTCTATACTCACGTAAAAAAACTGCACGTAACACCAAACATAAACTAAATCTAATTGTGAACCGTGAGTCATGCGTTCGCGCATATCCCGCCCGTTCTATTATGTTATAGCCTATTGTCTGCGTTGGTATAATCTGGGTCAAAAATATGCCGCACTTACTGACAAAGGTAAAAACGCTGACACTAGAATTTTAGCCGAGAACTAACCTTGACTTAGAAATGTCAAAATTGTAGGTTTTGATTCAAATAGAGCCTGCTAGAGACTTGTTTATTAGGCTTTTTCTGTCCCGCTGTAGGGCAAAATCGTTGCATAATGTCATAAATTCCTCATTAGATTTTTTGTACAAAGCATTTTTCGGATGGCGAATCATCAGATGACCCATTTGGGTGCAAAAGCCAGGACTGCCAAACTTTCAATAACTAACGCAATTTGTTCCTTCCCTAATCCCGTAGCCCCGGCAGTTCATACAATGCCCGATAAGGCCTATTTAGGAAAATAATTTCTAAATCTTCGTGTCAACGCTGCCTTGGTCCTTCAATAGCTATAGTTGGTTAGTCAATTCCTTACCAATTATTAAATGTGAAAGTAACTTTACTTCATCAAACACAAAAGAAATGTTAAAGGTTGCAAAAAACTGTCTGGCCCTTTGTCCAAGTTCCTACGACTCTTACATGAGAAAAATCCATGAATACCCAGTAAAAAACCTAACTTCACAACAATATAACTCCCGGTCGCATCCAAGTAATCGACGTCTGCAAATACCATGTATTGTTACCTAATTGTTGTATTATATGCTGTGAAGTGGGCCAGCGTTTGCGAAAACTGTTTGCGCAACGCCCGATGGACTGTGGCTCAATATTTTAGATGTGAATGATACGATAGTGGTTTTTGTTTCCAAAAAAATACACGGCATTTTTTTTAGAAACTAGCTGTATCTTGTTTTAACCACGTTCAGGGAGAATGTCTTCCCGCAACCGCGTAAAAAGTAGCCTATGTCTTTTACCAGGCTTCAGAATTTCTGTGTACCAAATTTTATTGAAAACGGTTCAGTGGTTTTGGCATGAAAGCGCGAAAAACAGACCTTTTCCACATCTTCGGCGCTTGCGAAGTTCTGACAATGGTTTCTGCGTTGGGTATCCCAAAGTCTCGTGACGACAAAACGAGAGGTACATTAAAATACCGGATTTTCTTTAGAAAAACCCAAACTATCGCCACCCGTGAAGACCTGAACATGGTTGCTGCGTTCCTCCCAACTAAAAGTTTGACAAGAACCATATAAAAAGAAGTTTTCCTTCAGAAGAAGTAGATATTGCTTACGTACCAACAGTTACATCCTAGGTGATTGACCAACTGCTTACGATGATAATTCTATGCTACATGTCACACGTGATGTTTTGCAATTCACTTAATTACGATATCGTTAAGGAAAAACGTGTAACAATTGCGTTTAGACATACAGACGTAATAATTATTTTCATACTAGCTGATCCCCGCGGTTTTAGAGATGGTTTTTTCCGAAAGACAGGCAGATATGGACATATTGTAAATGGAGAAGTAACTTTGTCTGTCTTTCATGCCAAATTACTAAAGCGATTTAAATGACTTTCGGGAGATACACGCCAAGTCCTATTTAGAGTGATAAAGGACACATACTACTTTTTGTGCGGGTACGAGTAGTAGTTCTCACGGTACACGGGTGTAACTAGGGTTGCCACCCGTACTTTATTATAAAGTATTGTTATTTCAAGTAATTGTACTTTATACTTTATGAAAACAATAAAGTACACGAAAATACTCTTTTTAAATAATTGCTGAACGCAAACTAACCTCAAGAGTCATAATTTCATAATGAGTTTTTTCTGTTATGAATAACAAATGGCGAGACGATAGAAATAGAGCGTCTCTGAATTTGATAAAAAATGAATTACTTATATACTTTAATTTATATATAGACTGTAAAGAAGCTGTGCAATTGTTCAGTAGAGATACTAATTTGATAAAAACCGCAAAAAGCAATAAAAAATATGTTTTTAAACAAAATAATAAATAAAAATAAATTGTACTTTATTTTTATACTGTGTACTTTTTTTTTCTTACCTATTATTACCAATGCACTTTATCTGCCAAAAAAAAAGGTGGCAACCCTAGGTGTAACCGTACGACACAGGATTTATGTATAACGTAGGCTTTAAAATTCAAATAAAAGAGTTCGTATTTAATTAACAATGTATTGAAAATTTTACAATATTTAATGTTTTTGATTTCAGGTATGGCACAAAGGCTGTTTCAAATGCCAGGAATGTGGCATGACTCTCAACATGAGGACATACAAAGGATACGGGAAACTACCATACTGCGAAGCGTAAGTACATTTTAATATTACCTTTAAAGTAAAAAAATATTGCCAAAACTCCTCCTGAACTTTTATGTTTAAGGGTTTTTTCTTCGTTCAAATCTCCCTCATATTCTGTCTAGCCTTTATCCAACTATGTTGGGGTCGGCTTCCAGTCTGTCCTTAATAATCCTAAGGCAACTGAGTACCAGTGTGCCACATGGAGCGACTGCCTATCTGACCTGCCTTAGACTGACTGTCTTTCTGACTTCTGACTACTCGTAACAAAGATATCATACCATATCTTCCCTTACTCTTCTATCTAAAGTCATCTCACAAGTAACATTATTTCCAATCACATCGTCTTTCATATAATCCGTCGTTTCTTTGGCCGTCCTCTTCTATATCCATCCACATTCTCAACACCTCATATGATCCTGATTCATAACACGACAGACAGACAGACAGCCCAACCATAAAATACGCAATCAATTCAAACATAAAACAGTCTCCATACTGTCCATTCATTTTCACTTTCGTTGCAACAATAATTGTGTAAACGAGCCGTTACCTAATACAAATGTTAATACCCGCCTATCAGCATATGCAAAGCACGCACAGCGTAGAAGGTCAAGGTTGGATACGTTTTAATAGTTTTATTTATGGACTAGTTGGTTTTTGCTTTACCGCATTTTTGAGGAAGTCGTCATAGGAATCAGGTTGAAGTATTCTATGAATTTTGGTTATTGGATTTTCGAAATATGCAAAGGTTGTCGGTCTTGCTTCTGATCTCTCTCGCGTAGTGACGGATTGCCGTCCCATCGGGATATGAGAGTGAGAGAATAGAGTGCTCCTTGCACAAATGCTTGTTGAAACGGTTCAATGATATTAATAAACCTACGTGATTCATAGAATAATATTCAAAAAATGTGAAGTTTATGTATGCGTGTAGTATATGCTTGTGTTTGACGTGAAAATGCATGAGTGAGTTATTACTCATTAGTGATAGCTGGATAGCTGATGATAGATAGCAAATGTTGTCTTCATCAAAATAATATCAGCCAATTGCCTGCCACGGCTGAACTTAGGCCTCCCCCAACGAACGCCAACCATCTCAGTCATGGATATCCCGCATTTGTTGTCTTGCCTTGTATAAGTTGACATACTACTTCTCAACCTTTTTTTTTTGGTGGAAAATCATCAAATGACCTCTCCCACTGTTGGTGAAGCTTGTGGGAGTGTCAGACTCTTACCGACTTAAACCCATCATGTTCCATCTTAAGCCCTTTATGTACCAGGGCCGCGGTAACTCGCGCGAACAATCCCGCAGCCCTCTCATACTCCGGTCGGTTGAATTATATCAAAGTTTGACGGTTTAACCAGTGTTTGTTTATGAATGTAGTTACTCATAGCAATTACTGAATTACTCACTACCGCCGTTCTGCTACACTGCATTATGTGTGAATCACGCGCATGTCATATGAAGACTTTTAAGATCATAAACAAAGAATTTTATTGCTATGTAGAAGAAAATGTGTATATGTATATCATAAAAATTAATCCCAGCACACTGGTCACCCCTGGACCGATTACGTTGAAAATGACAAAGGAGGTAGTTTAGACCCAGGAGAAGGACGTAGGATAGTTTTCTCACCATCCGACTACGGGAAGCAGTTATCTCGGGACGCGGGTGAAACCGCGGGCCGGAAGCTAGTGTTCAAAAAAATCTATCTTCATTTTGAAATGCGTTTGTTTGTTACGCTTTCACGGTAAAACGGCTGAACAAATCGAGATTTCTGTAATGCAAGTGGAATGGAATAATGTGAGTAAAACCGCAAGAAAGAAATCACAGTAACTAATATTATAAAAGCATATGTCGCCTGATTAGATTTTATAGTCTTTATCGTAGGGCAGGAAGAAATCCCTTGGCGCGTGGGTGAAACCGCTGACGGAATCCAGTATACATAATAAACTCTAATATTGTTTCATCCTCCGAGCCTTTTTCCCAACTATGTTGGGGTAGGCTTCCAGTCTAACCGGATTCAGCTGAGTACCAGTGCTTTACAAGAAGCGACTGCCTACCTGACCTCCTCAACCCAGTTACCCGAGCAACCCAATACCCCTTGGTTCGACTGGTGTCAGTCTTACTGGCTTCTGACTACCCGTAACGACTGCCAAGGATGTTCAATGACAGCCGGGACCTACAGTTTAACGTGCCATCCGAAACACAGTCATTGGTGTCTAAGATACACTTAGAAAGTACATACAAACTTAGAAAAGTTGCATTGGTACTTGCCTGACGTGGAATCGAATCCGCGCCCTCATACTTGAGAGGTTGGTTCTTTGTCCAGTAGGCCACCACGACTTTTTCTAAACTCTAATATTATTTGATGAACCAAAAACTGTTGTGCTGTAACCATTTACATATCGATAGAAATTACACTTTTATAAAAACAAAAGGAAGTGACCACATTTTTATCGACATCGAAACTCCAAACGACGTAACATAGAAACAAACACGTTTATTACGTCTGTTACGTCAAAACGGCTGGACCGATTTTAATGTAAATGACGGACTGGTTGACTGCTGACCAGGTTTATTATGCAATGCAGATTTTATCCTACTTCGGATGTTATGCGGAATCTAATTAGTTTAATTATCGATAGTTTTGTAATATGTAGTCTGATTTGTGTTTCCTTTATGTGTTCAACCGATTTCGAACATACTTTCGCCAGAAAGCAATATTCTATGTGAGTTTTATAGGCTACATTTTGTGCAAGAATAAGTATACTCGGGGCGCGAGAGAAACCGCGGGGAACAGGTAGTTTATAACTCAAAATTTTCCTTTAAACATTGTAGGTATCATTTATTCACAAATTCAATAAATAAGGAGGTCAGCTATTATTTACAACGAAAATATGTACAGATTTAATTACAAGAAAATATTTATCGATAAATCAGACACCAACACTTTTCCCCACCCTAGTTATAAGGTCAACAGTCCTGCATTTATCATACATAATGCAGTGCTTTACTTAATAAAGTAAAACGCGTTTGTCATCAATAACTAAGATATAGTTGACTAAGTATATCATGGCCTGACCTCGTTCACATAGCATTTACTGCACGCAACTATTATTGGCGTTACACCCATAAATGTAGGAATTTTGCTTAATTAACGTGGCCAAAATGTCACATATATTTGAGGTATTCTTTGATTTTTTTTTTAAACTCGAATAGAAACATATTTATTTTTTACAAATAAAGTCAAATCATCATCATCATCCTCCTGCCCTTATCCCAATTTTATTTGGGGTCGGCGCAGCATGTTTTCTTCTTCCATACTCTTCTATCTGCCGTCATCTCACAAGTAAATAAAGTCAAATCATTTATTTCATTTAGGCCTTTACAAAAAGAAACATTAGAACTATGTATCAGAAAATCATCATAGAAATACTGTAAATAAATCCGAAAATGAATGATAAATTAATGGGAATGATGAATGAATGATGATAAATGAGAAGTTTGAACGCGCATCGTCAGGAACCACTGAGTCAATTTGAAAAATATTTTTTGTGTTAAGCCGGGTATCCACTTAGGTTCGCCGTGGTTTGCGAACACTGTGTGCTCCGCGATCGTGAACGTGTACAGTGTACACACTTAGGCTGCAACATCAGTGAACAAACTGGGCTCCCCTTTGAGTTCGCGCAAAAAACTGCTTTCAGCCGCCTCCGCCTCCGCCGTGCTCCAGTCGCGCTCCGCGATCACGACGTATCCATTATGTTTGGTTTGCGGAGCGGACGCGTTCGCGAACCACGGCGAACCTAAGTGGATACCCGGCTTTAGATAGTCCATTTATCGATAAATACCTACTATAGGTTTATTTTATCCTGGTGTGTGGAGTAATTTTTACGGGACGCGGGTGAAACCGCTAGCAGTCAATTGGCTATATTAATTTATTTGCAATTAACACACACATAATAAAGAAAGAAGACAGGAAAGAAGGAGTTTATAAAGGTAATGCTTATTTCTAAAGAAATCTCTTCCAGCATACCTGCGAAAGGAGAATGAGAATTAATTCGAGTGAAGGAATGAATTCCCACAGGTTGCAGGCTAAATTGTCAACAATCTATTGTAATGCAAAATAACAATAAATAGAGTCAAACAGGAGATAAGTCGTGTCAAAACAATTTCCATCAATCAACAAAAATCTTCAGAGTGCGTGCTGTCACAATAAATGAAAGTTTGATCGTCGCGATTATTCACACTTTTACTTACTACTTCGCGGAAGCCACTGTTTTTTTTTGCAAAAAACTGCAAATTTTACGCTTGACGGCAAATTCTTCAGTAATTGGACACATTAGTGTTACTGATCGTTTTAAAAAAACAGAAAATGTCCATCTAGAAAAGAATTTTAGTATGCGTTTACTTAAATATGTATTACTAACTGTTGCTCGCGTCTTCCGCGCCTAGAATTTCTTCTTTCTAGCATTGTTGACGTTCTAAAACTGCTCATTAAATTACATGGAACGACAGCTTATCTGGCCTCCTCAAACCAGTTGTCAAAATCTCTGGCTCCTGAATACTCTGATTACTAGATTTTCAAATGACAGCCTTTCGAAAAACGGAGGAACTCTTCATGACATAAATCCTCGGACCGACCAACTTATGATCTTAGCCACGAGGTCGTCACTGACTCAATGCAGCTGTCATCCTCCTGGTCTTTTCCCAATTTTATTTGGGGTCGGCACAGCATGTTTCTCCTTCCATACTCTTCTATCTGCCGTCATCTCACAAGTAACATTGTTTTAAACAATCCATCCATTGTTTCTTTGATCATCCTCTTTCACTAAAACTTAAATATTAAAAAATAAATCCATGTATTTACAGACACGTCCCGAAAGCGAAGCACACGACGATGGCTGAAACTCCTGAACTGAAGAGAATAGCTGAAAACACTAAGATACAGAGCAACGTCAAGTACCACGCGGACTTCGAGAAGAGCAAGGGGAAATTCACACAGGTGCGTATTAAAGATTTAAAGTAGGACTTTTTATGTAAATTGGGCTGCGGGATTGTTCAGACTGAAGGACATAGACCAAAGGTGGGTTTTAGTCAGACACCCTTCTACCGCACTCACAGCATACGGTCATTTTACGATTTCTCACATAAAAAAACTTATATGGGTGCAGGGTTCAATAAACTTAGTAAGAGTAGCAATTACTACAGGAGGACCAGGCCTCGGGCCCTGAGAGACTGCACAACGGAACTTTTGTGTTTCTCTCTGACACGATAGTAAGAACATTATATTATATATTTTTTTAAGAGTTAGGGGCCCCGCACTATTCTAGCTAGGGGCCCCTTGCTTGTTTAATCCGGCTCTAGAATAACACATACCAGACAATTTCGGATCGGCAATGTTATTTGACGAGAACTATTACTTCAATTTTAAATCAAATACCTATTCTCTGTTACAATCGCAAGGAAACAGCTCTAAACTTCAATTCAGTACAAATCTTACTTACAGGTTGCCGACGACCCAGAAACTTTAAGAATCAAAGCTAACACGAAGATCATCAGCAACGTAGCCTACCATGGAGAACTGGAGAAGAAGGCTCAGATGGAGAAACAGCGCCAGATCAATGAGAATGGAGAAATTGTTGGTAAGTTTGTCACGATGTTGGTCGGTTGGTAAATGTTGTGTGTTTGGTTATGTTGGTGCTGTGTGTTGGACTGAATTTTGATTTGACAAATAATTACTTACAGCCAATTTCTTCATCAAAAGTAAAATCCAAAGTAAAAATCAAAGTAATGTCTAAAGTAAAAGTAACGGTCAAATTCGCTTTTTCTATTAATTTTGCTGTCACTGCCTTTAGCCTTGGGAAAACGAACTTGACCGTTACTTTTACTTTAGACATTACTTTGACTTTTATGTTTGATGAAGAAACTGGCCGTTAATAGGGATTAATAATAATGTAGTTTTTATTTATTGTTTTATAAAGTTTAATTTAATGTTAGATTCCACCTAAATTATCAAGTACATATATGTATATACTAAAGAGGTTTTTTTTTATTCAAAGCGGAAATAAAATTGCTGTCTCAACTATGTAAAATTCATTACAAAAACGCTGGATAATCAAATCCATTCGATATCTTACATCCGTAAGATAATTTGAATTCTAAAGCAATTAAATACCTATTCATAATCATTAATAACGGATTATCAAAATTCAGTCCACGCATTAAAAATCAATTCCGTAATAAGACCGTCCGAACAATTTTTACACATATTTAAATTACAAATTTTATATGAATCTAAATACACTTTTAAAAGTATATTTCACAAACAAATTTTCAGTATGTTAATAGTTGCAGAAACTCGTTTTTTTTTTAGAAAAGTGTTGCCAGCTTATAACACTAAAATTCTAATATTTTCAAAAACTTGTTTTGACAGTCTTATTTATATCAAGAAGGTACATTTTGTCATCGCTCATGGTCCATTTAATGTGGTCCCATGTCCAAATCATTGATGGTTTATCAACATCTGTTGCTAACTCTCATATCGACCATTTAATCGGAAAAATAACATTGTCATAGAAAAACGTATTAGGGAATACTGCATTAATATTTTTAATTTTGTAGGGACCTTATACAAATTTTACAATACGGGGTATTGGTTGTCACACCTTTTTTTTTTTTTTCCGACGTCAAAAATCATCAAATGACCCCTCCCGCTGTGGGTTAGCAGCGGTGAGGGAGTGTCAGACTCTTACTGACTAAAAACCGTCGTGTTCCGTCGTTGGCCTTTTTATGTGCTAGGGCCGCGGTATCTCTTTCGAACAACCCGCAGCCCAATTGGTTGTCACACCTAGGAAGTTGTTAAAATTGTAAAGCAATAATATGGGTTTCTTTTGTCACATCTTCCTACCAAACACCTTCCTAGAACCACTATCAGCTAAACTTCATGGTGGTCAATAATTAATACTCACTACTGTTGCATGGATGCACATAAAGTTAGGGAAAGTTTCAGCTATTACAAAATAACTGCTGGTAAAAATATATGCCAAGAATTTGTGGTGGCCAATTCCAGGCTATCATCAAATCTGACTAAAATTCTTGTCGACATTAAAAGTCTGAAATCGCCAAAAAAAGGCCTATGCCCTGCAGTGGGACAATAAAAAAGTTGATGATAAGTACATATTAAAGCGTTAAGTCCATCTTTGTACATAGTTTTTAATATGTTTGCTTAAAGTACTATAAATAAAAATATATGTATTATTACTAGCTTCTGCCAGCGGTTTCACCCGCATCCCGTGGGAACTACTTCCCGTACCGGGATAAAAAGTAGCCTATAGCCTTCCTCGATAAATGGGCTATCTAACACTGAAAGAAATTTTCAAATCGGACCAGTAGTTCCTGAGATTAGCGCGTCAAACAAACAAACAAACAAACTCTTCAGCTTTATAATATTAGTATAGATGTTACCAGTGGCGAGGCGTCCTTGTAAGCCGATTCCCATCGGCTTCCCTTTCGAATTTCAAGAAAGGTATAAGGTATAATAGGTATAAGTTATAATATAGGTATAGGTATAATTAATATAATCATTTAAACCACACAATTTAAATATGTAGGTATAACAAAACGCCTACCACCGTAAAAAAAATTGTCTATAAATTACTTGAAACATTTTGCTCCTACTAAACAAGCCGCGGCTTCCTCCTCCATACAAAACTACGCTTGCGTGACGTCATCCACGCCGCGCCGCGCGATGTTCGCGGCATATGGGCGAGCGGTAAGCCGGCTCACGGAGCGGCTTCCGCCAATCAAAACTCGCGAGTGAACGAGAAAGAACGCGTCAAGAGTAGAGTAGCTATATCTGTCTACGCGCGAGTGACAGCGCTTAGAGCTCTCAAATATGTAAACAAACAAATCAGACAAATATTCACTCTCATTGTTCTTATTTTGTTTTAGATAATACCATTAACAATTTGTTCTTTGTATTACTTAATTTAATTTATTAGTGTGTGTATCATTTGGAAATAACATAGTTCGTGTGTGTACAATATTTTATGTTAGTTTAAGTGTTTTAGTTACATTATGTCAACATAGATGGCGTTGTGCATTTTTATTCAAATCCTGAATCGCGGTGTTAAGATTCTCCGCGATTTAATGACCCTAGTTGTGAATTTATAGTATTTTGAATTCACCAAGTACATCATTTTGTTTAAGTAGTTGGCAGTATCATTACTCCCTACTAATCCCCGCGATCGCACTGTGTGACCTGGTACTCAGTACAAGTACAGTACTGCAGCGCGTGTGTTACGTTAAAATGAGTTACTTTGATATGTAGACAGTTGGCATCAGGTTTCTTTTTAGTGTACCTACTTTTAAAACTTAACTAGGATAGCATTTTTATCGCATTAGACTGTTTTCCGACGACAGATTATTTACTCTAGGAAGGAACTTATTTTTCAAGGTTAAGTTTTGAGAATAAAAACGTGTTATAAAACTCGGGCACGCGGCTCGAGTGAATTACCTACCAATATTACGTCTATATTAAAATTACTAACGTCCTGACGGATAAATACCTACGATAAATATCAATGGCTAACAGGCCGTTGTAAATTAAATACTTAAAATATATTGTTTCTAGTGCCAAGTTTTCTCAGATTCTAGTAGTTAATATACCTAACTAAAGATAATAAAGTTTTATAATATTAATAATCTGCCGAATTCCTCGAGAAAACATGTTCAAACTATCAGTCTCTCAGTCAGTGCTAAAAGGTGGACTGAGAAATTACCTCCATTACCTCTCCCCCCCATCCTTAAGTACTCCCCCCCCCAGTTTTTTTTTTGCTGCGGCTTCCCTATTTCATTAAACCACCCTTCGCCACTGGATGTTACCCGGTTAAGTAGATCAGATAGGCAGGAGTCATATAAACCAATAGTGCTCCATGTTGCACCTATGCTGTTGATAAGTTCAAAATACCTGAAACGCATAACCAGTGAAATCACGTCTAAAAATATGGTTTTACCTCAACTACTATCATTAATTTAATTATAGTTCAGTTGGCAGTTTTCCTGTTCAATACTCACTGAAAATGAAACTATTTTCCTGTATCTAGACAGAACTTAGTTTTTTTTACTTTGTTTTTTTAAAGCATTTTATGTTCATTGTTTCCCGTGATTTTGTAACCATGTTCAAAAATGTTGCCATCCTTAAAATTACCTACTATGTGGTAATATTGTGTTGATTCATGTTATGGCATATTTTCATACGATTTGTGTGAAGTTCGAGTTTTTGAATAACAATCATTATTCACTATGATATATTTCAATAATATGGGTACAATATGAATAAGACCTCTATTTTTGCAGTCGGTTTAACCATAACAATGCATGCAAAGGGTTTTCAGTAAAGCAACTTTGTATGAAAAATAAAAAAATCATGAAAAAGTTTTTTCTCAGGCGCTCTATTTACCCCGAAAATTGCTTTTGGTAACAATTACGGGCAGATACATCAATTTATTCCGGGAAAGGAAAAAAAATGATTATGCATGGAATTATAATACGTATAATAAGTTATTATAATTTTAATTGCTGTAACCGCTGTTAGTACTTATATTAAATCCAAGGGAATGTCGCATGTGATGATTTTTATGATAAAGGCTATATGGAAATATTAGGATAATAGGAGCAGTAGAATTTCTACAAATCAGTTCCTAAGCATTTCTTATCATACAAACTTTATCCTATTAATGCAGAAAACAGCTGAAATTGTTTCTATTATAATTTTTCTAAAATGACAATAAATGTTATTTTTCCGAACCCCATACATATGTTTCTAATCAACCTCCCCTTTAGAAGTGCCATCGGACAACTATCACCAACAAATCGACAACTACGCCACGGAAATGCTGCCCCCAAACATACCGCCCCCAAATCTGCCCCCGAAGAACCACTACCAGACCCCAGCAACCACGTACCACCCACCGCCAGTACAGCAACCAATGCCGCAGCAGCAGGTTGCTCACCAACCTTCAGGGCACAATAGACAGTATCAAGAACAGTACTATAAGCCTAAAGAGGAGTACTATCCGCAATATCAGGAATATCAGGGGCAATATTATCAGCAATATCAGAATTATCCGGTGCAACAGCAGCAACAAAGTCAGCAACAGAAGATTGGCAGGATTCAGGATTATGACCCAATCAGTGATGGGCCTAGGGCGCCGCCGAATACGCAGAGGGCGTCTGCTACGCTTATTTATAATAGCACTAGTGATGGGAAACGAGGTTTGTTACATTTACATTTTTGTACACAAGGTCTATTTGCCATTGGTATATTATTCTCAAGTGCAAAAAATCAGGTCAGCTTAGAAAAAAAACACTTAAAATTCCACCTCTGCTTTTCTGTCGAAAAGTGGGAAGTTAACATTCGATCAATATTTTTATATGAAAGAAACTCTATAAGTTATTTGTAACTGACCTGAATTTTTGCTCGAGTTTTATTTATTTGCTTTATATGTTATGGGTCCAAACTTTCATTCATTTTATGTAATTCATTTATTATTGTGTTATTTACATGTTTTTTTTGGTGTTGGGTTTTGTTGTTCAAACAATTTTTTATTTTGCTACTTGGTGTTCATTCAAAATCTTCTTTGACAAGAACTACATAATTTTCCTTATAAAGTAAAGTTAAAGTATAAAGTTCCTGTAAAGTTTCCTATATAAAATATGTATTCATAAACCGTACCTACTTCTGATATAATGAATGCAATATAAATCAACTTTCTGTTCTAACGTTAGTTCAATTTCTTTGTTCTCAATATTTATTTTATACGCATATTTATTTTATGATTATGTCTGTATATGATCTTGAAATTATTACATTACTATCTGTTTCCTGCGTCCCGAAGGAACTACTCGGATTCAAAGTATATGTTTTCTCAGGTTCCAGACTGTGTAGTGTGTACGTTTTATTTAAATCGGTTCTGTAATTTTTGTATGAAATCGCGGCAGACACTTTTGTAACTGTTTTTCTGGGGTTTCACCTGCGCCCCAGGGAATTTCTTCTAGTACCCGGAAAAAATATAGCCTATATAGTGTAGCTTCCCAACAGTGAAAGATTGTCTCAAATCGCAGCCTGGAATATACTTTACTATTTCCAGTGAACGAATAAGCTAATAATTATATTGTAATCATCAGGTTCGCACCAGCAAGTGCAGCAGCAACAACAGCAACAAAGCCGTCACATCGGTCGCGTGACCGACCTCGACCCGCTGGCCAATGAACTGCCTAGACAGCCCGCCAACCATCACAACCAGGTTAGTGTTTAAATAGGAGAAAAGAGGAATTGATGCGAAATACTGACGTTGACGTTTATCGGTGTAGACCTGTTTACTTACTTTTATCTTTTAAAAATCGTAAACTCAAGTATCTGCATAGTTATTAACTTTATTGTGAACACAGTGAAACAAATAGTGACATACATTTTAGTTGGTAGAAAATAGTGTGTGTAACAAACTACATTTGTTAAAACAATATTTGCAGTGACTTGGCGTAAATAGTTCCTACCCTCCATTCCCAGCAACTGTTTGTCGATATCGAGGATATTCTCGTTAAGAACTGGTTGACAGTGGAAAGATATTCTAGTTGCATCTGTCATCGATCAATTGGAGTCAGCCTCAGTGGCGCTATCTAGCGAGCGTAGCGCTGAACCTTTTACACTTTAAGCTTAGTGGCGCCATCTAGCGGGCAAACGTTGAGCCCACTCGTACTTAAGTTTGCTTCTCGTTTATCATCATGCCCGGAACCAAGTGTGGAGGATGCGGTCGCTACATCAAGACGTTAGAGGGCGCTAAGTGTGGCAAGTGCCAACTGCTATATCACCGAGAATGCGTTGGAGTTGCTACTAAAGCAGTGGTTCCTGCAAGCTGGCGTTGTCCAGAATGCAAAAAGTACCAGGTCAGGGATAATAGGGCTGAGACTCCGGACAGAGGTCCAGCTGTAAGTCCTCTCCTCGCTGAAAGCCCTGGACTTGCATGCGTGGAGGCAAGTCCACCGAACACGACGATTGATAGTTGCCGCCGAGCGCCTGAGATCTGCGAGGACCAACCGGGGAATCCATCGTCTGCTCCTACTCCTTCACCTTACTATGCCTCTGTGGCCGCCGCTGACATTAGGCCACTCTTGGACGAGTTGAGGGCGATGCGTGGAGAGTTACAAGAGTTCCGTAGGGAAATGGAGGTGGAGATGGTACAACTTAAAAATTCTATGCATAACTGCAATTCGCGCATAGATAGCCTTGAAGCCAGAATAAGTGCATTAGAGCAGCAGCCTTCTTCGGGTCATTCTTCGGTGGACGGGGTCGTGGAGGAGTTGAGGCGGGAGTTGAATGACAGGGACCAGGACCTTCTAGGCAATGACATTGAAGTCTCCAACATACCTGAGGCTTCTTCTGATAACCCCATCCACATCATCCAGGTCATTGGGCTCAAACTAGGAGTCAAGGTAGAGGAGCGCGATATTGTCAGTGCGGAACGTGTCGGCGGGAAGCAGCTCAATGCTACAAATTCTGCCGGGCCGGCAGTAACTCGGCCGCGCGCCATAGTCGTGCGCCTGGCGCGCCGCGACCTGCGCGACGAGCTGCTGGCGAGCGCGCGCGTGCGACGCGGGGCGACGACAGCCGACCTCGACATGCCTGGTGCTCCTCAGCGGTTCTTCCTTAACGAGCGCCTCACGAAAATAAATCGCCGGTTGTTTCGGAAGGCGCGTGACGCAGCTAGCCACTTCAATTGGAGATTTGTGTGGACTAAACGCGGCCGCATACTTGCACGGAAGACACCTGGTGACTCCACACAAAGGATCCGCACTGACGAGGATATCACAAGGATTTTTGGACCTGTCAATTAAACAATGGGTTTACTGTTTATGTTTGTTATTTTGTAAATATTTATCTAGTTTTTGTAATTGGGAAAATATGCGTCTAAATTATTCCTATCTGGGACTTCAAACTTTAGCTGTCGTGTATGGTGAGTCACAAGTGATACTTATATATATTCCTACACTACATAAAAATACACTTTTTACCAAACTCTCTTTCACAAAAAACATTTTCATAGTACAAAAACCACACACAATTATTCTTAGTTATCTACAAGTTATTACTAGTTATTTACAATTAATTTATTACACTAACAGTTCATTCTCACACATAATCGCACCATACTCACTTAATAAACACATTTACATACTTTGTAGAAACATGACTGTACATAAAACACAACTGACAAACACAAATGGTTCCAACTAAATGTATTAAGTTTGGTTTGCTGAATGCGTGTTCGCTCGGGACTAACCAGGATGATTTCTTGATAGCCATGGGAAATTATTCAGTGGATATAATGGCCATCAACGAAACTTGGCTGCGCGAGGGTCAGGAAGACCGCGCGCCTTGTGTGCCTGGGTACAAACTCAGGCACATACCACGACCTATATCTATACGCGGTGGTCGGGGCGGGGGGGTTGCATTTTACATTAAAAATGGAATTGCTGCGCGCGTCAGAGCTCATCCTGAACACCCCAGTGTTGAGCAGCTCTGGCTAAACCTAAATATTAATAAAAAAAGATTACTCATTGGCACTGCCTATCGTCCGCCATGGTTGGACCTGCGGCATTTTCTTGACGCCTTGTCAGCTAGCATTAGTGGTTTGGCCCCCTATGATCATTTAATTCTGTTGGGGGATTTCAACGTTAACATGTTGGATGTTAGTAGCTCTAAGGCGAAAGAACTTACCGATTTTTTCGGATATTTAAATGTCAATCAGCTGGTTCAAACACCCACACATTTTGTGGGCAATAGTAGCTCGCTTATTGATGTAATCTGCACAGATGCTCCTACCCGTGATGTTAGAGTAAATCACATTTCTGAGCTTGGCCATCACTCATTCATAACTTGTGAGACAGTTCTTAAGAAGCCTAAGTCTAAACCTAGAACAGTCATATATCGTCCGCTTAAGGATATACTAGACGACTACTTCAGTGCGGATTTAAAAACTATACCTTGGGACTCCGTTAGCGACATGAGTGATGTTAATGATATGGTGCAAACATTTAGTTTCTTTATGAACCAGCTTTTTGATATACATGCTCCTCTTATAAGTAAGACATTTAAAACCCGCCCCACTCCGTGGATAACTGACAATATTCGGTTAATCTCGAAATTAAGGGATGAGGCCAGAGATAGGTATCGAAAATCTAAGCTACCTGTACACAAGCAATATTATCTTGACCTTAAGCATCATGCGATAACGGCACTGGCTTGCGAGAAAACGGCATATTTCGCCAAAAGTATCAATGACCACATTAAAGACCCGAAACTGTTATGGCGCAACTTGAAGTCTGATGTGTTGCCAGATCACAAGCAAAGATTGCTACCTGGTCATTTCAATAACGCTGATGAAATCAATGCTGCATTCATTAATGTGCCGGGTAACAGTCATCACAATGTGTCACAGAAGACCTATTTTGAGGCTCACAGATTTAGTGACGCCTCCTTCAAACTCACAACAACTAACGCTGAAGTTGTGCACAGGATAATTAAGAGCCTGGGGTCTAATGCACAAGGTGTCGATGGTATTAGCCTCGATATGGTTTCCCTTACTTTGCCAACTACCCTACAAGCCATCACAGACATCATCAACCGTTCCATAACCACAAGTACATTCCCTGAACTCTGGAAATGCGCTATTGTGCGACCTATACCTAAAAACAATAATCCGGTTAGTACAAAGGACTTGAGACCTATTAGTATACTGCCTTGCCTTTCTAAAATCCTTGAACGGGTTGTCCACTCTCAGGTGATAGAATATCTCGAAGCCAATAATATTCTTCCGGACTTGCAATCGGGTTTCAGACAGGGTAGGGGTACTGCAACAGCTCTGGCTGATGTGGTGGGGAATATCCTTGAAGCACGCGACAGGGGGGAGGGTACAATTTTGGCGCTGCTAGACTTTTCCCGCGCCTTTGATGCAATTAACACCACACTACTGTTATCCAAGTTAGTTTTTTATGGCTTTGACAGTGATGCAGTAGAGTGGTTTAGAAGCTACCTTTCTGGTCGGTCCCAATATGTAGAGATGCATAAGGAGGATGGCTCAATAGTGTCATCCTCCCCCCTCCGCGTGTCCAGGGGTGTCCCCCAGGGGTCGATTTTGGGGCCCTTGCTGTACATCCTATATAGTGCGGATATCACAAAGACATTTATTAATTGCAACTACCATATGTATGCTGATGACATCCAATTATACTTGTCTTTCAAGATAGAGGAAACATCATTAGCTGTGCAGAAAATGAATGAGGATTTGAATAGAGTGGTTGTATGGTCAGAGGAAAACTCTCTGGTTCTTAACCCCCTTAAATCTAAATTTATGGTTTTGGGTTCTAGGAACCAAGTGCGTTCAATTTTGTCAGCCAATCCTGCACTAGTTATCATGGGTGAGAGAATTGAGAGAGTGGAACAGGCTTGCAATCTTGGGTTACTTATGGATCCCGAGCTGCGTTTTGAGTCTCATATAAACAATGTCCTTCGTAACTGTTTTTATAGGTTAAAGGTTTTATATGGAATAAGAAGATACCTGGCTATTCCCTTGCGCAAACAACTTGTTGATAGTCTTATTCTATCCAAGTTGAATTATTGTGATGTGGTATATGGACCATGCCTTCTTTCAAAAACTGTACATGTCATCCAGCGGATCCAAAATGCTTGTGCTCGTTTCTGTGTAAATATTCCTCGTAGAAGTCATGTAACACCATTCATTAATGAACTTAACTTATTAAAAATGGCTGCTAGGAGGAGGCTACATCTGGCTAGTTTACTGTTTGGCACAATTAGAACGGAAAAACCGAATTATCTCTACAAAAAGCTAACATGGAAACATAACCAGCTAAAGCATGGTATTCGGTCCATTGTTTGTCCTCTTGTTGTTCCGATGCATCGTACTACAGCTTTCAGAGGGTCTTTCAAGTTTGCGGCCACACACTGTTGGAATGACCTCCCTCCACCATTGCGATGCCTGAAAACAAAAGGCTCATTTAAAAATCAACTAAAAAAAACACTATTATTAGAACAAATCAATCATAGCACATGAAAATTGTTTCATACCTCATGAGTCATGGCATACTTGCTCTGGTTCAGGAATCTCCTTCAGTGTGGGCTGCTTTGAAATCCAATCTTCTGTTAGAGTGAAGCTGCTGTGTCAGGGCTTAATGTATCTTCCTCCGCTTCTCACCTTCTCAAATTATGAGAATTTCTGTAGGTTATAATTATTATATAATACTTCCAATCCACTTATACGAATATAATTTATATTTATTTCCAAATGTTATTCATTGTATACTATTTAATTGTTTTTTTTCTTGTTGACTTTTTCACTTGCTGTCATTGTCAAAACCTATATTACTATGATATTACTATACTCTATGGTCAAACCCGTATTATATGTATTATCTGTGGTCAAATTTACACTGTCAATCTCGTCTTCTGAAAACACACTATGCATCCACCCACTACACAATTTCACATATGTTAATATCACAACACAAATCACAATATTCATGCAAAGTTAGTAGGTATTATTTATTTATTTATTTTATACATTAGTTCCACCGGTTGACGTCATCGCGGTAGCACCGGCTATCGCTGAAAACCAGCGCTGGGACTCTGCCTCGTTTCGGGTCGCAGCATTATGCTGAGCGAGGGCCGTATTGCGCGCTTTGGGACGCATATTTTCCCTTAAATTTGTTCCATGTTCTTTTTATCTTTTTAGCGGTGTTAAGCTCATTTTGTTAAGGGCATTTATGCGTCTTATATTTTGCGCAATAAAACTTATTTTCTTTCTTTCTTCTTTAAATGGCCTCTGTCGGTACCAATATAGTTCGATAAAATTGGTGCAAAATTATCACTGTTATAAAATATAGAATTACATATTTCTCTGACGCTGGATGCAGGTCGCCACCAACAGGTATCTGTGGAGATCTAAGGGGGAGGCCTATGTTCAGCAGTAGACGTCCTATGGCTGAGATGATGATGATGATGATGATGATGATGATGATGATGATATTTCTCTCAATGTGGGTATCACAAGTTGTAGATTTTGAATATGCAAAGTATATGAAGCTATTTTTACCGGACTGCAAAGAAGGATAGTGTTTTTTATCTTTTTTGGGACTTTTTTCTCCGCTGACAACTAATTCAAGCACACGTAAAAAACGAGCTATTAACCGTTCCTCGGTCCCCATGGATTTTCAAAAGATTAGTTGATTTTCGAAGAAAAACCATATTTACAATTGTTTTGTGTGATTTTAAATGTGATATTTTCTATTTTCAGCGAGTATACATCGCTATGTACGACTACGAGGCGAGCGACAGCGATGAGGTAAATTAAAAGTCACACACAGTCATATCAATTAATAAATTTATTAACAAAACAACTATAATTAAAACTTTCACCAATTGCAATTGCAATAGTATTGTTTTTTATATTACACTAGCTTCTGCCAGCGGTTTCACCCGCATCCCGTGGGAACTACTTCCCGTACCGGGATAAAAAGTAGCCTTCCTCGATAAATGGGCTATCTAACACTGAAAGACATTTTCAAATCGGACCAGTAGTTCCTGAGATTAGCGCGTTCAAACAAACAAACTCTTCAGCTTTATAAGATTAGTATAGATTTACGACGACATTTACTTTCTTTCTTTTTTTTATTTTAAACGAAACATTGCTTTATTACACTAAAAACAGACGTGTCAGTGACACTTATTTTCAATGTATTTTTTATTTACTTTTCAAAAACTCATCACTATCAATGACCATCACATAAAAAAATATTGGTTTTTAAAACATACTATACACCTTTCAGGTATCATTCCGCGAAGGCGACTTAATTTCCAACGTAACATCGATCGATTCCGGCTGGATGACCGGACAGGTCCTACGCACGGGGCGCACTGGCATGCTCCCGGCTAACTACGTCGAACTAGCACCCTCTAACGCCGTGCCACAACACTACGACAACTGACCGGGTCACTGACTTCCCGACAACCGAAGCACTTGGTTGCTGCATGCCAGGTGACCCCGAAGCGTTTGGTTGCTGCATGCCAGGTGACCCCGCAGCGTTTGGTTGCCGATAACCAAATGGGATAAAAAATATGTTATTACTGAAATTAAGTAGTGGTATGTCTATTTATTATTTTTTATGTGTATTTTTATGCTATTTTAAGTAGCATTAGGTTGTGCTTCAAATAGTGGAAGTTAGAGGTTGTTTTACAGAAGGTTGGTTAACGAATCAATACACTTTTTGCTATGATTTTTCAATCATTGATAGTTCGACAGCAAAGCAACCAAATGCTACAAAAAGGTTAACCAATTTCTGACTGGTTGAGCCGATCACCATTTAAAGTGATTTCATAGATTTTAAAAAAATATTTTTTTTAATCATTGTGCCTCTAAATTATCATGAATTTGACTGGTATCAGTAACTTTTTGTAATGTGAAAATGCACTTTTTGGCACTCTTCCAACGCGCATTTTAAATGTATACCAATTTTATCTTCTACAAATGTAGATTTTAACTTTTACTATAATATTCGACAGCAAATAAAATCATAAGCAATGGCCGGACCAATTTTGATAATATCAAAAAGAACTTTTGGACAAAATTTTCACGAAAATCGATAAATTCGTAGCTTTTTATGTAATTGCCACTAACGTTACATTTTGTAGATTTTTTATGTATAAATATTAAAAAATATAAAATATAACTTTTCGCGAAATTTATTTATAATATTAAGATTTTAAAAATATATATTTTTGTCACCTCTTTTAAAAAGTTTCTTACAATAATTCAAAAATCATACTCAAAACTTATTTTCGAGAGGTGCCGAAAATATATTAAAAATATTTTAAATTTAACTACTTTTCAGTATATTTTAAAAAAGCTTATATATTTGATACGCATGCATATTTAAGCCGGATACTTATGACTGAATTTTAAATAAAAATAATGTTAAAAAGGCTGGATTTCTATAAGCTGTATCAAGGCCTTAATTTTCTATAAATATAAGAATTAAATGTAAAAACCTGAAAAAACCTTAACTACTTAATGCATTCTTTGAAAACATATTCCAGATTTATTTAAATACTTTTCTCGTATCTAGAACTTACACTATATATATATTTTTTTATACATAGTCTGAACTCATTTATAAAGTTATTTAAGCGAACAAATTCTGTTTATTTAAGCATTTAATATTCATTCCACTTTTTTTCTTTACAGTGTTTAATGTGGTCATTGGTATATTACATCTAAGCGTATTCTTATGACCTTCTTTTAAGCGTTTAAAAATTATAATTTATGTCAATGCAACTGTAAAACAGATAGAAACACTTGAGTCACACATTGATAAAATATCTTATGAAAAACTAACAAAATATGAAATATTGTTATACTCTTTAACTAAGTAATATTAACATTTAAAGTACCTGGCTGTAGGGCAGGTCAAAAGCTTGTAAATACACATGTTAGATTAACAATATATTGATATGAGTTTATTCAATAAGAGTGAGTCGCACCATTTAACTAGATCGGTAAACAAACCATAACCAGCCGTATACTTGCCGCCCATTGGTCACATCGGTGGTTTGACAACTGAAAATGGTTCGGTTATCGTTATAGTTAAATGGTGTAACTTATCGTCAGTATATAAGGTACCAATAAAATCACTTGCAGATTTGAAGGTTGTACATAAGTTCAGCAGTCTTATGGCTGAGCTGGTGATGATATTATAATCTACCTCAAAATGGTAGTTTGAATATATCGCCTATGTATATTGACATAATCGGTGGTGAAACATTAGGATGTCTTAAAAATTACTGTACTCCATTTGAGAAGTTTCTCTATCATGTAACACATTTGAGAAGTAAAAAATCTTGTTGGAACTTTTTACTCAAATACGTATTGAAAAAATAAACTACCGCTTAAAATAATTATTTTAATAGATTGAGCAACTGTTAATATTGTATTTACATCAATTCTTAAGCATATTTTATTTTTAGACTCGAGCTTTTAAATAATGTGCATGAAATATCAAGATTGTTTATAAATGCCTACTCAAATGGAGTATGAATATTAATAAAACTGTTTTTTTTTGGCAAATTCACTTTTTTTGCTGGTGGTTAAATTGGTACATAAAATATACTTGTGACATCAAAATGTAAAGGTTACTGCATAATATTAGGCACTGTTATATTTATACAAGACTCTTATGTATAAACATTCCATATTGTGACAATAATTTAGTAGCAGTTTTTAATAGATTAAGGATTCATTTTAATATTTTTTTTGCATTTTTTGTAATAGTACTCAGATTTGTCAATGCATTATCATTAAAATATAGTGGGGTTGCCGTGGAACCAAAAAAGCAGGATTGTATTTTTTTGGATTAAGTTTTGTTTTGGTTAGGGAAAAAAAACTTAAAAAAAACATTGCTTTTAATACAAAGAAGTATCAGTTCTGCTTATTTGAATCATAGATAATCACCAATTCTATTAATTTGAGTCTGGGGTAAAGTTTTAGTTTGGGGTAATTTTATACTCCTTGTGGGGTCCATTTTTATCTTAACTTGGGTCACAGTAGCCTTAATGGGTCATATCTTCATTCCAATTGGGGTCTTAGCTTGGATAGTTAGGGTAAAATATACCCTTTAAGGTAAAAATGACCTTTATTTTATCATAAACTGTATATTTTTTCTTATATGGCTTCAGTTTTTAACCTGTTAATAGCAATAACTTGATTGTTAAACTTACTGTTATATCTTAACCATCACAAATAAACGCTATATATTATATAGGACCAGTATTAAGTTACAGTGCCTTTTGTAATATTTAATAAATTTTATAAGCTATTCTTTGGTTTTATTAAAATTATACCTAAGATTTTGTGTATCATGATGGTGTATTTTTACAAACAAGAACTTAATTATGCTGATGATTCTCGACCCAAATCAACGATGAAATGGGTAAGTATTTTTTTTTTCTTATTTACGGAAATCCGTGAGTGTAACCCAGCCGTATTTAAATTCATACATACAAAAAGCATACGCAGCGATCATTCAAAATGTTGGGTTTAATTAATGTCAGGTTTGAAAGGTACCTATAATAGATATAAAAAAAACTCAATAATCGTCTTTATACATTTATTGACTATATACTTCATACATTTGACTACAACTAAATCATGCAACATATTATCTAATCAATTTATATTGTAATAAAATCTTATATTTATCGATAATACTCCGTTAAACAACAGCGCGGACCTCAGAGGTCGTGTTAGGCACTATTTAAGGCACCTTTTGTAAGGAAAAACATACCATTCTCAGCAGTTGGGTAAAAAGTTTTCTTCACCAATTAACAATGTGAATAACTATTTATACTGTACATAAACATTTATAGTGTATCTTTACTATTGAAATATAGACCCATTTTAGGGTGAAAACACTTTGTTGGGAAATTACCCATTTTCAGGGTAATTTTTTGCCTCCATTTCATATGAAAAACTTGAAACTTATTTAGAAAATAAAAATATCATTTATTTATAATAACATGCAAGCCACAAGGCGTAAAATAATCTTAGATAACAATTATAATCTGTGATTACATAACAACCGAATTAAAGCTAACTCTAACTTAGTGATGGTGTGTAGCTGCCTTTATTTTTACGACATCCATATTTTTGGGAGACCTTTTTTCAATACACTGAATAATCCAAATAAACTGAATAATTTGGAACAAATCTAAAAAACAATAAGCTGTCAACAGCAATTTTTTTTAATATCATCATTTATGTAAACTTAGTGCACATTTTTGAAAATACAATGTTTTTCGAAGGTCTCGCTCATTCTAAACAAACAATATTTACCTTTAACACATAACCCATGGCTATCTTCGATATTCTAAAACAATCAATTCTTCACGATTATTTAATAATACGGAATAAAACTTAACCATTTTATAGTTAACTTCATAATAATGTAAACTAATTGGTTTTTAGTCACATTTGTACTTGGGCATTGTATTCAAAATATTATTGTATTTATTTAGTTACACATATACCAAGAAGCCAGGAAGGCCTAGCCTTTTCCCAACTATGTTGGGGTCGGCTTCCAGTCTAACCGGATGCAGCTGAGTACCAGTGCTTTACAAGGAGCGACTGACTATCTGGCCTCCTCAACCCAGTTACCCGGGCATCCCAGTACCCCTGCGCCCCTGGGTAAGAATATTTTACAGATTTACAGAACAAAAAACAATATGAAAGCCTGTTAATAATTTCAAGTATTAGTTTACATTATTATAAACAAAAAATACATCAACTTTAACC
Source organism: Helicoverpa assulta (assembly GCA_963856015.1). Taxonomy (NCBI): domain Eukaryota; kingdom Metazoa; phylum Arthropoda; class Insecta; order Lepidoptera; family Noctuidae; genus Helicoverpa; species Helicoverpa assulta. The sequence goes on from CAWLCW010000022.1 coordinate 5,348,007, forward strand.
ATAGCAATTAAAGAACTAAACAGTTTATTTGAAAACTGTACAAAAAATCTCTTATAAACTACACATATAAGCATACAGTAATATAGAAAGGTAAAAACTAAAATATTTTGAGTAAAAAATAATGAATGAGGTGATTTTTAATGACAAGAATACTTCATGGCCCCTGTTTTTCGAAAACACTTTCCTTTACTTTCCAATTTCTAGACTACAAACTTGATAACACAAATGATTTTTATTTAATGTCAAATCCTTGAAAACATACCCTTTTGGCTTTGCCGCAGTCGGGTAAGAGTAGTATAAACTACTTTATAGATGTCTATTCATACTCATTAAAGTTGTATGTCAATTATAATTGGATAATATTATATCCAATGCTCAATCCTTCTCCGTGTGAGAGGAGGCCTGTGCCCAGCAGTGGGACAATAAAAAGGCTGTCACAGAATATTAGATCCAATATCTATTTTTTTTAATTTTATAGTCACAGTCCAATTTTGTATTTTTACAACACACGTTTATTTTTTCAAAGGAAAACTCAGTTCATAGAATAAACCACAATTTTGTCAAATCAATGTCAAATTCTACATTAAATGCTTATCGGCACTATAAGGCCTTGCATTGGCAAACACAAAAATTCTCCGCAATCAGGTAAAAAAATACTTATATACACAGTCGCATATAAGAATACTTTTGAACACACATTTTGTTCACATTTCAAAGTCCAAGTTTTAATTCCTATCCGGAATTTTTATTTGGTAAACAATCTAGTCTCAATAGTTTCTAAGACTTTTTGCTTTTGCCCAGTTTAAAACTGTAGGGCTGATTAAACTACTCGTCAATACAAATTCATATTAGTCGGCAAATTCATATTGACTGATACCTATGCAAGAATTACCAAAATTTCTGTGAAAAAAAAAGTTGCAAATATATTGTATTATTATCACATATATTTTATGCTAATCATTCATTGCACAATAATAGAAGAACCGCCATTTCTAATCCTATTTTTGCTCACAATGATTGACGAGTAGTTTATCACTTTAAACATATTTGATTTAATTATTATTGGTAGCACAAAGCAACAACGCGCCGCAGTCGTCCAACCGCTCCAGACGGTAGGTCGAGTTGTCCGGCATGTGTCGGACGAGCTCGTCCGTCAGTCGGACGCGAGCGCCGTTAGGGCCCGACACTAGGACTGATTCGCATTCCTGTGGGAGAAATTGTGTGTTAAGTAATTATTATTAGTGTAAAATTTTTGGTTTGCAATATGTGAGGAGCTCAAAAGTCGTGGTGGCCTAGTAGGTAAAGAGCCAACCTCTCAAGTATGAGTGCGTGGGTCTGATTTCAGGTCAGGCTATGCAACTTTTCTAAGCTTTTTTGTACTTTCGGATAGCATGTTAAACTGTAGGTCTCGGATGTCATTTGAACATCTTTGGCAGACGTTACGGGTAGTCAGAAGCCAGTCTTACCCAGGGGTTGCCCGAGTAACTGGGTTGAGTAGATCAGATAAGCAGTCGCTCCATGTGGTACACTGGTACTCAGCTGCCCCCAGTAAGTCTGGGTACCTCTCTACACTTGGGAAGGGGCTAGCCGGATGGTATAATTACCTTGGAAGCATGCAGCAGTGAGTTGAGCTTGTGCAGTAGTTCTTGGGCTCGACACGCGTGAAGATATAGAGCGCTGTAGATGTTGCTCCCGGCCGCACATACGTATACTGTCAGGCGTGGTTCTATGCGTCTGTAACAGTTATAAATTAATGAAAGACTTATGTTTCCATTGCTCTTTACACACTGTCTACATCTCTTTTATTCTCATTTTCCTTTCGCAGGTATGCTGGAAGAGATTTCTTTAGAAATACGCATTACCTTTGAAAATTATTTATTTCTTGTCTTCTTTCTTTATTATGTGTGTGTACAAAAATTGCATGTTAATAAGTAAAGGACACGATAAAAAATTTCCATTCAAATGGATTTTGAGAAAAACGCGAATAAAACATCATACTTTTGGCGCCCGATTTGTTATGACTCATTATATTTACTGTACTATACAATTTTTTTTTCCAATTGTTAAAAAAATATTCGAGTTGGTTCCCTCTACATAAGAACCATAAAAAGAAAATTACAAAGCTAAAAAGTTCGATTGTATATTTATTTACGTGAATAGCTCATTATCGAGCAAGGCTCCCAATTATTTTTTCCGCGAGACTCGAGTAAGTTGAGTAGGTATACCTAAGTGAGCCCAAACATAACCTATCTCAACACACAATAAAATTAATTACAGTTACAACGCGAAGATATTTTGGCACCACAATGAAGACATTCTAGATTTAGAATCGTATAAATAATCTAGTAACGGATCTATTTCTGTGGTTTGAAAGTGTACCAAATTGGCTAGTGGCTTGTCACTCAAATAGAATACATACACTATGTATTTGTTTCTTTATTAAAATCTGCTTAGCATTTTCATTAAAAGTATTTTTATCGCAATAAATAAGATCTTTGTGTGGAAAGTTTATTCTTATGTATAGTTATCGGCACGGATATTGAGCTCTCGGCGGAAGAGTGTGGATCGCTTTGCGCACTGTACACATAAGGCACTAAACCAATAAATCGCTTCTGCGCAGGTGAAGGTCAGGGCTCAATATCCGTGCCGATAACTATATGTCTACCGATTTCTCCTCGTTTTGTGAACTGATCATAAGATTAACTCTTGACGCGGTCGGTCTTTGGATGGGTGATCGTCCAGGCCATGATGAGTTACTACGTACTTCGGAAGGCATATAAACGTGTATTTACGGACAGTCAGAAGTCACAAAGTCTGACACTTTGTTGACCTTCGTTGACCAGTCTTACCAACAGTTATGTTAGAGTTGAGGAGGTCAGATGGGTGGCTCCATGTGAAACATTACTACTGAATTGCATAGGACTGGAAGCCGACCTCAACATAGTTGGGAAAAGGTTCGTTAGATTATGATGTGATTAGGGCATGCAATTTCGGTAAAATAAAAATTACCGGTAAAAATTCGGTAATTAAAATATTTTTACCGGTAAACCGGTAAAACGGTATTTTTTGTATTTTTTTTAATGTGATATTATATCAATAAGATTGGGTAGTCTAAAAGCAAAAAATAATTAAAAATACAAGGTATAAGGTGGTAAACATTTTTTGTGACGTGGGCCGTAACAAAAAAACATGTCAGTACCATCCGTACGCAATGTCGTCGACAAAATGCAAGAGAAACGGCTGCGATGGTTCGGCCATGTGAAAAGGGGACCACCTGAAGACATCGCCAATGTTGTGTACTCAATCTCAATACCGGTCAAAGGCGCAGAGGCAGACCGAAACGGTGGTGGTGGAGTGTCGTAATGAATGACTTGAAAATCTACGAACTCGAAGAGGAAGATGTCCTGGATAGATGGAAGTGGAAGAAGAAGATACGGAAAGCGGACTCCGTCACAAGACGGGATAAACGCATAGAATTACCGTGAAGTAAAAGCCCTTTGTTATGATAAATCGTAGGCATTTTATGGACCAGGGTCGCGGTAACTCTTTCGAAAAATCCCGCAGCCCCGGCAAGCCTTGGCCCTGCGCGTGGAACAACTCGGGCCGCCGTCACGGGTCTGTTGTCTATGCAGACGGAGGAACGACGAGCCACCCGAACTCACCGTCCACAGACCGACGCCTGCGGTGGCCGGGAGTCGTCTCTCGACACTCGGCGCCCGTGGTATCTTCCTGGTCCACTACAGCGGCTGGGATGAGAGGTGCGAACTCGCAGGCGCTCCACCGTCTCCTTCTCGAGCATGACTGCTTCGCAGAAGGAGGCGACGGCTTCCCATTCCCTCTCGCTCCGGACCATGGCTTGAACCAGGGCCGGACGCGAGAGGTCGCCGCTGCCTATTGGCTCGACGACGACACGGCGGTACCCTTCCCAGGCAGTGCACACCTAGACTGTGTGCTCCACCGTGTCCTCAGTGCTGTCCGCATGGTAGTGAAGTAAAAGCCCTTGCTCAATAAGGTAACATTTTTACCTAATAGGAACTGACAGCTTTGAGGAAATTTAGAATAAACGAATGAATAAAATTTGTTTAGATATTATAAATAAGATGAGAATGAAGATTTGTATCTAACCTATAGTTAAGGAGCCACATAAGTTTACTTTCCTAAAAACAGCAACTTTAACACTCTTACAATATGTAATGTATTCAATATTACATTATGTTCAGGCTACATAATGAAGATTTAACGTTAAATGAACAATTGCTATACATTATCACAAAAACGTAAAAACCGGTAATTTACCGGTTACATATTATTTTTACCGGTAAATTAAAGATCGCGAAAATGGGCGGTTTTACCGGTAAAACCGAAACCGGTAAACCGGTATTGCATGCCCTAGATGTGATGTACAGTTATAGTTTAATACTTACTTGGCATGCAGAGCGTTGAATAGACGAATACCGTCGGCCAGGCCGCAGATTTGTATTATATCGTCACGGGACAACCTGTACAAATGGGAATACAGTTAAATATATACAACTAGCTTCTGCCAGCGGTTACACCCGCATTCCGTGGGAACTACTTCCCGTACCGGGATAAAAAGTAGCCTATAGCCTTCCTCGATAAATGGGCTATCTAACACTGAAAGAAATTTTCAAATCGGACCAGTAGTTCCTGAGATTAGCGCGTTCAAACAAACAAACAAACTCTTTAGCTTTATAATATTAGTATAGATAAAATAAACCGTTTATAATATTCAGAAGCCCGTAGTCTGGAAGTTGGTGATTGATTCACCCGTGCATCGGAGAGCACGTAAATGTCGGTCCTGCGCCTGATCTCTTTCCGGTCGTGTCGGATTGCCGTCCCATCGGGTTATGAGAGTGAAGGAATAGAGAGTGCACCTGTGTCTGCGCAAATGCTTGTGCACTATAGTATATCCGGCGCAGCTGGCTGATCTCCTTAAATGAGAACAGCCGCCGTGGCCGAAATCGGCCGTAGACGCCATTATTATTTAATTAAGGATTTAGATATTTTTTAGAATAATTTATTTCGTGCATTGTATATAGTGGCAGAACAGTTCTATGGATATTGCCATCATTTATTTGATATCATGTCTGATTGGAATAAATACGATCGGTTTTCGTCTGACGATTCTTGCCAAGTTATGTGCCGAAAACTTTTATTGACAAGAACAAGATGTAATTTAATTAGTCTAATTTGAACAAACCCTTCTAAGTTAACATTATTTACAAAATAACTTATATATTTTCAGGCATTACCTGAGCAGATCAGCTCCGGAGAAGTTGGTGAAGGTAGCGGCGTGATGCGCGAAGCGGTGACGCGCGAGCCACGCCTGCGTCTCAGACGAGGTGGCTTCCTTTGATAGGCCAGAGCTCTACGACAAGATATATTCAAATTAGAAGATTGATACAAAATGTGTAATCTATACTTATATTATAAAGCTGAAGAGTTTGTTTGTTTGAACGCGCTAATCTCAGGAACTACTGGTCCGATTTGAAAAATTCAGTGTTAGATAGCCCATTTATCGAGGAAGGCTATAGGCTACTTTTTATCCGGGTCCGTGCCGAGGTTCCCACGGGATACGGGTGAAACCGCTGGCAGAAGCTAGTTAAATTATATTGTGCGTTGTTTGGATGTTTCTTCGTCACCACTTACGTTAGTTATAAGGGTGTTTTTACTGAGGAAATTGAATAAATTAATAATGTCAGGACACCTTTCCACACACGGTCGGTTAGCCCCATGCTAAGTTATTAATTAACTCGTGTTATGGGCGCTAACACAACTGATAAACTACATATAGCTACACATATACATATTTATAAATACATATTGTAACACTGAGACCACGGCCATCAAGCATGCTCATCACACAAATGTCGACCGAACCGGGAATCGAACCCGGGACCTCAGGTTCGGCAGTCCGGCATGGTGACCATTGCGCCATCGAGGTCGTCAAATTGGGTGCAGATGAGATGTTTGAATAACGAAATTCGAAACTAAACTAAAATAAATCTTTTATACTTTACATTTCTTACTTTTCTTTTCATTTACTTACGGCCAGTTTCTTCATCAAAAGTTAAAGTTAAAGTTATGGCTAAAGTAATGTCTAAAGTAAAAGTAACGGTTAAATTAAATTTTTCTATGAATTTTGCTGTCAGTTTAGCCTTGAAAAAACGAATTTGACCGTTACTTTTACTTTAGACATTACTTTAACTTTAACTTTTGATGAAGAAACTGGCCGTTAGTTTCATAAATCCTTACTATTGCTATAAATGCGAATCTCATAAACTGAACCAGTTTTAATGAAATTGTCACGCACACAGTTTAGAGCATGACAAAGGACATATTATTATGTTCTTCCTAATTCATAATTGAATAGATCCTGCCTTGTTAACGTTATCTGAGGGCACGGCAGTGCCCCAGCCAAGACTCGAGCAAAGCGGGCACGGCCGTACCATAGAAATTTTTTGTAATGGTAACTGTGAATGAACTTATTAACTAAATCTACTAAGTTTTACTCACCTTCTCCGGGTCCTCAGCGGGTTGCGGTAGGTCAGGCAATATGGCTCCGGGCGAGTGGCACGGAGGCGAGTTCACTTTCACGTCGTTACTACACACAAATAAATTATTTACATTAATTAATAATAGAGTATAATACTTCTGTACTAATCTAAGAGGAAACATCCTTTTTTTATTGTTTGAACATTTACATCTATTAAATTAATCTAAAGATGTATAAAAAAAATTAAGGAAGATTTTTTTTTGTTTGTGGCTGAGAAACTACTGAACCTATAAGAAAAAATCTTTCAGTGTTGAGAAGCTTTGCTGCCTCCGAGTGACATAAGCTATATTTTATCAGTTTATAGGAAGCGGCTCCTACCGATCCCCCGGGAAACAGCTAGCTATTTATCAATACTAATATTATAAAGCTCGAGTATGAGGGTGTGGGTTCGATTCCAGGTCAGGCAAGTACCAATGCAACTACTTTCTAGGTAAATCTTAGACACCAATGGCTGATAAAAAGGTGAAGGAAAACATCTTGAGGAAACCTGGACTATAAAGTCTGAAATCACCAACACGCATTGAGCAAGCGTGGTGACTAACGCTTAATCCTTCTCCGTGTGAGAGGAGGCCTGTGCCCAGCAGTGGGACGATAAAAAGGCTGTAACAGTAACAACAGTAATATTATAAAGCTGAAGAATTTAATTAATGTATTTAGAGTTTAGAGTTTCATGACCTGTAAGACTGATTGGAAAATTTCCTTCAGTACCATATAGCCCATTTATCTAGAAAGGCTATATGCTTTAACCGGGTGCGCGGAGTAGTTCCAACGGAGCAAAAGCTAGTCTATACAAATCTTCTCAAAATCTCTCCACTTTCGATTCACAAACAATACAAACACTGCACAGATAAGAGAGGCTGCCAAATCTATATTTATTTATGTTTGCGAGTGGCCTTCAAGCACAGCCCGGTATAAACAGTATCTTTTTATTTGTATGTGTATCTTGAAAAACCTGGTTTTCCTTGCTACATTATACTTGATTACTGAGATTTAGCTGGGAGTTTGAAAAACTACACTTATCACTACATAGTATAAAACAGTTACAGCCTTTTTATCGTCCCACTGCTGGGATGCGGCCTCCTCTCACACGGAAAAGGATTGAGCATTAATCACCACGCTTGCTCAATGCGGGTTGGTGATTTCAGACTTTATAGTCCAGGTTTCCTCAAGATGTTTTCCTTCACCTTTATTTTATTTTTATTTTTTATCAGCCATTGGTGTCCAAGATATACTTAGAAAGTACATACAAACTTAGAAAAGTTGCATTGGTACTTGCCTGACCTGGAATCGAACCCGCGCCCTCATACTCGAGAGGTTGGTTCTTTACCCACTAGGCCACCACGACTTACCACCACCACCACGAGTATAAAACAAAGTCGCTTTTTCTGTCCCTATGTCCCTTTGTACGCTTAAATATTCAAAACTACGCAACCGATTTTCATGCGGTTTTTTTTTAATAGATAGAGTGATTAAAGAGGAAGGTTTATATGTATAATACCATACATTAAATAGTGGGGAAATATTGTTATCCCGTGCGAAGCCGGAGCGGGTCGCTAGTGTAATACAAGGGAAAGTTTGTGTGTGTTTGTGACTCTCAAACGCAAAAACTACTGAATAGATTTTGATGAAACTTGGCAGTAATAAAACTTATATATTGTAATATACATAGGCTATTTTTTAAGGGTATTCTTTAATTAGGAACGTGGGTGAAAACGAGAAGGGATTTTTGTCTCTTAGGATGCGGAAGCTTATTTATAATTTAAAAACACTTACTCTTGGCAATAAGACGGCTTCATTTGATTGTTGGCGGCAAGAATTGCTGGAACAAAATAAACACAATTAGTTTAGGCGACCGGGAGGAAGACCAAGGAAACGCTGGAGAGAACCTTGGAAAGAAACAGGGACGTCTAGAGAAAGATAGAAGGCTCCCGGAAGGCTTTTGCCCAGCTGTGGGACAGCACAGGCTAAAAAAAGTTTTGTAGTATTGAGCAATATCATTTATCCTCCTACCCTTATCATAATTTTATGAGGATATTATCCATTTGGACTTGGGCAAATGGAAGCAATACCATATTGCAAGTTACTCAGGTTGACGGTACAATTTCTGTAAAATTACTGGACGGATTTTGATGAAATTTTTCATCAATAGGTATGTAGCCATACATACTATACGTACAGCATTCGGGCTCAGTAAGTAGTTCTCTTGCTACAATGAGGATCTTTCTAGAAATAAGACAAAATGTGTCTAGGTAATATAATAGACTTACCATTGTGTGGTAGAACTGGTTTGTTGACCACCATTGGGCTTGCTACAGCCTTGGGGGCCACACTGCAACAAACGAAAAATATGTTATTCAAGTAAAAGAAATAGGAGGCTGCCTCAACTGGTCTCATGGAAGGACATTGGACAAGCTGCACAAGATTTAACTTTTTTTCCATACTGATGATGATTTTAATGATGACATGATACTCATCATAATTATCAAGTAGAAAAATGGTATTGAATCATCATCTATCTATACTAATATAATGAAAAGGAAATATTCCTAATTTTCTTGTTTCTTTGTAGCCTAAAGCCTCCGAAACTACTAAACCTATTTGAAAAATTCTTTCTATTTTGGGAAGCTAGACTATTCCCGAGTATCCTAGGCTATATTTTAACCCAGTACAGGAATAAATTTCCCTGAAGCGTGGGTGAAACCGCAGGCGGTGCTAGTTACAGCAAAAGTAAAAATATGGTAGGTCAGTTATCAAATTACGCAATTTCAAAATGTAATAATTGTCCTCAATTATAATAAACATTGTTTTTGTAGATAAAATAACTTTATAATCCACTAGCTTCTGCCAGCGGTTTCACCCGCATCCCGTGGGAACTACTTCCCGTACCGGGATAAAAAGTAGCCTATAGCCTTCCTCGATAAATGGGCTATCTAACACTGAAAGAAATTTTCAAATCGGACCAGTAGTTCCTGAGATTAGCGCGTTCAAACAAACAAACAAACTCTTCAGCTTTATAATATTAGTATAGATTTAAGTAGGCACTAAAGTAAAGATAAGCAATCTAGATATGACTTTTTGTATAAGAACGAAGTTAAAAAATAAAATGTGATACAATAAATAACGATTTACTTATTACATAAACAGCCTTACTTATAAAAATCTCTAAACACCTTCTAAGCAACATTTTAACTAATCACTACTTAACACACACTTAGTAGTGATTAAATGTTAGTTAAGACATGCTTAAGCAACGTTTATAAGTAAGAATTTTCTTAAACAACCCTTAAGTATTACTTATTTTCTACAGATTTATTATATGTATAGATTATTTAATTCACTACACACATATAAAACACTAGCTTCTGCCAGCGGTTTCACCCGCATCCCGTGGGAACTACTTCCCGTACCGGGATAAAAAGTAGCCTATAGCCTTCCTCGATAAATGGGCTATCTAACACTGAAAGAAATTTTCAAATCGGACCAGTAGTTCCTGAGATGAGCGCGTTCAAACAAACAAACAAACAAACTCTTCAGCTTTATAATATTAGTATAGATTATTTAAAGCAATTGTTTTTTTCATTTAATATGTATTTGTGTAAAAAATCCTATCACTTTTAGTTAAGTTGCCACTTAAATGGAGTACCTATAGAAACATTATAGTCAGTGCATAAAGTCATTGTAATTCAGGAAATTAATGTTAGATAATAAAATAGTACCTAATCTATTTTGCTAAGATAAAGATAGCACAGGAATAAAGATAAAGGCATCTATATAAACTAATTAAGTAATCCTATAAATTGCAAGTGTGAGCTTGTTTGGTATGCTTTCACACTGAAAACAGCTTAAAGAAATGTGGCATGGAGGTATGTGATACCATGGAGATGGTCTATTTTTTATCTAGGTGCAGGATGTTGTTTTGTTGGAATGCAGGTGAAACTTGGTCTTAAGGCGAGGAATTGGTCAACAATAATTCCATAACCGGCACGCGCATCTAAGGCGCCAAAAGGGTTCGGAGCGTCTGAGCGGGGCGAGGATAACAATACGCGCGCTAGCTTATAACTAAAAGTCGTAAGCGACAAAATGGTTTTGTAATTTTATTATTTAGAAATGATAATTTGATAAAAATTCCTTCTACAATTTTAAAGATTATGTATATACTCAACTACTAAAAAAGTTAAGAGGCTTAAATCGGTCCCGTTTGCCCATAATATGTGAATCTCTTTTTAAAAAGAGGTATGTTTGATATATTTTTCTCTGTTATAAAAGTTACCTAATCATGTTTTGACGTCTAACAAAATAAGGTTTATATCATGAACTTTCAGGTAACCAAGTTGTATTTTGATCCCTTTTGTATTTACTGAGAAAAATTGAGATCCTTGGCGCCAAAAAATCCAATTCGTCCTCTTAAAAAATCTGTACTATTATAAAAAAAAACTGTAGGGTTACTATTCAAACGTGCTAATCTCAAGATCTACTAAAATTATTTGAAAAATTCTTTCAGTGTTATGTAGCAAATTTATCGAGGATGGCTAAAGCTATTTTTATCCTGGTGAATGCAGTAGTTTCTGCAGCATGCAGGTGAAACGTGACGGAAGCTAGAGACAGGATAAATTAAGACATTTTTAACATTACACAAGGAGATTTGTACATTCTTTTAAAATGATAAACAAATGATCTGCCCAATGTCTTCAATGGCAGTAGAAGTATACTTAGTAGAGTATGTACACTTTAATGAACCAAAAATACCAGAGCAAATGCAGGTCAAATTGATTGACTCCAGGGTCAAATCAAATGATGCAGGTCACATAGACAATGTGGCTATAGTAACATATATTATGTTGAAGGGTTTTATGTATACTGTAATATCTATGAAAAAACTTTTGATAAAATATATCTCAGAACTTTTGGCGGTAAATCAGCTTTAAACTAAATACAGCTAAAACAGTAAATACCCAGGTATTATTTTATATAACCACTAGTTTAAGCCCGCGTAGAGTTCGGTTATATCGCATTTACAAGAGAACTCTTCAAAAGTCTGGGATAAAACTATCCTATGTTCTTTCTCAAGGTAAACTCTATCTCTGTACCAAATTTTATTAAAATCAGTTCAGTGCTTTAGACGTGAAAGTGTAACAGACAGACCGAGTTACTTTCGCATTTATAATATTAATAGGGATATCTTATGGAAAAAGAGCTGAGACTGATTTTGATAAAACATATCGGAAGCAGTAAGCTAGTTTTCATCTACAAAAAACTGCATCCAAATTGCTTGCATCTATTTAAGATGTACAGTGCCACTGGTAATATCTATCTTATATTATTTTGGAAGTTCTGATGGCCTTGTGGTTAAAAGCAAGAGTGTGTGGGTTCTATTCTATTCCAGGTCAAGCATTAATGTAGTGTATTATTTAAGTGTATTTTGGATATCAATGACTAACTAATAGTAAAAAATCCTTGAGATAAATTATAAAAAGTTCGAAATCACAAACCTACTTAATAAGTGTGGTGATTAACGCTTAATCCTTCTCTGTATAAGAAGCCTTTCACTAACAGTGGGGTTGATGATGATGAATGTCAGACCTATTGCAAGTCTATTGATAGTTTAAACAATAACTGTAAAGAAGTTTCATCATCATCCTCCGAGCCTTTTTCCCAACTATGTTGGGGTCGGCTTCCAGTCTAACCGGATTCAGCTGAGTACCAGTGCTTTACAAGAAGCGACTGCCTATCTGACCTCCTCAACCCAGTTACCCGGGCAACCCGATACTCCCTTGGTTAGACTGGTGTCAGACTTACTGGCTTCTGACTACCCGTAACGACTGCCAAGGATGTTCAATGACAGCCGGGACCTACAGTTTAACGTGCCATCCGAAACACAGTCAATGGTGTCTAAGATATACTTAGAAAGTACATACAAACTTAGAAAAGTTGCATTGGTACTTGCCTGACCTGGGATCGAACCCGCGCCCTCATACTTGAGAGGCTGGTCCTTTACCCACTAGGCCACCACGACTTTAAAGAAGTTTCATCACAAAAGCTATAATTTTAGCAGGTACTTTCTCTTTTCAAGGATTGGTGTAAGCTCTAGTTTGATAGTACATAACTAGTGGTTTGTAGTTTTAAGAATTTTGTTACTTTGTATTCATTGTAAGAATTAATAGATTTTGTCTAAAGTTTTAGAGGAAACCTGCTTTAGAAGACATAGATATTTCAGATTCATTCATAATACCTATTCATTCATCATCTTTTACCAACTATGTTGGAGTTGGTTTCAAGTCTAACCATATGCAGTTGAGTACCAGTGCGTACCTAAGAGCAACTGCCTGTCAGACGTTAATCCAGTTACCCAGGCAACCCGTTACCCCTTGGTAAGTCTGATAAACTTGCTACACCTAATGTTGACTGGTTAAAAGAATATAAATAACTGTTGTGTACACATAGATTTCTGAATTCTGACATGATAAATCTGGTTTCAAGTGCTAAACCAGTTTCTGTGTTGTCAAATATCTAGTTTTAGGCAGATTTACAAGACATCAGGCCAAAGTAACTGTATGGAAGAAAACCAAAACAAACACTTCTTTGAGTAACAAGATTTGACACATTTATGACATTCTATCAAGAAAAACAACCTAAAAATACGTAAATAATAGGCATGGAAACGACCCAGATGTTTCTAACACGAAATACAAGGAAAAATTTATGAAAAAAATGTATATTTACAGCAATCTCGGTCGTCGAGCGGGTCTGACGTGAACATTAGCCGCATTCAACCTCCTTGCAAGTTCCCTATACGTCGCCGGGTCAGCTTCGATCTCAACCTCGGCTTTAAGGAGGGAAAACTTCATCCGCCAGCCTCGGGCCTCCACGCCGTGCAAAAAGCGAGCACTGAGCACAACCCCACGGCCCAGGTGCCGCGCACTTAGTCTCTGCTCGAGCACGAGCATCTTACTCGTCAGCTATAGTCCTGCCTCGTCAGGTTGAAGAAGATGAATGCACCAGATCCGACACGGTACGCCCGCCCGCGTGCAACCACCATAGCTGGCCCCCAGCTCGCTTCAACAACCATTTGTCACGATTATATTCGCACTATGTACACCACAACACAAGGCTGAAAGTCCTTATACCGTTCGCAGCACCTTTTTACTTGTCCAACATATTTGGTCAGTCAACTGCCCGCAGAAATTGCAATTTCGATCGCGAATTACGTCTTTTACAATCAGCGATGCGTTATAACACACAGGATAACACTAGATTGAGTATTTGCAGTGAAATAATCAACGATTTAGCAGCGGAAAATAATTGTGTCGTAGAGAAACAAAGGAGTACGTGACAGGCGACGGAGCGCGAACGACTGGGCGTAATGGCCGCTGATTGGTCGTGAGTGAGGCGCGCACCTCGATTGGATCAAAACCGGTTGGAATCGGTTCGCAGAGGCTGAGGCCGGCTCGGGTCGGTGCATCGTAGTGCTGTGACACGTATGTTTATGTCGTATCGATTCGGTTTTCCTTTTAGTTTCGTTTTGAATCGGAATTTATCGCGAACGAACGTTTAACATATTCTACTTTTTTTTTTTCATTTATTCTAGATTTGTTCAACTATTACGGGAATGATTTGTGTAGGAAGTTTTTAATTGCCTGCGCTCCATAAAGTTAAGAGCTATTAGTTTAAAACTTAGACGGATCGGCATAAAACCGGATATAATATTAGCTTTATTTGGTTTCGCCCAATTGAGTGTCAATTTATTGCGAGCTCATGCAATCCAGTTTGTGCAACCCGATTATTTCCAAGAAGTATGGATAAAATTAGCATGATGTATAACCCACTTGAAGAATTTAATGTTATTCAATGGCTTAATTTAAAAATGTGTTGGTAATTCAAATGATTGGTCGTGACAACACAATGAATGAGCTAAAAATAGATTAACTGTTGAGTATTTTGTTTACATATCGTTACGATCTAACGATAATGTAATACTTCATAACCAGTTCAATTTCAATAACCGATCTATCTAATGTTTTTCGATAAGAGATTGATATTTGACACAATTTATATGAAGCTAATGTCAAAATTCAATCTTCAATTGCAAAACAACGCATAGGTAGATTGATATTGGAATTCACAGTAAATGGGTGGATTTAGGACAGATTTCTAGAGAGGTGGGTTGCACCATTTAGTTTTAACGATATCTGAACTATTTTTTACATACTTGACATTTTTTACTAACTAAATCAATTACATAGGTACTTGCGATATCGCTGATTAGAAGATTAAATAGTTATTTAATACAATTTAACGATAGTTGAAAAGCATTAAAGACATGACATAGCAACCAATACAAAATATAGTCTTTTAGCGCTCATTCCTTTTCTGTATTATCTGTATTACTCTTCCTTCTGTGTCCTGCAGTGGGACAATGAATATGCTGATGATGATGATTTATTTATGTTGCAAAGTGCAGTAATCGACAGTGCTTCCCGTAAATATATTTAAGTACTATAGGGGTTGATGACTGCATGTACAATTTATTATGAAGACACGGGGAACTTAGAAATAGTGCTATTATGGCTACGGAAAATTCAATTACAATGAAACTTCACGATTTTTCTTACAAAATTACACTTATTTGCATTTTATTTCTTAAAGTACATATTTTTACACCTAGATACACCTACAAAGATTGATTGAAAGCAAGTACATGGGGCACTTTTAATCCAGTAAAATTAATTCCCCCAGGATGCGGGTGAAACCATACGAATACCACTCGTTAGATCGTGGGCTAAATAAACGATCAAACAGACTTTCAACGCATCAATACGATGACTATGACTTACTAACGAAATCGTATCAATGAGATAAGCCGTTTTATGTCATCGTGTTGACATACAAACAAACAAAACTTTCCTATTGACGAGTCATTGATTGCGACAGTATTTATATTTGTCATTGGATAACTCACTTTATTGCTGATTTTAATATGCTATTCGTTGATTTTCTTACGAGAAATAGAATTTTGACATTATTAATAGATAGAATTTCGGCTTTCGCTGAAAATCAGCGCTGAGGCTTTTGTCCCGGCATAGGGTCGGTGTAGGGTCTCAACATTATGCTGAGTGAGGGCCGTTTCACGCGAGTGTGACACATATTTCCTGTTATGTGCCTTCTTCTCGTGTTGTGTATCATATTGTAATTCGTCTTTTTTATGTCTAATTTTTTGTTCATTTTTAAGTCCATGTGTCACACGCGTGAATAAATGTATTTTCTTTCTTTCTATAAGCCCCATATAAATATGTATTGTCAAATTTTATCTCCAGTATTTAAGCAAATTAACAAAACAATAGATATCATTGGGAACGTCCGGTAGTGATCTATTTGATATTATTGATTTTCATATTTGACTGTGATATCAAGAGCCTTGTTCATATTATATTATCGTACTAGCCTCTGCGAATGTCCCGTGGAAATTATTCCGCGAATCTGGATTAGAAGTGGCCTAAGTATTGATTTCCTCAATAAATGGGCTATCTTAGGATCGTGTTCCTAAGATTACCCCGTAATAAATAAACAAACTCTCCAACATAGAACTTCCACAAACTGCTTATATATTATCTAGATCTAAAAGCAGAGATTTCTAGAACTTAAATGTTAGATTCCAAAAATCTTTAGATTCTAAATGAACCAATCAATGAGTCTAAAATAGATATAAACAACAACACTCTTGTACAGATAATATAATGTCTACCGGACCTAAGACAACGTGAGTTCAGTAATGTCTTCCGTCACAGTGATGATACGGCCGTTAACGGAGATAAATCACTGCAAATAGTTTCACATATTTCTTGTTGGTTATAGACATTTCTAAGTGGTAACAGGAATTTTAATAGACGACGGCGTATTAACTTTCAGCGGTTCCGACATACATGAACGTAGCTCTATATTTGTGAAATATGAGATATACATATATTAATATAAAATACTTATACATAGATGTTTATCAGAGGGCCTTTCGGATTTAGCCTATAACATATCTAAGTGTCAATCTACGTCCATAAAAAAATCCACCCACATCATTTCAGCGAAATGATTTCGAGATAGAATAATTAAGTTAAGTATGTTTACTTTTCAGAATTCGGTTAAGATTTCTATAGAGGCACCCTTTCAATTTAGTACCTATGTTAAAAAAGATATTAAATAATCATAGAGGATTTTTACGACCATCTTAATATATCTAAGTTAGCAGTAAAACAATAATTACTAGCGACACGTAACGCGGTCGTGTCAATAAATTAGCGAAGCGAGGGGTGCCTGTAACCACTGGCTGGTGGTTTATTCTGGTTACCGCAACCTTCACGCGACTTTGTGGCAAAAACTAATCGGTTATGCGTCGTAACTGACGATGTGAGGGTAATTAGTACTTCAGACTTGTGATGTTATTGACGTTATAATATATGTAGATAAAAAGGTCTTAAAACTAATATTATGTGAACTCAGAATTCTATCAATAATAAATCACAAAAAAAATAGTATCAGCATTGACGAATAGAAGAAAAATATAGTCCGTGGGCATTAGATTAGATTATGTAATGGCATTTTTATGTAGATTATGGAAAAACACAACTGAAATCTTTTTACTTTATTTCAGAATCCAAAACAGTCTGCTACAATTGAAAACTGTAAGCAGTAAACAAAAAAACTTCAGATTAAACCGTAAAAAACGTCTAACGGTCTAACGTTTTAAAGCCAAGAAATGCCGACAGCAATATCTCGCTTCAAAGAAAAACAAACAACATTACAAAAAAGAAAAACATTTTTTTTCAACAATCCGCAATGAGCTGGCTGAATTCCAAGACGTAACGGAGGATCTGATCTCAGTCAAGTGTTACAACACTTTGTTATTGCATTGTTTGTGAAAACAACATTCTGATACAATTTGTTTTCTTTTCTTTTGTTTATGAAAGTAAGCATTTAAATATTCGTGCTGAAGTTTGGGATTATGACTCAATTATAGCATTCCTTTCGTCTGTCCATTAAAATATAGAAAGTACTTGCTTACGCTTGTATAGTTTAACCACATTATCACAACTTGCGAAAAAAGTAATTTTAAGATAAGGCATTTTATTTATTTTATTTATACAGTAAATTAAGATCCGGAGATAACTGCAAATCTAATCCAAATCTCCTATTTTGAGAGGTAAATAAATCGATGTCTAAATCTTTTATTTTGAGAGGAAAATTACACTTCCGATGAACTACTAAACCATAATATGAAAGCTAGAATTCCAATAAATAATAGGAACCATCTGCATCTGATTAGATATCTGGTCTAACATGTCTGGTTTCGAAGCAATAAATTGTAATCTTCAACTGTCTTGTTAGCAATCCTCAGTGGATCCGCGTCCGAACTGCATGCAAGCGGCAAATTGCATTTCATATTTGTGAACTGGATTTAAGCTGATTTTTCGTCGACCATTTGCAGTTTGAACTCCCAAAACTAGTGTGGCAATTGTACGTCTATCAGTTCGTTTGGTTGATATATCTGACTTTGTGTTTCTCGCTGTTTGTTGGAATTTCACTTGTATTATTAGGGAACTCATCACTTAACGAGGGTGAAAACTATCCAATCACCTTGTCTTGTTTTCGAATGTTTTTACGATTTAACGTTAAAGATTAACAGTTGAGTTAGAACAACAATAACCAATATCGTAGAATGTTGGGATCGGCCAGTACCTAGTCTAAACTTATCTCCATACAAACGTAGTTCAGAAATAGCATGAAACTCAGCACTAACTTCGCACGTAACTAGAACACAGGCATTGCATAAGCAGCTAACCATGAAAGTCAACGACCTGAACAGACCCTGCATTCTACATACATATCTATACAAGCTGTTGATTTGCATCCGTGCCATAGTCAAGGACGTAATTATACTAATGATTCTCAACCCAAATCAACAAAAAAAATGGTACAAAAATTTTTGATTTTATTTTTTTTTTCGGAAATCCGTCAATGTCATCTAGCCGTATTTTAACTTGGCGCGTGTGTTACTGGCCTTAAAACCGTGCTGCGCCCTCACACAAACGCAAACACAAAGCATACGCAACGATTATTCATAAATTTCATTCATAAAATTGGATTACTTCTGAAATACTATGACATTACAATGACAAAAAAAGCAGTGCATATTAGCTATTTCCCATCTACTGTAATTCCAATCGATTATTTACGTATTTTATGTCCTCCTCCTGAAGTATGGCACAAATGCAAATCAACACCTTGTATAAGTTACTAGAAGTTTTCTCGCAGTTTCAGTGGGAAGTACTGCCCTTAAAGGGATAAAAGATAGCTTGTTACTCGGGGATAATGTAGCTTTCCTACAATGAAATAATTTTTCAAAGCGGGTCAGTAGTTTCGGAGCTTTTAGGGTACAAACAAAAAAATGTTTCCTCTTTATATTATTAGTATATCTATATGTCTATTACTTATCCTATATTTAAAAATTAATACCACTTTTCCTTGTATTTTTATAAGTCAAGATCGGTTTCACCTACCTAAACCAAATGTTTAGGCTTTGTTCGGACTATTTAATATAAAGTTTATGTGAAGTTTTGACAAAATCGGTCGAGCGGTTCTTCATTTATGTAATTTTGTATAACAAAATGGTGGACTTTATACGTAGCGAACCACGTACCGGGCCACTAGTAGAGTATAGATAGGTTATTACAGGGTAAACTGAACGCAAGAACAGGACAGAAATAGAGCCGGATTAGCGATGCGGTTTTAGAATCGTATTGCATAATGAAATGTTTGTGTTGACGCTTGAAGGTTTTAGAGCAAAGGTTCAAAAGTCAACGAACTTTCATTATTAACTTTATGGGAAGCTACATGAGAATATAAGACAAACAAAACGACTCGATTAAATGGTAAGACTATATGTATAAACAACGATTTAGCAAACCAGAGAACCAGCGAATTGCAAAGACTTCTTTTTCTCAGGTGCAAAAGCAAGTGCCAAGTAATAGTAACATGCCGTATATTTTCTTTTCTTTGCTATTAAGCAATGGGAAGATACATCAAAATGTCTTAAAAATATTCCACCGTCTAGCAATCTTATAATGAAATATCAGTTACATGTTTTTCTGATAGTTGATAACTATAAGACAACTTCCTACTATAATATTCATCAACAACCAGATTTTCTGTTTTTATAAAGGTCTTATTTTAGGTGTCCTCAAAGATGTATTTGGGCATAATATATTGTGGAAAATAATGAAATCCTACTATAAAGATCTGATTTAGACAATTTTCTTCATGTTTAATACCTACAACTGCCACCGCCTACAACGTACAAAATTCAAAGTCAAAGGTTAGCCACTTGACAGGTCACAAACAGAATTCAGCTTACATTACCATTACATCCTCTTCTAATCCAGTTAGAACGAGTTCTCTCGAAGCATATAGATCCGTTCTAAATATAGTTGAGTACAATTTACAGTAATGGGGTCGCCTGACTTCGTACGTCTTGTGTATGGATAACAGAATTTACAGAATGACAAGCGGAGGTGCCATAACGGAAATTGCCTAAGAAAGTAGCGTCGATAAAATGTGGGTGTTCGAGGGACGAGAAACGTTACTGTTTTTCCCCTAATACACCTTCTTTGGAACCCTGATCATTTTTTGTAATATCAAATATTGTTGTCAGAGGACTCAAATAACCCGAACTGGAACTGATCGTGACACCCATCACATCACATCTCAATTTGGACCTAGAAGAAGGCGCTTGACCGACCTGCCTTATGGCATCTTCGCTCATCTATTCTTACTCCGTGGTCTTGTATGAATGGATGCCAGGTTGTGTAATAATATGATGATGAATAGGCTTTTGATGGCGCTTTTGTGGTCAGGCACTGACCTTTGTAGTGAGGATGTATTTTTAGTTAGTGGTATGATTTTTGAAAAGAAGTGGTACTGGTAGTTAAGCTGTAGATATATACTGAAATAGGATATGAAAATAATATATACGTAGGGAAATAATAAATCTTATATGGCATGTCATAGTGTATAACTATATCAAAGTCACACTAAAAGCAATTTATGTATCTACAGAATACAGAGTGCTTTTTGTGTTTAGGTATATAATATGTACTTCTTCTTCTTCTTAGCGTTAATATATATAAAAAAACAAGAAATCATAGTACTATCGAAATCAAAAACAAATTTCCATAAATTAAAAGAACAAGTCTTATTTTCACCATGCAAATCGCGTGCTACAAACAGTAATTACGTAAAGCAACAAGATAAAAACAGTATTAAAACCTCTCTAATTAATACACGCTGCTTATAGATATACATCGCGATTACACCATTTGCCATGCCCTGCGAATCGCAACGACAATCACGCTATAGACCCCAACGAGCAAGTGAAATAAGGGAGTTTAAAATCAAGGCCAGATAAACCCTGCGGGCCTGGTACATAAAGGGCTTAAGAAGGAACATGATGCGTTTTAGTCAGTACTAGCGACCCGGTCCGGCTTCGCACGAGTTAACAGTATTTCGGCACTATTTAATGTATGTTATTATACATATAAACCTTCCTCTTAAATCACTCTATCTATTAAAAAAAAACCGCATGAATATCGGGTGCGTAGTTTTGAAGATTTAAGCGTACAAAGGGACAGAAGAACCGACTTTGTTTTATACTATGTAGTGAAGTGACACTCATTATTTTCCCATCAAAAGAGTAACCACATAAACCTTGGCTCATGTCAATATTCCTTAAATTATATAATAATGGCACGACCACAGATCTTTTAGTTTTTACGGCGCATCACTGTAACATTAGGTGACGTGACAATGACGCTGGACTTAAAAAATACTGTTTTATTTACAAACTAGCTTCTGCCAGCGACTTCTTCCACGTTAGATTCGGACTTTGTGCAAAGAGAGAAAGTAATAATAATCACCAGCCTATCCAATTATCTAAATCTATGCGTACCTAGCCTATTACTACTTAGCTTTAACCACTAAGGCTGCACACGTGACGAAAGCTTAAAAAATGGAGTAACTTCTCCCGTTTTCCCAACATTTCCCATCACTGCTCTGCTCCTATTGATTGTAGCATGATGAAAAATATTTAGGAGTATGAAGAATATTTGTGCTAAGTTTCATTAAAATCCGTCGAGTAGTTTTTGTTTCCATAACAAACATACAGACAGACAGACAGACAGACAGACAGACAAAATTTTTACTGATTGCATTTTTGGCATCAGTATCGATCACTAATCACCCCCTGATAGATATTTTGGAAATATATTTAATGTACAGAATTGACCTCTCTACATATTTATTATAAGTATAGATAAAACTCCCTTTTTGAACTGTGAATCATTTACCAACACATGCAGTACTGACCTATATTGTCAGTCAAACTTATATTCCTATTTTCAATTATGTCCGACTCCATAGTTAGTTTAGTACAGTTCAGTATTTGTAACGAGACGGGAGGCAAGTGTCCGCCATTGACCCAACAAGCATACTAATTACACGTAATAGGGCTAGCATTCAATTAGCGGGCAAAGGGGACTGAGTTGATGGGCTATTTTTATAATGCACGTAGTCACTAGTGATGTTGTAATGTCGATAGTTTTTTTTTTGCGGTAATTTACGTTTATTTTGTGTAGTGTCCCAACACTATTATTTTGTTTTGATTTTGAATATGGAAACGTGATAATTCTAGGTTTTTTGTCGGTGGCAATGCGCATATAGCGACTTGCCAAGTATAAAAAAAAACTAGTTTTATGCCGTGGTAAATAATTATAACAAAATTAAATGTTAGGACTCTACCGGCATTTTCCACTCATATTTTTAAATCAAACCCAATTTAGCTGTGTGTCGCCATCTTGAAAATGTGAAACACCTAATTCAAATTGAAACCGTGCGAATTAATTATAATTGATGCGTTTACTAAATGGCCAAATTATGATTTGTTGCTATCGTGGAAATTCAACGGAAACATGATCTTTCATAAAATCATACTGTTTCTCGTAAATACACCCGTGTCCTGGTGTGGCAAGTATGTCACGCCTACCTTTTTCGATCAGAGGGCTACTTTTTTTAATTATTTTTTTCCTGGCTGGCTTCTTCTGACAAAAAAAAAGGCGCGGTGAGCTTAGGTAAAATACTTTCAACTTGCGGGAGGTAGCAGTCCAGCAGTGGACGTTTGTCACCAAAGACGAAGTACATACCTACAACTCTTTTCCTCTTCATGATAATAGTAGTGAAGACAACTTCCTATATTAAAACCTATATTCCTATATTATTGACCAATGACCACCAATCAGATTAGGTCGTGGCCTAGCTTCCTATATTCCTAGGCACAGATATCTATTGACAGAGGTCACATAACTTCAGCTCGTTTGTTTGAAGGCGAATTTCATTACGTAACTTATTTTTATTATATTATATTGTTTAGCACTAGTGGCCTAGTGGGTAAAGAACCAACCTCTCGAGTATGAGGGCGCGGGTTCGATTCCAGGTCAGGCAAGTACCAATGCAACTTTTCTAAGTTTGTATGTACTTTCTAAGTATATCTTAGACACCAATGGCTGATAAAAAGGTGAAGGAAAACATCTTGAGGAAACCTGGACTATAAAGTCTGAAATCACCAACCCGCATTGAGCAAGCCTGTGCCCAGCAGTGGGACGATAAAAAGGCTGTAACAGTATATTGTTTAGCAGTGAGGGAACTACTTCCTGTACTCGGATAAAACATAGCCTATGTTATTCAGGGGATAGTGTACCTTCTCAACAGCGAAATAATTTTTCAAATCGGGTGGTTTCGGAGCTATCAGGGTACAAACAAATAAAAAAAGGTTTCCACTTTATTATATTATAATAATGGCGTCCACGGGCGATTTCGGCCACGGCGGCTGTTCTCATTTAAGGAGATCAGCCAACTGCGCAGAACATATTATAGTGCACGAGCATTTGCGCAGACACAGGTGCACTCACTATTCCTTCACTCTCATAACCCGATGGGACGGCAATCCGACACGACCGGAAAGAGATCAGACGCAGGACCGACATTTACGTGCTCTCCGATGCATGGGTGAATCAATCACCAACTTCCAGACTACAGGCTGCTTTGTGAAAGTTCAAGAAAACCCACAAAGCGATTTCGGCCCGACCCGGGAATCGAACCCGAGACCTCGGGAACAGCAGCCGCGCTTGCGACCACTAGACCAACGGTATAAACTAGATATATCCGGGTTTTCACTCACGTCCCATGAAAACGACTTCCCGTAGTCTGATAAAATATAGTGTTTGTTACTCAGGGATAATGTAGCTTCTGAAAAGAGAAATATTTTTTCTAAATTGGTTCATTCGTTTCGGATCCTTTTAGAGAACAAATAATATTTTTTTAGAACTATAGATATCGCAAATTCTAGCATTGAAAGTAAATAAGCACTTGATAAAAATGCTTGTTTTTATTGCAGTATTTAGGTGAAGGACTGATAATATTAGACAGATAATAATATGTTCTAGATTTTGCGAATTTCAAGGCAAAGATTAAATAGCCAGCACGTTTTACCAAAAGAGTAATAAAGTTATTGATTTCAAAGTGTTCAGATTCTACAATCGCTACAATCACAGTAAAAAATAATCTAATATGAATATTATAAAGCTGAAGAGTTCGGTTGCTTGAACGATCACACTTAAAAATAAATAAATATGAAAAATAAAGTTGAAAAAAAAAATTAAGGAAATTGTCTGTTTACCTATGTACCACAATCCTAACTAATATTATAAATGTGAAAGTAACTCTGTCTGTCTGTCTTTCTGTCCGTCCGTCTGTCTGTCTGTCTGTCTTTTCTTCACGCCTAAACTACTGAACCGATTTGTGTGAAATTTGGTACAGACATAGTATGGAACTTGAGAAAGGATATAGGATAGTTTTTATTACAAAAAATATAAAAATAATAAAATTTAATCCGGACATATAGCGCCATCTATTGGTCAAACCAAAAATCTGCCGGAAGTCACTATTCCACGCGAACGAAGTCGCGGGCAAAAGCTAGTAAAGAATATTTGTATTTGTATTTTGTCTAATCTCAGGAACTACTGGATCAATTTGAAAAATAGGTCAGTATCAAATAGCTCATGTGCCGGAAGTAAGTAGTACCCACAAGACGAGAGTGAAACCACTGGCTGAAGCCAAGCCAAGTAACCAAGAAACGGTAGGTGACAGATTCTATAACATTTGGTTAAGACATGATTGTCCTCACATGACACCAATTGTTATTTATTGTTCTAAATTCTTAACATGTGACCTTACGATGTATAAATTGCAAGCTTGATGTTTCAAGGTACTTATGCATTTAAGTCAAATTCTATAATATATAAGTCAAAATCTATACTAATATTATAAAGCTGAAGAGTTTGTTTGTTTGAACGCGCTAATCTCAGGAACTACTGGTCCGATTTGAAAAATTCTTTCAGTGTTAGATAGCCCATTTATCGAGGAAGGCTATAGGCTACTTTTTATCCGGGTTTGTGCAGAGGTTCCCACGGGATGCGGGTGAAACCGCTGGCAGAAGCTAGTCTTCAATAAAATCTATATCTAAATATCAATACTAAACTGAAATTCTATAATATTTATTTGAATTTTATATTGTGACGAAAGCGCGAAGTTGCGCCTGCTGCTGCGCAAAGATGCGCAAAGCATTTTTCAGCTTCTTTCTATGTAATCAATTCTTGATCTTTTAATGCTTATTTTTTTACAATAATATCTCTAAACGGTAGTGTTTTTGCTAGTTATTTATTACTAGCCGTTTTCCCGCGGTTTCACCCGCGTCCCGTGGGAGTTACTGCCCGCACCGGGATAAAATATAGCCTATGTTACTCGCAGATAATATAGCTTTCTAATGGTGAAAGAATATTTAAAATCGGTCCAGTAGTTTTTGAGTCTATCCATTACAACCAAACAAACAAAGTTTTCCTCTTTATAATATTGGTATAGATTTACTTATTTATCAATTTAATATTTATATAAATAGATACATAACGTCGAGGTTCTAAATGCAAGTAATCCTAATAAATGACTAATTCATGGAATTCTCAGAAAAAGCTTTGTAGTAATTAACATTGATATGACGAATAAATAACAACTGTCTTAGCAATTGAGAGAAATTGATATCCGTGACGCGTAAGTCATTAATATTCTTTAGTTTAGTTTGTTTATGGAAAATTACGTCTTATAATAAGATATATCTCTGAAAGGAAAGATATAAAAGGGAAATATAATATTTAAGGCTATTAACATATTATCTTGATGTGTACTTTTGCTATTAAACCTTGTCATTCTTAAATTCTTGGCCGGTATAAGTGTTAAAAATCCTGCATACACCACCTAGTATGAATAAAATTTGCTTTTTAATGAGGCAGCAATCTTCCTATCATTCAGGCTTGAATACACAGTCTGCATTACGCTGAAAAACTTACCAAAATGTCTTCACAATCGGTTGCACGCGGCCCATGGTCGCTTAGACTTATCGATGGTTAAATATCTATATTACAGAATCTAAAGTGTTGCATAGCCCATGTATTGCGGCTAGAGGCCACATTTTTATCTAGCTGCGCGAAATAGTTCGAAGAGACGCTGGTGAAACCACTGGTGGAACATAAGTTAAAAATAACGATAACTTACCACATTTCAGGGGAGTACGGTGGGGAGGTTGTCACCAAAGATGGCGGCGGCATCAGAGCATCGTTTGACAGCTGTCAACAAAACAAACGTTTATTTTTTTTTTTCTACATTTTAGCATTTTAACTAATATTAACTATAATTTAAACTAATAAAGAGAAGCTCGTAGCTAAATAACAGCTGCACAGGTCAATCTATACTAATATTATAAAGCTAAAGAGTTTGTTTGTTTGTTTGTTTGTTTGTTTGAACGCGCTAATCTCAGGAACTACTGGTCCGATTTGAAAATTTCTTTCAGTGTTAGATAGCTCATTTATCGAGGAAGGCTATAGGCTACTTTTTATCCCGGTACGGGAAGTAGTTCCCACGGGATGCGGGTGAAACCGCTGGCAGAAGCTAGTCGATCATAAAGTTAATCAAAGTTTGGCGCGGTCGGTTCGTGGATAAGTGGCAACTTGTGATAATAAGTTGTTTCAAATCAAATAAAAAAATCATTTATACAAACTTGGCTCCAAGACAGCACTTTTTGAACGTCAGGAATTTACAATAGATAGCCCCCAAAACGCCCACCCTTCACCACTTCCTATGTGTTTTTGCTGGGAAGAAGAAGTGGCGCAACAAACTCCCCAGCAACACAGTTTCTGAAGGCACGATAAACTCGTGAGTCCCAGCTTTTATTTGAACATCATTAGCAGTTGTCATGGGTAGTCAAAAGCCAGTACACCAGTCTTACCATCGGGTTACCCACTGGGTTACGAGGTCAGATAGCCAGTCGCTCCATGTAAAACATAGATACTAAGCTGCAGCCAGCTAAGCTGGAAGCCGACCCCAACAAAGTTGGTAAAAGGCTCGGGAGATGATGATTTGAAAGCACATCATTCCTTCCATTTTTGCGCAAAATGTTTTTTGGGAAATGGCTAGACAAATATAGAGTTTCTCACCGTAGTAAGAACAGTGGCTTCGCACCCTGGCTGGTACTTCTCCAAATCAGTACGGGGTCTGCGCATGACCTTCTCGCGATCCTGCTTGTGTTTCCTGTCCGCTCCTTTCAGTTTGAATACCTGGTGACAAAGGGGATGTTAAAATTTTGCGCAACTTTGTGTAATTTTGCGCAATGATGCGCAACTTTGCGCAGTGATGTGCAATTTTGCACAATGACGCGCAACAATATATTAGTTACTAGACGCGTTTCGAATTATCTACTTTACAGAAAGAAAATATTAAATAGTAAATTATAAAATTATAAAGAGCATATTTTGTGTGATTTTGAACACAGATTATATCGCCATGTCTTTTTTTAGCAACATTCGTGCCAACTATATATTATGCGATATCTATGAACACCAGTACACAGGCCACTTTCATGCATCTGGATAAAAACTAGCTTGTACCCATATTGCTGCTCATTGCTACCAAAATCCTTCACATATCAATCAGATGCACTCACAAACTTTCACGTATTACATGTGTTGATGATGATGAACATGAGATGAGCCACATTGAACCTCTTTTTCGTAAAGTCGGTCAAGCCTACCTTAATCTGGCAGGCGGCGGCATGGAGGCGGTTGTGCTCGTCGCTGGCGAGGTAGGTCTCCACCTGTATGCGGAAGGGGACGCCCTTCTCGCCGCCGTGCTTCTTGGCTGTGAATTCTGTTGATATGCAGTTCACCTGGGGATAAGGGTGTTTTGTTTGTAAATATTGACGAGTATTTTAATTTAAAAAAAAATTGAGGGAAAAATTTAGTAAAAACTATCTTATTGAAGTGTCCCACGGTTACATAGTAAGTAACACATAGGCTATTTAATTTTATGCGGGTACGGGAAGTGGTTACCGCGAGATTTTGGGGATAAACCGCGGGAAACAGCTAGTATATTGAAGCTGTTTCCCGCGGTTCCACCAACGACCTAATGGAGTTATTTAACGCACCCGAATAAATAGTAGTCTTGTCTGGCTTTATAGACTTGCTGCGTATCAGAACTTAATTTGAATCCATACAGAAGTTTCATCAGGAAATCGCGACAGACGGGGTTACTTTCTCATCTATACTAATATTATAAAGCTGAAGAGTTTGTTTGTTTGTTTGTTTGAACGCGCTAATCTCAGGAACTACTGGTCCGATTTGAAAATTTCTTTCAGTGTTAGATAGCCCATTTATCGAGGAAGGCTATAGGCTACTTTTTATTCCGGTACGGGAAGTAGTTCCCACGGGATGCGGGTGAAACCGCTGGCAGAAGCTAGTTTGTAATATTAAAAAAGAATAAGTTAACATTGATTTATGTATAGTTAATTTAAGGGTGAAATATACCTTGATATAAACGCCAACATCTTTTGTAGGGTCCCAGAAGACATGCAGCGCATTCAGACACGCCGGCTGCTCCACGCGAATCACTCCGTATGAGAGAGGCACGTCCACCTGTAGGAGAAAATATAGGGTTAAATAAAGAGTATATCTATATATATAAAAGAAAGTCGTGTTAGTTACTCCACTTATAACTCAAGAACGGCTGAACCGATTTAGCTGAAAACTGGCAGGGAGGTAGTTTAGAGCCAGGAGAAGGACATAGGGTAGTTTTTGTCACCATCCGGCTACGGGAAGCAGTTAGGTATCTCGGGACGCGGGTGAAACCGCGGGCGGAAAGCTAGTTATAAATATTATATAGGGTGACTGGTAGTTAGTGACTGTCATTGAACATCCTTGGCAGTCGTTACGGGTAGTCAGAAGCCAGTAAGTCTGACACCAGTCTAACCAAGGGGTATCAGGTTGCCCGGGTAACTGGGTTGAGGAGGTCAGATAGGCAGTCGCTTCTTGTAAAGCTCTGGTACTCAGCTGAATCCGGTTAGACTGGAAGCCGACCCCAACATAATTGGGAAAAAGGCTCGGGAGAAGATGCTTGGTTACAGGTTTCAAAATAAATAATTCTTTAGTTGACAACTGGTTAAATTCAATATTTATTAATCATCTGTACTATCTGTACTAAAACTGGAATAAAATCTATACTAATATTATAAAGCTGAAGAGTTTGTTTGTTTGAACGCGCTAATCTCAGGAACTACTGGTCCGATTTGAAAATTTCTTTCAGTGTTAGATAGCCCATTTATCGAGGAAGGCTATAGGCTACTTTAGTACGGTACGGGAAGTAGTTCCCACGGGATGCGGGTGAAACCGCTGGCAGAAGCTAGTGTTTTATAATACCCTAGCGTAACACTTCGTGTGCAATTCCAACTCGAACTTGACCGGTTTTTTCCCTCTATGTACAGAACTAAAAAAACTTATGGGTGAATTGAAGGACTACTTTTTTTTAAGTCGGTTAAATACAGATACAACACTGTTGAATTGGAAACCTCCTTTTTTTAAGCCGGTTAAATATGTAGTCACATATATTTACCTCGACAATCCTCTCTCCGGGTCTCTCATTATGCCACTGCGCAATTTGTTCTCTCTCCATGTACTGCAGGCGACGCTCGTGGAAACAGATTTTGATCACGCTCTATAACAACAGAATTGTTTTGTTAGTTTGTTAATATTATTTATTACTTAACTATTTGCGTGCACAGTAAATGCATGACAGAAAAATACATTTTACAAAATAGTAACTAGGTGATTGTTTGAAGGCGCTGATTTCAGGGAGCAAGGGTCGCCTCCAAGAGGTATCTGTGGAGATCTAAGGGGGAGACCTATGTTCAGCAGTGGACGTCCTATGGCTGAGATGATGATGATGAAAGTTAGTTTACAATATATTAAATACAATACCTTCAATATCTTCCCCTTATAATGCGACAGGTCTCCTAACTTCTTGAGTTTGATCTCATACGGCTGTCCCTGGTTCAGATACGTCAACGTCTCCTCGTTCTGTTTCGTAGCTATAGATGTCGCTGCTGCTAGGACGTATTGGAATCTGCAAGGGAAAAGTAAATTTATATTAGAATTTCGAACAAATGAGGTTAATTCAGTATGAGATAATTCTAGGTTAGGTTTCGAGTCTGACATCATTCTAGTAAAAATATCAGTAATTGATTTTTTTAAGAGATTTGTAGGGTAAAGCTCACGAGAAAGTTTTTAACCGTCTTCAAAAAAGGGTTCTTAGTTTAACCTGTATGTATGTATGTATGCGTATGCGCGCGGTTATCTCACGTTTAGCTCAATCGATTTTGATGCGGGTTTCAGCATAGTTTTTGTGTCTGTCTACGATAACGTAGTTAACTGTTACTTTTAAACAGATGAACCGATTTGGATGTGGTCTTTTTAAATTGAAAGCTGGGTTTCCAGTGGTTCTTAATTACTTTTCACCAAATTATATATTTTTCATGAGAGTGAGAGTTTTATTTTAGGATATAAAAATGCGTAGTTTACCTGGTATCATCCTTGAAGCTGGGTTCAGAGCGCGTCTGAATGGGAGAGTGGAGGAACCCGTCCAATGACCCCACGGGAGAACACATCAGCAATCCTGCATCTGTTGTATAGAAAAAGTATTTCAGTACCAAGCGGGAATTTCCGGGGTAAAGAACCAACCTCTCGAGTATGTGGGTGTGAGTTCGATTCCAGGTCAGGCAAGTACCAATGCAACTTTTCTAAGTTTGTATGTACTTTCTAAGTATATCTTGGACACCAATGGCTGATAAAAAGGTGAAGGAAAACATCTTGAGGAAACCTGGACTATAAAGTCTGAAATCACCAACCCGCATTGAGCAAGCGTGGTGATTAATGCTCAATCCTTCTCCTTGTGAGAGGAGGCCTGTGCCCAGCAGTGGGACGATAAAAAGCCTGTAACAGTAACAGTCCTCCTTCCGTACCGGAAGTGGTTCATAAAAGGATCCGGGAGGAACAGAAGGCTCTATAGCAATGAGCCTTAACACTCCTAAGTTTTAACTGCACCTTTTTAATACTTCAAACTGTGCACAAATTATTGGTTCGATTTGAAAATATATTTCAATGTTTTATTATTATTACTAGCCTATAGTGTCCCACTGCTGGGCAAAGGCCTCCCCATCCCGTTTCCACACCTCCCGATCCTTCGACCGAGTCCACCAGTCTCGACAGTGGGCGTCTAGTTCGTCACGCCATCTCTTCCGGGGCCTACCCCGCCTGCGGTGTCCATCCTGGGGTGTCCACTGGGTGATAATAGTGGC
Source organism: Helicoverpa assulta (assembly GCA_963856015.1). Taxonomy (NCBI): domain Eukaryota; kingdom Metazoa; phylum Arthropoda; class Insecta; order Lepidoptera; family Noctuidae; genus Helicoverpa; species Helicoverpa assulta. The sequence goes on from CAWLCW010000022.1 coordinate 5,379,407, forward strand.
CCATCTTTCCGGATGCATACGACTAACGTGTCCGGCCCAGTTCCACTTCAATGTTGCCGCCTTTCGGCCCACATCAGCAACTCCTGTTCTGGAACGTATCACGGTATTCCGGATGCGATCCGTCCGTTTAATGCCCAAAAGGCTACGTTCCATTGCTCTTTGGCAAACCTTGAGTTTGGACTTCTGACACTCAGTAAGAGACCATGTTTGCGCACCGTAGGTTAGGACATATTTCAATGTTAGATAGTACATTTATCGATGAACACTATAGGCTACCTGTGTTCGGAGCGCAGTTCCCTCGAGACGTAGACGAATTCAATTGTTTCAAAAATAATATTAATATCTTACTCTATATCTAAGAGATGGCGGGACGACCTGGATGCCTACAACCCTGATTGGTGGGAGGTCTCAAAAGATCGAGAGGTGTGGAGGCAAAATGGGGAGGCCTTTGCCCAGCAGTGGGACAGTACGGGCTAAGAAGAAGAAAAGAAATCTTACTCTTATTTTCCTGTATATTTGGTGAATGGTATCCGTTGATGGGTACGATGGTGCCTGGTGGCATGGTCGGCTGGCATTGCATGCTTTCTGGACTGCCTGTAATTAAAAATAAAAGTAATCTATACTAATACTAGCCGTTCCCCGCGGTTTCACCCGCGTCCCGGTGTATTTTTTGCCGCCCTGGTACATGGTGAGCAGTAGCGTCTACACTCGGTATTGGTATACTCATATAAGTTATGCTATCTCGAGTTTTAGCGAGACTAACGAACAGCTCCGTGCCCGTCGGAGTGGGGAGCGTGAGGTTGATTAAATTACTAAAATGGCTATCAAAAAATGAGGGTTGATAGTTGAAGGGTAAAAATTAAGGATTGTATGTATTTTTGTATGTTGTATCATAAAAAAATAGAAACTAAAAATTTTGTCTAAAAAATAAAAAAAAAAAATCAGGGGTGGACTACCCCTAACATTTAGGGGGATGAAAAATAGATGTTGGCCGATTCTCAGACCTATTCAATACGCTCACAAAATTTCATGAGAATCGGTCAAGCCGTTTCGGAGGAGTATGGGAACGAAAACCGTGACACGAGAATTTTATATATTAGATTATAAAGAGGAAAACGTTGTTTGTTTGTTTGGTTGTAATGAATAAACTCAAAAACTATTGGACCGATTTTAAATATTCTTTCACCATTAGAAAGCTATATTATCTGCGAGTAACATAGGCTATATTTTATGCCGGTGCGGGCAGTAGCTCCCACAGGACGCGGGTGAAAGCGCGGGAAAACGGCTAGTAACTTATAAAATTATTAACTTATTCCTATTTTTTGTTATTTTAATTTATCTGTATTACGATAATAGGCATAGATGTATTTAGGATTTTTCTTTGCATCTCTCCTCACAAAATGTGCTGTATAAAATTCAAAAGGATAAATGGTGATCTGTAACACAGGGGTAACCTTAAGCAGACACCATTCTCTTAAAAATGCAACTTGTATTGTAATGTACTTTAACACTGTATTTGAAGAGAAAAAAATAAAGATTAGTATATTAATAAGTATGAGATATTTTATGGAGTTTAATAATAATAATTTGATCAACGCAAACACAAAGGAAATGGCAAAGGGTGTCTTCGGAGCCTGTCTTTTGTGAAATGTAAGCTTGCTGAATTTCAACTTTCTTTTAACTTTGTTTTTAACCGACTTCCCAAAAAGGAGGAGGTTCTCAATTCGGCCGGTATGTTTTTTTTTTTTTTCTATGTATGTACATCGATTACGCCGAGGTTTATAGACCGATTTACGTGATTCTTTTTTTGTTCGACGCGGAATAGCTGCCAGTTGGTCCCATAGTCATCAGGTCAGGGATCTGATGATGGAAACCCTGAGAAATCGAGGGCAACTTTCGAAAGTTATAAGCATACATAGGGTTAAACCTTGACACTCATATGTATGTCTGATAGCACTATTCAACAGTGAAGGTTTGGAGCTGACCTGATGATGGAGACCAAAGAAGGTCGAGGGAACTCGACAACTGAGTCTGTAAACTACCTCGTGTTTGGGCTTATATTATTCGTATTGATGAGACCTTTGCAACAGTGAAGGTTTGGAGCTGACCTGATGATGGAGACCAGAGAAGGTCGAGGGAGCTCGACAACTGAAAATGAAAACTACCTCGTGTTTGGGCTTATATTCTTCGTATCAATGAGAACTTTCCAGTTATGTGGATAGTGACCTTATTCGTTTCACTGAAAAGCTGAAAATAAAAAACTTTTTTACAAAAAAATATAACCGACTTCCCAAAACACTAAAAAGCAAAAAAAAAAACTAATTTTAGGTGCATCGGCCTAGAAGTCGGTGGCAAAATTAACTCAGGTACATCCATTAGACACCGACTTCTAGGCCGATGCACCTAAAATTAGTTTTTTTTTTTGCTTTTTAGTGTTTTGGGAAGTCGGTTATATTTTTTTGTAAAAAAGTTTTATATAAAGAAGACGGATCACAATCCATACAAAATTGCCCCACGTCCTATAACAATGTGACATACCTCAAAAAAAAGATAAAAATGTTTTAAAAAATATGGCATACTCTCTAATTTCTTTTTTTTACACCTTCATACGAAAAAACTGCTTTAAAAATTGTTCAGGCGCTGTTATGACAACATCGTTCATAGGACTATTTGTGGACTATTTTATTAAATTATTTTTTTGTTTGATAGGGTATACCTCACAGGTGGTCCCATAATCATCAGGTCAGGATCTGATGATGGAAACCCTGAGAAATCCAGGGCAACTTTTGAAAGTTGTAGGCATGCACAGGATAAAAACTTGACTATAAGGTGTACGTCTTATAACACAATGCAACAGTGAAGATTTGAAGCTGACCTGATGATGGAGACGAAAGAAGGTCGAGGGAACTCGACAACTGAATATGTAAACTACCTCGTGTTTGGGCTTATATTATTTGTATTGAATAGACCTTTGCAACAGTGAAGGTTTCTAGCTGACCCGATGATGGAGACCAGAGAAGGTCGAGGGAACTCGACAACAAAATATGAAGTCAGTGTCTAATGGATGTACCTAAGTTTATTTCCCCACCGACTTCTAGGCCGATGCTCCTAAGAATAGTTTTTTTTTGCTTTTTAGTGTTTTTGGGAGTCGGTTTTATTTTATTGTCAAAAGTTTTTTTTTTCGCTTTTCGTGACAAGCACAGTTGTTACTATCCACATAAGTGGAAAGTTCTCATCACTACGAATAATATAAGCCCAAACACAAGGTAGTTCACATATTCAGTTGTCGAGTTCCCTCGCCTTTCTCTGGTCTCCATCATCAAGTCAGCTTCAAACCTTCACTGTTGCAAAGGTCTATTCAATACAAATAATATAAGCCCAAACACGAGGTAGTTTACATATTCGGCTGTCGAGTTCCCTCGACCTTCTTTCGTCTCCATCATCAGGTCAGCTCCAAACCTTCACTATTGCATATTGTTATAAGACATACACCTTATAGTCAAGTTTTTATCCTACGCATGCTTACAACTTTCAAAAGTTGCCCTGGATTTCTCAGGGTTTCCTTCATCAGATCCTGACCTGATGATTATGGGACCACCTGTGAGGTATACCCTATCAAACAGAAAAATAATTTAATAAAATAGTCCACAAATAGTCCTATGAACGATGTTTTCATAACAGCGCCTGAACAATTTTTAAAGCAGTTTTTTCGTATGAAGGTGTAAAAAAAATAAATTAGAGAGTATGCCATATTTTTTAAAACATTTTTATCTTTTTTTTGAGATACGTCACATTGTTATAGGACGTGGGGCAATTTTGATCCATCTTCTTTCCCGCTTTTCTGGTCTCAAGGGGGTCAATCTAAAGCTAAAATCTAACAATCCTCATTTATTCTTTTCCGATTAAATATAACAAAATGCATCTAATATTCAATCGGGCGGATAAAAATATATTAATTTATAAAGAAAATGCGGTTGTGTTAACTTCCAAAAGCGAATTCTAATTGCGCGATGTAGAACCCATCACGCCATCTATCGGCAAACACCAGCACATACAACAACTTTACATCGTTACATAACAGATGGCGCTACTCACCATGTTGCACGATCATGTTCCCGTTATGTGGGGGGGACTGCTGACAGCTGCCCTCTTCCATGGCGTCACGATTGCTGTCCACCACCATGCTGGTGATCTGTGTGAAAGGAATTAGCCAAACTGTAGGGGGTAGTGAAATTAGCTTCGTGGTTATGGGAAAATTGGGGATTGTAAAGATCATGGCACATATGAACGCATCTCTGATTAACTTGCCATTTGAATTTGAGCCTTAAATCGTATCTAATACATAACATTTTACAATGTCAAAACAGCGAGCAGCGACCAAGCAATTTGAGTCACCGTGCCGTGCCGTTCATATATGCCATGCTTTAAGGATTATATACTTTTGACATTCATGACTTATAGTTAAATTAAAGTACGCATAAATGAAAAAAGTGTTTTTTATATCTTATGAAATTGGAATGATTGATCAAGACATATTTTTTAAAGTAAGAACATAACGTAGTTTTTAGTGAGGAACTATGCAAAAGAGCTTGAGAGTAGTTGAGGCTAGCTACCATGCAATATCCTATTTGCTTAAATTACCTAGATTTCACCAAAGGATTACTTCCTGCAAATACAATTTCCATTATCGGGTTTTAGCAAGACTATTTGTTCACCAAATTAGATTAAAATCTGTTCAATAACTTTAGCGTGAAAGCCCTGTGGATGTAAATAGTATATGTACAGGTTTGAAGTTGCCTGTTAGACAATAAATATATGAAAAATACTTGGCAACTAGTCGATTGCAAGCTTAAGGTTTAATCAGAAAATAACCATTGTTTTATTTATTCTCAGATCAGTTTGGATGGCATTGCTGTGTATACTGTCATATATAAGTCTTGTTACATTTATCAATGAAACTAATAATATTCTATATCGGTTTCTGCATATTTCATAAAAGACGAGATTAAATCAATATTGTTTCTCTATATTGTTTGTATAATCATTGTTTTTCTGTTACTTCTCAGTTTTTTGTTTGTGTTTTTCTTGGAGTTCTCAGGAGTCTTTAGGCTATATTCTTTAAAATAAACGTATTTTCTTTCGGTAATGCGGTCTGTTGCCAATATTTGGCGCCTAAGATGGCCCAAACTCATATTAAGTTCGAACATTTTGCCATTTTTATATAGCCAATCAATTGTTTTTCGTGTGACGATTTTAGAGATTAGGTTATAAAAAGTACTATAAAGAGGGTTAAAAGCGAAGATTTTTAAAGTAGAAAACTTACCTATAAAGTCAAAGCAATATTTGATCTAGCACATACACAAATACAGAAAAATACTTAGAGATGAAAAGAAGTGCATTGGAACAATAATTATAATTTTTGAAAGTTTTTTCTGTGCAAATAAAACAGGGATTTCCCACAAGATAGAAACAGATAGTGGATGCACTAACAAGACATTAGCATTGGGTAACTGCTCTTCCCGATATTCTATCGACCTGTTCATTTGCTTACTAGAGATAGAATTGTGACATTAGCCCCATACAGGTAATGGTAAATTTCTATCTTTAGCCCCATACAGGTAATGGTCTATCTTTAGCCCCATACAGGTAATGGTAAATTTCTATCTTTAGCCCCATACAGGTAATGGTAAATTTCTATCTTTAGCCCCATGTAGGTAATGGTAAATTTCTATCTTTAGCCCCATACAGGTAATGGTAAATTTCTATCTTTAGCCCCATACAGGTAATGGTAAATTTCTATCTTTAGCCCCATGTAGGTAATGGTAAATTTCTATCTTTAGCCCCATGTAGGTAATGGTAAATTTCTATCTTTAGCCCCATACAGGTAATGGTAAATTTCTATCTTTAGCCCCATGTAGGTAATGGTAAATTTCTATCTTTAGCCCCATGTAGGTAATGGTAAATTTCTATCTTTAGCCCCATACAGGTAATGGTAAATTTCTATCTTTAGCCCCATACAGGTAATTGTAAATTTCTATCTTTAGCCCCATACAGGTAATGGTAAATTTCTATCTTTAGCCCCATGTAGGTAATGGTAAATTTCTATCTTTAGTCCCATACAGGTAATGGTAAATTTCTATCTTTAGTAAGAATAACTACAGATAGATAGAATATTGGAAGGGCAGTTAGAGGAAGGAGTAAGAAGGTTTGATAGCAATATCGCGAAAGGTGAGGTCTAAGAAGGTAACATATCCACCTCCCATATATTCTTGAAATCTCTGTCAGAAACAGCCTGGTTCTGGTGTAACTCGGTAAAATCCACACTGATCTGAGAATTAAAAAGAAAACCATGGTGTATCAACTGTTTCTTGGAGTTTCTTGCCCGTTCTTCTCCATAGGAAACTACTTTTGGAAGGGGCAACTAGAATCAAGTTTATTTATATTTTTGACGTTCATAAATGCTTATAAAGGCCTAAAAGAAATAAAAGGAATAATGATGCGACTTTTTTTTATTTATGATACACTTTATTTGCACGCAAGTGTGTTGAGAAATGAGTGTTCGGTTTTTGTGACTCGCAGTGTAGTGAAATAATGGTAGTAGTGCTTTGAAACTATCATGTGGCAATGACTACCTATCTCTTTATTTACGGTGAATATTTATTATTATTGCAAATCCAATTGTATCATCTGTCTAGTCTTTTCCGAACTATGTTGGGTTCGGCTTCCAATCTTACCGGATGTAGCTGAGTACCAGTGTTTTATAAGAAGCGACTGCCTATCTGACCTCCTCGACCCAGTTACCCGGGCAACCCAATACGTCCAGGTAAGACTGGTGTCCGACTTACTAGGTACTGACTACCCGTAACGACTGCCAAATATGTTCAATGACAGCCAATTTATAAATACATAAACATTTTGGAGAAAATGTTGCTCTATGTATTTGTTGTGTGTTTCATAGTAAGAATTATTTCATGTCTTATTTTTTACCAGGTTTCTTAGCTAAATAAAGAAATGCTGTTTTCAAATGATTACGTAGATATGCATATGGTTATAATGTATCGTCGGTTGGATGTGAACGTACAAAAGAATATGTATGGAAATACAATGAACTGCGTAACGTCCGCTCACATTCGGCCACTGACAGTCAGTTTGGTTTGAACACAGCCTTATATTTCAATCTGCCAAATATCCAAGCACCCAGAAATTCTTCAGTTTCTTACCTGTCTATCATCAGGTCTTCTCGGCGGCCACACGCGTCGTGGCGGAGACAGCACGGCGCCAGTAGGAGAAGGCGCCTCCTGCTTGAATACTGCCAAAGACGGCAGCGACAGCAGCGCCTCGCTGCGGTAAGGGAGGGTACTAATTGGTGAGTGTTTTGGAAGTTCGATAAGAGATGGCGCTGTATGTATTGGTAAAACAAGATAAGTTATTATGTGAAAACACGGGTAAGTATAAGTTTACGAAAACAAAGGGTGTTTTTGTTACATAAGGTGGGTAAAATAAAATCAGACCCGTTTTGTGTAAAATGTTAATATAATCTGTTTCAAGTAGATGAATGATTTTATGAAAAATATCGATATCTTTGTTTTTTATATGGATGACTGACTTTTATAGAAAATATTCGTTTACAGTAGGTACAGTAAGAATCTACAGTACATGTAAATTCTATACGTGCATACCTATCAATAGTAAATAAGCTAAGTCTTAGCTTATTTACTATAATTAGCTGCTAAGAAATCAAGAATCTATGCTAAAAACTAAAATATAAAGCTAAATAATTTGTTTGCTTGATTCGCTGCTCTCAGGAACTACTTGGTCCGATTTGAAAAATCTCAACTCTGCTTCGGTGTTAGATAGCTCACTTATCGACGGGGCTATTCTTATTTGGGTGCTCTACGTGGTTTCCAAGAAACATGGGTTAAACCACGTGCGTTTGCTATTTCTAAATAACTTGTCAAGTTATAGTGATACTCACTTCATAGACAGCTCTCCAGGCAGATCCAAATCGAGGTCATTGACCTGCCAGCCGGGAGACATGTGTGAAGATGACGAGCTGGTGCCGCTGCCGCCCATGTCGCTTAGAGCCGCTGGGGGAAGACAAAGGTGTGATGAGTAAGAAATATGTATAAACAATTCATAAAACACCAACAAATTCAAGAAGGAGAAATTTGATGAAGACAGTTTTAAGCCGCCTGAAAAACGCCCTTTAGGGTTTGATAATAATTAATGGATTTTGTAATCTTCCTGGTTCTCTAAATAAGTTACCGAATAAACAATAATGGCCTTACTACAAAAACTTAACCACCTGTTTTACACTTGTCTAAAAAAATTGTGGCTGCAAAATGAACCATATGTCAACGTCATAATTTGACATTTTTTTAGACAAGTCATAAACTGACGTTTAAAAGTTTTTGTGGTAAGACGGTAATTGTTTATTTATCTTAAACATAGATGGAGCCACAGTATAACACATAAAGTGCTAGTATTTGAATGCAATATTAGCAGTTTTCAGATCTTAACAAAAATAGGTACGTTATGTATTCCTTTATATTGATGATCAAAACTGAATGTTTTTGCAAAAGAAAATACTTAACTTCAACAATTAAAAATGTGCGGGCAAATATGCAGTTCAGAAATGGTCGAAACAATTTTTGAAAGGGCCATCACCTAATCCAAAATTAACACTTGCCCTATGACGAAAATTTATAGATTTTCGAAATCAAGTATCTAGGGAGCGCCGCTCATGACCCAAAAAAAAACGAAGTGTGTGGCTGTGGCCGGTAACTAAATACCTACTTATATATTACCTGCATACAATATGAAGAATCTATGGTCCTTCAAATTACACAAGGGAACGTGCACACGTTGATGTAATAACTGTACGATCCAGAATAAGTCGGTTCATCATTATTAACTTATTGACCTCAGATATTACTTGTTTTCGAACACGTCCTTATCAGAGTGACAGTCATTGTTTTTTAATATTTTTCTATTTAATATACCTCTTTTTTTTTATGGGTGTATCAATATGAATTTTGGCCCTCCTACTATTAGGTAAATATTTTTGCTGTAACTGAGTTGGAATAGCTCGTGGCTAAGTCAAAGCCGCGCAGATTGATCTTCCCAGAAAAAACACATAGGAAGTGGTGAAGGGTGGGCGTTTTGGGGGCTGTCTCTATTGTAAATTCCTGACGTTCAAAAAGTGCTGTCTTGCAGCCAAGTTGGAATAAATGATTTTTGTTTTTTTTTTGATCAATCATAAGCAACATTCGTGGTCGGGTGACCATCTTGACACGAAGAGTTCTTCCGTGTTTCAGAAGGCACGATAAATTGATGGGTCCCGGCTGTCATTTGAACATCTTTGGCAATCGTTACGGGCAGTCAGAAGCCAGAAAGTCTGAAGACCAGTTTTACAAAGGTGTATGGGGTTGCCTAGGTAACTGGGTTGAGGAGGTCAAATAGGCAGTCGCTCCATGTCAGATGACAGAAAGCTTAACAACCAGTTTTTGACGACCTCGATGGCGCAATGGTCACCATGCCGGACTGCCGAACCTGAGGTCCCGGGTTCGATTCCCGGTTCGGTCGACATTTGTGTGATGAGCATGCTTGTTGGCCGTGGTCTGGGTGTTACAATATGTATTTATAAATATGTATATGTGTAGCTATATGTAATTTATCAGTTGTGTTAGCGCCCATAACACAAGTTAATTAATAACTTAGCATGGGGCTAACCAACCGTGTGTGGAAAGGTGTCCTGACATTATTTATTAGTTTTAACAAGGGATATTGCTTTAGCAATATAAATGTGCTGAGGTCAGACAGTCGCTCCATATGGCACACTGGTACTTAGCTGAATCCGGTTAGATTGGAAATCGACCCCGACAAAGTTGGGAAACGGCTAGGCAGATGATAGTAATTATTCATAAACAGCTTATTATCGACTCGGGTAGCAACAAATTAAATATAGAGCTGCTCGACATTTTATCTCTATCTAAATAATCTCTCACGATGCTCATGAAATATTAATTATTTATTTTTGACAAAATTACAGCTTTTATATGCAAAAATAAACATTTAAATACACAAGTAGATTAAGTATCTAAATGCTTCTAGCCAAACTAGTAAAATTAGGCTAAACAGGAACTATTAATAGCTGAATAAAGATAACTAAAAGTAGATCTTAATTAAATGATTTGAATATAGGTAATATCTATGATATTACTTATCTTTATTATCTATTATTATTATCTCTTTGTTGTTTTAAATGTTTATTTTTGCATCAAAACGCTATAATTTAGTCTAAAACAAATAATAGATATTTCATGAACATCGTTTGAGCATCCCATTTAGATAAGGCGGGAAATCCCCCTAGTATAGATATTATTCCTAATTATCTGACATTTAAACATCTTTGGCAGTCGTTACGGGTAGTCAAAAGCCAGTATGTCTGACAACCAGTCTCACCAAGAGGTATCGTGTTGCCCAGGTAACTGGGTTGAGGAGGTCAGACAGGCAGTCGCTTTTTGCAAAACACTGCATACTCAGATGCATCCGGTTAGACTGGAAGCCGACCCCAACATACTTAGGAAAAAGCGTGGCAGATGATGATGACATCTGTCATATTCAACATCAGATCTCTACCTACATATAAAACCTTCAAGCAAGGCCTACAAGCCAACTCCTAGACACATAAACGAACTATCAATAGGTAAAGCTATTGAAACAAACGCCGAGCGATCCAGTACACGCCCTTATCTCGTACACTTTGACCCAGCCGAGCGGTGAACTAGTTGTAACTACTTCGTCTATCTGTGTCTCCGACGAATTAATTTCTTGGTTAAATTACGACGATTAAAAGAATAAATAAAAGGGTTTTAGGTATTTTCTGATAGTCTTCTTGTGCCATCTGCTTAGCCTCGTCCCAACATTGTTGGGGTCGGCTTCTAGTCTAATCGGATGCAGCTGAGTACCAGTGTTTTACATGGAATGCCCTTAGTATCTGACCTCAAACTAGTTACCCGGGCAACCCAATACAACTTGGTAAGGCTTGGGGACAAACTTTTTGATATCTGACCACTTGTAACGACTGCCAAAGACGTTCAATTGACAGCCGGGACCCAATTTAACGTACTGAAAAGTTAAAGATGTTAATGATATTATTATGTAGGTATGTATGTAAGCTAAGCCCCACAGCAAAAAAAAATAACAATATAAAAAAATGGCAGGTATGTGTAAAGATATCACTCTAATTTGACATTAGATAATTATCGCCATATAAGGACATTTTCAGTATGAATGTCATTATTATCAAGAATTTTAGTAATTTTATAAGTCTACCTAGAGATCACAAGAGCGACTGACGTGCACAGGATTTGTGCGAAATCTGAGTATATGATAAATATTATTGGATGATAGGAAAGCTACACAAAGTAATACGAAGTCTGGAAGTTGGCGGCGGTATCGTGCTCTCCGATGTACGGGTGTATCAATCACCAACTTCCAGGCTCCGGGCAGCTTTGTGTCTTCTAGAAGCCACAAAGCGATTTCGGCCCGAGTCGGGAATCGAATCCGAGACCTCGTGTTCAGCAGCCGCTCTTGCGACAGCTAGATCAACGAGGCAACTTCGTGGAAATAACAAGTTGCCTAACATTTTGTAAAATCACCCTAATTCGAATTCAATAACAATAATTACATAAGTCTGAACTTTTAACAGAGCTTGTCAACTAACAAACTCCACTTTCCCTATGTTATCTCATACATATTAAACCGATTGGCACTAAAAAAACAAGTATCAAAACCTATACAATCACAAAGAACATGTAATAAGCAACATAATTGCAAAATTTTGCGTAATATCTCACTTGGCACTACTCGTGTATGGAAAAGTACCAGTGGCACTATCTCGGTAGGCACTTGGTACCAAGTCGCAGTTACGTAAGCCACCGATAAGTACCAATCTGTCACTAAAAGTGTCAACAGAGTCATTTGAACGCGTTACTACCTACTCAATCGTGGAAGTTTAAAACGCAAATGATTATGAATTGGGTTAATTTACATCAATTAAAGAGACGACGAATAAAAGAAGTAATAAATAGGATCGTTTATGTACTAAAGAATTGTATACTAAAGACTAAAATACGAAATAATTAGATTGTTTTAATAAAACACCCTGGTGGTATGGTTGTATTTCATAATATTAAAAATGAAGATAAGAAAATAATATCCTTTTTGGCAATCTAAATGAGACAAGTATATAAAAGTAGTGCTATACCTACTACGCAAATTATACTTGCTATTTTGAAAAAAAAAAACTTGCCTTTTCGTAATATTTTTTACAGAATCAGATTTCCTGGTGAACATGGCAAATAGCGGCTTGATTATTATCAGACAAATGCCGAAATTAATAATTGCTCTAAAAAAATAAAAATACATCATATTAAAAAGTACCGTAAGCATTGTAAGTGATGCTGGCGAACGCATGCGCCCCAAACTCGGTGAACCTCCTCCCCTCCCTCGCTTCTCTAGCAGCAAACTGGAGAACAGCAGCAGCGGACACCCTGTCCTGCTGCTGAGCCGTATCCTCAACCATGTTCGACAGCTTGACGGCACACACCAACAGATGGCGCTAAGTTCCTTACAAGTTCCGCGTATCGCCGCTAGATGGCGACGCAACGTTCCAGAAAAGTTTTCAAACCTCACTCAATAGATGGCGTTGTTTTCAATATTTCGAATAACAGAGGGCGCTGTACTTTTAAATGATTTTGTAATGATATCACAGCCGTTTTTTTTGGAAGTTTTGAAGTCACTGTCAGAAGTACCAGTCACAAAATGATAGTTTAAACGTCCATGTGTTGGCTTGACTGACGATGATATTTCTGTGGTACTTCGTCGCGCTTAAAAAGTGTTCTAGTGTCATTTTACTGATAAAGTTTCGTTTTATCACTTCACTTGTGTTTTTAGATTGTTTTTTTGCACTCACACTGTTAGATTATCTTTTCGTCCTATTTTATTTAGCCCCATAGTTTTTTGATCGTGATATTTTACAATTTGGTTACTCCAATTGTCTGTCAGTGCTTATTAGTAAGAAAAGATCCGTTAGTCATGTATTGTATTGTATGTTATTGTGGCAACCAACCAACTCGTTAAAGACCTGTCCGACATTTTAAGACAATAAAATGAGTGGATGAAATAACAATTTTCTAGTAAAAGTGGAATCTTTCGTCGGTAAGCCCGATTTCCACTTGGCCAGATTATTATCTTGTTCTAATGTTTAAACAATGTTCATAAGCTTTTACATGAAGAATTGATTATATACCTAATACTGCCAAGATAAGACGAGGATAGCAACTATGGAAAGTGTGTCACTCTTTTCCACTTCATAAAATCTATACTAATATTATAAAGCTGAAGAGTTTGTTTGTTTGTTTGTTTGAACGCGCTAATCTCAGGAACTACTGGTCCGATTTGAACTGCTACTTTTTATCCCGGTACGAGAAGTAGTTCCCACGGGATGCGGGTGAAACCGCTGGCAGAAGCTAGTTATACATATTGCTTTTACATTTTTGACTTCAAGTCAGGCTAATACGGTCGGACTGCGGGATTGTTCGAAAGAGTAACCGCGGCCCTGGTACATAAAAGGCCTAAGAAGGAACATGGTGAATTTAAGTCAGTAAGAGTCTGACACTCCCTCTCGCTAACCCTAACAGCGGGAGGAATCATGTCAGTCACAGTTGATGATTTCTCATCAAATAAAGGTCAGGTTAGTGCAGTTGACATAAACGAGATCTACCAGCCTTAGTTTGGAACTCAACCCCTGTCGCAGGGGGTGCAGCTTAAGGGTTTGTTAAGACTTTTACCAAAATGAAAAATGTAGAAAATCGTTGCAGGCACCTGCATTAAAAATGTCTTCAGCGTACGTGGTGATTTACGCTTATTCCTTTTCTGTATGAGAAGAGGCCTGTGGCCTGCAGTGTGACAATAGAAGGCTGGTGATTTAATTCTATATTTCGGAACAAGGAAATTAATATGTTTTACAAATCACCATAATTTTTTGAGACTTCCTTATCAAAAACGAAGTGATATAATTTATAAATATTTAATTTTTATATTGTAAACTGTTTTTTTAGTCAAGATATAATATGTTTTGCTTTGATTACAAAGTGACCCGAGATACATCGATATTCGAATGAGTAGACAAAATAATGTGTTTTTACGTGAAGATAATTTCATAACATTTAATGTTTTTGTTTTTTTTTGCAGTGCAAATATAATATGAAGGTTGCGAGAGGCAAATTGGCTAAGTGCGAGTCGGACTAGAGCACTGAGATTGATTTTTTCGAAAAGGTGGATTCGGAATCAAAAAGTATTTTTTCGCAAACTGTGCTTGCTCTAGTCGAAGACGTATAAAATGTGACAGATACGGCATTATGCAAACACACAGGTGTTTTACTTAGATAAAGCTATGTTACGTCAGGCTCGCGATAATTGAGCGTGATTTTGCTTCTTATGACAATAATATATATTGTACATTGAAGCTAGTAAATATAGTACACGTTTCAAGTGTAGGTGTCTAGTATAAAAATGTAGATGTCAGCACAAGTTTCTATTAACTGTCAATTTTTTAAATGGATTTTCAACTTTAAGTCTCAAGTTTAAGGTTCAATGTTGCTTGGGTAACATTTACTGATTTAAGTAGCTTGATGTGCTTGTCTGTATTATTTTGTAAAAATAATCTTCTCGCAAAAAGGAAGTATGTAGAGAGGCGTGGTCTAAGGTGCTAAGTGAATTAGGAGTAAAATATTATTGAGATTTTTGTCTAGTGTTTCCATGTATAGATTTCGGCAAACTTGATAGCGGCTTGGGACATAGAGGTAATGCGAGTCGGTGTGTTTCCGTTATTCTCACTAATTAGGATTTTTAAAATAACCATTCTACCTCATGAATCACTTCATCTATTGGTGAAAACCGAATGAAAATCTGTACAGTTGTTTTTAAGGATATCGCATCATACATACAGATGCGGTTGAGGAAAAGAAAGTCGTGTTAAAAACCTACACTATTTATTATTCAAGAAGGCTGAATATTGGCGGGGAGGTAGCTGAGGATATGGGGATAGCATACTTTTTATCCCCACTCGGGTAATGGGAAATAATTCCCTAAAAAAGCGGGTGAAACCGCCGGCAGAAGATAGTAGTTATATAACAAAACCAACCAAGAACACTGTTAGAAAGGGACAGTACCTATGAAATCTAAATATGTATGAAGAAACATAAGGCTAATATTTGTCAACTTTATCGTGCAAATTGTCACTGAAGTCACGCGTCACAGATATTTAGCACGAACGAGTGTGAACTGAAGATATTTATGGAAAACTAGCTTCCGCCAGCGGCTTCGCTCGCGTGGTGTGTTGATAAAAAGTAGCCTATGTGTTAATCCAGGGTAACACCTATCTACATACCAAATTTCAATCAAATCGGTCAAACCGTTTTTGCGTGATTTAATAACAAACATACATCCATACATTCTCACAAACTTTCACATTTATAATATAAGTAGGAAGTAGGATGTTTGGTTAATAAACAAATTGGTATCTTTAGGACAGTACCCGGATAATTTTTGGAAGCCTTTTTAGGCTGGTATATAAATTTTTTAGGGTTCCGTACCCAAAGGGTAAAACGGGACCCTATTGTTTTCGCTCCTCTGTCCGTCCGTCCGTCCGTCTGTCACCAGGCTGTATCTCATGAACCGTGATGGTTAGAGAGTTGAAATTATCACAGATGATGTATTTCTGTTGCCGCTAGAACAACAAATACTGAAAACTAGAATAAAATAAATATTTCGGGAGGCTCCCACACAACTAACGTGATTTTTTTGCTCAGTTTTGCTCGATATCCATAAATATATATATATACAGGAATGAATTTTAAGCAGTGCGCAAAAAAAAACGGGTGGTCCAGAATCATTAAAAGAACATATCTGCATCATCAGTAAAAAAAAATTTTTCATTCTTTTGTCCGCCCTAAAATCAGCAAAATATGGATACCAACTATTCTTACGCGCGCCGAGCGGAGCTCCGTCAGTAAACCGGTTTCGCGTTGCCGCCGTGCATACTATGACGACTGTGACCGTACTATCGGTTACAAAATAAACATCTTTCGATATCAATAACTTTTCTTTTTTGTACTAAAACACTACAAAATAAAAATATACGTATCTATAAAACTTATTTAACTATAAGTTGACAAAGTTTGCGCACTGGATAAAATTCATTCCTGTATATATAGAATATTAGTTTGGATGGTACAGAACCCTACGTGCGCGAGTCCGACTCGCACTAGGCCGGTTTTTATTAAAAAAACACTCCGCAACCTTACAGACAGAGTTGCTTTTACATTACACATTAGGAAGGATTCGATAGATACTGCAATTAATATTTGGCAGTTTCTGGATTCTAACCATGAAGCCTGGAAGCTTGTTTTATCAAGGGACATCGTGTTACTCAGGATTGCAGGGTTCAGACAGGCAGTCGCTGCATGTGGCAAACTGGTACTCAACTGCATACGATTAGACTGGAAGCCGACCCAAATATAGCCGGGAAGACTAGACTAGACAAATGATGATGGTCGGTGCAAGTCGCTGCGTAGAAACCAATTTTAGGCATCAGCTGTCTCAGAGGTGGGGGTGATGGGAGGGGCTAGTATGGACCAATATGGCCGGCGTCGACTTTTGCAAGAACTTTACCTAACAAAAATCATACTTTTAATATCCAAATCAAAACCAGACCACCCTTATCAGCATTAACCTATAAATTATAACAAAATGTCCGCGTATCCAGTGAGCTGGTTTGTGTCAGGGGTCACTCAGTATCATATACAGTTATTGCCAACGGCTTCAAACTGACAGACACGCGCGATGTCAAAGGTTGGTATTAATGAGTTGCTCCTATCTTAGAAGTGGATCTGTTTGAGGGTTAATATGATCTGATGGTTGGAGGTCTTAATCATAGTCTTTGGAGCCTAAATATGTCCACTGCAAAACAACAATAAAACGGCGTCCCCCAACTTGGATGAAATCATCAAATTAACTCCTGCTGTGGGTACTGTATGAGGGAATGTCAGTCTGACTAAAACCCACCATGTTCCTTCTTAAGCTTTTTATACAGGAATGAATTTTAAGCAGTGCGCAAAAAAAAACTGGTGGTCCAGAATCGTTAACAGAACATATCTGCATCATCAGTAAAATTTTTTTTTTCATTCTTTTGTCCGCCCTAAAATCAGCAAAATATGGATACCAACTATTACTTACGGGCGCCGAGCGGAGCTCCGTCAGTAAACCGGTTTCGCGTTGCCGCCGTGCATACTATGACGATTGTGACCGTACTATCGGTTACAAAATAAACATCTTTCGATATCAATAACTTTTCTTTTTTGTACTAAAACACTACAAAATAAAAATATACGTATCTATAAAACTTATTTAACTATGAGTTGACAAAGTTTGCGCACTGGATAAAATTCATTCCTGTATACTAGGGCCGCGGTAACTCTTTCGAAGAATCTCGCAGCCCCGGCAGATCGGATCTAAGGAAAGCCAGCTGCGGAGAACATATTATAGTGCACGCACATTTGCTTGGACACATGTGCACTCACTATTCCTTCACTCATATAGCCCGATGAGACGACAATCCGACACCACCGGAGAGAGATCAGGTATTTCTGTGCTCTTGGCAAGACAGGTGATAATCAGACTTTGAGGCTTAACTACTTGTAGAGGGCTGTCAAAGATCAAGAAAATATCAGATGGGACTAATAATTTTACTGTCTTCTGCATCATGGAGACTTTTAAGAGAAAAATAGAGGTAAATAAAAAACGGATGACAGTTTACAAGTTAGTGGAAATGTCACCACAAACACAATAAAACGAACAAACAAAGAAATGATTAAACTAAAACCTTATGATGATGCAATAAACTTAATAACTGGTTACGATAGTGGCCTCTCAGGTTAATTAACTCGACTATTAATTAACAGATTTTTGACAAGCGTAGACGTGATCTATTTAAAAAATAGAAAACGTATCTACCTTTATCTAATCATATTGAGGTCGGCTTCCAGTCTAACTGGATGCAGCTAAGTACTAGTGAGTCACATGGAGCGACTGCCTTTCTGACCTCCTCAAAACCCCGGAAACCCGATATACCCTTAGTAAGACTGGTGGTTGGTTGGCCTCGTTGGTCTAGTGGTCGCAAGCGCGGCTGCTGTGCTCGAGGTCTCGGGTTCGATTCCCGGGTCGGGCCGAAATCGCTTTGTGGGTTTTCTTAAACTTTCACAAAGCAGCCCGTAGTCTGGAAGTTGGTGATTGATTCACCCGTGCATCGGAGAGCACGTAAATGTCGGTCCTGCGCCTGATCTCTTTCCGGTCGTGTCGGATTGCCGTCCCATCGGGTTATGAGAGTGAAGGAATAGGGAGTGCACCTGTGTCTGCGCAAATGCTCGTGCACTATAATATGTCCTGCGCAGCTGGCTGATCTCCTTAAATGGGAGTAGCCGCCGTAGCTGAAATCGGCCGTAGACGCCATTTATTTAAGACTGGTTGTAACTTTTTGAATGCTAGCTACCCATAACGACTACAAGAGATGTTCAAATGATAAGTGGGATCCACTAATTTAACGTGCCTTCTTGCAAATATGCCAATACTATTTCCTCTCAATTGGTTCAGCCGGTTTACCGAGAGAGTGTTGCAAAAAAAACTGACGTTCATAATATTAGTGAAGATGATGTAAAATACTCACATAGCAACAAGACATAAGGAATGACACCGGTTTAAAGTTTACGAGGTTACGGATAACAAACTAGGAAATCATTATTTGTACGTGACAAAATTAAACAACAAAATGTTCTGATTTATCTTCAACTAGCCGTTCCCCGCGGTTTTACCCGCGTCCCGATGTATTTTTTGCCGCCCTGGTACATGGTGAGCAGTAGCGTCTACACTTGGTATTGGTATACTCATATAAGTTGTTATGCTACCCTGGTACATGGTGAGCAGTTGCATCGAAATTTCGTTATTGGTATACTTATACTCCGGTGAATTATGCTGTCCTAGTACTTTACTTTTGTGGTTCTGCGGCATTCCGTAAGTTGGTTCTTGTCTAATTACTCCCGTGCCGGGGAAACTTTTTCCGCAGCCGGATGGTGACAAAAACTATCCTATGTCCTTCTCCTGGCTCTAAACTACCTCCCTGCTAATTGTCAGCTAAATCGGTTCAGCCGTTCTTGAGTTATAAGTGGAGTAACTAACACGACTTTCTTTTATATATCTTCAATAATACTAGTTTAGTAAAGTCCCCCGGTTGCACCCGCGTAATGAGGGTTCAGTTTATTCATTAAATACTCTGTGCACATATTAAGTGAAGTGAATTCTGATAAGTAATAAGTTGGTGGCCTGCAATATTTACTTGTCTGCCATATTGGTTTTCGGGCTATATAAATATGTACTTTGAAATACAGGTAAAAACACAAAATACGTTTTTACTCCAAAATAAAGGATAAGCTTCACTCCACTCGGTCCTTCGAGTTTTTCAACTAATTAAGGTTGAAGACGTCAAGAGACGGAGACTATATGTGGGGAGCACTTTAACAGGAAGTGGGGAGTGACTGTCCCACTGCTGGGCAAGATTAATTGGACATGTATTTTACATAGCAGTATCCGTAAATAAATCAGATATTAGCAATTAATGTGACTTATTAACAAGGTTGGTTGGTTGCCTCTTAATACAGTAGATATATAAGTACTAACAAATATGTATAAACAAAGTTACTGCAAAAAAACATTACGAAATCCCAAAAATGTTATGCATAATATGTTTTATTCAATTTTACCATAAATTTCCTCTTTCCTATTTTAATTTTAAACACACACAAATTATTTAAAAACACTGCTTTTTTCTACCACTAACACAAAACACTTTTTAGACGTGCGACAAAATAATCGCAAACACGTTTGTCGTTCGCGAAGCGTGATGAGCCACTGTTTTGTGCGTTATATTCATAACTCATTACTGCATTATCAGTATTTGTCAAAGATTATTTGTATATAAACTTTAGTGTTGTTATTGTGTTATTGTGCCTAAGATCATTTTTACTCTCTGAGGCAGAACTAGATAATATGACGGTAAGAGCATTCAAAAATCAGGCTAAATTAAAGTTGTCTTCAATCTATTATTCTGAATATACTTTCATCACAACCTGGGCATTAGCCATAATATGACATAAGTAAAGATTGTAATTACAATATGTTGACGTACTCAATCATATGTTCAGTAAATATAAGTATGTTTAATTCTAATTATGTGGTCCACATTACAATTTATACTTAAAAAACCTTGTAGGACAACCTAAGTATATGCTATTCCCAAAATTCTGTAAAATTTAGGCACAAAACAAAATCTCCACCGTCGTGTCTACACCAACATAATCTTTGTAAAGTCATCGCTGATTGGTAGACCAATGTCAATAACAGCTACTCCTCGTTAAATAAAGAAATTTGTATCTGTCTACTGTTTGTTTTTTGTGTAAAAATGTTAAAACTATTTATCAGACAATGTGAGAGTAAATGAATATTTTGTCAGTCGCGGTCTTCTAGAAGTTAAAGTGCTTACTTATATCTTAGTTAAAGTCAAATTCTATTATTGAAATTAGTCATATTAGGACTCTTTCAAGTCATGTATATTGGATAGCATCCCCAAAATGCCCTCCATTGACCGCTTCATAGCAAATCTGTTTTCCATTCAAATCATAGTAATTCTTTCAAATATGTATACTCCTATCGCCGAAGATTACAACTTAGTTATTTAATTTCTATCCTACTGGATAGTTATCTTTTGTAAATAAAATAATTTATATACATAAAGGTTACTTAATAGTTGCTAGTGGCTCCATCTATTGTCTCCGATACATACATTTCAAAGATGCATTTACCTGTTTGGCGTATTTAAACTAGCTTACCCTATCTATACTAATATTATAAAGCTGAAGAGTTTCTTTGTTTGTTTGTTTAATCTCAGGAACTACTGGTCCGATTTGAAAATTTCTTTCAGTGTTAGATAGCCCATTTATCGAGGAAGGCTATAGGCTACTTTTTATCCCGGTACGGGAAGTAGTTCCCACGGGATGCGGGTGAAACCGCTGGCAGAAGCTAGTTTTGAATATTATCTTTATTACTTTCAGTTTTTTGTATTTCTGTCTAGTTTGCTATCGTTTAATCATTTTTAAGAAAAATAAAAGTTAAGTTCCAAAACCTAAAGCCTTTTTTGTGACATGAATTTTTTACAGAATCACCAACTACACGTTTGTTTGGAGATGGTGTAACGTAAAAGACGTTTCATAAGAGCTTGAAATGCAGGGTGGTCCAAAAGTTGACATCAAACCGCAAAATGATACCTAGAATTAGTTTATGTTCAGTGACGGCAAAAATTTTGAGCAGAACTATACTCCATTTATGTCCTGCAATAGATTTTACGGATTCTCGTCACTTTTTGGACCACCCGATATAAAAGATTATAGATTACTCACCCATAACCTTCTTAGGAGGCACCTTCCTCTGCTCCTTCTCCTCGCTGTCATCCCTCCTCATCATCTTCCCCTCCCCCTGCCACTTCCGCTTCCTCCCTTCCCTCTCTTCCAAATACATCCCGAGTTCCTCTTCCCTACCAACCAGAGCTAATCTCACGCTAGACTCCCAAGTGTAGGTATCTTCCTTCCGACTATCATGCATACTATAGTCCTTATCTAGATCATAAAATTCCATCACAATTTGGCCATGCCAACACAAAAGTCACTGAATGATGAATGAAATGAGTGAATGATTGAGTGATTGAACGAAATTAGAATAGTACGAAGAAGGAATTGTATAACTTTTTGATGCCGGTCGTTTCTCTTTGACGGTGGCTTTGCAGGAGTTGGTTTTCTATTTTTAAGAGCATATTGGTATTAGCTCGGCAGTGGTGGTACTCTTGGGGCTGTCCCGGGAAGGTTTTCTTGGTGAAGCGGTTTCCGATCAGATATGTTGGACGAGTGAGGGTGGGCTCCATGTGGCACAGTTCGCGATCGGTGAACCTCTCGATTCTTCGTGCAGTGCTTGGCCTTTTGGCGGGGCGGTGTACTACGGCTCCTGGAATAAGAAAAGATATATTAATTAAGGATTAAAATATATTAAAATATTTTATTTTTTTTGTAAGTCGTGGTGGCCTAGTGGGTAAAGAACCATCCTCTCGAGTGCGAGGGCGCGGGTTCAATTCCAGGTCAGGCAAGTACCAATGCAACTTTTCTAAGTTTGTATGTACTTTCTAAGTGTATCTTGGACACCAATGGCTGATTAAAAGGTGAAGGAAAACATCTTGAGGAAACTTGGACTATAAAGTCTGAAATCACCAACCCGCATTGAGCAAGCGTGGTGATTAATGCTCAACCCTTCTCCGTGTGAGAGGAGGCCTGTGCCCAGCAGTGGGACGATAAAAAAGGCTGTAACAGTAACAGTAACAACAAAATATTTTTCAGTTATCGTTAAATGAATGCCGTTTTGTAAACACTGTCGAGAAGCATCAGTGATAGTGTTATGCAGCTACTTGTGGCCAACTTTAGCGGCATAGTTATTTGACGTCTGCTGTAGAGTCCGCGCCACTACTCAAGTCCAATGGAAAATTATGGAACTACTAGCTGGTGCCCGCGACTTCGTCTGCGCAGGTTTAGTATTTCGAACAATATGTTTACAAATTGTAGCCTATGTGTTATTCTGATGTATAAGCTATATTATTGTAAAGTTTCATTAAAATCCATTCAGTAGTTTTTGCGTGAAAGAGTAACAAACATCCATACATCCAAACTTTCGCGTTTATAATATTAGTAGGATTTAATCTATACTAATATTATAAAGCTGAAGAGTTTGTTTGTTTGAACGTGCTAATCTCAGGAACTACTGGTCCGATTTGAAAATTTCTTTCAGTGTTAGATAGCCCATTTATCGAGGAAGGCTATAGGCTACTTTTTATCCCGGTACGGGAAGTAGTTCCCACGGGATGCGGGTGAAACCGCTGGCAGAAGCTAGTTTCACATGTAATTACAAAACAATGGCAAGAGAAACTAGCATCTTTAATGGATTTGAGTCGTGGCGCGGACTCGTAACGTAAGTATATAGATACATTTTTTCAACTACACACGGCGGCCATTTGGACTAGACCTCGCGGCAGTCCATATTTTGACACGTTATTACATAACGTAAATAACTCAAGATGGGATGATCCCTTTACATCGTTGTTTCAATCTGACAAATTCCACCTTAACATTTTTCGCACAGCCTTCTAAACAAACGTAATAAAATAACGCGAAACAATATGGTAGACGACAGACGCCATTTTGTCAAAGCACGATCAAAGTTATTCCCTATCTTTCCTTCAATAAAACATCCCAGATAGCTAGCCTCCATCCGCGGTTTCACCCGCGTCCCCAAGGAACTGCTTCCGCACATGAATCATATAAATTACATGAGCTAATAAGTTATTCTGATAGATACATGTATTACAAAATCCATACATTAGTTTTTGCACGTAAGAGGAACGTACATACTCAAAAACTTTCGCATTTACAACATTAATAGGACGCTCCATATATAACCTGTCACCACACATCTTCATGGACTCATACCCATTTTCCTTAGGTCTACACTCTTACAGTAAATTATTCACTTAGTTTTATATGGCAAGGCCTTGAGCATCTATTTGCACTATGGCCGACAATTGAGTGCCACGTGATGCAAATATAGACCGTACTGGGGACGGCTGTGAAGATTGTAGAAAGAAAGAATGGAAGGTGTATGAAAAATGTCCTGGAGTATTAAAAAATAAGGGGTTTGGCTGTAGAAGAATCAGTTTTTGAGTTTTGGAAAATACTAACTGTTGCCTCTAAAAAATAAAGGGGTTTGGTTGTAGAAGAATCAGTTTGTGAGTTTTGGAAAATAAACTTTTTTCTTTGCGGTGCCACTCGCGCTCAGAGGGAACTAGTTCTCGTATCTAGCTAGATAAACAGTAGCTCAGCCATAGGACGTCCACTGCTGAACATAGGCCTCCCCCTTAGATCTCCACAGATACCTATTGGAGGCGAACTGCATCCAGCGTCTTCCGGCGACCTTTATTAGGTCGTCTGTCCACCTTGTTGGTGGACGTCCTACGCTGCGCTTGCTAGCAGAAAATAGCAAACAACAAACTTAATATGTATTTGCAAAATTAAATACTGATCTATTCACACGGCTGTCATTTGAACATCTTAAGCAGTCGTTACGGGTAGTCAGAAGCCAGTAAGCCTGGCACTGGATAGGTCCTACCACGGGGTACCAGATTGCTAGGTATATAGGTTGGTTAGGTCTGATAAGCAGTCCCTCCATTTGGCACACTGGTACTCAGTTGCATCCAGTTTGACTGGAAGCCGACCCCAACACAGTTGGGAAAAGGCTCGGGAGATGATTTGCTGAGAAAATACGTCTTGGAGATTTCTTAGCAAACGGGTCCAATTCTTTAATTGGCGGCCAGGCGTTAATTGAGTTCGCGGAATTGTGTCATGAAATCATTGACTATTGCGAAAAATAAATGTTTTTGATTCAAATCAAGAGTGGGAGATTTGGAGATTAAATACGTTGTGAAGGGTTTAAGTTTTTAATAGATGTATAGTATTGTGTATAGTATTGTATATATTAATATGGATAATTTTATGTATTCGTTTATAAGTTCTGTATCATATACTAGCTTCTGCCAGCGGTTTCACCCGCATCCCGTGGGAACTACTTCCCGTACCGGGATAAAAAGTAGCCTATAGCCTTCCTCGATAAATGGGCTATCTAACACTGAAAGAAATTTTCAAATCGGACCAGTAGTTCCTGAGATTAGCGCGTTCAAACAAACAAACAAACTCTTTAGCTTTATAATATTAGTTTATGGGCCCTAGTTGCCTGAAATAAAGGAATAAATAAGTACCTAACAAAATGGTAGAACTATACATAGATCTTGCCAAATATTTTTTCACTCTGAAGTCAGGTAATCTCCTCTTCACACATGCGTGATAGTGCTTTGTTCATACAGGGTGTGTCGTTCATAATCACATTAAATCCTATCGCATATACCTTATGCTATTCTATGGCGAATTGTAAAAAAAATAACCTAATCCATTCAATGGTTTAACAACAGGAGTCATTTTTCATTTTTGTAATTTACAACATCATGTTAAAGCAGAGATAAAGTTAGGAGTATCGAATGTTTTGATCAGTTGACAGCTGTCAGTTTTCAAGGGAGAATTTCAGTTGTTTGTAATGACTGACTTTTATATGGTGTTCTAATTTTCGCACATTTTTATTCTATTTACTTTGTTTGAAAAATATTTTTTTTTATTTTTCTTTGTGTTAATCGACATATATTAACCAGCATATTAACGCATTTTATTTAATGTGATTGTGAACGACACACCCGATATATTGTGTTTTGACTTGAAGCTAAATTCAGAGTGGCAAAGTTATTTAACATAGCTGATTCCTCCGTCCTCAGGGAACAACTGTAGCCGGATAAAAAGTACCAAACTTTTATGTAAATAAGGAATAAGTCATGGTGGCTTAGTGGGTAAAGAACCATCCTCTCGAGTATGAGGGCGCGGGTTCGATTCCAGGTCAGGCAAGTACCAATGCAACTTTTCTAAGTTTGTATGTACTTTCTAAGTATATCTTGGACACCAATGGCTGATAAAAAGGTGAAGGAAAACATCTTGAGGAAACCTGGACTATAAAGTCTGAAATCACCAACCCGCATTGAGCAAGCGTGGTGATTAATGCTCAACCCTTCTCCGTGTGAGAGGAGGCCTGTGCCCAGCAGTGGGACGATAAAAAAAGGCTGTAACAGTAAGGGAAAACGCAGCATTCTTAAGATGAAAGATTTATAAAATTGGTGTAGCACTTTCTGGGTTTATTCGCTGCATACTCGCTAATCTTTCCTGTTATAAGTATGAGTGTAGAGTAAGATATTTACTCTGAAAAACTGATTGGTAAGTACTTGAACCGTGAATCACGAAGTACCCAAATCAATTGATTTGCGTCGCAAGCGCATTGAACATTAATATGTGTTAAAGTAATACATTTTAAACCGCAATATAAAGATGGAAGAAATCAAACTCCTGGAACAACCATAAATAAGCATTTTTGTATATACTTAAAAGGGATTTATGAAAAAATAAATGCACATAAATTAAAAAAGCTTATTTATGATAATTATTGCATTTTTTTTGGAGTTCATAAATTAGCAGACTAAAAAAATTGGTTATCATTTTGTTACTTGTTAGTATCAATCAATCGAGACCATGAAAGTTAGTCGAAAAATAAAAGAAATACCTCCTTAAACAATAAAACCATTATCACACAAAAAAAAAACACAATCATTCCACATGTTCTCACCTTTAAATCGAGTCCTTGATAACAAATAAAAAATATAACATTCGGGGGCACCGAATATCTCATCACAGTTTATTCTACAAAGCCATATTGGCGAAACACATATAAAAAAATTCACCTCTACCGTCCCCGTCTTTCAAAAAAACCATCAGTCCACCATTTTTAAAACAAAAAAACAAACGAAAAAGAATTTAATTCAAATTACCCGCTAAACGGATATCGGTTGGAAAGTTTTCGAAATTCAAATCAAATTAGCGCGGACAGCCGACACGCGCGGACGTCAACTCGTCGAACGTCTATTGCTAAATTGAAGGTACATACGTAGACGGTCAAAGGAATAAGTACGCAATATTGTCATTAATTCCCTGACCAATGGCAGAGAGGAACGCGAGCGGCGTGTGGATGTCGGGAATTGGGTCCACTTGGCTCGAGCAGGGTCAGATAATGGTCAGGTCAAGACGTTTGTGGGTACTGCTTGTACTTGTAAGGTTCTGCATATTGTTGCTTTTGAATTGATTGGTGTTGGACAGTTTAATAAGTTTTGGAAACAACCATCTTGAATTCAGCTTAGAGTTTAATTACTTTATTTAATATAAGTTTGGCAATGAAGAAGGATATGCGAACGACCTTTACTTATTTAGTGTCAAATAATATTTAATCTGTGTAGCCTTTTCCCAACAATGTTGTGGTCGGCTTCCAGTCTAACCGGATGCAGCTGGGTACCAGTGTGCCACATAAAGGGACTGCCTATCTGACCTCCTCAACCCTGTTACTTTTTTTTGCAATAAAAAAAAAACAATGAACAGAAAATAAACTATGTAATCGACAATATTCTGCAATATCATAACCAAGTCATTGTCCCGCCAAAAGGAGCCAATGACAGATTTATTAAATCCAAGATGGCTGGCGTGAGTTACAAACAATTCAATTGACGTTTACTAGTAAGTGATGTGTGGTTTAACTTGAGTAGATTAATGACAACATAAGACTTATTAAGTAATCGAAATTTTTAAAATATCTGCGTATGATTCAGCTCCCAAATCGGGTTATGGGTCTGTACAATTTTCAATAGTAAATAGTGGAAGGTTTTTTACAGGTATATGTCTCAAAATTAACTACTTATACCTACTAACTTTATTAGTTAGAAGCTCTAAAATCTCAGGACCAATACGGACAAACTTGGAAAAACATTTACGCTTTCATGCAGGTCCGCGAAATAGTTCCCAAGCTAGTCTATACTAATATTATAAACTAGCTTCTGCCAGCGGTTTCACCCGCATCCCGTGGGAACTACTTCCCGTACCGGGATAAAAAGTAGCCTATAGCCTTCCTCGGCTATAGGCTACTTTTAGGGCTATCTAACACTGAAAGAAATTTTCAAATCGGACCAGTAGTTCCTGAGATTAGCGCGTTCAAACAAACAAACAAACAAACAAACTCTTCAGCTTTATAATATTAGTATAGATATAAGGTTAGAAGGCACCCATACTTCGACCACTATCGTCAAATACGGAATTGGCATTTACTGTTACCGAAAATTTCCCCTTTGAAAAACCCAGTTGCACTTTACTAATCTGAAAATCAACGGAGTCATACTCAGTTTATGAGTGAAGACGAAAAACTAGTTGATTATTGTTATGGTCATTTCCATTCATACTGCAAAACCTTTTGCGTACTTAATAAATACTATTAAAGCTTTCTCTACTGGTACATATATTTGTACATAATCTGGACTTCTGGGAAAGAAAACGATGTAAATAAAATCGCCATTTAAACACGAGAAAATTTAAGGGAAATAAAAAGGTATCATGCTTTGTAAATACCATAGACATCATACTAATAAAATATAAATGCGAATGTTTGTATGTATAAATATATTTATAGGTACAGGCTGCTTTTTGTCCGGGTGCGGGAAGAACTTAACTTTACTAGAGAAGCGGGTGACACCGCTGGCGGAAGCTAGTCTATCATAAATGCTTCTAACATTCATGGTAAGCTCTTTCGAGTAATATCAAAATTAAAATTGGTTTATGAGCAACGACTTATGTTACTTTCCCTGACGACAATAAGTTTGGAGAGAACCATACCATTATTGCTAGCCCTACATTCGACCAAAAAGTATTTTCTCTAATCCTGAAATCTTCAAGCCAAGCCCAACAGCCAATTAACTACAATGACAAGTAATAACGAAGCGTCGTGGTGTACACAATGATTTTAATTAATACCTATTGAACACAATTAAACAGTGTCTCGCGAATTTTCAAGCATGGGAATGAATGGAGGGATTTTTTTTGCAGTCAATTCTGTGGATGACTTTTTGGATCAGTTCATCATCCTCCGGCCCTTATTTTGGATCACAGACAGTTATGAGACGAAATTGGATTTGTGACTATACACCGTGACTTTTTAGTCGTCTTACAACAGCAGCCCACTTCGTATCCAATGACTAGTAAACGTTCACACAAAAAGAAATGTTATTTATGAGATTTGAATAATTTTAAAATAAAAATAAATCCATTATTATGACGCATGACGTAGATTATAAAACACCCTGTTGTGAGCGCGGCCCGAGCACAGTTTAAATATCTTTACCGTGGCGCTGGGAAGGTACCTACTTTCTACCGTTTGATACGTAAACATTATTTACAGGATTTTTCTTATTTCTAATGCATTAATTATTTTTCTTTGCACCTTTTATCTTAATTAATGCTATAAAATTAATAATCGTGCCTAGTGGTATTTTATGTCGGATACATTGAGTGGACCACCTTTGTAAGACGACTAAAAAGTCACGGTGTATAGATACGATTTCAGACTGTCCTAATTTCATTAGCCTTTTATTTTCCCACTGCAGGGCACATGACGTCTCTTCTCATAGAGAGAAAAGATGAACGTTAATCATGAGGCTTGCCACGATTGGTGATTGATCTCTACCCTTGCTCAAGGCGGAATGGCGATTTCAGACTTCTAAGTCCAACTTTCCTCAAGATGGATGGTTTCCTTCACCTTTACTCAATTTTTGGTACTCAAGATACACTTAAGGTCTCTGCACACAGCGGGCGCGGCGCGGCGGGATGGGACGGCGACGTGACACAATGTACTAGATCGTCGCGTCGCGTCGCGCCGAGCGGGACGGCTCTGTGTGATGTCGTCCGTAATATCTAGTACATTACAACTGCTCAGCGTCGCGTCGCCGTCCCGTCCCGTCGCGCCGCGCCCGCTGTGTGCAGAGACCATTAGAAATTGCACATCAATACTTGCCTAACCTACAATCATTCTTGAAAGACTGGTGCCTTACCCACAAGGCCACCAATATTTTTTGGTACCACAACCCTCATTTCCATAAGCAAGATTTTGCCTTACCTACCACCACATAAGGTCTTTCATACCATACCAACTTCACGCCACTTGACAAAGCCTCCTAGCCACCATTCACGCACACAAAGATATCCAATCAAACTATTTACACAGATAGAGATCTGTCACCATCACGTGTACTGATGAGGAGGTGACATCATGGATGGCCAAGGGCGAAGGACAATGGTGTTCAATGGACAATCATGGGATTGGTTTTGAAGGGAGGTCTTTGGTTAGTCTTTTGTGAAGTGATGAAAAGGTTAGGTTGTTGGTATATGGTAGCTGCTGGTTGACAGTTAAAATGTGTTCACACTATAATTCACGATGATATTATAAACGTTTTCATGAAACTTCGCAGTTGGAATACATGAAGCTTGTTAGCTACCAGCAGTTTTAGCGGCATCCCGAGTCACGAGGGAACTTTTAGTACCTAGTCTAGTCGGAAGCTGTAGTTTAAATATTGTTTGAGCCTAGCAAATGGATTCTTGTACGGCTTAGACCCTTTTAGCATCAAGTTTACCCCTTCATTTGCTTATTTGTAACCGTCCTAATTTTGTAAACGATTTCTCAAAAAGGAGGATCATTTTCCTCAAATGACTACCAAGAAAAGATGTTGATCAGTCATATAACCTACTGTTTTGTCATCAGTAATAAAGCGGAGCTGACAAATCATGGAAGATTCCCTTCCATCATAAACAACTAATCGTTCGTGAAAAACAAGGAAGCTTCTAATTCGATGTTGACGATTATTTGTGTTTGTTTGTTTAATTAGTGCTGATCACGCGAACTTGTAATTTTTAAGTCTATACAGTTTTAAGGGCTTTTTCTACTAAGGAAAAATCTCAGCTGAAGAGATTCTTTGCTTGTTTGAGCGCGCTTATTTCAGGGAAATCAGGTCCGATTTTTTTTTATGAATTAGGTAGCCCATTTATCTAAATAGGAAGACTAGGCTACAAAGCCGGGTTATAATGTGTTTTGATAGATGTTCATCCATCATCATCATCCTCCGAGCCTTTTTCCCAACTATGTTGGGGTCTGCTTCCAGTCTAACCGGATGTAGCTGAGTACCAGTGCTTTACAAGGAGCGACTGCCCTATCTGACCCCCTCAACCCAGTTACCCGGGCAACCCAATACTCCTTGGTTAGACTGGTGTCAGACTTACTGGCTTCTGACT
The DNA here is from genome assembly GCA_963856015.1 of Helicoverpa assulta. Taxonomy (NCBI): domain Eukaryota; kingdom Metazoa; phylum Arthropoda; class Insecta; order Lepidoptera; family Noctuidae; genus Helicoverpa; species Helicoverpa assulta. The sequence goes on from CAWLCW010000022.1 coordinate 5,410,417, forward strand.
ACCCGTAACGACTGCCAAAGATGTTCAATGACAGCCGGGACCTACAGTTTAACATGCCATCCGAAACACAGTCATTGGTGTCTAAGATATACTTAGAAAGTACATACAAACTTAGAAAAGTTGCATTGGTACTTGCCTGACCTGGAATCGAACCCGCGCCCTCATACTCGAGAGGTTGGTTCTTTGCCCACTAGGCCACCACGACTTTTTTTCATCCAACGAACTAAAATATTCTTTATTCTTTAGTATTTTTAGTGAATACCTGTTATTTAATTGTTTAGCCTATAGTCTAGTCTCATGTTTGTTCCTACACGAAAAATTTATATGTTTAATAATAAGGTCAATTGTTGGATTTTTATATATATATTTCTTTTTCTCTATAGATTTATTAATTTATATTTTAGTTGTACCTAAGTTTAATTTTAATTTTATTTTGCTGTGCCCTACAGGGTCCACAATTGTACTTAGCTCTAAGCCATATTGTCACACCTATTTTATACATTGTGGAATGCAAATAAATAATATGAATATGAATAAAAATTAAGGTGTTTACGAGCTTACGACCCGGATAAAACTTTACTCCCACAGGTAGTAGAAGGACGATTTTTCAATTTTGTTTACCCCTATCAACATTATAGAACCAAGGACCCTCACACATGTTACGGGATTTTTTTAGAGAGTTACCGCGGCCCTGATACATAAAGGGCTCCAGAAGGTACATGATGGGTTTTAGTTTGTAAGATTCTGACACTCCCTTTCGCTGCACCCACAATGGGAAGGCTCATTTCATGATTTCCCACCCAAAAAAAAAGGAAATACACATCCTTCTAACACGCCCATTTAGAAAAGTAAGAAAGTAGGAAAGAAAAACTCACCATTAACGACAAAAAGGCCGTTCTCCAAAAAAGATTTGCTAAAAATCAGTACAATAGATTGATGACAACTAAATTTTTCTTCATCACAGTCGCAATAACACCAATACAGATGATTTCCATTAATATTCTAACGGGGGACGGAGCTGAGAAACTGTTGCTGTCTCGCTCTCACTCGTAGGTGCGGTGTGTGTCTCTTTCTTATGGCACGTGTCGTCTGTTCTTGGGTATCTGAAATAGAAGAAATTGTGGTTTTAGAAATTGTTATTTTATTCATATCAAAAGTTGTTCTCTGCAGTAACCCCCCGATATTATTAATTTCAAGTGATTTTTAACTTGTGAGGATTTATTTTTCCAAAATATAGGTATAATTTCAAGCAAGTAGTCAAGTTGCAAGTTCTTTCAAAATCGATTCAACTTTTTTGGGAGGTAAAAAGAAATATATTATACTAGCTTTCGCCCGCGGTTTCACCCGCGTCCCGTAGCCGGATGGTCACAAAAACTATCCTTAAACCTTCTCCCGGGTCTAAGTTACCTCCCCTCTAATTTTTAGCCAAATCGGTCAAGCCGTTTTCATGTTATGTCGCGACAACGGAAAGCGGGTTTCATTTTTATATATGTCGCAGGGATATGATAAAAACGGGGATTTGATCAATTCCCTAAGGGATTTGATCAAATCACGGAAGATGTTTAAATAACAACACGATTTTATCTTTTTCCTAAACAAATCTAGTGAATTGAACAAATCCCTAAGCTGGTTCAGTGAAATGACAAAAATAATTTTGCTTTGATATTTTAAAGGTTTATAGGGTAAGATATACCTACATAATTATGATAATCAGGTGTGTGCAATACAAGGAAATATTGATATAAAAAATCACCATTACTCAGAACAATTTTTTTTTTTTGAAAAGTGAACAAATTTTCTTTAAAAAATATTTTAGTTGCGTATGATGTGCCTATTTGTAATAATCACTTATTAAAACATGTAGCTGATTTGTGGCATCGTGAATTACATAAAACATTATTTTTCTTACAGGCACGTCTATTCGTTTTGCATCGTGCGTGACAGACACCTACGGCTTGCCTAGTGTTTGCAAGCGCGACACAAATAAGAACTGACATGTTTTTTTTCATTTCACTGAACCAGTTTAGGGATTTGTTCAATTCACTAGATTTGTTTAGGGAAAAGATAAAATCATGTTGTTATTTTAACATCCTCCGTGATTTGATCAAATCCCTTAGGGAATTGATCAAATCCCCGTTTTTATCATATCCCTGCGACATATATACAGATTACGTAGGTAGTGTGTATTTTCTTACACGTGGATTACTTATTTGTTAATTAATGCTACATACAGGTGATATGTATTTCATAAAAAAACTGTTATTTTTACAAACCGAACAGAACACCTGTCTATTTAGCACAAATTATAACGTTATACAAAAAGACGAATTTATTCATCAAAATTTTCAACGTCACCATCATTTTTCAACCTTCTTACACATGTCACGAGTGCCTACCTACATACTTCAGTCAGTCCCTAGACAGATCTACCTCAAGCCTGATAGGTCGAATAACAGGAACCCTTGATTAGCCTTGAACTCCTGGACCGTCATCATATATCATTACTGGTTACGTCTGGTTATTTCTAGAATGATAGCTATGCTGTAGATGGAGCGAGAAATTTTCTTATATAAGCCACTATGGGATCTACTCTATATCAATGAAGCAAAATATTTGAGACCTTTGCAAGTAGTTAACTAAGTAACAGCTTTTGCTATAAAAAAAAGCCTGTTACTGTTACAGCCTTTTTTTATCGTCCCACTGCTGGGCACAGGCCTCCTCTCACACGGAGAAGGGTTGAGCATTAATCACCACGCTTGCTCAATGCGGGTTGGTGATTTCAGACTTTATAGTCCAGGTTTCCTCAAGATGTTTTTCTTCACCTTTTTTATCAGCCATTGGTGTCCAAGATATACTTAGAAAGTACATACAAACTTAGAAAAGTTGCATTGGTACTTGCCTGACCTGGAATCGAACCCGCGCCCTCATACTCGAGAGGATGGTTCTTTACCCACTAGGCCACCACGACGAAAAAAAGCCAATTCTGAATATTCCAATACTTATAGTACTATTCAGACGGGGCGTTTTTGTCAGATCAGAAGTTTCATATATGCTTTTCCCGCGATTTTGAGGCTAGGTTTAATTCACTGAAAGGTCTTAAGGCGACGAATTGGTCAACAATAATTCCATAACCGGCATGCGCACCTAAGGCGCCAAAAGGGGTCGGAGCGTCTGAGCGGGGCGAGGATAACAATACGCGCGCTAGCTTATAACTAAAAGTCGTAAGCGACAAAATGGTTTTGTAATTTTATTATTTAGAAATGATAATTTGATAAAAATTCCTTCTACAATTTTAAAGATTATCAGCCTTACTTATAAACGTGAATTAAATAATAAGTAATACTTAAGGGCTGTTTAAGAAAATTCTTACTTATAAACGTTGCTTAAGCATGTCTTAACTAACATTTAATCACTACTTAAGACTTTAAGTAGTAATTTATGTATAAGTATACTCAACTACTAAAAAAGTTAAGAGGCTTAAATCGGTCCCGTTTGCCCATAATATGTGAATCTCTTTTTAAAAAGAGGTATGTTTGATATATTTTTCTCTGTTATAAAAGTTACCTAATCATGTTTTGAAGTCTAACAAAATAAGGTTTTTATCATGAACTTTCAGGTAACCAAGTTGTATTTTGATCCGTTTTGTATTTACTGAGAAAAATTGAGATCCTTGGCGCCAAAATTTCCAATTCGTCCTCTTAAGCCCCACATCCCATACAAAACGATGCCTGCATCAAACCCTACTTCTTATAAGGGTATAACTCAGGCCTTGAAACGTCCTGCCAGGGCTGGGGGATTGTTCGCGCGAGTTGCCGCGGTGATGAAGAAGGAACATGGTGGGTTTTAGTCAGTAAGAGTCTGACACTCCCTCACGCTGCACCCACAGCGGGAGAGGTCATTTGATGATTTCGCACATAAAAAAGGCCTTGAAACGTCACTTATCTATAACAAGATTGATCTAGTTAGCACATATGTATATGTACCCATATGTAAGTACTATTGTAAATATACACCATCACTATGTAATATGATAGTGCCTCGTGGAGCAATGAATGGTATTGTGATCCAAGAGCTAAGATGATTAATTAATTGACATTATTAAGGAGATGGTTATGTAAGAAAAAATTACAGACACCCCCATTAAGAACCTCTTATTGGGAAATTGGTTAAGAAAAAATAAAACGCTGGCAGCAGCGCCACCTACCGTGTCTGATTGTGTTGTTATTAAACCGTTCAGATGCTAAAATACATCCAAATAATGTTTTAGAAGTCGCAGCCAGCTCCAACATAGCATTATCGCAAAAGATTTTATTTGTAAACAAAAAGTTTTTTTTTCTAAATTACTTAGGCCCGGTTGTTCGTACGTTACGGTAAAGTTAAAGTTAAAATTTGACCGATGTCAATTTTGACCACGGTAAATTTACGTTTTTATTATGAAATTTTAACGTTCAACAACGCTTTTTGAATTTAAACCCTGTTAATTTTACTGTAACTAGAATTTAACCCTAACCTTGACGTAACTGAGCTTCGAACAACCGGGCCTTAATAGACTAGAATAGAATTTGTACAATTAAAGTTAATTGCCTAACTACTTTCTTTGTATGAATACGAATATAGGTTTCTGCCACTATGCTCACCAGTAATAATGGCGTCCACGGCCGATTTCGGCCACGGCGGCTGTTCTCATTTAAGGAGATCAGCCAGCTGCGCAAAACATATATTATAGTGCACAAGCATTTGCGCAGACACAGGTGCACTCCCTATTCCTTCACTCTCATAACCCGATGGGACGGCAATCCGACACGACCGGAAAGAGATCAGGCGCAGGACCGACATTTACGTGCTCTCCGATGCACGGGTGAATCAATCACCAACTTCCAGACTACGGGCTGCTTTGTGAAAGTTTAAGAAAACCCACAAAGCGATTTCGGCCCGACCCGAGAATCGAACCCGAGACCTCGAGCACAGCAGCCGCGCTTGCGACCACTAGTACATAACATCTAGGTACTATGTGCTTTCTTTCATTCAAAAGTTCAACACCAGTCCACATCTTTCTTTCTAACCACCGATACCTTGGACCCTGTTCCCGATATCATCGACTTCTTTTCATTCTTTTTTTTTTAAATAAAAATGTATACCAAATGAACAAGTTATTAATATACCAGCTTTTCAGCAATTAATCAAGTCCATTACACGCAACACATCTTTCAAAAGAAGCCATCCAATATTGTGCCCAAGACCTAATATGCCGTACATTTATTACCCACGTGAAGGGAAGGCACTCCCAATTTAACTGTTGACAATCAAAAATGTACCTTATGTATATAGGGATAAGATCCACGGATGTCTCAATCTGCGGAAGCTGACAGTTTAAGCAAGAGTTATTGTAATAGAATTCAGTGTGAACCAGTTTTTGCTGACTGGATACGGCTCCCAATTTTTCTATGAAAGACTTTTTTTTATTTAAAAAATTGTGAGGTAATAAGGTTTAGTATCTTGAGGTATCTTTGTCGGTAATGATAATTATGTATGACGTAATTAAAAATTATGATTTAAAAAATGGTTACATAATTTTAACACGCAAAAAATACTGTAGTTACATTTAAGAGCAAGTGTAAAAATTAAGATAAAGACACAGCAAAAAAATCCTAACTAAGCTTTTATTCTTGGTTAGTATTTTACAATGATATCTACATATTTATAAAAATAAAAAAGGGGGGAAAATTAAAACTATGTATTAAAATATTCACCGCATCGCTGTCAGCGGGGATCGTGCAAAAAAGGCTGGCTGAAAAAAATCCTACTCAAAAAATACTCAAAAAATGCAACCGGCACATTAAAAAAAAACTCAAAAACTCACCAAAAAGCGTCACTCACGCGAAACACGCAGCGAAAAACTGCCATTTTAACTTTTCCAACGCTCTATTACCTCTATTTTTTTTAACCACTAAAAATTCAAATTAAGAACATTGATATTTTTTAAGAAAAAAAATTAATTTTCTTATGCGCTTGCGCGTTTAAATCCGACAAGAGTCTGGATTGCAGTGGCGATGTCGCTACAGGAGGGGACGCAATTGGGCACAATATTGAATGAAATTAAGCATTAGTAGCCATATTATTTGGTACAGTTCAAATTGACATTATAATACTCATGTGATCGGGTGGATGTAGATTTGAAACTAATAAAATATCTCTATTGTGTAATTTAATAAAGAAGATTTAGTGTTGATCAGCTCCAAATGTGGAAACTGCAGATTTTTGTGCATGAAAAAGTTACTTGTGAAATTAAAATAAGGCTCATCTTTCTTTCTGGTGCAGAATGTATCTTTTCGCGGATTTTTGATATTCCTAAAAGCATTAAGCCCCATTAGAAATGGTGCAATTTCTTGAAATGATCACAAAGAAGAAAATTACCTTAAGCCTCAAACGATATGAAGTTCTTTATGTAGAATTGCAGTTACAATAGGCGGCGTTTTTACTTGGGTCTTTGGAAAAGCACATTTCTTTTCGAGTAATCGGACGTACAAATAGAATCAATTACTTTAAAACTGTAGCAGACATTTTTGACAAAAGTTTTACGCGCTGCATAAGTCCAAGAAACTTAAATTTCTGAGCCCTATTGGAGCTGATTGTTTTTTTTTTTATTATAAAGACTATTAAATATGGCTCACATGTAAGGATATGATAACGAGTTCTTGAGTGGAGACCACGCCTCGGCAAACGTAGTGTAGGACGTCCTCAGGTACGGTGGAGTGATGACTTGCGCAAGACGGCTGGCAGGAGCTGGATGCGAGAAGCCGAAAATAGATCTCAGTGGCGTGCACTTGGAGAGGCCTATGTCCAGCAGTGGACTGCGATAGGCTGATGATGATGATGTAAGGATATGGGAGATGTGCTATGTGGAATTTAAGTTTTTTAAGAAATGAGGAATCATCAGATGGCCCCTCGCGCTAGGGGTACAGCATGAGCGAGTGTCATACTTGCTGAATAAAACCCACCATGTTCTTTCTGGAGCCCACAGTGTACCAGGGCCGCGGTAACTCGGGCGCTAAAGAGTAACTTTTATGTACCAGCAAAAACATATGTACTTACTCCCGCACTCAGAGACATTTAATGATTACTTAAGTCACTCCTTAGTGACAGATTCTCATAGAAATTCTGCGCTAAGGAACGGCTTAAGTAACCATTAAATGACTCTGAGTGTGTCCATTAGACTTTGATCTACCATCCATCCATGTACATTCCTATTCATGTCATCTTTCAGGCAATCCATCCATCTTTTCTTAGGTCTTCCTCTTCCTCTCCATCCATCCATCCATCCATGTAGATGAAGGGAGTGAGTGTCAGTATGACGATCATCATCATCCTCCGAGCCTTTTCCCAATCATGTTGGGGTCGACTTCCAGTCTAACCGGATTCAGCTGAGTACCAGTGCTTTACAAGGAGCGACTGCATATCTGACCTCCTCAACCCAGTTACCCGGGCAACCCGATACCCCTTGGTTAGACTTACTGGCTTCTGACGACCCATAACGACTGCCAAGGATGTTCAATTACATCCGGGACCTACAGTTTAACGTGCCATCCGAAACACAGTCATTGATGTCTAAGATATACTTAGAAAGTACATACAAATTTAGAAAAGTTGCATTGGTACTTGCCTGACCTGGAATCGAACCCGCGCCCTCATACTCGAGAGGTTGGTCCTTTAGGTACCCACTAGGCCACTACGACCACTAGTGTCAGTATGACGAGTGACAGGGGGAAAATGGAAGAGGATGACATATTGCGCCGACCACAAATCAAATTGGGAACAGGGCAGGAGGAAGAAGAGACTTTGATCTACCATGTTACTGTAATATACCACAGTGTGAATGTAATAGACCACATTTCGTTCCCTAAGGGGCAGACGAAACCGATTGCGAAAACTAGTGTGAACTAAGGTTACGATGAAGTTTTCTTCTATGTACAAGTCTAGTATCTTTTAAAAGACGAGCTCCTTCGAAAATCTTATAGAAAAAAATAATCTAGAACAGAATCTATGTCACTTCTAGTCATCGTGATGACATTGTAACACTAGTAGGTATATACCTACGTACATAGAGTCAGTACATACATACAGTACATAGTCGTACAGAGTAACATACGGGATTATGTCACTCGCGACACAATACCATAGGAGCAGGTATACTATTACATGTGTTCTGATATTGTAAAGCTGAAAAGTTTGGCTGTTTAACCTCACTAGTCTCTGGAACTACTGGTCCGGTTTGAAGTCTGGAACTATTGGTCCGAAAGACCAACTCATTTATCGCTACTTTTTATCCGGGTACGTGAAATAGTTCTCACGGGCCGCGAGGCTAAAAAGGCTAATAGCCGGTAGAGTTATCTTTATATATTAACGAGTGACGACACAGACATTTCTAATAGGTTTTTAGCAACTAAACTCATTGCCATCCAACGTGGCAATGCTGCCAGTCTTTTGGGTACATTACCCAGTAACAGCGATGAGGAGCAATTTTTTGATGCACTGTATTAGTTTTAAGTTGTATATATATATATAAGTTTATTTTATTTATTTTTTTCAATTAATGTAAATATTTAGTTGAATTATAAATAAAAACTCATTGGTAATTTCTCAAGACTTCAATAAAACCAACAATAAAATTGTTAAAATATATTTATTTTAATGATATTGAATAAATCAATTCACTTCATATGTATTTTACAATTCAAGAAAAATTCAAAACACCTATAAAAATTCGGTAAACACTTCAAAATGGTGATTCAATGATGGCACGCAATGTAACTTGGTTTTCGAACATAGAGCCCCTTGAGTTTCATTGTTTAGGCTGAAAAACACCCTGTTAGCCCGAGCATGTACCAATCCCATAGCACACATGAAACAGGGCTCCCTAATCATATAAATATAATACCCAGTACATAAGTAAGGACTCTCTGAAGCACTCATTTTATTTTCATCCAAAACCTCTTTTGAAACATAACTCCTGGCGCCAAATTTGACATCCGGGAACTTAGTTTTTAAATACAGAAACAAACTCTTGTCTATAGCACCTGATGTCACGTATTCTATATTGTCTGTGTTCCAGGCCCCACCGTTTTGAGTTTTTGCGACATTGTCTATGGCCAACATGGCAGAATGCTGAACAGGATGGCATTCTCTATTATCAAAAGCTACGGTAACTACTAAATTCAATAACGGGTCTACTACAACAGTAGCATTTATGCTGCTTAAAGTTAAGTCTGATACATCCAAATGGGTTTTTGTTTTACTCAAATAATATCTGGCTACTTCAAATGCAACTCCCATATAACAACGGTGCTTTACAAGTTCTTCACTTTTAAAAAATCCTTTACCACATAATCTTTCTAAGTAGTCATTAGGATGGAAATTGCACGACCAGATTTTACTGTATTCTGTGTGCTGCCATTTTAGTTTTGGAGGCAACGATGGCAACCCCATAACTTTGAAGTACTCAAAAGATTCTCGTAGCTCGTTCACTTTCTCTTCAATGTATTCTTGGATTGATTGCTGTGTTGCCACATTCAAATATCGGACAGGACAGAGCAAAACCTCCTTCTTCCGAGCTCTTTTTAAATGCTGTAGTTCTTTCAGGGGTAATTTCTCATTCAAAATTGTTATAATTTTGGATAATTCCTTCACATTCCTCACTTGACCGACGTAGACCTTTGTAAATACTATAGGATACGAAAAGTCATTGCTTACAACTGCGTGAATGTTATTTGTCGAACATATGATGTTTTGTATGAAACTGTCAACTGCTTCGGCCATCTTAGGTTTTTTTAACGGTGGTTCTGTAGTTTCTGACATTATTGAAGATACCTAGTTCTTTTCTATTTATTATCCAAAAAGAGTTTTTAATCCATCCTTCTTGTTTGTATGTCAGATAAGCCAATGAAGATTTTTTTATGATGAATTCATAATTTTCTTCAAAATTCCAATGTCTGCTTTTTCTTCAGTATTCGCTGAAAAGAAACAAAGAACAACACGATTCATAACACACACTGTAATTTAACTGAATTTCACACGGTAAATAAAAAAATCTAACCGGAACGAAACTGACACGTATGTTAAAAATTATCACATAATATTTTTTTTATATAGGTAGAATAGTTTTTTTTTACAATAATATGTGTATAAAATTTTTTCAGTTTTTGTTAATTAAAAAGCTGACATTGTGCTGCCTGACTAAATAGAATTGGGCACTGGCCCCATTACTATAAATACCCTTCTAGTATCTCCACGCATCTGATCATAGTCTGAGTAGACTGATAGCAGATTAAAAACACAAAGGGAAAAAAAAAAAAAAAAAAAGTTTTTGTTAATTCTGGGCAATTAACAAAAACTGTTTTATAATGATAAAAATGCTGCAGTTTTAGAAATTATTTAAAAAATCTGTGAAAGACTTTTTTGAAGTTATGTAATTCAATTAAAGATATTTTAGCAATTTTTCTTACTAACTCTTTAATTCAGTACTTAAAAGAGTACTAAGAAGTAATAGTGTTTACTTTATAACATATGTTCTTTTACAACTATTTATATAGTTTAAGACAAAGTCAAGGTCAATATTATCAATATTGCTTGAAACTTTATTCAATGGATAACAAGGCATAAATCCAAAACTTTAGCATAAAAGCTTTGCATACATTTCTTTATGGTACAGTTATCGGCACGGATATTGAGCCCTGACCTTCACCTGCGAAGAAGCGATTTATTGGTTTATTGCCTTATGTGTACAGCGCGAATGTTGTGACGTATAAGGAAGTTCAGGAGTTGGCGCTAGATAGGCGTAAATGGAAGGAGCTGCACCGACAAGAGCTGGGCTCTTAAATTGAAGAAGTGTACAGCGCGCAAAGCGATCCCCACTCTTCCGCCGAGAGCTCAATATCCGTGCCGATAACTATACATTAAGATATTTCATCTTTGGTAATTATAGTATGCAGTGTTGTTAGATAAAAATACTTCACATTAATATCAGGACGTATTAAAATGATTCCTAGATCTTGTATTTACGTAGTTTTATCACGAAATATCGCGATTATACCTTGTAGATTACAAGATGTTGAATTTTGAACGAAATGTTGATATTTCCGACACTACATCACTCGAACGACGCTAATTAAGTGACGACAGTTTTACTACATTATAGATAATCGCCCAGTCTGTCAATTATGGATCGTTGTTGACAAAAAAACTGATAATCAGTCCTTTTACATTGCCTCAATTAGAAACACTTATACACGACGTATTTCACGTAATAACAGCCCAAACTTACAAATAAACGCATCGGTAACATATCTTCTTCAAACATAAGCAGATAACATATGAATTTTCTATCAAATATACGTAATAATTGAGTAAAATAATCTTTGATTTACCTCGGTATGGACTTCGGATTTAGACGTCAATTTCAGTCGTAGACAGAGTGATTTCTCTTGGGATGTGTAAAACTCTCACGGTAGATACTCGGTCAACACACAGTAAATCTTCATTAATTATTTAAATAACAATTGAAATTTAATTTGCCACACACGTAAATCGCAAAAATGTAGCAGCCATTAGACAGATTACAATTTGTTTTCTGTGAGGAAAATTCCTTCTAATTAGAATATTCTGATTGGGTCTGAACAATGGATGCTATAAACTACCAATAAGAAACCTCGATTAGACGTCTATCCCACACAGATAAAAAATCCCCAGAATGACAGCTCGATCCACATTGTCGTAACTTCGTAATTTAGAACGCACTTACAAGAAACGTTTCGTTTTTCATGAGTTTTCAGTAAACGAACTCAATATTAATTTATTTATTATATCAATAACTAGCCGTTTTCCCGCGGTTTCACCCGCGTCCCGTGGGAGCTACTGCCCGCACCGGGATAAAATATAGCGTATGTTACTCGCAGATAATATAGCTTTCTAATTCTTCTTTGTCGTCACACTCTTGGCAGAGTGGTCGTGGTCGTCATATCAGGTAGCAAGCTTCACAATCCGTCGCCACTCTTCTCGCACTGTAGCTCTCCTTGCGCATTCGTGAAGTGGACCATTGAGTGCCGTCTTTATTTGGTCAGCCCAACGCATCGGTGACCTGCCGCGCGCTCTTGTGCCTTCAACTTTCCCCTGCACCACAAGTCGTTCCACAGAAACGACCTCTCGACGTGTAATGTGTCCGAAGAAAGTGAGTATTCGACACTGGACGATGGAAGATAGACGCTGCTTGACGCCGAGTTCTTGGATGATAGATGCGTTTGTTCGGAATTCTGTCCACGATACTCCAAACATTCTTCTCCAACACCACATTTCCAAAGCGTCTATCTTCTTTTTCTCACTTTCCCTCAATGTCCATGTCTCTGCACCGTAAAGAAAAATGGGAAACACTAGTGCCTTAACAAGTCTCATTTTGGTGGCCTTTGTAATGTTTTCTAATGGTGAAAGAATATTTAAAATCGGTCCAGTAGTTTTTGAGTTTATCCATTACAACCAAACAAACAAACAAACAAAGTTTTCCTCTTTATAATATTAGTATAGATGTATGTTTTAATGAAACTGCCTATGTGGCTAAATGGTGTTATCCTATTACATAATTAAATGGTACCTAACTCCGCAGTATTTCTTTGAAAAAGAAAACAAGAGCGAGCTCATTTAACTATTCATTTCATAATTTATTCAGCAATAAAAGATTATGTAGGTTTACAAAGTGTACACAGATAACCTTTTATCAATTGAAATGCACTCTTTGATTATGATTATATTATTAACAACATGTAGTCACCTACAAAGGAAGTGACCTATTTCTTTAATTATAATTACTAGTTGCTTTATCGAAGTTTAAGACGACTATAAAGACCAATTTGGCACTATAAACACCGTATATTAGTTTAGGACGCCATTAGCTGTAATCCTTGAACACACGATGAAATCTCGGGGTCCCTGAAGCAATTACTGACGTTCTCCCCAAGACTTAGTTGGTGTTGAGTATGAGTCTACATACTCTATAAACTGAATGTAAGAACATGCGTCTGTTTGCCTTTATTATAAATTAGGTGAGACGGTTTTCAAATGTAATGTCAATTTATTCGATTATGATAAATCACTATTTTAAAATAATGTATATCTTGCTTCTTATAAATGCGAAAGCAATCTCTCTGACGTTGTGTCTGTTCGCCAAGATTACTAAACCGATTTCAATGTTTAATACACAAATAGCCTTAAGCCTAAAAAAGAGACAGGCTTTTTATCCAGGTGCGGGATGTAGTTCCCGGAACGAGGGAGGAATTGCGGTGAACAGCTATTACGATTTATAATAAAACAATTTAAATTCAGTATGAATAAATAACTTTATTACGATTAGGTATTACAGGTTAAATACGTCGTTTTATAATTCAATTATTATTATCACATCGCTAAAAGGCTATATTTTACTGAATAAATGAAGAATAACATTAAATCGATATTTTTACTTATTTTCTAAGGTTTGGTACCACGCCTGGCAGGTTTCAGCGGCAATTTCACATAACGCCGACAATGCTTTACTGGTCGAGTCGTATTCTGAAAGGGAACAATAATAAGTTTATAATTAAAAAAAAATAGATTAGAGGGTTATCATTTGCAAATTGGTGAAAAAGTTGAAGTTAAATTAGATAGTTTAATTTTAATCCATAAGTACGAAATTATTCACGCTATTATAATTAATGTGAAATTACTGTCAATCTCTTTTATTTTTATTTTTTTTTTATTGTTGACTGACACAGGCTACGACTTTACGACTTCTCTGAAAAATATTTTCCTTGTCCTCGGGGCACGGGTGGAACCGAGAGTAACACCTAACTAAGCTAGTAGGACATAAATAAAAATCATATCGACCACTTACCAACAACACCACGTTTGCCGAATATGGATCCATTGAAAGGGGGCTTCCTGTATGTGGCTTCAGCATTGTGAAGGCACATGATGATGGCGAAGAGGAACAGGGCTACGATGAAACGCATTTTTGTGAGCTGTAATGAAAAAATAAATGATTATAGGTTTGTATGGTCCTCTCGAAGCGTTTGGTCGTCATGAAATATTGCGCGAGTTGCCGATTGAAATAATTTGTAAACGATTTCCAAGATGATGGAAGAGAGATGGTCAAGAACCAACTGAAAACTTTGAACAACTTACAAGTTATAAAACTCTTTTGAGATGATCTTGTAGATCGGAAACTTGGAGATGAATTGATGCATTTCTCCAGTTTCTATCCCCTTTTATACTGAAACTACCCCTAATCGAATTTACTTCTAATTTACTGCAATTTTGCGTCCAGACAAAGTTATTGAGAAAATAATGAGAAACGAATCATATTAGAAAAATGGTCAAGGAGTTTTTCTTGGCGAAACGAAACCAATTTTTCTTTTGATTGGGTTTGTCAATGAAATCAGACGGCATTAATTTGAGTTAAATGTGTGCCGATTTATTTTGGTATGATCACAATGTTTTGTCTATTTTCTATGTGCCGTTATTTTTTTTTTATTTATTTACAAATTTTTGTACACACACACAATAAAGAAAGATGACAGTTATTTAGGCGGTTAAAAAATATTTTTTGTCTAAACTTGCCATAACGGTTGGCATCGGGGCCTTAGGAGAAAAGTCAGCAGTTGGTGTAAGTCCCCACATCTCCCGGTTGGTGAACAATCCGATTACATGGAGCACCTGAAAGTGGGCTACCTGCTGCCCTTTCAGTCTCTTTCCGAGGATCCATAGACAGTCAAGTTCAGGTAATTTTCAGGTCTTACCTACTTAGTCTGCCAATTAGTCTCATCTTGTTATGCCTCGCCTCAACTGAAAGTATTAATAACTGTTGATATTTGCCCCTACACATTTAAGTAACTGCCTGAAGTTTTTTTTTGCCTTTTAATTGCATTTTTTATTGCGTCACTATTAATTCAACTTTTGCGAGCTTTTGCGAGTGCATGAGCACGGAAGTTCCTACTTAATGTTAAATGTTAAGTTAGAACTCTCTCTCTTGAAGACCAATAACTGATGAAACGTAAAGTGGGGCGAAAAGGATGTGATGACCACTCAACGGTTAAAACTTAAGATTTATCAAAGACAAACTTCTATAACCACGTATGTGTTTAACGAATCCAATATGGCGTCCCTTCAATTCTCGCTACTAATCTTATGCACTAACAAAGTTATAATCCCTGAGGATTCGTGAGGAATCTTCGTCGTAATATATGTGGTCAGTATCCACTAATCCAATAATTGGATGGACAGCAGCCATCTTTGATATCGGAGTATAAATTGGCGGGAAACTCGACTCACAGCATCAGTTGACATTCAACCATTCCAGTGTTACCAGCAAGAAATACATCAACCTACAAGGTAGTGTTCAGTTTTATTATATTTTAATTTCGATTTCGTACAGTTTGTTGAGTAAAGCAAAATTGAGCTAATACAGCTTCATCATTTTATTCTTATTCGAAATTGCTCCAATTGTCGGAAGACTTACTTCTTAAAAGAAAATCCTGCTTTTAAGTTAAGTCATTTTTTCAGAGAATCCAAAGTGCAATTTATTTATAATCCTGTAAGGAAAGCTGATTTGATAAATAAGCTCACATTAGTATTTGGGACAGCTACCAACAAGCTTAAATTATACCACCTTTTGCCATTAAATTGCCTTGTAAAACATATTACTCCAGCACTTAAACCTCACTTTTCATCTTCCAAACCTCTATATTATCCCATATCCTCTTCTACTATACTTCTTTGCACCCAGATGTTCGGAGCCATGCTGCGTTTCACCATTGGAGTCGTTTGCGTGGTTGTGGTGCTGCTGTCCTTGGCAGGAGTCAGCGAAGCCAACTATAAGAACGCGCCCATGAACGGTATCATGTTTGGCAAGAGAGGACCTACTGGTATGTTCTAAGAGTTCAAAGTCTTTTCACATAGACCTATCAAATGCCTACCAGATTCATACGAAACGTGGAAAGAAAAGTGTATGGTAGGTTATTATCAGTTATCATTCGTTGTTGATCGTTCTATGACCAGTGTTAGTAGGTATCTTTATGAAACTTTTCCATATATCCCTTAATTTACCTCTTTCAACGTAAAGGACATAATTATCGTAACTCTAAAAGACATCCTTTTTTGGATGATTTATTATTATGCCCTTATCGCTATCAATCTTAACATAACGCGAAAAGATAATGCCTTACGTTACGTTAGCAATCATTTCCCATTTACTTATGATCTGATCTATATCTAGAAAAGAACTATTATATATTTGAAAGAAACCTATATTTAATTATAAATCTTCTATTCTCCACAGAATATGATCAACGCGGCAAAACCTTCACTGCTCTCTGCGAGATCGCCACTGAAGCTTGCCAGGCATGGTTCCCATCTCAAGAAAACAAGTGAATTACTTAATTAATTTATTAAAACAAACATAATAACGACAATAGCTCGACCTTCGGAATGTGGTAGAAAATATTAATTTGTAGGTAATTTTTTACTAAGCATTGCAACACTGAGGCTTCCGCTCATTTTGGAAAATAACTTAAATAATAATATTTAATTGATCTCTCATAAAGGCTGGATACTGAATATGTAGAAATAAATGCTTAAAAACATTAATATTTTGTTTAATTAATTCCTCAATCACGTATTTTATAAAGCTTCAATTCCTACCTACCTAGAAATTACCATGCTTGCTAAGTGTTTTGTTTTCTATATTCTGAACAACTCACTACAATATTTTTTCTCGACTATTGTAACGCTGAAGTGCGCTTAACATAAAAAAGATAAGAAAAACTTAAAAAGCGCCTACACAAAAGTTAATGTCACTAGTTCCTGTGTGAAGGAAAACAATAATAACTATCACAGGAGTCTTAATTGGCGAGGTACTTTTTCTTTCCTATCTCAGATATTCATCGTAAAATTAAATGAAACAATTGTTTATACACGACCTATATACTAAAACAACATTTCCCAAAAGAAATATCTATGCGTCTTCTTCGAAATGGTTCAACCGATTTTGATAGGTCTTTCATTGGCAGATAGTGCTGATGTAACAGGAGTAACTTAGGCTATTTCTTATTGGGTTGCAGGCAGTAGATCTCTTTGCGTGTGAAATCTTGGAGAATAGCTAATATAAGTTTTCAACTGGAACCTGATGAAGCGAAATATTAAAATTCATCTTATACAAAATGCTACATTAAACGATTGTAGAAGTGATTCCAATTTATTTCTTTCTAATTAAAAAGATAGCAAATTCCTAAAATATATGATTTAAATAATTTTAAGAACATCACAAGGTTGATAAAACTACTATAAAAAAAAATCAATAATCTATAGTTTCCTTTCATAAGACTGCGTGAAATGAACCGCAGATTTGTCCTAGATCCACTTATTTTATCATGGCAGCCCCGACCGTGGGAACTTTATAGATAAAGTGGAACTTTCAATTTGTATTGTTGTCAAATGTTTTTGTCCTACAATTAGATTCCAATAAGAATTCGCTTCCTCGTAGAAATCATGATATATTCCCACAGTGTGAAATCAAACTCTTTGGTGCTCAAATAATTTTATTATTGTGATAAAAAACTGATAACACTGAAAATAAAATGTCAATAACATTGCAGTGACGTTTCGCATTCGGAAAAATCGTATTTCGAATCTACCTTACTTTAATAAAATGGAACATTTAAGTTGTGAACCCGTGGTGAAATAATGAAATAACACTAATTATTTGTTCATGTAATCAAGCATTAAATAAAAAATATCAAAATGACTACAAAGGAGTTGTATACGAAGGTAAACCTTTCAAGTAAAAGTATTTGATTGTATTTTGTTTTTTCGCAGACGTATTATTTCGAATTTAGAACTCGAAGTCAATTAAACTCTTGTAGTATCATTTCATTGATAAATTCTGCACTGCATTACAGTCATTGTTAATTACAGTAATTAAATAAATGTAATCAGAACAGTCGACTGTTTACGATTGACCTTCTTCATTTAATTGAATGGGACGTCATTTCAATTTGTGTGTTGGGCTATCGCTAATTCAGCTACATTTATAAATATTTGTCGTGTCAGGGAATATTACGAGTTCCGTGATGACGTCAGATCTCACGTCGCAACAATTCGCCCTAGTGTTCCATTTTTAAAAACATTAAACAAACAATACACTGACTGACCATTCTTTATTCAAACTACTCAGAAATCCTCATTATTTCCGAAATGGCGAAATCAATATGATTTCCTTTAAATAATCTTGTTGATATGCTTATTAACATATCACTTTTACTGTCTAGATTAGTGAGATATATTTTGCTCATGAATTATTTATATTGCAATTACACAGTGCTTGGGTACTCACTGTACAATGAATTCAATTAACAAACTGTAAAGCCACTCTGATCTTTATCTTAAGATTATAAATATGTTATTAAATTAACTTATCATATATTTCAATGCATATCATGTTATCTTTATAACAAAAATTACCTTTTTAGCATTTTTCTACAAATGTCATTTTGATTGCAAACTTTTTAGTTGTCATGTACATAAAATCATAGATATCTATAGAAAAATAATCATAGTTGTAATCTTTATGCATTGATTTGATTTTAGAATGCATAACAATACATTAGTATCGTAAAAACTGATTTAAGGTTACAGAAATAAGGTTTAATATGCCATAACATAAGTTAGAAATGGAAACATGAAAATGTTAATATGATGTCATACCAACATTCAAACAAACAACTAAATATTTAAAATGCATTTCTTAATGCATTTATTAATTATTATAACAAATTCTTGACAAATCAAGGCCATTATTTCTTGTTTTTATTCAAAGCAATGTTAATCTTATGCTAATGGTATTTTAAGGGGCCAGTTTCACCTTCTCTTGGTAATGAATTATGTAACGGATTCATTCCCAATATTATATCTATCCATTAATTTGGTAAAAAGAGATAGAATTTTTACATAAACCCTGTAGAAGTATTGTCAAATTTCTATCTCTAATAAGCGAAATAACACACATGGGAATGGCCTTTAATGTGTTAAGTACATTGATAAATATTAAGGTTTTCCGGTAATGAGTGTGTTATGTTGACTCCACATTACCTTGTATAGAACATAGAATAGTATTGAACAATCTCATCTATACTAATATTATAAAGCTGAAGAGTTTGTTTGTTTGTTTGAACGCACTAATCTCAGGAACTACTGGTCCGATTTGAAAATTTCTTTCAGTGTTAGATAGCCCATTTATCGAGGAAGGCTATAGGCTATTTTTTATCCCGGTACGGGAAGTAGTTCCCACGGGATGCGGGTGAAACCGCTGGCAGAAACTAGTTTACTATAAAGCCTGTTCTTATCCAGAATCCATAAATAATATCATCTGCCTAGCCTTTTCTCAACTATGTTGGGGTCGGCTTCCAGTCAAACTGGATGCAGCTGAGTAAGTCTCTGACTTCCTCAACCCAGTTACACGGGCAACCCAATACTCCTAGGTAAAACTGGCTGTTAGACTTTTTGGCTTCTGACTACTCATAACAACTGCCAAGGATGTTCATATGACAGCCGGGACCTACAGTTTAACATGCCCTCTGAAAACCAGGCATTGGTGTCCAAGATATACTTAGAAAGCCCATACAATCTGGTTTAATCAAAATACTCATCCTCCGAGCCTTTTCCCAACTATGTTGGGGTCGGCCTCCAGTCTAACTGGATTCAGCTGAGTACCAGTGCTTTACAAGAAGCGACTGCCTATCTGACCTCCTCAACCCAGTTACCCGGGCAACCCGATACCCCTTGGTTAGACTGGTGTCAGACTTACTGGCTTCTGACTACCCGTAACGACTGCCAAGGATGTTCAATGACAACCGGGACCTACAGTTTAACGTGCCATCCGAAACACAGTCATTGGTGTCTAAGATATACTTAGAAAGTACGTACAAACTTAGAAAAGTTGCATTGGTACTTGCCTGACCTGGAATCGAACCCGCACCCTCATACTCGAGAGGTTGGTTCTTTGCCCACTAGGCCACCACGACTTTTTCTTATTCAAAATACTATATTTACAATATTCTTTTATGTAGAGGGGAAGGACTGTGTTAATTTATTTACCCATAATATTGATTTTTATGGTGTCCACCATTTTATATGTTTTTTTTGGGTGGTCATGTCAACTTCTACTTTATGTAATATTATTATAAACTTCCTTGTATATTAAATACAACCATAAAAATACCTTAGTTTAAATGGTGCCTTTTAAATGAATTTACATATGTCATGTTATGTTGTTACAAAATATGTTGAAATACTACTATTAAACTACTTACCATTGAAAGAACTTTAGGAATCAAATTAATTGGCATATACACTATTATTTGATTATAAAATGGCTGATTTAACTTAACGTGAATAAATATCGGGTGTGTCGTTCACAATCACATTAAATGAAATGCTGGTTAATACATATCGATTAACACAAAGAAAATAGAAAAATACGCAAAAATAAAAAAAATATTTTTTCAAACAAAGTAAATAGAATAAAGTGTGCGAAAATTAGAACACCATATAAAAGTCAGTCATTACAAACAACTGAAATTCTCCCTTAAAAACTGACAGCTGTCAACTGATCAAAACGTTAAATACTCGTAACTTTATCTCTGCTTTACACATGATGTTGTAAATTATAAAAACGCAAAATTACTCCTGTGGTTAAACCACTGAATGCATTAGGTTATTTTTTTTTTACAATTCGCCATAGAATATCATAAAGTATATGCGATAGGATTTAATGTGATTGTGAACGACACACCCTGTATATTATTTTTAACAATAATGTATTTTTGCTGAGTACTCGTAATAATAATTAGTTTCATCTGGAGCCCTAACCAACGTGTCTGCCTACCTCTGTCTCTTAAAGTGCTGACTTAATTTTATTATGGACTAGCGACCCACCCCGGCCTCGCACGGGGACAATGCTGATACTAAATACACTACATTATGCCTTCTCCTAAACACTCTCCTCCAATTACTCTATGTATCAAAAAACCCCATCAACATCTGTTGCGTAGTTTAAAAGATTTAATCATACATAGGGAGGGATATAGGGACAGAGAAAGCGACTTTGTTTTATACTACTGTAGTGATCATCAATGAAAAAATTTTTTTTATTTTTTTTTTTAATAAATTATGTCGGGCACACACGGTCGGTTAGCCCCATGGTAAGTTATTACTTAACTTGTGTTATGGGTGCTAACACAACTGATAAACTACATATAGCTATACATATTTATAAATACATATTGTAACACCCAGACCACGGCCAACAAGCATGCTCATCAGACAAATGTCGACCGAACCGGGAATCGAACCCGGGACCTCAGGTTCAGTTCAGTCACTTTCATAATTTTAATAATGCATACTAGCTTCAACGGAGCTGCATCAAAATCCTTGCAGTCATTTGCACATGCAGAAGTTACAAACACACACATATACATACATTCTAATTGAATATTGATATTTTTTCTCAGGGTGCTCGGATATGGGTGGAGCACCCGGAGAAGGTATGGGAGAGTGCCACAGTGACATCCGACTACCGGTCCGGTGTGCTCATCGTCAAGATAGACCAGTCCGGAGAGATCAGACAGATAAAGGTCAGTATAGTTTATATATTTGTATTTATTTTGTGAGGTTTAAAGTATACTATGTACTATCATCCAACATGTACAGTTATCGGCACGGATATTGGGCTATGACCTTCACCTGCGCAGAAGCGATTTATTGGTTTATTGCCTTATGTGTACAGTGCGCAAAGCGATCCCCACTCTTCCGCCGAGAGCCCAATATCCGTGCCGATAACTATATTCATGACCCTCTTTAAGCAAATTTTCGTAGAGACAATCAAATAAGATCGAAATTCAGCATGCAACGTAAAGATTTCAAACGATTTTTTGAAAGTGGGTCAATACATATCACTGGTTGAAAGTACCATCAGGCTTTATATTGTCCTACTGCAGGGCACAGGCTTCTTCTCATACAGACAATAAAAGAGCATTAATAACCACGGACGCTCAAGGCGCGTTAGTTTCTGGCCTTTAGGGTCGGTTCATATCTAACGGAATATCCGTCGCGTATCATCGGTCGCGTAACGCCAGGACTGACAAATATACGGTAAAACATTCAATCATTCACACCTAACCGATGATGCGTTAGTGCGTCGATCATACATTTACGATACGCTCGACGCATTTTCCGTCAGATATGAACCGACCCTAAAGACCAGAAAAAAAGTAACGTTAAGTACATATTTTTCCTAACATTGTATGGATTTCCGCAAAGTAACGCCTCATTCCATAATTTATTTTAAGTCCAGGTTACCTCGAGATGTTTTCCTCCAACTTTACTCAGTCATGTGTGTCCAAAATAATATCTTTTCATTATTCCAACCAACTCAATCTATACTAATATTATAAAGCTGGAGAGTTTGTTTGTTTGTTTGTTTGTTTGTTTGAACGCGCTAATCTCAGGAACTACTGGTCCGATTTGAAAAATTCTTTCAGTGTTAGATAGCCCATTTATCGAGGAAGGCTATAGGCTACTTTTTATCCCGGTACGGGAAGTAGTTCCCACGGGATGCGGGTGAAACCGCTGGCAAAAGCTAGTATTATTATATAACCTGTGAAGTTTTTAATGAAATAATGTTATAAATAAATGCCGCTCGCTGCCGCCAAAATATGCTCTGCTGCAGAACCGCTATAAGAGAATTGCGTTTCGGAAGCTCATTAAAAGTATTTAGGTCAATGATCAATGGTGTCAACCACCCTAGTTTGGGGTCAATCAAGTTACGTATTTTGTCATTTACGTATCAGCGGGAGGAATAAATACATTAAAAAAATAATATTGGACTTATAGTATAAAATGTTGACTTTTATGGCGAGATTATATATACAAAATGTTTCTATTTGTTACTGTTTTCTAGAGCGAATAGACCAGAAGAAACATCGTCTGCTTTCGGCGTCCCGACTACGTCAGGCTCAGTCCGATTTTTTGTAGGATTATCTGACTGAAGTTTTGAAGGTCGTGTGCGTTGCACTTTTGCTATCAGTATGTTATATTTTTCTCCTACAAAGAATCGGTCACCGATTATCGTGGCCGAGCAGCCTTCTTATTTCGCCTTCCATATTTCTAAGCTGTCTCACTGCTTACCCCTTCTATCAAAGAAATGCTTGATGTCTTGTATTGTCAAAATTGTCAGTGTCGCGAGAATCAATCACGATAGTATTCATGATCCAATTAAAGTTAATTAGTGATTACGTGCATCTGGGAGGAGTGGGGGGTACGCCAGAAAATCAGGTATATTTCCACAAAAAATCAAATAATTTACGGATATTTGTGTAAAAATTGTGAACTGAGATAAAGCGGCAAAATTCGAAATGACAGATGACATTTGCGTTTTTGACAGATTTGGTTTGTCATTTATGGTTTTGGGGTTTAACTTTTTAATCTAATGCAGGTATTGATAACTTGCCCTTTGAACTTCGAACTTTTGTGTGACATTTGAGGCATTGGCGAAATCTAGGGATTTCAGTATTTTAACTCTTTTGATGTATTCAGCAGTTAATAACACCTATTTCCTACTCAACAGATCAAAGATGAGGGCAAAATGCCCCCCCTCCGGAATCCTTCGCTCCTGATCGGGCAGAATGACCTCACGTCATTGTCGTATCTTCACGAGCCGGCCGTTCTTCATAACCTTAGAGTTAGGTGAGTAAGAGATGCACTAGGAAACACTAGGAGTTTTAACGACTCTATAGTGATTCTTCTTTCGTGTCGATCATATGTCGGCTATAGTGATTAGTAATATTATAAAGCTGAAGAGTTTGATTGATCCCGGTAATCATAGGTCTACTACCGATTTAAAAAAATATTTCAGTGTTAGATAGTCCATTTATCGAGGACGAGTATAGGTCTATGTACCTCTATATCTTGGTACACGGAGTGGTTCCCATGGGGCTGGTCATCAAAAAATCTCTTCCAATTTAGGTGAAGCAAGAACTGTTACTGATTAAAACCCACCTCTGTTTCTTCTGGAGCCCTTTGTGTAGTAGGGCCGCGGTAACTCATCTTCCTAGCTTTTCCGACCATGTCAGGGTCGGCTTCCAGTCTAACCGGAGGCAGCTGAGTACCAGTGTGTCACAAGAAGCGACTGCCTATCTGACCTCAAGCCAGTTACCCAGACAACTCAATACCCCTTGGCGAGACTGGTTGTCAGACTCTCTGACTTCTGACTACACAAGGACTCTCTGACTTCTATCTATTTTTTCGGCTTGACTCGCAGCCTGAAGAAACTATTTCATAAAACCTCAAATGTTATGTAGTCCGGGTTCAAGCTACCTCCGTATCAAATTACATCTAAATTGGGTCAGTCATTTAACCGTGAAATTGTAGTAGGCAACCAAGTAATTACGCATGTACAATGGTAGTAAGGATTCCTTCTTAGTTTTTTTTTGGTAGAAGAAATACTTAATTCCACGTAAAAGTAGCTGTAGCTGTTCCGCACGCTTCCTGAGGGAACTACTTTCTACATATGGGTAAGAAGTAGCCTGTATGCTACTCTGATACATCATCATCCTCCGAGCCTTTTCCCAAACTATGTTGGGGTCGGCTTCCAGTCTAACCGGATTCAGCTAAGTACCAGTGCTTTACAAGAAGCGACTGCCTATCTGACCTCCTCAACCCAGTAACCCGGGCAACCCGATACCCCTTGGTTAGACTGGTGTCAGACTTACTGGCTTCTGACTACCCGTAACGACTGCCAAGGATGTTCAATGACAGCCGGGACCTACAGTTTAACGTGCCATCCGAAACACAGTCATTGGTGTCTAAGATATACTTAGAAAGTACATACAAACTTAGAAAAGTTGCATTGGTACTTGCCTGAGCTGGAATCGAACCCGAGCCCTCATACTCGAGAGGTCGGTTCTTTGCCCACTAGGCCACCACGACTTTCTGATACATCTATAATATTATTTTTTGTTTGTTTGCTAGAACGCTGTAATTTCAATAATATAATCGAAAATATATTTCAGTAATATATAGCCCATTTATCGAGGAAGGCTATATGCTACTTCTCGACGAGAAGTCGTGGTGGCCTAGTGGGTAAAAGAACCAACCTCTATGTACTTTCTAAGTATATCTTAGACACCAATGACTGTGTTTCGAATGGCACGTTAAACTGTAGGTCCCGGCTGTCATTGAACATCCTTGACAGTCGTTACGGGTAGTCAGAAGCCAATAAGTCTGACACCAGTCTAACCAAGGGGTATTGGGTTGCCCAGGTAACTGGGTTGAGGAGGTCAGATAGGCAGTCGCTTCTTGTAAAGCACTGGTACTAAGCTAAATCCGGTTAGACTGGAAGCCGACCCCAACATAGTTGGGAAAAAGGCTCGGAGGATGATGCTATATGCTATACACGGGTTCGTGCAGAAGTTCCCACAGGACGCTGGTAAAATCACTTCTGAAATGAAAATTTGCTAGTTTGGTATAAGAAAGAGTTCTTATACTAAACTAGCTTCTGCCAGCGGTTTCACCCGCATCCCGTGGGAACTACTTCCCGTACCGGGATAAAAAGTAGCCTATAGCCTTCCTCGATGAATGGGCTATCTAACACTGAAAGAAATTTTCAAATCGGACCAGTAGTTCCTGAGATTAGCGCGTTCAAACAAACAAACAAACTCTTCGGCTTTATAATATTAGTATAGACTAGCTTCTGCCAGCGGTTTCACCAGCATCCCGTGGGAACTACTTCCCGTACCGGGATAAATAGTAGCCTATAGCCTTCCTCGATAAATGGGCTATCTAACACTGAAAGAAATTTTCAAATCGGACCAGTAGTTCCTGAGATTAGCGCGTTCAAACAAACAAACAAACAAACTCTTCAGCTTTATAATATTAGTATAGATAACACAAACAGTTACCCCATTAGTATGACCCATAGTCCCATTTAGTATGACAATATAGGTAATACACGAACAATCTCACATCAACATTATTACCAAGGAATTCCCGACTCGGGATCAGCCATGGATAATTCAGCCCACTTCATACAAACGACGATAAATAAACACATTTCCGTACAAACCGCATGACGAAATCCGTGAATCACGTTCAGATAACGGCTGATAACAGTGACGATGATACTATAGCTATGTATATGTAGGTATGTGAAATCTGTTCCGTTATGTCGTAGTAAAGGCTTATTTATTTATTTACTAGCAGTTTCACTAGCGCTATCAATGAACTACTTCTTACACATGACTTAAAAGTAGGCAATAGCTTTTCTCGATAAATGGACCTGTAGTTTCTGAGGTAGCTCTTTCAGGCAAACAAACAAACAAACTCTATTTTAGCTTAGCTATTTCCCACGGGAACCAGGGGAAGCATATACCACGTCTGGATAAATACTTGGTAACAAATGTTATTTCATGCGAATCGATTCATTAGTTAAGGCTTGAATGCCGTACAGACAGGCAGAGTTACTTTCGCATCTATATGATTAAACTAGCTTCTGCCAGCGGTTTCACCCGCATCCCGTGGGAACTACTTCCCATACCGGGATAAAAAGTAGCCTGTAGCCTTCCTCGATAAATGGGCTATCTAACACTGAAAGAAATTTTCAAATCGGACCAGTAGTTCCTGAGATTAGCGCGTTCAAACAAACAAACTCTTCAGCTTTATAATATTAGTATAGATAATATATGTAAGGATTACTGATAGGTACTTTATGGAGTCTGAATTGATTTTTAAATGTTAATAACGGAATCCGGTCTTCCCAAGGGGTTTCGGGTTGCCCGGGTAACGGGTTGAGAGGGTTAGAGAAAGCCATTCGCTTCTTGTAAAACTTGTATTCAGTTGCACCCAGTTAGATTGGAAGCCGACCCCAACATACTTAGTTGGGAAAAGTCTAGGCAGACGAGAAAGATTAAATCGCGGCATATATCTAACATAACTATCTTCTTTAATGAATGACCGAAAAATAATTTTACTCATAACTATCGAAAATGTTGTAATTTTCATAATCTTACAAAACATAACACTTGTTTAAATAATGAATCATTTAACTACGACATTGTTGCTAAATATTAAACGAAAAGCAATCTTAAATCTATTGTTTGAAGGTTCTAAATTGAAGGATTGGTAGCGTCCTTGTAAATGTGTAGGATGACAAAGAGATATGAGGGTTCCGTCCCTACAGATTATTATTATTTGATTTTAATAGCAAAATTAATAAAAATACTATAACTATATTAATTACTACCTACTTTTTCTCCAGCGGTGTCACCCTCGTCCCGTGGAAACTTCTACCCGAACCGGAATAATATATGTATAACTTATGTTATTCGGGAAGGGTGTAGCTTTCCAACAGTGAAATAATTTTTCAAATCGGTTCAGCAGTTTCGGAGCCTTTGCGGTACAAATAAAAAATGCGCTCACCTACGTACTTCCTGTTTTATTTTCTGATGTTTTTTCTTATGTACTCACCTATTTTCTTCCTTATTTACTCTTTTATGTTCTTGTTTATGTACTTCCTCATGAACCATTTTTTATTTTAGTATGGCATCTCGCAGTTCAGCCTAGGAGGCCGTGTACTGCTTAACCGGTATTTTCCCTGTGGATGCCTAGAATTTAAGGCCTCCACCCATGGGGTCATGAACGACCTTATTTACTTCCTTTTATATTTCCTATGTACACTTTTATGTACTTTCACTATGTAATTACTTGTGTACTTTTCTACGTACTCCCTTACGTACTTTCTTATGTAATTTTTTACGTACTTTGACTTAGCCATGGGCTCTTTATAATGATTACTTTTTATTCCCAGATTCTGCGACCGCAACGCCATCTACACATACTGTGGGATTGTTTTAGTCGCCATCAATCCTTACTATGATTTGCCTATATATGGTAAGTTAAAATCTCTTTTATAAGCATTCATTCTAATCATCATCAGCTTTTTTATCGTCCCACTGCTGGGCACAGGCCTCCTCTCACACGGAGAAGGATTGAGCATTAATCACTACGCTTGCTCAATGCGGGTTGGTGATTTCAGACTTTACGGTATTTCCTCATGTGAAAATAATGATTGAAATAAGAAATTAAAATTATGTTCAAATTTACATTAATACTTCAAAAACTTTGTAAATAATAATAATTGTGATCCAACAGATAAACTATGTGTATAGTTTTGTTGGATATTATGTTATGTATCTTATAAAACCTAAAATGTACCTTTTGATAAATAAATAAATAAGTTTTATTTAAAACAAATAAAAAAATTGCAACCAAAATATTTCCCGCCTAAAAAAAGGCATAGATAAGTTTTTTACTTCTATGAAGTTGGTAGTTTTGTTTTCTAAATTCGTAAAATATTGGTTTCCAGGTGATGAAACAATAATGGCTTACCGCGGTCAATCCATGGGTGACCTAGACCCGCATATATTCGCCGTCTCAGAAGAGGCGTACACCAAGCTAGAGCGAGAGAGAAGGGATCAGAGTATCATTGGTAAGTTGTAGGGGAACAAATATAGACTTTAAGGTTTGGGATTTAGGTATATTTTACATTGGCAATATGACTTAACTATTTCCCAAACTATGTTGGAGTCGGCTTCCAGTCTTAAATAGATGCATATGAGTACCAATGGGTCTGATGCAGCGACTGCCTATCTGACCTTTTAACATTGTTACCTAACTCGATAAACCTCGATAAGACTGCTTGTCAGATTTACTGGCTTCTGACTATCCGTGACGACTGGCAAAGATCTTCGAATGACAGCCGGGACCCATCATTTTAACGTGCCTTCCGAAACATTAGGGAAGTCGATATGACAAGGTCACCCATCTACGCACCAACTGTGCCTTGCGATGACCTCGTAATAATGTCCCACTGAAGAGCACAGGCCTTTTCTCATACCTTTACGCAGACTACGCTTACTCAAGGCGGAGATGATTTCAGACATTAAAGTCCAGGTTTCCTCAAGATTCCTTCGTTTTTACTCTTAAACATATGTACCTCAATATACGTCAAATGTATGTACGTAAATATCTTCTTCCAGTAAGCGGAGAATCCGGTGCCGGCAAGACAGTATCAGCAAAGTACGCGATGCGTTACTTCGCGGCGGTCGGCGGCAACGCTAGCGAGACACAGGTCGAGAGGAAGGTGCTAGCCTCCAGCCCTATCATGGAGGTAAGAGTCTTCATCATCTAGCCTTTTCCCAACTATTTTAGAGTTATACCAGCGATATCCATTGGTAAAATTGGCACTACGACTCATCGGCCTAACCTTTCCTTAAAAATCAAAAGAGACATCAAGAGACAGCCCCTAATCCCTGGGGAGAAATGGCGTCAACAACCGCCCCAGCTATATCATCATCATTTAATTCATAATCAATTAATATAAATACATATATTATAGAAACTACTCGTATCACCAGGATAAAAAGAAGCCATGCCCATCTTCAGTGTACTTAGCCCAAAAAGTACTCTACAACATTAAGATAGCCGTTCTAAACATAATTGAGTAACACACAAAAAGACAGTTACCTATCTATCATTAATATTCTCATTTACTTGTCCACAGGCCATAGGAAACGCCAAAACAACCCGTAACGACAACTCATCTCGTTTTGGCAAATTCATCGAGATACACTTTGACAATGTATACCGGATATCCGGGGCTAGTATGCGAACCTATTTGTTGGAGAAGTCCAGAGTGGTCTACCAGAGTGCTGGAGAGAGGAACTATCATATATTCTACCAGTTATGTTCTGCTGCTAGGCATATGCCTGAATTACAACTTGGTGAGTGATTTTAACCGATTGTTGAGAGAAGGGTTATGTGTTTTTTTAGATTTCTTAGTTTGGAGATGTTGGGTTGACTATTTATAAGGCAAATATGCTTGTGTCTGAAATGTCAGTAGTAAAAAGTGGGGATTAAAGGTAAATAAAGACTTAATGGACTTTATATTCTTTTCATCACCAGCAGTTTTCTTTTGCAAAGTTAAAATAGTTACTTTTTTCTGTTTCAAATCTAACCTAGATCTTTAAACCCTTTTTGAATATTGGTTTTAACAAATAAACTGTGTTAGGTATATAAGAAAAAGCTTTTTAATATACAGTAGACTTACCCATACAAGAAATTATGCGATTGCAGCTAACTTATTTACCCTACAAACTCTCAATTTTTCTCATAAATCAGGTATCTAAAAGTTTACCATTACCTTCAAGCTAAACCGATGCCAACTTCCGACTGACAGTTTAGCCTACAGTGTCCTCATAAATAACTATTTTTGTTTTGTTTTCAGATCATCAAGACTCGTTCCACTATTTGAACCAGGGCGGCAGTCCAAATATAGACGGGGTTGATGATCTAAGGACGTTTAATGAGACGAGAAGTGCTCTCACCACATTAGGTAAGGTTTTGTTTTTAATATAGACTCTGTTGTCTTGGCTTTAAGTGTCATTTTCGTGCAAAAAGCACAAGGTTGCTCAAGGTTTGGCGATTTCGGAATTTTTCGGTTACTGGTGTCTCCAAGATTAGTGCATCTTACTGGACACCCATGACGATAAATTTTATACCAATGAAAAGTACTATGACATGTACGACCCACTTTGTCTTAAAATTGTTTGAAATTAGAACTTTCGAGTGGGGGTGGTTACATTAGATACTTCTAGTTTTAAACTATCAAAACAACAGTAATGAAATTCGACCTTATTGCATTTGATTGCCTCTACGAAAATTTGCCATCATACATGTCATTGCCTGATAGTGTATTTGACTCAGAAAAGTTACATTAGGCCTGCCTTACCTGGAATTGAACCCACATACTCTTTTACTGGCCGATGATTCGAAAAATGTTTGTAACTAAAATAGTAGGCACAATTAAAAGCTCTATTTTTTGTTACAGGAGTTACAGAAACCGAGCAGCAAGACATGTTTATAATCCTATCCACTATCCTGCACCTGGGTAATGTGGAGCTCAGTGCTTGTGACCCGGACGCTCCCACGGCTGATGCCGACGACGGCGCTTACATTAGTGTAAGTCACGTAACTATATATTATATACAAGTAACTATCCACTATCCTGCACCTGGGTAATGTGTACAACTAGCTTCCAGTAGCGGTTCCATCTGCGTTCCGTGGGAACTGCCCATCATCCTCATCCTCCGAGCCTTTTTCCCAACTATGTTGGGGTCGGCTTCCAGTCTAACCGGATGCAGCTGAGTACCAGTGCTTTACAAGAAGCGACTGCCCTATCTGACCTCCTCAACCCAGTTACCCGGGCAACCCGATACCCCTTTGTTAGACTGGTGTCAGACTTACTGGCTTCTGACTACCCGTAACAACTGCCAAGGATGTTCAATGCCAGCCGGGACCTACAGTTTAACGTGCCATCCGAAACACAGCCATTGGTGTCTAAGATATACTTAGAAAGTACATACAAACTTAGAAAAGTTGCATTGGTACTTGCCTGACCTGGAGTCGAACCCGCGCCCTCATACTCGAGAGGCTGGTTCTTTGCCCACTAGGCCACCACGACTGTCCGTGGGAACTGCCCGTACCGGGATAAAATATAGTTTAAGTTACTCGGGATGAGTGTAGCCTTCCAACAGTGAAAAAAGAAATCAAATCGTTTCTGTATATTGCGAGTCTTTAGGATAAAAACAAACTTCATTTATATTATTATAGATATTATCTTTTAACAATTAATTAATTAATCAATTAAGATATTATGTACCTTTGCTAAATATTAACTATATTTTCAGTCTAACGACAAGCACCTATCCATCGTATGCTCTCTACTGGGTATATCGAAAGCTGAACTATCCCGCTGGCTCACGCATAGAAGAATAGCATCTGCTCATGAGGTAAATATGTGTTTACATTGTAACTAGCTTTGCTCATCTAGATAAAAATAGATGTATTGTATTGTGATGGAGAAGCTATATTTCTCGCAAATTGAATATTAATCTTTTCAGCCCCATTTGCGTGATTGTGTATATAAATACAGTGTTATTTTCGTATTTTTGTATCACTATCTTTGCAAGCGGCTTCACCTGTGTTTTGTGGGAACTGAATTTTTCTCGATAAATGTGCTATCTAATACTGAAAGTTTTTCAAAAAAGTTTAGCTGTTCCTGAGATTATAAATAGAAGCTAAATGTTATTCTAATGTAGATGCTATATTTCTCCCAATTTTCATAAAAAATATATTATTTGCTTTTTGCGCAAGAGAATGATTCTCTTTTGAATCCACACATCCTCAAAACCGGGTGTTTCATCAAGACCCATCCAATTGTGTGCAAAAGAGTAAAATAC
The DNA here is from genome assembly GCA_963856015.1 of Helicoverpa assulta. Lineage (NCBI taxonomy): Eukaryota > Metazoa > Arthropoda > Insecta > Lepidoptera > Noctuidae > Helicoverpa > Helicoverpa assulta. Next base: position 5,442,840 of record CAWLCW010000022.1, read on the forward strand.
ATCCTAATGGGATTATAATTATAATATAAATATTGTGTGTGATCCTCAAATACAAATTCGTTTACTTTCTGCGAATTATGTGTACATACGTGTAGATCTTATATTATATCAATTTTCCATTATTTACGCTTAGGTATTAATATAGATTCCGTCTATTTCCTAGGTAATAGTATCCCGTATGGACGTGCAAAGAGCATCGTTCGCTCGCGACGCTTTAGCCAAGCGTATGTACGGAGAGCTGTTCGCGTGGCTCGTGCTTGCTGTCAACAGGGCGTTAGACACTGGACATGCTAAGAAACACTTTATCGGTGAGTTTTATCAACATTCTCTAGGTAATAGTATATCCCGCTGTAACTGTCTCGTTGGTCTAGCTGTCGCAAGTGCGGCTGCTGAGCACGAGGTCCCGGGTCGGGCCGAAATCGCTTTGTGGGTTTTAGAAACTTTCACAAAGCAGCCCGGAGCCTGGAAGTTGGTGATTGATACACCCGTGCATTGGTGAGCACGTTAATGTCGGTCCTGCGCCTGATCTCTCTCCGGTGGTGTCGGATTGCCGTCCCATCGCACTATGAGAGTGAAGGAATAGTGAGTGCTCCTGTGTCCAAGCAAATGTGCTTGCACTATAATATGTCCTGCGCAGTTGGCTGATCTCCTTACATGAGAACAGCCGCTGTAGCCGATAATCGGCTAGGAGGACATAAGATACTATCTTGCAAAGAGCATCGTTCGCTCGCGACGCTCTCACCAAGATACATATATGTATATTAAAAAGTACATACAAACTTAGAAAAGTTGCATTGGTACTTGCCTGAACTGGAATCGAACCCCCACACAGTCTGAGAAGTTGGTTCTTTGCCCACTAGGCCACCACGACTACTTAAAATATAAAAAAAATGCTTCTTAACTACACATATTTTCCATGTCAATAATGTTACCCTACCTCTTTGAAATGCTAATTCTATCGCTAATTCTGGGCTATGATCGCCCGTTGTACATAAACTTTCTGTATTGTTTCTGTGCTTCGTGTATTAAGTGTGCAATAAATAAATAGAGTAATGTATTATTTTTGCCGACAGGTGTCCTAGATATCTACGGTTTCGAGACTTTCGAAATAAATTCCTTCGAGCAGTTCTGTATTAACTACGCGAACGAAAAATTACAACAGCAGTTTAATTCACACGTGTTCAAGTTGGAACAAGACGAGTATATAAAGGTACTAGCTTTTTCCCGCGACTTCGTTCGCGTGGAATAGTGACTTCCGGCAGATTTTTGGTTTGACCAATAGATGGCGCTATATGTCCGGATTAAATTTTATTATTTTTATATTTTTTGTAATAAAAACTATCCTATATCCTTTCTCAAGTTCCATACTATGTCTGTACCAAATTTCACACAAATCGGTTCAGTAGTTTAGGTGTGAAGAAAAGACAGACAGACAGACAGACGGACGGACAGAAAGACAGACAGACAGAGTTACTTTCACATTTATAATATTAGTTAGGATATAGAAGTTGTCGATAAAGAATTGAAACAGTAAGGGAATGATACTTACGTAATGCTTTTATCGATGAAAACAGGTTGGTAGCTTATATTTTCACAAAACTACAACCTCGGCAATAGGGTTGTTTCCAATTCTCGAAAATCTATTTCAATAGCTTCTAAATAATTTAAAGATCACCCCTCCTATAATTTTGCGTCTTAAATCTCTTTACTTTTTATATATTCGATTTTTTTCTATTTTTCTTAAAACATTACCCAGAAAACGCTCGATCACGTGACTGTGACGTCAACATGTACTATGTGTTCCTTTACATTTTAACGCACATCTAAAGAGAAGTAACTAATTAGAAAGAACTCATTGATTTTTAAATTTTAATAATGTATTCTTATAATATAGATACAAAAACAAATATTTTAAACATTTAAATTATTTTTAAACATTGGGTACAAAAGAAAATACCTGTAATGTTTTGAGTTGTGTACGCGGTAAAATAAAACTGTGTAAAGGAACGTAAAGTTTGTGTTTGTTATTGAGGTTATGTTTGTGTCATCTTGGTTATTAGCAAAGAATTGAGCGACAATAAAACTATTAGCTTTCATAAATGCTTTTGCCATAATTATTTCCTAACTTTTTTTCGCTCAAATACAAATAAAAACCGAAGAAAACAACACATCAATTCTCAGGTTATACCTGTCATAGACTGTCATTGTCAAATACTTGTCATTGTCAATGTAAAGTGACGACATCGGACTCGATTCGCCGTTTTCAAGGGCGTGACGTAATAGACGATAACTTTAAAATTCATAAATTATTAAAAAATTATGTGGTCAGTTATAAATAATATAATATAGCTTATCGTGTTTCTAGTTTTGTGAACTTTCGGTGTATATACCTATTTTTAATTGACAGAATACTAGGAAACAACCCTATTCATAAAAACTATCGATTATATCCCCTCATTGTTTAATTTCCCATATTTTGTGGGACAAATGTAATTCGCAGAGGTTATGTTTTGGTAATTTTTATCGATAAAAAAGTTACATAGTGTGGGGATAATATCGATTTTGATGGATTAATAACGAGCTTTAGTCGTCAAAATGTCGATAGTTTCGAGGCAGTGTATCTTTATAAATAGAATGGTATATAAACTACGCGAACGAGAAATTACAACAGCAGTTCAATTTGGATGTGTTTAATTTAGAGCAGGACGAGTATATTAAGGTATGTAGTGTTATCGATAACAATGTAGGTTCCTGTAGACATTATCCGATATCGATATGGATATTTTATGTGTGAAAGATATTAACTGCAGAAGTGTTTTTACCTTTTATCGATGAAACTGTTTGGTAACTTTTATCGATTACAATCGCAAATAGTGTGGGGATAATTTTGACAATTTTTATGCATTGATATCGAGGATGTAGTGTTGTTATGCATATTCCGATACATCGATATATTCTCGTCGATGTTTTAGCACTCTTGTCGTATCTATCGTGATGTGACCTAGAGTTATCGATATTTTAGCACTTATGAGGCCTGTAGTGATGTGCCACTGAGAATAGTGATGTACCACTCGAAAAAAGTATCGATATTTTCCCACTTATTTTTAACGCTTGTTTACTTACTTTAGGAGGAAATATCATGGGAGATGATAGAGTTCTACGACAACCAGCCGTGCATAGACCTGATAGAGGACCGACTGGGAGTGCTGGCGTTGTTGGACGAGCAGTGCCGGGTGCCGCAGGGCAGTGATGCGGGGTTTGTCGCTAAACTGCATCAGTCCTGCGCTAGGTATGCGCATTTCATGAAGCCTAGGTTTGGGAATGCTGGTGAGTGAATTTTATTAAATATGATACTTTTTTGTTGAGTATTTTTAGTATTTACACATTTATGTATATTGTAAAAGTATGTATGTCGCACAGATTTTGCTTGTCGTGGTTTCGTTTGCATCCAGATTGATGTACATAGTTTTTAGCGAACTTTACCATACAGAATTGAATTCCTTCCATCCAAAAATTAATAGAAATTGGTTTATCTAAACCCCAGTGATAAATCAAAATAGAGTTTTGTCGGATAAATGTAGATCCCTTAATCAGACTGCGATATTTCTTAGTCTTTTGCTTTGTTAGAACCAAAAATACGTGTCCAATATATTTTCTCTAAAACAGTTCTAATACAGTTAAAGCCCTGTCGCCACGCCTATTTTCAACAGCTATTTTATCCACATAACTATTCTTAAACACATATTTTCTTTCTTCCAGCGTTCATCATAAAACACTTCGCCGATAACGTAGAGTACCAATCCGGTGGTTTCCTAGAAAAGAACAGAGACACAGTCTCAGAGGAACAACTGGAATGCATAAAGTCCGCAACGAGTTGTCGACTCATACATACAATGTTTACGGAGAACGCGGGGGAGTTGAGTTCCTCTTCTAATACTTTACCTCCGCCTTCGAAAAGGAGGACTACGCCTTCTGTGCCGCTCACTAGCTTAACTGTAAGTTATTTTATTGTTTATGTATTATTTTAACAGTATATAATTATATACCTAGCCATTTCCCAACTATGTTGGAGTTGGCTTCCATTTTGACGACCTCGATGGCGCAATGGTCACCATGCCGGACTGCCGAACCTGAGGTCCCGGTTTCGATTCCCGGTTCGGTCGACATTTGTGTGATGAGCATGCTTGTTGGCTGTGGTCTGGGTGTTACAATATGTACCTCTATTTATAAATATGTATATGTGTAGTTTATCAGTTGTGTTAGCGCCCATAACACAAGTTAATTAATAACTTAGCATGGGGCTAACCGACCGTGTGTGGAAAGGTGTCCTGACATTTATTTTAAGCAGATGCAGCAAAGTACTATTTAGCAACTTCTTATCTGACCCCTCTCAACCTAATAACCCGGGTAATCCTACAAGAATGGTAAGACAAGTTGTCAGACTTTCTGGCTCCCAACTACCCGTAACGACTGTCAAAAATGTTCAAATGACAGCCGTGTCGTACCAATTTTGCTTGAGTTCCGTAACATAACGAACTCTACATGAGAGGATGGATCTATCGACGAATTGACCGCATCAAGCATTGCTTAACCTTAAGATAGATCGATCCGAGCGTTACTTAACTGTGGGTTCCTCTTCACCACATTTATTAATATATAAATATTTTTGAAAGTTGCGGTAATCATAGTTTTCTCCCACAGCAACCGCCCCGCCGCACTTCAGGCCAGAAACAGACAGTCGGCTCACAATTCCGCCAGTCGCTGTCGGCGCTGATGTCGACGCTGTCGGCCACCACGCCGCACTACGTGCGCTGCATCAAGCCTAACGACACCAAGGAGCCCTTCAGCTTCGACAGCGCCAGGGCCGTCAACCAGCTCAGGTGCGTTCTACAACATTGTAGAAGGTTCTAGACTGTTTCTCTAAGAAATAGACAGTCGGCTCACAATTCCGACAGTGGCTGTCGGCGCTGATTATATGTGAACGCAAAAAAAAATCTGTTGAACTTTAATCTTTTGCGCTAAATTGCGCAAAGTTTGTTCAAAATTGCGCTAGGTTGCGCAAAGTTTGCGCAAAATTGCGCTAGGTTGCGCTGTATGAAAACCGCTTGCGCAGTTATATGTAGTATAATTATTTATTTACAGAGCCTGTGGAGTGTTGGAGACTATCAGAATATCAGCGGCTGGTTTTCCGTCCAGATGGCTTTACCAAGATTTCTTCAATAGGTATGTATTTGCAGTTTTTTAATAACTATTATTGTATTGAGATATGCAAATTTTTCACACAGAAACAGAAATTCATGAGATAATTATTGTAAATAAAAAAATATTTCCTGAAGTGATTTTGATGAAACATGTTTAAAAACCAACGCCGTTGAAACACCGACACCAGCCAAAAATCCGTTGGAGACCTACATACAGTCACACATGTCTATCAAACTGCCGAAAATCTATACTAATATTATAAAGCTGAAGAGTTTGTTTGTTTGTTTGTTTGAACGCGCTAATCTCAGGAACTACTGGTCCGATTTGAAAATTTCTTTCAGTGTTAGATAGCCCATTTATCGAGGAAGGCTATAGGCTACTTTTTATCCCGGTACGGGAAGTAGTTCCCACGGGATGCGGGTGAAACCGCTGGCAGAAGCTAGTGCCTCATAAAGAAAAGAAGTATAAATATTTTTTATAAGTGTTTGTCTGTGTTAATATGTATACATTTATATATTTGTTAAAGAAATAAATATCCCAAGGAACATTAAAAAAAATATGTTTGAAAATTGATTTCATACCATCACACCTCAACATTTTATTAAAATAAATCCCCTACTTACCACACTAAATCTCCATAGATACCGTCTCCTCTGCCTCCACAAAGAGATAGACCGCGGCAACATCAAGGCCACATGTGGGCGCATCCTCGCGCGACACGTCAGAGACCCCGACAAGTACCAGTTCGGAGCCACCAAGATATTCTTCAGAGCTGGACAGGTATGTAGCATATACCATTATTCCACCACAGGTCAAGCAATTACCCCAGCGGGACCCAGTATCCCCAGCGGGGCCCAGTATCCCCGGTGGGGCCCAGTATCCCCAGCGGGGCCCAGTATCCTCAGCGGGACACAGTATCCCTAGCGGGGCCCAGTATTCCCAGCGGGGCCCAGTATCCCCATCGGGGCCCAGTATCCCCAGCGGGGCCCAGTAGGGCCAAGGCTCGCCGGGGCTGCGGGATTGTTCGAAAGAGTTAACGCGGCCCTGGTACATAAAAGGCCTACGACGGAACACGACGGTTTTTAGTCAGTAAGAGTCTGACACTCCCTCACCGCTGCGAACCCACAGCGGGAGAGGTTATTTGATGATTATTGACGTCGTTAAAAAAAAACTAATGATTGTGTTTCGGCAATTTACACTAGGTCCCGGCTGTCATTAAACATCCTTGGCAGTCGTAAACAGCCTAACCAAGGGGTATTGGGTTGCCCGGGTAACTGGGTTGAGGAGGTCAGATAGACAGTCGCTCCTTGTAAAACACTGGTACTTAGCTAAAAATCATTTTAAAACTGCCAACATACCAAAGTCTACTTAAGAGGACGAATTGGAAATTTTGGCGCCAAGGATCTCAATTTTTCTCAGTAAATACAAAACGGATCAAAATACAACTTGGTTACCTGAAAGTTCATGATATAAACCTTATTTTGTTAGACTTCAAAACATGATTAGGTAACTTTTATAACAGAGAAAAATATATCAAACATACCTCTTTTTAAAAAGAGATTCACATATTATGGGCAAACGGGACCGATTTAAGCCTCTTAACTTTTTAAGTAGTTGAGTATACATATACATAATCTTTAAAATTGTAGAAGGAATTTTTATCAAATTATCATTTCTTTTTAAAAAGCTGACCTGGAAACAAAGCCAGATAAAGCATGGTCTTCGCTCCATAGTGTGTCCGCTGACCGTTCCCACGCATCGCACTATGGCTTTCAGAGGATGCTTCAAGTTTGCAGCCACGCGCTGCTGGAATGATCTCCCTCCCCCACTTCGATGCCTGAAAACAAAACATGCATTTAAAACAAAACTTAAAAACAAACTGTTACATGAACAAATTAACCTTAACTTGTAATATTGCTTTATACTTACCTCAATGGTCATGTCATGGCACACATGTTCTGGTTTGTTGATCACTTCCTACGGTGTGGGCTGCTCTTGTATCATCTTCTTCGGTTTGGTGGAACATCTGCCACATACTATGAATCCACTTACTGCACAATTTCCTTGTATCACATATTAACATATCACAACACAATATTTACATAAAGTCATATCACAACATAAAACACAACATTTACATTATATTATTTATTTATTTAAATTTATATCAATTCGTAATCAGCATCACCGATAGACGTCATCGCGGTAGCACCGGCTGTCGCTGAAAACCAGCGCTGGGACTCTGTCTCGTTTCGGGTCGCAGCATTATGCTGAGCGAGGGCCGTATTGCGCGCTTTAAGACGCATATTTTCCCCTTCTATCATTATTTCTGTATAATGTGCCTAATTTTAAGTGTGTGTATGCGTCTATTGTTGTTGTTGTTGTTGTTACAGCCTTTTTTTTTTTTTATCGTCCCACTGCTGGGCACAGGCCTCCTCTCACACGGAGAAGGATTGAGCATTAATCACCACGCTTGCTCAATGCGGGTTGGTGATTTCAGACTTTATAGTCCAGGTTTCCTCAAGATGTTTTCCTTCACCTTTTTATCAGCCATTGGTGTCCAAGATATACTTAGAAAGTACATACAAACTTAGAAAAGTTGCATTGGTACTTGCCTGACCTGGAATCGAACCCGCGCCCTCATACTCGAGAGGATGGTTCTTTACCCACTAGGCCACCACGACTTCCGTCTATTGTTGCGCAATAAAAATCATTTTCTTTCTTTCTTCTTTTCTTTCTTTCTTTTCTTTATTTCTAAATAATAAAATTACAAAACCATTTTGTCGCTTACGACTTTTAGTTATAAGCTAGCGCGCGTATTGTTATCCTCGCCCCGCTCAGACGCTCCGACCCCTTTTGGCGCCTTAGGTGCGCGTGCCGGTTATGGAATTATTGTTTACCAATTCGTCGCCTTAACTACATACATAGTGCATGCAGAATTTTGACCTGTATTTGATTGTATGTACGACCGAACCGCTTTAAAAAAATATTTTGCCGTAAAGAAGCTGTCATAGTTAGGAGTGTCATATTTTAGTTGGTTATGGGAATTAGTTCCTTCGAAACACGGAAGTGTTACAAAATTATTCCAATATTAGTCCGATTTTTAGACAAGCAAAAAACATTTATACGTATTTTTGTTGTAAAAGTGGTGAAGCATATGTATAATGTAAACGGTTTGCATCCTCATTATTATTAAATTAACTGCCTCGTTGGTCTAGTGGTCGCAAGCGCGGCCGCTATACCCAAGGTCTCGGGTTCGATTCCCGGGTCGGGCCGAAATCGCTTTGTGGGTTTTCTTAAACTTTCACAAAGCAGCTCGTAGTCTGGAAGTTGGTGATTGATTCACCCGTGCATCGGAGAGCACGTAAATGTCGGTCCTGCGCCTGATCTCTTTCCGGTCGTGTCGGATTGCCGTCCCATCGGGTTATGAGAGTGAAGGAATAGGGAGTGCACCTGTATCTGCGCAAATGCTCGTGCACTATAATATGTCCTGCGCAGCTGGCTGATCTCCTTAAATGAGAACAGCCGCCGTGGCCGAAATCGGCCGTGGACGCTATTATTATTAAATTGTGGAAGAACAGAAAACAATATTTTAGGCAAAAAAGAACGACTTTGTGTTATAGATAATACGAATGCCAGTGAGACGATATCCAAACGTTTAATTTTAACAATAACTTTGTTATTTATATCTATTTTATTCCCATTTACTTTTCAAAGGTGGCGTATTTAGAAAAGATCCGTGCTGACATACAGCGCGACTACTGCGTGAGGGTACAGAGCTGCGTGCGACGCTTCATAGCAAGACGCAAGTATCTGCGGCTAGTGGCCGCCATCCGGGGGCTGCAGGCGCGGGCGAGGGGCTACTTGGCGAGGAGGTGAGTAAGGTGGCTACTTAGAGAGGATCCGTGCTGACATACAGCGCGACTACTGCGTGAGGGTACAGAACTGCGTGCGACGCTTCATAGCAAGACGCAAGTATCTGCGGCTAGTGTCCGCCATCCGGGGGCTGCAGGCGCGGGCGAGGGGCTACTTGGCGAGGAGGTGAGTAAGGTGGCTACTTAGAGAGGATCCGTGCTGACATACAGCGCGACTACTGCGTGAGGGTACAGAACTGCGTGCGACGCTTCATAGCAAGACGCAAGTATCTGCGGCTAGTGGCCGCCATCCGGGGGCTGCAGGCGCGGGCGAGGGGCTACTTGGCGAGGAGGTGAGTAAGGTGGCTACTTAGAGAGGATCCGTGCTGACATACAGCGCGACTACTGTGTGAGAGAATACGCTCTGAAAATACTGCACTGAATTAAAAAAATCTTGCACTGTTGAGACACTACCCCCGGGTGACATAAGCTATATTTTATCCAACCATGAGAAGAATCCTTGGGATGCCGGTGAACCGCAGGGTACAGCTATCTTAAAATGTTATTTAAATGATTTGAATAAGCTTATTATAAACTAGCGACCCGCCCCGGCTTCGCACGGGATAACAGTATTTCCCTACTATTTTTTCGATGTTATTATAAATACAAACCTTCCTCTTGAAACACGTCATCTGATAGAAAAAACCGCATGTAAATCGGTTGCGTAGTTTTGAAGATTTAAGCGTACAAAGGGACATAGGGTCGGAAAAAGCGACTTTGTTTTATACTATGTTGTGAAGTGTTACGTGGTTTTTATGTCTCTATTTGTTCATGTAACATTACATTTTAATTCACGTTCCATCGTATTTAAATACCTTCTTTTTCAATATATTGAATGCAATTTTTTTCACACAGACGAGCCCAAGAGATCCGTCGCAGGAGAGCAGCTATTAAAATACAGCGCAACGTTCGAGGATGGCTCGCGAGACTCAAGTACCAGAGGTTACGGCGTCTGGCCATTGGGTTACAAGCACATGCCAGGGGTTACATGGCCAGAAACCTCTATAGAGACCGCAGGAAGGTTAAAGCGGTAAGTTTAACTTGGATACTAAAACATTTTAAATACATTTTGACTAAGCTTACTCTTGTAGAGTGTCTATAGGTGACTAGATAAGATAATAGGCGACTTTAAGATAAAAAGCGAATTAGTTAGACTAAATACATAGTTAGGTTATCAAGACTCAAGTACCAGAGGTTACGTTGTCTGGCCACTGGGTTACAAGCACATGCCAGGGGTTACATGGCCAGAAACCTCTATAGAGACCGCAGGAAGGTTAAAGCGGTAAGTGTAACTTGGATACTAAAACATTTTAAATACATTTTGACTAAGCTTACTCTTGTAGAGTGTCTATAGGTGACTAGATAAGATAATAGGCGACTTTAAGATAAAAAAAAGCGAATTAGTTAGACTAAATACATAGTTAGGTTATCAAGACTCAAGTACCAGAGGTTACGTTGTCTGGCCGTTGGGTTACAAGCACATGCCAGGGGTTACATGGCCAGAAACCTCTATAGAGACCGCAGGAAGGTTAAAGCGGTAAGTTTAACTTGGATACTAAAACATTTTAAATACATTTTGACTAAGCTTACTCTTGTAGAGTGTCTATAGGTGACTAGATAAGATAATAGGCGACTTTAAGATAAAAAAAAGCGAATTAGTTAGACTAAATACATAGTTAGGTTATCAAGACTCAAGTACCAGAGGTTACGTTGTCTGGCCGTTGGGTTACAAGCACATGCCAGGGGTTACATGGCTAGGAACCTCTATAGAGACCGCAGGAAGGTTAAAGCGTTAAGTAATACTTTATATTCTTGCGAAGTGTATAGGCAGTTAAGATTAGATATGATAACACGAAAGTCGTGAAAGTATGAAACCATAGGATACTTATCTTACGGGTTTCATTTCATTTTTAAACCTCATAAAAGACAATTTAGGTAAAAAATGGTTAACTAGACTTAAGTTACGGTTAAGCTTTCATAATAAAACTGCTCGCATAAAATTTACAAAAACTTAGGACTGTCTTGCTAAAATATAAGAGGTTACGCCGTCTGGCCTTTGGGTTACAACCCCACGCCAGAGCTTACATGAATGACAAGCCGTTCGACAAACTGTTACCTAATTCTGTAGTTTTAATTAATTACTAGCTGATCCCGCGAACTTCGTATCGTTTAAACCTTCCCTGGACCTCTACAAACATTTTAAAACCAAAAAAAAACATACCGGCCGAATTGAGAACCTCCTCGTTTTTGGGAAGTCGGTTAAAAAAGCCAAATCGGTCCAGCCATTCTCGAGTTTTAGTCAGACTAACGAACAGCAATTCATTTTTATACATAAGATGTTATAATTAAAATGTTATTTGTTTACCAGGTCATCACAATACAGAGGTACGCTCGCGGCTACCTCGCTCGCAAACGCGCACAGAAGATACGCCGACAGATCGTCATTGCACAGGCTTCTGTAAGTATACCTGCTAATCATCATTATGTACTAGCTTCTGACCGCGGCTTCAATCGCGTTCCGATAGAACTACGTTTGTTTATGGATGTCTCTTCAATTGTTACACATTTACATGCTAAGATTACAATCATAGAAATAATAGATAGATAGATAGATAGAATATTCTTTACTAGCTTTTGCCCACGACTTCGTTCGCGTGGAATAGTGACTTCCGGCAGATTTTTGGTTTGACCGATAGATGGCGCTATATGTCCGGATTAAATTTTATTATTTTTATATTTTTTGTAATAAAAACTATCCTATATCCCTTCTCAAGTTCCATACTATGTCTGTACCAAATTTCACACAAATCGGTTCAGTAGTTTAGGCGTGAAGAAAAGACAGACAGACAGACAGACGGACGGACAGAAAGACAGACGGACAGAGTTACTTTCACATTTATAATATTAGTTAGGATTGTACACTAATAACAAACAGAAGGACATAACAAACAAGTAGTAGACGAGTACAATAGTCGGTCTTATCACTAAAAGCGATCTCTTCCAGACAACCTTTGGATGGAGTCGATCTGTAAAGAAATAGATTACGGGTAGTATACTTAGCGTACAAAAATTATTATTTATACCAAAGAAATCAAATAAACAATACATACACATATATAAAGAAAGTAATACAAGACAAAAATAGAAATATATAAGAAGGAGAAGCAGCATTATAGAGCCAGGTAATGATTCTTCACCATACTCTTGAAGACAGCAAGAGACTGTGCGCGCCTGATAGTCACCGGCAGTGCATTCCACAGACGAGTTGCCTGAACAACAAATGATTTGTCATAAAAGACGTACATCTATTGTGTACAATAGTAGTCGGCAAACGCAGTATTTGTCTATACTCTTCTTACTTAAATTATCCCCGAGTGCCATAGGTCATATTTTATCCGGGTGCGGCGAGAAGCGCCCCACGAATGCTTGTAAAAGTATGTTAAAAACATTCAAACTCAACACTCAAAATTATTTATTCAAACTTGGTTGCAAAATACAGCTATCACTATAACATGTATCTTTCTTCGTTTTATCCATGTGCGGGAAATTCTATCATGATACGAGTGAAACAGGCGTTGGTAGTTTAAAATACTAATTCATGATTTCATTTCCTCAGATCCGCCGCTTCCTCGCCCGTCGCCAATACAAGCGCCTGCGCATAGAAGCTCGCAGCATCGACCACGTCAAGTCTCTCAACAAAGGACTCGAGAACAAGATCATCAGTCTACAACAGAAGTTGGGTGATGCGCTCGAGAAGAATAAGAGTATTGAGCCTCTATTAGCGCAAATTGTCGACCTCAAGTAAGTTATTGTACAATAAGTAACAAATATAGTATACTAGCTTCTGCCAGCGGTTTCACCCGCATCCCGTGGGAACTACTTCCCGTACCGGGATAAAAAGTAGCCTATAGCCTTCCTCGATAAATGGGCTATCTAACACTGAAAGAAATTTTCAAATCGGACCAGTAGTTCCTGAGATTAGCGCGTTCAAACAAACAAACAAACTCTTCAGCTTTATAATATTAGTATAGATTTATTTAGTAAATTAAGGCTTACAGAACAAGATCATCAGTCTACTAGTTATTACTAGATATTTATTTTTACTGTAATTTACAATTAAAATATACACGGAGAACAAAATGACTAGCAGAGATGTTATAACGGAAAATCTATTAAGAAAGTAGCGCGACAACATGCGGGGGCGAGGGGGACGAGGAACGTTACTAGCTCCGCCCTCATACGCCTTCTTTGTAATCCGCCCATTTTTTTTTGTAAAATCAAAAGTCGTTGACAGATATGTAAACAAATACATAAACAAAAATTAAACGTGCCTTTCGAAATAATGGCCTACGGCTCCATCCTTGTGATCGTTCGACCCTTGATGTCATCTATACTAATATTATAAAGAGGAAAACTTTGTTTGTTTGTTTGGTTGTAATGGATAAACTCAAAAACTACTGGACCAATTTTAAATATTCTGTCACCATTAGAAAGCTATATTATCTGCGAGTAACATAGGCTATATTTTATCCCGGTGCGGGCAGTAGCTCCCACGGGACGCGGGTGAAACCGCGGGAAAACGGCTAGTCTTATAGCAATTACAATCATTTTTTCCCCCCCACAGAGCCAAACTAGAAATCCTGAAACTCGTAGAAATAGAAGCCAAAACTCTCAGAACGGACCTCTTCGATAAGAACAACCAGATCTCTACTCTCCAAGAGGAGTTGGAGAGAGAGAAAGAGAGTAACAAGCAGTTGAAACACGAGAAGAAGTTGATAGAAGAACAGTATGAGTTGAATAGAGCGTCGTGGGAAGAAGAGAGTGAGAAGTTAGCGAATGAGTTGAAGAGCAATAAAGAGCATTTTGAGTTGGCAATTGAAGGTGAGTTTATTATTTATACACAAGCAGTTTACCACGGTTTTACTCGCCTCCTGAAGGTATTATTTCAGAATCACTTTCATCCGCGTCCCGTGAGAACTACTCTGCGCACTCGGATAATAAGTATAGTTTAAAGCCTGGTTCGGTAAATAAACTGTCTACTTAAGAAATAATTTTTCAAATCGGCGTAGTAGTTCCTGAGATTAGCTCTGTCAAACAAACGAATAAGCGAAGTCATCCATCATCCTCCGAGCCTTTTTCCCAACTATGTTGGGGTCGGTTTCCAGTCTAACCGGATGTAGCTGAGTACCAGTGCTTTACAAGGAGCGACTGCCTATCTGACCTCCTCAACCCAGTTACCCGGGCAATCCGATACCCCTTGGTTAGACTGGTGTCAGACTTACTGGCTTCTGACTACCCGTAACGAATAAGCGAAGTATGCTGTTCTTAATTTTTTTTTTGTGGCTGGGTACTTATGTTTTCCTTGATCCAATTTATTGTATGTGACATAATGTGCATGTGTCTTGAATTTTTTGGGCGTTATCTTTTTGGTTATGAAACTAATGATGACTTTCGGGTTTATATGTAGCTTAATTATGCAATAAAAAAATGTTATGGATATGAATCATATATAGCGAGTAGATATAATTTGGGTGGGTTTCGGGTCCATTAGCAACATTTTAAATACGATTAAGAACCCCATTTACCGTTAAATATTATTTAAAACACTATTTTTATAAAGTTTCATCTCCTGAGCCTTTTCTCTTTTCTTTGTGGGCGTCGGTTTCCAGTCTAACCGGATGCAGCTGAGTACCAGTGTTTAACCAGGAACGACTGCTTACCTGACCTCCTCAACCCAAACCCAGTTACTCATGCAGCCCTTTGGTAAGACTGGTTGTGAGATTGTCTGTGTTGTTAGAGTTTTCTAAACAAAAACACGGTTTCTATAAAACTAGCTTCTGCCAGCGGTTTCACCCGCATCCCGTGGGAACCTCGGCACGGACCCGGATAAAAAGTAGCCTATAGCCTTCCTCGATAAATGGGCTATCTAACACTGAAAGAATTTTTCAAATCGGACCAGTAGTTCCTGAGATTAGCGCGTTCAAACAAACAAACAAACAAACTCTTCAGCTTTATAATATTAGTATAGATAAAAATCACAATGTATTTTATAAGACAGATATGATAAACTAGCCTTGCCCTGCGGTTCTACCCACCGGTCTCACGATTAAAAATTCACACAGCTTCTTTAGAAATATTTTTCTAACTAAACCTTTGCAGTGTGCTCTTAATAAGTCAGCTATAGTTCAAAGTATATGTGTTAAACATACACACAAACAGTGAACATATTCTTACATAGATATATTAGTATTGATAAAAACAAATCAGTCCAATGCAAGTTTGCATTCGTCTATTTAAAAAGTACATACAAAGTAACATTTCGAATAAACCAAAAAAATATATGTTAACAATACCACTGATAAAACACGCATTATCGATAAAAGATAATACCAACATTATATATTTGATAACATTATCTAATAGTTGATAAGAACGGAATTAATTAACTTTCATGTATTTTGTTTTAGTCACAAAATCGATTTTTTATATCGCCAAGTTGGCGGAAAAATGGACGACATTTTCCATACAAATAAATAAATAAAAAGTGAATTTTGCCACGTAAAGCCGGCGTTCCCGAATGCTACTCAGTAGCAGTCGTTGTTACAATTCCACGTCAGAGGCCGTCAGGCGGATTTGAAAACTCTGACACTAGGGCTTGTTAGGTGATTAAACCTGCAGCTCACTCGATAAGAAGAAAAGGTGCATTCTTCAAAATCATCCTCCGAACCTTTTTCCCAACTATGTCGGGGTCAGCTTCCAGTCTAACCGGATGTAGCTGAGTATCAGTGCTTTACAAGAAGCGACTGTGCATTCTTCAAAATGTGACGAAGTTATTGTTTATCGTGAAAGTGATTAATAATAGTTATAGTATTGGAAAATCCTTGTGAAATGCTAAAAAGGTTTAGTAGTAGGTAGTTAATTCGAGTTTGAGCTGTCCAAAAGTGTTTGGTGTTATTTCAAATGTATACAGTGTGATTTTGTATGACGGAAATAGTTGTTATTTGTTGAAAAGCAGCAAAATACAAACAGATAGAAGACTGGCACATTGTTGAATGTTGTTAAGTTTTACCCAAATCTTTCAATCGCTTTAGATATATACGAAAAAGTAACGAAAAAGTTATCAGTGCAAGTAGCTATAGCATATGCAAGTTATGTTTAAATATAGGACATTCTTTATAAGTAGGTATTCTGAGGAGGTCTGATAAACAGTCGCTCCATGCTCTCTCTCACTCGGCTGCATGTGTTGAGTTCAATTTCAAATATTTGAAGCAACAAAATTAATAATAGTGTAAACAAAATCAAACAGTGATAGATAAATTTAAACGTTAATAACCAAAGAATAGAGTGCAATATCAAAATGTTAGTGGCAACAGAAGTGAT
This sequence comes from Helicoverpa assulta, assembly GCA_963856015.1. NCBI lineage: Eukaryota > Metazoa > Arthropoda > Insecta > Lepidoptera > Noctuidae > Helicoverpa > Helicoverpa assulta. Next base: position 5,459,336 of record CAWLCW010000022.1, read on the forward strand.
AAATACTGATGTGACAATTAAATCTTATGAACCGACGCTAGTGGAGTGGTCTCAGGAGTTCAAAAGTCGGGCACAACTTTGGAAAGGTACTTAAAATACGTTTTTTATAAGTCCAAGCTCTTTGTTCAAAGAGCTTAATAAAGTACGGTTATTAAAACACATCCTTTTTTTTAAATATTGTTCTAGAATCCAAAACAAAACCCATCAATTAGTTTTTGCGTGAACATGGAATGAGTGATTCGTACATACAAACATTCGTATTTATATAATTAGTTGATTCAAAACATGATTTCCAATCTTTAAATTGAGTGCACATAGATATTTACATTGCCGAATTAGTACGTTTTTACATGCACATTATGTCAAGATCCAAGAAAGAATATAGGTTATTTTTTATCTGTGTGTGAGAAGTATATCCCTCATTACTCGAGTAGAACCGCCGGCAACAGCTACTAAGACCTTATATCCCTCAAATCACTGCCTGAAATATATATTAAAATGTTACTTTCTCCCACAGAACGCGACAAACAGCATGAACAAGAGAAGAAGGCGTTGAACGCAGAGTTAGAGGCAGAGCGACAGAGTCGACAGAAGTTACTGTCCGCGCAGTATGAGCTGCAAGAGAGGATCGACTCTTTGCAGAGGTATGTTGCTTTTAGTATTATAAAGAGAGTGGGAGATAGAGAAGGTAGAGAGAGGAAGACAATCAAATAGATGGAAATAAATGGATAGATATAGAGGAACAAAGAGAGATAAGAGAGAGAGCACTTAATGGGAGAGTGAGACAAAAAGGAAATGAGAGATGAACTTTTACAAGATACCAAAAACTTAAGTGGCAGGGAGAGATGCATGCAGGGAGTGGTCTTCCTTTACGTGATGACTTATTTTAAATATAGACAAAGATAATAATGAAATGTTTTTTCTTATATTTACAGTAAACCTGCACCAAAAGAACACAGGAGATCGCTGTCAGACGCGAGCAATAATTCACAACAAGAAACTACCGTTGAAGATGTAAGTATTTACTTAATTAACTATTTACTGTTAGCTGGATTATTAAGATGGTCAATCTTACACAATATGTAGATCGTTAAATAGTTCTAATATTGTAAACGAGGTTTTACCTGGTTCCAGTACTTCTTCGTGCACGAAAAAATTATTATAATTATACAAGCTTTATTACTGCCTGAAGTTTTATCAAAATCTGCGCTTAAGCTGTTGTTTAAAAGAAGAACAAACATCCGTGTACAAAAACTTTCGATAGGTTATAAGGATGTATATAATAGGATATGTTTGCTACTCTTTTGTGCCAAACACTCCTGAATGGATTTAATAAAAGTTGACATTTATATACCTAGCTTGTACACAAGAAATATCGACTACTAGCTTCTGCCAGCGGTTTCACCCGCATCCCGTGGGAACTACTTCCCGTACCGGGATAAAAAGTAGCCTATAGCCTTCCTCGATAAATGGGCTATCTAACACTGAAAGAAATTTTCAAATCGGACCAGTAGTTCCTGAGATTAGCGCGTTCAAACAAACAAACTCTTCAGCTTTATAATATTAGTATAGATATAGCGGGTGTCTATCTCCGTATGCATCCTCTTCCCTAGTCACGTGACCTGGCCACTGATTGGCCGTAGGTTATTGTTTTATATTCTATAGAGAGTTGACAGTGATTTAGGATTGGTCGTTTGCGGTTTTGAATAATGTTTAGTTGTATTCAAGTTTAAGCCGTCTAACAACGTATATCACTAACGATAACTCATTCCGACTACAACTACTAAATATCTTTGATTTAAATCTGGCTGAGGGAACTTCTTTTCTCATATAAAACACTAGCCGTTCCCCGCGATTTTACCCGCGTCCCGATGTATTTTTTGCCGCCCTGGTACATGGTGAGCAGTAGCGTCTACACTTGGTATTGGTATACTCATACAAGTTATACTACCCTGGTCCATGGTGAGCAGTTGCATCGAAATTTCGTTATTGGTATACTTATACTCCGGTGAATTATGCTGTCCTAGTACTTTTGTGGTTCTGCGGCATTCCGTAAGTTGGTTTTTGTCTAATCACTCCCGTCCCGGGGAAACTTTTTCCGCAGCCGGATGGTGACAAAAACTATCCTATGTCCTTCTCCTGGCTATAAACTACCTCCCTGCCAATTTTCAGCTAAGTCGGTTCAGCCGTTCTTGAGTTATAAGTGGAGTAACTAACACGACGTTCTTTTATATATATAGATACTAGCTTTTGCCCGCGACTTCGTTCGCGTGGAATAGTGGCATCCGGCAGATTTTTGGTTTGAACAATAGATGGCGCTGTATGTCCGGAATAAATTGTATTTTTTATTTTTATTTCTTGTAATAAAAACTATCCTATGTCCTTCTCCTGGCTCTAAACTACCTCCCTGCCAGTTTTCAGCTTAATCGGTTCAGCCGTTCTTGAGTTATAAGTGGAGTAACTAACACGACTTTCTTTTATATATATAGATATAGAAGATTACAGGAGCTCGTATAACATATCTAATTATTATCATTTATCCCCACAGGACTATGGCTACGGTTCAGTTAGATCAGTGGAGAGCTCTCGTCCGGCGCTCGAAGCGGTCAACTGGTCCGCCGGCACACACAACGGACCTACACAACCGGTTAGCTTTACCTGTTTTAATTCAATTAACCGACTTTTAAAAAAAGGTTCTCAGTTATACCTTTGCACTATATTCAACTGATTTCAAAGAAAGAGGTATTCAATTTGACCTGTGTGTATGTATGTGTGTGTGCGATTATTTCGCGTTATGTGGTTTGCAGCGTACTACTTATATAGCTTAAGCTTTGGTTTCCTAGGAAAGCGGTGCCGTCATGTAGCGGCCGTAATACAGCGGTGAATGACGTCACTAGAACGTTGTCTATGTAAACAAAATGGGGAGGTTTCCTAGAGAGCGGTAACTGACGCCGTAACTTCAAAAAGCGGTGCCGCCATTTGCATGACGGCCGTCTTGACGGTGTCAGATAGTTTGGTGAACGTTTTATTGAAAGCGGTGAAGCTTTTTTAATACGTAATTGTGTTTTTTTTTCGGAACAATGTCAAATGTGAGTTTCAAGTCTTGGAGCAGCGTAGACGACGAAATTTTAAAAGATTTCGTTCGTAACCACGAAGCAATAAATAATATAAAAAGTAAAGATTATAGAAAAAGTCAACTAAAACAGAATTGGTGTCGTGAAATTTGAGAAATATTAAATAAAACAGGTTACTAACCTGTTAGTTAGTATAACACAACTAACAAAAAGTTTATGACGGTGTGTTAAAACGGCCGTGGAACTTTCCACATGTCATCACCGTAAAGACGACCGTCTATTTGCGTCCGTAATATTACGGCCGCTATATGACGGCACCGCTTTCCTAGGAAACCCAAGCTTTAGAAGGTCTTAGTTATATCAAACGACGAAAAGAAATGGAGGTTTAGGCATTTTAATAGGTGTTATGTATGTTCCGCGATTATTGCCGAGTTATGTGTTAGTCGAACACATAACTTGAAATATGATGTTTGATGATAAACTACTTCTGCTGACAATTACGAGTAGTTTTTTAGGCATTTTTTAGTATAACGTAATTTAAAAAAAGGAATCCTTAAACAAAAACCCTTTTCTCCCGTATACTTAGTCGGCAGACGCGGGGCTGGTGCTTCGCATGCGTAACAGGATATCGGCGCTACAGAGTGAACTGTCCCGCACCACCAAGCGAGCTGCCGACCTTGAGGAGAGGATTATGAGTGAGAAATTCTTAAAGTTCATATTTAAAATAACTGCTTTTGAGTCGTGGTGGCCTAGTGGGTATGAGCTAACCACTCGAGTGTGAGGAAGTGGGTTGGATCCCAGGTCAGGCAAGTACCAATGCAACTTTTCTAAGTATGTCAGTATTTCCTTAAGTATATCTTGGACAAAAATGACTGATTAAAGGCGAAAAAAAAAAACATCTCAAAAAAAATCGATAAAGTCTAAAATTACTAACCGACATTGAGCGCAGGAGGTGATTAACGCTCAATACTTCTCTGTATGAGCCTAGCAGTGGGACGATAAAATGGCTGATGGTGATGATATTATTTATCAAAAGTTATTATACTATCCTGTTGCAGTGGCAAATACGCAAGTGCCCATTACACGGGTTTTGGGTTCGACTCCCGGTTTGGGCTTCCATTGCTGGGTGGCCCGATACCACATTGTTTTTATCATTTACTATGTAAATGATAATGTTTTGTAATTTTTCAATTTCTAAACCGCACGCAGAAAAAATATTAATCACCACAATTAATCCCCAGACCGCCACTCCTCAGCGCCAACGAACCCCAACATAGACCGCTACAAACTCGAGGAACTAGAAATCGAGAACAAGAAGCTTCGAGAACATTTAGATAGGCTGAGAGCTGCCGGAGACACGGTGCTGGTCTCCAAGGAAGTCATAGGTACTTATGTCACTTTCATTATCCGCCTAGCCGCTTCCATCCATTCGATTCCGCATTTCCATCACACCGTACCGATTTCTAAAGGTAGAGGTCATACTTATTCATACTTCTCTGTCGATTCGCTCTTGGCAGAGCAGTCGTGGTCACGTTGAGGCGTCCACAGCTCTTCTCACCATATCCCGCCATCACCATTAGAAAACAGCTGAAGAATACCTATGTCATAAATGAAAAATGCAATAAAAAATGTACAATTATGGAATTCCTCCATTTATGGTCCAAAAACCATTCATTTCGGGACTCATCAGGTAAAGCGAGATAGAACAGAGAGGGGGAAGAAAGATGGAGGGGGTGGACTGTTAGAGAGGTACCTAGGAGATAAAGTATAGAGATAGAGAACGGGATAGATTGATGAAAAGTGAGAAAGGAGGGAGAGAGTGAGAGAGGTATAGTTCCCAGCTCGTAACTTGGCAAGAATCGTGAGATGAAAACAGGTCCTATATATTTGCAAGCAGACATAATCGCCAATAAATGATGTCAATAACCATAGAATAATGCACAAGCAATAACATGGACCGCTTTTTGGTATTATTTAGTGCACTATGTGTGATCCAAATCCTTGCCAAGCTATATGCCGGCTACTATATAAAGAGAGCGAACCAGAGGTTGAGCGATAATTAGCTATAGGGATTGAGAGAAGAATAGAGATATAGAAGGGCAAATGGTTAGAGACAGTAAAAGAGACGCACTCTGGAAATACTGCTGAATTTATACTATTCCTTATATTTCCAGAACAAATGAACATAATGCAGAAAGAACTGGACAGGAGGCGAGATGAATGCATACAACTCAAGAGTGTATTAACCAACCAGGTATGTAATTATTTATTACTATTTTTCCGTGGGAATTACTGTCCTTACCGGGATAAAATATAGCCTATGTTACTCGGGAAGAGTGTAGCTTCCCAACAGTGATATAAATTTTCAAACCGAATCGGCATTTTGGGTATAATAAAAAATAATCCTCTGTATTATGTGTATTTGTATATCTAGATTAGCTTTCGAACAGGACTTTATCTGTGTCGCGTGGAACCTACTTCCAGCACCCGGATATGAAACCATTATATCTCCGTCTTCAGGATATCTTCATGCCTCATGGCAAACAGTTCAGCCGTTTTAGCGTAAAATCGTAACAAACAAACTGACCTTTAGATTTTCAAGTACCTTTCAAGTAGCCTTTTATTTCGTGTTTAGACTATTCAGTATGCCTCTAAACGCAAAATTCTGTATTTTAGAACTAAATTCTGCAGTTTTACTGTGTTATTGCAACAGACTAACATTTGAATTAATTACATACATCTTTTTAATAAACTGCAGTATATTACGAAATAAACTATTATAAGGATATGTACACACTGACGTCAGATTGGCGTTTTATCTGAGAGTGTCCTAACTGTCACGCTAGTTTATCTATGATGTATTTTTTAGATAATAGTTATCTGTAATGTTTGCGTATGTCACAGAAACATGTTAATGTATGAAAATATAGGACTGTCTGGGTGTAGAAACTTTTCTTTTGAAACCAAAATTTTATTTTATTTTAAACTAGCTGACCCCGCGAACTTCGTATCGTTTAAACCTTCCCTGGACCTCTACAAACATTTTAAAACCGAAATAAGCCAAATCGGTCCAGCCATTCTCGAGTTTTAGTCAGACTAACGAACAGCAATTCATTTTTATATATAAGAGAAGATAAATAATTGTATTTTATTCCCGGGGCTGCAGGATTGTTCAAAAGAGTTACCGCGGCCGTGGTACATAAAAGGCGTATGAAGGAACATGATGGGTTTTAGTCAGTAAGAGTCTGACACTCCCTCACCGCTGCTAACCCACGGCAGGAGGGGTTTTGAGGATTTCTGATACATTAATGAAATAAACAGTCATGTATCATATCCAAGACAAGGTTTATGTTATCTTCAAATCGAATTTTATCTAATTTGGTTTAGCCATTTAAACGCGAAAACAAATAAATATATTGAAATAACTTGCACTAACATTTCTAACTGTATGTTCGAATAAAATGAAGAAGCAAAACCATACGTTAAGACGAGTATTAAATCTAAATATTTTAGTATGTCATTGTATCATTCTGTATTTGTTTTTCTCAGAAATAAGACATTCTTTTTCAGTGACGGAAATACCAAACATACAATATGTTTTTTACGGTTTCTTAATGTCTAAGAGACTATGTAATTATATGTAATTTGAGATATTAACAATAATCTTACAAAAATATTTTTATATACATATTTATGATAAAAAGTTAACCTAAAAACCGGCCAAGTGCGAGTCGGACTCGTGCACGAAGGGTTCCGTAAATTACAGTTAAATCAACCTATCTCAAAAACTATAAGAGATACTTTGATCAAACCAAAAATCGTTGAAAGAGTTAATTAGCATGCATCACCTCTATTTTTTTTAGAATTTTATACCCCGTAGTTATAAAAATAGAGGGGGGGGGACATACTTTTTACGACTTTGAGAGCTGATATCTCAAAAACCGTTCACTTTAAGAAAAATGTTTTTTAGAAAACTTTATATCATTTTAAAAGACCTTTCCATTGATACCCCACACGGGTATGTACATCGAAAAAAAAAATTTCATCCCTCAGTTACATGTATGGGGGGCCCCACCCCCAATTCTTTTTTTTACTATTTAGTGTCATATTTTTGTAGCGGTTCATACAACACATATTCCCATCAAATTTCATCACTGTAGTACTTATAGTTTCCGAGTAAATCGGCTGTGACAGACGGACAGACGGACAGACGGACAGACGGACATGACGAAACTATAAGGGTTCCGTTTTTGCCATTTTGGCTACGGAACCCTAAAAAGTGCAGTGTTTATATGAATTTCATAAATAGTTTAAAAAATGTGACAGTAAATCGATATTGTTACTTTAAATATAATCATATTTATATAAAAACTTAGTTAATGTATGGAATATGTGTGAAATATGGCGAACCCACTGACTGGTGTGAAAATATCAAGACAGTTACACATGGATGAACCAGTGCATAGGAGTTGTTACTATTATTGTCAAAAACAGGTACCTATTGTTATGGATTTTTAATATTCATCATCATCATCCTCCGAGCCTTTTCCCAACTATGTTGTCTAACCGGATGTAGCTGAGTACCAGTGCTTTACAAGGAGCGACTGCCCTATCTGACCCCCTCATCCCAGTTACCCGGGCAACCCAATACCCCTTGGTTAGACTGGTGTCAGACTTACTGGCTTCTGACTACCCGTAACGACTGCCAAGGATGTTCAATGACAGCCGGGACCTACAGTTTAACGTGCCATCCGAAACACAGTCATTGGTGTCTAAGATATACTTAGAAAGTACATACAAACTTAGAAAAGTTGCATTGGTACTTGCCTGACCTGGGATCGAACCTGCGCTTTCATACTCGAGAGGTTGGTACCTTGCCCACTAGGCCACCACGACATTTTTTCATGATTTTAAATATTCATATTTATTGTTATTAATGGTGATTAGCTATGATTACTTCTTCACAAATACCAAAAATGCGAAAGTACGTTTGTTTGTAATGCTTTATTCAGTAAAACGTACTTGGTTCGATTCCTGGGTCGGGGCGTAATCGCTTTGTAGGATTTAGAAACTATCACAAAGCAGACCAGAATTTAGAAGTTGCCGGTGTTACATCCCCGTGCCTAGAATGGCATATAAAACCGGCGTCCCCGAATGCTACTCAGTAGCAGTCGTTGTTACAATTCCACGTCAGAGGCCGTCAGGTGGATTTGAGAAAACTCTGACTCTAGGGCTCGTTAGATGATTGAACCTTCAGCTCACTCGATAAGAACGGCTAAAGTTATTGAAATGTTGAGTATGGAATTAGGTTTTATTCTAGAGACGGTTATAAGCGGAGTATTATCCTGGTGCTGGAAGTAGAAGTTCTCTCGGGACTAAGAAACAGCCAAATTAATTATGATTACGATTTAATTCAAGTACTTAGCTGGCAATAAGAATAGGAATAGTTTTGTCTACATGAGTATGTTAGTAAAAATACATTTTCATATGATTTGAAAATATTTATAAAAACATATTTTTGATTGCAACGCAGAAGCCATGGTTCCAGGCTCTCAAAAACGTTGTGAGTAATAGAAATAAAATGTAGTGGGCAATGTTATTAAATCCACTGGTTTTTGACGTGCTTTTAGTTGACCTTTTTTTAAAAATATTTTTTCTGCTTTATCAAGAGAAGACGTCGTTTTATTTGGAAAAAAATATATGTGGTTGTTAAATTATATTTTTAAGAAATGTTATATTTCTAGTCTTACTACAAAAACGTAAACATGTGTTAAACACTTGTCTAAAAAAAGTGTGGCTGCAAAATGGACCTTATTTCAACGCAATAATCTGACAAGTCTTAAACTGACGTTTAAAAAGTTTTTGTGGTAAGACGGTATTTAACGACAGTTTTTTTTAATTAATAGGTTTTTAAATATTAATTATGATTGAAAAAAAAAAGATGTCGAATCTAATGTTACAAGTTTCAAGAAAACATGTTTGCTTTGTTTATTTTTAATTTTGATGTTCATTATTTTTGTTTTTCCATGCTCTCCGTTGCTGTTTTTGCATGGTACTTATTGTGTTTTTATATTTTACGTAGCTAGATTAAATGTGACGCACATATAATAATTTAAAAATTAAGAATATATTGTGTTAACTCGAAATATATACCGTATAAGTTTTGATCACCCCCTTTTCACATGTAACTAATTCTAATATACCTCTTTAGAATTGTGAACCTAGTAGATTTAAAATGCACCTCCGACTTATGAATCTTAACATATGGCCCTATATTTAGCTCTTTTGTTTATAACTCGAAATTCTAAAAGACAAACATGTGTTTAACAAGATTAAAGTTTTTCGGCAAACTTAATGACTAGCATCCATCATTTATTATGTTTTATACTATAATCTGCCTAACTTGTTTCCAACGGTGTTGGGGTCAGCTTCCGGTCTTACTGGATGCAGCAAAGAACCAGTGTTTCATCTTCAATATTTCTTACTAGCTTCTGCCAGCGGTTTCATCCGCATCCCGTGGGAACTACTTCCCGTACCGGGATAAAAAGTAGCCTATAGCCTTCCTCGATAAATGGGCTATCTAACACTGAAAGAAATTTTCAAATCGGACCAGTAGTTCCTGAGATTAGCGCGTTCAAACAAACAAACAAACTCTTCAGCTTTATAATATTAGTATAGATGATACTCAAAAAACGCAGCTTTATATTATAATTTCAAGATTCATATTTTTTCAAAATAACCGAAAGCCGCTGTGGAAATGAGAGCAGAGAGTAAAGCTCATCATACCTCGCAGTAAAGGGAGGATCCTCCGACTGACAGGAGTTTTGTCCGGTGGGCTACTGCCCGACAGTTGTTCTATTAGTATCAGTAGTTGGTAATCTATCTGTATTCACTGTGCGCGTGAACACTGCATGTGTGATGCAGGTTAGTTGCGTCTCCGTTGTATTAGTTTTTAGATTCCAAGTTGTAGATGGCGGTGTGAGTTCTAGTACCGCTACATCATTAAGTTTGCCTAAAACTGAACAATTATTTTAGTTCCAATCACCAACTAACCGAAAAAAATCTTCAAAACACTCTCTTTACATTATGTACCTTATCCCCACAGACTGTGAATCTGAAGTCGCTTGCCACATCAAACTACGGGTCGGATGTAGACATTATAAATGAAGATGGAGAGTTAGCTACAGCTTATGAAGCCCAGAAGGGTATTAACAGGTATGTAATTAACTGCCTAGCCCTTTCCTCGTGGTCATATATAGACTAGACTAGCTTTTGCCCGCGACTTCGTTCGCGTGGAATAATGACTTCCTTCAGATTTTTGGTTTGACCAATAGATGGCGCTGTATGTCCGGAATAAATTTTATTTTATATTTTTTTGTAATAAAAACTATCCTATGTCCTTTCTCAAGTTCCAAACTATGTCTGTACCAAATTTTATACAAATCCGTTCAGTAGTTTAGGCGTGAAGAAAAGACAGACAGACAGACAGAGTTACTTTCGCATTTATAATATTAGTTAGGATTGGCTGTCTGACCTCCTCGACCCAGTTACCCGGGCAACCTCTTGATAAGTCTGACATCTTCTGACTTGCTTTAAGGACTGCCAAAGATGTTTAAATATAACGTTTGCATTAAAATTCCTTATTTTAGGGTTCCATACCCAAAAGGTAAAACGGGACACTATTGTTTTCGCTCCTCTGTCCGTCCGTCCGTCTCGTCGTGTTCTCCTTTATAAAAAAATCTGCTCTATATTATGTAATTTTATTTTTATAATCGTATTTAGTTGGTAATCTATAAAACTACAAAATACTATAGTATAACAAGGCTGAGTACGTTATTCTGATACATAACCTAATTACTACCAAGTTTCATCAAAATCCATTCAGTAGTTTTAGCATGAATAAGTAACAAACATACAAACATCCTTATAAACTTTCACATGTATTATATTGATAAGGATTTTAAATAAAATATTTAATTGCAGGCAACTACAAGAAGAGTTATTGGCAGAGAAGAAATTCTATTCCGAACACATATCGAAGTCAAAAACAGAGATAGAGAAACTAAGAGAAGAGAATGAGAAATATCAGAAGTGAGTAGAATGCTTTTTCTATTTAATAAGTCATATTTTCAATAGTAAATCGTAAGGGGTTGCATAAAAATTGGATTATCAATTTAATTTATATAATTTTGAATGTTCTCTGCTAGTCAACATGCTGACATATTATAAACGTAAAGAGTTTGGTCTTTACCAAACTCTTCCACCAAAATCCAATATTATTTTTAATACCATTTTCATGCAACTCTCTGTGAATAATTATCATTATCCATCATTCATATAATCATCACCATAGGTTCTAATCCAAACCATTTGTTCGTGACAGCACTGCTTCTCACCCATACATTAAAAGTATATTATATTTTTTAAGATAACCCCCTATATACAAAATCTTTCGTACCTAATCACATAAAATTAAATACGTTGATATACGGGTATGTATATGTCGATTAGAACAATGAAAAAAATAAAATTCGCAAAAATAAAAAAAAAAAGTCAAAGAAAGTAAATAGAATAAAAATGTGCGAAAATTAGAACACCATATAAGAGTCAATCATTACAAACAACGGAAATTCTCCCTTGAAAACTGACAGCTGACAACTGGTCAAAACATTCGATACTCCTAACTTTATCTCTGCTTTACACATGATGTTGTAAATTATGAAAACGAAAAATGACTCCTGTGGTTAAACCACTGAATGGATTAGGTTATTTTTTTAGAATTCGCCATAGAATATCATAAAGTATATGTGATAGGATTTAATGTGATTAGGTACGACACACCCGATATATAGGTACCTTTGTATATACCTACAATATTAGCAAATATCATAAACCATTTCAGCGTGGAAGATTACACGAAAATCCACATGGAATTCAGAAGAAATTGCACGAAAAATTGTTCAGCAAACTTTGTGACATGCACTTGTACTAAAGTATTATTAGAATTAACTTTAACCGTATTGAAAATTATATTTGTTTAAGTTTCAAAGAGTATATTTATGACTAATATGTTTTGTGTTTAATTAAATGTATTTTGATTATCATTTTCAGTTTTTTTTTGCATTTCATTCTTCATCCATTTTGTTATTTCATCCTCATTTTTTTATGTAAGCTTTTCGTGTGTTTGGTTTTTTGTAATGTATTAAAAATATGTCTCAACCTTCTTGTCAAATAGTTTTGCCGCCGTGATACTGACACTGACTGCAAAACGGTCAAAATATGTAAACAAAACATGATTGCGTATTCACAAAGCATGAAATGGCTGAGTTTCGAGCGGCAAAGTTATTTAATAAGAGTTTTACATGCGGTTTAAGCTGAATTGTTTGTTGACACGATGTAAATAATAACTTAAATATGACTAATCAAAATCGGCACTGCACATCTGTGTTATTGTTCTATTAGAACCTATAAAAAATTTAGCCAAAAAAATATGTATAAAAATACATCACAGACTGGGATAATACCAGATTTCATCTCAATCGATTTAATTGTCAACGAAAACTCAACGTTCGATTGATTAAAATAGAGAATATATTTGCCTAGCAGGGGGTGCGATGAAGGTTAAAATTAGCAGTTTCAAAGTTATTTAATAATTAACTGTAGTGTATTGTTAGTTTGTGCTCGGAAGCAAAAATCAGAACATAATGTCACAAAAAGATAAGCAATAGCAATATATTTTGTTTAATTCTGGGGTGTCATTACCTCTATATGTTTTAAACGAGGTCAAGAATTTATTCTAAGCATTATAATTAAATATTGCAACTATATGTATTGAAATGAAGCAAAAACATATATTTTGAATTTTACTATTAAATCGTTAATTAACAGAATAAAATCTTGACTTATTTAATTATTATTAGTAATTAATAATCTTAAATAATTTACACTATAAGATATATTGTATACTATAATCATTTTCACGTTTCACCATCACATAGAATAGAACAAACGGGCTTTCTACTGTTGACTTTCAAAACCTTTTAACTGACTTCAAATATAATTTTATCTGTTCAACACTGTATGAAATGTCTTGTTGTAGGTTACTAAGTGCTGATTTGAGCGCTGAACCCAAGAATAAGACTCAAGAATTCGCACAGAATGAAATTATTAGGCTCGCAGCTGAAAGTTTGGCGTTACAGGTATGTTTTTATGACATTTATGTTTACTACTAGTGACCCGCTCCGGCTTCGCACGGGATAGCCGTATTTCCCCTTTACTTAATGTATGTTATTATACATATACCTCTAAATCTTCCTCTTCAATCACTCTATCTATTGAAAAAAATCGCATGAAAATCGGTTGCGTAGTTTTGAAGATTTAAGCGTATAAAGGGACATAGATGCAGAAACTATGATTTTGTTTTATACTAAGTAGTGATTTAGCATGAAATGCATTAAAGGCTGTGAAAGATGTGAAAAGGAGCGGGGCCGGTGACGTCACATTTGAATAAAAAAATATACCTTAAAGTGACATAAGACATCCTGACCACGAACTGGTCTATTCCACAGGGAAGTGTGATAGGGTGTATACTATTCTTGGTATATATCAATGACCTGCCCAAAATATGTGACCACCTTTGTGTATTATTTGCTGATGACATCTCCATCCTCTTTAAAACCCCAACAAACAATCAAGAATACAACCATAAAATAACCGAAACATTTAACCTAATCAAATCTTGGCTCTTACATCACAACCTTGAAGTAAACAATAAAAAAACTAAAATAATACAATTCAGACCATACCAAAAACAAAAAATCAACCTCAAAACCATAACAAGCAATATCCAAATTGAAGAAGTCGAAGAATTTAAATTACTAGGAATTACACTGGACTCACATCTAAACTGGAAAAAACATGTCGAGCAGATAAAAACAAAACTATCACAATTCTCCTATGGACTTGGTGTTCTCAAAACCAACACAAAAGCCGAGTGTGCTCTCACTGCCTACTACGCGTATGCCTACGCATGGTTACGCTATGGTGTGATCATGTGGGGGCACAGTGTAGATGCCAAAGATTTATTTGTAGCCCAGAAGAAACTCATCCGAATAATATTTCACATAAAGCCAATAGACACCTGTAAACCCCACTTTATAAATAATAAGATACTAACATTACCATCAATATATATATTAGAAATAGCCATCTTTGTTAAGAAAAATCTAAAAATGTTCAACTTTGAAAAGAACGAGCGCCGCAAAACTAAGCTGATCTTACCAACACCAAGGATACAAATGTTTAAAAATAGCCCAGAATACCGAAGCATTCAAATTTATAATAAGTTACCTGAAAGCATCCGTTCCACCGAAACCCTAGGCATATTCAAAGCTAGACTTAAGTTATTGCTGATAAAAAAATGCTACTATAGTGTACAAGAATACTTAGAAGATAGAAGCTTAAAATAATAAATAACTACCTCTATAATTTAATTTGTTATTCTAAATGTATGTGTGACTAAAAACTAAACAGTATTATGTAGTTCCTATAAACATTGTGCAATAAATAGTAGATTTCTAGACATTGTTAATTTCTTATTAATGTAGGTAATATATATATATAAGTCATAATTTATAAAAAATATTAATAACTATATTGGAATTTGTCTTTTTATGTAAGATTAGTAAAGAATTAAATTAAATAGTATTATTTTGTAAATATTGTGATACAATTACCTAGTTTTAAGTTGATTTGCTGCGCCCTAACAGGGTAATGTATACCTAGGCTAAGGATGCATCTGTATACATTTTTTGCAATAAATAAATAAATAAGACAAATTCAAATGCCCTGTATCGTGGTTGTTATTTGCTTGTGGGAGAAAATAAAAAATACTTCTCATTATATCAGGTTATTTAAAAGACAAACTAATTACTTTTTTATTCATCATTAAATTAAAATTCAATTTTGTTACCACCGGCATACAAATCGTTAAGTAGTTCTAACAAAAGATATCCAAGCAAAAAAAATACAGATAAAGTATTTTTTAGTTCGAACCTTATTGCAACCAATTAGCACGTTCTCGTTAGCTGTAATGATATTTTTATTTGATTTGTTCTGTATTAATTCTGGTTCTTCCAACCTAATAGACTGACATGTGTTGCTGGGGAGTTTGTTCCACCACTTCTTCTTCCCAGCAAAAACACTTAGGAAGTGGTGAAGGGCGGCCGTTTTGGGGGCTGTCTTTTGTTTTTGACGTTCGAAAAGTGCTGATTCATCAGCCTTATTTAAACTAACGTTTTTGAGTTTGAGTTTGTTTTTTTCCTTTGAGTGTAAACCATTTTTTATTTTACTTATTTTCACTGAACTTATATTTTTATGTGTATAACAGGAACGCGTAGACAAGTTATCAGAAAGCTGTCGTCGCTACAAGAACCAGATTCGATTGTTAGTGAACAAGCTCAAAGAAGTCGGTATTGAAGACGTCAACGATATACTTGATAATACTGGTGAGTTCATTATTACTATTGTGTTCTAGATATATGTAGTTTACTAGCTTCTGCCAGTGGTTTCACCCGCATCCCTCGAGAATTACCTTCGCAGGCAAAAAGTCTATGGCCTTCCTTGATAAATAGGCTATGAAACACTGAAATAAATTGTCAAATCGGTCCAGTAGTTCCCGAGATAATTATTTGTTTGAGTCATCAAATAAAGTCTTCTGCATAATATTACTTTAGATTACTGAAGTAAATCCTTTATGAATACGATTTGTGAGAATGTAGGTAGGTATGTCTGTTTCTTTCTCACTCTTAGAACTACTGGATATATTTTGATGAAACATACAGTTATAAAACTTATGTTAGAAGTCACGCATGGAAAGTAATCCTAGGGACACGGGTGAAATCGCTGTGGGAAGCTAGTTTATAGCAGAAGTAGGCTAGAATTTTCTAAAAGCAGTGTTTTTGTACTATCGTAAATATCCATATTTCTCCCCCACAGACCCAGTGGCGCCACCAAACGCGTCGATGACGCTAGAGATGGCACCGGTGACGCGCAAGAAGGAGCGCGAGTACCTCGGCATGTTCGAGTACAAGATACAGGACGAAGCCGTTATTATAAAGAAACTTATCTCTGGTGAGTACTGAAAAAGTGATAAATATTAGTGAAAGTATATATTTGTTTAGATTGTATTGTTTGCGCAAAGACTAGCACTTTTTTTGCGCAAAGATAAGCACATTTTTTGCGCAAAGATAAGCGCTTAGTTTGTGCAAAAATAAGCACATGGTTTGCGCAAAGATAAGCGCGTAATTTTGCGCAAAGATAAGCGCGTAGTTTGCGCAAAGATAAGCGCGCAGTTTTCGCAAAGATAAGCGCATATTTTGCGCAAAGACAATCGCGCAGTTTGCGCAAAGATAAGCGCATATTTTGCGCAAAGACAAGCGCGTAGTTTGCGCAAAGATAACCGCGTAGCTTGTGCAAAGATAACCGCGTAGTTTGCGCAAAGATAATCGCGCAGTTTGCGCAAAGATAAGCGCATTTTTTGCGCAAAGACAAGCGCGTAGTTTGCGCAAAGATAACCGCGTAGTTTGTGCAAAGATAATCACGCAATCTGCGCAAAAATTTGCGCATAGTTTGCGCAAAGTTAAGCGCTTAGTTTGCGCAAAGATTAGCGCGTAGTTTGCGCAAAGATAAGCGCGTAGTTTGCGCAAAGATAAGCGCATAGTTTGCGCAAAGACAAACGCGACGATGAGGCTAGAGATGGCGCCGGTAACACGTAAGAAGGAGCGCGAATACCTCGGCATGTTCGAGTACAAGATACAGAACGAAGCCGTTATTATCAAGAAACTTATCTCTGGTGAGTTTTTGAAAAAGTGAAAAATGACGAGAGTAAACAGTACCTATTTTGTTGTCTGTTAAAGACTCTCTTGTTTTTCTTAGATTACGGTGTGTTTACGCATAGTTTGCGCAGTTTTTTGGGTAATGTTCGTAAAATACAAAAACTGCAAGTGATAAAATACGTATAGTGTAATAATACCTCTCCTCAATAAATTAATCAGCTTATTGCTACCTTATTAAACAAAAATGCTGTAAATAGTAAATAGTTTTTTCGGGGCTGTACACCTAGGTAAAACTGACTAAAACTTTGCGTACAAACTTTGCGCAATGTAAATCTCGACCTGGTTAAATACAGTCTCCCAATTTCATCCTTACCCCCACAGACTTAAAGCCCAAAACGGCAGTGACCCTGCTCCCCGGGCTGCCGGCGTATATACTGTTCATGATGCTGCGACACATGGACCACGTGGACGACGAGCCTAAGATGCATCAGCTCATGAAAGCTGTCAAACAAACTGTCCTATAGTGGCTTCATAAGCCATCCATCTAATTTCAGCAGTAGTTTTTGAGACAATATATTAGTCTTAAATATAGAACCTTCCAATTGTGAAGTCGGTTAAGATACAGGTTTTTCCAATAACAACGATTTTTGACATATTTACTATCTAAGAAAAACTGCCCAAAACTTTGCGCAATTCGCGCAAATTTAAGCGCTGTTAGCGCAACTTTTGCGCAATTTGCGCAATAGTAGGTGTAGAGCTTATGATTTACCAGTACCTAAATTTTCCCAGCAAATAAAACACAGTAACTGTCTTTCAACGCAATTTCGTCCTTACTCCCACAGACTTAAAGCCCAAAACGGCAGTGACCCTGCTCCCCGGGCTGCCCGCGTACATACTGTTCATGATGCTGCGACACATGGACCACGTGGACGACGAGCCTAAGATGCATCAGCTCATGAAAGCCGTCAGAACTGCTGTTAAGAAGACCTTGAAGAAACGAGGGGAGAGCGTCGAGTATAATGCTCTGTGGCTGGCTAATATGTTGAGGTAAGTTTTGCTGTGTAGGTATCTTCTGTTCCCTGAGAAAATATAAAAAAATATTTCAAAAAATTAAAAAAAAAATTTTTATGTAAATATAGATTTAGTTTATTTTAAAATATAATATACAGATTTTATTGAAAAATAAACATTCCTCTATTAAAAAATCCATGTAAAACAGTGAGACACCATCACATCTTAAGCTTTTCTCTCTTTCTATATATTCTCTTTGATCTCATCTTAGGAACAATTGCTTATACTGGGCATTATATTTCGGTGTGCGATATAGTTCTCGCCAAACTTTTTGTCATTTACATGGGACATTGCATGATTCAACGCGCAGAAACCATTGTCAGGTACCAGCGGGTGACGAAAATTTGGTATGGGTATCAGCCATACGTGCGAATTTTACTACAAGTGCAACCTATGTACCGAGCAATCCACACGGAATGCAGTTAAAAGTTTCTTACTGTCTATAATAAAACCCTTTCTTCCCACAGATTGCTGAATAACCTGCGGCAATACAGCGGCGACACAATCTACCAGACAGCCAACACTCCTCGCCAGAACCAGCAGTGTCTGCGCATCTTCGACCTGTCCGAGTACCGGCAGGTTCTGAGCGACATCGCCGTCTGGATATACCAGGGTAAGTGTACCTCTCTCCCACAGGCTACTCCATACCCTGTGACAGAACCAGCAGTGTCTGCGCATCTTCATAACGAAGAAATGATGATAGGTAGTCGTGGCTAATAGAGAAAAGTTTACGAAAGAGGCAGGATGTTGAAGAATCTTCTAACGATATTGGTAGCTTTATAAAACCAAAGGTCGATAAGTCAAAGTTGGCCACGCCTTACCATACCAATTTTGCAGCATCGTCTCCGTGTGGCATCCGCTTCCACACGAGATGTCCTATTTGAAAACCTTAACCTTATTACCACAAAAACTTTTAAACGCCAGTTTAACACTTGTCTAAAAAAATGTCCGATTATGACGTCCGTCGAAATAAGGTCCATTTTGCAGCCACACTTTTTTTAGACAAGTGTTTGACACATGTTTAAGTTTTTGTAGTAAGACCATAAATGTTAGGTCTGATTGTCTATAGATGCAATAAGAAGCTAGCAAGTCTAGCAACTAGCCGTGCCGGTGTGTCAGATAGTTATGTTATTAGATTGTCATCACATATAGGATATCTCTAGCTACGGCCTTTTTCAATGTTCATTATAATATATTTAAGACTAGCTGGTGCCCGCGACTTCGTCTGCGCAGGTTTAGTATTTCGAACAATATGTTTACAAATTGTAGCCTATGTGTTATTCTGATGTATAAGCTATATTATTGTAAAGTTTCATTAAAATCCATTCAGTAGTTTTTGCGTGAAAGAGTAACAAACATCCATACATCCATACATACAAACTTTCGCGTTTATAATATTAGTAGGATTTATTTTTTATATTTTTTGTGCATAACAATAACAAGAATTTATTGTTTCTTCTGCAGGTCTAATCCACCTCCTAGAACGTCAACTAGAACGCCTCATAGTGCCCGCGATCTTAGAGCACGAGGAGATCAGCGGGCTCTCGGGCCCCAGCGCCCGCCCCGCCCCGCCGGGCGCCGGCCCCGCGCGGCTCAAGCACGAGCTGTCCGCCACGCACGACCATCTGCACACCTTCGCCGTCGACCAGCCGCTCAGGCTCACCATATTTAAGCAGGTCAGTTACAACCCCAGGACAGGCCCAGGGGCTCAAGGTCCGGCTAATTGTCGGCTAAGACGACTCTGATCAGCCAGCTGCGCAGGACATGAAATAGTAATAATTGCGTCCAATACTGATTTCGGCCACGGTCGCTGTTCTCATAGAAGGAGATCAGCCAGCTGCGCAGAACATATTATAGTGCACAAGCATAATAAGACTGGCTGTCAAACTTTTTGCATTCTAGCTACCCGTAACGGCTTCCATAATAGGAACCCACCTAGTTTTCGTGCCATCCAAAATACTCGGATCCCATTGTTGTGGTTATTTTGCCACGATCTCGTACATTCACTCTGTTTATTACAAAACTAACCCTATAAGGCATTTTTTGACAGTTTTTCTCGAAACAACTGTTTACATTGAAAATTAAACGAGAAAATTTTAAGGAAACTGACGTTTCTGTTGATGTTGAACTTGGTCATAACTAATCTTGTTTTTTTTTTCAGTTATTCTACTACATCTGCGCGTACAGTTTGAACCAGCTACTTCTCCGCAAAGACCTGTGCTGCTGGGCTAAGGGCTTGCAGATTAGGTACAACATCTCACATCTCGAGACTTGGATAAAGGAGCACCTCGCTGAATATGGACAGAAGAGCGTGAGTATATTCTATTAAAACTGTCTTTGTTTTAAAAAAATATATAAAATTGAGAAACCTTGTTGGTTAAATGAGCTGATGAAATTAAATTGATAATTTTTATTGAAGTGTGACAATTTTGAGGAATTAACTCATATATTTTTAGTGAGCGAATCCACTATATGGTTAGGTCATATTAATATTTAGGTAATTTAATTGTTTACACGAATAATAAGTAGACAGGATTAACAATACAAAAGAATATGTGTAATTATGCTTACAATTTTGGTCAATAAACATTATTTATTTGTCTTGTAGGTAACTTAAAATATTGGACACGTATTTTTATTTCAACAAAACATTTACCGTCTTACCACAAAAACTTTTAAACGTCAGTTTAAAGACTTGTCTAAAAAAATGTCAAATTATGACGTTGACATATGGTTCATTTTGCAGCCACAATTTTTTAGACAAGTGTAAAACGGGTCCCCCTTTTATGGCAGAACTTTTTATGTCATAATCTTATTTTGCATACCAACAGTTGGCATAATCTGCATTTCGCAGAAAATCGTGTGGCATACACTCATTTAGCATACATTAAAAACGCATAATTTTGGCAAGCAGAATCATCTTTAGGCATAAATTTCATATTCATAATACTTAAATAGTAGAAACATCATTCCGCATAAAGGCAGAACAATCATATTCCAGAATGTTTATAGTCTGAATCATCTTTTGGCATAGTTTTGGAATTTTTATTTTCCTGTAAGAAGCATGCAAACAAGCCTGAAGCATGGAAGCATGCAAGCAGGCATGCAGCATGTAAGCAGGCATGCAGCAAGCATGACTTCTGTCACGGCTCCGGCGCTGCGGGGCTCCGGCGGTCCCATGCGAGCTTATCGTCGCAGATGGTTTTCACGCTCACCACCGCAGCTTCGGCTTACTGGCCGGCAGAGCCGGCCAGCCTCAACCGCGTTGGCGAGCGTTAAAACTACCTGCGCCTCAGCTCGCAGGCCGCCTCGCCCCTCCGCGCCTACGCGGTTTTGAATTGCACTCTAGGGGTAGGGCAAACAAGACTACGTGGAGTCGGTTTTGCAGCGATTCGTTTTCGTTACTAGCTTCAATTTTTAATACAATGTTTTTTAATTGAAGATTATAAATGGCAATTTGCTAAATAAAATTCTACCATCTTCATAGTACGCCAAATGAGATTATACCAAATAATAGTTTCTCAAAATATACATTATGCTGACTAAACGAAATAATGCGAAACTCTAACTATGCCAAAAGCAATTATGCGAAATAAAATTCTGCCATCTTAAAAGTATGCAACTGTAAATTCGGGCATCTAAATATTCGGTGAAACAATAATTATGCTAAATATTTTTTATGCCTTAAAAACATTCGATGAAAAAAAATTATGCCAAGTGTGTTATGCCAAATAAAATTCGGCCAAATAAAATTCTGCCAGATAGAAGGAACCCGTGTAAAACAGGTGGTTAAGTTTTTGTAGTAAGGCCATTAAAGTTTGCTAAGATATAACTTTTTAAAAGTAACCCTACGAGGCACAATTGATTTTCTATTGTTATATAATTAGCGCCGTACAGGCAGTTAACATTGGCTACTGCCTACTTTCTTAAAATTAGTAAATAAAAATAAATTAAGGTAATTTAAGTTTATACGTAGATATTAGTCTCTCTGTTTCAATTTTTGTCAGTAACGTTTAGGTAAAAAACAACATTTTACACAAACAAATTTAAAGGATTTTTTATTTTATTTTAGTTATTATTAATTAAACTTTGGCTTGGGACCGTCACGTTTAAGTATTTTTTCTACCCAAGAATGACTTAACACAAAATGTGTCTATTATTAAAAAATGCCTGTTTCCTGTCCTAGGTGGAAGAGATCCTGGGTGTTCTGAAGCCGATCACGCAGGCGGTTCAGCTGCTGCAAGCTCGCAAGTCCATGCAGGACGTGCAGAGCACCGTCGACATGTGCGCTAACCTTAACGCCATGCAAGTCTGTAAGGTATGTACAGTTCAAATCATCATCAAAAGGTTAGTTAATAGTTTTTTGCCGACAGTTAGGATCGGTTTCCAGTCTAAAAGAATGCAGGCGCCACATGGAGTGACTGCCTATCTGTCACCGTGACCCTGGCAACCCGATACTCCATTGTAAGACTGGTTATCAGTGACTACCACTCTTTGAAAACAAACCAGAAATTCTGTCAATAGGGTTGTTTCCTAGTATTCAGTCAATTAAAAATAGGTATATGCACCGAAAGTTCACAAAACTAGAAACACGATAAGCTATATTATATTATTTATAACTGACTACATAATTTTTAAATAATTTATGAATTTTAAAGTTATCGTCTATTACGTCACGTCCTTGAAAACGGCGAATCGAGTCCGATGTCGTCACTTTACATTGACAATGACAAGTATTTGACAGTGACTGTCTATGCAGCGCCGGCTCAACGAAACTTGGCGCCCTAGGCAAAACATTGGAACGACGCTCATAAAAAAACACAATAATAAAAATACTAGGTAGGTACAGTAGGTGATTGCAATTATTATTGTTCACACTAAGTAGGGCTGCCATTTCGAATTTCACCAAACCCGGACAAACATTAAAAAAATCCCGGACACTTGGCGTAAATAGCATTTTTTCCCCGGACGAGTCCAATTTTTTTTTCAAAACAAAACAAGATCTAATTTTTTATATTACCTTATACTTAAATTCAATGAGGTGCTTCCTTACATGGAAGGTCAGGGCCGTCTCTAGCTCATGTAGTAGAAGTATTGAAAGATTGTGACTTAATGTATTTCAAATGTCATAAATAAGAAAGCTCATATTGAAACTAGGAGTTATCTTCTTGTTTGTAATAGGACTTTAAAACGGCGCTACCTTTTTGATAGGTTAGACAAAAAAATGTTGGAAAATACAAAAAACTGAAAAGTAAAGTTGCCGCAAGCGTAGCGAGCGCGAAAATTTTGAGTTTTGGGTCACTAAAGCACCTAAACTTGTATAATAAAAAAACCCGTAAAGTGAAGAAGCCGCGAGCGAAGCGAGCGCGAAAATTTTTGAGTTTTGGGACACTTCGACGTCGGCAGCAATTGCTTGTCTATTTGTAATTTTAAAAGGTTCAACTTCCATACAAGGCAAGCAATCTCATGTACTTATATTATGTTTTCAACTCGTAGTTGATGAAGGCGAGGCAGGCTAGGAATTGGCTTGGTTGGTGGATTTAACGATTCTTATTGAAAAACCTGTTTGACTTCTTATCCTCTCAAATCGAGTGATCGTCCTCTGAAATCTGCTGGCCCTAGGCCTGTATGGCGGTGGCGTGGGCGCTCTGCGGCGCCTCTGAGCCCGCGGCGCCCGGGTTATTCGCATACCCTGCACCATAGGTTAAGACGGCCCAGTGAAAAATGTCCAGGTTTTCCCCGGACACTTCTTGAAACCCCGCCCGGACGGCCCCCGGACGGCCTCCAAACGAAGACAAATCCGGGGAAACCCGGACAGATGGCAGCCCTAACAATGAGAGTCCGAGGAATTCACTTAGGTGATTCTCACACTGCCCCGCATGATGCAGCGTAGCGCGTGGATGCGTGTTCTTCCGTTGTTTGTAAGTATCTCCGTTTGTATGGAAAACACGCACAGTCCAACACACTGAAAATGCATCCACGCGCGTTAATGCGGATCACGCGCATACACGCGGAGAAACATGCACCGCCGCGCGTAGATGCGGGGCGAGACGCAAGGACGCACACCGAATCCCGCGCGCTCCGCGAGTTGCTATGCGCGTCGCTCCGCACGTCTGTCGCGCGTACGTACGATTGATTGAACCATTTTTGATCGATCCGCGTGCTCAGTGGTGACTGGTGATGCCGCTCGCATTGCTATGCCGCCCCCCAAATACGAGCGCCCTAGGCAGTTGCCTAGTTTGCCTATATGGGCGGGCCGGCCCTGTGTCTATGACAGGTATAACCTGAGAATTGATGTGTTGTTTTCTTCAGTTTTTATTTGTATTTGAGCGAAAAAAAGTTAGGAAATAATTATGGAGAAAGGATTTATGAAAGTTGATAGTTTTATTGTCGCTCAATTCTTTGCTAGTAACCAAGATGACACAAACATAACCTTAATAACAAACACAAACTTTACGTTCCTTTGCACAGTTTTATTTTACCGCGTACACAACTCAAAACATTACAGGTATTTTCTTTTGTGCCCAATGTTAAAAATAATTTAAATGTTTAAAATATTTGTTTTTGCATCTATATTATAAGAATACATTATTAAAATTTAAAAATCAATGAGTTCTTTCTAATTAGCTACTTCTCTTTAGATGTGTTGACGTCACAGTCACGTGATCGAGCGTTTTCTGGGCAATGTTTTAAGAAAAATAGAAAAAAATCGAATACATAAAAAGTAAAGAGATTTAAGACGCAAAATTACAGGAGGGGTGATCTTTAAATTATTTAGAAGCCATTTAAATAGATTTTCGAAAATTGGAAACAACCCTATTATCAGACTTTGGTCTTTAGCTAGTTATGTTCATATGACATCCGGGACGTATCACCAATGTAACGTGCCTCCGAAATACGGAGAAACTTTTTGTGACAAGACAGAAATATTCGCACGTAAAAAATTTCAACAACGTTAAGAAGAATCCTACTAATGTTATACAAGCGAAAATTGGAAGGATGTGTGTATGAATATCAATGTCTCTGCATTTTTGTCGCTCTTTCATTCTTACATTGCTGGTTGGATTGTCATCAAAATGGGCTGTAGTGTATGTATCAGAATAACATGTTATTTACTTTACAACCATGTGCGGGTATTAGGTCCCTCGAAACGCGGGTGAAACCGCGTGTAAAAGCTAGTTATATACTCTAAAATGTATATTATCTCCAGATCCTGAACATGTATACTCCGGCTGAAGAGTACGAGGTGAAGGTGACTCGCGAGTTCATCCACGAGATACAGAAGAAAATGCAGGAGAAGGCTGGCACCAACCCTGATAAGGAACCAGTAAGTATTATTTTGGTTTTATTTTCATTTATTTATTCTTGAACATATTAATTACATTTTTAAATATTAAATTAAAAATAAAAAACATTTAAAAATATAAAAAATAGGTTGCCACCGATATCGGGCACAGGGTCCAAGGTACCGGTGGTTAGGGTCCCAGAGACAGAAACCTCCTCACAATACGCGCCGTATCAAGGAGTACTGCCTTCTGAATCAGTCCCTTAATCAGTAGCGGCGTAAGGGGGGGGCGGGGGGGTGTCGGTCCGCCCCGGGTGCCACATCTCGGGGGGTGCCATCTCGGTCGGCACATATCTGCACGACCAGGATGGCGCGGGCAGAAGGGACAAGTCACTAAGGGTGCCATTCTATCTGCGAAGCCTAGGTTCACTACCATTTACTGCGCGATATTCAAATTTTAAACAAAACTACAACAGTGCATGTGTGAGACATCGAGGCGGTCGCCCCTCTCAGTTCGACTGTCACCCTTCTCTTGTATTTTGATTACTTTAATTAATTCCTCAAAGTTAGAAAAAAAAATCCGCTCGCTTCGCTCGAGGATTTCTCTTCATTTCTAATTTGTTCTGCGCTTACGTTTTGAGTTCTCAATCTAGCAAAAAAAACTGACGCTCGCTTAAGTCACGGTTTCTTTTAATTCGTGCTTAATTCTCAGTTAAATTAGAGTCCTCAAAAAAAAAAAACAAAAAAAATATATATTACAGTGGATATTTCTAAGCTATTTAGGCGCTTTTTGTAAGAGGAGGTGGAGAACTTTGGTGTCCCAAATCTCAATAAATTTTGAGCTCGCTCGCAGCTGCTTCAATTTCCGGTCGTATTTTTTTTACTTTAACTTGTCTGAGTGTTCCAAAACTCAAAAATTTCGCGCTCGCTGCGCTCGCGCCTTACACTTGACAGTAATTTTCTCTAATCTCTTTAGATATTTTCTTGCGTCACAAGTATCAAAACTTACCCGCCCTTCTTCTCTTTACAGTGCTTTTTTCAAACTTTTTTGGGAACTTCTGTGTTTAAAACCTCAAAAATTTCGTGCTCGCTACGCTCGCGCCTTACACTTTGCAGTAGTTTTCTCTGAAGTCTTTACTTATCTCTTAGCGTCCCAAAAAACAAAAATTTCGCGCTCGCTTCGCTCGCGCCTTCTTCACTTTACGGTTCTTTTTTCAAACTTTTTTGGAGCTTTTGTGTTTAAAACTCCCAAAAATTTCGCGCTCGCTACGCTCGCGCCTTACACTTTACACTAGTTTTCTCCGAAGCCTTTACATATTTCTTTGCGTCTCAAAAATAAAAATAAAATCGCGCTCGCTTCGCTCGCGGTTCCTTCACTTTACGGTGCTTTTTTCAAACTTGTTTGGGTACTTTTGTGTTAATTCTGTATGATTTTTTTTACTACGTGATTATATTTTGTCGTTTTTTTTGGGGGGGGGGAGAGGGGTGCTCAATAAGTAGTTCGCCCCGGGTGCCACCCGATGCTACGCCGCCACTGCCCTTAATCCAGTCGCCTAACGAGAGTCTCAAGAGGTGTTGGTCGAAGCTCTTGGCTATTAATTTGTTTTTTTTTTTTTATTATTATTCTTTATTGTACGCAAAAATATTTTAACACGAACACAATACAGAGAAGTTATGTACAAAGGCGAGCTTAACCCAGAGTTGGGTTCTCTAACAGCCCTTATCGCAATTTTATTTACAGTCTGCGCAGCATGTTTTCTCCTTCCATACTCTGCTATCTGAGTATAATTTATATATGCTATTGTAACCTCTCGAGTAATTTGGTTCATGAAAGAATAAATAAAAAGGAAATATTTTTTCGCGTTTATCATTAAAATTGAGTAGATGACTAGGAACAACATAGAATCCACCATCAATCTGGTAAATAATGCAATTTTAATATAAAGATCGATAGCCAACATAACAATTTCTCATTTCTGTTACAGCAAAACCTACTAATGGACTCAAAGATGATATTCTCGGTGCAATTCCCCTTCAACCCGTCATCAATACGCCTGGAAGCCATAGAGTTACCAGAAGTGCTAGAACTCGAAGGTCTACTCACCAAAATATAAGTAGACCGAGAAGACCAGGTGAAATACCGGCGGAATAAGGTGAATAAACATGCCTGTAGCTGTTTTTTTATTTTTTTACAGCTGGTCTACTGTAACATAATGAGTAGACCAAATAGACCATACAAGGATTTAGGTTGAATCATTGAAATTTTTTTGCTTATAGCTGAAATGTGAAATAGAGTTAGTAGACCGAAAAGACCATAGAATAAGAAGGTATGTTCAAAACTATAGATATTATTTTGTAAAGAACCAATAATAATCGTGGTCTTTTGTTGAAAAGATCGAGTAGACAGAAAAGACCGTAGGTATAATAAAGTTATAAGTTTTAAACACAATAGTTGTTATGTTTTTGTAAATGTAAAAAACGGTCTATTGAATACAAGAAGTAGTTGAAATAGTTTTAGGACATTAGCCTAACATTTTTGTATAATTTTGCTCATAAAGTTTCACGTCTGTTAGATTTTAAAGGTAATCTGAATCAAACAATCAAAATAACCCATAACTGCATAATTATTTTAAATAAAACTTGATTTGTGATTAAATATTTCGGAAATATGCTACTTTATAAAATTTTAATGGACAATACATACCTAAATATACTTACTTACATTTTACATCTTGCCTTATATACCTTCAAATAACTCAAGTATTTCGTTCCTCGGTTATTGCCATACAAAATAATCGTTTAATATGGTGCCATTATTATTTATTATATTATATAAATCGGCTTATAAACAATATACATATTATTAATTCATATTTATTTTTCACACTTAACATTGTCTGTCATTGAACATCTTTGGCAGTCGCTACGGGTAGTCAGAAGCTAGTGAGTCTGATAACCAGTCCTACCAAGGGGTATTGGGTTGCCTGGGTAACTGGGTTGAGGAGGTCAGATAGAGGCAGTCGCTCCTTGTAAAGCACTGGTACCCAGCTGCATCTAGCTACACTGGAAGCCGACCCCAACATACTCGGGAAAAGGTTCGGCAGATGATGATGATTTTTTCACACTATAACATTCCATTAAAGCTGTGATTTATTTTTCCAATTTCGACTTAAAAGTACTAATTATTTGATTTCGGTAGATTTTTTTTATGTTTTTGTAATATTATCAACTGTTTCCATTGAAAAATAATTGAAGTTCTTAAATTATATCTATATCATCAAGTATTAAATACTTTTGTCAATTTAAATTAAAATAATCAGTTAGTAAAAAAATATATCGTTTTCAAAATTAGACCAAATCACGAATGAATAGAAACCACTATTGCTTAAATACATTAGATGCCGCAGAAATGTAATATTACACCTACTTTACAATTGTAAGCTGCTTCCATGAAAATAATGTAACTTCCATAAGTTGGAAGAAGTTTTAAGAAATTAGTTGTTTTAGAAAAATAAAGTTGTTTGTTTGTTTAGTCTAAGCGACTTACGCAGGGGTTTTACATTTGCAAACGGACTATACATACTTTTCAATACATTTTTAATGTTTTCTGCGCTGAGATATGACAATTTTTTTTTTTTTTTTTCATTTTTTCTGGATATAATGACCATATGGCATAGTAGTTAGTGTATCTGCCTACCACGCTAAGATCGGGGGTTCGTTTCCCGTGTGAGTCTAACTTCGTGTGCATTTACATGGCTGTTTGTTGTAGCCTGGGGGATTCAATGTAGTATTTACAAAAATAAGCTTTATTTCAAATTCAAAAAATGCTTCCCAAAATTAGTCTTCCTTTTGAAAAAAAAAAACTAAACATCGAAAATCTTTAGTCATCAGAGTCATTTTTGAGTTATTATTTTTTCTTTATTATTTAATCCAAAAACGCAGTCTATCTCAGCCATTTCCTTTGTAAAATAAGTTTTTAATCAACGAAGTTACTTTCTAGTTTAAATTAAGGTTTATACATTTTTTATTGTACTACTTACATTTTTTTTGTTATTTAAACTGATTAGTTCAAATTATTCACCACTTTTCGAAACCACGTTTGAAATATTATTCTCAATAAACACAGGATTTAAATTACTTTAAAATGACAGATTTTTTCTAAGTCGTTACGGTTAGTCAGAAGCCAGTTAGTCTGATAACCAGTCTTGCCAAGGGTAATGGGTTGCCCGGGTAACTGGGTTGAGGGGGTCAGATAGGCAGTCGCTCCTTGTAAAACACTGGTACTCCGGTTAGACTGGAAACCGACCCCAACATAGTTTAGAAATGATTATAAGTGTTATTCTGAGTATTCTTAAAAAAAGTAAAAAAAAATATATTAAAAATTGTAATGTTGATTACTTGTAACAAATTAAGACAATTTATTCAATCTAAGTGTATTGTCAAGTAAATAAATAAAAATATTTGGCGCAAGTAAAGCCTTCATTGATGGCTATAATTATTACATAGGCCAGTTCGGACGAGTAAAACTAACTAACGTTTGGTAATCTTATGTCGTATTCAGTACTACAAACGATTACATTCCTGGAATATTGTTAAAAGATAATAGAAAATGTGTTTCTTTGGCCAGTATTACATACACTCTTCAAAAGAGACAGCGAGTTTGCTAATTTATGAAAACTATAATTTTTAATAAAATGTTGATAGCTAAATAAAACTTGAGACTATTTTTGTGTAATGTATAAACTCTGACTCGTCTGTGCTGGTCTTAATAAATACTAGCATGTAAATTAAAATGCGTACTGCCGAAATTTTAGAAAAATAAATAAGCGAATAGTGCTTCTAAAATCTGTGTTCGTCATGAATAAAAATCTTGTTTGTATATAAAGATATTTAATATACATAATGTGGTAAAATTGTGGTGAATTTAATATCAATTTGTTGTAAAAAGCGCTGTATGTACGGAAAATATAATAATGCAGCTGCTTTTTTGACAAACGTTTAGTGTCATTCCATTGTGTTTAAATTAATGTTATTTATAGTAAATAAAAAGTTTATTAGAATTATTGTTGTATAGAGAAATTATAGTTTTTGGAGAGTTGTAAAAATATATATAAAAAAATACATACATACAAATATGGATATTTCAATTGGAAAAAGCTTCATGATAAATCAAAGTCAGTAGGATTTTTTGCAATTAAAATGATTTTTAATTAACTGACTTTTGATTTTTCAAAAATATGAAGCAAACATATTTATACAACTTTCCAAAATATTGAAGTATGTGGACTCAATAAGTATGTAACATAGAAATAATTTAGAAAATAAACAGTGTTACCATTTGCGCTAGGTGCTTTCGAAGCTTGTATTTATTATAATTATGTAAACTTTTTTCCACCATTTTCTTACGAAGTTTTGATTGCGTATAATAATTAATGCTTTACACTGATAAAAACGTGAATAATTTAAGATTTCTAAGCAATTTTTGAGTTTCTGCTAGAATATGTCTTGATTGAGTGTCTATAAAATCAATGTTGAGTACTTGTCAACCTGACGACAATTGTAATTTCTGGTTTTTTAGAGAGAAGGAGACATTTCTATGAGTTCTTACTACTGTGGTCTCAAAAACAAGGGTAAGAACTTATGTAGACACGAAATTATGACATTCACAGACTAGCAGATTTCGTACCCTTCAGTTTTGACATTCCACTTTCTACTTATCTATAGTTCCTTATTGTTTGTAGTATTGTTTATAGTTTTCCTTATTAAAACCGCGGTTATTAAGATAATAATAGAGGTAAAACAAATTATTATGAATGTAGTTTTGAAATAGAACATTATAGCAAAAGCAGGCACTAAGTACTTAAATAGAAGATTTTGTAAAATCAGTATTTTGTATGTAATTGTTATTATTTATTTATTTATTTGTTATGCATACGACAGGTGTATATCAGAATTTTTCCTAGCAAATTGTCGTTTAGCTTAAAAATGTGTAGAAAATCTATATAATAATATCTCCTTGTTGTACTTAATGTATTAAAAATATAGAGAAATATATATTTATTTTGTGTTGTATATACTTGAAATTATATTTATTAGGTGCTCAAGTTGAAACTATTCGAGTTTATAAATTCTTTCCAAATGTAATGTGGATATATTGAAAATATTATTCGTCAATTGATTGAAATTGTTGTGTCATTCGTTAATGTAACAAACGACAAAATATGTATGAAATTTATCTCTGAATGGATCATTATTAATTAAAATATGTTATTTACACATAATAAATATTGAAAATTAACTATTGCAGTCTTCTTGCTAGCAGCTGATCGCGTGGCAATCTAATAATCTTTAAAAAATGCAGCCCTTTTATTAAACATGTTAAAAATAAATAATTAAATAAAAGCAACTGACTGCCAACGTTTATAAAACAAGTGATTAATCAGATGTATTGCAGGAATTTAAGATGTGGTGATATTAACAGGCGCTTAAACCAAGATATGATAAAAATATATTACTTATCGAGAATTTTCAAAAAGATCTCAGTTTGCAGAGAGTAATCCTTAAAAAAACACTTGATAAGTAATATGCACTCAGCTATAACTCACCCAGAATGCTATGCCTAATAAAAACAAATGTACAGAAGCTAACCAGCTAATCATAAAAATATATTTAAAAAAAAACTATTTAATTATACAAAAAAAGACGTGTCATAAATAAAACTTTATGTAAATGTTACAAATTGTTAAAACGTTAATGCCATGTTAAAAACATTAATCCTTTGTCAACAGCAAAAAAAAATGTAATCATGTAATCAGTTGTCATATATGACATTCGATTACGTAATCATTGCTGTTTTTCTTTGAAATATTTGTAACAAGCAATATATCGCATATCTATGTAATCGTACTAATATTGGTATAATAAAAAATTCTTATGATTGTTATGATAATTGTGGATTTAAAATCATAGATGAATTATGTTGGTATTTGTTTTTACGTGTTAACTGTTTTTGTGTAATGAGCACTCTACATTCCTTAGATGTTATGTTATTAAAATCATTAATTGAATAAACTTGTGTTATTATTTCTTCGATACGTTGTTAGATTCTGATATTTTAACATTCTTGGCAGTCGTTACGGGTAGTCAGAAGCCAGTAAGTCTGACAACCAGTCTTACCAAGGGGTTTTGGGTTTCCCGGGTAACTGGGTAGGGGATTTCAAATTGACAGTTGCTCCTTGTAAAACACTGGTACTCAGCTGCATCCTGTTAGACTGGAAGCCGACCCCAACGTAGTTGGGAAAAGGCTAAGCAGATGATGATGACGCTAAAGTAGAATAAAAAATATCGCGTTTGTCGTATAAGAGACCCCTTGAGCATTCAAAGACAAAGACAAAGAGCATTTATTTGCCAAAACACGGGTACATAAAATACATACATTTTTATCATGCATATTATGATGTCTTAAATATTTAGGTTTGAACCAACATGTTTTACCATTACTGGTGTACAAATATAAAAGTGGAAAACTACATTAATTCAAATAAAATTAAAAAACAAAATACAATTAAATCAAATTATTAAATAAAAAATACAAGTCAAACTTAACACTACACTACATTATCATTATTTTTTGTTTTCAGCCGTGGTTGTTATAACAGTAACATTAATACATCAACTGTCACTGTTCATAAGATACGGCCTGGTGACAGCTAAACAATTTAACCTTTGGGTATGGATCTTTAAAAAGACTGCCTCTTGCATAAAGATTGATTTGGAATTTACTCTTAATTTCACTAAATAACAAACTGGTGTCTATCAGTCTATTCGCAATAAACCTCAACAACTACTAAACAGATAAGTTATGTGACGAAAACTGTAATAAATTTAATGTTGCTTAGGGTATTGGCCCCTCATTTACCTTGAGAGATACCTACTATCTCCTTGCATAATTACGCAGTTGGACAATACGTAGTTTTAACATAGTTTATTAAGTATTACATATCTTTGTCGATAGATAATAATCGGTAACTGAGTGAATTGTTGATAATAATTGTCACAGAAACTAAATTCTTACGTATTTAGGTAAAAACAATAGATTTTATGCTGATGTATGGTTTGCGTCAAATGCGTTTGCATATGTTGTCTTTCACTTGACAGAGTAGGTACTATATTATGTAATCTGTGTTATTATATACAGCTTATAATACATACAGGCTACTTTTTTATCCACGTGCAGGAAATAGTTCTACCTTTACGCGGTTGGATCCGCGGGGTACATATCGTCTGCCGAGCCTTTTCTCAACTATGTTGTGGCTGGCTTCCAGTCTCAACTGTATGCATCTGAATACCAGTGTTTTACGTGCAGAATAGTAGGTAAGTTAGACTACAATAAATGAGAGAATTTAGAGAATTATCTTCTTTCTAACATCAACTAAGTAGGTCCACTACACTACAACTTTGTAGATCTTTGCTAGTTAGAAACCCTCGGGAAGAATGCTTCGGCGATACCCGTGCCCTCGACACAAGGTACCTAATTGGTGGCAACACTGGGTGGGTTTTTAGCCGGTAAGAGTCCGGCACACCCCCTCCACCGACCCCAGGTGGAGGGTAGTCCATGAGGATTTTCCCACTGATAAAAAAAAAAAAAATAGAGTGACTACTGCTTTGATTGATAGGCTTGTGTGTATGTTTTATCTCACGAAAGCGGGTTACACATACTTGTGTGTGTACATGTACTACTACGGACTTTTCCTCCTGACCACTGGTGATTTTTTGCATTTGAAATTACAGGTACGGCGCTACGGCGCTATTCAAAGAAAACCCTTTATTGATTTAATCTTCTAAGAAAGCATAATATCGTTTATTTAATCATTAAGTCAAAGTAAGAAAGTGTTTTTTTTTTATGTATAGGTACAGCAGTGTTTTTCAACCTGTGGGTCATGACCCCCAAGGGGTTCCCGAAGCTTCCGTAAGGGGGTCGCCAAGAGTCGAAAAAACTACTTCAGTAAAAAAAAACAATAAAGATTATTAATTTTCATTTATTAATTAAGTAAGAGAATCTATACTAATATTATAAAGCTGAAGAGTTTGTTTGTTTGTTTGAACGCGCTAATCTCAGGAACTACTGGTCCGATTTGAAAATTTCTTTCAGTGTTAGATAGCCCATTTATAGAGGAAGGCTATAGGCTACTTTTTATCCTGGTACGGGAAGTAGTTCCCACGGGATGCGGGTGAAACCGCTGGCAGAAGCTAGTTTATAATATAGATAAAAAAGCGAAGGGTCGAAGGTCGTGAAATATTTTTTCATACGGTCGCGACGTGGAAAAAGGTTGAAAAGCACTGAGGTACAGGAACCTAAGAAAAGATGGATGGATTGCCTGAAAGATGACATGAATAGGAAGGGAGTGAGTGTCAGTATGACGAGTGACAGGGAAGAATGGAAGCGGAAGACATATTGCGCCAACGCCAAATATAATTGGGACCAAGGCAGGAAGAAGAAGAAGCAAAAAGGAACCTTGTGGTTAGGCGGGAGTGTACACGATAAGGGTCAATTCCCACTGAAAGAGCAGCGGCCGGCAGCGGCCGTAAATGCAAGTGATTGAGCGCGAGCGCGGCGGGCCGCGCTCTTACATTGTCCGTGCTCTTACGGCCGCTGCCGGCCGCTGCTCTTTCAGTGGGAATTGACCCTAATAAACGGCGTCCACGACTGGTTTCGGCCACGACGGCTGTTCTCATGTAAGGAGATCAGCCAGCTGCGCAGGACATATAGTGCCCGAGCATTTGCGCTGACACAAGTGCACTCACTATACCTTCACTGTCATAGCCCGATGGAACGGAAATCCGACATGACCGGAGAAAGATCAGGCGCAGGACCGACATTAACGTGCTCTCCAATGCACGGGTGCATCAACCACCAACTTCCAGACTACGGGCTGCTTTGTGAAAGTTTTAGAAAACCCACAAAGCGATTTCGGCCCGACCCGGGCATCGAACCCGAGACCTCGGGTACAGCAGCCGCGCTTGCGACCATTAGACCAACGAGGCAGTCTCCGACCCGACAATACCTACTACAAGTATCGTTGCAAAGATAAAACATATTTACTTTAAAAACTGTGAGGTATACGACGTCTTATGGCGTGGGAGTAAAACACGCCTGCCTAATTATAAATCCTACAATCAGTTTTTTTACTTTCTACTCTGGTAAAAAACACAATTTTACTATCACACCCACTAGTAGAATATGCCTTGTAGCTACAATTAGCTATGAAGTTAAATAAGCCACAAAAAATATATAGTATCATTAGAACTATACTCAAATAACAGTTATTTACAGTTGTGTGTTATCAATTGAGACGACCATCATCATCTTCCGAGCCTTTTCCCAACTATGTTGGAGTCGGCTTCCAGTCTAACCGTATGCAGCTGAGTACCAGTGTTTTACAAAGAGCGACTGCCTATCTGTCCTCCTCAGCACGGTTCCCCGAGCAACCCAATTCCCCTTGGTAAGACTCGTTCTCCGACTTAGGGTCGGTTCATATCTGACGGAAAATGCGTCGAGCGTATCGTAAATGTATGATCGACGCACTAACGCATCATCGGTTAGGTGTGAATGATTGAATGTTTTACCGTATATTTGTCAGTCCTGGCGTTACGCGACCGATGATACGCGACGCATATTCCGTTAGATATGAACCGACCCTTACTGGCTTCTGAGTACCCGTAAAGACTGTTAAAGGTGTTCAAATGACACCTGCAGTTTATCAGTCGTCACTCATCCACGCACCGACCACGACAAGCGCTGGTTAACCTTATGATTGATCGATGGCGCAAAAAGGACTGCAGTGCAGGACTCTTAGGAAAAAATACCCAGCCATATTCCTTCTGAAGCTCTTTGCCGAAAGCCGAACTTTTTAATAAATGCCGAATATTTTTAAACTCTTTGTCACTTGAACAAGCACATCTCAGAAACTACTTGTCCGATTTGAAAAAATCTTTCAGTGCTAGACAGTCCTTTTATCGAGGATGGCTGTAGGTTATTTATATTTTCATGTGCGGAAAGTAGTTCTCACGCGATAAAGAATAAAAACGTAACAAAACGTGCTCCAAAGACGACGCAGTGCAATGAACGGCAAAACATGGCAAGGTGCTAAACATAAGCAATATTGTCGAACAATGGCGTTCACACGGGGTAATATCAACAAGCAATCATTCAAAGTCAATGTTGAACAAACTCGTCATGATGTGGCTGAAGGCAATGTTCTCGAAACTTCGAACGAGTTTCAGAGTACAGACTACCAGTGTGGATTAACCATACTTAAAGAAAGAGTACGTGCCTACATGAGGCTCCTGAAAGTTTCCAAAAGTTCTATACTACTTACTGAACTGACGTTTCTCGTTAGAAGAAAGTTCAGTAGGTAGGTAGGTACTTTTTGAGAATTAAGGGTCCGTTCAGATAGACCAGGGCGGAGAGCATCGGCGCGCATTTTTCTTTTCACACAGACCGGAGCCGATAGGCTGCGCGAGCATTAAAGAGCATGCAAACGGAGCCAAACGTCAAGAAAAAATACACGATCGGAGCCGGTCGCCTCTTTTATTATTTCACACCGAGCGCATTCGAGCATTCTCAATGACAAAAGCAGTGCGCATGCAAAAATAAACCTTACTTCAAATACTAAGTACTCAATTTTCAACGTGTTAAGAATTTGCTCTGCTCTCCGAGCCGGTCTGTCTAAACCAGTGGTTCTTAACCGGTGGTCCGCGGACCACTGGTGGTCCCTGGAGGCATTCCAAGTGGTCCGCGAAGCTTAGCTTCGCGACGTTGCTATACGTTATCTAACTTTATTTTTATCGACTTATAATTGCGAGCGGGGGTTTTCGCATGGACGTAT
Source organism: Helicoverpa assulta (assembly GCA_963856015.1). Taxonomy (NCBI): domain Eukaryota; kingdom Metazoa; phylum Arthropoda; class Insecta; order Lepidoptera; family Noctuidae; genus Helicoverpa; species Helicoverpa assulta. Next base: position 5,496,489 of record CAWLCW010000022.1, read on the forward strand.
ATCGGGTGTGTCGTACCTACCTAGTCCCCCTCGCGTATTCAGAATCTATGTACTTATATATGTGCCCTGCCCTGGACTGCCTCGTTGGTCTAGTGGTCGCAAGCCCGGGTCCGGGCCCGGGTCGGGCCGAAATCGCTTTGTGGGTTTTCTTGAACTTTCACAAAGCAGCCCGTAGTCTGGAAGTTGGTGATTGATTCATCCGTGCATCGGAGAGCACGTAAATGTCGGTCCTGCGCCTGATCTCTTTCCGGTCGTGTCGGATTGCCGTCCCATCGGGTCATGAGAGTGAAGGAATAGGGAGTGCACCTGTGTCTGCGCAAATGCTCGTGCACTATAATATGTCCTGCGCAGCTGGCCGATCTCCTTAAATGAGAACAGCCGCCGTGGCCGAAATCGGCCGTGGACGCCATTATATTATACTAGCTTCTGCCAACGGTTTCACCCGCATCCCGTGGGAACTACTTTCCGTACCGGGATAAAAAGTAGCCTATAGCCTTCCTCGATAAATGGGCTATCTAACACTGAAAGAATTTTTCAAATCGGACCAGTAGTTCCTGAGATTAGCGCGTTCAAACAAACAAACAAACAAACAATCAAACAAACAAACAAACTCTTTAGCTTTATAATATTAGTATAGATATGTGCCCTTATTTTGGCATTTGTCAACAAACATAAAGTTAAGTACGTTTGGGCTAAATTTTACGTAATATTTGGTTTAAATCCGATAAAATTTCGCGTTATAATTTAGGTAAATCGATGAGGTGGTCCCCGGCAAGACAAACTTTAGTTAAAGTGGTCCCTCATGTCAAAAAGGTTAAGAACCACTGGTCTAAACGGACCCCTAGGGGCCCCATAGACTCGTGATCGGTCCATATGGATGGGTGACTGTCTTGAAAAGACTATTCAGAAGACATGTTACTTTTGTGAATCCTGGTTGTCATTTAAAATATGTTTAAGGCCATAAGACTGACAACCAATCTTACAAGGGGGCATCGGGTTATGAGTTAATTAGATCAGGTAGGTAGGTGGTCTCTCACTATCGGCCTCATCGCAAAGTCGCTCAACGAGCTATGGAAAGAGCTATGCTCGGTGTTTCTCTACGTGATCGAATCCGAAATGAGGAGATCCGTAGACGAACTAAAGTCACCGATATAGCAAGTTGAAGTGGCAATGGGCTGGCCATATTGCTCGCAGAGCAGATGGCCGTTGTGGTCGAAAAGTGCTGGAGTGGAGACCACGGACTAGCAAGCGCAGCGTAGGACGTCCACCAACAAGGTGGACAGTAGCGATGGGTCGTTGAAGGTTTTTCCGTCAACGAAACGTTAACGTTGATTTCCATTTGTCAACTAGTTGATCAACTAGTTAATTTCGTCAACGAGTTGACGTGTTACAAACGTCAACTTGCATCAACGATCATTAACTTTCAACGATACACGCCAACGCCAACGATAAACGCCAAAACGTTTTTGTTAATATATCATTTTTTAAAACTTTCTAGATGATCTTCCCTTTATACTTTTTTCAGGCTTAGGACTGACTAAATAATTTGCTATAAAATACAAATTTTAGGCGTAAGATCATAATTTTTATGTACATTAATTAATTATTATTTACAATTGGAACGTAGTTCCTTATTTTTTCTTTACATTATTTTGGCTTTTTACATTATTTAATTTTTTATAATTTTACATTATTTTGGTTTGGGTTCAGTTCCTCGTTTCGTTCGTCAACCTAGTTGAATTCGTAAACGTCGTTGTAATTTTTACTCGTTGACAAATTCAACGCGTTGACGGATTCAACGCGTTGATTTGAAAACGGTCAACGTTAATCCCGTTGAAGTGACATCAACGTTGATTCAACTAGTTCGTTGATTCAACGCTCATCGCTAGTGGACAGACGATCTTATAAAGGTCGCCGGAAGACGCTGGAAGATCTAAGGGGGAGGCATATGTTCAGCAGTGGACGTCCTATGGCTGAGATGATGATGATGATGAGATCAGGTAGGCAGTCTAACATGGAACAGATAGATAGTATTTTTCCACTAGAGTCGGCATCGGTCTGACAACTTTGTCATCACTTTGAAGCTGAATATCAAGAGCCTGAGAAAGAACAAAGGCCACTTCTGTCTGGGTCACGGGGAAACGTCGGAGAATAACTAGCTAATATACAATATGATTGTAAAATAACACACACGGTGGTTAATTCCAATTCCATCACAACAAATGATAGTCATTTCTAACTTTCTCTGCGAACCATTTCGTTTTACACCTATAATTAGATTATTACTTTCCTAGATATTGTCTGCCATCTGATACCTTATAAATAGAAGTGAAGAAGACAACAGAAGTGTCTGCTTATGATTTTAAAATAACCGTTTTTTACTAAGTATCTTTAGACTTACTAGAGAGTAGAGAGAAAAACTCCCGGTTGTCATTGAACATCCTTGGCAGTCGTTACGGGTTCTGGCTGACTAGAAGCCAGAAAGTCTGACAACTAGTCTTAACTAAGTCTGACGCCAGTCTAACAAAGGGGTATCGGGTTGCCCGGGTAACTGGGTTGAGGGGGTCAGATAGGGCAGTCGCTTCTTGTAAAGCACTGGTACTCAGTTGAATCCGGTTAGACTGGAAGCCGACCCCAACATAGTTGGGAAAAGGCTCAGGAAATGATGACTAAGTAGCACTAGACATTATGTCATAGCCAATTTGTTGAAAAAGCCATTAAATTAAACAGTGCCTTGAGACAAAAAAACAATCTATTACTAATATTATAAAGCTTTAGCTTAGAGTTTGTTTGTTTGTTTGTTTGAACGCGCTAATCTCAGGAACTACTGGTCCGATTTGAAAAATTCTTTCAGTGTTAGATAGCCCACTTATCGAGGAAGGCTATAGGCTACTTTTTATCCCGGTACGAGAAGTAGTTCCCAAGGGACGCGGGTGAAACCGCTGGCAGTGTAAAATAAAAGAATAGAATATGATTTGCAAAAAGGCATCATTATTTACACCAGACCTGATATAATTTACACATGTTAATTATTAATTATGGAATTCTCAAAGAACTGACGTAAACTTTGCTCATTAGTTCTTATGTTACTAATTTATGTTTTAATAATTATTTAGCACTAGCTTCCGCCCGCGGCTTCGTCCGCGTAGAGTTCGGTTATATCGCGTTTCCAAGAGAATTCTTTAAAAGTCCGGGATAAAAACTATCCTATGTTCTTTCTCAAGGTCCACTCTATCTCTGTACCAAATTTTATTAAAATCAGTTCAGTGGTGTAGACGTGAAAGCGTAACAGACAGACAGACAGAGTTACTTTCGCATTTATATTATTAGTAGGGATGAATAACCATAATTAAATATTGTGGGCACATAGGTATCTACCTCTATAGGGAAAACCTAGCTACATGTGTTATTTATCTACCATTGCAATGCTATGAGAAATTACATATGATAAAGTCAATTACTTTATTTCCTCCTAGTTACTTATGCACCTAACCTACGTAAGTGTGTCGGTACTGTATAGTTTTAATATCTATAATGCTGGTCGCGGAACATCATCATTTTCCGAGCATTTTCCCAACTAAGTTGGGGTCGGCTTCCAGTCTAAACGGGTGCAGCTGAATATCGGGCCGATACCTACATACTTACTTGAACACGTGATTCTACTCATCATTACAAACCTATTTCCCAAAGATATTTTTTTTTTCTTAGATACTATTACTACATTCACTCCCTGCACATTAATCACAATATTCACAATAACTGAACATCTGATTCAAACTTTGTACTTAGCCTGTTTTTTTTTTAATTCTTATCTCTGGTAAGCAAATTAACAGTCGGTACGGCTTGCACTCACATAGGTATCAAAAGAACAAGAGAATATATCTAAACTGTGAAGGTACCTAGAAATCTAAAACTAATTCTGATCTATGATCATGTAAGAATTTCAGTCAGCTTTCAGCAGCCAAAGTTACAAGTGATGTCGACATCGACAGAGCCCGGCAAAGGGGTCCAAACATAATATTGACTGTTCCACAGTAACGTTTGTGCCCAACTTCATACAGGCAAGCTCGGCAAGCTTATTTATTGGAAGAGAGCAGGTAGTAGGTTCTTAGATCAAGGCCACCATCCCTACTAATATTATAATTGCAAAAGTAACTCTGTCTGTCTGTCTGTCTGTTACGCTTTCACGTCTAAGCCACTGAACTTATTTTAATAAAATTTGGTACAGAGATAGAGTTGACCTTGAGAAAGAACATAGGATAGTTTTAATCCCGGACTTTTGAAGAGTTCTCTTGGAAACGCAATATAACCGAAATCGACGCGGGCGAAGCCGTGGGCGGAAGCTGGTTTAATATAAGTATTAGTTCTTCCCCGTCTCCTCAAAACGTTTTCCTCTACAAATGTGAAGAAAAATTACGTCAAAACTTTGAGTGAGTCAAATACTTAAAATCTTTGAAAGTAAAACCTGATTTTTGAGGTTAATTTGCACCGTAATTTGAACTTCTGGGATCGTCGCTAAACTCACTGCACAGTACTGACTAAACAATCGGCCGACATTTGGGCCGAGGGATGGAAAAAAATCCCGCCGACACTTCGTGTACATTAGTTTTAAGTTGTTTATATAAAACATGTATTAGTATATACTTTAATGTTATAATATTTATGTATAGTATTTTCTATGGGCCTTTGTAGCCTGATTTAAATAAATAAATAAAATTAAAAAATGTTTCCTTAATAAAATCTTGAATTTAATCAACGTTTTTAGTTGTCATATCATACTGCCAAATACCTGGTTATTATTATGTGCGCACTCCCATACATCTCTGTATAAGTACTTATCAAAGCGATCAAAATGTCGGCCAACTAAAAAGTCTGCAATGTGCAGAGTACCTACTGATTGCTTCAATAAAAAGTTTTGATTTTGAATACAGGAAAATCAAAACACTTTTAGGCCTCTGCCTCGAATTTTGCGGGCAGCGGGGCGGCAGCAGCGGCGGCGGCGCGGGAGCGGCAGGATCTTACGCGTATAATCAAATGGACCGGCCCTCGAATACAGCGGCGCGGGAGCGGGCAACGAGCGGTGAGCTCCAGTCAAAACGGTGACCGCCCGCGCCGCCGCCGCTGCCGCCCCGCTGCCCGCAAAATTCGAGGCAGAGGCCTTATTGAGCCTTTTATTGATATTATTAATGTTTGCAAATTGCGACTGTCACTCGAATATAATGAAAGCTAAACTCTTGTCGAGGAACATAGGCTATATTTTATTCCGATACTGGCAGTAGTTCCCACGGGACGCGGGTGAAGCCGATGGAAAAGGGCTAGTTTAAAAAAATCTAAATCCCAAACCATGTCCAGATTACTTTCTAGTGACTCTTGATAACTTAGAAATGAGTTTATCGAGAAAATAAAATCCGTCCGTCCGTCTGTCTGTCACCAGGCTCTATCTCATGAACCGTCATAGTTAGAACGTTGAAATTTTCACAGATGATGTATTTCTGTTGCCGCTAAAACAACAAATACTGAAAACTAGAATAAAATAAATATTTTGGGGGCTCCCATCTCCCATACAACAATTTTTTTGAGATTACAAAGATTTTTTGCTCATTTTATAAATTATAGTACGGAACCCTCCGTGAGCGAGTCCAACTCGCACTTGACCGGTTTTCTTAAAACCACGGATAGTTTGAAAATTGGACGTAAAAGGTCATAAACAGTTGTTTTAAAAACTGACGTTTACTTAAGTTACCTGTAACAAGAATACGATTGGTAATAAAATAACGCCTTATTTAATTTAATTGGCGCGCGAAATCAACTGTGTATATGTGCGATTTGTAAAAGTTTTCAATCGTGTTGTAACTCTATAAAACAGTCTGACTTTACATTTGGCGGGAAACGGACGCGCGCGCCATCTTAACCACAGATAATACGAGTGTTATTTTTTTTATAAATAAACAAAAGTGCAGACGAAGATATTGAAAAGAAGGTTGGATTTGTTACCAAAAAGGTTCGTTGTTGTTTTATTTTTTATGAGTAAGTATGTGAGTCAATGAGGTTTTTTTTTTAATGTTATGTATTTAGGGTAAATATACAAACATGGTAGGTAAAATAGCAATATGGGGAAAGAGATTGTGGTTTAAAATTATTTGGTAGTTAAATGTTTTTCGAATTTATTGGTCATAAAGTTTCAAAGGCAATTTTATACTCACGCTCAAAATCAACTTTTATCTTCTATTCGCTATAAAAGTATGCAAACAAGGAATTACCTAAGCCAAACAGTGAATTTCACAAAATAAAAATTTGCCTTTATAGATATTCTTATTATAGAAAGAAAGAAATAAATATATTGATCTACTTTTTGGAAAATCAATCTATTACCAACACGAAAAAAATATATTGAATTTCTATTTAAAAAAGTATTTAAATAGTACCTAAGAAGCTCTACAATTCACTTTATTACATCAAAACAACGTTTATTTTTTTTTGGTAAGACCATATACTGAACCATTTGGACTAGCCGTTTTCCCGCGGTTTCACCCGCGTCCCGTGGGAACTACTGCCCGCACCGGGATAAAATATAGCCCATCTATGTTACTCGTGGATAATGTAGCTTTCTAATGGTGAATGATAAAATTCAATCAGTCCTGTAGTTTTTGAGTTTATCGATTACAAACAGACAATCAATTTTTAGGGTTCCGTACCTAAAGGGTAAAACGGGACCCTATTGTTTTCGCTCCTCTGTCCGTCCGTCCGTCCGTCCGTCACCAGGCTGTATCTCATGAACCGTGATAGTTAGAGAGTTGAAATTTTCACAGATGATGTATTTCTGTTGCCGCTAGAACAACACAATAATACTGAAAACTAGAATAAAATAAATATTTCGTGGGGCTCCCATACAACTAACGTGATTTTTTTTTGCTCAGTTTTGCTCGATATCTATAAATATCCTACTTATATTATAAATGTGAAAGTTTGTGAGAATGTATGGATGTATGTTTGTTATTCAATCACGCAAAAACGGCTGGACCGATTTGATTGAAATTTGGTATGTAGATAGGTGATACCCTGGATTAACACATAGGCTACTTTTTATCAACACTCCACGCGGGCGAAGCCGCTGGCGGAAGCTAGTTTATAATATTTATAGCATTTTACTGTGTACATATTTTGTGTCATTATGTTATTGGACTCTTATGTAAATAAACAAACACTTACATCTTCAACTGTAGTTTCTTGTTGTGAATTATTGCTCGCGTCTGACAGCGATCTCCTGTGTTCTTTAGGCGCTGGTTTGCTGTAAATATAAGAAAAACATTACATTATTATCTTTGTCTATATTTAAAATAAGTCATCACGTAAAGGAAGACCACTCCCTGCATGCATCTCTCCCTGCCACATAAGTTTTTGGTATCTTGTAAAAGTTCATCTCTCTTTTCCTTTTTTCTCACTCTCCCATTAAGTTGTCTCTCTCTTATCTCTCTTTGTTCCTCTCTATCTATTTATCAACACACCACGCGGGCGAAGCCGCTGGCGGAAGCTAGTATACATATATATAGAATATTAGTTTGGATCGTACGGAACCCTACATTCGCGAGTCCGACTCGCACTTGGCCGGTTTTTACCCGACTGCCAAAGAAGGAGGGTAATGTTTTTTCGAGTGTATGTAAGTATGTATGTATGTCTGTTCCTTTGTGACCTCCTGTAGCCTAAACGGCTTGATGGATTTTGATGTATGAGGTATCGTTAGATTTGTCTTGATTACGGGAGTGTCATAGGATACATTTTATCCTAAAAGTCCCACGGGATATTTTTTCTAAATTTCCCTTTAAAAAAATATGTATGCGGTATCATTAGATTCATTTCAATCACGGGAGTAATTAATATAGGATACGTTTTTTCTCAAAATTCCCACGGGAACATGTTAATTCTGCGTCAACGCAAAGCAACTCATGCGTTAGCAAGCAAAAAGATAGGGCGTGGCCTGGCATGCGGCGCGCGGCCGTCGAAATAATTTAAAATGGTACTTACATATACATAGTCTTCTACATCTACAACATTTTCGTTAAATAAAAACAGCTAAAAAGTTATAAATAAAAGAATTATTATTAAAAAAACAAAATACCCGACTGCACACTAAAAAAAGAGTAAAACAAGCCCCACAATTATAAATATTGATGGAAAGCATCGCAGGCGGGGACCACCTTGACCGCCACCAACGAAAATTCTGCTAAATGGTGCACAACCGAAATGACTATAAATAAGCCTCTGTTGGTCCCCGCCTGCGATGCTTTCCATCAATATTTATAATTGTGGGGCTTGTTTTACTCTTTTTTTAGTGTGCAGTCGGGTATTTTGTTTTTTTAATAATAATTCTTTTTTCCTATTTATAATATTAGTATAGATAGGCAGTCGCTCCTTGTAAAGCGCTGGTACTCAGCTGAATCCGGTTAGACTGGAAGCCGACCCCAACATAGTTGGGAAAAGGCTCGGAGGATGATGAGTATAGATAGGCGGTACCATTTTTACTATTTTATGTTATTACTTCTTGCGTCATATGTTTACTGTATACATAAATAGTTAAATAACTAAATAAAATATGGCTTTTCCATATTACGTATCTAATTTTATAGATTTGCATACGAAAGAAGGCGGATTCATATTATCATAATCTAGTATCTAAGTAGGTCATAAATTAATAAAGGATTTAATCCGTATCAAGATATTAGCTAGGGGTAACTTATCAGTATATGTAGGTAATCCACAATGCTTATCTTCAACTAGCTTCTGCGATCGGTTTCACCCGCGTCCCGTGGGAACTACTGCCCGTACCGGGATAAAATATAGCCTATGTTACTCAGGGATAATGTAGCTTGCCAATAGTGAAGAATTTTTCAAATGAAGAAAGTCAAAGTCAAATCATTTACTTATTTCATTTAGGCCTTTACAAGCACTTTGAACGTCAAAAATATAACTAAGTTTGATTCTAAATAGTTGCCCATTCCAAAAGTAGCTTCCTATGGAGAAGAACCGGCAAGAAACTCCATGGTTACTCTTTTAAAAATAGTGTGGTATTACAGTTTGTATATATCGATAACATACAATAACAGCACGCGAAGATCATGTAGAATGCCGGCTAAGATAAAAACTGAAATTGAGATTCGATTGATATCCAATTGACAATAATTTGTTGAATTAACAGAATCGAGCCCCTGGTACTACCACTCATTTCCACACTGATTTAATAGCCCGATCAAAGTGACGACTAAAAGGTTTGTCTTTCAGTAATTTTTCCATCAAATTATACAACAAAAAAAACACAATTGTTTTTCAATTGTTAGATGAATGGGCTTAAAAAATTAAGTCATCATCATCAACTTTCTAGCCTTTTCCCAACTATGTTGAGGTCGGCTAAAAAACTAATTAAGTATCATAAATCAAGTAAATAAGTAGTAGGTACCTACTGTTAATAGTCACAATGATTGTTTTAATTGTCAAAATGACAATGTTTTAAATGCAGTTTTTTGTATAATTAGAGCTGAGTAACTGACGAAGTAATTTATCGGTAATAATTCATTAAGGACGAAGTAAAAAACAGAATGATGATGATGTCCTCCTAGCCGATTATCGGCTACGGCGGCTGTTCTCTTGTAAGGAGATTAGCCAGCTGCGCAGGACATATTATAGTGCACAAGCATTTGCGCAGACACAAGTGCACTCACTATTCCTTCACTCTCATAGCGCGATGAATGTATGTATTTTCCTAATAAATATAAAGATGTGATTGCTTCTTTGTTAGCATATAATATTAACAGTGTCATAGATATAACAATATGACAAAACCTAGGATAAGCGACGAATCAGTATTGTCTAGTTTACCTAACAATACGGTGATTGAATATTTAAACTAGCTCCTGAGACAATAGAAAAGCATTGTAGTAACCTTATTATACTCTTTCATCAGAACATAAACCGCTTTTCTGGCAAAATTTTAGATATTGAATTATTCATTGATAAATATTCTATTGATATAATATGTCTTTGCGAGACATGGTTAAAGCCTGATAACATGTCATTTAATGTAAATAATTTTGTGGTTGCCAGTGTGTTTAACAGAGTTTCAGCTGAGGGTGGAGGTACAATAATTTTATCTAAAAGTAATTTAAAATTTAAAAATAGAATAGACATTACCTCTGGCTCTGTTGATCGCGTCTGCGAAGTAGCATGTGCAGAGATAGAAAGCCATAGTATGCGTTTATAGACCACCAGCATCAAATTTTTCTTTATTTCTCATTAATATGGAAGATATTCTCTCAAAAGTTTTTAAAAGTAATAAATTAGTCTATATTTGTGGTGATTTTAACATAGATCTTCTCACTGAATCATCTGATAAATGTAACCTTTTAGCGTTATTTAATTCATTTAATCTTAATTATTTGTTTAATGATCCTACTAGAATTACGGCTACTTCTAGTACCTGTATTGATAATATTTTTACTAATAACAGTAATATCGAACATTCTTGCTTAATATCTGGTGTACGGTCGGACCACAAAGGTCAACTTGTTAGTTTTAAAACGAATAAAATAAATTCATTAAATAAGATAATTACTTTTAGACCATTGAACAAAAAAACTTTGCAAAAATTTCAAGATAATACTTCGGATAAATTAAATTCTATTAACATGGACTGTAAAGAACCAAATAAACTATTTAAACATTTATTTAATACACTCTGCCAGGAACTTAATAAGTCATGTCCGAAAAAAACTATTAAAATCACTCACAAATTTAAATTCACTGAATGGTCTACTAAAGGGATTAGAATAAGCAGGGATGTCCTATATAACTTGTACCACGAAAGGTCATTGACTTCTGATTCAACGTTTCATGATTATGTAAGAAACTACTCGAAGGTATTTAAAAGGGTATGTATTCTGGCTAAGTCGAAATCAATTAGTAATAAAATAGCCAAATCAGACAATAAAATAAAAACGGTCTGGAATATTATTAGGTTGTAACATAATAATCTGACAATTTTTGCGAGACCATTCTAGATTTTTTCACAGCTTCGAGAAAATTCTATGATTGTGAGTATAAATACAGTTGAGCGCGCTCAGTTCATCAGTGCAATAATTGACAACGCAGCGAGTGGCATTATGGAAAAAATTGATTTGAAAAGACGAGACATCCGCGTCCTTCTACTTTACGAGTTCCGTTTGAAACATACAGCTAAGCAAGCGGCACAAAACATATGTCAATGTATGGGAGAACATGCAGTCTCTTATCATACAGCAGTAGATTGATTTCGACGTTTCTCGAATGGCGACTTCGATCTTGAAGATAAACCTCACGAAGGGCGACCAGTTGAGGTTGATGTTCATCGCCTATTGCAGCTCATTGAGGAAGATCCAAGGAGGCCTAGTCGCCAACTTGAAAAGCGGATGCTCCCATACTACCATCGATCGACATTTGAAAGCGATGGGTAAAGTATACAGGCACGGTCAATGGGTACCCCACGAATTAACGGAGGGACAACGGATGATGCGAGTAGCGATTTGTACACAATTACTGACTTTACATCGTACTTTTGCGTGGCTTCGTGATCTAGTTACTGGAGATGAGAAGTGGTTACTTTATGTTAATCATAACAATAAGCGACAGTGGCTTAGCGCGGGTCAAAGAGGAGTACCAACGGTTAAATCTAAAATGACTACGCAGAAGGTTATGTTGAGTGTTTGGTGGAACATGCACGGAGTTATCTACTGGGAACTATTACCGCAGGGAACGACCATAAATAGTGAATGCTATTGTGCTATGTTGGATAAAGTAGCCGATAATCTTAAAGGAAATCATGGCAATGTGTATCTCCTCCACGACAATGCCCGACCTCACACCTCATCGATGACCTGTAAAAAAATTAAGGAACTAGGCTGGATTTCTTTAGCCCATCCTGCACACTCGCCGGACATTTCTCCATCTGACTACCACTTGTTCCGATCGTTACAGGCTCATCATCATCATCATCAGCCTATCGCAGTCCACTGCTGGACATAGGCCTCTCCAAGTGCACGCCACAGGCTCACATTAGCGGAAAATCTTTTGATAACCGAGATGCATTAGAACAGTGGTTGACAGATTTTTTTAACTCTCGTGAGTCCAGGTTTTACGAGAATGGTATTATGTCGCTTCCCCAACGTTGGCAGGAGGTCATAGATAATGATGGACTATACATTCAATAAAATGTTAAGCTTAATTGTACGAAAAAAATAAAATAAAGTTTCTTAAAACATTATCAGATTATTATGTTACAACCTAATATAAACGTTGAAACCGGCCAAACTAAAATGCGGGATTCTGACCCGCGGTTATTTATTGATAATGCTGTTATCTCAGATAAGGTAGAGGTTGCCTATGCTTTCAAACATTCCCGTAGAGGTTACCAAGTCCCTTAATTCATCTTCTATATTAGCTGAGACGTTACTTCGACAGAACTTCAGTAGAAATATACCTGACTTTCAATTTAAATATGTCTCTGATTACACGATCAAAAGAGCATTCAAATCTTTAAATCTAAAAAGAACTGAGGACTTATGGGGCTTTTCTGTCACAGTCATTAATTCCATTATTGAGAGTGTTGCCCCAATACTGAGTGAAATTTTTAACCTCGCATCGACAACGGTATCTTCCCTGACTTGATGAAACTCAGCAAAATTGTTCCTATCTTTAAATCAGGCTGTAAGAAAAACCCTTCCAACTACAGACCTATTTCAATCCTTCCAGCCTTTAGTAAAATCTTCGAAAGGATCGTGTTAGATCAGATGTTAAGACATTTTAATTTAAACAAAATATTTCATGACCGTCAGTACGGCTTTACAAAGGGTAGGTCTACCACTGACGCAAGTGCAAGATTGATCACCCAAATCTTAAACGCCTGGGAAGATTCGCGGGATGCTGTGGGCGTTTTCTGCGACCTTTCTAAGGCGTTCGATTGCGTTGACCATGACACTCTTATTTGTAAGCTGAACCACTACGGAATTCGTGGTAAAGCTCTCGCGCTCGTCCTTTCTTATCTATCAAACAGCAAGTAGTGGACGTAAGTGGCTCAATTTCATCTGGGTCATTAGTAAAAATGGGCGTGCCACAGGGCTCAATTTTAGGTCCCTTTTTATTCTTAGCTTATATAAATGATCTCCCGTATATGATGTCTTTGATCTCTGATATTATTTTATTTGCTGATGACACTTCCCTTGTCTTTAAAATTAAAAGAAAGGAATCTAGTCGCCGCGAATAACTTGCTCCTTAATTCTTCCAAAACGAAATGCATTAAATTCTCTTTACCTAATGTAACACCAGTAGGGCTCAATATCGTTCTGGACGATAATAAATTAGATGTTATTAGTCAAACCGTCTTCCTGGGCATCACCATTGACTCTAAATTGCAATGGGGTGCCCACATCTCAGCACTGTCAAAGAGGCTGAGTTCCGCAGCTTATGCAGTCAGAAAAATAAGACAGATTACTGACGTTGCTACTGCTAGGCTCGTGTATTTCGCTTACTTCCATTGTATTATGTCCTATGGTATTTTACTGTGGGGGGCAGCGGCTGACGTTAATTCAATCTTCGTTCTCCAGAAAAGGGCAATTCGTGCAATTTATGGCCTCGGCCCTCGCGAGTCACTAAGAGAATTATTTAAAGAAATTGACATACTTACACTACCTTCTCTTTATATTCTAGAAAACATCATGTTCGTACGCAAAAACTTTCCATTAATACAAGAAACAAGCACAAGCTAGTAGTTCCGAGATTCAGATTAACGAAATCAAATAAATCGTTTTTAGGGAATTGTGTCCGTTTTTACAACGAGCTGCCTAAGTGTGTAACCGATCTCACGATATGAAATTTAAGAACACTGTAAAATCCACCCTAATTAAAAAAGCTTATTATAAAATTCAAGACTTTGTTGATGATAAAGATATTATATGGCGATAACTCATCTCTCCATGTGTGGCTTCCCTGGCAATTAAACGACTTTTTCTTCTCCCTTTGTATTATATAGATTTACAGTTTAACTTTCTTGCATTGTATAATTTTGTGAGCTTGCTATTGTTATGTACTGTGACTGTATTACTTTTTAAAAAGAGTGTCTATGGAGTTTCTTGCCGGCTCTTCTCCATGAGACCAACTTTTTGGAACCGTGCAACTAACGTGACGTTTCATAGGTGCCTGCAAAGGCCTATCTATGTGAAATAAAAAGATTTTGATTTTGATTGATTTTGATTTTGATGGGACGGCAATCCGACACGACCGGAGTTCACCGGAGAGAGATCAGGCGCAGGACCGACATTTACGTGCTCTTCGATGCACGGGTGTGTCAATCACCAGCTTCCAGACTACGGGCTGCTTTGTGAAAGTTTTTTTTAAGAAAACCCACAAAGTGATTTCGGCCCGACCCGGGAATCGAACCCGAGACCTCGAGCACAGCAGCCGCGCTTGCGACCACTAGACCAACGAGCCAGTCAAAGTACTTATATCTAAAAAAAAGTTTCTAAGTATATCTGAGACACCAATGACTGTGTTTCGGATTGCACGTTAAACTGTAGGTCCCGGCTGTCATTGAACATCCTTGGCAGTCGTTACGGATTGTCAGAAGCCAGTAAGTCTGACACCAGTCTAACCAAGGGGTATCGGGTTGCCCGGGTAACTGGGTTGAGGAGGTCAGATAGGGCAGTCGCTCCTTGTAAAGCACTGGTACTCAGCTACATCCGGTTAGACTGAAAGCCGACCCCAACATAGTTGAGAAAAAGGCTCGGACGATGATGATGGTAGGTACTCAGATAGTCTCTAGCTAGACTGTTACATGTTTACAAATAGGTTACTTAGGTACGTAAAAGACAGAAAAATAGGCATGTATACTTTCCTTTATACCTATATTTTATTATTACTCATTTATTTGCAGATCGAGGTCCATAGTGTTAGTAAATACATTAAAACTTATTAAACTATTGTTAGTAGGTACACATACAGAAACAAAAATAAAAACAACTACACAACAAATATTTTTTAAATACACACTCATCCAACTCCGACCTGTGTGTGCAGTCTCACCCATCGGCCTAACACTGGACAGTCCCACCGATCACTCAATGCTCTGAGTATGCTGTGGGAGCTGCCGCGTATTCTATGCCTTAGAGAGGCGCAACGCTTACGCATAATTGCGTAGAAATCGTCCACTCTCGCATCGGCAAACATACCCGACGCGCTACAGAACCGCGGCAGCCCAACAAGCATTCTGAATGCATTGTTGTACTGGATACGCAGAGCGTTGTATGCCCTCTGCGTATACTTAACCCACAGACTGCAGGTGTAGAATGTCTGGCAGTAGGTTCGAAAGAGGGTCATTTTGACGTCATGAGAACACCGTGCAAATCTGCGGGCCAGCATATTACCACGGACAGACAACGCCCTGCGCTCCCTCTCTATATCAAGGTCATCACATAGGTCATCGGTGACCCAGTGGCCCAGGTATATACATGGAATTATATTAGAAGGAATTATCAGTATTATTTTTCTCATTTTTTACTTTCACATTCAGGGAATCGAATACAGGACCTACACGCAAGCTCTTTTCTCAAACAAGTTGCCGAAATTGCCTCAAAAACCTTTAAGATACTTGCGGACCAGTTTAAATGACGCAAAAAAGTTGTTCCCAAAAGGTCTGATGAGAAAATTACCATGTTTTAGAGTTCCTTCGGTAATGAAATGACGCCTTTTTTTTGGAGCACGAAATTAATGTCATCATTTTCCCTATGATAGGGACCCTATCCCAAACCACATCTTTGCTTACCAATATTAAAAACTAGCTTTCACAAGCGGCTTCACCCGCGTCACGTGAATTTCAAATCAGATCAATTGTTCCTGAGATTATACTCGTTCAAGCGAACAAGCAAACAAACTTTTCAGCTTTATAATTTTAGTACAGTAGATAAATGCGAATTGCTATTTTTTTTTTGAATACTCAATTATGGTCTATGTGGTCATCCCAAACTATCGAATTGCCTTTGAAACTGCAACCTCAGTAACTGCGTAACTAATGAATTGTTCAAAAAATTCAAGAAAAAAAATAGAAACTAAAACATAATTTTTTGCATTTATGTTTTAGTTTTCCTAAGTAAATGTTCCTATTAATATAAAATAATAAAAATGACCATTGCAAATATATTTTTACTTAAAAATCCCTATGTTCCCATAATACATTATGTTTTTAAATGCAAAATATACGGAACCCGGTTTACGTGGTGAAGTACAGTAACCAACAATTTTATTTTTGCTTGCTTGCTATGTATTGCTATGCTTGGTATAATCAGGTGCTTGACTGTACGGCCATTTACAATTTTCCTGTTGCATATTGACTTAGGCTTCCCGGCCACGAACGATAAATCGGTGACCGATTTTTTGTAGGATAAAAATACCTAGAATAATAATAGCAACATTGCAACACACACGTACTACAAAAGTCTCTCTCTACAGAAAATCCTAGTCAGAACGTCCTACAAAAAATCGGTGCGATTATCTGTTCTATAAAAAGTCGGACATGGGCACCGCTAAATCTTTAAGAAATCATGTAGGTACCTAGTTTCTTAACGATTGATTTAAAAAACAAATACAGTAGGTACAACAAATTAGGTATAGTTAAACATATTGTGCCAGACTGTACTAAGAAAGCAATTTTCCTGTTACGAACTTATGTTTAAAAAATCACGTCATTATTCAAAGATTAATGACCAGGTATGATTTTGAAAAAAGCGTGTAAAAAAAGGGCAGTGTAACGAAGACTTTAGTAATTAAGTTGTGTGTGGAATGTCCCGTATTAAACACATAGTTTCCTAGGAAATGGTACGTAGGTAATTAATAATTTATACTGAATACTACTATTGTAAAGCTGAAGAGTTTGTAAGTTTTATTTTCAACTTACCTATAGATACCTATAGATTACCTTAACAGTTACTTCCTTACAGTACCTACTTATTTCAGTGTTAGATAGATCATTTATTGAGGAAAACTGTAGGCTATTTTTTATTCAGATGCGCGAAGTAATCCCTTAGCAAGTATAACTAACTGCTATGCCATCTTCTATTTTCACTTCGTCCTTAATTAATTCATTCCATCTTCCGAGCCCTTTTCCCAACTATGTTGGCGTCGGCTTCCAGTCTAACCAGATGTAGCTGAGTACCACTACCACTATCTGACTACCGGTAACGACTGCCAAGGATGTTCAATGACAGCCGGGACCTACAGTTTAACGTGCCATCTGAAACAGTCATTGGTGTCTCAGATATACTTTTTTTAGATATAAGTACTGGCTCGTTGGTCTAGTGGTCGCAAGCGCGGCTGCTGTGCTCGAGGTCTCGGGTTCGATTCCCGGGTCGGGCCGAAATCACTTTGTGGGTTTTCTTAAAAAAACTTTCACAACGCAACCCGTAGTCTGGAAGTTGGTGATTGATACACCCGTGCATCGGAGAGCACGTAAATGTCGGTCCTGCGCTTGATCTCTTTCCGGTCGTGTCGGATTGCCGTCCCATCGGGCTATGAGAGTGAAGGAATAGGGAGTGCATCTGTGTCTGCGCTAATACTCGTGCACTATAATATGTCCCGCGCAGCTGGCTGATCTAATTAAATGAGAACAGCCGCCGTGGCCGAAATCGGCCGTGGACGCCATTAATTATACTTAGAAAGTACATACAAACTTAGAGAACATTATACATAATTATTAGGTACTTAAATGAACAAAGGAGTAAATAACTAAGAGTTAACGTAAGAAGAATCGTTAGTGAATAACAAATCGTAAACCTATGTAGAAGTTTCAGAAAAATTATGGTACCTTATTGTTTTTCGAATAATAAGTACATAAAGTTATTCAATAACCCACAAATTGTTATTTACGTCTTTTCATTGTGATCAAACTCCGTAACTAATTACATATGTACTTACCTTTGTTAATACATAACATACATACATGACGTTAAACTTGTCGGTACATTGAATGAGCCCTTACCATGGAGAACGAAATGACAAGCGGAGGTGCCAACGGAAAATCGCCTAAGAAAGTAGCTCACCAAAATACGAGTGAACGGGGGACGAGGAACTGTTTTCGCCCTTATACGCACCTACTTTAGAGCCGACTATTTTTTGTAATACCAAAAATTTAAGAATGCCTCAAAGAACTCAAACGCCTCGTTAGTTTCCTCGTAACTAATCTTTTTGAGCTCGTTTTTGAGTCAGAAGAAGGCGCCTGACCTACCTGCACTTATGCTTGAGTACCTACTTAGTTTTTATAGGTGTTAATCTGTGTGCTAGCCTACTTGTGTTAAGTTTGTTTGTTTTCTTTTTTTTAATTTTATATAATGGCCATCATGTGATAATGATATTTTTATTTTATTTGGCTTGTTTTGTATAAATTCTGGTTCTTCAAACCTAACAGACATACATGTGTTGCTGGGGAGTTTGTTGCGCCACTTCTTCTTCCCCGCAAAAACACATAGGAAGTGGTGAAGGGCGGGCGTTTTGGGGACTGTCTTTTGTTTTTGACGTTCGAAAAGTGCTGATTTATCAGCCTAATTTGAATTTGAGTTTGAGTTTATCTCCGATCATTATTCCTTACTCTGTGGCTAGTACATACATACATACCGAGAGTGCAGCTGCTGGAGTCGCGCCATAACGCCAACTTCAAGGCGTTCGTGGTGCGAGTGCCGACGTGTTTCCTGCACCTCGTGTTGGACGAGAACTTCTGGCCACAGGGCGTGGTGTTCCGTCGCTTCCGCGGACAAGTGCCACAGAACTGCACGGAGTGACATAGTGCGTAGTGAAGTGTTACTAACATAGATTTAAGTTTTTTTTATACTAACAATGTTTGTATAATATAATATGTATGTTAGTCTTTAAGGTATACAAGGTGTTGATTTGCATTTGTGCCATACTTCAGGACGAGGACACAAAATACGTAAATAATCGATTGGAATTACAGTAGACGGGAAATAGTTAATATGCACTGCTTTTTTTGTCATTGTAATGTCGTAGTATTTCAGAAGTAATCCAATTATGAATAATCGTTGCGTATGCTTTGTGTTTGCGTTTGTGTGAGGGCGCAGCACGGTTTTAAGGCCAGTAACACACGCGCCAAGTTTAAATACGGCTAGATGAAATTGACAGATTTCCGAAAAAAAATAAAATCAAAAATGTTTGTACCAATTTTCTTATTGATTTGGGTTGAGAATCATTAGTATAATTACGTCCTTGACTATGGCACGGATGCAAATCAACAGCTTGTATATCTATGGGCCTATTCAGCCTGAAAATAAAGAGATTTGATTTGATTTGATATGTACTTACATGACGTTTCACTTGTCCTTACATTGAATGGGCCCATACATTCATACTACATCGTCACCATGCCGTAACGTCTGCGTGCGCGCAGATCAATTGTTATTGATGATTTATAGCCAATTTAAGATGTATGAATTTATTTTAAAGAGAGTATAGAGGAGATAGAATTCGTGGTGGCCTAGTGGTTAAAGCGGGTTCGATTCCAGGTAATGTAATACCTGCCAATGATGTAGGTAGGTATGTTCTTTCTAGGTTTAAGTGTTGGATTCCAATGACTGAATAAAGGTGAAGAAAATTCTATTCGTTACTACTTTGGGATCCATCCAGTTTTAAAAGATAAGCTGAGTAACTATACTATGCCATATGTTTGGAGCAACTGCCTATCTGAGCAAAACCCAGTTACTCGTTGGCTATCAGATTTTCTGGCTTTTGACAGACCCGTGACCACCGCCAAAGATCTTCAAATTGCAGCCGAGACCGATTTAACGTACCTACCTTCCCAAACACGGAGAAACTCGTCATGACAAGATGGTTACCAATCCAGGGACCTCACCAGGGGCCCGATTCTCCTAAGTTAATAATGTCAAAATTGAATAGAAATCGAATCGCAATATAATCGCAATAGCAGTTTTAACCATATCGGGCATTCTGCTACTAATATAAGACCAATCGTATTCCAACGACATATGATTGGTTTGCGATTGGTCTGCTATTTTGGTGATTTTGGTCTATAGCGGTAGTTTGCTCTACAATCATATTGCAATCGTTAATCATTTGCAGACAAAATGATTCATTATTGAATGACAGAAAAGGATAAAAACGTTTATTTCAAAGAACACATACGCTTCAATCGTAATCGAGTCGTGATTGGATCGCAGTCGAATGTGAATTGTATGTCGCTTAAGTAAAATTAGGAGAATCCGGCCCCTGATGTTGCTCAAGTTTATTAGATGGCTGTTACTTAGCCACCAGCTCCTCTATTTCCTCCTACATGCCCACGAAGGCTTTCAACGTCACTATGACCACACAAGTTGACCTACAACTGCCTAATGCCGACCCTGACCCTCGCCACGATTGAGTAACTTGCACTCAACAGTGCGAAACGAATCGTTAAATAATTGTTGTAACTGACTGACTCATCACGACATTTTTTGACGATAAAAATATTTACTTTTTTTAAGGTTATTGTTGAATAATTTCCGTTAAGCGGTTTCAGTTGCACCCCATTGGAATTACTCCGAGTACTTGGTTAAAAGTCCCCTATCTATAACGCCTTTATAATGTTTTTTTTTAATCCGACTTAAGTTTCTTTAATTTCAGGCTTTGTATGTACCTAAATATTAGATACTTAAAGATATTCTTAAATCCCTTTAAAATCTCCCGGCTCGTCCATGGAGAACAAAATGACTAGCGGAGATGTCATAACGCAAAACCTCCTAAGAAAATAAAAGCGCGCCAATATGCGGGGGTTCGGCGGACGAGGAACATTTCTAGCTACGCTTTCTATGGAACCCGCCTATTATTTCCAAATTTAAATAGCTAATAAATCAAGACCAACCTCTGACAGATTAGTTTGAATGGACAAGGATCCTGAACACCTCGTTTCCTTCCTCCGTGGGCTCGCCCTATTTAAATTAATACATCTTTACAGAAGCATAAAACTAAATTGTTTTTATCTTATCTAACACGTGAAAAAAACTCGATAAAGTAGAACACTATTAAAATAATTTAAAGTACTTACACCGGTACTTATCTGATAAAAAACATATTTGTTCTCGATTGATTGTTTTTCGATTCGATTCACGTTGTTCAAATTGCTGTGATATCGATATGTTTATAGTTACATATGTAAACTTCTTGTTTTCAAGATACTTATGTATGTAAATAAATAAATAAATATTTTTACGCGAGAGGAAATATGTCTTACCAAGGGGTATTGGGTTGCCCGGGTAACTGGGTTGAGGAGGTCAGGGGCCCGATTCTCCTAAGTTAATAATATCAAAATCGAATATAAATTGAATCGCAATATGATCACAATAGCAGTTTTAACCATATCGGGCGTTCTGCTACTATTATAAGACCAATCGTATTCCAACGACATTCGATTGGTTTGCGATTGGTCTGCTATTTTGATGATTTTGGTCTATACGGTAGTTTGCTCTACAATCATATTGCAATCGTAAGTAATTTGCAGACAATGTGATTCATTATTGAATGACAGAAAAGGATAAAAACGTTTATTTAAAAGAAAAAATAGCGGAATGCCACATACGCTTCAATCGTAATTGAGTCGGGATTGGATCTCAGTCGAATATGAATCGTATGTCGCTTAAGTAAAATTAGGAGAATCGGGCCCCAGGTAGTCAGTCGCTTCTTGTAAAGCACTGGTACTCAGTTGCATCCGGTTAGACTGGAAGCCGACCCCAACATTGTTGGGAAAAGGCTCGGAAGATGATGATGATGATGAGAGAAAATTCGGCTTGAGTTAAAAAAGTGGGATGGCAACGAAACTTCAGGATTTAGTAGCACCTACCTATATTTGTTCCTCTTTATTTTCTAACTTGCCGTTTTCCCGCCGTTTCACCCGCGTTCCGAGTGAACTGCTACCCGTACCGGGACAAAATATAGTCTATGATGTTACTCGGGAAGAGTATAGCTTTCCAACAGTGAAAGAATTTTTCAATTCGGTTCAGTGGTTTCGGAGACTTTAGGGTACAAACAAATAAAAAAAATCTCCTCTGTATTATGTTATAGTGTATATTAACTGTTCCACACGAGTTCTGAGAGAACTATGTAGTTTCCGCAAACGGATAGAAAGTAGCCCGTGTTTTTTTTTTCATCATCATCATCATCATCATCTCAGCTATAGGACGTCCACTGCTGAACATAAGCCTCCCCCTTAGATCTCCACAGATACCTGTTGGAGGCGACCTGCATCCAGCGTCTTCCGGCGACCTAAAGTGCTGGAGTGGAGACCACGGACTAGCAAGCGCAGCGTAGGACGTCCACCAACAAGGTGGACAGACGACCCTTTTTTTTGGCAGGGGGAAAATCCTCATGGACTTCCCTCCACCTGGGGTCGGTGGAGGGGGTGTGCCGGACTCTTACCGGCTAAAAACCCACCCAGTGTTGCCTTCAATTACCTATTGTCGAGGGCACGGGTATCGCCAAGGCATTCTTCCGCACCCCTGACAGGTATTGGCCCGCCAGATGTTCAAAGGCAGGCCCGTCACTGCGGCCGCTGGGTGACGGCCACAGCAAGCTCCACTAAGAGAGGCGCGGGCAACACAACGCCACCGTCTCGAGGCCTGAGTGCCTAGTGCGAGTTTTGTAAGTTAATTTTTTCGATGCAAAGATTATCATACCATTGAATCACGTAGCACTTATCTTAGAATTGTGTATTTAATAAAGACTGTCATCAGTACTTGGTCGTATTACACTTGAGCTCACTTTTGCGAGTGTAATCATTATTAACCGGCAAAATGAAAGACGAAGTAATACCTAAATCATGTGACGTAGCATACGACTCTTTATTTCAATAGACTTATAATACGTATCGAGTTGCGAATGCTGTCAAAACTCGGAATCAGCACTCTGTTTCTGATCGGACGACAGACGCCCCTAGTCTGTCGCCCGCAGGCCGCGAAGTAGCCCATATCATTTCTCAGTCTCTATGTGTAACTAAGTTCCTACTTATCTTTCATTATCTTTATAGATTGTTGTTGTTAATGTTCTTATTTTATCTAATTTAATTTTTGTATATCATATGCAAATAAATGCATTATAATCAAAGTTTTTAATTATATTTCGCGGTCATTGGCCTCAACTACACGGAACCCCAATCCATCGACTGTTTCGTCAAACTTTTCGTCATACAATTTACGATTATAATCCTGCAAATTAGCAATGTACCGATGAGTAGTCCAGAAGGCATACATGCTGTTATCTTATTTAAATTACAATGATAACCACTGCGTATCTTACCTCAGTTTATTGTCAACCAGATAGGACAACGGTATGTATGTATAATGTAATTGTTTTAATAACCTAAACATTGAAAATATGGACTGAAATGTAAAGAAAACCAAGTTATTTTTAAATTTTTAACATTAAATTGGTGAATCGGATTATTTATTTTTGGTTTAAGAGTGATTTTAGTGTAGATAACAGCAGAAATTAAAATTAGTGACTGAAAGATTTTGTTGTTGTGAAAAACTGTCCTAATTACGCTTGTAATAAAAGGTGTTTACGTTTTAAAGGAAAAATTAAGTCAAACAAAGTGCTTATCTAAGACAATATGTGTGTTGTCGTCTTTAAATAATAAGTTTGCTTGAAAAAAAAATGGAACAACACAAGACGATACCTAAGTCAGAGATGAAAATGTGAAGTTTGTTTTTTTTTTTTTTGTTGGAACTCGCTAATTTCAAGAACTATTTGACCGATTTAAAAAATTCTTTCAGTGTTAGATAGCTCATTTATCGAGGAAGGCTATAGGATTGTTTTATTCGGATGCGCGCAGTAGTTCCCACGAAATGTGAGTGAAAACGCTGACAGGAATTACCTAATTCTATATGTGTAAATCAGCATGACTAGGGTAAAGGCGGGATAGATGCCGCAGTGGGATAGGTGCCCCATTTTTAAAAAACCTAACTTCCCATGCTCGCGATTAAGAAACAACCATTTAACTAGAAGCGGCAAGCACCCCGCACCTAAGTTAGCCACGCTCCGTCGAGGGGTGAGGTCGCGTTTCGTTCGTGTGTGGATTCATCTCCTCGGCGAACTTAAAACAAGCGTAAAATTTTTAAAGGTGAATATTTGCTGTTGTATAACTTTATAAGAAGATATTAATTCCGTCTAATTTTTTATTACGTATGTGTATTGTTTCATGAAGTATACATTTTGATGTAAATAGTTGCTCTATTGTATTTATTTATTTAAAAAAATACTATTGCATCTAACCCTGTCAAAAAGGATAGATGCCCTGATTTTTTACGGTATAGGTGCCCCTAGGGGCATCTATCCCTCCATACACCATCATCATCCACCACGTATACCCTGAATGTATTATAAGTGCTTTGAATATATATTTTTAATAATTAATATTTATTTTTTATAATATTTTTGTGTTTTTTATATTTTTCATGTGTTTATGTACCTATAGGTATTTACCCTTTTTATTGATTACGAATGATTTACAGTTTAAACAGTGAAGATGAAGACAATTCACCTAAGAAAAAAGTTAAGGGAAAGAAAACTAAAGGTTTGCCGGTAAAGAAGACTAAAAGAGATGGACGGGATGAGCCTAAAGATACAAATAAAAATAACTGCATAGAATGCTTTAAAAACTATGAACAAATAAAGTCTAAATCCGACTGGATTCAATGTGTAATTTGTCAGTACTGGTTACATGAAACCTGTACACTTTTCAGAATTTTTTGGTCGAGATGTGGGAAACTTAAAGCACTGTCCGGTTAAATATTATGATGCTAAGTATATTGTGATATTTTAGTTTTTAAGAAAGAATGATTTTTATTATTTTGCATGTTGAAACTTAATAATTAATATTTTATAATAAGGGTTTAAAATTTAAAATACATTATTTTTGTTGAACAAATACTTTAAGAATTGTATTGTGTTAATTTTAATTAATCTGATAATAAATATAAAAAGATTTAAAAAACTGCAAAATACTTTTCATTTCAAATAAATTAAAGTAAAAGAATATATAAATATTATTAATATAATGTAATTATACAGTATGAATAAGTGTAGGGCATCTATCCCGCACCGTAGGCATCTATCCTTGCTAGTATTTTCAAGGTGGGGCATCTATCCATAGGGGTAGGCATCTATCCCCAAAAATTGAGTTCTACAAAAAGCTAAAATCTGCAAAACGTGTAGTATATAGGTCCAAAAAGACAAATCACAAATAAACATAAAGGATTAAACTAGTTACATTCATAGGTGTTATTAATGTAGTACCAATATTTATTAAATTAGAAGCATATTTCAAAAAGTGGGGCATCTATCCCGCCTTTACCCTATGACATTTCAAAAAAGTACCTACATAATGTTATGATTTGAATGGGCAAACACAAACGAAGGAGTTTTGTAAACATTTTCATTGTTTTTTCTTCATTATCTTTTTAACCCAAATTTTGTTTTCAATTATCTTTTTTTATTATTTAATTTTAATAAAAGTTTTTGAGTTTGAGTATCAAAATTTGAGTTCTCTTAAGAACGTACATTTTTCGCAAATTAATATAAAAAAATCAAACTTCTCCGTCAAAATTATTTGTTATCTTCACTAAAAAAAAAAAATATTAGAAGTACAAAAATTGGAATCGTCAAAACATTTCTAAACACATGTTTTTTTTTTGTTTTCAGATAAAATGGTGCAGATCAAGTTAAAAATCTTTTCCGTTACCAGAAGATATATTGTGCATTTATAAACAGAATTTAAATAAAAGAGTTATTTATTATTAATTACTAAACAAGTGATATTTAGTTCTAGTCAAAATATTTAAGTTATTAAGAAAATATGGATAATAACGACCCTGAAGCGAAACTTGCCGAGGTAAGTGAATTTTTATTATTTTACCTAACTTTTTTAATCGTCTTTTGAGAAAAAATGGCGTACTGGTCTCAATACCTTTAGGTATTTTTGAAGATTTCAAATCGTTTCATCGAAATTTCGGAGCATTTTATAAATATGTTTTATTTTAGTTTGTAGAAATTTGGAAATATACTTACATAGTTTGTGAGTATTTAAGACTGGGTAAGAAATATTTCTATGATAAATAAAAAATAGGTTTTTCCTATTTATAAGTAATGTTAGTAGCCTACTAATAGAATGAGATATAGTTAGGTAGTTAAGTATCTAGATAAATTAGTTTCGTTTTCAAAGGGAAGAACCGGAGAATATATTTTTGTGTTGCTAAATACTCACTTTTTTAACAATAATTAGCATACCTACGTAGATAGATACGTACTGATAATTATTCTAATCTTTAATTATAGTAGCTGAAGTGATATTGTGTTATCTAACTGTTACCAATAAAACAATTGATATGAATTGTTTTTACAAGTTCCGGCCTACAGGAGATCCCTTTTATTTTTATTATTTTCTAGATATATTTATTAACATAGATATTAACATGTTTTCTTGATAACCGTACATCTTTAATTTGGGAAATTTTAAGAAATTATGAAGTAATAAAATCGGTTACGACTGCGGTTTTTTTCGCACATACCTAGGTAAGGAAGTATGAGGGTGTGGGTTCGAATCCAGGTCAGACAAGTACCAATGCAAGTTTTCTAAGTTTGTATGTACTTTCTAAGCATCTCTTAGACACCAATGACTGTGTTTCGGATGGCACGTTAAACTGTAGGTCCCGGCTGTCATTGAACATCCTTGGCAGTTGTTACGGGTAGTCAGAAGCCAGTAAGTCGGACACCAGTCTAACCAAGGGGTATCGGGTTGCCCGGGTAACTGGGTTGAGGAGGTCAGATAGGCAGTCGCTTCTTGTAAAGCACTGGTACTCAGCTGAATCCGGTTAGACTGGAAGCCGACCCCAACATAGTTGGGAAAAAGGCTCGGAGGATGATGATGATAGGTAAGGATAGTGCACGAGCATTTGCGCAAACACAGGTGCACTCACTATTTAAAACTCATCGCCCGATGGCTTAAAAGCAACAAAAACTGACTTCAGAATTAAAAATCGTTGTTTACATAAAAAGAAACACAATATCCATTTCTATTTTATGACTACAAGCATACATAAACATTAGGTAAAACAATTTATTAGTTTACGACGAAAAGTCATTTATATTGAATCCAATCAATGTCTTTCTTTGATATTGTTAACTAGCTTTCGCCCGCGGTTTCACCCGCGTCCCGTAGCCGGATGGTGACAAAATCCTTAAAACCTTCTCCCGGGTCTAAGTTACCTTCCCTCTAATTTTCAGCCAAATCGGTCAAGCCGTTTTCATGTTAAGGATGTCGTGACAACGGAAAGCGGGTTTCATTTTTATATAAGTAATATTATCAATTATGTTTACTGCTACACATGCCCGTGATAAACTAGACTAACATACCTACCTTTGTCACGTTTGCTTTTAAAACCATATGTATTGACTTCACAATACAAAATGATCCTCAATTTTACATGGAAAATTACGTGCCCACAGACTCTTTCGAGAAATCAGTAAGCGATTAGTGGAGTCCACTCGTGACCAAAGGGCTGGTCTATACTTCGGCCAAAGGATACCTGATGCGGATGAATATTTTGATACTTAGTTTCAATATTTCCACATGGAAAATAGATAAGCAAGTACTTATTCAATAGGTAGATTTATTGCTTTAAAACTAGATCTTTCCAGTAGCTATAATTATCCAATAGGTGGGTAGGTACCTGCTTGCTAAAACAAAATAACCTTTCTTACCATTCCGCGGTTTTAGACATCATCATCATCATCATCATCTCAGCCATAGGACGTCCACTGCTGAACATAAGCCTCCCCCTTAGATCTCCACAGATATCTGTTGGAGGCGACCTGCATCCAGCGTCTTCCGGCGACCTTTATAAGGTCGTCTGTCCACCTTGTTGGTGGACGTCCTACGCTGCGCTTGCTAGTCCGTGGTCTCCACTCAAGCACTTTTAGACATCTCTTATTCTAATTGTTTTAAGTATATAGGCTAGCTAGGCTACTTAATTTCATCCAAGTTCACCAAGTTTAATCAAAATCCGATTCATCGGATGTGTCCGTGAAAATATCTTTGGAAGTCGTTTCGGACCAGTCTTACCAAGGGGTATCGGGTTGCCCGGGTAACTGGGTTGAGGAGGTCAGAATGGCAATCACTCCAAGTGGCACACTAGTACTCAGGTCCATCCTGTTAGACTAGAAGCCGCCCCAATAGTTGGGCTGAGGCTAGGCAGATGACATGTTAGCATGCACTTTTGGGCTAAATTCACTGATGTATCATCCTCCGAGCCTTTTTCCCAAACTATGTTGGGGTCGGCTTCCAGTCTAACCGGATTCAGCTGAGTACCAGTGCTTTACAAGAAGCGACTGCCTATCTGACCTCCTCAACCCAGTTACCCGGGCAACCCGATACCCCTTAGTTAGACTGGTGTCAGACTTACTGGCTTCTGACTACCCGTAACGACTGCCAAGGATGTTCAATGACAGCCGGGACCTACAGTTTAACGTGCCATCCGAAACACAGTCATTGGTGTCTAAGATATACTTAGAAAGTACATACAAACTTAGAAAAGTTGCATTGGTACTTGCCTGACCTGGAATCGAACCCGCGCCCTCATACTCGAGAGGTTGGTTCTTTGCCCACTAGGCCACCACGACTTTCACTGATGTATTCACTGATGTATACAAATAAAATACAGTGATGGTGATTGATTCACCCGTCGGAGAGCACGTTAATGTCTGTCCTGCTTGTGATCTCTCTCCGCTGGTGTCGGATTGCCGTGCCATCTGGCTATGAGAGTGAAAGAATGGTGAGTGCACCTGTGTCTGCGCAAATGTTTGTGTATTATATTATGTCCTGCGCAGCTGGCTGATCTCCTTAATATGAGACGCCATTATTGTAAATAATAACAAAGGCGAAAATCTTGAGACCAATCCAATAGGCATTCAGTTATTGTTTATACTTACAATAAAAAATAAACAAACTATCTTGGATGTTTGAAAACAATACGGTTTGACTGTTGGTAAACAATTGAAATTAAATCGGGTGTCAATAGACTATTCAGGGCACATTATTTTATGCCGTCTTACAAAGAAAGGTTGTGTCGCGACCTGAAATTATTTTTAATTAACGTATTTTTTTTTTAAAGTGTTTAAAACCGTTTTTTTGTAAAGTGGTTAAAATAGATAGAATATTTCGTGAATATCTAAAGATAAAAGTGATTTTTAAAGCAATGATTCAGGTATTTATTTCAATATTTATGTATAGGTATATGTTGGTTTTATTTCAACTTGACTCAGAGTTAATACTTATATCTGTTTGGCGAAAGTGACTCGTCCTGAAAACTAAGTTAGGGTTTAAGTTTTTGATCAATTAAATATCTTTTTATCAATTCAGATCCTAATATAAAAAATATGTTGCGAAAATGTACCATTTCTCATGGAAAATGCTTTGTTTTTCATAACAATTATGTAGAGAATTTATAAATATTTTTTTGTGCCATAGCCAACTAGATTTTGACCTATTGACATTACCTCTACATGTAAGACCAAAATACCTCTTAGAAGTATTTATAAATCATATTTAATTGCTTTAATTAAGTTATTTTTTATTGTCTTGCAGAACTCGGAAAGTAATGAAGTAACAATTGATGAAGGCGACAATAATGAAAAAAATGGCAAAGTGAGTATTTGTTTCTTGTCCTACTAGCTATTCCATCCAACCCCCGAGTAACTTCCCGCACGCGGGTGAAAAGTTACTCACGAACGAAATTTTATTTAAATCGGTTCAGTTATCTTGATGTGAAAGCCCAATTGGTAGACAAGCTATATATTTCATGTACCTAAAGTTATCGGCACGGATATTGAGCCCTGACCTTCACCTGCGCAGAAGCGATTTATTGGTTTATTGCCTTATGTGTACAGTGCGCAAAGCGATCCCCACTATTCCGCCGAGAGCTCAATATCCGTGCCGATAACTATAAGTATTATTAAAGACTAGCTTTCGCCCGCGGTTTCATCCGCGTCCCGTAGCCGGATGGTGACAAAAACCTTCCCCCGGGTCTAAGTTACCTCCCCTATAATTTTCAGCCAAATCGGTCAAGCCGTTTTCATGTTATGTCGTGACAACGGAAAGCGGGTTTCATTTTTATATTTACTTATAGATAATGTAAAAAGTTGTTTCAAAGCGGTTTAGCATTTTTGGCAAAAAGTCCCGCTGTAATCTAATTCCAATAAATGTGATAGTTACCTACACCTACTGATTAGAATGTTGAGGAAAAGGAAAAAACAAAACCGTACTTTTTGCCCAATCTTGCTAAAAATGAGGAAGTTATGCTCTTAGAGCCCCCGCAGACCACAGACTTTTTATCGGCCGATAGTTTGGTCGGGCTCTTAATCAGTACGCAGATGTAAACAAGTGCGCACACTATGACGATTTGGCATCGGCCGATAAACAAGTTTGATGGGCTTCCCGATTCAATTCAAACTAATCTGTCGGCAAACTATCGGCCGACCGTATAATCAGTATTGGCTCCCTACCACACGCGCACACTTGACGATTTTTTAGTCGGCCGACTAAGCCGATAGTTCAATTCGCTCCGAGCTTTGACAGTGAATGGTCGGTCGCGCGTGTTTTGTAAATTTTGTAAAGTTAAAAAAAATTTTTTTTCGGATAATCGAGTAATTTGGAATGCATAGTGTAGAATTTTCCATTTAATAGTCTATCACTAAAGATAGGATGCACCTAGGGCTGCCATCCGTCCGGGTTTCCCCGGATTTGTCCTCGTTTGGAGGCCGTCCGGGGGCCGTCCGGGCGGGGTTTCAAGAAGTGTCCGGGGAAAACCCGGACACTTTTCATGTAAGGAACCACCTCATTGAATTTAAGTATATGTTAATAGTAAATGGATTAAAAATTAGGTATTATTTTGTTAAAAAAAAATCGTACTCTTTCGGGGAAAAAATGCGATTTACGCCAAATGTCCGGTTTTTTTTAATGTTTGTCCGGGTTTGGCGAAATTCGAGATGGCAGCCCTAGATGCACCCAATACTCTCGGACTCTCTTTTTAATTTTCCTTCTCCGGTGTATGAGAGCAATAATAACATTTCTATGCAATGTTTTATTAATTTTCATTGTGCGGTGCGACCACTCTTTTCACCAGTTGGTTAGAAACTAGCAAATAGTCGGCAGACTGTTGCGATAGTCTGCGCTCTCATCACCGACTAAACTGTTTAGTTGGCTCGGTGTGCGTACTAGCAGGCCAACCCGACTAAACTATCGGCCGATAAAAAGTCTGTGGTCTGCGGGGGCTCTAAGGAAAAACAACCAAAAATTATCAGCAGTGTGATTCTATAAGCTTCACTCTAAACTTCGCATCTGAATCCGCCGTGAGTTACTACACTAGCGCTACTCTTGCGAGCGTGTTTGCGAGTTGAACTAAATTAAACTCGAGATTTTGACAGATAAAGTATGAGATGACTTAGTCGTGGTGGCCTAGTGGGTAAAGGACCAACCTCTCAAGTATGAGGGCGCGGGTTCGATCCCAGGTCAGGCAAGTACCAATGCAACTTTTCTAGGTTTGTATGTACTTTCTAAGTATATCTTAGACACCATTGACTGTGTTTCGGATGGCACGTTAAACTGTAGGTCCCGGCTGTCATTGAACATCCTTGACAGTCGTTACGGGTAGTCAGAAGCCAGTAAGTCTGACACCAGTCTAACCAAGGGGTATCGGGTTGCCCGGGGAACTGGGTTGAGGAGGTCAGATAGGCAGTCGCTTCTTGTAAAGCACTGGTACTCAGCTGAATCCGGCTAGACTGGAAGCCGACCCCAACTGGATTGGGAAAAGGCTCGGGGGGGGGATGAAAGTATGAGATGACTTTTAGAACGTTTTGAACCGAATGCGAAGTGAGAGTAAATAGCGAAGTGAAATGTGAAGTGAAATGCGAGTTCCCAAGTAACACAGTCATGCTTAATAACGTTTGAGTACTAGTGATCCGCGAAACTATAAGCTGTAACTATTGTCTGGATAATGTCTGAGTGAACGTCTATTCAACTGTTATTCAAGCAATTTGGGCACATTTTTAAATGCTTAAGTCTGTATAATATAGCTGTAAAGTTTGGGTAATAGCTTAATAATAACAACCTTAGCTTAGTAACGTCTGAAAAAAAGCTGACATCACTTTAATACAGCTATTATTTCGTATTTATTCAGACAAATGCATATGGATTTTGTTATTCAAAAAATATTCAGGATTATGTTCATTTGCGTAATACTTTTCAAACATAATTAAAAGTTAAGTTGTGAATTAGAAAAAAAGTGGTGTTTAATCTTGCAGTGTGTGCTTTGTTTTGAAATTTCATAGTTTTGTTGCATTATTTGTTAAGTAAATGTTATTATGTATTATAACCATGATACACGTAAAAAATTACTGCGCAAGTAATTTTATCGTGAATAGCATATAAATTATCTCAACATTTTTCACGCGCCGCTTTCATATTCATTTTTAGTGATAGTATAAGACATAAATAAAGACTTTTTGA
Organism: Helicoverpa assulta; assembly: GCA_963856015.1. Lineage (NCBI taxonomy): Eukaryota > Metazoa > Arthropoda > Insecta > Lepidoptera > Noctuidae > Helicoverpa > Helicoverpa assulta. Next base: position 5,529,109 of record CAWLCW010000022.1, read on the forward strand.
AAATACTAAGTATTTTTGTCACTTCTAAAAGATGAAACAGCTCTATGCTAATCTTTTAAAAGTCATTAAGTTAATCAAAAAATGTTTTTTTAACTGTAATTAATTACTGAAATGGGGCATTTTATATACGTAATGTTTCGATAGTTTACTTAAAAATAAAATGAAATGGCGATTCATTACAAAAGTTCTCCAGCAGCTATTTTACAGTACAACTCTGATTTAAAAGTCACTCATTTCTAATTATTAAGCTTTTATCTGAGAAATAGTGATCAGGCACTACAAGTATCTGAATAACACTTGATAACGTTACTAAATGTGATTAATTATACAGCGAATCAGGGTTCAAAACATAATTCACTTGCTACCCAGAAAAACTCTGTATAAGTTCTTTAAAAATGGTATTTTTACAAGTAATTGCGGAATAAAAATACATCATTCGACTTCCATCTGTGTTACGTTAGCTATAAACTATGACTTTATTTCCCTTATACCAAAATAAGCTCTATTAAGAACCCAGAAAATACTTTTATACAGTAGTTGAATAATTGATAAAATGTGGAACCTTATATGACTTGACGACAAAATAAAAGCCGTTATTCAAAATACAATGCTAATATTCCTTTTATTAGAAATTAATCACACCCTTATTCAGAAGACAGCTGCCGAGGACACAGTTTTACGGAGTATGGTGGTTTCATAAGCAATAAGCTGAGAAAAGTTTGTTTATTAGTATAAGATAAATACGTTTATTCAGCTACTTATACTACTATACAGATAAATGCTGACCCAGGCAATCTTTTTCAAATTAAAGTCATCTGTAATCAAATCAAATCAAATCAAATCATCTTTATTGTCAGGCATCAAAGGCCCATAGATAAATACCTTAAAAACTAGCATACATATAGTTATACAAAATTGTTAGTAAATAAAAACTTAAAACTATGTTAGTAGCACTTCACTTATGCACTAAGTCACTATGCGGTCCTGTGGCACTTGTCCGCGGAAGCGACGGAACACCACGTCCTGTGGCCAGAAGTTCTCGTCCAACACGAGGTGCAGGAAACACGTCGGCACTCGCACCACGAACGCCTTGAAGTTGGCGTTATGGCGCGACTCCAGCAGCTGCACTCTCGGGGCGTACTTCAGCTTCTGACGCACGTACTCCACGATGTCCTCCGCCTTAGTGGTGTAGTGTAGGCGGGAGATGTACACCGGGGTGTTCGGCTTGGCGGCACGAATTTTGATGTTTGGCTCAATAGGAGCCGTGCCGCAGCGATTCTTATTGGTCCGCTGACGGCGCTTCCTCCTTTGCACCGTAACGAACCCCTCATCGTCAGCCCGATTCGGTCCCTTTACGGGCACGGGCTTCTTCTTAGCATCAATTTTGCTACCGGTGACGCTAGCGTAGTCTCGACGTACATTTTGATGTTTCGTCGACGCTGCAGAAACAAGCAGCTGATCGAGCGGTCGAGCGGCGGCGAGCGGAGGAGCCGCAGGGACGGGAGCGGGGCAGCGGGGCGCACGAGGCGCGCACTGTGCCGACTCAGCATTCGGCGGTGACAGCGGCGATGGTGACAAAACTGCTGACGCGAAACTTGCACCCGATACATCGAGGCACGCTCCGCGCCGCATGTTTACGTTCGATGCACCCACAGGTGACCCAGTTACAGTCACCGATTTACGCAACTCGTTAAGTTCGCTGCGCAAATCGGTGACTGTAATTTGGGATGCATCTAACTTCTTCTGTACATCCGCAAGACTTGCCTTTAGAAAGACGATGTCTTTCAGCAGGCTCGTAACGTCGACGTGGTCGAAGGTGACGGGCGGAAGCTTATTCAGATCCTTGGCCACAAACGTAGGCACGTCGTCTGGATCGGTCTCCTTTAGCAGCGTGATGACATCTTGAATGCTCTTCTTTGTCCCGTCACGCCGGCGGGACACCATCTGGTCGCTCTTGTTGAGCAACCGGTACAGCAGCTGCTTTGCAGCAGCGACGTCCTCCTCGCTGAAGTTTGTCGCGCAGATCTGGACAGCGGACACCTCGTCCATCACATCCAGCTTCTGCTGCAGGAACGCCAGCAGCTCATTCGCCACGAGTTGTTCACTCATGGCGATTAAAAACGACTAGCAACGGCTTGCGCCGCGCTAAATTCTAATTTGTAATAAACAAATATACGCGTCAGCAGCACGACTGCATCGATTCGCAGCTAGTACGAGACTGACTGAATGCTTTAGGCTTAATAATATCTGTGTTCTATGCTGTACAGAAGTTATTACTAAGCTTTAAAAATAATAGTCGACCTAATACAACTTTTATCAAGCATAAATGGCTATAAAGGCCGAAAGAGAATATTATTCAGAATTTGGCTATTTCAATAGCCTTTTCACACACGTTATGGAGCTTATGTCTGTAAATATTTTCGAATTACTTTTACTCAAACTCTATTCAGCATGTGTGTGTTACTTGGGTTGTTGTTCGAATTTTATAGAATCGACGTACTTACTGTACCTACATAAAGCGGTTATCAAGAAATAATTAAAACTCATCAACCACACACTGATTTGCGATGGTCGGAGAAAAACTTGTATTTTGATTATTTTCTGAGAGTATAAGTTTTGGATGTACACACTGCGTTTTCGTTAGGAATGTACATAAAATACTTAAAAGTATAATTAGATTGACGGTTTGACATTAACTTTATTTATGTAGGTAGGTATAGGTATTACATATTGAGCTAAACGTTTTACTCTACAAGTTATTTTAAAATAATTTCGCATGATTTGCATGTTCCATTGAAATCTATTAATCTATTTTCCCGTGTCATCTATACCAATATTATAAAGAGGAAAACCTTGTTTGTTTGTTTGGTTGTAATGGATAAACTCAAAAACTACTGGACCGATTTTAAATATTCTTTCACCATTAGAAAGCTATATTATCTGCGAGTAACATAGGCTATATTTTATCTCGGTACGGGCAGTAGCTCTCACGGGACGCGGGTGAAACCGCGGGAAAACGTCTAGGCGCGAAATAAAAGTTTTAGTGTTTCTCTTCGTCTTAAGTATCAAAGACTACATCAGTTTGATATTATCAATTGTTTCAGGTTAATATAACCCACGAATACGTAGACTACGAACCCTCAGGGTGGCTGGAGACCACTCTCATGAGGGTGGGCAACTCCACGGATGACTTCTTCAAGGAGAACCGATCTGTTGTCAAAACTGTCACGCTGTTCATCATCAATGGAGCTGTGTTGGGATTCTTCTTCGGATGCCTATATTATTGGTTAAATTATAGTAAGTAGTAGTTCTAGTTGGTGATTGATACACCCGTGCATCGGAGAGCACGTAAATGTCGGTCCTGCGCCTGATCTCTCTCCGGTCGTGTCAGATTGCCGTCCCATCGGGTTATGAGAGTGAAGGAATAGTGAGTGCACCTGTGTCTGCGCAAATGCTTGTGCACTATAATATGTCCTGCACAGTTGGCTAATCTCCTTACATGAGAACAGCCGCCGTAGCCGATAATCGGCTAGTAGGACATCATCATCATCATCATCAGCAGTACTAGCTACTGGTAGCGGTTTCACCCGCGTCTCGTAGGAACTTCTCCACGAACCCGGATAAAAAGTAACCTTCCTCGGTAAATGGGCTATCGATCACTGAAATATTTTTTCAAATCGGATCAGTAGTTCCTGAGATTAGCGCGTTCAAGTTCAAGCAAGAGTTCATAGAGTGTACATCCTACTAATATCCTACTAATATTATACATGTGAAAGTTTGTGAGAATGTATGGATGTATGTTTGTTATTCTTTCACGCAAAAACGGCTGGACCGATTTGGTTGATATTTGGTGTGTAGATAGGTGATACCCTGGATTAACACATAAGCTAGGTACGTTTTATCAACACACCACACGGGCGAAGCCGTGAGCGGAAGCTAGGAAGAAAATAATAGAGGGAGTACATGAAGTGTACATAAGGGAGTTCACAGAGAACATAAGAAAATACATAGGGAAGTACATGAAGTGTACAAACATACATAGTAGAGTACATAGAGCGTACATAAGGAAATACATGTAGCCTACATAGGGGAGTTCGTAGAGTACATGAGGAAATACATATAGCCTACATAGGGCAGTTCATAGAGTACATGAGGAAATACATATAGCCTACATAGGGGAGTTCGTAGAGTAAGTACATGAGGAAATACATGTAGCCTACATAGGGGAGTTCGTAGAGTAAGTACATGAGGAAATACATATAGCCTACATAGGGGAGTTCGTAGAGTACATGAGGAAATACATATAGCCTACATAGGGGAGTTCGTAGAGTAAGTACATGAGGAAATACATGTAGCCTACATAGGGGAGTTCGTAGAGTAAGTACATGAGGAAATACATATAGCCTACATAGGGGAGTTCGTAGAGTAAGTACATGAGGAAATACATATAGCCTACATAGGGGAGTTCGTAGAGTAAGTACATGAGGAAATACATGTAGCCTACATAGGGGAGTTCGTAGAGTAAGTACATGAGGAAATACATATAGCCTACATAGGGGAGTTCGTAGAGTAAGTACATGAGGAAATACATATAGCCTACATAGGGGAGTTCGTAGAGTGTACATAGGGGAGTTCATGGAGTGTAAATAGGGGAGTTCATAATGCGTATATAAAGACAGAACATTAAAAAAGAGAATGCCTTATTTATTGAATAGTCTGCCGGCAGACATAAGGAGTGAAACAAATACTAATATGTTTAAGCGTAAATTAAAGTTACATTATTTAGAAATTATTTAAGTTTTGTATAATTGCAAGTTAAATTATCTACCTCTTAGTTATAAGTTTTGTTATTTTAGATACTCGACTCCACAGTTAAACCATTGCAACGGTTTTGTGGGGCTTAGCATATAGATGATTACTATGTGAAATAAGATTAATTAATAATAACAATAAAAATAAGGAAATACATAGAGCAGTTCATAGAGCGTATTTTTGAGAATTTGTATTTTTGCAGCTTAAAAATTTTCAGATTAAATAAAAGTTTTTTTCTTCCCACAGGTACTGACCCCTTAGAACTGTGCCACGGTTTCGGCAGCCTGATAGCATTCCTCAGCATAATCTACTTCTTCATCATATACTTCACGGTGGTGAAGAGGTACTTCGGCGTCTGGTTCGAGAGAGTCGTGTGGCTTAGGGTGGAAAATTCCTTTGAGAAGCTATGGGGAATGACGTAAGTTACCATGCAAGCTTTTCATGGATTTTGCACGTTATTTCTAGTGTGGAAAATGGTGGTGATGCGTGATTTGAATTTATACCTGTTGTGTTAATCGCCTGAAAACTAATATTGCCGTGTATGAAAGTTTTGTACAGCCATGTGTAAGAAGGAATTTAAATAGGTAGGTTGTCTAAGACAGCAATTTTCCGAGTTTAACATGTTAAATTAAGTAGGTAAATTAATACAAATTCTAACTACTGTAGATCATCATCCTCCGAGCCTTTTTCCCAACTATGTTGGGGTCGGCTTCCAGTCTAACCGGATTTAGCTGAGTACCAGTGCTTTACAAGAAGCGACTGCCTATCTGACCTCCTCAACCCAGTTACCCGGGCAACCCGATACCCCTTGGTTAGACTGGTGTCAGACTTACTGGCTTCTGACTACCCGTAACGACTGCCAAGGATGTTCAATGACAGCCGGGACCTACAGTTTAACGTGCCATCCGAAACACAGTCAATGGTGTCTAAGATATACTTAGAAAGTACATACAAACTTAGAAAAGTTGCATTGGTACTTGCCTGACCTGGGATCGAACCCGCGCCCTCATACTTGAGAGGCTGGTCCTTTACCCACTAGGCCACCACGACTTATTCTAACTACTATAGATAATTTGACAAAAAATACCTGGCATACCTAAATGGTGCTACTTACATAATGATTCAAAATTTCCTAATTTTATTTTGAACAATTACCTACGACCAATTAGAAAGTCTTGCACATTTTCTAAATGACTTAAAACTGGATAATAGGTAATGACTACTATGTAATTATTTCAATTAAAGCAGACCCGTAGGTCAATTTGTTTAAACCTACAAAAAATACAAATATATTTTTACTTGCTGTTCCCCGTACTTTCCCTCGCGTCAAGATGAAAAACCATCACCCGGATAAAAAGTGGCCTATAATATTTTCTCACGTCCTAGAATACCGCTATATACCAAACTAGCTTTTGCCCGCGACTTCGTTCGCGTGGAATAGGGACTTCAGCCGATTTTTGGTTTGACCAATAGATGGCGCTATATGTCCGGAATAATTTTTTGTTTTTATATTTTTTGTAATAAAAACTATCCTATGTCCTTTCTCAAGTTCCAAACTATGTCTGTACCAAATTTCACATAAATCGGTTCAGTAGTTTAGGCGTGAAGAATAGACAGACAGACAGACAGACAGACAGACAGAGTTACTTTCACATTTATAATATTAGTTAGGATTTCATTTTCTTCGGTTCAGCCGTTCCAAGGTGGTATCGTAAAAATAAATAAAGCAAATCAAACTCATACACGTTCATCATTATAAAGAAGCGTCTTCAAATAGATAGATAATACCATTGCAGTGGTACTCGTATTATGAAAACTATTAGAACTATTGCGAATTCTGCGCAATCAATTAAACTCTTAATCTTCGCGTTACTATTCGTCGGTGAACTAAAAAGAAAGATTAATCAAACAATTGATGATGTGTACTAGAATTATTTGAGCCTATCAACTGGTCTATGATTGACATAAAGTACCCGCACATTGCAGACAGTCGCACATCAAAGTCGTGGTGGCCTAGTGGGTAGAGAGCCAACCTCTCGAGTATGGGATGAGTACCTATGGAGTCGAGGGTGTGGGTTCGATTCCAGGTCAGGCAAGTACCAATGCAACTTTTCTAAGTTTGTATGTACTTTCTAAGTATATCTTAGACGCCAATGGCTGATAAAAAGATGAAGGAAAACATCTTGAGGAAACCTGGACTATAAAGTCTGAAATCGCCAACCCGCATTGAGCAAGCGTGGTGATTAATGCTCAATCCTTCTCCGTGTGAGAGGAGGCCTGTGCCCAGCAGTGGGACGATAAAAAGGCTGTAACAGTAATAACAGTAACAACATCGCAAACTAAGCAATCGGCCAACAGTTGACCCTGTGGTTGACAATTTTTTTTTAAAGAAAATCTTGATTCCAATCAAATTTTTCATGCGGTCTGATATCGGCTAATTACCTATCTGATCTTTATAATGTGTGTACTACCATTCATCTTTATACTGATTTATGAAAATAAAGAAATTGTTGGCCGACGAATTCTTTGCAGTGTGCGGGTACTGTAGTAGCTAAGTTTTTTGATCACGTCTAAATGACTGTTGACAATGAAACTATTGACTTCGGGATTCCGCGAAATTAATTTATACTTAGTAATGAAAAGTACGCAAAAACCCAGTCAAGAGCGAGTCGGACTCTCGCACGGAGGGTTCAGTATCTTTAAGACGAGGAAAAAACACGTAGGGTACGTTGAATGGGAGTCCCATAGAGACAACATAAGCGTCAAAAGTATATTAACACACGGCAACATTAAAAATATACTTTGTTAACCTAATTTTGTATTTACTGCTGTTTAGTGACTTTTGATACAATGATGTTCAGCGACATTTGGATTTATGGTGTACAGCGACTTTAGGAATACTAGTGCACAGATACTTTTGAAACACTCGTGTTTAACGACTTTTGAAAATTTCTGGTGTACAGGCTATTTTGTTTCCTAGTTGCGACTATAACTTATGGCATTTTATTGTGAACAGGTGTTTTGTCATGTTGATTCTGTTCATCGACTTTTGGTGCTGACTGTACATATTGAAATTGAGTAGCAAGTACTGAAAATTGCAATGTAAATGACAACGTCACACAACGTTTGACCAATGAGCGGCAGGTATACCGCTGGTTATGATTTGGTTTTCGTTATAATTAAAATCTGGATTTTAACTATGAATGTTCACGTCGAAACCAAGTAAACAGCTGTTTTAATGAAAGTAACGTTAATGGTGTGAGTAAACTTGTGTCAAAAACCAAAAACACAGTCTTCTTTCAACCGACCGATTACTTAAACGACTGTCACTGAACTTGAGCCTAAGCCAAGCAACAACTGATGACATCATTACCTTCCACAGTTGGTTCCGCTGGTGCCTGTGCCTGGTGATCCTGGGCGCGATCGGTCTGTACCTGTACCTGGACGCGCGTCACGACCCGGAGCGGCTCATCTCACTGTTAGGACTCTCTATTATATTGCTGTTAGGTATGTACTAGCTATTTTGGGATTTATGTAGGAATAGACTAACCTCCCCACTCAGAGACATTTACAGCCAGTTTCTTCATCAATAGTTAAAGCCAAAGTAAAAGTCAAAGGAATGTCTAAAGTAAAAGTAACGGTCAAATTCAATTTTTCTATTAGTTTTTCTGTCACTTTAGCCTTGAAAAAACGTATTTAACCGTTACTTTTACTTTAGACACTACTTTAACTTTAACTTTTGATGAAGAAACTGGCCGTTAATGGTTATTTAAGCCATGTAGTGAAGGATTTGTATGACATTCCGTCACTAAGGAGTGACTTAAGTAATCATTAAATGTCTCTGAGTGGGGAGGTAAGTCATTACCTCCTATTCCCTTGTATTCAAGTCTTTGGGGACCGGCTTCCAACAAGAACAAGTATTTTACAAGGAGCGACAGCTTTTAAGTTTGTTATGTCTCATCATCATCTCCCGACCCTTTTCCCAACTATGTTGGGGTCGGCTTCCAGTCTAACCGGATGCAGCTGAGTACCAGTATTGTACATGGAGCGACTGTATATATGGCACCCGTAATAACTGCTAAAAATTTTCAAATGACAACCGGCCACCACTTGAGCTCCCGAGGATTTTTATAGTTTAACTAGCTTCTGCCAGCGGTTTCACCCGCATCCCGTGGGAACCTCGGCACGGACCCGGATAAAAAGTAGCCTATAGCCTTCCTCGATAAATGGGCTATCTAACACTGAAAGAATTTTTCAAATCGGACCAGTAGTTCCTGAGATTAGCGCGTTCAAACAAACAAACAAACAAACTCTTCAGCTTTATACCTCTAATATTAGTATAGATATGCTTTAGGAAACTCGGAGTTGGTACTAAAACAGGTACTTGCTTTGTCATAGATGATTTACCCATCCATGAACCGACCCGTTTTTAATGTGTCCCTGATGTTAAGTCTTCTTCTGTCCCAGGTTTCGTGTTCTCCGCGAACCCTGGTCGCGTGAACTGGCGCACCGTGTCCACGGGGCTGCTCATCCAGTTTGTGTTCGGTGTTCTCTTCATCAGATGGACTCCTGGCAGGGTCGCGCTGCAGTGCTTCTCTGATAAGGTAAGAACAATATGAAAATATTCGAAGATAGTTTTCTCTGACGTGTCATCGTGGTGTAGCAATTGGTTTCACGGCATACGGGTATGCCGCTACTCACGGGGAGGGCCCGAGCATAGGTGACGCTCTACGAGAAGGCTTGCTACATCCCCCATGAACATGAAGATAGTTTTGAAATCAGGTTAATAAATCAGTAGTTTTAAGATCAGATGAAATTAATAAAAGATGCTCTGTCTCCTAAACGTCCAGCCGCCACCATGTCTTAGAACTATTTTCATCGAAAATATAAACGTTCGTTTTTCTTAAACAACTGTTTACTTTGTTTAATCGTAAAAATAGTAAACAGTTATTTTCAGAAAACTGAGGCTTATATAGTTGGTGAACTTTGGTCTTAGACTACTTAGGTAGGTAGTTAATAAGTCTTTTTCAATCTTTTACTTAAACGATGATTAAATTGATAATTAAATGTCACAATAAAGATTCATATGAAGATAACGTTAACAGTACGCTTGACAAATTTATTGATTGGCTGGAAAAAAATAATTTAATTATAAATTTAGAAAAAACCAAAGTAATGCATTTTTATCAAAGAATAGTAAATACAAATATGAATATAAATTATAATGGACAAACAATAGATGAAGTTAATGTAGCAAAATTTTTAGGAATTACGATTGATAGTCAACTGACATGGAAAACTCAAGCAGATAACATTTGTAAAAAACTTAGTTCAGCTGCTTATGCTTTGTATAGTTTATCTAAAAAAGTTAACACTCAAACAGTATTGATAGCTTATCATAGTCTAGTTGTTTCTGTCTTGAGATTTGGAATAATATTCTGGGGTAACTGTAGCGAGAGAGAAAATATTTTTAAGGCGCAAAAACGCTGTATTAGATCTATTTTTAATCTCAAAGTGACTGACAGCTGCATACCTACTTTCAAAAAATATAATCTTTTAACTTTCCCATGCCTATACATATTGGAAATAGCTATTTTTGTAAAAACTAATTACCACCTATTCCCGACTTTAAAGATGTCTAGAAACAGAACCACATGTTTAAGATCTCAATATGAAGATAAGTTATGTCTAGGTAAATATAAAACTTCTTTGTTGACAAAGAGTGTCATGGGTATGGCTCCTCGAATCTACAACCATCTACCAAAAATGATAAAAGAGCTACCATTAAGAAGATTCAAAAACACACTCAAAAATTTACTTATTAAGAAATGCTATTACTCTGTATCCGATTTCATTAATGATAACTCAATATAGCTTAAAGTATTATTGTTCTTAGATTAAATTAATATAGTTATAAGTGATACCTAGATTATAGTTTTTTATAGTATAAGTCTTATTTTTTGCATGCCATTTAGGCAGAATGTACACGGGTCAAATAAAATTGTAACACCTAATTGTAAAATTACCTACATTTTATGCAAATAAATAAATCTATTCTATTCTATTCTATTCTATTCTATTCTATTCTATTCTATTCTATTCTATTCTATTCTATTCTATTCTATTCTATTCTATTCTATTCTATTCTATTCTATTCTATTCTATTCTATTCTATTCTATTCTATTCTATTCTATTCTATTCTATTCGATGTTACCTGGATCGAAGCTGCATTCTTCTTCCATTAACTTTCAATATGCACTGTAGTGAAGCACCCATATTTACTCTTCTATACTTTTGGTCATCAGGTAGCAACGTTCCTGTCGTATGGTGTGGAGGGAGCAGCGTTCGCCTTTGGAGACCTGCTCGTCAGGACTGAAGGAGTCTTTGCGTTCAGTGTGAGTTTTAAGTTTAAACCAATTGGATATTGATTATAAATCTTTATCACACTTAATCTATACTAATATTATAAAGAGGAAAACTTTGTTTGTTTGGTTGTAATGGATAAACTCAAAAACTACTGGACCGATTTTAAATATGCTTTCACCATTAGAAAGCTATATTATCTGCGAGTAACATAGGCTATATTTTAGCCCGGTGCGGGCAGTAGCTCCGACGGGACGCGGGTGACACCGCGGGAAAACGGCTAGTATTATTATAAAGCTGAAGAGATTGTTCGTTTAAACATGTCAATCTCAATCAGTCAGGAACTACTGGACCGATTTGTCAAAATTCTTCCACTGTTAGATAGTCCATTTATGGAGAAAGGCTGTAGGCTATCCCTCGTGAAAGACTTTTTTGTATTTTAGGCTCCCATTGGCAGTCTCGTTGCTGAGCCGTAGACTTTGAGAGTAGTTTGGAAGTCTTCTATTAAATTATTGATTTGTCTGCATTAAACTGAAAGCAGCAAACAGTTCAGACCGAATTTTAAGCAATAACCAGACGAAACCCGGTTAATTTTAACATAAAAGTTCTAATCCTTCTTCTCTCTCGTCTCCTTCCAGACGCTACCAGTAATATTCTTCTTCAGCATGCTGGTGGAGATGCTGTTCTACTGGGGGGCGCTGCAGTGGTTCTGTCTGAAGCTGGGGCTGGTGCTTCGCGCGGCTACCGGCACCACGGTCTGCGAGAGTGTCATCGCTGTTGGCAATGTGTTCTTGGGAATGGTGAGTGAAATGATCATTTATGAGCCTTACACAGCTTTGTAGGTAAAAATGGAGACGGTGAGTGTGTGTTTGTGACATCTTCTTGTTCACGCCTAAATGGCCAAATGGATTTTGATGAAATTTTCTTACGCATCAGAAAAGCAAGCCATCTTGTCATAACGACTTCGAAGGTACATTAAATTGGAGGATCCCGGCTGGTACGGGTAGTCAGAAGCCAGAAAGTCTGACAAGCAGTCTTAAAAGGGGTATTTAGTTAACCAGGTAACAGAGTTAAGGAGTTTATCCACGCAGTCGCTTCATGTAGCACCTTGGTACTCTGCTGCACACAGATAGACTGGAAGCCGACCCCAACATAGTTGGGAAAAGGCTCGGGAGATGATGATCAGAACAAGAAACAGGGTACACTGTATCCCGGTGAGCAAAGTAGGTAGTTGATTCAGGACGCAGACGAATCCACTGGAGATAAAATGTTTTTATTTTAAGCTTTTCAGTGACAAGCATAGTTGTCACTATCCACATAAGTGGAAGGTCCTCATCGATACGAATAATATAAGCCCAAACACGAGGTAGTTTACGTATTCAGTTGTCGAGTTCCCTCGACCTTCTCTGGGCTCCATCATCAGGTCAGCTCCAAAGCTTCACTGTTGCAAAGGTCTCGACAATACGAATAATATAAGCCCAAACACGAGGCAGTTCACACATTCAGTTGTCGAGTTCCCTCGACCTTCTCTGGTCTCCATCATCAGGTCAGCTTCAAACCTTCACCATTGCATAGTATTATCAGACATACGCCTTAGTGTCAAGTTTTTACCCTACGCATGTACAATTTTCGAAAGTTGCCTTCGATTTCTCAGAGTTTCCATCATCAGATCCTGACCTGATGATTATGGGACCACCTGGGAAATAATTTTTTTTTGTTCGATAGGGTATCGAACAAAAAAAAAATTTTGAAAATCGGTCTAGGCGTCTTCGAGTAATCGGTGAACATACATAAAAAAAAAGGTCCTGACGAATTGAGAACGTCCTCCTTTTTGGGAAGTCTGTTAAAAATATTAACAATCAAACAACACTTTAATCTAACGAATTGGTTCAAGACAATAATTCCCTATGGTATTGTTTCAGACAGAGTCAGTATTGTTGGTGAAACCGTACCTCCCTCTGCAGACACCTTCCGAACTACATGTCGTGATGTCTTCCGGATTCGCTACTGTCTCAGGTGAGTTATAGACTAAAATATAGTGGCGGTAAGTACTTGAAATTTTCATTTGCGCACATTTGTTTAGGACTGGAAAAAAACTGACCAGTCTAACCAAGGGGTAATTGGGTTGAGGGTGTCAGATAGGTCAGTCGCTCCTTGTAAAGCGCTGGTACTCATGATACTCCGCTACATCTGGTTAGACTGCAGGAAGCCTACCGATGATTTGCGCGCATTTGTTCGCGGTCAAAAAATGAGTGCGAGTCAACTGCTGTGTTCGCGCACAAAGGTTGCAGTTTCGCGGATATTTTACAAATGTTCGGACGCAATTTGTTACTGTTTGCTCTAGAAAACACAAATGCGCGTCACAGCCCTTAAAAACAACCCAGGCTACGGGACTGTTCGAAAGAGTTACCGCGGCCCTGGTACATAAAAGGCCTATAACGGAACACGACGGTTTTTAGTCAGTAAGAGTCTGACACTCCATCACCGCTGCTATAGTTATCGGCACGAATCTTGAGCTCTGACCTACATCTGCGCAGAAGTAATTTATTGGGTCCCTTTTGTGGTATGAAGTGAGGCGCGGGGGCGGGCTAAAGCGGTGATTGGCCCGCAGTGCATCGCGTCATAGCCGTCACTCGGGATTGGTTCTTTGCTAATAAATCATTTCTGCGCAGATGTAGGTCAGAGCTCAAGATTCGTGCCGATAACTATAACCTACAGCGGGTGGGGTCAGTTGATGATTTTTGACGTCGTTAAAAAAAAGTGGGTAGGTATGTCATATGCTAGCAGTGGACTCGAATTGACGTGCACACATTTTTATTGGCGAACAGTTTTTACGTAGTAACTATTATATAATCTGTGGTTTTGGTGCAATCTCGTAAATTGACGTCAGTACCTATTAATATTATATGAGGTACATAAATGACATCAAGAATTGGAGTATCGAGAACTTATCAAATAAGTGATAAATACCTAATTTAAATACAAGGACATGTCTAAAACCACGCTGTTTTGGTTATCTATACATATAATAAATCTGTAAAAAAACTGTGTCTGTACATTGAATATATTAAAAAAATAATAATTGGGTGGGGTTTAGAAACAGTAATGGAGCACAAATCAAAAAAAAAAAAATTGTCTGTTTGTCTGTATGTCTGTATGTCTGTATGTCTGTATGTCTGTTTGTTTGTACACGCTAATCTTCGGAACTACTGGACGGATTTCAATGATTTTTTCTTTGTTGTATCGGTATAAAGTCGGGGCAACATATAGGCTATAATTTATCTTCGAAACTTGAAGACTTGGTGCAGAACACCAACAGATCAACAAAACTATAAGAGATACAAAAATGGTGCCATGGCAGAAATTGTTCCACGTGATGAGCATTTTCGGTTGAGAGAATAAATTTGAAGATCTGGAACACCTGATGTGGAACCCCAAGAGCCCAGCTACACTGTAGCATATACGGGTATGACGTTTTAGCAAAAGTTGTTCAATCTGATAAGCACTCTCTGTTGACTTATAAAAAATGAAGATCTAAAACACCTGGTGTGGAACCCCAAGAGCCCAGCTACTCTGTAGCATATACGGGTATGACGTTTTAGCAAAAGTTGTTCTATCTGATAAGCACTCTCTGTTGACTTATAAAAAATGAAGATCTAAAACACCTGGTGTGGAACCCCAAGAGCCCAGCTACTCTGTAGCATATACGGGTATGACGTTTTAGCAAAAGTTGTTCTATCTGATAAGCACTCTCTGCTGACATATAAAAAATGAAGATCTAAAACACATCAGTCTGCAACTTGCTCCGAGGAAATCTCATTGGATCGCGAAGCGCGCTTCCGTCATTGGCATATTTACGCATCTACATCCATATCTCTAGAGAACTTCTGAAGTAAAGAATATGCTACTCATTGTCTCGCGAGTCGGAGACGTTCACTGATACAAATTATACAAAATAAGTATGGTGAATCAAAGAAAGTAATAGTCTTTTAGATAACCCTAAAATAATGGACAAGTATTTTTTCTTTTCTTTCACAAACAAAGAACAACGAAGATACAAAACGCTTGAATTTTGTTTACATAGACGTGACATCACGAGCCCCCACTCTCCGACTTTGTTGCGTTAAATCTCATTGTTATTATTGTTATTACTTACCTCAAGAGCCTTTTCCCCAACTACGTTAAGGTCGGCTTCGATGCAACTGAGTACCAGTGTTTTACAAGAAACGACTGCCTATCTGACCTCCACAACCCGGTTACCCGCTCAACCCAATACCTCTTGGTAAAACTGGTCACACTTACTGGCTTCTGACTGCCCATAACGACTGCCAAGGATGTTCAATGACAGCCGGGACACACTAGAAAAGACAGCTCCTCCAAAAACCGGTCATTGGTGTCCAAAATATTCTTAGAAAGTACATACGAACTAAGAAAAGTTGCATTAGCAAGTACTTGACAGACTTGGAATCGCAGTCACACACTCATGCTTGAGAGATTGGTTCTCTAAACACTAGGTCACCACTACTTTGTTTTTTAAGGGTCCGTTCAGAAAAACCACTTAAATGCGGACTAATTAGAATCACTACTTTTATCCCTATGGTCACGCCTTTAGTTCTTAGCGTTTTGTTTAGTCTGCTGTGCTTTTGCTGTTGACGTACACAAGTTAAATATATGGAACGTTTCGAATGATTTTGCGTATTCTGTGGTTTTCCCGTCAACGGACCCTTTAAATTCAACATCAGACGATTCAGATCTTTAATTTTGCTGACCCCGCAGTCGCCGGCATTAGGGACAGGATCCGCGTACGAAGTCGCGGGCAGAAGCTAGTTATCAATAAAATATTATTATCAAGTACTTAATCAGTTATTCAATCATGATACCTTTGATATCCTTGACACACGTGCTGACTGGCTGTAGATATTTTAATATTGGCAATAATTTCATTTATTGTTATTATTTCAGTTTTTCTTGCATCTAGGTATATCATCCTTCGATTATAAAAAGGGAAGGGGAAGCCCGTTTGTATATATTGGTAACTCTCAGCTAAAAATACAAAATCAATTTTGATGAAACTTGGCATATTGGTAGGCTTTTAATTCATGTACGGGAAGTACTCTCCCAAGACTAGGTACCTACTATAGTACAGCTTCATAGAAGAAAACTTAGGGGGGAGGCTTGTTTACTTATGAATGCGCTACGTACCTAATTTTAAGGAACTCTTGGGCTATGCTGATGCATAGGTATTTATTAAGCAGTCCCCACGCGACTCGGGCAAACCCGCTAGCAATCAGCCACTACTAGGTACTTACATAAAGTCCAAATTCACTGACAACTTATTAAAAATGTTTTTTTTTTTAACAACTGTTTGGAAGCTTTACTTTGGAAAATTCGTTTCGAGTTTCGTTTTTTTAGGGTTGAAAACTAGAATACAATAAGTATTTTGGGGGGCTCCCATACAACAAACGTAATTTTTTTGCTCATTTTCTAAATAATGGTACGGAACCGTTCGTGTGCGATTCATAGTCGCACTTGGCCGGTTTTTTTTAAGAAATACAGACTACGGTGAACTTGTTCCCAAGTACTTATACACAAATGTCTTCTTCTCCATCAGGTACAATCCTAGCGTCCTACATTGGTTTCGGAGCTGAACCAGCTCACCTGGTGACCGCCAGCGTGATGTCAGCCCCTGCCGCTATATGCTTCTCCAAGCTGCTGATGCCGGAGACTAAGAGGTCGCTGACTACGGTGGATAATATACAGCCTATTGAGTGGTGAGTTTTTTGAATGTATTTATTTTTTAAGTAGGATAACCTATGATAGGGGTCTGCGTCAGGACCGCCGTCAAAAATCACCGATCCTCTCGAAATACATATAGAGAGTTGCTACCTAATTGCTACTAGCTACCATTAGTTGCTACCAATTGCTACCCTCATGGTTTTGAAGATATTCAGCATCCAAAGGTGACAGCCATTCTGATATCAGGATGGCTGTCACTTTTCCCAGTGAAAAGAAACGGCGCAAAAGTATTGAGTTTTTTTTTTCACCCAGAGTTGCTACCTAATTGCTACCCTCCAGAATTAAATTCTAGACCACATGTAAAGTGGAAAAGCCGCGAGCGTAGCGAGCGCGAAATTTTTGATTTTTGGGACGCAGTGATACCTAAAGAAAACAGAAAAACCACTGTTTTCCATTCGTTCTTTCGGCCAAGGGGACCTTTTTTTAGCGAGTGGACGTGTTTGGCTTCTATCTTCTGAAATCTGCCGCCCCTGTGACGCTGCCACCCCTAGGCCGCGGCCTATATGGCCTATTCATAAATCCAGGACTGAAACCACGAGGGTAGCAATTGGTAGCAACTAATGGTAGCTGGTAGCAATTAGGTAGCAACTCTCTATATGTATTTCGAGAGGATCGGTGATTTGTGACGGCGGTCCTGACGCAGACTGATGGGGTCGGTTTCCAGCATTTTATATTCCACCATTTAAAGTAAAATTGGACTGTAAAAAAATATAGCACCTTCAGTCCCTTATTCAAGTTATACTTACGTTTGCGTGACTGGTCCAATTTTACTTAAAGATACTTAATAAGATAACCATCTGGTTAAGAAGTAGTTGTTCAAATCAGAACCTGCTTCATCCGCCTACCCATTTCTGGGTCGGCTTTCAATCTAATCGGATCAGCTACCTCATGGAGCGATTGCCCATCTGACCACCTCAACCCAATTACCCCGGCAACCCGTTACCTCTTATTAAAACGGTTTGTCAGGCTTTCTTGCTTCTGACCCGTAACGACTGCCAAAGATGACAACCGGGACCTACCTATTCAACGTGCCTTCCACCAATGAAACATGGAGCATCCGGATAGACTTAAGGCCGCCCGAAACATATTTGGGAAAAGGCTAGACATCATCATCATCAGCCTATCGCAGTCCACTGCTGGACATAGGCCTCTCCAAGTGCACGCCACTGAGATCGATTTTCGGCTTCTCGCAATTAGGGAAGGATAGAAGGCTAGGTATACGATGATAAAATAAATTACTAAAATGATATTCTTTCTTTCACAGCGAAGACCAGTCAGTTCTCTCAGCGGCCACCAGAGGCGCCACCAACGGCATTGCCTTAATCCTGAACATTATAGCTAATATAATCGCCTTTGTGGCTTTCATAGCCTTCATCAATGGAGTCCTGGGCTACTGCGGTGGACTGTTGGGCAATCCTGATATTAACCTAGAATGGATATTGGGCAAAGTGTTCATACCTCTCTCTTGGGTTATGGGTAAGTGTAAAACAGTTTTTTCACTGGTAATAACTTGTTAGAAGCTTCCAATAGCTAGTCGAAAGAAAGCATTTTATATTGATCTTATAGTCCTAAAACGATTGATCCCAAAGCAGAGTCGTTTAAAAATAGGTTCCACGAAAATTTCCGATCGATTACGTAACCGAAAGTAATTGATATTGATTGGCCCTAAGTTAACTTACTTTAACGAGTTCCTTTCACTACAGAAATAATGCATCATTAGTTTACACAAGCATTCAACAACCAATAATTAAATTCGACACGTTAACGTTTTAAAAGATAACAAATACTAACATAAGGTATGAGTTATTACCTTTTTGTCCAGTTTACAACACAAACATGTTATTCTTTTCATGATAATGCATGAATGTTAAGTAAAATACGTGAGTAACGTATTGTGAACTGAAAACAACAAAACTTAATGTTGATACATACTGTATATGCTATAAGATATTGATAATCCGTCAGTTCCGTTATTAACTTGAAAGGTAAGTAAGTAAATAAATTGTTTTGTTCTGATGACAAAAACGAATTAACCGACAACGTGCGAATCGGATTGGCGTGCGAAGGGTTTCGTACTGTTAAGTTATATTGAGCGAAAAACTTTGTGTTGGCCTCCTTAAATTTTTATTTTTATTTTCTGTTTTTAGTACAGTAATATTTACAAAAACAAATTCTCTGGTAGCTGTCTAAATACCTCGGTTAAGATACAGTCTGACAGACGGATAGTGAAGTCTACAGGGCCAAATTTTTACCCCTTGGATACCCAGAAATACCTTTCAAAAACTTAA
This sequence comes from Helicoverpa assulta, assembly GCA_963856015.1. NCBI lineage: Eukaryota > Metazoa > Arthropoda > Insecta > Lepidoptera > Noctuidae > Helicoverpa > Helicoverpa assulta. The sequence goes on from CAWLCW010000022.1 coordinate 5,548,369, forward strand.
TCTAGGCACAAAAATAAGAATTCTCTTCAAGTTTAAACAAGATCCAAACAACAAATAAAACGAAGTCGCTTTCTGTGTCCCTACATCCCTATGTGCCTATCTATAAAACTACGCCACCGATTTTGATGCAGTTTTTATCAATAGATAGAATGATTAAAGAGGAAGGTCTTTTTTTTTTTTTTTTTTTTAGCGACGTAAAATCATCAAATGACCCCTCCCGCTGTGGGTTAGCAGCGGTGAGGGAGTGTCAGACTCTTACTGACTAAAATCGTCGTGTTCCGTCATATGCCTTTTATGTACCAGGGCCGCGGTATCTCTTTCGAACAACCCGCAGCCCCGGCAGGCCTTGGCCCTGCTGGGCCCCGCTGGGGTTGCTGACATCTCTTTGAGGAGCGCGTGGAACAACGCGCGCCGTCGACACGGGTCTGTCGTCTAGAAAGACAGAGGGACGATGAGCCACCCGAACTCACCGCCCACAGACCCACGCCTACGGTGGCCGGGAGTCATCTCGCGACACCCGGCGCCCATGGTGTCTACCTGGTCCAGCGCGGCGGCCGGGATGAGAGGTGCGAACCCTCTGGCGTTCCGCCTCCTCCTTCTCGAGCATGACCGCTTCGCAGAAGGAGGCGACGGCATCCCATTCCCTCTCGCCCCGGACCATGGCCTGAAACAAGGCCGGACGCGAGAGGTCGCCGCCGCCCAAAGCCTCGACGAGGACCCGGCGGTGCCCCTCCCATGCGGGGCACACCTGGACTGTGTGGTCCGCCGTGTCCTCGGGGCTGTCCGCACAATGGTGACACCCGGGCGCCTCCTCACGACCGATGCGGTGCAGGTACCTCCCGAAACAACCGTGTCCGGTGAGGACCTGCGTCATGCGGTACGTGAGGGCGCCGTGACTCCTCCCGAGCCACTCCTCAAAGAGGGGACTTACCGCCACGATGGTGGCGTGCCCTAAAGAGGAAGGTCTATATGTATAATATCAACCATTTAGTATCAGAATTGCACCCGCGCGAAGCCGGGGCGGGTCGCTAGTTTTCTTATGTGTTAAAAATGAATTGCTGCTCGTAAGTCTGACTCATCATCATCATCTCAGCTCAGCCATAGGACGTCCACTGCTGAACATAGGCTTTCCCCTTAGATCTCCACAGATACCTGTTGGAGGCGACCTGCATCCAGCGTCTTCCGGCGACCTTTATAAGGTCGTCTGTCCACCTTGTTGGTGGACGTCCTACGCTGCGCTTGCTAGTCCGTGGTCTCCACACTCTCCACTCCAGCACTTTTCGGCCCCATCGGCCATCTGCTCTGTGAGCAATATTGCCTGCCCATTGCCACTTCAACTTGCTAATCCCGTGGGCTATATCGGTGACTTTGGTTTGTCTACGGATCTCCTCGTTTCGGATTCGATCACGTAGAGAAACACCGAGCATAGCCCTCTCCATAGCTCGTTAAGCGACTTTGAGCTTTGAGATGAGGCCGATAGTGAGAGACCACGTTTATATATATATATGGTTATAATAATAGTAAGTCTGACTAAAACTCGAGAATGGCTGGATCGATTTGACTTTTATTTTATTTTAAAATGTATGTAGAGGTCCAGGGAAGGTTTAAACGATACGAAGTTTGTTGGGTCAGCTAGTTTTTAATACAAAATGCTGTAACATTGCAGGAGTGCCGTGGGAGGAGTGTGAGCTGGTGGGCTCTCTGATCGGCTTGAAGACAGTCGTCAACGAGTTCGTGGCGTACCAGAGGATGGGAGAGATGAAGAGGGAAGGACTGCTATCGGTAAATACTTCATTACTTAAGGCTGTTCCCAATATTCTATGTTTCTGTCTATTTGCTTACATCTAGTAGAGTTTTGACCTTAGCTCCTACAAGAAATGTTAAATTCATAAAGCAAAATGACAGATGGATAAAATATTGGGAACGGCCGCCAAGGATCGTTGGTAGGTTTAAAGCACCTTTTCAACATGGATTTACAATGCTGAAACCTTTCATATGAAAGTTCTTAAAGAGCATTCGATTCCAGCGTGATCATAGTTTCATACCATTTAACATTATAAGCAAAATTGCTCAACTATTATAACAACTGACACCTATTTGGGAAGAAATCGAAGTTTTTGGAATTGGAAAAAAATCGTTTAATTACCGATTACTTAATCGGTTGTCATGTGGAGGATTAGACGATGCCCTACATTCTTACATTACTTATATGGTTTTTATTTCCAGCCGAGAGCAGAGTTAATAGCAACATATTCACTCTGCGGGTTCACGAACCCCGCGTCAGCTGGCATCATGATCGGCGCCATTGCTGCCATGGCGCCCAACCAGAGAGAAGTGCTGTCTAGTGTGAGTATAGATAATGATTATTTTCTTGAGTCGTGGTGGCCTAGTGGGTAAAGAACCAACCTCTTGAGTATGAGGGTGTCGGTTCGATTCCAGTTCAGGCAAGTACCAATGCAACTTTTCTAAGTTTGTTTGTACTTTCTTAATATATCTTGGACACTCGTGGCTGATAAATGGTGAAGGAAAACATCTTAAGGAAACCTGGACTATATAGTCTGAAATCACCAACCCGCATTGAGCAAGCGTGGTGATTAACGCTTAATCCTTCTCCGTGTGAGAGGAGGCCTGTGCCCAGCAGTGGGACGTTAAGAAGGCTGTAACAAGAACAACAAGATTTTCTTGCCTTTTATAGTAAGCGAAAGTTTCATTGTAAGTAGTAAATAAAATAAGAAAAAAAATGTTTCCTTATTTTTTACGTTCAGGGTACCTACTACAGCAAAAAAACTTTTTTTTGCATGCTTAAAAACATCATCTCTGAATAAATAAACTCGAAGAAGATTAGGTGCAAATGGACTCCACTCTTGTCATTGATCAAAGAAGAATATAAGTCCAGTGCGGAGTACAGGACTCCCGTGTCTCTAAGTCTTCAACCTCTGCTAGACGCCTGCATCTTATGTTGACATATTTGACTGCCTCGTTGGTCTAGTGGTCGCAAGCGCGGCTGCTGTTCTCGAGGTCTCGGGTTCGATTCCCGGGTCGGGCCGTAATCGCTTTGTGGGTTTTCTTGAACTTTCACAAAGCAGCCCGTAGTCTGGAAGTTGGTGATTGATTCACCCGTGCATCGGAGAGCACGTAAATGTCGGTCCTGCGCCTGATCTCTTTCCGGTCGTGTCGGATTGCCGTCCCATCGGGTTATGAGAGTGAAGGAATAGGGAGTGCACCTGTGTCTGTGCAAAAGCTCGTGCACTATAATATGTCCTGCGCAGCTGGCAGATCTCCTTAAAATGAGAACATCCGCCGTGGCCGAAATCGGCCGTGGACGCCATCATGTTGACATATCATCTCATCCATAAGACGTCTATTGCTTCCACCATTATTTTCAAAAGGACCGGTTGGATTCGGCCTGCGACTAGCTCCTAGCTACTTGCGATCATTTTTAGATCGATCCGACCCTTGTCGTACCTATGTACCTATTGGGGAAGGTATATAACTGTTATGTATTTTATTTCCGTTTACAGATAGCCGTAAGAGCATTCTTCGCCGGCTGCGGTATTTGTTTCATGACCGCGTGCATAGCAGGTTTGTAAATAATAATAAAAATATGAGAAGTTTTCAAACAAAAGCATGAACTTGACTCAGTCAAGTGACAAGTGCATAATGCGTCTCTTAATTTTTAACTCCAGTTTTTTAGTTTTTTCAACAATATAAATGTCAGTTTTCTTGAAACAACAGTTTTTTTTTTTTTAAATCTGATTATGTTGTATGGAAGCTAACGGAGCCTATCTGAACAGATCAGTTATTTAGTGGATCTATGGGTATAGGTTCTGACTTTCTGACAATATTTTTGTCTGTTTTTGTTTCAGGTCTTTTGATGCCAGAGAACGCGTTCGGTTGAAGTGATATTTATTTATTTAATTATAATATTAACTTAAGTACTTAATTTTATATGTACAGTTGTTATTTATTAAAAAAATAAAAATTTCCTAACAAACTTAAACGTTTTTTCTGTTCAACTTTGTCGATTACTTACCGTCATCAACATCTGCCGAGCCTTTGCCCAACTATGTTGGGGTCGGCTTCCAGTCTAGCAGGATGAAGCTGAATACCAGTGTTTTACAAGGAGCGACTAGCTATCTGACCTCCTCAACCCAGTTTCCCCGGCAACCTGATATCTCTTGGTAAGATACCTCCTTGCTAATCTACCTCCTAATAATAGGGGTTAAAGTATGAAATTGCCGATTTGTACTGAAAATCTAAATTGTAATTTTTTTTAATTTTTAACAAACTTATTTAATCAAAATAGTTGCCATTATTATCTATACATTGCGGCCATCTAATAGGAAGGTCATTTATGCCTTTACGATAGAACTCTGAGGATCTAGACTGCACAAACTGTGTGAAAGAATTTTGTTCTGCCTCCTGGGAAGAAACTTCTTGTGACGCAGATAATTGTCCAAATCACAAAAAAAATGGTCGTCCGTTAGAGCAAGGTCTGGCGAATATGGAGGAAGACGAATAGTTTCCAACTGCAGTTCCTGAAGAGTTAAAACGGTTTCTTTTGCTGTATGAGGCCTCGCGTTGTCATGGAGCAATAACGGTGAAGGTCGATTCATGAGTCGTGGCTGTTTTACTGCTAATTTTTTCAACATTATTCGGTGTTCGGCTGGGTATCTGGGCAGTTTGACTAGGATCGGCGTTCACCGTCTCTCTTAATTTCTCGTTAATCACCTGTCAGGCGGTCTTTCTCATGGCTCGTTCTTCAAGTCGAAGTTTCCACCACGAAAGCGTTTAATCCAAAATGGCACGGTGCGTTCATTAGCAGACATCTCTTCAAATGCAGCATTGATATTGCGGGCTGTTTCTGCCGTTTACTTCCGCGTCGGAACTCATATTCAAAAATTACTCAAATTTTCGCAGTGTCCATCTTTCTTGTTTAAGTTGAATAACAAAAACAATTGAACATCGATAATCAAATGTTTCACATTTTTTAAAAGAAGAACATCATAGAAACCACGTGAAAAAAGTTTCATTCGAAAACCTCAAACCATTAAGACTCTATGGCAATTCAAAAACCTACTAGAATAAAACGGCAATTTCATACTTTAACCCCTAATATTATAAAGCTGAAGAGTTTGTTTGTTTGTTTGTTTGAACGCGCTAATCTCAGGAACTACTGGTCCGATTTGAAAATTTCTTTCAGTGTTAGATAGCCCATTTATCGAGGAAGGCTATAGGCTACTTTTTATCTACGAACGGCTTTTGTTATGTACGAACTACTTTCCGATGCGGGTGAAACCGCTGGCAGAAGCTAGTTTACTATAAAGCCATCATCGACCTATTTAAATATTCTAATGTCGGCTTGCTGGTCCTGTGTGTGCTAAGTTTAACTCTATAAAACCCACTGTTAGGAACAGAGCAAGTAGTCTAACCTGCTTTAAAAGGCCTCTTTGAAATAAAACTTTTTGGTTAAGACTAACTCTTTTGAAAGCGAAAGTCGAATAATATAAACACAACCTTCTTTACAACTGGCTGGCAAACTTCTTTCTTGAAAAAGAATGCAACTTTCAGCCGCTTTTTGTTTTCAAGTCTGACATTTCCGACAAAAAATGTCACTACACTATGCACTCATCAGGATTAAGTCAACATTATATAAAAAACCATTATTTAATAACTGTAAAGCGGTACAGTTATGATACCATATCGAAATTGCGAAGTATTCGCTAGTGTCATTTTCTTTTTTGTAATCAAAATTTTCTGTAGTTTGGCTATCTGGTATCGCGGTATGTATAGGAAGCAACCGACTTTAACGAGTATACCAGAGCGCAACGAGAACGAAGATGAGCAACTAACTAATAAATGGGTGCCGAAGAAAAAACACGAGGTGCTTAAAGCTAAGTATAAATGTCTTAAGAAACTCTTCCAAATATACGATGCAAGCGTGATTGGAATCCTGCCTGAATCGTACGGCCCCGAAGGCTACTTAGAGGAGGATATTAAGGCCAACAAGAAGAGGAAGAAGCGGTCGCATCGCACGAAGACTGACGCATGCGCCGGGACGACCGAAGTCTCCAGCGGCGACGCCACAGCCCACACTGACACGGAGAAAGAGTCCATCGCGACCGCTGTCATCAGAGACTTGAAAATGACTCAATGTTCTTGCACTTCCACGCAGATGGAGTCGCTAGTGTCCAAGGACAACAAGTATTCCGCCACACAGGAGTCGAAAGAAAACATGACTGAAAGGAACTCATCGGTAGACAAAAACTTGATGGTAGAACAGCCCGTGGGGCCGGAACGGCGAGAATGCGAGTTCACACAGACGAGCGAACCTCATCAGCACCCTCACCTGCCGATCCCCTTCCTTATGATCAATGAGAAGCGAAAGCTGACCCGGTTCCAGTGCTTCATACAGCGAATCTTCGGTATTCGTCGGGAAAGACCCTATAAGAATTACGTGTTACCGAACGGCCATGTGTATGCTGCCAGCGATAATAATATCACGCATAACTTTTGCGAGAAGAGACGGCGAAGGGGGTTGAGGTTCAGAAGGTTGCGACGGCCGAAGAAGATACAATCTGAGATTGCACTGAGGGATGTCAACAGCCCGGTGATCTTGACTTATGTCCAATCGGTTCAGAGGAGTTGTTTAATGGATACCACGCCGAGGCAGTGTCCTATTTTGGGATGCTGCATGCGCTCTTACGGTTCGTAGTTTTAAGCTGTAATTGTAATCAAAGTCAACTATATAAAAATGTTTTTTAGCAGTTAATATAATCTTCTTTTACTTTTTCAGGCATTATAAATTACAATGACCACCTAAACCTCTGCCACTTCCCCGACAGAAAGTTTATCTGTCATTACTGCCACGAGGGCTTCGAGAGAGAGTACGACAAGTTTGTCCACGAGAATGAACACATCGGCATCACCAAGCTGGGAGCCACCAACATCTCCACCCCTTCAACCGATCGACAGACCCTCAAGAAGGCCAGTAACACCCAAACCGACCCCGAGTTGACGAAATGTGATGTTCCAGAAGATAAATTGAAGAAAATCGTGTCGTTCTTCGATAAAATCTCTGACCCGGACCAAATTTTGACGGAAATCAAGAAGAATAGATTCTCTGAATCTAACCTGCAGAATTCTAAATCGGGGACCAATGAAACGGCTGAATCGTCGGATTCTTCTGACAAGAGGACGGTCAGCTGCGTGAACCTACATCGGAAGGTGGATAAGTCGAAGTGCGCCTCATCTGCTGAATCCGAGGTGACTTCGAAACACCAGTTCAGCTCGCCTATCACTTGTCACATTTGTGGAGAGACTTTCAATTACAGGTAAAACTAACCACGAGCCTGGTAAGTTGAAAGACCGTGGTCTAGGAACAGCATGTGCAGCTGCCTGGCATTCAACCACTGTCGTGGATAGTTCTTCATTATTAAGTAACTCTTACAATTGTCCCTTAGGTAAGGTAAGTCTGGCAAAGCAAACATTTCCAATTGCCTATTTTTCCTGCCTGCATTTTTCTGTCCCTTTAGCAGCTGGAGGTCCGGAGTTTCATCAGGTGAAGGGGCTACCCTCATGTTAGTTGTATCTCCTCTTGTATAACAGGGAAACGCTCCCTCATTTCCCCTATGTATTCCCTGTCACCCGAAGAAAATTTATACATATATTCACTTTAAAATTTTTTGTTAATCTGTTGTTTCTTCCTCAGGCGACAGCTAAGCCTTCATGTAGACCTGGAACACCGAGTCCACGACAAGTTCTCCAAGTTTCACAGCTGCGCCGCCATCCTCAACAACAGAGCCACGAATCGAGTCGACATGGTCTCCGAAGACGGCAAAATCAAAGTCCAAAGCATAGACAGGTCTCACTCCGGGATACGGAGGTCAACTTCAAGTCTTAGCCAAGACACGTACTCAGAAGTTTCCAGAAGGAAGTCTGACGAAAGCTTGAGCTGCGATCCCTCCACGAATATAGTTTACTATACTTCTATGGAGACAGTGAAGAAGCCGTCAATGGTGAATAGCATCGTCAAGAAAGTTCGGAGCGGCTTCAACAGTTATAAGTGGGAGCCCGGTACAAAAATTATTCGTGTGTAGTCCGTCTTGTGAAGTGGCATTTTGTAAGTGTTTTGATAAAAATATAATGAAAAAGTACAATTTTTGGATTTTATTTTTGTAGTAAAACGACAAAGGGTCAACTAAGCAAAATCGATTTTTCATTTGGCTAGCTGTGAGCATGGACATATTCTAACGATAGATAAGATCTATACAAATATTTTGTCCGTATACGTTATCTGTTGACCAACTACCCCTGGCAACATTCGGAATCATAATCTGCATGCTTTTCTGAGGTTATCCCCATTCACGGATGCCCGTTTTCACCAACGAATACCTAAATTTAGGGAGCATTTACGGAACACTTAACCCGGCGGGAGTGTGGTGGGGTGTAGCATACCCCAGCATTGGTTTACCTAGGTATATTTTTTTAACTGGTAACAACTAGATTTCGGGGCTTCATATAGCTGGAGGTAAGAGGTTGCAGTAGAGGATAGTGGCATGATCTCGGTGTTACGCCGGCTGGTGTTTGGAGTGCAAGTGCGTAAACGTCCGTGGGGTAGGTCACACCCCGCCACATAGTTCGCGTATTGTTTTCGTATTTTTTATATGTATGTATTTTTACATGTATACTTATATTTTTTATACTTTTTGAATAAAAATGGCACTGGAGGCAGTTGAAAGACGTATAAGAAGCATTATTGATGAAGTTTTAGCCGAATCTTCAGATGAATCAAGTTCTACCGAAGAATTTGATCATTGCAGTGAGCATGAGCTTGAATCATACACGCAAGCAGTGTGTGATGACCTTGAAGCGATTAGCAGCGAGTGGGAATGGGATGACGAGGATGTGCGGATTGTCCTCGGAAAAAAGATCGGAACACAAAACATGTCTGTGCAAGCTGCAGAAAATCACTGTGCCTAGAACATGCAATATTTTCTTGCAAAAATTGTGCTGACGGCGAGGCCTCTTACTAAGTTATTTCATTTGATTCCATAAGTTTTTTTAATTTTTAATTGAAAGAAGATCTAATTTTTTGTTAATTTAGAAGTTTTTATTATGTTTTAATCGTTATGGTTGATTTTATGAATATTTTAATACAGCAAATAAATTTTTGTCACCAAAAAGTTCTCAAATTGTTCAACTGCTAAGTTAGTAACAAAGGTTTTAAAAATATGTATTTATTTGTTTATTTTTTTATTATAGGGGTTCCCATTCATAATACTTAGTAATAATTTTGTACAATTTTGGAGAAATACTTAGTTAAAAGACGTTTTGTTCCGTGGGGTATGTTACACCCCACCACATACTCTATGTAATCTTTGCGCACCACACTCCCGCCGGGTTAATAAGAATTTCATTTTCACCAAAGCCTAGGTGTCAATTATAACCTTAAAATTTCACTTAAACCTGGGGGCCCGATTGATGTCTGCTTAAACAACTCCTATCATTATCATGACCGAATACAAACATATTTTGAACCGTTTCTGGAGATGGATAGTGAAATGAAACGTAAACTTTTAGAAAGTTTAGAAGCTGTGGAGGTTGTGGATATGTAAAATAATAATCATTAGAAGACCACATACCCATCTTACGTGAAAGAGCAGATGACTGAGAAATAAGTACGATGATCATGACTTTTTTATAAGATTATAGGTTATCACTTGCTATGAATGCACTTGCTAGGTCGTGATGTCGCAGAATTATTCAAAAATAGGAAGTCCTGCATGTCCATAAATACACAGACCATAACAGATGCAAATCTGGTAATCACTGATGTAGTTTCGCGGTGGCCGGGACAACTATAGGCCTATTCAGACCTAAGCGGTATTCGCTACCGTTTACGGCAGAGAAAACCCTGTGGGTATGCGGTAATATGACTGTTCAGACCTAAGCGGTATTCGCTACCACCTGCGACTGAGAAAACCCAGTGGGTATGCGATAATATTACTGTTGATGTTCGGGATGTATGCCGCTGCTGCCGCGCGGTATGTACTTCTACCCACAGCGGCAGTAAATATCGCTCAGGTCGCTCTAGCCGCGGTATAGTTATCGGCACGGATATTGAGCCCTGACCTTCACCTGCGTAGAAGCCATTTATTGGTTTATTGCCTTGTGTACAGTGCGCAAAGCGATCCCCACTCTTCCGCCGAGAGCTCAACATCCGTGCCGGTAACTATACTTGAGACTAAATACCTGAGCGAAACCCGCGCGGTATCTACCTCTAACCCACAGCGGCAGCGAATATCGCTCAGGTTTGAATAGGCCTTAAATACCAAAACTGCAGTAGATACCAATGATTCGAAAATGGTGAATATGGAGGAGCCTATCTCCTAGGTGATAGGGGTACCCTCTGGAGGTAAGAAGTAGGCTAACATTGAACATAATAAATTATGTAAATTAAAACAAAGATAGTAAACAAATATTTTGATATTAGTCCTCATATGATGTACCAAACATTATCATCATCCTCCTGCACCAATTCAATTTGGGGTGGGCTGGGCGCAGCATGTTTTTACACGTCTTTCCAATTTCTCGCACCACCTGAAACTAAATAAATATAATAAATCTATAATGTTAACCCCATACTTAAATCCATCAACTCATGGAGAACAAAAATACAATGAAGCCCACAGTAAAACAAGGAACACAGTTGAACGGCAATATCTTAATCTATACTTATAATAAATCTGTAGAGAGGTCAATTCTGTACATTAAATATATTTCCAAAATATCTATCAGGGGGTGATTAGTGATCGATACTGATGCCAAAAATGCAATCAGTAAAATTTTTGTCTGTCTGTCTGTCTGTCTGTCTTTCTGTCTGTCTGTCTGTCTGTCTGTCTGTCTGTCTGTATGTTCGTTATGGAAACAAAAACTACTCGACGGATTTTAATGAAACTTGGCACAAATATTCTTCATACTCCTGGGCAGGTTATAGGATACTTTTCATCACGCTACGATCAATAGGAGCAGAGCAGTGATGGGAAATGTTGGGAAATCGGGAGAAGTTACTCCATTTTTTAAGCTTCCGTCGCGTGTGGTTGAAGATAAGTAGTAATAGGCTAGGTACGCATAGATTTAGATAATTGCATAGGCTGGTGATTATTATTTCTTCCTCTCTTTGCACAAAGTCCGAATCTAACGCGGACGAAGTCGCTGGCAGAAGCTAGTACACTATATTATTATACACAGATATTATTCACATTTACCTGTAAACGGTTCCTATCGCATTAAAACTATTTCTGACTGGATCCAAGCTTTGTTTTTGGCTTCGTTCGTGGTCCCATCCGTTTTTTGTTTAATATTGTGTCTCTATAAGACGTCAGCAATTTCACTAGCTTGTCTTTTTCTTCTGCAAGAAAGGTTTATCCTCGTTTTCTCTTCTCTGCCAAAATAAACTTATCTATTCAACAATAATAAACCCAAAATTAACCTCACTCTATGTACACATACACAATACACATCAGTCAATTTGACAAACTCGCGAATGACATAGGTAAAAATTCACCTATAGAAAACCTCTTTACTGTTTTATTGCATAAGGCCGGCTCCACACGTTGGCCCCAACGCTCGTTCCAACGTTGGACCGTAAACTCGGTGAGGCGTCCACACGTTGGCGCATAACTTAGTTCTGTCCCGTCAGGGCCAATGTAAAGATGTCCGATACAGAAATCGAAACTGCTCTCAGCGCGTTTGTAGTGATGAGTGCAAATTTATATTTGTTACTGAGAAAAAATAAAAAACCACGTCAAAGAAGATGGTGGATGACGACACATCATAAAACACGGAATCGTCCATGCCGGTGGCGATTTGCTAGACGAGGAAGCCATTTTTACTCGACGTACGCACTCGCTGCGTGTTGTGGCAGAACTGAGCAACGCGCCAACGTGTGGACGGAACGCCAACGTTGGCGCGCAGATTCCTTTGATGAAACCGACACAAGACGACCAACTACCAACGCTCGCCCCAACGTTGGGACGAATGCCATTTTCCCGATCCACACGTTGGACGAATAGCGTTGGGACGAGCGTTGGGGCCAACGTGTGGAGCCGGCGTTGGACGAATAGCGTTGGGACGAGCGTTGGGGCCAACGTGTGGAGCCGGCGTTACGCTATGTTTTATATAAATTTGCACTCATCACTACAAACGCGCTGAGAGCAGTTTCGATTTCTGTATCGGACATCTTTACATTGGCCCTGACGGGACAGAACTAAGTTATGCGCCAACGTGTGGACGCCTCACCGAGTTTACGGTCCAACGTTGGAACGAGCGTTGGGGCCAACGTGTGGAGCCGGCCCAACGTGTGGATCGAGAAAATGGCGTTCGTCCCAACGTTGGGGCGAGCGTTGGTAGTTGGCCGTCTCGTGTCGGTTTCATCAAAGGAATCTGCGCGCCAACGTTGGCGTTCCGTCCACACGTTGGCGCGTTGCTTAGTTCTGCCACAACACGCAGCGAGTGCGTACGTCGAGTAAAAATGGCTTCCTCGTCTAGCAAATCGCCACCGGCATGGACGATTCCGTGTTTTATGATGTGTTGTCATCCACCATCTTCTTTGACGTGGTTTTTTATTTTTTCTCAGTAACAAATATAAATTTGCACTCATCACTACAAACGCGCTGAGAGCAGTTTCGATTTCTGTATCGGACATCTTTACATTGGCCCTGACGGGACAGAACTAAGTTATGCGCCAACGTGTGGACGCCTCACCGAGTTTACGGTCCAACGTTGGAACGAGCGTTGGGGCCAACGTGTGGAGCCGGCCTAATGTAGTTTATGTTAAATTAAAATAACATCACAAGAAAAAAAACTCACAGGCTTTAGTAATATATACTCGATAGACGTTTATTTCTTAAGAAGTACAGAAAAATCATTTTATCGATAAAATATCGACTTTGCATTATCGTTTGTAGAACTAGTAATCTGTCACTTACTTAAGGGATCCATGTACAAGTGTGGTGAAAATGAATTTAGGTAGGTGTCAAATTGGGAGGAGTCCTTATTAAAAGTAGCATTTAGATAGGGAAACGGTAAGAGGTTGTTGGTGAAAACGGGCAGGAATGCTTTAATATTTTGCGGCAGGACTATTTTCTCCTACACAAAATCAGACCGATTATTGGACGTGGGCAGACAGCTTATAGGCTCCTAAATTACAGAACCGACTTCATTCCCCGAGTATCAGGTCACATTTTGTCCAGGTACGGAAAGTTCTCCCGGGACGTGGGTGAAACAGTTTGTACTTATTTTTTACAGTTTCCAACAAAGTTCATAAAAAAATAAAACAAACCAAAATAAAAAAACCACACGTTTATTGGTAGTTATTTTCATATAATATTCCTAACACATCCCACGCAGTGAGACCGCCGCAAATAAAGTTTGGAAGCCAGTAAAACATAAATATGGTACAACTTACACTATTGATAACGTAAACTTATTACTAAATATACTATTTTGGTGTCTGTTCATCAAATAAACTAACAAAATACATATTAAACAATATATTATGAAAATGAGGACATTAAAAAAAATTGTTTAATAAAAATTGCACACAAAAATAACTACCAAATTGGTAGAATTTAAATTATTGTTCTTTCTGCAGTATTTAAAAGTATATAAATTAATATCTTGTACTAATAATACAACGTCGAATGACATATTTCTATTTTGAAAATAAATTTTAAGATAAGAATCAATGTGTCTAGTTGTTTATTACATAAACAGACACCAAAATAATCTACAATAATAATAAAAAGAGCCGGTATTTATAAATATATTAACGCTGCATACATGAGACAATAATTTGCAGTAGTTCTCAAATAGTATACTAATATAATAGAATTTTAATATGATTTCTTACACCAAGTTTAGCTGCTTCTCTGTGTCACATACCTAAGCGTTTCAAACGCCATTTCATCACATTAAATTTTAATCATAGTCGATTTTTTGTTATTAGAAGACGAAAAACTGCAAAATATTGCCACAATGTTTATCAATAAGTAACTTACAACGCAACAAGCAAATCAGTTGAAAAACCAACAATCTCTTAATTGCCTATTAAATTCATTATTTTTATGACAAAATAATAATAAAAAAAATCTTGATCGTACGCCTAGTCACAAAGTAATAATAATTATTAATATATTTTAAACAAATTAACACGCGATTTCATTTCGTCGTCATTGATTTTATTAAAAACAAAATGATAATTGTACTTTCTCACAATAACAATCGGGTTCAACCTTTTTAAAAAACTTACGCATTCTTAACCGACTTCCCAAAATGGAGGTTCGCAATTCGAATGTTTTATTTGTAATCGGATCTTTATCTTTAACTTAACAAAGACCCCTTCTTTTAACATTTCCTCTCTAGGTTGAACCTACTTTACCCAACAAATCCAAAGTGTTGTAATACATATAAAAAATTTTACATTTTGTCTGTAAATCTGTCACTAGAAGCGATCTCACTTCTACCCTCTAACCAATCAATCTAGCACCGAACCACGATATTAACCGTTACACAGAGAATGTATTTTATAAAACCAATAATAGTAGAAAATATTTTTTAAAGCTTGCAACAACAGTTCACAAAATGCCCGCTAAATATTATTTAAACATGCTATATCTGTCTAATTTAAACAGTTAAAAGGGACAGAATTATGTTTTTAACAAATTTTTAGCAGAATTTTTTGAAGATTGTTGTGAGATGGATTAAAATATTTTTTGCAGTACTTAACTGTTTTCTTAATATAATAATACATAGCTAAAATCAATTTGTTTGGAAGACTTACGATGGCTTGCACCATTTCACTGTAACGATAACCGAACCGTTTTCAGATGTCAAATCGCCGAGTTGGCCAATGGGCGGCAAGTATACGGCTGGTTATGCTTTGGTTATCGTTGTTACCTATAGTTAAATGGTGCAACTCATGCAAAATAGTAAAACAATGTCATTACGATTGTGCTTAGCAAACAATACGAATATAACAAATTGGTAGAATAAATAAAGATTTCACATGATTTCCATAAAAAAACAATAATAATTTTAAAAAGATAATACATTCTCACTACATTTATGAAAACATGGTGGCTTTGAAATTTCATAAAAAAAATATCAAATAAACATTATTTTTCTCATGTAGCTGCTTTTTTATTCACCCACAAATATTTTTTCAAAGAAATTTCAAAGCCACCACTTTTCAGACAACCCTATCCATCTATTAAAAATACCATCACTCTTAGTATGAACGACAAAATTGATAAGTATACATGCAACTTAAGAAACAAATAGATTTTCAGATATAAGCATCTCGATGACTTTTTCAAAACGCCCTGAATACGTTGTACGCCTTTCCCCAACTATGTTGGGATCGGCTTCCAGTCTAACCGGATGCAGCTGAGTACCAGTGTGCCACAAGGAGTGACTGCCCTATCTGATCTCCTCAACCCAGTTACCCGGGCAACCCAATACCCCTTAGTTAGACTGGTGTCAGACGTACTGGCTTCTGACTACCTGTAAGATGTTCAATGACTGTTTGTTTGTTCAATATATTTAGCATTTACGCTTATCAATTTTGCCGCATATACGTCTTAAAACACGTCCAAAATAACCTCTCTTTTAGCTTTTTTTTTTTTTAATTTTTCAAGTCAATAATTAATAAGTAAATATATAATATAATGTGCCAATTACTCGCTACGTGGCAGGGTTTAATCGCGAAACCCCTGTCGCGTTTCATTTAGATGCATTGCCGATTACAATATGTTTTTACTGATTAAAAAACATGTGTGAGTAATATGGTCAAGGGACGTCCACCAACAAGGTAGACAGACGACCTTATAAACGTTGCCGGAAGACGCTGGATGCAGGTCGCCTCCAACAGGTATCTGTGGAGATCTAAGGGGGAGGCCTATGTTCAGCAGTGGACGTCCTATGGCTGAGATGATGATGATGATAAATATGGTCAAAAATAATTATTGAAAAATTCAAAAAGATAATCAACCAACTGCTTTAGTCAAACTTGATAACTCTAAGTAACAACACTATTGTAGAGATGTGAAATAGTTTTATCGATATAAAAATCTATGGAAAAATATGTTTAAATAATATAAAATTAAAATTCTCAAGCAATGCATCGCAATGATAGTACAAACCTTTAGATATAAATAACCGTTCGATTACAACTAAGGTTACACAGTAATCCATAGAAAATAATAATTAAAAAACATTAAATCAAAACGTAGACATATTTACATTTTTCTCATTACTTACTTGTATGTTTTGTGTGAAATTCCAACTTAAAAAAAAAATCAATTTTGTAATACTCTGTATTTATGGCAATTTTCGTATCACCATAGACAATATACAACACCAAACTTTTTCAATCGAAAACCATAGTCAAAATGTTTAAGAGATCGCAATTTTTTCACCTTCCAAGACTCGAACTCAATTCCCACAAAACATTCAAGTTTACTATCATAAACCACACAACTATAGTTGACGTTTAATATTAATAATAATAAAAAAAAACAACTATGTATACAATACACATTGGTTTTTAATAATCAAGGAGAACAAAATGACTAGCGGAGATGTCATAATGGAAAATCTCCTAAGAAAGTAGCGTCGACAACATGCGGGTGTTCGGGGGACGAGGAACGTTACTGTCTCCGCCTTCTTTGGAACCCGCCCATTTTTTGTAAAACCAAAAATCTTCGACAGATACGTCAAGGAGCCCGAACGCCTCGTTAGTTCACTCGTAACTGATCGTACGTTACTTGACCTAGAAGAAGGCGCCTGACCTACCTGCGTTATGGCATCTCCGCTCGTCTTTCCTTCCTCCGTGCTAATAATATAATAAAATTGATAAATGCACGATGCGATGGCGAAATTATGTCAAAAAAATAATTACACTATATTTTGTTGTAAATTGTTCTTGAAAACATTATGAACAATATATAAATAATACTAATGTTTACCTGAGGTTTCACCCGCGTCCAAAAAAATATTTCTTTGACAAATTAACTGACAAATTGAAAAGTTTTATTTATTTATTTATCACATCACAAAGCGACTTAGTAATTGTCGACATAGCAGGAAAAGTATTTAATTATGATTTTTATTACATCTCTCACTAATATCATAAACGCGTGAGTGACACACACATCCTATTTTGTTCTTCTTTCACTCAAAAACTACTGAATTTAATTGATGAAACTTGACAGAGCTTCTATTTCAGAATTACATGTAGCCTAGTTTTTATCCATTTGCGGGAAGTCGTTCCCTCAAGACGCGGGATATTTAGATTAAGTTCTGACCTGCAGAATTAGGAAGTTTTCTCCCACAAAAATGATGATTATCATTTATATATTGTACATAACGTCAACTTAAAAATATTCCATATTGATTCATATTTTTACTTCTTACATGTACAATAACAAATAAAAATAATTTCGTTTCCTTAAACACGTACAAAAAGGGACGCTGCTTCATATATTTCTGCATATTATTGGCGATTAAAAATATTTAACCGAGTTTAAAAAAGGGAGGATATATTTATCAATTCCGTATGCATCTAGATGTTTTTTTTTTCACTTTTTCATACATTTCGACATAGTTATGTATATTTTCAACCGACTTCCCAAAAAGAGGTAGTTATGAATTCGGATGTTTGTTTTTTTTTGCGATGAGTTCGCCAATAATACGCAATAATTAATCACAGACTTCTTTTACATATTGGTTCCGTGCAAAAAGTATTAATTATTTTCCTTCAAAATAATAAGCGCAAAGTTTGCGCAATTTAGCGCCATGTCGCTCTGAAGTGATTGAAAGGTTAATAAAATGTTATTTCACGATTATGTAGCGCAAAGTTTGCGCAACCTGCGCTATTTAGCGCAATAAATTTCAATAAGGTTTTTATTTACTAAGAGAAAAAATAAAAATAATACTCTTTGCACGGTAAACTCTAATTTTATTAAAACATTTATATTTTATATGTATTGTTTATTATCAAATATTGCGTGCGAAGACTACACAAATATTCACAGATTTATCAGACTTACTTTAGCCAGATTTTAATGGAAATATGTATTAAATTTGTAATATTTTTATAGTGAATCTTTTTAGCCATTTACAATAATAGTTTTTTTGAATATTTATGTCTGTGATATATCAGCTCGTAAAACATACCGCCGAATTTCATATTATAGCATTATTATTGTTTATCCACGTATATAACTGAGATTATAATATTTTATGTGTGGTTTCCCAGAATGTGACATATAATATTCTTTTTAATGCAAGTAAAAGCTAAATCTATGAATACTAGTGTACCTTCACGTTAAGCCTACGACTCAAAAAGGAGGTATTCATTGTTTTGAGCTAACTCTGTACATTGTGTGTGAGTATAACTTCTTTCTCTTTACTCTGTGGAGGGTCTGAAAGAGAAAACGATTGGAGTTTTTCATCAAAATTATATTGTAAACATTTTATACTATCTTTATTTTTACCTATTGGGCCACAGTATAGATTTAAAAAAATATAATATAGTATTGTTTTTTTCTAGAAAACTCTGACGCTAGGGCTCGTTAGGTGATTAAACCTGCCAGCTATCTCGATAAGAAGAAAAAAAGACGATATTTGATTAATGTTTTTTTTTCTTCTACACTGTGGGTAGAGCGCTTACCTCTCATGTATGCGTGAGTGGGTTCGTAAATCATCAAATGACCCCTCCCGCTGTGGGTTAGCAGCGGTGAGAGAGTGTCAGACTCTTACTGACTAAAACCCATCATATTCTTTCGTAGGCTTTTTATGTACCAGGGCCGCGGTGAATCTTTCGAACAATCCCGCAGCCCCGACAGGCTTTGGCCCTGGTGGGATGTTGGACCCTGCTGGGATCATCACTTACCTAGGACATGGAGGAGCAGGGCAGCCGGGGCGAGCCCATCTGAGTGAGGACGCGGTCGAGCCACTGCAGCGGACCGTTCAGGTGCAGCTCGATCCAGCACGGCGTCGATGTCACTGTTTGACGTCTGCAAAATATTGCATTATTAAATTTTTAGAATACAATATTTGGAAGATAATTAAATTAGTTTGCCTGAAATGCCATTACATAGTTACACACAGGTCGGCTGTATAAAGGCGTGTTAAGAAAGATAAGAGCGTGGCTCACTTGCGCAGCCTGGGCACACTACCCGCAGTTAACACTAACACTCAAACTCTAAAATGGGGCTTTCGGGCTCCTCCACTCGGAGGACCGCCGCGACACCTGTGTTTGTACATAATTGTGACATGACACATGTATTGTGTTGTCCGCGGCTACAGCTCGTTACTTATTTTCACGTGTGTCACTATTATTACTAGCTAGCCTGCCTAATTATCGTTTCATTGTTTATTTCAAATAATATTCAAAATATATAAGTTTTAATGGTAAACAGCGACATAAATCAATGAAATTATTATTTCAGCAGTAGTTTAGATATGTATCTGAACGATTGGAGATTGCATTGAGACATTGGTTTCTTATAAAGACAAATTTTAATCTTTAATAGCAAAACAACACATGGATGGATTACAGAAATGTGCACTTGACTGCCGAAACTGCCGTGTGCTCCTTATTATACAAATAATATGAGTATATTAACCTGTACTCGGCCCCCCAGCCCTTGACGAAGCTCATGCGTATAGTGCACATGCGCGTGAGCTGGAACACCGCCTCGAAGCCCTGCGACACCGACTGCGACAGCAGCGCCGCGAACTCCTGGTTGTTGAAGATCTTTAGGTTGCAGCCTGGGAACAATAGTTATGTGTTAGTTTAATTTGCATTATACATATTATGTAGTACCATTTTTAAAAGCTTTTATACTTAGTCCACTTGAAAAATACCCTTAACATAATTTTTTCATATTTTTATTTTATTGTGTTTACGAAACGAAATGAAAGAAAGAAAATTCAAAACAAAAAAAAAATTTTTAGATATGAAAAAAACTAATTGCAATAAAAGACACAACACGAGAAGAAGGTACATAACGGGAAATATGTCACACCCGCGTGAAACAGCCCTCGCTCAGCATAATGCTGAAATCATCATCATCATATGGTAAATTGAAAATATGATAGCCGAACCATTTTCAATTGTCAAATCGCCGATTTGACCATTGGATGGCAACTACATATATGGTTTGGTTTGGTTTGATTATAATTAAATGTTGCAAACCAGAGTTATTTTGTCTTAATAATAATTTTTTTCGATTTTTTGATCACGGCTAAGGATATCGCGGTACTAATCATTGTGTAATTTATTTCATGATGTAAATACAGTATCAAACCGTCACAAGATTCGAACAATAAGAGATATACCGCTATAGGCTGAATATTATTCCTACAGAATGGCTAGGCAAATAGTGAACTGACCTGGTGGTATCTTGCAGACGGTGGCCGGATGCCAGCCGTAGCGCTGGTTACAGTTGGGGCTCTGCACGAATATCGATGAGTCGCTCAGGCATTCTGCGAATACTTCTCCTGGAAAAACAGAAATTATTATAAATGCTATTCAATTTCGACACTGTTATTATAAAGAAAGACTTGTATTAATTGAATACTCGTGAACTACTGGAGCGATTTAAATCGTTGGTCACTAGTTGATTTGGGTAGGCATTTAACCGCTTGCACGCTAATGAGAGAACAATATAAAATCAATTGTCTCGCGTGGATCCGCGCACCCGGCATACAAGATGTTAACTAAAAATAAACAATCTGGACACAACTCCTTATTTAAAACTCATTTAGAGAAAAATGTGGCTAAAAACCAAAGTAAATAATAACACAAACAACAGTTTTCGAAGCCAAAAAGGAAGAGTTTCTCAATTTGAGTGTTTGTATATTTTTCTTAAAAAAAAAACTTTGAATATTCCTAGAAAACAGTCGCTATAAGAAAACTGACATGTTTATGTTATTTTAATGATTATTTTTTTTATTTAACCATGTAGTATGTGTGCTATCTATACTAATATTATAAAGCTGAAGAGTTTGTTTGTTTGTTTGTTTGAACGCGCTAATCTCAGGAACTACTGGTCCGATTTGAAAATTTCTTTCAGTGTTAGATAGCCCATTTATCGAGGAAGGCTATAGGCTACTTTTTATCCCGGTACGGGAAGTAGTTCCCACGGGATGCGGGTGAAACTCTATAATAAAATCTCTTCCAAACATGTTGATAATAATACTTACCGCCAATATAATACAGTCTGACACCTTTGCCGATGTGTCTGCGAGTCTGTTCCACCACTTCGTTACGATTCACGTTAGACAACAGGCCTAGGCAGAACCTGTCAAGCAAATAAATTGCATTTTGAGCATTTTTTATGAGAAATTTAAGAAATGTTTATGTAAAGATAAACAATAGAATAGTGTGGATAGTTGATAAACATTAATATTATGTTATCAGATCTAGCACAGTACTGGCGCCGCTTTAGCTGGCTGATCTCCTTAGAGACCAGGTGCCTTGGCTGACAATCAGCCAAGTGATGATAATGACGCTTACCACTCACTGTTGCTAGAATGAGCAGCTGGCTAATCTCCGTGGAGAACAGCCGCCCTGGCCGATAATCAGCCAAGTCACAATGACTATCCGATCACCTTCATCAGATCAGCCGCCTCGGCCGATGATCAGCCAACTCACCTCTCGCTGTTGCTGGGGTCGGTGAAGCCGTCCACGGTGATGGAGGGCTGCGAGGCATGGAAGGTCTCGCCCACGCGCGTGTTGAGCTCGTAGTAGCTGATGCTGCACCAGAACGCTGGCTCGTGGTACAGGACTGGGGCTGCTTCGGCTGTTAGCCCCGGCGGGGATGGGGTTAGACGGGTTAAGTCTGGAAGAGATTGGATTATTTAAGTAACTAATAGGTAGGTTGTTTAACCTCAGGTCGTTGCCATATTCCTAATAATGTTGAGGAAACTGCTAGTCACATGAATGGTAGCTAGTTATAAAAAGTGGGACAAATTGATCAGCTAGTAATGAAATATGGTACAATATAAATAGCCAATGTCTGCCATACCTTCATTATTTTATAAAGACCCTACTTTCTGACAATCATTCTAAAGCTGAATATGAACGTAAATACCACAAAATTTTACAAAGGGTCGCTTTTGAAGACATTTTATGGTGTCTGGCAGCCATTAACTCTTCCTCTTAAACTCAAAACAATATATCAAGTGTGTGAAATATAATAAAATTGTGTACAAACTCACTCATGTTGTCGTTATGGTCCATCGGGTCTCCGTCCTCGCTGATGTAGCCCGGAGGAGGTGTCTCCACCGTTGATGAGCTTCTGCAAATTTTACCAACTTTAATGATGTCCTCCAAGCTGATTATCGGATACGGCGGCTGTTCTTATGTAAGGAGATAAGCCTACTGTGCAGGACATATTATAGTGCCCGCACATTTGCTTGGACACAGCTGCACTCACTATTCCTTCACTCTCATAGCGCGATGGGACGGCAATCCGACACCACCGGAGAGAGATCACAAGCAGGACCGACATTAATATACATACATAGTAAATCAATCACCAACTTCTTGACAACGGGATGCTTTGTGAAAGTTTCTAAAACCACAAAGCGATTTCGGCCCGACCCGGGAATCGAACCCGAGACCTCAGTCATAGCAGCCGCGCTAACGACTGCTAAACCAACGAGGTAGAACATTAAATAGTGGCTTACTGGTTAAAGCCGTCTGCATCTCAAGTACTAGTGTTAGAAAAAGTCTTAGCATGTAATTTAGATGTTATACATCCACAATACATTAACTTTGAACCCGCTTATTAGTCCCTTTAAAAGGTGAATTTTCAAAAATCCTCTTTCAGTAATCTACATTTTAAAAGGACAAGCAAAATTGAAGTATTTAATAATCCTCATTAATATGTATACTGACACATGCACGGTGGTGTTGCCGGGCACCTGCTGCGCGAGCGTGGCCTCCAGGTACATGGCGCTGTGAGCGCCCACGCCCACCACGCCGCCGCTCTGCATCACGCTGGAACAATATTAGGTTCAATGAGAAAAACATTACAAAATATCGTCAAATCTACAAAAAAACATCAAAAGTTACAAATTGACATTTAAATAAAACTAATTTTACGGATTTTAACGCGGTTATATTAATACCAGCGATTTCACCCGCATCCCGTGGGAACTACTTCCCGTACCGGGATAAAAAGTAGCCTATAGCCTTCCTCGATAAATGGGCTATCTAACACTAAAAGAAATTTTCAAATCGCACCAGTAGTTCCTGAGATTAGCGCGTTCAAACAAACAAACAAACTCTTCAGCTTTATAATATTAGTATAGACTAGCTTCTACCAGCGGTTTCACCCGCATCCCGTGGGAACTACTTCCCGTACCGGGATAAAAAGTAGCCTATAGCCTTCCTCGATAAATGGGCTATCTAACACTGAAAGAAATTTTCAAATCGGACCAGTAGTTCCTGAGATTAGCACGTTCAAACAAACAAACAAACTCTTTAGCTTTATAATATTAGTATAGATTATTTAATCGCGACGTTTCGGATCCTTTACCGATAAAATCCGTAAAAGTAGACTAACTTGGAATTGACGTAAAAAAATTTCAATTTAAAAAAAGTGTAGGAGCCGTTTCAAAAGTCGGCTTCCAGTCTAACCGGATGCCTATCTGACCTCCTCAAGCAATGCAAGCTGATACCCCCCGGTAACCCTCGTTTCTGGCTTCTGACTACCCGTATCTTTGGCAGATCTAGAAAGACTAGACATTTTACTTCAAATAAATATCGTATTATTTCACTTACAGACACTGTAGCATTGTAGAGATAAGTATATCAAAACTTATATCAAGCCAAAACAAAGCTCCTTGTAAGGTTAGTTGCGTCAAAATATTGCATTGTTATCCTTATAATATTTTTGTAATCTAATCAAAACTGACTTATATCTGTTATTGTTAGTTGTGCAATATCTTGTTTTGAAAAAACCAAACTAATTATGCATGTGTCATTTTTAACCGACTTCCCAAAAAGTAGGTTCTCACAAATGTATTTTTAATGTTTGATCGCGCGTATCTCCGTCGTGTACCAACCGATTTTAACAATAGGTAGGTATATATATATTTTTTGTTTGATAGGGTATACTTCCCAAATTTTCTCATTCTCATCAGGAAAAGGATCTGATGATGGAAACCCTGAGATATTGAGGGCAATTTTCGTCAGTTGTATACATGAAACATAAGTCAGGTGTGTCTGTGTGTCAACATTATATAAAACAACAAAGAGTACAACTACAACGGGACCCTATTACTAAGACTTCACTGTCCGTCCGTCACTAGTATGTATCTCATAAACTCTGAGGGCCTTACTACAAAAACTTTAAACCCTGTTTTACACTTGTCTAATAAAATTTTGGCTGCAAAATGAACCATATGTCAACGTCATAATTTGACATTTTTTTAGACAAGGCATAAACTGACGTTTAAAAGTTTTTGTGGTAAGACGGTGATAGTTCATTTGAATTTTTTACAGAATACATATGTATTTATGTTGCTGCTATGACAACATATACAGAAACCTAGAACAAAGTAGATACTTTAGGATGCTACTATACAATTAACATGTTTTTCTTACTCATTTTATTCGGAATACTTCGTGAGCTCGTCCATCTCACACTTAGCCGGTTTTTGAGCCATCTTGTTTATTATCTATACTAATATTATAAAGAGGAAAACTTTGTTTGTTTGGTTGTAATGGATAAACTCAAAAACTACTGGACCGATTTTAAATATTCTTTCACCATTAGAAAGCTGTATTATCTGCGAGTAACATAGGCTATATTTTATCCCGGTGCGGGCAGTAGCTTCCATGGGACGCGGGTGAAACCGCGGGAAAACGGCTAGTTGAAGATAAACGTGATAGGTTTGATTACTAATTGTTTTTCTCCTTCACTTGTCTATGTCGTATTACAACATCCGTATTACAGTTATCAATATCTTGGTCATGCTTTGGTTAACCGGTTAAAACTAGATGTAACCGCATTTCGAGTATCAGCCGTATATGAGCCGGAAATATCCTGAGATATAGGATTTTTGGATTTGCTTTAGGATTGCGGCCGGATTTTGCAAATATATAAATGAAATGAAAATGTCAAATATGATTCAAGAGATTAGCCAACTGTGCAAGACATACTATAGTGTACAAGCGTTTCTGCAGACACTGGTGCACTCTCTGTTCCTTCACTCTCATAGTCCGATGAGATGACACCCCAACACGACCGGTGAGAGATCAGGCGCAGGACCGACATTAACGTGCTCTACGATGCACGGGTGTATCAATCACCAACTTCCAGGCTCCGGGCTGCTTTGTGAAAGTTTCTAAAACCTACAAAGCGATTTCGGCCCGACCCGGGAATCGAACTCGAGACTAAAATGAAAATAATAAATACTAACGTGTCAGTGTGTTCGTGATGCGGCTGGTGATAGTCCGTGTAGGGCGGCGGCGCGCGGACCTCGCTGTCTCCGTGCCGGGGCACTAGGATCGGGGGCAATGCTGGAGCAATAGAAATTACTAATTACTATAGCTTCTGCCACTGCTACTACGTGCACCCTAATAAAAAGTAGCCTTTTAAGCCCTAATTGGTAAATGTGAAGTAGTATAACACAAAAAAAATCTAAAAACTACTTCACGCACCTGGATAACAACCAAGCAAGCCAAGACTTCGTGTCAAGAAGTCGTGGTGGCCTAGTGGGTAAAGAACCAACCTCTCGAGTATGCGGGTGTGGGTTCGAATCCAGTTCAGGCAAGTACCAATGCAACTTTTCTAAGTTTGTATGTACTTTCTAAGTATATCTTGGACACCAATGGCTGATAAAAAGGTGAAGGAAAACATCTTGAGGAAACCTGGACTATATAGTCTGAAATCACCAACCCGCATTGAGCAAGCTCAATCCTTCTCCGTGTGAGAGGAGGCCCGTGCCCAGCAGTGGGACGATAAAAAGGCTGTAACAGAAGCCAAGACTTGAGGTCTTGGCTTGTACATGGGCTATCTAAAACTGAAAGATTTCAGACTTGCGGTTCGAGAGAATAAGCAAAACAGAAACAAACCATCAAACACGTCATGCCTTACAATATCTGATTTGAAAAATACCTACTCTCACAGCCAATTTCTTCATCAAAAGTAAAATCCAAAGTAAAAATCAAAGTAAAAGTAAAAGTAACGGTCAAATTCGCTTTTTCTATTAGTTTTGCTGTCACTTTAGCCTTGAAAAAACGAATTTGACCGTTACTTTTACTTTAGACATTACTTTGACTTTTATGTTTGACTAGCTTCTGCCAGCGGTTTCACCCGCATCCCGTGGGAACTACTTCCCGTACCGGGATAAAAAGTAGCCTATAGCCTTCCTCGATAAATGGGCTATCTAACACTGAAAGAAATTTTCAAATCGGACCAGTAGTTCCTGAGATTAGCGCGTTCAAACAAACAAACAAACAAACTCTTCAGCTTTATAATATTAGTATAGATGAGTGAGATAAGTCATCTATCGAGAAAGGCTACATTTTATACAGGTGGGTGAAGTAGTACCAAAGTCCCGCAGGTCGACTGCTAGTTAATTAATTATCTCATAAACAATCAAATCAAATTATGTCAAGCTCAAGGAAATGGAGTAACAAAGTATAACTTACCGGGTGAATCAATTTTATTGTAATGATAAGGGTTGATGCAGACCTCGTCTTTCTTCAGCTGGTAAGCGTATTCACAGTGGTCCACTGGCTTTAGCTCATGCTGGCTCTGAAAACAATAAACATTACAGTTTAATCGCCTAGCAAGCTCTAGTGTCAGTGTTCTCAAATCCACCTGATGGCCTTCTTTATGAGAAATCATCAAATGACCCCTCCCACTGCGCGTTAGCAGCGATGTCGGAGAGTTAGGGTCATGGCACATTATAGCGGCACCTCAACAGCACGGCTCCACACCAGCATTTAAGTTGTCATTCAATTTAGAGCATTAAATCGTGTATATTATAATATATTTCGTAATGTCAATATGAAAAGCCCACGGCGAGCAGTCAGCGCGCTTGCCGCTTCCACACAACTCGACTCGCCGCCCGCGTGCTGCAAGCGAGCGGATCTTATGCGTACAGCGCGCCGACGGCATGCTCATTACGCGCCGACTCCGAGTCGGCAGCGAAACAACGTCATTGCGTCGTGTTCAATCATAACTGTCTTAAAATAATATTGAGTTTGCGGTGACAGCAAGCTTACACCTCGCGGCCGGCGCGCGGACTGCAAGCTTGCACCTTGCGGACAACGCGTAGTTAGCGCGCTGAAATTAGCCGTAGTCTAAATTCGAGGCGACGCCGTGCTGCAGCCGTGCTGTTGCGGTGCCGCTATAATGTGCCATGACCCTTAGACTCTTACAGACTAAAACCCATCATGTTTCTTTCCTTTATGTACCTGATGGCCTCTGATATGAAGATACTCAATTTTTGTATGTAATTTGTCACTATTTGCTAGAGCCAGAAGAACAGAAAAGGCATCAATTTATTTGGTATGAAGTCTGAGACAATTTAGTTAAGATTTTAGCTTTCCACTCTCTCTTTTAGGGGAGTTTCTGTGAATTCTCTACCTCTGCAGTCATGTAATAATGATATATTTTTTTTAACTGTACAACTTCATGTAAATATGATATTTGTAATAATGCAATGTGTATTACCTGTAGCTGCGGCCAGCGCCACAGCCTGCAGTAAACAACATGCGGCAATCCTTTTCGGTACTGTCCGTTTATCACGTTCTCGTTAGGTTTCACTCTGTGGAAGAAATTCACTATTATTATAAAGCGGAAAGATATCATCATCATCATCATCTCAGCCATAGGACGTCCACTGCTGAACATAGGCCTCCCCCTTAGATCTCCACAGATAACTGTTGGAGGCGACCTGCATCCAGCGTCTTCCGGCGACCTTTATAAGGTAAGATATCATCCATCCTCCGAGCCTTTTTCCCAATCATGTTGGGGTCGGCTTCCAGTCTAACCGGATTCAGCTGAGTACCAGTGCTTTACAAGGAGCGACTGCCTATCTGACCTCCTCAATCCATTTACCCGGGCAACCCGATACCCCTTGGTTAGACTGGTGTCAGACTTACTGGCTTCTGACTACCCGTAACGACTGCCAAGGATGTTCAATGACAGCCGGGACCTACAGTTTAACGTGCCATACTTCGTAAGATTAGCATGTTCAAACAAACAAACTGTTCAGCTTTATAATATGAGCATAGATTAAGAACAGCCATTATTGAGATCACTCATGGTTTTCAAAACATCAAAATTACTTTACGGGAGCATCAAAAATTTTACTTAAAGGTCTATTAATTTATGTCTTTAGTGAATACTAGCTTCTGCCAGTGGTTTCACCCTCTTCATGCACCCATATAAAAAGAAGTATAATCATCGGCAAGGATATTGAGCCCTGACCTTCACCTTGACCAGAACCACGCAGTGGTTTATTGGTTTATTGCCATAAGTGTACAGTGCGCAAAGCGATCCCCACTCTTCCGCCGAGAGCTCATTATCCGTGCCGATAACTATAACAAAGTTTTAAAACATTCCAATGTTTAGTAAAAAAAATGCATAGTGCAGGTATGACATTTGCAGTCAAATGACCCCATATGACCCCTGTGTAAATGTCAATAATTTCAAAGTTCTTTGACCTTTTCCTTGAAAATATTTACATCATAAATTCCTCAATGAATAGGGGAAGAATATGGTAAATTTCAGTTCAAGTATAATCCATATGAGTAGGCACCTAACTAAAGGTAAACAATCTTGATAGGATCTCTTTCACACAAATATATAAATATACTAGCTTTCGCCCACGGTTTCACCCGCATCCCATAGCCGTATGGTGACAAAAACTATCCTAAAACCTTCTCCCGGGTCTAAGTTACCTCCCCTCTAATTTTCAGCCAAATCGGTCAAGCCGTTTTCATGTTATGTTGTGACAACGGAAAGCAGGTTTCATTTTTATATATATAGATTATTGCTAAAAAAATTATGTGGATGCATATAGAGCAAGGGGCCAACCAAAGAAACAATGGATGGATTGTGTGAAATTCAATACTCTAGAAAGAATGTTACTTGTGAGATGATGGCAGATAGAAGAGTATGGAAGGAGAAAACATGCTGCGCCGACCACAAACAAAATTGTGATGAGGGCAGGAGAATCATGAAAGTATTGCGATAAATAATGATTCAATTGATATTATTGTATTTACATTGATTTTAGGTGCATAAAGAAGAAAGAAGAAAAGAAATATATATTGACACAACACAAAAAAAAAACAGCATAAAAATATTTAAATAAAACTACTTTTACGGATTTTATCGCGGTTATATTAATATTATTTAATCCCGACGTTTCGGATCTTTTCCAGTCTGCCCGTGACCATGGATGCTGTAAAGGATCCGAAACGTCGGGATTAAATAATATTAATATAACCGCGATAAAATCCGTAAAAGTAGTTTTATTTAAATGTCTAATATTCGCGTAAGTGTCAGAAATCAATAGCATAAAAATACAGAAAACAAGAGGTTGCACCAAATAGGCCCTGTTCAGCATTATGCCAGACAGCTAGTGCCTGATGCTGGTTTTCAACTAGACCTATGAGTAGTTGTACATTTTAATTTTAAACTAAGTTCTTATCTAAAAAGTTGTATCAAGATTATTATCTTTAGATAAGTGCCTATTCAAATGGAGTTTAGACCACATTAGAAAAAAAAAAATAATAACCTTACTTGGAAATTAAATCTAAAACCTCTTGCTTAACAGTAACTAACTAAACAATACTGTACTATAAATTTAGTTTATATACTATAAACTTTCATATTACTATTTTTAACTCATAATAACATAAAACCTCTTTAGAAAGGTCAAAAGGGGTCATTAATCTGGCCAGACAAGTTTTAATGAGCTAAACACAACAGTCAATAAGAATTATAAAATTAGAATAAGTTAATAACCCAAAAAATAATTAAGTATTCAGTTATTTTCGACTAAACAAGTAAATATGAATTAAAATATTAATAAATTAGAATGCAATCGATCGAATTTGCATGAATTTGGCGGCAAATGATTTCCTGACAATGTCATTGGGGCATTGTCCCATAGCTGCAGCAGAATTTATAATGTACAAATCCAATAAGGTTCTGATTAGTGTTTTCTCGTTAAAATAACTACTTTTTAGTGTAAAATAAGATACAGGAACAATAATCTCACCAAATCACAGTCCGGAACACGTATTTATTACACAGGAATTGCAATATTGTCGCATAAATTAGAAGCTCTATAATTCTTTCAATATCACTACACGGAACTACTGACGTATTCACTTTCAAGGACGAAAGGATACGCGGATGTCCTTCAAAATGCGCACAAAACACAAAAATAGTATAAAACACACGTTTCCTATGTAAATGATTTAGGAAATTAGCAATATAGAATTCGCAATGTTCAAAATATGTCCGCCATGTTGACAGAGCACTTCGATTTGTTTTGACGGAGTCTTGACCTTTCCGATTGTACGTCCTGTATGTTATGCAACCAAAATGCGATGGTCGCTGCAATCTACGGCGGTCTACTACTGATAGGTGACTATTGAATTTGGACGGGTAATAGGACCACCGAAATAATCCGACCACAGAAAATATTGAACTTTATCGAATAATGAGAAATAAAGATTCAAGATATACTATAAAATAAGAATCTTATAAGTTTAGATTTACCTATAAACTAGAACCAATTTCTTTACCAAAAATGTCATTTAAGTTCAAGATTTTTGCAATAGATTTGCTCACCGAAAACCAGTCCTATTTCAGGGAAATAAGGTTCAAAAACATTGCAAGGATTCACATTAGCCACCGGAAACGTCACATTCCCAAATGATTGTTATCACGAAAAAATAAATCAATATTAGACTAACCTGGGAATAGTTACGCATTTCGTATGACTATTTTGGCTTGATATCGCCTTTTCCAATTCTTCGAGAGCTCCGCTTTTCTTTAATTTCTTAACTAAACTCTTCACTGCCTTCTCAGACCATTTATCTTCGGCAGCAGATGAACCCTCAGGGCCCTTTTTCCACCCTAACAGCCGTTTCACGACCGGTGGAGTTAAGGGAAACATGCCGCGACACTTCAGTCACTAAGTCATTAAAATAAACAAAGTATCATTTGCATGGGAAATTATATATTCGCGCACAATTATTATGTTCCGTATTTAGATACAACTCTCGGCCATATTGCGAATGGGAATGACAGTTCACTTGTCAATCAACAAATCAAAGAATTCCGTCTCTGTCGCATCCCGGCTTATTTGCTAGGAATTTCACATAACACAGACCTTGGTGGCACTAATTTAGGACTGTTAAATATGCCAATTTCACTTATTTATAATGTCTACTACTTGATTTATAACATATCATTTGAATTATTTATCAATTTCGAATAAATATACACGACCCTGTCTCTTTCTCACATAATTATTTTTAATACAAACAAAGGGCGTTTCCATAAACAATTTTAATCAGCCAAATGTGCGAAAATTTACAATTAATCTTCTTTGTGTATTTTCCTGTTATACAATTACATTAAATAGAAACTATTCTTACCAAACAATCAATATTATTAGATACAATAAACAGCAAATTGCATTTATTCAGAAAACTCATACAAACTTCAAGTAATTCTTTGAAATATATTCACATTTTCACCACATTTCTATAATTTTTAACAATGCACATTTTTAAAATGACATAAAAAATCCCGTATTATTGTAGGCTATTTTATTTTAAATTATTTATTTTGCACTGCACTTTCAAGAAAAATGGATACATTGCTGTTCACCACAACTCTCTTTCGATGCTCTTTCGAAGCAGTAATCTACATCAAAAATTACAATTTGACAAAAAGTACACCAAAATTGTCTTTGGTTTGGATCGGATTGTTTTTGTTTTGAACTTTTCAAATTTGACACAAATGGCGAGAAAAATAATGTTTCAATTGTTATTTTTCTAAAGAAGTGCCAGTTGTTCAAAGAAAGTGAGGATTTTTGTGCTGAATAAGGCGAATTGGTAAGATATCTGTCGATGGTTGTGATATAATTTTATTCTAATACCTTTTTGTGGTCCAATTTATCGAAAAAAGTGTGCCGGTAATATATTGTCACTGGCCATTTGAATTTATTTTATTTGGTGGCCAGTGTCAGTTTTCATACTCCCGCTTTGGTTTTTAATGGCTAGGCTGGAAATTATAATTTAGAGTAAAGATAAATAAATAAACTACTTTACGAAAACTTTTATTTTCGAAATTAAAAGAAATATTTCCCAATTTCATTTTCAGTCTGATACATTCAATTTATTTTAAGACTATTTCTAATGGAATTTATTTTGTGAATATTTAGATTTTTCTCTGTCTCTTATCTAATAAAATACATTAAATATATTCTTCTAATATTGTTTTTTATCTCACTGGATAGGGATTTATTTGTTTAGGGTACATGAAATATATTTTTTAAAAAGAATGCTTACAAAAGCTACACTTGCTGAAATACTTATATCTAAAGATTTTCCTAGGAAAATTGCTTCAACAAATTACAAAGGATAATTTTATGTATATTGTAGAGCTCTAATATTCTTAATAATATGTATTTTAAATGACTTCATATTGATGGTTTCATATTAATTTTGCCACTACCCAGTTTTCTGTGCAGAAAGTAGTACAAGGTATATTACAATCAGGATAGGAATTATTCTCTCTTTCCATGGCATTTTAATTTCATTCTACCATCATCTGCCTGGGGCCCGATTCTCCTAAGTTGATAATGTCAAAATCGAATAGAAATTGAATCGCAATATGATCACAATAGCAGTTTTAACCATATCGGGCATTCTGCTACTAATATAAGACCAATCGTATTCCAACAACATTTTCGTTTGCAATCAGTCTGCTATTTTGGTGATTTTGGTCTATACGGTAGTTTGCTCTACAATCATATTGCAATCGTAAATCATTTGCAGACAAAATGATTCATTATTGAATGACAGAAAAGGATAAAAATATTTATTTCAAAGAAAAAATAGCAGAATGCCACATACGCTTCAATTGTAATTGAGTCGGGATCGGATCTCAGTTGAATGTGAATTGTATGACGCTTAACTAAAATTAGGAGAATCAGGCCCCTGGTCTTCGCAAACTATGTTGAGGTTGCTTACAGTCTTACCTGGATGCATCTAAATGACTGCCTATCAAACCTATTCAATCCAGTTACATGGGCAACATTTAGCATTTTCATTATAAACCAGATAACATAAACAGTCCACTGGGTCGAAAAGTGCTGGAGTGGAGACCACGGTCTAGCAAGCGCAGCGTAGGACGTCCACCAACAAGGTGGACAGACAACCTTATAAAGGTCGCCGGAAGACGCTGGATGTAGGTCGCCTCCAACAGGTATCTGTAGAGATCTAAGGGGGAGGCCTATGTTCAGCAGTGGATGTCCTATGGCTAAGATGGTGATGATGATGATGATGATGATGATAATGAAACAGTCCACCTCTCATCATAAAAAGTAGCCACTTTAAAATCTGCCATAAGCAAACAGTGTTTATGTACATTAACGAACAAGTATAGCTCACCTTTCATGAATTAAAACATTCTATAAAACTTAACTACTTGAAACCAGTCTTAACAAGGGGTATCGGGATGTCCTGGTAAGTGGGTTATGGTGGGTAGCCAGTCACTTCATGTAAAACAGTGGTACTCAGCTGCATCTGGTTAGACTGGAAGCCAACCTCAACATAGTTGGGAAAAGGCTCGGCAGATGATGATGATGATGACTGAAACCTATTCTCTGTGTGCAGCGAGTGCAGCCACCTTTTACTATTAGCTTTTTGTTGTAGTGAAAATGG
Organism: Helicoverpa assulta; assembly: GCA_963856015.1. Taxonomy (NCBI): domain Eukaryota; kingdom Metazoa; phylum Arthropoda; class Insecta; order Lepidoptera; family Noctuidae; genus Helicoverpa; species Helicoverpa assulta. Next base: position 5,582,384 of record CAWLCW010000022.1, read on the forward strand.
CAGAAACGCAGCCCCCTCTGATTCTCTGCATGGAGAATGCAACAGGAGAAGAAGTAGCTCTCAGGGTGGAGCCTGATGATAACTTCCAGATGTTCTTAGATAGAGCTCGGTAAGTCAGTTAACAAAACACACGGATTCTATGGTGTATGTGGGTTTCAGAGAAGTTTAGCTTTATGAAAAGACATTTTTTTTTTAATTTTAGTTGATAGTAATTTTTAAATGTTTTCCAACCTTACTCAAAACTGTCTGACATGAACATGGTAGGAAAAATATTTATGTATTTTTCTGTTTAGGAGGACGTCACGCATTTGGCTTGTCTACAGCCATACCTAATAGAATCATTGCTGTTCTATTTCATAGTTTTGCAGGGTGTAGTTGTAAAAACTCAACGAGCACGAGTATGCTCATGTTTGCGCCCGTGGACCATATCTATTCCTCACATTCGCCACCCTCTGACACCTAAAAGGTTTTTTTTGCTTAGTATCTCGCGCGTTGTTTCACGACTACAAAAAGTTTGGCGAGAACTGGAACAAGCTATCGATAATTTTTGGGAGATCATTGTATTTCGTAATCAAAATTCGTGAACTTACTTCTGAATGAAGTACTTTCATTACAGGGGACTCCTAGGCTTCGAAGTCGACTTAAACTCCATTACCCGAAACCAGCCAGTTTCGCTATCCGAAAACATATACCAATTCCTATTAAATACGGAACAAAATTTACAAGCGGACGACCTCACGCAAAACTTTGATCAAATGTTGGACACCAATGACGGGGCCAACGATTTGGTCTATATATTGGACGATGGCACTCAGATTAGGGCATCACAAATACATTTTGACAATGATGATCCCTTAATAGATTTAACAGCTGAAAAAATACCCTTTGTAAAGTACGCCGATGATGTTAATGATCCTGAAATAGATACAATACATGCGGAAACCAAGAAAATTAATATTATCGAAAGTCCTGTTTCAAGATGGTCCAGCAAAAATTCTAGTCCCAAATGCAGTTTTGTTAATTCTTTACCCTTTAAACTAGTTTGCAATAACACATCGGGTTTCGAAGCTCAGTTCACTAAATATTTAGAAGCTAACAATTCTAAAACGTACGCGACTTTGAACCCTGTAACTAGTCGAAATAAGTCTCCAAAGAGCTTGATCAAGGATAATTTTAAGAACTATGATGATAGTTACCAGAGGAATGATAATTTGGCCTATACTAGAGAGGAGATTTTGAACATGTTTAAGGACTCTCCAATGACGTCTTTGCCTTATGACCAAGGGTACAGCGAGAGAAGACATGTTAGGAAGACTGATCCTTCTAGACTCGTGCATAAGAGTTGGACTAAACCAATCTCCTATATCGATATCGATGGCGTCCTTATAGGAGAAACAGAGAGTCAGATATGTTTCATTTGTGGAAAACATGTCGATAACAGTGTCGATAAACTGTACCTCTTTGATAACGAAGACCAGAGAGTACACAGGTGTTCTCCTCAAAAGAAAATGTCGACACAATTGAAGATTATATGTGAATGCTGTCTTAACGAAAATTTTAAACCTTGCCGGATGAAGAGTGCGAACCAATTTTTGAATCCGGACGAATTTCTGGTCATACGTAACAATCAGCAGTATATATTTCAGAAGGTTAAAAATTTCAATTTCACCCATTTAGGGAAACATAAAGATATGATGAGTAAACAGGATTCCAAGTTAGACAAGGAAGAATTCGTGAAAGTCGAAATTGGTTCTGACGGTGAGATTATAACCAAACCTATAGACAATGATCCGAGGTCTGATGATGTCATAGTTGTGAAAGATGAGAAGAAGGACGGTAGTTCGAGTGATGTAGAGATTGTCGAACCGGAACCGGAGATAGATAATATCATAGACAATCTGGAAGAGGCTGATGAGGAAGTGAAGGAGTTTTTGGGGAAATATCAGTGTGATAATAGTGAAGTTACTGAGTTAAAATGCAGGTAATTGTAAAATTAAGTAACTTTTTAGGGTTCCGTACCCAAAGGGTAAAACGGGACCCTATTGTTTTCGCTCCTCTGTCCGTCCGTTCGTCCGTCCGTCTGTCACCAGGCTATATCTCATGAACCATGATAGTCAGAGAGCTGAAATTTTCACGGATGATGTATTTCTGTTGCCGCTATAACAACAAATACTGAAAACTAGAATAAAATAAATATTTTGGGGAACTTCCATACAACAAACGTGATTTTTTTGCTCATTTTTGCTCTGGTACGGAACCCTTCGTGCGCGAGTCCAACTCGCACTTGGCCAGTTTTTCTATAATCCTCCTGCCCTTATCCCAATTTTTAATTGTGGTCGGCGCGACGCAACTTCTTCCATACTTACTAATTACATTCTCTGTCTCCCATTCTCGAAATAGTTACACAGGTACTGTAGAGCCTGAGAAAGGACATCGTCAAATTTTTATCCAGCTGTGGGAAGTAGTTCCATTAGGCCACAGATATAATCGCAGGCGGCGTGCACTTGGAGAGGCCTATGTCCAGCAGTGGACTGCGATAGGCTGATGATGATGATGATAATCGCAGGAGACATTAAGTATTTTATATAAACTGTCATGACTTAGCTCTCAATTGGTTCGATACAACATAGAGGGAGTTATTCTCCTTTAATTTAAATATCATTGTTGCCAGATTTTGCGAGCAAATATTCCCGGATTTGTCGGAAGTGCTGGTTCACTGTGAAACACATAAACATGACTTGGAAGATGGCGATGTTTTCCCATGCCCACTGTGTTACTATGGTATGTAGTTTTGAAAACAAGATTCTGCTAGATTTGACCCCATTACGTTAAAAAAATATTTCAATGCAGTAGACCATCGGTCATCCGGCCTAATCCATCGGACCTGTACACAGATAAAAGAGAATGTGTGTTTTTAAAGAATTATTTTTTTATATTTAAAAATATCGAGAGTTAGTTATCTAGATTTAGACTTTTTAAAAGTATTATAAAGTTCATGAACTGATAAACACACTTATTTATAAGAAGTATGCACTCTTTATTCAGTGTTATTCGTATTACAGGCTACGCAAATTTAAAATGGCTGAAAGGTCACCTGAAGGCAGCTCACGAGAAATCCGAATCCAATAATAAATTAAAAGATGAAAATGAACCAATGAAACAAGAAAATAAAGGTAAAACTTATTTACTTTATACAAAAATGTATTATCTATAAAACCATTTTTTGCGCAATTCTATCACATTGCGCAAACATTTAGCGCATTGCGCAAAGTTGCTCAAAAAGCTGTTTGAATACGAGTGAATTTTCTCAACCTCAAGTCAAGTCAAGTCTGGATTAAATGTCCTAAATTATTCCTAAGTACTATAATGCCATAATATTTTAGATGAACAGGAGACATCGCCTAAAAGGTCGTCCCCCATAGCTAATCGTACTAGAAGTTCAAGCAAGAAAGGAGATGGTGATAGAAAAGGTATTTATAATCAGTATCTAACATTTTTAGGTAGAAAATACTTCATAATGTTTTCAGTCTCCATGGTTCTTGGTAAAAAAAATTGATAACCAGAGTTTCTTATTGTCATTAAGGGCTTATGCACACCGCGTTTTTTTAATGCGCCATCGAAACGTGTTTCTGGGTAGACTTTTGAACACTTAAATAAAATCAAACGAGTTTGTAGCGATTAAAATGTGATGCAAACGCGAGTGTACAGGTCCAAAATTATTTTACACGGGAATTAAGCTGCTAGGTACTTTTAGTATTTACATCATACCCAGTAGATACTATTTAGTGATCATCATCTTCCGAGCCTTTTTCCCAACTATGTTGGGGTCGGCTTCCAGTCTAACCGGATTCAGCTGAGTACCAGTGCTTTTCAAGAAGCGACTGCCTATCTGACCTTCTCAACCCAGTTACCCGGGCAACCCAGTACCCCTTGGTTAGACTGGTGTCAGACTTACTGGCTTCTGACTACCCGTAACGACTGTCAAGGATGTTCAATGACAGCCGGGACCTACAGTTTAACGTGCCATCCGAAACACAGTCATTGGTGTCTAAGATATACTTAGAAAGTACATACAAACTTAGAAAAGTTGCATTGGTACTTGCCTGACCTGGAATCGCACCCGCGCCCTCATACTTAAGAGGTTGGTTCTTTGCCCACTAGGCCACCACGACTTTTGGTAATAATAATAATATATCAACAAAATTTTAGATGACGAAGATTCAGAAGAAAAGAATGAACCTAGTAAAGATGCGGTTAGTTTCGTTAAAAATATCAAAACAGATCAAGATTTAATATTTTTAATCATTTTACATAGAATACTGAATCGTTTTTATTTAATTTCATGCTCATGAAATCCATTTATTTTCATACTATGTTTAAAATTTCATTTTAGACTATTCTCATTCACTTCTCTTTTATACTCACTCACTATCATATAGTTCATAGTTATACCCATAAGAAGACATCATCCTCATCCTGCGAGCCTTTTCCCAACTATGTTGGGGTCGGCTTCCAGTCTAACCGGATGTAGCTGAGTTATACCTATCTGTAGAGATTTCTACTATATTCTAGTATGTTTTTTCACACTTCTCTTAGGCCCAAATTCACCGACAACATTGACAGCAGCTTTTTAAAACAACCATACTACATACTATAAATTTTCACGATCAAAATTCAAAGTGAACAGTTGTTTTAAGCAAAACAGACGTTTATATTGTCAGTGAAAAGGGCATACTTTGTGTATAATCTTCAAAATATCACATATTTAAAATAAAAAATATGTACCCAAACAGCCAAAGCCACCCATCATAAAAACTGAAGTTAAGCAGGAATGTGTAGACAGTAGTGAGGATGAGATCTGGATCGTTCAAACGGCTGACGTGGAAGCAACGCAAGAGTTGCAGAAATTACTCTGTGTTGCCAAGGTAAATAATAGAAGCCCTTATCATAATATATAAGGTGCTTTAATATTATCTGCCAGGACTTGAATGGAGGGTAGTATTGCGTTTATAGATTACAATAGTAAAGATAAATAATTGATTATTTGTCATATTTTTTTTTCACATAAAAAATACGTATAAATTTGACTTAATTTATTAGTTTAAAACCATCCAGTAGAGTTGCGCGTTGCCACTCTTGCAGAACAGATAGAAAGAGATAGCAGTGGTTTTCACTGACGAAGCGACACTACGCGCGTAATTTGTGAACCACGTTATGCAGAGTTGAGCCAATGTTAATTTAACTTGTTTACTGTCTCAAATTGAATTGACTGTTCCGGGGAACGAAATTTCTTCACTATTGTAATCTATAAACGCAATACTACCCCCCATTCAAGTCCTGGCAGGTAATATTAAAGCACCTTATATCTATATTTTTACTTAGATTTTTTGTTGTCCGAAATAAATGGATTTGAATTTATTTGTTTATTGTAATAACTTTTAGGGCAAAGAAGACGGAGAAGAGGGCGAAAATCCGAAGACACACAAATGCTTTAATTGCAGGTATGTAATTTCGGAATGAGGATCATATTGGCAGGAAGGTGTTGAGTATGACCCCAGCGGGTCCCAGCAGGGCAAAGACCTGCCGGGGCTGCGGGATTATTCGCGCGAGTTACCGCGGCTATGGCACATAAAGGGCTTAAGAAGGAACATGGCGGGTTTTAGTCAGTAAGAGTCTGAAACTCCCTCCCTCACGCTGCCAGCCACAGTGGGAGGGGATCATTTGATGATTCCCCATCAATAAAAAAAAGATTTGAGTATGAACTTGGATGGATATAAAGGACTAGCTTCTGCCAGCGGTTTCACCCGCATCCCGTGGGAACTACTTCCCGTACCGGGATAAAAAGTAGCCTATAGCCTTCCTCGATAAATGGGCTATCTAACACTGAAAGAAATTTTCAAATCGGATCAGTAGTTCCTGAGATTAGCGCGTTCAAACAAACAAACTCTTCAGCTTTATAATATTAGTATAGATGACGACGACCAAAGAAATAATGGATTGTGTGAAAACGATATGGCTATAAAGAATGTTACTCGTGAGGTAGTTATATTCTAGAATTATGACAAAAATAACTAATTGCCTACTATTACAAATTACCATTTTTTTTTATCCCACAGTCAAATATTCGCTAGTGCAGAAGGTTTGACAAACCATAGATGTCGAAGGCGTGGTCGGAAACGGAAATCTAAAGATCTGGGCAATCTTATTTGTATACCTACAGAAGAAGATTTCTTGAAGGTAAATATTTTTTAATCGCTTGCTTATTTCCGCCGTTTCTTTGCTACAGGATGTATACAACATGTAACGTAATTAACGCACACCCTCAAACACCCTAATTAGAATTTTATGTTATAATCATAATACATACACTGAATTTTTAATTTAACATGTATATGCATTGTTATTTACTAAATTAGTTATACCAATTCTTGGAGAACTTTTTGGTCATACTACTACGCACGCAAATATCGCGCCGCGCGCCGCTCGACTCGACACAACATAACGAAACTACGGAAAAAGCCGACAATGCACGAAGTCTTATTACTTTGAGTTACGGTCTATTTGAATTTGTTTTGACTGTAAAGGGTTAATATGACAATAATTTCCGTAGTTTTAATTATTTTTGGGATAAAAAATTACCTATATTAAAAATGATATAAATCGATTCAGTAAACGATTCTGAACAAACTAATTTCAGGATGTGCGTTAATTAAGTTACATGTTGTATATAGGTACCTGTTTTCTATCTGCGTACAAATATTTCCAAAAGAGAGGTCAACTCTTCTACAACATCCAGAATAAAAAATACATTTCTGGATAGTTTTTTTTATGATTTTTTCTTGGAGCACTTTGAGAAATTATTGAAAATAAAAATTTTGACCTGTAAAAAAATCCCGAATGACCCAGACTATTTCTCTCTTCCATTTGATCCTTATTTAGAGGAACTCCCTGTATATTGACGAGCATGTCCTTAAGTTTTCGAAAATCTGATAATAAATAAATTGTATTGTGTGTAGTAGTTTTGATACCTTTTATGTATTTTTTCTGGCAGAGAGCTCAAGGTCGACCAAGACAAGTAGAATCGTCCATAGACAGCGATCTTCTCGTTATGGTAAGTTTAAAACCACCTGCCTAGCCGTTTCCCTACTTCGCTACCATGTCGAAATCAAATGCTTAACTTTCACAGCGTCCTAGAAAACGCCGCAGCCGGGAACCGACCTCCAACCCTCAAGTGGTTACATGTCATAATTGTAATGAGTCATTCACTTCGAAAGTTAGACTTAAGTTTCATATGTAAGTATATTTTAAGTTCTTTATCTAAGTTATAGATTTTGCCCGCGGTTTCACCCACCTCTTAGGAGAACTACTTCCCGCACCCTGATAAATCTATCTATATAAATAAAAATGAATTGTTGTTCGTTAGTCTGATTAAAACTCGAGAACGGCTGGGCCGATTGAGCTGATTTTGGTGTTAAAATGTTTGTAGAGGTCCAGGGAAGGTTTAAACCATACGAAGTTCGCGGGATCAGCTAGTTGTGAATAATTATGTGCTTTTTCAGGCTTTTGTACTTATAAAATTACATCAAAACGTGTTTCAGTAGTTTTTGCTTTATAGTGGCCCAGACATACAAGAGGTACTTTTGCATTTTATCAGAATAGTAAGGATTATAATGCTGAAGAGTTTGCTTGCTTGGGTTCGCTTATCTGAGACACTCTTGGTCCAATTCCTTTCAAGTCCCATTTATCGAAGAAATCAATCGGTTTATTCGAGTGCGCGAAAAAGTTCCCACGCATATAATTTTTTTTTTTTTTTTTTTTTTTTTATTTTTTTTTTAGCGACGTAAAATCATCAAATGACCCCTCCCGCTGTGGGTTAGCAGCGGTGACTAAAATCGTCGTGTTCCGTCATAGGCCTTTTATGTACCAGGGCCGCGGTATCTCTTTCGAACAACCCGCAGCCCCGGCAGGCCTTGGCCCTGCTGGGCCCCGCTGGGGTTGCTGACATCTCTTTGAGGAGCGCGTGGAACAACGCGCGCCGTCGACACGGGTCTGTCGTCTAGAAAGACAGAGGGACGATCGAGTAGAAACCAGCACTTCAATAACAGTGGATTCCTATAACCTATCTATATCGGGTGTGTCGTTCACAATCACATTAAATTAAATGCGCTAATATACTGGTATAGTAATATATGTCGATTAACACAAAGAAAAAAGAAAAATAAGTAAAAATAAAAAAATGAATTTTTCAAACAAAGTAAATAGAATAAAAATGTGCGAAGATTAGAACACCATATAAAAGTCAGTCATTACAAACAACTGAAATTCTCCCTTGAAAACTGACAGCTGTCAACTGTTTAAAACATTCGATACTCCTAACTTTATCTCTGCTTTACACATTTGTAAATTCTAAAAACGGAAAACCACTGAATGGATTAGGTTATGTTTTTTTTACAATTCGCCACAGAATATCATAAAGTACCTATATGCGATAGGATTTAATGTGATTGTGAACGACACACCCTGTATATATCCATTGATAAACAATGTTAAACATTGGCATATCCAAAAATTCCCCATCTGCAAATTCGACCTTTAATGCGGTTTTGGGTGAACGATGGATTGGGTTTCAAAAGTTCTTCACGGATGCTTCCAAATCAAATGGTGGCTGTACTGGAGCTGCGGTTTACTATCAGAACTCTAAAATAATTTTGAAATTCAGATGTCCGAAGGAGTCTTCTGTATTTACAGGCGAGTGTGTGGCACTATTGGAAGCTTGTCGTTTTATAGAGTCCCATGAGATTAGCTATGGAGTTATCTTTACTGACTCCCTTAGCTGTCTCCAAGCCCTATCCCAGAATCCCTTTAGAACTAAACTCCATTGTCCTATTGTCCTGGATATTAAAAAGTCCCTTTTCTCCTGCACTAGGCAAGAGAAAGAAGTACACCTAGTCTGGATTCCTAGCCACTGCGGTATAGTGGGAAATGAATGTGCCGATGCATTGGCCAAAGATGCGTGTTCATCTGAGTCCGCTGACCTTGCACACTTCTCCCTTCAAGGGCATGACCTGCTAAACCTCCCTAAATTGAGTCTTGAGACCTCGTGGCAGGAATTGTGGAACATCTCCAGCAAAAAGAAGGGTAGCTCTTATTTCGCCATTCAACCGGTTGTAAAACCAAAACCGTGGTTTTCAAATTTCAAAAAATACCTTAAACGGGTAATTTCAGTCCTGTGCAGAATACGGTTAGGTCTCTGTTGCACACCGGTCTTTCTGCGCAAAATTCGGGTGCAGGATTCATCCCTCTGCGAGTGTGGACTGGATGAAGGTACCCTGGACCATATATTTTTTGACTGTCCTATCAACTCATCCTTTGATTTATATGGTCGTCTCCAAAAACTTAAAATTCCTCTCCCGACTAATTTCCGTTCCCTCCTATCCCACTCCTGTCCAGAACTGCTCCAGATGCTGTTGATGTTTATACATCAAAACAATATTAAATTATAAACTGTGGCCTATATTTAGGCCACAGTTTGTATGGTTGTGGTATATATTATGTGTTATGTGTTACTAACATTTTGTTGTTATTTTTAAATATGTAAATGTATTTTTGTTTGTTTCAGTGCCGTCCTACTAACACATTAAGTTACACAAGATCGGCCACAGCACCATCTTAAATCAATATATATATATTTATTTTTTTAATTTATTTTAATTAAAAGCACTTCTTGCTTCTCATCCCACTTGTCATTGGCAGAATCGTCGAAGTTGACATCGACACGGATTGCCATATACAAAAATAGAATAGAATAGAACTTTATCTCTGCTTTACACATTTGTAAATTCTAAAAACGGAAAACCACTGAATGGATTAGGTTATGTTTTTTTTACAATTCGCCACAGAATATCATAAAGTACCTATATGCGATAGGATTTAATGTGATTGTGAACGACACACCCTGTATATATCCATTGATCTGCAATCAACGGACAGATAGCTTATACAAATCCGCAATAAACCCCAATTCCTTCTACAGGCAGTTCCACGAATCCACAAACCTGATACGTCCGGACGGGCGCTACACTTGCACCGAGTGTTCAGGAACCACCTTCTCCACGGAGACGGAGCTGTTCGACCACGTGCACTTCCAGCATGACAAGCACAAGCGCTGGCAGTGCCCCGTCGACGGCTGCGGGAAGACCTTCTTCCTCAGGTCAGGTCACTGCTTAATCATTAGGGTGCTGTTCTAGCGGTTCTTAGATAAACAAACTTTGGACGAGCATGGAGTTACACATTTACAGAATATTCATATTTACATACATTTGTATATAAAGTGTGTCGTACCTAATCACATTAAATTAAATACATGTCGGTTAGCACAAAGAAAAAAATAAAATACGTAAAAATAAAAAAAAAATTAAACAAAGTTAATAGACGTAAAAATGTGTCAGAATTAGTACACCATATAAGTGACAGTCATTGCAAACAACGGAAATTCTCCCTTGAAAACTGACAGCTGTCAACTGGTCAAATATTAAATACTCCTAACTTTATCTCTGATTTACACATGATGTTGTAAATTATGAAAACGAAAATTGACTCCTGTGGCTAAACCACTGAATGGATTAGGTTATTTTTTTTACAATTCGCCAAAGAATATCATAAAGTATATGTGACAGGATTTAATGTGATTAGGTACGACACACCCGATATTTATATTTGTTCTACAGGGCGACTCTAACGAAACACAGTCGCACTCACACAGACACGCGTCGCTACGTGTGCGTCACGTGCGACAAGCGGTTCTTAGACAAACAGACTTTGGACGAGCATGGAGTCACTCATTTACAGGTAAGATAATCGGTGAACATACATAAAAAATCTATACTAATATTATAAAGCTGAAGAGTTTGTTTGTTTGTTTGTTTGAACGCGCTAATCTCAGCAACTACTGGTCCGATTTGAACAATTCTTTCGGTGATAGATAGCCCATTTATCGAGGAAGGCCATAGGCTACTTTTTATCCGGGTTCGTGCAGAGGTTCCCACGGGATGCGGGTGAAACCGCAGACAGAAGCTGGTAAAAAAATAAATAAAAAAAAGATCCCGACAAATTGAGAACCTCCTCGTTTTTGGGAAGTCGGTTAAAAATAATAAAACTCATCCGTCGTACCAATACCGTAAGTCCCTATTAGTTTAGAAAGAAATTGAAAATGTAATTTTGGGACTATTGTAAAAGTATTGCTCTATGAGTCAAAGTCAAGTTTAGCCATCTTTGCTTACGATAAATAGTTCGTTTTTAGAGTTTTTATCGTAAATTAGAAATCGATTTTGTTTTGGAAGATTTGATTTTCTTTCGTATTTTGGGCACGAATTTTAACAACCATTGTACAAATTGTATTAATTTTGAAGCCGATATTTCAAGTAAAATTTTTAGGGCTTAGTTCCTCAATAAGAATTGTTTGCGTTCCCAGATCAAACCCTTCCAATGCCACATATGCCTAAAGCAGTTGACCCGTCGCTCTCGCCTCCGAATGCACGTGAGAGCACACGAAGAGGAACTGGCTCCAACACTGGTGCGAGTCTGTGCTGTGTGCACTAGAGCCTTCAGAGACCATCGTCATGCACAGGTTAACTCATCCTCCGAGCCTTTTTTCCAACTATGTTGCTTCCAGATGTGATGTTGATGTGATGTGATGTTGATGTCAACTATGTTAGGCTTCCAGCCTAACCCATGCACAGCTACTCCTAAGCCATGCACAGGTTAACTAATAAACTATATTGTGTCAATAAAAATATTCTCATTCTCCTCCACGACCTCAAAACTGTATTTGATTATTGAATTTGCGAAAATATAAACTCAATATGTTTATCCATTCTCAAATTAATAAGAGAGAGTAGCCCACTACTGTCATTCGTGTAAGATGACATGCCGCGTATGTGTGTGCAACCCCCCGCTGTACATTATCAAACTCAAGCTCAAAATCGTTTATTCATATTAGCCTGATAAATCAGCACTTTGCAATCTTCAAAAACAAAAGACAACCCCCAGAGCCCTTCACCACTTCCTATATGTTTTTGCTAGAAAGAAAAAGTGGTTCAACAAACACCCCAGCAGTTACGAATTTGCCAAACTATATATCTCATTTTCAACCCCCTTTATCGTGCTAAAAGCCCCTAAATTAATGATAGATAATAAAAAAAACCTTTATAATTATTTTGCTCAAACAAGCGGTCTCTCTTCTATCCATATAATACAGGAGCATGCTACAAAATCAACGGAATGCATAGAGGCGTTTGCCAATGAGCTGAAGGAGGAAGCCGAAGAGATGACCGTCCAGCTGTCTCCCACCAGCGGCCTTGTAAGACATACTGTGCAAATTGTTGGTAAGTTCATATTTGTTATATATACCTGTAATTTATTTGTAAATACATAGTATGTTTTCTATGACCGAAATTCACCAACAGCCGTTTATGTACTCGGTAGCTTAAACGACAACCGTTTTATTTTCAACAGATGTGTTTTCCTTTATCGCTGTTTTATATTGTTGGTGATAAAAAAAATTGTGTAAATAGATTTTATCCTGTTAATATTAATTTAGCTTCCACTAGCTGTTTCACCGGCGTTCCTTTGAACTACTTTGCGTACCTGGATAGTAAGACCTCCCTCGATGAGTGGGCTGTCTGACTGAAGACTTTTCTGGTATCGGACAAATGTTTATGGCGGTTAAGCAAACAAACTCTTCAGCTTTAACCTCCCCACTCAGAGACATTTAATGGTTACTTAAGCCATTCCTTAGTGAAGGATTTGTATGACATTCCGTCACTAAGGAGTGACTTAAGTAATCATTAAATGTCTCTGAGTGGGGACGTTAGTTTGTAACTCTTTCAAAGTATGTGATATTTTGGTAATACCATTAAATACACTTATCAACATAACATGAAGGCTGCTTTTTATCTATATACATAGGTACATACTGAAATAGTTCCCACATAACACAAGAAACAGCTAGTTTATTTCCATTCTAACTTATTTTCTCAGAGTCTCCGAAACTATCGAAACCAATAAAACGTCAGGTATCGAATGAAGTGGGCGAGCCGCTACTGTCTCAGCTGGCAGACGAAGCCAGGGCGCTCATACGAGTCGTCGAGATCGAGAAGGCGTTCCGATGCGAGTACTGTGAAGAGTTAGTCGCATTTTATTTATCTGTTAGCCACGAGCCCCACATCATCTTAGCCACGAGCCCCTGATCATATAAGCCTCAAGCCCCCCCATCATATTAGCCATCAGCGCCTCATATTAGCCACGAGCCCCTCCATCATGTTAGCCACGAGCTACTCATCATATTAGATACGAGTCCCACATCATATTAGCTGCGAGCCCTCCATTTTGAGAGTAGGTCATCATGATGTTAGCTATGAGCCCCTCAATTTTTGGATTAAGTCGTTATTTTATAAGCCACGAGCCCCTCCATTTTTGAGTCCGTCATCATCATATTAGCCACGAGCTCCTCATCATAGAAGTCACGAGCCCCCTCTATTTTTGAGACCTGGAAGGGCTTTACCTTACGGGTCAGAAGCCAGAAAGTCTGACAACCTATCTAAGCTAGGGACATAGATTTGGCCTTGTAACTGTGTTGATTAGGTCACATAAGCAGTCGCTCCATGTGGCACACTGGTGCTCAGCTGCATCTGGTCAAACTGGAAGCCGGCCACAATAGGTTGAAAAAAAATTGGTTGCCTGTAAAGTCGGTATACGGGCGAAAGTTTTACGTGACAACGACTTTGAGTCTCTCTCGCTCTTAGGCGGGCTAACTGTGCTCGAGTGGAAGGGACGCGTGCCTTTCACTTTTCATGTCTATCTCTCTCTCGCTCTTAGGCGGGCTAACCATGCCCGAGTGGAAGGGACGCGTGCCTCTCACTCGCTCTCATTGTGAGCGCATAACGTGAGCGGAGCGTAACGCAGTTTCTTGAAGTGTCACCCGGCAAACCAATTTATAAGACGTTGTCACGTCAGAAAGGCAAGATAATAATAAAGACACGTTTTCTTCCAGCGTGTTCTACTTAGAAAGCGGATTGAACAGTCACCGCGCGATACACAAGGGTGTGAAGAACCCTTTCACCTGCCACATCTGCAAAGTTAGCTTTGCCACTTATTCTAGGTAAGTTATTTATATTATCCTACTAATGTTATAAATGTCAAAGTTTGTATGTATGTGTGGATATTTGGTCCTCTTTCTCACAAAAACAACCGAATGAATTTTGATGGAGTAATATAGCCTTTAATATTGAAACATTTAATGTATAGGTTACTTTTTATGATGAAGCGGGAAGAAGTAGTTCCTTCGAGAAGCGGGTGTAATCGCTATCAGATGGCACTGTATAAAACAGCAGTTTTACCCGCGGTTCCACCCGCGGTTCCACCCGCGTCCTGAGGGAAATAATTCCCGCATTTGGATAATAGGTACCTCAAGTCCTTTCTCAGAATTATACCTACCAAAATTTATATATGTAAATCAATTTAGTAGTTTCAGCATGAAAGCGCTGCACACACAAAATCCCTCTAGTGTAGACGTGTTTTAACTGAAAATAAAAACGGTGGTAAAATACTATCTTTATAAATGCCTTTCTCCTTTTAGATGTACAACACACAAAACAACCCACGGTTTCTACAAGCGCTCTCTAGCGGACGCTAAGAAACAGGCCGATGGTCTGACGGTCGATACCGACGGCAATCGATCAGCCACCGGCATCCTCGGCTACGGGGACTTTCCCGTGGTCAAGCACTTCTTGTGTGAGGTTGGTACTTTCTATGTCATAGTGGCAGTTTCGTATTAGAGACGTACTTTTTGTGTTCGGTTGGTACTTTTCGTGTTAGGTTGGTACTTTTTATTAAGCAGCATTTGTATTAAGCAGTCACTTTTTGTGCAAGGTCGACACTTCTTTATAAGCAACTTTTCTCAAAAATCATTCTGTATAGGTATTAGTAAAAACTGCATAAAAATCTGGTCAGCTGTTTTTGGCTCATATAAAGTTATAAACGAAACAACCCACGGTTTCTACAAGCGCTCTCTAGCGGACGCTAAGAAACAGGCCGATGGTCTGACGGCCGATACTGACGGCAATCGATCAGCCACCGGCATCCTCGGGTACGGAGACTTTCCCGTGGTCAAGCACTTCTTGTGTGAGGTTGGTACTTTTTGTGTTAGGTTGGTAATTTGTGTGTTAGAGTTGCACTTTGGTGTTAGAGATGTACTTTTGTGTTAGGTTGGTACTTTTTATTAAGCAGCATTTGTATTAAGCAGTCACTTTTTGTGCAAGGTAGACACTTCTTTATAAGCAACTTTTCTCAAAAATCATTCTGTATAGGTATTAGTAAAAACTGCATAAAAATCTGGTCAGCTGTTTTTGGCTCATATAAAGTTATAAACGAAACAACCCACGGTTTTTACAAGCGCTCTCTAGCGGACGCTAAGAAACAGGCCGATGGTCTGACGGCCGATACTGATGGCAATCGATCAGCCGCCGGCATCCTCGGGTACGGAGACTTTCCCGTGGTCAAGCACTTCTTGTGTGAGGTTGGTACTTTCTGTGCTAGTGTGGTACTTTTTGTGTTAGCGTGGTACTTTCGTATTGGAGCCATTTTTATGTGTTAGGTTGGTACCTTTTGTGCTAGCGTGTCACTTTCGTGTTAGGTGGGTACTTTTTTATAAGCCACCTTCCTCATATACTGTGTATTATCTTTGTAAAAAATATCTAGTTAGAAATAACGCACGGTTTCTACGAGCGCTCTCTAGCGGACGCTAAGAAACAGGCCGATGGTCTGACGGCCGATACTGACGGCAATCGATCAGCCACCGGCATCCTCGGGTACGGAGACTTTCCCGTGGTCAAGCACTTCTTGTGTGAGGTTGGTACTTTCTGTGCTAGTGTGGTACTTTTTGTATTAAGTGGCTACTTCCTTTAAAGCCTTCCTCTTTAATTATTCTGGTTATTGGTGAAAACAGCAGTTTTTGGCTATATCTATACTTACTAATATTATAAAGCTGAAGAGTTTGTTTGTTTGTTTGAACGCGCTAATCTCAGGAACTACTGGTCCGATTTGAAAATTTCTTTCAGTGTTAGATAGCCCATTTATCGAGGAAGGCTACTTTTTATCCCGGTACGGGAAGTAGTTCCCACGGGATGCGGGTGAAACCGCTGGCAGAAGCTAGTTTAGATATAAACAAACAACGCATTTGTTTACTAGCGTTCTCTAGCGACCGCTCCTATTTGTGTTAGGTTGGTACTTTTTGTACAAGGTGTGGGTACTTTGCTTCTGCGCCACTTTCCCCAAAAATCATTCTGTATTGGTGAAAACAGCATGAAAATCACGTCAGCTGTTTTTGGTTACTCAGTGATCTTGTGTCTGTCTGTTTGTCTGTTTTAAAAGACACATTTACTCAACAGGATTGCGGTCGATCCTACCTGCACTGGACGTACCTACAAGTGCACAGACGCATGAAACACGCGAACGAGAACTTTCTCTACAAATGTAACCAGTGTGAACTCACCTTTCCTAACAGGTAAATCAAAATACATTTATTTTCAGGCTACATTGGATATAAACCTATTAAACATACGATATGTTACAATATATAAACTTAAATATATGTTAGTATCGCTTAACTATGCACAATGTCACTGCATTCTATATAATTTACTATGTACCTAATATATTAAATGCTTGAGGACAGCCGCCGTGGCCGAAATCGGCCGTGGACGCCATTATAAAGCTGAAGAGTTTGATTGCTTGTTTGACCACGATAATCTCAGGAATTACTGGTTCGATTTGAAACACTCTTTCAATGCTAGAAAGCTCATTAATTGAGCTAAGCCTATCTAGGTTTTAGGTTAGGCGCTCCAGAGGAAATTACCTCCAGCAGCCGGACAAAAAGTAACATATGTCCATTCTCAGACTTCAGAAAAGTTTTTTTTTTTCAAATCGATCCAGCAGTTCCTTAGATAAACGCATTAAAACTAACTCTTCAGCTTCATAAGTATATGTAGATAAACATGTATTTTTTTGTCCACAGTTGGAGTCTAGCGTATCATCGTAAGAAGGTGCACGGGAAGACCGGGCCTGATGACCCCGGAGCCACCAGCAAGATTAGCAAGGATGATTACAGGTACCATTTCTTGGAAATTATATTTATATATGAACTATTATAACTACATATACAGGAATGAATTTTATCCAGTGCGCAAACTTTGTCAACTTATAGTTAAATAAGTTTTATAGATACGTACCTCTATATTTTTATTTTGTCGTGTTTTAGTACAAAAAAGAAAAGTTATTGATATCGAAAGATGTTTATTTTGTAACCGATATTACGGTCACCGTCGTCATAGTAGGCACGGTGGCAACGCGAAACCGGTTTACTGACGCGAGCGTTGCTCGGCGCGCGTAAGAATAGTTAGTATCCATATTTTGCTGATTTTAGGGCGGACAAAAGAATGAAAAAAATTTTTTTACTGATGATGCAGATATGTTCTGTTATTGATTCTGGACCATCAGTTTTTTTTTGTGCACTGCTTAAAATTCATTCCTGTATATAGGGTTACAAGTTTCGCAATATTCTTTAAAAGTGATTAAATCTTTAGCAAAACTTTTTATATAATTTTGTTGGTTTCCTTTTAGCATCATTCTAGACTTTTACTACCTGTACATTTTCCCAACTATGTTCAGCTTCCAGTCTAACGGGACGCAACTGAGTACCAGTGTGCCACAGGAACGACTGCTAATCTGAACTCTTCAACCTAGTTACCCGACCCGATAAATAATTGAAACTGGCATTTGCCGTTTTCGTAAAAAGTTGTGGTGGCCTAGTGGGTAAAGGACCAGCCTCTCAAGTATGAGGGCGCGGGTTCGATCCCAGGTCAGGCAAGTACCAATGCAACTTTTCTAAGTTTGTATGTACTTTCTAAGTATATCTTAGACACCATTGACTGTATTTCGGATGGCACGTTAAACTGTAGGTCCCGGCTGTCATTGAACACCCTTGCCAGTCGTTACGGGTAGTCAGAAGCCAGTAAGTCTGACACCAGTCTAACCAAGGGGTATTGGGTTGCCCGGGTTGAGGTAACTGGGTTGAGGAGGTCAGATAGGCAGTCGCTTCTTGTAAAGCACTGATACTCAGCTGAATCCGGTTAGACTGGAAGCCGACCCCAACATGGTTGGGAAAAAGGCTCAGAGGATGATGATTTGCCGTTTTCGTAACAGTGGTAGCCTAGTGGTTACGGCACCTTCCTCTCAAGTTATTCCTTCTTTGTATGAAAGGAAGCCTATGTCTTTCAGTGATTTCAACTGTTGTAAATTGTAGTTGCAAAGTCAAAGTTTATGTTTTCTAAGGATACCATGTCGCGATTGTAGCGAGGTGCTACCAAATAAAACTGCGCTGTACAAGCATCGGAAGAAAGAGCACAGTGACAATACTATTCGTCCAAGCAGTAAGCCTGGTGAGTTAAGCATAAGAACAATTGAATTTTCATGGATCGTGCAACTAGACTGACCTTTTCCAGTAGCTTTGCATGTCTGAAGTTGGCTACTACAGGAATGAATTTTATCCAGTGCGCAAACTTTGTCAACTCATAGTTAAATAAGTTTTATAGATACGTATATTTTTATTTTGTAGTGTTTTAGTACAAAAAAGAAAAGTTATTGATATCGAAAGATGTTTATTTTGTAACCGATAGTACGGTCACAATCGTCATAGTATGTTTTCTGACGGAGCTCCGCTCGGCGCGCGTAAGTAATAGTTGGTATCCATATTTTGCTGATTTTAGGGCGGACAAAAGAATGAAAAAATTTTTTTTACTGATGATGCAGATATGTTCTGTTAACGATTCTGGACCACCAGTTTTTTTTTGCGCACTGCTTAAAATTCATTCCTGTATAGTAACCTCTTCTTAGAGACCTGTTTCCAATTTAATTTTGGTCGATGCAATAATTTTTCCGCTTCCATTCCTCTCTGTCAACCGTTCTACTAACTTATTCGTATACATGCTCCTTTCTTATTCATGTCTTCTCTCAGACAATCCATCCATCTTTTTTTCAACCTTCCTCTCCCTCTCCATTCATCCACATTCATACTTAAAATGCTTTTTGTGGATCCATCTTTTCATTACATGCCCATACCTATTAGTAACTTCTTATAGCTCTTACTAGCTTCTGCCAGCGGTTTCACCCGCATCCCGTGGGAACTACTTCCCGTACCGGGATAAAAAGTAGCCTATAGCCTTCCTCGATAAATGGGCTATCTAACACTGAAAGAAATTTTCAAATCGGACCAGTAGTTCCTGAGATTAGCGCGTTCAAACAAACAAACAAACAAACTCTTCAGCTTTATAATATTAGTATAGAAGTATAGATTGATTTCTGACACTTACGCTTATATTAGTAACTAGCTTCTGCCAGCGACTTCGTCCGCGTTAGATTCGGACTTTGTGCAAAGAGAGGAAGAAATAATAATCACCAGCCTATCCAATTATCTAAATCTATGCGTTCCTAGCCTATTACTACTTAGCTTTAACCACTAAGGCTGCACACGCGACGGAAGCTTAAAAAATGGAGTAACTTCTCCCGATTTCCCAACATTTCCCATCACTGCTCTGCTCCTATTGATCGTAGCGTGATGAAAAGTATCCTATATCCTGCCCAGGAGTATGAAGAATATTTGTGCCAAGTTTCATTAAAATCCGTCGAGTAGTTTTTGTTTCCATAACGAACATACAGACAGACAGACAGACAGACAGACAGACAGACAGACAGACAGACAGACAGACAGACAAAAATTTTACTGATTGCATTTTTGGCTTCAGTATCGATCACTAATCACCCCCTGATAGATATTTTGGAAATATATTTAATGTACAGAATTGACCTCTCTACAGATTTATTATAAGTATAGATTTAAATAAATCAACTTTTACGGATATTATCGCAGTTATATCATTGTTATTTAATCCCGACGTTTCGGATCCATTACAGCATCCATGGTCACGGGCGATAAAATCCGTAAAAGTAGTTTTATTTAAATGTTCTTAGAGCTCATTTCCCAATTTTTCATGTACTAACGTAAATAAGTAAGATTATCTATAGGTCTATGACTACATAATATATAAATTATAGGCATGTACTCTCACGAGGAGTCTAGCGGCGGTGGCGGGGCCTGCCCTCACTGTCACGCTACCTTCACGCATGCCACTGACCTGCATAAACATGTCAAGTTAGTACTTATGTATATAGGCCCGGTCTTACTGGTTAACGATACAGTGCCAGTTAGCTATCTAATACTTAATGCTATCTGCCAGATATCGCTATCAAAGATCTGTGAAACCAAAAGTTATAGTTTAGCTGTCAGATAAATTCCTGATAGGCTATCAGAGACCTTCCCAGTAACGGCCCTTTCACACGGCAGTCCAGTTTTTTGCAGGATACCGTTTTTTGCAGGATCCCGTTTGATCGCAAAAGATATTATATGCTAGTGTTCACACGAGCAAACCGCATGCAGGATCTTACAAAATGCTGTTCCCGTCGATTTGTGCGATTCGGTTTTGTCACTTGAAAAAGCGGGAATCCTCCCGTTCGTCCAGTAAAAAGCGGGAATCCTGCAAAAACGGACGCTGTGTTCACACGTAGTTCAGTTTTGCAGGATACAGTAAAATGCCGGTCCCGCAAAACTGGACTGCCGTGTGAAAGGGCTGTAACCAGTGAAACTGGTCAATAGTATTTTATTACTTCTGTGTAGGTATATGTCTAGCTGTAGCTGTATAGTAGACTAGCTCTTGCAGGTACATTCACCAGTTTCCACACTCCCGCACATCCTCCTTCCCGCACATGTATAAATAGTAATAGATATTACTATGATTGTACCGCTAACTATCATCAAAATCTATCCAGTAGTTTTGGCGTGAAAGAGGAACAAAATCTAGGTATACTACCATTCAATGGAGGATCCCTGGAATGGATCCCTGGATGGCGTGGAAGAAGATAGAGAAAGACCAAAGGGAGGGCATTTTCATAAGACAGTAGAAAATAAACTTTAACATAGCTGCGCTCCTTTCTATCCACCAAGGAAGCGTTCTGGAGTGAAGATCTATACACTTTCCTCGCTACTTGTCTAGTTTTTAATGTTTTTGTTCAGAGAAGCCCACGGCTCATCTAACACAAGCTGGTCGAACAACAAGCCGGGCCGTCCACACACGTGCCCGGTGTGCGGCCACGGGTTCCGCACGCTCTCCATGCGGAACGAACATCTGCGCGTCCACACGGGTGAACGCCCCTTCCCTTGTGATGTCTGTGGAGTCGCTTTCAGAAGGTATGTTGTATGTAATATTGTGATCATCAGTGTTCTAGCAGCAGTGTCATTATTAATGCCTATTACTTTACCATTTTCAGAGCTTTTAATTTTATTTTGATCTCTAGCGATGGAATGGTTCTTCTATCCACATCGTCATTTAACTTCATTGTAAACATAACATAATCGGCATAACTAACATATCGACACCACTAACATAATCGACACCACTTATACAGGGTTACTGGTAAGTAGACCGTATCCTTTCATGATTATCTTGAAACGGGTTAACTTTTGCCCAGTGTATCCCAGGGTCAAATTTGTCCGTATTGACCTATATTATCACCTCCTGAAAGGATGCAGTCTACTTACCAGTAACCCTTTATACATAAATCGGCACACCTATCATAATCGGCACTTCTAACATAACTAGTACCAATTTCAATTATCAGTACACCTATAACTTAATCGGCAGCACTAACATACTCCATCCGTCTTCAACATTATCGTCAAATTAGTTAGGTCTAATCTAAATGTATCTTAGCTCCAGTGACTGAGTAAATATCTTGAGAAAACCTGGAATACAAATTCTGAAAGCCGCCTTGAGCGCACGTGGTCTCTGACTATCATTCTTTCTCTGTATGAGAAGAGGCCTGCGCCCTGCAGTGGGACAATACCAAGGCTGAAGCTGTATGTTTATCTTTCCTAACTTTAAAAAATATGAGATCTGTAACTGTGCAGGTCCACAGCGATGAGGAACCACCGGCTCATTCACACGGGGGTCCGCGCGTGGGCCTGCGGACGCTGTCCCAAACGGTTTCGCATACGATCCGACTTGCGGACGCATTTGAGACTGAAGCATCCAGCTACTATTGTTGTTGTTGAGGTTAGTGACGTTAAACTATTATTTATGTAGTTTGTATCTTTTTAGGTGGAGTAGTAGTGGGTATAGGTGGCATAGATTTAGATTCCTAATAGGAGGCTGGTGTTTATTATTTCTTCCTCTCTTTGCACAAAGTCTTGAGGTTCTCCGCGGCCGCAGCGGCAGCAGCAGCACAGCACGCAGAACTTGGAAGATGGGATGGCGCAAGAGTATCGACGCAGGTTGCGTCCCATACTAAAGGCCTACCCATCTTCATTATATATTATGTTATATTTTTAATATGACTTTCCTTAACTTTTAGTTGCAAAAACTAGTGGATTTTTAAGGCAGAAGTCCTTCATAATTAATCCATATCATGAGGTTTAATATTTAGTTTATTTTAAGTTTAATGGCAATAACAATAAGCAGGCAGAAGTCGTGGTGGCCTAGTGGGTAAATAACCAACCTCTCAAGTATGAGAGCGCGGGTTCGATTCCAGATCAGGCAAGTACCTAAGTTTGTATGTACTTTCTAAGTATATCTTGACTTAGACACCAATGACTGTGTTTCGGATGGCACGTTAAACTGTAGGTCCCGGCTGTCAATAAACATCCTTGACAGTCGTTACGGGTAGTCAGAAGCCAGTAAGTCTGACACCAGTCTAACCAAGGGGTATTGGGTTGCCCGGGTAACTGGGTTGAGGAGGTCAGATAGGCAGTCTCTTCTTGTAAAGCACTGGTACTCAGCTGAATTCGGTTAGACTGGAAGCTGACCCCAACATAGTTGGGGAAAAGGCTCGGAGGATGGGCAATAACAATAAAAAAAATGAAATTAAATATGTTTGTATTACTTTGCCCAAAAGGTCACGGGCAATATGTATAGTGCCCGGTCAATTTGATTATTTGAATAATTATTATCAAATTGCACTTTCATATTGGGCATTTTTCATAATGACCGGGCATTATGTATACTGCCCAATTTATCACTTGGTCCATAACATATATAAGTCAAGAACAGTTTGACCTATTTGGTCAAAACTGGGACGGGAGGTAGCTTTGAAGCAGGAGGATATCTTTCTATCCCCATCCGTCCCCCGAGACGTGACTGAAACTGCGTAAAACATCTTATTTACCTTCAGAAATTTGTAATGTATGATTTATAGATAGAAGGCCTAAATCCGTCTTCTGAAGATGTGATGAAAACCCTTTCAGAACAGAACGTCCCTCATGACAAGCTCATTGAGATAACTAAGATGTCCTTTGCAAAGGTAGGTAATTTATGCATTATTGCAAACATATAAAAACAGCATTATTTTTTATATTTATTTTATCCTACTACATAGTATGAATTGAACTGTAATTTGATCTGCATAAAACAGAGTGTTGGACATTGAAAAAGAGCGATAAGAGAGCTGAACCGATTAAACTTAAAGTTGGCGAGGAGGTAGCATTGTCCCTGGATATGACGTATGCAGTAGTAAGAATCGTAAAGAATAGCTAGTCTTTAATATAAACTGAGCTTTCTCCTACATAGAACTACTTACTTACCGTACCCGGATGGAGATAAAAAATGTCGGATCGACGTTTACAGACAAATCGGTTCAGCTGTTCTTCAGTTATAAGTAGTGTTATATCTTCTTTTATTTTTATGTTATATTAGTAAAGAGTATACAACCTATAAAAATATTATTTTTCCCCGTCACAAAGGGCACGACAAGCGTGATACCGTCATGCGCCCGCGCGCTGTCGGCGCTGAGCGCGGTGCCGCGGACCCATGTCGCCTGCATCAAGCCCGCGCCCGCTAACATGTGTATGTACTATTTTTATACATATACATTATACTGTTTTGACTAAAGTAACTAGATTGAATTTGTAAAAAAAGTATTTGTCGGATTCGTGCATGGAGGGTTCCTCACCTTTATTTATAAAACCAAGTAAAAACTCGCGCTTGGGGGTCTGCATTCGATGTGTAAAAAAATTATGAAGAATAGCCAACTCAAGATGTAGAATAAATATGGGGGACTATTGGACCCCTTGGCAGTCAGGTAAAAATGGGACTCGATTTATATTAGGATATAGATAGATAGTTCTGTTGCTGCTATATAAACAAAACTTTATTTATATTGTACCTGAAAACAGTATAAAATGATTTATTGGACCTCCCATTTAACAAACTTGATTTCCTCTCTATAAATAACGATACGAAACTCTCCATGCGCTAATCCAACATGCAATTAAACGAAAAACTGGTTTTCAGTGGACGAATTCCAACCCGCTCGTCGTGGTCGCGGTATAGCTAAGAACCCGCGCCGCCCCAAGATACTGCAGCGGGGAGACTCGCAGGATCCTTCTGCTTATCCTATTGTTAGTGGAGAGGTGAGGATGTAGCTGAATGTGTTTATAGATAGTCCATTGCCGTACTAAGACCATAAATAGGATACTCATACTACACCAATATCATGTTAATATTCATCATAACACACCCATTGGCATGGGTGGCGCATTACATCATACCATATCTATACTGCAACCAGACCATGCGCATATCATCTATACTAATATTATAAAGCTGAAGAGTTTGTTTGTTTGTTTGAACGCGCTAATCACAGGAACTACTGGTCCGATTTGAAAATTTATTTCAGTGTTAGATAGCCCATTTATCGAGGAAGGCTATAGGCTACTTTTTATCCCGGTACGGGAAGTAGTTCCCACGGGATGCGGGTGAAACCACTGGCAGAAGCTAGTGGTACCAAATGGCCATAGCCACACCACCATACCATGCCCATACAATACCCATAACATCCACGTATCTATACTAATATTATAAAGCTGAAGAGTTTGTTTGTTTGTTTGAACGCGCTAATCTCAGGAACTACTGGTCCGATTTGAAAATTTCTTTCAGTGTTAGATGGCCCATTTATCGAGGAAGGCTATAGGCTACTTTTTATCCCGGTACGGGAAGTAGTTCCCACGGGATGCGGGTGAAACCGCTGGCAGAAGCTATATAAAATATTGTTCCACTGCACACCTCAATATTACATACCGCCTTAAAGTGTCAACAAGTTGCTTCATCAGGTCTTTATATAGGAGATGAGCACTTGGACCCCACGGCTCAAGAGTTTCTACCCTAAACGGCTCAAAGGTATACCTACCAGGGTGCTACATTTGTGCCGTTTGAGGTTCTCTGCAGCCGCAGCAGCGAAACCAGCACAACATAACATAATGCTGTTTCTTTTTCAGGAGTTATCAGACTTAAACGTGCAGTTACTGCTCCGGGATGGCGTCCTAGTTAACGGTAACCAAATGGTTCAACTGCAACTGGACGACCCCATGCTCATGGAATGAATATAATATGTATAGTAAGTTCAACTCAGTCGTGCGCGCGGCCTTATGTGTGGGTAACCCTTGTACATATACAGTGACTTTGTGTGCGTGACAAGAGGTACAGTCGGGTACAAATACAGTTATTTAGGGGTTGTATACGGGTGTTTAAAGAAAAACAGTTATTACGTAATTTAATGTTTATTTATTTATAATGATTATGAATCGCTACTTGAAAAATCAAATGATGAATTTTCGTAATAAATTCTGAATCTATGTCAAAATGTCTATAGTATTCTTCTTTTTTCTTTTGTACATGTCGACAAGTATTACCCCACATCCCTTCATCAATTTGTCTTAAACGTTCATTTATGAGTTTCATTATTTCCGTCTTATTTTGGTCGAAATTATGCGAAGCAATATATTTTTTTTAAATTCCCCACACATTTTGTTTACATTATTATAAGAGATTATACCTCTTTTTACATTCTTAGTCCACACTTTTATTTATTGTCCGCGTACCCCGAGCTAGAAAATAGGAGTATTTAATTCATCTTAGATATTTCACCTTATTTATTTCTTAGATGCTGTCGATGTGAATTTGAAAAGACGTATGAGAAAATAATGAAAAACTATATTTAATAATAAAAAGCTTTGAATGTTGTTTCATGTTTTAAGACGCTTTACCTAACTCCTTAATAATTTATCCGTGAATAACTAGTATTTTCGTAAACGACTGTACCCATAACAAAAAGCGATAAGAACACGTCATGCTCGGACGACGTCACTGTCACACGAATGAAAGTTGTATATTTACAAGCCAACGCACACATAGGGCCGCGCGCAAATCTGAGTTGAACTATCTACACCTACCTATCCTTTTCCGGTTGTGTAAAGTTGTTCCTCTAGTACGCGGGAAGTAGAAGAGAGTAGCCTTCTACACTAATATTATAAAGAGAAAAAATATTTTTTTTGTCGGTGACCCTAAATGCTCCGAACCAATAATAAAAATACATTACATATCTAGAGGTAGATATGGGACTTTTGAAAATTTTGTCCAGATATGGAAAGTACTTTCAATGTGACGCTTGTGAAACCGCGGCCAACAACTAGTTTTTAATAAAATGTTCTGAGAATTCTCTGTGATGTTATATGTATTCTAAATTTTTTAGTTCCAAATGACGGTTTGATTTCCCAAAATATTCAAATGTAATTATTTTTTAAGTACAATTGTTTAACTCTTAGCTTTAATATATTATTTTTATTTACCTACTTACTAATAAAGGTTTTGATTGTAATATGTTTTTTTTTATTTTACATCCTTGTGTTTTCCTTAGCTGTATGCACTTTGCGATTATCGCACAATCATACATCGTCTATTCGTTCACTCAATACCTACCCTTCATTATTACCATAAGGAACAAAACTGTGGTAATATGCGTATCAATGGAATTAAGAATAACGTGTAATTAAATTAAAACACCGAATACTATTCTTATGTTATTTTATTTCTCGAAATTCATTTTTAATGTACAAGATCTTTAGTTTTTTGGATTCATGCCACATAAACTGTGTTATCTGTCACGCATTGCCAATCCATCAAAAATCTATCGTGACACCCTCATTTTCACCTGCAATATAAACACCCGTTTTTCTTAAAACAACTCTCAACTTAAAAAATTGAATGTGATAAATCATAGTGGGTAGGTAGTTAGTAGCTAGAGGTAACATGCTGCCAGCCTCTTGGGTACGCTCCCAGTCGACAGCGATGGGGATGAATTTTTTGACGCGTTTTAGTTTTAGTTATTTTTGGGGTTCCGTACCCAAAGGGTTAAACGGGACCCTATTGTTTTCGCTCCTCTGTCCGTCCGTCCGTCCTTCCGTCCGTCCGTACGTACGTCTGTCACCAGGCTGTATCTCATGAACCGTGATAGAGAGCTGAAATTTTCACAGATGATGTGTTATGAATAATGGTACAGAACCCTTCGTGCGCGAGTCCGACTCGCACTTGGCCGGTTTTTTGTTTTACTAGGATAGTTTTTATATGTGTTGTAAATATGTAAACAGGGTAAACAGGTAAACAGTTGTTTTAAGAAAACTGATGTTTGTTGTCGGTGAACTTGTACATAAAATCTATGCTTACCCATAATGTGGTCTCCTATGGCCACGTTTATGGGTCTTACGAGAAGATTGCTTATTCCTCTTTCCTGAGGGCCTTCCTGTCTTACGATTATTAGGTTTAGGCCAGTATTTAGGCTGTTTAGGTACATTCTTCTTCACCTTTCCTGATGCTACGGCGTGATAACGAATCATCATTGGAGCAGAAACTACTCCTTCGCTTCTGAAAGCTTCGTTTCTGGAAGCCGGTTTTGAGTGCCTTCTTGGACTAGTTCCAGGTGGTTGTGGGCGTATTGCTGGTGGAAATGCTGGAACCAAGGTATGATCATCATCAGCTGGCTACTGACTTAACTACTTCACAACAATCAGTGTGTATCACAACTGGCTCATTATATGGACAAGGAAATTATTAAAACTGGAATTTTTATTTGGAATCTAAGGCTCAATTACATCGACGATCGATTCTGTGATCGGTCTGTTCTAACAAGATCTTTCTCTCTCCAAGTAAAACCAATGAAAATTAGCCTCGATCTTCACAAATTACATCTCGCAAGTGGGTGAGCCACCCGCTATCGTGAAATAAGATATCTAAGTATGTATTACCTTTACAATCAAATTTGCAAAGCCTGAAAAATGCCTCTAGGCTGTTGCCATCACCTGTAAATACCTTAACGAGCAAATAAATATTTTGAGTGTTGAGTTTGAGTTTTTTGAGGGTACCCTGTAAGTATAATATATAGGTAGGATTTGAACTTACCTCCATGCCGACCATAAAAATCATAGTCATCATTCATTCCTCTATATCCGTATTGAGGATCAGCATCAGCAGCCACGACGGACAGCACACAAAACAAGAATAATATTCCCATAACAATGACGTCACACGGCGCCATATTTGTTTTTATAACCGCCAAACTTCGTATATAATATAATGTAAGTATGTTTGATGCTCTTCCACACAAAAACTATTAGATAGATTTCGATGTAACTGGGCAGTTATACAGCTTATTTATCTGAATTTTATGTAGGGTACTTTTATCCAAGTGCAGGAAGAAGTTTCCCCTTGACACGGGTAAATCGCGGACGAAGTTAGTTCTTAATACTTTTGCAAGTCTATCGTGTTCAAAGCAGAGAGAAATACTGTTGACAATGATGCGCATACTGCGTTATATACTGATAACTATGATTAAAAATAATATCTATTGTTCCATTTTGTATAAATAAATGATACTATTCATGATTGTTTAAATTTTTAATTATGTAACTGATTGCAATTACGGATTGTATAGCTATTTCTGATGTGTCCCTCAAAATAAGTTGTGGGCACTTGCCTGCCTAGATCCAGTATGGGTACGAAAAATATCTATATTGACTTAACTAAATGCATGGTTCAAAGTCAAAGTCAAAGTCAAAGTCAAATCATTTATTTCATTTAGGCTTTCACAAGCACTTATGAACGTCAAAAAATATAAATAAAGTTGATTCTAGTTGCCCATTCCAAAAGTAGCTTCCTATGGAGAAGAACGGGCAAGAAACTCCATGGTTACTCTTTTAAAAATAATAAGTATTACAGTTTGTATGTATTGATACATACTATAATAACATGCGAAGATCATGTAGAATCACAATAGACAAAGAATATGATATTAAAAAAAGGTTAAAATGCTACATGGTGTTCACATTTACAAATGTTTATATTTTTGTACAAAGTTACAAACAAACAATCAAAAGAAGAACACAATTTTACTAGCGGGTGTAATTTTAAATTCGCAATAATTTGATACTGCCAGTGCGTCCTATGGAGCAGGACCAGCATGTTTCCAAGCATTTTTATCTTGAATATAATCTTCTAATTTATAATATGCTTTTTTACAGAGTGTGGCTTTTATATGAATTTTAAACCGCATGTCATTTAGTTCCAGAATGTTGTCTGGTATTTTATTATAACATTTAACACAATATCCCATGAAAGATGTATGTACTTTAGATAGTCTAAACTGCGGGATAGCTATTTTATTTTTATTTCGAGTGTTATAATTATGTCTATCACATATTTTATCAAACAAATGTAGGTTTTTCCTAACATACATGATATTTTCATATATAAATTGGCAAGGCACGGTCATAATATTAATGTTTTTAAACAGTTCCCTAAGAGATTCACGACCACGTAAGTTGTACATAGCTCTGACAGCTCGCTTTTGCAAGATAAATATGCATTCAATGTCAGCAGCTCGTCCCCACAGCAGAATGCCGTACGACATGATGCTGTGGAAGTAACTAAAATATACCAGTCTAGCTGTTTCTACGTCCGCTAGCTGCCTTATCTTTCTAATAGCATAGGCGGCCGAGCTAAGACGACCCGCAAGAGATGTTATGTGGGGTCCCCATTGTAGTTTTTTGTCAAGAGTGATTCCCAGGAAAACTGTCTGATTTATAAATTCTAGTTTTTGACTGTTGAGTATTATGTCACATTCACTACTTTTTACATTTGGCAATGAAAATCGAATGCATTTCGTTTTTTTTTTCATTAAGAGCCAAGTTATTTGCGTTGAACCAATTTTGGACCTGGATAATGGAATTGTTTACGTCGTCTAGGTTACGTCTACGCCGATCAATGTTAAAAATAAGAGAGGTATCATCGGCAAACAACACCATCCTAGGTTGATTATCAAATAGATAGGGCAAATCATTAATATAAACTAAAAAGAGGAACGGACCTAATATGGAACCTTGTGGTACGCCCATTGCCATCATTGAGCCCAGTGAATTTACGCCGTTTACTTGAACTTTAAGTTGCCGATCGTTAAGATACGATTTTAATAACTGCAGGGATGTATCTTTGATTCCGTAATGCTCTAGCTTCCGCAAAAGCGTTTCGTGATTTACACAGTCAAACGCTTTTGAGAGATCGCAGAAAATTCCAATGGAGTCTTCAGCTTCCTCCCAAGCCTTAAAGATGTGCTTGATCAAAGTTACACCAGCATCGGTTGTACAGCGACCTTTGGTGAAACCGTATTGTTCGTTATGAAAGATGAAGTTTTTATTGAAATGGCGCAACATTTGTACAAGCATCAACTTTTCGAATACCTTGCTGAGAACCGGTAAAACAGAAATGGGTCTATAGTTGTTTGATTCTTTGCTATTTCCCGATTTAAATAAAGGTACTACTTTACTGTGTTTCATTAGATCAGGAAACACGCCTTGGTCTACGCTAACATTAAAGATGTAAGCTAAATAGGGTGCAATAGTTTCAATAATTGACCTACACACCTTGACAGACATACCCCAAAGATCTTCTGTTGATTTTATTTTAAGATCTTTAAAGGCCATGTTCATGAGGGAGAACATAGGAAAAGTATACAAGGGACTACCTAGGGTCATATCTACATCATCATCATCATCCTCAGAGCCTTTTCCCAACTATGTTGGGGTCGGCTTCAAGTCTAACCGGATTCAGCTGAGTACCAGTGCTTTACAAGAAGCGACTGGCTATCTGACCTCCTCAACCCAGTTACCCGGGCAACCCAATACCCCTTGGTTAGACTGGTGTCAGACTTACTGGCTTCTGACTACCCGTAACGACTGCCAAGGATGTTCAATGACAGCCGGGACCTACAGTTTAACGTGCCATCCGAAACACAGTCATTGGGGTCATCCAAACTAATATTATAAATGCGAAAGTAACTCTGTCTGTCTGTCTGTCTGTCTTTCTGTCTGTCTGTCTGTCTTTTCTTCACGCCTAAACTACTGAACCGATTTGTGTGAAATTTGGTACAGACATAGTTTGAAACTTGAGAAAGGACATAGGATAGTTTTTATTACAAAAAATAAAAATAAAAAATAAAATTTATTACGGACATACAGTGCCATCTATTGGTCAAATGTCGAAATGCTGTTCCTATGCTCCGTAGATAGATGGCGTTAATCGCGCAATGGTGTCATTACACGTGTTCGGTTCATGTTATTGTTTTAATTCATCGGAAAATCCATCAGAAAAATGTAAATAAACAGTAAAAAGGTGTAAAAAAATTAATATTAATATAATAAAAGTTTTACTACAAAGAAAATGCTCTAACGGAGTATAGATAATTCTATTAGTACTACGCGCAATTGTGTCGATCGTTACACGAGTTCGGTTCATGTTGTTTTAATTCATCGGAAAAAAGTAAATAAATAGTAAAAAGGTATGAAAAAAATAATAACAATATAATACTACTTTTAGTACAAAGAAAATGCCCGAACGGAGTATAGATAAATAATCCGAGTTGTCACTATGCTCGATAGATGGCGTTGGGATCGAAATAGATCGCGCTATGGTTTCGTTAAGGCCCCAGTACACGTTGGCCCAAGTGCGGCCAATACACGCCATCACCAATGTGTACACGGGGTATTGGTGCAGGTTGGCGGACATTTGTCAAGGTTGGCGCGCATTCGGCGAGTTGTCGGTTTTTTGGGCACACATCAAAGGAAGCCACGCCCAGCTTGGCGTGTGGTGTTTACACATTCGGCCAATGTTTAGTTCGTCACCGACCGCTGAGGATAGTACACTTTTGTGTTGCGTATAACAATAAATAAAGTAGTAAATATAGTAGTGTAGTATAATATAAATGTAGTAGTGCAGTATAATATAAATATAGTAGTGTAGTATACAAATAAACAGCCGCAGCCGTAACTACCTCGACGTCCATCGCAAGTGGTTTGCCAGGCAGCAATGAGCCATGCGCCAATGTGTAAACACCATTTGATCGTGGCCTACATTTGTGCATTGCTAAGCTTGGCCCAACACAGGCCAACGTGTACTGGGGGCTTTACACGCATTTGGTTGGGTATCGGCCGAGCGCTTCGGTACCGTCGTGGAAAAATTGTATTGTCGGTTGTATGGTCGTTTATGTGGATTGGTCCTGTTTCGTAAATTCTAATTTGGTTCCGTTGTATTTGTCGATTTGGTACAGACATAGTTTGGAACTCGAGAAAGGACATAGGATAGTTTTTATCCCAAAAATCCTGCGGGAGCGGGAACGTCTCAAAAATCCCGCGAGATCGGGAACTATGTGGGTAAAACCAAAAATCTGCCGGAAGTCACTATTCCACGCGAACGAAGTCGCGGGCAAAAGCTAGTATCTACATAAGGGTATAAATAAGGAGAATACGTGAGGGAAGTAGGTACATAGCGGTAGTTTATTTTAAGGGTAGTTCATAAAGGTGAACATAGCGGCAGTAGGTACATAAGGGAGTACTTAAGGAAGTAAGTATATAAACTAGTGCTTATGGAAAGTATTTAATGGAGTACCTAAAAGAAGAAATATGTGCGACGTCGCAAGGGTTTTGGGAAACTTAAAGCTGCGTCTACGCTAGGAGAGCCGAGCACGAGCGGAGCACGAGCCGAACACAATTCGTCTAGTGTGGACCAACTTACAAGCCTCTAACGAGTGTGCTGCGAGCATTTCGTTCGTGCTCGGCTGCGTTCCGCCTGTTGTCGGTTTTGCCCTTGTGACGCCCTCTATAAAAAGGGCTTGGTTGGCTGCAACAGCAGCGGCTACTGCAACATTATTAATATCGTCCATATTCGCCAAGAGCCGCGAACTCACTGCGGAAAACTACGTTCGAGAACAGTGATCGTTGTACGTTCGTTGTACGTCCACACTTGACGCCGCGAACGACGGCTTCGCTTGTACTTCGCTCGCGCTCGGTTAGTCTAGCGTAGACCCGCCTTTAGAACGAAAACCGAAAGAAAAGTCATAGCCATTTAGGTCGCAATTCCCATACCTGCATTTATAAAGGGAATGAATAAAAGTAGCTACAAATTGCAAAAATAAGCCACTATTATGTAATACACAATGAAACAATAGTAGGTACCTATTGTAAATAAAATAGGCAATATCCAGGAAAAAATCTATTCAGCACTAAATTATAGCATTAAAATTCATAATTCTATAAGCAGTTAACAAAAAAACAATGACTTTTATAAATATCAAAATCATGAAAAGGACATTATTTCGCACTACATATTTAAACCTGCGCAAAGGCAGCTTTTACAACAATATGGTCTGTCCACTATACTGCACACAGTGACGTCATAAAAATGAGCATATTATTTATTTTGTGTGTAGTGTGTGTGGTGGCGGCCGTACCTGAGTATGGACATAGAGAGAGGAGAGAGATAGAACATCGACAGTATAAGATTGGAGGTAAGTTTTCCTAAATTTTTCTTGTTTTTTTACCTACATCATATGTGTGTAAGTGTGGTAACATCAACTATTGTAAAAGCGCCTTAAAATTGCAGTAAACGGTTAGTAAAAATGTAGGTACAGCCAGGGGGTGTGGGATTGTTCGAAAAAGTTACCGCGGCCCTGGTACACTGAGGGCTCAAGAAGGAACATGGTGGGTTTTAGTCAGTAAGACTCTGATACCTAATCCCTTACGCTGCACCCACAGCGGGAAGGAGCCATTTGATGACTTCTTAACAAAAAAAATATGATGAGGAATTATAACAACGACTGCTGCTGAGTAGCATTCGGGGACGCCTGCTTTAAGTTCCTGAACACGGGGGTGTAGCATCGCCAACATTCAACCTCCGGGCGGCATTGAAAAAGTTTACTAATCCCACAAGTTACAAGGGATTCGGCCTTACACGGGAGTCCAACCCGAGACCATCCATATCGGCCTGACTCGGAACCCGAGACCATATACACATCCGTCGAGTTATGTGACCATACATTGAGCGTAGGTACGCTAAGACTATCTCGTTCTTTAGGAAACTACTAAGTAAGCACGTAATGAAAATAATCTTTATTCTTTTATTACAGGCCCCATGGCTCCTCCGCCGCCTCATCCTATGATTAACTACAGAAGGCTGCAAACCTATTACCGGATCGGTGACACCCGGCGACCTCCACGCCCAAAACGGAGACCAAATTATCATGAGCGACCGAATCGGCGACCAATGCGTCGGCGACCAACCGTGCCGGAACCGTTTATGTTTTATATCCCTACCCGTTACTAATTTAAGCTTATAATCTGAACTTGTGGTATTTTCATGAATAAATCCAGATACTCGATGAGTGTACCTATGTCATTCCTCCTTCCGATGAAAAGTTGCCTACCTCGATCAATGGGCCCGGTCTATCTAACACTGATAGAGATCAATCTAATTATTCATGAGCACACGCAGAGTTGTCCAAAGAAATACACTCTTCTGCTTTATAAGTATAACGAAATATTGAATTGACCTCGACAATATTAATTTAATTGAAGAACTTGTTAAGAAATAATTTCTTTAAAATGCGTTTAGTTTCACGCAAAATTTCAAAACAACGTTCCAGCTCGAAACCACAGATTATATAAACTTAAAGAAATTACTGGTATTGACTCATATTCACGGCCCGGATAAACTCCTCACAATCTATGAGATTGTATAGAGTTGTCTCTGTCTAACGCAACAGTTATAAGCTGAACATTCTACAAATGTCTGACAAGAATAGCCATCACCACAGATAACGCAAAATAATCAGTTTTCGTTGGTGATCAACAGAAGCCGTGTCGCGCCGAAACTGTGTAAAATCTATAAATACTATTAAAACAATAATTACGTTTAAGATTAAAACCTTAAAATGAGTGGTCCTAACGGGATGTTGTACGGTGGCGATGAGATAGGCGCTCTTGTGTTCGACCCGGGTCACCATTCTCTCAGAGTTGGTTATGCCCAAGAAGATACTCCCAAGGCTGATATTCCAGCCGTAGTTGGTGTTGGACCAGCCACACACGTTCCTGAGCCAGAAGAGAAGGTTCCAGACGGAAATGTCACGCAAACCGGTAGGTTTTACCACCAAAATTCTTCATATTTCAATCCCATCTTTCATTGTTAAAGTTAGCCGTCAATTCTTTTAAATCTAGCTCAAAAAAGCATAAATGTCTTATTAACAAGGCTTATAACACGATATTTGGAGATTATACATCGTAATATACTTATTCCAAATGTGTTTGAATAGTTGTTTGTTGACAAAGCTTCAAAATATAAACACAAAGCAAAAGTCATAGTTACATCAAGACATTAAAATCCAATAGACTGTTTTGTACTCTATATTGCTTTCTAACTTCTCATACACGTGTAAAAAGTAGTCGCCCTTAGTAAATGAGCTAATCTAGATAGAATTATTCAAATCAAACAAGTAGTTGACAAACAAGTACTGAGAGCAACGCAGTGTTAATAAAAAAAAAACTCAACATGTTCCAGTCATGTATTTGGAAAGCATTTAACATAAATTTTCTGCTAACAATTCTCCTGTCAGCTTTTACATTCACTATAGCACCTTAATAAAGATTTTGTATTTGTGTACGCTAGCTGAGTTGCACGGTTTCACCCGTGTTCTGAGGAAACCATACCAGTATGATATAGAAAGAAGAAAGAATATGTTTATGATATTCACTAATAACCTGCCTTTCTATAAGTAAATCTATACTAATATTATAAAGCTGAAGAGTTTGTTTGTTTGTTTGAACGCGCTAATCTCAGGAACTACTGGTCCGATTTGAAAATTTCTTTCAGTGTTAGATAGCCCATTTATCGAGGAAGGCTATAGGCTACTTTTTATCCCGGTACGGGAAGTAGTTCCCGCGGGATGCGGGTGAAACCGCTGGCAGAAGCTAGTAAAGTAATAAATAAGGTTTATGATAGGGAAATATTAAAACTAAGTATCAAAATATTCATCCGCATCGCTGTCAGCGGGGATCGTGCCCAAAAGGCTGGCTGCCTTGCCACGCTGGATGGCAATGCATATCCTTTGGCCGAAGTATAGGCCAGCCCTTTGGTCACGAGTGGACTCCACTAATCGCTTACTGATTTCTCGAAAGAGTCTGTGGGCAGTTGGGCCCCATGGTTTCAACCCCAAACGGCTCAAAAATGCAATTGCCGGTGAGGTTTACATAGTAAATAAGACTAACAGTGAAAGAATTTTTCAAATCAGTTCAGTAGTTTCGGAGTATGTAGGGTACAAACAAAACATCATCCTCCGAGCCTTTTTTCCCAAATATGTTGGGGTCGGCTTCCAGTCTCAAACAAAACATGTCTCCTCTTTATTATATTAGTATAGACAAAATATACTCATACACAATTTTTACCGCAGGTTCCAAAGCCGGTAGCGAACTCCGCCACTATATAGACGTGACAGAGCTACACGTGCCCCGAGCAGGCATGGAAGTGCACACTTACATGAAAGACGGACAAGTCGACAACTGGGACTTGTTTGAGAAGATGCTTGATTACTGCTACGCTAAGGTAAGCTGATATGAAAAGTATCTGGGAAATAGCTGTTATGTTATACAAACTTTTTTTTTCATTAATCTGCAATCAATTATTACTATAAGCAGATATCTTGTATGTAATGTCAATGTTATATAAACCTAATCACATTAAATCCTATCATTATACTAAATTTACTTCAATCCAATCCGTAATGTAGCCACGTGTATTATTTTAGGTTTTCATAATTTACTTCCATCATATGTAAAGCAGAGTTACACTAGGTCTGTCAAAAGTGTTATATTTCGAGCCCATTTTTATTGTATTTACCTTGAAAAAAAAAACACTAGCTTTTGCAAACTTTTTCTTTGTGTTTAATGGACATATGAAGCCAGTATAATACAATGTTCAATTTATTATGATTAGATTTGAAACACATTGTACAAAATGCATACTAATAACTTTCTTTCTTTTCTTTTTACTGGTCGTACCTACCCAAAAGTCAGCTTATTCATCAACTTTCTTCCTTCTCAGGTAATCCGTTCCCCATCAGAACACCATCCAGCGCTCTTCACAGAAGCTGTCTGGACGACTAGACCAGCTAGAGAGAAGTTAGCAGAACTGCTCTTTGAGAAGTACCAGGCGCCAGCGTTCTTTCTGGTGAAGAGTGCGGTGTTGGCAGCTTTTGCTAATGGCAAGTCAACAGCCTTGGTGGTGGACGCTGGAGCTAGTCAGACTTCCGCTGTTCCTGTTATTGATGGGTGAGTTTTATATTAATCTAGCTTCCGCTCGCGGCTTCGCCCGCGTCATGTTCGGTTATATCGAGTTTCCAAGAGAACTCTTCAAAAGTCTATCTCTGTACAAAATTTTATTAAAATCAGTTCAGTGGTTTAGACGTGAAAGCGTAACATACAGACAGACAGAGTTACTTTCGCATTTATAATGTTAGTAGGGATGACATATTACGTACATTTACATTATAGAAAATTCCCTATGCGTAGAATTAATAGAAGTACTAGTTTCTGCCAGCAGTTTCAGAGAAAATCTAGCCTTCTGTCTTCATCGATAAATGGGCTATCTAATACTTTTGAATTTTTCAACTTTTCAATTCAGAATTAGAACGAATAAATAAACACGCTTTGTTTTAGACTTGTGTGTGTGTTTTGTTTGTAAAGCTTTCACACTAAAATTTCTGAAACGATTGAGATGAAATTTTATATGTATTTGAAAGCAACCTTGAACTGGAGATACCTGTGCTTGTTTTATCGAGTTACTGGAAGTATTTTTCTCAGAAACTTATGTTAACTAATCACAATGTTCTTTGTTCATAGCTACGCCCTTGTAAATGCGGCTGTCCGCTCCCCAGTGGGTGGAGACCACCTCGCAGCTCAAGCTAAACATATGCTGACTAACATGCATATACAGATGCTGCCTATATACAGCATACAGGTATGTCACCGATCTTAATGGCGGCTCGAACGATGTTCGCAACAGTCATTTAATTTAGGACAGTCTTTAAACAACTTATTTGTTTTCGGGAGAAGTTTGTATTTTGTTTATTAGTATATTAGTAACTTAGAGCGATTTGTAAAGTTCTCATCGAAAGAAGTATTCAAGCCTAGGTAGGTACCTGCTATAGAGACCCTCAGCCACCTTCTCATCATCATATTCCGAAGTGTGGAGGTGATAAGTCGTATTAACCAACAGCAATTTGTAAAGTTCTCATAGAAAAAAATGATAAGTCAATACCCGAAGTATCTGCTATACTCCACTGAGGAGTTCCCTCGACCCTCAACCACTTCATCATCACTTGTTCCAGAGTAAGGAGGTGATAAGGGAACGTGAACGCGGTCGCTACACCCTGAAGACTTTGCCAGCAGGATTGACGCACTCCTGGCAACAGTATATGCTGAAGAGACAGTATGAAGACTTCTGTCATTGTGTGGCACAGGTATGCTTACAAAATAATTGACAAACAATTTATTATATACTTTACTAGGTCAACCTGCTTGGAAGTATGTAATAGAATATAAGGTCACAAAATCATCTTCCAAGGATCGTAGCGTCATGAAGATTGGCAGCTGTATGTAGTTCTGATGACAATACAATAATATGTACTATCGTGCTGATCTGATGATGGAGCCAGAAGATAGGAACTGGAACTTCAGTCAATCATAATTATAGCTGTTTGTCTAGCGCTTTTAATTAATTTATTTTAGGTTTAATGATAAATACATTCGTTTATTTTAACTCCCTTCTGCAAAATTGACAGATGTTAATTGTTTTTATGCGTCACAAACGCGAATAAATATTTAACTTTGACCGGTCATAGTAACCCTCGTATACGTTGACGACATATTCAACGTCCTATTTTACTTGATTTCATAAGTGAGAAAGGAACTGCTGTCTTTCGGCCCTGCCTGGGATTATACAT
The DNA here is from genome assembly GCA_963856015.1 of Helicoverpa assulta. Classification (NCBI taxonomy): domain Eukaryota; kingdom Metazoa; phylum Arthropoda; class Insecta; order Lepidoptera; family Noctuidae; genus Helicoverpa; species Helicoverpa assulta. The sequence goes on from CAWLCW010000022.1 coordinate 5,621,693, forward strand.
TTAGCATATTTTGTGGCAGGTATCAGAAAGCCAGTACGACGAGCGGACAGCAGCATCAGTTCCCTTCAGCCACTACGAGTTCCCCGGCGGCTACCACCAGGACTTCGGTCCCGAGAGGTTCAAGCTCACCGAATGCCTCTTCGAGCAGTCTCTCGGAGCCCCGCAGTTAGGTAAGTGGAGGAATATATAACGTGTATCGTACCTAATCACATTAAATCCTATCACATATACTTTATGATATTCTATGGCGAATTGTTAAAAAAAATAACCTAATCCACTCAGTGGTTTAGCAACAGGAGTCAATTTTCGTTGTCATAATTTACAACATCATGTGTAAAGTTGAGATAAAGTTAGGAGTATCGAATGTTTTGGTCAGTTGACAGCTGTCAGTTTTCAAGGCAGATTTTCCTTTGTTTGTAGTGACTGACATGTATATGGTGTTCTAATTTTCGCACCTTTTTATTCTATTTACTTTGTTGATTTCTGACACTTACGCGAATATTAGACATTTAAATAAAACTACTTTTACTAACTACTCTACTTTAAACTTAAACTTGCAGTAAATATTACTATTTATTTGCTATTTACTTGGTTCGAAAAAAACATTTTTTTTTATTTTTGCGTATTTTATTTTTTTCTTTGTGTTAATCGACATATATTAACCAGTATATATTAACGCATTTCATTTAATGTGATTAGGTACAACACACTGTATAAACGACCAGTTGATATTATAATGTGTTCTCTTTTTCGCTATGTTAAGTCTGAGTCTTAAAATTAACACGAAAGTTCATAGTTTTACACAAAAGCAGCTCAGCAGTTGGGTTGTTGTTTGATTATGGTTAATTGATAGTTTTTCAACAGTTGGGCATTTTTTTGTTCTTCTTGTACAAAACGTGTTAACTAAACGTGGACCGTGAGAGTGGCCTTGACGATCTTTCCAGGCTATTTATAAATGATTTCCGTGGTCTAGCAGCGTCGCTGTATGTGTGTTGTCGCAGCCCCATCGTGCGTGTGTTGTTGTCTACGCGTCGCTGTATGTGTGTTGTTGTCGCAGCCTCGTTGTATGTGTGTTGTTGTCGCAGCGTCGCTGTATGTGTGTTGTTGTCGCAGCGTCGCTGTATGTGTGTTGTTGTCGCAGCCACGTTGTATGTGTGTTGTTGTCGCAGCGTCGCTGTATGTGTGTTGTTGTCGCAGCGTCGCTGTATGTGTGTTGTTGTCGCAGCCTCGTTGTACGGTAGACCGCACATCAGTGGTAACTGTCATACACCTTAACTCAATAGTAATAAGTACGATTTTCCTATAAAACTGTTACCACTGACCTGAAGTTGACTGTATGTGTGTTGTTGTCTACGCGTCGCTGTATGTGTGTTGTTGTCGCAGCGTCGCTGTATGTGTGTTGTTGTCGCAGCGTCGCTGTATGTGTGTTGCTGTCGCAGCCTCGTTGTGTGTGTGTTGTTGTCGCAGCGTCGCTGTATGTGTGTGGTTGTCGCAGCCTCGTTGTGTGTGTGTTGTTGTCGCAGCGTCGCTGTATGTGTGTTGTTGTCGCAGCGTCGCTGTATGTGTGTTGTTGTCTACGCGTCGCTGTATGTGTGTTGTTGTCTACGCGTCGCTGTATGTGTGTTGTTGTCGCAGTATGCGCGGCGGCGTCAGCGTGCGACGCGGACGCGCGGCCGGCGCTGTGGGGCGCGGTGGTGGCGTGCGGCGGCCTGAGCGCGGCGCCGGGCTGGCTGGAGCGTCTCGCCAAGGAGCTGGCGGCTCGGGCTCCCTCCTCGCATCGCCTCAAGACTCATGCTGCCCCTAATGCTACGGAGCGACGGTTCGCGCCTTGGATCGGTAAGAATTTTGTTAATTATATATCCTTTAGCGAACAGGTATACTACAACATGTATTGACAATTTCTTTAATAGGTCATTTCAGCCACGATCATCATCTCCCGAGCCTTTTCCCAACTATGTTGGGTTTGGCTTCCAGTCTAATCTGATGCAACTGAGTACCAATGTTTAACATAAAGCGAATGCCTATCCGACCTCGTCAACCCAGTTACCCAAGCAACACGATACCCCTTGGTAAGACTGATGTCAGACATGCAAACTTCCCAAATGCTTGCTTGTGCACTCATGTTATGTTCTCAGCTGACTGATCTCCTTATTCCTTTCTATACGGGCTCCTGCAGAGATTCCCAAGGGATGCGGGTGAAACCGCTGACAGGAGCCAGCTATTAATGTGTGCTTTATATTCGCAGGTGGTTCAATCTTAGCCTCAATAGGTTCGTTCCAGCAGATGTGGATCTCCTCACAGGAGTACGACGAGGGCGGCAAGGGACAGCTCGAAAGGAAATGCCCTTAATACCCACAAATATTATACATTATACAGACAGACATGCTATTTTATATATGTAGAATCATCGGCACGAATCTTGAGCGCTGACTTTCACCTGCGCAGAAGTGATTTATTAGCAAAGAGCCAATCCCGAGTGACAGCTATGACGCGATGCGCTGCGGGCCAATCACCGCTTTACCCCGCCCCCGCGCTCACTTCAGACCACCAAAGGGACCCAATAAATCACTTCTGCGCAGGTGAAGGTCAGCGCTCAAGATTCGTGCCGATGATTATATAAGTTGTTGACGATAGCGGTACGCCATTGGAGTAGGCACTTACTCAGCTAAAAGTAAACGATCTTGATTGTAGTATTTACATAGATTTTTACCAGCATTTTATTTTTATTTATTTAATAGTTCATGTACACAAATACACACACAGAATACAGACAAGAAGAATAATAGAACAGATAGTACATAGGCACAGCTTATTTCATGAGAAATTTCTCCCAACAGGCCCGTCATTTTAATCTGTGTTAAAAAAATATTGAGTGTTTTGTATGAAGTTAATTTGAGGATATAAAATATTGATTAATCAATGAAATGAAATACTTATATATATTTGTGATTACATGCAGACTTAAACAGGGTGTACTTCTATAGATAAAATCGAATTGCAACGTGCGTTACTTTTGAATCCAAGAACGTCTGTAAAAAATATTTCTCAGTGTTTTTTTTTTCCAAAAATGGAAGAGGAAGACATTTTGCGCCGACCCCAAATAAAATTGGGAACAGGGCAGGAGGAAGAAGTTTTTTTTTTCAAATTTTTTGTGTAGGAGTAGATGTTGGTTATATTCTATTCGATTTAATTTAGACGTCCTGTAAATGACGGCAATTTTACTGAACAGAGCTATTTCATAAACATATCTTGTTATCCATCTTTATATGGCGCTATCGTTAACCAAATTATACAAAAAATATGTATTACAGAGATTTTTAACGTGAAAGATATGATTTCACTAAATTAAGACAGTTTTAAAATTACCTACATGAAACATGGTATGACAAGGAATCCGAACGTCTCGTTAGTTCTAGTAACTGATCACGCCTACCGTACGTTGCCTGACCTACAAGAAGGCGCCTGACCTACCTTTCTTATGGCATCTCTGCTATCTTTCCTTCCTCCGTGGGTTCACCCGCTTTTGCGAGATAAAACATCTGTGTGTATGCAAAGTTAGTAAAAAAATGTCTTTTTTGTATAAATTCTCACAGCTGTCTTACTGTGAGTTGCACCATTTGACTATAACGATAACCGAACCATTTACAGTTGTCAAATCGTCGATTTGACCAATGGGCGGTGAGTATACGGCTGGTTATGGTTTGGTTATCGTTATAGTTAAATGGTGCAACTTATTCTTAGTTGTAAGATGTAGAAATAATATAATAATATGTATCGTCGCGTGAATGATTATGTGTATTATAATTTTAATGGATTTTTTAATGACTGATAATAAATAGATTTAAGGTATTGAGTTTTTTATTATTCGCCTAGCCTTTTCCCAACTGTGTTAGGATTGATAAGTACCAGTGTTTTACAAGGAGCGATTGTCTATTTGACTTCAACCCAGCTACAGAACAACCCGATACCCCTTGGTTAGACAGGTTGTCAGACTTGCTGGCTTCTGACTACTCGTTACGACTACCAAAGATGATCAAATGACAACCGGGATCCACTATTCCTGTAGAAGAAACACTGTTCTAAGCGGCACATCGTTAGTGGTTGCAGGCTTAGTGGGCGTCTTTGGAAAACAACAACGTCCACAATTTCACACTACTTAAGTACTTAACACACAATGTTTTATCACTTGACAAAAATCAAAGGAAAATGATTAATTATGCCCTAGCAGCGGGTTCAGGGCTCCGATCTTTCTTTGAGTATATTTTTTTTTCTACACAACATCACCATGCAACAATAAATTCACAATAATTCAACTCGATCATGTTGTTCCCGCCCAAAACAATGTCACATCAAGCACTGTCATAGACAAGATGACGCCTCGACCCCGCTGAGGCCTCGGCCTCGAATTTTGCGGGCAGCGGGGCGGCAGCGGCGGCGGCGCGGGAGCGGCAGGATCTTACGCGTATAATCAAATGGACCGGCCCTCGAATACAGCGGCGCGGGAGCGGGCAACGAGCGGTGCACTCCAGTCAAGCGGTGACCACCCGCGCCGCCGCCGCTGCAGCCTCGCTGCCCGCAGAATTCGAGGCAGAGGCCTGAGGCACATCCTTATCCTCGACTCTGATTGATAAATATTTATTCCGGATAGGTACATAGCGCCATCGATTGGTCAATAAAAATACAAATATAGGAATCGAGAACCTCCTTTCTTGGGAAGTTGGTTAAAAAGGAGGTGGAACATGGGATTCAAATGAAATAAATTTATAAGTACCGACTATAATATTTATTTTCACTACAAGATCACACAAAAGTAATCTATGTTAGGTTCAGCATATCTACACTTATAATTATTATAAAAATCTGATGAATTCGTTTATTTGAACAAGTTAATCAAAAACTACAGGCCGATCTGAAAATATAATATATGTTAGCCCGTCTATCGAAGAAGGCTTGTTACCCAAATGCATAAAGTAGTCCTCAGGGACGCGAGTGAAGCCGCTGACGAAAACCAGTCACATTACAACAGCGATTGCGACAACCCATAACCATAAGAAGGTTGCCCATAATAGTTATTTGGTTGTTGTTGGGGTCGCAACTGTCCTGGTCGCCGATTAAGCCTTGGTCGCCGGAAGTTAGGGCGAAATGGTTTTGGTCGACGTTGGCCAGGGCGCCAAGGCCGTTGCGGGCGAGGCCTTGGTTGCGGAGAATTCCAGCCGGGATACGGTGACGGAGGGATTGGACCAAATGGTGGCGGAGGGACCGGACCTGTAATATTTTAAAAACAATATTTATTTATTTATACCATTAATCTACCATACAGGTTTATAGGTTTACCTTAATATAACGCGATATATAGGACACAATACTAGATATACAATAATAAATGAAAATATATACAACATGTAACTTAATTAACGCACATCCTGAAATTAGTTTGTTCAGAATCGTTTACTGAATCGATTTATATCATTTTTAATATAGGTAATTTTTTATCCCAAAAATAATTAAAACTACGGAAATTATTGTCATATTAACCCTGTACAGTCAAAACAAATTCAAATAGACCGTAACTCAAAGTAATAAGACTTCGTGTATTGTCGGCTTTTTCCGTAGTTTCGTTATGTTGTGTCGAGTCGAGTGCGTTGCGTGCGTAGTAGGTAGTATGACCAAAAAGTTCTCCAAGAATTGGTATAACTAATTTAGTAAAGAACAATGCATAGGTATACATGTTAAATTAAAAATTCAGTGTATGTATTATGATTATAACATAATATTCTAATTAGGGTGTTTGAGGGTGTGCGTTAATTACGTTACATGTTGTATAACTCCAAAGCACAAAAACAAAACAAACAACATCTATAAAATTAAAAGGGATCTATTGTCCCTTTATACATACAAACGAGGTCAAAACAAACAAAGAAGGTCAAAAAATAAAAATATTATAGGGACAATATTATAAAGAGGAATAACTTCAAAAAATAAATAGGTCTGTCTGCGGTCCTGTCTGCCTAGCCTTATTTTGGAGTCTACTTTCAGTCTTAACGGATGTAGCTGAGTGCCAGTGTTTTATATGGAGCGACTGCCTATCTGACTTAGGACTCATTAGGTATAGTTATCGGCACGGATATTGAGCCCTGACCTTCACCTGCGCAGAAGCGATTTATTGGTTTATTGCCTTATGTGTACAGTGCGAAAGCGATCCCCACTCTTCCGCCGAAAGTCCAATATCCGTGCCGATAACTATAATCATTTAGATACGGGGTCTCCCTTGGTACCTACCTATTGGATAGATCTGACCGGTTGTCAGACTTTCTAGCATTTGACTACGCAAAGACAGCCAGAGATGCGAGTAACTCTTCATAATATAGATGGTCAGCCATCCACGGATCGAAGTTATGCTATGATCGAACAAGCCGTGCAACATTAACTTAGCTACGAGCACCTTTAATGCTACTAAACTATTGCTATAAAGCTTAGGTTAGAGTTTATTGGCCTTACTACAAAAACTTAACCACCTGTTTTACACTTGTCTAAAAAAAATGTGGCTGCAAAATGAACCATATGTCAACGTCATGATTTGACATTTTTTTAGACAAGTCTTAAACTGACGTTTAAAAGTTTTTGTGGTCTTGACGTTGGCAAAATCTTCGATACCAACGAAGGAGCCATAAACAAAAAGAAGAAGAAGAAGACGGTATTTGTTTTCTTGAAACTCATCATCCTCCGAGCCTTTTCCCAACTATGTTGGGGTCGGCTTCCAGTCTAACCTGATGCAGCCGAGTACCAGTGCTTTACAAGAAGCGACTGCCTATCTGACCTCCTCAACCCAGTTACCCGGGCAACCCGATACCCCTTGGTTAGACTGGTGTCAGACTTACTGGCTTCTGACTACCCGTAACGACTGCCAAGGATGTTCAATGACAGCCGGGACCTACAGTTTAATGTGCCATCCGAAACACAGTCAATGGTGTCTAAGATTTACTTATAAAGTACATACAAACTTAGAAAATTTGCATTGGTACTTGCCTGACCTGGGATCGAACCCGCGCCCTCATACTTGAGAGGTTGGTCCTTTACCCACTAGGCCACCACGACTTTTTTTTTTCACCACGACTTGTTTGTTTTCTTGAAACTAAATGTAAATCACCTTTACATTAGCTTTTAATAATGTTTTACCTAAAACGTACCTTTCCCCAACTATGTTGGGGTTCGGCTTCCAGTTTAACAAGATGCAGCTGTCTAGGTATCAGTCATTTACAACTTATGTGACTCTTCAACCCAGTTACCCGGGCCACTCAATACTCCTACGTAAGACTGTTTGTCAGACTCACTGGCTTCTGACTACCCGTAACGACAAAAATGTAAGTAAAGTAAATCTACCTCCAATGTTGTACTGTCGACGTTCTATCTCTCTTTTCTCTCTATGTCCATGCTCAGGTACGGCCGCCACCATGCACACAACACACAAAATAAATAATATGTTCATGTCCATGACGTGAACATTTACTTCCTACAGCATAGTTATGTCGATAAAATTGCAACTACATCATTTTATATACTTAATTTACACGGATCAGTTGCATTGTTTAAATTGATTTGCTTCAAAAACAATGTAACAAATGATGTGTTGTACATTGCAGCTACAGTCAAAACCAAAAACTCCTGAACAAAATTACTAGCGCCAAAATAAGAGGGTTCGGAAGACGAGGAACGTTACTAGCTCCGGAACTATGGAACCCGCCCATGTTAGTCTGTTATTTATTTTTCAACAAAATTTGTACATTATATTTTAAAATAAACTAAATCTATATTTACATAAAAAAAGATAACTTAAAACTAATAAAGGGCGTCGAAAAATTGATCCTCATCGCTGTCACCCGGCAGTGTAGGTACCTACCCAAAAGGCTGGCTGCATTGCCACGTTGAATGGCAATGCTTAAACGTGGGGTGAAATTATTTTCATAATAAATAATAATAATAAATAAACCCGCCCTTTTTTTTTCAAAATAAAATCACTAATCAACCAAGACGTATCTGTCATTGGTCGTCCTCGTTAGTTCTAGTACTGACTGGGCTGACTGATCACGTCTTCCGTACGCTACTTGACCATCCAGAAGTCGTCCATCCTAAAAAATACTGAACTTCGTTCGAGTTTTTGGTATTGACTGTACAATTTCTTAATCGTAAACTTGCATCTATTTAAAAATTTCCTGAATATTGAAATACCTACGTGTTTATATTTCATGCATGGATAACATTAAATAATATCCGTAAAAACAGCATTTTCCGTATCAATCAATACTATCAATACTAACCATTGTGCTATTGTGTTTATTTTTGAAATAATGATCGGATCATGACCTGTAACTCCATAGGGTCGGTATATATACCGTCGTAAGGGCATTATTGTGACCATAACCTAGTATTCAGTAGTGAGAGTTCACTGTGACCAACAAAAACATGAAAGTATTAATTGTATTGTGTGTGATGTGTGTATTAGTGGCTTTCAGTAGTGGGAAAAAAAAGAGGGCTCAACAAAAATCTGTAGAAATCCGTCGGCATGAACTTGACGGTAAAGCCGATTGTACCAAATCCTTAGGTATTTCCTATCTTATGAAGTATCTTATTTACATAAAAAAATAAACTTAAAACGAATAAAGGGTATCCTAATAAAAATTGACCCTCATGACTTAAATGTGCTGCATAAATGAACAAAAAATTATAAATGGTTATTTATCACACAGGGATAACCTTATTCGGATAATATTCTCTAAAAAATGCGAGGATGTATAACAATATATGTACTTATTGTACTTAATTCTCTCTCTCTCTTTCCTGCTATGTATCCCAAATGGTGGTAGGGCCAGCTTTCCTAATTTGTCTTATTGTACCTACTTAATTCAAGAGAAACGGTTACAGCCTTTTTATCGTCCCACTGCTGGGCTGCGGCCTCCTCTCACACGGAGAAGGATTGAGCATTAATCACCACGCTTACTCAATGCGGGTTGGTGATTTCAGACTTTATAGTCCAGGTTTCCTCAAGATGTTTTCCTTTACTTTTTTACCAGCCATTGGTGTCCAAGATATACTTAGAAAGTACGTACAAACTCAAGAGAAAATAAAGAGTGTATTATTCTCATTCTCAGAGCCATACCCGCCTCCACAGCTGACACCGCATAGACCCCGGGAACCTTCAGAACGCTCCACAGCCCAGGATCATGATATCGAAGACCGTGATGAAGAGGATGATGAAGAAGAAGATGAAGAAGATTTAGAAGAAGAAGATGATTTAAGCGATCATGAAATCGCCGTCTATGTTTCAAATTCACCACAACAGCCACGTCAGATTTCTTAACCCATTCGAAGTCACTGTAGGTTAGGGCTGCCATCTTGAATTTCGCCAAACCCGGACATTTCGCGTAAATCGCATTTTTGCCCCGAACGAATACGATTCTTTTAACAAAATAATACCTAATTTGTAATCCATTTACCATTAACATATACTTAAATTCAATGAGGTGTTTCCTTACCAGAAAAGTGTCCAGGTTTTCCCGGACACTTTTCTTCCTTTGTCGGGGACAATTCTTGAAACCCCGCCCGGACGGCCCCCGGACGGCCTCCAAACGAGGACAAATCCGGGGAAACCCGGACGGATGGCAGCCCTACTGTAGGTACTCGATTGAGTACAGTCATATTCCTAAGTGTAAATAACAGATCTCGTAAAGTTAATGTAGTTAAACTTTTTATTTTACTTAATTATAACATCCGTTTATGATATGAACAATATTATGTGCGTAGCTTGTTTTTTTTTTCACAAAAAATCCTTTTTTTTTTCCCAAAAAAAAATTTATTTTTTCATATTTTTCTTGTATTTAGTTTTTTTCTGTTCCCAATTCTGTATGAAAACAAAGAAAATTCCAAAATAATATAAGTACTTTTTGTTTGAACTCTAATGGGTAAAAAAACTACTTACCTAGTATGAATTTTCACGTTTCACGGTTAATTTTCAGACAGTTGTTTTAGGGACGGTGCATTATCCGTCACCTTCCTGAGACGTTCATGATGGTGGTTTAAATGGACCTAAGGCGCTCTAGACGGTCAAGTTTGCGCAATTTAATAGGCCGTCTAGGATGCTCCTAAGACTTTTGATGAAGAGTTACTTAGGTTCAACCGAGAACAACTTAAAATATTGTGATTTTGACTAGGTTAAAATAAAATCCTTTGCCAAATTATTATTTTTACCATTAAAGTTTTGTAAGAATAGTAATGCTTCTTTCATTTACCATTTTGTGATAATGTAAAGAAAATCCTGCTGCACGGTAGACCGACGATTTGAAGGTAGCTGACAATGGATGGATGCGAGCTGCCCATGACCAGGGGCCCGATTCTGCTAAGTTAACAATGTCAAAATTGAACAGAAATTGTATCGCAATAGCCGTTTTAACCATATCGGGCATTCTGCTACTACCTAATAAAAGACCTATCGTATTCCAAAGACATTTCATTGGTTTGCGATTGATCTGCCATTTGGTCTATACGGTAGTTTGCTCTACAATCATATTGCAATCGTAAATCATTTGCAGACAAATGATTCATTATTGAATCATAGAAAAGGATAAAAAAGTTTATTTAAAAGAAAAAATTGCAGCATGCCACACGCTGTAATCGTAATTGAGCCGTGATTGGATCTCAGTCGGATGTGAATCGTATGTCGCTTAAGTAAAATTAGCAGAATCGTGCCCCAGGATGGTTCGCGTTCTTTGGGGGAGGCCTACGTTCAACCGTGGACGGCAATCAGCTAATATGATATGATGATGTTGATAAGGTAGTTACTCCTACCTTTTTTCATACAAATTGCAAGAAAGTTGCCGAATTGGAATTTTTGGCGCCAAGGATCTCAATTTTTCTCAGTAAATACAAAACGGATCAAAATACAACTTGGTTACCTGAAAGTTCATGATATAAACCTTATTTTGTTAGACGTTAAAACATGATTAGGTAACTTTTATAACAGAGAAAAATATATCAAACATACCTCTTTTTAAAAAGAGATTCACATATTATGGGCAAACGGGACCGATTTAAGCCTCTTAACTTTTTTAGTAGTTGAGTATATACATACTCTTTAAAATTGTAGAAGGAATTTTTATCAAATTATCATTTCTAAATAATAAAATTACAAAACCATTTTGTCGCTTACGACTTTTAGTTATAAGCTAGCGCGCGTATTGTTATCCTCGCCCCGCTCAGACGCTCCGACCCCTTTTGGCGCCTTAGATGCGCGTGCCGGTTATGGAATTATTGTTGACCAATTCCTCGCCTTAAGCTGAAAATAAGAGGGGAACTGGCTTAGTAGACCGGGGAGAAGGACATTATATAGGATAGTTTTTGGCATCTTCCGGGTAAAGGAAGCAGTTATACCCCAGCGGGGCCCAGCAGGGCCAAGGTCTGCCGGGGCTGCGGGATTGTTCGAAAGAGTTGCCGCGGCCCTGGTATATAAAAGGCCTGCGACGGAACACGAAGGTTTTTGGTCAGTAAGAGTCTGTCACTCCCTCACCGCTGCTAACCCACAGCGGGAGGGGTCATTTGATGATTTTTGACGTCGTTAAAAAAAAAGGAAAGCAGTTATCTCTCTACCATGTATGTAGAATCACAGACAAAAAACTATGAGAATAAAATTTCATTCATATTTACAAATTGGTTTATATTTTGGTACAAAGTAATCTAGATTATGAGTAAATCATATTTATTTTGCACAACAAATGCTTAAAACACTTCTGTTTAAATAACACTGCAGAATCTGCAGAACCAAACTCTGCAGATTAAAATAATGAAGACGAAATTGAACAAGGATAGCTTCACTGAGCTAATGTACCTAAAATAAAAACAAAGGGATTCATTGTTACAGTTTTAGCACGATATGCTGAAATGTAAATATGTAAAAAAAAACTCTGCAGTGCCGAATAATAAGTGATACTGCAGACATTTTCGGCAGATCATTACTTGACAAATTAAAACAATATTTTTGTAAGAACATACTGAATTACCGTGCTTTGAAGTGATTAAGACACACAAAAAATCTATTTAATTTACGGCAAACTTGCACCACTTCTTACTGAATAAAATTACGGCTAAATATTTGAAAATATCGCTTCATCTCAATAATACGAATTATAGTTTTAAGTCGTGTAAGTCAAGCCCAATATTTGTGTAAACTGACGAGTTTATCAAAAACCACATTATAAAAAAGTAAGTAAGATGTCTAGTTTTGCTGAAATACTTTTTTTTTCTTTTTTCCACAAACTATTTAGCTAACACGAAAAGGCATAAGTTGTAATCGTAATACACGGAATACATAATATGATGTGGCTCGATAGGATATTAACAATTTTGTTTTTATGAACACATTTAATATTACCTAAGTAATTCGCGGGAGTTGATAATACCTACTTATCAAAATATGAAGTTAGAAAGACGATTCAAAGATGAATTTTAATTGTTCACTAATTAATATGAAAACATGAAAATTGTCATGGTATGGGCATGTAATATGGAGGGATGATTACGCATGCAACAAAATGTGTGAAAAGTATGAATGTAGATGGATGGAGAGGAAGAGGAAGACCTAAGATAAGATGAATGGATTGCCTGAAAGATGACATGAATAGGAAACGAGTGAGTGTCAGTATGACGAGTGACAGGGAAAAATGGAAGGAGATGACATATTGCGCCGACCCCAAATAAAATTGGGAACAGGGCAGGAGGAAGAAGAACTAATTAATATGAAAAAAGAACACCATAGTTGTCAGGTGAAGTCATTAATTTTATTTGAAACACTGATTTTGAAAGCTCGTCGCTAAGTCAGTGACCATCATTCTTGTCATAACGGAAAGTTTCGGAAAGCACGATAAACTGAAGGTCTCGGCTGCCATCTCTGGAAGTCGTTACGGGTAGTCAGAAGCCAGAAAGTCTCGTATTAGTTTTACTCAGCTGACCCCAACATAGTTGGGAAAAGACTAGGCAAATGATGACTGATTTTTAAAGAATACAAATTGTTTCTTTTAGTGTCAAAATCACTGGTACTCAGCTACATCCGGTTAGACTGGAAGCCGACCCCAACATAGTTGGGAAAAAGGCTCGGAGGATGACGAGTGTCAAAATCACCAATCAATCAAGACCAATCTGGCATTGGTCTTCATTTGATAAAGAATTCATACGTTAGCTCTAGTACCTACTGGCTGACCTGCCTGATCACGCCAACCATTCGTTACTTGACCTCCAAGAAGGCGAAAAACTCTTATACAAAGGTTCAATAGTTTTTGGTATTGACTGTACAATCTCTTAATCGTAAACTTGCATCTATTTACGTGTTTATATTACATGCATGGATAACATTAATAATATCTGTCAAAACAGCATTTTCCGTATTTATTCATATCAATACTAACCATTGTGCTATTGTGTTTATTTTTGAAATAATGATCGGATCATGACCTGTAACTCTATAGGGTCGGTATATATACTGTCGTAGGGGCATAATTGTGACCATAACCAAGTATTCAGTAGTGAGAGTTCACTGTGACTAACTAAAACATGAAATTATTAATTGTTTTGTGTGTGATGTGCGTTTTGGTGGCTTTCAGTAGTGGAAAAGAAGAGAGGGGTCATCAAAGATCTGTAGAGATTCGCCGGCACGAACCTGACGGTAAAGCCGATTATTTCTTTATTTAACTATATGTACCAAAATCTTAGGATGTAAACTAAATCTATATTAACATAACAATAAACTTAAAACTAATAAAGGGCTTCGACAAATTGGTTTTCATCGCTGTCACCCGGCAGTGTACCCAAAAGGTTGGCTACATTGCCACGTTGAATGGCAATGCTTAAGGCGCTACCTCGAAATTCAACAATTTTTTTAAATCAATACTAATTTAAGAATACTTATTTGAATAATTAACTTTTTTTATATGTGTTTGTTGACTATATTACCTAGATTAATCCGAAGACAAAAACATAAAACAAGTAACTTTTCTCGATAGAAAAAAAATCAGAACTTACCTCTAAAAATAACATTTTATGAATTCAATGTCATAGTCATGTACTTTCTGTCACATTAAAATAATGAAGAATGTAGATAATACCTTATTAAACATTAATCAGAAATCAATTTTTAAAGAAACATAAAATTGAATTTTTAATAATTTTTTATTTAGTATGGCGCTTACGTTATTTTTTTTCGAGCAGGTTGCATGTTTCCTCTCTCTATCTATTTACGTTGCTATCGCATAGTTCTATCCCTCTCAACCATTTACCCAGTTCGCCCATGAACATCGCAACGAGGTATCCTCTTAAACGTTGGGCGAAATAAAAGCCAGCCGTTTGGTCACGAGAAGTGTCAAAAAAGCGCTATTTTTTAATCTGTGTATACTATCTACACTTCTATTGTAAAGACGAAAGATTTGATTGTTTGTTTCAATGGAATAGGCGCCGAAGCTACTTCATTGTTAGGCAGCTACAATGTTTGCGCTAAACATGGGCTTTATTTTCCACGGGACGCGAGTGAAGCTGGCTTAAAATAATGATTCGATTATTTATCATTGTTGTATTTACATTTATTTATAACTAGCTTCTGCCCGCGACTTCGTTCGCGTGGGAAAGTGGCATCCGGCAGATTTTTGGTTTGACCAATAGATGGCGCTATATGTCCGGAATAAATTTTATTTTTATATTTCTTTGTAATAAAAACTATCCTATGTCCTTTCTCAAGTTCCAAACTATGTCTGTACCAAATTTCACACAAATCGGTTCAGTAGTTTAGGCGTGAAGAAAAGACAGACAGACAGACAGACAGACAGACAGACAGACAGACAGAGTTACTTTCACATTTATAATATTAGTTAGGATCACGTTTTATTTTTAATCAAGATTATTTACCTACTCTCATTTAAGTGCCCACTCAAACAAAGTATATAAGTACTACCAATTCAATTCCAGGTCAGGCAAGTACCAATGCAACTTTTCTAAGTTTGTATGTACTTTCTATGTATATCTTAGACACCAATGGCTGATAAAAAAGGTGAAGGAAAACATCTTGAGGAAACCTGGACTATAAAGTCCGAAATCACCAACCCGCATTGAGCAAGCGTGGTGATTAATGCTCAATCCTTCTCCGTGTGAGAGGAGGCCCGTGCCCAGCAGTGGGACGATAAAAAGGCTGTAACAGGTAACTACCAATTATTACACTGTCTAACACATTACTTAATTCTGTTTTCAGCACCATACCCGCCACCAATGCTGACGCTGCACAGACCCCGGGAACCTTCAGAACGCTCCACAGCCCAGGATCATGACATCGAAGACCATGACGATGATGATGAAGACTTAGATGATTTGAGCGATGACGAAATTTCCGTCTAACTTTCAAGTTCACCACAACATAAACGTTAGGTTTCTAATTAATACAACTGTTTACAATGGGTTTTCACGTTTCACGGTTAATTTTGAAACAGTTGTTTTAGGGAGGGTGCATTTACCGTCTGGACGTTCATGTTGGTGGTTTAAATGGGCCTAAGGCGCTCTAGACGGTCAATTTTGCGCAATTTAATTGATCGTCTAGGTTGCTATAAGACTTTTGATGAAAAATCATACAACCTAGAACAGGTATTGTGATTCTGCCTAATGGACTAGATAAAAATCTTTATCCAAATTCTTTTTTTCACCATTAAAGTCATTTAAAATAATGCCACTTTCATTTACCATTTAGTAATAATATTTAAGGAAAATCCTGTTACTGTTACTGTTACAGCCTTTTTATCGTCCCACTGCTGGGCACAGGCCTCCTCTCACACGGAGAAGGATTAAGCGTTAATCACCACGCTTGCTCAATGCGGGTTGGTGATTTCAGACTTTATAGTCCAGGTTTCCTCAAGATGTTTTCCTTCACCTTTTTATCAGCCATTGGTGTCTAAGATTTACCTAGAAAGTACATACAAACTTAGAAAAGTTGCATTGGTACTTGCATTGGTACTTGGAATCGAACCCACTCCCTCATACTCGAGAGGTTGGTTCTTTACCCACTAGGCCACCACGACTTTTTTTAAGGAAAATCCTGCTGCACGGTAAAACAACGATTTGAAGTAGATGGTGGGCAGTGGGTAGAAATACAAAGAAAGTTTTTAACATCTCGATACGGTTTTTAGCGATAAGGATTCTTTTTTTATGTTGTTTTTTAAAATCTGTAGGTAAAGTCAACTTCAGGTCAGTGGTAACAGTTTTATAGGAAAATCGTACTTATTACTATTGAGTTAAGGTGCATGCCAGTTACCACTGATGTGCAGTCTACCGTACCTACTTCGAAATAAAAACACATTACGATTAGACAGCACAATAATATAATTACAACACAAACTAACGTTTTATGCGAACAAATTGATAATTATTATGTTCATAACAATTGATACCTTTATTGTTGCTAGACATGTAATCTAGATTATGAATAAATCATATTTATTTGCATGATAAATGCTTAAAACATGGCTATTAAAATAACTCTGCAGAACTAAGTTTGCAGATTGAAATAATGAAGTTAGTATTCTAAACACAAAGGGATTCATTGTTACAGTTTTAACACGATATGCTGAAAAATAAATGTGTAAAATAACTCTGCAGTACCGAATAATAAGTGATACTGCAGAGATTTTTGCAGAGCATTGCTTGTCAAATGAAAATAATACCTTTATGGGAAAATACTGAATTATAAGCTTCAAAGTGATTTAGACACACAAAGGTGTTGAATTGCAATAAAATATTTTACATTAAGGCTGACTTGCACCACTTCTTACTGATTAAAATTACAGCAAAATATTTGGATATAGTTATCGGCACGGATATTGAGCTCTCGGCGGAAGAGTGGGTATCGCTCTGCGCACTGTACACATAAGGCAATAAACCAATAAATCGCTTCTGCGCAGGTGAAGGTCAGGGCTCAATATCCGTGCCGATAACAAGACGAATTATGGATTTTAAGTTGTGTAAGTCAGCTTCAATATTTGTGTAACCAGACGAGATTATGAAAAATCACATTTTAAATACATACGTAAGTATGCCCATTTTTACTGAAATACTTTTTTTTCCACACACTATTTAGCTAACACAGCTATACTGATAGAAAAGTTTCACATATTGACAGTAAGAAAGTTGTATAGGAACCATACTAAAAGGCATAAGTTGTAATCGTAATACACGGAATACAAAATATGATGTGGCTCGATAGGATATTAACAATTTTGTTTTTATGAACACATTTTTTACCTAAGAAATGATAATACTCAGGTAAGTTAGAAACACGACTCAAAGCCGCATTTTAATGTATCACTAATTAAAAAAAAGAGAACACCGTAGTTGGCAGGTGTGAAGTACCAAGTCATTGATTTTATTTGAAACACTGATCTTAAAAGCTCGTGCCTAAGTCGAAGCCGTCAAAACGGATCCGTAGATGGATGACCATTTTGTCATGCGTTCTTCCATGTTTCGGAAAGCACGATAAAATGTAGGTTCCGGCAGTAGTAATAACATAAATGAGGATAGTTGTAGTAATGATCTTTCCCTCATAAAAGTGGTGACTATCGAGCCATATCGTTACAAAACACACAGTATGAAAGTATACCTAATAAGGTACATATATTATGTATATACTATGCTAACACGTATATCTACTTGTATATAATATATTACATACATGACAATAAAGTGAATAATTTTAAAATTATACTTTGCAGGTCTATATGTTGTTTGAAAGGACGATTTTGCTTTTCACAAGTTAAATAACTGTGTATTGCAATAACAAATCCATCTCTTGTTTTTAGATAACTGATTCAAATGTGATATAATTCAAATTTGAAATTTTTTACAACAGATGGATTGAAATCCGCAGTAAGTTAGTTTTTTTGTAGTGAAGCTTCGGTATCAAACTGGTCATTCTTGCAAACGTTGTTAAGCTTTATATATTTAACAATACCGTCCTTTCTACAACAAATTAGTGTATTATCTATGAAAAATCACACACATTATGTATATTCAAGAAATCGTTGATTACCATTGACTACTTTGCACGGTTAACATGTAAAAATACTTTCTTTACATTTTTTCATATATTTTGTATGTCTTATATATAGTAGTATCGTAAAAACGCAGTTTTTGAGACTAAGAGGCAAGAGTTTTGAAGTGCTTAAAATAAAATATTAAGTGTCAAACAGTAATTTTGTGTGTATAGTCAAAAAATATTTTTTTGAAGTCAAGTAAGACATGAAGCTCTCAATATGTTATTCTGTAATTACCAGAAGAACATTCAATCAAATTAATTTCTAGCCAGAAAAAACAATCTAGCTAGAATCTTTGTTACAAAATACCCCTTATAGTATTCATGCTAAGGCCATATTTTGCAAATTGATTCAAATTCCTAATTCATTGACATTTTCCACGAAGGAAATGACTGAGACATTTCATACATACCGAAATCTTTTTCAAACTACCATGGAAACACGTTTCAATATGGCATTTTCAGAAGAGTCAGTTCCCATTAATCAGTCAATAAAAAATATGAGTTGTTTCTATGCCTCGTTACAAACCATTCTATCAAGATCTTTGACACAAAAGTAACGCAGTTATAATTTGCTATCTGTTATATAGAGTAACTAACATCCATGAAAAAACTACAATATTAGTCCTAAACACATGATCTAGCTACGTCTAGTTTTAAGAAAACCTAACCTGTAGGTGATTCTTGTAAAGATTGTGAATGAAAAAAACTTTTAGTAGTATAATTCCCGCCAGCAGGAATATTCTTTGCACACTAAATTGCTAGCATTTGTCTATAGATGTACATTTTGTTTTAAATTTTTATTTTCAGTTGAGTCTAGGTGGTTAAAATAACCTTACTTTAACCACTGTTTACGATGCAGACAAAATAGTTAAACACTCGGTGTGTATCACATATGACTCCTAGAACAGGGCAGTTATTAATGAAAAATATAACCAAGTCCACTTTAGTAACCCGAGAGAATATTTATGTTAGGTTGATAAATCAGCACTTTTAGGACGGGAAAACAAAAAACAGCCCTGAATCAATTCTCTTCCTTAAACTGTTGTCACCAGTTGCATCTTTGGTAGCAGTATTTATACAACTCCACGTCACACGCTGATTCTTTGACAATATATGGTGAAGTGTGAATATCGCATGCATAATTAGATTTTGTAGACGAAATGCTAGCAAAACAGTGGCATTACTCACATTGCAGTCAATAGTGGCCCATATTCATGATTCAAATAATCACATACACTGCCCTGCAAATTAGTTGTTCAAGCAGTATCCGTACAAAAGTGTGTTTTATCCTCAATTCTCTCATATTCCTAGTATAATACAATAAAGTGAGTACAATTCAGTCTTACACGGAATTACACAGAGGCCTTTAATCAAATCGCTTGAAGATTCAGAATAATTCACGTGTTCTAACATTAATATTATAATATCATAATTGGGAAAATTCATTAATATTTTAACTAGTTTTGCAGCCTAAGACGACACTCACAAATCGATACAAAATACATATTTTACCCTCACAAGTAAAAAGACCACATCTCTATGTCGATAAATTCATGTTCTTTTTAACTTTGAAGGTATATTTTGTAACTAATAGTAATAATATCAGGATAATAAGCTAATTTTACATTTAAAAATTCAATTAATCTTATATACAAAAGTAGTAAAATCGAACTAAGGTATTGATTTCTAAAATATGGCAGCAATTAAATACCAGAGATAATAAAACGTATGTTTCTGATTAATTCTACGCTAGTATATCAGATTATCTACTTAAAGCTAACAGTAATTAAATATTACACAAAATAAACTCACTTGAACTATAATTAACTGAGAGGAATCTTGTCTAAAATGATAAAGAAAATACCAATTCATTTAAATAAATAAAAATTCTATTACATTGTTGGTAAAAACGAACATATATCATAAAAAAGAAACATTTAAAGTAAAAGTTTAAAGAGCGTAAAGAGAGTTAAGACCAATACTAAAACATTATTGAAAATGCTGATAGAATTTTTCCGACCATGATAGTGTTCTTACCACTAAAAATTACATTATTTTTATTAAATATTTAATTACACAACTAAATTGACTAAACATTGATATATCACAAGCTACACAGAAGGCAGGCCTTCTTTTAATATCAGACTAATAAAAATGACAATATTTTCATATATTTATATAAGATTCACTGTGTCTCACAGTTTCACCCGCTTGTCGAGAAAATTATTTGACGCTTTAGTGTAAAATAAATATTCTCTAACTAAAAAGGTTCAGCGCTCGAAGTAGTGAATTGTTATATACTCTCTATAATGTATAACATGCATCACACAAGAATCAAATCATCATCAAACTGATTGTGAATGTAGCTATAAAATATCTATATGACACACACAAGCTAGACAACTCGGTTACTGGTTTATTTTCTAAGAAATAAAGGTAAATATAATTTTACTCATCGACTATTTTCTAGCTAGAGTAATTTTAGGATAAACAAAGCTGCCCTTGTTTGGTCTTTCCTGTTAACATTTTGTCAGTTTTTTTTTGTAATTGAAGATTTCTATTTAAAATACAATTACATTTCAAAATAAGACACACAAACACCATTCCAAATTGCTTTTTAAAAACAACACATTGTACAAGAATGTAAGAATAATTGAATACCTTCTATGTATTGTGAATTATTTGATTATTTGATTATGCAGAGTTTTAAAATAAGGCTAAGTTTACGTAATAAACACATTAATATGTATTCTCACATTTCTTAGTCCAGCCTAGCCTACTTTTAAGCAGTTATATTAAACTCTGCAGTATGAAATAAAGTCAGCATTTTAAAATAACACGCAAAAAGAAAATACTCTGAGATAATAATGCGTCGTAAATCGTATTTTTAGCATTATGTTCTGTAATTTTAATTACAAAGGCAAAAATTACGACAGGCAAAATTACTGCAGAGTCTAAATAACTACCTAACATTGCAAAGTTGCTAGCACACAAAAACACAAAAACCACACAGTTACCAATGCTACCAACCTTAAAAAACACACATTGTCCTTTCCATCACCATCCTTTTTTCTACTTTTTACTGCACCACGCATCCTACGCTGATGGCATTAAAAAGGGGCGCAGCACCCAGGCCTCCGTCGCCGTCAGTGACCCCTGCGAGGTACTTCGCCCTCACACAGTCGTCGCAGGTACAGCTGTCTTTGAGGGTACAAAGTCCTCGGGCTGTAGCAATAGCCTCCCATTTGATCTGGTCATCTAGGGTCCCACTTCTGCTTAGGAGATTCTGTTAAAGAGAAAAAGGGGGTTTTAAATACCAAATATATATTGAAAGTAATAATAGTAATGATGGCGTCCAGAAGGATTGTCAGGTACGGTGACTGTTCTTTCTCAGGAGATAAACCAGCTGCGCAAGACATATTATAGTGCACAAGCATTTGCTCAGACACAGGTGCACTCTCTACTCCTTCACTCTCATAGCGCGATGGGACGACAATCCGACACCACCGGAGAGCGATCACAAGCAGGACTGACATTAACGTGCTCTCCGATGCAAGGGTGTATCAATCACCAACTTCCAATTTACGGGCTGCTGTGTAAAAGTTCCTTAAAACTGTCAAAGCGATTTCGATCAGACTCTGTGTTCAGCAGTGATAAAAAGAAGACCATTAGACGAGTCATTTAAAATATAATGAAACCTTACCTGCATAACCTCAACATTACTAGCTTGCCACATATCCAAATCTCTCAATTTCTTCTCCTCCTTTATTCTGATCTTCTTAGTCTTCTTTAAAGTCCCGCAGTAGACCGACAGGTCTTCGCTGGCTGCTATAGAAGTATCGTCGAATTGTAATGAGAGGACGTCACAAGAAGTTGAGGCACCATCTCCGTCGTCTACTAACGTGGTCTCTCGGTCTTCTAGCTCAGAATTGAGAGTAGACATGGAAGTAGCGTCCGTTGATGCTTGGTTTTTAAGGGGCTGGTAGTTTATCTGGAAGATGGCGTAATGGAGGATTTTTATAAGCTGTCTATCCGTTGGTTGGCGATCAGAGATTCCACATAATTTATACCATTATGGAGAATATCGAAATTCAATCTCTAATTGCAAATCAACGGATATAGATGGAGCCAGTTAGCAACGGTTTGAAAAGACGTGTATGTATAATGTCTTTTCGTAGGTTTGCTTATTTTTGGACGTACATAAGTGCTTATTCCAATACACAGTTGTTACTTTTAAAAGTCTTGAAAATCGTGTGCGTTTTTCTTCATCTTATAAAAAGCTTACATCAGGCAAAATAAAGTTTGTGTTCTCCAAACGTAACGTACTATTTGTGGCTGGCTTCAATTTTAATAGTCATGATATTGAAACAATGCTAATACCTAAATATTACAGTTATACCTAAATATTTACGAAAGAGGACAAGTCCCACTCATAAGCTAGATATTAAAGAATATTTATATAATAGAAATCTTTATAGATTACAGAAAGCCCAATGTATTTCTATTACCACCGTTTTTAAAGTACGCCTCAGATTTGCACGACGTGACGTTACAACAAAATGGCCGCCTACCAGCCATCGCGCCTTCACCGCTCGGGGTTGCAACTATAAAATAATTTTGCCATTTGGTAATTTTATTTTTTTTGTGTTCAGCAATTTGGTAGGACCAGGCAGGCAGTTTTAGTTTGTTAGTTATAAGCTTTTTTAAGTATGTTTTAGTGGAAATGAATTTTTAATTTAATGTTAGTTTTTTGAAGCTTTGTAATTTTTAAGATCAGAATGGTTTTCAAGTCTCGCATCGTTGTCTGAAATTCATTGAGTACAGCAACTGAGTAGTTTTTTAAATGCGATTTTATAGATAGAGAAATCCGGAGACCCATGCACTTGAAAGACAATGAAACCAGCCATGATGAATTTGAGAACATTCTAGATTATTCAGAAAGTTTTTTTGCAGCCTGCGTAGCGTAAGAATTCTAGCTTAAGAATCGAGAATGCTATAGTTACGTTGAGTTGCACCATTTAACTCAAAATCAAAAATCAAAAATCAAAATCAAAATCTTTTTATTTCACATAGGCCTTTGCAGGCACCTATGAAACGTCACATTAGTTGCACGGTTCCAAAAAGTTGGTCTCATGGAGAAGAGCCGGCAAGAAACTCCATAGACACTCTTTTTAAAAAGTAATATAGTCACAGTACAAACAGTCTATTACATAACAATAGTAAGCTCACAAAATTATACAATGCAAGAAAGTTAAACTGTAAATCGATATAATGCAAAGGGAGAACAGAAAGTCGTTTAATTGCCAGGGAAGCCACACATGGAGAGATGAGTTATCGCCATATAATATCTTTATCGTCAACAAAATCTTGAATTTTATAATAAGCTTTTTTAATTAGGGTGGATTTTACAGTGTTCTTAAATTTTATATCCGTGAGATCGGTTACACACTTAGGCAGCTTGTTGTAAAAACGGACACAATTCCCTAAAAACGATTTATTTGATTTCGTTAATCTGAATCTTGGAACTACTAGCTTGTGCTTGTTTCTTGTATTAATGGAATGTATATCACTTTTAACACTAAATTGATTTAAGTTTTTGCGTACGAACATGATATTTTCTAGAATATAAAGAGAAGGTAGTGTAAGTATGTTAATGTCTTTAAATAATTCTCTTAGTGACTCGCGAGGGCCGAGGCCATAAATTGCACGAATTGCCCTTTTCTGGAGAACGAAGATCGAATTTACGTCAGCCGCTGCCCCCCACAGTAAAATACCATAGGACATAATACAATGGAAGTAAGCGAAATACACGAGCCTAGCAGTAGCAACGTCAGTAATCTGTCTTATTTTTCTGACTGCATAAGCTGCGGAACTCAGCCTCTTTGACAGTGCTGAGATGTGGGCACCCCATTGCAATTTAGAGTCAATGGTGATGCCCAGGAAGACGGTTTGACTAATAACATCTAATTTATTATCGTCCAGAACGATATTGAGCCCTACTGGTGTTACATTAGGTAAAGAGAATTTAATGCATTTCGTTTTAGAAGAATTAAGAAGCAAGTTATTCGCGGCAAACCACTTGCTTAGAGTAACCAAGCTATCGTTTAAGTCTATGGGACTAGATTCCTTTCTGTTAATTTTGAAGACAAGGGAAGTGTCATCAGCAAATAAAATCATATCAGAGATCAAAGACAACTATAACGATAACCGAACTATTTTCAGTTGTCAAATCACTGATGTAACCAATGAGTTTCAAGTACACGGCTGGTTATCGTTATAGTGAAATGGTGCAATTCTCCTAGTTATTACATACATTACCTGAGAGTCTTCCAGTCTGCTTGTATCACTCACTCGGCGAGTAACTATTTTCTGTTGTGATATTGTGTCCTGTAAACAAAAATTCTTATTTACCGACCTATTTAATTATCAAAATAAATTATCTTTTATCTTTATCTTTTATCTTTTATCTTTTATCTTTTATCTTTTATCTTTTATCTTTTATCTTTTATCTTTTATCTTTTATCTTTTATCTTTTATCTTTTATCTTTTATCTTTTATCTTTTATCTTTTATCTTTTATCTTTTATCTTTTATCTTTTATCTTTTATCTTTTATCTTTTATCTTTTATCTTTTATCTTTTATCTTTTATCTTTTATCTTTTATCTTTTATCTTTTATCTTTTATCTTTTATCTTTTATCTTTTATCTTTTATCTTTTATCTTTTATCTTTTATCTATTTACAAGGTTATATCTGGCTAGCCTTTTCCAAACTATGTTGCGGTCAGCTTCATAAAACCGGATGCATCTGAGTATCAGACGCCACATGGAGCGACTACTTATCTAACCTCCTCAACCCAGTTGCCCGGGCAAACCCTTGATTAGTCTAACTTTCTGGTTTTTAACTACTCGTGACAACTACCAAAGATGTTTAAATGACAGCCGGTACCTACCCAATAATTTGTATAGTTTAACCTTATGAACTTCGACCCTGCGGCTGTTAATTCTTACCATGATTATCGAGGTATTTTTTTTAATTTCCTTTTGTTATTTTTGAATCACATAAAGAGCTGTAATTGAAAGAATCTTTGATCTCCTACTTACATCATCTTCGCTATCAATATTGAGGTCTGCGAGGTCAGCTGACGCCGCGTCATCCAGCACGCCCTTACTGGTCGACGGTATGGGGGAGGATGGCGGACCCACTGGAACATAAACACAAGAACATCTTACTTAAATTATAAATCGCATCGGCTTTAGGTGTTCATATAGTGAGCTCGATTATCGCAAATAGGTAATTCTATCTATTTCTCTCTGCCTTAATAAACTCGACATCACAAATATATAGGTACCTATAGGAAAGATAAAAAGACATTTATTCAAAGCCCATAAACTGAAAATCAGCACTTTTGAACGTCAGTTTTAGAAAGAACTGCACCAAAACCGCCTAACCTTCAGCACTTCCTACTTTAGAAAGCTTTTAGAAAGCTTAATGGTCTCTGCACACAGCGGGCGCGGCGCGGCGGGACGGGACGGCAACGCGACGCAATGTACTAGATCGTCGCGTCGCGTCGCGCCGAGCGGGACGGCTCTGTGTGATGTCGTCCGTAATATCTAGTACATTACAACTGCTCAGCGTCGCGTCGCCGTCCCGTCCCGTCGCGCCGCGCCCGCTGTGTGCAGCGACCATTATTATCTGCGAGTAACATAGCTAGCCGCTATAGCGCGGGAAAACGGCTAGTGTTATATGTTACTAGCCGTTTTCCCGCGGTTTTACCCGCGTCCCGTGGGAGCTACTGCCCGCACCGGAATAAAGTATAGCCTATGTTACTCGTGGATAATGTAGCTTTCGAATGGTGAAAGAATTTTTTAAAACGGTCCAGTAGTTTTTGAGTTTATCCATTACAACCAAACAAACAAAGTTTTCCTCTTTATAATATTAGTATAGATATAAAGTTTTGCAGAACAACAGTGTCGCAAGTCGCAACGGAAATTAAATACTAGCTGGAGTGTTACCTGCAGTAGATATCGGAGGAAATTATATTTAAGTAGGTTAAAGATTTTATCTTGATCATCTGTGAATGTGCTAACGTCAACGAATCCAAAAGATATTTTATTAAAACACAATATAATTTATCATTTTATTTTTGGATTATTACTAAACAAAAATAAATATGTAAGTACTTAAAACGCGCGCTTAACGGTTTTCCTTTCAAAGAACACCACACATCTATACTAATATTATAAAGCTGAAGAGTTTGTTTGTTTGTTTGAACGCGCTAATCTCAGGAACTACTGGTCCGATTTGAAAATTTATTTCGGTGTTAGATAGCCCATTTATCGAGGAAGGCTATAGGCTACTTTTTATCCCGGTACGGGAAGTAGTTCCCACGGTATGCGGGTGAAACTGCTGGCAGAAGCTAGTTTACTATAAAAACCGGTCAAGTGCGAGTCGGACTCGCGCCAAAGTATTCCGTACCATTATTTATAAAACGGACAAAAAAATCACCCCCAAAATATTTATTTAATTCTAGTTTTCATTAGTATTTGTTAAAATACATCTGTGTCATTTCAGCTCTCTAACTATCATGGTTCATGAGATACCTGCCAGCCTGGTGACAGACGGACGGACGGACGGATGGACAGAGGAGCGAAAACAATAGGGTCCCGTTTTACCCTTTCTGTACGAAACCCTAAAAAGTAGCCTAAGTGCATGTCACGTCGGGTACCCGCTAGAGAAGTCCTGTCAAAATGAGACACGGAATTTCAGAAATTAGCCGCAACAAAAAAGACAGAAAATTTTTAAAAAGACGCTTGTGCACTGCAGTGGGACAATAAGTCTATACTAATATTATAAAGCTGAAGAGTTTGTTTGTTTGATTGTTTGAACGCGCTAATCTCATGAACTACTGGTCCGATTTGAAAATTTCTTTTAGTGTTAGATAGCCCATTTATCGAGGAAGGCTATAGGCTACTTTTCATCCCGGTACGGGAAGTAGTTCCCACGGGATGCGGGTGAAACCGCTGGCAGAAGCTAGTAATACAATAAAAAGGTTATGATTTGAAATCTGCATATTTTTCTCTCTTAAAGTCAAAAATAAAATGCTCCTACACACAGCTCTGTTCTTTGTGTACCAATTGTCGTTGTTACTGTCGACCGCAATTTTCCACTTAAGAATATCAAATCGTCTTTCATCAATGTTAGGAACTAGGGTACTGATGTACCTACTGACCACAGATGTAGGGGACAAATATGTTTAGAAAATACATGAGTATCGAGGGAAATGCTTCCCGCATCCGGGTGAAAAGAAGCTGCCATGTTGTTATGATTTAAGCGATATTACTAGACTAGCTTCCCGTGGGAACTACTTCCCGTACCGGGATAAAAAGTAGCCTATAGCCTTACTCGATAAATGGGCTATCTAACAATGAAAGAAATTTTCAAATCGGACCAGTAGTTCCTGAGATTAGCGCGTTCAAACAAACAAACAAACAAACCAACTCTTCAGCTTTATAATATTAGTATAGATAGTTACTACAAAATCCGAATGAGAAGGCATAACTTTTTATTTATCTGATTTACAATCTGTACATTATATGTAAAAAAAAAACTAAATCTATATTTACATTAAAAAAAAAAATGATGGGTTTTTAGGGGTCCGAAAAAATAGAGTCTACTTTTTATTCGGGAGCGGATTCCCACAAGACGCGGGTGGAAACACGAAGTAGTTTAATGGCAGGAAATAGTCGATACTCTATACCCGTGGTCGTCAAACTGCGGCCCGCGTTAAAGTAGATTTCTTTAATTAATACTCAAATACTACATATACCTATACTACCGATAGGTACTTATGGCATAATCATGAACAAAATCAAAATCCAACTTTGTGTTTGAATCCGGAGACGATTACTAACGATACGATACGAGCATTTATATCAGTGGTTCTTAACCGATGGTCCCTAGAGGCATTCCAAGTGGTCCGCAAAACATTGCTATACGTTATTTAACTTTATTTTTATCGACTTATATTGTGAGCAGGGGCTTTCGCATGGACGTAGGTATATAAGTTAAGTTTCGGGGTCCGGACCCCCCCCATTCATATCCATCTTACTTGTCCAACAGAAAAAAGTGTATGTTTGTGCTACATTTTACGTTATTTTAATTTTGAGTCTTAAAAAAAATCGCGCTCGCTTCGCTCGCGTATTCAGGAACTATGTGCCCTTATTCTTGCATTTGTCAACAAACAAAAAGTTAAGTATGTACGTTTGGGCTACATTTTACGTAATGTTTATTTGAGGCTGAAAAAAAAATTCGCGCTCGCTTCGCTCGCGCATTTAGAAACTATCTACATAAACATATGTTTGTTTTTCTTTGCATTTGCTTACCTACAAAAGAATAGAGAGGAATTCAGAAGTTAGTAAAGAGAATGCAGTCACAAAAATCTCATTAAATTAAAATCTGTAACTTTTCGTTTTTTGCTAAATAGGTAATAAAGAAATGAGTGCTAATTATAAATTGTGCTTGTATTCTTTATCAAGGAACCCTCAATTTAGGTAAACCAATAGGGTGGTCCCCGGCAAGACAAACTTTTGGTAAAGTGGTCCCTCATGACGAAAAGGTTAAGAACCACTGACTTATATGATTAGTATGGACTACTATAGATAAGTATGCAAAAGCTCTTTAAACGCCTTCGCATATACTGCGGCCCGGGCCCTGGTGCTCACATTGTTATGTGTGCCCTTGGCCAGTAAAGTGTGACGACCGCTGCTCTATACCTACCGTGAGACACGCTATCGTCCCACCACTTTACAAAGATTAATTTCTTTAAAGTATTTTTCTCTGGGTCGAGATTTTAGTTATTTTTATACTTCACGTCTTATATTATTGTTTTTTATATCACAGAAATGAATGCTTAAATACCTAATTCCGTCTGTCTGTCGCACTTTCACGCCAAATCTACGGAAACGATTTAAACAAAAGGTAAACAAGTAATCTTAGATCTAGAGCCTGAAAAAGAACATAGGTTACTTCGAGTTGGAAAAGGGTCCCTCAGGACGCGGGCGTACCACGGAGAACAGTAATTTGCAAATCGGTCCAGGGGCCCGATTCTCCTAAGTTAATAATGTCAAAATCGAATAGAAATCGAATCGCAATATGATCGCAATAGCAGTTTTAACCATATCGGGCATTCTGCTACTAATAAGAGACCAATCGTATTCGATTGACATTTGATTGGTGTGCGATTGGTCTGCTATTTTGGTGATTTTGGTCTATACGGTAGTTTGCTGTATAATCATATTGCAATCGTAAATCATTTGCAGACAAAATGATTCATTATTGAATGATAGAAAAGGATAAAAACGTTTATTTCAAAGAAAAAATAGCGGAATGCCACATACGCTTCAATCGTAATCGAGTCGGGATTGGATCTCAGTCGAATCGAGTCGAACGTCAATCGTATGTCGCTTAAGTAAAATTAGGAGAATCGGGCCCCAGGCGTCTTTGAGAAATGGGTGAACATACTAAAAAAAAAATCCCGACTAATTGAGAACCTCCTCCCTTTTGGCAAGTCGAATAAAAATGTATAGATCTGAAATTGAAGTATATGTAAAGTAAATCTCACAATTGTCGGTACTATGGCTGGTGTGCAGTAGGTTCTCAGTCGAAGGCTGTTCCTGATAGTCTCTGCTGCGAGCTTTGAACAGGCCGAACTTCACTGGTGCCATTCTCTGAAACAAAAAGTTTATTTTTTTGAGACTTGCAGAGGAAACCCAGGACGCATTGGAAATGTACCGACTGGATTGGACATGCGTAGCGAAGTATAAAGAAATAGACTCTTCTTGGCAGTCGGCTAAAAACACAAATACCTACCTAAGTTTTAATTCATTTTTAAGACACATAGACAGACACGTATAACACCCCTTTTTTGTCGGGGGCTAAAATGTAAATAGTGATTAGATACGAGATAATTTAGAAGAAGAATACCCACTTTTAATGAATTCATTTATGGAGACGACTAAGAGTACGCGCACAGTTCAAGCTTTTAGTCGGCCGATAGTTGGTTTTAGCTCATATATCAGTATGAAAATGAATGGAAGTACGCACGTAACAACAATCAGGTATTTACCCGGTATCGGACCAACTAAAAACTCCAATTTAATTCACTTTTTTCAACCACCGGGCCTACGTAGGCTAAGAGATTTTTTTCAGAATCTTATATTTACACCAGTACCAAAAAAACTTAAGTATTCGTTGATACACAACGGTTACAAATTAACAACTGACATAAAACGGCTGGGTCGCGAATTTTACACGATCTGAGAGCACTTAAGGCCGTCTCACACGTCTTTTTCTTTTTTCTTCGAGTGTCCTTCAGTGTGGCCTCCAATTATAAAATTATGTACAAAGGTTCTTGGTCCACTTGGTCACGGTGGGAAAAATTGTACTTACGGGGTTTTTCTTGTGGGTTTTTTAGTATGAAAGTATACTTACCTTGCTGTGTAAAACGGGATTTCGGTTATATGGGCAATAAATGAGAACGGAGAATGATCCGGAATTGTCAATATTTTGTAGGTATACCTCTAGATACGCAGTTACCTACCTCCTAAATACGTAGTAGATATTGGGTTTTAAAAATCGTTTTTTTTTTGTTTTTAGTAATCGTAAAGCAATTTATCCGTTTTTAATTTTTTCGCAATGTTGACATGAAAATCTCCTGAAGGTATTCAAAAAACAAATTGTGCACAGATAGCTTGAAGACCCAACATATCTAGCCTATTTTTTTCTGGATGCGGAAAGTGGTTCCCTCTGGAATCGGATACAGCTAGTATTGATAACTAGCTTCTGCCAGCGACTTCGTCCGCGTTAGATTCGGACTTTGTGCAAACTCTAAGCTGTCGAGAGTTATACGTGTCATTGTGAGTCAACCATAAAAGATAGACAAATGCTGTCATGGGATATTTTTTACATAATTTTAAGGGCAACATTTCCGTCATATATGGTTTCTGTGTAGCTTTAATCATTAAGGCTGCACACGCGACGGAAGCTTAAAAAATGAAGTAACTTCTCCCGTTTTCCCATCGTTTCCCATCTTCACTGCTCTGCTCCTATTGATCTTAGCGTGATGAAAAGTATCCTATAACCTGACCAGAAGTATGAGGAATGATTGTACCAAGTTACGTTAAAATCCGTCAAGTAGTTTTTGTTTCCATAACGAACATACAGACAGACATACAGACAAAAATTTTACTGATTGCATTTTTGGCATCAGTATCGATCACTAATCACCCCCTGATAGTTACTTTGGAAATATATTCCATGTACAGAATTGACCTCTCTACAGATTTATAGATAAACGGTTTACTCGATATAACGGAAGAGCGAACTTTTATCGCTACAAATGTTTGACGTTTTGTCGGAGTTCCAAGCAAGTTCACTACCGATCGGATGTAGCTTCCTGCTTCAAGCAGAATTAATTAAACATTATAAATTGGAATACCTATGTAGTTGAGATATTAATGAAATGTGACTACCTACCTGTATATCATAAAACTAGAATTTGAAAATAAAAAAAAATCTTTAGAAAATAAATAAAACCTAAAAGATAATGTATATAGTCTCTCAATACACATCATTTTCTCATTTTGTTTGTTGTCCTGTTTATGTAACGTGTCTGTGTAGCAAATAAATGGTTTAAATAATCTCGAAATAAAATAATACTTAACAAAGATCTGATTAACAGCCAATTTCTTCATCAAAAGTAAAAGCCAAAGTACATAATGTCATAAAGTAAAAGTAACGGTGAAATTCGTTTTATCTATTAGTTTTGCTGTTACTTTAGCCTTGAAAAAAAACGAATTTGACCGTTACTTTTACTTTATGACATTACTTCGGCTTTTACTTTTGATGAAGAAACTGGCTGTAAGTAACCTACATACAAAAATAATTCTGAACAATAATAACAGAAAAACCATGAGAGAGGTAGGATCGTAAATGTTTAGGTATAAACCATAAAAACGACGTTAAAAATGCATTAACCATCGTAATATGGCTGCAAGAATATATTAATGTGCCGATAAAATAAGCATAAGAAAATAATTATATAAAAAAAAACTTACTATTATGTACACTATTTGTTTATTTAAATCTAATCAGATCTCTTTGCATTTGCAATTCCTGATAACGTCAGTAGGTACCTAAGTCTATAATGTCGCATAAAAAATCTACGAAAATCCTTGGAATTAAAATTGAATAAAGAATATTTATAATATTAGAAATATTTTACATGAAAAAAGTACAAAATTAACCCACATTTTAATAAAATCACGCCTTCCGATGTCTACAAACAGTTGTTTTTATTTCCTTATCGAAAATTCTTGAACAAAAAAGAAAAAGGGGAAAATATTTATCTAGTTTGCTATCAAAATTAATATAATAACTTACCTTTCAATTCCTTTCTTTAGCTGCTAGGAAATAAAAACAAAAAAATCACATTCTAGACTCAAAAACACATTGATATGGGTCTTAGACAACAAATTGTAGAAAATTTTATTTAAATATAGGTGCCACTCTCAAAAATATTACTCAGGTAGAAAATCGTGTATAAAATAGTCGGTTTTTTCTAAATATTTAGTTTAAAATATAGATTATTTGAGTAAAAAACAAGCAGTGCTCGCTTCCGAGTCGCGATCACTGGGCTGTTTATGAAGTCGACTGAGTAGCTTCTGCGGAACAGTGATTTAGGAACAGGTATTTTTGGAACGCCTTGATAAGCGTTTTAGTGTTGTATGGTTTTCGTCAAATTTTGTGGCGTTCCAGAGCGTGTAGCGATTTCTCATGTATTTTTTCGATGAAAGAGTCCTCATTATTGAATGAAAGAGAATTTTCTAATCATTGACGTAAATGAAAACGGATGTCTTGTCTAAAAAATTGTATTTATCGGTTGACCCACGCTGGGCGCCAACAAACCCTAATAGGTACCTATGTAAAACATTTTCGATAATTCGCTTTTACATTGTTAAAATATTATTATCTTTATTACAAATTACATTTCTGAGTTATCAAGACTCACTCACGTAGATAAAAAAATCATACGAATGTTCCTCACAATGTTATATAATTTTTTGGATAAATACATACCTACCTTTTCGTGGTCCCACGGTGGGCGCCATTACGTTAATACATATACAAATTAAAACATTTCTTTTCTCTTCAAATCTTCTTCTTCCTCCTGCCCTGTTCCCAATTTCATTTGGGGTCGGCGCAATTATGTCATCCTCTTCCATTTTCCCCTGTCACTCGTTATACTGACACTCACTCCCTTCCTGTTCATATTCTCTTCTCTTCAAATAACACTTAGATAGTATTACATACCTACTACCCGTTTGCCCGCGGTTAAACCCGCGTCTCGTGGGAACTACTCTCCGTACCGGGATAAAATGTAGCCAATGTTACTCAGGAAGAGTAGCTTTGAGCACAAATAAACAAATAAATGTTTCTTCCTTATAATATTAGTATAGAGAACCGTTCCGAAATAGCTGTTCCGCGCCGACCAGCGTGCCTACTAAAAAGAACCTTCCGCCATTACAGCCCAACATCGCAGATGCGCGCGCATTCTGTTTATAATCCACTTAGTTTCGATTTGACGTACTCTCTTTACATCTCATTTCCATTTAAATTTCAACCTTATCACCTTAATAATAAGGTTCGAATTTACGTTGTAGTAATGTTACATCTTATTGACATTTGAAAGTCAACCTTAGCTTTAAGGAATATGGTACGAATTTACGTTGCGGTAATGTGATACAAATACTAGCAAACAACTCGGTTCTGTTTGCCTTTAATTGGAATAATTATTTATTGAGGTAATTTTGTTGGTTAAGCATTTACGTGGTCAGTCTAACAAGATTTTTGGCGGATTACTGGCTAGCTAATTTAAGAATTAGTAGGTGATTTTGTTATTAAGATTTTGACATTTGACCTCTATTTTATACATTGGGTAAAATACCGTCTAAGGCGTAAATTGTTCGGTGTAATGAGCAGTTGTATTTACATACTTCCCAATTAGAAATATCAAGAAAAAAAAATTAAGTATATTTCATCGACTTTCACGATTTGTTTTGAGATTTGGATGAAACTCGGCGCAACGAATTAGGTACTATGTCCTGGATAAATACAAGGATAGGTGTTTTTATATTTTATATTTTGCTGTAAATAAGTATATACGGGAAGACCGATTGCAGAATTAATTCATAGGTATGTTGTTATTTTAAACCCAAAAAGGAGGAGCTTCTTTATTTCAAGTACTACGTATAAAAATAGAATTTTGATAGTGTATGTTACACCATTAATAGTGACGTTACAGTATTTATCAATCTATCATCATCATCATCATCAGCCTATCGCAGTCCACTGCTGGACATAGGCCTCTCCAAGTGCACGCCACTGCGATCTATTTTCGGCTTCTCGCATCCAGCTCCTGCCAGCCGTCTTGCGCAAGTCATCACTCCACCGTGCCTGAGGACGTTAATATACAAGCTGTTGATTTGCATCCGTGCCATAGTCAAGGACGTAATTATACTAATGATTCTCGACCCAAATCAACAAAAAAATTGGTACAAAAATTTTTGATTTTATTTTTTTTTCGGAAATCCGTCAATGTCATCTAGCCGTATTTAAACTTGGCGCGTGTGTTACTGGCCTTAAAACCGTGCTGCGCCCGCACACAAACGCAAACACAAAGCATACGCAACGATTATTCATAAATTTCATTCATAAAATTGGATTACTTCTGAAATACTATGACGTTACAATGACAAAAAAAGCAGTGCATATTAGCTATTTCCCATCAACTGTAATTCCAATCGATTATTTACGTATTTTATGTCCTCCTGAAGTATGGCACAAATGCAAATCAACACCTTGTATAGGTATATATCAATCTATCATTGATGTGTAAATAAACTACGCTTTGTACTTTTATCTTCACGCCTAATTAACTTCAGTTTCTCACACGTCAACGTCACTTATAAATATGATAGTGACGTTCCGGAGTTATCATCCAGGTAATGCACACGTCATTGATTTGTTATTTTGAGTCATAAATTGGGCAATGTCACCTTTTATTTTGTCTGATGACGTTTAGTATTAGAATCTATTAGACAGTTTTGATTATCGTCACGCCATCTTAACTTCGACAACGTCACTTGTAAATCTGATAGTGACGTTTCGGATTAGTAGTTACTCATATTGAAGTTATCGTTCATTTGAGGCAAACGTCATTGATTTATCTTTTGAGTCATGATTAAGGCGATGTCACCTTTTATTTTATGTAGTGACGTTAAGGATTTGAACTAATAGAGGATTTAGATTACCGTCACGCCATCTTGAA
The DNA here is from genome assembly GCA_963856015.1 of Helicoverpa assulta. Lineage (NCBI taxonomy): Eukaryota > Metazoa > Arthropoda > Insecta > Lepidoptera > Noctuidae > Helicoverpa > Helicoverpa assulta. Next base: position 5,657,183 of record CAWLCW010000022.1, read on the forward strand.
TCTAGTTAGTCATAAGTGACGTTTTGAATTAGTACCTCATTAATTTATCGTTTAGGTCAGGGAGACGTCATTGAATTATCTTTTGAGTCATCTGTAAGGCCACGTCACCTTATATTCTGTCTGACGTTTAGGATTAGAACCTGTAAGATAATTTTGATTATCGTCACGCCACTTTAACTTCTGTTTTCATACGTCACTTAATGTGTATATTGGTGACGTATTGGATTAGTAAGTGATATTGGAGTTATCATTGACGTAAAGCGAGCGTGATTGATCCTTGCAAAAGACGATGTCACTCTGTAAATGACTGTGTTAGTGACGTTTGGGCTTTGTGTACAGATTTAGGCATTATTCGTTGACGAATCGTCAACGTCATTAATAACACTTTTGATTCATATATTCCAGAAAATTCTAGCACGTTTTCATCACTGGCATTTGATTTTGTTACCAAATAGATGACTTTTTTCATTGCTACAAACTGACAAACCTATAATCTTTACTTCTACACAAAGAGATAAATACTCTGGTGTATTTTCATTAACCACTGCCAAGTTAAATTCGACCTTACACTACTGATTACAAGTTTTAAAGTCAAATGATGTGGTAGTGATGTCATTTGATCACTCTCTAGTGGAACAAGTTAATTGATGAAGGTTTTAAAACTCTATGAGGGAACACAGATTATAATACTACTAACATAGTAAATGTGCTAATTAGGTACGGCAAATGTATGTTTTTGTACATTAAACGTGTTTAGTTTCAAGGTTATTTTCTTTGGCTGTTTTTAATGAGAGACATTTTGTAAAAGGATATCATAGTTATTAAGATGGTTAGCAGTCAAATCGTTTTTTTTAATAGCCCTGTGACCACTGTGTCAGGACCTCGATAACTCTTTCGAAAAAATCATGGCTAAAAATACTTACATCTTTCTAGATTATGAATAGCTAGCTTCTGCCAGCGGTTTCACCCGCATCCCGTGGGAACTACTTCCCGTACCGGGATAAAAAGTAGCCTATAGCCTTCCTCGATAAATGGGCTATCTAACACTGAAAGAAATTTTCAAATCGGACCAGTAGTTCCTGAGATTAGCGCGTTCAAACAAACAAACAAACTCTTCAGCTTTATAATATTAGTATAGATGACATCCAAGCTAGCTTTGTTTTAGATATAATTCCCAACCCATGCTAAAAATCGGCATCTTATCGGCCTAGCCTTTTGCTAACTATGTTAGGGTCGGCTTCCAATGTAGGTTTATGTATTATTTATATTATAATTACTTTCTCTTCACTTGAGAGGTTTTCCTCTGGTAATGGCAATTCCTTGAATATTATAAGGTAAAAACAATGAAGGAATTAAATAAGGTCTTTAAAATAAAACAAAACACACATGATGAAACAATCTTGCATTTTGAATAAATACTACATACATGTTTAGTTACTTAAACTATTTTCTGTTCATTATTTAAATTAGTTAACTGTTACAATAAAAATTTGGCGGCAAAAATTCTAAAAATAGTTTTGCACCCAGCTTGAAAACTATTTTTAGGAACCTTTTTGGAAAAATAAGCGTTTTAAATGACTAGATTCTTATGGCGGATTGTTTTAAATTAAGTTTGAATTAGATTAATAGTGACTAGAGACATTTTGATTAAATAAATATTAAAATATAATTGGAGGAATATGTAATTAGTTATTTAAAATAACGGTTGATAGAGATGGGCTTGCATTAAGTACACATAATGATAATTATTATAAGAGCTAATGACAAGTTTTTTTGGTAAAACAATAACGTTAGCTGTAAATAAAACTTCTAAATTATAGCTGTCAAAAATAAAGTCAAATGTTGTAAAACAAAATAAAAAAATAAACAGCTTGATGTGAACTTACAGATTCATACAAATTGCATAGACAATAACCGTATAATACAAGTATTGAATTTGAGTTGTCAACTATTGAATTAGTAAAAAAGACCAAGTCCATAAATACTTACCCATCTCTTCAAAAAAATAAACTCATTATTATAAATTAAGTACAACTTGAATGACAGTTCAAAAGTGGCATGAATTTCTGTATATAAGCAAAATAACTTTAAAAATATTCAGTTTCATTTACACGGGAATATGTTAATAACAATGTTAATATATTTATTTATTATTTATATTAGTTTTTTATTTATTTACTTATAACCAAGGTTTTTAAAGGCCGGTTCGTCGTTAAGATTGTGCTCAAAAAATGGACTCTCCCTGAAAATTACTGAAGCATCGGCTATGTGCATTTGTCTCTTGCCATATCTGAAACAAGAATATATTAATTAGTAAAAAGTTTTTTGTCACCTACATAGAAGACTTTTTACAAAAAGACACGAGTTCAATTATAGACATAGTACATAACACCTCCAAGTTTATCAAATACTTTGCTGAAAAACCGCATAAAAATGGGTTCAGCACTACATGTTAAACTGAGAGTTTCCTATTTTTAAAAGTCTGTTGAAAACTGCTTGGTTCCCTAATAAATCTTTGATTTCTGACGAAAACTTTCCGACAACTTTTTTACGGTGAAATAACCTGTTTGTCAGTCGTTGTATATTGAAATAACAGATGGCGCTTTTATCAGACTCAGTTTCACAAGACAGTGTCATCTAGTGTCGAGTAGTGGTACTACTAACTGAACAAGTAACGAGCGTTACAGTAAGGCGATTATCACACTGCCCCGCATGATGCAGCGTAGTGCGTGGATGCGTTTTTTTCCGTTGTATGGAAATATCTCCGTTTGTATGGAAAACACGCATAGTCCAACACACTGAAAATGCATCCACGCGCGTTCATGCGGATCACGCACATACATGCGGAGAAAAACGCACCCCCGCGCGTAGGTGCGGGGCGAGACGCAAGGTATGGCACACTGAATCCCGCAGTGACGCGCGTGATTTTGAATGGGCGTGACGTGTATGTTTGAAAATGGAACTCGATGTGAGCCGCCGTGCGTGAATTAACAAAACGCAACTACGCGCGTGAGTGCGCGAAAAACCCGCACAATGATACAGATCTGCACTCCCGCAGGAACGCGCGTAGGTGCGTCGACACGCAAGATGCAGCGTGATGCGGGGCAGTGTGAAGATCCCCTAAGGTGATCATATACACGTCACGCCCATTCAAAATCACGCGCGGCACTGCGGGATTCAGTGTGCCATACCTTGCGTCTCGCCCCGCACCTACGCGCGGGGGTGCGTGTTTCTCCGCGTATATGCGCGTGATCCGCATGAACGCGCGTGGATGCATTTTCAGTGTGTTGGACTATGCGTGTTTTCCATACAAACGGAGATATTTACAAGCAACCGAAAAAAACGCATCCACGCGCTACGCTGCATCATGCGGGGCAGTGTGATAATCGCCTAAGACTTGTTGCGTTCAATACAACATATTTAGTACTCGTTTTATGGAAAGTGGCGCTCACCGTGGTACTAGGCCTTACTATATCGGCGCCCAATAAACCAAATAGCGTGAGCAGGTCTGGTGGGTGTTAGTGTTTTGAATGGTTGTGATCAATATTTGATTGCTTATGAAAATGCTTAGCAAAAGAGAACTTGAGTGAATGTTGGCGCCCAACGTGGGACTAGCAATAATCTTAAGAGTTTTATTATTAATCATTTAAATGCGTTATTTTTATCCTGAGTGGTTTATTTTGGTAATAAATCAAGAAACTCTCTTTTAAAATCTTTATTTCGTGCCAAACTTAACAACGGGCTGTGGAAGTGCACGATGGCCGCACACACCTGCACTAATAAATCAGCTGCAAGACGCCATAAACTTTGACGACATTACCAACTACAAACTCACCGTCCTCTCCCATGCACGGAGTAATATTCCTGCAGCTCCTTCAAATAGTTGGAGATCTGTTCCGCGGTATCGAAGCGTTCGGGGCGACGCGGGCGCGGGTACTGCGCCTGCGCGGCGCACGACAAGATGGCTGACAGCAGCAACATGGCCGGTAGGAGGAAACGCATTTTGACTGGAAAGATAGAGATGGGTTAGTTCAAAATCTAGGCAAATATTATAAAGTTGAATTGCATGTTGGTCGGTAATAATCTTTTTGCGTAAGACGGCCCTTTTATTGAGGAACGGTGTATAGGCTAGGTACTCTTTTTTTAAGCGCGAAGTAGTTTTCACGGGACGCCGGTGTTGCCGAGTTTGATAGTGGTGGTGGTGGTACAGGCCTCTTCACATACAGAGAAGGAGTGGGCTTTAATCACCACGTGCCCTCAAGGCGGATTAGCGATTGAAGCCTTTAAAGTCAAGTTTTCCTTAATTTATTCCGTCATTCTGTTACTGGTGACCAAAATCTATGCTTAGAAAGCACATAGGTATAACTGTGATATAACTTACAAAAATACATTGGTAGGTAATCCTGGAATCGAACCCGCACACTCATAGTTGGTGGGCTAGTCCCACCACAACTAATGGCTAAGTCGACCGATAACATAAACTTATTTTTTTAAAACAACTATTCACTTCGAAGTTTAACGCTTGTCAATGTGAACAGTTCAAGTATTAAGAAAAACGGACGTTTATTTTGTCGTCGTTACCAAAAAAGACAGTACCACCTAAGTCTCTAAAATTTCTAGATCGATAAAATAGTAAAAATCCAGGCCACGTGTGTTGACGCGTGGCGTTAATCTCGCGGCAGTTAGGAAATAATCCCCTGTATCGCAGTCACAGATGAATGCACCAAGATATAACTAAATACTGATTGTATTTCAAGTGTTACAGCCTTTTTCGTGTATTACACAACTGATTTTTATTGTTTTATTAGTCTGGTTATGCTTGCAACGCTCGATCGATACAGTATCGTTAGCATGGTCGGCCAGCGAATGGGTGACCATTTTGCCATGACGACTTCCTCCGTATTTCTGTTATTTGGGAAATCGGTTTGCTCGGGTAACTGGATTGAGGAGGTGAAAAAAGCTGTCGCACCACGAAAAGTTAGACTGGAAGCCGACACAGTTGAGAAAAGGCTAGGTAGAGGTTAGTCGATAAGCTGTGAGAAGTATAATAATATTTTCAAACGTTTCCAAGTGCCTGACTTATGGTGTATCATGTTATTTTTGCAACTGACTTCCCAAAAAGGAAGTTGATCTCATTCGTCGTCAACTTTTTTAAGTTTATACGACCCTATCCACGGGATACAGTCTAGTGATCCTTTAGTTACGGAAACTGCGGAACCCTATAAACAATTAAAAAAATACTCTCACAATAAACCCACATTTGTTCGATCAGAAACAAAAGTTACCTTAATGTAATTACCTCAGAGACTACAACTGTCAAGCGCTCCGCATACAAGCCGCCATGTTTGTTAAGCTCTCGATCGCGCCAAAATGATGAAGTTGAATTTAACAATGCATTTTGGGTATTTTATGTAGTAAAAGTATGTAATTAAGTGTGTGCTAAGTATGAATGTATGGATGGAGAGGAAGAGGAATACCTAAGAAAAGATGGATGGATTGCCTGAAAGATGACATGAATAGGACGGGAGTGAGTGTCAGTATGATGAGTGAAAAATGGAAGCGGAAGCATACTGCGCCGACCCCAAATAAAATTGGGAACAGGGCAGGAGGAAGAAGAAGAAGACCAGGCTTCATGTGACGGGTTTTTCTTTAAATATCATTCTTCTGTGGCCGCTGTGGGTGGTGTTAAAAAGAACTTTGAAAAACTTGAACGGGCCAGGGGCCCGATTCTCCTAATTTTACTTAAGCGCCATTCGATTCACGTTCGACTGCGATCCAATCCCGACTCGATTACGATTGAAGCGTATGTGGCATTCCGCTATTTTTTCTTTGAAATAAACGTTTTTATCCTTTTCTGTCATTCAATAATGAATCATTTTGTCTGCAAATGATTTACGATTGCAAAATGAATGTAGATCAAACTACCGTATAGACCAAAATCACCAAAATAGCAGACCAATCGCACACCAATCAAATGTCAATCGAATACGATTGGTCTTTTATTAGTAGCAGAATGCCCGATATGGTTAAAACTGCTATTGCGATCATATTGCGATTCGATTTCTATTCGATTTTGACATTATTAACTTAGGAGAATCGGGCCCCTGCTGGAAGAAATTTCTTTAGAGATAAGCTGTGCCCTTGTACAATTGTTTCTATTATTTATTGCTTGTTTGTGTTTTTTATGTGTATAAAACTATTAAATAAATAAAAGAGTGAGGCTATTCGAATCCGCCCATCTTAATTTTGGAGACTTTTGTTTAAAAACATAATTTGAACCCTAGTGTTTGACAGTTTATTCGAAATGATACTCGATCACAGTGGGGTTATTTATGTAATTTAATGAGCATGGAGTTATAATTTCTGCTATGGTAATGAGAAACTTGTCAATTTGGATCGCCACACGCTTCACTAGTTTCCATCATTGATTTCAAATGCATCTAGACTATGTAAGATTGAAATAAATTATCAATGTTATTATAGTTCCCGGCACGTAACTTGGCAAGAATCGAGAGATGAAAACAGGTCCTATTTTTTCCAAGCAGACATAATTGCCAATAAATGATGTCTATAACCATAGAATAATGCACAAGCAATAACATGGACCACTTTTTGGTATTATTTAGTGCACTATGTGTAAGCTCACACTTATTAAAGGATCCAAATCCTTGCCAAGTTATATGCCGGCTACTATAGTAATGTACCTACTCCCTGAGGTTAGCTCATTCGGTCAGTGGGTATCAATTGTATCTAACATACTCTTCAGCTTTAAAATATCGGCCTATATTTTACAGGACATAAAAAGTAATACATACTTTTACAAGCTCTTATAAAACCTGCAACAGCGTCATTTATGATGAACATACTTGAAAAATCAAGTACCTATCATAAAATGACTGAGTACCAAACACAAGAGCCATATAAGTTTTATAACACCATAAAAATTGATTAAAAAGTTAACAAAACACTAAAACTAGATTCACAGCACTAATTACGATACTAGTGTTGTTCCCACCGATAACATAACATCGATAAATGTCAGACACATCAAAGCGAGTGCTAATCGGCTAGCACTCGTTTTATCGATAATATTGAGTTATTTATCGATGTCCCAGCTTTATGTGATTATGTTAATCAGTTTTTAATGTTTAATCTTTTAGCTTTTGTGTGGGTTTTGTTGTATTAATTAGATGTTGCGGAATAAATACGTAAGCCACTTGTACTTCGATTGGAAGAGTATTCGTTAGCCAGCCTATGTTGTACATAATTTTAGATACTTATACCTAAGTTTCTAATTAGATAATTGCAGGTATTCACAGTAACAAGATTTGGAGGTCAGATGGGCAGTTGCTCCATGTAGCTCACGAGCCGATCACAAAATATTGTGGACTAGCTTCTGCCAGCGGTTTCACCCGCATCCCGTGGGACGTGTTTGGTACTCAGTACTACTTCCCGCACCGGGATAAAAAGTAGCCTATAGCCTTCCTCGATAAATGGGATATCTAACACTGAAAGAAATTTTCAAATCGGACCAGTAGTTCCTGAGATTAGCGCGTTCAAACAAACAAACAAACTCTTCAGCTTTATAATATTAGTATAGATTTCTATAACATCTGTCCTTTGTTTTACAATTAGATATAAAGCATAACTTCTGTACAATCTGTAGCAAATATTAAAATTCAATCTCTATTTGCAATAATTGAAAAAAAAAGCTAAGCTTTTATAATCTATAGTTCCTGAGATTAGCGCGTTCAAACAAACAAACAAACAAACTCTTCAGCTTTATAATATTATTATAGACTATTCATCACTTAATTTAAAAACTACCACTAGTAAGTACTATTTGTTTATGAATGACCATAAGGCTTTGCAAAGAACAAATTAATTAACAATGTTGACGAATATCTTGGGCCATTAAAAATCTTTGTTGCCCTTTACAGAAGATGTGTAAATTACTCTTTTAAAATAACTTCTCAAGAAAATGCGTCGTCTTTGAACTTTATAATTAGTTTGAAAGAAACATCTGAATCGTTTACGTTGTAAGCGACCCTTTTCGGAAAAGGTGAAAGATTTTTTACGCACCTCCTTTGTAGGTGTTATCTTTTTTTTTTGTTTGAATAAACTACCTCTACTTCCTTAGATAATATGTTAAAAAAATGTTTTGTAATGATTAAATTAACGATTAAATTCAAGCAAGCCTAATTAGAGTTTGATGCAAAAAATAATACAGATAAGTGAGTTGTCGAAATACTTAAATGAGTTTCTGCGTTACAACGCAAACACAATGACGGAAATGTATTTCAATCCATATAGACATTTCGATTTCGAAAAAGGCTTACTAAGACTTAGCGCCAATATAAATACCTACCTATATTTTGAAATTAGTTTTTTCTTTAATTTATATAGGTATATCGTTTAGTTGCCATCATTTATCAAAAATCGGACTCACTATACTACCATTGCAAAACGTTCCTTTAAAATCAACTAAAGAAAATATAACTTACTCTAAAATAAAACAAAAATCTTCAACCCTATTTTCCCAAAATCAAGACACCAACCCCTTATTTAGCAAACAATTTACTTTGGCACTTAGTAAAAATACCCGGTTAGACCCGGTGTTTGCCCGGCTAACTTGAAGCGCCCCGTCTTTCAATGGGGAGCGGGTAAATTACCCGCCCCGTACAACAAGTGGTTTAGGGGTGCGCGGAGGTTGGGTTATCGATATCGATGTTTTTCTTTTTTGGAATATTTTTGTGATAAAAGTTAATATTGATGAGACTTGTTTTGGAGTATGTAAGGCCTGTGTTATTGGTGAGACTTATAGGGTTTTGTAGCATGTAAGTCATATTGAAAAAAATAATGCTTACAAAAGATCTATCTTATTACGTACATCACTGTTAATTACCAGTACGTATACTATACCTACGTCTAGAGATGTAAAGTGACCGTCACGTTATATGTGACCGATTAATCTGACCGAGCATATTGGACATTTATCCAATTTGACCGGTCACTTATTGTCATTTATTGTCAGCAACGTCAGAATCGTTTTTTTTGTATATGTTACAGCCAAAGTGATTAAATATATATTATACATAATGACTGGTCATTGTATATAATACCCAAATTGACTAGACAGTGTGATAGATTAATCACTTTATCTGGATCTAATTCATAATAGCTGGTCAAAGTTAGCCAAAGTAAAAAATCTATACTAATATTATAAAGCTAAAGAGTTTGTTTGTTTGTTTGAACGCGCTTATCTCAGGAACTACTGGTCCGATTTGAAAATTTCTTTCAGTGTTAGATAGCCCATTTATCGAGGAAGGCTATAGGCTACTTTTTATCCCGGAACGGGAAGTAGTTCCCACGGGATGCGGGTGAAACCGCTGGCAGAAGCTAGTATGGTATAATCGTCTGACTACTTACTAATTCTTAGAAACGGCTCAAGTTATTATCGACTCTTTTTATGATAAATCATCAAATGATTCCTCCCACTGTGGGAGAGCAGCGTGAGGGACTCAGACAACGTGAGCATGAGCGTGCAGCGTGAGGTCAGACTGTTAGTGGCTTAAACCCACGCGTTGAACAACGCGCACCGCCGAGACGGGTCCGTCTCTCCCAGGAGACGGAAGGCCGAAAGGCACCCGAACTCATCGCACAGGCTCACGTCTACGGTGGCTGGGAGTCGTCTCTCGACCACACAGAAGGAGACGATGGCATCCCAGTACCTCTCGCCCCGGACCTTGGCTTGAACCAGGGTCGGGTGCGAGAGGTCGCCGCTGTTGACTGCCTCGACGAGGACACGGCGGTGCCCTTCCCGGGCAGGGCACACTCCGGGCCGTCGGTACAGTGGCCCGAGCCACACTTCAAAGAGGGGACTTTTCGCTACTATTATGGGGTGCACTGTGCTAACTAGCCTTTTTCGAATTATATTAAGGTCAGCTACCAGGCACTTTAGGTAACATGAAATAATAATCTTTACCTACTTGTTTTATTACATTATCTAAGTCTATGGAGATATTATATAAAATTGCTAGTTAATGTGATTAACACATTCACTGCGGCAGCGTTAAATCTAAACTTTCTACTAGTGCGATACGAGACAAATGCTGCCCGTATCTATGTTTCCTGATATGCGTTACGGCTTCTATTTTGCCGTACGAGAACCTGACTTTCAAAGCCTATACAGACGTGGAAACCACCTATATCAATGGTTTTTATCAACAAATCGATAGACTATATCCTTGTATACACCTAGCTGCAGTCGCCCCGGGTTCTCTGTTATACTTTGAAAGATACAGAGATTTTTCAAAATCTTTCATTCGCGGCAATATATATGCCGTACAGCGTAGAAGTGAAAAAATGCTAGGGATGGGGTTTACTTCTGGAATGATAGTCGATAGTTTAAAAATATTTTTTATTGTAGATAAAATATTCATATTTATCAGTGTTATATTATTATATAAATCAACATAATTATGTAACCTAATTATATAATATGTATAAATATGTATTTATATTCTACCACAATCACACTATAGCGCCACCTAGTCCCAAATACATATAATGCATAGTATAGTTAGAAAATACACCCAGACCAAGACAACCAGACAAAGAATGTTTGATTTGTGTGGGAATCGAACCCACAACCACTACGCCAACAGACCAATAAATTTAAAAAAACTAAAAACTATTAAAGGACGTGTATGAAACTTAGTAGGTAGTTATTCCACTGAATTATTTTCACACTTGACATCTTTGGCATCAAGATGATGATTTACCCTCTCTCTCTCTACTCAAATCCAGTGTTTTTATGTGAACGTCTCATTGTAGCAGAACAGCGTAATATTTTTCACAAAAAATATTGTTACGTCTTGCTTGCTTACGGCCAGCACTAGCGCACACTGAACCGCCGCGCGGACGCATGCAGTGTGGTGCGGGGTTGGGGGGGTACGGCAAGATATTCGCTGTACCGCACTGAATGAAAATAATTATCTTACTGTGCATTACGGCAACTATTTTGCCGTATATTGTTAGTGTACAATGTTATTATATTAAAAGCAACAATATTGAAAATATCACTATCTCATTCCTACGCGCAAGGGAACTTAGATAAATCGCCCCCGCACAGTACGCAAAACAAGGACAACGAGCTACCGCACTGGCTAAGAGTCAAATACGGCCAAATACTTGCCGTAACGCAGTGAATGTGTTAATTCTGTGTCAATTATCACTTTATCCAAATTGAGTAGATATTATAAATAATAGCTAGATAATATGTATAATATGCGGACTTATTACTTTGGCTGTAACATATATAAATAGAATTTATTAGAAATAAACGTTTTTTCTTTCTTTATTTTATAAAACTACGGAAGTTTTAGAATCATCGAAGCTAACCAAATGTCATTCATCGATCTTTAAGATAAGATTTCGCCCGGCGAGAGATGTCGTGCGGTGTTCCGCAGGGGTCGGTTCTGGGGCGGCTCTTGTGGAACATCGGCTACGATTAGGTGCTGCGCGCCAACCTCCCTAGGGGCGTCAGCGAGGTCTGCTACGCTGACGACACGCTGGTTCTGGCACAAGGGAGGTCGCACCAGGAGGCGGGCGATATAATGACGCGCGGGGTTGCGACGATCATCGAGAGGATCTAGCTGCTGGGCCTGGAGGTGACCTTGCACAAATCCGAGGCCATGTGCTTTCATGGGCTTCGGAGCGCGCCACCTTCAGGCTCCCAAGTCACGGTGGGGGGTGGGGGTTCCCATCGGCGTCGAGAGGGCGATGAAGTACCTAGAACTCGTCCTCGACAGCCGACAACTTCGTTGAGCATTTCCGACGTTTGGGCCCCAAACTGGAGAAGGCGAAGGAAGGTGCTGCCTTCAAACGGCTCCTGCCCAATCTGGGAGGCCCAAAGGCTCCCTGCCGTAAACTCTACGCGGGGCTCATGCGGTCCATGGCCCTTTACGGAGCCCCGGTATGGGCACGTTCGGTACGGCCGCGGGCTGTACACTACCTGAACGTGCCCCAAAAGGTGATAGCCATTAGGCTAATCCGGGGGTACGATCTCCCGCGAAGCAGCTGGCCTACTTGCTGGACTGCCACCGTGGGATCTGGAGGCGAGAGTCTTCTTGCGCCTGTACGACTGGCGCGAGGAGACACTGCGCCGGGGGGAAACTCCGCTGCCGCGGCAAGTTGTCGCGCAGCGGGCGGAGCTCCGGCGCGATCTCATGGTGGCCTGGAGGGAGCGACTGTTGCAACCCAGTGCAGGGCACGCCACCATCGTGGCGGTAAGTCCCCTCTTTGAGGAGTGGCTCGGGAGGAGTCATGGCGCCCTCACGTACCGCATGACGCAGGTCCTCACCGGACACGATTGTTTCGGGAGGTACCTGCACCGAATCGGTCGTGAGGAGGCGCGCGGGTGTCACCACTGTGCGGACAGCCCCGAGGACACGGTGGACCACACAGTCCAGGTGTGCCCCGCATGGGTAGGGCACCGCCGGGTCCTCGTCGAGGCTTTAGGCTGCGGCGACCTCTCGCGTCCGGCCCTGATCCAGGCCATGGTCCGGGGCGAGAGGGAATGGGATGCCGTCGCCTCCTTCTGCGAAGCAATCATGCTCGAGAAGGAGGAGGCGGAACGCCAGAGAGTTCGCACCTCTCATCCCAGCCACCGTGCTGGACCAGGTAGACACCACGGGCGCCGGGTGTCGCGAGATGACTCCCGGCCACCGTAGGTGTGGGTCTATGGGCGGTGAGTTCGGGTGGCTCATCGTCCCTCTGTCTACTTAGACGACAGACCCGTGTCGACGGCGCGCGTTGCTCCACGCGCTCCTCAAAGAGATGTCAGCAACCCCAGAGGTGCCCAGTTGGGCCAAGGCCTGCCGGGGCTGCGGGTTGTTCGAAAAAGTTACCGCGGCTCTGGTACATAAAAGGCCTACGACGGAACACGACGGTTTTTAGTCAGTAAGAGTCTGACACTCCCTCACCGCTGCTAACCCACAGCGGGAGGGGTCATTTGATGATTTTTAACGTCGATAAAAAAAAAAAGATATTGCCGACACTCTATGATTAATAATTTGTCAGTATACATCAATAAAAATAAATACGTACTTGAGAGTCTATCTTTTTAAAAGGTTATCTATGCACTATGTTGGTTTAGAAAGGCAATAGGTATTATTTCACATGTTTTTAATTTGCTTGAGACGAAAATAATAACTGTACCAAGAAAAAAATACTTATTTAATATACCTGACCAGTCTGACAATAAATGTCCAATGTGACCGGTCATTTAATATTAAATGACGGTCACTTATCGTATGTGACCGTCAGTTTACAACACTACCTACGTCTAATATGGTGTATAAATACTTTTTTAAATCAAGATTATTTCTCGTAATCATAATTCAACAGCAAATGAGATTAAAATAACCTTGCAATTAAATATACAATTCCTGTAACCTTTTTCAATCTTAAGTCCTCTTCAATATTTGACAGTCATCATCATCATATTAGCCAATTGCCGTCCACGAAGATCTCCCCCAACGAACGCTTATGACAGTGCTTGCGACAAACACTCTAAACAATCAGTTTCTAAATATCGATAAAACATCGATACTTTAAAAGCCAACCCTACCCAGTTGATTTGCCCCCGTGTGCCGCCGTTCTAACAATGAAGAGGCTCCACAATTTCCATCATGCGTTGCTGGATGCGGGTAGATGCCAATTTTCTAGTTTGTTTTGTTTTAGCCGGTTTTCAATGGTTAGTTTTAAATAGTATTTCGTTTGCAAACAGGTGCGTTGACTTAAGAAAATTTTGGATGCACTTTTGAGAGTGATTTAGAATATTTTTTTTTGTGTCAATGAAATGAAAATTTCGAAAAAAGTAGGTGTACGATTTTTTATGGTAATCAAACAAGTTGAACATGCGTTGAACGTCTATTTAACTTTTTGTAAAATCATCATAATTATCATAAGCTTCTGTAGGGTATAATCGCAGCAGGTAGTCGAATTAATTCTTAAAAAGTCGTAGTGAATTGGTTATCCTTGTATTGTTTTTTGTTACTTAGATACCTAAGTATTATAGCCTAATTGCAAAGGAACAATTTCTTTCTTTCGGCTGCATGTTTATTTTCCTATTGCGTAAGTAAGTGTCAAATCTATTTCTAACTCTTAGCACGTAAACCATTTGCATACATAATCTTCATATACCTCTAGTCATACTTTAATGAACACAATTATTAAACCAATATAACTAACAGTAGGTAAATCCTCTGAAAAATTAACGCACGAACAAAAATATTTGAATAATAAACAGCCAACGGTGTTGCCAGCCTCAAAGGCAGTATTCACACCACGGCGGATATTATTTTCACGCTTGGCAACACCGTAACTAGAAACGGAACGTGCAAGATGGCGCCCGTGGTATGAATTCCCGCCAACTTTGCGAAACAGTTTACAACTTGAAGTTTTACAAAACTTAGGTACCTACTGTTAATTGCGTTCGTCCTTTTTGATATGACTTGAATATTTCATCTTAGATGTCGCAGTCGTTATGCTTGCTGACTCATGATCTTTTAGTATATTATGAGTTACGGATTAGGTAGCTACATTTACATAACGATGACCGTTAAAACAGTGGTACGAATCGTACGCATCCTACAAAGTAATCGTAGGTAATTTTCATAGATTAAAATAAGAAAAGATATAACCTACGACTGCAGTAGAAATAGTTTATTTTTAACTGATTTTCCTCCTGTCCTCAATTGGAATGTTTCAAGTTTACATAGCACAAGCTATTGATCTAAAAGTCTTCATCATCTCACCTATTTGCCTAGTCTTTTCCCAAATATGTTGGGTTCGGCTTCCAGTCTAACAATACACATAGAGCGACTAACTATCTGACCTCCTCAAACCCGTTACCCGGGCAATACCCTTGGTAAGACTGATGTAAACAAGTCGTTCAATCAAATCTGTATAACTACTTTATGAAATAAACCTCAGAAAAACCATTTAAAAATCGCTGCACACGTCTATTATAGAGGTACAAGATTCTACATTCTGACGACACCGCAGAGGTATGAAGATACACACTTTGGTGAAAAACTCATATTAACATGTAAGTATATACGCAGGTTGGGATAATGGAAGCCAAAACTGTCCCCAAGGAACCATTTTTACCGACTTAATCAGAAGAATTTCGCTTTAAATGTGTTTAAAGACCGGTTTCAATCTTTGCGCTGTTTAAAAGGGGGTTCTATCTTTTATTTTTACATAAAAGATTTTTTTGGGGTGTTCCGAAAGTTGAATTTTGAGGTTTTTAAAAAATCTTGCTTACATATTGCCGACATAACTACAAAAATCTAAAAAAAAGTTTGGAAATATTATTTCCAAAGTATCTAAGTAGTTTTTTTTTATTTACATAGATATTTACATATTTATTTCCAAAACTGTAATTAAGGCACTTTCAGGATTTTCAGGATGGTCATCGTGCAACAAACTTCTCAACTTAATAATATTAGAATACAAGTATAGATTACTTATTACATGTATCCCAAAAAAGGTGCCTACCAATCGCCAGAAAACTTTTATCCGATGAATATGTTTACGTATTGACAGCTGTCAAGACAATATGTCAAACCGCCATATTTATTCCTCAGATAGAAGAGAAGTCAACTGATGATTGTAAATACATTAGACAGTTAAATAAATGTGTAATCTTTAAATAGCTGTTTGTAACACATTCCTCCCACATACAGGATCTTAGGTGAGCTCGTAAAATCTTAACAACCCCCATTTCGCGTGTAGACTCTTAATTTAGAATAAATTGTTTAATTCTATTTAATTACTTGCGTTTCGGGAACGAGTTGCCAACCATTTGATTGGGGTTTAAGGGTTGTTTTCATTACGTATGTTAATGTAAGTATGTATGTATGTTGGGACTTCTTCTAAGTAAGTTTTCTTCAACTGTGTGGTGTGCTGATTGGACAGATTGCAAAATAACTTTGTCATTAATATTGAAACTACCTATATTTAGTTTCAATATTTCTAATTAGTAATTAGGAATCATCATCATAAAAAATAATTAACAATATCTTTAGTTATAGAATACCTACTCGCAAACTGCAGAATAAATAGTCGGTTGAAATGAAGTATTCATTTTTTTAAAGAAATCAACCTTAATTTTTGTAATGTGAGTCATCATCTTCATGCTGATTTATGAGCCCAAACAAACTATCAGCCGACTAAAAGTTTTCAGTATGCGGGTACTCGTCCGTGTAATTTTATCAATGGAAAATATATGTCTAAGATTTTTTCAGAAGATAATTAAAATGGATAGAATGACATGACGACAAACAACGATATTTCCGAGAGAACCCAAACCATAAATACGTAAGACTTCTGACTCAAAATACATCATATTGGAAGTACTTATTTTTTTAACTGTATCTAAAAATGAGTAGATAAACCTAGCTATTTATTTAACTTTAGAAATAAGCATGTATTTAATATTACTTACAGAAATAAATATAGGTACTTATTTGCTTCCATTCGGTTTTTCAGTAAACTTACCAAATACACGGAATTTCAGTGTAAGTAGTAGAAACTAACCCCAAACAACATGAATGGCTCAGTATATTGACCTTTTTAAAAATCCCTTTACGTAATTTATCCTTCCCCTCTCCCTAAATACAAGAGAAAATATAAGAAATCGCCTACCCACAGGCTCTTGAACGAACAATTGTCCCTATACCTAATCAAATAATAAAATCTAACATCATTTATTCAAAATAGAATCTTAACAATACTCTTTTATCAACTTGACGTCTACAACTCTTTTCTCTATGGTGCGGGTCAAACCTCTTTGCACAACCTTAGTGGCCATTTTGACATGCGTAAGTATTCGATATTTGAATGTGCGCACTAAAAATAGTAGGATTATATTATCTGGAGTCTATTTTTGATCTTGTGTCTAAAAATAGGATCTAAGTCACGTGGGATTTTAATTCCACACTTACATAATAAAGAGGAAACATTTTTTTATTGTTTGTCTGTAAGTACCTTGAAGGTCCCGAAACTATTGTGAATCGATCTGAAACTTTATTCACTGTTGGAAAGCTACACTCTTCCCGAGTGACATAAGCAGGCAGCACAAAGTATGCAGGTGAAACCACGGGAACTTCCCGAGTAACATAGGCTATATTTTATCCCGGTATAGGCAGTAGTTCCCACGGGACGCGAGTGGAACCGCGGGAAAACGGCTAGTAGCAGATAAGGGTTGGAAAACAATTTAAATAATTGATAAAATCTCGTCATAATTAAGAGTAGGTAATTTTCGTAATGGTATTAGTTTTTTTTTGCGTTGTCATATACAGAGTAGAACATAGATTTGAAGCGTGTCTAACTGGTCACCAATTACCTACATGGGCAATTAAAATAACTTTAATTGGCTTTGTTTTGCGTTCTTCAAATACAACTTTCCTATTTACTTTGGTAGTATTATATATTAGGGGTCAGTCTTTTGTATTTAGTTATTATATTCTGTTATGGTTTAACCACATAAGCGTGAGAGCGTAACTAACAAACTTATTAGAAAGGATTTTTCAAAAAAAATCGTAATTTTTTTCTATAAAATTCAGAACGCTATAATGGTCTAGAGCTAGGTACTCATCGGAGTTTTCAAGATCGATCCCCGGGACAGTCAATCTAAAATTAATTTGCGATTTTTGGAGAACGTACAAAGCTCCCAATTGTTATAAAAACGTTTGGACGTCACAAATCTGTCCTATTGTATGCTAAATTAATTTGATTGCTACCATGATACGAAATAAACCAATATGGCGTCGATATCTCCCACCATTGTTGTCACAGATTATAAAAACAAAGACTTTTGACAAAACAAAAAGGTTTGATGCCGAATTTATATTGCAAAAAGCGAATTTAACAAAGTTCACGGACAACATAAACTTCAGTTCACTTAAAACAGTTGTTCACTATGAATTTTCACGTTCAATTTTTATTGCAATATAAATTCGGCATCAAACCTTTTTGTTTTAAAATAAAAAACTTTTTACAAAAAAATAAAACCGACTCCCTAAAACACTGAAAAGCAAAAAAAAAACTATTCTTAGGTGCATCGGCCTAGACATCAGTGTCTAATGGATGTTCCAGAGTTTATACACCACCGACTTCTAGGCCGATGCACCTAAGAATAGTTTTTTTTTTGCTTTTCAGTGTTTTAGGGAGTCGGTTTTATTTTTTTGTAAAAAGTTTTTTATTTTTGGCTTTTCAGTGACAAGCATAGTTGTCACTATCCGCATTTGTAGAAAGTTCTCATCAATACGAATAATATAAACCCAAACACGAGGAAGTTTACATATTCAGTTGTCGAGTTCCCTCGACCTTCACCAGTCTCCATCATCAGGTCAGCTCCAAACCTTCACAGTTGCAAAGCTCTCGTCAATACAAATAATATAAGCCCAAACACGATGTAGTTTACATATTCAGTTGTTGAGTTCCCTCGACCTTCTCTCGTCTCCATCATCAGGTCAGCTCCAAACCTTCACTGTTGCATAGTGTTGTAGCGGTACTACAACTCACAACACCGCCATCTACACATTCGGAGACGCAACTATCCTGCTTCGCACATGCAGTGTTCGCGCGCACAGTGAATACAGATAGATCACCCCGACAACAACTGTCGGGCAGTAGCCCACCGGACAAAACTTCTGTCCGGTCGGAGGATCCTCCCTTTACTGCGAGGTATGATGAGCTTTACTCTCTGCTCTCATACCTCCACAGTGTTATCAGACATACACCTCATTGTCAAGTTTTTAACCTATGCACGCCTACAATTTTCGAAAGTTGCCCTCGATTTCTCAGGGTTTCCACCATCAGATCCTGAAGATCCCGACGAATTGAGAACCTCCTCCTTTTTGGGAAGTCGGTTAAAAAGCGAATTTAACAAAATTCACGGACAACATAAACTTCAGTTCACTTAAAACAGTTGTTCACTATGAATTTTCACGTTCATTTTTTTTCTAGTCTAATATCAGCCAGGCGGCTGTTTTCATATGTGGAGATCAGCCAGTCTCGAAGAACATATATTGGTCACGAAGGTGCACTCTCATAGCCCGATGAGACGGAAGACCGATACGACCAGAGAGTTGAAGAGAGACATTTACGTGCTTTCCGATGCATGGGTTTATCAATCACCAACTTCTAGACTTGTGAATCCTTCTAAAACCCACAAAGCGAATTCAGCCTGACCTGAGAATGAACCCGAGACCTCGTTCACAGCAAAAAAACGTAACTTGTGAGATGACGTGAGATACCTATGTAGACGAGTACTCAGTAGGTACTTACATCTTCATTAGCGTTCCATATGTTATACTAATGTAATAAGAAAATATGCTGCACTCGGTTGGACTTAAAAACGATCTTAACATAGTCGGGAAACGGCTAGGCAGTTGATGGGTAAGAAACACGCATACACCCAAACTTTCATATTCATAAAATAGTGTGATAGGTGATCATTTCAAAATATACAACCTGTCCGTTCTAGTGGTCGTTAAACTGTGGGTTCCGGTTGTCATACAAATATTTAGAGGTATAAGAGTCGTAACTTGGTGAAGTTGAAAGATTGACATCAGGTAAATGTAAGCCAGTAGAACATTCAAGGGATCAGAAAGCTGTGGATTTATGTAGGTATAGTAGATACCTAGAGAGAGACGTCAATAAAAAAACATTTTTGCAACTGTAGAGGTTTCACTCTATCCGTCTTACCACAAAAACTTTTAAACGTCAGTTTAAGACTTGTCTAAAAAAATGTTAAATTATGACGTTGACATATGGTTCATTTTGCAGCCACATTTTTTTTAGACAAGTGTAAAACAGGTGGTTAAGTTTTTGTAGTAAGGCCATTGATGTTTAGGTTTTTGCTGTCCAAATCAAGTTTATTACATGTCCATATTATTCTACATAGATTAGTTTTTTTACACGCTTTTATATAATTTTTATGTATCTAACCATAGATGACTTAATGGTTAGGTACTAGGTACGACCCAACTATGAAATGGAATCTATGTTAACAAATTAACCATGTTCCAAGGATCGTAACGTCATCAAAATTGGCAACTGTATGTATGTTCAATACAGCTGTGTAGTATATCTTCCGGGGCTGCGGGTTGTTGGAAAGAGTTACCGCGGCCCTGGCACATAAAAGGCCTACGACGGAACACGACGGTTTTTAGTCAGTAAGAGTCTGACACTCCCTCACCGCTGCTAACCCACAGCGGGAGGGGTCATTTGATGATTTTTGACGTCGTTCAAAAAAAAAAAGCTATGCAGTATATACCTACTGTCAAACTGATCAGACGATGGAGCCGCAACATATGATATGATGAACTGGAACTTAATGATGGAACATCATATCGTAGTATTTGGACTTGTTACAAATGTCTTATGATGAACTTCGACCACGATTAGGTTTTTGGTTTTCTTTTTCTCTTTTCGTGTTTTTTGAACAATTTATTTTTCTTTCACTAGTTGACCCCCGCACTCGGATTAAAACTAGCCTAACAATAGGGCCTTAATTAACCCTTCCCATGTAGAAAATTTTACATGTAGCGACTGCCTATCTGACTTCCTCAACTCTGTTATCTGGGCAACCCAATCGATACCCCTAATAACATTGGTTCAGCCTTTCTAGCCACTGATTATCTGTAAGGATTGTCAAAGAAGTAAAAAGGAGCCAGGGCTGGTACCCATAATTGAATGTGCTTTCCGAAACATAATCTATACTAATATTATAAAGCTGAAGAGTTTGTTTGTTTGAACGCGCTAATCTCAGGAACTACTGGTCCGATTTGAAAATTTCCTTCAGTGTTAGATAGCCCATTTATCGAGGAAGGCTATAGGCTACTTTTTATCCCGGTGCGGGAAGTAGTTCCCACGGGGTGCGGGTAAAACCGCTGGCAGAAGCTAGTAATTTATACTTTAGACGTTTTCAGCGCATGGAAGGGTTTTAATAAATTACTAGCTTCTGCCAGCGGTTTTACCCGCATCCCGTGGGAACTACTTCCCGCACCGGGATAAAAAGTAGCCTATAGCCTTCCTCGATAAATGTGCTATCTAACACTAAAAGAAATTTTCAAATCGGACCAGTAGTTTCTGAGATTAGCGCGTTCAAACAAAAAAACAAACATAAAACAAACAAACTCTTCAGCTTTATAATATTAGTATAGATTTATTTACGAGAGGTAGCTTAACATCTGACAGTACCTACATAACAATTATAATAATTTGTCGAAAGAGTGGCGGTGAACAGGCATTATGCACTATTATTATTTTCAGCGTATGGAAGGAAATGACGACAAATAAAATTGGGATGAGAACGGGAAGATGATGATGAGATCATAAGAGTTAAATCCATCAATAGATAGTCTTTTAATTTCAAATTGAAAAGACAAAGGTAACTTGACAACCTTTTTAAAAGATTTATCGTGCTAATAATTTTATATTAATTAAGTTAGTATGCTAAAAAGTTGCCAAGAAAAATTCTCAACAATTTTAAGGTAATCAGCTAGTCGTAAATATTGTTTAATTGCCAAAAATGATTTAATATTCCGCCGTAGGGTTGACAAAGGTCCGCCTTGTTTAAATTCTTTCAAAATGGCGGGTTTTCTTTTTTTTTAATTGATTCACGCTTCTATTATTTTTGGTTTGTTTTTTTTTTTGTTACTTTTTGGATTGTTTGAAGTTCTGTTTCCGTAAATAAAATAAAAATATTTTTAATGGTTTCTGCACATTTTTTATCCTATTGTATGCTGGTAATGTAAAAGATTCGTTTTCACAGTATGCAAATGTGTAGTCTCACTTTTAATGAAGTTTTGCAATTTCGATATATGCATACAAGTATAAAGGTTACTTCAGACTAAAGTTAATATTGAAATAATGTAAAAATAATTTTAATAAGAATCAAATCAGTGACTTTTACTAATTTAATATTTTTTATTAGATGACTTTTTAGTTAATTAATAGATACAAATAAATGCATTTGTAAAATAATTTTATTTACTTTGTCATATTTAACTGTGATTATTTTACTATTGCATTCAACAATGAAACAAAAAAATAACTCTTATAAAAATACTATTTTAAATTATCCTTTACTCTAAACTTATACACTAAACACAATCTTCCCACATTTTTTGTAGCGTGATTTTTACTAGGATAGTTTTAATTTTTATTGTAATTATTTTTAGTTATGTACTTACTTAAATAATAAAATCAATAATTGAAAAATTTTGTTCACATTTCTTTGTAATTAATATTTGAAAATGTAAGAATACGTTGTTAAATAAATAACTTAAACAAGGTTTTAAAATTATATATAATATATTTTTTCCCCAAATTCCCATTCCCAAAAATAGGTACTTCGAAATACAAAATACTTCACTAACCTGTATCCCAGTGAGCGGGTGAGCAGCTGGTGGGTGCTTGGTGTCCGCGCTGGCAATGCTGGCGCTGCGTTGCCGCGCGCGTTTAATACAACCGCTACAGGTGGGCGGGACGATCGCTCACTGGAGCTGGGAGACGGTGTTAGCGCTAAAAATATTTAGTAAAATTTTCTTTTTTCCTTTTTATTTATTTATTTTTTTTTTATTTTGAGATGAATTTTAGGTTGGTTTATCTAATTTTCGTAGTAAATAAATGCAAAATAAAAAATCGAAATAAAATAAATAATATACTGTACTCGTAATATAAAACTGGTAGTAACCTGTGAGCGGGTGAGCAGCTGGTGACGCTGGTGAGGTGGGTGCTTGGTGTCGGCTCGGAGCTGGATATGCTGGCGCTGCGTCGCCGCGCGCGTTTAATATAACCGATACAGGTGGGTGGGACGAATGCCCACTGGAGCCAGGAGACCCTATTAGCAATAAAAAATACTTTTTTTATATGTTTTTTTCTGTTTGCAAAACCAAAAAAAAACGACTTTCAAACACACTAAAAACGAAAAAAATACTTGGTTAGTGTGGAAGTCGGTGTTTAGTGGGTGCAGCTTTGTTTATTTCGCCACCGACTCCTAGACCCAAAAGTTTTATTTTGTGGAACTTCCTTCTTTTTAGGAAGTCGGTAAGAAATAACTAGAATTTACTAGAAGAAGTATAGACAAATGAAATACCATCGCATTTATCATGTTTTTTTTATGTAGAATTTTTTAAAAGTATTACTTTCATTTTATATTAAATACGCACAATAAAAAAATGCTAGTTGCCTTGACATGTTCAGTATTTTTTGAGAGTAAGCATCTATTTTTATCCATGACTTTTTCAATAAGTACTAGCTTATCAATTATCATATAATGCCTAAATTAATACCGAATCAAGACCTAGGTCATCATCCATAGGTTTTACAGCGAAAACTGAACAGTTTCGCGAAATGTTGTAATTACAGAGTATTCTGTATGCCGCGTTTAAGATTCGCGCTCAAAGAATGAAGTGGAGTCGACTTTGATGTAAAAGTTTTTTTTTTGTGTTGGTTATTATATTATTTTTTTACGTTGATTGGTGCTAATATTGTAAAGCTAAAAGTAAAAGTTTGTTTGTTTGGTCAAACACGCTAATGTAATGAGTGGTCCAAATTGAAAAAAAAAACTTTCAATGTAAGATAGCCCATTTGCTTCTGGTAATGAAATTGACGATCTGATTGTCTAGTAAACACCTGTGATACCGTGTCTCTGCAAATAAAGATCTTTTACTTATTGAAAAAGTCATGGATAAAAATAGATGCTTACTCTAAAAAAATACTGAACATGTCAAGGCAACTAGCATTTTTTTATTGTGCGTATTTAATATAAAATGAAAGTCATCATCAGCCTATCGCAGTCCACTGCTGGACATAGGCCTCTCCAAGTGCACGCCACTGAGATCGATTTTCGGCTTCTCGCATCCAGCTCCTGCCAGCCGTCTTGCGCAAGTCATCACTCCGTCATTAGCCGTGTAGCGACGGCTTAAGAATACATGTGTCACTACCCCTTCTTCCAGTGTGTGTCGTAGAAGTCGACTAATGGAAAAAAATGCACCGAACACCAGTGCGAGAGAAGGAAAACTCGAAAAAAACCCTCTATCAACCCTTCTGGCCAGCGTGATAGCAGTAGGCTAAATACCTCCATGAGCAGCACAAAATGAAAGTAATACTTATAAAAAATTCTACATAAAAAAAAACATGATAAATGCGATGGTATTTCATTTGTCTATACTTAGATACAAATCATCAATTAGTTAAAATTAATAAAATAAAATTAATTACATAATTAAATTATCGTTGTCGTTGTTCCGTAAAGTACCTATTTTTACTTACTCTTTTTGAGTTTTTTTTAATACTTTTTGCTATCCAACTACAGGACACATGTCTCTTCTCATACAGAGAAGGGATGAACGTGAATTACCACGCTTGCTAAAGGCGGATTGGCGATTACAGACTTTAAGGTGGGTACAGACTATGTAACATAACATATTATACGACATTGCTATATAACATGTTTCAGATAATGTGGACACTGAATGTTATAAAACATGTTATAATAACATGTTTTATAACTATTTATTGTCGACATTGTGAATAGCACTGAAGAACGATAAACGACAATGGTTATATAACATTGTTATATTGCAATGTTATTCTAATGTGTACAGTATTGTTATATGTTGCAATGTTGAATAACAAGGTTACATAATGTGGACGTGTTATAAAACACAGGTTATATAACATGTTACATAGTCTGTACTCACCTTTAGAGTCCAAGTTTTGTCAACAATGTTTCCTTCCTATTTACTCAGACATTAGTTTTAAAGATATACTTAGAAATCACCCACATACATAACTTAGGAAAGTTAACTTGATCTACTGAACAGATTTACAAAATATCTTTCTACTGGCAAGTCACGTTATTTGTGAATATCATAGAATATATTTTAAGCGTTTACGGGAAGTAGTTGCCCCTTTTCGCGGGTGAACCGAGTGTAAAAAGTGTAACGGCTAGTGTAAAATATTCTTGTGAATGTATTCTCAAAGAGACTTCTGGAAAGTATTCCTCTGGGTGTCTGTGAACGCATCGACAGCTTCCTAAATGCATTCGTGCGGTGAAACTTTTAATACATATCTTTATATACTTTCAGACTGCAAACTAAACAGTTGGCCGACAGTTGGCCCGACTGTTGGCCCGATGGTTGCCAAATATTTTTTGAAGAGTCAGCAAGTCGCTTCGCGATCCATAGGCTGGTTTTTATTTTGGTAAAAAGTTAAGCATTGCCATCCAACGTGGCAATGCTGCCAGCCTCTTGGGCACACTCTCGGTGGCCAGCGATGAGGAGTTTTTTGATGCCATTTTGTAATTATTATTATTTTAATTAATTTTATTTTAGATACCTATACACTGCAACAATTTATTATTTTTTTATCTTGATTCAGTTTTTAGTTGGTCTAATACCGGCAAAATACCTGATCGTTGTAATGCCGAACAACTTTCGGCCGACTAAAAAATTGCAGTGTGCAAAGCCTGCACAGGCCCTATCATAAAAGTGACCTGTGACATTAAAACGAATTCTTATGTATTATTGTGTAAATATTCAAAATAGTTTCGACACTACATAAATAGATTTAAGGAATTATCAGAAGAGGACTGAATAGTTTGGTGTGATCGGTCTATGGATAGGCGACCACCATTTTTTTTATTTATCATAGGAAAAAACATTTAAAAAATGTCACTCTAGGATTTTCTCATGTGTCATGTGTGCGTTAGCAAATGTATAATCACACATACACATGAACCTAGGTTCTATCTCATTACCATCAACATCCTGCGCAGCATGTTTTCTCCCTCCATACTTACTCTTCTGTCTGCTCAAATCTGTGTTAAGGGGGTTAGATAGGGCAGTCGCTCCTAGTAAAGCACTGGTGCAATGCAACTTTTCTAAGTTTGTATGTACCTACTTTGTTAGTGTATCACACACCAATAACTGTGTTTCGGATGGTACGTTAAACTGTAGGTCCCGGCTGTCATTGAACATCCTTGGCAGTCGTTACGGGTAGTCAGAAGCCAGTAAGTCTGACACACTGATTGAGGGGGTCAGATAGGGCAGTCGCTCCTTGTAAAGCACTAGTACTCAGCTACATCCGGTTAGACTGGAAGCCGACCCCAACATAGTTGGAAAAAAGGCCTCGGAGGATGAGTCTTCTGTCTGCCGTCATCTCACAAATAACATTCTTGAAACGTGTGAAAGTCGATATGGCTAGAAATAATGTTACTTGTGAACATGGCACCTAGGTTCGGAACCATTTTAGCTGGTTCGTGCGGGAGTCGAACCTGCAAAGAATCAAAAGAGAAGCACATGGTTTGAGAAACTACTATTAGCAAAATTTTTTGACTGCCGACGATATAATCTATACTAATATTATAAAGCTGAAGGGTTTGTTTGTTTGTTTGTTTGATTGTTTGTTTGTTTGTTTGTTTGAACGCGCAAATCTCAGGAACTACTGGTCCGATTTGAAAAATTCTTTCAGTGTTAGATAGCCCATTTATCGAGGAAGGCTATAGGCTACTTTTTATCCGGGTCCGTGCCGAGGTTCCCACGGAATGCGGGTGAAACCGCTGGCAGAAGCTAGTCAATTATAAGCTACGAAGCATATAAATAACCAGTGTTACCTAGTGGTACCCACCTATGTTATCAGATAGGGTAGTCGCTCCATGTGGCACACTGGTACTCAGCTGCATCCTGTTAGACTGGAAGCCGACACCAACATAGTTGGAAAAAGGCTCGGCTAGGCTAGGCTAATCTAGTACCTACTCATTTAGTCCAAGCAATTTACTCTTTGACGAAAAATTGAATCAAATCCTAATTTACTAAATAATGTTGGAAAATAGAAATCATTTCTTAGCAAATTGAAGTTTAAGTTAGTTTTAAAACCATAAACTAATATTTTAAAAGGTTATTGTTTTTAAAGAAATGAATATAGAATTTTATTGTTTTTGGTGGTATTAAGAGCTCGTGCCTAACGGCCGTATCTACCCAATATTCAAGCTAGAAAGCCTCGTTAGTCTAGAGGTCGCAAGCGTGACTGCTGAGAATGAGGTCTCGGGTTCGATTCCCGGGGCGGGCCGAAATCGCTTTGTGGGTTTTAGAAACTTTCAGACTGTAGTCTGGAAGTTGGTGATTGATTCACCCGTGCATCGGAGAGCACGTAAATGTCGGTCCTGCGTCTGATCTCTCTCCGATCGTGTCGGATTGCCGTCCCATCGGGTTATGAGAGTGAAGGAATAGGGAGTGCACCTGTGTCTGCGCAAATGCTCGTGCACTATGATATGTCCTGCGCAGCTGGCTGGTCTCCTTATATGAGAACAGCCGCCGTGGCCGAAATAGGGATACTTAGGAATAAAATAGGAATTTGCTTGTAAGCAGCTAATGTAGAAATCTATGTCTAGTAAGCGAATCTGCAGATACTTAGTACTTACTTAGATTTCGTGTGCAGTAGTGATAGTTTATACAGGGTGTGTCGTTCACAATCACATTAAATTCTATCGCATTGTAATAAAAATAACCTAATCCATTCAGTGACTTACTTCCATACAGTGACAGACTTTTAACTAATAATAAAAATTTATAAGTGTACCTAGACGACTTTTTAAGAAAAGATCTTGAAATTCGATTATCTTGAAACGGGTTAACTTTTGCCCAGTGTATGCCATGGTCAAATTTGTCCGTATTGACCTATACTATCACCTCATGAAAGGATACGGTCTACTTACCAGTAACGCTGTATACGAGAAAGACGGTCTAAATCTAATACCTATATGGACCACCCGAACTAGGTTTATTTTAAACCTGTGTTTCGGGTAAATATGATGGGTGGTAGTTCCTCCAGGATTAAACAAACAAACGGATTTACCTCTTTATAATAATATTAGAAGAGATTATTTGAGAAGCAACAATGTTTGGTTTCATTTTTCAATATTATTGCAAATACTCTGACAGAATGGTATGTCTGCAAGAAGAATGAACCAAGAAAGTTTTATAATTTTAACTAGGATGAATTCGCTATATGTAATACTTACCTATTTACCTATTGTTATTTCGCACATAACTACGATATTAACGTTATTGTTTTTTTTTTTCGAACAAAAGAATATCAACATAAATTATCATCGAAGTTATGAAGCATCTCATCCATCCTCCGAGCCTTTTTCCCAATCATGTTGGGGTCGGCTTCCAGTCTAACCGGATTCAGCTGAGTACCAGTGCTTTACAAGAAGCGACTGCCTGTCTGACCTCCTCAACCCAGTTACCCGGGCAACTCGATACACCTAGGTTAGACTGGTGTCAGACTTACTGGCTTCTGACTACCCGTAACGACTGCCAAGGATGTTCAATGACAGCCGGGACCTACATTGTTTGACGTGCCATCCGAAACACAGCCAATGGTGTTATGAAGCATCTGATTTCCTTATTTATGTAATAAAGCACTCAGATCAAAGATAAAGCATTAATAAAAATTTTCTGATCCCTGCGGTTTTACTCGTGTCACAAGGAATCTTTTAAAATATTGGCAAAAGTGAAAGAATTTTCCGTTCAGCAGTTTCGGAACCCTTACCTTACAATACCTATTTAACTTTACCTAGTCTAAAAAAAAGATCTAGTCATTTACCATTCATAATCTTCATAATCTTCATAGATTCATAATCACATCTATACTAATATTATAAAGAGAAAAACTTTATTTATTTGTTTGGTTGAAATGGATAAACTCAAAAACTACTGGACCGATTTTAAATATTCTTTCACCATTAGAAAGCTATATTATCTGCGAGTAACATAGGCTATATTTTATCCCGGTGCGGGCAATAGCTCCCATGGGACGTGGCTGAAACCGCGGGAAAACAGCTAGTCCTACTTATATTATAAACTAGCTTCTGCCCGCGACTTCGTACGCGGATCCTGTCCCTTATGCCAGCGACTACGGGGTCAGCAAAATCAATGGTCTGAATCGTCTCATATTGAATTTTAAGGGCCCGTTGACGGGAAAAAAACGGAATACGCATAACCATTAGAAACCTTCCATATATTTAATTTTTTGTACGTCAACGGCAAAAGCACAGATTCTAATTAGTCTAAGTTGTGTGTGGCAAATATTGCACGTATTATTACGTAAAAAAACATTAAATATTACTAAGATAACAAAGTAGTGGTGACCTAGTGGAAGTCGTTTTGGTTTAATGGGTAGAGAACCGATCTCTCAAGTATGACTTTGATTCCAGGTCTGGCAAGTACCTGTCAATGCAACTTTCCTAAGTTCGTATGCGCTTTCTATGTATATTTTGGATACCAATAGGGGACGTTAAACTGTAGGTTCCGGCTGTCATTGAACATTCTTGGCAGTCGTTATGAGTAGTCAGAAGCCAGTAAGTCTGACCAGTTTTACCAAGGGGTGTTGGGTTGAGCGGGTAACCGGTTGTAAAACACTGGTACTCAGTTGCATCGTGACTGGAAGTCGATCCTAACATAATTGGGACAAAGGCTCTTGAGATAATAACGACAATAATAATGAGATATAAGCCCCGCAGGACATCTGAGGCTGATGACGGGGAGTAGCAACCCCGCGGAGCTATATATACCGAGTGCTCCAGGGAGAGTATACTGTCCCCCATCTCCGGCCGGCCGGAGTGAACCATGACGGGGTTAGGTCTCACGCCTCTGGCTTGCTTTCATTGGCCGTCCAGAGTGGAGTCGCTAGAGCAGGGTTAGTAGCCCTGCTCGGAGGGTAGGTGCCTCGTGGTAAGTGGCAAGTGGGCCGGTGATCTGCGTTTAAAGTCCACCGAGGTATCCTCACTTCAGCCGCTCATGTCCTTGTTGCCCTCTGGTTTCTATTCAGTGACTGATTCCCGGGGGCCCAGTAAGTGAAGTGGCGAGTCTCCACCTGCCATTTTTACATGTATAAATAATACATTGTCATCGGGAGGTGCCATAGTTCCCATAGTTTCCTATGTCCTAATCCACTAACATCCCATCACAATAGCCCAAGTAGTTTTCCTTCATAGTCAGCAATAGTTTATCACAGAACCGGGGACTGTCTTTTTTTTTAACGACGTCTACCGGGGATTGTCTTTGGGTTCATTTCTATAGTGTACGAGTATAAAGGGATAATCGTCGGTTTTGTGTCACCATGTCATTAAAGTTGATTCAGCGTGTTGGCTTCGGCCCCACGTTTGCCTCCCAAAAATTCGGGACTCTGTAGTCCCGAGGTCTGGAAGAGACATACATACGAAATAAAAATGAGATGTAAAATTTATACTAATAAGTGACTTAACACAAAATTCAAGCGTGTTGTATCTACGTTATTATTTGTATGTGAGAGAAAGAAAAGAAAAAATACGTGTTCATTATTTTAGGGTTATCTATGTAAAAGGCGGACTAATTACTTTTTTTGATTCATCATACCTATTTTGTAACATTCATTTCTATACATTTAAAGTAGTGGAGCTCTTGAAGTTTCACATCAGGTGTTCCAGATCTTCGATTTTTATACGTCAATAGAGAGTGCTTATCAGATTGAACAACTTGTACTAAAACGTCATACCTTTATATGCTGTAGTCTAGCTGGTCTCCTGGAATTCCACATCAGGTGTTTTAGATCTTCAATTTTTATAAGGCAATAGAAAGTGCTTATCAGATTGAACAACTTTTACTAAAACGTCATACCTTTATATGCTACAGTCTAGCTGGGCTCCTGGAATTCCACATCAGGTGTTTTAGATCTTCAATTTTTATAAGTCAGCAGAAAGTGCTTATCAGATTGATCAACTTTTGCTAAAACGTCATACCTGTATATGGTACAGAGTAGCTGGGCTCTTGGGGTTCCACATAAGGTGTTCCAGATCTTCAAATTTATTATCTCAGCAGAAAATGCTCATAACATGAAACAATTTTTGCTATGGCACCATTTTTGTATCTCTTATAGTTTTGTTTGTCTGTTGGAGTTCTGCATCAGGTCTTCAAGTTTCGAAGATAAATTATAGCCTATATGTTGACCCGGCTTAATACCAATACAACAAAGAAAAAAACATTGAAATCCGTTCAGTAGTTCGGAAGATTAGCGTGTACAAACAAACAGACATACAGACATACAGACAAACAGACAGATTTTTTTTTTTTGGATTTGTGTTCCATTACTGTTTCTAAACCCCACCCAATTATTATTTTTTTAATATATTCAATGTACAGACACAGTTTTTTTACAGATTTATTATATGTATAGATGTGAAAGTTTGTGAGAATGTATGGATGTATGTTTGTTATTCAATCATGCAAAAACGGCTGGACTGATTTGATTGAAATTTGGTATGTAGATAGGTGATACCCTGGATTACTTTTTATCAACACACCACGCAGGCGAAGCCGCTGGCGGAAGCTAGTATTATATAATATTACTCAAAGCTATATATAGTCTTAAGAAATTCCTTGTATTGTGTTGTGTATGTTAAAATTAGTTATAAATAGCGCCTGGTCGACACTTCCCGGGACCCAAAGGCTGGCTTTTATTTCGCACAGAGGTTGAGCATTGCCATCCAACGTGGCAATGCTGCCAGCCTTTTGGGCAAGTACATTACCCAGTGACAGCGATGAGGAGCAATTTTTTGATGC
The DNA here is from genome assembly GCA_963856015.1 of Helicoverpa assulta. Taxonomy (NCBI): domain Eukaryota; kingdom Metazoa; phylum Arthropoda; class Insecta; order Lepidoptera; family Noctuidae; genus Helicoverpa; species Helicoverpa assulta. The sequence continues at coordinate 5,688,874 of CAWLCW010000022.1, forward strand.
AATTTATTAGTTTAAAGTTGTATATATATCTATCAGTTTATTTTAACTTTTTAAAATTAATGTAAATATTTCAAATTAATGGTTATAAAATAAAATATTTGATTTACCTACAACTTACTCTTCACAATATCTCGCATAACCCCATCCCAGGGCGCAGGAAAATAATTTTTACAGCTATTTATCTCAATATCCGTCTCGCTTTATTTTGTTTTGCCTCGAGCCTTTGATCGCCTCACTCCTACCTCAATCATATTATTTAGCCATTTATTATGAAATGTGCAACATTACAGATATATCCTTCTTTTAGAATCTTCCAAGGTGTACTTACATTACAGTAATGAACATGTATGGGAAGTTAACCCATGAGTATATCTAAAAATTTGGTTGAATGCTAATATAAATCGCGTACGAACGGTTCCGTACTATCGGGTTCGATTCCCGGTCGGGCCGAAATCGCTTTGTGGGTTTTATAAAACTTCCACAAAGCAGCCTGTAGTCTAGAAGTTGGTGATTGATTCACTTGTGCATCGGAGAGCACGTTAATGTCGGTCCTGCGCCTGATCTCTTTCCGGTCGTGTCGGATTGCCGCCCCATCGCGCTATGAGAGTAAAGGAATAGTGAGTGCACTTGTGTCCAAGCAAATGCTCGTGCACTATAAATGTCCTGCGCAGCTGGCTGATCTCCTTATATGAGAACAGCCGCCGTGACCGAAATCGCCCGTCGACGCCATTATTATTAAATCGCGTTTGTTATTTGGGAGCACCTTTAAATATTTATGTTATTCTCGTTTTTAGTATTTGTTATTATATTATAAGCGGCAACAATAATACGTCATCTGTGACAACTGTCCAGTTCATGAGACATATCCTGGTGATTGACGGACTGATAGCGAACTCTTAGTACTGTAGCGCGTGGCGCACTAGGGACCGGGGATCTTCAGGATATTCAATTAAAACATTAAAAGGAACTTTAACTTTGGTTTATTTTCTGACTCGGGGGTGAAGTGACACACTTCAATATAAAAACTATTCTATTCTAATATCTTTAAATAATTGTCCGGCCAGGTATTCAATATAAGAAATAAAACCTTATCACCAAAGAGTATCTAAGTACTACATCTCTACCTATAAAGGTCCCGTGTTTAGCGTTCCATACCCAAAGAGTAAAACGGGACCCTATTGTTTTCGCTTCTCCGTCCATCCGTCCGTCCGTCTGTCACGAGGCTGTATCTCATGAACCGTGATAGTTAGAGAGTTGAAATTTTCACAGGAGATGTATTTTTGTTGACGCTATAACAACTAAAACTGAAAACTAGAATAAAATTATTATTTTGGGGGGCTCCCATACAACAAACGTGATTTTTTTGCTCATTTTTGTTATTTACTTTATGATTTTTGCTCTGGTACGGAACCCTTCGTGCGTGAGTCCGACTCGCACTTGGCCGATTTTTTTTCCTTTATGTAGATACGGAACCCTAGAAACGACGGTGATGAAGAGCTGTACGTCGATTCTATAAAATTCGAACAACAACTCGCATCTCACTTCACTTTTCACTTCACTATTCACTCTCACTTGACATTCGGTTCAAAACGTTCTAAATGTCATCTCATACTTTATCTGTCAAAATCTCGAATTTAATTTAGTTCAACTCGCAAACACGCTCGAAAGTGTAGCGCTAGTGTAGTAACTCACGGTGGATTCAGATGTGAAGTTTAGAGTGAAGCTTATAGAATCACACTGCTGGTGGCTAACTTTGTATCGACAGCACAAGTCGATCGATCATAAGGCTGAGCTCGTCTATAACATATAATCGAAGCTGACTTCGTCTATAGATGGATGACCATATTGTCATGACGAGTTCCTCCGTGTTTCTCACGGCACGCTAAATTGGTAGGTCCCGGCTGTCATTGAACATGTTTGTCAGTCGTTATGGGTAGTCAGAAGCCAGAAAGTATGACATCCATGTCCATCATGACATCCGTGTCTTATCAAAGAGTATCGGTTACCTCGTTGCTCCATGTGGCACACTGGGCCTCAGCTGCATCCGGTTAGACTGGAAGCCGACCCCAACATAGTTAGGAAAAGACTAGGCAGACACATAATAGACCTAGTATAGTTATCGGCACGGATATTGAGCTCTCGGCGGAAGAGTGGGGATCGCTTTGCGCACTGTACACTTAAGGCAATAAACCAAGAAATCACTTCTGCGCAAGTGAGAGTCAGGGCTCAATATCCGCTGCGGGTTGTTCGAAAGAGATACCGCGGCCCTGGTACATTAAAGGCCTATGACGGAACACGACGGTTTTTAGTCAGTAAGAGTCTGACACTCCCTCACCGCTGCTAACCCACAGCGAAAGGGGTCATTTGATGATTTTTGACGTCGAAAAAAAAAAAAAAAAAAAAAAAAAAACAAAAGGGCTCAATATCCGTGACGATAACTATAAGTTCGTTTACTTTAGCATGCAGGTGAAACCGAAAGAAGTCGGTAGTCTATTATTAATTACACCACGTGCAAGTACCTATTATATGTTATACAATATGTTTGTCTTTACAGGTCTCATACGGTTACGTAATTGAATACATAACTTGTAGATTCTTACAATTAGAAATCCTTTCTTATTTTACTTAGGTATAGTTATCGGCACGGATATTGAGCTCTCGGCGGAAGAGTGGGGATCGCTTTGCGCACTGTACACATAAGGCAATAAATCAATAAATCGCTTCTGCGCAGGTGAAGGTCAGGGCTCAATATCCGTGCCGATAACTTTACTAGCTTTTAACCGCGGTTTCAGCCGCGTCCTGGGAAACTCTTCCCGTACCGTTATAAAATTACCTTAAGAACTAAATATCCTTTTCCCCTGTAAGTACCTATGTTACGCGGGAAGAGTGTAGCTTTATGTAGTGAAATAAATTTTCAAATCGTTTCGGGGCCTTTCGAGTATAAACTAAGCATAACTTAAAAAAAGTATAGTTATCGGCACGGATATTGAGCCCTGACCTTCACCTGCGCAGAAGCGATTTATTGGTTTATTGCCTTATGTGTGCAGTGCGCAAAGCGATCCCCACTCTTCCGCCGAGAGCTCAATATCCGTGCCGATAACTAGGTATATTTCCTCTTTATTTCATAAGCATATAGATGATTTTTTGTAAGTACATACACGAGAAAAAATGTATTAAAACTAGCTTCTGCCAGCGGTTTCACCCGCATCCCGCGGGAACCTCTGCACGAACCCAGATAAAAAGTAGCCTATAGCCTTCCTCGATAAACGGGCTATCTAACACTGAAAGAAATTTTCAAATCGGACCAGTAGATCCTGAGATTAGCGCGTTCAAACAAACAAACTCTTCAGCTTTATAATACTAGCTTCTGCCAGCGGTTTCACCCGCACCCCGTGGGAACTACTTCCCGTACCGGGATAAAAAGTAGCCTATAGCCTTCCTCGATAAATGGGCTATCTAACACTGAAATAATTTTTCAAATCGGACCAGTAGTTCCTGAGATTAGCGCGTTCAAACAAACAAACAAACAACACAAACTCTTCAACTTTATAATATTAGTATAGAAGTATAGATAACTGCATAAGCATCATGTTCACAACATAAAAAATATGAGTAAATAAATATGTACAAACAACAAAGATGTAATGGTCAGATAGGAACCCACTGTTGTTTTAGGGTCCGTTCAGATAGACCGGGTCGGAGAGCATCGGCGCGCATTTTTTCTTTTCACACAGACCGGAGCCGATCGGCTGCGCGAGCATTAAAGAGCATGCAAACAGAGCCAAACGTCAAGAAAAAATACACGATCGGAGCCGGTCGGCTCCTCTTATTATTTCACACCGAGCGCATTCGAGCATTCTCAATGACAAAAACCGCGCGCATGTAAAATGCGCTCTCCGACCCGGTCTATCTGAACGGACCCTTAGCCTTTCCTTAAAAAAGTCCAAAAGATTAAAAAAAAACATAAAATTACCTAAATAAAAATATTTCACGAAAATGGATACACCCCGGTACGTTTTCTTAGTGAAACAAAAACCCAAAATTCCTGGTCCGTAGTTTGATTCCTGGTCAGTGCACTTAAATAAAGTAAACTCAGGACTTTTATTGAACTCTCAATGAAATATTAGTTTAAAAGCAAAATAAATACCTACACCCCTTTATAAATGTACGTAAATATCATGAAAGATTTTTCTGAAGTCCAAAGAGCGTGACAGATACGATGTTCCATCATGAATTTCTAGTTCATATCTTCCGGCTCCATCATCAGATCAGTTCGACAGTACCATATTATTGTATTGTCATCAGGACTACATACAGCTGCCAATTTTCATGACGCTGTGATCCATGGAAGATGATTATATTAGTTACCTTAGATTCCATTACATAATTACATACAGTCGACCAAATGAAAAAACGTAGAATATTCTATGCGGAACCCAAAGCTACTCATCACACGCTTGGCACCATGTTTTTCACCATGACAAACAAATATGCTATGAATTCAGAGACAATAGGCAGGCTACCGCGTCCCCAAAGGATTTACCATGAATCACCCCGAGATTGTTGGTTACGAAACCAATATTTTCAAAATATGGCCTAGGAAATTTCAATAAACCATTCAAGTTGCGTTTATTTATAATAATAAACCGCCATCTTAATTTTTTAGATATAACTTTAATAGTGCGCCGTAAATGTGGAATTAGTAGTGCGCAGTGCAAATTCGAGGGCGTCGGGCGCGGTAATATGAGCGCCATGTTGAAACTTTTAAATTCGTTCTTAATATTCTTTTTGTTTTTTATTTCGTGTTCGGCCAGTTACCATGAGCAGTATAGAGGTTGGTACCTATCTACTTTTTTCTGTATTTTTTTGTCTTTCAACCTAATTTTAATTTTAATTTTGGAATTTTCTTTCCTCATCATCCAATAAACAAGTAATTTGTTTATTTTAATTTAAGTTTTGAATAAATGTTTCTTGTATTGAGTGCCTTTTTCGTGTCTTCACTTGAATGTATTAAACGGTTTGTCTTATTAGGATAACACGACTTCAAAAGTTTTTATCCTACTCACCGATCACCCTTGCAAAACCTTCAAATCACAACCTCAGAACAAAACCTTTACTGCTACAGACATCGACCGTGCTGGCATCAGAATCGACAGAATACAGCGATTGTCAGATCGCATAAACCGAATCAAAAACCTTACAGCATGTGCGAAGCGTAAAAAAACCACCTCTGTAGAGAGAAGACAAAATACAGATCAACCAGTCAGCCTTCTAATGCCAGAAGGCAACGCCCGAGTAGTATATTGCCATTATAATGGTTCTGGGATCATTTGCAGACCCCAAAATGGATCAGTTGAATTGCCCTTTCAGCCGATTGTGAATCAAGTCAATAATTCCCAAGGTAGGAGAAGAAGTTTCTTTCATAGTGCTTATTGCACTGTATTCCTGCTTTGTTTGGGTAGTTGGCACTTGTTTTTAGTCTTCTAGCGTTGTGAACGCATTTTTTCTGGATATGCATCGTCTTTTCGTTGTTCTAGTCTAGTTTTCCTGAGCTTGTTTTATCTTTCATTCTTTGACAGACGTTTCGAACCACCCCTTTCTTCGCCTTGTTGTTTGAGTTAGTCCAGTCCGTGTAAATGTTCTTTCTCTAGTCGTACACATAGCAAGCTCGTAATATTTTTGTAGACTTCTAGTTTAGTCAAAATGTGTATTTAATCAATTTTAGATGCTTCAGTTTTTTTATTGTTATAGACTGTTCGTCAGTACGTCGATTCTATAAAATTCAGACAACAACTCGCATTTCACTTCGCATTTCACTTCGCTGTTCACTCTCACTTCGCATTCGGTTCAAAACGTTCTGAAAGTCATCTCATACTTTATCTGTCAAAATCTCGAGTTTAATTTAGTTCAACTCGCAAACACGCTCGCAAGAGTAGCGCTAGTGTAGTAACTCACGAAGGATTCAGATGCGAAGTTTACAGTGAAGTCTTATAGAATCACACTGCAGTTCTACTTATAGATAAGCCAGCCCACTCCACCACTTATTTTCAACTAGATTTTGCCCTTGACGTTGCCTTCATCTTGAGGTTCTGACCAGTCTTGTCAAGGAGTATCAGGTTTGAGGTTAAGCATGTAACCGGACTGAAGATGTCAGATAGACAGTCGATCCATGTCGCACACTGGTACACAGCTGCATCCTGTTAAACTGGAAGTCGACCGAGCAAAGCTAAGATAAGGCTTATATTTTCAATCAGCGGGGCCCAGCTGGGCCAAGGTCTGCCGTCGCTTCGGGATTGTTCGAAAGAGTTACCGCGGCCCTGGTACATAAAAGGTCTACGACGGAACACAACGGTTTTTAATCAGAAAGAGTCTGACACTCCCTCGCCGCTGCTAACCCTCAGCGGGAGGGATCATTTGATGATTTTTGACGTCGTTAAAAAAAAACAGGCTTATATTTTCAATTCCTTTGTTCCAGTACCCATTGCCAGTTCTCCAAAGTTTGAGTCATACGTGTTCAACAATAAGGAGTACATCGTACAATTGTTGCCTGTCAACTGGGAGAATGCCAAGATATTGTGCCGGTAAGTAGGTGAGGTTTAGACGACCTTATAAAGGTCGCCGGAAGACGCTGGATGCAGGTCGCCTCCAACAGGTATCTGTGGAGATCTAAGGGGGAGGCCTATGTTCAGCATTGGACGTCCTATGGCTGAGATGATGATGATGATGAAGTAGGTTTATATGAAGATGAGTTCTTTGATACATAGAGGTTTTACTTCCCTTACTCGTCTTCTAAGAAAGCGTCGTCGTATACTTTCACGCACATAGAACGTAAAAATATAGTCTCCGTCTAAATTCGTAATGTTTTGTTAAAGGGGTTACCATAATGGAAGCATGGTTGTGCTGGACACCAGAGACAAAGCTGAATTCTTAGCCGAAGCGTTGGCCGAGTCACAGTTTTGTAAGTTTATTTACCTATCTACTTCCTATATCAAATTATATGACACCTTAAGATAGAGAATTGCATTAAAATCCGTTCAACGTTACACTTGTTTTCTTATCTTATTGGCTTTTGTGTACGATCTTGTAAACCCTTTATATTTGTGAATCTAAATATATTCACGACAACGGTGCAACAGCTCTTTGCCTTAAACAGAGCGATACATGACCTCTTTTTACTTTCACTGTTTGTTCTTATCTTCGCAATGTTGGTATTTGGTCCCCAGCCCTGGCATCAGTATGGGTGGGGGCCCGCAGAGACTCGGCTGAGGATGCCGCGGGATACCGCTGGGGCCCCGGCATGGAGCTGCGAAGAACCGCTCTAGATGTGCTGGGTAATGAGGAAGAAGATAATGTGGCACGACATTATCCTATGGTATGTATAGTTCTCGCCAAAGCTAATATCCTCGCCGCCCTCGGCGATCCTTAATCTTCCCGTCCCGCTCCCAACTTCTTTGGGGTCGATGCAATATATTTTCCGCTTCCAGTCTTCTCTGTCCGTCGTGACACTAACATTCACTTCCTTCTTATTCATGTCCTCATTCAGGCAAGCAAATCATATTTTCCTTGGTTCTCCATCCATCCAAATTGGTAATTAACACACTCTTTGTAGCATGCGTTTCTCAACAGCGACTTGCACCGTTTTACATCGTTCTCGCGGTTCACCTGTGTACCCGAGGAACTTAGTTGCCGTATACAAATAAATTATAGCCAACGCCTTAGACTACCTTCGAAATTAACCAGCCATTTCCTCCCCCCAGTGGCTGAACAGAACCCACGTGCCAGTCCCGGAGACGGGTGCAGACTGCGTAGCCCTGGAGCGAGTTAGCCACGACCACCCCGTATTTCTCGACCTGCCATGTCATTTGGAACGAGCCTTCGCTTGTGAGAGAGGTAAGGTTCATGAGGTATAATCTTTATGCGACTATTATACCAACGAGGCAGTCTTCGATATACATAGTTCAGCATATTTTGTTCTTCCATATTCTTCTATTCTAGTAATATTCTTTATCGCCATGTCGACTTTCACAGAACAACAACACACTTGGATATACTTACAAGACAGTTAATCACCATCTCCCGAGCCTTTTCCAACTATGCTGGCATCGCCTTCCAGTCTAACCAGATGCAGTTGAGTACCAGTGTATTACAAGGAGCGACTGCCTATCTGACCTCCGCAACCCAATTACCCGGGCAACCCAATGTCCCCTGGTTAGACATCCATCCTAACTCCTATTTTTAAGCAAGCTACTAAAAAGCTCTTCATCATCAGATGCCCGTGACGTGGTCCGCGTGACGGAGGTGAACACGGTGCGATGCAGGAATGGCTTGTACCACCTCTACAGTGGCAAGATGGACTGGCATCAGGCTGCTGCATACTGCGTGCTTAAAGGAATGGCGTAAGACTCTTGATTTTTGGATAACTAGCAACCCTTTTTGGTTTTGCTTGTGTATGCTTTTGTAATTTAAACATTTTTCAACTGGTAGTGTTTTAATGGGTTTTTTTTGAGGTTCAAAAGTTCTTGTTTAAAAATACTTTCCGATGAACTTTTCATATATCATACTGCTTATGATGTGGCTGCTTTCTTATATACTTCCTCATGTACCTACTTATGTATACTACCTATCTATACCTTTATTTACTACTTCTATGTATGCCACTACGTTACGGTGAAAGCCCGAAGTACGTCTACACCTGGGTTAAGCCGACTACAGCTAGGTGCAGCCGACCACGTGGAACACCTAGCGCGGTCGGCCTGTCGATGGATCACCATTATGTTGTTGATCATAATGTCTTTATTTATTGCAGGTTAGCAAATATTGGATCACTAAAATGCTTAAGGAGATTGGGCATGACAATGTTGAAGAATCGACCGAGTAAGTCAGATTTTAATCATTATCTTACACCTACTTTTTTTAAAAGTAAAGATACATTTTGAGGGGTACGGAACGCTATTGTTTTCGCTCCTCTGTTCGTCCGTCCGTCCGTCCGTCCGTCTGTCACCAGGCTATATCTCATGAGCCGTATTAGTTAGAGAGCTGAAATTTTCACAGATGATGTATTTTTGTTGCCGCTATAACAACAAATACTGAAAACTAGAATTAAATAAATATTTTGGGGGGCTCCCATACAACAAACTTAATTTTTTTGTACGTTTTATAAATAATGGTACGGAACCCTTCGTGCGCGAGTCCGACTCGCACTTGGCCGGTTTTAATTCTTACTATTACAGCAACTATCCGGCAGCAAGAATTCAAAATGTACCTTTAGTATGTTTCAAAAAATAGAATCTTCTTAAATAAACGCATTTAACCAGGCATCGAGAACGCCTGGGTGGGTGCGAAGGGCAATCTGGGCCACTGGAAGTGGATAGACACTGGAGTGAGTGTGTTCCAGACTCCCCCGCTCTCTGACGCCGCTCCTGACGCCTGGCCTCCTATGAGGTAAGATCTCAGACCTCCTGATAATCTGTCTAGCGTTTTACCAACTATTTTGGCTATTGTTCTATTTTTATCTTTAGTCGTCGTTACGGTTAAAAAGTCGTGGTGGCCTAGTGGGTAAAGGACCAACCTCTCAAGTATGAGGGCGCGGGTTCGATCCCAGGTCAGGCAAGTACCAATGCAACTTTTCTAAGTTTGTATGTACTTTCTAAGTATATCTTAGACACCAATGACTGTGTTTCGGATGGCACGTTAAACTGTAGGTCCCGGCTGTCATTGAACATCCTTGGCAGTCGTTACGGGTGGTCAGAAGCCAGTAAGTCTGACACCAGTCTAACCAAGGGGTATTGGGTTGCCCGGGTAACTGGGTTTAGGAGGTCAGATAGGCAGTCGCTCCTTGTAAAGCACTGGTACTCAGCTGAATCCGGTTAGACTGGAAGCCGACCCCAACATAGTTGGGGAAAGGCTCGGAGGATGATGATGAGTCGTCGTTACGGGTAGTCAGAATCCAGAGAGTCTAACAACCGATTTACCAAGGGTATCTGGTTGATGACGTCGCATCGGCAACCGCAATGTGGCAAAATAGTACTCAGCTGCACTGACTCTGGAAACCTACCCAGATAATGACTTGTACAGTGAAAAAATTACCCAAACTTTAGATTATTTCAGAAATCTTAGATTGAAACATGTGAATGAATGATGAAAACGTCAACTGGGGCCCGATTCTCCGAATTTTATTTAAGCGACATACGATTCACGTTCGACTGAGATCCAATCTCAACTCAATTACGATTGAAGCGTATGTGGCATTCCGCTATTTTTTCTTTGAAATAATCGTTTTCATCCTTTTCTGGCATTCAATAATGAATCATTTTGTCTGCAAATGATTTACGATTGCAATATGATTGTAGAGCAAACTACCGTATAGACCAAAATCACCAAAATAGCAGACCAATCGCAAACCAATCGAATGTCGTTGGAATACGATTGGTGTTATACTTATTAGTAGCAGAATGCCCGATGTGGTTAAAACTGCTATTGCGATCATATTGCGATTCAATTTCTATTCGATTTTGACATTATTAACTTAGGAGAATCGGGCCCCTGTTAGCTGTTAGGTAGTTACTTGGCAATCGTAGCTACATATATCAAGTTTAACTTCAGAGATATCACTTTTAACATTCTAAACATTTGTAATAGGGACAGGAACAATGTAAAACAAAATGGCTGCTTGCAACTGGATAGACACGCGTCTCACCCGCCAGTGTTCCTGGAGTCACGCTGCGAGAGGAAGATGCAATTCATCTGCTATGAAGGTTAGTATACCTACTTAATTTCACGAATGTCCTCATAATTCAGGGGAACTGCCTTCTAGGAATAAAGGTTATGGAACATAAAGAGGTCTAGAAGGAACATGGACAGGCATAAGTAACTAAATCTGCTGCAGACCAGATAAACGTTGTTTGCACAATCTCGGACACTGACAGTGGAGAAAGCATACTTATTATCTATACTTAATATTATAAAGCTGAAGAGTTTGTTTGTTTGTTTGTTTGTTTGTTTGAACGCGCTAATCTCAGGAACTACTGGTCCGATTTAAAAATTTCTTTCAGTGTTAGATAGCCCATTTATCGAGGAAGGATATAGGCTACTTTTTGTCCCGGTACGAGAAGTAGTTCCCACGGGATGCGGGTGAAACCGCTGGCAGAAGCTAGTATTTTAAGAAAGAAGTGTTCATTTTCAAGTGATCATTACAATCTGAATATTTTAGGCAAACACAAATATAAGTACCAACATAGTTACAAGTTACATACATTCCGTTTAGATAGTAGACTGACTAGGAACCTAGCATAAGAGGCCTCTTCGGCCGATAGTTTATTCTGCTGTGTGTAAACACAATGGTTTGGTTTTTGGTCGTTTTCAGCAAAACTTGGTGACTTAGAAAGAGGGGTTCGTCGGTCCGGTCAGTAAAAGATACAAATTTTCACAAAACGACCACATTTTTGATCTTCAGTCTATTTCGGCACCAATTTTAGCCACTTTACACATTTTAAGCAGGTAGAATATTTTTCAGAAAATGCATATAAATGCAATATCAGAAAGTCACCTCCTTCTCTAAAGCACAAACACCTCGTTGTAGTATATACTTAGGTTTTGAGAGTTTCTTCTTGTTTCCAACTACATATGTAGGTATATCATTTTAAGATTTTTTAGTCTTGTAGACACAATCTATGTCACATCCTATTTTCACACATACCCACTGAACTTGTTGAGATTTTAGTTTTTCTGGATTTTTTAGATGCCTCAATTCCCACAATACCCATCCATCTTTTCTTTTTGTCTTTCTAACACCATTATTGTTTCATGCTTCGTTGTTTTTAAGAAAGACATTCAAAATTCTTAAATTTTATTGACATCCATATCGAAAATAAGTGTAACAGAAACGAACTTACTTAATTATTTATTGATTCACCCAACTTTAAAAGCTTATTACATAAATGAGGGTACATAAAGTACTTACTTACTTTTTATAAAACAAAGACGAAAACTAAAACAACAAATATCTTCAGTTTTCAATACCCCACCATTTTTTCCCAGGCGTGGCGTCAACGTTCATAACAGTGGCGACACCTAGCGACGACCAGTTTTACTACGTGCTCGTCCGCCAGCTGTTTTACTGGCAGCATGCATACCAAAACTGCTTGAAACTAAACGGAACGCTCGCTAGTTTGGATAACAACGATATTTTAATACAGTTGCTGCTTGTTATGGGCGAGAATAAGGAGGAACGTGAGTATTTAAAGTTGCGGTTGAATTCTTAAGAATCTTGCAAGAGCTTGCATGGGACAGTTTCCATAGTCCACAGCGTTGTACAGTAATGTCATATTATATATTATCAAAGTACGGTTTTAACTCACACATACATACTTAGCTTGGAGTACTCAAACGTTACTTTACTTTATATTCTACTTACAGTAGGTATTTCTGTCACAGAAGTGAACAAATGTGTGACAAAAGATAGAATATTATTTGGGCATTAATTCAAATTGAGTGACATTTCAGCATTATGTCGAAAAACTATGCAGTCATGTATATCAGTTATTACCAATAAATTCTTTATTCTCCTCATTGTGTATCTTTGTGCCTTTTGGATTACACTATTTATACATATACAAATAAATAAAATAAAACTTTTACAGCAATCGAACACATTTGGGTCTCTGGCCGCTTGAACTTGACCAAGGATTTAACGACGGATGCCGTCCACTACTCCTGGTATAATCCAAATGGTGGGAAACGCATCCCGGACCCAAGGTCTGGAGATGCTAAGACTGGTTTATATGTAAGTTTAAATACTGAACAACACCACACTCAAATATTCCTAGTATAAATTACTAAAGTAAATATAACACAAATGTGAGCATTTTGTTTCTTCAAATCTTTGCAATAAAACCTCTTTCAAAAACCAAGTGTATGGACGCGACTTTATAATCTTTACTTTCACTACTCGCCACTAGGTGGCTCTTCTCAAAAGCAGCATTTTAGGCACCTCCTTAGTTCTGCTACTCATCGCTAGACGGCGTTAGTCAAACACTATTCTTATTTTGATCACGAGATGGCGTTAATTTAAATATTTAATTTTCCAGATGCCGCCATGGTTGGATGAAGAGTTTTCAATGGATAATTCCTGCTTGAATTTGGACAGACAAGACCATCTTGTTGGTTTGGTCTACGGATTAGCATGCGACACTGCACAGTATTCTATTTGTATGATAGATAAAGAGCAAGGAGCAGCTCGTAAGTATGAATTTGTAGTTTAATTACCCTACCTATCCTCGGTTTGACCGCAGCTAAAACATGAAATAAGCTGGCAAACAATCCTCCTATAATAGCTATTCTGGTGCTATTGCTGAACTCTTCAATTCATGGATATCTACATCAGGCATTACATTACCTACTTGCCTATTATTTTCGCTCTTCATTCTCCATAATATGTATCTCGAATCCCTTCGTGGCAATAGACCATTATTGACATACATATAGTTATCGGCACGGATATTGAGCCCTGACCTTTACCTGCGCAGAAGCGATTTATTGGTTTATTGCCTTATGTGTACAGTGCGCAAAGCGATCCCCACTTCCGCCGAGAGCTCAATGTCCGTGTCCATAACTATAGTAAGGGCCAATTCAACTTGTAGAAATATAATGTATTTAATTCCAGGTAAAGTTTCAAACAAACCTGTGGCTATACCAATTATAACTACTCCAATAGTCTCGCCTGCTGCGGTGATCGCCGAGCCAATATCAACCTCAACAGTAGATGGTTATGACTCGTCATGAAACATATACTTTACCGATAGAGTAGCATAGATAGATCGGCAATCGAGTGATTTTATTATATGCAATATGTATGATTGTAATGTAGATAAAAAAATAATGCCACTTTTCATTGTAATTTTATAGGTAACTCAAGAACGGGCTTACCTATCCAAACCAAACGTAGGTATAGGCTTTGTTCGGACTAAGTATTTAGTAGATGGTTTTTTGTGAAGTTTGCACAAAATCGTTTGAGAGGCTCTTCATGTACACGTAGTGAGTGACTATTTCATGTGTTATTTATTAGTTGTGCTGCTTCCTAAATTTAAAAATCGGTACCTATTTGTGTTTTTTTATTTTTTTCAAAATATCTCGGGTTTTGTTGCGTTTGGTACAATCGGGGCCGCTAGAGGTCTCTAAAATTGCCGATCTATCAAACGGTAGTGGGGTCCTAAATCTAAATTGGAAAATAAAACCTGAAACTGAGCCTGAAACCATTATTGTAGAGAAGTAAATAAGGAATAGTACCTATTACATGTTTACACATTTTATAGAAAATAAATAAAACAGAAAAAAAATATTGTTGTTTTTTTTTTTTAACCATATTACTTCTGATACTGTATTTATAAAGGAACTTGTGGTTTAGATAGCTCCCACACAGGTTGATTGATTGTTAAGTAATATCAGGTGTAACAGTAATCATTAACCCGCATTAAACAAGTGTGGTGATTAACACTCAATCCTTCTGTGTCAGAAGTCAGATGATAAACAATTAATAATAATTAACAATATTAAAAGACATTAGAAATTATTCTTATTTATTAAGCCAAACTTAACATTAAACTAACATAATTTCATACTACTCAATATATCAATCCACTGTTTATTAACATCATGCAATTGTGTGCAGTTTTTGTTCATAGCGAGGAGATTTTTCTTGAACATCAGCAAATGTTCTAAATAAGCTCTCAAACTACTGTTCATTGCTCTCACTGACTCTATCTCTTGAGTTAGTTCTGCTGTTACTTTCTGAAAGGAAAATTCATAATTTGAATAAATTCTTCAACACTAACAGCCTTTCTTATAACGTGAATTAAATAATAAGTAATACTTAAGGGCTGCTTAAGAAAATTCTTACTTATAAAAGTTTTTAAGCATGTCTTATCTTAACTAAAATTTAATCACTACTTAAGGGTTTAATTGGGAACTACTGCCCGTACGCAGATAAAATATAGCCTATGTTACTCGAGGATAATATAGCTTCCGAAAACTGAAAGAATTTCAGAAGTCCAGTAGCTTCGTAACCTATAATAATGGCATACACGGCCGATTTCGGCCACGGCGGCTGTTCTCATTTAAGGAGATCAGCCAGCTGCGCAGGACATATTATAGTGCACAAGCATTTGCGCAGACACAGGTGCACTCCCTATTCCTTCACTCTCATAACCCGATGGGACGGCAATCCGACACGACCGGAAAGAGATCAGGCGCAAGACCGACATTTACGTGCTCTCCGATGCACGGGTGAATCGATCACCAACTTCCAGACTACGGGCTGCTTTGTGAAAGTTTAAGAAAACCCACATAGCGATTTCGGCCCGACCCGGGAATCGAACCCGAGACCTCGAGCACAGCAGCCGTGCTTGCGACCACTAGACCAACGAGGCAGTACAAACTATAAGGTACTTACAACCTATAAGGTACAAATAAACAACCTTTTTTATTTTATTATTAGAGATGACTTATAAACAGTGTTATTCTTTAATAACAAATCAGACGAGTAGATAGAATTCTAAAGTATGTAGGTAAAATACATAGGTCTCTTTTGGTGCAACACAAAATATTCAAATAAAGAAACGAAGTTTACATATTTTACCTCTCGCTTCGACGAAGTCACAGATACACTAGACATGATTACTGTCTCTACTTCACTTCTAAATTTTTATATAGCTAATATTTGATGGTTAAAACGTTATCTATAACAATTGAACAGCAAATAAATAAAAACAAAACAAAATAACTGAAAATTGAAAACGTCAAAACTTTTTATTTTGGCGGTTGGTTTTGTGTTGCTATAAAGTGATTTCAATTTTACCTATTTCTTCCCTATTGTAAAGTAACATTATTGCACAGTGATTTATGTATTGCTTCAGTTTTCTACCGAAAAAAAAAATGTTAGTACACAATCAAATTAAATAAACAATAAAATAATGTCTTTGGTTGCAACTGCCGCTAATAGCTCGTCGTGATTTTTTAATAATTTTTGTTGTTTCCCAATAACTTTCGAAAACTGGGGCTATCTGACAACACTCGAAGGTAACATTTCATTTTACGCAGTATTTCCAATATGTAATGTAAATGAGAAAGGGATTGTTATTATTTATTACGCTTTCACGAAAAACCAACTGAAGCGATTTGGATATTTCGTGCAGAGATAGATACAGTAGCGGCGTAAGGGGGGGGCGGAGGGGGCGGTCCGCCCCGGGTACCACATCTGGGGGGGTGCCATCTCGGTCGGCACATATCTGCACTACCAGAATGATCGAGGTGGGACTGAAAGGGGTGTCACCCCTCAGTCCATCTGTCACCCCTCTCTTGTATTTTTGCTTTTACCTGATTACTTAAATTAATTCTTCAACGTTGAAAAAAAATCCGCTCGCTTCGCTCGCGGTTTTTTATTACTTTCTAATTTATTCTGCGCTTACTTTTTAAGTCCTCAATCTTACAAAAAGTTCAAGCACCGAAGTATCAAAAACAACTGACGCTCGCTTCAGTCACGGTTTCTGTTTATTGCTCATGTCTGAGTTTTAGTCCTCAAACCAACAATTAGAAAATTCACTTTACGGTGGATATTTCTAAGCTGTTTAGCGGTGGAGGACTTTTGTGTCCCAAAACTCAAAGAATTTTGCGCTCGCTACGCTCGCAGCTTGTTCACTTTACTGTGGTTTTTTTTTCAAACTTGTTTGAATACTTATGTATTCCAAAACTCAAAAATTTCGCGCTCGCTGCGCTCGCGCCATTCACTTTACAGTGTTTTTTTCTCATTTCTTTGCGTCCCAAAAATCTAAAATTTCGCGCTCGCTACGCTCGCGGTTCCTTCACTTTGCAGTGGTTTTTTGAAACTTATTGGGTACTTATGTGTTCCAATACTCAAAAATTTCGCGCTCGCTGCGCTCGCGCCTTTCACTTACACTGTTTTTTTCTCATTCCTTTAGGTATCTTTGCGTCCCAAAAATCGGAAATTTCGCGCTCGCTATGCTCGCGGCTTCTTCACTTAACAGTGATTTTTTTCTTTAAAGTTGTTTGAGTACTGTTGTGTTCCAAAACTCAAAAATTTCGGGCTCCCTTCACTAGCGCTTTATAACTTTGCAGTGATCTAGCTCCGGTTTCTTCATGTTAAACCTAGCTAAAAGCACCATGAATGATTTCTACACCATTTTTTTTACTACGTGATTTTATTTGGTCGTTTTTTTTTGGGGGTACTCAATAGGTAGTCCGCCCCGGGTGCCACTCGATGCTACGCCGCCACTGGATAGATATGCACCTTCGAGGTGGAGATAGGCTCCGCGTATTGGGAACTTACCTCGTGACGTGAGGCTAGTAAAACCGATGTAAAAAGAGCTTTGAATAAATTAGAGGCAATATTAAAAATCATAATTTGATTTCCCACTATTATTTAGGTTACAAATTAATAAACATAATTTGTTAAAATTATGTGTCAAAAAGCTGTTAATGTGTGCGGTTTGTTAGGCAACAAAGTCTTGAACTAAAAATATTTTTTGTATAATAAATTGCCTTTACCCTCGGTTTCACCTGCGTTCTGAGGGAATTAGTTCCCAAGCCCGGGTCTTATTTTGATGTAAAAACAATATTACTGCAAAATTTCATCAAAATCAGTTCAGTAGTTTTTCATAAACAGAAAAAGAGCTTATAGCACTAGGTTCTGGGCAGGTATTTTTCGAGTTATTTAATGCGTATTGTGGTTAACTTCGCTTATCTCAATGATCTAATAGTTTTATCTGAAACAATATGAAGAAACACGGCCTTATACGAATTTTCGGGCAGGATACTAAAAAGCGATAGGTAAGTAATAGTTGCTTGGATCGTATACTATGGCTGAGATAAAGGTGAAGGTAGAAGCTAAACTAATAAAGCAAATGAAATATATTACATAAACCACCCACTACCGGGTTCCACCCAAGTACCACCCCGCGATTCCACGAAATGCATCGGATTCAACCCCCCAGTATCGACTTTTCGAGCAGTAGCAGTCGCAAAACGCATGCGCCCGGCTACGGCGCCATCTGCAGAAAAACGTCGTAGTTAAAAAAAGAAAGCCGCCATTTTGACATTTGTTTGGCTTTTGTGTTCTTCAGCAAAAGTTATCATGTAATTACTCATTACGAGCTATTATTCAATATATTTCCGCTATCGAACTATTTCGCTGGTAATTCGGATGAATAAAATCCAATGCATCAGTGAGAATCGCATGCGTCGAGCACCTAAAAAATCGATAATGTACCAGTGCCGCTTTTTTACTTTCGCGTTAGAAATGTTCACTTTATATTATTAATTTGTGTTCTTAATCTATTTTAAATAGCTCCTGTATTCATCATGAAGTGTTTTAATTGTGTATTGACTGAAAACTGATAGTGTTATGTGGTGAAAAGTGGATTTGTAAAAAGGCGCGAAGTGGTCCGCGCCGATTTTATTTGAGTACGGAAATAAAAAATATATTAACTAAAACAAAGAATATCTGGGAACGCGTTATGTGTATCAGATCAGACTGGTGTTTTAATTGTTTTTCCGATTATGCATTACGTACAGCAAATGGAATAAATGGTACTTTCTAAACATTAAGTTCATGTAAGTATAAATTTCCTGAATGAGGTAATTTTTACGCTAGTTTTAGGTCTTCGTATTTTGCCAATTTGTTCACAATAAACAGCTATATACAAATAAAATAAAAAATGAAAAAAATGCTAATTTCGTAATGGATAAAAATATTGACATGTAACGTGACAGAAAAATGTAAACAAATAAATTGTTGACATGTTTTATTTATTGACATTATTTTGATGATTTTGTTCTGATTTGAAGTTTTCATTTTTGTGTCCCATCAGGACCTATCTATTAGGGACTTAAAATAAATTCTTAATTCCTTAAATAAATGCTAAATTTATAATTGTTACATGTTTTCTACACCATCTGCTGTTCATGCTTTTTTTAATAAAATATATTTTTAAACTAATTAAATAGTTTATTGCTTCATCTTAGGGCCAGAATTTAAACCTTATGAACAAATAAAAATTATTTCAAATATGTTCTTGAACCCTAGTATAATTAGGACCATAATATTCAGCCATAACTTACCCATAATTATTTAAAAACAATTGGCAAGGCTACAATAGAGATTATAATAATTTATTATAAAGCCTCAAAACAAAGGTTGCACATAGAATATGCATTAAATTTTTGATTTGCATTAAACCTTGATCTGGCTCTCTGAAACAAAAAACTAGAATCTATTTATAAATAAGACAATCTCGATGCATACTGAAGGTATGCTTGAATGCTAGCTGCCGACTGCAACTGCCGACCATGCATACAGCGACTGCATGAAAACAATTGATATTGAACGGTGACGTATGTGCTGCTGCCACTTCTATCCAAAACGCTTTTCATCGCCCAGCAGTGAAAACCTCGGATGTCTCATTTTCTAAAAAAAAATATTTGTTCTTTGGATTTATAAACTCGGTAAGCACAGATGACTCTAGCAAGCTTTCGAATCAGCTACTCCTAGCGCCATATATGACGTGCTATGAGAACCTGTGTCAAAATAGGATCCGCCATTTTCGTCTGAGTAACTTGCCAGTGCATTTGATAATAGCGTTATTCTGGATTAAAAAAGAATTTATGTATTTATTTATTTAATTAAAAATCTATAAAAAGCAAAAGGTAATATCGCTGCTTTGCACGAATAACCGCACAATCCAAAAACACATTTCACAGGGTAGCTATTTGAAAATTAAACAAAATAATTTAGGGCCTCTTTCACCATCTCAAAGTAAAGCGTTGATTAGTTACTTGCCAATTAACGTTAACTGGCAAGTAAAACTTACGAGTATCTTCTATCAATTTCACAAGCGAAAATAAAGCTTCGAGTAACTACTTGCCGGTTAAGTGAATGACATAACAAATTATACGTTACATTCGTTCAAAATTACGTCAAAGTTACTCGTCAAACGTCATTGACAGGTTAGCTGTCATTTGTCATTTCATTTCGTGTGGTGTTTTTGTTGTGTTTTTTTGGTTTGTCACTTCTTAAGTAGGATCCAGTTGCGAGATACCTCAATGTTAACAGTATGCTTGTTTTTGTTGAAACTGCTTGATTCTTGTAAACAAGACTTGTTTGTTAGAAAAGTACTTAGATACCTACTAATGTAGGTTATTGAGAGAACATCGTATTAAATTTTTATATGTAAGGTGTAGAATTAATAATTACGATTTGATAGGTTATCTGTTAGTAAAATCATTTAACTTATTTTATTTTTATGAAAAAAATGATACTCACCTTTGCGTTTTAGAAACTATTTTATGTTTTATTACGTTATGCACTTGGTTCACTGCAAGCTTCGACAGACGAAATCTAGCCAAAAAATCAGTTTCATCTAAGTCCGTAAAATAATCAACACGGATTTTAAATACACGAATCCTCGGTATCCGTTGCAAAGTTAAATAATCAAATTCATCCGATTGATGATCAATTAAATCAAATAAATCCATTTTCAAACAACAAATATACAAAATTTCAATAATCTAAACGCTGCGATATTTAACTGTCAAGTAAACACGCTAATCAGTAGAAGACGCGGCAAGTAAGTTACGAGTCAGTTTAATCATTGATTAGCGCTACTCGAACATCGTGAAATTGACACGTGCAGTTACGGGTGACTTTAACCGGCGATTAGTCTACTCAATACTTTACTCGAGGGTGGTGAAAGAGGCCCTTACTGTCATAACTTTTCATGTTTTTAATCATTAGAAGAGTAGAATATATAAATCGAAAGGACTGATCGAAAGGAAGGAATGAATGTGAGTCTTACTGACCATAAAATACGGACTATTTTGCAAGTGACTGTGTTATAAACCAGTATTTTGGTTTGTGCGGGTATTCATGCAAAGCAGCGATATCTTCCTCCTGTAAAATTTTGTTATAAACACTTACATGGTTTTCACTGCTGGGTGACGTTTTATGTAAATACATACAAACAGTGCAGTTGTGTCCAATTTCAAGCAGTCACTGCATGTGCATTCAGCAGTTTGATTCCAAACTTACCTTAAGTTTGTTTAGAACATGGATTATCTGGCTAACCTTCTCCCAAAGTATAGACTTAACCTGAATGCAGCTGAGCACCAGTGTTTAGTGTTTAACAAGGGAATGCCTATCTGATCTCCTCAACCCAGTTACCTGGACAACTCAATATCCATTAGTAGCACTGCACTATGTAATAACTGAACAAAATGTTCAGACTGTAAAAGAATACAAACAAACAAACAAACTTTCACCATGATAACACAACAAATTATGTCATTCATCATTTACATTATAAAGATGTCATATTATTGTAATCCTTCACAACTATACTATTTTACAGGTTAAGTTGTCCTCTAATCTTGCGATGCGGTTAAGAAGTAGGAAGAGGGAGCGGCCGCTCTCAAGTAAAAGGAGTACAAAGGTAACGAAACTCAAGAAGAAGTCCGTTAAGCCTCTGACCAAGCCACCCAACGCTTGGAAGAGCATCCTCAAGCGAGAAGTGAAAAATGTGGTGTCTGACACACCACAATTCTGCATCACTCGGTCCCAGAAGAATTTGAAAACTCGTCCTGTAAGAACCAAATTAAGTATGGAGAAACCGTTGGAGACTACGCACAAGAAGGCTAAGCACAAAGATGATGGTCGCACAAAGAAACCAATCTTTCAGACGGTTGTTCGGAGCTCTACTAAAGACCCGGTCTCTTCATCAACCGCTGTGAAGGTTAAGCCTCAGAATGACAAGATTACTACGACTTCTAAGACCAAGGAGGTCCGTACAACGAAGAGTGTGCAGCTACGACACAGTTCTTTGAACAGAGAGCTTAAGAAGACCGAAGTGATATCTTCGGCTATCAGTTCTCCTCGGAAGACGAGGCGTATGGATAAGACGGACAAGTCAGCATCATTGAACAGCTCTCCAATACGTAAGGTTCGTCAAATTGGGATCATAACGCCCAAAGTAACAAAGTCTTCAGTCAGTTCGACAAATGAGAGTCCCAAAAAGAGGACTAAGAAAGCTCCCGTGGTGCCAGAAACGAATTGTTACCCTGAAGACAATGATGTAACCATGTACGAAGCTCACACCACAACTTTCGTAGACTTTCCCACTCAGAAGTCTGAGGAGTCTGACTCGGATGGTCACGTAGAATCGTCAGAACTTTGTCTTCCAAATGACTGTCTGAATGACTTCATGGCTATAGCAGAGTGTGCCCGACTGATCAACGAGGATATGCCAGCTACAGAAGAAGATATTAACTTCCTGGCTGATAAAGCAGCCCGGGTCATGACAACTGATAAGCCAGCGGAGAAGACTTCGAGGACCAACTCGGTGGAGAAGAGAGTGATGAAACGCAGGAAGTCCAGCAATGACCTGGAGATGTACCAGCCGACGTCCACTACTGATGATCTCGATAATTGCACTGATTTCTTGACTAATGGGGAAAAATATGTTCAGGTGAGATGCCTTATATTTTATCTTATTTTCAGCCTAGTATTTCTCTCCAAAGAAGGTCATATAATTTTAATTTTTTTATCTATATATATAAAAATGAAACCCGCTTTCCGTTGTCACGACATAACATGAAAACGGCTTGACCGATTTGGCTGAAAATTAGAGGGGAGGTAACTTAGACCCGGGAGAAGGTTTTAGGATAGTTTTTGTCACCATCCGGCTGCGGAAAAAGTTTCCCCGGGACGGGAGTGATTAGACAAAAACCAGCTTACGGAATGCCGCAGAACCACAAAAGTAAAGTACTAGGACAGCATAATTCACCGGAGTATAAGTATACCAATAACGAAATTTCGATACAACTGCTCACCATGTACCAGGGTAGCATAACTTATATGAGTATACCAATACCAAGTGTAGACGCTACTGCTCACCATGTACCAGGGCGGCAAAAAATACATCGGGACGCGGGTAAAACCGCGGGGAACGGCTAGTTAAGTAATAAATTTACTAAATTTTACCTTTCTTTCCACCAGCCCGACTTCGTGACGATGCTAGAACAGGACGGCTACGTCCGTGACTCGGAATGCGAGATCTCATCTACCTGCGACACCCAGGGGACTGCCATAGAGAGTCTGGAAGCCTTGTCAGCTCGCAGCCCTAGCTCCGGCTTCCTGGCTGAGATCAGCCAGAGCTTGGCTGCCGAGGCCGCTGGATGGGTAAGTGTGATCTGCGACACTCAGGGTACTCTCTAAGAATCTACAGAATCTCTAAGTTCTGACCTAGTTTTAAATTGATATACCGTCAGTTGCACAAAGATTCATTAAAATTAAAGCTTCTTTAAATCTATTGCAACACCTATTTATCTTGTTGACAAAGACTTAACTTAAATGGAGCTTTCTGCAGGTTAGGAGAAAAAGGGTATTTTTATCAGAACAGGCAAAAACGTAGGCACTGGTATATTCAGATGGCTTACATTTTGTAAGTATTAATCTCATGTATTGAAGAATTTTCAAATGAATTTATGGCTCAGCGTCCTAAACTATTCTCTTTATTAATTTCTCCATAATTTCAGTTGCTATTTAAATTAAAATATTTATTTAATTATAATTTGTTTGCCAACAGAACGGCACGGACATGACAGCCGATGAAGCCGCGCTCGCGTGCCACGACGAGCAGTCGCCTACAGACATAGAGGTTAGTATTATTACTGATATGATACTAGTACCTTTTCACTCGTATCCCGAAGGAACTGCTTCCCGCAGCTGGCTAAAAAGTAGCCAAATCATTAAATGGCGGTAAATAACAAACTTACCGCTTTTGCACTATCATCAGTGACAATATTTTTCCCATGAACACTTAACAGAGAATTTTAAGTTAATAGATTTATGGCTTAGTTAAAATTTAAATATTCTCTGTAACTAAACCTTGATTTGAATAAACTACAACCCAACATCTCGGTCGAGGTCGTCACTCTATGTTAATTGTAAAATAAATAAACGACAATTACATTAGAATAGTCAATACGAAAAAATCACCAGCGCAAAGAATTATCGTTAAAATTTATGGCTGTGCCGATTTTGATGAAATATGTAAAAGAACCATCGCTTTTATCTAAAAAAAAACGCATCAAAATCGATTCATACGTTTACGGGCTACGCCACTGAAACAGACAGATAAAAGCGGTGATGTTTTTTTGCGTCGGGGTCTAAAAATACTTTTTTCAATTTGTAATTACATTTTACTTAACCGACTTAAAAAAAAGCAAAAAATCAAAAAAGACGATATAAACATATTCAGCTGCATTCACTAGACATCGACTTCTAGACCGATGGAATATTTTTTTTTTTTTTTTTTAATTTTCACGTGAGTAAAGTTTATTACATAAATAATATTAGTAGTGTAAAATATTATTTATTTTGAAATAGGAGGAGGCTGGCGATGTGATCTCCTCGTGCAGCAACCGCGTGGACTGCGAGCAAATCTCGTCCTGGGTTGACGCCTTCGATCCCTACTTGTTTATTAAGCAGGTGAGATTTTATTTAATACTAGCTTCTGCCAGCGGTTTCACCCGCATCCCGTGGGAACTACTTCCCGTACCGGGATAAAAAGTAGCCTATAGCCTTCCTCGATAAATGAGCTATCTAAGACTGAAAGAATTTTTCAAATCGGACCAGTAGTTCCTGAGATTAGCGCGTTCAAACAAACAAACAAACAAACTCTTCAGCTTTATAATATTAGTAAGTATAGATACAATACAATTTATAAAATAGTAATTAAATTAAAATTAAATGATGGACAATTTACTTTATACCCAAATGGTAAAACTGAATACTACTTCCAGGACTTTGCTGTCTGTCTGATAGCAGACAGTATCTGAACTGTGATGATAATGAGAAAGTTCAATTTTTCACAAATGATGTACCTACATATTACTGTTGCCACTCCATCTAGTTACAAATTCTGAAAAGCAGAATAAAATCAATATTTTAGGGGGTTCCCTTAAAACAGACTTGACTTATGACCTTTTTCATAGACAATAGCGCAGAATTTTTGGTCTTGCCTATAATCACCATCATAAGCAAAATACAACATCATCTCCGAAGACTTTTCCCAACTATGCTGGGGTCGGCTTCCAGTCCAACAGGATGCTGCTGAGAACCAAATTTAATATTATGATTGTTTAATTGGATTGATTTCACTAAATATGATGTTTGTTTCAGCTACCTCCATTGGAGACGGTAGCGACGGGGGCGTTACGAGCTCGCTATCCGGCTCTGCCCTTGAAAACTAGGACCAGCCCTGATTTCAGTCTTGTAAGTATTCTTTTATTACTGTATATCTTCTGCCAGCGGTTTCACCCGCATCCTGTGGGAACTACTTCCCGTACCGGGATAAAAAGTAGCCTATAGCCTTCCTCGATAAATGGGCTATCTAACACTGAAAGAAATTTTCAAATCGGACCAGTAATTCCTGACATTAGCGCCGTCAAACAAACAAACAAACTCTTCAGCTTTATAATATTAGTATAGATTTCGCCCTTTGTCTGCATCTGAAGGGAATGTAAAAAAATCACTTTAGCACTATAATATAATACTAGACTGACAGATGTTTTCCCCAGTTTTACTGGCTTTCCGTGAAAATTACTTCTGGTATCCGAATAAAATATATACCTAGCCAAAATCATCCGATATCACCAGGGGATTGTGAAGCTTCTCAACAATGAAAGAATTTGTTCATCAGTTTCGGATCCAAACGGTGAAAATAACCAAAAAAACATGTTTCTTTTTTATTATATGATTATCTTACTTACTTACTCTATTATGAAGAGGTGAGGTTTGTGTGTGAGGTGACAAATTATAGGGTTGTTTCCTAGTATTCATTTAGTTAAAAATAAATTAATGCACCGAAAGTTCACAAAACTAGAAACACGATAAGCTATATCATATTATTTATAACTGACCATATAATTTTTAATTAATTTATGAAAGGAGATTGGGCAAGAATGTATGAAGTTTGGTCCAAATGTCCACCACGAGCGAGACCTATATCATTAAATAGTCCACTTAATTTAGAGTAACTTTTACTAAGAAAGTAAAAAAAAAACAATGCCAAAAAAAAAATATAGCCAAAAATGTATTCTTAATTTTCGGTAGTTTTTGTATGTTATCGTTATTATTTTTATTTTATTCCACTTCCATTTCCGCGCTTTATCTAAAACTAAGATGAGTAAAACACATTTGCATATAAACAGCCCATATTTTTTTCCCGATGGACGTTTGAATCACTAACCAATTGAAGCGCCAGAAGTGCTTGAATATACTCAGCGGTTCCTGGATCCAAGAAAGTTCGATGTAAATGGTGGTGTCTTCTCTCTAATAATAAACAATTCTATTTTGTCAGAAGTTACAGAAAGTACGAAAATCGAACATCACGAAAAGTAATTGAAAAAATGAAATTGAAAAAATGTATAAAATGTTTTATTTGATTTTGCTATAACTTTTTTCTGGCATTATATTTTTTTTTACTTTCATAACAAAAAATGTTCTATATTTAACAGGCTATCTAGCCATACAGGTCTCGTTCGTGGTGGACATTTGGACCGGAATCGCCCATTGTCCTTTAAATTTATAGCCTATGACGTCACGCCATTAAAAACGACGAGTAGAGACCGATGTCGTCATTCTTTCTACCTCTATATTTGACAATGACAAGTATTTGACCAGGGTCGGACTGGGCCGGAAGGGCCCGGGTGGCTGATCACAATCCCGGGGCCCGAGACTAGACCATGGTGATGGGATACTATCGAAAAATACTTAGATACACAAATTGAGATAAACAAACTATAAAAAATTTATTACTATACTAAAATACAATACAATAGTAAGTAAGTATTTACTTAGAACAAATTATATAAAGCTAGCCAATCAACATTTTTTTTAAAAGAGGAGAACTTTCAGCTAAGCAGTTAATGACTCGATCGTAAAAGCTGTTGTTTTCGTCATCCTTGATTAGATCCGATTCTGTATTTAATATAATCAACGAATCCAACAGTTCTTGCCCCAGTAAAGAACGAAGTCTCATTTTAATGCGCTTCAATGCTGAAAATCGTCTCTCACAAGTCACTTGCGTGAATGAAATTGTGAGAATTACAACAACGATTCAAGGAGCAGCGAACGCACGCGTCGGGGATTCCCCAAACCACAGACTCTTTACTTGCGTAATGCGTTCCGTTTCATCAAAATTATGAGATGAGAGTGAATAAATACGTTACGTTTCTTAATTGTTATTTATAAATGTTGCAGTTCCGAATTCATCGAGTTTTTAACCACTATAGCCCTAGTGTATGTAAATTGCGAATTTTACGCGTTTTTGCCGCGACCTTACAACAGCAAAAATGTCTCAGTCCTTCGAAATCATGACCGATTCCTGTAGGGTTTCTTGCTTTAGTTTATTTTATAAGCGGCGGAATAAACACTATTATTATTGATAATAATAATAACCACCAAATGTGCAGTCATGCATGTAAAGCGAGGGGGAATTGTGGAATCTGAGGGAGTACAACTCTCAGATTCTATAAACCTGAGATCACTCTCCGCAAACGATACATATAAATACCTGAGTATGGCGGAGGGGTTAGGCATCAATGTGGCTGTCATGAAACAGTCATTACGGGAGCGTTTCTTTGGCCGCCTGAATAAGGTTCTAAAAAGTTCCTTATCGGGAGGCAACAAGGTTCGCGCCTTTAATGGTTGGGTCATGCCAGTCCTGATGTACTCTTTCGGCATACTCAAATGGACTCAAACTGAATTGGACGCCCTGGATAGGAGAGTCCGCACACTGCTGACCGCAGAACGAATGCATCACCCACGATCGTCAGTGATGAGACTGTACATCCCACGGAAATGTGGAGGCCGAGGCTTTTTAAATGCAAAGACGCTCCACAACCATGAGGTGTGCAGCCTCAGAGAATATTTTCTCAAAAGCGACGTGGGTATGCACCGTGATATGGTGGCAGTGGACAGAGGACTCACCCCGCTGTCGTTGGCAAATAAGAACTGGCGCAAACCTGTCGTACTAACTACCCACGATCGCAAGGAGGTATGGCAGAGCAAACAGCTACACGGACGCTTCTTCGGAGCTCTTCATGGCCCCGATGTAGACTTCAAAGCGTCCGTATCTAGGCTACGCTTCGGTGACTTGTTTGGAGAAACCGAAGGGTTTGTATGTGCAATTATGGACGAAGTTATCCTTACGAATAACTACCGGAGATATATCGTGAAAGACGGGACGGTTGACATATGTCGGGCATGTCACCATCCGGGTGAGTCTATCAGACATATTATATCTGGATGTTCTCGTTTGGCTAATGGTGAATATTTGCACAGACATAACCAAGTGGCCAAGATCATCCACCAGCAGCTTGCTCTGCAATACAACCTTGTAGACCTTGAGGTACCGTACTACAAGTATGCGCCCGACCCAGTTCTCGAAAAGGACCATATCACGTTGTACTGGGATCGATCTATCATCACTGACAGGACTATTGTAGCCAATAAGCCTGATATTGTGGTGATAGATCGATTAGCGCGCCGCGCGATGATAGTCGATGTCGCCGTTCCGCATGTCGAGAACCTTGTGAAAGCTGAGAAAGAGAAACAAATAAAGTATCTCGACTTAGCTCACGAGGTTGTCGCCATGTGGAGTGTCGACACGGCTGTTATTGTGCCGATTGTCGTTACGGCCAATGGTTTAATAGCCAAGAGCCTCGACGAACACCTCAGGAGGCTCTCGTTGGGCGGCTGGATCAAGGGACTGATTCAGAAGGCAGTACTCCTTGATACGGCACGTATCGTGAGGAGGTTTCTGTCTCTGGGACCCTAACCACCGGTACCTTGGACCCTGTGCCCGATATCGTGGCAACCTATTTTTTATATTTTTAAATGTTTTTTATTTTTATATTTAATATTTAAAAATGTAATAAATATGTGCAAGAATAAATAAATAAAAAAACATAACCACTATAAGGGTCAATTCCCACTGAAAGAGCAGCGGCCGGCAGCGGCCGTAAGAGCAGTGGACAATGTAAGAGCGCGGCGCGGCGCCGCGCGGCCCGCCGCGCTCGCGCTCAATCACTTGCATTTACGGCCGCTGCCGGCCGCTGCTCTTTCAGTGGGAATTGACCCTAATACTTACATAAAAGAAAGCGAAATAAAACTCCCATTATTTTCCGGCAATTTTAGCCCATTGAAATGTTACCTACAATTTAAGGACAGAGTATTGCATTTATTACAGGATGCAATTTTATTTTTGGGACATGTGTGGGGGGTCAATAGAAGCTTAATCTCAAGTTTGTGGGGTCGCCACCCAGGTCCCCCGGCCGCCATCTTGAAAAAAGGGGTGAAAACACTTTTTTCGCGATATCTCGTAAACTACGCTTCGTACAAAAAATTCGTCAAGTCATAATTTGTAGCAAATTGTTTTGTCTTTCAAATTTTTTGTAAGACACATAGTTTACGAGACATGCACGCGGGCAACCGTAGCACAGGGGGCACGCTGCGCGGGCCCCCTCCCCCCCTGTGCTGAGGTTGCCGCATGCCTCTCAACCCAGGCCTGTGGGGGGGCCCGTGCAGGCTGGGGCCCGGCTGGCAAATGCCACCTCGACTGTATGGCCAGTCCGACGCTGTATTTGACAGTGACAGATATATAACCCGAAATAACCTCAGAATTAATGTTTTGTTTACTTGCTTCTGTGAAGTTCTGTGTGTTAATTGCATTTAAGTGATACAACTGATAAAGAATTATGGAGAAAGGATTTATGAAAGCTGATTGTTCCAATCTGCCTAGAGCAGACTCTTTTATGGTCGCTCAATTCTTTGCCAATAACCAAGATTTTATTCAGCGGAACGTGGACGAACAGTTTATTTGGAGCACTAATGGTCGTATTTCCACAGCCTCGCACAACACAAACCTTGTAGGTATTCATTTTATTTAAGTTCTTTGAAACAGCATCAAATCTTTTCGAACGCTGACACAAACATAACCTCAATATAAATAAACACAAACTTTACGTTTCTTTGCACCGTTTCATTTTACCGCGTACACAACTCAAAACATTTAAGGTATTTTATTTTTGTGCTAAATGTATAAATATAATTTATATGTATAAAATATTATAGTTTTTGTAGCTATTTTATAAAAATACATTATTAAAATCCATTAGTTGGTATGTTAGTTTTTCTCGTTAGATGTGCTTTAAAATGTAAAGGAATGAACAGACAACAATGACGTCACAGTCACGTGATCTAGCGTTTTCTGAGCAATATTTTAAGAGAAATAGAAAAAAATGTAATACATAAAAAATAAAAAGATTTGAGACGAAAAATGAAAGAGAGAGTGATCTTTAAATTATTTAGAAGCTATCTAAATAGATTTCCGAAAATTGGACACAACCCTATTGTACGTTAATTATTGTTGAGTGAATATTTTATCCCGATAAATTAATTAATAATTCCCTCGGAATGCGAGAGAAATCGCGCGAAATAGGGAGTTAGCTAATTTAGTTAATATTTATATTTGTTTCAGGTACTAGATCTAGACGAGACTTTGGTGCATTGCTCGCTGCAAGAGCTCCCAGATGCGAGCTTCCACTTCCCAGTTCTGTTCCAGGATTGTCGATACACTGTAAGTATTATATACTTGTATTTTGCACATTCATATTTTGTGTACCAGAAATATGAAATAACGTGGGAGGCATTTTATCGAAAATTTGTTGTATAAATCGTTTGATTCGGAATTTTTTCCTCTGTAGATTCGTATTTGAATTTATCAATCTTGATGATACTTTTATTTAAAACTCAGCCTTAAAATAAAATAGAACTGAAAAATCAATGTAGTGGTTTCATCATCATCATCATCATCCAACCAAATCCTTATCTATACTAATATTATAAAGCTGAAGAGTTTGTTTGTTTGTTTGAACGCGCTAATCTCAGAAACTACTGGTCCGATTTGAAAATTTCTTTCAGTGTTAGATAGCTCATTTATCGAGGAAGTTGGTGATTGATTAACTCGTGCATCGGAGAGCACGTAAATGTCGGTCCTGCGCCTGATCTCTTTCCGGTCGTGTCGGATTGCCGTCCCATCGGGTTATGAGAGTGAAGGAATAGGGAGTGCACCTGTGTCTGCGCAAATGCTTGTGCACTATAATATGTCCTGCGCAGCTGGCTGATCTCCTTATATGAGAACAGCCGCCGTGGCCGAAATCGGCCGTGGACGCCACTATATATATTAGAATTTTCTCGTCCCGTCCCAGGTGTTCGTCCGCACTCGGCCGCACTTCGCGGAGTTCCTGTCGCGCGTGTCGCGAGTGTACGAGGTCATCCTCTTCACCGCCTCCAAGCGCGTGTACGCCGACAGGCTGCTCAACCTGCTCGACCCCGCCAGGAGGTGGATTAAGTACAGGTAAATAAAGAAAATAATATTGACGTTTTTATCTCTAAAACTAGATTTTACACATTTTTTTTTGCGGTTTCACACTTTTGCCACCCTAATTATAAAGTTGTTCTGATGCTCACGCCAATCTTACTTCCTACTTAATCTATACTAATATGTCGGATGGGCGAACATCAGGATGGCGCTATTGTCCGACATCAGCTAGGGTAATCGCACAAAGAGATAACTCAAAAGAACTCTCAACTCAAAAAACGTTTATTCAAATTAGTCAGAACAAAAGACAGCCCCCAAAACGCCCGCCCTTCGCCACTTCCTATGTGTTTTGGCTGGGGAGAAGAAGTGGCGGAACAAACTCCCCAGCAACACATGTCTGTCTGTTAGGTTAGAAGAACCTTACCATACGATAGACGTTACAATAATCTTAACACTTCACAATATGGATCTACAACGGTACTACAACACTAAGTAATAACACTAGGTACACTAGACGTGACGTAAGGCAGTTTCGAGATGTGTGCCACGCGGCGACTCAACGAAGACTCAGCTCCGCCGACGCCACGCTGACCACCACGACTCTGCCAAGCGCGCCAAAATGTTGTTTCACCGGAAATGCCACCAGATGGCGCGCTTGCGTCTCGTTTAGTGTCCGTACTATTGACCGTCTCCGACACGGCCATCCTGCATATACCCACGTCCTCGTGGGTTTAATCTGCAACAACACAAACACGGCACAGTACGTTCGCCTCGGCCACTCCTGACCACAACAGTAACTCTCAATCTTTGTTTTACTCTCTTACTTCTCTCAAGGAAATTAAACAAACTTCAAATAGCCACAATTAGGTCTTTAACAAACAATCTAGGTGATAACTAGTTCTCTAAAGCTATACCTAGAGCAACCGAGTACCAAACTCTCACAGGTAACAAATCAAACTACATTTCATGAAATCAATAACCAAAACTCTAGGTCTCTCATTCGTGGCCTATGGCTACTATTAGCCCACACACACACGCGCATCCCAGGATCGCCGGGACCGCCAGTCAGCCATTTGACTCTCTATGGTCTCTACAAAACCCGACCTCCACCAAGGTTAACCGCGCACCGCGCATCCACGGTCTACTCTTCCACCGAAAGATTCCGACTTTTAACGGACTACGGCTACGGAATAACCACTGGTACGGTCGACCAACTGAACTGAGAACCTAAGCTTTTACTCTTCTGAATTTTCATCGACTTCGAATGGTACTTGGCCCTCTAACATCTTCCTAATCCGGTTAATGACTTTAAATCGATTTTAACTTTCATCTAAATCGAGCGATATGATCCAGCTACTAATCGGAAATAAAATATTGTCAATAATCTAAAATAGTAAGGGGTGACAGAATAGAAGTCACAAATCAGTCACGATTAAAGTCAAAGTCAAAAAAGTTTTCTTTTTTTTTTCAAAGTCAACACTGTCGTACAACTTCAACTGTCTCAGAATAAAAAAAGCGTGTGTCCTTTCGACCACTCATGGACCGGACGACATTATCCCTTCGACCACCTTCTACGCACGACATTACTCAATGACTCTTCTTACTCAATGTGCCAACATAGTTAAGTAGACGTCATGTCCTTTGTCACCCTATCGTCAAAGTCTGTCTCTTATTCTCAGTCATCAATCTCTGTCCACGCCGCCACGCGGCCAAGTCACAACGCCAACTCACATGGCCACACACGCCGCCTCGCGGCCAAGTCAAATAGTCAAGTCCCACTGGACTGTGCTAGGCGACATGGTTAGAGTCACCAGAACCTACGACCAGTTAAGGCCAGCTCTTAATATGACCCCCATGCCGTGCTACAGCGTCCCAGCGAGCACACATGAAAGTCAGTCACAGTTAAAATACGTCGTGGAACATCGACCCTGAGGGCCAGTCCCTGTCATTCAATCAGTCATTCACCAGTCACACTAGTCACGACATCGTCCCTGCGAGCCGGTCCCCAAGATATGTCACATGTCATGGAACATCGGCCCTACGAGTCAGTCCCCACAGTCCACCTAACCCGTAACGGTCAAGTTAGTCGCCAATCAGATTTGTCAACGTAAATGTCATCACATGATACTTTCTAAATTCCATGGTCGTGAACCACCGTCTATCCTGATTTGACTATACTTGAATACACCATATCACAAACTGAACGACAGCGAGTCATCTTACAAGGACCGGGTAAGTGTATCCCTTCGACTGCCGGCTTGCAGACCGGATGGCACCACCCCTTCGACCTTGTCTCCAGAACAGGACCGGACAAATGCACCCCTACGACTGCCCTACACTGCGGCGCAGACCGGGTAACAAAGTCCCTTCGACCTGATCTCCTATGTATGCGGGACCGAGCAAGTGCATCCCTACGACTGCCTACTGCAGACCGGATAACACCGCCCCTACGACCCTTCAACGCATTTGGACTGGACAAGTGCGCTCCTTCGAACTTACAGCGTAAGAACCGGGCAACACCGCCACTTCTACCCTCCTATGTATGCGGGACCGAGCAAGTGCATCCCTACGACTGCCTACTGCAGACCGGATAACACCGCCCCTACGACCCTTCAACGCATTTGGACTGGACAAGTGCGCTCCTTCGAACTTACAGCGTAAGAACCGGGCAACACCGCCACTTCTACCAAGTCGAATCATAACTCATATTTACTGGCTGAATAATTTCGTAGAGAATGTACAAACTTACTTTTCATTACTATGAACGTCCACAGCAACATCGAATGTCATGGCAGGGGTGTCATCATCAGATTCAGCTGATAGAGTGTCAGAGTTAGCTGTCTCTGTCACACTGGATGCCGTCAAAGTGTCAGAGCCTGCCGTCATTGTATCGTAACTCTGAACCGAAATCGTGTCATTGTTTTCGTAATCTGACGTAACATCATCTGGCGCCTTCTTAGTCGACCTCGTTCTGTTCTCCAGGCGCGGTTCATCTAGGATGATATCTGTTAAGCCAGAAATAGAAAGTGCTTAGGCAACCAATCAAATATTGACAACATATGGGTCAGCAACTGACCTTCTGGTTACGCAAGATAGTAAGACTTACACACATGTTACAGATTTAAAGAATAGCAATCGCTATTTAAATGAAGAAACTAGATACATTAAATGCTAAGGACGAAATCAAAGAAAGATCGAATTGCTAGTCAGACTCAACTTGTAAATTACTAAATCATTACAGCTACGGTTGTCATTCACATCAGCGCCTTCTACTCGCTAGGCTCCACATGACCGTTGTGTCCCTTAGCCGAACTCTCAGCTCATCCTGGCCTCCTAGGGACCACAACCACAACCACAGTGACATGACACCAGCTGTACCACAGATTCACACAGGTCTCTTCCTGGTCACCCCGATGCCGTCATACAGGCCAACGGGTCTCTTTCAAGTCACCCCGATACCCATCATAGGTACGGCTTAACACAATAAAAACAACATTGCGGCAGACTTTACACAGGTCTCTTCTTGGTCACCCCGATGCCGTCACACAGGCCAACGGGTCTTTTCCAAGTCACCCCCGGTATCCAACCAAAAATCTATAGTCTGATGCACAATTCAATCAAATGACGCAAAACTGAAATATTCTCATTTGAGGTTTAATTGTTAAACAGAAACCAGGTCATCCCTGTGACCAAACATAAGATACACACTTCAGCCATCCCTGTGACAAGTGTTCAACGGCAGTCATCTCTGCGACTACCAACTTAACAGTCAATCAACCCTGTGATTGAAGCGCAACACACAAGCATACACACATGTCAACCCTGTGAACCTAGCTTTCATCATCTACGATTTCATTAATTAAAAATTAACTACCATCATTAATCACACATCAACATCCCAACACATATCGCGATTCTACCCAGTGCCTCCATCCAGGGCCGTCTTTAAACTATTTGAGGCCCTGGGCACATTAGGATCATGGGGCCCCTATGACCTTGAGAAAACACTATTTAGTTAAAATATATAAAGAAAATAGACAAACAAGGTTCTAAATTTATTTTTATTTAGTTACTAACTACACTCTTTTGCAAAAAAAGCGGGCACCTACTCGAAATCTTGGTTTTAAAGACTTTACGTGTATTTCAAAGGGTTTGTATGACTGTAGGATGTTACTAGCATTAAAAGGGTTAGCCGAGCATGCGTGAGAGTGTATTCTAAATTTAAATTTTGGAGAAATGCTAAGAAACTGGTTAAACCTTGCTTGGGATTCATTCCTGGTAGAAAGTTCGTCGGCGTTTTGAAAAGTTTTTGACCTGATTTTCAGAAAACTGATAATGCAGTTTAAATGAATGATTAATGGACCTTTTTTTACATCAAAACATTTTTTAAGAACTATGCGTCTTTGATAAAATTTTCACCTGCTCTAAATCTATACTAATATTATAAAGCTGAAGAGTTTTTTTGTTTGAACGCGCTAATCTGAGGAACTACTGGTCCGATTTGAAAATTTATTTCAGTGTTAGATAGCCCATTTATCGAGGAAGGCTATAGGCTACTTTTTATCCCGGTACGGGAAGTAGTTCCCACGGGATGCGGGTGAAACCGCTGGCAGAAGCTAGTGGTCTATGTTGATGGCAATGTTAAGAGTTTCGGTATTTTTGTGTAAAGCCTTCTTATTGTACCCATGCGGTTTAAAGTATACCTTTCTCATAAATTAACACAATTTAGAGGAGTCTCAGTACTTTGGACTGCGACAAAACCAATTTGAAGTTAGCAGTGCCGATCACAACTCTAGGTTTTTTTGCAAAAGAGTTTATAAAAAAATAGGAAATATAAAAAATAATCTACAAAAATAACTCGCTTAGCATAAAATCCTTAGATTAACTCTATGTTGATTGCAAAGGTATCCTTCTAGATTTAAAATGAGCAAAATCGTTAATCACTTCTTCAAAATCTATGGTATTGAGAATATCACATTCTATGGACATCAGCGACAAACTAGTTAATCTATCTTGAAGCATTGTAGGTACTTCTTAATTCGTTTCAATTTGGAGAAGCAGCGTTCTCCGCTGCAGTTAGTTATCATCATGCTTAAAAATATTCTCAATGCAATTTCTACGTTAGGAAATGTGTCTTCAATTTTGTTTTGCTTTAATAGATACTTCCTGTACACTGTTAGGTGCTTCATTTTCACTTTGAACATTTTTAGGGTTCCGTAGCCAAAATGGCAAAAACGGAACCCTTATAGTTTCGTCATGTCCGTCTGTCCGTCTGTCCGTCTGTCCGTCTGTCACAGCCGATTTACTCGGAAACTATAAGTACTACAGTGATGAAATTTGATGGGAATATGTGTTGTATGAACCGCTACAAAAATATGACACTAAATAGTAAAAAAAAGAATTGGGGGTGGGGCCCCCCATACATGTAACTGAGGGATGAAATTTTTTTTTTCGATGTACATACCCGTGTGGGGTATCAATGGAAAGGTCTTTTAAAATGATATAAAGTTTTCTAAAAAACATTTTTCTTAAAGTGAACGGTTTTTGAGATATCAGCTCTCAAAGTCGTAAAAAGTATGTCCCCCCCCCTCTATTTTTATAACTACGGGGTATAAAATTCTAAAAAAAATAGAGGTGATGCATGCTAATTAACTCTTTCAACGATTTTTGGTTTGATCAAAGTATCTCTTATAGTTTTTGAGATAGGTTGATTTAACTGTAATTTACGGAACCCTTCGTGCACGAGTCCGACTCGCACTTGGCCGGTTTATTTAAGTATTCTTTTAAATGTTCATTATCATTCTTATTGGTCGTTATCATCAGATTTTTCAAAATTTATGTTTTTCGGTAATACCTAAATATCGGTTATCATTTGGTAATCTGGAAGGAACTAGGGGGCCCCATTCGATCGCGGGGCCCTGGGCACTTGCCCATAGTGCCCAGTGGAGAAGAGGGGCCTGCCTCCATCAATCACGCAAATCAACACACGTAACGCCTCCATCAAGCGATATACGGTTTGAGACCAAATAGAACCAAACGCCTCCCTCAAGCGTAATGGTTACAGTGCCTCCGTCAAGCACTAAATCGAACAATGCCTCCATCCAGCATTGCACCAGTAAACAGTAACACCTCCATCAAATGTTACTAAACTTGATCAAACAATGACGCAGAAACTGAATTATTCTAACTTTAGGATATTGATGAGATCAGGTAACTAATAACTTTCAACTCTGGGATGAAACCTAGGTTCACGGTTTCTGATTCTGATTATCTACGATTTCACTAATTAATAAGCGCTCCCACTAATCAACGAGACTGAAACTGCCTCTCAAGTTTGAAAGTGTCGTAAGACAAATAACCTCAACATAAAGCAAAAATGGATC
Organism: Helicoverpa assulta; assembly: GCA_963856015.1. Taxonomy (NCBI): domain Eukaryota; kingdom Metazoa; phylum Arthropoda; class Insecta; order Lepidoptera; family Noctuidae; genus Helicoverpa; species Helicoverpa assulta. Next base: position 5,726,705 of record CAWLCW010000022.1, read on the forward strand.
GGTCTCACCGGGTTTCCACTCAACGCCTCAACGCGCATGACGATGCGCACATCGCTATGGCGCGCAGTTCAGCAAGGCTTCACGTTCACAGACACCACGGAGATGCACCAACACTCCGACCTCACGATCGCACGTCAGGCTCCAATTCCAGCTGGGATGCTCCATTTTGTCGCCATATTGCACAATAATCACCGTCATTGTTGAAACATGAAAATGAGAAGATAAATCGGTTAATTTTCTAGCGTACCTTCAATAACTAGTTTGACATATCACAATGGAAATCGATACCATTACCATAATCGTGGTTACCATACTTGTACCTTCGCTGAAATTCTTAATCAATTTTCTACTATAACCTCCATATCAAAATTCTGATGTTTCCTTATTTTGTTTTCTGCCTACTGGAAAACATGGTATTCAGCATGTGCCTATCGTGCACTCAGAAATCCAGAAAGTTTGTCTTCACGTGGCGAATTCTCTCGAAACTAATCCACCAACGGCCGCCACACATCACTCCAAACGAGCACATCACTTTTTCACTTTTTGAACAATGGCATGGCAATCCTTAACACATGTGGGCATTTGGATTGCATCCCACTTCTGATGTCGGATGGGCGAACATCAGGATGGCGCTATTGTCCGACATCAGCTAGGGTAATCGCACAAAGAGAACTCAAAAGAACTCTCAACTCAAAAAACGTTTATTCAAATTAGTCAGAACAAAAGACAGCCCCCAAAACGCCCGCCCTTCGCCACTTCCTATGTGTTTTGGCTGGGGAGAAGAAGTGGCGGAACAAACTCCCCAGCAACACATGTCTGTCTGTTAGGTTAGAAGAACCTTACCATACGATAGACGTTACAATAATCTTAACACTTCACAATATGGATCTACAACGGTACTACAACACTAAGTAATAACACTAGGTACACTAGACGTGACGTAAGGCAGTTTCGAGATGTGTGCCACGCGGCGACTCAACGAAGACTCAGCTCCGCCGACGCCACGCTGACCACCACGACTCTGCCAAGCGCGCCAAAATGTTGTTTCACCGGAAATGCCACCAGATGGCGCGCTTGCGTCTCGTTTAGTATCCGTACTATTGACCGTCTCCGACAAATATTATAAAGCTGAAGAGTTTGTTTGTTTGTTTGTTTGAACGCGCTAATCTCAGGAACTACTGGTCCGATTTGAAAAATTCTTTCAGTGTTAGATAGCCCATTTATCGAGGAAGGCTATAGGCTACTTTTTATTCCGGTACGGGAAGTAGTTCCCACGGGATGCGAGTGAAACCGCTGGCAGAAGCTAGTCACTACATAGTATAAAACAAAGTTGTTTCTGTGTTCCCTATATCTCTATGTTTGCTTAAATCTTTAAAACAATAAATAGAGTGATTGAAGAGGAAGGTTCATATGCATCACTAGCGACCCACCGCGGCGTCGGCGTCGCACGGGTGCAATGCTATGTACCCATATGTATAAACGTGAACATTTTTAAGTAAACATCAGAGTTATATACAGGGCGTGTCGTTCACAATCACATTAAATGAAATGCGTTAATATACTGGTTAATATATGTCGATTAACACAAAGAAAAAAGAAAAACACGTACCCCCTTATTATAAAACGTGATTTTAAGAAGTACCCGCTTTAGTAACAGGTTTAGTCCACTAATTTTGTTCGGGACGGTGGTTTAAAGGTGGTACAAAAGCTGGTACTTTTTTAAAACCACGTTTTATAATAAGGGGGTACGTGTTTTTCTTTGTGTTAATCGACATAATATATTAACCAGTATATTAACGCATTTCATTTAATGTGATTGTGAACGACACACCAGATATAGGCTTCTTTTTACAACTATTATTGCACTCTTTATCACCACCAAGTTTCATCAATATCCATTTACGTCTAAAGAAGTAACACACACACTCTGACTCACAAACTTTCGCCTTTATACTAGGTTTAACTATTAACACTGTTGGCCTTACTACAAAAACTTAACCACCTGTTTTACACTTGTCTAAAAAAATTGTGGCTGCAAAATGAACCATATGTCAACGTCATAATTTGACATTTTCTAAAACTGACGTTTAAAAGTTTTTGTGGTAAGACGGTGTATGTTTATTTTCCCTCGCAGATTATTCCGCGAACACTGCCTCCTAGTGAACGGGAACTATGTTAAGGACCTGTCCATACTCGGCCGCGATCTGCGCAAGACTGTCATCGTTGATAATAGTCCACAGGTTTGTATATTTGTTATTTTCGACCGACTTCCCAAAAAGGAGGAGGTTGTCAATTCGGATGTTTAATTACCTTCTTCAATCTCTTTTCCTAAGGCCCGGTTGTTCGAAGCTCGGTTACGTCAAGGTTAGGGTTAAATTCTAGTTACAGTAAAATTAACTGGGTTTAAATTCAAAAAGCGTTGTTGAACGTTAAAATTTCATAGTAAAAATGTTAAATTAACCGTGCTCAAAATTGACAATGGTAAAATTTTAACTTTAACTTCATCGTAACGTACGAACAACCGGGCCTGAGAGTACTATTTACCCGGACAATAGTAGCTTTTATGTTTATTGTTGTCAAGATTCATCAAAATCCATGTAAGTTACTTTTAGTATGAAAGAGTAACAAACATAAATACTGACTACTCTTTCGAATTTACAGTAATAATATTTAGTACCAATATAATATTATATTCTTTTAATTTAAAAATACATTTTTTACTTGTATAAGCCCCATTTTCATGGACACCACAAACATCAGTTTTTCTTAAAATAACTGTGAACATTTCTAGTAAACGATTGGTTTAATAAAACTGACGTTTACGCTGTCTGTAAACTTGGACCTGAGATTATATAATGCTTATTTATATTTTGTGAGTAAAGACGAATAAATGATGTCGGGACTCCTTTTTTTCTCACACGGTCGGTTAGCCCCATGCTAAGTTATTAATTAACTTGTGTTATGGGTGCTAACACAACTGATAAATTACATATAGCTACATATATACATATTTATAAATACATATTGTAACACCCAGACCACGGCCAACAAGCATGCTCATCACACAAATGTCGACCGAACCGGGAATCGAACCCGGGACCTCAGGTCCGGCAGTCCGGCATGGTGACCATTGCGCCATCGAGGTCGTCAGATCTTATCCAAAAAATATATTTTACTTGACATATTTATTTAACCTTTTATTTTATATTTTGCAGGCATTCGGCTATCAACTGGAAAACGGTATACCAATAGACAGCTGGTTCGTTGACCGAAGTGATAATGAGCTTCTAAAACTACTACCCTTCTTGGAGCATCTGGCTACTGTAAGTATAGTTATCGGCACGGATATTGAGCCCTGACCTTCACCTGCGCAGAAGCGATTTAATGGTTTATTGCCTTATGTGTACAGTGCGCAAAGCGATCCCCACTCTTCCGCCGAGAGCTCAATATCCGTGCCGATAACTTTATCATATGCCTAGCCTTTTCCAATTTTGTAGTCGGCTTCTAGTCTAACTGGATGCAGCTGAGTACCAGCATGCTACGTGGAGTGACTGCATATCTGACCTTTACAACCCAGTTACCCAAATCTATACTAATATTATAAAGCTGAAGAGTTTGTTTGTTTGTTTGAACGCGCTAATCTCAGGAACTACTGGTCCGATTTGAAAATTTCTTTCAGTCTTAGATAGCCTATTTGTCGAGGAAGGCTATAGGCTACTTTTTATCCCGGTACGGGAAGTAGTTCCCACGGGATGCGGGTGAAACCGCTGGCAGAAGCTAGTGACCTAATATCTCTTGGTAATACTGGTTGTCAGACCCCGGATTACCTGGATAAAATATAGCCTTCAACACTCGGGGATAGTCTATCTTTCCAACAGTGCAAGGTTTATTCAAATTGATGCAGTAGTTTCGGAGTCTTTAGGATACAATAAAGAAAATCCTCTTTAGATATTACTAGTTTCGGCCCGCGGTTTCACCCGCGCCCCGGGTTGTGACAAAAACTATCCTATGTCCTACTCCTGGGCCTAAGCTCTATTTCCCCTCTAGTTTTAAGCTTAAAAGTTTCAGCCATTTTTGAGTTATAAAATGTGTAACTAATACGACTTTCTTTGATATATTTTGATAAGTATAGAAATCTGTATTTGATAAGTATAAAAATTCAACTTGTATTTAAATGAATTATTTATACTAATATTATAAAGCTGAAGAGTTTGTTTGTTTGAACGCGCTAATCTCCGGAACTACTGGTCCGATTTGAAAATTTCTTTCAGTGTTAGATAGCCCATTTATCGAGGAAGGCTATAGGCTACTTTTTATCCCGGTACGGGAAGTAGTTCCCACGGGATGCGGGTGAAACCGCTGGCAGAAGCTAGTAATTTATACAATTGTCTAATAATATTTATTTCTTCACCTCTTTCAGAAAGACGACGTGCGTCCTTACATAAGGGACAAATACAAACTGTTCAGTTATCTGCCACCGGACTAAGATGTAAACCCCAGAACACACTGCATCTGTGCGGACAATTTGCAGAATAGCCGGTCAAAGCTGGAAATAACCAGCCAAAGTGGATTATTGTTAAGGTATTCCATTTTTATTTTTTGTGACTTTTTATTACAGTCGTTTTAGGAAATAACCGGGTAAAGTTGATAAAGATTTTTTTGACAATTTTAAGTATTGTGAAAATGATGTTTTTTTTTATGCAAGAAAATAAGATTATTATGTAAGTAAATGAGTTTCATATAAGGTCTCTTTTTTGAAAATGTTCTTCAAAATGTCCGCGCAGTAAAATAAATAGATTATAATATGTATGTATGAATAAAAATGCAAAATTTTCGATAAATTCAGGAAAAAATAATTTCTAAAAATTAGGAGAAGATATTCTAAAGTGTAGATTAATTTATTATTTTTAATTAAAAACTTAATGGAATCGGCATACTAATAGAATTTAATTTAGTTCTAAGTTTTTGAATGACTGCTGTTGTATTGAAAAATATTTTGATTTTGAACCGTTTTTTTTTTTTTTTCATTTTTAAGCTAAAAAATACATGTTTACAAGGTCATATTTTTGAATGATTTTTACCTAATTTGGCTGCTATTAAAATATTAATTGAAATTCTTCTCATTACAACAGCTGTGAAAAAATAATGATTTCTAAGCATTTGATGATAAATTAAAAAATAATCGAATGCATATGAATTGGGTTACAGATCTGTGATTTTGTTTAAAATTGTGTGTTCTCAAATTGTTTATCAATGCACCCTGAAAATCTTGTGTAGACATAGCTTGTTGGTTATTGTGTGAAATGCCCGTAATTCTGTAGATTCGCCGGTTATTCTTGAAAATGGCCGGTTGTTGTATGAAGTTGATTTTTGCAGTTTTTTTTCTAGTTTTGGTATATTTAATTTGAGTAGGCACTTAACTAAGGTAAACAATTTTTTACAGCCTTACTTATAAAAATCTCTAATCACCTTCTAAGCAACATTTTAACTAATCACTACTTAAAGCCTTAAGTAGTGATTAGATGTTGGTTAAGACATGCTTAAGCAACGTTTATAAGTAAGGCTGATAAATAATAAAGTTACTACAACAACACTAGCGAAACTAGAATACATGGTGCGTCCATGTATGAAAACATTTTTCATTCACCCCCTGTATAAGCAACTTTTTCTACTAAATATAAAAATTGCATCCATTTCTTTGGATTTACAGTTATCTTAACTAAGCTATGTCTACACGAAGATCGTATTATAAATATTAAAAAATATTCATATACACAAATGTTTAAAATAAAAAATACTGAGGATCAAGTCCGATTTTCTTAAAAGAACTGTTTATTATGAACTAGCTGCCCGCCCCGGCTTCGCCCGTGGTACTTACATGTATTATACATACAAACCTTCCTTAAGAATCACTCTATCTATTAAAAAAAACCGCATCAAAATCCGTTGCGTAGTTTTAAAGATCTAAGCATATACATACGGACATACAGCGAAAGCGACTTTGTTTTATACTATGTATTGATTTTCACTTTCAATGTTCTAAGTAAACTGTTGTTTTAACAAAACTGACGTTTACGTGGACTTAGGAATGTCTGATTTCTCTATAATTAGATAACTTTTTTGACACATCTTACTAATATTATAAACAGCTGTATTTTTGTTACACTTTCACCCAAAAACTACTCAACAGATTTTGATGAAACTTGGTAATACTTATAGCTTAGTGGCCGTTTTCCCGCGGTTTCCCCGCGTTCCATGGGAACTACAGCACGTAATGAGATAAAATATAGCCTATGTTACTGGGGAGTTTTGTAAATCAGTTCAGTATTTTCATAGCCTTTGGGTACACACAAACTACCAAAAAAATGTTCCCTCTTTATAATATTAATTGAGATTTATAAAGAGTTATCTAACTATTGGAACTACCTAACTATTAAAATTGTCTGCAGGATTTTTTCAAAATATTTGTGTATATGAACATACAAACATAACAGAATAAATTGTTTAATAACTTAAGCAAACTAAGTGTTTTTATATATAATTAATTAATTATATATTGTTTAAATATATAAGCGAACTCGTGTGAGGTGCTAAACTTTTATTTTTAATTTTTACTCTTTTTTTATTTTCTAAACAGTTGAAGTATATTTTTTTGTATTTTTTTCTTGTGTGTGTATTTTTTAAGGTTGTGTAGAATAATATGTTTTTGGAAATTAAGATTTTGTTTACACAAGATTCGGGAAAAGAAAATCGTCTAGGAGTCCGAATTCGTTCAGCCATTTTGTGTGATTGAGACATGAAATCTGTCCCATGTAGCAGAGATAGAAATGCTGAACCAATTTTGATGAAATTTTGCAAAGCTCAGAAGTTTTATTCTGTTCTTATTTAGAACTCTAATTCTGCACAATCTCAAAAAATATAATTGTGTTTTTACAGTAATTATTTAAGGTTTTTTTTGTAATCATTATCATTAATGTACGTCCATTTTTTTACAATTATATGTTTTTAGTAGTTTAGACATAAACAATATAATAAATTATCTATAGGCTGTATAAATTTCATGTCATCACCAACTTTAATTGTAAGAATAAAACTGATATTGTCTATGGTTACATTGCAGTAGATAAAAAATAGTATTTTGACTGCTATAGAGTTTAAATAATGTTTTTTTTTTTAATTAAGTAATTATTTTAATATTACATTGAAAACAAGTAATTTTAAAAGAGTCCTGTATCGGGAACTGAAATTGTTCGTATTCCATAAAAAATATCATGTTTTTGTTTTGTCATAATTTACGTTTTTTTTTTTTTTAAAGCAACTACTAATGTTGAGTTGCACCATTTGACTATAACGATAACCGAACCATTTTCAGTTGTCAAATCGTCGATGTGACCAATGGGCGGCAAGTATACGGCTGGTTATAGTTTAGTTATCGTTATAGTTAAATGGTACAACTCAAAACATTTAAATTATATTTGGATATATGGAAATAAAAAACATGGCTTAAGTCATATTTTTTTTTAATTAGAAATATGCTGTTTATATACTCTATAGCAGTTAATATACCAATCCATATTATTCAATATACTAAAATAAAATGTACTTCCTAAATACTAAATAGTTATTCAGAAATCGATTACTATCATTATTTATTTTTTAATGTGTTTTTGTCTTACGTAAGATATGTTTTAATGTTCAACATACAAATATATTATATATGTGAAAATCTGTCGATCTAGCCATTTTGTATAAATATTTCAATTTAGGGCCGACTATTTTTATTTAATGATAACTTTTATATGAAGAATATATTTGACGTATTGACAGCTTTTGCATAGAAGATATATCAAACCGTCATATTTATTCCTCAGATAGAAGTAAACTGATGATTGAAAAATCTTTATTTTTATCTTTATCTTAAAAAGATTTACGTAACATTAACACAGATTTTTCACGACATTTATAGTTGGCATTAAATATCTTTGCAACTATGAAGTTATCCTAATGACGCATGCTCGTACATATATTGTTCAGAAGCTCTGCTTGTCCGAAGTTGGCTATACTGACTTCACAATAGTCAAAAATTATATGAACACTAGCGACCCGCTCCGGCTTCGCACGGGACAACAGTATTTCCCTACTATTTAATGTATGTTATTATACATATAAACCTTCCTCTTTAATCACTCTATCTATTAAAAAAAACCGCATGAAAATCGGTTGTGTAGTTTTAAAAATTTAAGCGTACAAAGGGACATAGGGACAGAAAAAGCGACTTTGTTTTATACTATGTAGTGATATACAATATACATATACTACTGCGCACGCGTGAGGCGACAAATGGCTAACTTCACAGTTGCAGAATTATTTGGCGCGAACTATATTTATTAGACTTTCGCTTTCATTTCGATGTGGAATTATGGCCGAATTTGACATTGTTTTATGGTCGCTGCACGGCGCGGGCGCGGCGCGACGGGACGGGACGGCGACGCGACGCTGAGCAGTTGTAATGTACTAGATATTACGGACGACATCACACAGAGCCGTCCCGCTCGGCGCGACGATCTAGTACATTGCGTCGCGTCGCCGTCCCGTCCCGCCGCGCCACGCCCGCGCCGTGCAGAGACCATTATATGGCTATTATCAAAATTTTATCTCTCGTAAGCAAATTAACAGATAAACCATTGTGAATGGCTGCTAGAGGCCTATTTTAACTAGATCTACGGAGGAATTGTAATAAATGTGTTATTTTATAATTTTATTTACAAGTAAATTCGGTTTTATGAAGTCTGATAATTTTGATCTGACACTTTTGGAAAAGCCAAATTGCCTATGTAGGTATTTTACCTAAAAAGGTACCTTTTAAAAATATTTGGAAAAAAAAAAAAGTACTTTTGCAAACAAGTATTATTGTATGGAATTTTGATTTATTTTTTTAACGTATTTTATGGAGTAGCTAGACTAATACATATGTTTGTGGTTTTGGTCGATATTGGTGAATTTAGCACGACATAGAAATGTCGTTAACGTTAGTAATAAGTCATGGTGGCCTAGTGGGTAAAGAACCAACCTCTCAAGTATGAGTGTGTGAATTCGATTCCAGGTCAGGCAAGTACCAATGCAACTTTTCTAAGTTTAAAATTATGTACTTTCTAAGTTTGATTATAAACTAGTTTCCCAAAGTAATTTATTTTGACAACGAGCGTCTGCCTATCTGATCTCCTCATGCAGTTGATAGCCTCAACCCAATACCCATTGGTAAGACTGGAATTTGTTTGCAATATGCACATATTTGAGTACTAGCTTCTGCCAGCAGTTTCACCCGCATCCCGTGGGAACTACTTCCCGTACCGGGATAAAAAGTAGCCTATAGCCTCCCTCGATAAATGGGCTATCTAACACTGAAAGAAATTTTCAAATCGGACCAGTAGTTCCTGAGATTAGCGCGTTCAAACAAACAAACTCTTCAGCTTTATAATATTAGTATAGATATATGGAGTGAGTGGTAATTATGTAGTGACCAATCTATACTAATATTATAAAGCTGAAGAGTTTGTTTGTTTGTTTGAACGCGCTAATCTCAGGAACTACTGGTCCGATTTGAAAAATTCTTTCAGTGTTAGATAGCCTATTTATCGAGGAAGGCTATAGGCTACTTTTTATCCGGGTCCGTGCCGAGGTTCCCACGGGATGCGGGTGAAACCGCTGGCAGAAGCTAGTATATTATATATTTTTAAATTACATTTGGCAACTTTTTAAAAATTATTATAACTTCCAAAACCAATATTGACCAGAACCACAGAAAATTTTCCTAACATTAAAATCCACAAGTAAAAATACAATGTAATATATTTAACAAATAAAATATAATAATAACATTAATATTCACGTCAACTAAAAACTACTTACGCCTATTATAAATGTTATTTAAAATGTCTACTTTCAAATGTATTAGAAAACGTTTATTTTTAATATAAAGAAAGATAGCGATATAGCTCTATCTCTTTCTATACTTTGTCTACTCGTTAAATATAAGAATAAATATATAAAAATACCACTAATTTGCTATCGGAGATTGAATATTGACTTTCGATAAACAGTGAGATTGGGTATAGAAAGTCGCACTATCTGAGAAAAATGTTTTAGGGCCAATGTCAGCGCAAAAAATGTTTCAGCCGAATTTGATGTTATTTTTGTTATTGTGGAATTTTTATTAATTTCGAAAAAGGTCTTATTATCAGTTTTTTTAAATACTACTTTGTAGTTTAGACTTTCCTATATTAGGAAATTCATTTTCAAAATTGTCGTAAGATATCTAGAAAGTTATTAGAGATCTTGTTTAAAAGATTTTCTAAACTTTATTTTTTTAACTTTTAAAGTAAAAATAATACATTTGGAAGTTGACGTTTGTAAGATAAAATGTTTTTGTTTAAATTATTTAATTAATGTGGTCTCAGGATTGTGCGCCCGCCTATTTATGATTCGAATACATTTCTTTTTTTAATCTTTAAATGTAGTTTTTTGAGTGATGAGCAGAATTACATTGGCAGAACCAACCAACCTACTCGTTATTAAAAAATCATCTTCAAGAGACGAGTTGTAATGTTATATTCAAACTGCTTGATATATTTTTTTATATAATTTTTCCATTTAATCCGGCTAGTTATTGAGTCGCGTCCAAAATAACTTGAGAAATCTGTAAACTGTTTGGATGCATAGTAGAATATTAAAAAATATTGTCTACTGCACACCTAATCGGCTAAATATGTATGCTAAGACTTAAGTTCACCGATAACAAAGCCCTATTTTTCTCTTAAAATAACTTTTTACTTAGATCATTGAACGTGAAAATTTAAAGTAAAGAGTTGTATTAAGAAAACTTACATTTATGTATCGGTTAACTTGGGCCTTAGTTATTTTCTTTTCAAATTCTATGTATAACATACCCCCGCACTCAGAGACATTTAATGATTACTAAGTCACTCCTTAGTGACAGATTCTCATAGAAATTCTGCGCTAAGGAACGGCTTAAGTAACCATTAAATGTCACTGAGTGTGTCCAATAGTTTGTAAAATAATTTTTATGTTTGGGAATAAAATAAACCTTAATTTTGTAGATTAAAAAATAATTTTGGAAAACATAAAAATCACTCTAATTGAGGATGCGATTAATTCACTTAATTTAATAAAAATCATACATGTCTCCCGAATCATAAATGGTGTTGCCAGACTTTAAAAAAAAACTAGAATTATTGTAGATAAGTGAAATTCAAAAATTTTAATATACGTAGATGTAAGTCAATATAAGAAATGTAGCGATCAAATTGTTTTCAAACTTATCGTAGATTAAGAAGTAATCAAATGTTTAGTCTATTAAAGTATTTAATGAAACAAGCAGTTTGTTTTATTTATTTAATTATCCTTCAAAAATACTAATATTTAGCAAAGCATGATATCTGTTTTTATTGAACAATATAGAATGTAGTCGCTCCTTGTAAAGCACTGGTACTCAGCTGAATCCGGTTAGACTGGAAGCCGACCCCAACATAGTTGGGAAAGGTGATGAGTATGCAATAACAGAAGAAACTACTTATTTATTAGACAACATTTATTACGTGTACATCCTTTTTGAGCTTAAAACAAAACAAGAAAAAAAGGACCTTTTAGGCTGTAGCCAATATAAAAAGAATACTTGGAAAATACTTTTAAAAAACCTATAATTTAATTTTAAGAAATTTTAAAACATCATTCAAATGTTGTGAGTATTTAAAGTTCTTTAGTTACTAATAATAAAATACTTGTCATTGTCATTTGAAATGCAATCTTTAGTACATCGATTGCACTTCACATTGTTTTTATCACAATATTTTATCTTAAAAACTAAATACATACCGAATTATATAATAGAGAGTAATACTTGAAAATACATATAAATTGAAACATGTATCCATGTGTACATAACATTAGTTGAGCTTTTAACTGCTAATACGTATATGGTGAAGGTGTGTTTCGACTGCCATCTGCCGACCGCACATGCTGCAACTGCATGAAGTCGGCCGCAGCTGCACAACTGGTCTGTATGTATTTACATGAAACCGTTTTGGATCCAAGCGGCAGCAGTACGTGCAGTCGCCCTGAGATATTGATTGTTTTCATGCAGTCGCTGCAAGTACGATTACATAGCTAGCATTCAAAATACACCTTAATTACAAGACAATAGAAAATCAATTGTGTCTTGCCCATATTTGCTTTCCAAGTATATAACAAGTTAAACTACAGGCAAAGGTTTTTCAGCATCCCATGGCACAATATCCTTATTGTACCAAACATATTTGCCTTTGACCGAGTCTGCAGCATCGAGAGCCAGGAAAAGCGGTGCAATAGCTCCCTCGTCAATGGAAAGCGGTCCTTTGTGAGATGACATGTCCGTATCAACGTAACCAGGGTGTACTGCATTCACTTTAATATCTGAAAGATGAGAAGTTACCTTTGTTATGAAAAAAAAATGAATTTAATGCTAAATCTAGAGATTTACATTAATTATTGACTGTTAAATATTACTAGGTAGCTGTTCTCAGCAGTTCCAGCTAGGACCCAAGGGGACTAGTTCCAGCACCTGGATAAATGTTTTTTCTTAAAATTTAGAGTAACTGTGTGCAACCGAATTTAATACAAATTGGTTCAGTAGATTTAGTGTAAAAGCATGACAGACTATTTCATTTAAAACAGTATAATGCCTCATTATAAAAAGTCCATAAAGTATGATAATAAAGAAAAGATAGTTTATACTCAAATATTTAGACGTAGTTATCTCACTCACCTCTACTATCAAGCATTCTCTGTTGAATAATACTCAGTGCTGATACACCAACTTTAGACACTACATACGAGGACGTTCCCCAATCGGCAGCTTGGGTACCTGCCTTCGCCGCATCTACATACTGTTGCATTAGCTTCGAAAGTTCTGGAATCGTCAGCTTTTCGTCTTTTAACTGATCTCTCAACTCTTTACTCGGTATCAGACCTAGTTGGCCGCAAGAACTGGACACATTTACCACTCTAGCGCCATTCTTCAGGATAGGGAACAGAGTTTCACACGCTGATACCAGAGAAAAATAATTCACGAACAGTGTTTGCTCGGCTTGAACGGCAACCGACTCTGTAGCACTGCTTTTAAAGGCTATAGCGGCGTTATTTACCAAAACATCAATACCATCGTATTTTTCTTTAATGTAATCTCTAAAGGCTTCAATACTCTTCTTATCCGTGATGTCTAATTGATGGTATTTAGGGTTTAAACCTTCTTTTTCGAGATCGGCCACCGCTTTTTTGCCGCGTTCGATATCTCGCGAAGTTAGGTAAACTACGCCTTCAAATTTTTTGCAAAGGCCGCGGACTATAGCGAAACCGATGCCTTTATTTGCTCCAGTTACTACTGCGACTTTTGTAGCCATTTTTCAAGAAATATTTATTATAATTTCTCAACAGTAGCAAGGCAATAATAAAATTGACCGCAGTTTACCAAATCAAAACATGAACTGACGTATCTATCAGAATTAAGTGCCTTGTCAATGTCAAATTATATCTTTCGTTTATCTGTTGGCTAACGAGCGTTTTGCTCTTCATATCAATAAAATGATAAATACCACTTCAAGTATTAACTACTACGATTTCTTGCTTTACTTTGGTCTAATTTTTAATTAAAACTTATACTGTAAAGTAAATAGAGTAGTAACTGCAGTTTCAACAACACGTCGCCCACAATTTCAAAGTATGAGATTTTAAATAGATCTCTGAACCTCCCCCGAATTCAATAGGAAATTCTAAGTTATTTGGAAGTGCGGACCCAGAGAACTGTTTATTTCAACAAACAGACAGCTTATTTATTATATGTAGGTACATGGGATAGATATTATAAATTGTAGTGTGTTTCGTAAGTAAAATAACGATATAATAAACTTATCATATCTGAAAACGATAAGAGAATTCACAAACATAAAATACCTGTGTACTTACTTAGGTACCTATGTATCTATTTTAAAACTGTCAACTTACGATTATTTTGGACATAATAATATGATCTACCTACTAGCTGTATCCACTCGTCCAGAAGCAAAGCTTTATAAGAAATCTACAACACACTTTAACTATCTCGAATTATTTCGATAACAATAATTTTATTTAGTAACGAATTAGTTTAAGACAGTTATAACGTGTTGAAGAGAATATTGGTTTTACAACCAACAGTTTAGGCCGGCTGAAAGCACTCTGGTGTAACTGCACATGAATTTGAACTTCTAAAAATATACCTAGCATATGACAGTATTTAGGTAAAATTATTTTTAGATAGGGATCCAGAATACCCCAGCTTACCCTATAATAGACGGATATTATAAGTACTAGTATACCGGACACCTATTTCGACACGGGATCCCGTAGCCTCCGTGGCGCAATTGGTTAGCGCGTTCGGCTGTTAACCGAAAGGTTGGTGGTTCAAGCCCACCCGGGGGCGGTTCTTTTTGTAACTATTAGAATTTTCTTTATTTTGTTTTGATGCATTTTTTATATTTGCTTTTTAATTAATTAACTTAGAGACAGGCCACATTAGATAGAATAAATACTAAAGAAAGTATGTAGATGTTTCATTTGTTAGTCTTTTACACAAAAACGACTGAAAGGATTTTGATGAAACTTGGCACTTAATAAACTTTTACAATTTTTTTTTTGTTTTTAACGACGTCAAAAATCATCAAATGACCCCTTCCGCTGTGGGTTAGCAGCGGTGAGGGAGGGTCAGAAAAGTCAGACTTTTACGTACAAAAACCGTCATGTTCCGTCGTAGGCTTTTTATGTACCAGGGCCACGGTAACTCTTTCGAACAATCCCGCAGCCCATATCTTACACATCAGAACAACATTATGGCTAGCTACTTATCTTATTATCCAACTGCAGGAAGTTGTTACCTCGGGACGCGGGTGAAACTGCAGGTGGAGGCTAGTTAATTATTATTAATCAGTTGTAATTCTGATTAGCATTAATATCAGATAAAATGTTGATAACAAAAGAATGATTATGTTTGATAACAACACATTTTTGTTACTGTGATTTCGGGGACGTGACATTTTTATTATTTCAATAAGGTTAGTGATTTATTTTATTAATTTCTAATAAGTATAAGTAACGTTAAAAAGCCAATTTAAAGAAAAACAATAGGAATTGTTTTTTTTGTATAATAGTGCAGGGTGATGGGTTGGCTTTAGGGTCTGTGGATTTTGCCAATATGTATTTTTAGACCCCGCTTACCTTGGAAATAACTGTGTCTAGGTACAATTAATTATTTGAATAAGTTTACACAATTACAAAAATACCAGTAGTAGGTACGTACTTGGAAGAAGTAGTGTCCAACCTTCTATTCTAGAATTGGCCAGAATTTCCAATAGTTTAGACACTTTTTTCCGACTGCCGAGAAGACTTGCCTGCAAATAAATGTTTTAAAACATTAGTATACTTAGATAATAATGGAAAAAACATATTGTACTAAGTAGTTGTACCCCGAATACACTACTTCCTGCACCAAGATAAAAAGTCCTCAGCCTCTAGAATCTCCAGACTATTTGCATACCAAATTTCATTAAAATCAGTTCACCAGTTTTGGTGTAAAAGCGCGACAGAAACCCGTGATGAGAAAGAACTCCCGGATTACGCAAGGCCTTTATTATTATACAATGAGAATCAATTATTTTGTCTTTAAGCCTTTTATCTAGATAAAGAAGATACCACTAAAAGTATTTCCATGTTTTTTTTCTGTTATCTTCATCCATTCATGCCTTGATAAATTCACATCTGAGAAATACTTCACGGTAGGTAGATAACTAAAAATTTATTGAAATTGACCCTCCCTTTGCCGTACGACCACAATACGGCTGGAACTTAGGATAAGAA
The DNA here is from genome assembly GCA_963856015.1 of Helicoverpa assulta. Classification (NCBI taxonomy): domain Eukaryota; kingdom Metazoa; phylum Arthropoda; class Insecta; order Lepidoptera; family Noctuidae; genus Helicoverpa; species Helicoverpa assulta. Next base: position 5,742,647 of record CAWLCW010000022.1, read on the forward strand.
AGAGGTAGGTAGGTATCGGATCTTTGTAGTAGATAACTATGTATCGCGTTTAAGTCCTTATTGTTTATAAATATGTGTACTAGGGTATTGCAAATTTCGTCTGTTCAATATAATTTTAAATGTTAGTCAGAAGCCAGTAAGTATGCGGCCAATCTAACCAAGGGGTATCGGGTTGCCCGGGTAACTGGGTTGAGGAGGTCAGATAGGCAGTCGCTTCTTGTAAAGCACTGGTACTCAGCTGAATCCGGTTAGACTGGAAGCCGACCCCAACATAGTTGGGAAAAGGCTTGGGAGATGATGAATATAATTTTAAATATTATGTTCAGCGCGTGCTGTGCAACAAACTATAGGCACTATGTAACTATGAAAAATGTGTATTTGTTAGGATCCTACAATAGTATGGTCCAGAGTACCTACTATATAGATCATATCCGAACTCCCTCTCATCAGATTCCAACCAAGATAATTTACCAGACCTCAAACTATCTTGGTTGGAATCTGATGAGAGGGAGTTCGGATATGAACTATGAGAACATTTCAATGTTTCAGTTGCATTTCATGACGCATCATGCATTGGATACCATGCATCGGAGCCAGGGACGAGGTGGAAGAGCATTCCAAGCAAATTGACAGAGAAATCAAACAATGGATCAAGTCTTATAATCAGGTGTGTAGGCTCAGCTTTGATCTGAGCGTGTAGGAATATTTGTATAATATATTGGCCTTAGGGCCAAGGTCTGTCGGGGTTGCGGGATTGTTCGAAAGATTAACTGCGGCCCTGATAGGTATTAAAGGCCTTTAGTTTAGAAGGTACCACGGAGTAAGGAAAGATGAGCGGTGATGCCATAACGCAGGTAGGTCAGGCGCTTTCTTCGAGGCCAAATTCGTAAGGAGGGCATTACCGAAAGGATCAGTTACGAGTGAACAAACGAGGCATTCGTGTTCTTTGAGACATCTGTCAACGATTTTTGCTGTTACAAAATTAGAGTTAGGTACACTAAAGTAATTGTTTTTTTTATTGAATTGAAAATTGAAAACGTTTATTACATATGCATTTCAGGCAATTAAGCTATTACTACTGGGCACAGGAGAGAGTGGCAAGACAACTATCATAAAACAAATGAAAATTCTGCACGTACAAGGATTCTCTGCCAGGTATTGTTACCATCTGCCAAGCCTTTCCCAACTGCTTACTGGGGCCCGATTCTCCTAAGTTAATAATGTCAAAATCGAATAGAAATCGAATCGCAATATGATCGCAATAGCAGTTTTAACAATATCGGGCATTCTGCTACTAATATAAGACCAATCGTATTCCAACGACATTCGATTGGTTTGCGATTGGTCTGCTATTTTGGTGATTTTGGTCTATACGGTAGTTTGCTCTACAATTTGAATCAATTGCAATCGTAAATCATTTGCAGACAAAATGATTCATTATTGAATGACAGAAAAGGATAAAAACGTTTATTTCAAAGAAAAAATAGCGGAATACCACATACGCTTCAATCGTAATCGAGTCGTGATTGGATCGCAGTCGAATATGAATCGTATGTCGCTTAAGTAAAATTAGGAGAATCGGGCCCCTGAACTTACTATATGAACTCCTCAAAAGATTTATTTGGGTACCCTTCCTTATGCCTGGTTGTCTGATTTCTGCTTTTAGTTTTCACTCGGTTCATTCCTAAAGGTGAGATTCCATACAAATGTTTCTTAAGGTCTACTCGCTCGCTAAATCGCAACCTTTGTGTGCGATCTTTTGGTGGAATCTCGCTTTTGTTGTTGTTGAATTTTAGATTGATTCTAAGATAATTTATGTACCTACTTCTAGATCAGTTATTTTGTCTGTTATTTTACTGTCTTTTCACAAATATACCCTGCTTACCAGAATTCCATATTGATTCCACTCTGTATTTTAGTGAACGAGCTGAAAAAGCGATTCACATTCGTCACAATATCCACGAGTCTATACATGACATTGTGAACAGCATGGCGGAGCTTGGTATAGAGCTGCAGAAACCAAAGAATTGTGTATCCAAAGAGTATATACTCAAACTTGGCGATGATGGCCCTATGGAGTATAATGAAGTAAGTATTAAAGAAAAAGATTCTTTTATTATGTCTACTGTGCAAGGCATAGACATTAAACATAATATGCACGTACAATTTTATAAAATTTCCCTCGATTTCTCTGGGTTCTAATCATCCATCAGACCCTGGACCTGGTAACTGTGGGACCATTTTGGAACAAATATTTTCGAATTGAGAACCTCTTCCGTTTTGGGAAATTGGTTAAAAACAATTTATTTACGCGGCTATTTTGAGCAGGTTTTTTGTATCAAGGCTTGGGATCCTACATTTCAAGCTAGGTAGATAGGCCCAGAAAATAGTCTTCCAGAGGAAAGAACTCATAGCAAATAGGGCTGTCTTGTTTACCTTTTGTTCTAGCCAAAAAACAAGAAGCTCAGTTTCAAAAACCAGCAGTGACTTATTGAAGATCAGAGTTATGCTATTGGCTCATGTAAAAGGCTTGTAACAAACACAAAAAAAATTGTTTTCAGGAATATTTCGATCACGTAAGAGCGTTGTGGCAAGATAAGGGAGTCAGGGAATGCTTTAAAAGATCCAACGAATACCAACTCATAGACAGTGCAGAATAGTAAGTATTGATTACAACGCCATCTAGCGTGGGAAAGTAAAACTAAAAGATTTTGATTTCTGATTCCAAAGATAGATAGCGCTGTTTGAAAATTATACAATTGCAAAGAAAATATGTATTGAACATTATTTTTGTATTCAATTTCTCTTTTCAGTTTTCTAGATAGAATAGATCTTATTGAAAATCCGAATTACATACCATCAGACGCCGACATATTGAGATGTCGACGGAAAACTACTGGGATACAGAAAATTGAATTTAAAGTTAAGGTAATATAAAAATAAAATTATTTGTAAGAAAATGATGTCATAATAAGCTAAAGCTAACGTAATAATTAGTTCCAAACTTTACTATTGTAAGTCGATGTCTGCTAACAGTGCTAACCTAAAATATTACAAATATATATTTTTAGGTCCCAAAATCAATGCATGGAGGTACACAAGAATTTTGGATGTTTGACGTTGGAGGACAGAGGGGAGAACGGAAGAAATGGATACAGGTACGAGAAATAAATAATTCTGAAACATTGGTTATGATTTAAAGGATTTGACAACATTGAAGTTGTTGGTAGATCGGTATGTCCAACTTATGTGTAGGTCTTTGATTATATATATATAATCAAAGTGTGTAGGTATATTTGCAGTGTATGCACGTACTTGATACAACATAGAAAGACACAAGTATAAAATACAGTAGAAAAAAGAATAGACTGTTATTTAGGTACAAGTCATATATTTTTCTATATTACGTTTAAGAGTAATCTTAAAAATCTTAGCCTATACTCATATCTTACGGAAACCTGGACTTTTAACGCTCATTTCTTCTCTGAGAAGAGGCCTGCGCCCAGCAGTGGGATGTCAAAAAGGCTTCTTCTTCTTCTTAACGTTTATCCCGTCTTGTGACGTGGTCCGCTTTCCGAATCTTCTTCTTCCACTTCTATCCTGGACATCTTCCTCTTCGAGTTCGCAGATTTTGATTCGTAACGTCAAAAAGGCTGATGAAGATACTATGACATGATGATGTTGATATTTTTGCAGGTATTCGAAGGTATCCACGCGATCTGGTTCCTGGTGGCGTGCAGTGACTTCGACCAGACCCTCAGGGAAGATGGCTCGCAGAACCGACTCCAAGAAGCTTTGGATCTGTTTCAAGATGTTTGGCAGAGTAGGTAAGGCTGAAAAACAAAAAGAAACATTCTTTAAGATACTTGTATAATGTCTTATTTATGGCGAAAGTAAATGTCTGTCTGTCAAAATTTGTCGCCAAATCTACTGAATCGATTACACGAACAGTTGAGCCTCGATCCTCAGAATCGAGTGGGGTAGTGGTTCTCCCGGACTGTGTGTGAAACTGCAGGGAACAGCTGGTTTTTAATGAAAGTTTCAATACTCAATAACTTTATTGCATACCTACCATAATGTGTACAGGCTGTAATTTGACACTTTGAATCGGGTTCGAGTGCGAAGTGAGCGTCGAAATCACGGAGGAATAACCTTATAGATGCCACTTTAAAGTCATCTCATACTTTATCTGTCAAAATCTCGAGTTCAATTTAGTTCAACTCGCAAACACGCTCGCAAGAGTAGCGCTAGTGTACCTCTAGATTCGAATTATCAACCGAGTTATAGAATGCCAATCACGAAACTCACGGCGGATTCAGATTCGAAGTTTTGAGTGAAGTCTTATTGTATCGCAGTACTGGTGGGTAAAATTAAAAGAAACAATTATGGACCCTGTCGGGCACAGCAAAAAATTCAGTTTTATCAAGTGCTTTAGAACAGATTATATGGATACGACTCGGTCAGTTGCAGCGAGCAGACGTGCCTCTCTTGCAATATTTATTTTATATATAAATAATTATTTTATTGACCTAGATTGCGCAATAGTGACTTACTTTTAATAAATTCGTATACATTATGTTGTAAACGCAGACAACTATGGCTAACATGGAAAATAGCCCTTTCAATCGGAGTTCAAAAACGAGTCGCAGCCCTCCCAGCACTCCGCAGCCGCAGGACCATGCCGCCGATGAGCGTGTAGAAGCACTCACTACCAGTGACATCAAAGGTTGGATGTCTGCCATTGAAAAGGCCCTCAATGACGTGTGTCAAATTGCTGCGGAGGGTAAGTTGAACTCTGAGCAAAAGCTGAACATCAGTACCATATCGCGAAGGATTACGAATGGAGTTTCCCAAATGGCTATGCATTACCAAGCCTTGAAGCAAAGGGCATGTATGATGAAACATTCCCTGGACTCAATCAGAGAAAAAGAAGATCTTGCTGCGTGCCTTAAAGACTTCAAAAAGTCAATCAAGGAGACTATCAAGGAAAATTGTCCTACACCTGTAGCTCAAAGTGTATCTTTTGCTGATGTACTCAAGACCAACAAATCTAGTATCCTGCGACCATCTAATCTGAAGTCCATCGCAATATACCCGAACGACGCACTAAAATCCAGCTACGAGACCAAAACACTTGTGCAAAAGATCATAAATCCGGAGCAGATGAAATTGCACGTTAGAGGAGTACGGAAAACGAGGAACGGAGGAGTGATTATTAGCACTGACTCAAAAGAGGACATTGAAAAACTCAAAAAATCATCACAACTCAGCAGTTCCGGTTTCAAAGTTGAAGAGCCTTATAAAAAAAGACCACGAATTATAGTGGTAGGTGTACCTGCAGCCCTCCGAGACAATGAGGTATTGGAATGCATATACGAGCAGAATGTAGCAGATAAGTTATGTAATATGTCGCGAGACTCCTTCCTGTCTTGCACTAAATTAAGTCACAAGTCAGGTAAAAAGGATGCACCGACATGCAACTTTATCCTAGAAGTCCCGGCCAATATTAGGAAAGCCCTTATCAACCAGGAAAGGGTTTATATCAACTGGACTTCCTGCCCTGTACGAGACTTTACCCTCGTAACCCGGTGCTTTAAATGCCAGCAATACGGACATGCGGCAAAAACCTGTCGCGAGACAACGTCTACATGCGGACATTGCGGCGAGCAAGGACATGAGACCAAAGATTGCACCAAGAAGAATGAGCCGCCAAAATGTGCAACATGCTGTCGGTTTAAAAAACCAAGCAGCCACAAAACTGGTGACCTCGAATGCCCGGCAAAGAAGACAGCAGAAACCAGGTACATCAATTCTATAGACTACAATGAAGGCGCCTAAGAGCGCCGCCTAGTGTATTAGTAGTAGCACTTGTTAATCTATTTTTCTATTACTTTTATTTAATTAAGTACTTTAATTAGTTATGGCTAACCATTTAATTAATGATCTTGATGACAGTAAAGTATATATGTCGAAAATTGTTGACACCGAGAATTGCAGACATTATCTCGCCGACTTCAACAATCCCTTATCGATACTAACCCAAAATATTCGCAGTATATATAAAAACATAGATAGTTTAAGTATTTTCCTACAAAGACTGAAGACCGAGTGTGACGTGATAATTCTCACAGAATGTTGGCTTTCAAATAAAAATGGGAACATGCCAATTTTACCTGGTTACAATTGTTTTAGCTCTACATTACTTTTTAATCAAAACGATGGGATTGTGGTCTACACAAAAGAAGCTCTACAAGTTTCGATAGAAGAGCCTACAGACGTTGAATATAATTGTATTATTATTAAAATAGGCTGTGAAATCGCAATAGTATCGATCTACCGGACTCCGTCTATTAGAAATCTAGATAAATTTAATAAATCATTAGATAGTATCTTACAGACATTGTCATCTTTTCCTACTATCATCGTAATTGGCGACCTAAACATAAATATAAATTCTGATAATAATGACGCAGGGACTCAAGAGTACCTAAACATGTGTGCATACCATGGTATTTTACCTTCGCACACATTTCCAACTCATCAAAGTGGGTCATGTTTGGATCATGTCATGCTAAAAACTAGGCTTCCGTGTATAACACTTGTCACTAACTCAACAATAACAGACCATTGTGCAATTTTGCTTACGCTTGAATTAACGCAGACTAAAAATTATTCACGCCCGCAGCAAAGGTCAAAGATCAATATGACAAATCTTGAACGTGATTTGTACAATATTGACTTTAGCCGAGTTTATAATTCCACTGACGCGGATGGGTCAATGTATTATGTTATTAATAAGTTGCAAGTAGCTATCTTAAACAATACTAACCCAATAAAATTAAGTAAGAAATATAACAACATTAAACCATGGATAACTCCAGGTCTAATCAGGTGTATAAGACACCGAGATAGACTGCATAGAAAAGCAAAGCAAAATCCAAATAATTTAGTTATTAAGATAACCTATAAAAGATACAGAAATTTCTGCAATAACCTGCTGAAAAGAATAAAAATTGAATATGATAAAGCTCAAATATCTCAATACAGAAATAACACCAAACAATTGTGGAAATACGTTAAGTCAGTGACATTCACGTCGAAGCAAAATGAATGTGACACGAGCTTATTAAGTACAGACCGAACCCCATCATCATCTGTTGACAACGTAAACAGATTCTTTGCAAACATTGGAGTAAAACTTGCTGAAAACATTCAAAGACAGCGTAGTAATAGTCCTATTAATGTTATACCAACTTGTTCGTCATATATTAATAGCGGTAAATCCTTTGTTTTGCTAGAGCCGGATGAGTGTGAAGTAGATCATATTATCCTATCATTAAAAAATAGTTCAGTAACAGGGTGGGACAATATCAGCACTAATATACTAAAATCATTTAGGCACATACTAACACCTCCATTAACTCACATTTTTAGAATCTGTTTATCAAATGGTTCTTTTCCCAAATGCCTTAAAAAGGCAGTAGTAATTCCTATACACAAATCTGGTCAAAAGGATATAGTAAATAACTACAGGCCTATCTCTTTATTACCAACTATATCTAAGGTACTTGAGAAAATTATAAATAATAGACTGGTCGCATATCTTGAAAAGAACTCTCTCTTATCTAACAAGCAGTTCGGGTTCAGAGCTAATTTATCTACAGCCGATGCAGTGCACTCATTAACTAACTATATCACAGAGGAACTTGGTCAATGTAAACAGGTAATGGGGATCTTCCTTGATCTAGCAAAAGCATTTGACACGGTATCTATCCCACTCCTACTAAACAAATTGGAGGCTCTGGGAATAAGAGGTAAACAGTTAGAACTGTTTGAGGATTACTTACGAGATAGACGACAATGCGTGAAAATAGGTGATGTTATTAGTTCCGAAGTGCTATTGCCACAATATGGGATACCGCAAGGCAGTGTGCTCGGAGGAACTCTATTCCTAGTATACATAAATGACCTTTGTAACCTCAACCTCCAGTGTGGCACAATTGTATCCTATGCAGATGATACTGCTCTTCTCTTCTCAGCAAACTCTATTACAGAAGTTCAAAATTATGCACAACATGGATTTAGTGTAGTAAATAACTGGCTTAAAATAAATTTACTAACATTAAATACCGATAAAACTAAATTCATAAACTTTTGTATGCGTAGGTCTCCATCATCAACAAATGAATTTCACTTATATGCACATAAGCACAACGATTGCGTCACTGTGACTAACGCATGCACCAGCTGTCCGGAAATTGTAAAAACTAATAACATTAAGTACTTAGGGCTTATACTGGATGAAACCCTTTCATATAAACAGCATTTTGCTGCTTTAACATCTAGAATTCGCAAGCTGATGTTTGTCTTTAAGAAGTTGCGCTATATTGCAGATCAAAAACTAATTATTCAGTTATATAAGGCTTTGTGTCAATCTATAATCCAATACTGCATCACTTCCTGGGGTGGTAATGGAAAAACATTGATACTTCCGATAGAACGGGCGCAAAGAGCCATCCTGAAAGTCGCTACGCGCCGACCGTACCGTTTCCCTACATTCATACTGTATGAGTCTAATAAAGTGCTCACAGTGCGACAACTTTTTATATTATTTACTATATTAAAACAGCATACTGCGCTTACATATGACGCGAACCTTACTAACACTAAGAGACGGAAAGATATTGTCTGTACTTCTCACTCTACATCAAAGTTTGTGTTTACAAACCGATTCTTCGCATTTTTAGGTCCATATTTGTATAATAAAATAAATAAAGTAGTACCTATATACGACCTGAATTATGACAGAGCAAAACTGCGGACGTCACAGTATTTACAAACACTGAATTACGACGAAACCGAGGAGTTGCTGACTGTGATCAAATAGACATACTTAGGTATAATTGGGTAGTACGTAGTAATAATGTTAAGTTTTAATGTATTCTCAAATTAAGTATAAATAAAACGTATGATTATGTATAAATTGTGTGTTAGATATATAGAAGTATATAAAATAAATATTGTTAAGGTAGAATCATAGCATAAAGTAACTGAAAGTGACCGTGACGCCTGTGGTACAGATTAATTTCTATACAGGCACAGAAATGTTATTTACCTAGAATAATTAAAATGTAAGACCTAATTAAGATATTGTGTACAAAACATAAATAAATAAATTTTGATTTGATTTTGATTTGATTTTGAGATTTACCTAAATGAGAAGACTTGACTTAGTAAGTTGACAAAGTTTTTTCTCAGTACGCGAGAGACACCAAAAATGACGAACTGTCGTTCGTTATCTTCTTAAAAATTTGTAAACACCAAGAAATATATATAGGTACCTAATACAATTGTAAAATTCATTTATCTAGTTCTAAGTTAATTAATTTGCTGCACCCTAACAGGGTAATGTTTTCTAAGGATAAGGATGTATTTTTGCAACTGTATACGTACATTTTGCAATAAATAAATCATCATCATCCGAGCCTTTTTCCCAACTATGTTGGGGTCAGCTTCCAGTCTAACCGGATGTAGCTGAGTACCAGTGCTTTACAAGCAGCGACTGCCCTATCTGACCTCCTCAACCCAGTTACCCGTGCAACCCAATACCCCTTGTTTAGACTGGTGTCAGACTTACTGGCTTCTGACTACCCGTAACGACTGCCAAGGATGTTCAATGACAGCCATGACCTACAGTTTAACGTGCCATCCGAAACACAGTCATTGGTGTCTAGGATATACTTAGAAAGTACATACAAACTTAGAAAAGTTGCATTGGTACTTGCCTGACCTGGGATCGAACCTGCGCCCTCATACTCGAGAGTCGAGAGGTTGGTACTTTGCCCACTAGGCCACCACGACTTTTTTTTTGACTTTTGCAATAAATAAATAATGCCTTTTTTACCTCTCTCCCCAGGTTCCTCCTAGAAGCCGGTCTAATCCTGTTCTTAAACAAGCAAGATATACTAGAACACAAGATATCTCAGGGCCGCAGCATCGCGCCCTACTTCCCCGAGTACGAGCAGTTCAACGCGCAAGGAGACGAGTATACACGTACCAAGATGTTTATTAGAAGTTTATTTGTGGTATGTATTTGTTTATCTAGCTGGCAATAGTAATAAAATGGGTTCCTTCTATCTGGCAGAATTTTATTTGGCCGAATTTTATTTGGTATAACACACTTGGCATATTTTTTTTTCAACGAATGTTTTTAAGGCATAAAAAATATTTAGCATAATTATTGTTTCACCGAATATTTATATGCCCGAATTTACAGTTGCATACTTTTAAGATGGCAGAATTTTATTTCGCATAATTGCTTTTGGCATAGTTAGAGTTTCGCATTATTTCGTTTAGTTAGCATAATGTATATTTTGAGAAACTATTATTTGGTATAATCTCATTTGGCGTACTATGAAGATGGTAGAATTTTATTTAGATTCAATTTATTTAGCAAATTGCCATTTATAACCTTCAATTAAAAAACATTGTATTAAAAATTGAAGCTAGTAACGGAAACGAATCGCTGCAAAACCGACTCCACGTAGTCTTGTTTGCCCTACCCCTAGAGGGCAATTCAAAACCGCGTAGGCGCGGAGGGGCGAGGCGGCCTCAAAAAACCATCTGAACTGAAAACCATCTGCGACGATAAGCTCGCATGGGACCGCCGGAGCCACGCAGCGCCGGAGCCGTGACAGAAGCCATGCTTGCTGCATGTTGCATGCCTGCTTACAAGCTGCATGCCTGCTTGCATGCTTCCATGCTTCAGGCTTGTTTGCATGCTTCTTACAGGAAAATAAAAATTCCAAAACTATGCCAAAAGATGATTCTGACTATAAGCATTCTGAAATATGATAGTTCTGCCTTTTAATGACTACTTATATGAAATGTATGCCAAAAGGAAATACTGACTGGCAACTTTCTGCGAAATGATGTTTCTACTATTTAAGTATTATGAATATGAAATTTATGCCTAAAGATGATTCTGCTTGCCAAAATTATGCGTTTTTAATGTATGCTAAATGAGTGTATGCCACACGATTTTCTGCGAAATGAAGATTATGCCAACTGTTGGTATGCAAAATAAAATTATGACATAAAAAGTTCTGCCATAAAGGGGGGACCCTAATAAAATATGTTTACCATTTATTTGGGGTAAGAAAGGGTGACACAAAAAGCCAGTAAGTCTGACACCAGTCAAGGTTTACAAGGGGAATTATAGATAGTTCAACTCAGATTTGCGCGCGGCCCTATGTGTGCGTCGGCTTGTAAATATACAACTTTCGTTCGTGTGACAGTGACGTCGTCCGAGCATGACGTGTTCTTATCGCTTTTTGTTATGGGTACAGTCGTTTACGAAAATGTCTAGTTCTTCACGGAGAAAATGTTTAAGGAGTCAGGTAGCGTTTCAAAAAATGAAACAACATTCAAAGCTTTTAATTATTACATTTTAGTTTTTCATTATTTTCTCATACGTCTTTTCAAATTGACATTGACAGTATCTAAGAAGTAAATGAGGTGAAATATCTAAGATGAATTAAATACTCCTTACATATTTTCTAGCTCGGGGTACGCGGACAATAAATAAAAGTGTGGACTAAGAATGAAATAAATTGAGGTAAAAAAATCTTTAAAAACAAGCTTTTATTTAAATGCGCTAAAAAGAAAAAAATAAACTTTTACTGTAACTTTACTGTCAACTTATAACGACATTTCAAATTTAACATATTTGACACAATTTATATGTTTTAAAAGCTTGTCGCGAGATTTAAGTACTCGTATTTACTTTCTTAGTAAAATCGCGACAAGCTCTTAAAACATATATAAATTGTGTCAAATATGTTAAATTTGAAATGTCGTTATAAGTTGACAGTAAAGTTACAGTAAAAGTTTATTTTTTACTTTTTAGCGCATTTAAATAAAAGCTTGTTTTTAAAGATTTTTTTACCTCAATTTATTTTATACTTTTTAGTTTTCGCCTGGTAAGTTCCTAAGTCGTGGTGGCCTAGTGGGTAAAGAGCCAACCTCTCAAGTATGAGGGTGTGGGTTCGATTCCAGGTCAGGCAAGTACCAATGCAACTTTTCTAAGTTTGTATGTACTTTCTAAGTATATCTTGGACACCAATGGCTGATTAAAAGGTGAAGGAAAACATCTTGAGGAAACCTGGACTATATAGTCTGAAATCACCAACCCGCATTGAGCAAGCGTGGTGATTATGCTCAATCCTTCTCCACGTGAGAGGAGGCCTGTGCCCAGCAGTGGGACGATACAAAGGCTGTAACAGTAACAGTAACAGTAACAAGTTCCTAAGTCTAAATTCTGAAGCGGCGGTCATCTTAGATTTTGATTTGGTAAAGTGCGCTTTATTCTACTTGTCAAGCCCTGTCATTGGATACCCATATGGATGGGATTGAAAAAAATATGTTATTCACCATTTTGTAGGGGCGGCCATCTTGGATTTTTATTTCGTAAAGTGCAATGTGTTCTACTTATCAATCCCTTTCATTTGATACCCATATTGTATAGGTACCTTAAAAATAACTAGTCCGCCATCTTGTATATAGGATGACGTCACATAGCTTAACATGCATTGTCATCCAAACTAAACATGTATGCAAAATTTCAGCTCAATCGGTTGAGGGCAAGTGCCTTAAAATTGAGTTGTAAAATTCCACCCGAACACACATAGTTACATACATATGTTACAGCCAAAGTAATAAGTCCGCATATTATACATACCTCTATTATCTAGCTATTATTTATAATATCTACTCAATTTGGATAAAGTGATAATTGACACAGAATTAATCACATTAACTAGCAATTTTATATGTCGGAGGCGAACATCAGGATGGCACTATCGTCCGACATCAGTTAGGGTAATCGAGCAAAGAGATAACTCAAAGAAACTCAAAACTCAAACAAACTCAAAACTCAAACGTTTATTCAAATTAGTCAGAACAAAAGACAGCCCCCAAAACGCCCGCCCTTCGCCACTTCCTATGTGTTTTGGCTTGGGGAGAAGAAGTGGCGGAACAAACTCCCCAGCAACACATGTCTGTCTGTCAGGTTAGAAGAACCATTACAATACAAGAATCACAAGACTACAATTAGTTTAGGTACTACAACGCTAGGCAATAACACTAGGTACACTACACAAACGAAAGGCAGTAACGCGACAACTCCACGAAGACTCGACGAAGCCTCGACCAAGACTGAGCTCCGCGGACGCCACGCTGACCGCCACGACTCTGCCAAGCGCGCCAAAATGTTGTTTCACCGAAAACGCCACCAGAGGGCGCGCTTGCGTGACGTTTAGTGTCCGTACTATTGACATTCTCCGACACGGCCATCCTGCGTCGACCACGTCCTCGTGGTCGTTTAATCTGCAACAACACAAACACAGCACAGTATGCACAGTACAGCCTCGGCCACTCCTGACCACAACAGTAACTTTCGATCTTTGTTTTACTCTCTTACTTCTCACAAGGAAATTAAACTTCAAATGGCCTCAATTAGGTCTTTAACAAACAATCTTGGTGACAACTAGTTCTCAAAAGCTATACCCTGAGCATCCGAGTACTAAACTCTCACAAGCAACAAAACAAACTACATTTAATTGGAAAATGATCAATGAAAAGAAAGAAAATAATCGTTTGATCAAATTTAGTATCCAGTACTCTGTTCGTAACTCCACCTCGTCTAACAACTCATTGCCTCAATCCGGCAAAACCAGCGGGACCTCCATCCGGTACCCGAATTCAACACACCACAACATATCACATTGCCTCTGTCTGGCAACTATGGGACCTCCATCCGGTACCCAATCTACCTTCTTCCTTTGGCGATCACCTACATCACCATGCTGGACGTAGGCTAGGTAAAACTCAGGCCAATAACCACGAACAGCAGCGATCTGAGCCACTCGCATACTACGTTTGCATCTTTAATCTCTCAATTTAAGGTCTAACATCCTCATCAACCAACTTAAAAAATTCAAAGTTCGAATTAAAACAATTTTTTCTTAGTTATCGTCAAGTTTATCTGATCAATCTAAACATGTTCAATGCAATAGAATGCTTTCACCTTGTGCGATGACATGCGATGTCCTGGCCTGTCGCAACTAATACGGCCTCCACGACAAATCCGGGGGAGGACGACGCTTCAAACAGCAACTGCAGCGCACCTCGCCCGCCGCTTGACTAGTAGACCTCGTCCTGTTCTCCAGGCTCGGTTCACCTTAGATGTTATCTGTTAAGTCAGAAATGGAAAGTGCTTAGGCATCAAATATTGACAACATATGGGTCAGCAACAAACCTTCTCGATGGTAAGACCTAACACATGTTATGGGTTTTAAGAATAGCAATCACCATTTAAATGAATAAACTATGTAGTTACATTAAATGCTAAACACGAAATCAAAGAAAGATCGAATTGCTAGTCAGACTCAACTTGTAAATTACAAAATCATTACAGCTACGGTTGTTATTCACATCAACGCCTTCTACTCGATAGGCTTCACATAACCGTCGTGTCCCTTAGCCGAGCTCTCAGCCCATCCTGGCCTCCTAGGGACCACAACCACAGTGACATGACACCAACTGCATCACAGATGTATACGGGTCTCTTCCTGGTCACCCCGATGCCGTCACACAGGTCAACGAGTCTTTTCCAAGTCACCCCGGTATCCGCCATTGGTACAAATTAACACAATGAAATTACTGAGTAGGTGAATGTAACACATTACCAAAAATCTCTAGTCTGATGCACAATTCAATCAAATGACGCAAAACTGAAATATTCTAATTCGAGGTTTTAATTGATAAACAGAAACCAGGTCATCCCTGTGACCAAACATAAGGTACACACTTCAGCCATCCCTGTGACAAGTGTTGCCGTTGAACACTTCATCACAGTCATCTCTCTGTGATTTCCAACTTAACAGTCAAATAACCCTGTGATTGAAGCGCAACACACAAGCATACACACATTTACGTGCTCTCCGATGCACGAGTGAATCAATCACCAACATCCAGACTAAGGGCTGCTTTGTGAAAGTTTCTAAAACTCAAAGCGATTTCGTCCCGACCCGGGAATCGAACCCAAGACCTCGTGTATAGCAGTCACGCTTGCGACCACTAGGCCAACGAGTCAGTCAAACAGTACAATGTACAATGACAAGCCACAATAAAATTGGATTGATCTCACCATGTTTATCATTCAGGCGTCTCTTAACATCTCTGTGCATAGTGCCTCGTGTATGTTCATGCTGAAATCCGGCGCGCAGTAGAATCCAGGCGTCGCGCACGCGGATACCACAGCGACGAACTAGCAGACTAGACTCCTTTCACTCGAAGCAGGAGAGGCTCACGGGATTATCACATGCAAAAGAAATCGGAAATCGCTTAATTTTATCACATTTTCATAACAACGATGACAATATTGCCATCATGGCAAAAATCTAATTTCACTGACTGACGATTTTCTAAACCATGCAATTCATGAAGGTCACGTCAACATTATGTTAGCTCCTGGACACATTCGGATCAAAACAAACCCAACAGCAGCTTTATAAGGAAGCTTGTGGCAATGAATGCTCCTTGAACCCAGGCAGTTCATAACCAACACTAATCAACGAGACCGAGACTGCCTCTCAAGTTTATAAATGTCATATGACAAATAACCACAAAAACAAACCAAAAATGGATCGGTCTCACCGGGTTTCCACTCAACGTGCGTGACGATGCGCACATCGCTATAGCGCGCAGTACAGCAAGGCTTTCGAGGACGTGAAGCCACGTAGATGCACGAGCACCAACACTCCGACCTCACGATGACACGTTAGGCTCCTGGCAGGCAGCTGGGATGCTCCGCAGTAATTTTGTCGCCATATTGCACAATAATCACCGTCATTGTTGAAACATGAAAAAAAGACAAAGTCGGTTAATTTTCTAGCATACCTTCAATAACTAGCTTGACATGTAACAATGGAAACCGATACCATTACCATAACCGGGGTTACCATACTTGTACCTTCGTTGAAATTCTTAATAAATCTCCTACTATAGGTAACCTCCATTTGAAATTATCGACGTTCCATTTTTTTTTAACCAAATGATTCAAAGTCCAGTTACATCGTTAAATACACTAGCAAAATTCACATAGCAAACGTTACTAACAAAAGTAAAAAACTAAGCTCAATTCAACAATTTCCGTCAAGACAACCTCCCTCCGGTGTCTGATACCGATGACTCAAGACATCCTCTATCCGGAGTCTGATAGTCACCATTTCAAGACAACCTCTATTCGGCGTCTGACATCTACGACTCAAGACATCCTCTATCCGGAGTCTGATAGTCGACTTGCCCTTCAAGACAACCTCTATCCGGCGTCTGACATCTGCGACTCGAGACATCCTCTATCCGGAGTCTGATAGTCGACTTGCCCTTCAAGACAACCTCTATCCGGCGTCTGACAGGCACACCCAAATAACCATTCCACCGAATAACCACCCAGGATTCTTCCTAGTGCTTACCTGGTTCGATTCAATGCGATAGCAGTATCGTATCAGACATAGCGTTTTCACTTTTTTTTTTTTTGAACACGTGGGCAGTTGCAGAGCAATCCTTAACACATGTGGGCATTTGGATTGCATCCCACTTCTGATGTCGGAGGCGAACATCAGGATGGCACTATCGTCCGACATCAGTTAGGGTAATCGAGCAAAGAGATAACTCAAAGAAACTCAAAACTCAAACAAACTCAAAACTCAAACGTTTATTCAAATTAGTCAGAACAAAAGACAGCCCCCAAAACGCCCGCCCTTCGCCACTTCCTATGTGTTTTGGCTTGGGGAGAAGAAGTGGCGGAACAAACTCCCCAGCAACACATGTCTGTCTGTCAGGTTAGAAGAACCATTACAATACAAGAATCACAAGACTACAATTAGTTTAGGTACTACAACGCTAGGCAATAACACTAGGTACACTACACAAACGAAAGGCAGTAACGCGACAACTCCACGAAGACTCGACGAAGCCTCGACCAAGACTGAGCTCCGCGGACGCCACGCTGACCGCCACGACTCTGCCAAGCGCGCCAAAATGTTGTTTCACCGAAAACGCCACCAGAGGGCGCGCTTGCGTGACGTTTAGTGTCCGTACTATTGACATTCTCCGACATATATAATATCTCCATAGACTTAGATAATGTAATAAAACAAGTAGGTAAAGATTATTATTTCATGTTAACTAACTAAAGTGCCTGGTAGCTGACCTTAATAATATACTTTACTCGAAAAAGGCTAGTTAGCACAGTGCAGGGCACCATAATAGTAGCGAAAAGTCCCCTTTGAAGCGTGGCTCGGGCCACTGTACGGATCGCCCGGAGTGTGCCCTGCCCGGGAAGGGCACCGCCGTGTCCTCGTCGAGGCAGTCGGCAGCGGCGACCTCTCGCACCCGGCCCTGGTTCAAGCCAAGGTCCAGGGCGAGAGGTACTGGGATGCCATCGTCTCCTTCTGTGTGGTCGAGAGACGACTCCCAGCCACCGTAGACGTGAGCCTGTGCGATGAGTTCGGCCTTCCGTCTCCTGGGGGACACGGACCCGTCTCGGCGGTGCGCGTTGTTCAACGCGTGGGTTTAAGCCACTAACAGTCTGACCTCACGCTGCACGCTCACGCTCACGCTCTCTGAGTCCCTCACGCTGCTGTCCCACAGTGGGAGGAATCATTTGATGATTTATCATAAAAAGAGTCGATAATAACTTGAGCCGTTTCTAAGAATTAGTAAGTAGTCAGACGATTATACCATATTTATTACTTTGGCTAACTTTGACCAGCTATTATGAATTAGATCCAGATAAAGTGATTAATCTATCACACTGTCTAGTCAATTTGGGTATTATATACAATGACCAGTCATTATGTATAATATATATTTAATCACTTTGGCTGTAACAAATAAATAAACATTAAATTACGTAATAACTGTTATTCTATAAACAGCTGTATGCCGTATACAACCCCTAAATAACTGTATTTGTACCCGACTGTACCTCTTGTCATGCACACAAAGTCACTGTATATGTACAAGGATTACCCACACATAAGGCCGCGCGCACGACTGAGTTGAACTTACTATACCCAGGTTGAGGAGATCAGATAGACAGTCGCTCCTTGTAAAGCACTGGTACTCAGCTGAATCCGGTTAGACTGGAAGCCGACCCCGACATAGTTGGGAAAAAAGGCTCGGACGACAAAATAAAATAAGTGTTCGTCATCTGCCTAGCTTTTATGTAGGGCTCCAGTGATTTTATATGAAGCGACGGCCTATCTGACCTCCACAAACCAGTTACCGGGACAACCTGATAGACCCATCGGCTGTTACTTAACAACAAGCTATCTTCATTTCAGTAGAGTAGACAATTAAAAACAATAACGATTTTTACACAAATACATAGGTAGTCATGACATATTAAACAAATAAACTCTTGTGATTCTTTGTATTTACGTATATTTTTGTATCCGTTTTACTTTAAGCTGAGTTTTCAAATCCAAGCTCTTTCAAGATTCTTATAACTTCAGTTTAATGCCAACTCAAAAGGAGCACATAACCCAATTCACCTGTAATTTTCAGGAACTTATAACAAAGAAACGCGAACGCCACCGCTTAGACGCGTCAGCTGAACGTTTTGTGGTCGCCGAAGCTCGTCGCGCAAGGGAGTGCTACTTTCACTTCACGACGGCAACAGACACAGATAACGTGAGGACTGTCTTCAGAGATGTTCACCAGATCATACTGACACATTTGCTGAATAATTTAGGAGTTTATTGACCTGTAGTTTTTTTGGTTGATTAGCTTTAGCTTCCTAAGGGAACCCGGACATAATATAGTCTTCAGAGTTGTTCACCAGGGGCGCGATTCTACTAATTTTACTTAAGCGACATACGATCCACATCCGACTGAGACCCAATCTCGACTGGATTACGATTGAAGCGTATGTGGCATTCCGCTATTTTTTCTTTTAAATACTTAAACGTTTTTATCCGTTTCTGTGATTCAGTATGTGATGAATAATATTGTCTGCAAATTGATTGTAGCCTTCCCCTGTAAATCGAGATCTATTGCAGATACTCGATATTATGCAATGCTAGCGGTAGTTACGCGGATTTGCACTATCCCCGACGATATAGTCTTCAGATGTTCACCAAATCATGCCGGCACATCTTCCGAGGCTTTTTTCCAACCATGTTGGGGTCGGCGTCCAGTCTAACCGGATGTAGCTGAGTACCAGTGCTTTACAAGAAGCGACTGCCTATCTGACCACCTCAACCGAGTTACACGGGCAACCCGATACCCCTTTGGGAAACAACAAATATTTTTTATTTTATTATTATATTATTCATAAGTACATACATAGGTTAGATTAATTTAAATATGATGGTGTGTAACTTACAAAAAGCAATAAATTAATGTAATATTTATACGTAATTAGGTAGGTGTTGCTTTCTAGTTTGCAATAATAAATGTGTATTTAGCTAATATAATATTTTTTAAATGAATGTAAATAAATATTTTTAAATTATTATCGTAATTGTTTTATTTGGTTGAGCCAATGGGGTGCAGGTTCTTCATCATCTGGTCTAGTGGTCGCAAACGCGACTGCTGTGCCAGAGGTCTCGGGTTCGATTCCCGGGTCGGTTTTCTAAAACTTTCACAAAGCAGCCTGTAGTCTGGAAGTTGGTGATTGATTCACCCGTGCATCGGAGAGCACGTTAATGTCGGTCCTGCGCCTGATCTCTTTCCGGTGGTGTCTGATTGCCGTCCCATCGGGCTATGAGAGTGAAGGAATAGTGAGTGCACTTGTGTCTGTGCAAATGCTCGTGCACTATAATATGTACTGCGCAGCTGGCTGATCTCCTTACATGAGAATAGCCGCCGTGGCCGAAATCGGCCGTGGATGCCATTATAAGGTAGGCTCCAAAGAGTGGTACTTGAGAGATGTCAGATAAGAAGGTATGGAAAGGGAACACATTCATGATGTGTGTGACAAATACTGTTACTGTTACAGCCTTTTTTATCGTCCCACTGCTGGGCTGCGGCCTCCTCTCACACGGAGAAGGATTGAGCATTCATCACCACGCTTGCTCAATGCGGGTTGGTGATTTCACACTTCATAGTCCAGGTTTCCTGAAGTTGCTTTCTTCACCTTTTTATCAGCCACTGGTGTCCAAGATATACTTAGAAAGTACATACAAACTTAGAAAAGTTGCATTGGTACTTGCCTGACCTGGAAACGAACCCACACCCTCATACTCGAGAGGTTAGTTCTTTACCCACTAGGCCACCACGACTTACACACGTGTGACAAATAATATGTGTTTAAAGGAGGAAGGAGAATGATATCGTGACAGGTACCGAAGCCATATGTGACTAATGAATGGCACATTTGACCTACCTACGCAATATGGAAAAAAAAATCCCTAACGGGTACTTAGCAGCCCAAAGAAATCATTGTAGGTTATCTACCACCCCCCTAGACAGATCGTTCTGGGAATCGAACCCAGAATTGCTTTTAAGTAATTTTTTTTATTATAATTGAAATAAAACAACAAAACAAAAATTTCAAAATCATTTATTTATTCATAATCAACATTATTAAACATCCTATCATTACATTTCTAACACTTATTAGTCCCTAAGAATTACTTAAAATCTATCTTAAATCTTCCCTAAATCTTAAATTTTCGCTGCGGCATCCCTTTCGTGGCTCTTATGGTACATACTGATGGCTTTCATAGCTTCAATATTCGCATGGGTTGATAATTCTCCAGGGATAATTAACTTCACAGCTGCCTGAATCTCTCTGCTACTCATAGTCGTCTTCTTACTGTGAGCCACCAACCTTCCTGCTTCCTCAGCAATCTTCTCCAGCATGTCGTTCACAAAATTATTCATAATCAGCATAGACTTCCTTGATATTCCTAAGTTTTCTTTCGCGACGGCCCTTAGTAGCTTATAGAGATAAATGGAGAAACTCTGGTAATTCTTCTTCTTCATCTTCTTTGATTTTGAAATGGGTTTGTCGATCGGTTTCTCCATGGATTTTAGGAGTTTTTTCGGTCCTTTTACTGGTGCCATTTTGTCGTATTATAATGTTATATGTATTGCTTTGTAAGTCCAGATTTCTTAAATTATGAGGCCGCTAGTTTTGTACCGCTAAAGTAAGTTTGAGCTGGGCTCAAGTAGTGGGTGGTCGAGCTTTGCGAATAGTTGTGAATCACTAACGAGCGTGCGTGATAATTCTATTCGACTAGTTCATTTTTTGTTTTGCGGTGGGTTAACATTATTAGTATGTTGTAGTGTTTTATATTGTAGTTTGATCAACTTTAATAATTTTAGTGTGTTGTGTATTTGATTTTGATTTTTGTTGATCATGATGATTATTTTATGAGAGATAGCTTAATATTACATTCTTTACTGTACGTAATGTACACCAATTTATGTAAAAATACTAAAATATTTAAAAACTTTAGGTGATAGGTACAATTGGCAGTCTTATCGTTAAAAGCGATGTGTTACAGACAACCTTTATGATGTTTTAAAAAACGAAACTTAGACAAATGTTAAAAATTAAGTCAATTTAGTTTTGTGAATATGGAACAATGACCTTTAACTTTTATTTTCATCGTCATCATCATCCCACAATCATCCCGATTTTATTTGTGGTCGGCGCAGCATGTCTTCTGCCTGCTGTCATCTCACAAGTTTAATTATTTTCAGCCTAGCTTACCTTGCATTTTACTCATCTATACAAGTAGCCACAGGTAATAATAGGATAAGGACGATGATGATGATGACTGGTGCTTAACATTTCTCAGTTCATGGCTGGGATAACAAATTAACTATTGTGCTTTTGCCCTGATCATTGATTTTCTTTGAGTCTATGTAGCTTCCTGCCGGGGCTGCGGGATTGTTCGAAAGAGTTACCGCGGCCCTGGTTCATAAAAGGCCTACGACGGAACACGACGGTTTTTAGTCAGTAAAAGTCTGATACTCCCCCACCGCTGCCATCCCACAGCGGGAGGGGTCATTTGATGATTTTTATCGTCATTAAAGTCTATGTAGCTTAAGTATTGCTAGCTGATGCCCGCAGTGTCACCGGCGTCCCAGGGAAACTACTTGGAATACCTATTACTCGGGAAGAGTGTAGCTTTCCAACAGTAAAAGAATTTTTCAAATCGGTGCAGTAGTTTTGGAGCCAAACAAACAAACAAAAAAATGTTTCCTTTTTATTATATTAGTATACATTTTATCATTGGATAGAAGTTAGCTCGGGAGAAATTTTAAACCGCAAGAAAAAACAATAAATGGCACAAAAATTACCCCATTACTGCTAAGATACAAACATTTAAAGTCAAAATGCATTTGCATTTCGGTTAAATAGTCCTTTGCTTAGCTAAACAACTATAAAGAAGAAAATTCATAAGTAGCCCCTATACGTAAGTATTCATTACTTATTTAATGTATTTAAAATATCAGACAGTTTATCTACATCGAAGAAAAACTTTAATTATTCAAAAAGAATGTGAAGGGTATCCTAAAAAAAAGTAAAGCATTCAAGATTTTTTAAAACACCCTCATTAAACTAACTTTTTCGCGAGACGATGGTATAAATACTCTTCGAACACGGCCTGATATCGCATTCCTAATTTTACCATCGTTGCATACACGTCTTTAAAAAAAAGTCAAACGTCAACATGACAGGTCGCGGAAAAGGCGGGAAAGGTTTAGGGGGGAAAGGGGGTGCCAAACGTCACAGGAAAGTTCTTCGAGACAACATCCAGGGTATCACCAAGCCAGCCATCAGAAGATTGGCCAGAAGAGGAGGCGTTAAAAGAATATCCGGATTAATTTACGAAGAAACTCGTGGTGTTTTAAAAGTTTTCCTAGAAAACGTCATCCGAGATGCCGTGACCTACACCGAGCACGCGAAAAGAAAGACTGTGACAGCTATGGACGTTGTCTATGCTTTGAAGAGACAAGGAAGAACTCTTTATGGTTTCGGAGGCTAAATTAGTTTATTTATGCAAATGATCAGAAATTGCTTAGGTTAGGGATATTTCAATTTTGACAAGGCCCTTTTCAGGGCCGCAATTTTGTGTTTCTTTATGGATGTCTCAAACGTAAAACTCTCAAATCATCATCATCAGGCTAGGCTAGCCTAGCCTTTTCCCCAATATGTTGGGGTCGGCTTCCAGTCTAACAGCATGTAGCTGAGTACCAGTGTTTTACAAGCAGCGACTGCCTATCTGACCTCCTCAACCCAGTTGTAAATCCAATAGATAATACCCATTGGTAAGACTGGTGTTAGATTTACTGGCATCTGACTATCCGTACCTAACGAGTCTAACGACGGTCGAAGCTGTTCCAATAACAGGAAAAAACAATTATTTAACACCCACCACATCAATTTTTATGCTGACAATATATACCTACACCTTTTTTTCGTTGGTAAATCACATTATATACTTACACCTTATATATAATCTGATTTCAATTTTAATAACTGGGGCCCGATTCTCCTAATTTTACTTAAGCGGCATACGATTCACGTTCGACTCGATTCGACTGAGATCCAATCCCGACTCGATTACGATTGAAGCATATGTGGCATTCCGCTATTTTTTCTTTGAAATAAAAGTTTTTATCCTTTTCTGTCATTCAATAATGAATCATTTTGTCTGTAAATGATTTACGATTGCAATATGATTGTAGAGCAAACTACCGTATAGACCAAAATCACCAAAATAGCAGACCAATCGCACACCAATCAAATGTCAATCGAATACGATTGGTCTTTTATTAGTAGCAGAATGCCCGATATGGTTAAAACTACTCAAAACTCAAAACTCAAAATCGTTTATTCAAATTAGGCTGATAAATCAGCACTTTTCGAACGTCAAAAACAAAAGACAGCCCCCAAAACGCCCGCCCTTCACCACTTCCTATGTGTTTTTGCTGGGAAGAAGAAGTGGTGGAACAAACTCCCCAGCAACACATGTCTGTCTGTAAGGTTTGAAGAACCAGAATGTATACAAAACAAGTCAAATAAAAATATCATTATCACGTGATAACCATTATATAAAATTAAGAAAGAAAAAAAAAAAAAAAAAAAACAATACAAACTTAACACAAGTAGGCTAGCACACAGATTTACACCTATAAAGACTAAGTACTCAAGCATTACTTACAGTCTATTAAGTGTATCTAAAGCCTCCTGTTAATAAAATAAAAATGTATTTTTAATATAAGCATAAAATCGGCGTGCCCACCCACATGCGCAGATGGTTATGTTGTAGCTGTACAACATAAACAAGGTGTATACCTGCTAGGACTAAAGTATTATTATTTTCTTCAAAATAAGCTAATAGAAAATGAAAATCATACTATTATTAATAGTGTCAATAGCCACCAACACGACCTGGTACCGCCAGCAGCACCCGTTCACGAGTATAACGCGAGGATCAGCCATCGCCCCCTTCGCACATTTTTGAGGGAAGGGGACAACCCGACCCCCAACGCTACCACTGGCCATACCGTCTAAGGGAGCATGACGTGCTTGCAGCTATTCAACAAAAGTAGAACATGTAAGAAGTACTGCAGTACTAGCAAGCCATAAAGCAACCACGCTAAGTAAAATTTAACACAAGTTCCCAAAGTAAATAAAAAAAGAAAAAATCAGAATTAATGTCTGAAGTAATGTCAATCATTGAAAAAATAATAATAAGTTAATAATTTAGTTACAGTGATAACAAGAATGAGCTGCCTTGCGTTCAACTTAGCGACCAACTATTCCTATCATTTAAATAATCATTAATGCTATAATAAGCCTTCTTTGAAAGAATTGACTTTACTTGTAATTTAAATGCATGAAACGAGTAAAGTTAGAGGTAGTTTATTGTAAAAGCGGATACCGAGCCCCAAAAATGATCCATGAACCTTATGAAGTCTGTGAGTGGGTACACACAGTTTGTGCTTGTTTCTAGTGTTAATACTGTGAACATCGCTTTTTTTGGTGTACAAATGAATATTTTGCCTAATGTAAAGTATATTGGCATAGATAAATTGTGATGCCACAGTAAGAATGCCTATTTCTTTAAAGAGCTCTCTTAGCGAATGTCTACTACCTAACCGGTATATAGCACGAACAGCTCGTTTTTGTAATATAAATATGTTTTGAATATCAGCAGCTTTGCCCCACAGAAGAATACCGTAGGACATAACGCTGTGAAAGTAGCTAAAATAGACTACTCGAGCTGTTTCTACGTCAGTGAATTGTCTTACTTTTCTGACGGCGTACGCAGCTGAGCTAAGCCTTCCCGCGAGGCTAGCTATATGCGAGCCCCACTGAAGTCTGCTATCGACTGATATACCAAGAAATACTGTGGATTCGACAGTTTCTAGAACCTCGTTACTTAATATAATATTCGGGCCTAGGTTTTTCACGTTCGGTAGAGTAAATTTAAGGCATTTTATTTTCTTCGCATTTAAGACCAAGTTATTAGTACTAAACCAGTGTGTAACCAACGAAAGTGCACTGTTTACGTCGTCAAATTGATCCCTATTGCGATCATATAGCGATTCGATTTCTATTCGATTTTGACATTATTAACTTAGGAGAATCGGGCCCCTGATAAGTAAACCTTGACATTCCATGTTTGTTATTGTTGTAAAATAAAGAGTATTCTATCTAACTACATACATATAACTTTGCAAATGTATAAGATAAATGTACCTAATTAGTTTTTATTCATCTTTATTTAATAATATACCGTAGACAGCCGTTTTCCCGCTTTTGGTGGGTGGTAATACTGCGGGATAAAATATAGCCTATATATGGCACCCAGGAACACTGTAGCTATCTATCAGCGAAAGAATTTTGGAAATCCGACCAGCGGTTCCAAAGATTACCCCCTACATACAAACTTATAAATTCTCCATGAAATATTAATTAATAAAATATTTATATTTATTTATTTAATACTTACATATTTAAAATAATTTAAAACTACTTTTATTAATGTTCGCCACTTTTTGCAAAGCGGGTCAGATATGCCTAATGACTTTTTACCTCTTTATAATATTATAATCCTACAATATCGAGATCTATATCATATCTACTTTCTATAAAAAAATCGAGCTAGATTTTTTATACTTAATTAAGTTTACTAAAGGCAATATCTTAGACAGACAACCTATTATAATCTTGGTTTTTAAAATTCCATGCACCATTAAAACTAGGTAACTCGATAAACGCATGCTAAGTATTGTGGATGCATATACATAATGCAAACGTACTATAGTTTAACTAAATATAGAACAAACTTCATATTCCTAACAAACAACGGAAAATTCCACAGCGACAATCCAAAAAAAACACGGAGGTAATATTCACACAAAACCGAATAAAATCTTTTGCAGAATACCCACAAGTTTACCAATAACGCGACGACCAGAGTATAAAAGGCGTGAACACATCGCTTAGGCTTCAGTGTTCATTAAGTGTTGACTCCTAAAAATGGCACGAACGAAACAGACGGCTCGAAAATCCACCGGGGGGAAAGCCCCAAGGAAGCAGCTGGCTACCAAAGCGGCAAGAAAAAGTGCACCAGCCACCGGCGGAGTGAAGAAACCGCATAGATACAGACCTGGGACTGTAGCTCTGCGAGAAATCCGACGCTACCAGAAGAGTACGGAACTTCTCATCAGAAAGCTGCCGTTCCAACGTCTGGTTCGTGAGATCGCTCAGGACTTCAAGACGGATCTCCGGTTCCAGAGCTCTGCGGTCATGGCGTTACAGGAAGCTAGTGAAGCCTACTTAGTTGGCCTGTTTGAAGACACGAATTTGTGTGCGATACACGCCAAGCGGGTCACCATCATGCCGAAAGATATCCAGCTGGCTAGAAGAGTCCGTGGCGAGAGAGCTTGAAGTTTTTTTCGTCTCATTTTTTGGTGTTTTGTGCTGTTTTGTGCCGTCTTTCTAGGTTAGGTTAGGTTTAATTGGTAGACTTAAAGGTTAGACTTATTCCAAGGAAAAAATACATAATACTGTTACAAACCAGTTGTAGTTTTAGTTACGTTTAGTTTTAGGTTAGATTGACAAAGCCCTTTTCAGGGCTGCAAATGTTCTGTTTCTTACGGTGGATGTCTAAACGTACAATATTTGGGTGGCTTGACCCGGTCGGCATCCAGTCTAACCATGGTGATGATAAATTGCTACGATACATACTGGTAACTTGGTTGCTTGAATATGAGCTTATTAAATTAAGGCCCCTAGACAAACCGTCAGTTTCCTTAAAACATTGTTTACTATGAATTTTCAAGTTTAATTTTCGAAGTAAACAGTTGTTTTTATGTTATCGCTGACCTACGGTTACCTATGGTTCTACAAGCTGTGCATTGAAATTGAAACATGTATGAAATACTGGTAAGTAATGAAATACACATAACAAACTATGTAAGTATTACTTTACGGGTTTTACGGGCTTTACGGGCACTCACACATAGGTAAGTACTTACTTATTCGGGTTCGTGCACAAGTTCCCTTGGGATTCATAAGGGTGAAACCATAGTATAAAGAAAGGAAGTAGGTTATCTTCATACAAATGCACCGCGCGCGGCTTAATGTGTGCGCCATAGTATCTATGCGTCGACGCGCTGTATGCCACGGCAAAACATGCTGTACACATATTTAATTGAACATCTTGATTTGATTTGATGCTGGATCACGGATTTTTGTCTGTTTTTGGGTTCCGTACCCAAAGGGTAAAACGGGACCCTATGGTTTTCGCTCTTCTGTCCGTCCGTCCGTCTGTCACCAGGCTGTATCTCATGGTCCGTGATAGTTAGAGAGTTGAAATTTTCACAGATGATGTATTTCTGTTGCCGCTATAACAACTGAAAACTAGAATAAAATAAATATTTTGGGGGGCTCCCATACAACAAACGTGATTTTTTTGCTAATTTTCTAAATAATGGTATGGAGCCCTTCGTGCGGGATCCGACTCGCACTTGGCCGGTTTTTTTGTGGCTCCGAAACTTATGAACCGATTTGAAAAATTCTTTGACTGTCACTATTCCCAACTGTTTTACTGGAGAAGGATTGAGCATTAATCACCACGCCTGCTCAATGCGGGTTGGTGATTTCAGACTTAGTCCAGGTTTCCTCAAGATGTTTTCCTTCACCTTTTTACACAGCCATTGGTGTCCAAGATATACTAATGTAGGTTAAATTATATCCAGGTACGGCGAGGGGTTCCTTCAGGAGGTGGGTGAACCTGCGTAGAAAGTAGCTCGTATATTAAAAATTTGGTTCTACTGGACCAATTTTGAGAATTATGTACTTTAGAAGTATAAAGTTAAGCTTAAGCTCGTCGAAACAAAATTAGTCAGAACAGTAGGGGACCATATACATATAGGTACCGTTGAATAACTCGAAAACCTTATATTTTTTACTGTAATCAGACATACCTGCATGCCATCTTTTACCTAATATTACCTACTAGCTTCTGCCAGCGGTTTCACCCGCATCCCGTGGGAACTACTTCCCGTACCGGGATAAAAAGAAGCCTATAGCCTTCCTCAATAAATGGGCTATCTAACACTGAAAGAAATTTTCAAATCGGACCAGTAGTTCCTGAGATTAGCGCGTTCAAACAAACAAACAGTTAGTAATTTTGAATTTGATGTTTTAAGATAAACAAAATCAGCCAAACCTTTGGAAAAATACCAGGACAAAATTGAATTAAAATGACGGTGCCACAAAAATACAGGCAATACAAAAATAACAACCTACCTTCTACTCAAATAACAACAAATACTCGCAATATCATTCGCTTACTCATTGGTTGACAGCAATACTAGACATCACCCGCCCTCCCACTACTTGGGCCTAGCATCAAAACTACTTAAGGCCGTCTAAACGTCTTAAACGCACCAACTTGTTACGCGACACGTTATACCTACTGCTTAGTAATTAAGCAATAAGCAATCTTGTTTGTCCTTATTACTGTACCTATCACAAAAAATGTCTAAAATTGGGATGAAGAAGAACAAGTCAAGATCGTCGAGGGCTGGACTACAGTTCCCAGTTGGAAGAATCCACAAGATTTTAAGAAATGGCAACTACGCGCCGAGGATTGGGAGCGGGGCACCAATCTACTTGGCGGCAGCACTAGAATATTTAGCAGCTGAAATATTGGAGTTGGCTGCAGAAGCGGCTACTGATAATAAGAAGAGCAGAGTAATCCCAAGACATATACTGTTCGCGATTAGAAACGATGAAGAATTGAACAAAATGTTGTCTGGTGTGACAATTTCGCAAGGAGGAGTGTTGCCAGCGATTAATCCTATTTTACTACCAAAGAAGACGATGAAAAAAGATGGATAGAAAAGAAGAAATTTAGGTACCTAGGCTAAAATTGATTAAGATCTAAATTATTTTTGACAAAGTCCTTTTCAGGACTGCAAGGTTTCATGTTTCTTTTTTCAATGTCTAAAACGTATAATATTGAAAGGGGTAACACAACTTTTCATGCTCAGAACCGTCACAGAGATTATTTTATTACTAGCTTCTGCCAGCGGTTTCACCCGCATCCCGTGGGAACTACTTCCCGTACCGGGATAAAAAGTAGCCTATAGCCTTCCTCGATAAATGGGCTATCTAACACTGAAAGAAATTTTCAAATCAGACCAGTAGTTCCTGAGATTAGCGCGTTCAAACAAACAAACAAACAAACTCTTCAGCTTTATAATATTAGTATATGTAGATTTCTTTTTCAACGAATATTTACTTTGATTCGTATATATTTGGCAGGTAATTCCATCTTTAGATGTGATAAGAGGCAAAAAATATTCAGTACCTAAGTAAACGAATCCTATCTATGATAGAAACTAAAGTTTCCGGCCGTATCCTTATACACACAGTAAAAGACAATGTTAGTTGCATAAAAACCGTAGAATAGTTACTTAAATATTGTTATAATAATATACCTGATAGATTCTTCTTTTACATAGCCAGCAGTTTCTATCATTCCTACCTGTTTCTACTGATACCTACCTTTTACCTCGCATTCATAATCAGCCTAACCTTTTCCCAACTATGTTGAGGTCAGCTGCCAGCTTATCCGGATGCAGCTGGGTACCAGTACTTTACACGGAACGGCTGCCTATCTGACCTCCTCAACTCAGTTACCCGGGCAATCCAATACTCCTTGGTAAGATTGGCTGACAGACTTACAGGCTCCTGACTACCCGTAACGACTGCCAAGGATGTTCAACAATTGTCCTTTACCTACATAAATTACTTAAAACGAATAAAAGGCGTCGAATAATTGGTCGTCGTCGCTGTCACCTGGTAGTGTACCCAAAAGGCTGGCTGCATTGCCACGTTTGAAGAAAATACATACACAACTTAGAAAAGTTGCATTGGCACTGGTTGTCTTGCTTTCAGCTTGCTTTTACTAAGTTTATAACTTAATGACATAATATATTGAAGGTCAAATATATAGATTTTTGCGTGGATCAACAATAATGTCAATACGATACGGGCTCGAGAGCACCGGCGCGGGCGCGACGCACACGCATCCAGGGGCTGCAAACATTGCGTGAAGGATTTATTTTTTGGGCATAGGTTTTTTTCTATCAACATACCACGTGGGCGAAGCCGCCGGCGGAAGCTAGTTATATATAATTATTGTTTCTTTCATGCTCTTAAACACTACGTGAATAGATAGGGAAGTGTAAATAGACCTCTTAATTTTTGCCTTTAAAACTTTGTTATCCATTGACAAATAAATAAGTTGAGTACTTCACAATTAGTTCTTACTGAAACAAAACTTGCTAACAAGTGTATGTGTATGGAATTATTATGTTTTGAATTAAATCTTAAATAAAATAAATAAAGTGTCATAAACTGGACTTTTCGAACACAGGCATTTCATTCACAATGTTACATTTTTATTTGTGACAAATATTATATCTATGGACAACTCTGACACTAGTTTTTGTTAAGTAATCAAACCTACAAGACAAACAACAATGTTGTAGATAAAAATTAATATAGTTTAGATAGTTTTTAATTTTTATTGTAAAAATTTCATTTATTCAACTTATAAATAAAGAATTATTCGTTACATAAAAAATGAAACAACAACACAGAGACATCACCAAATGTTGCTGACCCCTCGTCACAGCTGCGCGCGCGCAGGCAGCTGCCATCGACCGTTACACTCGGCGCGTGCTACCCCTGCCTGTGTAATCACTATTATTATTATTATAGAGAAATTCGGTAAACAGAGAGGTAGGTAAGTCATCGGACTTTTGAATGTGAATGAAATTTTGGCTTTGCAGGAGAAATATTTTTGGTAACAAAGATATTGAGAATAATTAATGGTAACTACCTATGTATCCTAAACTAGCTTCTGCCAGCGGTTTCACCCGCATCCCGTGGGAACTACTTCCCGTACCGGGATAAAAAGTAGCCTATAGCCTTCCTCGATAAATGGGCTATCTAACACTGAAAGAAATTTTCAAATCGGACCAGTAGTTCCTGAGATTAGCGCGTTCAAACAAACAAACAAACAAACTCTTCAGCTTTATAATATTAGTATAGGTTACCCAAGTTCAAAATGACATTTTAATAATTGCAAGACTTGATTTCTTGATGTTGAATAAATAAGATCGTAAAAAAAGTGCAAAGTTTCTGCCCATCGCTGTCGAATGGAGCGTGTCCAAAAGGCTTGCAGCATTGCCACAAGCCGAAAATCAGTCACTTACCGTTCACTTAAAAGTTGTAGTATTTTTGTTTTCATAATAAAAATATTCATAATTTACTTCGATATAACAAAATTAGGCATTCAAACAAGTTAATTTCTTTTTTTAATAATATAATACCTAACGTCTACGAAATTAGTCCTCATGAGGGACTTTTAGATTTTTTTGAACATTTACTAAGTAAGGATAACTGGGTTGAGGAGGTCAGATAGGCAGTCGCTCCTTGTAAAGCACTGGTACTCAGCTACATCCGGTTAGACTGGAAGCCGACCCCAACATAGTTGGGAATAAGGCTCGGAGGATGAGGATGATTTACTAAGTAAGGATCTTTGATCTAGACAGAGACGATATTTCAAAACCGACCTGCCTAGCCGTTTCATTAACACACATAACTTCATACAAAACATTGGAGTCCTAACAAAACGACCCCTTGTCAAAGACCTTTAAGTTCATTCAATAATTGCACAAGGTAATACCAGTTCCACTATAATAACTAACCAAGTATTCCATTTTATACCCTAAACTTTTGGAAATAAGAATCAATTTCCAATCATCCGATTTTCTATTGTCATGGTATCCAATGTAAAGTAACGGTCAAGCGATTATCGACTTTAAGATGTAAGAATTAAGGTAGTAAATTGGATGTGTGAACTATTTTGAAATTGGAATTCGAACAGCGCGTGCCTGTTTGCAGGGGTGCGCGAGCGCCGTTTCCGACCCCGGTGTTTTTTTGAAAAAGGAATAATTTTACAGTTGACGGTTATACGTTGAACTGGATAGACGTGTGTTGTCTGTAGAGTAATAATAGATTTATTTTTCAATAATTTTAGTCTAGTTTTAGTGGTTAAGTGTGAAGTGTTTTAAAGTGAATTGAAATTAAAAATACCAGGTTTAATGGTTTAAAAATTGGATGAAAAACACTTTGTAACTTTACTAAATATCGTAAAATTAATATTTAAAATAACTATAATTTAAGTGAAATTAATTTAAATAAGTGAATTTGACTCCATAAGAAAACTTAACTTAAGCCTAACTTAGTGTTTAAGTCGAAGAACGCAGTGAACTAGAACGGTTACGCTTACAGCTCACCCTTCTTATTAAACGGGATTCATGCACTAAAGGGGAATTATTACGCTTAAACAATGGATTCACCAAAAATCGTGTACAAATATTACTCAAATCCAGCATTTTGTTCGCAAAGCGAAGTTGTATTCGCACAGAAAACATGCATGACGAAGATAGTGTCGCCCGAAAGGCAACGGATGTCACCTTTAGGCGGGAACTCGCCTAGAAAGATCGAGATAGGCAACAGAATAATGAGGACAGATATTTCTGATAATCCTTTACGTATGTCACCAGCGGGAGCTCCAAGGTACAGAGAGGAGCCTCCTGAGTTGCCGCCAAAACCTCCCAAATTCCAAAACAGGAGTTTTCAAAGACAATCGTCCTTAGTCTATAAGCCTACGAGGTCAGTGAGATGTAGAACGAGAAGTGAGGATTTAGAAATGGCACAATTGAAACAGCAAAGACGCTCCAGATTTGAAAGACAAGCTGACAGTGACGATGGTTTAGAAGATAGTCGAACAAAACATAGATACGAAGTCATACAAGATTTCGACGATATAGTGGATTATTCTCCGACTAAAAAGAGAATAGTACAAGCAAAACCTGATGAGATTGAAGAGTATAACGTTGATGGCCCAGATGAAAACGAACTGAAAGAAATACCTACTGAAATTGTGAAAACTGTCAATGGTAGAACGTTGAGATACGCTATAATACCTACTGAAGATGATGAGCTTAGGAAATGTAACGTAACTTTTACATCTCCGGTGATGTCGAAAAAGAATTTGATAGCCACACAAAAGTTACACGAACTTCTCTCAACGCCGAGGAAATTGAAAAGCTATGGGAGCCAGCCTTCAGTTAGAATTACACCGAATAAATCTGTAGACAACAAATATTCGGAGACGCCAAGAAAGTTTGTTTCCAGTACTCCGACACAAGGAGTTACACCATCGAAGTCTTGTGCGAATTTGACTTCGAGAACTAGTGCTCCGACTTCGCCAATTTCGCCTAAAGCACAACAGAAATTAAACTATGGATTACCTGAGAAATTGCCAAACTTACCAGCCTTTGATAGACATGACGTCTTCGTGACGAGTTTTAGAGATAAGAGCAGAGACAGGAGTTTTGAATTAGAGAGGGAGATGAGTAGAGAGAGGAGGGATTATGAAAGGAGAAGGGAAAGTCAGAGAAAGGATAAGAATACTGCTGTTATTATACCTAGGTAAGTTATACATAGTTAGTTACTTATACTTTTACAGACAAATTTGGTTTTGCATTTATAAATTAGCAATGATGAGAATAGTAATAATATATTGGTGAAAACCACATGATATAAGCCATGTGTTTTTGAGTCTATCGCGATGGCACAGTCAGGAGTAGGTTTGGATAATCTAAACGTCAAACAATCTTCGTTCGTCCATTTCGGAACGAAATGCAACCGTGTTAAGAAGTTCGCGGGTTTTTCGTTGAATAAGAGTAGACCCCCGGACGAGCGAAGGACTTTGTTTACATATAATAATATCGTGTTTACAACAAAATGGTTTAATAACGGTTTCGCCCGGTCACCTGCTCGGATGCTCTCTGACGCATCTGTTTTACGTTTTATTTGTATAAAAAAATACTCAAATCGCCATAAGACATAACTTTTCATATATATAACTATTTTTCGATATAGTAAAATCGAAAGCTTATCGCTGCTAACCGACAGCTGTTTTGCACGTGTCAAATGTTTTTTTCTAAGGATTTTTCCTTCTTATCTGCTCTTTCACACTTCTTGGGTCTAGTAGGTTTATCGACAAAAAATATTTAACTGCCAAACGCATTGAGAAGCCTTCTTATTGAAATAATCCGTACTTAATTCATCTTTTGCAAAATGCAAATATCATACAGTTTCTAGTGTCTAACAGAAACATTTATTTATTTCTTTCTTTATTTCTTTGACGACTTCGATGGCGCAATGGTGGTGGTTAAGTAAAATTAGGAGAATCGGGCCCCAGTATTGATGTTATGGACCAAGTGATAAATTGGGCTTACAATACAATCCTTAAAAGCGACATACGATTCACGTTCGACTCGGTTCGACTGAGATCCAATCCCGACTCGATTACGATTGAAGCGTATGTGGCATTCCGCTATTTTTTCTTTGAAATAAACGTTTTTATCCTTTTCTGTCATTCAATAATGAATCATTTTGTCTGCAAATGATTTACGATTGCAATATACTATGATATGACTGTAGAGCAAACTACCGTGTATAGACCAAAATCACCAAAATAGCAGACCAATCGCAAACCAATCGAATGTCGTTGGAATACGATTGGTCTTATGTTAGTAGTAGAATGCCCGATATGGTTAAAACTGCTACTGCGATCATATTGCGATTCGATTTCTATTCAATTTTGACATTATTAACTTAGGAGAATCGGGCCCCAGGTCCCGGGTTCGATTCCCGGTTCGGTCAACATTTGTGTGATGAGCATGCATGTTGGCCGTGGTCAGTGTGTTACTATATGTATTTATAAATATGTATATATGTAGTTTATCAGTTGTGTAAGAACCCATAACACAAGTTAATTAATAACTTACCATGGGGTCAACCCAGTGGCGTAGTGTGGGTATCTGCCGCCCGGGGCAGTTGTCGATTTTGCCGCCCCTTCCTGTGTATTTTTTTAACAAGTGTTACAGGCCGTTTGTCATTTTTAACCGACTTCAAAAAAAGGGTTTTTTTTTGTATCGACGTTAAAAATCATCAAATGACCCTTCCCGCTGTGGGTTAGCAGCGGTGAGGGAGTGTCAGACTCTTACTGACTAAAAACCGTCGTGTTCCGTCGTAGGCCTTTTATGTTCCAGAGCCGCGGTAACTCTTTCGAACAACCCGCAGCCGGAGAAGGGGGAGGTTCTCAAGTAGACTTTTCTTTTATATCTTTGTTACTTGATTTCTTGAAGATTTTTAAATTCTTTTAGGTACGCAGGCTAGCGAAGTAGGTACCTATAAGTATATATGAAATTGAAATAATTTAAAAAGCGGAGCTACTTTAAACTGTTTAACAAATTAATTTAATTTACGGGACTAACACTTAAAATAGTTTCCATGGAACTATACCTAAGCGTGAAATTTGGCTTGTATCTAGGTAGGTATTGCTTATAGCATTCAGTTTATCTAAACCAGTGGTTCTTAACCTTTTATTCATGAGGGACCACTTTAACTAAAGTTTGCGGTTTACCTAAATTAGCACTCTGCTAAACGCATGTCGGCAGTTGTGTAGGTAAGCAAATGCAAATAAAGAAAAACATGCCTATGTAGTTTCCAAATGCGCGAGCGCGAAATTTTTATCGGACTTAAACCAAATATTACGTAAAATATAGCCCAAACGTACTTAACTTTTTGTTTGTTGACAGATGCAAAAATAAGGTCATATCGTTTTTGAATACGCGAGCGAAGCGAGCGCGAAATTTTTATCGGTCTTAAAACAAAAATTACGTAAAATTTTGCCCAAACGTACTTAACTTTTTGTTTGTTAACAGATGCAAAAATAAGGGCATATCGTTTTTGAATACGCGAGCGAAGAGAGCGCGAAATTTTTATAGGACTTAAAACAAAAATGACGTAAAATTTAGCCCAAACGTACTTAACGTTTTGTTTGTTGACAAATGCAAAAATAAGGGCCATCATATAGTTTCTGAATACGCGAGCGAAGCGAGCTCGAAATTTTTATCGGACTTAAACCAAATATTACGTAAAATTTTGCCCAAACGTACTTAACTTTTTCTTTGTTGACAAATGCAAAGTTAAGCGCATACAGTTTCTGAATACGCGAGCGAAGCGAGCGTGAAATTTTAATATTTTTTTATTTAAGACTCAAAACCAAAATTACGTAAAATGTAGTGTCACGTGTGTTTTAAGTACCAAATTTTAACAATAATCACCCGCATCCCGTGGGAACCTCGGCACGGACCCGGATAAAAAGTAGCCTATAGCCTTCCTCGATAAATGGGCTATCTAACACTGAAAGAATTTTTCAAATCGGACCAGTAGTTCTTGAGATTAGCGCGTTCAAACAAACAAACAAACAATCAAACAAACAAACTCTTTAGCTTTATAATATTATATTATTATAGTATAGACTAGCTTCTGCCAGCGGTTTCACCCGCATCCCGTGGGAACTACTTCCCGTACCGGGATAAAAAGTAGCCTATAGCCTTCCTCGATAAATGGGCTATCTAACACTGCAAGAAATTTTCAAATCGGACCAGTAGTTCCTGAGATTAGCGCGTTCAAACAAACAAACAAACAAACAAACTCTACAGCTTTATAATATTAGTATAGATTAATTTTAAGTTTAAAAATTTTCAACTTTCTTGTTTAATGTTTTGTTATTGTTAGACAGTTTTATGTAGCGGCGCAGATACTAGTTGCGAACAATTTTTTTTTTAATTGGGTAAATTTTGCCGCCCCCTAAAAGCTGCCGCCCGGGGAATTTGCCCTCCCTGCCCCCCCCACGCTACGCCACTGGGTCAACCGACCGTGTGTGAAAAGGTGTCCCGACATTATTTAAAACTTTTATAGCAAAATGTTGCAATATTGACGTAATTAATAAGTTGTTAGTTTTTGTCAGGCGCTTAAATATTTATCAAAAGTTCATGTAAATAACTATTTATAGTAAGTCTTGCTTCATTTTTACAAAATACATAGTGTCATGTGAAATTTAAAGCCGCGTAACATTTAAAATTCAAATACTGTTAGAGTGAAGGCGGCAAAAAGTATACACTTCATACTTGTGTATATTTAAAATCACTCAATAAAATCAATTGACGTTCTATTTATATTTTGTTACTGAAAATATTAAATTACATTTGGTTATAAATAAATAGGATTGTATCGGAATAAAATTAAATTAATTGTTAAAAACTAGCATGATTGAAAAAATAGATATGTATTTTGTTTTTCTTACTGCCTAATTCCTACTTATATAATACTATAAAATGTCTACGAAATTAGCTTAATAATATTCTAGTATATAGCTTCCTAACAACATATTTGTCCCTAAAAGTATCAATATATACAACTTTATTTCCACATTCCAGGGTAGCCTCCCCACCATCAGTGTACTCCGAAGAAACCTACAAATCATTCTCCAGCCTCA
Source organism: Helicoverpa assulta (assembly GCA_963856015.1). Classification (NCBI taxonomy): domain Eukaryota; kingdom Metazoa; phylum Arthropoda; class Insecta; order Lepidoptera; family Noctuidae; genus Helicoverpa; species Helicoverpa assulta. The sequence goes on from CAWLCW010000022.1 coordinate 5,780,692, forward strand.
AGACACTGTCAGGTGCAACAGCCTCCCTGCTGATAGCTGCCATCATGTTGACAATGTGTGGCGGACTGACCGCCGGCTTGAGTTTCTATATGATGTATGCGGTAAGGAACTTTGAGTATTTTTTTTTGTTGATGACTTTGGTGGCTTGGTTTTGAACTGGTTATAATAAGACTAGCTGTTTCCCGTGATTTCATTCGTGTCCCGGATAAAATACATTGATGTCTATGTCACATGTCTATGTTATGTGCATATGTATGTCACCCGGGTTTAGTGTAGCTTTCCAACAATGAAAGAATTTTTCAAATCGGTTCTTTAGTATCGGAGCCAAATAAAAAAGTAAGTTTAGATGGTACTTAGGTATGTCTGCCTTTCATCGCAGACCGTTCTTAGGTTTTGAGTGATATGTTATTAGTATAAGATCCCGCCATAGAACGACCTTCACCGGGCTGGTTATTGGTTTAAAAGTAATTTTTAGTTGATAAAATGTGCTAATAAAGAGATTGCAAATGGGTTGCCAAAAAAATTCCTGTCCGGAATTAAATAATTGATAATAAAAAAAAACTTTTTTTTCAAACCTTCCACTGGTTTGTTTATTAAAAAAAATATATCCCAATCGAAAGTATGCAACCCATAGAATATGCAAACGTTAGGTTGACTATTTTATTCCCGTCACTACCCTTGGGTTGCCAGGTATAAACAGGTAAATTGGTACACTAGTAACTTGCACCGGTCTGGTTATTTAATGAAATTTATATGAAAATAAAGATTATTTAATTACAAACTCGGTGGTATAGGGTTGTTTTCAAAAAATCTGTCATGAATGCCGGTTGGCGATTTTTTAAAATTGAAATATTGCTGCGAGTTAATACGTGCGACAGAGAGGTACCAGTAAACTAACCCATGCGATAGAAGAGGACACAGCATCGCAGCTGCCTCCACTTCGATCATTAACAGAAAACGACTGCGCTGCTCTCTGCTCTCTGAAAATGAGAAAGATAGCGATAGCTTAGGGGGGCAGACTCTTCTGAAGTCATCGATGCTGGTGACGACACCTGCATCTAAGACCCAGAGTCTGTTGCATGATAGCGATAGACTCACACACGCTGCGTATTATTTTTGAGTAAAAGTTCGGACGGACTGTTGTAAACGTGACATGGAAAGCTTCAACATCAACACTAAGTCTTGGGAAGCACGCGCCAATGAGAGGCTCTTATGGAGACGCGACCTGCACACTGGAACTGCAAAATATGACGAAGCCTGGATCGACAATATTAAGCAGAAAAGGCTTCGTATAAATAACGCTTCACCCGTGGACGACCCTGCCTGCGACAAATGCGGCAAAAAATGTCGCGCAGCTATTGGCTTATGATCTCCGTGTACCGAGTGCGCGCTGATCGTTGCAACAGACTCTGGGTCTTAGATGCAGGTATCGTCACCAGCATCGATGTATACTTCAGAAGAGTCTGCCCCCCTAAGCTATTGCTATCCTTCTCATTTTCAGAGAACAGAGAGCATGCGCATACGCTTTCTGTCTATGGTCGAAGTGGAGGCAGCTGCGATGCTGTGTCCTCTTCTTTCGCATGGGTTGGTTTACTGGGACCTCTCTGTCGCACGTATTAACTCGCAGCAATATTTCGATTTTAAAAAATCGCCAACCGGCATTCATGACAGATTTTTTGAAAACAACCCTATACCACCGAGTTTGTAATTAAATAATCTTTATTTTCATATAAATTTCATTAAATAACCAGACCGGTGCAAGTTACTAGTGTACCAATTTACCTGTTTATACCTGGCAACCCAAGGGTAGTGACGGGAATAAAATAGACAACCTAACGTTTGCATATTCTATGGGTTGCATACTTTCGATTGGGATATTCTTTTTCTAATAAACAAACCAGTGGAATGTTTGAAAAAAAAGTTTTTTTTGATTATCAATTATTTAATTCTGGACAGGAATTTTTTTGGCAACCCATTTGCAATCTCTTTATTGGCACATTTTATTAACTAAAAATTACTTTTAATTCAATAACCAGCCCGGTGAAGGTCGTTCTATGGCGGGATCTTAGACTATATGGAAATAATTATTATTTCAGATATAGAATAACCTATATTCCATGTTTATCATAAATATATAAGTTGTTTATTCTATGTAAATGATCAAAATGTAACTGTTAACTTACCTATTTTTGTTCGAGCAGTGTCGAAAGATCTTCGAAGTTGTTTTGAATTGAGCAGCAACTGTTGATTTAATCAGAATTTACAAATCTTACGTATTTTGACGTCGGACTCTTGGAGTCCGGTTAACATTTGAAGGGATTAGTAGTAGACCCTGCAAGTTCAGGCTAATAAGCTTGTTTTACACCTTTAAATAGATAATTGATCGTGTTTTCATTAACCTCCTATGTAAAAATCAAAGTACTTTATTTGCAACATTCTGCTATTTCAGATTGGCAGGCGCTATTACTTAGACTTCGGCGTGCTCGCTGGTTTCACCTGCTTTTTGCTCGGGCTACTTGGATTCAGGACGAAGAGACAACAGTTACTGCCTAACAGGAATTATATATCTGGTGAGTACGTATAAGAGCCGATATGGCATACTTAGGCATGTGGTACACGAGTGACCAACAGTTATCGTTGGGTAAATGAGTTGAATTTTAGATTTTTACAGATAAATTCGTTTTTAAAATGTTAGTAATAAATATAGTCCTTACATTGCTGACTAATAAAATAAATAAAAAAGATTATAAATATAGGTACCTATACGATAACATTTTTGTTCTACCCGCATGTTTTCATAAAATAAGAAGTGTCTTTTTTTTTAACAAACGCCTCAATATAAATGTTTGCGATAAAGTAACAACATAATTTTTATGCGGGATGTTTTATGGCCAAGACTTTTCATCTAATTCTTACCGACGCTTTCCTGTGTTGGCGCTGAAGTAAAAAGAGGGCTTATTAATTGTTAGTAAAGTAGTTCTAGGTGTGTATTTGAAGGTTGTTCTTCGAATTGCAAACAAAGTCACTACCTAACCATGCCAGACATTTTTTCTTCATGTTCTTATTCCCTGTAATGTATTCTTACGACATTCCTTTTCAAATTCACAGGTTACATCGTCCTCTCATCATTTTCTCTACTCAGCGCGTTCGGTCTACTCATTCTACTATGTCTAGAACCAAAACCAGGGACGCCACTAAACGACATCACCTCCGGAGCAGTTTGTGGTGTCAGCCTACTGTCATTGTGCTTGGCTACGATTGGTGTACTAGCTTCTTACTGCTGTGTGAAGGATCCGCCGGATAATCGTGTTGGAACTACGCGGTGGTATTGAGAAATTAATTAATATGGCTAGAAATGTCTATTATTCTTGTCTATTTTGTATTTTACGGGAGACTTTACTTGACTTACATACATATTTATGTGGGAGAACTCCAGAGTAGATTTCATATTTAGTGTGCCGAGCTCATGGTATTCCATAATCAGTCAGTTATAATCTACATCACTTACCTATCAAATTGGTTTGAGGTCTTTTTTGATCAGGATTAGGTTGAAACCGCTGAAAACAGCTAAATATAACTTCAGTGCACCATACCAGCAGTGCAAAGTAAGGATTCTTACCATCGCTTTTTTAGATTCGAGCTGTATAATGTTATAGTAAAACTCATCACCAAGAATATCTACTTACACATGGACAGATTTTATATTTATACTTGGATACTCATTACTGACAACAAAATGCAGTGACAAACAAGTAGAACAATGTTTTCGTACTTTAACAAACTTGAGTATTATTGCTATGATTTAAATTGTAGGCGTTATAATAGCTGTTTTGATATTTATATATTAAGAATGTTCTGGATTAATATTATTTAATTAAATAAGTATTCAGTTTACATCATAAACTTATACGTCTTTTTACATATGCTGAATTCCGTTTTGTTCTAATTTCATCGGTAAATGTGTCTACGGAATCGGTCTACTCTACATTATAATGTCTATGATGTTTTATTATAAGATAGTTTAGATACCAAAGCAGGTCCAAATTTAAATTATCTGTATTTTATTATGTGGTTGTTGTAAAATTTTAATAAATGAAAATCGGATTAATATTTTGTTTCGTGTTTTATTTTTAAAGTTCTTCATCATGACGTTCACTCAAATAAAAAGACACTCGTCTTGAAGACGGTAAGAAGGTTTAGGAGCGCATACCTACTGATTTTTAACAATAGTTAAAAAAAGTCACTCTTTCTCACTCTCACATTAAAATTAATCGTTTCTACTTCAATAACCGGCTTCCCAAAAAGAAGGAGGTGATCAATTCGATTTTTTTAAATATTATATTGTTTTACAAATTCGTGACAAATTACGTCAAATATCTAGTTATATTACACTTTAGTTTTTCAATAGCTAAACATTAATTGATGCCTACGTGGTGATGAAATATTCATTTAGGTACATTTATGCTGGTATAATTTTCCGAATACTTATCCCTATTCCTTTATTTTTGTGAATGAATAACTACGTAATTAATGCGTATTCGTCATTAATACGGATAGGGTTTATAATAATGATTTACCTGTTAATGGGGGTTTCCCGGGAAGAACTTACCTATGTGAAAAGGGATAAAATCAAAATTCTATAGTGTTTATAAGCCGTTTTTACCCTTTTAACGTTCCAAATTACGTACGGTAGACCGCACATCAGTGGTAACTGTCATGCACCTTAACGCAATGGTAATAAGTACGATTTTCCAATAAAAGTGTTACCACTGACCTGAAGTTGACTGTACATCACCGGTCTACATTAGTCAAGTTTTGAAACCCCATTTCATTTTTTTTGTTGAGTTGGATTGAAGCTATAACAAAAATCCCAGTTACGTCTCTTTGAAAAATATTTCAGTAATCAAAAGTTGTATGCTGGATACAATTTTTACAAGTTTATTATAAATGTTACTTTAAAGTAAACAGTTATTCTGCGAATAGGAGCGTTATAAGTCGTTGTCAAACAATGCGTCAACATAAAAAAATCCGATTTAAAGTTATTGTATTCTGAAGCATGATTATATTGCTGTCTTTTTCTAACTCCTTTGATAACTCGTTATGCTATCCTGCTGTCCACAAACCTGGAACGCGTTCACAATTTGTTCACCCCTCGACTGAGATTTGTACAGCTTTTGTGCTAAATTTGATAACAATTGAACTGTTTGATAACAACAATTTCTAATTGGTGTAACTATTAAACGAGATGTAGCTGAGATTATAGTAACTAACCTGACAGCTGCATTTATGTCAACGCCCAGCGAGTTATGCATTTCGTAATTTAAGTTTACAAGTGTTGTTGATAGTACAAAACAAGTAAGTCTTTGTTGCAATACCTTTTTTTATTAGGATGAATGGTTGATACCATGGCATTGTTTCATTTTGTTGAAAGAAAAAACAACAAGTTTTAGTTCTGAATTCAAAAGAAATATTAAAGAAAATAGTTCAAAATGTTCAAAGGTCTTTTTAGAAAAATAGTAAACATTTGAAGGTCGAAATTAAAATATTCTTTCGTAATGCTCCTGTGACGATCATCTATTTGCGACATGTTTATGTTATAACTTAATTAAAACCTTTGTTCATGACTGAATGAATACAAGTACAATATACACTTAACACAATTTATGATATTTTATAGATATATAATGCTGTTCCAATTATTTTATCTGTATTACTGGCAAAAACATAGCATAGTAACATTGGTTACAATCAATCTGGCCTCATATAATGGTTCACCTACATTTAACAATAAAATGATGCAAAATGAACACTATTATTATTATATTTTGTCAAATGGTAAGTAGCTAGTTATTATTTAGTAGGTAGTTACTGGCCGTTTTCTCGCGGTTTCACCCGTGTCCCATGGGAATTACTGCCTGTACGGGGATAAAAATTAAATATAGCCTGTGTTACTCGGGTAGTGTGTAGCTCTTTCCAACAGTGAAAGAATTTTTTTAAATAGGTTCAATAACTTCGGAGCCTTTAGGGTAAAAACAAAAGATGGTTCCTCTTTATTATATTATTGTAGAATAATGATGATTAAACAAAGTAAAAGAATAATAGACTACATAGTCTATGAAGTAGAAAATAAGTTTGCAAAGATTTCCAATTGGAAATTAACATAATCTGTGTTGTAAGTATCAAGTTATGCAAATTGTAGTTTATGTCTTGAGAAATCAATTTTATGTTCATTTTTTATTTAGATAAATACTCTGTGGCTGTGGGGTGTTACACAAACTAAGTTGATTAATGAATGAATGTGTTACAACAAAAGTTATACTTACAGTTGTTTGACATACCTACATTTATAAAGAAAATTCCCATACTATTTCCTTAATAAACACATAATAAACTCTTCACTTGTTCAACTCTTTTAAAGTCTGAAATCCAGAAAAAAAAAATTAAAGATGGATTGTTTAATTTTTTTTTCTGGATGTCGGAACCATTTTTACAATTTATAACTTAAACTTCCTCTTAATTTCCAACTTGACTTCATTGGTAAATTATTTCCAGGAAGCTAAATTAATAGTTTAACAAAGAAAGAGTAAAATTATTATACTGCCTTTAACTCATATATACAACTAGCTTCTGCCAGCGGTTTCACCCGCATCCCGTGGGAACTACTTTCCGTACTGGGATAAAAAGTAGCCTATAGCCTTCCTCGATAAATGGGCTATCTAACACTGAAAGAATTTTTCAAATCGGACCAGTAGTTCCTGAGATTAGCGCGTTCAAACAAACAAACTCTTCAGCTTTATAATATTAGTATAGATAATATGTATAATGAAGCTGAAACAGTATTCGTTTGTACCCTAAAAGCCGAAAAAAATCGATTTGAAACAATCTTTCACTGTTGGAAAGCTACACTATTTCTGAGTAACATAGGCTATATTTAATCCGGACACAAGTGAAACTGCGGGAAAACAGCTAATCTACATTTTTAAGGAACTCGTTTTGGGACGGACATATGCAATGCGATTATAAATGTCGCTAAATAAATAAAGAGGTAAAAAAAAGAACTAGTTTTAGAAATCTAACTAAGAAATTTAGGTATTCCTAATTATCATCATAGATTTACCTTATCATTACTATTTTTAGAATTTTGGCCATATTAGATACTTAAATAAGTGAATCATCAAACTTATTGTTTTCATGTTAATAAATTGTTTATCTACGTATGTTTATTGACTATTAACCCTTTCACCGCCACGCCATATCGGTATTCCTATGCCCTGTACGCCAAGCCAGAAAATCTTAATTCTAATAAATCTTAATTAAAATCTTAATTAAATGATTTAATAGGTTTATTTTGTATTTTTCTGCGACCTGTTTTTTGTCGAGTATAGCCGTCGTTGGCGCACAGGGCACGCTTGCTCATGTCGGCTATAGCCGACATTGGCGTTCAAAAGGTTAACAATACAACACATTGGTTACAAGATAAGCTCTGCTCATTGAATGCTGCTTTAATTCAATTAAACAATGTTTTAAACTGAATTTAAAAAGTATTGATAAGTTTGTTGTTATTCACCTGCATATTTAAACTTAAAGGATTAATTTTCACCAAGAAAGTCTTTTAGAAATATTGTACACATGCTTTGACTCAAGAAAACGAAAATAAGTACTAAGCTCATCATCTGCCTAGAATTTTCTCGACTATGTTTGGGGTTGGCTTCTTGTCTAATTAGATGCAGCTAAATACCAGTGAACCACATGGAGTGACTGCCTATCTGACATCCTTAACCCAGTTGCCCGGGCAACTCCATACCCCTTGATAAGTCTTGTTGTTAGACTTTCTAGCTACTGACTTCCCTAACTACCGCCAAAGATGTTCTAATGAGATACGAAAGAATTCTTCATGACATAGACGGTCACCCATCCACGGATCGACCGCGTCAAGCGTTGCTTAACCTTTTGATTGGTCACGAGTTCCTGTTTTCATTAACATTAATCCTAATATCCTAATCCTAACTATCCTAACTAATATTATAAATGTGAAAGTAACTCTGTCTGTCTGTCTGTCTGTCTTTCTGTCTGTCTTTCTGTCTGTCTGTCTGTCTTTTCTTCACGCCTATACTACTGAACCGATTTGTGTGAAATTTGGTACAGACATAGTTTGGAACTTGAGAAAGGACATAGGATAGTTTTTATTACAAAAAAATATAAAAATAAAAATAAAATTTATTTCGGACATATAGCGCCATCTATTGGTCAAACCAAAAATCACTATTCCACGCGAACGAAGTCGCGGGCAAAAGCTAGTTAACTATAAAATGTTATTACGAAATAATAATAGTCATATTGTAATATAAACAGAGCTTATCACAATGCACAATGCACGTACTAAGGGACATACATACACACATTGTGTGTTGATAAAATTAATTTTATTGCTTCATTAAATTCCTAATTAAAAATGTAGGAACTAATTATTTACTTATGTTTTTGTTATTATATATCTTGATTTCATATTTATTTCTTATCACATACTTACATGTTTAATGCGGTATAATTACTTTTTTAATGAACTTCCCGAAAACAAAGTCAATTTAGTAAGACCAATTAGAAAATTAACTCAGTTAATCACTAAACGTTAGTCTGTCTGTCTGCCATAAACTTGAAAACTACAAAACAAACAAATTAATCATCATAAGAAATAATGACCATGTACTATTATTTCCCTAATTTTCGATATAAAAACCCCAATTATTAATTTATGACGTTATTTGTATGACTGATTTTAACATTAGACATCAGTAAACAATACAAATTAAAGTAAATATAATTAACTAATGATTCCAGAGGTCGTAATGGCGCACCCACACTTACGGGAGGCGGCCGAGTCTCTTCTCAGCAGTGTAAGCCCGCATCATAGGACGCTCAGTGAGTATTATTTTATTTAATTGTATTATCTTAATTCATATTATTAACCGACTTCGAAAAATTGAGGTTCTCAGTTTGACTTGTATGTTTGTACGCGATTATCTCCCGTTTGGCTGAACCGATTTTCATGTGGTTTTCAGCATAATACCTACATATAACACCTAAAGAGGTTTTGTGTGTTTGTGACGTTGAATGACAAAAATGGCGTTATTTAAGAGAGCTATAAGCCATATTATACCTATGTAGCGGAAGGAGTTACTTTAGGACACCGGTGACACCGTGGGTATCACTGTTACTGTTACAGCCTTTTTATCGTCCCACTGCTGGGCTGCGGCCTCCTCTCACACGGAGAAGGATTGAGCATTAATCACCACGCTTGCTCAATGCGGGTTGGTGATTTCAGACTATATAGTCCAGGTTTCCTCAAGATGTTTTCCTTCACCTTTTTATCAGCCATTGCTGTCCAAGATATACTTAGAAAGTACATACAAACTTAGAAAAGTTGCATTGGTACTTGCCTGAACTGGAATCGAACCCACACCCTCATACTCGAGGTTGGTTCTTTACCCACTAGGCCGCCACGACTTTTTTATTACCGTGGCTATCAGCTAGTGCTTAAATGTTCATAGAATTAAGAAAGTTTATTCTTATTAACAACTATTCATCATTGCGTCCATTATCATGGTTGGCCACGGAGGCTGTTACCCAAGGAGATCAGCCAGCTGCGCAGAACATACTATAGTTGACCGCCCAGACACATTTTGTTCCTCGCGGTTTCAACCAGGTACAGCCCGGGAAAAGCGGATATAAAGTACCTTATAGTCTCCTCAGACCAATAGTTCTGTGATTTGCATGTAATAATAATATTTTGTTGATCTTTTCAGCACACTCAACATCTCTAAACTTAGTATCAGATGACCTGGTGGCCGGACACAGGCCACAAGGCAAGATGTCTACAGTGCGGCGCTTCTTCTGTCTGTTTGTCACGTTCGACCTGCTGTTCACCAGCCTCATGTGGCTTATTTGTGTTATGGTGAGCTTTTACTATATTTTCATAATATTCAGCACACTCAACGTATATTTAAGCCAGCACATAATTAAGCCAGTACATATTTAAGCCAATACATACTTAAGCCAACCCCAAGAAGAGTATCTTGGACACCAATGACTGTGTTTCGGATGGCACATTAAACTGTAGGTCACGGCCGTCATTGAACATCCTTGGCAGTCGTTACGGGTAGTCAGAAGCCAGTAAGTCTGACAACTAGTCTTACCAAGGGTTGGGGTCATTTAGGGCAGTTGCTCCTTGTGGCACACTGGTACTCAGCTGGCTCATCAGCTCATCTGGTTAGACTGGAAGCCGACCCCAACATAGATGGGAAAAGGCTCGGCAGATGATGATGATTCAGGCCACTGAAGGTCTCTGAACCTAGTATCAGATGAGCTGGTAGCCGGACACAGGCCACAAGGCAAGATGTCTACAGTGCGGCGCTTCTTCTGTCTGTTTGTCACGTTCGACCTGCTGTTCACCAGCCTCATGTGGCTTATTTGTGTTATGGTGAGCTTTTACTATATTTTCATAATATTCAGCACACTCAACGTATATTTAAGCCAGCACATAATTAAGCCAGTACATATTTAAGCCAATACATACTTAAGCCAACCCCAAGAAGAGTATCTTGGACACCAATGACTGTGTTCCGGATGGCACATTAAACTGTAGGTCACGGCCGTCATTGAACATCCTTGGCAGTCGTTACGGGTAGTCAGAAGCCAGTAAGTCTGATAACTAGTCTTACCAAGGGTTGGGGTCATTTAGGGCAGTTGCTCCTTGTGGCACACTGGTACTCAGCTGGCTCATCAGCTCATCTGGTTAGACTGGAAGCCGACCCCAACATAGATGGGAAAAGGCTCGGCAGATGATGATGATTCAGGCCACTGAAGGTCTCTGAACCTAGTATCAGATCACCTGGTAGCCGGACACAGGCCACAAGGCAAGATGTCTACAGTGCGGCGCTTCCTCTGTCTGTTTGTCACGTTCGACCTGCTGTTCACCAGCCTCATGAGGCTTATTTGTGTTATGGTGAGTTTGAAAATTTAAAAAAAAGTAACTTATGTTTCTACAACCTAAAGAGAATTCTTTTTTTTTTGTTGCACGAAATTCGAACCCCCGGGGTTTCTCAGCAGAGATGTCAGCCCAGCGGGGCAGGGCCAAGGCCTGCCGGGGCTGCGGGATTGTTCGAAAGAGTTACCGCGGCCCTGGTACATAAAAAGCCTACGACGGAACACGACGGTTTTTAGTCAGTAAGAGTCTGACACTCCCTCACCGCTGCTAACCCACAGCGGGAGGGGTCATTTGATGATTTTTGACGTCGTTAAAAAAAAAGGGGTTTCTCAGTCATTACAATTAAGATGTTTCTTACGTTATTAAGGCGAAGGTTATTGTGTATCGGTTACTTCTCCACGCCCAAAGGCTTATCGGAAACTAGGTAGAAATATAGCTCGAACACTAGTATAGCATATGGAATTGTTTATAAACAATCGGGACTTTAACGCGATCGACCCATGACCACGGGCGGTGAAATAAAAAGTTATCGTACCTGTATCTTAAAAGAATCGAGTTTAAAAGCATATGGACTAACTAGCTTTTGCCTGCGACTTCGTTCGCGTGGAGTAGTGGCTTCCGGCAGATTTTTACCACTAGATGCCGCTGTATGTCCAGAATAAATTTTATTTTTTGGAATAAAAACTATCCTATGTCCTTTCTCAAGTTCCAAATTATGTCTGTACCAAATTTCACACAAATTGGTTCAGTTGTTTAGGCGTGAAGAAAAGACAGACAGACAGACAAACAGAAAGACAGACAGACAGAGACAATTTTGCATTTATAATATTAGTTTGGATTTTAATCCAGGTGCGTCAAGTCTATAGCCTTCCTCGATATCTGAGCTATCTAACAATGGAAGAATTCCTCAATTCGGTCCAGTAGTTCCCATCCAAGACACGTTCAAGCAGGCAAACATGTAAACAAACTCTATAATATTAATATTTTTTTAAAATTCCAGATGCGAGGAGAAACACTACAACAGATAATGAACACAGAGATAGTGGAGTACAACGTGAAGGTTTCTCTGTTCGACATAGTGATGGTGGCTGTGTGTCGGTTTGTTGTATTACTGCTCTTCTACGCCGTGCTCTATATCAATAATTGGAGTATTATTGCTGTAAGTATCACTACATACATAATTTTCATTGACCAATATTTTCCCACTGCTAAGTACCTATATCTTGGACACCAATAACTGTCCATAATTAAGCCAGTACGTATTAAGCCAACACATATTTAAGCCAATACATATTTAAGGCCACACATATTTAAGCCAACCTAACAAGTGTATCTTGGACACCAATGACTGTGTTTCGGATGGCACGTTAAATTGTACGTCCCGGCTGTTATTGAACACTCTTGGTAGTCGTTACGGGTAGTTAGAAGCCAGTAAGTCTGACACCAGTCTAACCAAGGGGTACTGGGTTGAGGAGGTCATATAGGCAGTCGCTAGCTGTCGCAGCTGCATCCGGCTCGACTGGAAGCCGACCCCCGTGATAGGAAAGGGCTAGGCAGATAATGAACACATAGATAGTGGAGTACAACGTGAAGGTATCTTTGTTCGACGTAGTGATGGTGGTGGTGTGTCGGTTTGTCGTGTTACTGCTCTTCTACGCCGTGCTCTATATCAATAACTGGAGTATTATTGCTGTGAGTATCATCAGTACAATTAATTCACTTTACATATTTAAACAATCTGCAACTAACAAATAACACAGGAAAAATTATAACTATGTATCAAAAAACTCATCCGCATCGCTGTCAGCGGGGATCGGGTTCAAAAAGCTGGCAACATTGTCACTCTAGAGGGCAATGCATATTCTTTACTAGCTTCTGCCAGCGGTTTCACCCGCATCCCGTGGGAACTACTTCCCGTACCAGGATAAAAAGTAGCCTATAGCCTTCCTCGATAAATGGGCTATCTAACACTGAAATAAATTTTCAAATCGGACCAGTAGTTCCTGAGATTAGCGCGTTCAAACAAACAAACTCTTCAGCTTTATAATATTAGTATAGATTCACTTTAATTATTTCCTGTAAAGGTTTTTTTCTTAATTGACAGAAAAACTACATTCAGTCAGTCCTCAGAGTCTTACACGGAAAAATTGGCAGTTTGTCTAACTAGAATGTTATTAAGTCTGTAGATTAGGACAAAATAAATATTTCATGGGATATCCAAACAAAAAAAGTACTTTTGCTTGATGTCCATAAGAACAACAGTAGACCAGGATATTGATTATATTATTCACTTGGATGATGGGCAATTTTGTATGAACCCTGGCCTGATAACCAATAAAGTTCTAATGTATATTATATTATTGCTTATACCCTACAGTTTCTGAAATAAAACAGTTCATGTCAAGAATCGACCGGAAATAAGTACAGTCGGGCACAAAAGAGTTATACTTTTTGCACCATTTTTTTAGTTAAAATAAAATCCATAGTAGAAAAATTCATTGTATGATGTATTTTCGTCAACTTATCACTTATTTAAATAAGCCTAGGGTAGACTATCAATTAAAATCGGTCTTAACTAGGCATAATTGTTTTAATAGCAAAACAAAACATAAACACTTTTACTTCTACCACCGTATATTATTTCCATTATTGGAGATAACATTTCCTCGTTCTGCGGCACCAGGTTAGTCGGCCCTGGGTTGCCGAATTATTAGAAAAGTAGCGACCCACCCCAGCTTCGCACGGGAAAACAGTATTTCCTCACTATTTAACGGATGTTATTACACATACAAACCTTCCTCTTCAATCACTCTATCTTTGAATATAATAATATATTAAAAAACCGCATCAAAATCCGTTGCGTAGTTTGGAAGAGTTAAGCTTTCAAAGGGACATACATAGGATAGAAGGACTGAAAAAGCGACTTGGTCTCATACTATGTAGTGATTCACAAATAGTAACCAAGTAGATACATGAGTGGTTTAATCAGTAGAATAAAGTTATTTAAGTTGTTTGTCAGCTCTCACAGAGTTCTCATCATATGGCACATCAGGCTTGTTAGCCAGGACAGTCAACAGTCATTGGTGATGATGGACTGATGCCAGCACACCTCTAATTCCACAGGATTATATTTCAAAGCAAGATGTATTATCCTGGCCATTAGATGATGTCTGTGCAAGTACTCACGACAAGTATTTGCATTAAATGGCCTACGAACTAGACTGAACTGATTTGAAAAATCTTTCAGTGGTGGAAAAGCTGCGTTATTTTATGAATAGAAGATAGGTTTTCCTTATATACCATACGTGCCAAAGTAGTTTAATTCCATAGGCAGTCGTAGGCTTACAGGACTGATATCTTTTCAACCGACTTCAAAAAAAGGAGGAGGTTCTCAATTCGGCTGTAGTTTTTTTTTTTTTTTTTTTTATGTTTGTTACTCGATTTCTCAAAGACGCCTGGACCGATTTCAAAAATTCTTTTTTTATTTGAAAGGGTATGCTTGTCATTTGGTCCCATCGTCATCAGATCAGGACCTGATGGTGGAAACCCTGAGAAATCGAGGGCATCTCTTGAAAATTGTAGGCGAGCATGGGGTAAAAACTTTATATTTATGTGTATATCTGATGAGACTACAATACTATGGAGGTTTAGGGCAGATCTGATGATGGAGACGACAGAGGATCGAGGGAACTCCTAAACGGCACATCTTAACTACCTCGTATTTGGGCTTATATTATTTGTATTGACGATACCTTTGCAACAGTGAAGGTTTGGAGCTGACCTGATGATGAAGACCAGAGAGGGTCAAGGGAACTCGACAACTGCATATGTAAACTACCTCGTGTTTGGGCTTATATTATTGGTATTGACGAGACCTTTGTAACAGTGAAGGTTTGGAGCTGACCTGATGATGGTGACCAGAGAGGGTCGAGGGAACTCGACAACTGAATATGTAAACTACCTCGTGTTTGGGCTTATATTATTTGTATTGACAAGACCTTTGCAACAGTGAAGGTTTGGAGCTGAACTGATGATGGAGACCAGAGAAGGTCGAGGGAACTCGACAACTGAATATGTAAAATACCTCGTATTTGGGCTTATATTCTTTGTATTGATGAGAACTTTCCACTTATATGGATAGTGACAACTATTCGTATCACTGAAAAGCTGTAAATAAAAAACTTTTTTACAAAAAAATTAAACCGACTTCCAAAAACACTAAAAAGCAAAAAAAAACAAATTTTAGGTGCATCGGCCTAGAAGTCGGTGGCAAAATTAACTTAATAACATCCATTAGACACCGACTTCTAGGCCGTGGTTAACAATGTTCCACCCATAACAAAAATTGAAGTTTAGGGTATAAGCTATCAATTGATGTGCAAATGGATATTATTGACTATGCCGGTTAAACTCACTGGAACAGCGGAATAGTTACACTTTACGTTGTGAATACTAACTATTATTTTTTTTTAATATGGACATATACCTACAGCTTCTGTGACACGCCCAGACTGATATTGACAATAAGATAATGCACTTAACAGCCCTCCCATACAAAATGAAGTGGTTCAAGTCCATAGGCTGTCCTATGCTATCAAGTGTCATATCTTCGTTCTCCGGTGGTTTACAATATTTTGCCCATAACAAAAAATGAAGCTTATGATGTAAGCTATCATTTGATGTGCAAATGGTTTTTATTGGATATACCGGTTAGACTCACCGGAATTGCGGAATACGTACACCATGTTGTAAATACTACCTGCTAAATAATCTTTTTTTTTTTCAATAAACTTCGAAAATATGGGCACAGACACCTTCTGTGACTCGTTCTGACAATTATTGACAATAATAATGCACTTAAACATCCCTCCCATATGCAATGAAGTGGTTCAAGTCCATGGGCTGTCCTATGCTATCAAGTGTCATAACTTCGTTCTCCGGTGGTTTATAAGGTTTGCCCATAACAAAAAATGAAGCTTAGGGTATAAGCTATCATTTGATATGCAAATGGTTTTCATTGGTTATGCCGGTTGGACTCATCAGAACGGCGGTATACGTACAACATACGTTGTAAATACTACCTGCTAAATATATATATTTTTTTCAATAAACTTGGAAAATATGGGCACAGACACCTTCTGTGACTCGTTCTGACAATTATTGACAATAATAATGCACTTGAACATCTCTCCCATACGCAATGAAGTGGTTCAAGTCCATGGGCTGTCCTATGCTATCAGGTGTTATATCTTCGTTCTCCGGTGGTTCACAAGGTTTTGCCCATAACAAAAAATGAAGCTTAGGGTATAAGCTATCTTTTAACATGCGAATGGTTTTCATTGGATATACCGGCCAATTTTACCCATCATCCTATTGAATAGAAATAAGTATGTATAAACATGGTATGGAACCTTTCGTGCGCGAGTCTGACTTAGCGGTTCATTATCTGTACGAAAATTTATAAGCCGAATGACTTTGTTGTCTTGTTTTCAGAACAAAATTGTTTCTTATTGAATTAAACAATTTAATAAATGTTGTTTCTTTTGTTTCAGCTATCAACAGGGTGCACCTGTGCTTTATTAATAGCTAAGGTTTTTGTATTTGACGTAAGTACCATTCATACTACATATTTTTAAAGGTGAGTACAGACTATGTAACATAACATGTTATACGACATTGCTATATAACATGTTTCAGATAATGTGGACTATTTACTGTCGACATTGTGGATAGCACTGAAGAACGATTAACGACAATGGTTATATATTATTGTTATATTGCAATGTTATTCTAATGTGTACAGTATTGTTTTATGTTGCAATGTTGAATAACAAGGTTACATAATGTGGACGTGTTATAAAACACAGGTTATATAACATGTTACATAGTCTGTACTCACCTTAAGACTGCTAGCTTATGTACTCACCAGTTTCTGCCGGCGGTTTTACTCGCGCCGTTAGGGGACAACTTCACGCATCCGGATTAAAATGTGGTATATTTAAGTCTACTCATATTTAAGCCCACCCATTTTTAAGCCAACACATATTTAAGCCTACACATATTTAAGCCAAAACACATATTTTAAACCAGCACATATTTCGGCCTACCCTTATTTAAGCCCGCGAATATTTAAGCCGACACTTTCCCCAACAGTGGCTGAATGTAGTACGGCCAATGTATGAGGTGTTCCTCATTCTGACGTCGTTCACGTAAGCGTGGGAAGAGGCCTGGTTCCTTAAACATATTTTAGCCAACACATATTTATTTAAGCCAACTCATAATTAAGCTAACACATAATTAAACCAAGACATATTTAAGGCAACACGTATTTAAGCCAACACATATTTCAGCCAACCCAGATTCAAGCCGACACATATTTAAGCTAACCCATATTTCAGCCAACTCATATTTAAGCCAACACATATTTTAGCTGTCATGTAACATCGGTTGTAGTTATGAGTAGTCTTTTCAAGGGGTATTGGGTTGCCCGGGTAACTGGATTGAGAAGGTCTGATAGGCAGTCGCTTCTTGTAAAACACCACACATTTCCCCAACAGTGGCCCAATGCGGTACAGCCAGTGTACGAGGTGTTCCTCATTCTGACGTCGTTCACGTTAGCGTGGGGGGAGGCCTGGTTCCTCGACTTCCGGGTGCTGCCTCAGGAATTGCAGGCTAAACAAATTCTGGAGTCTATAGGTATGTATGGAAATAATTGATACTTAAAAACTGTCATTATGTAATATCAAATTGCCAATATTAGTAGCAAAATATGCATCTTCAAAACAATTTTTTTTCAAACAAACTAATAATAATTCCGTTTTGTTATCCAAAGAAACGAAATACTGAAAATTTATTTGTAGAAATAAGGTTTCATAATAGCATTAGTTGTTTTAGCTGCAACAAAAATACATAAACAGTAAAAAATTCAAAATCTAGATCACAGTTCATAACATGCAGCCTTATGACAGTCTTAGTAATGGGGTCCCGTACCTACTTTACCCTTTCATAATCAAAGTCAAATATTTCTTTCTATTGCAATATATTTGGTACCCTATGGGTATGGATTCCTTAGAAGACCCTAACTACCACATTTCTCTTCCCCCAGTCCACCACGGTGCCTCAGAACGCACCCCCCTGCTGCCCCCCACAGCGGGACACTCGCAGTACGCGGAGTCCACCGTCAAGTGGTTCTCCCCCGTCGAGACCCCCGAGTCCAGTCCCCGTCCGCGCAGGCCCGGGGAACAAGTCATATTGACGCAGGAACAGGTGAGATGCTGATTTTTGACAGGTTTATGCCGAAATTCTAGCTGGATATCGCAGTTTCGAAAAAAAATGCGTGTTTGGATTTTCAAAATCTCCTGTATTTGGTCATATTGACGCAGAAACAGGTGAGATTATAGTGTCTTTAATTTGATAGGGTGTTTTTGATAGTTTTTCTCGTGTATTGTTAAACATGGCATAAAAAATTGACTCCTGGGCTTTATTGATATATTTACATAGATATTTACAGAATAAAAAATATTTAGGTACAATAAAAATGAAAACTATCCTAGTATTATAAAAAGCTTAAGCGACGGAGAAAAGAAAAATAGGCTAAAACTAATAAAAACTGAAAAGTTACAAAAATGTATTCTTCAGTTTCTTTTTTGTTCTGAATTTCTTCAGTAAGTGACTTGCGGAACGCTTAATATACTGCCGTGCTACCGAAAAAGGGCACAACTAACATTTTTTGTCAAAATGAGTTATATATATATTCGGAATCAGGAAAAAAAGGCCTATCTGCCTGATTTTTTGTGGATTTTTAGCTTCAAAATAAACAGAGATAGCATAAGCCTAAAGGGCACAACTACATCACTTTTTAAGTTTTATAAGGTTTTATTACAATAAAAAGGCATATTGTATGATGTGACTTTTATTTTACCTTTTTACTATATCGATATATTTAATGGAACGAATATTTTGGCAATTAATGTAGAAAGAAAAGTCACAACTGGCAGTTATGCCCTTTCTATTTACCCCTATGCTAATAAATGTTATATAAAAAAGGCACATCGGCGTTATGAATTAATTCTAATATTTTCTGTACCTTGTAATATTCATTTTTAAAAATTACAATGAAAAGACACAATGAAGTAAATATGTCTTTTCATCGTAAAATTTTAAATTTTTACTAAAAATTTAACATTGAAAAGGCATATTTGGTTATATGTGCCTTTTCAACATAATATTGCTCCTTTCTTGATATTTTTTATGTTAAGTTAAAAAGAATTATGCTAATTATTAAATATATCCATTTAAATTAAAATATAATATTGCTATCGTTGTGTACATACCAAAAAGACACAATTTTTTACATTTTCACAATTTCTAAAAACACATTTTAAACGTGTTTTTTTTAACAAAATTCAAAAAATATTTTAATCTCGATTTTCTCAACATTTGTAAAATGTTAGTTGTGCCTTTCTTCATAACGACGGCAGTATAGTTATCGGCACGGATATTGAGCCCTGACCTTCACCTGCGCAGAAGCGATTTATTGGTTTATTGCCTTATGTGTACAGTGCTCAAAGCGATCCCCACTTCCGCCGAGAGCTCAATGTCCGTGCCGATAACTATAGTAATGTTAAGCAACGCTTGTCGTGATTCAAATGGGGTGATAAATTTTTGGGTCTGACAAACAGTCTTACCAATGGGTATCAGGTTGCCCGGGTAACTGGATTGAGTAGGTCAGATAGGCAGTCGCTCCATGTGGCACACTGGTACACAGCTGCATACGATTAGACTGGCAGACGAGCCCAACATATGTAGAGGTAGTTGGAAAAGGCTGGCAGATGATATACCTTTTTTTTTTTTAACGACGTCAAAAATCATCAAATGACCCCTCCCGCTGTGGGTTAGCAGCGGTGAGGGAGTGTCAGACTCTTACTGACTAAAAACCGTCGTGTTCCGTCGTAGGCCTTTTATGTACCAGGGCCGCGGTATCTCTTTCGAACAACCCGCAGCGCAGATGATATATCTGCAACAAAGTATTCAACCTTCCTTTAATTACATAACCGCATGTCGTCAATTAAGATTAATTTATGAATGACAATGTATTCTATTCTACTTGTTTTTTTACCTGAATATTATCCGTAAAAATATGTTTGAATCGGGAAGACTACTACCATATGATGCTTTAGTTTCAAATTATCAGAAATTGTTGCTGTCTTTAAAAAAATTACGTCAAATATGTATAACTAGCTTCTGCTAGCGGTTTCACCCGCATCCCGTGGGAACCTCGGCACGGACCCGGATAAAAAGTAGCCTATAGCCTTCCTCGATAAATGGGCTATCTAACACTGAAAGAATTTTTCAAATCGGACCAGTAGTTCCTGAGATTAGCGCGTTCAAACAAACAAACAAACAAATTCTTCAGCTTTATAATATTAGTATAGATTAAAAATCACGTTTTTGTACTTTAAGAGGGTATATCTCCGTAGCCAGACGTGCTTAGTGCATCTTTATGTTCCGGACTTTGATTACGTATTAAATAATCTGCAAGAATTTATAATTATTCCACCTTGGAGATAAAAATGCCGTGGACTAGTGTTGTTGATTGATAGACTCTAACAGCCAATTTCTTCATCAAAAGTAAAATCCAAAGTAAAAATCAAAGTAATGTCTAAAGTAAAAGTAACGGTCAAATTCGCTTTTTCTATTAGTTTTGCTGTCACTCTAGCCTTGAAAAAACGAATTTGACCGTTACTTTTACTTTAGACATTGCTTTGACTTTTATGTTTGATGAAGAAACTGGCCGTCAGTCGAAGATAAAAGTAGTAATCCTAACCTGTTTTACTCGCACAGTTTAAATTCATGTTACTGAAAAAAATCAGATTTCCGGTTAAAGAAGCATGATCCTCAAGCTTCTTCCCTTTCATATGTAGTTAAAACTAGTTTTTGTCGAGACATGTTCGATCCATATGTATCGAATTTCAGTAAATAGGCTTAACCGCGATATTTAATATTCCTCGGCTTAGCGGTGAAGCGTAATAAGTAAAGTTACTGTTTTACCTTGTATGTTAGTCGTTTCAAATACAGTTACCGGCACGGATATTGAGCTCTCGGCGGAGGAGTGGGGATCGCTTTGCGCACCCGTACGTATAAGGCAATAAGGCAGTAAATCGCTTCTGCGCAGATGAAGGTCAGGGCTCAATATCCGTGCCGATAACTGTACTAACTAACAAGTTCTGTGCGCATTCTGCCATGCAAAATCTTTTGTAATATTACAAATAAGATTTTTTAATCTGTGCTTCATATTATAAAGCTGAAGAGCTCGTTTGAACGCGCTAATCTCAGGAACTACTGGACCGATTTGAGAAATTTTTTCACAGTTAGATAGCTCATTTACCAAGGAAGGCTATTGGGTACGGTTGTCAGAAGCCAGTAAGTCTGACTGACACCAGTCTTACCAAAGGGTATTGGGTTGCCCGGGTAGCTGGATTGAGGAGGCCAGATAGGCACTCGCTATTTGTAAACACTGATACTCAGATGCATTCGGTTAGACTGGAAGCCGAGCCCAACATAGTTGGGAAAAGGTTCGGGAGACGAAATAAACAGTACACCTTTATACGCATCATCATCCTCCGAGCCTTCATAAGCGTCATTTATATTTAATGATGAAACAGCCAGTAGAAGTCTGATGAAATACGTATGTATGTTATACCTAGCTACGTCAATATTAGTCAGATGTATGTGACGTAGTATAATGCATATACTACCGTGATGAGTTCGATATTTCATTAGTGAAGGTCAAAACTGTTTGACAGTGACTACACTCGCGTGCATATTCATTTGGTCAGTTATTTTTTACGAACTTGTTTTTTTATTTATACAAATTAGACAAGATTTTTATGGCTAAAATTAAGCCTATGTTAACATTAAAAATAAGAAACTTAATAATATTAAAAAAAAAAACGCATAAAAAGTGGTCCTAAACGCTGATAAGTTGAAAATGTTTTTTTTTTTTGTTTCGTTTATTTTAAATCCTGTTCACGAATAAATATAATGATTTAAAAGGGACGTTTAGGCATGATAAAATCCGTGTAAAGTCGAGGCAAAGTCGCTTGTGAATCAGATGGATTTTAGCATAATTATTGTGTATTTTAGGTATAATACCTAGTTTTTTTCCGCTAAGTAATGCATAATATAAAATCATCAATATCATGCGTAGATATTAACTTAAGCCTAACACGTGCATTTTGGTATCGTACAAAATCCAAATTAGACGAGAGATAAAAGTCTAAGCCTAGCGATCTATCAGTCATTTGATAAAATAATCTGTTGCAGTTTTTATCATTCATATTTTGGAAGGTACCTACTACTCAAAAAATTCATGCTCTGTAGAAACGTGCCATTTCTCACGTTTTATGAGCGTCTCGTAAATAAGTTCCTTATTTGCACACCTCGAAAAAAAATATCTGCCGTATATCACCTGCCTCTATTCTTAATTCCTAGTCAATTGAATAATAAAAAAGGTTGTGTTTTTATTTAACTTTTCATTCATAAAGTTGGCCATTACTGCCCACACACACATACACAGTAGGTTTTTTTTTTTGGATTATTGTGAATTCACATTTCAAAGAGTGTGCTACGTGTGAATGTGGAAGGATGGAGAGGCAGAGGTAGACCGAGGAAAAGATGGATTGATTGCCTGAAAGAGGACATGAAGCAGAAGGGAGTGGATGTAAATATGACGGCTGACAGAGAGGAATGGAAGAAAAAGACATTGCGCCGACCCCAAATGACTTGGGAACAGGGCAGGAAGATGATGATGATGTGAATTCACATTTTCACATCACATTCATTCACATTTCACATAGTAGACACTTTCGGACAAGCAAATCTTCCAACTTCATAAATGCTTCATAAGTTATTATAAAGTACTAGTTTCTGCCAGCGGTTTCACCCGCATCCCGTGGGAACTACTTCCCGTACCGGGATAAAAAGTAGCCTATAGCCTTCCTCGATAAATGGGCTATCTAACACTGAAAGAAATTTTCAAATCGGACCAGTAGTTCCTAAGATTAGCGCGTTCAAACAAACAAACAAACAAACTCTTCAGCTTTATAATATTAGTATAGATTAGTTAGGATCTTATATCAAGCATAGCCTTTCTCTAATTATCTCGTCCAAAATAAGGTCTATTACCTGAGCTCAGGTTTAGGGCTTACTGCGGGTTTGTACAAGAGTTGAGCGGGGCGATATACTTTGAATAACTTTTGTATTTTTTTCCGATTCCACTTATCTTGTAACACAATTCTTTTGCGACTGTTGCTAGGCTTAGACCTTTTCGTCGTTCGTAGTTACAGCCTTTTTTATAGTCCCACTGCTGGATTGAGCATTAATCACCACGGTTGCTCAATGCGGGTTGGTAATTTCAGACTTTATAGTCCAGGTTTCCTCAAGATGTTTTCCTTCACCTTTTTATCAGCCATTGGCATCTAAGACATACTTAGAAAGTACATAAAAACTTAGAAAAGTTGCATTGATAGTTGCCTGACCTGGAATCGAACCCACACACTCATACATGAGAAGTTGGTGCTTTACCCACTAGGCCACCACGACTTAAATCTTCTATCAAAAGATTATCGAAGTGCGTTTTGGTTATAATCACAAACGATATTTGTTTTCAAATTATCGTCAGGCGCATTGAACTCAATTACACGTGCTACGATAATGTTATATCTTGACACATTAGGTTTTATTAATATCCTGTGCGTGAGTTAGGCACGTGATCAATATGTATTTAAATGTGCGCACTAAAAATCATGCCAGAAAGTATTTTTAAGCCACCTCCCGAAATGGGAAAGGTTCTCAGTACATATCTGATACTAGCTTCTGCCAGCGGTTTCACCCGCATCCCGTGGGAACTACTTCCCGTACCAGGATAAAAAGTACCCTATAGCCTTCCTCGATAAATGGGCTATCTAACACTGAAAGAAATTTTCAAATCGGACCAGTAGTTCCTGAGATTAGCGCGTTCAAACAAACAAACAAACAAACTCTTCAGCTTTATAATATTAGTATAGATTATAAGGCTAAAGAGTATGTTGGAACGCATTAATCTTAGAAACTACTAATCTGATTTGTAAAATTATTTCGGTGATAGATAGCTGACGAAGGCAATACGCTACATTATATCCAGGTGCGCAGAGTTATTCCTCCGGGACGCAAGTAAAACCGCTGGTGGAAGCCAGTTGATTATAAAGATATGTGTACTGGCAAGTCATTTGTCGTTCTAACATAAAACAAAATAAAATTAATACATACATAGTTATGCAAATGTATGTATGAGGTCGATAAAAAAACTATTCCGTACCTATCTCAATATTTTGATTAGAATCTTGAGCAGAATGTAAATAAAATAACGAGTACACCTGCTATGTACACAAATATATTTATCTACTATTTAATTATTTTGGAATTTAATCTGAATAAAATTAACATATTATGTGTTATTGAATTTTCTGGAATAATTAAAAAAAAAGATATACATATACCAAAATTATTTGATAGAGGATTTTTTTTGTAACGAATGGTTCAAGATTTGTAATAATTTTATTATATTTTATATAGGTCACGGGAAAAACATAAGTTCATTGACATTGCTTTACAATCTATATTTACATTTTACAAACAACTTTTAAGGGACATAGTTACAATCGATTTTAGAACATCCGACCCTTACCCAAACTCACAAAAAAAAAAAACAAAACAAGTCCATTCCAGTCCCCTCAAAGCTGTTCCCTTTTCCATGCACGCAAGTGTACAACAATTATTTTATAACGGGAACTATCGCGTGGCTTCTCAGTCGCGTACGAACTGCGTACAGAGAACGTCGCGTCATCGTCAAAAACAAGTGTATAAACTCGTGAATCTCCAAATCTTTGTAAACTAACGTAATTATAACTATATTGAAATAAATAGTCGTATGCTACATCAAATGATTTAGATTACATCTTCATTCATTTTGTCGGATAATGCATACTGTTAATTATTTCACAAGTGAGCCCGATTGTAATACGAACAAGTACCGATGACAGTCTTTATAATTTTATAAACTTTAGAGATTAGTGCTGCGTCGATTAAGTGTGAATTAAGAATAATAATAATCTTTTTACAATACTGTGTATAAAATTCTCTTTTAGACAAAAAATATACCTGTAGTAGAAGACTCTGCCCGTCCCTGTTTGCATAGCGTGATAGTTAACGCATTCATTTAAGAAAATAATAAAAATGTAGTTAACTTTAGCGAAAAATTTCAACAAATTAAAAAAAGAAAATAATTATAAAAAATATGTGTGTGTGAGTGTGTGTAAAAACACGTGAATTTCAAAATCTGTACATACCTACATTACTACATAATACTTAATCATGCTTTAATCGTATTGATAATTGACTAATCGCTCTTATCGGTACACTTGTGAAGTCAGTGTAGAACAAAAAATAGACAAAATTAATGAAAAAAAAAACTGTGCTAGTTTTTTTGGCCGAGAGTGCTTTTGTTTTATTTTTGTTTGTTGTTGATTGGAAGTTATTTTTATAATGTGCTAAGTTTTTTTTTTGAAATCTATAAATATACGGCGTCACAAAAATAGTGTCGTGGTTTAGCCGTGGTTTCACCCGCGTCCTGTGGAAACAACTGCCTGCACCGGGGTAAAATATAGTCTATGTTACTCGGGAAGAGTGTAGCTTTCCGACAGTGAATGAATTTTTCAAATCGGTTCAGTAGTTTCGGAGCATTTAGGGTACAAACAATAGATAAATGAATATGTATGTGTAAAAGAAACCTTTTTACATCCGTATACTTAGTAATTTGATCGTTACTCAGCAAAAACAATAGCCTTGCTAGAGGTATTATATTACCTGTTTATACATAGATATGTAGTTATAGGGTTTATTACTCTCAAAATATACGCAAATATAGTTATCGGCACGAATCTTGAGCTCTGACCTACATCTGCGCAGAAGTGATTTATTAGCAAAAAACCAATCCCGAGTGACGGCTATGACGCGATGCACTGCGGGCCAATCACCGCTTTAGCCCGCCCCCGCGCCTCACTCCATACCACAAAAGGGACCCAATAAATTACTTCTGCGCAGGTGAAGGTCAGAGCTCAAGATTCGTGCCGATAACTATAGGAAGAATTTTATCTATGTTTTTTTTTGTTATCTATTTGCTACAAACAGATATACTTAGTGTAAAATAGGCGAATACAGTCCTTCTTTTGAGGAAATAAAAGTAGAAAAAATATGAGTTTTACGTTCTTTTTAGTTTGTTCAAACTGTAATTTAGACTTCTATACTTCGTCTTTACTAAGTAACTTAATAATATTACACCTTATTGCGAAAATGATTGGTTTTTGATGATTTCAGAACAAAACAATTTAAGATTTTTTCTTGAAATTGTGTAGTAAACGAAAATGACTTGGTTTGTGAAGATTTCATATTAAAAAGACTACTGATTTTTGTGAAATTGGGCAGTAATGGTTAAAAACTGTATATTGCAATACGAAATCAGTTACTTAATTAACAATTTTACTACACAGAAAACTACTCAATGATTAATTGAATATGCATGCATATACTACGATAAATGAATGAAATAACAAAGAAAATATATGCATGACTAAACTTCATTGTTTGTGCTAAAGCACATTATTATTTAAATGTTCTTGTTACGTCAAAACTAGATGTAATTATGCTAATATACAATAACAAACAAGTAAGTTTACGATAAACTTTATTGTGTAAATGTTGTAAAATCTACATGCTGTTAGCGGATAAAAATTTCCTATGTCTCTTTAAGCAGTTAATTTTGAGCAATACATTATTTCATTAAAATTGGTTCAGACTAATTGGTTTGGATTGGTTAAAAGTACAAAAAAAGTGCTAAAAAAGTGAGTAATGTAAAATACATAAGTAATCCCTACTCATATTATAAATGCGAAAGTAACTCTGTCTGTCTGTCTGTTACGCTTTCACGTCTAAACCACTAAACTGATTTTAATAAAATTTGGTACAGAGATATAGTTGACGTTGAGAAAGAACATAGGATAGTTTTTATCCCGGACTTTTGAAGAATTCTCTTGGAAACGCGATATAACCGAACTCTACGCGGAGAAGCCGCAGGCGGAAGCTGGTTAAAAATAAACATACATTTACATAGATTTTTATTTGCATTTAACCTTTTTTTATACTAACAAATACCTTACCAAATGTATCTACCAAGTATAAATAAGTATACCATTATGGATGGCATTAAGCATGAATAATATTAGCATAGTTTTACCTGCTTTATCCCAAGGGCCTACCTGTATGCAAATTACCTCGCAATCTCTCAACAGGTCATTCACATATTTGTATAAACAAACCAGCCGTTTTCCCGCGATTTCACTCGCGTCCCGTGAGAACTACTGCCCGTATTGGGATAAAATATAGACTATATTACTCGGGAAGAGTGTAGCTTTTCAACAGGGAAAGAGTTTTTCAAATCGGTCCAGTAGTTTCGGAGCCATTACGGTACAAACAAACAAACAAACAACAAAATGTTTCCTTCTTATTATATTAGTATAGATGAATAATATTAGTATAGTTTTATACCTGCTTTAGCCCTAAGGGGCCTACCTGTATGCAAATTACATCGCCTTCTCTTAACAGGTCAGTGACCATTTATAAAAACAAAACAGAATAATCTATACTAATATTATAAAGCTGAAGAGTTTGTTTGTTTGTTTCAACGCGCTAATCTCAGAAACTACTGGTCCGATTTGAAAAATTATTTCAGTGTTAGATAGCCCATTTATCGAGGAAGGCTATAGGCTACTTTTTATCCCGGTACGGGAAGTAGTTCCCACGGGATGCGGGTGAAACCGCTGGCAGAAGCTAGTATGTTTATATTTGTATTTATATCTGTCTGTTTCTGTATGACCTAGTTTGTATTTTAGTAGGCATTATCTGTTGAACTGCTGGCCTTAAAATGAAGCGTTTATCGTGTACCTAATTTGAATACTTACACTTGGGTGCAAAAAAATCGGGTTAGCGACGAAAAATTGTTGTTTAGTTCCGTATCACCTAATAGATATAAGGTATTCCGGTTGAACTAACTAATATAAAAAAGATGTTAGTCTATATGTAGACTAATCTCCGAAACTACGAAACCGATTCCGAAAATTCCTTCTCAAAGATAGATAGGGTATATTTTCTTTTCATAACCAACGGTTTAACCCCTTTCTGAGGCAACTAATTTTAGTAGCCTAATAAAAAGTAGCATGTATTTATAAAACAGGGTAAGTATTCAGTTTCATTAAAATTCGCTCAGCCATTTGTTACTTCTTCGATACAACATACTGTTACTGTTACTGTTACAGCCTTTTTATCGTCCCACTGCTGGGCTGCGGCCTCCTCTCACACGGAGAAGGATACAACATACACACAAACACAAATAAATCGCCTTTATAACGTACTAGCTTCCGCCCGCGGTTTCACCCGCGTCCCGAGATAACTGCTTCTCGCGTATTTCCCTTTCCGTGTTCAACTGGCGACACCGGCCTCGCGAAATCCACACGCTTTTGTTTTACTACGGAATCCTACGATCCCCTGTTTAATTCGCGACAACTGAGCACGCTTTTGCGATCAAGTGGCGTTGGGCAAGGTTTAACAAAATCGTGTGCAGTTGAACTGAACACGCTTTTTTGACTCGTCTCTTAGACTGTTTGAGTCTTCAAAAGCGTGTTGAATCAGCGACGGTATTATTCTACAGTAGGCAGTAGGTTGTATTATTAACTCAATATGATTTAAATAAAATATTACATACAATACAATTAATGAAACATTTACTATCAGCACAAAAATAACAAAAAAAAAAAACATCGACAACTATTTTGCGGAACGTTCGTTTTGGTCATGTTCACAGCGATATTGTGTGCACGTTTCTTTTTAACAGGACGGCCGGACTGAATTCTACCACTGCTGGGTAATTGTTTTTGATGCCGTCTCGAAATAGATGTAGGTTGGACCTTTATTTTTCGTGAACGTCATATTTCCTTATCATGCATGAATGAAACAGTCATAGTTGAGTATTTCAAAATCTTTTGTAATTTCACTGGAAACCCTTTTAAACTCTTCCATTATGCACTATGTTAACAAAATAGGTACAACCATGAACGCACAGTAACAAACAAATAACAAATTGCAATGAGAAGCGCGCGAATCCAACTTCGGGCGCTCTCGCCTGCTTCGGCCCGTACGATTTATCCCGAACATTTACGAACGCGCCAAATAAGTACGGATTTGTTTCGAATAGACAGGTTAAAAAACCGTGTTCAATTCAATTACACACTGTTTTGTAAAACTTCTTTTAACGTTGCTTGATCGCAAAAGCGTGCTCAGTTGACGCGAATTGAACACGGGATCGTAGGATTCCGTAGTAAAACAAAAGCGTGTGGATTTCGCGAGACCGGTGTCGCCAGTTGAACACGGAAAGGGAAATACGCCTGCTTCCCGTAGCCCGATGGTGACAAAAACTCCAACAAAAATCCTATGTCCTTCACCTGGCTCTAAACTACCTCCCTGCCAATTTTCAGCTAAATCGGTTCAGCCGTTCTTGAGTTATAAGTGGAGTAACTAACACGACTTTCTTTTATATATGTATATAGATGATATACCTATCTAATATTAAAATAACTTGTGTACTCAACAGTACGAACTAACGCCTATAGAGAGATAACAGAACACACTCGCATATCACTTAGATTGTAGCCAAACAGTTATGAACAGTTTATCTTTGTGTTCCACGGAATAACATCGTTTGTAACCGTTAGTGGTAAAATAATCGTGTTTTTACATATAAATAATAATATATATATATTTTTTTTTCACTTTTTTAAGTATAAAATATTTACAAGTTTATAAAAAATACGTGTTGTTAAAAAACTACAAAGAAATATGGCGGTTAAATATATCGGTATAATCAATTAATGTGTTAAAAAAATGCAAACAAAAAAGCATGTATTTTGTGTAAAAGGTAACTGGTATGAGGTAGGAGATATCATTCTAATTTTAGCAAATGTTAGTTAGTAGGTATATCATAAACTAGCCGTTTTCCCGCGGTTTCACCCGCGTCCCGTGGGAGCTACTGCCCGCATCGGGATAAAACATAGCCTATGTTACTCGCAGATAATATAGCTTTCTAATGGTGAAAGAATATTTAAAATCGGTCCAGTAGTTTTTTAAGTTTATCCATTACAACCAAACAAACAAACAAAGTTTTCCTCTTTATAATATTTGTATAGATGTATAGATTAAACAATAGAGTTAGAAAAGAAAAGATATAGGATAGTTGACTTCTTTTTATTTTTCTTTGCGTAAGAAGGAAGACAACCTAGTTAACGGTTATTTAATTGTTTCTTTTTTGTAATGGCTTGTGGCTCAAAAATAATCATAAAACAACCAAAAAAACTGAATTCCTTAGCAACATCAGTTATCTTTAATTTCAATGAGATGCATTTAGACCCAAAACCATTTTCAAACAGAGTCGCTGTTGTGGTCAGTACGTCGTCTTTTAAATGCATAAAGCACTAATTATAACCAAAAACTCATAATATAATAATGACTTCCTTTTCACTAAAATATAGGTAAAATTAATTAATTTTATATCAATGAAAGTCTTATCCAATATTATGAATGATGCATCTTTGACTAACACACTGGTTCTTTGTCTTGCGTTAAATACAATAATATTGGATTGTGTGTCAAAGGTCTTAAGTGACAGCGACAGTGGTGGTTACGACCTTTTGACCTGATACATAAGTTATCTTAAAGTACTAATATTTTATTGCTGTTATGTAAAGAGAATCTGTTTAAGTAAAGACACATTATCTCCGGAGCCTTTTTCCCAACTACGTTGGGGTCGGCTTCCAGTCTAGCCGGATGCAGCTGAGTACCAGTGCTTTACAAGAAGCGACTGCCTATCTGACCTCCTCAACCCAGTTACCCGGGCAACCCTATACCCCTTGGTTAGAATACTTTTAGTAAAGACATATCTTTATAACTAGCTTCTGCCAGCGGTTTCACCCGCATCCCGTGGGAACTACTTCCCGTACCGGGATAAAAAGTATAGCCTCGATAAATGGGCTATCTAACACTGAAAGAAATTTTCAAATCGGACTAGTAGTTCCTGAGATTAGCGCGTTCAAACAAACAAACAAACAAACTCTTCAGCTTTATAATATGAGTATAGATAACTATTTGTGTATATTTTATGGCAACATAACTATCATAAGTACAGACGCCAGCAGGTCAACCTATCAGAATCTGTCAAATTTTACTAATCGAACATTAACCGTCCACTGTTGTGATAGGGTTGAAAATCTATTGAAGTTTAAAAGATTGAGGTAGGTTGATGTGATGTCGTCTGTACGTAGATAATAAAAATAGAATCGCGTTATCTTTTCATAGTTTGACATGAAAAAAATAAAGTCTTGTCTATCGAAATAGTTTCTTATGTTAGTGTAATAGAGGCTCTTATGACCGTATGTTAAACATACTTAGGTATACGATGTAATGAAATGAAATTTATTTATTTGCTAGAATATAGGTACATTTTACATTAAGTCGTGGTGGCCTAGTGGGTAAAGAACCAACCTCTCGAGTATGAGGGTGTGGGTTCGATTCCAGGTCAGGCAAGTACGAATGCAACTTTTCTAAGTTTGTATGTACTTTCTAGGTAAATCTTAGACACCAATGGCTGATAAAACTATGAAGGAAAACATCTTGAGGAAACCTGGACTATAAAGTTTGAAATCACCAACCCGCATTGAGCAAGCGTGGTGATTAACGATTAACGCTTAATCCTTCTCCGTGTGAGAGGAGGCCTGTGCTCAGCAGTGGGACGATAAAAAGGCTGTAACAGGCATAGGTACATTATGATATGGTATTAATTATATTATTAGGCCAGTAATCAGAATTTAGGATTTCTGACTTCTTTAATACTAAAAATACAACTAATTGGAGATTCAAATAGGAAAGAAACAAAACAATACTTTGAAAAATTATGGTCAGCCATCCGTCTAGTGACCTCGCACCTTGCTCAATGTGACTAATCAAATCTTCATGTACACTTCCGGCCAAAAAAACGTATGCAGCTATTTATGTGATTTATTAAATGTTGCTTATGACGCAATATTCAAATTCGACTTTTTTCGGCAACGTAAAAGACTTATCTGATTTGAATGCAAATTCTGGTCCAATAATATCATATTTTTAATGTAATTATGCGTTAAATAAATATATACGGAAATAATATAATAAATTATTAAAATCTTTGCGAAAAATTTTGGTAGAAACACACTATTTTACTACGAAACGGTGGTGATTCTAAGGGTCCATTTTTCACTCGTCATTTAACTTCTATCTGAGGAATAAATATGGCGGTTTGACATATCTTCTATACAAAAGCTGTCAAAACGTCAAACTTATGCTTCAGATAAAAGTTAGGTATTGAAAAATCAGCCCTAAATCTATACCTAAATCTTTGTTAAACAGTTCAGTGCATTAAAAAAACAATCTTAAAAAACAAGTTTAGTGACAGTCAGTTTTAAAAAAAAAGAAACGTCAAAAAATCCAAAATGGCTGCTTCACCGTCGACCGTACCTTCACTGCCGGAGCCGGAAATTGAGAAGAAATTACAAGAATTGGAGGAAGTTAAAGATCATGAGGAATATGAGAGTAGATTGAACAAGATTGGCTTCTCCGTAGCCAATTGGATGAAACTCCTGTTCAATAGAACTGAGGAAGAGGAATTCCATGCTGAATGGTTGACTGTAAGTTTGAACGTAGATTAAGGTATCGTAAAACCATAACCAGCCGTCAAATCGTCGATGGGTGACAATTTCACGGCAGTTTGGTTATCGTTGAAGTCACATGGTGCAAATCAGCGTCACGATTTTAGGTACCTACAGGTAAAATTCATCATTAAGTCGTGGTGGCCTAGTGGGTAAAGAACCAACCTCTCGAGTATGAGGGTGTGAGTTCGATTCCAGGTCAGGCAAGTACCAATGCAACTTTTCTAAGTTTGTATGTACTTTCTAGGTAAATCTTAGACACCAATGGCTGATAAAAAGGTGAAGGAAAACATCTTGAGGAAACCTGGACTTTAAAGTCTGAAATCACCAACCCGCATTGAGCAAGCGTGGTGATTATCGCTTAATCCTACTCCGTGTGAGAGGAGGCCTGTGCCCAGCAGTGGGACGATAAAAAAAAAAAGGCTGTAACAACAAAATTCATCATTTGCCTAGCCTTTTTCGAACTATGTTGGGGTCGGCGTCTTACTGGATGCAGTTGACCTACCTATGTGCCACATGAGCGACTGCCTATTTGACCTCCTAATGCAGTTTCCTGGGAAACCCGGTATCCGTTGGTAAGACAGCTTGTCAGACTTCCGACTGCCAAAGATTTTGAAATGACAGACGGGACCCACGTTTCTGAAACATGGAGGAACTCATCATGACATGGACGGTATCCATGGGCCGACTGCGCCAAGCTTCGCTTAACCTTATTATGATTTATGTATCAGTGTGGTTATTTAGCAACAGCTTCTCGCGTATATTCCTTTATTGTTTTTGGTGAGAAATCATCAAATGACCCCTCCCGCTGTGGGTGCAGCGTGAGGGAGTGTCAGACTCTTACTGACTAAACCCCACCATGTTCCTTCTTAAGCCCTTTATGTACCGCGAACAATCCCGCAGCCCCGGCAGGCTTAGGCCCTGATCGAGTAAACTAGGTAGCAACTCAGTAACTACCCAAAGAAATAAATTATTTATCACTGTATTATGAATTTTTATCTGTATTTAGACCTCATTAAGGATAATTTATGTAATCAATATTATAATGTTTGGCAATTATCTAATTAGCGGCAATCTATTTATTTATTCTTATCGAATGTCTAGAAGATATTGAGAGTCATTTCCTTATCTTTTAAAGTTGCATTTGTTTAGATATTCTTATAAATTAATCGACCAAGTGCAAGGCGGATCCACGTATCAAGGATTCCTTTAAGTTATCTACAGAATGGCTAGAAAATCATGTTTGTTTTATGAGCGCCCCCAATAATATATATTTTATTATATTTTTCAGTCACCTCCCAAGCCTTTTCCCAACTATGTTGGGGTCGGCTTCCAGTCTAACCGGATGCAGCTGAGTACCAGTGGTTTACAAGGAGCAACTGCCCTTTCTGACTACCCGTAACGACTGCCAAGGATGTTCAATGACAGCCGGGACCTACAGTTTAACGTGCCATCCGAAACACAGTCATTGGTGTTCAAGATATACTGAGAAAGTATATAAAAAGTTAGAAACGTTGCATTGGTATTTGGAACTCACATACTGGAGAGGCTGGTTCTTTCACTAGGCCACCACGAGCAACCCAAAAATGACCACCTGTCCTTTATTTTTAAAGCTTTTTTCCTATATTTAAATCAACTTATTTTGTCCCACAGATAGACGAATACAAAGCACAAGCCGAGGAGAGCATGCACAATGCCTTCCGTATCGTGAACTTGCCAAACTGGAGCGTCGAGAAGAAGGGCTCGAAAGGAGACGTCGTGGAATCCAAGAAGACTGGACAGTTTGGCAAGGTGTATAGGTTTACTGTGAGTATTAATAACTAGCTTCTGCCAGCGGTTTCACCCGCATCCCGTGAGAACTACTTCCCGTACCGGGATAAAAAGTAGCCTATAGCCTTCCTCGATAAATGGGCTATCTAACACTGAAAGAAATTTTCAAATCGGACCAGTAGTTCCTGAGATTAGCGCGTTCAAACAAACAAACTCTTCAGCTTTATAATATTAGTATAGATAGTAATCTTTTATTCAGATCGTAAGGAATCTGTAGTATAAAAGTCAAACGAATACTACATAGTTTTATACAGCATTTTAGGTTTCTTTAGCTTTTTATTTCAAGATTAGGTTCTGTCAGTGGTTTCACCCGTTTTTTGATGGGACCACTTCCTGCACTCAGACAAAATGTACCTAGCTTACACAGCTTGTATAGCGAATTACAAGTAGTCCTATGTTAATCTCATGTATTACTAGCTTCTGCCAGCGGTTTCACCCGCATCCCGTGGGAACTACTTCCCGTACCGGGATAAAAAAGTAGCCTATAACCTTCCTCGATAAATGAGCTATCTAACACTGAAATAAATTTTCAAATCGGACCAGTAGTTCCTGAGATTGGCGCGTTCAAACAAACAAACAAACAAACTCTTCAGCTTTATAATATTAGTATAGATAAGCTGTATACCTGCCAAGTTTCATAATTAGTAACAATAAATAAAATAGGTACATTTTATCACAATCATCATACATCATCAATATTATCAAGTTGAAAATTTGAGAGTGGCTGAACGTATTTTAATGAAACTAAGCAGTAATATAGCTTAAGTGCGACAAGCTGTTCCCCTCGGGCAAAGCTGGCATATGCTAGTATGTAAATAAATGCATATACTGGCATATGCTAGTATGTTCATTTTAAAACATTTTAATAAATATTTACATACACCTATTAATTAGTATGTACCTATTAATTAATCTATCATGCGTGATCGATACAGTATCAGAATATAATCCAACATTATTTAAATGCGGATTAAATATTACATTATCGTTCAAAAGGTAAATATTAAATAAATTTAAGCCGCTTATATTATTTGGAACAATCTTCGTCTACTGTTGCATCATAATAAATGTCATGTTGCTATGAGACAAAGTCTAAAGTTTTTTTCCTAAATCTTCTCATTTTTTTTGTTTTTTTGCTTACTAGGATAGTTTTTTTTTATATGTATTGTAAATATGTTAATATCTATGCAAATAAAAATAAATAAATACTCTTAATAAAAAAAAAAACTACAGGTCTTAAGACTGATTTAAATACTACCTTCATAATTATCTCTAAAATGGTTGGGCTGATTTTGAAGGAATATTTACTGGCAGATTGCTGATGTAAGAAGGAGTTACTGTTACTGTTACAGCCTTTTTATCGTCCCACTGCTGGGCTGCGGCCTCCTCTCACACGGAGAAGGATTGAGCATTAATCACCACGCTTGCTCAATGCGGGTTGGTGATTTCAGACTATATAGTCCAGGTTTCCTCAAGATGTTTTCCTTCACCTTTTTATCAGCCATTGGTGTCTAAGATTACTTAGAAAGTACATACAAACTTAGAAAAGTTGCATTGGTACTTGCCTGACCTGGAATCGAACCCACACCCTCATACTCGAGAGAAGGAGTAACTTAGGATATTTTCATCCGGGTGCAGGAAGTAGATCCCTTTGGGTACGGGTGAAACGGGAACAGCAGTTATAAATAAGGAATATTAGTATTTATTTATTTTCGGAAAACTTACAGCTAGATGAAACTTTAATAATATTAATAAATGTGACATTTAAAGGCAATTTAAAGGTTTTCAGGACAGTAATAATTATGTATTACGAAGCACAAGAAGCCTAATTGCCAACTTCAAAATTGCAAAGCTATGTGCTAAATATTTTTTCCTTGGCTCAAACAAATAATATTAGTAGCGACCCCGCGGGGCTATATATACCGAGTGCTCCAGGGAGAGTATACCTACTTTCCTCCACCTCCGGCCTGCCGGAGTGAAGCATGACGGGGGATAGGTCTCCCGCCTCTTGGCTTGCCTTCATCGGCCGGTCAGAGTGGAGTCGCTAGAGTAGGGTTAGCAGCCCGCTCGGAGGGTAGGTGCCTCGTGGTAAGTGGCGAGTGGGCCGGTGATGCTGGACCCACAGGGAGCGCGTGATCTGCGTTTAAAGTCCGCCGAGGTATCCTCACCCTTCAGCCGCTCATGTACCTGTTGCCCCCTTGTTGCGATTTAGCGACTGATTCCCGGGGGCCCCCCAGTAAGTAAGGTGGCGAGTCTCCACCTGCCATTTTTAGATGTATTTAATGCATTGTCATGGGCAGGTGCCATAGTTCCCGTAGTTTCCCCATTCCTAGTCCATTAGCATCCCATCACAATAGCCTAAGTAGTTTTCCTCCATAGTTAGCAATAGTTTAGCACAGAACCGGGGATTGTCCTTGGGTACATTTCTATAGTGTATACAGGAATAATCGTCGGTTTTGTGTTGCCATTTCATTAAAGTTGTCTCAAAAGGGCTTCAGCGTGTTGGCTGCGGCCCCACGTTCGGCAAAAATCCGGGACTCTGAAAAAGTCCCGTGGTCGGTTAGAGACATACATTTTTAAAACTACTAATAATATTAATGTTAGTGATTAATCAAGGGTCTCCCGGATTGAAACGAACTCACTAATCTCGGTGGTAGGCATCCAGGTCGTCACGCCATCCCTTCAGAGGAGACCCTTGGACCACTTGGCTAATTTTTATAATATTTCTTTCCAGGGCGTAGTAGAAGCCCCACCACAGTTCTTATACCAGGAGTTTAGAGATAATCTCACTAAACTGCCAGAGTGGAACCCCACCATATTGAAGAGCGAGCTTATAAAGGTAAGTGCACATTGCAGCAATTTTATACATCAACTAGCTTCTGCCAGCGGTTTCACCCGCATCCCGTGGGAACCTCTGCACGAACCCGGATAAAAAGCCTATAGCCTTCCTCGATAAATGGGCTATCTAACACCGAAAGAATTGTTCAAATCGGACCAGTAGTTCCTGAGATTAGCGTGTTCAAACAAACAAACTCTTCAGCTTTATAATATTAGTATAGATTTAGTGCCATATATATCATCTGCATAGCCTTTTTCCAACTATTTTTGGGATGCAGCTGTTTACCAGTTTGCCACATGGAGCGACTGCTCATCTGATCTCCTCAACCCAGTTACACAAGCAGCCTGATACCTTGATAGCCTGATACTCAACAAGACTGGTTGACAGACTTTCTGCCTTCTGACTATCAGTAACGACTGCCAAATATTTGACTTCAAAGTCTCAGTTTCCTCAATCCATGTTTTCTTTCACCTTTATTCAGTCATGGGTGTCCAAGACACATTTGGAAAAACATAATATATAACTTAGAATTGCAATAAAATATTGAGTATTGAGTAGAAAAATGGAATAGAAACCGCATTTTCGTCCTTTAGAGGCGATTGGTTTAACCAATAGCTAGGACCCAGGTCCTACTTACATATGTGCAACTTTCAAATCTTTCTTTTCATTAAAATTTCGACCTTCTGTTTCAGGAAGTAGGTCCCGGCGTAGACCTCTCCTACCAAGTGACCGCCGGAGGAGGGCGAGGTATCATAGCGCCCAGGGACTTCGTGATCCTCCGTCGTACGGCGCCCTTGTCCAAAGAGGGGCAGGTGGTGTCTTCCGACCCTGACAGCTACATCAGTAGTGGCGTCAGCGTCACCGTGCCGGGGTACCCACCTCATAGAGATATGGTCAGGTAAGATTTGGCAAAAAAGTGCAATTTTAGATGTGATTTTTGGTATTCTTCTAGGATCTGCGGTCACTTAGAGTTCTTCTAGATGATTTTAAGAAAGGTTTTTCAAGGAATCTAAAGAGCTAAGATGTGGAATTTATTTTTTGAAAATTTTCTAGGGTAAAAGTGTATTTTTGGAAATTTTGTAAGTGTCTCAAATAGCCATAAGAGATCTTAGGAGCAAAAGGGCTAGTTTAGTAGCATACACTTTGTGGTGGTCATACAAACAGACAGACAGACTTTGTGATCCTCCGTCGTACGGCGCCCTTGTCCAAAAAAGTATAGGTGGTATCTTCCGACCCTGACAGCTACATCAGCAGCGGCGTCAGTGTCACCGTGTCGGGGTACCCGCCACATAGGGATATGGTCAGGTGAGGGTCATAAGACTTCCGTATCAGAGGCCATCAGGTGGATTAGAGAAAATTCAGACAGTAGGGCTTGTTAGGTGATCGAACTGCAGCTCACTCGATAAGAACAAGAAGGCTTCTAAGAATAGTTTGGGATTTTTTAAATATATTTGGTCTCGGTCTTTGAAGTTTCTAGCAAGGTTTACCTAGGTCCTAGGAATTAAAGAAATTACTATGTGAAAGTTTTGAGAAGTTGCTAATATAACAGTTTTTCTATTATATTTATTTTACTGGCCATTCTTAAACTATTGCTAACTAATGGTAACTTTAGCAAATAAAGACCTATTCTATTCTATTCTAGCATGGACAAATCATGGTTAACTTAGGCAGAATAAAAAAATACTTTATTAAAGATTGATCAAACATTATTTCAAAATTAGCGCACCATTCCATAACAGGCACAAATATTAATCAATATTTTTTTATTATTTGCAGAGGTCAAAACAAGGTCGGTTGCTGGTTCCTCAAGCCGCGAACGGTACAGACTTCAGGCGGCAAGATAGAGACGCACACCACCTTCCAATGGCTTATGTGCTGTGATCTTAAAGGTAAGGTCTTTAAGGAATTGCCTAGCCTCTTCCTCTCATGGTTGGCTCCCGGGAGTACTGGGTACGAGTACCAGTGTTTTACATAGAACGACTGCCCATCTGACCTCCTCAACACATTTGTCCGATATCCTCGCTATGACTGGTCTTCAGACTACCCGTAACGACTGCCAAAGAATGAAATGACATCTATACTAATATTATAAAGCTGAAGAGATTGTTTGTTTAAACGCGCTAATCTCAGGAACTACTGGTCCGATTTGATAATTTCTTTCAGTGTTAGATAGCCCATTTATCGAGGGAGGCTATAGGCAACTTTTTATCCCGGTACGGGAAGTAGTTCCCACGGGATGCGGGTGAAACCGCTGGCAGAAGCTAGTGCTTTATGAAACACGGAGGAACTCGTTGTGTCAAGATCGTTACACTTCCACGGTTGCTTAACCTTATGATCGACTAGTTTTCGCCAACGGTTTGCGCCGCTTTCGAAGGGAACTATTTCTCGCACCCCAATAAAAAGTGTACACCATACATAAGTTTCATCAAAATTATTCAGTACTTTTTGCGTGATAGAGAAACAAATATCATACACTAGCTTCTGCCAGCGGTTTCACCCGCATCCCGTGGGAACTACTTCCCGCACCGGGATAAAAAGTAGGCTATAGCCTTCCTCGATAAATGGGCTATCTAACACTGAAAGAATTATCAAATCGGACCAGTAGTTCCTGAGATTAGCGCGTTCAAACAAACAAACTCTTCAGCTTTATAATATTAGTATAGATATCAGAGATAGACTACCTGTGCGGTTGTTACTTAGCTTCAAGCCCCAACAATTTATATAACAACATTTAATTTAATTTTACAGGTAAAATCCCTCAATTTGTGCTCGACGCAGCCTTCGCAACTGTGATGTTGGACTATATAGTACACGTGAGAAAATTCGCAGCCGACGCTAAACAACAGGGCAAATTCTAAACAACCACACACTATGCAATTTGTATTCAGCAACCATTCACTATGGCGGTCTTATAAAATACAGATTACAGAAATCATTCATGCCGCTGGCACTAAGTAGAAACTGCAGTGAATTTAGTGGTTGGTTGACGTAACCATCTACTAAAAAGTTTAGATTCACCAACCATTATCTAAGGTGAAAAAGACATTTCAGAGAAAAAACCACGTGTTCCCAAGTTTTTGAGGTCAAACATGAACGTAAATACAGCAACCAATAGGTAACTATTGTGAACCAAGAACTTTTGAGTATAAACAACTATAACTATAGATATGCTAGCAAAAACAATATGGTTGTTTTACTCTATGGTGCTATGTCAACTTCAATGACAATTGTGAACCACACAACCTTTTACTTTATAGTCACTGTGAGCAACCATTTGCAATAAGATTATTTTGAGCGACTACATAATAAAAAATACTGCTTAAAAAATCTGTAGCTACACTGACAAAAAAATTTCGTGGTTTCTTTAAACCAAAATATTGAATGACGTTGGTTACAAAAACCAGATGACTAGTAACCATTGACTGTAACAACCAAAAACTTCAATAGTATTTGTTTTTAAGCACATTACATTACAAAGTATAATAAGAGCAATTTAATATTTTCTAACGAGACCTAGAATAAGATTCAGTCAACCGTATGCTTCAATTTCAAAAATATTGTAAAAATTCGTTTTTAAAACATGTTTTTATTTAAAAAAAATGGTCTATGATTTTCAACATAAACTACTCCTTCCGTTCTTAGGTTAAAATTATATAGATAGTCCAATGTTTTGTTAATAGCAATATTTTAATGACATTAAAATATCATTTAATTACGAAACTAACAAAAATACAAATCATGCATTTACATTAATAATAAATCCAAAAGTACACAAACAAACTAACTCTGTTTAAACACAGATTATGACGAAATAAGTATTTGATATTCGTGTATGAAAAAAAGCATAAGTTTTCATAAAGGTGCGTTTTTGAATGCCTAATGCCTAATGGTTAATTATTGTTAAGTCGAAACATCTTCCTTACATCCATAACATGACAGTTAAAGAATGAATGAGTGAATGATATCATTCAATCTTGGTATTATTAGCTTAATGCCAGTATAATAATGAAAAAAACATTGTTATTTAAGAATATTTCTAGTAATAATAGCTTTTGTTACATAACAATGTATAAGTATGTATATAAAATCAGAAAAAATGTAATATATGTATGTATAGGTTAACTTGACTGCAATTGGTAACCTCATAATTGTTGTTAGTAATTTATCAAAAATGTCTTCTTTTGAACGAAGCAAAGAACGAATGAATGACAATCAAAAGAGTGAATGATACCCTTAATGAGTGAATGATCTGAGCCTTTTTATACTCGTTTGTATAAATTGTATGCATTTTTATATGAAATAAATAAATTAGGAAAATTAATATATTTGTTTTTATAATACAGGCTGTTTTTACTGGCTTTTTCGAAGCAAGTCCTGTCCTTGTAATTAAATTACACTGTTTATTTTCCAAAAAATCTTTCAGAAGAGATAAGTCTCTTTTCTAAAACATTTTGACCCTATTTTCAATATTAACTAACGATTTTGAATCGCCTCAAAAATAAGCCTGTAGCTACA
Organism: Helicoverpa assulta; assembly: GCA_963856015.1. Lineage (NCBI taxonomy): Eukaryota > Metazoa > Arthropoda > Insecta > Lepidoptera > Noctuidae > Helicoverpa > Helicoverpa assulta. Next base: position 5,822,741 of record CAWLCW010000022.1, read on the forward strand.
TATTAAAAAAAAAACTGCTGTATGCCTTATGCAAACTTATATCATTCATCAAAAAAAATGCAAATCAATCTTGTATACAGGGTGTGTCGTTCACAATCACATTAAATCCTATCGCATATACTTTATGATATTCTGTGGCGAATTGTAAAAAAAATAACCTAATCCATTCAGTGGTTTAGCCACAGGAGTCATTTTTCGTTTTTATAATTTACAACATCATGTGTAAAGCAGAGATAAAGTTGGGAGTATCGAATGTTTTGATCAGTTGACAGCTGTCAGTTTTCAAGGGAGTATTTCAGTTGTTTGTAATGACTGACTTTTATATGGTGTTCTAATTTTCGCACATTTTTATTCTATTTACTTTGTTTGAAAAATGCATTTTTTTATTTTTACGTATTTTTCTTTTTTCTTTGTGTTAATCGAAATATATTAACCAGTATATTAACGCATTTAATTTAATGTGATTATGAACGACACACCCGATATACATAGAGATGGTATTTTTTTTATGAATTTGACAACTTTGATGAGTATGATATGCAACAGAAATGAGCAATTAAAATTGTATGTAAAACTCGTTATTAAAAAAACAGGCTAGTAGGCGCCATATTGAAAATGAAAGACAACTAGCGCCGCGGTGGGTGAATGTTGAACTAATTACATTAAATGGCGGCTTTACAATCAGCTGTTATGTTGAGTGCATATAAATATAGATACCTAAGTTAATGTATCATAGTTCTAAGGGAATAAACGATTTTTGTACTGTATGCTGTTTTTCCATATTTTGCAGCCGTTTCCAAAGATAATCCTTCAGCACTTCAAAATTTCATCAGCTTCTACACGTAGGTATAGAGTTGGAACAAAGTTACATATAACTTAGAAAACTTACATTGCTACTGACCTGACCTAGAATTGAACTTGCACACTCGTATCTCATCTCAATCGGTGTAGGTGGTGCCAAACAGCCGCTAAGGTACTAGGTACCTAAAAGTACTTAGTAGACACCAAAAACAGAAAAAAACATAGCATCTACGTGGTAAGTATAGGCTGGCTGATAAACAAATTACTTGGGCAGCGCAAAAATGGCTTCTTTGAAGCGCCGCCATTAACGTTGGGGGCGATTACCAGCCAAGGTTCGATATAAGTTCATCCGATCATCGTCCTTTTAAGCTTAACATTCGAGCACATATGATACATACCATCTGCACCGCATAGTAGACTAGGCATGACGATAATCCTAACTAATATTATAAATGTGAAAGTAACTCTGTCTGTCTGTCTTTCTGTCCGTCCGTCTGTCTGTCTGTCTGTCTTTTCTTCACGCCTAAACTACTGAACCGATTTGTGTGAAATTTGGTACAGACATAGTATGGATCTTGAAAAAGGATATAGGATAGTTTTTATTACAAAAAATAATAAAATTTAATTCGGACATATAGCGCCATCTATTGGTCAAACCAAAAATCTGCCGGAAGTCACTATTCCACGCGAACGAAGTCGCGGGCAAAAGCTAGTAAGGTATAATTATTAGTTAAAACACAATAATGACAAAAAAATGTATAGGTAACATAATGAAACGTAGAAATAATTAGCAGAAGAAGGTAAGTAGGATCTAAATGCACCTAAGGGCGTGTTAACATATGTAAACTAAATTCAGTTCCTAGGTGATTCGCAATTATTCCAATTCCAGATCTTAGATAACTCCTATTTAGCCCGCCCCTACCATCTTACCACCCCCCTCGTCATTATCATCATAAAAACACCATTGCAGAAAATATAGTGCTATTTTATTTTATTTTATTCAAAAGGAACTCCAACAAAGGATACACGTTACATGCATAATTATAAAAAGTAATTTATAGATTTGTGCTCCTTCAGTTATAGGAGAACACATCATGCATATATCAGCTTTGTTAATTACCTACCTAAGTATTACCGCCCTACAGGATACGTCAGGCAAGCAGGTGGCTTTGTTACGTAGGTAAGTGCTAGGGTTCCCGACTTCTTATACTGTTTTTTCGAAACATCAAACTTTACGCTGTTGAAGAATAAAAAGTATACAAAGTCAGCTCTTTATTCTGTGTTCATAGGTTACAGAGGTGTTAGGTTAGTACCTACATAATGGTCTCTGCACACAGCGGGCGCGGCGCGACGGGACGGGACGGCGACGCGACGCTGAGCAGTTGTAATGTACTAGATATTACGGACGAAATCACACAGAGCCGTCCCGTTCGGCGCGACGCGACGCGACGATCTAGTAGTACATTGTGTCGCGTCGCCGTCCCGTCCCGCCGCGCCGCGCCCGCTGTGTGCAGAGACCATAATATTACATTCAAAAATACTGCTTTTTTTGGTCGGCTGGTATCCAGCCTAAAGTGCGACCAGGCCTTTAAGTATTTAAAAAAAAAACACCAATAGCAAATTGGTGTTTCTTCTGCAAGAATGTCAAAAAATATCATACCTACTTTTTTTGGAAAATACAATTTTTATTATTACCTATAGTAAATATTATTTACATTTAATTAAAAACTATTCTAGAAAAAAAAACCTATCATATACTGTTTTTTTCTTCTCCAACCCTGATACTCATACCTAAATTTTATTCAAGAAAAAAAAAGGTTGGGAACCCTTGTACCTAAGTGGTTAATTGCCAATAATAATAAGTAATTAGTGGTCAAGCGCCTCCTACAATGTCATTAGCAACACGCTATCTGACGTCATTGGTAATTAGATAGTAGTTGTTTCTTGCGGTTTCGTCTGATAGAAGTACCTAATTTGCGTGTGTGAAAATAGGTACCTCCATTTTTATAGTTTACCTAGATAAATGGGCTGGATAATCATACAAATACCTCTTGCAATGACATAAAAATATTTTTAACACGCTTCTATTAGGTCGGTCTGTATGTAATTCTAATTAGGTAGGTATCTATGGAATCAAATGCAACTATGTCCATTTCACGAAACAAGTCCCGCATACATAGCATAGACATAGCAGTATGCGATAGGTCAGTACCTAAATAGTACGAAAATATGTATAGGTAGATATAGTTCCCCAATTTTCCGCGGGACTTCTTTCGTGAAATGGACTTTAGTAATGTAACCATCTTGCATTAGGTCGACCCTAGGTGTTAATTTAACTAAATATCTTCCAAATATCGTAGCGTCATAAAAAATTGGCAGATGGATGTAGTTCTGATGACAATATAATATCTAATATGGTCGAACTAATCAGGGGCCCGATTCTCCTAAGTTAATAATGTCAAAATCGAATAGAAATCGAATCGCAATATGATCGCAATAGCCGTTTTAACCATATCGGGCATTCTGCTACTAATAAAAGACCAATCGTATTCGATTGACATTTGATTGGTGTGCGATTGGTCTGCTATTTTGGTGATTTTGGTCTATACAGTAGTTTGCTCTACAATCATATTGCAATCGTAAATCATTTGCAGACAAAATGATTCATTATTGAATGACAGAAAAGGTTAAAAACGTTTATTTCAAAGAAAAAATAGCGGAATGCCACATACGCTTCAATCGTAATCGAGTCGGGATTGGATCGCAGTCGAACGTGAATCGAATGGCGCTTAAGTAAAATTAGGAGAATCGGGCCCCTGATGATGGAGTCGGAAGATATGAACTGGAACTTCGTGATAGACTATCGTGAAAGCGTGTCTTTCTAGTATTTTCTAAACTATAAGGTAATTGTTTTTTTAAAACTTCCAATGCAACAGTTTTCCTTGTTAGCGTAAATAGGGCTTCATCATCATCATCATCATCTCAGCCATAGGACGTCCACTGCTGAACATAGGCCTCCCCCTTAAATCTCTACAGATACCTGTTGAAGGCGACCTGCATCCAGCGTCTTCCGGCGACCTTTAAATAGGGCTTAGGACTTAGGGAAGTTATTAGGGGCAATTATCGGTTAAAATAATATTTCATCTAGACTTCATTTTTCGACCTGACGTATTAAAAGAAAACGATGTAAAAATAAAGGACTATGCAGTTACGACTATCAAAATGTGGGAGACCAATAATTTCTGTTCGTGTGCAAAAAAAGTTGTTATGTGGGTAAACTGTAAAATTGACTTGGTTTGCATATAAAAAGGAGTTTTGGTTCCAACTGCGCTTAGTTGTGTTTTACGAACGAATGACATCGGCTGTCTATGACGATGCAGTAGGTACTCACACTAGGTACTCAATACTTTTATTGCTTTCCACATGTATTCTTAGGTGATAACACTTACTTATAAATAGTTCACATGGGCACAGAAAAATAAGTGAGTTAGGAGTACAATAAAATTAATAGGATTTTGTTTATGGTTGATTTTATTTATGATCTTCAAGGTCAAAGGTTGTGCATAAGAAAAGTCGAAGCTAATTGCGCGGTTCAAAGAGTGGGTCTTATGGAGAAGAATCGGCAAGGAACTCCATACACACTCGTTTTTAAGTGAGAAAATGAGCTGTTGGTACCTACCTAAGTATTTCCAAGGAAAACGATTTTAACAGCAAAATAAAAATAACAAATTGCTGGTCCAATTTTCTAGTTTTTATTACCTACATCTGTAAATAAATAATAGGTATCGTTAAACTTTAGTTATAGGTAGGTACATATGTATGTAGAATGAATACCTAACCTAAACTATAAACTACTTATAAGTAGGTATACTTAGTGCATAGGAACTTAGATCCTCATAGATCATAGACATATGTATGTAGGTATGTATATCAATACGAATAAAACAAATACGAGTAAGTTGCTGCTTATTTTTGAGGAATTCTCTCGATTCCAGTCGTCATCATCAGTGAACAGCGCGAATTGTTGTCAGACATACCTACTTATTGTGGAATATTTTTTTGTTTTTACACCGATGCGAATGATTGAGAATTCATTTCTCTCAGAGATGAAAATACGCTTCATGAAAATCACTAAACAAAATCAACAATTAAATAATAGCGGTAAGGTATCGTCTTATTTTTAACCGACTTCCCAAAAAGGAGGAAGTTCTTTGAGAGTATTGTAGATAAGTTTCAACATCAGAAACACAAACATTATTAGGTACGAGACACGAAAAAATAGGTCATTATTTCGTTATTAAGGGACAAATACTTAATCATTTCATCAATATGTATAGGTAAGTATAGGTCATTAATATTATTTACTAGCTGTTTGTGTGCGGTTTCACCCGCATTCCGAGAGAACTACTTAATTCCCGTACTGTTGATTGTCAATGCACTTCATCAAGTAGGTACCTATCCAGCCAGGAGACTATAAGTTATATAAATTTTCTTTCGTATTTTTTATTTAAGTATCTGGGCAACTTTTTTTATTTTTTATAAGTACCATATAATAAATCGAATAAAAATACAACGAAAAGTGTTATCGGAATCGGGCCAGCAGTTCACGCGTGATTCGATAACCAGTAACCAAAGTACCTAAGTAGATGGTGATTTTTAAATAAGACTATTTAATTTCATTAATTATCTAGCTTTGTTTGTCGTCAGGTATTGGTCTATATTAATTTCATACATACCTAGGTATTTACCTGGTTTCATATCAACTTCATACATCATCATCATCATCCTCCTGCCCTTATCCCAATTTTATTTGGGGTCGGCGCAGCATGTTTTCTCCTTCCATACTCTTCTATCTGCCGTCATCTCACAAGTAAGTAACATTCTTTCTTACCATATCTACTTTCACACAATCCATCCATCGTTTCTTTGGTCTTCCTCTTCCACTATATCCGTCCACATTCATACTCATCATCTTCCTCACAACATGATTCTCACTCCTCCGCATCACATGCCCATACCATGACAGCCGGTTTCCACGCAGTTTTTCTGATACCGGCGCTGCTTTCAAACTTCCTCTTATACAACGTTATTTTTAGTATATGCGAAACCTGAATATAGTTTGTTCAGAATCAGTAACTGAATCGATTCCAATAGTTTTTACACCAAGTTATATTTTTTTCAAAAACTATTTAAAAAAGTTTAAAGTTGGACAACGCCGCAATTAAGTACAACACAGGTCACGGCAGGTTATATCGAGTATTAGGAAACAGTAAACAACTAGTAGTAAGTGCAAAAAACTCCTCAGCCCCCTGGAAGACCCGGTGACCTTGAATTTTTGCTGACTTTACAAGCTTATAACTTTGTGTTTTTTTATGATACAGTCGTGAAATTTTGTAAATAGATTCTTTACACAAAAATACTAGACAGGTGTATCAAGTTTCGCATTAACAAAAAATAAGGTTGTATACTCATCAACTTCATACATATGCTAACTAAATGAACCTCGTTAACAAACTAAGCCAATTCGAACACAAACCTCCATTTTATACGCAAACCAAGCAGATTTTCCAACATACCCACTACACTTTATATGCACACGAACAGAATTTACTGTTTACCCACAATTTCTACTTGCTTGATACTTATACTTTTCGTACTAAGATTTTTATTTATTTTTTTATTTTGTCTACATTTACTTTTAAGTCTTCACTTGTAAAACCTAGTCTCAATTATGCTACACTAGCTTCTGCCAGCGGTTTCACCCGCATCCCGTGGGAACTACTTCCCGTACCGGGATAAAAAGTAGCCTATAGCCTTCCTCCATAAATGGGCTATCCAACACTGAAAGAAATTTTCAAATCGAACCAGTAGTTCCTGAGATTAGCGCGTTCAAACAAACAAACAAACTCTTCAGCTTTATAATATTAGTATAGACTAGCTTCTGCCAGCGGTTTCACCCGCATCCCGTGGGAACTACTTCCCGTACCGGGATAAAAAGTAGCCTATAGCCTTCCTCGATAAATGGGCTATCTAACACTGGAAGAATTTTTCAAATCGGACCAGTAGTTCCTGAGATTAGCGCGTTCAAACAAACAAACTCTTCAGCTTTATAATATTAGTATAGATTAGTAGGTATAGATAAAGGAAAAAGCGAGATAACCCCAACAGAAGTATTATTAATTACTTACTGGGGTTGTCTCATTTATAAAATTGTTCTGACTCATCATCCTCCGAGCCTTTTCCCAACTATGTTGGGGTCGGTTTCCAGTCTAACCGGATGTACCTGAGTACCAGTGCTTTACAAGGAGCGACTGCCCTATCTGACCCCCTCAACCCAGTTACCCAGGCAACCCAATACCCCTTGGTTAGACTGCTATCTGACTACCAGTAACGACTGCCAGGGATGTTCAATGACAGAAACTGTGTACCTACATAAACTGTTAAATAAATAAATGTCTGAATCTCGCAAAGATTACTGGACCACAAACGTAACGTTTATGAATGTCGTTTTGTAAAAAAAAAACAATAATCATAGATAGGTACTTACTCGCCAAGTAGGAGCATGCGACTAAACCAATTTGAATACAAATTCCCCATTTATACTCAAACCAAGCCGATTTTACAGTATACCCACAACACATGCACACGAACAGAATTTACTTTTTACCCACAATTCTTCAGGTCTCATAAAGTTCGTAAATGCTCTAATATTTAAGTATACTTGTATTTTAATTTTGGCGTAAACAATTTTTCTCTCTCGGTTACGACACAGATTACCACTATAATAGTTACAACGTAGTTACGAGCCGTTTTTCCGCGGTTTCACAAAATATAGCCCGTGTTATTCGGGGACATGGTACTTTCAAATTGAAAGAATTTTTCAAATCTGTTCAGTAGTTTCGGAGGTTTTAGTGTACAAGCAAACAAAAAAATATTTTCTCTTATATTAGTAAGTATAGAAGTAAATGTAGATACTATAGATAAAATATCTTTAGTCAGGTTGAAAAAAACGTGTCTTACTTACTTACTAGCCAACTACGTGCATACCTACTACTGAACTGGGGCCCGATTCTCCTAAGTTAATAATGTCAAAATCGAATTGCAATATGATCGCAATAGCAGTTTTAACCATATCGGGCATTCTGCTACTAATAAAAGACCAATCGTATTCGATTGACATTTGATTGGTGTGCGATTGGTCTGCTATTTTGGTGATTTTGGTCTATACGGTAGTTTGCTGTACAATCATTTTGCAATCGTAAATCATTTGCAGACAAAATGATTCAGTATTGAATGATAGAAAAGGATAAAAACGTTTATTTCAAAGAAAAAATAGCGGAATGCCACATACGCTTCAATCGAAATCGAGTCGGGATTGGATCTCAGTCGAATCGAGTCGAACGTCGATCGATCGTCGCTTAAGTAAATTGAAACTGATTTGAATATACTTAAGTATATCCCCCTTTTTTCGGAAACCAAGCAGATCAAAATCAATATCCTATTTACATAACGTCATCGTCATCAAGCTACTTTTAAAGTAGGTAAGCCTGCACGAACTTTAATGTGGTCAACTAATAAAAAACACGAATAATATTATCTTCGTTAAAATCATACAAACGCACCATACCAACTGAACTCATGAGCCAATCACAACTAAGCAAAATTCAATAAAACGCCACTTTATATGGAAACCAAAGTGATTTTTCAACGTACCGACACATTTTTAACATTTTCTCAAGTTACGACCGCTTCGTCGCTACGGTAAAGTTTGCGAACAATTAACCTCCTATTTATTTATGGAAAACTGCTAAAAATATATTTAAAAACAGTAATTATTCTCCGTAATCATCCAAAATGTCTTCCGAAGGTTCAGATATCGAATTACAATCGGCTTTACCGAAAAAGTCTAACAAGAAAATGCCGCCAAGTCCTTCTGATGGAATATTAAATACAAAACCAGAAAAGAAATTAACCACGAAGATAATGGTTAATCAAGCTTTGTTAGATCTCAAAAGCAGGAAAGGCGTTTCTCTTTACGCAATCAAGAAGTATATACAAGATAAATACAACGTTGACACGGAAAAGTTAAACTTTCATATCAAAAAGTATATAAAATCGGCGGTTGAAGAGGGGAAAATCGTTCAAATGAAAGGAATCGGTGCTTCTGGGTCCTTCAAGCTAGTTCCAGTAAAGGAAAATAAACCAAAACCCAAAAAGATGTTAAAAGAGAAAGAGGAAAAACCAAAAGATCCAGAAAAAAAGAAGAAATCTAAGGTAATGTCTAAGTCTAAGGACGCTACAGAAAAAGTTATTAAAAAGAAACCTGTCAAGCCTAAAGAAAGTAAAGAGAAATCTACAAAGACTGCCAAACCATTGAAAAAGATGGAAAAAGATAAAGAAAAGAAGACTGTCAAAGGAAAGAAAAATGGCGAAGAAAAAGTAAAAAAAGTTAGAATTGCTAAAGGCATGCAAACTCCGTCGAAGAAAAAAAGTATGATGCGACGAAAAAGTATTGGATCTATCATTAAACCGCCAAAAATGAAGCCCAGTAAAAGCGCGAAAGCTTAAATAACGATTTTTAGTGTTATTCTTAATTTCTGTTTTATACATTCTAATAATTGTTAAATAATAATAATTTGTAGGTATAATAAATGATTTTGGTTTTTATTTGCGCTCTTTTATTTGTTAATCCATTTAAGGGCTGCTACCCAGTGGGTAAAACCCTATTATAACCAAGACTTCACTGTCCATCTGTCTATCTGTCCGTCTGTCACCAGGCTGTATCTCATGAACACTGTTCTAGGTATGTGTTGTGCTATTTGTTTCTGTTGCCACTATAGAATAGAATCAATATTTTAAGGTAGGTACCTACTCCCGTACAACAAAATTTATATTTGTACGGAACCCCGCCGTATAAAGAGACAACAAAGACAGCCCCAAAACACCAATAATTCACCATTCAGGTGGTTTTAGTTACCTTAGATTCCATTACATGGTATACAGGTGGACCTGATAAAAACGTGTTAAAAATCATACAAACACAACTTACTGAACTCATTAACAGATCATAACTAAACGAAATTCAATAGAGCTCCACTTTTATATGCAAACGAATAGGAATTTTCGTTCTACCGACATTTTTTTTACATTTTGAATATAACAAAATTTAGGGTAATATGTAGAAGATAGAATTGCTTATTTTCGAGTTATATTTTTGTTTTTAAACTCAAATACTGCACTACTTTGCCAAGTTCATATGCTATGTTTTGTACTAAGTCGAAGGTTTTTTTTTTTAAACTAGCTTCCACCAGCGGTTTTGTGTACTTCGCGTATCGAGATAAAAAATATCCTATACTCGCTTCTGCCAGCGGCTTCACCCGCATCCCGTGGGAACTACTTTCCGTACCGGAATAAAAAGTAGCCTATAGCCTTCCTTGATAAATGGGCTATCTAACACTGAAAGAAATTTTCAAATCGGACCAGTAGTTCCTGAGATTAGCGCGTTCAAACAAACAAACAATCAAACAAACAAACAAACAAACTCTTTAGCTTTATAATATTAGTATAGATCTACAATCCTTCCTCGATAATATTCCTTTCGCCTACTGTAAAACATATCTTACAGCCTTCCTCGATATAAACAGACTACTTAAATACATAAAACCATAAAACTGAAAGATGAAAAGCGCTTTCAAGAAATTAACAAACCAACTTTTCACTGACAGGTTGGTTTAATTGTTAATTTCTGAAAAGTTTTCAACTTTACTTGTAATAGGTAATATTATCCTGCCATTTTTACATGTATTTAATACATTGTCATCGGCAGGTGCCATAGTTCCCATAGTTATCCCTATTCACAGTTTATTAGCATCCCATCGAAATAGCCTCAGTAGTTTTATTCCATATTTAGCAATAGTTTAGCACAGAACCGGGGATTGTCCTTGGGTACGTTTCTATATTGTATACAGGGATAATCGTCGGTTTTGTGTCGCCATTTCATTAAAGTTGTCTCAAAAGGGCTTCAGCGTGTTGACTTCGGCCCCTCGTTCGCCTTCCAAAAATCCGGGGCTCTGTAGTCCCGTGGTCGGGTAGAGACATACAAAAATTAATAAGAATAGACGTAGATAGACCTAGTGTTACAGGTTCTTATGAAATGTACTCTCGTCCTCAAAAATTACGGGTCCCAAAGTTAACCAAAAGCTAGCTAGCCCTTCGTATTTATTTAATGTACTGAAGTTTTTTTTATTTTTTACTAGCTTCTGCCAGCGGTTTCACCCGCATCCCGTGGGAACTACTTCCCGTACCGGGATAAAAAGTAGCCTATAGCCTTCCTCGATAAATGGGCTATCTAACACTGAAAGAATTTTTCAAATCGGACCAGTAGTTCCTGAGATTAGCGCGTTCAAACAAACAAACTCTTCAGCTTTATAATATTAGTAAGTATAGATTTATTTATTTTATCAGGAAGTGATTTCGTATCCTGGTAAGGAGACTGTAGTCCTTCCTTGCTAAGTTTGTCTATTTGTCACGTAGTAGGGGGTAAACTACTCAACTTATTTAGATAAATATTAATTTACCATTAGAAAACTAAGTTCATCTCATCCTCCGAGCCTTTTTCCCAACCATGTTGGGGTCGGCTTCCAGTCTAACCGGATTCAGCTGAGTACCAGTGCTTTACAAGAAGCGACTGCCTGTCTGAACTCCTCCACCCAGTTACCCGGGCAACCCAATACCCCTTGGTAAGACTGATGTCAGACTTACTGGCTTCTGACTACCCGTAACGACTGTCAAGGATGTTCAATGACTAAGAAAACTAAGTTATTTGCTATTATTTATCCTGGAACGAGAAGTTCCCTCAACACTCGTGTGCTTGTACTTATGTACCATATAAGTAGGCTCCGAAACTACTGAAACAATTTGAAAAATTATTTCCCTGTTGAAAAGCTATTCTCTTCCCGAGTAACATACCTAGGCTATATTTTATCCCGGTACGGAGAGAAGTTCCAACAAGACATGGGTGAAAAAGCGGAAAAAACATAATTAGTAACATACATACAGGGGCCCGATTCTCCTAAGTTAATAATGTCAAAATTGAATAGAAATCGAATCGCAATATGATCGCAATAGCAGTTTTAACCATATCGGGCATGCTGCTACTAATATAAGACCAATCGTATTCCAACGACATTCGATTGGTTTGCGATTGGTCTGCTATTTTGGTGATTTTGGTCTATACGGTAGTTTCCTCTACAATCATATTGCAATCGTAAATCATTTGCAGACAAAATTATTCATTATTGAATGACAGAGAGGAGGCCTGTGCCCAGCAGTGGGACGATAAAAAGGCTGTAACAGAACAGAACAGAACAGAACAGAACAGAATGACAGAAAAGGATAAAAACGTTTATTTAAAAAAAAAAAAATGGAATGCCACATACGCTTCAATCGTAATCGAGTCGGGATTGGATCGCAGTCGAATGTGAATCGTATGTCGCTTAAGTAAAATTAGGAGAATCGGGCCCCAGGTCGACCTAAAAACGTGTTAAAAATCATACAAACACAGCTTACTGAACTCATTAACCGATCATAACTAAATGAAATTCAATAGAGCTCCTCTTTTATATTCAAACCAATTAGAGTTTTCGTTCTACCGACATTTTATTTTACATTTTTAATAAATTACAAAATGTAGGGTGATATTCAGAATCGAGTGCTTAGCTACCATTGGTGAATTATTTTTTGTTTTACTCAAATCCTACACTACTTTGACCAAGGTCATATGCTACACTGTTTTGTAAAAAGGTTTTTATCGAGGGTTTTTATTTTGAGCTAGCTTTCACCAGCAGTTTCTATTACTTCGCGTATCGAGATAAAATATATCATTAAGAAAACAAACAAATATTATTAAAATTGCGAATATTAAAGGAAAATTAACGTAGGTTCACCATCATCAGCCTTTTCTATAGTCGTGGCGGCCTAGTGGGTAAAGAACCAACCTCTCGAGTATGAGGGTGTGGGTTCGATTGCAGGTCAGGCAAGTACCAATGCAACTTTTCTAAGTTTGTATGTACTTTCTAGGTAAAACTTAGACACCAATGGCTGATAAAAAGGTGAAGGAAAACATCTTGAGGAAACCTGGACTATAAAGGCTGAAATCACCAACCCGCATTGAGCAAGCGTGGTGATTAACGCTTAATCCTTCTCCGTGTAAGAGGAGGCCTGTGCCCAGCAGTGGGACGATAAAAAGGCTGTAACAGTAACAGTAACAGCCTTTTCTATCATCTCACTGTTGGGCACAAGCACCGATCCAAACAGGAGCGCGATTCTACTAATTTTACTTAAGCGACATACGATTCATATCCGACTGAGATCCAATCACGACTCAATTACGATTGAAGCGTAGGTAGGTATGTGGCATTCATTCCGCAATTTTTTCTTCGTTTTCTTTATCCGTTTCTGTGATTCAATAATGAATCATAGTGTCTGCAAATTATTTACGATTACAATATCTATGATTGTAGAGCAAACTACTTAGGTACTGTAGATGTGGCCCAAATGGCAGACCAATCGCAAACCATGGTCTTATGTTAGTAGCAGAATGCCCGCTAAGGTTAAAACTGCTATTGAGATTCTATTACTATTCAATTTTGACATTATTAACTTAGGAGAATCAGGCCCCAGATGGAATAATCGTTAATCACCAGGCTTGCACAAGGCGGGTTGGCGATTTCAGTATTTAAAATCCAGGTTTCCTCAAGATGACACCAGCCACCGTGGCATCTGGAGACGACTGGTGAAAAGAGGTAATGCGCTGGGGAAGAAAATCCCCCACAAATGTTGAAAGCTAAAAAAATATCATTTGAAGGACAAAAAAATAATTATATTTATAATAATAATTTATATTTATTGCATTTATATTTCTCACAAGTTGATTATTTTTTGTTACAATCAACCACGATAAAAATGCTTATTTATATAGATAGAATAAGTAGGTAGGGCGTGGCGAATGAAAAAAAAGTTATTAGTTTTAGATAGGTAACCCTAAAATAATGAACAAGTACCTATGTTTTCTTTTCTCTCACAAATAAATAAAAACAAATATGCAACAAGATTGTATTTTGTGTTATGTAACTTTAAAGTAAAATTTTAACAAAACGAGACGTCACGGGCCCCCAGCCTCAATCTTGCGTTATATTTTAGTAAATATTTAATGTTTGTTAAAATAAAAAAATTCGCGCCCAATATTTTCTGCCAATCTAAAATGCTCACAAATTAGAATCACTATTTTTAACACTGTCATTATTCAACAGTCATTATTTAAAAACATCGCTACTTTTCCCGCCATTTATTATTAAAAAAAAAACATCGTGTAATTTGTACTTTTTTTCGCAACAATTTATCTTTAAATAGAGGGGCCATTAAAGTATTTATGGGCGTTGACGTTTGAAAGGTCAAGTCAGAGCGGCTAATAAAAGGGGAGATAGGGTCAAAATGGATACTCGTTTTGAATAATAAGTAGTTTTTTTTGTTGATGTGTAAATTGATGTTAGTATTTGTTTGTGATCTGATATAGGTTGATGATGATTAAGTTTTTGCTGTTTTTACTTGTTTATTTTGAATTTTTTGGTGATATTTATAAATTGAGTAAATTGATTAGTAATTTTCTTAATTTTATTGTAGTAAGTAATAACTTTAAATAGTTTTGAAACTGTTTCAGAATTAGCTAGAACAACTTAGATTAATTGGCAATACTTGACAAAATTTTGATTTTGACAAAATTGACAAAACCGAAATACATAAGTACTTATTGCTTATAAAAAAGGCAAGAGCAATTTTTTTTAGTTATAAACAATTTATTATAAATATTGAAAAAAATTTTTTTTTAGTTAATTATATCTACAATGCAAATATATTATTATCTCACCTACACTTAAATATGTAGGAAATTAAATAAATGTTTTAAATAAAAAACAAAAAAATCTTCAAGTCTTGCCTAAACACGAAAACTTTGCAATTGAGAAAATTTAAACGTATCAAAAAAACTGGGACTCATTTGTGGTAAAAAAATGAAACTGCAATTATTGATTGAACCATGACTCTCCAAGCTTGCTTTGAAAACGACTCTGTACGAAAAAAATACAAGAAAAAAAAACATTGAACCTCAAAATTAAATAGAAGGCTAAGCCATCTTCGATTTCAAAATATAATTTTGGCAACCCCATTTAAATTACAAATAAGAATCCATATTTCTGTGCAAACGTTGATCATAACTTCCCGTCGGAAAGCATCAACGGTTAGAATCTTAATAAAAACATTAAAATAACAACAATATAAAAGACGTAGCTGCCACAATTGAATATATATTTAAACAATATAATGCTGGCGTATTATAAATAAAACTATAACAATGTAATGTGAGCTATAAGCTGACAAATAGGCCCAAATCGTGTGAATAATTCATTTTATCGGCCATTCTACTTGAATGACATCACTGCATAGCTACACCAAACTTACAACAGGATTATCAACCTTACTCACTTAAAATAAAGCTGATTATAAATCGATTAGTTAACAAAAATAATTTCTTAAGTCGACTCTACGTTTAAATCTGAAAAAAATGCATCAGACATCTCACTCTAACATACTCCTAATCCACGTGCGTGTGAAAGAGACGTGCGTACATGTTCAGCTTCAGCGTCTCGTAGAGAGGATATTGGGGTCATGGAACGTGTTTGAATTTCGAAACACGTTCCATCCAATGCGGTGCGTTGTTGTTCTCTGTTTTATCATTGGTTGTGCGACCCTCGTACCAAAATGTCGTCGGTTTTGTAAAATCGATACGGTTTTGTACGAGACGTATCGTTTATCTGTCGTTCTCTGGTGACGATACGAGTTTCGTGGTAGTCATGCTATACACTCTGCCTGTATCTTTTATGTTATTCGTGCAGCCATTTCGTTTCGAAAGATGTCCGGAGTGACTTTAATCGTGACGTTTTGATACGTTTTCTATAGTTTTTTGACGTTTAAGAAGACATCATTGCTGTGGGTCTGTGAAGGTAAGTTGTTTGCACCGTATTTCATATAGATATTGATGTAAAATAGTATTTCAGTAGAGATTTTGAGGGAAAACGTCAAAAATTCCATTTTTAGTACCAGAACTGTGTTGTAACACTGAAATAACTTCGAATTCCGAGCGTGACGTCACAGCCATTTGAAATTGGAACTCGATTACGGGTTCCGTTAACTTTTTAATCGATTTGGTTTTAGTAAATTGTGTTTTTTTGTAAAAAAAAATGTTTTTGTGAATGGTAAAATGGATTTTGAGGTTTTGTTATTGTATGTTTACATATATTTTAGTGTAGATATAGTGGCTAACATATAATTTGAGTATGTAAGATGGCTTCAAATGACAATTTGCGCTGACATATTGACAACATAGTTTCTTATTACTTCACAGTAAAGACTAAAATGCTGGTACTGCATATTTTGATTGGATTTTGTGTGGTGTCTCTTTCTGGCTTTGTTTGTTGTTATGTTGGCGTCTCTTTCTAGTTGATGCGACTTATTTATAGAGAACTCGCCGTGTACGGTGTTCCCCTGTGGCGCCCTACATTTATGCTAGTGTTGTAATTTTATCGTCGCATTTTTATCGTCGTTATTTATGACTATCGATAACTTTGTTATTTTTATATAGAGTGCGATATTATTTTATTCGTTTGTGATTCTGCTGTGCATTATTTCAATTCTCGGTTTTACAAATATGATTGTGGTTAATAAGTTAAATTGGCGATTTTGTTTATTAGTTTTTCCTTGGTGAATAAAGACGACCCACTGACCAATATTTTATCCTATTACAATGGATAACTAGATATGACAAAATTATAATTCCTGCTTCATCATGGATTATCTGCTAGCTTTTTGAGGCAATATTTTATTGAGCACTAAATAATTATGAAAAGACGAATACATTTAGTTTCTTAAAGTTAAGTAAAAAGCTATAGTTTCATATTTTGACTGGGCCTACGAGCTGAGTTCGTAAGAAAAATAAACCACCCTCACTCTTCCCCTGGGTATAAAACTCGATTGTTCAGGAAATATCATCAGTATCCATCTAAGTAACTGCCTCGTTGTTCTAGCTGTGGCAAGCGCGGCTGTAAATAGGTACACCTGTGTCCTATTTACAGCCGTGTATAATATGTTCTGCGCAGCTGGCTGATCTCCTTATATGAGTACAGCCGCCATGGCCGATAATCGGAGGAGGACATCATTCATCTAAGTTCTTCTTCTTGAGTTTGGCCCCTTATTCTGAAGACATTCAGTCAGCATTAGAGTTAAATCTGGAGCAGATCATTTGCCTCCATTACAGTATACTTATCTTAGACGCCATTGACTGTGTTTCGGATGGCACGTTAAACTGTAGGTCCCGACTGTCATTGAACATCCTTGGCTGTCGTTACGGGTAGTCAGAAGCCAGTAAGTCTGACACCAGTCTAACCAAGGGGTATCGGGTTGCCCGGGTAACTGGGTTGAGGAGGTCAGGTAGGCAGTCGCTTCTTGTAAAGCACTGGTACTCAGCTGAATCCGGTTAGACTGGAAGCCGACCCCAACATGGTTGGGAAGAAGGCTCGGAGGATGATCATTTGCCTCCATTTGCTGTCCAGCATATCATATACATTATACAGTCCTATGGAATTTAGGTGTATTAGGAAACTTCCACTTGATAGATAAGCGCATCTTGTTACTTAGTGATCTTGCAATATTTAGTCTTCTAGATTGATATAAAGGCTGTCTATCATGTAAAAACTATATTTATGTCTGAGTCATAGTAACGCTTAATAAGGTTTTTATACTATCTTTTTCATTGTTATAACTTCTTTATCCGTGGTAGCAAAAGCAAAAACTTGCAAAAGCCTTCTAATTGTGTCCGTGGCAGTAGGATCCACTTCTATAAAAATAACAATATTTCTCACACAGAAACTGTACAATTACATAAGTACCTAAAATATAATATTCTCTAACCTCAGAAACCCTTTCTCACTAAACATCTACACAAAAATCTCAAAATCGATAGTCGATAAAAATATCGCACAAAATAATAATAATAATTACGTCTATCGACTCTCACCACATCACTATCTAAGATAAAAAAAATAAAATGTCTGCCGCCATCCGCTGCGCAGGGATTATTATTACAAACCACCCTTATATACATAATAAACCTTATTTACTAAGTACTAAAGTCCATATTCTATTGGTGGCACATGAATACCTTTGTCGTCGAAGGGATATTGGTACGACAAGGGAATTACGACTCTGTTTCTAAGTTATAAGGTTGAAAATAGTAAGAAAATGTTAATAATAAAAGCAAATAGTGGCGATCCATTGAAATATCTTCGTTTGATTTACGAGGGGCTAAAGATGGTGGCGTAAGAAAGCTTATTTTGATGTTTTTATCCACGTTGGGGTCTGTTTGTGTGTGCCTTTCTCCGAAATAGCTGGACTGGGATCGCCAAGTCGTTAACTGCTCTATTGTGTGATTATCACTTTGTCTTAATATATTTTTTTGTATTTTTGTTGCTAATACATATTACAATATGATAAAGCGATTTGTTATTTATGGAAGTAAAACAAGTGAACCGTTTGTGACGAAATTTGATATTATGAGTTTAGTGGTAGGTACCCTGGAGACAAATGAGCCTTTTTATCCGGGTGCAGGAAGTTGTATCGGAACACGGGCAATACCATGAGAAACAACTAACTTATTATGTCTCCGTTATTAAAACAATGACACTTGTTTTGAGATACTTAGAGCTATTTTATGTTTCTAATACCTTATCAGTCTTGCGGTCGTAAGCACGGCTGCCGGACGTGACGTTCTAGGTTCGATTCCCGGGACGGACTGTGTTATCAGATGTTGTTTGATAGATCCTAGTAACTGACAAATTGACTGTTCTAGGAAGTTACGTTAAGTATGGGTTGTTTCAGCAAAGGATATGGAAATAAGTTATTTTTTGGGATGCAGTTATACGAAATACTTAGGCTTAAAAAATATTCTATTGAAAACATAAAATATCTAAAAATAAGTCTCTTTTACTTACTTTTCTTTGCAGTATATGAACACTAATTCATGTTTAAATAAATAATCATAAATACAAAAGTACTTGCTATGTACTTAGTTAAAACAATATCGACAAAAAATATATTAACATACATCACTACACTAAAAATAACACGTGACATTTTTTCAAAAATCTTTAAGTTACAGCAATTCCGATTAAAAAGAGATCATGATACGTTTAAAAAAAAGAAATAAGCACCCTTACTTAAAATTTTGCCTTCGGGCTAGTTTCGGCTTCAAATCACGACGATCCAATTTTTTTTACATCGATAAAAAAATATCATCCCTTAGCACCTGCCCTTTATATTTTGAACAACAAAATAATGTATCAGGGGTATTTCATTTCGAGGGAGCTCATGAGTCAAATATGAGCATATGAGTCAAATATTGATGATGTAATGTCGTGCTTACAGCGGCCCATGTTTGGATGGGTGGCCCTGCGTTACATGTTAAACACGTTCCTTCAAAATAAACTGGCTAAGTAGAGTTTTTATATGTTCGTTTCGATTTTACGACGATATGGTTGAATCGATGAATTTGGTATCTAGATAGGCGGGACATAGAAAACAGTTAGGAATAGGCCTGTTTTTTCTACAATCCGTGTGCTCGAAACAATCTCAATAAGACACTCATAAAATTACGAAAAATTAGAAGTTTCGTAAAAAAAACTGTGTCCTGTACTGACCTCATAAGATATAAAAATTTAAGCTACTAAGTACTTAAGTACATGATATTTTTTACACAGTTTGCAAAAGGCAAAATACTCTAAAACTTTGATATTGTCTGTCAAAAACTAACATAGGTACTTATTTATCCTCTTTGCAAAGCAAGTATTCTCGGGGGACCAAAAATCACCATGGTTCAAAACGCATAATGCAATATCAGTAATTACAGATAATAGAAGGGTTCGCTCTATTCTAAAACTGTCCGGAAACCGTATGGTTACATTTTGCACGCGATATTTTAAAATACTTAATTGATAGTTCGATTTTATTGATTTTTACATATTTTCTTTAAATATCGAAAGTATGATGGTGTTGTAAAAAATAAGAAAAAAATATCGAAAGTTCAGAAAATCTATTTTTATAAAACGATGTTATAAAAAGCTGGTGTCAATTTCCCCACTCTCCCCTATCGTATTTAATCGAAAAGCCTGTTTTATTACTTTTATATAAAATATTAACTTACTTTACTTAAAATAATAATTATTTAATTACTTACCTACCTAATTACTAATTCTAAAAATACGACTACCTATACAATTATGTATAAATATTTTTTATGACACTTCAATTTTACAAGCCGTCTCGCACAAAAAACTATTTTGCAATTGTTTTCGCTAAGGTAATCTACCTGGGTCATTTTGTTTGTTTGCCACATTTTCTATTAGTGAACTGTGTTTAGTAGGTACCTATACAGTGAAAAAACCAGACCACAGCGTAAATTTCATAAATGCGAAAGTAATGTCTGTCCGTCTGTCGCGCTTTCAAGCTTAATCTACTTACTAGACCTATTTACTTAAACTGAATTTAGTACACAAATAGCCACTTTTTACCCGAATGCAAGAAGACGCGGGTGGAACCATGCAGAATAGCTAGTTTGATTCGGTGCACAACAGTGCACGACTATCAATAAAGGATTTTAGTTTTGGAAAAAAAAAAACCACGCACGTGCTAGTCGGACTCGCACACGATACACGAAGGGTTCCGTACGGACAGCGAAGTCTTAGTAATAGGGTTCCGTTTGTCCCTTTGAGTACGGAACCCTAAAAGCAAACTTCCCGTCGTAGAAAAAGGTTGGCATTTTAATTTACCGCGAAGTGACTTTCTTAAGATTTCTGTCAAAAGTTTACGACAATGATTTAGAACAACTTTCATAGACCATTTTTATTGTTTTTGCATCTTTATAAACCAAAGACAGTGCGAAGTACATAGACAAGGACAGACAAGGTTACCTGGAATAAGTTGATCGTTGGTTTGCAAAATACACAACATTTTTGCAACGCATTTTTTTTTAAAGATACCTATTTCAAAATAATGAAAAAAATCATTAGAACTTATTATTAGTAAGTAACATACTAGGTATTCGTCAATAGTAATAAGTACGATTTTCCTATAACACTGTTACCACTGACCTGAAGTTGACTGTACTTATGTTCGGAAATTAGTAGCGAGATGACATCAAGTTTGGCGTGTACTTTGTGAAGAAAACCGTTGATGACATTTTGACCACTGCTTAGTGCTTTTTATATATTTCCTTATTTATTAATATACCTACTTATTTTAGATGAAGATACAAAAATACATACGCATAGGTACTTTACACATGTATTTTATATAGATAAATTAATAAACATTTATTAAATGTATTTTTACAATTTATTTGTACCTAACTAACATTTTGATTTATTTATCCTGAAACCCATGTAATATAGGGAAAACCATTAATTAACAATCTACCTAGATATTCCAAGCTGTGCAAGCGATTCCAAGAAAAATACTGCACGTGAATCATAATCATAACTATGTGTATTCAAATTTCAGTCAGTTTTACCATTCTTATTTCTATCCTGTTCCCAATTTTATTTGTGATCGGCGCAAAATGTTTTTCGGTTCCATTGCTCTGTCACTAGTCATCCTACTGGCACTCACTCCCTTCTTATTCATGTCACATCTACCTCTATACTAATATTATAAAGCTGAAGAGTTTGTTTGTTTGTTTGTTTGAACGCGCGAATCTCAGGAACTACTGGTCCGATTTAAAAATTTCTTTCAGTGTTAGATAGCCCATTTATCGAGGAAGGCTATAGGCTTTTTATCCCGGTACGGGTAGTAGTTCCCACGGGATGCGGGTGAAACCGCAGGCATAAGCTAGTATCAGATAATCTAACAGTCACTCGTTCGGTCTTCTTCTCCTTCTTCATTCATCCACATTCTATTCTGATTGTGACTATTTCTATAGAATTACTACAGTTATCGGCACGGATATCGAGCCATGACCTTCACCTGCGCAGAAGCGATTTACTGCCTTATTGCCTTATGCGTACGGGTGCGCAAAGCGATCCCCACTCTTCCGCCGAGAGCCCAATATCCGTGCCGGTATCTGTACTATAAGTAACCAATGATATTCAAAAAATACAACACATGTTTTTTTTTATGTTGATAGATGCAGCAACCACTCAATCAGCCGGAATCCATAGGGTAAGTTACCATAAACGATGTCTTCAATTTTTGTATTTTAGACCTGGGTAACCGGGTTGAGGAGGTCAGCTAGGAAGTCTCTCCATATGGCAGACTGGTACTCAGCTGCATCCGGTTAAAATGGAAGCCGACCCCATCATTGGGAAAGGGCTAGGTACACCAAACCAGTCTTCCAATCCTGAATTGTCCGATACTTTATCATTCTACTTTGCTACCCTGACCAGTTCGCAGATCTTAGCTCTTCTTCCTAGATCTTTAAGAAGTTTCCACAGAAGGTATCATGATATTTCTGTCTGCAGGGGTCAGCAAGGAGTTCAGCAGCAGATGGTACTCTGTCCAGTCAGATTTGTCTACGAGACCCAAGTGCTGGTGCAGCCTGGTGAGTGGCTGAGCAATGTGGCTCTGATTCTTAGATTGCTATTTTATTTTGAACTTTGATGACAAAGGGATAAGGTACAATTTAAACTGCAGTTTGTTCCTAGTATGTAGTCATGCCACCAGCAGTGGTGGATGGGGCTAAATGGCAGAATTTAGGCTATTAATCTAGCATTGTTTTATTTATTAGATACATGTAAAGAGATGAATGTAAATGTACAGTAAGTGATAGTCCTAAATCTGTTCCAGGAGACCAGATCCAGCCAAACCAGACATTCTTCATAAACCCTCAAAATCCACCACCATGGATGCAGAACAGGCCTGCCCCCAACCCTGTGGTGTACGTTCAACAGCTGCCCAACAACATGGTGCAGCCAGTCCAACAACAGATAGACCCAAACCAAATGTTCCTGCAACAGAACTTCGCCAACTTCCAACTCCAACAACACATGTTGGCGCAAAACCACCAAGAGATGAGGCCAGCCATGCAATTGGCCAACATTGTGCCAAACATGGTGCAAAACGTGCAACAGAATATACAAACCAATGATAGGAACATAAATCAGAATCCTAATACAGGACAGATGCAGACGAATGCGCAGAATATGATGCAGAATCAAATGAATGTAGCTAGACAAGTCCAAAATACTAACAACCAGACTGTTGAAGTACAAAGACAGATGTTCATGAATGTCAGGCCACAAATGGGACAACAGATGAACATAACTAGGCCTGTAATGTCCTTAAATCAGATACAGAACATGCAAGCAATGGCCAACATGCAGAACATACAAATACAGCAAGCGAATGCTGGTCAGCAGTTCGTGCAGAACATTGGACCACGACTCCCTCAAAACGTGAACGCTGTGCGACCTCAGATGATGGGAAACAATGTGATAAACGTACAAAATGTTATGAAACAACCTCCTCAGCAAAACATTCAGAATGTGAACGTGCAAAAGCCTCCTCAAGAACCTAATAAAGTGATCAACAGTACCGTCGCATCTCCCGTGCCAAATGTTAGGAACTTCGCCCAAAATTACAACTGCAGGCCAATACAGCCTAGACGTCGAGTAGAAAATAACGCTAATGTACCAAAAATGTTACCACAAAACGTTCCTATACAACCACAACATATACCAGTCCAAACTCCTCCAACACAATATAACCAGGAGAAAGTGAATAGCCATCAAATTGTTTCAAATATAGCAGCGAACACAACCTATTTAAATAACCCTAGTATAAGTCGGAAACGAAAGAGTGAATCGCCTGATGAAATCCAAAACAAGATAGCTGTGCCGCCAGCGTCGAAGCCAATTTACAAGAATCTTCAACAGGGTATAATAATCACTAAGATATGCAATGAAATGGGTACAAATACAAGTCCGGTACATAAACCCAGTGTAAATGTAGCTAGTCCATCTATGCCAATTATTCCTACTACATCAATGGCTATAGTAGAAAGCAAAGATCAGAAGGATGTTCATGTGACAACTAATGTAACGGAATCAAGAACTGTGATAACTCCTGTGATGGCACCTAGTGAAAGTGATAAATTAATTAGAAACACTGTGTTCACACAAGCTCGAGGCAGAGTATTACAGGATAAAATTAGTGATTCAATACCACCCCAAGTTTTAGAAGTAAAACCACCTGAAAGTGTTCAAATACCGACTGAAAATATAGTAAAACAGCCAGAAAAGATAGTCAGTGCTGAGGTAAAGACTGTTAAAGATATTGTAATGACTGAAACACCGACTGAAAAAGCTACAATTGCTCCTGTGCAGACTGAAAAAGCACCAATAGCTGTGGCACAACCAGCACCGCCTAAAATAGAAGTAGAAAAAGAAATAAAAACACAGGAAAAGCAACCAGAAGTCAAAGAGAATAAGGTTCAAATTCAGCAAGTGAAAACTGAAATCAAAATAGAAGTGACTCAAGAAGAAAAAATGGAAGTTGTAGAACAAAAAGCTGAGGTTAAAGATGAAAAGGTAGAAGCCACTGAGAAAGTTATAACGAGACAAGATATATTAACTCATGTGGTCGACGGATATGTTATTCAAGAATCTAATTTTGCATTCCCTGTAAGTATAACAACTTTATCACAAAATAATTATTAATTAGATTTCTAATACTTTTTAGTCATTGTCCTTCTAACTTGGAATTAACTTCGATACTAAGTAAATCCTATCTTTAATATAGGATTACTATTATTAGATATCTCCATATTTATCTATGTTCTGCCAATCACAACAACATCAGCCTAGGATTTCTCTCCTGTTTGAGGTGTTTAGATGTCATCATTTTCGATTGGTTTTAATTATTGATATTAACAGTAAACTTTTCCAAATGGCAGTCGCACGGATAAGGTTAAGCAAGCCTTGGCGAGGTGGATCCGTGGATGTAGCACGTTAAAATAATGGGTCCCGGCTTTCATTTGAACCTCTATGGCAGACTTGAATCCAACCCCAACCTTGTTGGACAAGGCTAAGCAGAAGCTAATGTTCTGTCCAAGTCAGGTAATAAATGTTAAACTATGTACAATTTATTACAGATCCGAAAACCCCTAATAGAAAAAACGCTACAAGCAAATTCAAAACCAGAAACGGAAGCCCCAGACGCTCTGAAAGAATGTATGAAAGAAGAAATGAAGAATACAGGCGTAGATGTACAATTACTGCCTTTCCACTACTTACTTCTCCATTGTGAGAAGAAGAAGGAAGAGGAAGAAGAAAAAGAAGATAGCAAGAAGAAGAATCCGTTCAGTGATTTGGTTCATAGTACTGTTAAATCTTGGACGGTAAGTTAAATTATTTGAATTCTTTAAACCGTTTTCCATGTCGTCTTACCAATATATTAGCCCTATATTAGTTGATACATAAAATTCGTATATAAAATTCTGGAGTGATTTAAGTTTCACTGTACAAGTTTAAAACTTGACGCTTTACGCTTTCTTCAAAATCAAAATCAAAAGTCATTTATTCAAAGTAGGCTGAAAATCAGCACTTTTTGAACGTCAAGTCTACGAAAGACAGCCCCCAAAACGCCCGCCCTTCACCACTTCCTATGTGTTTTTGCTGGGAAGAAGAAGTGGTGGAACAAACTCTCCAGCAACACAATTCTGTCTGTATGGTTTGAAGAACCGTATACAAAAAAAAAATCTTTAAACTCTTAAATCTCATTTAGTTTTCGTTTCTTATGTCGTAACCACCTTCCGCCAGCAGTTTCACCTACGACACGTTGGAAAACTTCGCGCACCTGGACAAAAAATATAAATAATCTACGTACCTTCGTAACCTCTGATATAAATTGGCGATCTAACACTGAAATATTTTTTCAAATCGGTATCTCAGTAGATATTAATGCGTTCAAGCAAAACAGACCCTTCAGCTAAGACTATTAAAGATTCTAACCAAAACCTAAATTATAACAAAGCAACATATCCTTTTCTTATTTTCCAGGTTGAAGACCTATCAAACCACCTCCTAAAATACAACTGGGAAGAGACAGTATCAGTTTTCCAAGACCATGAGATTGATGGAGAGTCCCTATTCCTGGTTTCGAAGACACAACTAGTTAGTATAGGGGTTTCAGAAGAAAATGCGGACACCATCTGTGCATTCGTTCGGAGCTGATCATCAAAAGATTGTGAGGAACAGGACTTAGTAGACTATGATAATTTGATAAAATCAAATGTCATTAATACATCGTCCAGGTTTACAAGTTCCTCCAATCAAGGTTTTAACACTAAGAGGTCGTATTATAATCGGTATTCTAGACAATTTAATAACAAGACTTTTAATTTCTATAATAGTTTGGTTTCACAAAGATCTTACTTTAACCGACATCGCCAAAAGCGATATCATGATAGAAAATTGCTTGTAAGCTCGGCAGTATTCCAACTAAGTAATAATTTAAGAGCTAAAGATACAAATCAAAGGATATATAACACAGCTTTTAAAAACAAAAGACGATCGTCTCAAAATTGTGATTGCAAACCAATACACAAAAGAATATTGAGACATCAGTTTTATTTCAATAGTAACGGTACAAAAGCACTAAATCAGAATATAACAAATGACAGCACTATAAACAAGTATAAACGAACATTAATTGATAAAGAGATAGAAATTCCAGAAACGGATTCTGAAGAAGATGAAGAAATAACCAAAATATTTGAAGGTAAAGCAGAAAATTTTGAAGAAGAGTTTAAGTCCTTTGAAAAGTCTGACAATCATGAAAAGACTGAAATAGGAGCAAAAGGTATTGGTGAATTAGACGTTGTTGAAGATAGTAGTGAAATTAGTAAAGAAATTGTTGATGTTGCCAATAATATTGAAACTATAGGAAAACTTGAACTGGAAAAAGGTGTCATTGTTGACTTCGAACAAATAAGCATTGAGAATCAAGATATCTTAGAGGAATATACTGAAAATGGCAGAGAATTAAATAACAATTCAAAACATAAAATAACACAAAATATCGCTACTGAAAATGATAATATTTCAGCTGAAGTAGATGACTCTATGAACATAAATAAAAAGAAACTGAATGATATTAAAAGTGATGAGGACAAGCCATTTGATAATTTCAAAGTACCTAAGGAGATACCCAGAAGAAATAAGACAAATAAGAAAGTATCTTTAAAACAGGAACCTCGGTTTATTCTTACACATGTATTAGAAGGGCACATTATTCAGGAATCTAATTATCCCTTTCCGGTAAGTAATTTAAAATAATATTGACATACACGTAATCTTTTCATTGCGGGAAATCATCAAATGACGGCTCCCGCTGTGGGTGCAGCGTGAGGGAGTGTCAGACTCTTACTGACTAAAACCCAACATGTTTCTTCTTAAGCCCTTTACGTACCAGGGTTGTGGTAACTCGCGCGAACAGTCCCGCAGCCCCAGCAGGCTTAAGCCCTGGTGGGCCTCATTTAAAGAAATTCATCGCTTCAAATATTTGTAAAGTTATAACGTTATGGGTACCTAAGTAGCTGTTGCCACTGATATATTCGCACCCGAGGAAACTAATAATAATTCTCAGTAAGTCAAAGTCTAATAATATCTGAGTACTTTTTTAAACCCCCACGCAAAAACGACGGGGTGTTATAAGTTTTGTAACCAAATGTGTCCATTTTTATATCTTGTGAAGCGATTTTAACATAAAGAAATAGGTGCATGGATTACCTAAGTGTATGTAATTGAATCATGTAAACAAAATAGAACAATTCTGTTGTAAATAATATTAGGCAACTTACGCTTGCCACATCTTCACTAGCTAAGAAAAAATGGAATATTGACAACTTTTTAAATATTTGAAAGAAAATACGTTGAAAGAAAAGACATCACACAAGTATTTATGTGGTATATTTTCTATTTAATCAAGTTGAAAATATTACTTATTGAATTTTGCATTTTACTCATATCTGGCAACTTTGTACAGACGCCAGCAGGTCAATCGACCCGAATCAGTAAAAGTTTACCAATCGAACATTTACCTTCCACTATTGTGATAAGGTTGACAATTTTGACAAATTGAGGTGGGTTGATGTGCTGTATGTATTTTTTTTTTGTTAGAACTACTTTTACAGAAAGTAGCCCTGTATACAAGGTGTTGATTTGCATTTGTGCCATATTTCAGGAGGAGGTCATAAAATACGTAAATAATCGATTGGAATTACAGTAGACGGGAAATAGCTAATATGCAGTGTTTTTTTGTTGTCATTGTAATGTCGTAGTATTTCAGAAGTAATCCAATTTGATGAATGAAAATTATGAATGATCGTTGCGTATGCTTTGTGTGAGGGCGCAGCACGGTTTTAAGGCCAGTAACACACGCACCAAGTTTAAATAAGGACGGAATTTAAAAAAAAAATACGTACCAATTTTTTTTTTATTTGGGTCGAGAATCATTAGCATAATTACCTCCTTGAATATGGCACGGATGCAAATTAACAGCTTATATATATATGAACTATTAAATGAATTGTTTTAACTCCACTTATTAAATACTGCACAAAAATACCGATTTAGCGACAAATAGTGTAAGAACTTATTAACGAAAATATTATCGAAGTTTAATTAATTTAAAAAATTGTTTAATTTTAAACGACTGCAATTTTAGACAAAGGTATTGTTTATAAAAAAAATTTCGTTACTAAATTGAATAGTGTAGTCGATAAAATCGACTAAATCTCACGAATAATTGTACAGTAATTAAGTACTTACTTATAGTTAATTTAGTTATTTATACCTAAACTATCATTTTAACCTCATTGTATTTTTATATCGAATGTAAATAAAAATATCGATAATTTTTCCAAACTTTTATTTTAAAAACACTGTTACAAAATATATTATTTTTTAACCAAAGCGGTCATTTATAATATTACATGTTAACCTTGATGTTCCATTAAACCGTAAAGACGACAATCATAATATTCTATATATTCTTTTAAGAAATAATAGTAAATAAAATGAACCTCCCCAACATGTTTACCGCTAGTCATTGTTAAAAAAACAACACTATTAGAAATACAAACAAAACTACAAAAAATATAAACGAAAAATAACTCGACTATAACAGTTCGCGACACGTAACTTTACCGCTCTGAACTTAGTCATTTGACGCCTCTATTAATGCCCCGCTTTTGTTCACAATTTTTTCCACTCGTGAGAAGTCAAAAGGCAACTTCAGACCAGCAAAATCTGTACGAACAAATGCGAGTCAAATAGCCAACTTCAGGGCAGCAAAGTAATATGGCGCGAACCCCAACCTACCAGTTGAAATACAATCGATTACCATAGCACAGAACTAATTTCTCCTGGTCGTCTTTCCCATAAAATTTACGACTTGTGCAAATGGTGCGAACTTGCCTCGCCTATTACGCTTTTTTAGGCCCAATTCCTGTAGCACATCGTCTGACTCGACGAGCGAAGAATCCATATGCTTGGAAGGCATGTCTTCCGAATAATCTTCGCTGTCCTTCTCTGTGTCAGATACCTCTCTATACTTCCTATATTCTATTTTACTTCTAGCTAAACTTGGGTCCCGTCGTTTCATAGACTCTGGAGAGCCGAATTTTGGATGATCAGCCTGTTGGCACATGAGAGTTTCGTAGAAGTACCTGTCGGCTCGGCCGTCGGCTTTCGTCCTTGGCTTTTGGTCTTCGTCTGAGCTTTCGTTCGAGGAGTGCAGCTGAGGGGATCCGGGGACCGACTTTTTGTGCAACCTTTGGCTGGAATTAGTTTAGCAGATTTTAGCAGATCAAGCAAATTTAGATCCTAACATACAATTTCTTCACAAAAAGCTTCAATTAAGGCAAAAATCCTAGCATCTGATTAATAATCTAGCAACATCTGATTGAGGGAAGTAAAGAGCGTCATAAAAAAGAGGTAACAGGGACAGAGGGAATAATGAAAAATAGGAACGAAATTAAGCATCACCTAGCCAAGGCAAATTACTCTAGCAAGTTTAATAAATTGCAATTTTCGATTTCATATTATATAAAGCTTAGGTAGGTATTGAGAATTTACAAAAAACGTGTAAATCGTCTCACCATCGTTTGATATCGCCAGCTACCATCGTGGGTCGAGGAGATTGTGGCTGATAGGCACCTGGAGCACCACCGACGGCCTCATCACCTAGTGCCTGAGAAAGATTCAGGTTAGTTATCATACAACTCAAAGACGGAAGAATGAATTCAAACTTGGCAGCAAAGCAGCACTTTTTGAACGTCTGGATTTAAAAAAGGCAGTCCCCAAAACACCCATCCTTCCCAACTTCCTATGTGTTTTTGATGGGAAGAAGAGGTAATAAAACTTCATCAGAATATACCGTGCCAAAGTTAATGGCGACTCGGAAACTGAGTTTGATATTAGTGGGTTCAAGCAAACAAACATATAAACTGTTCACGTGCAAAAGGCTCATCGCAGGCAAATATACTTGTAACTTATTTGTATATATTATATTAAAATATAGGCTACATTTTATCCTGTCGCGGGAATTCGTGGCAAAAGCTAGATACACAATACCAAAATCTCTTTTTATTCTAACGCTCCCATTACGGGGCTACTGGAAGAGACTTCTTATGAAATAAGCCAGCTGTGCCTTTGTACGATTTGTTCTATTTTTATTCTTGACTGTGTTCTGTGTGTGTGTCTGTGCACATAACCTATAAAATACATACCTAAATAAACTAACCTTATTCGAGAAATGGAAGTAACAATGTGTGATCCTTTCGACGTCCGCCCAGGCGACGATGAAACGGGCCATAGTCAGCGGTATCTTGGGCAAGAAGTTGGAGTGGAACTTGCCCTGGCAGTAGATGGTGATCACGTCTGTGTCCTTTATCTCGAATATTATGCGGAATATTGTTCCTGGCGAAGGAAATTGAGGCAAAAGAATCATTTGCCTAGCCTTTCTTGGGGGACAGACTTCAGATGTCGGCTTCAGTGTCTAACTGGTAGTCTAACTGGATGCAGCTGAGTACCAATGTGTCACATGGAGCGACTGCCTAACTGACCTCCTTACCCAAGCGGTAACTGCACTAGTCCTTGATAAGACTGGTCTTACCAAAGGGGTATAAAACTAGATGTCTTCCAAGTTACTTTGAAGTCTCCTGAATTGTAGTGACAAAATGTTAATAAGACATCAAAATACGACAATTTATGGCGGTTCATCATTAAACACAATATTATGTAGTATTAACATTATTCGTCACCCTTCCAATGACCAGCCATAAAATCCTACTTTATGATAATTTGTTGATAGGCGAAGGTGGCCTCTCGATAACTAATAGCCTGCACTGCAGTCTGTCTACACTTTAAGCCTCACACTTGTCAAAATGATTCACAAACCTGGCACAAACATATTATAGTTGGTATCATAGTTGCCGCTTCCGATCCAGATGCCGTTCTTCCGCGACAAAGAGATGATGTTGTCGCGGTGAAACCTCACGTCGAAGTGTAGCACCACGTCGCGTGGTTCCTCCCCCTCCTGAGCGCATAGGTTCACCGACATTCTGGGGGTTAAAGGAGGCTTTTGTGGGTAAGCTTCGTGATTCGTCTACTCGGGTTCTTGGTAATGTCACACAATCGAGAGCCCTCTAGTTACTATCATACAACGTTAAAGTAATACTAATAATGTCATCCCGGCCATGCCCATGTAAGTCGTGGTGGCCTAGTGGGTAAAGAACCAACCTCTCGAGTATGAGGGTGTGGGTTCGATTCCAGGTCAGGCAAGTACCAATGCAACTTTTCTAAGTTTGTATGTACTTTCTAGATAAATCTTAGACACCAATGGCTGATAAAAAGGTGAAGGAAAACATCTTGAGGAAACCTGGACTATAAAGTCTGAAATCACCAACCCGCATTGAGCAAGCGTGGTGATTAACGCTCAATCCTTCTCCGTGTGAGAGAGGAGGCCTGTGCCCAGCAGTGGGACGATAAAAAAGGCTGTAACAGAACAACAGATAACAACAACATCCCGGCCGATTGTAGGTCACGGCGTCTGTTCTCGTATAAGATCGGTCAGCCGTTTACATATTTTTGCAGAAACGACATAGGTAGTAGTAAACGCGTAACTACACCTTGGCACGTTAAATGGCAGCAACTAAAGAGTCCAATTATTTTAAGTAACTATGGCCTCCAGTAACTTGTATAGTTTCCTGAGTTTTATATCAGTTACCTACTCTCAGTCGCTGCCAGACATATCACTGGTCACTGGACACGTGCCCTAGGCTCCCAGACGACAGGATGATTAGATGCCCTAGGCTCAGAATAATTTGATGTGATCATTTGTAATCTGATATATTTGCAGCAACACAGGCACTCGCACTTGCAAAGATCAATCACACTCGCATTCATGAAGCTCCCTTGACCCTGGACCGTCATGTTAATCTTGCTAAAGCTCCTGGAAATCCTGTCCTGGGAGTTACAGAAGGCACTAGCTCACCACTGAATTCCAATAAAAAACATAACAGAAACCACATCTTACTTGCGAGCATTCTCTTTAATTTTACCACCAATTTCGATTCTGTCACCAACTTTGAGGGTACCAGGTATATTGGCAGTAAATACGGGCATTTTATCCAATTATTGTTTATTATATATCTATATATGCCTGCCCCAGTGATCGCTAAGTTAGGGCCAGTTATGAAAATGGACATTTTGAACGACAAATTTATACATTACACAATTGTTTATGTGAATGTTTTGGAAGGCTCAGATAATTTTTATGGTTATAATTGACGTATGCCAACGTGACGCAAGGTCTGCCTTCTTATAAAATCTTCTTCTTTTATTTGTTTGTTAATGGCTTCCGTAGTTTGACGGAAGAGAAAGCTGCTTGCTTGTGTTTATTCTCCTTTCTCATTTTAGAACTAAAATCATAAACGATCAGTTAAGAACTTTCTGACGGTTGCTGTTAGCATAATTTCTGTAAGTTGATGAGGATTATCCTTATTTCCTTCAAAATTGGGAAAGCAGAAGAAAGAAGAAGAAACAACATTTAAAACTAGGTAACAGTGATTTTGATCTCAAGTACAATTTAATATGAATGTAATAAAGATGAAAAGAAGAAAAATTTATTGAGAATGACCTCAGAACGACAGTCAGTATGTTTCTTTTATAGACGAAATAAAAAATCTACAAAAGACGAGGCAGTATAGTCGAAAAACCATAGCCAGCCCTATCAGAAAATAAAAAATAAACTGTTTGACATTGACAGTTGTGTGGTGACCGTATTTGACATAACCTTATTTCTCACTATTTTTAGGTAAATATCACGTTTTTTTCTATTACTTACTAACTTATTTCACATGAAAAATATCTGACACAAGTTAAGTTATTACCTTCAAACAAGTTTAGGTGGGTTTGTTATGTTTTGTGTTACTTTTCCCGGAATGCATGATGCAAGTTTGAGTCCAGATATTGCAATATTAAAGCTATTGTAGGCTATTGTTATAGTATTTGTAGTTGTTTATCCTTATCAAGACGTACGTGTCCAGTTGCATGTTTGTTTTGCGAATATATTATGCTTCATTTACTTTAATTACTTTCTCTACTTTAGTGTTTCTATTCCATAAAGAAACCGGTAGTTCCACTACTAAAGAGATTTCAGTAAAAAGTTTTTAATACATCGTGTAAAGAGGTAAGGTTTTAATACTGATAACCTCTGCACGTCCGTTTCGTTGCGGTTTTAGTGATAAAACAGTGTAACTGTGCAAGTAACTGTTATAATTTATGTTATTCTTGTTAAAATGTATGATGTCAAAAGTGAGGTAAGTAGGTATGTACATCCTAATATCCTAATCCTAACTAATATTATAAATGTGAAAGTAACTCTGTCTGTCTGTCTGTCTGTCTTTCTGTCTTTCTGTCTGTCTGTCTGTCTTTTCTTCACGCCTATACTACTGAACCGATTTGTGTGAAATTTGGTACAGACATAGTTTGGAACTTGAGAAAGGACATAGGATAGTTTTTATTACAAAAAAATATAAAAATAAAAATAAAATTTATTTCGGACATATAGCGCCATCTATTGGTCAAACCAAAAATCACTATTCCACGCGAACGAAGTCGCGGGCAAAAGCTAGTAGTGTATAAATGATGTAATTATCAACTATATGAGAAGGCCAAAGCTATTGTATAGAAGGTTATGTTGTTTTGATCGGAATTTATATAATTTACTGCAGTTTTGTTACAATAAAATAAACAAAAACCTACAAACATCCAAATTGAGAACCTCTTAATTATGGGAAGTCAGTTAAAACTACTAATAAATTGTATGCATCATACCTTTGCCTAAACATTGCACACATGATTAGTCATAGTTTGTAGGTAATTGAATTCAATTGGATTTTGAAACTGTTAAAGCAATTTTCTACTTGGCCACTAGCCAATACCAGAGCTCAGTAAACAATATAATTTTGGTTGTTTTAATCTGTCCCCATAAATTAATTGAATTTTTATTAACATGTATTATATCTTAATGTTTCCTGTAATGGGTAAAATAATTTAATCATAGATTATTGTCATTAAGAGGTTGTTTAAAACAGGTTAGTTATCATCTATGAAAAGGTCTCTAAAGTTATGAATTATGTAAAAATCATAATTCAAAACTTTCAACATTCAGGTAAAAACAGGTAGATACATAATTAATAAGAACTTTTAAATTTAAGCGTACAATTTTAAATCCATTCAAAAACTTCAATTTTACATCATTTCTTCACATTAACTTCACAGTTAACCAATAAAAATGGTGGTATCTGAAGAGCAGCCCCCAGTAGTAGAAGGAGACGCGGCCGCCAGTAAGAAAGCCGCCAAGAAGGCAGCCAAGGCTGCTGAAAAACAACAGAAAAAGGCTGAACATAAGGTGAGAGACATACTTCCATAAATCATCATTTGCCCAGGGTTTCGCCAACTATGTTTGACTGACTGGCTGCAAGGTACAAAAATGCTACATGGACCAACAGCCTATCTGATCTCATTCTAGTTATCATTTTTCTAATTGGTACTGGTATTGGTATTGGTATTATAATAATAATAATAATAAGCCCCGCAGGGCATCTGAGGCGGATGACGGGGAGTAGCGACCCCGCGGGGCTATATATCCGAGTGCTCCAGGGAGAGTATACTGTCCCCCACCTCCGGCTTGCCGGAGTGAAGCATGACGGGGGATAGGTCTCCCGCCTCTTGGCTTGCCTTCATCGGCCGGTCAGAGTGGAGTCGCTAGAGCAAGGTTAGTCCTGCTCGGAGGGTAGGTGCCTCGTGGTAAGTGGCGAGTGGGCCGGTGATGCTGGACCCACAGGGAGCGCGTGATCTGCGTTTAAAGTCCGCCGAGGTATCCTCACCCTTCTCAGCCGCTCATGTCCCTGTTGCCCTCTTGTTGCTTTTCAGTGACTGATTCCCGGGGGCCCAGTAAGTGAGTTGGCGAGTCTCCACCTGCCATTTTAACATGTATTTAATACATTGTCATCGGCAGGTGCCATAGTTCCCGTAGTTTCCCCATTCCTAGTCCATTAGCATCCCATCACAATAGCCCAAGTAGTTTTCATCCATAGTTAGCAATAGTTTAGCACAGAACCGGGGATTGTCCTTGGGTACATTTCTATAGTGTATACAGGGATAATCGTCGGTTTTGTGTCACCATGTCATTAAAGTTGTCTCAAAAGGGCTTCAGCGTGTTGGCTTCGGCCCCACGTTCGCCTCCCAAAAATCCGGGACTCTGTAGTCCCGTGGTCGGTTAGAGACATACAAGATAATAATAATAACTTTATTTCAGACCAGGGTCCATAAAAAAAAAAATAATAATAATAACAAATTTACAATTATACAGAATACAGAAAAGAACACATACATACAATCACAAAATACAAAGACAAGACATACATAGAATTACAAAAACAGAACAAAATACAATAAATACATTTACTTAATATAAGTGAATGACGCACGATGTGTCGTCATCCAGTGCCACATCATCGGGCTGTCCAATCTGTTGGCCACAATAGCCACCAGGCTGTTGGTGCTATCGCGCACTCGCCGCATCAGGGATGCTATGCGTGTCCTTATTATGGCGTGGAAATCAGGCACGCCTGCCTCTGCGAACATGCCCGACGCACTGCAAAAGCGCGGTAACCCCAACATCACCCTGAAGGCATTATTATATTGGACTCGCAGAGCATTATACGAGCTTTTTGTATAGCCGACCCATAGTGCGCACGTGTACAGAGATTGGCAATATGCCCTAAAAAGTGTGATTTTTACTTCTTTTGTACAGCGTGCGAACCTACGAGCCAGCATGTTACAGCGGATCGCTAATGCTCTGCGTTCCCTCTCTAAATCCATATCGTCCGAAAGGCTATCGGTGACCCAATGCCCCAGGTACTTGAACTGAGTCACTCTGGTAAGCGGAGTGCCCGCCAGGGTGACCGGTGGCACTATGTCGTAACATTTGTTACCCGCCTTAAAAACCATCAGTTCGCTTTTGACAGCATTATACCTAAGGCCGTGAGTCACCGCATAGTCCTCGCAGACGCGGAGAAGCCTCCTCAGTGCACTGACTGATGGGCTCAGCAACACCATATCATCTGCATAACTTATATTATTGACACAGTGCCCGTCAATGGAGCACCCGATATTAGTATTGCTGAGCTCACAAATCAGCTGATTTACATACAGGTTGAAAAGCTTAGGTGAGCTGAGTCCCCCCTGCCTTACCCCGCAATCCAACCTGTATGCATCCGACAGGACACCCGCCCACTTAACATAATTGTATTGGTTGTTATACCAATACTTCAGCATGTTTACAACATCACCTGGAAGGTTGGTGACCTGCGATAGTTTCCCCCATAGGCAGTCATATGACACTAGGTCAAAGGCCCTGGAAAGGTCCAGAAAACAAGCATACACGGGTGTTCGCCTGCTTGTATAGTATCGAACAGTCTGCTTGAGACAGAGGATAGCTGTTTCAGTAGATAAATGAGGCTTAAACCCAAATTGGGCGTCTTGAAGTGTGAGGTGCTTATCCAACTGCCGGTCAAACAAACCGTCCAATACTTTCGCAATAACAGTTGCCAAAGAAATAGGTCTGTAGTTGCCCTTGTCACTTGAATCTCCAGTTTTGTTCTTGAGTATAGGCAGAACAATAGTTTTTAGCAAATCGGCTGGAAGATACGAGTGACTCACGCAAAGACTAAACAGCATAGCCAACACCCGCGGTAAGTGCTTACCTGCATGTCGAAGGTGCTCCACACTTAGGCCATCATGACCAGGTGACTTACCTCGCTTTAAGCTCTTTATGACAGCAGCAACTTCCACAGCTGTAAACCTAATAGGCATGTCCCCGGACCCCCCCACCACCTCCGACCCACCGGACGACGGACCTAGGGGTGACTCAACCTTAAACGCCTTACTAAAAAGATTGGCGATTTCACTGGGGTCACTAACTCCCTCAACGCTCGCGGGCAGACTTGACCTGTGATTCAAGCTGTTTGTTGCTTTCCAGAAGCTACTAAAGTTTTTTGCATCATGATGACTCGCAATTATATTCATCTTTATTTGCTCCTTATTGTTTTGACACCATTTTAATTTTCTCTTAAATATTCTTCTACTTTCCAACATTTTATTATACAAAAAACCATTTTTTGGCCGTCCAAATAAAGTCCAGTTTTGAAAATCAAGCCGAGCCTGCCCGTGTGCGTCCTTTACATGTTTATTCCAGCCCGTTATGTATTGTTTTTTGCGTTGGGCTCTCTTATGTTGGCTCGCAATTGCACCATCGCGGAGAATTCGCACAATTTCCCCATACAACGCATCAATAATTGCTTGGTGATTCTTAATATTACATCTATTATTAGCACATTCTCTAAATTGCACAGGAAAATCAACATTTTTCAAGAGATCATTACAAAACTTATTATAAAATTCAGTCTGATTTACATCTCTGTCACCCCATATAACTTTATTACATTCTGGTATTTCATATGTAATTTTTGGCTTTAATACATTGAGATCACATTTTATGACTAAAGGTAGATGGTCCGATCAAGACACGTCGTACAAAACACTAGTGTCCCTAACAGTGATCCACGCTGCATCAGTAACTACGCAGTGGTCTAACCAACTCGTAGAACCGTGCGCGTCACTCACATAAGTGTACGTGTCTGATTCACTACCGAGCATACTCACATCAGCGCACCGCCACTGCACTTCAGACGAAAAACTCGATAGTTCATTGCCGAATAAACTATTTGGTTGGGCATTAAAATCCCCAAGAATGTACACCGCATCCACACCACTACTTTCTATTATTGCATGAATTTCACTGAGACATTCCACAAATTCACTTAGATTATCCATCGACTCAGTCGGCATGTAAACCGAGAATACTAAAAGAGATTTGCCGCCTACAGTTATCTTTATAGCAACAAGACGCACACTCTCGCACTTTACTGGAGACACACTCTGGAAGGCGCTCTTACGCCATAGAATAGCCACTCCACCGTATGGTCGACCCCGTAAGATGTCCGCTGACGTATCTATCGCCGACGTACCCACGTAATCAAACTGAGGGTCTATGCTACCCAGAAAAGGAATATCTTGAGGCAGCAGCCAAGTTTCTTGCAAAGCGACTATATCGGATGTCCGGCATAACAATCCAACATAGTCCACCGATCTTTTGATCGATTTACAGTTAAAAGTCACAAAGGTACTTGCTGTTGAAATATAGGTATTATCTTTAGGGTCGTGATCCATTATTGATATTTTTGTCAACTCTTTTCCTGAAGTCTATATATTTACGAA
Organism: Helicoverpa assulta; assembly: GCA_963856015.1. NCBI lineage: Eukaryota > Metazoa > Arthropoda > Insecta > Lepidoptera > Noctuidae > Helicoverpa > Helicoverpa assulta. Next base: position 5,861,548 of record CAWLCW010000022.1, read on the forward strand.
AGGCAATACCTTCCGGCCATAATTTGTCATCCAAGAATAATAGCACTTTATGCCTCGGTACAAAAATTTTGTATGCATCATAATCCTTTTGTTTTTTCATACGTATTTTTTCAACAATGACATTTGTTTTAGTTTTATCAAATATATACATTTGAATATCTTCCGCAGAAGCGCCTTTATCAACGTTATTGATAAATAACGGTACTTTAATGTCTGCTGCCTTAAATTTTTTAAATTTTTTGGTATTACAAAATACCACTAAATAAGACCCTTTTCGGTTTTCCTTAAAGGTGCCTTCTGAAACACTAATTTAATGACATTGATATATCACCCATCAATGGATTAAGGGCTAAAAATGAAACTCACAACATTTTGACATTCTAATCATTGGTCTAATTCAGTTTATAATAAATAAATAAATAAAAATAAAATAACGTTTATTGACAAGAAAGTAACATACATTCTGGTAGTTGACGTCGAGCCACAAACTAAGCTCTGCTTGTGTCTTGTGGCTCAGGTGTGAGTATAATGAGTAAAGAATTTATTTTTGTTCATATAACTCACACCTACATATTATCTATTTAATCTTCCAGGCAGCCTCCAACCAGCCCCAGCCCGAAGCCCCTGAGACAGATGTCTCCCTCGGCCGCTATGGAGTACTTAAGATGATCCAGTCCACCGGGGAGAACCGTGACCGAGTCTACACTGATGTTAAGGATTTGAACGTCAAGCTGAACGGACAGAATGTTTGGGTTAGAGGTAAATTATATTTTGTATAATTGATTGTGTATTTGTGTAATCCTTGCTTAACCCTATATATTTTATGAGAAAGTTGAAAGTTTGCATGTATGGGCGTTTCTTCCTCTTATACACAAAACCATCGGATGTATTTTCAGTATTGATAGATCGGTTATCTATCAGAATAACATATAGCCTTCTCTGTATCTGTGTCTGTCTGTGGTAAGTATTTACCTCAGAATGCAGGTGAAGCTGCATTTTGTTGGTTATTATCGAGGTGGAAATTACTCTCTTCCCGGCTTTGACGCCTTAACTACTGAACTGATTTAAAGTATAGCATAGTTGCTGAAAACGAACACAGGCTTCTTTTTGTCTATGTACCTGAAGTAGCTCCCTCAGATAGCAAATATAACCTGCTAGCAGAAGCAACTATCTATAAATACCTACTGTCCCCCTCATAAAAAAAAGGTCTTATCACCAACATTCATTCCAGCGCGTCTCCAAACATCTCGAGCTAAAGGCAAGCAGTGCTTCGCAGTGCTGAGGCAGAGCAGCAGCACTGTGCAGCTGCTCATCAGTGTGAACGAGGAGCGAGCAGTCAGCAAGCAGATGGTTAAGTTTACCGGCAAGTAAGTGTAATGTATAATTTATATTCAGACCAAAGTGTAGAGGAGGTTTTAAACAACCAATATAATTTCCACGAACCTGCATTGAGCTGGCCTGTGCCCAGCAGTGGAACGATAAAGAGGCTGTAACAGTATAAGAGAAATTACATATTCAAAGATATTGTCTCTGTCCACTTTGTAGTATATAAATACAGAGGCGGCGTAAGGCGTGGGCGACGTGGGCCACCGCCTACGGCCTCGCGGTACAAGAGGCCTCGCGCCTCAAAAATTTTTAAAGCGAGAATAAAATAAAAGATATAAAATCAATTTTGTTGTGAAACATGTTCTCGAACAAACACTACTTTATTTCCCAAAACTCAAAAATTTTCGGGCTCGCTTCGCTCGCGGTTTCTTTACTTTGCACTAAAATGTTTTATCACATATACTTTTAATGTCTCAATATTCACAAAAATTCGCGCTCCCTTCACTCGCGGCTTCTTCACTTCACAGTTGCCTTTTATTATATATGTTTAGGACTTTTAATGATCCAAAACTCAAAAATTTTCGAGCTTGCTTCACTTTACAGTTGTTTTCATCGTCAGTGTCAACATTTTTTAGTCTACCCTAGCAAAAAGGTAGCGTCGTTTTTTAAGTCCTTTTATTAATAAAAATGAACTTTCTTATTTACGGTACTACTTTAAGTCCCAAAATTGTAATACATAGGCGTCAACAAATAGCCCAAACGTACGTTTGGGCTACATTTTAAGTAATTTTTGTTTTGAATTGTAAAATATTACATAAAATTTCGCGCTCGCTTCGCTCGCGTAATCAGAAGCTCTGTTCCCGTATTTTTGCCTTCACCAACCAACAAGCAATAACTTATGTAGGATTGGGCTACATTTTACGTAATTTTTGCTTTGACTTGTTAACTATAAAAAAAATTCGCGCTCGCTTCGCTCGCGCAATCGGTAACTGCATATGTCTCTGTTTTTCCTACGGGTTTGAATTGCAGTTGGAGGGCGCCGTAGAAATCTCACCCAGGGCGCTGGTAGAGTTAAAACCGGCACTAAATAGAAACGTATAATTGTGTTATTCAATACTAGCTTCTGCCGGCGACTTTAATCTAATTTGTATTTTTATCAATAAAAACTTGGCAGTGTTAATTGTTTTGTTTGTTTTTATTATTTTAAAGAATTCGTCTTCAGGTCGCCATAGAACAGGGCCTCGCGAAATCTGTCTTGCCCACATCAAATTTAGGTCTTGCCCCGCCACTGTATAAATATATTAGTAAACTCTATTACGATCTATGATATGACAGTAAACGTACCCCTCACACTGGCTAGTGTATAGTTACCAACTTCGGACAATCAAAACTACATAACGATAACTGATATAGATGTTTTATCTCGCGAAAGCAGGTGAGCCATAATTATAATGTCATCATCATCATCTCAGCCATAGGACGTCCACTGCTGAACATAGGCCTCCCCCTTAGATCTCCACAGATACCTGTTGGAGGCGAACTGCATCCAGCGTAATGTGATACGATGTAATAAAATGTAATGCGATGTGCCAACCAAAGACATGTATGGCCCTCCTTGAGAAAAAATGTGGTACTCTATCTGCATCTCTTCTTATTCTAACTCTCCCATAACGGGCCTGCTGGAAGATATTTCTTTTAAAATAAGCTGTGCCTATGTACTATGTGTTCTATTTTTTTCTTGTCTGTATTCTGTGTGTGTATCTGTGTAAATGAACTATTAAATAAAAATGAATAAATTTTTCGTAGACACAATCAAATACAATAACGCCGAAATGCGGCATGCACTGTTGTATTATTGTTATATCAGTTTGACAACAATTTTTAATTATTGCCGCTTTCGTGAGATACAATGTATCTGCAAAGTACACTTTTTAGGTAAACAACTTTCACCAACAACTTTTTTCTTTCTTCCACAGTATAACAAAAGAATCAATAATCGACGTATACGCGACCGTAGTGAAGACCGCCTCCCCTATAGAGTCATGTACAGTGAGTGACGTAGAGCTGGCGGCCACGGAGATCTGGCTCGTGTCTGCTGCCAGGCCACAGCTGCCGCTGCAGATTGAGGATGCTGCCAGGCCCGAGAAGAATGATGTAAGTTCCAAAATTTCTGTTTGGACCGAGTTTTGCTATGATGTAGACCGAGTTTTGGTATGTTATAGACCGAGTTGTGGTATGTTATAGACGGAGTTGTGGTATGGTATAGACCGAGTTGTGGTATGGAATAGACCGAGTTTAAGTATTGTAAAGATCGAGTTTTAATATGGTGTAGACCTAGTTTTGGTTTGGTATAAACCCAGTTTCGGTGCGGTGTAGACCACGTTTAGGTATAGTATAGACCGTGTTAAGGTATAGACAGAGTTTCAGTATGGTACAGACCGAGTTTTGGAATGGTATAGACCGAGTGTTGGTATGGTATAGACCGAGTTTCGAAATGGTGTAGACCTAGTTTCGGTATGATATAGACCTAATCCAGGATGCTATGGACCGTAGTGAAGACCGCCTCCCCTATAGAGTCGTGCACAGTGAGTGACGTAGAGCTGGCGGCCACGGAGATCTGGCTCGTGTCTGCTGCCAGGCCACAGCTGCCTCTGCAGATTGAGGATGCTGCCAGGCCCGAGAAGAATGATGTGAGCTTCTAAAAAAAAAATGTGTTTAGACCGAGTTTTGATCTGGTGAAGATCGAGTTTTGGTTTGATATAGACCGAGTTTTAGTATGGTGTAGACCGAGTTTTGGTATTAGTATAGACCGAGTTTAGTTATAGTATAGACCGACTTTTGGTATGGTGTAGACCGAGTTTTGGTTTAATACAGACCGATTATCAGTAGGTATGTTACGGACCAGGTTTTGGTATGGTGAAGATTGAATTCATGTAACCATAGACCCAGTGACGTAGAGCTGGCGGCGGATGATTTAACCCATGTAATTGTGTTGCTCCTGTTGGCAGTCCTACATAAATAAATGAGTTATTCAACAGGACCCAGAGGCTCTTCGTATCCGCGTGAACCAAGACACTCGGTTGGACAACCGCGTGCTGGACCTGCGCACTCCCGCCAACCAGGCCATCTTCAGGATAGAGGCGGGTGTCTGTCGACTCTTCAGAGATATACTCACTAAGCAAGGTGAGGATTTTACGAATGACGTGACGTAATTTTTTTGAAAAAAAAATCACGTCACGTCATTCGTCAAACAATTGCACTTATTTATTAATTAACTACAGAATTATTTATTAATAACACCTTATTATACCTATATTTTATATATTATTTCTCCCTTCAGGTTTCGTGGAAATCCACACGCCCAAGATAATCTCTGCGGCGTCGGAGGGCGGCGCGAACGTGTTCACAGTGTCGTACTTCAAGTCGTCCGCCTACCTCGCGCAGAGCCCGCAGCTATACAAGCAGATGGCCATCGCTGCTGATTTTGATAAGGTAATTAATGACTGGCTAGCCTTTTCTTGAATATGTTGGGGTCACGCTGCATCTTGCGTGTCGACGCACCTACGCGCGTTCCTGCGGGAGTGCAGATTTGCATCATCGTGCGGGTTTTTTGCGCACTCACGCGCGTAGGTGCGTTTAGTAGATTCACGCACGGCGGCTCTCATAGAGATCCATTTTCAAACACACACGTCACGCCCATTCAAAATCACTGCGGGATTCAGTGTGCCGTACCTTGCGTCTCATCCCGCACCTACGCGCGGGGGTGCATGTTTCTCCGCGTGTATGCGCGTGATCCGCATGAACGCGCGTGGATGCATTTTCAGTGTGTTGGACTGTGCGTGTTTTCCATACAAACGGAGATACTTAGAAACAACGGAAGAACACGCATCCACGCGCTACGCTGCATCATGCGGGGCAGTGTGAGAATCGCCTTACAGTATAATTGGGTGCAGTTGGGTGCCAGTGTACAATATGGAGCGAATACCTACCTGACCTCCTCAACTCAATACCCGATATGTTTCTTTCATCTATTACCATCTATTTTTCACCGTCCGTTGTGATTTTTCAAAAAGATTTTTTTGTTCTGTTTTTATCGGGGTCTGGTTTAAATCTGGCAAAACTTTAAGCATGTACTATAAGAAAGAAATATGTGTAAAATTTCGTAGTTGATAATTACATCGTGTGTCATATTTTTGCCAAGGTTCGAGGCCATAAATAGTCTCATTTCTAGGTCATGAGTCCTCAACTCAAACCGTCTTACCACAAAAACTTTTAAACGTCAGTTTAAGACTTGTCTAAAAAAATGACAAATTATGACGTTGACATATGGTTCATTTTGCAGCCACAATTTTTTTAGACAAGTGTAAAACAGGTGGTTAAGTTTTTGTAGTAAGGCCATAATTCATTTAGGTATTTAAACTTGGCTGCAAACCACCACTTGTTGAACGTCAAAATTTAGAAAAGACAGCCTCTAAAACCGCCCTTCAACACTTCCAATGTGCTTTTGCTGGGAAAAAGAAGTGGCGCAACAAACTCCCCAGCATCTATTTTATTTGTATAATGTATTTTTGACCCAAAAATGTTTATCCCAGGTATTCACAGTAGGCGCAGTGTTCCGCGCGGAGGACTCGAACACGCACCGCCACCTCACCGAGTTCGTGGGGTTGGACCTGGAGATGTCGTTCAAGCACCACTACCACGAGGTGCTGTATACCATCGCCGGCAGCCTCACGCAGCTGTTCCGCGACCTCGCCGAGCAGTGAGTGTCATATGGGGGTCATTAGGGAGTCAAATGGGGGTCATTTGGGAGTCAAATGGGGGTCAAATCCCTCAGTTACTTGGTCAAATAGGGGACATACCGGGGGTCCTAAGGAGCATACAGGAAGCCGAATAAGGGGACATACAGGGAGTGAAATAGGAGGTGTGATAATGGAAAAATTCTGTGAAAATTTTAAGAAAGATAGGGGGTCAAACTTGGTGTCATAAAAAACCATATATGACGATTGTGATGCAATTTTGTAGGGAATTTAAACTTATATAAAATTAATAAGTACATAATTATTTTTTAGGTACGCATCAGAGATAGCGACAGTAGGTCAGCAGTACCGCGTGGAGCCGTTCAAGTTCCTCGAGCCCCCGCTCGTGCTGCAGTTCCCTCAGGCCATACAGATGCTCAGAGAAGCTGGTAGGGTTTCTTTAAATTATGACGTCTAGTGATTAAGACATTTTAGGGTTCCGTAAAACGGGACATAATTACCAAGGGTCGGAATTAGGTAGAGTTATTTATGTACTTGCATCGAAATGTTGATATTAATATGGACCTCCCCGGGATTTCTAATTTACAATCCCGAGTGAATAACAATATTACAACAAAATAATAATAAGAACGTCAGAGATAGACAAATAAAACATTTAAAATACAATTATTTAAAATAGAATTCTCATTAGTTCACATTAATTCACAATACAAATTATTGATAGTCTTAAAAGTAAATATCTTTTTATTTAAAAAATCACAGGACATTTTCTGCTTTTTAAAATTAATCTCGGGGTTTGAGGCATATCCACTTTATTCTTTCGCTGTATAAAATCAGTGTAAGTACCTACATTCCGATCTCTGATAATTACTAATACTTCGCAGTCTGTTTGTCACCATGCTGTATTTCATAAACCGTGATAGTTTTCACATTGAATTATTTATGTTTCCGCGTTAACAAAAACAGCCACAACTGAAAAATAGTATTAAACAAAACTGGAAGATAAAACTTTTGGCATGGCTCTAGAACTCGGTATCTGTGTTTATTTTGCCACCGACTTCTAGAGCCATGTCAAAAGTTTTCTTTATGCTTTTCAATGTTTGGGTTTATTTATATTTCCTTCCTTATTTTTTTTGTAAAGTCAAAATTAGTGTTTTATAATACATACTTCTTCGCCCGCGTCGAGTTCGGTTATATCGCATTTCCAAGAGAACTCGTCAAAAGTCCGGGATAAAACTATCTTGTTCTTTCTCAAGGTCAATTCTATCTCTGTACCAAATATTATTAAAATCAGTTCAGTGGTTTTGACGTGAAAGCGTAACAGACAGACAGAGTTACTTTCGCATTTATAATATTAGTAGGGATTTTATGGAACTAAATCCTTTACAACAAAAGTGTATGATGCAGTTTTTAACGTCTTTAACTAGATAAACTGATTTTTTTTTATATCATTTTTAACCACCTATTTCGCATATCCCAGGAGTAACAGTCGGCGACGAAGACGACCTCTCCACTCCTGACGAGAAGCTGCTCGGCAGACTAGTACGAGCGAAGTACGACACCGACTTCTACGTGTTAGACAAATACCCGCTGGCTGTCAGACCCTTCTATACCATGCCTGATGCTGACAACCCGGTGAGTTGAGGGTAGATAGATATTTATATTACGAAGCTGCTCGGCCGACTAGTGCGAGCGAAGTACGACACCGACTTCTACCTGTTAGACAAGTACCCGCTAGCTGTCAGACCCTTCCACACCATGCCTGATGCTGGCAACCCGGTGAGTTTGAGGGTAGATTTATATTTATAAACACCTTTGACGAGAAGCTGCTCGGCCGACTAGTGCAAGTGAAGTACGACACCGACTTCTACGTGTTAGGCAAGTACCCGCTAGCTGTCAGACCCTTCTACACCATGCCTGATGCTGACAACCCGGTGAGTTGAGGGTCATATTTATATTTTCCTCATCATCTGCCTAATTTTTTCTCGACTACATATGTTGGGGTCGGCTTCCAGTATAACCGGATGCAGCTGAGTAACAGTGTATCACATGGAGCTATTTAACCTCAACCCAGTTACCTGAGCAACCCGATATCCCTTCGTTAGACTGGGCTTGCAGAAGGCTTTTCAACTCCTTTCAATCTTCGAGAGGTTCGATGTCCCTCCAGACGAGACTAGTTTCATTTTAATTAATTTATATTTATGTCATGTTACAGAAAGTATCAAACTCATACGACATGTTCATGCGCGGCGAGGAGATCCTGAGCGGAGCTCAGAGGATACACGACCCCGAGTTCCTCACTGAGCGGGCTAAACATCATGGCATCGGTACGTTTTATATTGTAATACTAGTTTTTATTAACCGACTTCCCAAAAAGGAGGAAATCTTCTCAATTCGGCCGGTATGTTTTTTTATTTATCAGCTTACTAGCTTCCGCCCGCAGCTTCGTCCGCGAAGAGTTCGGTTATATCGCGTTTCCAAGAGAATTCTTCAAAAGTCCGGGATAAAAACTATCCTATGTTCTTTTTCAAGGTCAACTCTATCTCTGTACCAAATTTTATTAAAATCAGTTCAGCGGTTTAGACGTGAAAGCGTAACAGACAGCCAGAGTTAAAATTAGACCAATAATTCCTGAGATTATTAACATCTTCAAGCAAACAAACATACTCTTCAGCTTTATAATATTAAATAGTAGCTGTTCCCCGCGGTTTCACCCGCGTCCTATAGGAATACTTTCTGATTCCAATCTTTAAACCCGCAACATACATAAAGTTCTGAAAAGCAAGATTCTCATAGTTGTCCGCTTTTTTTACCAAATAGTGTATAATAACGTTTATTATGTTTCAGATATCTCCAAGATAGCGGCGTACATAGAATCCTTCAGGCTGGGATGTCCTCCTCATGCAGGTAAATTATTCAACCTTCCCCTTAGATCTCCACAGATACCTGTTGGAGGCGACCTGCATCCAGCGTCTTCCGGCGACCTTTATGAGATCGTCTGTCCACCTTGTTGGTGGACGTCCTACGCTGCGCTTGCTAGTCCGTGGTCTCCACTCCACCACTTTTCGACCCCATCGGCCTCTGCCATTGCTCTGCGAGCAATATGGCCTGCCCATTGCCACTTCAACTTGCTAATCCGGTGGGCTATATCGGTGACAATTAGGTATATTTATATTTTAATTTACAATTCCAGGTGGTGGCATCGGTATGGAGCGAGTAGTCATGTTGTACCTTGGACTGGACAATATCCGCAAGACTTCAATGTTCCCGCGCGATCCCAAGCGAGTCACGCCTTGATTTGTATAGAAATCACAATTAAATAATATATAAAATGTGCTATATAACTTGTTTGTTTTTTTATAATATAGTGCGAAGTCTTGGTTGTAACTTTTGTATGAAAAAAAAATATTTTTTAACACACTATTTTATAAGTGAAAGTGGAAAGTTAATGGCAATTTAAAGTTTTACCCAAAAATGTATTGGTGTTTTAAGTTTAATTTATATTGATATTATGCATTTAATTTTCATGTAAAAGTAACGCCAAGATTGACAACTTTATAAGGTAAAAATGAAGCTACAAGATATATATTGTATACAGTTTTTAAACCGACTCGATCATTATAAAAGTTGATTTAGAAGTTATGACTTTTATTTAGTAGTTTTTACTAGTTTCCCGTTTTCACCTAGTTAAATATGAAGGTATAATATTCAATCTTACCTAATCAAACCAAAATAAAGAAAAATAATGTGAATTAATGTTGGCCAGCCAGCTTTTTGAGTCAAAAACCCCTCTGTGCATCACACCCCCACTCTAAAGGATCAGGTAAAAATAAAATCCGTTCAAAAATTATGAATTTGAATTATATTTTATTACAATATATAGCAAAGTATGTCCAAGTTTCATTTTATCACACATAGCTCGCATCGCGATCACATTTTTACACATTTCCTTGATATCTTACAAAACTGAGAATCCTTCAGTTTGTCGATATTTACATTCTCATCAACCATGATTTGCAAACACCAATAAAATCAAAAATCGCTTAAAAATAACTTAAGAACGTACTTACAAACTGCTTTTCTATAGTTACTTTTGTTTTATTCAACTTTTGCAATACTCGTTCATAAATATTGTTGAGAAAAAAGTATCTATTAGGCCATAGAACATCACTATAAATAATTATAGCATTTTTTTAAATATTCATGAACATATATTTCAAAAGGAATTCCACACATACAATGGTCCATAACATTTTAAATAAGTTAGCCTCAATTATTATCGATATCGATAAATCAGAGCTAGTGATGCAACTATCATTTATCGAATCGACATCAAAACAGCATTTTACAGACAAAAAGCAACTTATTCGTGTTAAATATCAACTTAACCAATTTATTTTAAAATGAAATGCATTTTAACGTTTTTTTACTAATAAAATTAAACGCACCTTATTAACTTTTTTGTTGAGTTTTCAATTCGATGCCCACCTTTGTATCAGTTACAAATTTTATCGAAAATTAATGAAGCAAGAAAAAAATAAATGGATTTATTTTACGTTTTTTTTTGTATTTTGTATCGGATACAATGCTGGTATTTAAGTAGATATTAAGTAACACTTATTCACAATAATTCATATACGTAAGTACAAGTTTAGGAACAAAATACAAAGAAGAATCTTTGTGATAAAATTTATTCTAGTGTTGTAGTACGGTCGATGTTTCTTGGCTAGCCTAAAGTTAGTATTTTAGCTGTTCAATATAAAATTTCGTTACTAAAAGATCTATTGCGCATCTAAATATCTAAACTTTAGATTTTACCAAAGAAGATTTTAAACAATCAATAGAATGTCGACGACGACCTTATAAAGGTCGCTGGAAGACGCTGGATACAGGCTCGCCTCCAACAGATATCTGTGGAGATCTAAGGGGGAGGCCTATGTACAGCAGTGGACGTCCTATGGCTGAGATGACGATGATGAATAGAATGTCGTTATTCATACATTTTGTCTGTCGACCACTCAGTAGTATCCCTGAGCGGAGAAATTTCATTGGTCGTTTAAAAACTTCTCTACTTTGGTAGATCAAAGATTGTCGGCCGTACTTTATGAATCCCAAAGAGAATTTTGAAACATAGTTTACAAAACTTTAGTAAAAGCCACAATTTAACGATGATATTAATGTTTTTGTGAAAATAAAGCCTGCTTTCTGATTGATTTTCAATTTAAGTAGGTAAATTCTGGCTTTAACATACCCTAAACCCTTCTACTAATTCCGACTATTGTTTAAAAAGAAAAAGTTTTGAAATTACAAAATCTACAACTTCATTATAATTTTATAACCATTCTGTAATAAAAACCGTATCATTTTGAATATCATGATAAAAATATCGTAAAAAGAAAAAAAAAACGATACAAAAATTTAAAGGACAGGAAAAACAGGTCGTATAACTATAATTTTATTTTGTTTTCAATATGGATTTTTACAGAATGGTTGTAAAATACAGCTAATTAAAGCATACACAGTAGGAAGATTCATATTTACAAGTTATTTAAGAATCATTGACTAATAGTTCATACTGATATTATCAGGCTTCAGTGTTTGTTTGCTCAACTGCGCTAATCTCAGGAATAGACCAGGGGCCCGATTCTCCTAATTTTACTTAAGCAACATACGATTCAAATTCGACTGCGATCCAATCACGACTCGATTACGATTGAAGCGTATGTGGCATTCCGCTATTTTTTCTATGAAATAAACGTTTTTATCCTTTTCTGTCATTCAATAATGGATCATTTTGTCTGCAAATGATTTACTATTGCAATATGATTGTAGAGCAAACTACCGTGTAGACCAAAATCACCAAAATAGCAGACCAATCGCAAACCAATCGAATGTCGTCGGAATACGATTGGTCTTATATGTATTAGTAGCAGAATGCCCGATATGGTTAAAACTGCTATTGCGATCATATTGCGATTCGATTTCTATTCAATTTTGACATTATTAACTTAGGAGAATCGGGCTATGATTTAAAAAATAATTCATAGATAGTCTATTTATCGAGGAAGGTTACTTTTTATCTGCATTTATGATATTAGTAGGATGGTTTATGTACAACCACAGTTTATTTTTCAATGTGATAAAAAAAATATTTTATATTTGATTAAAATAGATAAATACTGGTTTTTACCCAACATTCAAGAAGGGTAATGTGTTTTCCATGTTTATTTGATTTGATAAGCTGCATTTTGCAGGGTTATTTTTGGTCAAAAATGTATTATCTGAATATTTTTTATATGTCTTTTGCATGGAATATACTAGCAAATAAAATTCCAAACAAATCCACAGTTAAAAACTAGTGTCCAACAGTTATTTTAGTAATAATATTTAGTCGAGAAAACGCATGTATTTTATATTAACCATTTAATTAATTTAACTGTTCACTTAAACATTCTACAACCAGTTTCACACAGTATTCGAGTGTTAAAAATAATAATATTTTAAGAAAATTTCGAAGTATAGCTTTATCACAATTTATTTATTTTTCATTTAATTTTATTTACACTATTTATAAGTACCTTGAAATCATGTTTTTTAAGTAGACACCATAACTTATTATTAATAATAAAAATTAAAGTTAAATTCCATAGACAAGGGGCCAACCTTTTTAGTTTAAATTGTACAATTCTTTCATTGGTTTTCATTTTAGCAAGTCAAGTAAATCAAAATTATTTCTTGAACATATCTACAAAAAGAATTGGCCACAATTTATCCTAGTAGTCAGTGTAATTTTACAAATAAAAGGTGCAATTCACTAATGGAGAAAAATCCAAAAAAATATGCTCACAAGTATTTTCGAAAAATCTCAAAATTAGGTGATAAAACATAGCACCAGAAAACGTCGACATAAAATTAATTATATTCGAGATCTAACCGTCAATTACATTTTTGCTAAATTCTCATTTTTCCCTTTTTTACACTATGGTCATATTCTGTACACTATGGTCACAGACCATAAACCGTTTTGCTTATAGCCACTAACACTTGATAATCAAGTCCGATTGGCACTTATCACTGGTTTAAACGTATTTCACAATATTCACGATTTGCACAGGTTGGTGCTATTTTGCACAGGTTGGTACTATTTTGCACAAGTTGGTACTATTTTGCACAAGTTGGTACTATTTTGCACAAGTTGGTACTATTTTGCACAGGTTGGTACTATTTTGCACATATTGGTGCTATTTTGCACAGGAGGTTATTCTGCACAGTTTTAGCCGAATAGCGTTTTGAGGTCGTGCTCGTAAAGGGCAATGACCAGCATTATGCCAATGCCAGTTGCAAGCCCCATCAGTTGCAGTATGCACTGGCAGAGAGTTCCCTCTTTGCTGTGCGATGTACTTAACTCGGGCATCTGTGGAAGATAATATCATTAGTTAGGTAGATAGACAGATTATATTCTTTTTTATGTACACCAATTTAAATTACAAAAAAATGTGATGCAATGGGTGATCTCTTATCAACATTTGGCTACATCCATAGCTTAGAGGAAATAAAAATTACTGTGGTTGGTGGGTTGAAGAGGTCAGATTGGCAGACGCTATATATGGCACGCTCGTACTCCGCTGCATCCGGCAAGAAAAGGTACATACAATGTTCATTCAAGTTCTTACAATTCACATGACAATAACAATACTCCAACACAATGTGTTTTGTGCTCAATGGAGTGGATTGTTACCACCCCAGTGCACAATCTCAGACCATTGAACACAAAACCGTCCTAATCTGCACAAAACATCCTTACTTGTTACTGGGAAGTTTATTGCGCCACTTCTTCCCAACAAAAGCACATAGCAAGCGCTGAAGAGTGGTCTTTTCAGGTCTTTTGTAAATATTAGACGTTCAAAAACTGCCATTTCGCAGCCACATTTAAATAAATGAGTATGTATTTACCATATCAACGAGTGCAATATATAGGAACATGCCGGCAGCGGCTGCGAACAGCCAGCGAGTAGCCGACGGCGCGTGGCCCGCTAGGACGCCGCATACCATGCCGAGAAGACATAAGCCAGACGAGAGTATGTTGTAGCAAACTGCCCGTTTGACTGACATACCCGCTTTTAGGAGGACTGCGAAGTCACCTGATGAGGAAAATATATTATTAAGATATTTTCTACATTCTGTTCACCAATTTATAATTGTTGCCTTCTTTGGAATTCAAATAAATCCCGTTTTAGTGATCACTGGAGATAATTCGTTTTATTTTTATTATTTGCAAAATTGTAAAATTGCCTTTTAATCTCAACATTGACAGGTTTAAGGTGTCCAAATCAGTCAAATATTTTGTGAACAGATATCTGTATTTTACTGACGTTTTCTTTTGTGTTCTAAACTTACTATCAGTCTTCTGAAACTATGATCATATGCGTGCCATAATTTTGTTCAGTGCTGCCTAGCACAATATCGGCTTTACTTACAAGGATGTAATTATATTTGTTAACTTACCCAATTCATGAGGCAGCTCGTGGCACAACACCGCGATGGCTGTTGAGAACCCGCCCGCTATGTTCGAAGCGAACGCGGCACCTGGAAAAAGGGTTGTATGATTGAGTTCATGTATTTTGCCGTAAAAACACTTAGCGAGGATTAGATCAAAGGAGCATCAATAATAATGGCTCTAAGGAGATCAGCCGGCTGCTTAAGACATCATAGTGCACAAGCATTTGCAGACACATGTTCACTCTCTAATCCCTCATTCTCACAGCCCGGGAGGTAGACGGTAATCCGACACCACTTAATCTCCGAGGCACGGTGAGGCGCATTAAAACCATTTCATCGCGACTGCGGCCTGAGACCCTGTGCACAACAGTCGCGCTATGCAACTGGACCAACTGTAGTGCCCTACCCTTACCAGTAGCTCACCAGACAAACACCAGTCTGATTTGAGGATCCCCCCCCCCATGTACATCATAATCTTCGGATATGAGGAGCTTTACTCTCAGTTATAAAAAGTGTCTTGTATAACTGCATTCGTATTGCGTTTGTGTAACGTAACTGTATTGAAGTACTATATTTTCTTCATACCCCCAAAGAACGATAAAGCGGAGATGCCATAGGGAAGGTACGTCAAGCGCCTTCTTGTAGGTCAAGCAACGAACGGATATAAAGACGTACCTATAGCCATGCCATCAGTGAAGTTGTGCAGTCCGTCTCCCATGATGACCATCCAGGCGACGGACGCGATGGACGAGGGAGGCGCGTGCACGTGACCGTGCGCGTGAGAGTGCCCGTGGTGGGCGCGAGAATGCTCCCTGCAAATTATGAGAACATTACTTAAAAATAAAAATAAGAAATGAGGAAGTAGGAAAAAACTATTTAACAGAAAGAAAGGAAGAAAAAAAAGATTTTGTTAAGAGAAAATATGTCTTAAAGGCAGTTTTCAACATTACGTTAAAGACGTAATCTGTTACTGTTACAGCCTTTTAGTCGTCCTACTGCTGGGCACAGGCCTCCTCTCACACGGAGAAGGATTGAGCATTAATCAAAATTATCTAATCTAACAATGAGGTTTTTTCAAATCGGACCAGTAGTTCCTATAAGCATAACAAAATATACCAAAGTAAATTCAATAAAAAATATGAACTCACCTCAATATAACAGTATAACTATCACCATCCTTCAGATCCTTTCCTTCCTCTTTATGCTTAATATTATTCATCTCCACAACCGCTGGAGTCGACTCCGCTTTCAGCAGCCAATCCTTCGCTGTAGGCTCTTCCTTACCTTCAGCGTTCAGGGCATTCGAGGAAACCACACTCACTGAGTTGTTGTGCTTCTTCCCATGTTTAGGACTTGGGGGTATACCGTCCCTCAAGTGGTGATCATCGTGGGTGTCAGTATCAATCTCGTCGTAACAATAAGGGTATTCAGAATACTTGTGCTTGCAAGTCTTTGTGGTAGGATCCCCTTTCTCGTCACGCTTGAAGATCTTCATGAGAGAATTTGATGTGGAGTTTGTAATTGGGGCTTTGGCTCCTCCTGAACAGCCTCCTACAGTCTCATCTTTGAGGACGCGGACTCTTGAAGGGAGTTTGTCTTCCTCCAACTTTTGGCGACGCTTCCTCCATTCTACGACCACTGTTAGACCCTTTTCGGTGAAGTAGAAGAAGACTACACCTAACATAGCTGCGAGTCCTTTCCACATGCCATCATCGTGGGACGCTCGAATTTCGAGTTCTGTCTCACCGTGGCTGTCGTGGTCGTGAGCAGGACTCATTGCATGAGGCATAAGATGCAGTAACGCATCCCCGCACAACGTGCCAACAGCTAAAGCTACTAGAAACTGTAGTAGATGATTGTAATAAGTCTTATGCATAATTGGGATCACGGCTACTCCGAGAAGACCGCAAGCACTGATGGCAAAGATACACAACGATGAATAAAGCCATACTGCGTACATATTTTTGGAGTACGCCATTTCTGTGGGCACATGTTTGGGAGCTACATCTGTCCTTCTGCCTATCCTAGTTTCTTTGACACATCCAGTCCTTTCTATGGAGGTGCTGGCTAGTTTTTGGTAAAGGAGAATGGGACACATGGTCTGAAGGGTGGATTCCGTGATGATCTCATCAGCTTCGTGCATGTGGTGGTCAGTGTGTTCGTGTGCGTGGTCATGTGGCGGTTTTAACCTCGTGTTAACTGTTGTGATTAGTTCTGAGCTGTTCATACACTGGAAACAAAGAGAATTTTTGATGTTAATTTCATGTTCTTTAAGTACTGCAGGTTTGGAAAACCATAAAAATCTAGTATTATAACGACTTTTCATACATGTTGTCAGTTACTAATCTCAATTCAATTCAATTCAATTCAATTCAATGTATTTATTTGTGAGCATAGGTATACAGAAAGGTCTTAAAATTAAACATGTTAGAGCTCTATGTTCTACCAAATGGAATTGGTGTACAAATAATTTTAATCCTATTGAGTTTATATAAAATCATAGTGTTTCTATTTTATCATTTAGAAATATTTCAACTGAGTAATATGCCTTATCTATTAGAAATGTAATTAATCTACGTTTAAAAATACTAATATTCTGTTCAGTTCTTATACTTTTTGGAAGTTTGTTATAAATTTTTGGAGCCATTGCAAAAATACTGTTTTTATAAAATGTAGTCTTAGATCTTATTACATGTAACTGATCACAACGACGTTGACTGGTTACTTGGTCAAATTTATTTAAATTATTTTTTACAAACATGCTTGTTTCGTAAATGTATAGTGTTCGGAAACCTCTAGAACATAGGAACGACGTCGATGGAGGCGCCACCGGCGATGGCATCGGAGGGGGGACAGCGCGGCGCGGGGGGCAGCCACGTACGAGGATCGCGGGCCGCTCACACACCTTACCGATCAGCTGTGAAAATTGTACGCGTCGCGCGCCGTTTAATTATATAATTTGTTACAAATCATCCGTTGGAATAAACCAGTACCTATATTTCGGAAACAGCCTCAGTCATTTCTACAGCCCAAGAATTCTCCCTAACAAAGTGGTCCTTCGCAAGAAAGAAAAAACAACGGAGGCAGGCGTGCAGTGACGCGTGCGTGGCGATTTTGCAGCGCAGGAAAAAACCAACGTGGCGCACACGTCTCCAAGAAATATATCGACGAGAACGGATAACTGTGGCTACGGATCGGTAAATAGTGTGTCGTTCCAATTAATCATTGCCCTTTATCACTTCTTAAATTCTTCCCGCTTTGTTGGCCATTTAAATCTGTTCCATTTTTTTTCCCCATATTTATTAGTCATCGCATTCATTTCGTTGCACATATTTCAAGCCTGGTTATCGCTCAAGCCTATTATTGTAGGTGCATCGCTGCATAATTAGTAGCAGGCAAAAATAAGAAACCTGTTTACACGGATACGTGTTAGCTTGACCGCTAATTCACTCAAGGTCAACATCTGTCGCCTTGCAATTTATTCAACGCAGTGCTTGCTCATTAGTTACGAATTAACGTAATTATTATTTATTTGAATAATGGACTCTAAACTTAAAGAATTAGTTAAGAAACGTGCAAGCTGTAAAGCTAAACTTACGCTTTTCAGCAATTATTTAAATGTAGTCCTTTCTTGTTCACGATTAAGTGATTTACAAGTAACAGAACTGGAAACCCGACTTGATAAAATGGATTTATTATACAATGACTATGATAAAATACAGGGGGATATCGAGCTGCTGATGGAGGACTCCGCCGAGGCATTGGCTGATCGCGAAGCCTTTCAAAACCAATACTTCTCCTTGGTGTCATCGGCGCGCGAGGTGCGACGTCAGCATAGCGAGCGAAGAGCCAGCGTGTTGGTGAGTTCCGTACAAGCTTCAGATAATAATGACGCCACACAGTCGAAACATAGTGTTGTGAAATTACCACAGATTAGTTTACCACATTTTGATGGAAGCTATCAGCATTGGCTCGAGTTTAGAGACACGTTTGATTCTCTTATACACAAGAACACATTGTTGGATGACATAAGTAAATTTCATTATCTGAGGTCCTCGTTAAAGGGTGCTGCTGCCTTAATTATTAGAAGCTTGGATTTTAATTCTGGTAACTACAGCATCGCCTGGGATTTATTGACGAAACGTTACAATAATAATCGTCTTTTGGTAAATAATCATGTTCAATCGTTATTTAATGTCGATCAAATAGAAAAGGAGTCCAGTAAAGCAGTACGTCATTTAGTCGATAGTACCACAAAAAATCTCAGAGCTTTAACAATTTTAGGACAACCGACGCAGCACTGGGACACCTTAATTATTTATATAATGGCTCACAAATTAGATACTAAAACTTACGTTCATTGGGAGGAATTTAGAAATACGTTATCCGAGGCACCTACATTGTCTAAATTTTTAACTTTTTTAAATAACAGGGCAGACTTGTTGGAATCAGTTGAGGACTCTGAAGCTATTAAAAACAAGACCTCAAACAATAAATCAAATAAGCAAAAAAGTTTTGCCATAACATCAACTGATAATAATAATATTTCAAATAAGGTTTCGAGCTCAAATTGTCCAATGTGCAAACAAAGTCATGTTTTATTTAAGTGTGATAGTTTTCGAAAACTGACGTCAGATGTTCGTAATCAGAAGGCTAAAGAATACAAGGTTTGTCTTAACTGTTTAAACCCGGGCCATTCCGAACAAAAATGCAAATTGTGGGCTCGGTGCAAGTATTGTAAGGCAAAACATAATACACTGTTACACGTAGACAAAGACAGCGAGCCGACTACCAGTAGTCAAATAACAGATAATGTTACTTTAACTGCCAAAGCTATACAGAATACTACTTCGTCCACCGTATTGCTTTCCACAGCGAGGGTGAAGGTGCGCGACAGCAGCGGCCGCAGCCACGTAGCGAGGGTGCTGCTGGACAACGGCAGTACCGCAAACTTTATAACTGAGGAGCTGTGTGGTAAGCTGGGTTCACTTAAACGTAACGTAAACTCCAGAATAACGGGTATTAACCAGCAAACTTGTAAAAGCACACAGTCTTGTTCCTTAACCTTAG
Organism: Helicoverpa assulta; assembly: GCA_963856015.1. Taxonomy (NCBI): domain Eukaryota; kingdom Metazoa; phylum Arthropoda; class Insecta; order Lepidoptera; family Noctuidae; genus Helicoverpa; species Helicoverpa assulta. The sequence goes on from CAWLCW010000022.1 coordinate 5,881,200, forward strand.
AATCTTACTCGGGTAAATTTAAAACAACAATTGATTGTTTAGTATTACCAGAGATAACCAAATCATTACCATCGACATTAATTGATATAAGTACTATTCCACTTCCATCAGGCATCTGTCTAGCTGACCCTCACTATTATAAACCGTCAAGCGTAGACATTTTACTAGGTGCTGAACAGTTCTGGAATATTTTAGGTACTAACACAATAAATCTAGGCAAATGTCAACCTAGGTTATACGAATCTAAATTAGGATGGCTTATTTCTGGGTTTATTGCGCAACCTAGTCCATCCCGTGACCAACCAGTGTGTAATTTTGTGCAGGAAATAAAACCTGAACTCACTCGGTTTTGGGAACTAGATTCAATATCAGAAAAACATTCGTTGTCAGCCGAGGAACGTGCATGTGAGGAACATTTTTTACGCACTACTACTCGTGGCGAAGACGGGCGTTTTATTGTTAAAATGCCATTTAAACAGTCACCAGATGTTTTAGGTGACTCATACCAAATGGCGAAAGTTCGATTTCTTTCGCTCGAACGTAGGTTTGAACGTGATCCCTTATTCAAAGGTAGGTATATCGATTTTATGCACGAGTACTTGCAATTAGGGCATATGTCTGAAGTTAGTAACTCAAATGATAACATAAGTTACTATTTACCACATCACGGTGTTACGCGCGAGCAAAGTACTACAACTAAATTAAGAGTTGTCTTTGACGCGTCAGCTGTGACGACTTCAGGTATTTCTTTAAATCACCTACAAATGATCGGTCCGACTGTACAGGACGATCTTTATTCTATTTTACTTCGTTTTCGAAAACATAGATACGTTGTATCAGGAGATGTAGAGAAAATGTATAGAGCTATAGATTTAAATAAATCTCAACGCTCTTTACAAAAAATCCTATTTAGATTTAATCAACATGAACCGCTTAAAACCTTTGTTCTTAATACAGTTACTTATGGCACCGCTTCGGCACCATACTTAGCGACAAAGGCACTCGTAAGTCTCGCTTCACAGGCGTCTAATGATGACGTAAAGCAAGCTATACAACGGGACATGTACGTTGATGATTATTTGGGAGGCAGTGACACTGAGTCAGCAACCATACTGTTATGCAAGGAGGTGAGTTCGATTTTAGCATCAGCTCAATTCAAATTAAGAAAATGGCAATCTAATAGCCCACAAGTGATGAAGGCTATGTTGTCATCCCTTGATCAGAATGATAATAACATTCTGGATTTAAATCGTAATCAATCTCATAACACTGCTAAAGTATTGGGCTTAAACTGGGTTCGCGATTTAGATCAGTTAACTTTTTCTATAAATCTACCTCCAACTAATAAAATAACTAAACGTTACATTTTATCTTGCATTAGTCAAATCTTTGACCCATTAGGGCTAGTAGGGCCGTGTGTCGTATTGGCAAAGATAACAATGCAAAAATTATGGTTAGAAAAATGTTCGTGGGACGAACCGGTTTCTCGTGACACTCAAGAATGTTGGTCGTCATTCGTCACTACGTTATCGTGTTTGAATAATTTAAACATACCACGGCATGCATTTAGTGTTAATCATAAAATAATTGAGTTGCACATTTTTACAGATGCATCCGAGTGTGCCTATGGGGCATGTGTGTACGTTCGTTGCCTAAATAATGATGATACTATAACCGTTCACCTTTTAACTTCGAAAAATAAGGTAGCTCCCATTAAACATACAACCATACCCCGTCTTGAACTGTGCGGGGCCTTGTTGGGAGCAAGACTGAGTGCAAAGGTAGTAGACTCACTAACTATTAAAATAAATAAGTGTTATTATTGGTGTGATTCGACGATAGTTCTCTGTTGGTTATCTGCATCGCCGAATAAATTAAAGCCTTTTGTTCGTAACCGTGTCAGTGAGATACAAGAAAGTACCGGGGAAAATTCTTGGAGATACGTGTCGTCGAAAGAGAACCCGGCCGACTTCATATCTCGCGGGCTGAGGGCCGATCAAATCGGCACCTGTAAATTGTGGTGGTCGGGCCCAGAGTTTTTAAAATTAGGCGAAGATCGTTGGCCTAAAATGCCAAATACGGGTTCTAATTCCGACATACCTGAATTTAAAGTTCATTTAGTAGATAACTGTCAATCAACTCAATCAGTTATCAGTCGTTTGATTAGTAATAAATCTAACATAAACAAATTAAAACGTATTTTCGCTTATGTACTTAGGTTCATTTTTAATTTAAAAAATCCTAACAGCAGGTTGTGTGGTCATTTATCCTGTGATGAATTAAATGAAGCATTTACTGTTATGTTACGTTTTAGTCAAATGGAAATGTTTTCTGACGAATACAAAACACTTAGTTTAAAAAGGCCACTATCCAGCAAAAATAGGCTTGCTTCACTGTCTCCATTTATGGATGATCGAGGTGTAATTCGCGTAGGTGGCAGGTTAGATAACGCTAACTACAGTTACGACACAAAACATCCAATATTGCTAGATAGTAAACATCACATTACGAAAATATTATTTCGTTGTGAACATCTTAAGCTTATGCATGCAGGGCCACAACTTCTTTTATCACACATTCGTCAAACTTACTGGCCTTTAGGAGGTAGAAATTTATCTAAAGGTACATTCAGAGAATGTGTCAAATGTTTCAGATTTAGGTGTCAAGCGGTGCAACCAGTCATGGGTCAGCTACCACGCACGAGGACACAGCTTGAATTTCCGTTTTATAATTGTAGTGTCGACTACGCCGGACCAATGCTGATAGCTGACCGTAAAGGCAGAGGTGCCAGACTCATTAAATCCTATATCTGTGTGTTCGTCTGTTTGGCAGTAAAGGCTGTTCATCTGGAGCTTGTGACGGATCTCACCAAAGACGCCTATCTTGCCGCGTTAAAGAGATTCGTTGCTCGTCGGGGTAAACCACACAGTATCCTCTCTGATAACGGCACAGCTTTTGTGGGCGTATTTAATGAGCTTGCACAATTCTTGGCTAATTCAAATTTAGAAACCTATTTTGCACAAGAAGCGATAAAGTTTAGCTTTACTCCTCCTTATAGTCCACATTTTAATGGTATAACAGAGGCCGCCGTTAAGTCTACAAAAAGACACTTAAAAACCATTGTTCATTCTTCTCATCTAACATATGAGGAGATGAACACATACCTAGTCCAAATTGAGGCTATATTAAATTCCCGTCCCCTTGTTGCTCTTTCTTCGTCTCCTGACGACCTTACCGCTCTCACTCCTTCGCACTTTTTAATTGGACGACCGCTAATATCCGTTTCTCAGCCGCAGGTACACTCCGTCAACATCACTCGATTGGACCGCTACAAAAGAATTGAGCATCTACGGCAACACTTTTGGAACCGATTCAGTCATGAATATGTTGTCATGTTGCAGCAGAGAACCAGATGGCATGCGTCCACAGGCGAAATTAAGCTGAATCAGTTAGTTCTGATCAGAGAGAAAACGCAACCACCACTACATTGGCTATTAGGCCGTATCGTCAAGGTGTTTCCTGGTGCTGACGGCATCACGAGGGTGGCGGAAATCAAAACCAAGAAGGGCAACATCACAAGGGCCTTCAACAACATATGTCCTTTACCTATTGAAGACGATGTTTCAACCCGGGCAGGATGTTCGGAAACCTCTAGAACATAGGAACGACGTCGATGGAGGCGCCACCGGCGATGGCATCGGAGGGGGGACAGCGCGGCGCGGGGGGCAGCCACGTACGAGGATCGCGGGCCGCTCACAGACCTTACCGATCAGCTGTGAAAATTGTACGCGTCGCGCGCCGTTTAATTATATAATTTGTTACAAATCATCCGTTGGAATAAACCAGTACCTATATTTCGGAAACAGCCTCAGTCATTTCTACAGCCCAAGAATTCTCCCTAACATATAGTGAGGGCATTGTTAATATTTTTAAATTCTTAAAATGCATGTAGCAACTGTCGGTAGATTTTAGATTGCAGATAGCTCTAATGCACCTTTTTTGACACTTGAACACCATTTCTTTACCCGTTGCGTTTCCCCAAAACATAATTCCGTACCTCAACGTCGACGCTACTAAACCATGATACGCCATTAATACTGTTTTTCGGTTTACCGTTTTATTTAACATATGCAGAGCATAAGAGTATTGGTTTAGTTTATTGCATACTTTGTCTATATGTATATTCCATTTTAGCGTATTTTCTATATTTAGTCCTAAAAACTTAGTAACATTAGTCTCATTAATAATTTTGTCATTGTATTTAATATTTAAATTTAAATTATTATTTAGTCGTTGTTGAAATTTCATTAATACTGTTTTTTCTAAATTTATAACTAGATTATTATTTATTAGCCAATTAACAACCGAATCAATATTAGAGTTAATATCTGCCTCCAGTGAATGTAAGTCGTCACTATTAAAAAGTAGGGTACTGTCATCTGCAAACATTGTCATGGGGTATTTTGATGACATTGGGAAATCATTAATGTAGATAATAAACAAAGTCGGGCCAAGCACACTTCCCTGCGGTACTCCGTAAGTTACCGTTCTCTGGTTAGACTTATACGTAATTTCGTTATTTTTACAAATTCTACTAATAAATGTTATTTGTTGTCTGTTACGAAGGTAGGATGCAATTAAGTTCAATACATTTCCTCTTATTCCGTAAGAATTTAGTTTGTTTATAAGTATTTTGTGATCGACGCGGTCAAAAGCCTTTGACATATCCATGTATAGTGCAATAGCAGGTAATCTCTTATCTACTCTACTGCTAACTGTATGCAGGAAATCATAAATGGCCATGTCAATTGACTTGTTTTTTCTAAAGCCTTTCTGGTTATCAACAAATAAATTATTGTTCTCGAAGTAAGCAGTGAGTTGGTTGTTAATTGCTTTCTCAAATATCTTAGAGAAAATCGGTACTAAAGCTATAGGTCTATAGCAAGACATGTTTTCTCTGTCATCCTTTTTAGGGTTCCGTAGCCAAAATGGCAAAAACGGAACCCTTATAGTTTCGTCATGTCCGTCTGTCCGTCTGTCCGTCTGTCACAGCCGATTTACTCGGAAACTATAAGTACTACAGTGATGAAATTTGATGGGAATATGTGTTGTATGAACCGCTACAAAAATATGACACTAAATAGTAAAAAAAAGAATTGGGGGTGGGGCCCCCCATACATGTAACTGAGGGATGAAATTTTTTTTTTCGATGTACATACCCGTGTGGGGTATCAATGGAAAGGTCTTTTAAAATGATATAAAGTTTTCTAAAAAACATTTTTCTTAAAGTGAACGGTTTTTGAGATATCAGCTCTCAAAGTCGTAAAAAGTATGTCCCCCCCCTCTATTTTTATAACTACGGGGTATAAAATTCTAAAAAAAATAGAGGTGATGCATGCTAATTAACTCTTTCAACGATTTTTGGTTTGATCAAAGTATCTCTCATAGTTTTTGAGATAGGTTGATTTAACTGTAATTTACGGAACCCTTCGTGCACGAGTCCGACTCGCACTTGGCCGGTTTTAAATAGGGGTTTTATTATAGTTATTTTCAATTCTTCTGGAAAAATACCGTGTTCAATGCTTAGATTAATAAGATGGCTCAATATTGGCGCAATTATAATGCACACATGTTTTATAATTTTTGTTGTTATGTCATCATATCCAGTGCTGGCCGTGTTTTTGAGTGACATGATAATTCGATAGATGTCGTGTGGTATGGTAGGGGCCATGAACATTGATTCATTTCTATTATTATTGCACGTGTTTTTTATGTTTGTACTATTAGTTGATTTGACTTGATCAACAAAATAATTATTGAAAGCTTGTGCTATTTCATGGGGATTAGTCAATACTTTTTCATTAGATTTAATTTTTAATATAGGTTCATTAGGTGTATTGTTTTTGTTTTTTCTGCTATTAATAACTTTCCATGTTGCTTTACAAAGATTTTGTGCCGAATTAATAAATCGACAATTATGAGCTCTTTGCGTGAGATCGATTACTTTCTTAAGACGGTTAGAGAGATTTTTGAAGTTAGCTTTATTTTCTTTAGTAGGTGTTTTTCGGTATTTCCATAACAGTTCTCTTTTTCTTTTGCTACATATCTTAATACCGCGAGTAATCCACTTTGGTTTTACTCTGGTCGATATTTTTACTCTTACATTAGGAAAGCATAGATCATACAGTAATTTAAACCAATCATAGAATAGTTTAAACGCTTTGTTTGGATCTGTTTCTTTATACACATCAGAAAATGTAATGCTGGCGAGATAAGTTTTAAATTTTTGCACATTTTCTACAGAATAGTCCCGTTTTGTAGTGAACCAGTGATTTAACACACACGTTTGCTTAACTGGACACCGTAGAAGCTGGGCAGTATGATCAGATACTGCTAGCTCTAATACTTCGCCTTTAGATCCTCGTATATTATGAGCAATATTATCAATACAGGTCCCGCTGCATAACCTAGTTGGTACTTTTATTTCGAATTTAAGATTGAATCCTGTAATGAGGTGCCTAAATTGCTCAGAGCATTTGGTATTTTTGAGGAGGTCAATATTGAAATCACCGCAGAGTATTATTTTTTTTTTTTTGTATGGAATGAGATAGAGCTTAAGAGACTATCCAGATTCTTAAAAAACATATCAAGTTTTTTTCTTAATTCATTGCTATGTGGACTTCTGTACATACATATTATCAATATCTGGTCTATCAATACTTTAAATAGAACGACTGTATATCTGACCTCCATAAACTAACTTCCCTACTTGAAGAAAACAAAATATACTCACATTAACAACATCGTTTTTAGCTTCTTGCGCATGCTCTCCCGGGTACAGCCCCCTACCAGTACTCTCACTCTTCTGCCCTCCCTCCACCAGCTCATGAAGGTCCAACTCCACCAACATCTTATTGAACCCCGTCAAATTCATCGTCATATGCTCAGCATCTCCGTAAAGCCTAAAGATCTGCTGTACATATGTATCAGGGTCGACTTTGACCTCTCTTTTCGATCTTCCCTGTCTAATTTTTTGCAATTTCTGATGGTATCGGGTAGACCGTTTTTCTTCTAAGTCTATATTTAAGTGATCTGGTTCGTTAATGCTCGCATCGTATGTGAGGATTCCGTTGCTTTGTATGTCTATGTGTGAGCCACAGGAATGGGCTGCGCAGAGGAGGCAGAACATACAAACGGTGACTATATGACGCGTCATGGTTATGCTTAGGCTAAATATGATTGGCTTATATTATAATATAAGGCTAATCCATTTGTTGTGTAGCGGCGTGTGGTTGGCTGCTGTTGATCTGTGGACAAACAAAAAGAAATATTAGTTAGTTACTTACCACAAATTGTATAGCATCAGCATATATCTAGCAGGTATTTTAAAAAGACGAAGAAAGTAGTTGAATATGAATGTGGGTGGGTATATAGAGGCAGAGAACGACCAAAGAAACGACGGATGTGCTGTGTGAAAGAAAGGTATGGGACAAGACATGCTGAGCAGACCACAAATAATAAATTGTAATAAAGGCAGGGGAAATTATGATAATAGGAATTAGGGGTCTCGAAGACATAAAGAAAATTTTTGACAGACTATCTAAAATGATTGATCTTCGATCAAATATGTGCTTTAACCCATCTAGGAAGGGATTAACCGTTTAGAGTTCAGTCAGCGATTGCAAAAAAAAAAACGATTGCAGCTTAAATAATCGTTTTTAAAGGTTTGTAGTTAAGTACCTGCATTATAAAAAACCTAGTTAGGTTAATCAAAAAAAAATCAGTTAAACGGTTTTTTGTGTCGGGTCAACTCAATCTGTGAGTAATTGCAGTAAAAACAAAAACTAATCTATTAGAGATGATTTTTTCGGTTAATGTGCAGACCTTGTACTAGATATTCATTTGTGGGTAGTTTGTTCCTATTGCGACTTGACGATTGAGAGCTTAACTATTATTTTTTAAGGGTTTGGATTTTTTACAGGTTAATTTATGAAATTTGCATGTCAATGTCCACAAATAAAGAGAGGATAATTATGATATTTGTTAATCTCTTAAACAACTATATCATTATGGAAAAATTCTTTCACTAAGTAATTGAATTCTAAGTACATTTAATTATACCGCATAGTGGAAATAATTAAACCATGTTTCACGCTTTTTTGTTAGAATAATTCTTTATTGTAAATAAAGAATATAAAAATCAGATCAGCCGGTCTTGACTATATCGGTCACAGGTTCGATTCCCGGGTCGGGCAGAAATCAGATGATAAATAAGACTGATGCCCCATCTGCATTAATATGAAGTTATAAAATAACTTTACTAAGATAAGTTATGTAGACAGAACACAAAAACATTATAATATCATTAACTGTATTCATAACTGTTGTAGATAACAGTTGTCTTTGTTCCTATTCGTTTATCTAACTTCCTCATTATTAATTAATCTATACTTACTAATATTATAAAGAGGAAAACATTGTTTGTTTGGTTGTAATGGATAAACTCAAAAAAAAAACTACTGGACCGATTTTAAATATTTTTTCACCATTAGAAAGCTATATTATCTGCGAGTAACATAGGCTATATTTTATCCCGGTGCGGGCAGTAGCTCTCACGGGACGCGGGTGAAACCGCGGGAAAACGGCTAGTTAATTATATATTGAAAATGGTTGCATCATACTACTTAACTTACTACTCATCGTACCGGCCCCCGATAAATGGGAAATTCAACACTTGTTTTTTCAATTTCGGTCTAGTAGTTTCTGAGATTCGAGCGTGGAAACAAACTGTTCGACATAATGGATAAAAAAACGGTCCAACGATAATACCAAAATCTCCTTTTTAATGTTAATAACGGTATAAAAAGTTATCCAACTGTTGAAAATTTGTTGATTGTAAAGTAGGAATGTTTAATACACTGTGACTAATATTACAAAAAAAACAATTTCCATTACATAAAATACAGCCAAAACACTCATGTACAACCAAGCTACATATTAATGAAAGAATTTTTGAAATTGGTTCAGCCGTTTCCGAGATTATGCATCACAAACCGACTTCAAAAATAGTCTACAAAACTGCATTTTCTAGTTGTGTAACGAAAGAATTTTTGAAATCGGTCCAGTAGTTTCAAAGATTATGCTTAGCTAAATAAACTTTGGATAATACACTTTAAATAACTAGTGCTGGAGTGGAGACCACGGACTAGCAAGCGCAGCGTAGGACGTCCACCAACAAGGTGGACAGACGACCTTATAAAGGTCGCCGGAAGACGCTGGATGCAGGTCGCCTCCAACAGATATCTGTGGAGATCTAAGGGGGAGACCTATGTTCAGCAGTGGACGTCCTATGGCTGAGATGATGGTGATGATAGTCTCCAAAACTATTGCTACCGAAGCATTTTTCCAATGGGTTCAGTAGTTTCGGAGCACTAAGGGTACAAACAAAATAAAAATGTTTCCTTTTTTTATTACATTACTATTACACAGAGGGAAAATAAAATTTGTGTTTGTTTGGAATGGATAAACTTAAAACTATTGGACCGATTTAAAAAAATCGCTCGCCATTAGAAAGCTCTTCCCGAGTAACATAGGCTAAATTTTATCCCAATCCGGCCAGTAGTTCCCACGGGACGCGGGTGAAACCGGGGGCAGTATTAGTATAGAAATATAGGTAGGAATGTGCCAAAACTGTCTGTTACATAATCCTGCCATTAAACATTATGCATTCTTGACGCAGTATTGCATATACGAGTATATAACAAACCGTCGTTATTGGCTAACTGCCAGAAATAACGGCGTAAATCACTGGCGTTTTGTGTTGATTTTCGGTTGCTTTTTGATTGAGGAAAATTGTGTGTTTTATAATAATGTGTTAATGATTTAGGCCAGGTAATTTAGTTATTAGTATAATTAACTATACCCTATTTGAGTAGGCACTTAACTTGACATGACTTTTTATTTAAAAACTCAGTTTAAAAATGATATGTGGTTAAAAATCAATGTAAATAACAACAATTTCTTAATCAATTGAATCATTATTTTAAGCAGTATGTAGTTTATTTGTTTTATGTTAAAAGTCTTATCAATATTGTTTACTTTTATTTACTCAATTTAGGTATTATAATAACAATTACCCAGTCTAGATTAAAAAACAATTGAAACCTATTACGGACAAAAATAACAAATTAGGGTTGCTGCTATGTATATCCCAAAATTAAGATAAGTCTTTAAAACAAAACTAATACAAAAATACATTTAAAACATATATCAAAAGTCACTATAAATCTCTAAAAAAATAATAAGAAATAAAACAGGAACTAATCGCCCGATACTAATAAGAGTGGAACAATAATCGTCGCGAGTTCGATAGTGAATCAATTCGATACGGTGTCGACAGTTTACCTCTACAGTATAAAAACTTAGTAAATCTATTATTATCAAGTATACGTTTATTTATGTAGAGATTAGTATAAAATATTTTATGGATGGAAAGTTTCATAATTTAGGTCTTATTTATGTAAAGATATTTTCAGATTTTTCCGGATAAAAAGTAGGTAGTGTTCTGATGTATAAATTGTAATACAGAGTAGACAAGTTCCATAAAAATACATTCGGCAGTTTTTGCGTATGAAAGTAATAAATAAACACAGAAACACAACACAACAAATGACGACGTATAGACTAGACTTACAGCAAACTTCAAATAGGTAAACGTTATTTGACGAGTTTCAACTTTTTTCTGCAGTGAAAATAAAATTGTGTAATCGGTACTTCCTATTTTATAATAAAACTAGCTTCTGCCAGCGGTTTCACCCGCATATCGTGGGAACTACTTCCCGCACCGGGATAAAAAGTAGCTTATAGCCTTCCTCGATAAATGGGCTATCTAACACTGAAAGAAATTTCCAAATCGGACCAGTAGTTCCTGAGATTAGCGCGTTCAAACAAACAAACTCTTCAGCTTTATAATATTAGTATAGATTTGTTCGTACCAAAAACACCGCAGATATCTAGAACAAAATGCACATTAACGTTTGGCCATCAAAAGCTATCTAAATATAAAGACTTTTACACGTGCAAGTTCAAGGCAAAATACGATCTGGCCTGATTTTGCGCGAAAACATGTTTTCTTACAGCATTTATTTAATACTAGGTATTTCCCGTGGTTTTACCCGCGTCCCGAGGGATCTATGATGAACGTCATATCGTCCTCACCATCATCATCATCCTCCGAGCCTTTTTCCCAATTATGTTGGGGTCGGCTTCCAGTCTAACCGGATTCAGCCGAGTATCAGTGCTTTACAAGAAGCGACTGCCTATCTGACCTCCTCGAACGAACGATTTGAAGAATTCTTTCTCTATTAGGAAGCTACTCCAGCCCCGAGTGTCGAAAACTAGAATTTATCAAGGTACGGGAAGAAGCTCCCCTGGAATAAGGGTAAAAGCGTGAGAAACAGCGAGACATTTATAAAACGTAATAACTTCCGCCCACGGCTTCGCCCGCGTCAAGTTCGGTTATATCGCGTTTCCAAAAGAACTCTTCAAAAGACCGGGATAAAAATTATCCTATTTTCTTTTCTGTAAAAAAAATCATGAAATGAAAATTTTCAGTTCAGTGGTCTAGACGTGAAAGCGTAACAGACAGAAGGAGTTACTTTCGCATTTATAATATCAGTAGGGATCGACTAACGAACTATATTAAGTTCAAACAAAGTCACTAGCTACTAGTCAAAAGCTATGATTCCTCAAATAATGTAAAAAGTAAGGTTACTAGGTAACTTTTATTACTTAAATACAAATTCTAAAAGGACTATTTACATTAACGTACATAAAAGTTCACGTTAGTAGTAGGAATATGAATAAGAAATGTCATAACCTTGGACTGCCCCAAAATACTTCATACATAAGTAATACCTATTGATTAATTTTCGGTTAAACTTTTCCATATTACGTTACAAGTAATGGATAAGCTTCATGTATCATCTGCCTAGCTCTTTCCTAAGAATGTTGGGGTCGGCTTCCAGTCTAACCAGATGCAGCTGAGTACCAGTGTGCTTCTTGGAGCGACTCCCTCTCTGATCTCCTCAACCCATTACCCCTTAGTGAGACTGGTTGTGAGACTGACTGTCTTTTGACTACCCGTAACGACTGTCAAAGATGTTCCATTGATAGCAGCATTAGGTACTTGTATGGATGGCAAAAATTCCATCTCGGGTATGCTAAACAGCAGACAGAATATTGGAAATAGCCAGAGAATGGCATCCACGGCCGATTTCTGCCACGGCGGCTGTTCTCATATAAGGAGATCAGCCAGCTGCGCAAGACATATTATAGTGCACAAGCATTTGCACAGGCACAAGTGCACTCACTATTCCTTCACTCACACAGCGCGATGGGACGGCAATCCGACACCACCAGAGAGAGATCAAGCGCAGGACCGACATTTACGTGCTCTCCGATGCACAAGGCAGAGAAGCTCAGATTGTCAGTCCTTAAATACAACACACTGGGTACTCATCTGCATCTTATGAGACTGGAAGCCGACCCCAACATAGTTTGGAAAAAGGCTACGCAGATGACTGGATGAAAAAATGTTTTTTTTTTTTTTCATACTGAAGCTCTATTTCTTCGTTAGTGAATGTTTTAACTATTGAAAGACCTTGACTGTTGAACTACCAGAATACTGGGCGATATCTCTGACTTGAACTTAGTTGTTTGGGTCCATATATATTATGTAGGTAGGTACTGTGTTGTTTGACTGCATAATAATAGGGTTGCTAAACATTTTTGGCCTTGCCACAAAAACTTAAACATCTGTTGAACACTTGTTTAAAGTATGGCTGCAAAATGTACCTTATTTCAACGTCATAATCTGACATTTTTAGACAAGTTTTCAACAGATGTTTAAGTTTTTATAGTAAGGCCATTTTTGTCTGAGACTTTGTAAACGGAAAATACAGAATTGGGATACCATATTTCTTTTTGTTTGAAGATTTCAAGATGCATTGATAAAAACATATACATACATATTTTCATATTTGTGTGTTTTTATTAAGACGGTTTAGTTGGTAATATAAGATAAAGGAAAGATTTTCTATAATACCAATCAGTTTATTTCCAAGTTTCTCATCATTATCATGTGTTCATAGAAAAGCCAAAAAACAAGAAACAGACAATAGATTTTAAGATTACGAACAAAATCATCCAATCTCATCAATTGACTAGGAAATGTAGGTACTTAAACTACTTTTTATTACAAGAGCCACACCTACACCACTAAAGCGTGAAATTCGGCATTTATCATCAATACTTCCTTAACAAAAAAACTTCAATAGAATGAAATCAAATGAAAAGAGATAAAAAGACTTTTTACCAAGCTAAAAAAATATATAGACAGGCTGAAAAGCTGAATACTGTCACACGCTTCAACAAATAAACAAACAAAAAAAAAAGCACAAAGTAAACTTCCTGTGCTTAAAAAAATATTGCAAAAAACATCGGAAGGAAATTGATAAAATTTAATCGATATATCGATATAAATGTTTGCTCAATTTAATCGATAGACGATTATAAGTCGACAGGTTTGTTTTGAGCACTCGAGGAGTGTCTCGCAGATAAGGAGAGAAACATGTTTTTTGACAACTGTTGTTGTGAAATTAAATTGATTTTTGTGACTATCTTTTTTGTGATAAGTTTGAAATATGACTTTTAAGCTCAGCCAAAGAAATTTTCACGAAATACATGTTATTTTTAATAATTGTTACACATTATATGGAAAACAATACCCTGAAGTACTACATGTTTTGATGGACCTAACAGTTTTTTTTTATCTTTCTGCAAAAAATTTTACGGGAACAAAAAAAATTTTGACATTCTTATGGGTGAAACCGCGGAGGAAAGCTAGTGTCAATCAAATATTTGTAAGAAAACAAGAATAAACCTGAAACTCAAAATTAATATTTACCCTACATGGCTACGTCCTAGATAACATTTCGTTACAATAACGGGTTATCACAAATAACGTGTTATCTTTAACGGAATCAAAACAAGGTGAAACTATTGATAGCATTACACGTTTCCGTCTGTTTGTTCGTCCTAAATGTACTTGTTCACGTTATTCTATGTTTGTTCTACTTTGATTAAGTAAACAAACATGTCTAGTTCATATATCAAAAGAATACACCGCTTTTATATATGAAGTAGATGTTTTACCGCGGTTTCGCTCGAGTTCTGGGAGAACTTCAGCCCGTGCCGGGATAAAATATAGCCTTCACACAACAAAACTATTTTTTTTCTCACTCAACTGATTGCCAATTTTGTGAAGAAAACTGCCTTAAGTGGGACCAATTACAAAATTAAAGATTTAAAAAGCAAATTAATTAGTCTGTAAGCCTTTCTTAAATGATTATTCTTTTTTATGGTGTATTATTTTTATTTCTGACCCAATTAAAATTAAAAATTGCAACTCAAGCGCCGCATATCAAGTTGTTAAACTATAATTTACACTCCTAACATATTAATCGATTTGATACCAATTTATCGATAAACGTATGTTTGCTGTGTTATACAATTTTCGCGTGCGATGACCCAATTAGGAGGCGAGGTCAACAAACTGTAATCTCATGTTGACTATAGGGTATTAAAAGTTAATTTTGGTGCATTTAACCGATAAAAACATTGGTAAATATTTCACGATAGTTAAGAAAACTTTTTAGTCAGAAGCCAGTAAGTCTGATACCAGTGTTACCAATCTATACTAATATTATAAAGCTGAAGTGAGTTTGTTTGTTTGTTTGAACGCGCTAATCTCAGGAACTACTGGTCCGATTTGAAAATTTCTTTCAGTGTTAGATAGCCCATTTATCGAGGAAGGCTATAGGCTACTTTTTATCCCGGTACGGGAAGTAGTTCCCACGGGATGCGGGTGAAACCGCTGGCAGAAGCTAGTGGGTGATATTGGGTTGCCTGGTACCTGGGTTGAGGAGGTCAGACAGTCAGTTGCTCCTTGTAAAGCAATGGTACTCAGCTGTATCCGGTTAGGCTGGAAGCCGACCCCAACAGAGTTAAGAAAAGGTTCGGGAGATGAAGAGTTAAGAAAACTTTTTTGAAGACACTACTAAAAATCTTGACAAAAACATCATCATCATCAGCCCATGCTTAGAATGAAACTTAGAAAAAAAAACATTATTATAAAAAAAAAGAAGTTATTACTAGGGACAAAACTTAATGCATCCTGTGAATTTTCCTCATACAAAAAAAAAACGAAAAATTATAAGTAGTTACATCATCCTCAAAACAGTATTAAAACAACTTTATTACCGTGATTATCGAAATGTACATTAAACGTACCTACGAGATTTACACGTAGGTAGGTATATGTTTTATTAACCGAATTGTTAATTTGATCAAAATATATGGATAAAAAGTAGCGTATAAGGCTTCGTTATTAAATGGACTATCTAAGACTAAAATAACTTCAAATCGGTTCAGTAATTCCTGAGATTAACGCTTTCAAGCAAACTCTTCAGATTAACAACACATATTAGTACTAATTGCAATTTGGAAAGTTGCGTAACAAATAAATAAAACAAGAAATTCAAGAAAAAAGCACATACCTCTTCTTCCAAGTCGGCAAACTCAATCAATAAACAAGACAGAGGAACAACAATAACTATATTGAATAGATAACGCCTTATCTAACAGATAAACGTATACTTTATCAACGCTATCTGCAAGTAGCGAACGCCGCTAACGTATAACGCCCGTTACACTAAACGAAAAATGAGAACGACACAAAAGTATGCGCAAAAGTATAAAAACTCACCATTCAAAAACAAACCTTAAAACTGGCCACACAAAGTCTAATATAGCAAAAAAAACAAAATACATTCAAATAAAGAACATAATAAAAAAAGGATCAAATTTAAAATTTCAAACGCCGAACACACTCCATATTCAAACGTGTTCGAATCATGATTAGTTTGCGAAACTCAAGCATGATCTGACATTGAACTTTATATGCAACTGAAATCCGACTTTGTCTTGCGAACATAACGTTTATATTAGCATGTTTGGTTGGTACAGGAAACTTGTATGGTTACGTCATATCTATTTTTGTGGTGCGCATGATTCAGTGTCGTATAACGAAATAACGAATAACGTGATGAATTCGTTAGGGCGGAAAGATATGTGGTATTGAAACGTGCCATTGGACATGTGAAATTTATGTATGGAGATTTTTGACTGTGTGAATAGGTTATGCTTTAAAATATGATGGTGGCTTCAGTTTTTTATGCACTTTAGTGTATTTCGAGATAATTATGAAATACTCATTTTTTAGTTAAGGATTTTTACTTAAGTATCAATGTTGGAAATATGAGTTTCTTTGTATCGCTTCACGCTAGAACGGCTGGATAGATTGATGTCCTCCTAGCCGATTATCGGCTACGGCGGCTGTTCTCATATAAGGAGATCAGTCAACTGCGCAGGACATAATTATAGTGCACAAGCATTTGCTTGGACACAGGAGCACTCACTATTCCTTCACTCTCATAGCGCGATGGGACGGCAATCCGACACCACCGGAGAGAGATAGATCAGATTAAGATGGGCCTGGAGAAGATCCCATGGGATGCGGACGAAAACGCGGGCGAAAACTGTTTTAAATAATATATAGGTATATCCACTTTTTTCATATAAAATATTCTAAATCTATATATGAAGGCTAAAATCATTGTACCATACTAATAAGGTCGAATAGCGGAAAATATGTGGGTGTCTGCTAAGGGCACAGGGTCAAACCTTACCTTCATAGACCTTAGGACGAAAATACTACAGACAATCTATCTAATATATAAAATTCTCGTGTCACAGTTTTCGTTCCCATACTCCTCCGAAACGGCTTGACCGATTCTCATGAAATTTTGTGAGCGTATTGAATAGGTCTGAGAATCGGCCAACATCTATTTTTTGTCACCATCCGACTACGGGACGCGGGTGAAAGCTAGTATTAATATAGGTATGTCTTAAAGGTAAAGGAAAACATCTTGAGGAAACCTGGAGTTTAAAGTCTGAAATGAATCCGCCTTGAGCAAGTGTGGTGATTAACGCTCAATCCTTCTCTGTGTGAGAGGAGGCCGCAGCCCAGTAGTGGGACAATTAAAGTCTGATGATGAAGAATATATACTAATATTATAAAGGTGTAGCGTTTGTTTGCTTTAGAATTATTAGATAAATTATTTTAGTGTTAGATAGGCTATATGTCTAGGAACAATTCGCTATATTTTTAACGGGAGACGAGCGAAACTGCGGTAAAAAGCCAGTTGAAATCTATAGAATAAAAATACTAATAGAATAAAAAGGGTTTTTTGTTTGTTTGTTTGTAACCTAAGGCTCTGAAGTTATTAAATGGATTTAAAAACTACATTATTCCCGAGTAATTCGCTTCCCGCTTCTCCGCGTGAGAAGAGGCCTGTCAGTGGGTCGATACAATGGCTGTAACAGTACACATAAGGCAATAAACCAATAAATCGCTTCTGCGCAGGTGAAGGTCAGGGCTCAATATCCCTGCCGATGATTATAGAGGTACAGTACACAACATAGGCTGTATTTTATCCGGGTAAGGGCAGTAGTTCCCTCGGGACGCTCGAAACTACGGGAAGGAGCTAGTTATAATATACGTAGATATTAATAGTGCTTTGAGACATAAACTGAAACTGTACATGACTAGGTCATTTGCAGTCTAAATATAACTGTAACACTAATGAACTGACCACGATCTTCGGCGAAAGGGAAAATGAGCACTCTTTAGCAGTACTTACTCATCTATACTAATGTTATAAGGCTAAAGTTCGGTTGTTTGCTCATTGTAAAACACTGGTACCCAGCTACATCCGGTTAGACTGGAAGCCGACCCCGACATAGTTGGGAAAAGGCTCGGCAGATGATGAGTTTGCAAATATCTCAGGAACTACTAGACCGATTTGAAATATTCTTTCAGAGTTTGACAGCCAATTATGTCGAGTAACGCTACAGGTTATTTTTAACCGGGTGCAGGAAGAAGCTCCCGTTTGACTCTAGTGAAGCCGCAGGCAAATCTATAATGACTTCTTTAAAAACTGCGCAATCGAATCTTTAGCGCAGTTTTTTGCACAACTTTAGCTCATAGTACAAACTTCAGCCTACTAGGAGTTCCTACCTACATTAAAAAGATGACGGGTTACATCACCGTCTCAGTTAATTACATCCAGTCTAGACTGAAACAATCAATTCAGTTAAATCTAGACCCATTAGTGGCTGAACGAGACCACTATTGCATACGTGAACTTTGATCAGACATTAAGGATATATCAACAGAGCTGTGGTATTGTTTCAAAAGTCACGGTCCTGGAACACAAAGGGCTTTAGAAGGAACATGGCGGGTTTTGGTGTATCTGACACTGCCTTCCAATGCAGCCACAGTGAAAGAAGTTATTTGATAATTCAGCCTTGCCCCAACTATGTTGGTCGTAGGTGGGTCGGATTCTAGTCTAACTGGATGCAGCTGAGTATCAGTATGCCACATTGAGCCACTGCCTATCTTATTTCCTCAACCTAGTTCAGGACAACCCGAAGTCTGACTGAATTGGAAAATGTAACAGAGTTGCAGGGTGCCGATAATACCGTATATTAAAATAGAAACACAAACACAACGTCACAGACATTTGACATCAAAGACAGTAATTTGAACAAGCCACTACATGTGGAAGATTATTATTGTATAGTTGTCGGCTCGGTTATTGAGCCCTGACCTTCACCTGCGCAGAAGCGATTTATTGGTTTATTGCCTTATGTGTACAGTGCGCAAAGCGATCCCCACTCTTCCGCCGAGAGCTCAATATCCGTGCCGATAACTATATGTGGCCAGTAAGGATCACAAGGAGTATCCTTCAACAGACTAGTTGTTGAACTTTCTGACTTCTAACCAGCCATAACTGCTACTATAGAGGTAGATGTACGAATGACAGCAGTGACCCACCTTTTTAACAGGTCATTACAAGATGGTCATCCATCCACGAACTGCCGCGACAAGCGTTGCTTAACCTTATGATTGGCTGTTACTTTGCCAAAGCCCGTGTTACCCGTAAATACAAAGTTCATACGAACAGGTCTTTGCAAATAGCGTATAAACACACTTTCACTTTTTAATTATAAAGTGCACATTTTTGTTGCACAAGCTGACTCTCAATGATTCTCAAACTTGAATAATTCCTTATTTATTTGAAAGGGAATCTAGCATGTTCATTTTAGATATTATATGGGCCTAAATTGTCTAGATTCTAGACGAAAATTGATTTTTTTTACAGTATAGATTCTGGACTAAGAAGGACTCTGTAATCTTGAGATTATTTCATTGTTTGGAAATTGGAAAACCCAGGAGTAGATAAAAAATAAAGGCTTATGATTAAAACTTTGACAAACGCTGCACCTCTAAAACAGTGCACTATACAAATATTATGTAGCGAACAGTTCCACGAACTGTTATTCGTTATGATAAAAATAAGATAAGTATGTATTGCGAATGACGCTGCAATAAAAACTTTGACGTACAAGTTATAGGTATGTATGTAAGGCTGCCTTAAGCCAAATACGTATCACATTATTTTTGAGATGTTCTATTGAAAGAATGGGCCTCATCAAGTGCCTGGCCTTTTCCTAACTATGTTGGGGTCGGCTTCCAGTCTAACTGAATGCAGCTGAGTACCAGTGATTTACAAGCCCCCAACATAGTTGGGAAAAGGCTCGGGAGATGATGATGACGAGTCTAAATGCACCCAAAGATGGATTCCACGAAGCGACTTGCGCAATGGTTCATGACGACAGAAAGTTTGGTGAGGCCTATATCTCTGAAGTGAACCAGCTTCCGTAACTGGGTTTAATCCCCTAAGCTCATTTCTGAATTTTTATTGACAACTTCCAAGATAAAATTACACCTTTAGGTTGATTTAAATACCTACATATCACGAAAAAATAACACAAAACTGTTATTGTTATGCACATCGAATTCCCATAGTCATATCCAGATATTTTTTTTTGCATGATGGAGATAACATATTTGTTGGATATAAATGCGAAAATAGCTGTATCCGTATGTCGCACTTTTACGCCAAAATAAATAAGAGCTAAGGAAAAATGGTGTCCTGAGAAAAAACTAAAGCTACTTTAAAACAAATTATACATAAGTATTTGCAACGTGAAAAGTAATATATCAAACTTTGAGATACATGAGCCACTTATTTTTAATACGAAAACATTATGACTCATAAATCTACAACAAAAACTGTCTTGTTTTACCACAATGACACTCTGTACAGATAATATCATTAATATGTATCATTAGAGGTATGTGTATGAAAGAGGACACTATCATCTCTGGAGATGTTTTAGGGTTCGTTATAAGAAGCGCTAAATTAGGACCCGATTACTAAGAATCTGCTGTCCGTCTGTCATAAGACTGTATCTCATGATTCGTGATTGTTATATAGTTGATATTTTCACAGATTTAAGGAGTTAGTTGTGAACTGGGTTCATACAATTAATGTGATTTTTTCGCTCATTTTCTAAATAATGGTACGGAACCCTTCGTGCGCGAGTCCGACTCGCACTTGCCCGGTTTTTTCTCTCGCTAAGGATTTTGCTAAGGGTACGGAACCCTTCTTGCAAGCCTGCATTAGGCGTTTTTGTAGTTTTCTAAGATATGTAAATTAATTAAAAAGTATTACAGATTTGTTTATTTCGTCGAAAATATCTACTTACTTTTCATAAGGTTTTCCCATAGCGTTACTTCCCACAACAGTGATTATTAAATAATCGTTTAGGTAAATACTATGCACCTAAAAAGTGCTCGTGTACCGGATGAACTAACATACATTTTTTTTTTAGATATATACATTTATATTTAGTACAGATAAATATATGAAGGGGCATACTATCATATATTTTAAGCCATTGCAAACAAGTTGAAGGTTGCAGAGGTTAATGCCTTGCTATTCTAAAAATATACTTCATATTTGCTTAAACTAACTACACTTTTTTCGACTTTGATATATTTTTATCAAGATATCTTCCGCCAGCGGTTTCAAACGCTTCCTAAGGGATCTAATTCCCGCAGACGGATAAAAATTAGCATGTATGTTATTCTGGTGTAAAAGTCGTGGTAGCCTAGTAAAAGTCGTGGTAGCCTAGTGGGTAAAGGCCCAAACTCTCAAGTATGAGGGTGCGGCTTCGATCCCAGGTCAGGCAAGTACCAATGCAACTTTTCTAAGTTTGTATGTACTTTCTAAGTATATCTTAGACACCGTTGGCTGTGTTTCGGATGGCACGTTAAACTGTAGGTCCCGGCTGTCATTGAACATCTTTGGCAGTCGTTACGGGTAGTCAGAAGCCAGTAAGTCTGACACCAGTCTAACCAAGGGGTATCGGGTTGCCCGGGTAACTGGGTTGAGGAGGTCAAATAGGCAGTCGCTTCTTGTAAAGCACTGGTACTCAGCTGAATCCGGTTAGACTGGAAGCCGACCCCAACATGATTGGGAAAAAGGCTCGGAGGATGGATGGTTATTCTGGTGTACAAGCTATACTACTGACAAGTTTCATTAAAATCTATGCAGTAGTTTTTGCGTGGAAGAGAAACAAACACTCATACATACAATGTATATTTCATCATACATACAGTAGGATAGAATATTTAGTTTCTCGTTGGAACTAAAATAAAAATGATATTTTAGCTGTAAGTCAAAAGAATTTGACTTTCAAAGCCACAGGGTCGGACGTGGTGCAAAACAACGCTTTTTCTCAGTTGAGAATCGAACCCCGGACCGATGCCAAGAACTGAGATGGCATTCTTTTTAGTTTTGTTTGTTTTAAGAAAATTACGAGATAATATTATTTGAAAAGGTTATATAAGAAAATCAATATGTATTGATTCACTTTCAAAATTAATTTGGATCTATTAAGAAAAAACCTGATATAGACTATAAAATATATGTAACATAATAATAAAAAAATAGGATTCTTGTGCGTCATACAAAACGGTTGAATACTATTTTCATCCGGTTGTAGTTTTAAAAAATAAAATTATGGACTTATAAATATAAAACATAATTATTATCTCGGAACTTAGAGAAAAGTTATAAATAAACATACAAATGTACAGAAGAATTACTTCTATTTATATAGTTTAAATTATTATGTGATATAAATCATAATGTCGTATAATACTTGTGTCATCTTCACTTCTATACTAATATGTATAGGTAACTAGCCGTTTTCCCGCGGTTTCACCCACATCCCGTGGGAACTACTGCCCGTACCGGAATAAAATATATCCTACTAGCTTCTGCCAGCGGTTTCACCCGCATCCCGTGGGAACTACTTCCCGTACCGGGATAAAAAGTAGCCTATAGCCTTCCTCGATAAATGGGCTATCTAACACTGAAATAAATTTTCAAATCGGACCAGTAGTTCCTGAGATTAGCACGTTCAAACAAACAAACAAACTCTTTAGCTTTATAATATTAGTATAGACTAGCTTCTGCCAGCGGTTTCACCCGCATCCCGTGGGAACTACTTCCTGTACCGGGATAAAAAGTAGCCTATAGCCTTCCTCAATAAATGGGCTATCTAACACTGAAAGAAATTTTCAAATCGGACCAATAGTTCCTGAGATTAGCACGTTCAAACAAACAAACAAACTCTTTAGCTTTATAATATTAGTATAGATGATACTCGGGAAGAGTGTAGCTTTCCAATAGTGAAAGAATTAGCAGAATTATTAGTTTCGGATTCTTCACAAAGAAACAAAAAAATCCTCCTTATCCCTACTAATATTATGAATGCGAAAGTAACCCTGTCTGTCTGTCTGTTACGCTTTCACGTCTAAATTTTTTTCTTGGTACAGAGATAGAGTTAACCTTGAGAAAGAACATAGGATAGTTTTTATCCCGGACTTTTGAAGAATTCTCTTGGAAACGCGATATAACCGAACGCTACGCGGGCGAAGCCGCGGGCGGAAGCTATTTTATTTAACTATATTATTGTAGACATAACTATTAAGTAATCTGTGGTGTAGATAATGCTATACATAATTAAGATTCTTGTGACATTTAAATGACAAACTGCGTTTTCGTTGTCCTTTTGTTTATTGACGTGGAAAAGTGCTAATATAACTAGCCCACTTTCAATGAACAATTTTGACTTTCGAATTACTCAGTAATACATAAATTTACATTTACTTAAACGTTCCGGTCATTATTTGTAAAGAAAACGTAGTATGAAGAGCAGTTAAAAATAACTTATTATATTAACGACAAGACAATGCACCGTCGATACAAAATAAAATAACCCAAAACATATTCACATACCTACATTCAAGTAATAATTCCCGCATACATTGATAACAAAAAACTATTATGAAACGGACCATATTATCGTATTATTATGTAAAATAACCTAACTCTATGACGTCATCTATGCATACATTTAAATTAGCATAACCATCGTAATAATTATTTCAAACATGGTACAAAACTAATAATACTATAAAAGAATTAAATTGTAAACATCAAAACCTCCTTACACAATAGAAAAATAAAGAAAAAAAAAATCACTTACGTCACAACGCAGTCGAAATTCAAAATCAAATCGCACAATTTCTAAATTCGTTTGAATTTGGAACGGTGAGCGATGTGTATGCGCGCGCGCAGGTATAAACGCGAACGGCGCACAGCGATAAGCTATCGTCGATAACGTGCCGTTACGTTCGTTCGCTATAACGATGTCGTTACGATGCCAAAGATTATGCGAGTTTAAAAAAGAGGTCACACTTGTTTGAAATGCCTTTTGTGACGCAAGTTTGTTACCTAATATATGTTGTGTTGTTTTCAAGGGCTTTTGTGTATGACGTTGACGAATTTAAATGGGTTTAATTGGTAATTTTTACACATTTTAATGGTTTCGTAAATTATTGTTTTATAAAAGTATTTCTGGTCATATCTTGTGAAAAAATCTATATATTCAAAGACATAAAATAGATTACACAGCATTAAAGTTTGGCGTAGATAAAATAATCCCGAATAAGTAGGCATTAATCACTAAAATGATTTCACTATCAATTTTCACGTGAAAAATCTAAAAATAATTCTGTCATCTCAAGTCTCGAGGCCGTACAATTAAAATTAACTAAAATTAATTACGTTTCTATTTCAAAACTCGGTGAGTGTGTCGCGAACGGAATATTTTGGCTCGCTCACTATAATTTCTTGTACTTTATTAGTCACCAATGAAGCGAGAAATCTCATAGATTATTATGATATGACCGTTTTTCTTAGAAAGGAAAATTATGTCATTCGGATAAATATTGAAATGTCACTCAATTTTAAGGGCTTCTCAAGCATCATGCTGTCTGTGTTACATTTATTAAAACTCTGCTACAGAAATGCTCTTAAGTAGAACTTAAAGTTATGTATGGGGATGATTGGATTTAAGTTTTAATAATAGTACAAAAGTAAACAACATCAGAAGAATTACAAGTGCGTCTCCCACCTTTTTAAAAAAAGGTACGCACTTTTTGAAGGTTGTATTGGTAATTATGTCGAAAATAATAATAAGAAGCCTGTGTCTTTTTCATTTATGAGTTACATATCTACTTAATGACGCGATAAAAAAAACCTTAATAAATAATCCTTACATATCTACTATCGCGTTTCTAATACCTATTAACAGGACAATAAAATAAATCATACATATTCACACCTGTCATTGTCCTCTGTGAGGCCACGTACGTTTATTACCTACTTGACTATCTACTGTTGTATATTCACGCCACGTGACGGTTAAGGTAAATGCGCCGGCGCAAGCCTTGCTCACAGAGGCCATGTTTAATTTTTATTTCAATGTTTTGAATTGTTTTAATTCTTTAATTACAAATGGACAGATTACGGCTAATTAAAATTAAACATCTTTGGCAGTCGTTACGGGTAGTCAGAATCCGGAAAGTCTAACAACCAGTCTTACTTAGGGGTACTGGGTTACCCGGGTAACTGGGTTGAGGAGGTCCCCAACAGATTGAGGAGATACCCCAACATTGTTGGGCTAGGCTGATGATACGACTAGACAAATTATTCAGTTTTCAACTGGAATATTTTGGTACTCCATCACATTACTTTTCACCAGCTTCCATCCGCGGTTTTTCTCACGTCCCAAGGGATTTAATTCTTGCATACGGAATCTTACGGAATAATAAGTTTTCTATGACGTTAAAAAGATTTTTCAGTTTGTCTGGAAGAGATCGCTCTTTGCGGTAAGACCGTCGATTATGTCACCTACTTTAATTAGTTCTAATATCAAAATTGTAAGATTTGTTGCACCTAATAAAGTATATCTATTTATCGGTACAGTAGCACCAGAGATTTTCTCTACAAAGTCACATACATTATTACTCTTCTTTATAATATTAGTATGAACTAACCATGTTCGTGTAACCTCGTGTAATTTCGCGAGTGCTCGGGTCGTTGAACTATTCGTGAATTTTTTGCACAACTGAAGGACAGACAGGCGGACAGACTAGTTTTTTTTTCTGTTTGACTAATGCTTACTATATGCTATGGTAAAAACTAAACTCCTAGTATTTGCTTTTTGATAATGTAGTTTGGGATTGGGACGAAGGTTTAATCGCGGAAATCGGATTCAAGTAGCGCCTTTTTCCCGCAGTTTCACCCGCGTCCCGTGGTAACTACTGTCCGTACTGGGATAAAATATAGCTTACTAGCTTCTGGGTTTCACCCGCATCCCGTGGGAACCTCGGCACGGACCCGGATAAAAAGTAGCCTATAGCCTTCCTCGATAAATGGGCTATCTAACACTGAAAGAATTTTTCAAATCGGACCAGTAGTTCCTGAGATTAGCGCGTTCAAACAAACAAACAAACAAACTCTTCAGCTTTATAATATTAGTATAGATGTTACTCGGGAAGAGTGCAGCTTTCCAACAGTGAAAGAATGTTTCTGTAGTTTCGGAGCTTTTAGGGTACAAACAAAATGTTTTCCTTTTATTATTTTAGAATAGATAGCTGTATGCACCTGTGTTGAATTTATTATTTCGGAGAGTCGTAATTGGTATATACGAAAGTATAGGTTGTTTGTTTGTTTGTTGGCTGAATAGATATGGAAGTTTATAGCTATGGACTGATGAATACGGATATTTATTTCTCCTAGGAAGTCTCAATGGGTCTGTAAACCAACGATTTTGCTATTCTTAGATTCTGCCATTCTTTGTTATGTTAAAAAGTTCTTGGTATTTAGAAAAAGAAAATAAGACACTTCCACGATTCATCATCAGATCCACAGATCTTGGAATTTCAAACAAAACAAAATACGTCAGTAAAATTTCTAAGAAATATTGTAAATCGATACAATAACAAAAAAATCGCATTTCAATAATATTATCGATATCACATTACTAATATTTCACACATGCATTTTATGTAGAAACATAATAATGAAAAATTACTCGTGGCAGCCATTTGCCTAGACTTTTCCCAACTATGTTGGGGTCGGCTTCCAGTCTAACTGGATGCAGCTGAGTACCAGTGTGCTACAAGGAGCGACTGCTTATTTAATCTCCTCAACCCAACCTCTATCTGATCGTCAGAATTTCTGACTATCCAAAGACGTTTAAGTGACCCCAATAACACGTGCTTTTCGAAACACGTAGGAACTCGTCATGACATGATCACCTAGCTACGAAACTACCGAGCCAAGCGTTGCTTAACCTTATGATCGAAGGACACGTATGTCTATTACTGAGCCACGAGCTCTATCAACATATAAAGTAATTTAATAAATGGGAATCATTTTTTTTTGTACCATAAGGCTCCGAACCTACAGAACCGATTTGAAAAATTCATCCACTGTTGGAAAGCTACACTCTTCGTAACATACATAGGCTATATTTTATCCCTGTACGGGCAGTAGTTCCCACGGGACGCGGGTGGACCAATTATTCAGTTATACAATTAGTATAAGAGTAGGTCACCTTGATACCATGGTATGATCCACCATGGAAGCCAAATGGTCAAATCGCCATAACGTGTACTATAACAATGGCTCATGAATGCGGTGTCATGTGACAGACACCAGTAAAATCATTTGATGTGGTGTCATTTTAAACACGTCATATGGTTAGGGCTGTCATCAGTTTTAGAACCTTAAGTAACTGAGATATTTGATTCATTGAACATCTTTGGCAGTCGTTACGGGTAGTCAGAAGCCAGTAAGCTTGATTACCAGTCTTACCTAGGGTCTCCCGGGTAACTGGGTTGAGGAGGTCAGATAGGCAGTAGCTACATGTAGCACATTGGTACCCAGCTGCATGCCATTAGACTGGAAGCCGACTCCAACATTGTTGGAAAAAGGCTACGCAGATCATATGTAGCAGCTAACGGTATCCACTACAATCTAGAATATATTTGAAAATAAGTAAAATGTGGCATATTTACTGGTAGCACAAAAAAATAACTACACACTAGATTCACACTTGAACACTAACTGGTCCAATTAACGTCTACAAGTTAAGATATAAACTTACTTACTGTTCCATATAGATTTAGTAACAGTTCAACGTAATCAAAAAACAATGGAAAAGTCTTTGTTTTGTCACTAAAATGATTACCATAATTGATGATGTTTCGGTCCACGGGGTATAGAGATTCGTCAAACCTTCAAGGTTTAAAAACCGTGAGGATAAATTGATGATAAGATTGTTAATGCCAGGGTAACAGGTCGTGTTTCGGAAGGCACTTATGGTCTCTGCACACAGCGGGCGCGGCGCGGCGGGACGGGACGGCGACGCGACGCTGAGCAGTTGTAATGTACTAGATATTACGGAGGCCGCCACACAGAGCCGTCCCGCTCGACGCGACGATCTAGTACATTGTGTCGCGTCGCCGTCCCGTCCCGTCGCGCCGCGCCCGCTGTGTGCAGAGACCATTACAATTGGTGTTACTTGGTTACCGGCTGTCATTTGGACATTTTTGGCAGTCGTTACGGGTAGCCAGAAAGTATGATACCCAGTGTTGCCAAGGGGTAACTCTCCTCTTCGGTACTTAAAAGACTTCAGAAGGAACAAAAAGCCTTTGGCAGTCGTCACGGGTAGACAGAAGCCAGAGTACTCTCCTTTTCGTTACTCAAAGAGCTCCAGAAGGACCAAGAAGAGTTTTAGTCAGTAAAAACCATATACTTGCTCCCCATGATTTCACAACTAAAAAAAAAGGACGCAAATCCTGTCGAGTTTTGCCCGAAAATGAAATTGCCGATCCATCAATTTCCCGAATTGAGAATTTGGCCAAACTATGATAGGATTGGTGAGGACCTCGGATTAACAAATTGCAATGTAAGCACACTACATCCTATTTTCCATCATCATATAAATCTTTTTGTATCTTTGTACGCATTTAATGAATTTCAATAGCCGATGAAAAGGAACCCGGATTCTATAGATATTTTATGAAGGCCAAATATTTCCTAACCCAGAAAGCCTCATGCGGAAACATAAAAGTATTATTGATTTTAGTTATTAGGTAGTAAACGATAGCCTATCGTGATTGTTAGTGTTGATAGCAAATTCTGTGGGTTTTCCAAACAATTTGTTTTGAAAGCATTATGCTGAGCGAGGGCCGTATTGCGCGCTTTAAGACGCATATTTTCCCCTTCTATCATTATTTCTGTATAATGTGCCTAATTTTAAGTGTGTGTATGCGTCTATTGTTGCGCAATAAAAATTATTTTCTTTCTTTCTTTCTTTTTGGCTCCTTTGGACTTTTGCCGTTTTCAGATATTTTTGACCATGTTAGAAAATATAAAGACGTGTATTAAAAGCTGTGCAAAATTCTCTATATTGGCCCCTATATTAGTTTATGCAAATTAGAACCAGGTGCTCTGCCGTATCGGAAATAGACGATGTGTTCTAGTTTTTTGGATATTAACTTAGGTTATTTATTTTGGTGCAATATTTTTTTTGGCAGTTTATAATAGTTAATTGATTGATCGTTAGCCAAATTAACAATTTCTTTTGACAAAGTTTGTCTTTCAATTGTATTTTTTTTTCTCGATAAGTAGGTCTATAGAAATGGAAAAAAAAACGTAACTCACCAGATCAGTAAAAGCAATCCAATTAGCACACCACTAAACAACCTCAAGGGATGGTGGTTATCCCTAGACTGACGACACTACGTCACAGATCGCCATTTTATACACAAAACACGCGGGAAAAACGAACTGGCCAATACGGAAGCAGGAAGGATGCGTTTTTATTCACCACCAATTTGAAATTCGAACGGTCCATTAGGCAAATTGTTCCCACTCTTTGTTGGCTGAAGATTAACTTTTTATCACGTTCTAATTGAAAACGAGATTGCCAGAAAAAGAGTCTTTCATATTTGCATGTCTTTTTTATTATACCTTTTTTTGCTACAAATCTTTACTTTTAGCGGAAAACGTCGCTTTGTTATCTTGGAGGCAGTTGTCCGTTTGTCGTGCTAACGGTGACACGATCAGTGTCAGCGAACGATTGGAAATAATCGGTTGGTCTTGGCGCGATTTTCTGAGATTCGGAGCTGATTTGTGAACTGAATTAAAAGTGGACTAATTATCTAGATCTTTACTTTATGTGGATTAGAACGTAGTTTCGTAGTTTTTTTGCAAACTTTTGGAAGAAACTGTCGAAATTGTAAACAGTTGCAAGATATTCTAAAGATCAAGAGTGGATTGTGAAGTGTGCCATTAAAAAATCGTTCAAAAATGACATCATTCGCGGCTCGGATCTTCAAAGTTCTGTGCAAGATCTGGACAAGGCGAGACGAAGAAGATGAAGAGGAAATTATATGGAAAATTGAGATGTGTAAGTACTTACCTCCTGAATTTTTCTTCAATGAGTAAAGAGCTCTATGTCTACCTAAAAGCGTCGGAAATATTTTTGCGATCATAGGACCATTTTATCCCAAGCCGTTCTCATGTCCCGTTCGTGAGAAAGGTGTTAAGCATGAATGAAGGTGGATATAGAAGAGTATGACCAAATAAACGGTATGTCGACTGTCTAAAACACAATGTGGCTGTAAAGAGTATTATTACATTGGAGATGATGTCAGATAGGAAGGTATTGAAGAATGCTGCAAAATTTTACAAGGGCAGCACAATTAGAAGTTTAACAGTAATTCCAGTTTTAGTACAATTCTTACCTTATAAAGAAATGAATGAGAGCTAAGAAAGTAGGATCTACATAATTTCATACATAACATCACAGTAAAACCCACAAACTTCTCTAAAATGTTTTTAAACACTCACAAACGATTTGTTCCACTTCAACACCCGCCTTTAGGTGCAGTCCTCCCGTTATAGACAACTTAAGCTAACCATATTTGTTAGCTTATACAACTTTATTTACTTAATCGATGTTTACGGATTAGATATAGAAAACCGTTCAATTTTAAACTAGACTTTATTGATTGACCTGGATAATAGAGCGTTCCACTTTTTGACTATTGTTTTTAAGGATAGTATTTACATTAAACCGTCAGATATCTGAGAGCAACTGTACATGCTGCTGCCGCTTGGATCCAAAACGGTTTCATGTAAATACATACAAACCAGTAGTGCAGTTGCGGGCGATTTCATGCAGTCGCGGCATGTGCGGTCGGCAGTTGCAGTCGGCAGCTAGCGTCCAAAACGTACCTTTACGCTGTTTCCGCTTTCTTTTTACTTAGAAGTGTTGATTGAGACGTCAAGTGTTTTTTGGATTTAAGTTTACCTATTCTTTTTGTTCCCGGGGTAATCCCAGCATCAACTAGCATTAACTATCTGTTTTTTTTTCTGTTTCCTTGTATTGTATCAATAAACGTTTTTCATTTTCTCTTACCTGCAACAATAGAAAAACAAATAATTAAAGATGTGTTTGATTATGTATCCTACTACATACACATACGCGAAAGTTTATATGTACTTATGGATGTTCGTTCCTCTTTCACTCAAAAACTACTCAAGGCATTTATGTACTGAAGGTACTTAAGGTGGGCTGCGGGATTGTTCGAAAGAGTTACCGCGGCCCTGGTACATAAAAGGCCTACGACGGAACACGACGTTTTTAGTCAGTAAGAGTCTGACACTCCCTCACCGCTGCTAACCCACAGCGGGAGGGGTCATTTGATGATTTTTGACGTCGTTAAAAAAAAAAAGGTATTTTAGTGAAACCAAGCAGTAATGTAGCTCATATATCAGAACTAGCTTCAGCCAGCGGTTTCACCCGCATCCCGTGGGAACTACTTCCCGTACCGGGATAAAAAGTAGCCTATAGCCTTCCTCGATAAATGGGCTATCTAACACTGAAAGAAATTTTCAAATCGGACCAATAGTTCCTGAGATTAGCGCGTTCAAACAAACAAACTTTTCAGCTTTATAATATTAGTATAGATCACGTAAACGAAATTTTTTATACAGGTAGTAGTTCCCTTTGGACTTGATAAAAACCGCTTTCAGTAGTCGTATGTGTATGTAAAACTATCGATTGACTGCTACAATAATAAGGTTGTTTACCAGTCTTATTTGCGTGACCGGCACGTAAACAAATTGTGCATTGGTTGCCTTTAAAAGATGTATGAAAGAGAAGTAATTGGACCCGTTATTACTACGTAAGGGCATTTCCATATAAAGCGGCAGCTTTTTTTCAACTGAGAGCGTATATGTATAAACTAGCTTCTGCCAGCGGTTTCACCCGCATCCCGTGGGAACTACTTCCCGTACCGGGATAAAAAGTGGCCTATAGCCTTCCTCGATAAATGGGCTATCTAACACTGAAAGAAATTTTCAAATCGGACCAGTAGTTCCTGAGATTAGCGCGTTCAAACAAACACACTCTTCAGCTTTATAATATTAGTATAGACTAGCTTCTGCCAGCGGTTTCACCCGCATCCCGTGGGAACTACTTCCCGTACCGGGATAAAAAGTAGCCTATAGCCTTCCTCGATAAATGGGCTATCTAACACTGAAAGAAATTTTCAAATCGGACCAGTAGTTCCTGAGATTAGCGCGTTCAAACAAACAAACAAACTCTTCAGCTTTATAATATTAGTATAGATTTGATGGAAACCGCAGTGCCTCCAATATGAGAAATGTATCAGTTCCGTAGAAAATCTAAGGGGTGCCGGTTCAGCGGCACGGAGACACCTTTCTAGCTACGGTACAATGTGCGAACACTCTTAGGCTTAATGCTTAATCATCATCATCCTCCTGACTTTATTCCTTGTTGACAAGCTTTCCAACCTTCCAACAGTGTAAAAATTTTTCAAATCGGTTCACTACTTTCAGCCTTTCAGCCCCACAAACAAATTACTGTTTGATATTAGTCTGTGTTACATTATCATTTACTAGCTTCTGCCAGCGGTTTCACCCGCATCCCGTGGGAACTACTTCCCGTACCGGGATAAAAAGTAGCCTATAGCCTTCCTCGATAAATGGGCTATCTAACACTGAAAGAAATTTTCAAATCGGATTGTTCCTGAGATTAGCGCGTTCAAACAAACAAACAAACAAACTCTTCAGCTTTATAATATTAGTATAGATGCGAGTTAAAATTGCGAGTTTTTCAGTCAGAACCGAGCCTAATTTAATTTCATTGTGTATCATCCAATCATAATTATGTAACGAATTAAGTCATTATTCCACATTATAGTTACCATATCAACTATTGTTGGTTATTTATTGAGTTAATATCATTTATCATTACCTATTGTTACTATAATTAGGATACATGGACCCACATGGACATTGTTTGATTGGTCGTGCTAATCTCAGGAACTACTGGTACGATTTGAAAAAATTGTGTTAGAGAGCCCGAGAGTCCAATAAGAGAGTGTGTTCGTTTATCGAAGAGGACTATAGGATATATTTTAACCGGGTGCGACATGTATTCTCTATGGGAAAAATGTGAGTATAACGTAGATAATCTTCGGATCTACAAAATCCGGATAGTACAAAGTTAGAAAACAACATTATGAATGAGTCTTCTCTCTTCTCTGTTATTATTCTGTTCAAGATTTCCTAGATCTATGATACAATTCAATAACCTATTTGCCTTATAACCAATTTTGTATAATAATTATTGTATTTGCATGCCAACCACGCAGACTGTACACGAATCTTATTATGTTATTTACCATCCTATTTTGTATGTAAGTACCTGTATTCTAAGCAAATAAAGACCATTCTTAATCTGTTTCTAAAAGTTATCAATACTTATACTTAATACTAGCTTCTGCCAGCGGTTTCACCCGCATCCCGTGGGAACTACTTCCCGTACCGGGATAAAAAGTAGCCTATAGCTTTCCTCGATAAATGAGCTATCTAAGACTGAAAGAATTTTTCAAATCGGACCAGTAGTTCCTGAGATTAGCGCGGTCAAACAAACAAACAAACAAACTCTTCAGCTTTATAATATTAGTATAGATAATAGAGGGCTTTTTTTCTTTGTTTTATTTGTACCATAAAGTAAGCTAGGTATTAGGCCATATTCTATCCGGGTTACATGGAGAACTATCCTCAAGTCGCGCCTAAAACCATGAAAATAACCTAGTACATATATTACATAGATACTAAATAAAGCCCTATACATGTCTACAGTACACGTAACATGTTGTAATTGTGGTGGCTTGTTGAATAACAACTAGCGACATTGATTGGTCCGTGACCGCGAGGTCGTGGGTTCGATACAGCCATCAGCCATATCGATATGTATGGATGCTATGGCCAGTTATGGGCATGTACTACATTTGTGAATGATAAATGGAATTTTGGTTCAAAGATAAAAGGAGAGAAACCCCTTTTTGAGTTGCGTATCCAAAGGGTAAAACGGGACTCTATTACTAGACTTTCATGTCTGCCCATCAGTTTGTCACTAGGCTGTATGTCATAATCAGTTTTCACAAACAATAAATGCTTAAAACTAGCATAAAATTAATTAAATCTTAGGGGAATATAATGCGGAACCCTTCGTTCGCGAACCAGGCTTGGCACTTGACCAGTTTTTTATCAGTGAGACTCCATTCAATTCAGACAGTTCATTCTTATCCAGTAAGCTGCTGTAAAAACTACCATATTAGTAGAAATAAAAGTTGAACTCTGGCATGGCAACATAAAAGATTGAGCCGTGTTTAATGTCTTAAAATAAGATAAAATATCGGCTAAATGAAACGTTTCTATTTACGTGCATTAAAAAGGTATATGTCAACGGTCTACCTTTGGGTTAAAAGCAAACGGGTATTAATTTAAACACTGTTTTAACCATTTTATGTCTTTATAGCTATTTTACTACATATATATCGGTTATAGGCTTTGACTATGACTGTGTGTGGGTATGACTGTGTTTCGGATGGCACGTTAAACTGTAGGTCCCGGCTGTCATTGAACATACTTTACAGTCGTTACGGGTAGTCAGAAGTCAGTAACTCTGACACCAGTCTAACCAAGGCACATTGGGATGCCCGGGTAACTGGGTTGAGGGGGTCAGATAGGGCAGTCGCTCCTTGTAAAGCACTGGTACTCAGCTACATTCAGTTAGACTGGAAGCCGACCCCAACATAGTTTGGGAAAAAGGCTCGGAGGAGGATGATCTCGGTTACAGGCCTCTATTTATCCGGGTGCACGAAGTAGTATCAAAAGCTAGATTTAATAAACAAGCTGGTTGCCCGCGGTTTCACCTACGTCCCGGTAGAACTTCTTCCCTAACCTAGACAAAATATAGCCTATGTTACTCGGGAATAGTCTAGCTTCTCAACAGTGCAAATTTTCAAATCGGTTCAGTAGTTTCGGAGCATTCAGGATTCAAACGAACAAAAAATGTTTCATCGTTATTATATAAGTATGATTATTTCCACCATCAGACGACCACAATTCGTTAGATAACTCCAATTTTCTCAATGAAACCATTTCACACACACAAACATAGGTATCTATATATTTTTATATAGCCTCTGACGCGATGTGACGTAAAACTATAAACGTTGACCTAATCTACGCACGATTCTTTCATTTAACACACACACGCACACACACACACGTAATCAATTCCTATCTCTCTCTGTGTGTAACTGTCCTAAATATCCACCAAAATGCGATCATGTCTTCTATGAGTGAGTAAAGAATTGCTCTAATTTGCCCTTTTGCGTTATATATATCGTACTTCCTACTTATATTATACTAGCGACCCGCTCCGGCTTCGCACGGGATAACAGTATTTCTCCTCTATTTAATGTATGTTATTATACATAAACCTTCCTCTTTAATCACTCTATCTATTAAAAAAAACCGCATGAAAATGGGTTGCGTACTTTTGAAGATATAAGCTAACAAAGGGACATAGGGACAGAAAAAGCGACTTTGTTTTATAATATGTAGTGATTATGCGAAAGTTTGTAGCTCTTTCACGCAAAAACTACCTAATGAATTTCGATGAAACTTGGCAGTAATATAGCTTATATATTAGAAAAACATAATGGCTACCTACTTTTTATCCATGTGCGGGACGTATTCCTCTAGATAAGGGGGCGAAACCGCGGGTCGAAGCTACCTACGTGAACTCCCAAAAAGATTAGCATTCATTACGCGTATTGTACAATGTATGACGTACATTGCTGGCCTACTGACCTACAGATATAAAAATGACACACCTACGCCTCAATGTATCGCGTATTGCGAATAAATTTAACTTTCAACGTCTTTATGCGCGCCTAGTAACGTGGGGGATATTTTTAGAAACGATTTTCTAGTGCAATTCTGTCTGTATGAATCGGAATAATGTATTCATTTTACGGTAGAATCTGAGAATTATATGAAATTGAGTTTGAATCTCAGGAACTACTGGTCCAATTTGAAAAAAATCTGCATTTATCGAGGAAGGGCGGAAGATAGACAAAGAGACTACTCCTACGGAATGTCTAAATTTTCCGTACCATCAGGCTATGAGAGTGAAGGAATAGTAAGTGCACCTGTGTCTGTGCAAATTCTTGTGCACTATAATATATCCTGCGCACTTGGCTAATCTCCTTTATGAGAACAGCCGCCGTAGCCGACAATCGGCTAGGAGGAGAACATCATCATCATTTTGCTAAAGATTGAATATTTTTGGAGTATATCCTGAATTCACATTTGTACCGTATGAATGAATTATTATCTTCCTTACAATCTTGTTCACAAAAGACACATCAGTCGATTCATATGGATGTTTATATAAAACAGATCACAACATTGTTTCCCAAAGATGTAGCTGGCTTGATTTGTAATTTTAAGCCTCTCTCAATTATGAAGATCATCAACATACTGTTGTCCTTATCACAATTCACTTGGGGTCAGCGAAGCATGTCTTCTTATTCCATACTTCTCTCTGCCGTCATATTACAAGTAATATCTTTTGATAATATGAACCATATGGTGTTTTAGACAATATAATCCATTCATGGTTTAGTTGGTCTAATATTAAACAATAGTGCTAATAAATTTCTGGTCCTTCATATCATATCATCTTCTGCTTAGAATTTTCCCAACTATGTTGGGGTCGGCTTCCAGTCTAAACCGATGCAGCTGAGTACCAGTGTGTCACATGGAGCGACTGCTTATCTGTTTGCCTCAATACAGCTACCTTGGCAGCTCAATAATCCTTGCTAACACTGGTTGGACTACTTCCTGGCGTCTGACTACCCGTAACGACTGCCAAAGACGTTCAAATGACAAACGGAACCCACCAATTTAACGTACCTTCCGAAACCTAATTATTTTCTTTTAATCTGACGTAATGGCGTCTACGGCTGATTTCGGCCACGGCGGCTGTTCTCATTTAAGGAGATCTGCCAGCTGCGCAGGACATATTATAGTGCACAAGCATTTGCGCAGACACAGGTGCACTCCCTATTCCTTCACTCTCATAACCCGATGGGACGGCAATCCGACACGACCGGAAAGAGATCAGGCGCAGGACCGACATTTACGTGCTCTCCGATACGGGTATACGAAGTAGGTATACGGGGAAGAAGGCGACCAAAGAAACGATGGATGGATTGTGTGAAAGTCGATATGGTTAGAAAGAATGTTACTTGCGAGATGACGGCAGATAGAAGAATATGGAAGGAGAAAACATGCTGCGCAGACCACAAATAAAATTGGGATAAGAGCAGGAGGATGATGATGTATACGCCTGTGACCAGGATGACGAATCAAGAATTTTAGCCAAGGTTTTTATACTGTCACAGACATGTCAGAATAATTAAGATAAGAAGATATTAACACTCAAATTAAGTTCATCATTTAACTGATAACAACGTGTTATGTCATTTCGTATCGCCACGAACGTCGTTAGGACAGTATCGTCTACATACATACATACGGAACAAGTAGATAGATCGACAGTCGAGGGATTTTAGTGAAGCCAAATTTTAAATACATCAGTTAAGTGATATTTTCATGTGTGAGTCAAATATGTACTGCTTTTCTGAAACTAAAGATCGGTATTTGTCGTGTTTCTTGATTTTGAAAATCATTTTTCAAAATATCGTAGATTTTCTTGCTATAGTTTGCGTTTGATACATACGGGGGCCCGCTACAGGCCTCTACAGTGGCCTTTTATGGACTCATATTACATGTAGTTCTGTATCACGTCTGTCACGCATTGCCGGTCTATCAAACGGTAGTGAAACTATCTATACTTACTAAATATACATACATAAGTTCGCCTCTGTATAATAAACATAAATATTATTTTCTCCAAATATTTTTATGGTATTTTCACGTTGCAATCAGCACACAATTTTATTACAATGTTGCATGTACATGTAAAAAACACTGCAGGAATTTTTGTTTTATAGGCTACCAAAAACAGATTTATGAAAAAACTTCTGATTCTATGCTTAAATCGGGAATCAAACTCGGAGCTATTAACGAGGCATATCTATCAGTATTGTTGATTGATTAGTCATACATGAATATAATTATACATAGATTTACAAACACACATACTTAAGTCTTATTTATTAGGTACACGTGCCAGCCAGTTTCAACATATTGCTGACTATAATTAGTTTTCAAGTAGTAAAAGTAATAATGAATGTAAGTAATAAAATGTAAATCATTTCTATATTTATGTATAGCACAATTATAAGTAACATGAGTAAACATTCAAACTCGGCTGCAAAACAGCAGTTTTTGAAAGTCAATATTTACAAAAGACAGCCCCAAAACGCCCACCCTTCACCACTTCCTAAGTCTTTTTGCTGGGAAGAAGAAATTGTGGAACAAACACCCCGGCAATAGATTGAGATGGGTTAGGAAATAATACCATTAAAGACCGATTTCAGCTACGACGGCTGCTCTCATATGTATAAGGAGATCAGCCAGCTGCGCAGGACATGTTATAGTGCACGAGCATTGCAGACACAGGTGCACTCTCTATTGATTCAGTCTCTTAGCGCGATGGGACGACAATCCGACACGGCAGAGAGATCACAAGCAGGACCAACATTTACTTGCTCTCCGATGCATGAGGGTTAGGAAATAGATGAGTCTCCGAAGATAATTAGTTACTTTTTATACACGTGAAAGAGTAAAAACACGGGTGATACTGCAGGAAACAGCTAGTATTAAATAACTAGTACACCACAGTATACAGTACAATTTCTCTTCTAATAAATCATTCAAAGGTTGTGCGTAAAAGATCTCGTTTAGCGATATGACCACACATTATGTCACATGACATAACTTATTGTGTATCACTGTTTACACACAAAAACA
Source organism: Helicoverpa assulta (assembly GCA_963856015.1). Classification (NCBI taxonomy): domain Eukaryota; kingdom Metazoa; phylum Arthropoda; class Insecta; order Lepidoptera; family Noctuidae; genus Helicoverpa; species Helicoverpa assulta. The sequence goes on from CAWLCW010000022.1 coordinate 5,920,055, forward strand.
TTTTATAATACACATCGCCTAACCTTTTTTGTAGGGTGCTAAATCTATCTTTTTAGTGCCTTGTTCCCAATTTTTGCAATATAATTTCGGCTTCCATTCCTCTCGGTGAGTCGTCATATTAACATTCGATCCCTTCTTATACATGTCATCTCTCAGACACTCCATCCATCTTTTCTTTGGTCTTCCTCTCCATTTTCAGAGCGAATAAACTGCAATCCTTTTCTGTAACTCAAACTACAAGGAGTCACTAATTGTACTACTACCATCTTCTACCAGATTCCTTCTGAGAACCTTGCTGATCCAGGGCCGTGGTCGTTTCGCAAAACCCTGTCATGTCTGCTATATCCTGAAAATTCTTTCAGAATGATCTCAAAAACCCTCTATCTTACTAAGTACTTCGCAATAGCTCCCAGAGCAAAATCTATAAAGGTACAACTATAAATAGATTCCCTATTTTTAGCTAGAACAGTCAATGATCTTAGACTGTGTCTCAGACATTTTTTAAACAAATGAATAATTGTCAGAGTATGACATGTCGTATGCGCTTCGAATGCCAAGTATATGCTCAAGGATAGTTTATGCCGTGGGCTGAATAAGTAATTTGTTAATATGGTCATTAGAATTGAGAAAGAGGATAAGGACGGTTATAAATTAGTTATTTATCATCATCACCATCTCAGCCATAGGACGGCCACTGCTGAACATAGGCCTCCCCCTAGATCTCCACAGATACCTGTTGGAGGCGACCTGCATCCAGCGTCTTCCGGCGACCTTTATAAGGTCGTCTGTCCACCTTGTTGGTCCTAGTTATTTATAATATAATAAAGAATTGATTTATATCGTAATAAAGAAAGGGATGATTATCTAGGCCCTAGATCAGGGTTTAGTGTTCAAGAAGTTCCTATTTTGTCTCTTTGAAAACGTCCCATCGGGCTATGAGAGTGTAGGAATAGGGAGTGCACCTGTGTCTGCGCAAATGCTCGTGCACTATAATATGTCCTGCGCAGCTGGCTGATCGGCCGTGGACGCCATTATTATTTTGTCTCTTTGAAATTATCATCCAAAATGCTGTTGTTTTGTAAGAAAGCAAAAGGGATTAGACTTTTACTGACTAAAACCCGCCATGTTCCTTCTGGACCCCTTTGTGTGGCAGATCGTGGTAACTCTTCTAAACAATCCCGGAGGGTTTCCTGGGAAAACCTGGATTTGTATGATATTTAAAACCTCCTTTAGCAAGCGTGGTCATCAATGTTCTTGCTTTCACGGTATACGAGATCTTTTTTTTATAGGCGATGGCAAAAATCATCAAATGGCCCCTCCCGCTGTGGGTTAGCAGCGGTGAGGGAGTGTCAGACTTTTACTGACTAAAAATCCATCGTGTTCCTTCGTAGGCCTTTTATGTACCAGGGCCGAAGTAACTCTTTCGAACAATCCCGGAGCCCTTCGAACAATCCCGTAGCCTAACATTGAGACACTAATACCAAAGAGAATGATGAGTCAGTAAAAATACCAAAGACAATCTCTCCAAAAATAAAACCTCATCATTACAAAACTCTGAAACACTCAACTCCATCATAAAACTAAGACTGCAATCCACTATCTTCCAGCGAGGTTCATAATAAAAGACGCCAAAAATACCAGTAAGTTGTCGTCGTGTTGTAACTGGTCTATTTCTGCGCGCGCGCACGTGACACGACGCGTGGATCGAAATCACCGGCGGGGTTATATACTGACTAGACTTCGCGCCACCTGCTTGATTTGAGATAGGTTTTAAAGTGAATGAGGCAAAAATAGAGGAATTAGTAGTCGGTAATTTGGTCCAAAGACAGTCCTAGCTAGAGCCTAAGAAAGGATATAAACTATTTTTTATCCGGATGCAGCAAGTAGTTGTCTCTGGAAGCGATTGGAATAGTTATTTAGTATTAGCGATTAAAACCATCAATATAAGAACAGGATGGTTAACAATAAATTCGATGCTTATCAAAAATTTCCCTATTTCACATTCATCGAATATCTATCAGACGGATTGCGTGTTAGAACTCCATCTATCAAAGTAAGAAAAATTAGAGCAATCTCGTAATAATAATATAGAAGTCAGCAGGTCAGCGTGTCTGTTTGTGCTATTATTTATTGACTGTGTCTAAACACACTACATTCATACGATTGCATCATCATCTGCCTGGCATTTTCTGAACTATTTTGGGGTCGCCTTCCAGACTGACCAGATGCATCAGCTGTACCAGTGTATTATAAGGAGCGACTGACTACTTGATCTCCTTAATCCAGTTACCTGGGCAACCCAATACCTCCATAAGACTGGATGAGGTGACAGACCATTAAAATTTTTGACCAATCAGTAAATTAAGGGGCAAACTGACATCGTAACGTCCTAATTGCCAACCTCACCTGCCTGTGGTGAACCCTACTGAAAAATAGACGAGACTTAGGTAAAAGACTGGTGGCGGTATAACCACCACACAGCACCAAGTGGGATATTGAATTTAGAGGAGATAGGCAGCAGCATTTCCGAAACTAAAAATATTCTACACTGCGCTCACCAACACGCCTGCCCAGCGCGGTGAGTATGGGCAAATCTCCTCAGCTTGGGGAAGACAGCAGTCCATCAGTGGACGTTGTTTGGCTCATGATCTCCCGAGCCTTTTCCCAACTATGTTGGGGTCGGCTTCCAGTCTAACTGGATGCAGCTAAGTAAGCAATGGCTGTAGCGACGAAGACATAGGTGATGTCTTTCAGCAGTCGGTACAAAAGGAGTTATCAACCTTCTTGGTAAGTTAATCTTACGAACGAGCATATTAACCTTCATGATCTTCATACAAAGTCATAAACAAACAAACCAACGAAACAGTGCCTGTTTTGTTGGTTTGTTTGCGCCTACTACAATCAATTGACACGAATCAGTATAAATTGACAGACGTTTAAGGGGTTACAAATGTATTGTTTTTATGTATATACTAGCCACCTGATCCCGCTTGGCATGGGATAACAGTATTTCCCCACTATTTCATGTATGTTATTATATTTATAAACCTGGCTCTTTAATCACTATATATGTTACCGGCCGAACCCGATTTTAGGACAAACCAGTTTTGCCTAGGCTCAACTAGTTCTTCCTTTACGCGTTAGGATTAACTAGTATAGCCTAGTCCAAACTAATTTGTCCTAAGCTCGATAGGACGGACCAGTTTAGGCTAGGCAAAACTAGTTGATCCTAATATCAATACGCACACTCTAGGATAAACTGGTATGGCCTAGTCTAAACAATAAACAAATGTAGCGAGGTCGGAAAGTAACTGAACAAACATGTCAGGACATGTTCATGCGGGAATGCTCCGAACGTCCCACGCCGCTCGCTCCCCGTTCGTCATTTGTCGCGTGGTTTTAAACGCATTTACGGCCAGTTTCTTCATCAAAAGTTAAAGTTAAAGTTATGGCTAAAGTAATGTCTAAAGTAAAAGTAACGGTTAAATTAAATTTTTCTATGAATTTTGCTGTCAGTTTAGCCTTGAAAAAACGAATTTGACCGTTACTTTTACTTTAGACATTACTTTAACTTTAACTTTTGATGAAGAAACTGGCCGTTAGCGTCTAGTTGCTAGCCGTGCATAACGTACACGCCCCGAGCGCCTAATAACGTATTTAGTTAATTACTGTAGTTCTTTTAGATATGTATATGTTTTGACTAGGCCATACCAGTTTATCCTAGAGTGTGCGTACTTATATCAGGATCAACTAGTTTTGCCTAGCCTAAACTGGTCCGTCCTATCGGGCTTAGGACAAATTAGTTTGGACTAGGCTATACTAGTTAATCCTAACGCGTAAAGGAAGAACTAGTTGAGCCTAGGCAAAACTGGTTTGTCCTAAAATCGGGTTCGGCCGGTAACATATATAAAAAAAAAACACACATGAAAATTGGTTGCGTAGTTTTGAAGACTTAAGCGTACAAAGGGACATAGGGACAGAGCAAGCGACTTTGTTTTATACTATGTAGCTATTAGCGTTTAGAAAGTAGTCACGACTGACTTAATTTTTAAACAGATCTTTTAAATATGGTCTGTTTTTATTTCAAATCTCAAAAATCCTGAGATTTCATGATATCTTCCAAATCCGGCCGCAACCCTGAGCGGAATCCAAAAATCCTGAGATATGGTAACCCTAATTAGATCTTTACCTCTTCCTAATAAATAATAATATCACTGCAAGACATTAGCAGAGTAATTTGTGGCTAATGACGTGCGCAGTGGCACATGATTTATATTGTACCTGTTGCCGTGCGTTTCAACCAAAACTAATAATTATTATAAGCGGAAATAGATCCACGGTAATCTTCCAGTGGTAAAATGATGTCGTGGTGCCCAGGAGATGGCGAAGTCCTAGCTGGGTCATCATTTCCCGAGCTTTTTCGCAATTATGCTGGGGTCGGCATCCAGTCTAACCGTACGCAGCTGAGTACCAGTGTTTTATAAGGAGCGACTGCCTATCTGACCTCTTCAACCCAGTTACCCGGGCAACCCAATACCCCTTGGTAAGACTGGTGTCAGACTTACTGGCTTCTGACTACCCGTAACGACTGCTAAGGATATTAAATGACAGATTCTTAATTGGTTATAGATGTTGTACCTCACGAAAGCGGATAAGCCATACTTGTATGCGTGTAAATGTACATAGACATTGTCTGTGTATGCGTAAGCTCGGGAGCGCTCAGTATTGACCGGGTCGCCGACTCATACAACGACAATGTGCATGTACATTCACACACACATGTAAGGGTCAACCGCTTTCGTGGCACAATATCTATGCTTAGTGAAAAGTATACGATACAAGCAGCTTTAATAGTAAACGTTATATTATGTTTTACATTGACGTAAAGATAAGCAGATATTATTAGTAGGTACAAAGTAATGTATATGTATGTACGAGTGAATATCGATTCGTTATACAATAGTAAATAATCGAATAGAAACGGCATATGTTTACTTAATAGTATACATACCTACATGCAAAGTACCGTGGTATGGTCATTACTTGATCGATAAGGGTTTCCTGTATATTAAGTTCTTTATACATTCGAACTTATTTTTGGTACGGAAACTCTTCAAATGGTGGAGTTCTAAAAATTACAAAAAAAGTCGCTTCTGTCTGGGGTTTCTGTTTCAGGATTTTGGTAACTATTTTGAAGAGTCCTGTAATCGCTCAAACAGAAAAAAAAGTGAATTCTCCCGAATTCGCGCGCATTCTTTAATTTTGATTATGATTAAGTGATGCGAAATTTGCAAAAGAGCTTGTTGCAATTGGACAGTCGCGCGTATAGAGCATTTGTGTGGGCTGCTATAAAATGTAATATTGCACAGTATTTTCAAAATAACTCGATGCGTCTTAAATTGCTCTCTTCAGGACTTCCGCACGGCTGAAAATGTGATCGTGCAAAATTGTATTCTATTTTCTTAATTCGCAATACAGTATGTTAGAAATACTGTTGATTTAGGAGGAAAACCTGGACAGAAAGTATACTTATCATCTTATCGGTGATTGAGACACCCATGTATTGTAGAGCATGTAAATGTCGGTCCCGCTTGTGATAATGTGATCTCTCTCCGGTGGTGTCGGGTTGCCGTCCCGTCGTGCTATAAGGATGAGGGAATAGAAAGTGCACCTGTGTCTGCGCAAATACTTGTGCACTATAATATGTCCTGCGCAGCTGGGTGATCTCCGTATATGAGAACAGCCACCGTGGCCGAAATCGGTCATGGGTGCCATTATGAAAAAGAGCACTAAGCAAGAACGGTGCGATTCGCTTGTACTAAGACCAAGGACGAGTAAACCCGCTGGGCACAGCTTGTATTACTAAGGATGTTTACACACTGTTACAGCCTTTTTATCGTCCCACTGCTGGGCACAGGCCTCCTCTCACACGGAGAAGGATTAAGCGTTAATCACCACGCTTGCTCAATGCGGGTTGAAGATTTCAGACTTTATAGTTAGTCCAGGTTTCCTCAAGATGTTTTCCTTCACCTTTTTATCAGCCATTGGTGTCTAAGATTTACCTAGAAATTACATACAAACTTAGAAAAGTTGCATTGGTACTTGCCTGACCTGGAATCGAACCCACACCCTCATACTCGAGAGGTTGGTTCTTTACCCACTAGGCCACCACGACTATTTACACACCACGTTTACACACTGGTGTAGGGTTATTGTACATTTGATGTTTGTTGAGCTTTATGACAGCTGATACCGGTGTCAACTCGGGTGGTCTCTTGCCCTTATAAAAGCTTGTAAATAAAGTAGACAAAATGTGTCTGTAAATTAATGGAGCATATTTGTAAAAAGTGTATTATGATAAAGAAATGACAAGAAATAAACTCTATCGATATTTTTAAAATTGATACATTTTGTTTGAGAATGTCGTGTATTAAATTGTTTTATCTATTTTTAAGGGTGCCTTTACAACTATCAAATGTTTTTATTTTGATAGGATGGGAATAGAATGTGCATTCACTTGTTTCTTATAAATCTATACTAATATTATAAAGCTGAAGAGTTTGTTTGTTTGGTTGTTTGTTTGTTTGTTTGAACGCGCTAATCTCAGGAACTACTGGTCCGATTTGAAAATTTCTTTCAGTGTTAGATAGCCCATTTATCGAGGAAGGCTATAGGCTACTTTTTATCCCGGTACGGGAAGTAGTTCCCACGGGATGCGGGTGAAACCGCTGGCAGACGCTAGTACACAATAAAATTGTCTACGGTAAATATGAAATTCTTGTCAGTCGTCTAATAAAGTTAGCCAAGTACATAAAACTTAATACTGACTTTCTAGTATAAAGTTGCAATTGTACCTATAAAGTTTCGATTTGTGCTACATTTAGACTGACAGCGAAATCTTAGTAGGATCGTATATACCCCAGCTAGTGAAACCATTTATTTAACACTTTAGCTAAGAATCACTCGAAGTCGTGATAGCCTAGTCGTTAAAGAACCAACTTCTCAAGTATGAGCACGTGGTTTCGAGTCCAGGTCAGGCAAGTACCAATGCAACTTTTCTAAGTTTGTACTTATGCACTTTTTAACTATATCTTGGACACCAGTGACCCGGCTGTCATTAAACATCCTTGGCAGTCGTTACGGGTAGTCGGAAGCCAGTAAGTCTGACACCAGTCTTAGCAACTGGTACTGGGTTGAGGAGGTCAGATAGGCAGTCGCTCCTTGTAAAACACTGGTACTCAGTCGAAAAGGCTCGGAAGATGATGAGCTAAGAATCACTAGAAAAAAAACTAAGTTTCGAACGTCTGCCTAGGCGCTTCGTTGATTATCGGCATTATGTCCACGTCCTTAGTGTTCCGAAACAGATGATTGCGTGGTAAACCTCAGATTGACCTAAAACTGGTTCATTGGCATGCCAAGCGGGTCGGAACTGACCTTTGCTAATGTTAACCTCAGTGCCATAGGACTGTAACGGAGCTCGGTGAAGAGGTAGAAAAACTGTTGGCAGTTGTCGTGACAAAAAAATGTAGAAAATGATTTATAGTAATCTACTCCTACTTGCATTTTTAAAAAAAGAAGACTGAATACCTACTTATTCTAAATTTTATAAGAACTTTTTTTTCTGTTACTTCATCCAGATTTTGGCCTTGATTAAATATTATAACATGAACTTACACGTAAGTAAAAAGGTTTTAGAAGAATCTTCAAACAAACTTTCTGAGTAAAGCAAACACGTAAAATAAATTATAATATCACGCATCGTACCTATCTGATGTTAACTTTGGTAAAATATTTAAAGCCTATAAGTAAATTAATTGGTTTATGCCTGCAATTTCAACAGCATCCCGTGAGAGCTACTTCGCACACCGAGATATAAAGAAGCCTTCTTCAGTTTAATTAACTATTTAAGCTTTATAGTATTAGTAAAAACTAGCTTCTGCCAGCGGTTTCACCCGCATCCCGTGGGAACTACTTCCCGTACATGAATAAAAAGTAGCCTATAGCCTTCCTCGATAAATGGGCTATCTAACACTGAAAGAAATTTTCAAATCGGACCAGTAGTTCCTGAGATTAGCGCGTTCAAACAAACAAACAAACAAACTCTTCAGCTTTATCATATTAGTATAGATACCAAACCATTACCACCGTAATTACCATCAATCAAAACCAATCAATCACATTGAAAGTATTGAGTCAATATTTACGCAATACAGTGTACAAAATGTTTACTACTCTCTTCTCCCGAGCCTTTACTGAACTACGTTGGGGGTCAGCTTTCAGTCCAACCAGATGCAGCTGTGTACTAGTGTTTTATAAGGAGCAACTGCCTATCTAACCTCAACCCAGTTAACCGGGGAACAAAATACCCTTAGGTACCTGGTTTGGTTGTCAGACTTACTGGCTTCTGACTACCCATAACAACTGCCAAAGATGTTTCAATGGCAGCTGAGACCTACAGTTTAACATGCCATCTGAAACACAGTCTTTGGTGTCTAAGATATACGTAGAAAGTACTTACAAAATTTTAAAAGTTGCATCGATACTTGCCTGCCCTGGAATCCAACCCACACACTCATACTTAAGAGGTTCTTTACAGGCCACCACAACTTCACCGTAATTACTCTCAATCGAACTCAATCAATCATATTGATTGATACTGAGTCAATATTGATGACATACAGTGTACAACATGTTTACTACATTGTGAATGAAATGTTATTGATGAGAGACAATACAACATTTATAAATAAATACATTTTAATACAGTTCTTTTGTATTAGAGGACAGTATAAGACGTTGATGCCATACAAAGATTTTTTCTTTGTAATGAAAACTATAAATAGATTAGTATGTGCTACATGTTTTCTGCAATTTTATCTGTATGAAATCTTAACTAATAATGCTAATACATATAATAAAGAGGAATCATTTTGTTTGTTTGTACCCTAAATGCTCGGAAACTACTGAACTAATTTAAAAAATTCTACCTTTGCAAGAAAGCTACCCTCTTCCCGAGTAACATAGTCTATATTTTATCCTGGTGCAGGCAGTAGTTCCCACGGGATGCGAATGGAACCATGGGAAAATGGCTAGTCCCTAGTAATATATGGCAATTTAACTTTGTCTGTTCAGCTTTGACACCAAAACTACTGTTCCAATTTAAATGGAATGTGGCACACAAATGGTCTATGTATAGCCTGTAAAAGGACATGGTATCTCCTCTCTTCTCAAAAAGTAGTTTATTATGCAACTCTATATACAGGTGGTGGCCTAGTGGGTAAAGAACCAACCTCTCAAGTATGAGGGCGCGGGTTCGATTCCAGGTCAGGCAAGTACTGATGCAACTTTTCTAAGTTTGTATGTACTTTCTAAGTATATCTTAGACACCAATGACTGTGTTTCGGATGGCACGTTAAACTGTAGGTCTCGGCTGTCATTGACAGTCGTTATGGGTAGTCAGAAGCCAGTAAGTCTGACACCAGTCTAACCAAGGGGTATCGGGTTGCCCGGGTAACTGGGTTGAGGAGGTCAGATAGGCAGTTGCTTCTTGTAAAGCACTGGTACTCAGCTGAATCCGGTTAGACTGGAAGCCAACCCAAACATAGTTGGGAAAAAGGCTTGGAGGATGATGATGATATACAGATGCAGAAAGGTAGTTCCTTTGAGAAACCATGGGGAGCAGCTAGTATACTATATAAAATAGGTACCACAGTGTTTCTACAATTTATTGCAGTAATCAAGATTTATTACAATTATCGTTGTTAATTAATACTAGAGTCACTACATTGGATAATAATCTTAACAATAGTGGTGTATAGTGAAGTTTATGTTTATGTAGAAAAACCATTAAATTTTATTGTAGCTATAAGTCAGAACATTTTACAACGAGTCTTAGGTTGCCCATGTAACTGGGTTGAGTAGGCCAGATAGGCAGTCGCTCCTGTAAAGCACTGGTACTCAGCTGAATCCAGTTAGACTGGAAGCCAACCCCAACATAGTTGAGAAAAGGCTCGGGAGATGATGATCCAGTTAGGTGTTCATCTCCAGGGCCATTAATTTTTTGGGTCGGCTTCCAGTCTAAACGGATGCAGCTGAATGTTTGATTGTTCGTCATTGAACATCTGACAACCAGTATCAATAACCAAGGGGTATTGGGTTGCCCGGGTAACTGGGTTGAGGAGGTCAGATAGGCAGTTGCTTCTTGTAAAGCACTGGTACTCAGCTGAATCCGGTTAGACTGGAAGCCAACCCAAACATAGTTGGGAAAAAGGCTTGGAGGATGATGATGATATACAGATGCAGAAAGGTAGTTCCTTTGAGAAACCATGGGGAGCAGCTAGTATACTATATAAAATAGGTACCACAGTGTTTCTACAATTTATTGCAGTAATCAAGATTTATTACAATTATCGTTGTTAATTAATACTAGAGTCACTACATTGGATAATAATCTTAACAATAGTGGTGTATAGTGAAGTTTATGTTTATGTAGAAAAACCATTAAATTTTATTGTAGCTATAAGTCAGAACATTTTACAACGAGTCTTAGGTTGCCCATGTAACTGGGTTGAGTAGGCCAGATAGGCAGTCGCTCCTGTAAAGCACTGGTACTCAGCTGAATCCAGTTAGACTGGAAGCCAACCCCAACATAGTTGAGAAAAGGCTCGGGAGATGATGATCCAGTTAGGTGTTCATCTCCAGGGCCGTTAATTTTTTGGGTTGGCTTCCAGTCTAAGCGGATGATGCAGCTGAATGTTTGATTGTTCGTCATTGAACATCTGACAACCAGTATCAATAACCAAGGGGTACTGGGTGGCCCATGTAACCGGGTTGAGGAGGTCAGATAGGCAGTCGCTCCTTGTAAAACATTGCTACTGAGCTGCAACCGGTTATACTGGCAGCGGATACGAACATAATTATGATAAGGCTAGGCAGATGATATTGATGATAATCTCAGTCTTTACTCAACTATATTAGGGTCAAGTTAGTCCCACTGGTTGCAGCTAGCTGGGTACTTACTTGCATAGAATTTTTGACAATATTTACATAGTATTTCATATATAAATTCTTCAATCGTTTTTAAATTATTTATTACATTAATTAATATACAGTCCACTCCAATACAGGTTCCCAAAAATTCAATATTCTTTTAATACTGGAAGTTAGTTCATTAATAACTGGTAAAACAGTAAGGAGAAAACATTAATAAAATTATATTATAGCGGTATTCAAGGCCAGAAAATCTGAAATATTTTGTGTCTGAAGTGAGTAACATATTACAGTAAGTACATTCATATCAACTGATACAGCCTTTAGAGTAGAAAACGCACATTTTCAGCGTCCTAACCTTCTACTAGCTTTCAAATTGATAGCGGTAACGAAATAGCAACAATTAGTATTATGTCGGTCTCTATATAAGCCGACCGCATCTCGCACGCTTTCCAAAGGAGATTGGGCAAGAATGTATGAAGTTTGGTCCAAATGTCCACCACGAACGAGACCTATATAATTAAATAGCCCACTTAATTTAGAGTAACTTTTACTAAGAAAGTAAAAAAAAAAACAATGCCAAAAAAAAATTATAGCCAAAAATGTATTCTTAATTTTCGGTAGTTTTTGTATGTTATCATTATTATTTTTTATTTTACTCCACTTCCATTTCCGCACTTTATCTAAAACTAAGATGAGAAAGACACATTTGCATTAACAGACCATATTTTTTGCCCGATGGATGTACGAATCACTAACCAATTGAGGCGTCAGAAGTGCTTGAATATACTCAGCGGTGCCTGGATCTACGAAAGTTCAATGTAGCTGGTGGTGTCTTCTATCTAATCATGAACAATTCTATTTTGTCAGAAGTTACAGAAGGTACGAAAATCAAACACCACGAAAAGTAATTGAAAAAATGAAATTGAAAAAATCTATAAAATGGTTTATTTGATTTTGCTATAACTTTTTTCTGGCATTATATTTTTTTTTACTTTCATAACAAAAAATGTTCTATATTTAACGGGCTATCTAGCCATATAGGTCTCGTTCGTGGTGGACATTTGGACCGGAATCGCCCATTGTCCTTTCCTCCCGACTCTATAAAACGCCGTATATTAGTAACCCCGTTATTTTTCACACGCGGCTCAGTTTCGAGCTCACACACAGACTCAAGATGAGTCTCAAAGACGTACAGAATCATAATAGGCCATACGACACCGCGAGAAACCTACGAACATCCAAATAGAGACAACAAAATATACCATGTTCATCTTTTGTTACACTGACCTGTATCTCCTTATTAAAGCATCAGCGGCTCGCAAATAGGCTTCCATCAAACATTTAACACTGTACAGAACTTGAAAATTAACAATAAATGTTTATTTCACACAATAATCATTCAGTTTTTGCGATTTTTTTTATTGTGACACTCGCGGTTACAGCAGACAGCACAACGCGTTCGCGAGATTTCAGTGTTGCCTGATTTTGGTTTGACAAGCTACTATGCTGTTTCTACTATTAGGTGGTATACACATTGAATTAATGAATACTAAATATAATAAAAATCAATTTATTTTTGCTTATACCCTGAAGGGCTCTAAAACGACTGCAGTGATTTGAAAATTTATTTCATTGTTGTGAAGCTAAATTATTTCCGAGTAATATCCAGTGCTATATTTAATCCGGGTACGGTCAGTAGTTCCCACGGGAAGCGAGTGAAACCAGGGGAGAACGGCTAGTAAGCTAGTAGAAAATGATAAAACAAAAGAAAGGAAAGCAACGATCAAGACCTATAATTAATTTTCTAATGTTTGATTGTGACGGCATTATGCATTATTATCACATTTCGGTGTCAAGACGTTTGATGAATTTTTTTTCTTTGTTTATCATATAGTCTATTTACTAAAACATTAATGAAAAGTAAATCCTACACCATTACATTATTTATTACATTACAATTATAAATACCTGAAAAATGAAAATTAGCAACAAATGTGAACTTTTAAGCACTGGAACGCGCTAATATATTTTACCTGTGAAATCATTGACATTGACGCGTGTTTTGTTTCGATTTTCGAACGTAATTGTTAACGTCACTGTCTAAACAGAATCGATATTTTTCGTTCTTGATTGGATTACAATAGATTTATCACTATAAATGAAAGTATAATAAGCATTAGTTAAGTTTTTAGTTAATCAACACAATGATTAAGGCCATCTTGGTATTTAATAATCATGGGAAGCCGCGGTTATCGAAATTCTACCAATACTTTGTGAGTGAAAGTTTTATTTTATTTTGTCTACAAAGGCATGCGATAGCTATAGGTACTCCCTATTTTATGTTAAACCTTATTATAGAACCGGTTATTCGTCGAGCATTCTGTTAGAATTTGAACTCTTAATATTCCTGACACTATAAATTCCTATTCGATATATTTGTTACCCTGCATACTCTTTCCTGTTTTATAGACTAAGTAAATACCTAATTTTAATAGTTAACAATACATACACTGGGTCAGCTAGGTTCATACCTAGCTGACCCAGTGTATGTATTGTTAACTTATGAATAGACTATAGGTACAGCTACTTATTTCATAATAAGTAGCTGTACCTATAGTCTATTCATCATCATCATATCGGTCATTGTGATCATCCATCATTTTATGTAAATCAGAGTAAGAGCACTGACTTAGTACTTCAGCTCTCCTCAAGCTCCTAGGGCTATCTGTGGAAGTATTATTGCCCCTCACAGATAAGGTCTATTCATGTGAATGTGTATAACACAGATGTTACATGCTATTACATTGTGGGAACTGCCCATCTAGATAAAAAGTATATAAGTGCATATAGCATTTCTTAATGTAGTTACTTTCCAACAGTGACAGAATTTGTCAAATCGGATCAGTAGTTTTGGAACCTTCAGGGTAAAATTAAAAAATGTTTTTTCTTTATTAAATTACAATAGAATAATTGCCTAGTCGTGGTGGCCTAGTGGGTAAAGAACCAACCTCTCGAGTATGAGGGTGTGGGTTCGATTCCAGGTCAGGCAAGTACCAATGCAACTTTTCTAAGTTCATATGTACTTTCTAGGTAAATCTTGGACACCAATGGCTGATAAAAAGGTGAAGGAAAACATCTTGAGGAAACCTGGACTATGAAGTCTGAAATCACCAACCACGCATTGAGCAAGCGTGGTAATTAACGCTTAATCCTTCTCCGTGTGAGAAGAGGCCTGTGCCCAGCAGTGGGACAATAAAAAGGCTGTAACAGTAACAGTAACAGAATAATTGCCTTATATCAATGCTTTTGCACACCTGAGACATACTTATTCAACAGGTGTCTAAATATTAACTTAAGAAAACTGTGTCACACATTTTTGGACCATAAAAAACTTGCTAACCAGAGTTATTTAAATAAATTAACATTAATATATGTATGTATGTTTATATTATGAAAAATATTTAAATATCAACCAGTTAATATAACCTTGATAATGTTATCATTCATTTACATTAAATATAATATTTAAAACATGATACAGCTTTATTATCTGGTTGGGTTCGCTAGAAATATTCCTTCTTTAAACCATTGACTATCAACTGTTTGACAAATGCTTGTTTGTCTATGGTGTCTCGGACGTGGTGGGTGTTCATTTATCAAATCAACCCTAGAAGGCAAGCTTAACATACAATCTATTATGATAGTCATAGTGTTGGATTGCCATCCCTTTGAACTATGAGAGTGAGGGAATAGAGATTGGACCTGTGTCTGTGCGAATGCTTGTGCACTAACATTTGTCCTGCGCAGCTGGCTGATTTCATTACAGCAAAAAGCTGTCGTTTACAACAATTTTCCTTTAAGGACCGGCCATATTATTATTATTTGAAATAAACATATTTTGTCAATAATACTGGGAAAGAGCTAGACACATGTGATATTATCAAAGGCTTATTTCTGGTACTAGCTTCTGCCAGCGGTTTCACCCGCATCCCGTGGGAACTACTTCCCGTACCGGGATAAAAAGTAGCCTATAGCCTTCCTCGATAAATGGGCTATCTAACACTGAAAGAAATTTTCAAATCGGACCAGTAGTTCCTGAGATTAGCGCGTTCAAACAAACAAACTCTTCAGCTTTATATATATTAGTATAGATTAGTATAGATAAGACACATTTGTTTAAAAAAAAATCTTGATTGTGTTGTAAATAAAAATCCAATTTGTTTCCAGAATGAAGATATGCAGCAACAGATAATCAAGGAGACGTTCCAGCTGGTCTCCAAGAGAGATGACAATGTTTGCAATTTCTTGGAAGGTGGAAGGTATGTTCACTTTGTATGTAGGATGTAGACTCATCTTTATATCTGCAGTATTTTAAGGTCTTGCTTAAGAAAGTGTAGTATATGAGTAAGTACAGTATATTATGGCAGTGATGAAGCTAAGATAGTTCCTATAGTGCTCAAGCACAGTGATCAAGACAAAGTTTTACAATTAGCCAAAAGAAACACTTGACGTAATTCACGTAAACTATTGAATGAATAGGCAAATTAGCAGTAAAATTGTTGGAAAAAATTCTGCTATGCTTGGACTTCATATAACGTCAATCGAAATACAAAGAAAACTCGCTTTTTGCTCGCGACAACTTCTTCAGTTTTACACATCCTTAAAACAAATAAAAAATTCTTTATCATTCTGCTTGGACCTATTTTATCAGACCTCAAACTAACAAAAAAAAAATATTAGGCGAGACTTGAAAAAAAATTGAGCCAATTTACAGCATATGTTATTTCAGTTTAATAGGAGGTTCAGACTACAAGTTGATCTACAGACACTACGCCACGCTATACTTTGTGTTCTGCGTGGATTCTTCTGAAAGTGAGCTTGGTATACTAGACTTGATTCAGGTAAGAAACCTTACTTCCTAATTAGTCTCTTGTAAAATATATTTGGCATACTTGACTTGATTCAGGTCCTTTTCTTCCTAACCAGTCTCTTATCAGATATATTTTCTGTCTTTTAAAATAACTAGGTAAAATGAAACATATAATGGCGTCCACGGCCGATTTCGGCCACGGCGGCTGTTCTCATTTAAGGAGATCTGCCAGCTGCGCAGGACATATTATAGTGCACAAGCATTTGACGCAGACACAGGTGCACTCCCTATTCCTTCACTCTTATAACCCGATGGGACGGCAATCCGACACGACCGGAAAGAGATCAGGCGCAGGACCGACATTTACGTGCTCTCCGATGCACGGGTGAATCATTCACCAACTTCCAGACTACGGGCTGCTTTGTGAAAGTTCAAGAAAACCCACAAAGCGATTTCGGCCCGACCCGGGAATCGAACCCAAGACCTCGAGAACAGCAGCTGCGAAATAACTCTTTCTGTCACTCTTTCTAACCAATGCTATTAAGCTACTGAATCGATTGAAATGAAAAGTACCTATAAAGACTCTAGGTTGAGAAAGAATATTTCTTGCTACTCACACACTCACAGAGAGGTCCCACAGTCTCACTGTCAGTTTCAAGTTATCTTTTCATCTCCTGATATGACTAAACTAGAATTGAATTCAATGCTAAACATACTTAATCGGCCGCCTCATTCCAGGTGTTCGTAGAAACATTAGACAAATGCTTCGAGAACGTCTGCGAGTTGGACCTGATCTTCCACGCGGATGCTGCTCATCAGGTCCTCGATGAGCTGGTGATGGGAGGGATGGTACTTCAGACCAACATGGCGGATATTCTATGCAGGCTTCAGGAACAGAATAAGATGCAGAAAGCTGAGGTTAGTAGACGATATTATAAGGAGGACGTTTAGGGGGTGGTGAAATATTTTTTTTGGGGGTTTAGGGGACATTAATGTCGTAGTTTTAGTGGGAAGTTTAATATTTTCTTTAGGGTTTTAGGGGGACCTTAATTTTGTAGGTACAACATTTAGTGGGACTTAATTTTGTAGTACAAAATTTAGTGAAATGTAAATTATTAGTTTAGTATTAATAATTAAGTACATAATACATATGAAATTTAAAATAAGGAAAAGAACAATTTAAAAGTAAAACGTCAATTATATCGAATATCATGTAATAATAATAAAAAAGATTTTTAGCACCAGTTTATAAAGCACTTTATAAAGCACTTTTTATGTAGAAATATGTTACTGGAGTAAAACATTTTATTTAGTTTTAGAATTTTATGTAGCGTTATCTGTTACAAAATAGTTTTACTGATAAATAATAAAATGATTAATTAAATAGTTGTAGTATATAACTGGAATTATAGTAGATACATATCAAAAATCTTGCCATAAGTGCCTTTTATTATAAAATAAACAGATGTTGAAACTTTTCGATATTTCTATATTCTAAAACCTTTTTATCCTGTTGTAAATTCTAATTATATGTCTAAAATACCTACCACTGTCTACTAACTTAAATTTCTGAGCCATTGGAAAACGAGCTTCCAACTGAATAAAACTTCATCCAAATCGGTTCATCCATTTACAGTGCCACAGACAGATACCCAATTTACTAACATTATCCCTCTTTTGCGTGGGGTGTTTAAATATTGGTTCCGTTGTGCCTTAAGCTCCATAAACTATTCATAAGGTTAAGTATTTTTAAACCTACTGTGGCTCAATCCCTCAAAAAGCTCATTCATTGCCAGCATACATACCATCGAGTTGTTATTTTAGATGTCGCAGCCAACTGGTAAAATAGCCTTTCACTCAAGTTCTGTTTGATAGACTGGCTATTTCAACCGATTGCTGCGAGTAATTTCTCATACAAAAACATTCCATAATGTTATTATGGTTGCTTTAATTGTCCACTACTGTTACCGCTGATAAGGAAAATAATGAAAAATAGCCTACGTGTTATGATTTAGTAGTACTTAGTATGATTTTAAAACCAATTAATCCCAGCGCCGGCTCAACGAAACTTGGCGCCCTAGGCAAAACATTGGAACGACGCCCATAAAAAACACAACAATAAAAATACTAGGTACAGTAGGTGATTGCAATTATTATTGTTCACACTGAGTAGGGCTGCCATTTCGAATTTCGCCAAACCCGGACAAACATTAAAAAAATCCCGGACACTTAAAATACGTAAATAGCATTTTTTCCCCGGACGAGTCCAATTTTTTTTTAAAAACAAAACAAGATCTAATTTTTTATATTACCATATACTTAAATCCTTACATGAAAAGTCAGGGCCATCTCTAGCTCATGTAGTAGAAGTATTGAAAGATTGTGACTTAATGTATTTCAAATGTCATAAATAAGAAAGCTCATAGGTATGGAAACTAGGAGTTATCTTCTTGTTTGTAATAGGACTTTAAAACGGCGCTACCTTTTTGATAGGTTAGACAAAAAAATGTTGGAAAATACAAAAAACTGAAAAGTAAAGTTGCCGCGAGCGTAGCGAGCGCGAAAATTTTTGAGTTTTAGGTCACTAAAGCACCTAAACTTGTATAATAAAAAAACCCGTAAAGTGAAGAAGCCGCGAGCGAAGCGAGCGCGAAAATTTTTGAGTTTTGGGACACTTCGACGTCGGCAGCAAATGCTTGTCTATTTGTAATTTTAAAAGGTTCAACTTCCATACAAGGCAAGCAATCTCATGTATATTATGTTTTCAACTCGTAGTTGATGAAGGCGAGGCAGGCTAGGAATTGGCTTGGTTGGTGGATTTAACGATTCTTATTGAAAAACCTGTTTGACTTCTTATCCTCTCAAATCGAGTGATCGTCCTCTAAAATCTGCTGGCCCTAGGCCTGTATGGCGGTGGCGTGGGCGCTCTGCGGCGCCTCTGAGCCCGCGGCGCCCGGGTTATTCGCATACCCTGCACCATCCCTGTGAAAAATGTCCAGGTTTTCCCCGGACACTTCTTGAAACCCCGCTCGGACGGCCCCCGGACGGCCTCCAAACGAGGACAAATCCGGGGAAACCCGGACGGATGGCAGCCCTAACAATGAGAGTCCGAGGAATTCACTTAGGTGATTCTCACACTGCCCCGCATGATGCAGCGTAGCGCGTGGATGCGTGTTCTTCCGTTGTTTGTAAGTATCTCCGTTTGTATGGAAAACACGCACAGTCCAACACACTGAAAATGCATCATGCGGATCACGCGCATACACGCGGAGAAACATGCACCGCCGCGCGTAGGTGCGGGGCGAGACGCAAGGTATGGCACACCGAATCCCGCGCGCTCCGCGAGTTGCGATGCGCGTCGCTCCGCACGTCTGTCGCGCGTACGTACGATTGATTGAACCATTTTTGATCGATCCGCGTGCTCAGTGGTGACTGGTGATGCCGCTCGCATTGCTATGCCGCCCCCCAAATACGAGCGCCCTAGGCAGTTGCCTAGTTTGCCTATATGGGCGGGCCGGCCCTGATTAATCCATCTTGTAAAACTGCGCAAAATAAAAAGCTAACCATACCAACCAAATAATCTACCATTTCTGTCCTCAGGCGGGTATTTCGGCAGCACCAGCCCGCGCCGTCTCCGCCGTCAAGAGTATGAACCTTCCTCAGCAGCTCCGCGATATGAAGCTCCCCGACCTCCCGCAGGCCATCAAGGTGAGATTCTTGTAGCCAGTAGTGGAATAGCCAGTAATAGCCACTAATAGCCAGTAGGCGAAATAGCCACTTGACCATAAGTGACGATTGTGGAGTAAGTAGTTGTATAGCATGTTGAATAGCCACTAATAGCTAGCAATGGAATAGCCAGTGATAGCTATTAGGGGAACTAAAAGCCATCTGTAGACTAGCTATGGCTAAGCTTAAATTTTCGCACATTTTTGTGTGCCATAAGAGAACGCATAAAAAACAGTGTATAATGATTTACCTATTAAAAATAGATAAATTTAAAAAAAAACTCACTAAAACAATGGATACCCTTCCCTTCCCATTTTTAATAAAAATCTTTATTAAAAATCAAAAGTAAGTCTGAGCTTAATGATTACCTATATCTATAAGTTTTTGTTCTTTATATTTTTCATTTTGTGTTTTTTTATTTATTCATATTAAACCCCGCGTTTCAGGATTATCCCGTGTCGCTGCGCTAAATAGATTCAGTTAATATAATATGGCGGCTATAATTTAATTTCAAATAAATAAAAAAGTTACTAGGATAGTTTTTTTTTTGTTGTAAATATCTGTGTATATAACTATGTAAATAAATAAAAAATAATAAAACAGCCTGAAAAAAAACCCTGCAAAATCGTCATACAAATTAAAATATCGTGAATTAACGAAGATTTCAAGTTGGAAAATGACTGCAAAATTCCTGACTGAATTAAGCCAAGTGACTAAATGGATAGCCACATGGCTTAATGGATTAAAACCCACAAACTGCCAACAACAGTTACCTTTGAGATTGACCTCCAACTTTTATTGATCTGAAGAAGATCTATATATGTAGATATTATCACAAAATCACTATTTTTAACACAAATACAAATAAAGTATTATTTTTATACCTACTTTTTACATTGTTGAAATAATGTACAAAATATTTTTTGAAAATAAATAATTATGTTTAAATAACCATTGTTAAGTTCCTATTATTTTACCCGTCCTGTGGTTTCCCATAGACAAAAAAAAATAATTAAAAATATTGCCCTTTCTAATATCCCACTGCTGGGCTGCGACCTGTTCTCACATAGAAAAGGAATGAGCGTTAATCATAACGTGCGCTCAATGCGGATTGCAGATTTCAGACTTTTAAGGTTTTATTTCTTTATTCCAGTCTAACCAAGGGGTACTAGGTTGCCCGGGTAACTAGGTGAGGGGGTCATATAGGTGGTCATGGGGGGGGATAGGGCAGTCGCTCCTTGTAAAGCACTGGTACTCAGCTGCATGCGGTTAGACTGGAAGCCGACCCCAACATAGTTGGGAAAAAGGCTCGGGAGATGGTGTTTTATTCTACCAACATGTAAAGCCAAATGAACAATATATAAACTGTAATAAAATTCTAGTGTGCTACACCTATTATAGGTGTACACAAGTAAAATAATAATTAAAATTAAACACCAAGTAAAAAATTAGGTTTCATCAAGATGTTTTCCTTTTCCCTCAAATCAGTGAAAAATATACACTTTGAAAATAAAATATGTTTTTGTAAAAGCCACCACTTAATTATTAGTAAAAAGTTTACAAATATTTTAAAAATATAGGTACTTGTATCTTGAGTTTTTTACGTAATTTTGACTAGCTCGGAGCACTTCTTAAGTGGTACTGGTTTAATTTAACTACTTAACTAATTAGTTTCTAGAGATAACAGGCAATGTTTAATTTGTACAAGAATTTAGATAAAGTCGTTAAATGCGTTGTGTTGTAAATCATAGAAGTCATGTGTGTTAGATGAGATAATAGTCTTGGATAGTATAAATCTTGAGATGGTCTTTTGAAGTAAATACGAGTATATTTTAAAAGGTTTAATTTAATTTTGATTCATCGGCCAACCGCCTTTCCCAATTGTGTTGGGTTGCCCGGGTAACTGGGTTGAGCAGGTCAAATAGGCAGTCGCCTCTTGTAAAACACTGGTACCCAGTTACATCCGGTTAGACTGGAAGCCGACCCATACATAGTTGGTAAAGGCTAGGCAAATGGATTTTATTTTGATTGTAAAAACTCAAAAACGTGCTTATTCTAGAAGTTTTATAAGCGAACTAGCTTCTGCCAGCGGTTTCACCCGCATCCCGTGGGAACTACTTCCCGTACCGGGATAAAAAGTAGCCTATAGCCTTCCTCGATAAATGGGCTATCTAATACTGAAAGAAATTTTCAAATCGGACCAGTAACTGTAGTTCCTGAGATTAGCGCGTTCAAACAAACAAACTCTTCAGCTTTATAATATTAGTATAGATATCAACAAGTAGAAGATAAATGTAGCCTACTATCTTTCTAACTTTCTTCAATAAGTTTAATGGCCGATCTAAGGTGATCTTCACACTGCCCCGCATCACGCTGCATCTTGCGTGTCGACGCACCTACGCGCGTTCCTGCGGGAGTGCAGATCTGCATCATCGTGCGGGTTTTTCGCGCACTCACGCGCGTAGGTGCGTTTAGCAGATTCACGCACGGCGGAGTTCCATTTTCAAATATACACGTCACGCCCATTCAAAATCACGCGCGTCACTGCGGGATTCGGTGTGCCATACCATGCGTCTCGCCCCGCACCTACGCGCGGGGGTGCGTGTTTTTCCGCGTGTATGTGCGTGATCCGCATGAACGCGCGTGGATGCATTTTCAGTGTGTTGGACTATGCGTGTTTTCCATACAAACGGAGATATTTCCATACAACGGAAAAAAACGCATCCACGCACTACGCTGCATCATGCGGGGCAGTGTGATAATCGCCTAAACCTGTTTTTTTTAGATCGGACAAGTAGTTCCTTAGATTAGCGCGTTCAAACAAACACACTCTTCAGCTTTAGAATATTAGTGTAGGATACCTACATTTTCTGGAATTTGGAGTTATGTTTATCCAGTGCTCAATGATTCCTTGGATTTTTGTTTGACATACATATTTGCAATTAGTAATTACAATAAATGTCTGATAGTATTGTTACTGATAGGTAAATAGTCTAGCTAGGCGCTATAGTTATCAATACTAATGATATAAAGTTGAAGAGTTTGTATGTTTGAACTTTAATCTAAGGAATTACTGCACCGTTTTGATAAATATTTCAGTGTTAGATGATACTATTAGATAGCCCATTTATCGAGAAAGGTTGAAGGATTTTTAAAAGGTGCTGATGCGAGTTAAACCGCTACCAAAAGCTAGTTAGCTATAACTGGGACTAGATATGACTAACCTATTTATTTATTTTTTCCTCTATATTTTATTTTAGAAAAATTCCATTCCTATTTACTTATAGTAAGTTCAACTCAGTCGTGCGCGCGGCCTTATGTGTGGGTAACCCTTGTACATATACAGTGACTTTGTGTGCGTGACAAGAGGTACAGTCGGGTACAAATACAGTTATTTAGGGGTTGTATACGGGTGTTTAAAAAAAAACAGTTATTACGTAATTTAATGATTATTTATTTATAATGATTATGAATCGCTACTTGAAAAATCAAATGATGAATTTTCGGATTCGCTACTCTCCAAGGTGAATTATAAATTTTGTCTCCATGTCAAAATGTCTATAGTATTCTTCTTTTTTCTTTTGTACATATCGACAAGTATTACCCCACATCCCTTCATCAATTTGACTTAAACGTTCATTTATGAGTTTCATTATTTCCGTCATATTTTGGTCGACACTATGCGAAGCAATATAATTTTTTAAAATCCCCACACATTTTGTTTACATTATTATACTAGATTATACCTCTTTTTACATTCTTAGTCCACACTTTTATTTATTGTGTGCGTACCCCGAGCTAGAAAATATGTAAGGAGTATTTTTTTTTCCCTTGGCATGGCATTCACATCTCTTTAAGGAGATTTTATGGAGGAGGATTTAATTCATCTTAGATATTTCACCTTATTTATTTCTTATATACTGTCAATGTCAATTTGAAAAGACTTATGAGAAAATAATGAAAAACTATATTTAATAATAAAAAGCTTTGAATGTTGTTTCATTTTTTGAAACCTAGTATTTTCGTAAACGACTGTACCCATAACAAAAAGCGATAAGAACACGTCATGCTCGGAAGACGTCACTGTCACACGAATGAAAGTTGTATATTTACAAGCCGACGCACACATAGGGCCGCGCTCAAAACTGAGTTGAACTATCTATACATGATGTTTACAAACTTACATGACTAAACAAAAAAAAAAAAACATAAAAACAAGAAGATAAATTAAAGATTCTTTTCTCTTGCTTTTCAGGACCTGAAGTTCTGACCGACGCAGCAGGGGAGTTACCCCGCCACGCCGGTTGCCATAGCAACGAACATCCTAAACACCATTTACCCACACAACGAGAAATATCAAAATCTTCAACGCCCAACAGAAAATTACACAACTAAATTCTTCGGTTCGGAAACTTTGAGCACGAAATTTTCAGAGACTTTTTCGGAAAATTACCAGCAAACGGAAGGAGTGAATTTTCCGAATTACGAAAGTCAGAAATCGGATGGGTATCAGGATTTGAGCGGGACGACCGTCGAGTATGATTATAGTGAAGTTAGGAAGAGAAAGAAGAAGAAAAAAGCCGGGAAAAAGTAGGTTAGAAATGGAGGCAAAATACGTTTTTAATAGCAATGTTGTTTGTAAACTCTAATAGGTGGTGTTTTATCCGGAACCTTATTATGTGGATCTAAAATTATGCTATAAAGAAACCGATTTCTATGACATTTTAACTTATTCAGATTAGGCTGGGAACATCATTTTAAAAAGCATGTAATTTAAATTAATATAAAAATGTAACAAGTATGTAAGATTTGATTTCTATCCATTGCTCCGTTTATTTATGACATAACTGTGTATGTGTAAAACCGCAAAAGTGAAAAAGGAATTGTAAAATAATTGTAATTTGCAGCCGAATCCTGAATCGCTACTTAAATTAAACATAGCTCAAACATTATTCCACCTCTATCATACGTAACTCGCTGACACAGAACGACTCATGTTTAATTGTAAATCATAGAAAACCCACCAAAAATCATTTGTAGTATCAAAAAAACCCATTAAAATAAAATATCTTGCTCTCTTTCAAAAATGTGTGTGAATTGTCAAGATTTACGAACAAAAATTTTATAATTAGGTAAATGTATGTAGTATGTCTTAATTTTTGTCAAAATATGGATGGCATATGGACTATTTGAGTGCGCTGTTGATCTTTTAGGAATGAAAATTTGTTACTGCGCAGCTAATTTCAAACTAACTTCATACTTATCAAGATTAGTCGGCCGTCTTACACAACGTGTAATATTAAATGCGTAAAACTTGAAAATAGTTTGATTTGAATAATGAGCCGAATCAATTAAACCACGTTTTTATATAGGTAAAAAATATTGTCTATTTATTAATATTTGTTTTGTCCTATTTATAAATTTGTGCGAACGAACTCGCTAAAAAGCCCTTTTCGCAACTATGTTGGGATCGGCTTCCAGTCTAACCGGATTTACCTGAGTACCAGTGCTACTTCTTCTTCAATTTAAGAGCCCAGCTCTTGTCGGTGCAGCTCCTTCCATTTACGCCTATCTAGCGCCAACTCCTGAACTTCCTTATACGTCACAACATTCACCTTCTCTTTAATTTGCTTGATGTAGCTGTACCTTGGACGACCCCTTCCCCTCTTTCCTTCGACTTTCCCTTCCACGATGTTTTTTATAAAATCGTCGTGACGTATAAGGTGTTCTATCATTTTTCCTCTCCTGTTCTCTATGCAGTGCTACATAAACGCAAAAAATAATTAGAATTGCCAGTAGACCTTACCAGTGGAACTTACCAGTAGACTTTACTAGTATCCAGTACAATATTTTTAATTAATGACTTCACAGAATTTGATCACCTGATTTAAAAATCGTTTGGGGTGTCTGAGTTTTGCGCATATAACATTACACGTTGTATCTATATTATGGAACTTAAAAATAAATGGCGAAATGTAGTTTTTCTATACTTCAGCCTGTAGTTAATAAAAAATATGCGTTATGTTATGTATTTAGATAATCAGCTTATAAAAAAATATCATAGATGCATTGATTATTGTGATTTTAAATTAAAATTAAGTGTTTTAATCATTCCTTTTACCTATCACTGTAGATTTGTGTAAATTTTGATTTTAGGCAATGGAGCCAGCGTGGCGTTAGACTTAATATAGCTTATTATCATAAAATTATGTATTTAGAAAATAAGAAATATATATTTTATGTTACATGTTTGGTTGTTTTATTTACAGAAAAATAACGTAATAAATATATTTTTTTATATTCCGCCCATATCCGGGTAGCCTATGTCTATCTGTATACCACATTTCATTCAAATCGGTTCAGTAGTTTTGCCTTGAAAGGTGGTTGTCGCGCACTAGACATACATAGGTAAGTTTTCTCTTGTGTTGTCGTTCTATTAAAACTATAGAAATAGATTAGTACCTACATTATATGTAGATAGATCGACACTCGAGGGATTTTTAGACCAAAAATGAATTACAACTTTTTTATCTTTCTTTCCTCATCTTTTATGGTTCGTGTGTATGGTCTCATCTATTTTATAATTCAAAATAAATAGTTCAAAATAAATATACAGCATAAAACGTCAGCGCCATCTGTAGGCTTTTACCTAAAGCAGCATAATGTATAGAGGATAGGATAGTATATAGATGATAGGAGCTTGTTTGCATATAAAATAATAGATGGCACTAATAATTGAAAACAGCGCCATCTCAGAAATTTTTAGGTAATCACTTTCATCTTTGAATTTTACGTTGATTTATTAGTACAGCTACTAGATACGAGATGGCGCTGTACAAGGTATTTAAATGTACTATTCGATACTAGATGGCGCTGTGTGTTTCATTCTAAATAATCGCAACCGAGTAATTGTTATGAAATGAATGGTTATTATTAATACAGTACTGTATTCTATAGTAATTGTTGCCGATATAAATTACTATGATTAAACGTAGGTATATATCATGTGTTTATTGAAGAGTGCTAAAGTATTAAAAATACTGCCAACTATATGCCAACTATAACTGGTATCGCATGACATATTGCTAGAAAAGTTGGAAGCTATTGGAATAAGGGGACCCGCTCTACAGTGGATAAAGTCCTATTTGAGCAATAGGAAACAATGCGTTACAATCAATAGAATTAACAAAAATAGAGACATGACACCTTACTATTCAGAGTATAGACATAATAAATACGGCGTACCGCAAGGAAGTGTGCTTGGTCCAGTATTATTCCTTATATATATAAATGACATTACAGAAATAACAAAGCATAAAAGCGTCCTATTTGCTGATGATATATCCATTGTAGTAGCAACTGATAAAAAACAAAATACCATTGGAGATCATGAATGTGAAATCAATAATACTATCAATAAATTAATACATTGGCTTGAAACTAACCATTTAAAGATAAACCTAAACAAATCCGTCTATATACAATTCAACCATGCAAATAATAATAAAAATAACATTAAACTTAATATAAATCAACTCAACGAAGTAACACATACAAAGTTCCTAGGTATAATAATAGATAAAGATATTAATTGGAAATTACATGTAGATAATGTTAGCACTAGAATTAATAAATTCGTATACGCACTGAAGCAAGTAAAAAATGTTACTAATATAAAAACTGCTCTTATATCATATCACGCCTATGTTGAATCGATATTACGATACGGTGTAATAATGTGGGGCAATAGCACTGATATGAATAGAGCATTCGTTGCCCAAAAAAAGTGCATAAGGTCAATTTGTGGACTAAAACCCGAAGAGTCATGTCGACCAATGTTTAAAAAACTTGGCTTGCTACCGCTCCCATGCATTTACATTTACGAAATATGCGTATTTGTAGTTAAGCACATACATCTGTTTAAAACTGCAAATGAAATATGTTCACGGATCAGACGAGATCCTTTTAGATTAGTACAGAGTGATCCACCAAGACTGACCAAATATAATAAAAATTGTCTTGCAACATGTGTGCGGATATATAATAAGATGCCAAGTCATTTTAAAGTATTAAATATAAGACTGTTGAAGATTGCATTATATAAATGGTTAAATGAATATAATTTTTATAGTTTAAAAGAATTTATGGATTATAAATGTTAATGCCTTAAATAGTTTAGTTTAGTTTACCTAAAATTTTTGCGTGCTATGTTCATCTTAGCTAAACATGCTTGTACCTACTGTATTATTATTGAACACCTTTGTATACCATGTTTAATGCAAATAAACGATTATTATTATTATTATAAATGTATGTCTCTTCCAGACCTCGGGACTATAGAGTCCCGGATTTTTGGGAGGCGAACGTGGGGCCGAAGCCAACACGCTGAAGCCCTTTTGAGACAACTTTAATGAAATGGTGACACAAAACCGACGATTATCCCTGTATACACTATAGAAATGTACCCAAGGACAATCCCCGGTTCTGTGCTAAACTATTGCTAACTATGGATGAAAACTACTTGGGCTATTGTGATGGGATGTTGTGGACTAGGAATGGGGAAACTACGGGAACTATGGCACCTGCCGATGACAATGTATTAAATACATGTAAAAATGGCAGGTGGAGACTCGCCACCTCACTTACTGGGCCCCCGGGAATCAGTCGCTAAATCGCAACAAGGGGGCAACAGGTACATGAGGGGCTGAAGGGTGAGGATACCTCGGCGGACTTTAAACGCAGATCACGCGCTCCCTGTGGGTCCAGCATCACCGGCCCACTCGCCACTTACCACGAGGCACCTACCCTCCGAGTGGGCTGCTAACCCTGCTCTAGCGACTCCACTCTGACCGGCCGATGAAGGCAAGCCAAGAGGCGGGAGACCTATCCCCCGTCATGCTTCACTCCGGCAAGCCGGAGATGGGGGACAGTATACTCTCCCTGGAGCACTCGGATATATAGCCCCGCGGGGTCGCTACTCCCCGTCATCCGCCTCAGATGCCCTGCGGGGCTTATTATTATTATTATTATATTATTTAAGTATTATTTTGTGCAAGCCAGTGACAAAAATCTACCTACCTTCGTTGAGAAGTTTGCTGTATTTAATACTCAAAATCTCCATGGAGTTGTTAGTTACAAATCATTTGCTAATATTATTTTAAATGTTATCATATAATGTTGCTTTTGTTGCCAATAAAAGGACAGATTACTGTTTTAATTGCTTTTTTTTAACAAGTTGAAACTAGCGGGATATAATGCCGAAAGATATGCAATTAGTGCCAGGTGTCCGACACCGATGTCGTAGAAAGAGCGAAGTGGCGAAGAAAGAATAGGAAGACTAACCACACCACCATGTGGGATACATAGCAGGAAAGAAAGAGATAAGTTAAAACTAAGGCAGTCCGTTAAAAAAAAAAAAAACAAATAAATAAGTACGGTCAACTTTCAAAAAAGTGACCACAATTGACCACAAGAAAAATACTCAAACACAAATTTTATTCAATTTCAATATAATTTGTACTTCCTTCGTCCTTTTTATACGAAAAGCTTGTATTTATTTAACAATGAGTTCAGACAACTGCAGGACTGTACGTAAAGTCAATAATTTCTGTTGTGGTCAAGAGTAGAACATATGGACGTAAGGAATTAGGTCAGTTCTTCCGCAAAAGATTGTTTTGTGGTCAAACTGGAGAAATTCGTGTAAGGTTCCGTAGAAAATTATTATGCTTACAATATTATTTTTGTACAGTCACGATAGAAATATTATGAATGCATGCTGAACCGATTCTAACAGTATTTTGTACACATTCAATAAGGCTTCAAAAAGGACATAGTTTCATCAGGGTATGGGACGTCAATCCCTCAAGACAATGGTATACTTAGTTATATTATTTACTAGCTGCCCGCCCCGGCTTCGCCCGTGGTACTTACATGTATTATACATACAAACCTTCCTTAAGAATCACTCTATCTATTAAAAAAAACCGCATCAAAATCCGTTGCGTAGTTTTAAAGATCTAAGCATACATACGGACATACAGCGAAAGCGACTTTGTTTTATACTATGTATTGAAGTTCATATTTTCCAAAGACAAATATAAGAATTCATGTAATGAGGAGGGATGATACGCATGCAACAAAGTGTGTGCTAAGTATGAATGTAGATGGATGGAGAGGAAGAGGAAGACCTAAGAAAAGATGGATGGATTGCCTGAAAGATGACATGAATAGGAAGGGAGTGAGTGTCAGTATGACGAGTGACAGGGGAAAATGGAAGAGAATGACATATTGCGCCGACCCCAAGTAAAATTGGGAACAGGGCAGGAGAAAGAAGAAAATATAAGAATTCCGCTGAAGAAGATTTAATATATGAATGTTTATATATTTTCTTTCATTTCAATTTTCTAGATAAGTACACAACATATACATACTATCCAAGAACCACTAGGGCTACATCTTATTCGTCATATTTCTCAACACATCTCTAAAACTCATCTGCTATAGATTATCTTAATGACCACAACATAATGGTGCAAGTGACCATAATTTCGTGACCACTCCGGATGACAGATGTCAATGTGGTCATCCCAATCTGTCGCAGGATAAATGCTTTAGTCACGCATTTTGAGGAGTTGTTGGACATAAGATGGACCTCCATTTCCATCCTCCCTAAAACCCTTATTAGATAGGATTTTAGGTATACGACCCCTATAGTGTAATCATCATAGCTTTTCTCAACTATGTTGGGGTCGGCTTTCAGTCTACTTAATCGGATGCAGCTGAGTACCAGTGTGGGATATGGACCGACTGCCTATCTGACTTCTACAATCCAGAAGTTAACCTGGGCAACTGATACTCCTTAGTATTGCTGGTTGTTAGACTTTCTGGGTTCTGACTAGGTTTCTTTGACGATTGCCAAAGATGTTGTAATGACGCCTGGGGTCCAACAATTTAATGTGCTTTTCAATACAATTAGGAATTGGTCGTGATAAGATGGTCATCCATTTATGGATCTAACGAGCCATGCGTTTCCTTATGATTGATCGTACGGCTTTTCCATAATAGTAATTTCAAAATAATAAGTAGGTATCTAGACATTAACGATATATATCTAGACACCTTTCAGACACAGTCAATTAACCCCACGGAAAACTATTTATTAGCTTGTGTTATAGGTGCTAACTCAACTGACAAAGTACAAAATAAGTAAATTCATATTATAACACCTTCATAACCACAGCCAACATACATGCTCAACACACAAATGTTGAGTAAATTAATTTCTTAACAAGCAGTATTGTGTTGTTCAATATTGAGGAGTTCATATTATCAGTCGTTCCATGTGGTACATTGGTTCTCAACTGCATAGGCACACCCAAAAATAAGCAAAACCAAATACGCATTTACCTCAAAAATATCCAAAATCAAACCGCCCACAAAACGCCGCAACACAATTAATTTATCAAAATAATTGCCTTCAAAAAGGACCAAAAACTACACGAAAAAAGCCGTAATATACGTCTTTTTGTAAAAAGTTTTCGTCTTTGTAGTATTTTGTCACTTCGACCACCCAGGTATAAAGTTGCCGCGTGGTTTTGTCCGTGATATACGACTCCAAGCCACAGGTAGGAACTATCCACGTTAGATTTTGCCGCCAAAAGTCACCGAAAAACGATAAATTCAATGCTATTGTGTAAAACTGTCAAAATATTTGAATCGACCGATTGTTAGAGTGTGTTAATGCGATTATTTTTTTTGGTCTTTTTGGAGCGGAAAGTGGGTAGAAATTTTGACTTTTGGGATCGTTTTAAACGTGTAATGTACCTCAGTGGTTGCGCAAATTGATGATTTACGAAAATACAGTTCTTACCTATTTACTTCAGCCGTCATCGTAGTTTTCTACAATTTTGACTTTATTATGAAACCAGTAGTAGCTGAGTAATTTATTTTGATAAAATAACTGTCTTTCTAGAATACTACGTACCATCGGAGAGCACGTTAATGTCGGTCCTGTCTTGTCGGATAACCGTCCCATCGGACGCAAAGAGTGAAGACTAGAGAGTGCACCCACATATCCCGGGTCCTAGTGCACACTTGTCATGTAAGAAACTTTTGTCCAAATTAGTACCTAAATATTTCATCTTTCTATGCTTGCGTTTTCATTGCTTATGGATAGTTAGTGACCAAGTCAGTTTCGTTTTTTATCAAATACCAAAAAAAAATAGATAGACTCATGTAAATTTTTTTGTTAATTTATATGATCAAATATGTATTTATTTTATACAATATACACACTATGTATACAAACTTAAACTACTTATCTTTATACAAAACTAAAAATAAAATACTATATTTATAAAAGAACATCGATCAGGCGTCGAAGTATTCCTCCGCATCACTGTCCTCCTGAAACGTGCCCAGAAGACTCATATAAAATACATTTCTATTTTCATAACAAACCAACAACATCTTGCTGACAACAACACAACATTCTTCATCTTTCTATAATTCCCACCAAAAAAATTATTACCTAACAATTTCATGGCGGGAAAAAAATACAAAAAAGCAATAGATAATATAGAGTCATCGGGCCGACCATAGATTATATGAAGTCATCCCGAGGCTACAGATTGCCGCCGCCATTAATATTTGGAGGGAAAAAATCCAATATGGCTGACAAGCTGAAGTTATGGTGACCATAAGTCGTATGTATTTTAATTTATTTTAATCATAATCGGGTTTCATTTGTGAGATAAACTACTACTACTACTAGCAGTCGCGGTACTAAAAGTACCACTGTACTTTTAGTACCGCGACTGCTATGCATCTGGTCTTGGGTTCGATTCCCAGGTCAGGCCGAAATTGCTTAGAAGATTTTAAATCTTTCACAAAGCAGCCTCGAGTCTGGGTGGGCAAGAAAAGCGTCCCCGAATTCTACTCAGCAGCAGATGGAAGAGTATGGTACAAGACATGCTGCGCCGACCACAAATAAAATGTGGATAAGGGCAGGAGGATGATGATGAAATTAATTTTCGCGCTTTAATAACTGTGCAATTTTGAAGCTAGCCATCAAACTCTTATGTTCAGCAGTGGACGTCCTATGGCTGAGATGATCATGATGATGATGAAACTCTTTGCACGTTTATTCTTATAGATAAGTATTATCGAGAAGCTTTGCTTGTCCAAAGTTGGCTACTATTTATTTACTTACCAATAGTAAAAAAAAATATGATCAAAATACTAGTAGAATCTAAAATTACATGTGAAAAAACTAAAAATAACCCGGCTTCAATAACATACTTAGCTAAAACCTTCTACCTTATTTGACAAATGCTATACTGAAAATCGCATCAAAATCGCTTAAGCCAAACATGAAATAATCGCTACGAAACATACATACATAATATGTATAAACTGAAAACCTTTTCAGTCGGTCAAAAATGCATTTTTTCTCTAAAACTCGCACTTTCTGCTCTATATCCCAACTTGAACCCACAAGCGAGTCACCCTACACTTAATTTCGAATCCAATAAAGGTCAAAATGACTCCCAAAGATAATTATTATTTCACCCACTCCGAGTAAATTATATGTAACGTTCCGAACCTAGAAAATAGACAAAAACCAACATAATTTGACCTCTAAAACCAACCAGTAAGTTCCAACTCACGGTTCAAGCAAAACTGGTCATAATATTTTTAATTTCTTTACCATTTTGGGTTAGAAAGAGAAAACTATAGTTATTAGTATAAGTTAGAAAGAGACGGAGATAGTTTTTTTTATTATATTGGAGTGCATGGGCGGTGTGCTTTGGTGATTATTGTTTTTTATATACATGGTGTTGTTTTTACGTTTGACGTTAGGAGGTAAAGGGTGTTCATAAGTGGAATTCCAGTTAACGCTTTACTGTTAAGGTTAAAAGTGCTAGTACTAGGAATAGATTAATTAACTGTTGGTGAAAAGAAAACTGTTTGGTTAGTAGTGTTTAATGTGTTGTAGTTAAGTTAGGTTTTTCATTTTGAAGCATTATTACTTAAATGAGTATGAAACAGTAGTACCACTGTGTGTATGCTTATAACTTGAAAACTAAGCAACGAATTCTGATGAGCTTTTTTTAATAGATAAAGTGATTCAAGAGGAAGGTTTTATATTTCTAGCTGTTTTCCCGCGGCTTCACCCGCGTCCGCATTAGAGGGAACTACTGCTCGTACCGGGATAATATATAGCCTATGTTACTCGGGAAGAGTGAGTTTTCTAACAGTAAAAGAATTTTTAAAATCAGTTCAGTAGTTTCGAAGCTCTATCTACGAACAAAAACATGTCCATTTTATTATATTATAGTAATAGTATAATATATAAGTAAGTATGATGTACATAGTGTGTTTTAGTGTTTCTTAGCCTTCTTAATATAACTTTACACAAAATTCAATCACCCTGTAGGTACTCAAGTTTGAAGTTCTAACAAATGTGATAATTTAGTTTCTGAAATCACGCACACAGCCACACAGACAGACGGTATAATGATTTTATTTATAGTCCGTATACGTTATTAGGGACCCACAGAATGAGTACATTATTTAAAAACGGGCGCAGCGGCGGTTTTGATAAAATGTTTAGGAGTCAATATGACTTTTTGGGAATTGTAGATGTCCAATTTCATGGGATACTGAACAAGTTTTGATGAGATTTTGCGTAAGCTTCATGAATTATTATTTCAGTTCATATATGACCGTCAGGCTCGTACGATTATGAGAAGGCTACTAGTTAATGCTTTTTATTTTCTATTGTTTCCCGCGGTTCCACCATCATTCTGAGGGAACTGCTTCCCGCATCCGAGTAAAAAAGTAGCCTATGTCTTATCTTAGGCTTCTAATTATTTGTGTACGATATTTCATTTAAATCGGTTCAGTAGTTTTGGCGTCAAAGCGCGAAAGACAAATGGTATGTAGCAAGTGCGATACATAGACGAAGATTAGCAATTATAATAACGATTGAGTTTTATTGTTTATAAGCACTTTTCATGTGGAAGCAATTAAATCATAAGAATTGGCATTGATATCATAATAACATTGATTTATAGATGTATCTAATTCTCCAAATTTTGATGTATCAAAATAAGATTTCTTCCCAGATCATCAAAACTTAAAAAACTACGGAACCACACTACGTACAGTTTATCTAAACCCCGTGGGATTTCCATAAAAACTGTTCACCGAGACTAATCTCTTTCACAGAAGGCTTTTATCTATATTTTGTTCAAATCATTAAGTTTTTCTCCTGCCTAGACCAGGTAGCGTGAGATTGAAAATGAGGGATAAGCTACCACATCCTCTATTTAATCTGTGCAACTTTAGAAAATCATTATTTCTGTCCATCCTTTGCTCAACTATGTTGGGGTTGGCTTCCAGTCTAACTGGATGCAGCTGAGTACCAGTGCTTTACAAGCAGTGCCGTAACTAGGGCGGTGCCAGCGGTGCCCAGGCACAGGGCGCAGACCCTGGAGGGGCGCAGAAATGACCAGACCAGTATCTAGTTTTGTTTCATGCATGGTAGTTAGTAGGTACATTTTGTTTTATTGCGAATATGGTGTAGTCGTGCCCTCTGTACTATCTATATCTATATCTATATGGCATTTTTCAAGCGATCTTGAAACAACAACACTTGTAAAGGTGGTTTTATATTTGTCTGATGTGTCGTGACGTGACGCGTCAGACATTTAGTACTAGCTGGTGCCCGCGACTTCGTCTGCGCAGGATTAGTATTTCGAACAATATGTTTATAAATTGTAGTCAGTAGCGGCTTTAGGGTAGGGCGCGGTTGGGCGACGTCCCAGAGCGCCGGACATAAGGGGCGCCGCAGGCGCCCCCAACCAATCCTTGATCAGAATTTTACTCCTATTTTTGTTTTAATTTTCATCAAAGATCGCAGCTTACAAGAACTGTATCCAAATGTATGGATAGCATCAGGGCCGCCTTCACCTATGGTGCATGGTGTGCGAATAACCCGGGCGCCGCGGGCTCAGGGGCGCCGCGGTACGCTCCTGGACCAAGAAATTTCAATTAAATTAATGTATTGTCATACAATGCCGGGCGCGTTAGATACACTACTTTTATGTCCCAAAACTCAAATTTTCGCGCTCGCTTTGCTCGCGGTTTCTTTACACTTACGTTTTTTTCACATATAGCTACTTTGAATTTAATGTCCCAATACTCAAAAAAATTCGCGCTCCCTTCGCTCGCGGCTTCTTCACTTCACAGTCGCCTTTTATTATATATGTTAAGGACTTTTAGTGATCCAAATCTCAAAAAAGCTTTTTCGGGCTTGCTTCACTTTATAGTTGTTTTTATTTTTCAACATTTTTTTGTCTACCCTAGCAAAAAGGTAGCGTCGTTTTTAAGTCCTTTTATTAATTAGAAAGTAACTTCTAGTTTCTATTTATGGTACTACTTTAAGTCCCAAAATTTTAATTCATAGGCGCCAACACCAACAAAGAGTTATCTACGTTTGGGCAACATTTTAAGTCATTTTTGTTTTGAATTTTAAAATATAACAAAAAATTTCGCGCTCGCTTCGCTCGCGCAATCAGATCCTGTGTTCCCGTATTTTTACATTCACCAACCAGCAATAACTTATGTACGATTGAGCTACATTTTAGGTAATTTTTGCTTGGACTTGTGAACTATGAAAAAAAAATTCGCGCTTGCTTCGCTCGCGCAATTGGTAACTACATATATTATGTCTCTGTTTTTGTATGGGTTTGAATTGCAGTTGGGGGCGCCGTAGAAATCTCGCCCAGGGCGCTAGTAGAATTAAAGCCGGCACTGATTGTAGCCTATGTGTTATTCTGATGTATAAGCTATATTATTGTAAAGTTTCATTAAAATCCATTCAGTAGTTTTTGCGTGAAAGAGTAACAAACATCCATCCATGTATACAAACTTTCGCGTTTATAATATTAGTAGGATGGTAACGTTCACACTAGTGCGTAACGTGTTGTGTTGTGATGGCTTATGTATGGAACCGATACAGTTCTGACGCGTCACGTCACGACATATCAGACAAATATAAATCCACCTTGTCTTGCTCGCAATATTACATACACAAACAAAAGTACCTATACCGTAACTATGAGACAATTTCTGTCTGTATTAATTTGGAGGGCGCCACTTCTAACTTAGAAGTTCTAAGCAAATCTGTCTATCTAGCTGAGGAGATGTACACACAGTTCACGTTACGCTATCATTGCTGTCAGCCACATTCATTGGTCCTCCCTTTATCTTTGATTTTATTCATTAACTACGCGTGCGGCGTTACTGACGCACTAGCGTGCGAGAGATAGATTTTGAATAAACAATTTTTATCTTAAAGAAATCTACTAAGTACCTATACCTTCGTAAACAAAAAATAGATAGATTTATTTTTATGCATATTTGTCCACTTTATTGTCAGAGCCTGGTTAGAGCATTTTTCAAGGGCGCAGTTTTGAAAGCTCGCACCGGGCGCATAAAAGGCTAGTTACGGCACTGTTTACAAGGAGCGACTGCCTATCTGACCTCCTCAGCCCAGTTACCCGGGCAACCGGATACCCTCGGTAGGACAAGTTGTCAGACTTTCTGGCAGACGTATGACTACCCGTAACGACTCCCAAAGATGTTTAAATGACAGCCGGGATCCAGCAGTTTATCGTGTCTTTCGACGGTTTTAAGCTACAACTCTGTAATAATCTAATTGATGTACTTAATATTTACATGAATCTTTAGCACAAAACTGTATATGGCTGGCCTTTATATGACAGCCGATGTATCTTTGTAAGATTTTTTTTTTCTGAAATATCTACTAATAAAAAGCCAAAAAGCTAAGACATCAGAATTTTCGAAAACCTAATGGACGTAAAAAAATTTTGATTATCTTCCAAAATGATACAGTTTCTCAAAATGCACCAAAACGGTAGTCCACCATCATGAAAATGTCCACAATTTCACTTAAAAAGAATTCAAAATTTTCACTTAATTCGTTCAGTATTTTACTGATTACAGTGACCAAGTTTACGCAGATTCAAAAGATATCTGGGACCGTAAAATATTTCACAAAATTAAGTTTCAAATGCTGTTGCCACCATACACCTGTACACTGCAGACGAAACAGTCGGCCGACAGTGGCCCGATGGTTCTTCTGATTCCTGCCCTGTTCCCAATTTTATTTGGGGTCGGCGCAATTGGTCTTCCTCTTCCATTTTTCCCTGTCACTCGTCATACTGACACTCACTCCCTTCCTATTCATGTCATCTTTCAGGCAATCTTTCAGGAAACTGGCGGTAGTGGCCGCTGCGGACCGGACAGTGGCCCGATGGTTGGCAAAAAATATTTCTTAAAGAAAATTGTGAATCCAATCAAAGTTTTCAGTCGGTCTACCGGCTAAATACCTGATCTTTGTAATGTGCGCACTACCATTCATCCTCATACTGACTTATTATCGTTTCCAATATTCTATGTGTTAAGTAATTTGCTCATCAAATTCCTATCTTCTGTAGTAAAAAATGTAAGATGTTTAAAAAAAAAATAAGTCAGTCAAAAATCAAAATATGTTTATTTCAAATAATTTTGGTTACAATTTCATATCGAGGAGTCTCCATTTAGGCATAGAAATGCCTGTAGTTGTTTTTATATAGATAAATAAAAAATATTTTGAACGGCCCGTTAGAGTCCAAACCACCTATCGGCCGACTAAAAATTTGCAGTGTGCGGGTACTCTAAAGGCTGTATAATGTATACCAACCTAAAAAAAGTTATCTTTAAGAAAAAAAAAACAATTAAGTAAATGCATTTAAAAAGGCCGCGATATAAAACCTTTGGCTCCATAACTTAATGTCGTTGCTTTGAAAAAAGAAGTGTTCCTTTTTTAAACGGACCAATGAGAGGTCCCGATACTTAATGTCCTACCGGATTTTGAAATTTGAGATTTTTTCAAAGTAATGGAGTCGTATTTGGGAGTTATTTTTTGTTTTAGTTCAT
The DNA here is from genome assembly GCA_963856015.1 of Helicoverpa assulta. NCBI lineage: Eukaryota > Metazoa > Arthropoda > Insecta > Lepidoptera > Noctuidae > Helicoverpa > Helicoverpa assulta. Next base: position 5,958,651 of record CAWLCW010000022.1, read on the forward strand.
TTTGTGCCTGTTTTAATTAAAGTTAAGTCGAATTTACATAATTAGGTATAGAGTTACCGGATTATTATTTTTTAATTTATATGGATTTACCTTACGATAAGGATTACGAAGACTTCGTTAGGTATTAAAGGAAAATAGAGACCGACCCGCTAAATAACATGTTTATTCTTTAAATAAAAATGGATAAGTATACGTAGATTATGCTTGCTACTTAACATTAATCAAACATTATTAATATAAAGTAATTTAATTTATTTATTACTTCTTCCACATAAGTACAATGGCGGACTTAACGCTTTGGGAGTTATCTACCAGTTTACCTTGCATAGCTATTTTGTAGACCTCTTGTTATTTATAACTTAAATATCTCCATTAAATATATATTTTATATAAACTATATTTATTGCAACCAATTCTAAAGTTAATCATCTCCACGCCTCTTATAACCGTGCAATATTGCATTCGAATTTTAAAATAAGAACATTCCAAATTCAAACGAAGTGAGCGGACGTTCTTATTTCAAACGTGAAGCGACGCGCGATAAACTACATGCAAACTTATTTGTTGATCGGCCACGATTGAGAAAGATTCTTTTTTTTAGGGTTCCGTAGCCAAAATGGCAAAAACGGAACCCTTATAGTTTCGTCATGTCCGTCTGTCCGTCTGTCCGTCTGTCCGTCTGTCACAGCCGATTTACTCGGAAACTATAAGTACTACAGTGATGAAATTTGATGGGAATATGTGTTGTATGAACCGCTACAAAAATATGACACTAAATAGTAAAAAAAAGAATTGGGGGTGGGGCCCCCCATACATGTAACTGAGGGATGAAATTTTTTTTTTCGATGTACATACCCGTGTGGGGTATCAATGGAAAGGTCTTTTAAAATGATATAAAGTTTTCTAAAAAACATTTTTCTTAAAGTGAACGGTTTTTGAGATATCAGCTCTCAAAGTCGTAAAAAGTATGTCCCCCCCTCTATTTTTATAACTACGGGGTATAAAATTCTAAAAAAAATAGAGGTGATGCATGCTAATTAACTCTTTCAACGATTTTTGGTTTGATCAAAGTATCTCTTATAGTTTTTGAGATAGGTTGATTTAACTGTAATTTACGGAACCCTTCGTGCACGAGTCCGACTCGCACTTGGCCGGTTTTTTTTAATAATTTTTTATTTATTTTTTGTTGTGTTGTTAAAATCATCACCTGCCGAGCCTTTTCCCAAAGTTGGAGTCGGCTTCCAGTCTCACTGGATGCAGATGAGTGCTATTGCTTTACTAGGAGCGACCATGCCTATCTGACCTCCTCAACCTAGTCAGTGATTTTGATTTTTCATTTTGCATGCCTATACGTAATAACTGGAGGAATAATAAGAATTGAATCGTAGACACTTACCCACAAACAAATAGTTTAATTATCTATTGATTTATTTGGTAGAAAATTGTATCAATAAATATCTTACACAGGTTAAAAAGCACTATTTTTGATATACTTAGCGTTTGTTCTTTGTAAACAAGAGAGTTTTGACCAGGCTCTATTCGGAGGACCCACCCACTTACGCAAGACTGTCATTGAAAAATGTCCTACTCAACAATATCTTAACCTTAAAAACAAACATTAAACTTTACAAGACAAAGCTATCAAATGTCCCCCAGTATCTTAAGAACGCGTTCAGTAAAAATTGCCATAATTAAAATTAGTTAAGAAAAACACGGAATGCACCCGTAACAATGGCCCATTAGGCGCGCAGATAAACATCTACGGTAGAATAGTAACGACTTTTTTCAAATTTTTGAATTTTGAATTTGGAACTTCGGAACGATTGTGTTTTTTTTTCGTGGTTCCTTGCCAGTTCAGTGTTGGCGTTGGAGGTTTTAATAGGCTGTGCCGCGAGCGATGCGGTGTTTAAAAAATAAAATTTCCTTTTACTGCTTATGATGTAGACACAAGGTTTGTTTGTTTATTTATTTCTTGCCCCAAGATATACAGAATAATGACATGAAACATACTGCACCGACCACAAATATAATTGGGAACAGGACTTAGGCTTTCTGAGGCTTTCTAGTAAGTAAAGCGTTTTTACAAATCGAGTTATAAATACTTAGTTTCAAACGCGTACATATAGAGGTAGGATTTTCCAATAACATCTTCTTATAAGAAATGTTTGTGAAAGACTTCATGATTCTAGGCCCAGCTTGGTTTCAGCTGCGTAATCCTTACAGTTCCTTTCAAGTAACATTGCTTCTCTAAAGTTAGCGGTCACTCAAAGCAGAATTCAGACTTCACAGTTCAGATTTCCTCAAGATGTTTTCCTTCACCTTTACTCAATCATCTTGACTAATGTAATAAAGAGGAATCATTTTTGTTTGTATCCTATGCTCCGAAACTACTGAACCGATTTGAAAAGTTCTTTCACTGTTGGAAAGCCACACTCTTCCCGAGTAACACAGGCTATATTTTATCCCAGTACGGGCATTATATCCCACGGGTCGCGGGTAAAATCGCTGGAAAACGGCTCGTTCTTCCATACATTTAACTAAGTCATTAGTAGCTAGCTACGGACAATCAAAGCTACTAAAACTGTAACAGTTTACTATTCGCACAAATAAGCCACTAATGACCTTAAAAAAAGCCACAATAAAACCTATTTGTAAACTGTAAACTGGCAATAAATTGGAATTATTCAAATATTCAAATTCAAACTTAGAATTTAACTGGCGCTAACGGACCTCACACGTTGCTAATCCCGGCTATCGGCGATCAGTCACGTCGTAGCTTTCAAGCGAGGAGCACGTTTCTGTCACTGTTACTGGTTAATTAGTCGGGTTTGGAGTTGAAGAATGGTTTGTATGAATGTCGTAGCTAGTTACTTAGGCTTTAGGTCTTGAAATGTTAGTAAGAGTGGAGGAATTAGTAATTTTTCAAATATAACATCATCATCCTCCGAGCCTTTTTCCCAATCCTGTTGGGGTCGGCTTCCAGTCTAACCGGATTCAGCTGAGTACCAGTGCTTTACAAGAAGCGACTGCCTAACTGACCTCCTCAACCCAGTTCCCCGGGCAACCCGATACCCCTTGGTTAGACTGGTGTCAGACTTACTGGCTTCTGACTACCCGTAACGACTGTCAAGGATGTTCAATGACAGCCGGGACCTACAGTTTAACGTGCCATCCGAAACACAGTCAATGGTGTCTAAGATATACTTAGAAAGTACATACAAACTTAGAAAAGTTGCATTGGTTGGCCTTTACTTTTCAAATATAACAAAAAGGAAATATTATTTTGTACCTTATAGGCTCTGAAACTGCTGAATCGATTTGAAAAATTCTTCCACTGTCGGAAAGTTGCACTCTTCCCAAGCAACATAGGCTATATTTTATCCAGGCAAGGGCAGTATTTTGCACGGGACTCGGGCGAAAAAGTGTGACGATGTTTGTTACTCTTTCACCTTTAAAAATATTGATCCGATTTTGAAGGCAGTCTTATGGCTCATACATATGTAGAATAATTATAGGTTACTTCTTATTCGGGTGCGGGAATTAAAACCTTGTGCAAAAGCTTTAACACTTTAGCCGATGATAAATAGCGCAAATGTGCTCAGAATAAATTAACCCGTTATAATAGTTGTCTCAACATACAAATAAACCACTAAAAATAATCAACAAAAAATCACACACCGATTATCGTCGCCATTTTGAACAAATGTCACGGTGACATTACATTTCGCGCGCTTGCAACCATAGATAAAGGGTTTAAACCTTTTTTCGGCCACAGACTGCCGATCGGGGTTGAAAATCCTAGCGATTAATTTTAATTCCCCCATTTATATTCGTGTCACATAGTTTTAAGAGCGGAAGTTGCGTTTTTTGATGGCATAATGGCGGTGTACATCCGGTTGTAATAGAAAATTGTACGGTTTCGGGGATAGGCAGGGCTGGTCGCGTTTATAAATCACTTTAAGTTACTGGTTTTGTATTCTTTTATGTATAAAACTACTGTTTGGTGGTTATTGATGTTTTTTGAGTAAGTTTAGAGTCAACCTATTTGTGAAGGTAAAAAAATATACATTTGAATTGTGTAGATATTAAATTGAATCTTTAGGTACTAATATTATATAAAGCTGAAGAGTTGGGTTGGTCGTTTGAACGCACTAATTTCAGGAGCTGGGTACCAGACCAATTACCAAAATTATTTCAGTATCAGATAAACGACTCAATGAGGAAGGCTACAGGCAAATTTTTACTATGGTGCGAGAGGTAGTTCCCTCGAGACGCGGGTGAAATCGCTGGAAAAAGCCAGTTGGTAACAAACAATTATATCATTAAGCGGCAAAGTTAGTATGTTTATGAAATTGTAAGGAACTCTAGATCTATCGAATTGATTTTGAAAATTCTTTAACCAATAGATAGCCACATTATCAGTGCGTATCACGGGATATATTTTATCCCTACACAGAAAGTAAAAATTACCACATATCGCGGGTGAAATCACCCGAAACAGTATTTAATATTCTGATAGCCCTAAAATAGTAGCCACAATTTCATAGACAATGTTAGTTTTTTTATAAAGCGATTATACCAATTGGTAGTCCAGCAGTTGTTATATGAATTATTTAAATTACAACAAAATATTTCGAAGCCATTATCTTGTTTAACTGAATGTTTCTATTATTTAAATTAAGTTTATGTTTTGTAGCTAGTTTTTTTTTTAGTTGAATACATAATACGCCTATTATCTATACTAATATTATAAAGCTGAAGAGTTTGTTGGTTTGTTTGTTTGAACGCGCTAATCTCAGGAACTACTGGTCCGATTTGAAAATTTATTTCAGTGTTAGATAGCCCACTTATCGAGGAAGGCTATAGGCTTTTTATCGGTACCGGTACGGGAAGTAGTCCCCACGGGATACGGGGAATGAATGATGATGTGAAATGATGAAACCGCTGGCAGAAGCTAGTATTATAATAATACAGCTGTTATTTCGACATTTTTGGCAGTTACGGGTAGTCAGAAGCCAGTAAGTCTGGCAACCAGTCTTACCTTGGGTATTGGGTTGCCCGGGTAACTGGGTTGAGGGGGTCAGATAGGACGTCGCTCCTTGTAAAGCACTGGTACTCAGCTGCATCCGGTTAGACTGGAAGCCGACCCCAACATAGTAGGCTAGGCAGATGATAATATGATACTTACGACTATTATGTCAATGCTTTTGTTTTAAGAAGTATAAAGAAGCTATTGTAGTTTATACCCGCACGAGGGTCTTTTTCCACACATGGAAATAAGTAGGTACCTAGCCTATGTGTTATCTATACTAATATTATAAAGCTGAAGAGTTTGTTTGTTTGTTTGTTTGAACGCGCTAATCTCAGGAACTACTGGTCCGATTTGAAAATTTCTTTCAGTGTTAGATAGCCCATTTATCGAGGAAGGCTATAGGCTACTTTTTATCCCCGTACGGGAAGTAGTTTCCACGGGATGCGGGTGAAACCGCTGGCAGAAGCTAGTTTTAATATAAAAGTTAAAAAACTGCAGTTTCATCTCAATCCGTGCATATAACAGTTACATATATAACTCAATGAACACTTGAATCACAAAACTCAAAACAACAAAATCTCGTTTCAAACAAAGGAATATTACACATAAAACATTTTCTTAATCGTCAAAGTAATTTGCACAAGCCAACTACGAAACTGCAAACGCCTACAAAAGCCAAAAAAAAAACTTTAAAAGTCGAAAAGTCCTTTAAAATCCCGTCGGCTCGTCAAAGCACGCCCTAGGGGCACCAAAAGCGTATTTTCAAAATATTTTGACGTTAATAGTCGTCTTTGACATTACACTGACGTATTGTCGATGGTCGCGATCGGCGAAGGCAAAGGTTTTGTTGCGTATTTTTTGTCGATGGTCATAGAAGTCGGTGTTGTGTGTACCCGGGGTGGCCGATTTAATGTGTTGGCTGATTTGTAGGTACTTTGCTTGCTATTTTTTTTATTATGAAGGATTTTTTTGCTGTCCCTTTTAACGGCAAGTTGTTACAAATGTGAGGTACCTATGTAAGTTTATGAATGAGTGAAGAATTAAGATTAGATATAGTCTTATCTTATGTAGGTACCTATTAAATGGATAGTTGTAGCTGATCAATGCGACTTTTTCAATCCTACTTATATTATAAATGTGAAAGTTTGTGAGAATGTATGGATGTATGTTTGTTATTCAATCACGCAAAAACGGCTGGACCGATTTGATTGAAATTTGGTATGTAGATAGGTGATACCCTGGATTAACACATAGGCTACTTTTTATCAACACACCACGCGGGCGAAGCCGCTGGCGGAAGCTAGTGTTTCATAAAAATGACATGCCCTGTAAAGTCATGTTACCTTTTTTGCTATTCATTTATTTATTAAATACTTTTTGCACATTTTACAATGACCAACAATGACGGACACGCCTTAGGCGTTTTCTACCAGTCTACCTTTGGGTGGTGGTAAAATATACATAATATATTACTCACGCGAAATCTATCTACTATTTACTTCATAATAATACGACTGAAATAAAAATTACATGAATATCAGTGTTTGGTCTCCAAGGGTCAGTCAGAGCGAGGCTATTTATCCAGAATATATCAAGATGAGACGTAAGTAAGCAGCATACCAGCACATCTGCTATTTACCTCACGAGCCATATTACAACAAAACATGTTATTACCTGACACCGGTCAAAAATTACAAACTGCGGTCACTTCAACGCTAATCAAATGTCACAACCTTCCTTCATTTGTACAACTATAATACAAGACTCAAAAGAAACCATTTTTTTTTCAAAGCAAACATGTAATGTCATTACGTTATTATCCTCAAGTTAAAACTCCTTTTGAAAACACGTGTCCTTTCTTCCTTAACAATGCAAACAAGATCACACTCAGCCAGGAAACGCCTGACCACCACAAAGGTTCACCGGCTTTCTTTAAAAAAAAAACGCACCTATAATTTATGGTCAAGCTTGACAGCTGTCATTTTTCCCGCGCGCGGGAAACGTCAAAGGCGTGCGTTTTCATTGTAGGGGTGGTTTGGCGGGTACTTTTATTGGATTTGTTGATGCTCAGTTGGATAATTGTGGGTGGTCTGTATTTATAAATGGTTTGTGTATGATGTGTAAGTGCGAATGTTGGTTAATTTTTATTTGCCGTGAAGTGATAAATGAAATAATGATGAAATATAAAATTCGACAACCACTCTTGTCAAGGGGTTACTGAGTTGAGGAGATCTTATCCTGAATCCGGTTAGACTGGAAGCCGACCCCAACATGGTTGGGAAAAGGCTCGGCAGATGATGACTTGAATGAAACCTCAAACTCACTAAGAAAACAATGCCTTGTCAATTTAAGAAACTTATAATTACCCAAAAAAAAAAACAATTTTGATACAACATTTATCCGGTCCACTTAACCAACAAAAATGTTCCAAATGGCTGATTTTCAATACCACCCTACAAAAATCTAAATTGTCGACAGAAAGTTGAGCAAATATGTATACTTATACAAAAAAATATCTGTACGTTAAACCATCAGCTGTTGACCGCAAAACTGACCAGTAATGAATACTACAAAAAAACTTACAATTTTGTATTGTATGAAAACAATTGAAAACAAGCTTTTCTTTGCTTTGAACAGCATTTTGACATACAGACTGCGTCAATCTGTCAAATGTCTTCAATAGATGTTCAACCATATCACAATAGTGGAAGGTTACTGTTCGATTGGTAGACAGATTCGGGTAGGATGACCTGCTGGCGTTTGTACTTTGATCGCCTTCAAATTATGTATTTAAAAATGTTTATTTATTTCTAAATACATGTCATCTAGAGAAACAGAAAAAAAATTAAGAAGAAAACTTGCTACACTGAACCTAAATGAAATTGAGATAAGGGCACGAGGGTCATGATGGTCTAGGGTCTAGAGGGATGTATACTTGTATATCAATAACTAGCTTCTGCTAGCGGTTTCACCCGCATCCCGTGGGAACTACTTCCCGTACCGGGATAAACAGCCTAAAGCCTTCCTCGATAAATGGGCTATCTAACACTGAAAGAAATTTTCAAATCGGACCAGTAGTTCCTGAGATTAGCGCGTTCAAACAAACAAACAAACAAACTCTTCAGCTTTATAATATTAGTATAGATATCTTGACATTTAATTAAAAGGGCAAAAGACCCTCTTTATACTTTTTGGAAGTGTTTATTCATTTTTTGGGTTGGCCGTGCGAATTTCCATTCAATCAACAGACGGACTTAGTAACCATCGAATTAATAATATTAGTTGGAATACATTCAGTAAATAATACAGAAATGAAATATAGCTGAGGTTGTAAACGACTTTCCAAAATAGGTAAAGTCAAAATGAACAAGATTTAAATCAATTTTAAATTTCTTTTACATATGTTTTATGTTTGTATATATTTTGTATATAGTATTTTATTTTTAGATTTGTATAAAGATAAGTAGTTTAAGTTTGTATATATATGTATAGTGTGTATATTAGAAAACTAAATAAAAAATTATTTTAAAGAGATCTTTCAATATAAGCAAACACTTCAAAAAGTTGTGTCTATAACAAAGCTATTTAAGCAAGACCTTTACCTATTCAGTAAATACTTAAAAAGACAGTTCAGATTAAAATGGTCATTAACCAACCAGTCTAAGAAAACCTCTATCTCAATAGCAACTCAACTACAGTACAGTCCTACTTAAATTGGACGAGTAATACTTGTCGCGTGCGCAAGCGACCATAAACAAATCTTTGTAATTTTTTTTCGCGCCAATTGTAAAACAGACAATGACAACTCGGTAAAGCCTTTTGACTGATTGTCTTGAATATACACTACCGGTGTTACCAGTGAAAAAAAAAACGAGGATGATATTTTATTTTTTTATTGCGGTAATACGGTTGTGGTTTTAAAATGTTAATGCTTTTGTTTGTAAGTTGTTATTGTTTATTTTTTTCTTGGGTACTTAAATACTTGAGATGCTATTCTTATTAATATTTAAATGAAGTGTAAGAAGTAAGCACGTCTGTTACGCTTAATTAGGCGAAACGATTGAACCGATTTACAGAAAATATGCTGTAGGCATAGACTGAAAGGTACATACAGGTAGTTTTAATTCGCTTACGTGGAATAAAGTAAAGAGTATTACACAATTATGTATTTAAAAACCTTACAAGCTACTTAAGTACTTTAGCTAGGAGATTAGCTATGATCGATCGAACCGTGTGGTTGTTACTTAGCCGCAAACTCCTCTTTCTGTGCAATCATCATCATCTGTCTAGCCTATTCCCAACTATGTTGGGGTCACCTTTCAGTCTAACCGGATGCAGCTGAGTAGGTACCAGTGTTTTACAAGGAGCGACTGCCTGTCTGATCATTAAATCCCTAAAGGCCCCAGTACACGTTGGCCCAAGTTCGGCCAATACACGCCATCACCAACGTGTACTCGGGGTATTCGTGCAGGTTGGCGGACATTTGTCAAGGTTGGCGCGCATTCGGCGAGTTGTCGGTTTTTTGGGCACACATCAAAGGAAGCCACGCCCAGCTTGGCGTGTGGTGTTTACACATTCGGCCAATGTTTAGTTCGTCACCGACCGCGTGAGGATAGTACACTTTTGTGTTGCGTATAACAATAAATAAAGTAGTAAATATAGTAGTGTAGTATAATATAAATGTAGTAGTGCAGTATAATATAAATATAGTAGTGTAGTATACAAATAAACAGCCGCAGCCGTAACTACCTCGACGTCCATCGCAAGTGGTTTTGCCAGGCAGCAATGAGCCATGCGCCAATGTGTAAACACCATTTGATCGTGGCCTACATTTGTGCATTGCTAAGCTTGGCCCAACACCGGCCAACGTGTACTGGGGGCTTAAGATAAGGCTAAGTTGTTATCAAACATGCCTTTCGAAACTCGTCATGACAAGATGGGTCACCCATCTAAAAACCGATCGCACAACGCGTTGCTTAACCTTATTATCCTCCTCTTTCTCGACAATCAGTTATAAATAAACGTAAATGGTTTATCCCGAGGGTGTCATAAAACAATTATTGTATGTATTATGTATTATCTTCCCCTTTATGAACAAACCGCAGCCTCTTAGTAATAATCTGTTTATGGTTTCGGTACAAATGGGGTGATAGGGAAGAATTGATAGGGGTGGACTTATTTTTTTGAATAAACTTGAGATGTAATAGAAAGTATTAAGGTTGTTTGTTACCTACATTTAAATCGCATTTGTAACATTATTTGTCCGAACGAAGGACAATTTTTAATTGCAACTCGAAACATGTCTATAAATAAATAAAAAAGTCGGCTCTAGGTTTTGTGTTTTAAGTACAGCTATTCACTGAAACTTAAAAACTACTGAAGAGCTTTTCATGATGCTTTCTGGATGAAGTTTTTTTATGAGAATGTTTGGGCAGTAGGTAACTGTCTGAATTGATTGATAGGTACAAACAAGATAAAGTTTACGCTCTCGCCTTAAAAACGTATTCATTACAGCGTATTATAAGAGTGAAGGTAAGAATCAGCCATTTCCACGATAATTATAAGCTATTTACAAAATTCTTTTGAGTTCAATTTTAAAAAATAATTGCCAAACTTTTTTACACATTATAAAGATTTAATTGACAGTTCGAGATTTTCCCGCTCAAAACGCTGTCACAGTGACAGCCCTACATTAGGGGTTGGTTTCATCACCCTCTCCAAATTGTTACAAGCATTTTTTTCTGTGATATCCCCGTGTTAACATACCACTAAATTGATATTGTGATCGTATTTTTGGTTATTGTTCTTCGTTAATGTATGGAGAGGACGGAGTTTGTAGAAATTTTATTGGAAAGAGAGTAGGTAGGTAAATTGAAAACCTATGAATAATAATTTTGCAATACCTATAGAATCTAGGTGTATAAATGTCAGTCTTTGTATGTGAAACTGCGAAACAAATCATGTTTTGATATACAGGAATGAATTTTATCCAGTGCGCAAACTTTGTCAACTTATAGTTAAATAAGTTTTATAGATACGTATATTTTTATTTTGTCGTGTTTTAGTACAAAAAAGAAAAGTTATTGGTATCGAAAGATGTTTATTTTGTAACCGATTGTATGGTCATAGTCGTCATAGTAGGCACGGCGGCAACGCGAAACCGGTTTACTGACGCGAGCGCTGCTCCAAACGCGTAAGAATAGTTGGTATCCATATTTTGCTGATTTTAGGGCGGACAAAAGAATGAAAAAAAAAAAATTTACTGATGATGCAGATATGTTCTGTTAATGATTCTGGATCACTAGTTTTTTTTTGTGCACTGCTTAAAATTCATTCCTGTAGGTAAATACATAGGTATCTGTTTATTATATAAAATCAGGACAATTTATATTTATTTTAAAGATCTTTTATAAACAAACGTTGTACCAAATTACAAATTTCTGTGCCTAAACAGGTAAAAAAACGTACACAACATTATCTTCAAAACCCCTAGGTATTCAATTCACTCGTCCAACCATCTATCATCAGACCGCTCCTACACCCATACTTACCTTTACAACAAAGAAAACAGGCCTTATTATACAACCCCTACAAAATAGGCTTTATAGACAAGAAAATAGAAAATTTATTTATTCAAGTAACTTGACTCATAACGTTAGTAAAAACTTAATTTTGTGTTAGTAAAAAAAACAAAAATATGCACCAATAAAGTTATTTAGGTATGTGCCATTCACAATCCAGCCTATCAGCTATCATGTTAAGGACACTGTTGGAGCTGAACCGCACCCTACTCACCAGGAATGCACACCGCTTTTGCATTTATAAGACTACTTTACGAAAAATAGGCCTTATTAGCCTACTTTATAAAATAAGCCCTCTAAAGCCTACCTACAAAATAGGCCTTAAATGACTACCTTTTGAAAACGTACCTACATGGTTAGTTACAAGTGAAGCAAATAATAGGCGTGTTAAAAAAATAGGCCTTAATAGGCTACTCTATAAAAATGTGTGTAGGTAACACAAAATCATCCCCTATGACATGAAACATGTATAACACGCAGGAGTGTAAACAGTGAGCTTGGAGTAAACAAAGCTACCCTCGTGAGGGGGCTGTTTACGAATTTTCACCCCCCGACCCCTGTGGTAATGGATTTTGGGGGAGCTGGTGTAAGGGGTCGGAGGTAGCGAGTCGCTTGCTCTAATGGTGTTAACAGGATTTTAATGACGTTATGTACGAAGGTATTGAGCATGAACGTGGATGGATATAGAGGAAAGCCGTCCATAGAAACTATGGATGGGTCGGTGAAGGACCATATTCTTGAAATGGCGTCAGACATACGCAAGGGGAAAGACTGCTGAGCTGACCACACATAAAAATTGAGATAAAAGGATGATGTTGGTGAGGTGAAGGAAATCGAGAGCAACTCTGGAATGATTTGAAAAATCCTGTTTGGTAACCCATTTATAGCGCGAGATAATTCCCTTAGAATGCAGGTGAAGCCGCTGGTGAAAACTAGTTTTTCTTGATAAAAATGCTCCCTGTCTAACACTGAAATAAAATTCAGTCATAAATAACAAACTCTTCAGCTTTGTAATATTAGTATACATATTCATCCCCAAAACATTCGCTCCATGTGGCACTCAGCTGCATCCAGTAGGACTGGAAGTCGACCACGAACAGTTATGGAAAGTCTAGACAAATCATGATTCATTATTTTATATCGTGCATTGGTACGAGGTAAAAAGAGAAAAGTATAAAGTGAAAAAGTTAAGGTAGATGATTATCGACTATCCCGCTGTCCTCTCATCCCTCATCCCATCCCTCACCACCGAGGTGTGGCAGTGATTGTTAATACAAGGAGGGTTGAAGGCACGTATTGAATGCTAATCATGATCACACGCAGTCTTCTGTTCGCCATTGTACCAACATTTGTTTAGCCGAAGAAGATTTGTGTTAGGATTTAGAAGTGACCTGTTATTGTATGGAGAAGGAAATAGATCGGTGGATATTAAAGACAATTTTAAACTAATTGTAAAATTGTCTAATTGTAAAATGTAACTGAATATCCGTGTTTTGACACAATACCCGGGTAAAATCATAGCTTTCGAGGACAAGCACAATTTTTTCTTTTTTAAAGAAAAACTTGATTCCTCTCAAACTTTTCAGTCGGTCTGATACCGGCTAAATAACTGATCTTTGTTAAGTGCGTACTACCATTCATCTTCATACAGGAGCCCGATTCTGCTAAGTCAATAATGTGAAAATTGAATCGCAAGAGTAGTTTTAACTTTAACGGGCATTCTGCTACTAATACCTCTATAAGATTAATCGTATTCCAATGACATTCGATATCAATCGTATGTCGCTTAAGTAAAATAAGCAGAATAGAGCCTCTGTTATTGAATAGAGTAGGAAAAAGATCGGTGGTTAAAGACGATTTTAGGCTAATTGCATGTACCGATAGTTTGTTTGGACTGATAAATCAGTGTGAAGATGAATGGTAGTACGCACATTATAAAGATCAGGTATATAGCCGGTATCAGACCGACTGAAAACTTTGATTGTATCAAGATTTTCTTAAAAAAGTGTACATAATAGATAATAAGTGTATATAATGATACTATTTTTAAAATTAATGTAAATATTTCAATTAAATTCTTTAAAAAAAAAATTTGCTTAACATGGAAAAAAAAATAAAAAAGGAATATGCCAAAAAATTATGCGAGTACTCGAAAGCTGTGATTTTACCCCGTTAATGTGTTGTTTAAAATACTGATATTCAGTTAGACTAAAAAGTGTGCAGGTACTCTTAAGAAGACTTGATTGTTAGATTTAGGTACTGTTAGAATCTACAAATGGCCGGGGCCGGGACCAAAAGATCCCTTAGACAAAAGCAAAAACATCCTCAAAGTAAAAACATTAGGTATTAACAAAAGTTCAAACCAATTAATATAACTATTGTCAGTAAATAATCGTGGTCGTAAAACACATAGTAAAACCGCAAGAATAACAACAAAGAAAACATATTCAGTAATAATCTTGGAAAGCAATAAAAAGACGCCATATTGGTCGCGCCATATGTTGCCAAACGTTCCCGCGGTTTGTCTATGACAAAGTTTTTTTTTCTGCAAATGGGCGAAGGCGTTTATTGGATGTATTCGCTGACTAAGTTCTCCTTCGGATATTGACGGCTTTTATTGGAAAGCCGTAAGTCTTGGTAACAAATATAATAAATGTGAAATATGGAGGTTCTAGGATTGGACAATCATGTGGCGAGACAATGTATAGATTGCAAGGTACGTAATTGCTTTCTTTTGAACATAACTGTTAACTGAAAACTTAATCTTACCTACCACAGCTATTTCTCCATCAGCCAAAGGTAGACTAATAGAAAACGTCTAACGCCGTTGTACAATGTGTCAAAACGTATTTAATAAATAAATAATCATGGTTTCTGAAATAAGATGCGTTTGATAAAACGCGAACAATTAACATCACACTCTTTTGAAAAATACCAAAAAGGTTTGCATAACAAGATTTAAATTACACCACCATAAGCCCTCGACCTCCTTTGTATTTTTTTTTGTATTTAAAACCACGTAATCCCATGTCACTACAGCTTACTGTGAAATAACTCGAACACTTGAATTAAAACCCAAAACATCCAATTATTCCTAACTTAAATCCCATCAAAATATCAATTTTCCATCAAATTTAATCACAATTTCAAAATGTAACAACAAAAAAGAGATTACATGCTATCTACAGCGATCTACCGCAGGCCGAACGTCGAACGCATTTGCCGAAAAGAAAGTGGGAAGATTGTCTATGGAAAAACATGGCGGCATTATTTAGGCGGCATGTTTGACACGAACATCTTGTTAGTTTGTACCAAATACGTAGTTTTATAAATATAAATAAGGTGTAAAAAAATTTGGGCAGCCAGTTTCTTGTTTTGGCGTCGTGGGTTCTGTATGTTTTTATTTATTTCTCTTTCAGGCAGCGTATTTATACCACTTCCATAAATGAACCAGTAGTTTCTAAGATAAGCGCAGTCAAGCAAACAAACAAATTAATAAACTATTTAGCTTTATTAGCTCTATGCGTAGAACATGGTACAGTCAACCTCAGGTCAGTGGTAACAGTTTTATAGGAAAATCGTACTTATTACTAGGTATTAAGGTGCATGACAGTTACCACTGATGTGCGGTCTACCGTACCTACATGAAAGCTAGCGTACCGCGCTACTAAACCCGTTTTTATGATAATTATTTGTTAAGTATTTTATATACTTATGCCGATTTTAATAAACTTACCTTTTGAACATAGGTTTTAATTAATACAAGAAAGTCGTAAGAAAGTTAATCATAAGTCATTATTTGGAACACCTCAATTGTAAACTTTACATGGCCATACATACCTAATGCTCAATCCTTCACCGTGTGAGAGGAGGCCTGTGCCCAGCAGTGAGACGATAAAAAAAGGCTGTAACAGTAACAGTAACATACCTAATATAAACTACAAAACACCTCAACGAATTTCTTCCCGCACCCGGGAAGTAAGAATAAAATTAATAAAACCAGAAAGACAGAGTCACTTTCGCATTTTTAATATTAAGTAAGAAAAAAGTACGTTTAACATCACGGGCCCCTAAAACCCCGTGGATATAATACTCTTCCACACAATGGGCCCCGTAACAAATGTAGCAAGCGCTTGTTGTCACTTCTCTATGTAAATTGTCGCGCAATTTGTGTCGCGACTGTTGTCCCATTGTTGGCCGACTTTTTGTTGCGCGCGATTTTTTTAGTTGCCGCCCTTTCGTATTCAATTATGCTTGTTGTTGGATTATTCACTTATTGGATAGATTTATTTTGTTAGTGTTAAGGGTTTTTGAGTTGAAGTGTTTTTCAAGTTCGTTGGTGCTCGGTGAGTGAAATTAGTGGTTTAAATGGTAGAGTTTTGTGTTGTGGTGTTTTCAGTGTAAGTGTGTTTTGTAGAGTTCGTATTATAAATGTAAAAGAGAATTTGTTTCTTGCGCTTTCACGCTGATATGACTGAACTGATTAAGATGAAACGCAGATAGTCTAGAGCCTTCAAAAGGAGAAGGAAAACAATTCCTAATTTTATTATTTGTTTATTTTTATACTTTAGTTGTATTTAACTGTATTTTTAAGCTCTTATTTTAAATTTAATTTTAACTTTACGATTTTATGTAATTGGCTGTTAAAGCCGTGTAAGTCGAATAAATAAATAAATAGGTAATATAAGCTATTTTTTATCCGACAAGGAAAGTATTTTAGGACAGAGAGGTAGAATTACTTTCTTATTTATAATGTTAGTAAGGATTGATTGAAAATAATGAAAAAAAAATTGTGAAGTTTCTACCTGCATAATAAGACAAGATTATCTATAATTTAGGTACATAAAAGAGACAGCGATATAGCATTGTCACCTTCACCGAACATGCAAATTAAAACCAGTTCAATAAGTATAACGTAAATATCTAGATAATATTGTATTAATTTACATATTCTGACTAGATTAATCCACTTTGAGATTACCGCCGGCTAGGGCGGTCAATATCATAATACCTACCAACATACCCATAACCTATTTATTGTCTATATCATACGTATATACGAGAATGGCACGTTAAACTGTAGGTCCCGGCTGTCATTGAACATCCTTGGCAGTCGTTACGGGTAGTCAGAAGCTAGTAAGTCTGACACCAGTCTAACCAAGGGGTACTGGGTTGCCCGGGTAACTGGGTTGAGGAGGTCAGATAGGGCAGTCGCTCCTTGTAAAGCACTGGTACTCAGCTGCATCCGGTTAGACTGGAAGCCGACCCCAACATAGTTGGGAAAAAGGCTCGGAGGATGATGATAATACGTATAAATAAGGTCATAGCAAAAAGGCTTGTCGACGCTTCGCGTGACCAGAGGGCTGGCTTATTCTTTGAACAAAGAATTAGCATTGCCATTCAACGTGGCAATGCAGCCAGTCTTCTGGGCACGTTTCCGGAGGACAGTGATGCGGAGGGATACTTTGACGCCTAATCAATGTTCTTTTATACCTACTTATATGTTTTTTTTTTTAAGAAAAGTTTTTTTGTTATATAGGTATATTGTAAATATTTAATGTAAAATAAAAATTGCAGTAAGTTGAATAGGTATTGTCTCATTGCAAAGAAATTATCATTTTCATTGTTGTGTGAAAACACATGGAAAGTACCGATTTTAAAGTTTTCTTATTTTGTTTATCTCTACCAGACCACGGGAATATAAATAAATAAGAATAAAATTCATTTATTTCAGGTAAGAAACGCATAAAATCAAAATCAAAAGTCATTTATTCAAAGTAGGCTGAAAATCAGCACTTTTTGAACGTCAAATCTACAAAAGACAGCCCCAGAAACGCCCGCCCTTCACCACTTCCTATGTGTTTTTGCTGGGAAGAAGAAGTGGTGGAACAAACTCCCCAGCAACACAATTCTGTCTGTGTAGTTTGAAGAACCGTATACAAAACATTAAAAATATCACTCAAAATTATATACATTTTAATAAAAATTGTGACACAAAACCGACGACTATCCCTGAGTGTATACACTATAGAAATGTATCCGAGGATATTATTATTAAGTACCTATTATATTATATTATTTATAATCTATCTAGCGGGTGGTAGCGGAATAATATGAGACGAATCATTTTTTGTTCTTTTTTTTTTGTAAATACTTACGCACTACGTATTGGACAGCTACACTAACGGCGAGTGACATTTTTATATAATTAAAATCTATTTTATCCAGTTACAGAAAGTAGATTCTACAGGCCGCCATTAATTCACTAAAGTAAGTAAAATAATTACGTGTTCTAACTTGTCAGAACTTCAGAAGATACCTACCTAATTCTTACTTACTTACTTCACAAACATTGATAATCTCCAAGTGAATTAGCCTCGATTTTCAATAGCCGTAAATAACTAATTAGTTTTCGCAGATAAAATCTCATAAAAAACGTCTACAAGCTAGGCTAGACCAACCTGACTGCCCTTTAGAATACCTATACACACTGCAAACTTTTAGTCGGCCGATAGTTGATTTGGGCTCATAAATCAATGAAGATGAATGGTAGTACGCACATTTCATACATAGATCAGGGGCCCGATTCTCCTAGTCATACAATTCACATTCGACTGACATCCAATCCCGACTCAATTACGATTGAAGCGTATGTGGCATTCCGCTATTTTATATTTGAAATAAACGTTTTTATCCTTTTCTGTCATTCAATAATGAATCATTTTGTCTGCAAATAATTTACGATTGCAATATGATTGTAGAGCAAACTACCAAAATCACCAAAATAGCAGACCGATCGCAAACCAATCGAATGTCGTTGGAATACGATTGGTCTTATGTTAGTAGCAGAATGTCCGATATGGTTAAAACTGCTATTGTGATCATATTGCAATTCAATTTCTATTCGATTTTGACATTATTAATGGTCGCTGCACACAGCGGGCGCGGCGCGACGGGACGGGACGGCGACGCGACGCTGAGCAGTTGTAATGTACTAGATATTACGGACGACATCACACAGAGCCGTCCCGCTCGGCGCGACGCGACGCGACGATCTAGTACATTGCGTCGCGTCGCCGTCCCGTCCCGCCGCGCCGCGCCCGCTGTGTGCAGATACCATAACTTAGGAGAATCGGGCCCCAGGTATTTAAGTATGAGAACGACTGAAAACTTTGATTGGAATCAAGATTTTCTTTTAATAATTTTGCCAAATGTCGGCCCACTGTTTAGTCTGTAGTTAGTGTGCTTTTATTCTGCCTTGCTTTCATAAAATTCTCATAAAACGAGTACCTTTAAGAAACGTAAAAAGTAAATTTTAATACCATCGTTAATGAACAGAAATATACGTCATTGGTTTAAACCACTGATTAAAACCTTTTTTTCAATACTTACCTTTTTTATTTTTTTTACAAGCGCGTCCAGCGACAATAATTGGTTAATTGATAACTATAAAGTGTATTGTTTGTGGTTTCTTTATTTTTTTATTCTGCTTTTATACAGTTTTATACGTGAGTGTGTAAAATTAACAATTTAATGATTGCAGGCGATTGTTTTATTTGAGTTAGTGGAAATTATTTGATTATTGGTCCTTGGCGATTTGGTTTGAATATAATAAAATTAATTAAACATATTGGATGATGATTATTTGTAATAAGTTTATTGCAGATAATAATGCGTTCAGAAAACCGTTTTTATTGGCTTACGTTGTTGCGGCATTGTTCGCGCGAGTTACCGCTGCGCTGGTACAAAAATGGCTTGAGATGGAACATGGTGGGTTTTAGTCAGTAAGAGTCTGACACTCCCTCATGCTGCACCCAAGAAAGGGACCCTTTCGTAGGACTGGTTGTCAGAATTTCTGGCTTCTGACTACTCGTAACGACTGCCAAAGAAGTTCAAATGACAGTCGCGACCAGTAACGTGCCTTTTTTTTTTTTTTTTTGTTTCAGCTGAGGAAAATGCCTGACGCATACACACACCGCCCGGGGAGACGGTGAGGTTATGTGGGGCTTGCACCCACTAAAAACCTCAGCTTTAGTGCCTTCTTCTGCCTTTGAGAGAGGGGCCACGAGGACCAAAGACGACTTTCGTGACCGACCAGTAACGTGCCTTATGAAACACGGTGGAAAACCTTATGATCGATCGATTTGAGCTGCTGTTACTTAAACACAAGGCATATCCATCCACATCCTAAAGAAGAAATATTTTTTAATTTGTTTGTCTGTTTTCTCTGAAACTATACAACTGATTTGAAAAATTCTTTCACTGTTGGAAAACTACCCTCTTCCCGAGTAACAAAATTATATTTTTATATGCTGGTACGGACAGTAGTTCCCACGGGACGCGGGTGAAAACAGCCAGTTAGGTATAAATTAGATATAATTTATTCTTTTCTTAATCAAAAATTTAATGTACCTAAGTACTTATTATAGTTATCGGCACGGATATTGAGCCCTGACCTTCACCTGCGCAGAAGCGATTTATTGGTTTATTGCCTTATGTGTACAGTGCGCAAAGCGATCCCCACTCTTCCGCCGAGAGCTCAATATCCATGCCGATAACTATAATAGATTAATCATCTACTTAATTTTTATTCTATGTCCTAGGTACAATGTTTTTTTTAAATTCTGTAAGTTATCGTATCTATCTACGTGCATGTATGTATGTATGCATGCATATGCATGCTAGTTGTCTGTCTGTTGCACGCGATGCGTTGAAGAGTTGAATTTATGGTTTCCTTAGTTAGTTTTGTAAGCAATAGATTCAGGTGGTATTCTGTTCTAGCTACAGATAAATGGGTATTTGTTTATTTACTTTGTAGGTGAAAAAATGACGTGTTCAACTAGGCTTGGGAAAAAAATGAGTTATTATTTTTGTAAAAAAAAAAAAATTAATAAGATTGACTATGTTTTTAATTTTTCGTTTACTTTGAAAGGGTTGTACATTTTTGTT
This sequence comes from Helicoverpa assulta, assembly GCA_963856015.1. Classification (NCBI taxonomy): domain Eukaryota; kingdom Metazoa; phylum Arthropoda; class Insecta; order Lepidoptera; family Noctuidae; genus Helicoverpa; species Helicoverpa assulta. The sequence goes on from CAWLCW010000022.1 coordinate 5,979,213, forward strand.
AATCAATTTTAGAAGCAGCGAAATAAGTTATTAAACAACCTTTTTACTTACTGTAGGTAAAAATGTAGGTATTACTGTCATAGACCTATCCTTATTTACTGCCTTGGGTAATCTAAAATCAACAGCGATGGGGAACGCTTTTTATTACATCATAAGAATTTACTTGAATGTACTTAATTAATAAATAATTAAAAATAGGTAGGTTCCATATCTTTTATCATGTTAACTTACATTTTAAACACATTTTTATTGGCATAATTTAGAATTTTTATACATATGTTTTAATTAAAACAAATAAAATAAAAATGCTACGATTTTGAATCTCATTCACTAGATTCTATACAATTTTATGAATAATTCATAATAAGGAATTTCCTATACTTTTAGATATCCATCGCGACCATAAACTTTAAAGCAAGCTTTTATGAACCGTAAACTTAAAGATTTGGTTTAAAAGTTAAACAATTTACGCTCCGAAGTATTTAAACAAGGTGTGCGTGAGATAAAAAGACGCTGATTAATTTTATGCTTATTGGAAAGATTTTTAACCAGAAATCTCTGCATGGATGTTCCTGAAATATCTTTCAAAGTCAAAGTTTTTAATCTATACTAATATTATAAAGCTGAAGAGTTTGTTTGTTTGTTTGTTTGTTTGAACGCGCTAATCTCAGGAACTACTGGTCCGATTTGAAAATTTCTTTCAGTGTTAGATAGCCCATTTATCGAGGAAGGCTATAGGCTACTTTTTATCCCGGTACGGGAAGTGGTTCCCACGGGATGCGGGTGAAACCGCTGGCAGAAGCTAGTCTATTCTAATATTATAAAGCTGAAGAGTTTGTTTGTTTGTTTGAACGCGCTAATCTCAGGAACTACTGGTCCGATTTGAAAAATTATTTCGGTGTTAGATAGCCCATTTATCGAGGAAGGCTATAGGCTACTTTTTATCCGGGTCCGTGCTGAGGTTCCCACGGGATGCGGGTGAAACCGCTGGCAGAAGCTAGTAATACATAATTCTGTTGGGTACGTAACTAATTTGTTCTATTCATCTACATTTACGACAAATAAATTACCTGCCCATCCCTCTGCATAAAAATGTGAAGAAATGTTACTCCAAGAACAATTAAAAATAACTGTACCTGTAGGTACGCAAAAAGTAGCTAAGCATACTTACGTAAATGTAGGTAAAATTTATTAAGTAACGTATAGCAAATAACTAGAATAGCAAAACATTATTAAAACTCCCCCATAACGCAACATAACGCCTTCAAAAACTATAAAAACCTATTAAATACACGCGAACAGAATTTTAAGAATCCATCTTGAAAAAAAACTCAATTTAAAATGTTATCTAAAAACAGCCATCAAAATTCTATCTCGCAACCTCATTACGAAAATCCAATTCCTTTATGAAAAATAACATCATCATTTTTGTGTGAAAAAAAAACTACCCTTGTAACATCCCTGCCTCACTTTATTTCAAAAATGACCAATAAGGTCGGTTAGTTGGACGTATATCGCAGCTGCCGTTGCTATGAAAAAAGTTACGCGTTGTCATTGGTCGGGCAACATGGCTGCCACATTAGGCGCATCTGTCATCTCTATATTGTTACGCCATATTTTTAAGAGCGAATATTACGTATTTATGTGTTGTAATAAAATGTTATATTTACGCTTAATTGCGTGCGCTCGTGTTTATTTTTGTTGGGCATTTAATGGGTAATGAAATGTACCGTTTTTCTTTTGTATTTGTATTTTTCTTGGCTGTTGACAGTGGACATAATTTTAGTAATTTTTATTTTGTTTCGACTGCTTCTGGCATAAATACTTTTTATCTACTTTTATCATAGACTATAATTAGCGTAATCTTGACACTTGCCTTTTGAAATGTCTACAAATCGCTGGATGATAATCGATTAGGTAGATCGCTCTTAGCGATAAGACCGCCATTATGTCACTTGCTATATTTAGTTCTAAGATCAGAAATGTAAAAATTGGTGTACTTAATAACGTATACATACCTACTTTCTATCTATTTACCTACTTGTACATCGTTTTCGCGCTAACGGATTTTCTGCTCGATTTCTACGCGCGGTTCTTACTGGTTTGGGCTTTCCCCGGTTGTCCGAACATTTTGATATCGTTGACATACCTAAATATTTTCCTCTGGCCAATGTTTTACCGCTACTTAGGCAAAACCTATCGTCTACCTAAAACAAAAAGCTACTTACAATCCCTACTCCCTACTACCTAGTACCTATTATAAATGCGAAAGTAACTCTGTCTGTCTGTCTGTTACGCTTTCACGTCTAAACTACTGAACTGATTTTAATAAAATTTGGTACAGAGGTAGAGTTGACCTTGAGAAAGAACATAGGATAGTTTTTATCCCGGAATTTTGAAGAATTCTCTTGGAAACGCGATAAGTATAACCGAACTCTCCGCGGGCGCCGCGGAGCCGCGGACGGAAGCTAGTAAGTACGTAAATAAAGTAAACTAGCGAAGGTATTCAACTTTTATTACAGTACCTTAAAAATCCTCATTAGTCTAGAAAAAAAAACAGTTTTACAAAACGATTAGGTAGCTACCTATGTATTCATAATGTAAGTAAATAAATGAATACTCATTAGGAAACTAATGGCGTGAATATAATAGGCATTGCGTTAACATATGTATTACTTGCATGATAATATAGTGTTAAGTAAATAAGTCTTTAAAGTTTTAATCATGCGGATAAATTGTATGTACATTGCTATTCTTGCAACGTAATTCTGGTACTACTTATATATATTATTTATTTATTTTTCCATGGCAAGGACTATTGCAAAATAACTGAATGTTTCGAAAAAATGAAATCTTAAACAGCTCTGAAATTATGTTAATATTCGTGTACTACATAGATTCTTTGCAATATGACAGTTTAGTTCATCATCATGATCTCCCGAGCCTCTTCCCAATCCCAATCCCATCCCATGTAGAAGTCGGCTTCCAGTCTAACCGGATGTAGCTGAGTACCAGTGTGTTACAAGGAGCGAGTGCCTTCTGACCTCCTCAGCCCAGTTACCCGGGCAACCCGATAGCCCTTGGTTAGACTGCTATCAGATTACTGGCTTTTGACTACGCGTAATGACTGCCAATGATGTTCAATGACAGCCGGGACCTACAGTTTCGAAACACAGATACTTAGAAAAAAGTACATAGAAACTTAGAAAAGTTGCTTTGGTACCTACTTGCCTGACATGAAATCGAACACACTCATATACTTGAGACGTTGGTTCTTTACCCACTGGGCCACCACGACAATATGACGATCGAATTACTACCCAGAACTCCGCCATCAAAATTTCAACACCATTACAAAAAATATTTAAAAAAAGAACACAAAAAAAATATCAGTTAGGTTCCTCCTGTCACTATCCGCATCCACCCGGTCGTAAAACCCGAATTATTAACATATAAATTGTTATTTGTCGAGCGCGGTCGCCGCGGCGCGATAAGGCACGGTGTGCAAATCATTATGTTGTTATACCTATTATATGTATGTATACAGTGGTAGTTTCAGGTGGTAAGTGGAATAAACTTGTAGGACTCGTTGGTAAGTTGTAGAAGAAAATATTCAAGAATATACTGACAATCCTACTAATATTATAAACGCGAAAGTTTGTATGTATGGATGTTTGTTACTCTTTCACGCAAAAACTACTGAATGGATTTTAATGAAACTTTACAATAATATAGCTTATACATCAGAATAACACATAGGCTACAATTTGTAAACATATTGTTCGAAATACTAAACCTGCGCAGACGAAGTCGCGGGCACCAGCTAGTTAGTTAAATAAAGTTGTCATCTGTCTAGTCTCTTCCCAAGTCTAGAAGTTTCATAGAGCGACTGCTGTGTACGGGATTCGGGCTCCATTCTTGAGTGAGGCCGAAATAGCTTCGCGGGTTTTCAGAAACTTTTATAAAGCAGCCCGAAATCTGGAAGTTGGTGATAGATCATCATCAGGTCTTGCTTGTGATTTCTCTCCGGTGGTGTCGGATTGCCGTCCCATCGCGCTATGAAAGTGAAGGAATAGAGAGAGTACCTGTGTCTGCGCAAAGCTCGTAAACTGTCATGTCCTCCTAAGAGAAAACAGCTACCGTGGCTGTCTACCAGTTTGAACGCCATTGTCGTTATTGTTAAATTGGGGTTTCTGCATCCAGTACAACAGGATTCAACAGAGTACCAGTGTAGGTATTATATGGAGTCTAAGAAAGTGGGTGAGCGATAGGTACTTGTGAGAGTAAATGCACTATTTTGCATGCGAAAGCTCGGGAGTGACCTGTAGTGGCCTAATCGCAGATTCAAACAAAGATTATAATTATTTCTTCATCCGTAATGTGTCAAACATTTTAAAAATTACTGTTTTCTTAATATCTAAAAAGGTAAGATTATTCACAAAAACAGGCAATGCCGCAGGCTATATGTAGCTATTCTTCCATACATCACTTGTATAGAGGTACAGATGCAGGTCTGCAAGCCTCACATTTCAGCTTAAGGCGCGTATTTTACATAATAATGACGTAAGAATGAGTATATTGTCAATAATTATACATAAAGGGTAAGGTTTGTGCTGTAGTTAATGCGAAGCGATGGATTTCTGAAACAGGCAGGCTTAGCATAAACATTTTTGCTTAAGGAAGCTTCGGTTGGTAAAAATTCTCTAAGCATTAAAAATACAAAGGTAAAAAAAGAGCTAAGTGCGACAATATATTTGAAATCATTGTACCTACACATCAATTGCAGTTATTTCCAACAAAACCTAATATTTTAGCTGCTATGTTTTTTTAAATTAGCAGCTGACATTATTGTTATTATATTTTTGAGTTAACTGCGAACAGACATAAAAACAGAGTCATCAAACTACTTCATTTTACAGCAAATACTAATTTTAATTTACCTAGTTAGGGGTATTGGTTTGCCCAGACAACTGAGTTGAGGAGGTCAGATAGGTAGTCGATCGCTCCTTGTAAAACACTGGTACTCAGCTGCATCCAGTAACGCTGGTAGCCGACCCCAACATACATAGTTGAGCAAAGACCATGCAGATGATTTTTATTTTTGCCCTAAAAATATATCCTATCGCTATTCTTTCGATGTGACTTATTTATCTCTACATTTCAGCTGTCCTCAATAAACATGACTGTGAAGATGACAGATAAGCTTAAAGTGTCAAGTACTTGTTAATGCACTTACTACTTATATCTTCCATATTTTGTACGTTCTTTAGCGCATTCTGAAGACTTCAGAGAATTTAAGAAAAAAAAATGAACTACAGACCAACATATTTTATTCAATTTAGTTTCATTTTCAATGAAGGTGATTTAGAAGTAGATCATAAAATTAAATAGCATATATCGAAAGCTACAAGAAATATATTTAACGGTTATAAAATAAGGACATTTATAAAAAAAAACAAGCTTCCGCGAGCTATTTTACTCTCATCCCGTAGGAACTTGCACACTCAGTTAAAAAAAAGTAGCCTACAGGCTTCCTCTCTAAATACTTAAGCCATCTGACATTGAAATAATTCCTTAAATCAACCCAATTGTTCTTAGAATTCCACGCAAACATATTCTTCACCTTCATAATAATAGTATAGTACAGATGACAGATGAACACCACTCAAAAAACATCCCCCCTCACAAACAGTTTACTTCCAACATCTTCCCTTCGCACAAAAATGCCCCAAAAACTGATAAATCACTGGACAATAGTAAACTGGGGCGAGCCGGGACAATTAGTCGCTAACTAGACTAAATTACCCACATATCCTCTCCGTGGGGAGAAACTTATCATGGTATTGGTGTTAGGCAAGCTGTGGGGGCGTGATGGCGCATTTTTGCCTATTCTACTCTTAATGGAGTGTTGTGTGTAGTGGGAGCCAAGTTCGAGGTGGAAGAATATTTATGTTATATATTTTTAGTATGGTTTGTCCTATAGAATTTTATGTATTAATATGGGCCTTGAAGCCTAGATTAAATGGAATAAATATGTAAAAGTAAGTAGGTATTTCTTGTAGGCTTTAATTATTTAATTAGTATTTTGATATACCAATATAGACATAACAATGCCTTCTGTTGTGTCTGTGTGTCTGTCTGTTCGCGATAAAGTAAAAAAAAGATAAGTAGTAAGGTTTAGATGTACCTAGCATTTGTAACTTGAAAAGTAGTCTATGTCGTTGCTCAATATCCTACTAAATGTAATCCTATTTAAACCGTCGTTTGTATTATTACTAAGGATTCTATTTCTTATAAAAACATGATTGTTTTATTGCACACATTATGTATACCTACAGCAATGAACAAAACTACCAAAAAATTTATACAATAATTCCTTGTCTTCGAACTTGGCTCTTTTTTCACACTGATGTTTTCGGTCTTTACAATGTAGCCTACTTTGTGATCGTTCTTATAATCAGAGGATGAGTAAGCAAAACGTTAAGAATACATACAGCCGAAACTGTTATAAGTATCTACATAAGTAATATAATGTTATTTATCTTTCGTATAGATTGAAATACCTAATAACTTCATTAAATAATTTGTGTTTTTTCCTTTTAGATTGTTACCTACATAAAAAATGGTACGGTGAACAACTCTACAATATAATCGATACCTAGTATGTCTATTACCTGCTAAATCTATATAATATAGTGTTAAAATACTATACTACCTATTTAAATTAGCAATTTTGTACAGGTATGATTAAAACTTATCATGAATATCAACAAAAAAATTGCCGCCATTTAAAAAACAAGAAAAAAATCGAATTCAAAAAAAGAAAAATAAAAAAAATATCCCTCCGTTCCACGTAACGAAATCTCGATTACAAATAAGCCATACCACAGACAAGATACCTAGGGTTATTAGAGATCCGTACACAAAGGGTAAAACGGGACCCTATTACTAAGATTTCGCTGTCCGTCTGTCCATCGGTCCATTGTCCACCAGATTGTATTTCAAGAACCGTGATTGCTAGACAGTTAAAATTTTGCCGCTATAACAACTTTGGTCCTGATTAATAATCATCATAGACTTTTCCTAACTATGCAGCTGAGTACCAGTGTTTTACGAGGAGCGACTGGCTATATGACCCCCTTAACAGTTACCCGGACAACCCTTTGGTATGTCTCATTGTCAAACTTTCAGGCCTGTCGTCCCGTAACCACTGCCAAAGATTTTCAAATTACAACCGTTCAGGAGAGCATTAATGGCTCATATATGTGATAATACACGACGCCGACACTTCGTGTGCTGTGTGCTATGTTCTAAGATGTTTAGATAAAATATGTATTAGTATATAATTTAATCTATACTAATATTATAAAGAGGAAACTTTGTTTGTTTGTTTGGTTGTAATGGATAAACTCAAAAACTACTGGACCGATTTTAAATATTCTTTCACCATTAGAAGGCTATATTATCTGCGAGTAACATAGGCTATACTTTATCCCGGTGCGGGCAGTAGCTCCCACGGGACGCGGTCGAAACCGCGGGAAAACGGCTAGTGTTATAATATTTATGTAGGTATAGTGTTTTCTATAGGCCTTAAATAACTGATTTAAATAAATAAATTAAATAATGATACGGAACCCTTCGTGCACCAGTCCAAGTCACACTTGGTTTTATTTTATTAGGTGCAGATAACAAAATAATCTTCAAAGGGACCACATACTTACCGAGGGATATTTAAAAAACTATAAAAACTAAAGATGGCGGGTCGGCCGCTTAAGATCGGTTCTCGTAATAAAGCAGTGTTATTTATTAGCGGGTTAGTCGACCATTTTGGGTACATGTTTAGGTATTAACTGTTCCCCGGTTTTGAAGGAACTTTTCAGCCGATTTAAAGAAAGGAGGTTCTCTGTTTGCCCTGGCTTTGAGGATAATTGGATAGAAAGGAGTCTAGATAAATATAATAAAGAGGCATACTTAAAACGTCCTTTATATGTTATGAGAAAAAGAGGGATAAAAGACCTGGGTATATTATGGGCTATCTAACACTGAAATATTTTTTCAAATCGGTCTTGTAGTTAATATTATAATACTTAATATCATTTTTGGGAAATAGGAAAACACTTCTTAAATAGAATAACTGAGTGCCCCGTGACCGACTAGAAGCTTGAATTTTCATAACGAAAGGTTAGCGGCAGCCGACGGCCAACGAAAAAAATATTAAGAAACAGAATCAATCATCTATTTTTAGAAATAACTATATTATGTTTTGTAGTGTTTCTGATTTTACGCATTATATGTGTGTAGGTAAGTAAGTTTCTCCTTTTTCTTAATTACATTTTTTTTGCTAATAGTGGAGATGAATTTTCAGCGGAATTTTGAAGTGCAAAGCGCTAAAAAAGTTGTTACCAATGAAATACATACTTAATCACTTCATAGCATAACATAATTATTACCATTCACCCAAAAAGAGCATTTGCATTGATCACTGACTACAGCAATGGTTTCTTCGCCGTCAAAGGCGTTGAATATAAAAGTCCTTTTAAACTAAAGATATACTTCGAAGCGGCCACACTCAAACGATAAGATACCACATAAACGTAATACCAAAATTAACTCAAAAAGTCTAAATTATAAACTGGATTCGGTCCCGAACGATTGCTACTTATCCCCCTCCAAAGAGGCGGTATATAACTAGCCTCGAACCTCGAAGCTTTTAAAAAAAGAAAATTAAAAAAAAAAACAGCCGACGATGAGGTAACGAACGAGGCGCGGTTGGCGCGTTCCTTTTTTAAAAACCTTCGACGTGTGTGGTCCGCGTGATATTCAAACAAGGGAATTTGAACTTTATCGTTAAGAATATAGGGTTGATTTTTAATTGGTGGTGTTCTTAGTATGTCTCGGTTTCTCAGTATGTATATTATTGAGAACGCCAAAGAACTTAATTGGTAGAAAATTGTATGTTATTTTGGTTCTGAACGTATGTTTTCGAGTTTTCTAATTTTTTCGTATATGACTCAATATTGTTGTATTGTTTAATTGATTTAATTTTAGACGGTAGTTTGCCTTTCAGACGAGGTGAATTACTTATTTGTTGATGTTATTATTTTTTCATGGTAATGTTGCAAGACCAATTTATCATTTAGGGCCTCCCTACTAAATTTTTATTCTGCTAGTCGTATTATTGAAAGATCTTCCCTATAAAACATACTTTCCTAAAGTGAAACATTAATGTTTGTCACTTTAACAACTACTGAATAGAGTTAAAATTAAAAATAAAATTAAATCTGTCAAGTTGGACAGTTCAGCCCTTTAAATTGAACTAAATTTCATACTTATAGAGCAAGAAGTTTCAAAAAGAGTGTGGTAAATATAAATATTCTTTATTGAAATCAAGATACACATCATTTTCTGCCTAGCCTTATCCGAACTATGTTGGGGTCGGCTTCCAGTCTAACCGGGTGCAGCTGAGTACCAGTGCTTTACAAGAAGCGACTGCCTATCTGACCTCCTCAACCCAGTTACCCGGGCAACCCGATACCCCTTAAGACTGCTTGTCAGACTCTCTGCTTTCTGATCACCGTAACGACCGTCAAAGATGTTCATTGACAGCCGGGACTTACAGTTTATCTTGGCTTCCGAAACACGGAAGAACTCGTCAAAATTGTCACCCATCCACGGACCGTGCTAAACACTGCTTAACTTTTTGACTTAATTACGAAAAGTCAAGGTGGCCTAGTGGGTAAAAAACCAGCCTCTCGAGTATGAGGGTGTGGGTTCGATTCCAGGTCAGGCAAGTACCAATGCAACTTTTCTAAGTTTGTATGTACTTTCTAGGTAAATCTTAGACACCAATGGCTGATAAGAAGGTGAAGGAAAACATCTTGAGGAAACCTGGACTATAAAGTCTGAAATCACCAACCCGCATTGAGCAAGCGTGGTGATTAACGCTTAATCCTTCTCCGTGTGAGAGGAGGCCTGTGCCCAGTAGTGGGACGATAAAAAGGCTGTACCAGTACCAGTACAAAACTTTTCTCATTTAATTTTAACCTAAAAAGGTGAAGACAATTGTGGCGGGAGACATCTTTAGGTAATCCAACATGGCTGCCACTTACCACATACCATCTATAAAATATGACTTCTTTACCGACATCACTGCGCGTCGTTTTAATAGGATAATTATAGTGTTGCCAGTTAAAAGCGTGGCAAGTAATTATTGCGCAGATAATTGGCCGAGATGGGGTTGCCATGTATTAGGTATAATTGAAATGCCTGCGTCTTGAATGTTTGAGAAATTCTTGGTTTTATATTTATGGGCTCATAGAAATAATATTGTTTTATTATGGTGGGTAATTATGTTTAAGCGGTAAACGATTGATCTGTTAAGCTCTGGTTAGGTCCTATTTTCGATGGGTGATCAAGATTTTGGTGCAAGATATGAAATACTGAATGAATTATTAACCGTTTTTGACAGGGAAGGAATTCATATAATATGCGTTACTTATTATTCTCATATTTATTCTGAAGTTTTTCATCGAAAGTCATCATATGACTCCTCCCGGCGTGGGTGCAGCGTGAGTGTCAGACTCTTACTGACTAAAACCCACGATGTTCCATCTTAAGCCCTTCATGTACCAGCGCCGCGGTAACTCGCGCGAAATCGCACTCGCAAAACCCGCAGACCCGACAGGCTTTTTGACTTCTGCTTACTTTGAAAGTCTCTGAAAACCCAGAAACCATTTTGGACCGGACTAGGAATCGAACCCAATATTTGCGCTTGCAACTATTGTACCGACAAGGAAAATTTGTAGTGCCTACATATTTGTTTACAAATTCTAAAAACACCCCTTACATTTTAGTTTTCAAAAAGACGTAACAAAAATCTTTTTTTTAATATGGCAACACTAATTAACAACCTCGTTACGTCTTCAAAGTGAGTATAATTCGTACTTACAGACTTCAATTATCACTATAAAGAAAGTAGGCGTGTTTGTATGTATGTCACGTTACAATGTAGCAACATCAAAAACTGCTGTACATGAGTTATCGCGTGTAAAAAGGTCATATCGTTAATTGGTGAAGGAGTGTTACGATATTGTTGATGTTCCACAATTTAAGGTATATTGCAATTAATTTAATGGCTACATTTTTGGTTATACGAAAAGGATAATAATTATACAATCATGTAGGAGAGAATTATAGTTTACCTGCACACACTGGAAACTTTTAGTCGGCCGATAGTTTGTTTGGGCTCATAAATCAGTATGAAGATGAATAGTAGTACATTACACATTTTGATAATCCAATCAACATCAATTTTGCCTGCTAAGGGCAACTTTAAATCCACAAAACAGCGCATAACTTTAAAACTGCTGAACCAATTTTGATGAAACTTACATAAAAACCACCGCTAGTAACCCAGCTTTTATCTAAAAAAGGTTCATAAAAATCAATTCATTTATTTAAGAGATACGTCGCCACAAACACACACAGGTATCCAACTTGTAACTAACACTCATTTCTGCGTCGGAGGTTTTAAAAAACCGGGTAAAACCGCAGGCTATAACTAGTATAGTTACCCACTAATTAGCATGTACAAAGGTGTGCATTTATTACCCTTAATTTCGTTCAGAATTCACACCTGGTGTGCACATGTTGATAATTAACTGTAAGACAGTATCAGGTGTCAATCAATTGATTAATTTGTTGGTCAGTACAGTTTTCTTAAGTATATCACGTGGTTAATGTATTAACTGGAGCATATCGTTAGTAATCCTTATCTATACTAATATTATAAAGCTGAAGAGTTTGTTCGTTTGAACGCGCTAATCTCAGGAACTACTGGCCCGATTTGAAAATTTCTTTCAGTGTTAGATAGCCCATTTATCGAGGAAGGCTATAGGCTACTTTTTATCCCGGTACGGGAAGTAGTTCCCACGGGATGCGGGTGAAACCGCTGGCAGAAGCTAGTTGATATTATAAACGCAAACGTTAAGTATATGCTCATTCCATCAAACACTACTTAATGGATTTTGATGTAACTTGACAGTAATATAGCTTATAGGTCTTCAAATTGAGGGCTCATATTATACTTGTATCTTTATTTTTATTTTTGTATGTAAGTAGTTTGGTTATCGGTACCTAGTTAAATGGTGCAACTGTGTTATAAAGTGTCTATCTTTCGAGCTAGATGATTTACGCCAAAACTAAGAAGAATAAAAATAAGAATCTTTATTTGATGTCAACCAATTTTTTTAAATTAAAATCGGTACACAGATAGTTAAGAGCTTAAGAGACTAGTCGAGAGCTTAGTCGTAAAAATGTCTAATGTCAATATAATTTATTAGGTACACCAATAATATAATTCATCTCGCAAACTTTTTCTTTTTAAGGGAGCGACTGCCTACCCAATAGATACCCCTTGGGTAGACTGGAGTCAGACTTACTGGATTCTGACTACCCGTACGACGACTAAAGATGTTCAATGACAGCCGGGACCTACAGTTTAACGTGCCATCCGAAACAAAGTCGTTGGTGTTAAAATTATTTTTTGAACTCTAACTTAAATCAGCCGCCATTTTTCCTCCCATAAACCAGTTTCCTCATAGCCTAGCCGCTGTAAAATGTAAAACAATCAGAAAAACAATAACAAAACGATTGAAACAATATGTTTCTACTACCTCGTTTATTTATTTCACGGCCGAACTGACTTACAATCAACATTGCCAACTTTCTTATTGTATAAGCAAATTAAAATTATCGCTGTGTGAAACTGCCTATTGACTTCGTTCAGAAATGCGTGGGAATTTAACTTTTTAGGGCTGAACTTTTCTTGTTACTTTTTGAACGGAAAAATTTAATATTTCATCTCAAACGTTGTATTAAGAAACGGAAGAATTATATGGTAATAGGGATAATAATAGTATAGTTAATTAATTAATATTGTGTCACCATTTCATTAAAGTTGTCTCAAAAGGGCTTCAGCGTGTTGGCTTCGGCCCCACGTTTGCCTTCCAAAAATCTGGGACCCTGAGTCCCGTGGTCGGGTAGAGACATACAAGAGTATAGTTAATTACTACCTAAATCTTAATCCTACTAATGTTATAAACACTCAAATTTGTAAGAATGTAATACATAAACTACCGTTATACTTATTCGTTATTTTACTAACTCTATCACTCAAAACGGTTTGATGTATTTTAATAAAACTTAACAATTATATAGTTAACTAGATGATCCCGCGAACTTCGTATCGTTTAACCCTTCCCTGGACCTCTACAAACATTTTTTAAACTAAAATCAGTCAAATAGGTCCAGCTAGTCTGGAGTTTTGGTCAGACTAACGAAGAGCAATTCATTTTTATATACAAGATTATAACAATAACATACCTATGCGCTACTTTAACTCAGTTACGGAAGGTGGTTCTCCCAGGTCGTGTAATATTATAAATAAACCTTAAAATCTTCCGATCTCAGGCACCAGTTAACAAAAATAACCGTCTAAAAAAAAATTACGGTCCTATTAACCTATTGTCTAGGTCCCACAAGCCATGAATAGAATTAAAAGTAAAATTGGGCACGCGTAACATCCATTCCAGTAGTTCTTACAAACAATAAAAATATAAACAAAACAATATAACAATAGTATTAACAATATCTTACCTCAAGCAACAAAAAAAGGTTTTACAAAAAAAGGTGTATTCAAAATACGCATTGGCGACGGTGTAAACAAACCATTGTCTATGGCCAGGTGACAGGGACAATTCGGTGTTCGTTTTTCAAAGAGCTGTCAAAGTTAATGTCAATATTTTGGCGCGATTTGTAACGCTGTGGGTGTTGTAGTTGGACAACGGGACTTTTTGGAAAACTTTGATACGGTGAGAAGGATTTTGTACGCTCCGTTGGTAATGAATTTAAATACCTGAGACTTCGAAAAACTACGGGCTTATATCCTTTATCTACTAAATATTGTTGTGGTAAATTCTTTATCTATGTATATAAAATGATGTTCCTAATACATTATTTCACGTTGTTGTTAATCTTAATGTGACTTACCTATCAGGAAATTTAAAAATCATATAAAATCCAAACTTTTGAAAAAAGGATATTACAAAATATCTGATTATTTAAATGATAAAGAAGCTTGGGAATGAGCTGCTCGCTTAGTGAGTGATATCTTTTTAAATGCCTGTGTATTGTTACTTTTGACATTTAAATATTATTATCATCAGATAACATTTTATTAATGACATTCTTTTTATTGACATTTATATGTTATAATTGTATTTTTTTAATTTGTTATTATTATTGTGAATGTGAGTATCGTGTATGCGAGCAACATTATATATTCTTATAACATAAATACTGTCTGGCGGGTTTGAGTATTTGATTGGCCTACGCAAATGTTCTGCAGATCTGGTATCGTCGTGTGACAGGTCGTTGAGCTCCCTAAGATATGGTTGAGCTACACGACGACTGATGCATGCGTGCCGTCTGTTGGGACTGGTCAGCTCCAGCCTGATGTGGCTCTTTCCTCAAAAGGCCATTCCAGACCGCGTACATGGTGACACTCACACATAATTATTTCATTTATAACATGTTTGGACTTTAAAAGAGACTATGACCCTTGAGTTTGTTTCGGCGTTTCTTCTCAGGGATCAGTCAGTTAGGAAATGCCGGCCTCAGCGTTCTTAAAATGACGTGTAAAAGTGATGTAATGTCCAACTTGCAAAATAAACAATTTCATTTCATTTCATTTCATTTCATTTCAATAAAATGAAATTCGGCACCTTTAGCGGGCAGAAAAATTCCTCTTTAAATATAGTCCAGTTTAATTAAAATCGCGAGAAAACCTGATACCCCTTGGCAAAACTGGTTGTCAGACTTTCTGGCTCCTGATTACATGTAACGACTGCAAAAGCCATCCGAAACAGTTAGAGGCTCGTCAAAAAAGATGGACACCCATCCATGGACCGACGGCATCTACCGTTGCTTAACCTTATTATCAAAATAGACCCGTGCGGCTGTTAGCCAAATAGATTTTTTTACTACGGCTACGACTAGGCCTACGACGCTACGACATTTCGTAGCAATGCTACGACAATTTATGACTATTCTATGACGAAATAGTTGAAGCAAAGATTACTACATTATTATGAAAAACAAATGATCCACTGCACTCGTTTTCAAAAACTACCGAAGCTATTTTCATGCGGTTTTCACTTATAGATAGAGTGGTTCATGGGTAAGGTTTGGAGGCTTCCGGCGACTGGGACCGCACTTAACTTGGACCGCGGTCCCGGTCGCCGGATTCATAAAAATTTAATAATTTTCTTCCGGCGACTGGGACCACTCATCTGTAACTTAAAAAAATCTATCATACAAGCCAAAATCGGTACAGTCAAACGAAAAACTTTAATGACTGCTTTGTACAAACATGGCTAGAAAATTCAACATTCGCAGGTTCATTTACTACTTATGGGGAATTGGGTCATTCGTCATCTCGACACACCATACTTACCACGAATGTGTCTTGGTGAAACTCAAAATTTTAACATTTATTATGTCGTCAACTCGACACGTCAAGATTTTGATACGTGTCCAGTTAGTGAAACTTAATTTATAAACTTTTATGTTTTCACCAACTCGACACGTTTTAGAATGTAACCCGATTTCAAGCAAAAAGTACAGTCTCATTTTCTGTGTCACAAACATCATCGGCCACTGAACGTCCGCTTAGCAAACGCTTCAAACGCGAACATGGACTCCCAAACTACTTAGTACAAGTACTAGGAAATCATAAGTGCATTGAAGCCTGCATTAGCAACTTTTAATACTGTTCTACAATAAAATAATGGTATTGAAATCGAATCATTGTTTGTCACGAGTACCTACTAGGGTAACAGAACTGAACAGAAGATATTCTATCCTCAATATTAATCGGATTGCTAAGCAATGCACATATTTGTTTTTCTGCAATTTATCGACAGAAGACTTTTCAAATACCTTCTGTAATATTTATTTATAATAAAATAAAAAAGTCGTGGTGGCCTAGTGGGTAAAGGACCAACCTCTCAAGTATGAGATATACTTTCTAAGTATATCTTAGACACCATTGACTGTGTTTCGGATGGCACGTTAAACTGTAGGTCCCGGGTGTCATTGAACATCCTTGGCAGTCGTTACGGGTAGTAGGAAGCCAGTAAGTCTGACGCCAGTCTAGAGGAAGAGGTATCGGGTTGCTCGGGTAACTGGGTTGAGGAAGTCAGATAGGCAGTCGCTTCTTGTAAAGCACTGGTACTCAGCTGAATCCGGTTAGACTGGAAGCCGACCCCAACATGCTTGGGAAAAAGGCTCGGAGGATGATGAATATTTAATCATAATACTTTGTTTTTGTGTGTGCATTACTTAGTAATCCGATAGCGAATATCTTCTGTTAAGTTATGTCACCCTAGTACTTGTGACAGAATATGATTCGATTTCAATACCATTACTTTAGTGTGGAACATTATTAAAAGTTGCTAATGCATCTGGCTTCAATGCACTTATGATTTCCTAGTACTTGTACTAAGTAGTTTGGTAGTCCATGTTCGCGTTTGAAGCGTTTGCTAAGCGAACCTTCAGTGGCCGATGTTTGTGACACAGAAAATGAATACATTCATTTGTTGACTGTACGTTTTGCTTGAAATCGGGTTAAATTCTAAAACTTGTCGAGTTGGTGAAAACATAAAAAAGTTGCTCTCGATTTCTCAGGGATTCCATCATCAGATCCTGACCTGATAATTATGGGACCACCTGTGAGGTATACCCTATCAAACAAAAAAAATATTTTGCAAATCGGTCCAGGCGTCTTCGAGTAATCGGTGAACATACATAAAAAAAAATCCCGACGAATTGAGAACCTCCTCCTTTTTTGGGAAGTCGGTTAAAAAGGATTTTTATTCAAATATTACACCGTCGTTTGACTGTACTTTATTTGATTTCAGTTATCATTTATAAGTGGTCCCAGTCGCCGGAAGAAAATTATTTATTTTTTATGGATCCGGCAACTCGGACCGCGGTCCTAGTTAAGTGCGGTCCGAGTCGCCGGAAGCCTCAGGTTTGGGTGTAGTGATTTTTATCAGTTCAAAGACAAGATGCGTCACTTAATTGTTAATTATAAATCAAATGTGTATTTTTGTTCTTTTTTATAACAATTCATGGTAGTACAACCAGTTCATCCTATAAGATACCGCGGGAAACACAGTAAACCGTTGATTCTTGTGATCCCTCTTCAGTCGTGTCAGATTGCCGGTCCGTCGCACTATGAGAGTGAAGGAATAGTGAGCGTACCTGTGTCCAAGCAAATGCTTGCACACTATAATATGTCCTGCAGTTGGCTGATCTTCTTAGAGAACAGACGCCGTGGCCAACAATATGTCTGGAGTCTGGATATTGTATCCTACTTTTTATGGTTATAGGTACCTAGGCTACACTATCTTATAGAAATACTTTTCGAAGCCTCAAAAATTGCATTTCATCATAAATCCAAATACTTTAGTTACACTGCAGGTGACTTACTCAAAGCTAAAATATTTACCTTTCCGTACAAAACCGATTACAAACTTTACCGTAAAATTTTAAGCCCAACTTACCTTCGCCAAAAAAAAAAATAACAAGGCATAAAGTCATGAACCGTTTACAATAACAACAACAAATAAAAAAAAAACGTCAAAACACCTGATAATCAATTTTACCGCGAAAATTGTACGCCTAAATATGTGACCAACTTACATTTGCGGGCGTCAAACTGAGTTTCATTCTACAAATGTATGGTTTGGGTATTTTGACAGCTGCATTATTAAGTTTGTTTGTTAATAACAATGGCGTCTTAGAAAACTCGGCGTGGGTTTAAAATCTGATTCATTTGCAACAAGCGTGACTTATTTAGCGTGTGTAACAATACTAAATTGACAATGAGACTTGTATTTTGAATAAAAATGCCATATTTCCGTGTTTCAATTGGGATGTTTGAGAGATACGTGGATATGGTTTTGGTTTAAATAAAATCACATGACACGAATATTATGTACCTACGTGATAGGATACGTGAATATTGTTACTTTTTAAGCGCAAACAGACTTGTTAATGAGTTGAAACGACTGCCAAAGATATTTATATGACAGCTGGGTCCCATCAATTTTCATACCTTCTGAAACACGGAGGAACTCGTCATGATAAGATAAGATTTCAATGCATCCATCGTTGCTCAAACTTATTTGATCAACCCGTGTGGCTGTTACTTTGCCACGAGCTCCTCATAGAGAGAATCTGTAGACCAATCTTCATACCCTTTTTTAAGTGGGACATGCTAGCACCGTGAGGGAGTGTCACACTCTTACTGACTAAAACTCACCATGTTCCTTCTTAAGCCCTATAAGTACAATAGCCGCGGTGACTCTTACGAACAGTCCCGCAACCTTGGCAGGAATCTCCATACCCTAAACTCGATATAAATTGATACTCAACCATGCAATATTGAAAAGCAAATAAATTCAGTTGACTTGTAATCGAGAACAGACTAGCGCTCTTGAACATTATTGACAGGTGAAGACGTTCTTATTTCAAACGTTTCGCGCCTTATTGGGGCGATCAAAGAAAAAAATATATTCGTTGATGTTTTGAGCAAAGAGTTTCAATGATATTGTCTATCGAACAGTTTGGACTATTTTTTTATAGTTTTGATATGTCCGGAAGACTGTTTCCTTATAGGTAAATAATTACATGTATAATAATCTTTTGCTAGTCTATTGCCTGATGATACGCACTCCCATTAATTAGACAGATTCCAGGTTTTTTTCCTCAAATAGAAAAGTATGATCAACCTTATTTCCAAATGTTATTATGTATTTAGAAAGAAATCTTTAAAAAAAGGAATATTATTTGATTCAATATGTGATCGTGGGTAGAAATTTAAATATACTTTTATACTTCCCATCCCTCAATAAAAAAAGAAATTATATTATTCGAAAAATACACAAAAGCGGCCAGTATCCATTTATTTGCTGTTTAGAATCCAATATGGCTGACAATGGTAAGGCTATGAGTCCCGTGGTGCGCTAATTACGAAAATATCAGAGGTGAAAGTTGTTGGGGTCTCGAAACACCATGGGTTAGGTAGATGGTATAGTGTGGGAGGTAGCGATTAAGCGATGAGCGATTTAAGTCATCAAACAAAATCCTGTAAGTATTTCTAGAACGTTGGAATCGATTTTTTGCTACCTTTTCAAATCCAAAAAAATCTGGCAAAACAAACAAACTTTTTAGCTTACATACCTATTCGTCTGCCAGCGGTTTCACCCGCATCCCGTGGGAACTACTTCCCGTACCGGGATAAAAAGTAGCCTATAGCCTTCCTCGATAAATGGGCTATCTAACACTGAAAGAAATGTTCAAATCGGACCAGTAGTTCCTGAGATTAGCGCGTTCAAACAAACAAACAAACAAACAAACTCTTCAGCTTTATAATATTAGTATACTTAGATAAGTTACTGAGTAGCCTGTGCTATACGAGAACCAAAAACAATTTGTATCTACCTAAACTTTTGCAGATAACAAACTTAAAAGTAAAAAAAAAACGTAGACCCCTAAACGTAGGTTAAATTACCATAAACCCAGTCTAAAACCGATTAGAGGCAACACGCTGGGATACCATATCTCCTATTGTGTTACTTGTCAAAATAATTCTCGTTTTTTCCAACGGTTTCGAGTTTTTTTTCCGTCCACACCCGCCGCGAAGGCCAAAAATAGTGTCGGCGAAAATTGGGTCTCAAAAGGACTTTTAAAAAGCTTAAGATTGCTGATAGCGGTCCGCTGTTTATGTTGTTATTTTTTCAGTTGTAAAAATAAGGGTTTTTGGAAGTGTTTAAGGTAAAATTTTAGTAGGTATTCGTCTCGTTGTTCGCAAGATCCTGAAATCGCTTTGTGGGTTAGAAACCTTCACAGAGCAGCCTAGAGTCTGGAAGTTGGTGGTGATACACCCATGCATCGGAGAGCACGTAGATGTCGGTCCTGCGCCTGCTCTCTCTCTGGTCGTGTCGGATTGCCGTCCCATCGGGCTATGAGAGTGAAGGAATAGATATTCACTGTTGGAAAGCTACACTCTTCCCGAGTAACATAGACTATATTTTATCCCGATACAGGCAGTAGTTACCACGGGACGCGGGTGGAACTGCGGACTAAAAGCTAGTCTATACTAATATTATAAAGCTAAAGAGTTTAATGTTTGATTGTTTGTTTGTTTGAACGCGCTAATCTCAGGAACTACTGGTCCGATTTGAAAATTTCTTTCAGTGTTAGATAGCCCATTTATCGAGGAAGGCTATAGGCTACTTTTTATCCCGGTACGGGAAGTAGTTCCCACGGGATGCGGGTGAAACCGCTGGCAGAAGCTAGTAAATAATAAAGAGGTCTTATTCTAAGCTAATGTTACCTAATTAAAATGTACTCTCCTATCTAATTATATGGCTCATTAAGACGCTAATCTAATTTGATAAAGTTAACTTTAAAAAAGTTAAGTAATATCTTTTGTTATTAAGTTGGAATAGAAAAACTGGTCAAGTGCGGATGAGTTTTTTAACAAAGGTTCTGTACCTACTATAAAAGCGTTAATATTTCGTAATGCATCAATTAAAAATGCGTTCTTTAGTACCTATATTTTGTTTCAGATTAAGCTTTTTTTTCAAATAAAGTTATTATAATCTTTTGAACCAACTCACAATCATAACATTGGAAGTATTTGATGTATCATAGATAATTTGATAACTTTTTTAGTTTGTATGTACTTTCTAAGTATATCTTAGACACCATTGACTGTGTTTCAGATGGCACGTTAAACTGTAGGTCCCGGCTGTCATTGAACATCCTTGACAGTCGTTACGGGTAGTCAGAAGCCAGTAAGTCTGACACCAGTCTAACCAAGGGGTATCGGGTTGCCCGGGGAACTGGGTTGAGGAGGTCAGATAGGCAGTCGCTTCTTGTAAAGCAGTGGTACTCAGCTGAATCCGGTTAGACTGGAAGCCGACCCCAACAGGATTGGGAAAAAGGCTCGGAGGATGATGAGGATAATTTGATAAGCCTTTTTCATTTATTTCGGGTTCAACTTCCAATTTAGCTAGGTGCACTTGACTAAAAGTATTTTATAATTGAGCGATGGCCTATCCTCTTCTATTATACCTACATCTACCTAGTGAAACAACACGATATTACGAATAGTTGTCAGACTTTCTTTCTTTCGACTCAGACTTACCGAAACTAGGTAGGTACCTACTGCCGTAGATATACAAATATCACTAGGGATATATTTTTTGAAAACGATGGCAAAAACAAGAAAAGGTACCCTAAAAATATGAAATGGTAATAACGCTATAGTTTCGTAACAAAACAGGTGAATCATTATGTTTATTAAGCTATATATCTTGTTGGCTTCATCATTAAAGTTATTTTAGATTTTTACAGTACCTGCGGCGGTAAAACAATCATTTTGTATGTAGACAAAATAATCTTCTTTGGGAGTAAAATACTTTAATGGTTTGTGGCTTAGTAACAGCTGAACGAATCATAAGTTGAGCAACGCTTGGCGCGGCCTGTCAGTGGATGAATGACCATTTTGTCATGACGAGTTCTTGCATGTTTCGGAACTTTCTTGGCAGTCGCTACGGGCGGGTAGTCATCATATGCTTATATTTTTAACAGATACGGAAAAGCCCGTCATACTAAGTAAATGCGTATCACAAACAAAATCGTTTTGAGTTTGTTTGTGATACGCATTCAAGATCACTCAGGTCATCAGAAAACCTAAAACTTAAGATGCCAGTGCATTCCACGTCATTTTATGACAAATCGTTTGTTGTACAAGCCACTTGTCTGTGTAATGCACTGCCAGTGGCAATACGGCGAGCGCAGTCGATTGCAGTATTTAAAAAAATGGTTAAATATCACTACTTGGCTCATTGACTACTATCGCTGTATTGTTATTATTTTATCTTTATTCTTCTATCTTTATTTTCCGTTTAATTATTGACTATTATTTATTTATTTTTTATATCTTTGGTATTTATCAGTTATATATAATCTATATGTATGTACACCCCAAACTGCCCGTTTTTCACTGCTACAGATAAACTCCATCCAAAGGTTGTCTGGAAGAAATCGCAATTTAGCGATAAGACCGCCAAATTGTACTGTTTTTTTTTTGTATGTTGTGATGTCCTGTGTTGTTAATTTTCTTGGTGTACAATAAAGAATAATCTAATCTAAAGGGTACAGGCCCAGGTACTTAACTGAATTGAAGAGGTCACATAGGCAGTCGCACCATATTGGACACTAGTACTGTGCTAAGTCAGTCTGCTTCTTCTTTCGTCAGTCTTTTGGACCGGATAGAGCGTACATAGTTGGAAAAATAATTACTTAATTCAAAACTTTTTAGAAGTAGAATACAATACACCCAGAATACACAATACATACAGAATATTGACGGAATAATAAGCAGTTAGAAACATGTTTAAGCAACATAATAAGTTGCTAAAAATAGATTTATTCAAGACTCTCGTAAGTAACTTGAGTCTGACTTAATAATTGAGAAGACAAACTCGATTTTTAGAGGCTAATAATGTTATTAAATAGAAACCTGTTTAGTTAATTAGCATATTTGTAGCAATAGGTAAGTACTTAAGCATGTAGTTAAAACATAAACAATATATTAGCATAGAGTTCTAAAGCTCTGTAAGTATCCGAAATAATAACCTCTTTACAAAACTATGAAACAAACCCAACAAAACGTAATTTAAAAACTAGTGCCCAACCACTAAGAACTTACATTTATTTCAGCACGGCACTAAAAATAAAGTTCACACAAACATTGCCCGTCTAACTAAAAACTCCATACATATTTCGTCCTTTGGTAACAAGACGCAAAGAAAAATTTAAATATGGCTGCCTACGTGCAAAACCGAAACAGTTTAATTACAAGTAACCGAAGAGACCACACACGTAGCTCATTAAACAGAAAATCATAACAATAATTATTTTACCCCAGTTTATAATTTGCGAGAGAAAAAAGGTTGGTATTAAAACATAACCTCATTATTGATGTGTCAACAACTCAATTTATGGCGGGAAACCGGCGACGCCCTTTGCGCGGGAAACATCAGCCAATGACGCGTAGCGTTCTATTTAGCAGCAACTACGAGAAATATTGCTATCTCTTTCTCGCTTGTGGTAAAGTTATGGGGTTATGATTGTTTGTCGATGATGCTATCTCTGTCTGAGGGGGGATCTATTTTTAAGGCTAATGAATACGGGTGATGTTATTAATTTATGCGAGGGATTTGTTTTTTTAATCACTGGGTTTTGATTATAAATATTGTTATGCTTTGGAAAGATTTGGGGTTCCGTACTTGCGGTGATTTTAATTATTGGTTGTTGAAATTGATTGAATATCGTAAAATAAATAATCATGTATGATCCTTCTAGCTGTTTTTCGTGGTTTCATCATCGGTTCTAAATAACTATTTCCCGCATCCGGATGAAAAGCATTTATTTATTTTGTTGTGGAAACTCGACAGACTTTCGTATTTAAGTAGGTATATAATATTATTTTAGGCGGTAAGGATTAAAATATGCTCTTATAATGTAGGTATTTACTTTTTGACATGACTAGCTCAATTTAAATTTTTCTTTTTTTTAGCTCAATGTTAAGTAAACTTTTAACCCAAATAAATTGAATAAAACATAAAAAGTCCTTTAGAAATCCAATCCTGTTAATTTCATGACACAAATTCACAATGGCCGCCCCTATAACTTCAACTCCAATGACAGATGACAAACAAAGTTGACAGTTGTTCTTTATTCATTGATACGAACAGAGCCGGGGGAAATTGAAAGCTCAAGTTAATTGACAAGAAGAAATTCATCTTTTTACTCACTCAGACTTGTTAGCAAGTCTGTATAAAACATACATATAAAATCGCAGATAGATCTATCTGATCGGCAATCGAATGATTTATGTGAAGACAATAATGAAATTGATGAAGTGATGACTGAATTAAAATTATCAGGCCAAGATTTCTGGTAAGCAGTGGATGCGGGTTGCTGAAGATCGAGTAAAGTGTCGAGGCAGCAGTCCAGCAGTGGACGTCTTTCGGTCGACACGACGAAAAAATTATTTTGTTTATTGTCTTTATTTTATGTATTTGTTATTGTCGTGTTTCTTTATTATGTGTGTGTAGATTTCTTTAAAATAAATACCTAGATTAAAATGAAGTTGAGTGACTTTTAAATTTTTTAAAGTGATAGTAATTTTCCTAAACTTAAAAATCGGTATAATATATGGTGTTTTTTTTTTATTTTGATCATATAGGGTCGAGTTGCATACATTGGACCGGCTCGTAAATTGTACCACCTCAAAATCTACTAAACTGCAATGTTTCGTTTTAAATTGGTAACACTAAAAAGCAGTACTATACCTAGTATATTTTTATAGTATACTTTTTTAATAAATTAAATTATCGACGCTATTGTCGAGTATTTTTTGCGTAGACCACCTACGCATACCTACTACCAACAGTTCTTTACATTTTCAGTTTTCACTAAAACTAATATACGGAACCGCCATACTAATCTTCACACTCACACTAAGAAAGTTTTATATCTCAACGTAAGAACTGGGTTGCCAAGTCATAGTCACTTTATGAATCCGACCTCATTTTCAAAATAGAATAAACAGTGTGGAATTCTCAAAACTGTCTGTTGATAAATATTTTATTATTTAGTTTTATGACGATTTTTAGTAAAGACTAAATAAGAGGTACAAGAAACTTTTAATTGAGACTAGATTTTTACTGTTGCTTCATCAGTAACTCGAATGGAAGTAAAGTAAGTGAAACATTTCCATAACAAAATGTCGTCTAAATCGAGAGTGAGAGAAACCTTTGGATTGTTAATCTGAACTTCGTTTAATATCTACCTAATGAAATCTTTTTTTTTACGTTAACATTAGACAATATATTTATATTATATATCCATCTAAGGTATGTATAATAAAGAAGAAACTTTTTTGTTTGCTTCGAAACTACTGAACCGATTTGAAAAATTCTTTCATTGTTGGAGACCTATATTCTTGCCGAGTAACATAGGCTGTATTTTATCCTGGTACGAGGAGTAGTTCTCCTGGGATGCGATAGAGACCACAAGAAAGTAAAAGTTACCCATCAAAATTTTCATAGACTTTACCGTGTCTTTCACAAATGAGGGAGTACCTGTTATTGTTACAGCCTCTTTATCGTCCCACTGCTGGGCCGCGGCCACCTCTCACACGGAGAAGGATTGAGCGTTAATCACCACGCTTGCTCAATGCAGGTTGGTGATTCAGACTTTATAGTCCAGGTTTCCTCAAGATGTTTCCCTCCACCTTTTTATCACCAAATAATAAAAAAAAAAACTAGGAGCAACAGAAATATAGATAATATTTCTAACAAACTCAAACAAAATGAGCTGAACCCTACAAACCATACACCATTATAATTATAGTGGCAAAGGTAACAACAAAAAATATTTCGTTTCGTGAGCAGCCATTTTGAATCCGTTCGGAAACCAACAAGAGTGAAGCTTAAAAACTTAATTCTTAAAGTCGTTAGCGGCGTTTTTGGTACTAAGTGGATTTCAGACTTAGGTATATTTAGTACCGGCTTTTTTTTGGGCTATGTATCGATTTTTAAAGGTTTTCATGGAATTGGGGTTGAAGTAAATAGTATATACCTATTATAAAAGTAACTATAGTTATCGGCACGGATATTGAGCCCTGACCTTCACCTGCGCAGAAGCGATTTATTGGTCTATTGCCTTATGTGTACAGTGCGCAAAGCGATCCCCACTCTTCCGCCGAGAGCTCAATATCCGTGCCGATAACTATATCTAATTATATATTTGAAATTTATTTTACTGATGTCCTCCTAGCCGATTATCGGCTACGGCGGCTGTTCTCATGTAAGGAGATTAGCCAACTGCGCAGGACATATTATAGTGCACGAGCATTTGACACAGGTGCACTCACTATTTCTTCACTCGCGTAGCCCAATGTGACGGTAATTTGGTACACTGATCAGACTGAGATAGAATTTATATATACCTTTTGTCTCGGTGTTGTAGGTACCCTTGGGACGCGGGCTTAATTCGATATTAGACTCGAACTGATCGAGCATAACATTAATGCCTTATGTTTTATGAAAAAGAAAGACTTACATATTTATTACTAAAGAGACATAATGATTTTGGGCAGTAAAAAAAAGCATTACCACCTGCCTTACAATCATCATCATCATCTCAGCCATAGGACGGCCACTGCTGAACATAGGCCTCCCCCTTAGATCTCCACAGATACCAGTTGGAGGCGAGCCTGCGCTACACAAATAATTTTAACTAATTCTTTAAACAAACTTCAGAAACATATTAAAACTAAATAAAATAAAGATTTCAATCTAAAGTCGAATTAATTAATAGATTTCCGCTGCATTATGGTTTAAGTAAGGCGATTATCACACTGCCCCGCATGATGCAGCGTAGTGCGTGGATGCGTTTTTTTCCGTTGTATGGAAATATCTCCGTTTGTATGGAAAACACGCATAGTCCAACACACTGAAAATGCATCCACGCGCGTTCATGCGGATCACGCACATACATGCGGAGAAAAACGCACCCCCGCGCGTAGGTGCGGGGCGAGACGCAAGGTATGGCACACTGAATCCCGCAGTGACGCGCGTGATTTTGAATGGGCGTGACGTGTATGTTTGAAAATGGAACTCGATGAGAGCCGTCGTGCGTGAATTAACAAAACGCACCTACGCGCGTGAGTGCGTGAAAAACCCGCACGATGATGCAGATCTGCACTCCCGCAGGAACGCGCGTAGGTGCGTCGACACGCAAGATGCAGCGTGATGCGGGGCAGTGTGAAGATCCCCTATAAGTAAAAAAATCTCATCTTCCATCTGTCAGTTTTTAGAAAAAAACTTTATAAACTCAACGAAATTTTGGAAAATGAGGATATTTTCGAAGTCATCTGGTCTCTGTGTACAGCATGTTGTTATTTATAAATTGATTTGTGTTGAATTTTCAAAAGCGTGTTTTGTCAACGAACTAATTATTTGATGTTGTTGAAATAAGACATACGGGGATATAATGAGAGAAAAAAATACTTAGAAACACATATAAACAGTTGTTTTGGTATCTGGTACCCCAATGAAAGAACACTTAGACCAGGGATGGCGAACCAATGGCACGCGTGCCCGTGGTGGCACGCAGCTAAACAATTTGGGCACGCCATTATTTTGCAAGTTTTCAATTGAAATTATGTACCATAACCACATACTATTAAATGTTTTTCGTGGATTCTTCCCATATTCAGAATAGAGCCTATTTTATTAAGAGATCTAAGCATTAATGTAAATTTGAGAATGAAAAACAAGTCCCTTCGTCATAGTCTTTTACCATTTCATGTTAACTATTTGCCATAAAGGCACGCCTCTATACTTAATTATGATTGTGTTTTCTATTTAATTTGGCACGTAAGTCAATAAAGGTTCACCATCCCTGACCTAGACCTTCTTTAATTTATTTTGGCTATTGGTGAACACCGCATCAAAATCCTTGCAGTAATTTTTATCATTTCTCGCAAAAATTCTATATACATAGACATTGTTTTACAAAACTATGTCAACTTACGTGAAGTATTTTCCTCTTGACGCGACTAAAGCCACGGAAACCAACTTTTCTTATATAAAACACGCTGTACCCAAAGCAATCAGCCCCAAATGACACTCGTTCGCCATAAAAACACAACACGTATGTTTCAAAACGATTGGTAATTAACAAACACAAAAAAAAAACAATATGGCGTCTTCTTAAAATACAAAGAAAAAAATATATTTCAAATCACTCGGCGGGAAAGAAAAAGCGGTACTAATTCTGAGCGCATGCGGCGTTCCATTTTAAAAATGACCCTAGACAAGGACGCACGTATTAGTTAGAAAGAGATGACAATATTAATAATGTTTTAATCGGCCCATATATTTGGTCGATATGTTGTTTATGAACGATTTTTAAGTTGAACTTTTTATTATTTTTTTTATTAAAAAATTATAATATTTTCGTTCACAGCAATATATTTACGATATGTACGGTGATAATCATTTTATATGTTTCTTGATTCGGGATAAAAAGTTTTTAAGTAATAAAATTATATTTTTTTCGCGAAATGCTAATGCGGTAGCCATTACTTCTTTGCCGATAATGCAGTAACGATGGTTTCTAAGGGACCGACTTGATAAACAAATAAGTTATATGTGATTTTAAAAACAAGTCGCTTTCAGATCTACTTATTTGACTTTATAATTGAAATATGGTATTTCAGACGTGAAAAAATATAATTGTGCTTAACGCTGGATTTTCTACCAAAAGTGGTTCTTTCTTAGGATTGGAATTTGAAAAATAGCAATGTACATATTACACTAAAAAACCGTCAAGTACTTACGTGACTCTACCAATCATTCTATATAATGCCAAAAATAACGTTTATTTCATTGGGCCTCTGAAATATGAATCCTGTTCAGCTTTCAGCGCTTAAGAACTACATCATCTGTGAAAATTTCAACTGTCTAACTGATGATGATGTCCTCCTATCCGATTATCGTCTACGGCGGCTGTTCTCATGTAGGGAGATCAGCCAGCTGCGCAGGACATATTATACTGCACGAGCATTTGCGCAGGCACAAGTGCACTCACTATTCCTTCACTCTCATAGCCCGATGGGACGGCAATCCGACACGACCGGAAAGAGATCACAAGCAGGACCGACATTTGCGTTCTCAAACTATCACTGTTCATAAGTTACAGCCTGATTACAGACGGACAGGAAATACGATCCCATTTTTACTTATGGGTACAAAACTCTGAAGCATCCATCATCCTCCGAGCCTTTTTCCCAACTATGTTGGGGTCGGCTTCCAGTCTAACCGGATGTAGCTGAGTATCAGTGCTTTACAAGGAGCGACTGCCCTATCTGACCCCCTCAACCCAGTTACCCGGGCAACCCAATACCCCTTGGTTAGACTGGCGTCAGACTCACTGGCTTCTGACTACCCGTAACGACCGCCAAGGATGTTCAATGACAGCCGGGACCTACAGTTTAACGTGCCATCCGAAACACAGCCAACCAATGGTGTCTAAGATATACTTAGAAAGTACATACAAACTTAGAAAAGTTGCATTGGTACTTGCCTGGGATCGAACCCGCGCCCTCATACTTGAGAGGTTGGTCCTTTACCCACTAGGCCACCACGACTTAATACTCCTAAAAAAACTAAAATACTAGGCTAAAATACTCCCATCACAATATTTTCCTATCAAAAATCATCCAAAACCTTAGTTATCCAACGGAAATAAAAGCTGAACACATAATGATAACCATTAGGCCGCACCCTGGTAGTAGATTAAGAAAAATGTACCACAGATTATATAGCGACGCCATATTGGGGTGGGTTGTACGGTGGATATGATTTTGAGTAGTTTGGGGATAATGGTTGATGGGTTTTGGAGTTATTTTTTATGGTTTGAAAGAATTCGGAGTGATATTGTATATGAATTTAGTTTGAGAAGCTGTGACTCGTCAGGATATTATTTTGTCACTTTCCTGCTAGGTATAGGTAGGTCCTCAAAATCTGTGCATAGAAATAATAGTCTATTACCTAACATATTTTTTTGTAAATGCGTCTTGACTAATTACCTATATCTACATACAAGGTATTATATTCTGTAATATAGTTTCTAATAATTGATGAAATTTTCATGAAAATAGCTTGACGGACAATTATGACCTTAAAAGAGAATTTGTATAATAGTTTTCACCATTAAATATTATCATATTTATGAGAAAACATTTCAATTTAATAGCAATACGAAGTTGGTATGCAAAATTAATGATATATAAATACATAAGTATGTACTTTCATCCTTTTTTGTGATAACCAATGGTAGGTCATATTCAAAAAAATTGTATATTAAAACGTCCAACAGAGTTATTCTTTTTTAAAGAATAGCTACTGGCTAATTATTCTTAAAACAGAATAAACATTTATTTCAGCATTATGAAAAACAAAAATAACGCTCCATAATCCTCAATGAATGATTAATTTTAAAAGAAAACTACAACGTAGAACATTTGTTTTCGTATAAGCAATGCGTGTCCACATTCTTGGCGCGACATTTAAAAAACATTTTATTATTCAATATTAGTATTTTAACTGACAAATAATTTATTTCTTAGCAGAGCATTGTGGAACCTGAAGGAATTTGCTAAAATTATCATGAAATATAACACACAGAATTCAGGAATAATTAATTAAAGCATGTCTTGATTTCAATTCATTTCTGTTATTCCTGTCTGTTACATTAGTAATTTTAATCTTTTTGTAGTTGTTCAGACTTCTTGGTCATTTCCTCATTTCTTTCTTTTTTATTTTTCCTGCCATGACGGGTTTCGCTTTTGTTTTCACTTCTCTTTGGGAAAGTCAAATATTTGGTATCGCCCGCGGTTCGTCGCGCGATAAAAATAAGAAAAACCCATAAAAGCCTCGCTAGAAGTGCTGTTTGTTAGTGCCTCGATCACCCGGACTCGTGAAAAGACAATACAAAGCAAGTGCGGAGAAAGTGTCCCGCTGGCCGGCCGGCATTCGAGCGCCCCGTCGTCGGCAGACTGCCTTCCTGTCCACTTCCCTGTTTCCCGGGTAAGTTTGTCTTTTTCACTCATATTGAGGGTCACGGGGTTTCAACGGGGACTTCAACGGAGTTTGCAGTAACGCCGGCAATTTCTCCAGCGAGGCCCATCCATTCTTCTTTTGGTGCCTCCTGTGAGGAACGAATTTCCTCACAAAATCTCGTAAATACTAATATTTTTTAGTAATATTTTCTCAAAATAATATTTCCTATCGAGTTTTCGATCTGTTCCACTCGCAAAACTTCTTATACCTAAGAGTATTGTTGCTGCATTCGCCGTTGATCTCTGATAAGTAGTTCGTAGTGACAGTTGTGCTCGAAGGATTTTATTTTACTTATAAACCAATCAGTTAACTTTTTCTTTCTTCATTCAGTAGTCTCTGAGCAAGATGGAAGTAGAATTGAAATCGTTGATTAAAGAACGCGAGTATGCGTTCAAAAACATGCAAATTATTTACGACTTAGTTAAAAGTTGCCAAGAAAGTAAAGCAAAAATATCTACTTTCAAGGCCAGATATAAGTCAATAGAAAAAATTCGCGATACTTATGTTGAAGTCTGTAAAGAAATTAATAAAATACAATTAAAAATTAATCCGAAGTTCGTAATTGATGATCTCGCTTTGTTGTCGTTTGACGAGTTATATTACGCGGCCGTTGAGTTTGCCGATTCGCTTGACTCTAGTTCGTGTGCGCCACTGGCAGTAGCATCTTGTACACAATCATCGATTGCTGCTGTAAAGCTACCTAAGTTGCAAATTCCAAAATTCGATGGCCAGCTTGAAAACTGGCAGACGTTTAAAGATAGCTACGAGCCATTAGTGCATAATAACGCCTCGTTATCCGAGATAGAAAAATTTCATTATCTAATTCCATGCTTGTCCGGCAGTGCGTTGTCGCTCACGAAAGGCGTTCCTATTACATCAGCTAATTACGCTGTCGTATATAAAGCGCTAATCGATAGGTTCGACAGCAAGCGCATTCTCGCGACAGCTTATTTAGAGAAATTACTTAAATTATCCCCAATTCAAAAACCATTGCTATCGAATCTATCCGAATTAACCAATACACTGTATGAAAGTGTCAATGCACTTCGTGCTCTAAATATTAATGATTTAAGTGAATTTATTTTATTTTACATTGCGTCTCGACCTCTTGACTTTGACACTAGGCGAAGGTTCGAGTTAGAGAATAAGGACGAAATTCCCACGTTCAACAACTTTCTGGCTTATTTACAAAATTATGTAAAAGTTCTGGAAGTAAGTCAGCCACCCGCGTTAGCTTGCTCTTCCAATTTTAATAAATCTAACGTTCGGATTAATAAGGTCGAAAATCATGATCGTCCGCGAACGTCATTAATTTCCTTAAATATTAAGCAACCTACCTCAAATAATACCAAGTCAGACCGGATAATATGCGTTTGTTGCAATGAAAGTCATTCTGTGTACCGTTGCAGAAAGATGCATTCAATGTCGGTTGATCAACGCAGAACATTAGTTAAAGATTTGCGTCTGTGTACTAACTGTTTGCGTCCTGGTCACGATACTATTAACTGCAAATCAAATTCGTCTTGCTATATTTGTAACGAGAGACATAATACACTGCTGCATATCGAACGTCAAAGTAAAGAAACACAGGCGGGTGATTCAAAGGTGACTGTGAGAGCGGGTTCAAGCACCACGCTTACCTGCTCATCTACGACAGCTGAACCGTTCAAGAGTACAAAGATCTTAGGTACTGCTGTAGTGCGCTTGCGTCACTCAGATGGTTCTATGCAGTATGCTCGTGCGCTCATCGACAGCGGATCGATGGATTCGTTGATCACAAATGAGTGCGCAAGCAGATTAGGTTTGCGGATTAAAAAATGTAACTTAACCGTGTCTGGGCTGGGTCAAAATTTCGTTAATATCAAGGGTCACACTGTTGGTTCGATAATACCTCCATTGAGTGAGTCACCACAGTTTGACATCTCTTTAGTAGTTTTACCAAAGATTGCGGGAATGATGCCTTCGTCATCGCTACCGATGTACGTCAAGGATCATTTCGCACACTTAGATCTCGCCGACTGTGATTTCTATAAATCGGGTCCGATCGATCTTTTATTAGGAGTTGAGTGTCTTGACCAGATATATACTGGCTCTCGTTACACTCCCGGTCCCGGGCTACCTTGCGCGTTATTGAGTGTATTCGGCTGGGTGATAACAGGTCAGTTTCTTCATAACACGTCAACTCATACACCAGATCAATCCGTTACGTCACTCGTCGCGTCATCCAGTGCGCTCGACGATACCGTTCAAAGGTTCTGGGAGTCTGAGGAGCCGTCGAAATGTGGAATTTCCGGCCCTGAAGACGAAGTTCACGAAGTTTGTGAACAAAAATATAAATCCGGTACATATGGTACTCCGGAGGATAGGTATGTAGTTCCTTTGATGTTAAAGGATGATGCCCCTTCCCTTGGCGATTCTTATCGCCACGCTTTTAATCGATTTCTCAACCAAGAGGAACGTTTATGTAATCAACCTGAGTCCAAAACGGAATATCAGGATTCCATGAAGCAGTACAAAGTCTTGGGACATATGCAGCCTATTGATACTTTGTCTGCTGGTCGGAACTTTATTCCGTATCACTGTGTCGTGCGTCCAGAAAGTACTACGACACGACTGCGTGTAGTTTTCGACGCCAGTAGTCGAGCTACAAATAATTACTCGTTGAATAATATTGTTAATGTAGGACCTAAACTTCAAACCGATATAGTCGATTTAGTTACAAAGTTTCGCCTTTATAAAATAGTTTTTATTGCTGAGTTTTCTCCTGTTTGTAACATTTACAGGCAGATTCTGATAATGCCTGAAGAAAAGTGCTATCAGCATATTTTATGGCGAGACAGCCCTACCGGAGCTCTCGTAGAATATGAGCTCAGCATAGTTGCTTATGAAGTAACTAGTTCGCCTTATTTATCTTGGGATGATGCTATTTCTCAACATTTAGCCAAACAATGGCATTCGCCTGCCGCGAATTTATCAAGTTTGAAAAGTATAATCTTACCGCGGCTAGTCATACCTCCCGATCTTATTGATATCTACTTAGTAGGATTTTGCGACGGTTCGTTAAAAGAATATGAATGCTACGACGTGTATTTATGCGCTGTTACATGTACGAATTCTACTGTAACGCATCTATTGATAGGAAAGTCTAGAGTGGCTCCCTTAAAGCCGTCTACAGTGAATAGGCTCGAGCTAAGCGCTGCTTTGCTTCTAGCGCGTGTGCTATCTCACATGTATAATCTGTTAAAGGATAAAACTCCTATTCAAACTAATCGTGCTCATTCTTATAGCAGTAGTACGCTCTCTTGGATTAATACTAATCCTCATTTACTAAAAATGTATGCAGCTAATCGTGAAATCGTTATCACAGAAAACTTACATTCTCGTCAAGTTCAAGATGTAATTGCCACTTTAATTTCTAGGCATTCTAATTTTATAAAGTATCAAGGAACCTTAGCCTGGTGGTTTCGTATTATATCGAATTTTAAACGTCCCAAACGAAATTGGGACACTTTTCCTCTTCCTATCACTGAACTTAATAAGTCATTGAGGAATTTGGTGAAGTATATTCAAAGTCAACATTTGACAACAGAATTTAATCAAGTGCATGATAAGCAACAATGTTCCAAGTCTATTCAAAAACTTTCACTGTTTATAGATGAGGAAGGTTTGTTGCGAGTGGGGGGACGCATTGATGAGCCTAACTTACTCACATCTACGTTACACCCTGTGCTTTTACCTAAATTAAGTCCACTATCTCGAATGATAGTTAAACATTTTCATTTAAAGTATCTTTACTGCGGTCCTGGAACATTGCGATCGTTGATTCATAACTCCTGGATAATAGGACTTGTTTCTCGTCGCGATATGTGTTATTATGTTCTAACCGCTTGTCGTAAAAATTTCTTGGGCGCGAATAAATGTCTCAAAGAGTTCGATAATGAACTTTATAAAAATAAATCTGCTATAGTATACGATGGCTTAGCTTGTCATCAAATCGTCTTTTGGCGAGCTTGGCAACGTGATTATCTTCACACACTTCAACAAAAGAACAAATTGTTTCAAACCGCGCCTAATTTAAAAGTTAACGATTTAGTCATCGTCAACGAATCAAATCTTCCACCTTTGCTCTGGAGATCGGCTCATATAGAACACGTGCACCCAGGTGCCGATGATATAGTTAGAGTTTTTACTCTCCGAGCTGCTAATGGCAAGACGCTTCGACAACCTGTCGTCAAGCTCTGCTCTTTGCCAATTAATTAGATATTCTACTAGATATAACTTGAGCAATATCGATTTCAGTACTTTATATCGTATTGCTCATTCTTAGAAGTTAAGTTTTAGTTTAACGTGTATTTTTCGAGCACAGCTTCCGTTGCGTTCGACTTATCCGTGAAACCCATGTGGCTTTCAAGTGGGGGGAAATGTTCAGACTTCTTGGTCATTTCCTCATTTCTTTCTTTTTTATTTTTCCTGCCATGACGGGTTTCGCTTTTGTTTTCACTTCTCTTTGGGAAAGTCAAATATTTGGTATCGCCCGCGGTTCGTCGCGCGATAAAAATAAGAAAAACCCATAAAAGCCTCGCTAGAAGTGCTGTTTGTTAGTGCCTCGATCACCCGGACTCGTGAAAAGACAATACAAAGCAAGTGCGGAGAAAGTGTCCCGCTGGCCGGCCGGCATTCGAGCGCCCCGTCGTCGGCAGACTGCCTTCCTGTCCACTTCCCTGTTTCCCGGGTAAGTTTGTCTTTTTCACTCATATTGAGGGTCACGGGGTTTCAACGGGGACTTCAACGGAGTTTGCAGTAACGCCGGCAATTTCTCCAGCGAGGCCCATCCAGTAGTAGTTATCAAAATTTTAATTAAGTTTTCAAATAAACTTCAACAACTACCGAAGTAGACCGACAATTATGAAATCAGAGTAAAACCAATAGAAGCGCTGTTTTATTACGAACTATTATTTAAATAATTATCTTTATAAATGTACACACTATATATATATACAAACTTAAACTACTTATCTTTATACAGAACTAAAAATAAAATACTATATACAAAATATATATAAACATAAAACATAATATAAAAGGGCATCGATCAGGCGTCGAAGTATTCCTCCACATCACTGTCCTCCGGAAACGTGCCCAGAAGACTGGCTGCATTGCCACGTTGAATGGCAATGCTAATTCTTTGTCCAAAGAATAAGCCAGCCCTCTGGTCACGCGAAGCGTCGACAAGCCTTTTCGCGATGTCCTTGTAAAGTAACCGCGAACTCGGGCCCCACGGTCCGAGCGTTTCGACCCCAAACGGCTCAAAACTATAATTTCCAATAAGGGTATTATATTTGCGCCGCTTGGTGGTCTCTGCAGAAGCTGCAGCCGCCCCAGCACGGCATGCCGTGCTAGGAAGATGTGATGGCGCCAGGGTGTCGACGCATGTTGCGTCCCACACCAAGGGCCTACCCATCTTCCATGGCAACAACGTCATACCATCTGGCCTCTTTCCATCGTCACGCACCAGTCCATTAGGCTCTAACACGGCTGGTACGCCGGCGGTGGAAAGAGCACGACGGATAATGTCGTTAATGCTGGCATGCCGTGCAATACGACCAGCACTTCTGCAGCACGACAGACCATGGTGCCCGAGGCTGTCGACAGCTTCACCGCAATGGCAGCGATGCGGAGCAACACAGGGAGCGCCTAATCGAAGGCATGTAGCGATCCGGAAGGTGTTGTCATCCAGCATAGTGCCTATGCTGGTTGACGGAATAACCTGCAACCATAGTCCAGATTCCCATACTCCCACAGCCAGCAGGCGAGCACGCTCGGCAGCACCATTACACGTATTAAGAAGATCATTCCGTGTGATGCTGCAGAGCGGCCCATCCCACTGTCTCTGAGAGGAGGGGTCACTGGGCAAAACCGTATTTGGGCAAGTCATTTTCCAAGCATTCAACGCATCGGCCAAACACGGCACCCCAGAGTCCACCAGTGAGGAAGATAGAATTTTCCTAGTGAGACTTGCGGTGCTGTGGACCGAGGAGAGGAATGCCGGTAAACTAAGACTGGAAATTTTGCGGACGCCGAGGCCTCCCAAGCGAATAGGCAGTGAGGCCTGTTGCCAGGCTCGGTCGTCCAGGGCCACATTTAATATTAGAGAAAGGGTGTTCCTGATAATTTTGTCAACTTTATCTAATAGGTTCGTATGTTTCCACAAATGAGAAGAGCGAAGGATATAAGTAAATTTTGGTCCGAAACAACAATATCGAATAAGTGTATATGCCGAATGTACATTAATTTTAAGTAGCCTGTCCGAAATGTCATTGAAGTTTTGAATTTTTTCCTCTATAAAGGAGGAAAAAGAGTCGTCATAGATCGGAGACCCTAGTAGGCGAAGAGAGTCTTTTTCAATGATTTTTAATTGCGGAGCTATGGTATGAAATTTTGAAATAATCGTTTGCCTATGAATGTTGGTGTCAGGAATGAAAATTTCGCATTTCGAAAAGTTGAGTGTGAGACCGATTGATTTGAATTTTTCTTTTAATAGTGTAAAATCATTGAAAACAGTATCTACATCGCCTCCTAGGGTGCCATCATCTAAATACCAGACGTTAAATTTTGAATTTAGTTGACGAATAATTGGATTTATAGCTAAACTAAAAATGACTGGCCCAAGAGGGTCACCCTGTTGACATCCAGCAGCAGATTCGAGAAGATGGTCTTTATATAATAATTTGGAAGGGTATCTATAACATTGCCAAAGGAATTTAAAAACTTTAGGAATTTCTTTTTTTGCTTCTGTCAACAGAATGTCCCTGTTTACGGAGTTGAAGGCATTCATGACGTCAACCTTTAAAATGACCTCCCCTTCATTACTATTGAGGAAAGTTGTTAAAGCATGTACCGCAGCCTCACAGCCCCCTTTAGAACCAAAACCTAACTGTAGGGGCTGGAACTTGCTGGCCAAAGATTCGCTATAATAGGCACAGCTTATTTTGGCTACGATACGTCGGTAGGTGCTACCTACGGCAATGGGACGAATGCCGCCATCCCTCTTGCGTAGGGCGCATAAGTTAGCCCCATACAAGACATCGATGACGGCATCGTGCACATTGCCGGCGAGCATTAAATTTATAAGAGCTGTCAGCTCCCTCAAAAGCGACTCACCAGCTTCCCCGGCGCTTGCACTCGTTAAGTCTTTTAAATGTTGCGGCGTCAAGCCGTCGAGGCCCCCGGCGGAGCCGCTCCTGAAGGAGTTGACAGCCGAGCGCAATTGGATAGCTGTAATGTACAACGGATCTGTATCATTGGGGTCGGGGAAGGAGAGGTCATTTGCTGCGGCCGGGTGTTTACTCTCCAGGGCTGTAAAAGTCTCTGGAGAGTATGGCGCGACCACATCGCTGCTAAAAAGTACCCTAGCAGCCCCACTTATGTCACCTTCCCCTAATTTGGATTCCACATGATGTAGAAGCCCTTTGTGGGGTAGACGTGCCGGTAATTTAGGGTCAAAAGAAGAAATAGTACTCATACAGTTTTCTTTAATTTGGGCTGTTAAAGTTTTTTTAGATGCCAAACTTTTTTGAACATGTAGAACCCTATAAGGGAAGGTTAATAACTGTTCCCAGGCACGTTCAGAGTTCTCTCGGGCAGCAAGGGATACGCATCGTGCTAAACTTTTTGCAACGGACGGTCTTGCGCCACGAGGAACTCTCTTCAGAATGGGCACTGAATGTTTTAATTTGGAAAGTTGTTGCCAAAGTGGGGTGAGTGTTGTATCTGTCGATGTGGTAGGGGATACAGTTTGAGAGGCTGAGGGTACACCGCGAGCTTTATGTACTTTGCCATAGTGCACCCTCAAGCCTCGTTCACCTTTAAAAAAACGTGCCTGTGAACAGTGGGGACATCTCACTGAGGTATCCAACGATGTGGTAGGTTGACTGTCTTCCGCATCACTACAGCCGTTTATGCCGTTCATATAAAAATATAAGTACTTACGAATAGATTATATTTACACTTATTTATTACTTAAAAATAAAACAGCACAAAACACTTCACAAAAAAAAAATCCAATAAAATCAAACTGACGTATGTCAGCGAACCAGACAGTTCGGCGCAGTCGCGCAGGGCCGCGACAGGAGGCATCGCTTGGCAGGGATTCGCGCTGCGGCGCGGCGCGCCGCATCCTGGCTGCAGCCCTCTGTGATTTCTTATTTACAGCCAAAAATCAACTTTACAGCTTAGATTAGATGAATGACGTTTGTTACAGTTAAGTATTCAACCAGGTATTCAGGTTTCTCTTCATACAATATTATGAGTCTACGAGAGAGTACATTGTCAGCAGCTAGTAAAATTACCAGATTTTGTCTTTTGATAACGTCGATAAACAATATTTTATATTAATTTATTTCTTTTGATACGTCAATTGTTATCAAAATTATTTTACCTAAAACATTAGCAACTGAACTGTCATAAGAATCGACGAATCAAAAATGTTCGGTAATTTTGTTAAGCGCAACAAGCACGAAATATTGTGGTGCAGTGATTATTCGACAGTTAAAAGTTACTTATTACTGTGAGACTTTTAAAGTATCGGTAAGTACTTTTACTGTTTTATAACTCAGCTTAGAATAAATGTATATTGACATTATCACTGTACTATACAAGTTTCGTTTAAAGTAGAAATTAGCATTGAAAAAGAGATTTTTTTAGATTAGACACAAGCAATTTATTCATATCGGTTATCATATCGATTACTTTTTTGTGTGACGTAACAGATATGAACGGTTAAGGTTTGTTCACAGTGTACGTACCGAGATAAAAACGTATTTAATCAAACCTACCACTTTTCTTTTTATTTTATAATTTTATAAAGGTATCTTTACGAAAAGTCGACATGAACAGATTAAATAAAAATCAATCCACTAATAAAATATAAAACTCGAAAATGTTTTTTATCGATATACATCTAAACAATCGATATTTGCAGGTAACATCATGTATTATAATGGGATAAGTTTGGGATAGTTGAGAAAAATAATTATACCTACTTACCTACCTACGGATGGCTTTAGTTCGGATATAAGAATTGCTGTGGGGTTTGTTTTAGAATATTTAATATTTATGTATTAAGGTTTTCTTTTCTTCACAGGCAATATGCCACTAACACCAGGTGAACGACAGCGAAATTATAGAGAACAATTCGAATACTACTATCTACTTATTTTCTTTTAAAAGTACGTCGTTATATACAGACCCTAATAATTCGTCTCTGTTACTTTTCCGTTATAATAATATAGCTTTCCTATCTGT
This sequence comes from Helicoverpa assulta, assembly GCA_963856015.1. Classification (NCBI taxonomy): domain Eukaryota; kingdom Metazoa; phylum Arthropoda; class Insecta; order Lepidoptera; family Noctuidae; genus Helicoverpa; species Helicoverpa assulta. Next base: position 6,019,355 of record CAWLCW010000022.1, read on the forward strand.
TTCATATCTGTTTTTTACAATTTTTTTGAATATGACCCACCTACCTAATTGATACGGTTCCCATATAATATCCCATTTCCTAAGAGTATATGTATTTTTACTCCTCCTACACAGACTCTTATTTCTTAAATCCATATTTACCCAACTATTATATGTTTGTCCCATAAAACTGACAACCCATAGCCACCCTACCATGGGAGAAGCCAGGTGTGTTCACAATAGCACTAATGTAACGCCTTCGACCGCGCTGTGAGCAGGCGAGTCCGCGGTATTTTGTATAGTAAATACATGATTTATATAGTAGGGGAGGTAGTTAATAATAATGTGTACAAGATTAACTCAAATTTTAAATACATCATCGTCTCCCGAGCCTTTTCCCAACTATGTTGGGGTCGGCTTCCAGTCTAACCGGATGCAGCTGAGTACCAGTGCTCTACAAGGAGCGACTGCCTATCTGACCTCCTCAACCCAGTTACCCGGGCAACCCAATACCCTTTGGTAAGACTGGTGTCAGACTTACTGGCCGTAAAAGTTGGGTTTTGCGAATTAAAATGTCTTTTTAACCGATCTACTCAAAGGGAGGTTTTAATTTGAATGTCTTTATACCTTTTAAGAGATTTCCCCAAAATTGTTCGCGGTGCGGTTGCAGTGTCGCGGACATTTTTGTTATGTTCGCACGCAATGTGTTACTGTTTGCTACAGCGAGTACACCACGAGATACATTTGTGTGTGTGTGTGTGCTAATAAAGATAAGTTTTCTACCAAATTTTTAAATTCTATTTGAATATAATAAAGATCTATAATTGTTCTGTATGTTAAAATTGAAACGATAGTTTCGTCTGTAAACAAGCTTTGAACCAACTGAGTTCGAACAGAGACGAATTTTAGATTATTTTAATCACAATAACAATAAAAAAATACTCCAATATTAAACCTGTTCGATAGTTTCAATGAGAAACTCTCTAACCCAGTGGGCCACGGGCAACCTTATATACCTCTTGGTAAGGATTGTCAGACTTACTGGCTTCTGACTACCCGTAACGACTGCCAAGGATGTTCAATGACAGCCGGGACCTACAGTTTAACGTGCCATCCGAAACACAGTCATTGGTGTCCAAGATATACATACAAAATTAGAAAAGTTGCATTAGTACTTGCATGAGAGATCATCTTGGACATCTCATTCTTGAGAGGTTGGTTCTTTACCCCCTAGGCCACCACGACTTTTTCGGCTGTGTAAATTAAATCTTTCATAATCCGACCAAAACCAGAAATATCTAGTTATAAAATAAATCGATTACATCCCTGTCCCTTCTAACAAGCCCCGAAATAACGTAACCTTTGAAAACCTCACGCGAAAACGTTTTTCATATACAAAACATCTTACATCCAAACTCTTACACACGAAAATCACCTTTATCTCTATTTGTACGAAGTACATATTTCAATAATAATAGTATGAAGTTGTAATGTTTTACTTTCACAACATATGTCACATACAAAACATCTTATATCAACAACCCTTGCACAAGAAATTCACCTTTATACTTTAGCGAATAAAGTTAATATTTCAATAACAATAGTAAGGAGTTATGATGTTACTCTCCCAGTATTTGTATTCGGAATGATATTTGAAAATGGAACAAAAGAAGTGTTTATAATGAAATGGTTTTGGAAAGGAGTTACTACGTTCTGCCTTTGAGATACAAGGTATGGCATTAACTTGCGATTTTGCGATTATTAGTCGCATATATAAATTATAGGCAGATTTTGCGATTATTAGTCGCGTATATAAATTACTAGGTTCTGCCAGCGGTTTCACCCGCATCCCGTGGGAACTACTTCCCGTACCGGGATAAAAAGTAGCCTATAGCCTTCCTCGATAAATGGGTAGTCTAACACTGAAATAATTTTTCAAATCGGACCAGTAGTTCCTGAGATTAGCGCGTTCAAACAAACAAACAAACAAACAAACTCTTCAGCTTTATAATATTAGTATAGATAGGCAGGTATCTACTTTATTAACTACCTAACTGGTCGTTTTCCCGCGGTTTCACCCGCGTTTAGTGGGAGCTTCTGTCCATATCGGGGTAAAAAAACCTATGTTACTCGGAAAGAACGTAGCTTTCCAACAGTGAAAGAATTTTGCAAATCGGTTCAGTTGTTTCGGAGCGTTTAGGATATAAACAAACAAATACTTTAACAAAAAAATGATTCCTTAGCACAGCTTGAGAACAATATTTAAGACTAGCTTCTGCCAGCGGTTTCACCCGCATGCCGTGGGAACCTCCGCACGAACCCGGATAAAAAGTAGCCTATAGCCTTCCTCGATAAATGGCCTATCTAACACTGAAAGAATTTTTCAAATCGGACCAGTAGTTCCTGAGATTAGCGCGTTCAAACAAACAAACAAACAAACAAACTCTTCAGCTTTATAATATTAGTATAGATATACTTAATTTAAGAAGCTCTATAATTTCAATTTCAGTAGCTTAGCATAAATGGACCATTTGTATATTTATTAACATTTTAATTTTGGATTGCAGTAGGGAATCTAAGCCCTTATTTCAGTAATGTTATTGAAACACCCGTAACTTCAGTAAAATGAATCGACAAAAAAAATTGCAGACCACAACCCCAACAAATCGCAAATGTGTAAATCCCTAATCCATTCCATAATATTAAATTATTATTTGCCAGAAAACTCATTGGATGTAAAATGGCGGCCTAGCGCGGGAAATTTGACAACTGTTCGAGACGCCATGTTTAAATAAATAGTCTATATTGCTTGATTCATGCTGGGGGTTATGAATTTATGACTGTCTATGTTACACCTACGATTTCATCCCGAGGTAACTATCACCGCAATTGGATAATTATTATTAGTTTAAACTACTAATTAAACACTAGAAAAATACGCTTTGCGAAATCAAAAACAAAACGTACCTATGTAAAATGAAAAAGTGGAACTTTTCCCTACCTTTCATATCTTCCGGCTCCATCATCAAATCAGTTCGACAGTATCTATATGAGTACTGTTAGAAACTTTTCCAAATCATTTATGTTCTACGTCAAGTTTTAAGAAGACAATTCATTCTATTACGTCTTTCTGCCCGGCATTCACGCCAAAGCTACTTAACCGAATTCAATGAAACTTGTTACACAGATAGTCTTGAACCTGAGAAAGGACATCACATAGAGATGGCAGAAGTAGTATCCTCGGGACGAACCGCGGAGATCAAATAAATTATAACTACACATATTCTATACACATAAATTATATCCAAAAGACAGATCAAATTATATTCACAAACACAACTGTAATTAAGAGTTCAAAAGATCACGACCATTAAAAAAATCTTCACACAACAGAAAAAGAAAAAGCTATACCTATTATCGTATAGCTCCATCCCTTTCTACAAAGAGTGACAACTTTGACAGTTTTGACATTTCATCACGGAGTAAGGAAAGAACGGAGATGCCATAATGCAGGTAGGTCAGGCGCTTTCTTCTAGGTCAAATACTTTCAGTGGGCATGACGAAAACGATCAGTTACGAGTGAACCAACGAGGTGTTCGGGTTCTTTAAGACATCTGTCAACGCTTTTTGTATGACAAAAAAGGTGTGTAAGGGCGGAGCTAGTAACGTTTCTCGTCCCCGCACACCCGCATTTTAGCGCGCTACTTTCGTAGATTTTGCGTTATGACATATCCGCTAGTAATTTTGTTCTCCATGCATTTCATTGAATGAGTGAGTAGTTGTGTTGTAGTTCATTCGTTTATCTGTCATAAGTGACAGCTTATGTGTGAAGGCCTAAATGGTTGTTCACACGTTTTTGATTTGATGATGCGTGATAGATAACTTAGGTATGAAAGGTTAGAAAGTTTTGTATTTAATTACCTATGTAAACGGTCAATCGATCATAAGGTTAAGCTATACCTGGTGCGGTCGGTCCGTGGATGGGTGACCATTACTATGACGGGACAATTGAAAATCTTTTTCAGCCTTTTAGGACATTCAGAAGCTAGAAAGTCTAATAAACAGTCTTGCCAAGGGATATAAATCTGTGTTTCGGATGGCACGTTAAACTGTAGGTCCCGGCTGTCATTGAACATCCTTGGCAGTCGTTACGGGTAGTCAGAAGCCAGTAAGTCTGACACCAGTCTAACCAAGGGGTATCGGGTTGCCCGGGTAACTGGGTTGAGGAGGTCAGATAGGCAGTCGCTTCTTGTAAAGCACTGGTACTCAGCTGAATCCGGTTAGACTGGAAGCCGACCCCAACATAGTTGGGAAAAGGCTCGGAGGAGGAGGCCAAGGGATATAAAGTTGCCAGGGTACCTGGGTTGAGGAGGTCAGAAAGGCAGTCGTTCCATGTAACACACTGGAACTCAGCTGCATGCCGGTTAGACTGGAAGCCGACCCCAACATATTTGGGAAAAAGCTAGTCAGATGATGATACAAGTTAATCATAAATCTACGATAGATAGTATGTTCTATCTATACCATTTCAATTTTTTTTTTCATTTTTCTTACCCACGTCCCTTGGGAACTGCTCCATGCATCTGGATAAAAGCTCTAGGGCTTTCTTCGATAAATGAGCTACCCTTTTCAAACCTACTTTCTACGATTTCACCTTTAAAAAACAACATAGAAAGAAAATAGAACAGCCTTCGACCAATGAATTTAACATAGGTAGGTATCCCATTAAAATCGTATAGAACTACCCTTCGTTGCAACAATGCCAATACTTCTATATTATTAATGGTAAAACCATGGTCAGTCGAACTAACAATTTGTTTACCTACATGCAAAATAATATTTAGTAAAAGATTAAGAATCTATGCAGAAGAGATATTTGTGTTTAGTAGTTTAGTGCCTAGTGTTTTAACTGACTTTGAAAAAGGAGGTTCTCAATTCGGATGTTTGTATTTTTTGATCACATGTTCACATGTAAGTTTTTAAAGAAATCAATAATTCGTTGATCAATTTAAATAGTATAAAGCTGAAACAGATAGAGGTCAGATAGGCAGTCGCTTCTTGTAAAGCACTGGTACTCAGCTGAATCCGGTTAGACTGGAAGCCGACCCCAACATAGTTGAGAAAAAGGCTCGGAGGATGATGATGATGATGAAAGCTGAATCAGTTTGAGCAAACGTTTTGATTTCAGGAAGAAATAAGTCCGATTTAAAAACTTATTTCAGTGTTAGATAATCAATTTATTGAGGAAGACATCGAAATCAACGTTGGTTTCTTAAATCAACTACTTAATTACTATGAATTTTTACGTTCAACTTTCATGGTAAATAGCGTTCATTTTTCTCAGAAAAACTGACATTTATGTGTCGGTGGAAATGGCCCCTAGGCTACCTAGTTTTTATCCGGGTGCTAGTGTGTAATGGCGTCCAGGGCCGATTTCAGCCACGGCGGCTGTTCTCATTTAAGGAGATCTGCCAGCTGCGCAGGACATATTATAGTGCACGAGCATTTGCGCAGACACAGGTGCACTCCCTACTCCTTCACTCTCATAACTCGATGGGACGGCAATCCGACACGACTGGAAAGAGATCACGCGCAGGACCGACATTTACGTGCTCTCCGATGCAAGGGTGAATCAATCACCAACTTCCAGACTACGGGCTGGTTTGTGAAAGTTCAAGAATACCCACAAAGCGATTTCGGCCCGACCCGGGAATCGAACCCGAGACCTCGAGAACAGCAGCCGCGCTTACGACCACTAGACCAACGAGGCAGGCTAGTATGTAATAAACAAGTACTTAACCAGATTATAGCGACATTTCCATCAAAACAACTTCCACTCTATTATTATTCAATAATCTTCAGTATATTCTAGGAATTGCCTTGAAAGTCATTATGTTCTATTTACTGAGTGAATCTTTGGAAATAGATACGTGAGTCGGTGTGTCTATGTGTATGAGTGACGTATAGAAACTGAATTTTTCAATTAATTGAGAGTTCTCTAGGTGTTTTAAATTTACTAGTATACCTTAATGATATAATACCTAAATGTATACAACGATTAAATGAAGACAAATGCCACTTCACGCCAAAACTGCGTATTTACAGAGTGTACATAGCCAAAACGCATCCATAGGAAACTGCTCGCTGATATTTTGTAATGCTGTTTTTTAATTTGTGATTACAAAGTATACACGAATTTTGCGTACTGCTCGAGTATAATTCGTAGCTTAGATGTGCACATGCATCATTCCAATTTATACACAGTCAAATTTAATTATACAAAATTAATATTAGGTAAAGCATTAAATAAAAAAGGCTTTTGAATCTGAGTTTGTTTATTAAAAATGGGTGCTAATTAAACAGGCTTCTTTTTAATATCATTATTCGCCCCCAAAAATGTATGTTGCCTTCTAAATTACTAAGTCAGCCACAATTAACGAGCATCTAAATAATACTATCTTAGCCACTAGTATCTTCTAAGTAAACCACTCTAAATACAACTCAGCATGATGGTTATTTTTTAGCATCTAAATTTGTAGCATGCATTCTAACAGTAAACTTCTAAAATACTATTAAATGACACCATAAAATATATTTAATTAGCTTCTAATTTTTTAACTCAGTACGTTTAAAATGTAAGCAAGCAACATGCAGCAAGCATCGCTTCTGTCACGGCTCCGGTGCTCCGTGGCTCCGGCGGTCCCATGCGAGCTTATCGACGCAGATGGTTTTCACGCTCACCGCCGCAGCTTCGGCTTGCTGGCCGGCTCAGCCGGCCAGCCTCAGCCGCGGCGGCGAGCGTTAAAACTACCTGCGGCTCAGCTCGCAGGCCGCCTCGCCCCTCCGCGCCTACGCGGTTTTGAATTGCACTCTAGGGATAGGGCAGACAAGACTACGTGGAGTCAGTTTTGCAGCGATTCGATTTCGTCACTAACTTCAATTTTTAATACAATATTTTTTAATTGAAGGTTATAAATGGCAATATACTAAAAACGAGGCCCAGTTAGTAAATTAGATGACAATGTATAAATAATGTTGTAAAATTAGAAGCTTAATCATGTGTTCAATAAATAATTTTGTGGCTGCACTTATATTTCCCATAAAAAATCAACTTGTTTAAAAAATATACAAAAATAAATTGAATTTAAGAGCATTATTAATATTTAAATTAACATTAAATGCTAGGTCGTGTTTTAATCAAAATGGCAGCATGCAACTGCTCGCGAATAGATTGGAATCGTAAAGTTTTTCGCGCCTATTCCAGTGTATACACGATTAGTTTGCATGCGGACTAGCACTGTATAATATGGAACAAAGCAAGTTACTTTGGCCACTACAAAATATATGCGAGTATTTGCGTACTGCTGCTGTATACATCGGAAGACTTTGTATAAAAAGTGAATTCCAATCTATTCGCGACTAGTTTCACACGCTTGCGTACTAGCCATGTATATACTGTAAATACGCAAAACTACTGAATCGATTTAAATGGATAAACTCAAGAATATCCCGACACCTGCAACCGAGTGACCCGATTGAAAACCCCGTTTGTCCAGGAGACAAGCATGACTGGGAAAGTTTTCTGGGTTTTTAAGAAATTTTCAAAAGCAGTCCGGAGTCCGGAAGTAGCAAATATAAAATGTAAATATCGGTCCTGCATGTGATCTCTCTCCGGTGGCGTCGGATTGTCGTCCCATCGGGTTATGAGAGTGAAGGAATAGGGAGTGCACACAGGTGCACTCCCTATTCCACTCTGCGCAAATGCTCGTGCACAATAATATGTCCTGGGCAACAGCCGCCGTACCCGAAAATCGGTTTAGACGTCTTCTTCTCACTTTCGTCTTTCTTCTTCTACACGAAGAAGTAACTATGTATACTTATACTTTATGTTTACTAGAGAGTAAACCCCCATGAAAAGTCTAGTTTCACATAATGCAAGCTAAATACTAAATAGTGCAAGATTACAGTATCATTATCGAGTTAACAAATACCAATTTGATGCAATTTTCCAAATCGTTTTCAACGCGACTTATGCATACACGATATGGCTTATGATTTCTGAGCAATACAAGCTTTATGCCGCGGTTTTACCCACGGTATTTACCCCGTTAACTTCCTTGAAGGTTAGGTTAGGTTTTTTCTAAGGGACCCGGGTTTTGCAGGGGCTGTGGGATTATTGGCGCGTGTAACCGCGACCCTGATACACAAAATCTAGTACAGAAGAAACAAAGGTGGGTTTTGGTCAGTAGGAATCTGACAGGGTTCACCCACAGCGGAAAGTTCGATAGGTCAAGAAGAAACGCTTTGTGAGTTTTTCAGAAATTTTCACGAAGCAGTAGTTCAGAAGTAGGTGGTGGTACACCTTCATGCCTGGGAACCAGTCTTACCTAAAACTATTGTATTGCCTGGGTAACTGGGTTGAGGAGGTCAGATAGGCAGTCGCTCCTTGTAAAACACTGGTACTCAGCTGCAACCGGTAAGACTGGAGGCCGACCCCAACATATGCAGTTGGGAAAAGGCTCGGGAGATGATTACTCCAGGATTCCTCGAGATGTTTTCCTTCAACTTTAATCGAAGGGGTCCAAGATATACTTAGTTGGACGTTAGTCGAGTAACACCGCGGTATATAGCTAGTATGTATGGAGTATTGTAGTAAGTAATAGTAGCTCTATATTGTACTGTTTGACTCGACGCGTACGCTGCCACTTGTATGTTAAGGCGAAGACGTTACTATTAGGAAAACATTTTATTTTTCAAGAGATATACATTTTTTCTAAGAAAATAAAATCTATTGAGCTTGGTAAACATTCTCAACGAAAAGGAAATAAGTAAACTTAATATACATATGTGTCATTTCATGACAAAAGGTACCTTATGGACTTTGGCGCTTAAGTCATTTGGAGATACAAATTCTACAATCTTGCTTAGACTAAAAAAACATAATGTCGTAAGTGCCAACACCCATACGGTACCTTTTACCGCGAACTGACACATATTATTTCCCACTTGCTGATACATTTTTTGTTTATTTTTTTAATTAGGAAAATAGTACATGATATGAAAAATGCAATCTTATCCAAAGACACAATTATGAATTTCAAATTATCTTCATAATTCCGTATGCTTTGCCTGATAGAAAACCGCCGAACATAAGTTAATTCGATTTTTTTTATTTTGAGATTTTATCCACATTGTATTTGAGTGCTTTAAAAAAACTTTACCATGAGTTTTTTTATTGCTTTAAGCATATATTTCGACGAAATCATTGACTATAAGTACGTGCGTCTTTAAAAAGTCACATATTCAATTTTATCCACCAAGTACTAAAAAAAAACCCACTCCACTCAATATTCGTACACTATACCCCTTAACCGGCGCCGGCGCACGCGATCGCTTCGGCCGGACCACACACGATGTTCAGAAATAGACGCGAGCGCAGACCGACGCGTTTTTCTTTGCATATTGCACTTCCTAACTGTTTTAATATTAAAATAGTGCATAGTTTTGGTGGGAAAAGGGAATATTTTGACAGATAATTTATAAATACTAATACATAAATACAGAGGATTTTTTTAAATCTATACTAATATTATAAAGCTGAAGAGTTTGTTTGTTTGAACGTGCTAATCTCAGGAACTACTGGTCCAATTTGAAAATTTCTTTCAGTGTTAGATAGCCCATTTATCGAGGAAGGCTATAGGCTACTTTTTATCTCGGTACGGGAAGTAGTTCCCACGGGATGCGGGTGAAACCGCTGGCAGAAGCTAGTCTTTTATATATTTTTTTGGCTGTAAGAGAACCCGATTTTGGGTTAGGATCGCCGTTGTACATAAACTGTCTTTGTTATATGTGTATTAATTGTTAATTAAGTATGCAATATAGAATAATAATATTTATGTTTGTAGGTACCCTAAAGGCTCCGAAACTACAGAACCGATTTGAAAAATTCTTTCACTGTTGGAAAGCTACACTATTCCCGAGTAACATAGGTTATATTTTATCCCGGTACGGGCAGTAGTTCCCACGGGACGCGGGTGAAACCGCGGCAACTGCTTGTATTACAATAAAGCTGAACAGTTTGTTTGAACTTATTTCAAAGAACTGCTAGACTGATTTGATAAATCCTTCAGTGTTAGATAGCCCATTTATCGAAGAAGGTTATAGACTATTTACTAACTAAATAATCATAAAGCTACAAATTGGCACACACATCATCATCATCATCATCATCAGCCTATCGCAGTCCACTGCTGGACATAGGCCTCTCCAAGTGCAAGCCACTGAGATCGATTTTCGGCTGCTCGCACATTGGCACACACAGTCCCACACAAATTATTATTCATCAGTCAGCCTACATATTTTAATCGGTAATATATTAATTGGCAGTCGATTTTCATACGAACAACTTGACTAATTGATATTCCTTGCAATAAACAATAGTGTCTGCTACGCTCGATATATTGACAGGGTAAGGACAGGTCTCATTGTAAGCGTGAAGTTCATAAGCGCCATCTACCTATGAAATAACTTGTTCGTCTATGTTTCGGAAGGCGTGTTAATTTTGTGGGTGTCATTTAAAATCTTTGGCAGTCAATCAGTAGACAGTAGTCAGTAGAGTATCGGGTTTCCCGGGTAACTGGGTTGAGGAGGTCAGATAGGCAGTCACTCTTTGTGGCACACTGGTACTCAGCTGTTTCTAGTGAGACAGGAAGCCGATCCTAGCATTGTCTAAGCAGATGATCAAATAGAAAAGAAATCGTTTTTTCTCATGGGAAATCATCAAATAACCGCTCCCGTTGTGGGTGCATCGTGTGGAAGTGTCAGACTCTTACTGACTAAAACCCACCATGTTCCTTCTTAAGCCCTTTATGTACCAGCGCCGCGGTAACTCGCGCGAACAATCCCGCAATCTGTCCTTAAATTAGGCGTAAGCGATTCTAATATGGAAAATTATTATAAAAGAATAAGAATTTATTTGCAGAGAAACGGTATTAGGTACAATTGTTTTGGTTTAGTTACATAAAGTACATGTATATCTCACAGCTCAATCGGTATGCAAATTTTGAGTAGGCTAAAATCGCTGTAAGTATGACCACAGCCTCACCAGACATTTGACAGCTATTTAGGCGGGAAGTGACAGCTCGCTCTCGTCGCCATGTTGGTTTATTTTTCTATTGTCTTTGTTTACACATTGTCTAGCCAGTGGCGCTTACAGCCTAGTGTAGTTTTAATTTTACATACATTAATTACAGATATTGTTATTAGAATTTCTGTATTGTATAAGTAGGTTTTTACAGAAAAAATTCAATTGCTGAAGTCATTATATACATATGTATAAAAATATTATTCACTATCTAGCTGATTTGCCGTGGTTTCACCGGCGCCTCGGAGGGTCTACTGCCCATCCATGCCATCATAAAATTATAGTCTCTGCTACTCTGGAATAGTGTAGTTTTCTAACTGTAAAAGAATTTTCAAATCGGATATAAAAGAAAGTCGTGTTCGTTACTCCACTTATAACTCAAGAACGGCTGAACCGATTCAGCTGAAAATTGGCAGGGAGGTAGTTTAGAGCCAGGAGAAGGACATAGGGCATTTTTGTCACCATCCGGCTACGGGAAACAGTCATATCGGGACGCGGGTGGAACCGCGGGTGGAAGCTAGTTTATCTATATGTAAACTATGCTAGAACCCAGTAATTAATTACCTGTATTAATACTTCCTTGTACCTACGATTTAATTCTCCAAGTACCTATAACTAATTAATAATAAAGATAGGTGTTAAATTATCATATTTAACTGCTCAATAATTCATCAGGTTAACTTTGACCTCTCTTTGTCGGCGACGATGTGGCGGCGACTTCAAAGATCGACAGTTAAGCACCGTGGCATAGGTTTATCGGTCCACGGTTAAAGATAAAATGAAGTTCTGGTGAAGGGTCTTGAGATGGAAAATCTTTCGATTTCCATGAAGTTTTTTTTAAGAAAAATATTTTTTTAAATTATGCTCAACTATGATTTGCTGCTGGTTAAAAATCATCACCACGGTACCTAGTAACTTAATATTCATTTTCAATCTCTCTTTTACTAATGTTCTAAGGCCCGGTTGTTCGTACGTACACGGTACGGTACACTCGGTACGTACGGTAAAGTTAAAGTTAAAATTTGACCGATGTCAATTTTGACCACGGTAAATTTGACGTTTTTATTATGAAATTTTAACGTTCGTAAAACTAACTGGTACTTCAACAACGCTTTTTGAATTTAAACCCTGTTAATTTTACTTTAACTAGAATTTAACCCTAACCTTGACGTAACTGAGCTTCGAACAACCGACATTAAGTATGTTAGGTTCAGGAACTTGTGGCACGATTAGACAAAATCTTTCAGTGATAGTTAGTTTCATTTACTAGGCTAAGTCACTTTTTATCCGGGTGCGTAAAGTAGGTACATAGTTCCCACGGGACGCGGCTGAAACCGCGGGCGGAAGCTAGTGTCTAATATCACTTATAAGTTAAGTACACAAAAAATAAGTAGGTAAGTAGGTACTTTAAGTAAAACAAAATTATTAATTCATGGGTTTCTAAGTGTAGAAAGGTAATCATAGCTTTTAGAAGTAACCTTTTGACCTTGTCGACAAATCACCTTATATTTTAACACCTACATAATAATGTACTGCCTCGTTGGTCTAGTGGTCGCAAGCGCGGATGCTGTGCTCGAGGTCTCGGGTTCGATTCCCGGGTCGGGCCGAAATCGCTTTGTGGGTTTTCTTAAACTTTCACAAAGCAGCCCGTAGTCTGGAAGTTGGTGATTCACCCGTGCATCGGAGAGCACGTAAATGTCGGTCCTGCGCCTGATCTTTTTCCGGTCGTGTCGGATTGCCGTCCCATCGGGTTATGAGAGTGAAGGAATAGGGAGTGCACCTGTGTCTGCGCAAATGCTTGTGCACTATAATATGTCCTGCGCAGCTGGCTGATCTCCTTAAATGAGAACAGCCGCCGTGGCCGAAATCGGCCGTGGACGCCATCAACATATAATGTACAGAATGTACTGTGGACAAAACATTACATTAGTGGGTTTTATTTTATCATCTGCCGAGCCTTTCCCCAACTATGTTGGGGTCGGCTTCCAGTCTAACAGGATGCAGCTGAGTACCAGTGTGCCACAAGGAGCAACTGCCTATCTGACCTCCTTACTTGGTCAACCCGATTTCTAGAATCGTTGGTGAGCACGTAAATGTCGGTCCTGCTTGTGATCTCTCTCCGGTGGTGTCGTTTTGTCGTCCCATCGCGCTATGAGAGTGAAGGAATAGTGAGTGCATTGTTCCTTTGTAATGAGTTTTTGAAAGGATAAATGTTTCTACCACATTATATTCAATACTTTTGTCGCCAGTAGCTACAAAACTTATAAAATATTAAAATAAACGACACTTACACTTATGTAAATGCTTCCATTGTTATAAAATTTTGCTTCTAGTCTCAACAGTACATATTATTATGGTTTGTTTGTTTAACTATTGTTTTCTATTCATTACTACTTGATTTTAGGGTTCCTTACCCAAAGGGTAAAACGGGACCCGTTTTCGCTCCTCTGTCCGTCCGTCTGTCACCAGGCTGTATCTCATGAACCGTGATAGTTAGAGAGTTGAAATTTTCACAGGTGATGTATTTCTGTTGCCGCTATAACAACAAATACTGAAAACTAGAATAAAATAAATATTTTGGAGGGCTCTCATTCAACAAACGTGTTTTTTTTTTGCTCATTTTGTAAATAATGGTAAATAACCCTTCGTGCGCGAGACCGACTCGCACTTGACCAATTTTTTTATAAGTAGGTAAGTAATATTTATATCAAGTACTCAGATGCATCCGATTAAGACTGGAAGCCGACCCCAACATAGTTTGTGAAAAGGCTAGGCTCTCATCTGATAATAAAAATCTATCGAGTTTAAATTACTCAATAGTACCAAAAACATTCTAAATACTACCAACCATTGTCCATTATAATCTTCCGCTTGAATTCACGTCATTACACAACCTCTTTTGTCACGATTGGTTAAATTAGGCACGCGCGTTACGGTCACAGCATTCTATACCAATTAAATTGTATGACGATGTTAAATAATGGCGTAATGACGTCACAGCCTCTTTATTTTGTAGGATAATAATAGGGTATGTATAAATTAGATGTGCTTTTAAATAAATAGGATTGGTTTTTATTTAAATACTAGGTTTGGTCAACGGTTTTGTTCGCGTCTCGTGGAAACTAGGTATGTAGGTAATTCGCGCACTTTCATAAAAAAGTAGCCTTTCTCGATAAATGGCATTTGTTTTTTATCGGGTCGATTGTTGAAATAAGTATTATCAAGCTACTTAACAAACACACAAACAAACTCTTATAATATTAGTATTGATAAGTAGAAAAACATAAAAAGATTCAGTTTATTTTTAAATACACAATGTAGTTCTAATTTAATCTATTTCGGTCTGCTAGCTCCAGAGATTAAGTCCCACACACAAACACAAATTCTAGCTCTTAATTTACTGCAGATATTAGGTATCATATTATACCTAATGATAGCATCCTAAATCACTATCATTTAATAAATGTTTGCTACTTGAAAATTGCTAGACAATTAAGGATTAATCTACCTAACAATTTTATGGTTTCTTTGATCTTAGTAATTACCTAAAGACTAATTTGATCACCTAGCCACTATAATCTAGGTAGGTAATCATAATTACCTATATTTAATTCAAAATATTCTAAAACTCAATTAGGTAGATTACAGAGTAATTTCAAATTAATTACTAAGAAACTAATAAGACTAAGAGTATCCACACACTACAGACTAAACAATCGGCCGACAGTTGACCCGATGGTTGTAATTTTTTGTTTTAAGAAAATCTTGATTCCAATCGAAGTTTTCAGTCGGTCTGATACCGGCTGAATACCTGATCTTTTTAATGTGTGTACTACCATTCATCTTCATACTGATTTAGAAGCCCAAACAAACTATCGGCCGACTAAAAGTTTGCAGTGTGCTCTGAAGTTGATTAAACCTAGTTAATAATCATTAAAATTATTTCTTGATTGATTAATAAATTATCGAGTTGATTAATTTTACGATTGAGTTTATAATCTGATTGATACGGTTATTTTAGTTAAAATGAGTTTAATATTTATTGAAAAACTGATAGATTGATAAAAGTGTGAAACTGGTGATATTAAAAAATAATTGAAACTATAAAAAGATTATGATTAAAACTGTGACGTGAATAATAAGAGTGTTTTGATTGTTTGGGTTCCGTAGCTTTGAATATTTCGTAAAAAACGACATGAATATTACACTAAGTCGGACAAATGCTTGTGCTGAAAACTGTATTAAAATCGGTTCCTGCCAGACTTGAGAAAATCGCGCACAAACGAAAAAAAAACATATCATACTGAGCATCTGCTTTTTTAAGTATTTTCAAAATAACACATATTTATACAAATATCTATCCGCCGCAACGCGCCTATCTGTATGTAAAAATAATAAATTATTTTTCGTGATAAATTCAAAAGCTTTTTTAAGTAGTTACAAAAATAATTTGTAACAAACTTGGCATTGGTTTTGTATTCCATCAGGAAAAGTTTAACAAAATCACACTTTGACAGATGCAAAAATTAAAAAGAAAAAATATCATTAAATCCTGCTGGTGAACATTTTAATCTTGTTAGTAATTTAGACATAATTTGAAATCAAAAATAATTATTAACAAAAAAAAAATTGACCCAAAAACCGCTAGAAAGCGCAAATCCGCGACATTATTACAGAACCCTAAACGGTAATTACATTCAGCAATAATACGCCAACAATTGTAGATTTTTATCGCGCCCATACAATTCAATATTAACTAACACAACTTAATTATACGTATTATGTTA
Source organism: Helicoverpa assulta (assembly GCA_963856015.1). NCBI lineage: Eukaryota > Metazoa > Arthropoda > Insecta > Lepidoptera > Noctuidae > Helicoverpa > Helicoverpa assulta. The sequence goes on from CAWLCW010000022.1 coordinate 6,035,264, forward strand.
TAATTTCTTTAAAAAATCCCACTTCACCGGTATCCGATCAATAATTCAACATGGCGTACGTCTATCAATATAATAATTCTGTCAAACTTTAATTGAAATTCCGTACAAAGCCTCCGCCAGTATTATTGATACATTATGAGTGCGCGAAAGAGCCATACAGGCAATTTACAACTGAATTACAAATCTGGCTGGAGCCCCACTAAACATACACTTGGGTTAAATCAATTGTCAGACACCCGTCTCTTTCCACCACCAGCAGAACGCATAAGTTAGACGAGGATAAAATACTCAAAAGATGTTGTCGAGCAATGAAAAGCCGATGGTTAACGCCTACAAAACGAATGGGGAAGGGTAAAAAGCTTGTTTGTTCGGGGGCGTGTCTCCGTCACGAGATGAGGGGCGCAGTCACTCGGCAGCCGCCGCCGAGAACAGTCTCGCGTCACACGCAACTGACATTTCAATCTGACAGCCCGGCTGCCCATCACGCGCCCTTCAAAAAAACCTATTTCGCGAATTAAGAAGTAACCGTAATCGATTCAGATAAATATTAATGTGAAGACTGTGTTCCATTCAAATTTCGCTGACAACATCTTGTACTGTATACATTTGTGCACTGTGTTGTATAATGTATTGAGAGACTTTTAATTGGTTCCGTACATAGTGGATAAAATGGCTTTTGAAGACCGCTGCAGTCCTAACCAGGCGAACAGCCCTGGACCTGTGACAGGACGGGTCCCTGCTCCTCACGCAGAGAATACGATGAACTACTGTCCCCAAAGTCAGTATACTTGTACCACAATAGACTCAAGGTATGAACGTACCTCCCCTAATATGATGATAGTCAAAGTGCAGCCAAACTCTCCCCCACCAAGTCCTGAAAACCAAAACGAGATGGACAGCTTCCAGAACTACTACCGACCAGATACGCCCGACGTTAAACCGCAAATCAATCAAGAAGACCAGACATTTAATGCTGAAAAATTAAGAATTCAACGACCACAGCCGTCGGTGCCTATAGCGTTCTCAATCAATAACATTTTACACCCTGAATTTGGTTTGAACGCGTTAAGAAAAACGAATAAAATTGAGGGTCCGAAGCCAGTTGGGCCTAACCACAGCATTTTATATAAGCCTTACGATCTCTCAAAGCCACAAAACGACTTCCAAAAATACAGCTTTGACTATCTCAAATCTAAGGAGTCAGAATTTAGTTCTTTACCTCCTTTGGGGGGCTTAAGACAGACAGTTTCCCAAATTGGGGAACAAGTACCCAAAGAAAGGGAGTTGCCGAAAATTATAGAGAACCAGAAAAGGCCTGATTCCGCTAGTTCCGTGGTTTCTTCAACTTCAAGTGGTGCCCTGTCCACTTGTGGCAGTACAGATACGAACAGCCAATCGGGAAATGGTACATTATGGCCAGCATGGGTATATTGTACCAGGTACAGCGACAGACCCAGTTCCGGTGAGTGGCTATTTTTTTTTTGTACATTTTTTTGTGGTAATGGTGGCTCGGTACAGGTGTTTTCGTTTTTCTGAAGATATTATTGCGGCTTCGTAAGTTTTTTGTGTGAAACTGTTTGTTTTGCGTGTAACAGGAGCTTTTGAGTATTTTTTTGGTCAAGTACTTGTTTTTTTTGAGTGTTTTGCGTGGTTTGAAAGTTAGAGACAATGGTCCGTTAAGTACATTGAGGTTAATTTAATAGTGATTTTTAATAGTTAAAGTTAAGGTTTTACAAATATTTTTTTAGGTTTTTATTTAAAAAACTTTTGCGTATTTTTTTAGTACTTTACATGGATGACATTATTACCAATATATCTAAGCTTTAAGCTTTACAACAACAACTACCTAACATAAAAATAAAACACCTTTTTAAAACCATTTCAATAGATTCAAAAATGAAACTTCGTGCTTCACAATCATTACACAATTCGATACGTCTAAAATATTCCGTTTGGACAAAAACACACATAAATATTTTGACAATGAGCTCTCATTGTGTATTTATTAGAATATATTACCCGTTCCAAGTGATCCGGAACTGGGACCGCATATTTTGTTTGTTGACACATCACTACAGATGTAATAATGTAATGACTTTCGTATTTATTTATTCAAAATGTACCTTTTTTGTTTTTTGAATTAATATTGGGTTGAATGCGGTGTCCTTTATGAGAATTCTAATGTAAGACATCTTTATTGCATTTAAAAATTATAATACGTTGTTTGTTTGTTTCTTTTATTTTGTAAGTAGCTGTCTATGTTCTTAATTGAGTAGATAAACTCAATTTTAAGTAGCTACATCATCTGCCGAGCCTTTTCCCAACTATGTTGGGGTCGGCTTCCAGTCTAGCCGGATGCAGCTGAGTACCAGTGTTTTACAAGGAGCGACTGCCTGTCTGACCTCCTCTGACAACCCAATACCTCTAGGTAAGACTGGTTGTCAGACTTCTGACTACCCGTTACGACTGCCAAAGATGTTCACATGACAGCCGGGACCTACAGTTTATCGTTTCACTCAGGCATATTGGTGAACCGTCGGTCGGATCTACGGACGGTAGGGTAATATGCTCTACTTTACTCTGTATTGGTAAATTACTGTTTTCTGAAAAGGGAGGTTGTCAATTTACTTTTTTTTTGTTTGTTTTGTCTTTGCTAATTAGTGCCTAATTTTCGTATTCGTTTCTTTTTAATAATTGATTGATTTATATTTTTCGGAAATCAGTACCTAACAATTAAGTCGTTTATAAATAAGTAATTAGCGGGTTTTAATAGGTTCAATATTTTTTTCTACTAGTCGGGTTTTAAAGCGGGTTGTAATTTTTTATATCTAACCTGTCACTGTATGAACTGTCAAAATGATATTAAGTTTGACAGTAACTGAGAGTCTGCTTTCACTGGCGAAAGTTTTCGTGACAATCTTGACCTTGAGGTCAAAAATATATTGACAGGATTATTAAGTATATGAATTATTTATTTATAACTTAGTTACTAGCTGTGCCTCGTAGGTTCACCCGTGTACTATGGGGACTTCTGCCCGTACTGGGATAAAATATAGCCTATGTTACTCGGGAAGAGTATAGCTTTCCAACAGTGAAAGATTTTTTTAAATTGTTTCTGTAGTTTCGGAGATCTTAGGGTACAAACAGCCAAAAATATGTTTGATTTTTGACATGTTATAGTACTGCAGAACAGATTAGCTATATTTAAAAGATTAGGTATGGTTGAATTGGGTTGGTTAAGGGAATTTGATGAAACTTAGCAGTAATATAGCTTATTAAATACGATATATAAATTAGAATATACCTAATACATATATGTAGGTTTTTTACCCTAATGCGGGATGTAGTTCATGTAGTTCTTTTTAATACACTAGTTAAACCACGGGGTAGGGAGTTTTAGTTCCAGTTTTTTTTTAGGTATTTTTTTGTAAATATTTGTAAATGTGTTTGTAGAGAGTAAATAAATATTTATTTTAGCCTACCTATCAATATTGAGCGTCAATAATATATTCAAACACTGGTTGTCTGTATGTCTGTCATCATGTATAACACATCATTGTTTTTGTCCGTATTGTATGGTAATATGGTGTATTTTTAATGGGATGTGGGTCTATGGGACTGTTTTAATATTGCAGGCTAGAGACTGGGAATTATGGGTAGGTATTTTTTTTATTAATAGTCTGTTTTAATTAGTAGGCAATTTTATAAAAATGTTTGCTACATTTCAAAAATATGAAATGTAGAGCATTTTTTTTTATAAAAGATTTAAGTCAGAGGCCGTCAGGCGGATTTGAGAAAACTTTAACACTAGGGCTAATTAGGTGATTAAACCTGCAGCTCACTCTATAAGAAGAAGAAGCCGTTTAGGTTTTCCAATAGGGTTTCTCGAACTTATAAAAATAGAAAAAAAATACTATTGGAAAGCCAACACTTTAGATAACATTAGATACATGCAGATTTTTATTAGGTAGGTACTTACATATTTATTTAAATAAAAAAAGTAAATATATTAGTCAATACCAACAAGATTTCGTTGTCATGAAATCTCATTAGCTTCTCACAAGCATAAGTTAGGTATTATAGTTAAGTATATAGGTTTACTCTTGTCAACGATAATACCATAGCAATATTTTGCATAAAATCAAAGTAAAAACTAACTTCTAACTCAACAATACACAATACTGTTGACGTTCGTGTCAACAACATGGCTGCCTGACAGCTGTCAAAGTGACAGCTGACTGACACGGGAAATGGCGGGAGACATACGTAAATGTGAAGTTTTCTTTGAAATAACTGTTGAAGTGGGTTTAAAGTGACGTTGTTTTAATGTGTTTTTGTATATTAATGATGATTTGGTAGATGAGGATAGGTAAACATTTAAATTTGTTTATTATTCAGAGTTGTTAAATGATATAAGTTGCGTTTCCATCATTTATTAGGCGGAGGTTTATACCAAATTGCCCGTCCTGAAAAGCCTAATATTTATATAGTATACTGTAGTATTAAGAGAACCTAGGGTGATTTGCACTGTTTAACTATAACGATATAACCAGCATAGGTTTAGAAGTTTTTGCGTTTTTTAATTCCGTTGAAAAATTGCAATTGTGCCGTCGGAGTAGCAAACAAAATTGTAGCTTGTAGGATATTTATAATAGAACTGAGATTTAGGTATAATTAGCGATCGATTTAGGAAATCTATTTAGTGTAAAAATAGATTTCCTCATAGGAATATAATAATGCGTTTAGAGTAGAAGCTAATTAGTGTAAGTCAATGTTTGACTGAAGAGTGATATATGAGAGAGAGTATATTATGATATTGAGCATAAGCAATGCAATTTAATACTATGGATTACCTATTTAGAAGGAGTTTTGCAGCTTACCTGAAACCAATAAGAATTATTATTAGAATTAAATTCCCATTTAAGTCTTAATAGTTTAACACTAAATCATTACAGAAACCGAAGAAATACCAACAGTTTTACTTTATTTATTCCAAACTACAAAGTTGCAATGAAGATCATTACTGAAGTCCGCCATTTTGTAGCTCAGACAATTTCTCGAAAATAACATTATAATGGATATCAAAAAAATCTAGTAGAATTCAGTAAGTAATAAGCCGGGCTTATGAACCGGCTTGATCTTTCATCGGGCCGGCTAAATCGCTCATTATTAAAAAAAATGCCTTGACAACATAATTATAGGGGACCAATTATTAATAAATACACTCTTTAGGCATTATTGTACCTTATTCGTTAGTAAATAAGGTCTAATTTCGCAATACCGATGGAAAAACTTAACACATTGACACTACCTTTATTTTCCATAACGGTTTACAATTTTATGTTTGCAGTTGGCGAAATTTTGCCAACTGAAATTTGTGTTTTTTTTCTTTGTAATAAGAGCGGTAATTGATTGATTTTTACCAATGAATAGTAGCGTGTATATTTGTACGATTAACAGGTGAAGTAATGAAACAATTTAACTCAATTATATAGTGCAATTATCAATTTTTTTTTCGAGCGTCCGCCATTTTGTTAAGCAGCCGTAATGTTGGCAACGCCCAGTAGCATTTAAGGTGTGATTCTGTCGAAGATATAAATTATTTTTACAATAATATATGGTCTCAGTAAATATATTTTTTTCTTTTAAGTGTTAAAGGTGTGAAATGAGTAGTAATATTTATTTATTACGCATTGAACTTTTGAGTTGGTTATTATTTTTGGTGCTGATAAGGTTTTTAATGGGTTTTTATATAAAGCACGCCTTCTTATAAAAGGTTAAATTAATCAGCTATCAAACTTTACTGGTGGAATGTCAAAATTAGTTAAATCACTGATTTTATCGGATTAACGTTACTTCACAAAAAAATATTATATTTTTTATCTTCTTTTATGTATTTATTTACAAAAAAATATGTGGAGAGTTTTTTACAAGTTTTTACAAAAAATAATATGACAAAACGGGTATTTAAACTTAAACTAAAATAAAAATAAAAAAAAACAAACACTATGTACTAAAACAGTTTTAAAAACATTAAAAATATTTCCCCTGTGAAACGAGTGATACCGCGAGAACCACATAGTTCAACCTAACTATAACACAATTACCCACACATAGACATAAATAATCACGCACACACAAACACAACAATAGCAATTATTCAATTAACACAATAATTCTGCACAATTACATAGTTTCTGAGAAATTAACGAAACAAACGAGTTTATCGTCGCTTTGTCTATGCCTCGCAATACAACGAGGTGTGTAATCGACCGTGGATGATTGTCTATGGTTCCGTACATAAGATTTAGTTGCAAACCTACTTATCTTTTTTTAAAATAAAAAAGATCATAGTCATCATCTTCCGAGCCTTTTCCCAACTATGTTGGGGTCGGCTTCCAGTTTAACCGGATTCAGCTGAGTACCAGTATTTTACAAGGAGCGACTGCCTATCTGACCTCCTCAACCCAGTTACCCGGGCAACCCAATACACCTTGGTTAGACTGGTGCCAAACATACTGGCTTCTTGACTACCTACCCATAACGACTGCCAAGGATGTTCAATGACAGCTGTATTATGAACCCAATAAATGATTTTTACCACAATAAGCATAATGCTACTCAGTAGCAGTCGTTGTTACAATTCCACGTCAGAGGCCGTCAGGCGGCTTTGAGAAAACTCTGACACTAGGGCTCGTTAGGTGATTAAACCTACAGCTAACTCGATAAGAAAAATACTCCCATAACATCAAAGAGTTAAACTGAACCCTAAAAATCGTTAACCGCGAAAAACCAGCAAGTTAATTCAACTGTAACTCTATAGTGTCCCAAAAAGGAAACCGTGGTAGTTAAAACTAACTGCAGTTATAACTATGTGCAACCTTTAGTTTATTGGTTAGGTGTTTATAGACGGATGGATTTTCTTAGTTTTTTGTTTGTTTGTTCGTTCACAGTTCACACATTTTTAGTTAGTTCGTTTGTTTGGGAGTGTTTTAATGGTAGATCTGTAGGTACTAATAGGTATTATGAAGCTCAAGAGTTTGAACTGCTGTCACGATATCTTAGGAACTACTGGATTGGCTAAATGCTTTCAGTATTAGGTAGCCTAATTAATGAGGATTTTTTAATCCGAGTGCGTGTTGTTCCCGCGGGATACAGTTGAAGCCGCTGGCGGAAGTTAGTACATATATGTATTACTAAATAAGTAAAATATTTTTAATGACATCCATCCGAAAAACGGAGGATCTCATCATGAAAAGACGTTCAACTACTTATCAAGCGCTGCTTTACCATGTGATCGATTCACCTGGCTGTTAATAACATTGGGTTTCTATAAACAATATTCTTTCTTTTTCTTTTTACTCTTTTTCTCTAAGTTTCTTTTTACTGTCGCAAAAGCAAAATATTGACACTAGCTCTATATAAGTTATGTTAAATTTTAATCTCCTATCGTTGAGCAGAGGATAGATCGCTTATACCAGCTAGCCATTTAATGCTCATGGAGGGGTGTTCCGTACTCTTTACTGGCTAAAACCCCCTGTGTCCTTGCACGTGGGCAGTCCAAATTCTTCTGCAGTATAGCAGCTAGCCTAAGCTAAGCTTCTACTTACCTCCTCATCATCATTGTCGTGATGTTATGATGTTGTGCCACCTGATCGGACTAAACTAAAAACAATTGGAAAGCCTTCATCTTAACTACAATTTAACTCAGTATGATAGAAATGTCTGTACAGGTGTACACAAAAGTGATTGATGAAATTATTTTTGTTCGCAATATTAATATTTATTTTGCATCTGGCATAGTACATAGGAATTGTGTATTTTTAGGATGTTAAAAGCAAGGAATTAGGGATCTAGGATCTATGTTTTTCTTCTCTTTAGTATAAAATGAGACAAAATAAGTTTTTTACTCAAAATACTTAATATGTAAGTACTTTTTTTAGGATGGTCGCATATTTATCAAAATGTAAAGCTACTCGTATCTAGTTTTTGATCCAAAACTGTTTTTTTTTATTTATTATATAATTTTTTATTCAAAACAATTTTTTAATTTCTTAGTAGTTTCAATACAGTATTGTGTTTATGATAACATTTGTAATTTTTACCCGTCTACCAAGAAGGGTAATATTTTTTCAAGACTTCTTTGCGCAACAGCAAGCAATAATGTTGTTGCATTACCTAATTTTAATTGCCAATGTCAGAAGAACCATTTTTTGTACCTTCAGCATTTCCTGGAAAAATATATTCCTGTCAGTATGTATATGTATGTCTTTTTTTTTCTTTAAATTTATGTCAGTGCATGTTACACTCACAGTTTGATGTAAATATTATGCATTCATGCATGTCAATGCGTTTATAGGGCTAGTTTATAATCATGACAAGTTTATTTAAGTGGACAGTGAAATAAAAACTATTTGTTTTTCTTACCTCCTACCTTTTTAGAAAGAAATAATAAATAAATAATTAATGTTTTTTTTTTTTGTGAAACTTAGATGGATAAGTAATAATTTCGATTAACATATGTGATGTTTAATATTTAAATCACGAAACAATAGGTTTGTTATAAAAAAAAATGTGAAAAAATGATTTTATCAAAACACTTTTGCACGTACCTGTACTTCGTTTATAAGTACCACCCATCTCAGTTAATTAGTGCGGACCTTCCCGCTACTGTGACAATTGGTATTACAGAGAAACCAGTGATGTGCGTTACTTATCGATATATCGATAGATTTGTGGAAGAAATCGATAATTTGCAAAAAATAACTAAAATACGGGATCTTTTCTATAAAATTATAAGACTATGAAAAAATTACTATTTATTCAAAAAGTTATTGTAAACAGAAAATAGCTCATACGAATAATATGTAGTAAATAATCATATGTATTTTATTCATTTATTTAGGAGAACAATCTAACACTAGTTACAATGTTATTATGATTTCTTAAATCTTATGATATGTGTAGACTTAATTACAGATGGCCACAGCATGCAAGATACCTATAGAAAATAATATTTATTAATCTTTACCTCTTTACAATATTAAAATGGAAGTACCAACGAACTCTGTAACATAAACGACAAACTCTATATTACCAAGTTATAAATAATAATAAAATGCTAACTACATACAATATCTTTAAAATTATTCAATTTGATACAACTTGAGGAAGTTGTTAACCATTATTAATAACAACAAAGCTATTATTTAACAACAAAATGTCCTATAACTGGCTATTTGAAAGTAAATTGCTTAATACTTTAAATATTATGACGGAGACATAATTCCTGAAGCATTTATCGACATAGCTAGTAACTACTATATCACTCGCCTGCACTATTTTTAATTTGTCTTTTAATTAGTCATGATCATGACAGTAAAGTTCTTAAAATGTTCCTTAAAGAATAAACTATTACTTAAAATAATATTTTTTGAAATTAAACTGTTGATTTCAGAGATACATGCATTTAAAGAAAAAATAAATTCAGCCATAGATTGTTAACTTCTTAAAATAAATGACATTGTTTGAAAAATTAAACTGTTTCGTGATAAGTATTTACAAATTGTAAGTTTGTTTTACTGAGTGAGTTTATTGTTTGATTTATGAAGTAATTCATAAATAGAAATAGCTAGTTACAATTTCAAAAACGCGGTTATTTTTCCGAAATTACTTATATCCCACTCACACTTTTCTATAAATAAACATCTCCTATGACTTTGCCTTGTCAAAATTCAACACAAATGATTTAAAAAAATCGATAACAGATATCCGACAATAATAGAAGGTACATCCCTAACAATACGTCTTTATTTTTAATGGCAACCCTTTACGGTATTCTATAGGGCAATAACAGATACCAAGCTTAAGAATGGTATTGATTTTTTTAGATTAGCTCATATCCTGCGGGTTTGGCCGGATTTTTATGGTTTTATTATTGAGAATTAATTTGGATAGGTATGTCGATACCTAAATTATGAGCTTTAAGGCTGGTCCCAATATCGTATTTATATTTTGTTTTGCTTACTAGTGAGAGGAATTTGACATCAATACATAGTATAAAACAAAGTCGCTTTCGCTGTATGTCCGTATGTATGCTTAGATCTTTAAAACTACGCAACGGATTTTGATGCGGTTTTTTTTAATAGATAGAGTGATTCTTAAGGAAGGTTTGTATGTATAATACATGTAAGTACCACGGGCGAAGCCGGGGCGGGCAGCTAGTTACGTATATGTGGCAAATGTCAAAATTCACGATTGAATTAATCAATTGACAATTGAAAGCTCTGTGGGTTTTTCAGTTTTGTTCTAATTTTGTGATACTTAGAAAATATAGAAACTTGGGTTAGCGATAGTTGCAATATCGACAGTATGTTAAGCATCAAAATGATATAAGTATCAGATTAAAAAAATATATAAACGTTTTACCGGATGAACAAAATATATATTTACATAAATTGCTGCATTTAAATCTAAATCATGATTTTATCAAACATTACATTCTTCCATTATGAATTCAAACTACAACACTTAAAACTACCGTCCCATCACTACAAAAAAAAGTATCGACAAAAATCATCGACACATCCCACCCCTAGCTACTAAGAAAGGCCCACCATGCGCAGGAGTTTTTGTTTGTCAAAAAGAATGTACTAATAACTTGATTTGGTTCGTTTATCGTGAATCGTTCTTGATAAAGGGGTTGGCAGAATTCTAAGTCGTAACATTCATGCGCTTGCGCACATTTAATATTACCTGTAAGTATTTTTATTGATTTTCGGTAAATCGGGATTAGTGAGCCTTTTTTTGGTGAATTTAATTTGGAGTTTTTTAAGTAAATGTGTGGTTAGATCAACCAGTCTTACCAAGGGGTATTGGGTTGCCCGGGTAACTGGGTTGAGGAGGTCAGATATATAAAGCACTGGTACTCAGCTGCATCCAGTTAGACTGGAAGCCGACCCCAACATAGTTAGGAAGAGGCTAAGTTAGATTTCCAATATTTCTTTAGAAAAATAAAAACATGTACAACCGCGACAACGCGATATTTTTTCAAAAATTTTGAAGTTCACTTTTGAGTCTACACTATATATTTTTATTTACATACTCTTTTATCCCTTCACAAATCTCCATACCAATAAAAAAAAACAATAATATTGGCATCAAACCAATTCAAGTTCCCTTTTGTAACAAAAATCTTAGCCCCCGCAAGAGGGTGTAAAAAACAAAGCATTTCTATGTAATAGAAAACCACCCTAATACCTCTGAAAAATCAAAGCAAGAAAAAATCTAAGACAAGAAAAAAATTCAATGAAAAACCAACTCTATTACCCAAGACATAAGTATCAGATTTATTTTTACAAGTTTTGTAAGAAGGTATGAAAAAAATTTTTAAGCGATTATAGGCTTTACTGTTAAGGCAATAAGGTTCATGTGTTGAGCAATTTGATTTGGTATCCGTGATCTGAATATGTAGTAGGTTCAAGGATGTGTGAAGACTATTTGGTTTTTGAATTGGAGTTTAAAAAATTATACCCAAGTACATTTTTTGTAGAATTTCATAGTAAATGTATTTTTATATGTAGGTCTGTTTATCTATTTTACTTATAAGGGTTTTTTTTTTAATTAGCCTATGCTGTCCCACTGCTGGGCAAAGGCCTCCCCCAAAGCCTTCCACTTTTCTCTATCCATCGCTGCTTGAGGCCAGTCCGAGAGGAAGCTGTCCAAGTCTTCCCTCCAGCGTTTCCTTGGTCTCCCTCTCGGTTTTTAAAAACTGTGAGTTTTCAAGGGGAAATTCTCTAAATTGCACTAAAAACGGTGAGACTATTTCACAAATATTTTTATCAACCAGGTTAATTTAAACATGTATTTTCTTATGTAATAACTTTGCAGCTAAATCAGTCTATATAATCTTAGCTACTAAACCAATGAACTATGCATTTTTCACACTTAAGCAGTCCTATCAGGACGAAAACTTGAACTGTTCAAAAATGCCGTATCCAAAAATCATAACTCTGCGTTGGAAAAATCAATTCTCACACGCAAAAGTGGTTGAGAACGAAATGTTTCTCTTTGCTTACAATTTTTGCACTATTCAGTAGTTTTGGCGTGACAGACAAACAGAGTACTTTCGCATTTAGGTATCTATAATATATCATTAACCAAAATTGCTATCATTTGAACATCTTTGGCAGTCGTTACGGGTAGTCAGAAGCCAGTAAGTCTGACAACCAGTCATACCAAGGGGTATTGGGTTGCCCGGGTAACTGGGTTGAGGAGGTCAGATAGGCAGTTGCTCATTGTAAAGCACTGATACTCAGCTGCATCCGGTTAGACTGGAAGCCGACCCCAACATAGTTGAGAAAAGGCTCGGAAGATGATGACTTATAATGATTGTAACCATAGAAACTTATAAACAACTTAATTAAGTTATTAAAAGCTTCTGTTTTTAACAGTTAAATACTAAACCGAACTGGTTTAAACCGGTTTGCGCGGAATGGAGTTATTCGTAGTGAGAGGTTGTCTGTCCGTTTATCACCATTTTTGTTGGGAACTGCTTTATTTGCGTAATGTGAACTTATATTTGCGTTTTGCGAAATATATTTAATTACACACCATTTTTTTGAAATTTACTAAGTAAATGGTCGAATACCGGGTACGTGGTTGGGAGAAAATTTATTACATAACCAATTCCTCCATTTTTTCCAGAAACCTTTTCTTCCGTTTTAACTTAAAATATCATAGCAAACAATCAATTTAAGAAAGCTGACATTAATTCTGTCAAATTGACCTCAACGTCATTAGAATTCGACCCCAAACTCCGCCATTTTGAATTCTACATGAACAACTAAATACGTGCAAACAAAACAAATTACGACCCACAGAGTGATTAAAATACATTATTTCAACCCCTAACTTGGACCATTAAAATACTTTACAACCCCATCGGACATTTAACAGGACAAATTACCCCATATATTTATGAGATTAACAAGTCTAAATAATCATTATTTATAGTCTTGTCCAAGAGTTTGAGATATAGGCTATTTTTTAACCAGGTGCTGGAAGTAGGTAAAAAATATACAATTTAAATGCAGAGTGATATGATTGATAGTTTTAAAAACTGCTTTTTTACACGATTCTGTCTTATTCGGCGATCTTTTCCTTGTAATTCGTGTAATAAATACTAAATTTTACAAGACAAGAAAAATGTCGTTTAGTAAATGCTCAATTTTACAAGAAATTCTTCGTATGTATATTAAATACTCACTATAAAAAATCACTTGTTAAGAAAAAAAAATATAAAAGTAATAAAAAGCCCAAATAAACTCAGAAAACACTAAAAGTGTAAAATAGTCGCCATATTTCTTAAATTCCCGCGTTTTTAGTTAAACAAAATGGCGTCGCGTCCGTTCTTTTTTTAAAAGTGACCAACAATTTTCTCGCGCCATTCTCGTTACTGAAAATGTCCGGAACATTTTCGACTCTTGTTTAATTAAAAACTCGAATAAAAATTTACCCAGCTCCTTTATTACCCTGATGAATGGCCTTTAAAAAACTGCTAAAGGAAAACAAACTGTATTTTGTGGGTATTAAAACTCATTTTTCAGTGTCGGTGTAGCCGTATACTTTTTCAGAAGTCCAGTGTTTTACGATTTCCTGTGCTATTTTCGGGGTAATAAAGTACAATTTTGATTGCGGCGTTATTGTTTCGATTTGAAGTGAATTGCCGTTTGATTCTTGGAGAATCGTTTGTTATGTTCACGCTTTATTTTCTTGTGGTTTTAGCAGAATAATGTAGTAAGAACTTTAAGCTTATTTAAATTGTCTAATACTAGCCTTCTCCCGTGGTTTCACTCGCGTCCCGAAGAAACTACTGCCCGTACCGGGATAAAATATAGCCTATGTTGTTCGGCAAGAGTGTAGCTTTCCAACAGTTAAAGAATTTTTCAAATCGGTTAAGTAGTTTCGGAGCCTTTGAGGCACAAACAAACAGATTTAACATTTTATTTTTGTAAGTATAGATAAAGTATTGCTCAGACATGTGTGTTCGAGCAAAAGTCACAGACGTCTGTGACAGACTTTATAACTTCCGAAAATGATGATTAAATGATTATTAAATTTATTATTTCTTTGATCAACATTGGTGGTCTGCCAACTCTACTAAATGTTACAGTTTAAATTATTTATTTATTTCAGTTCAAAAGCAAACAGATAACTAGTAATTTATTTCGGTCATTTATATTAGTTTTTATGTGAGCAAATATATTATAATCGTGGAAGTAAAATATTATGATTTTGTGTGTGTTTTTTTTTCAACGAATAATTTTGATACAGCGATCGTAATAAATTTTAATTATTTTTACAATTTATTTTAACTCAATTTCGCCGGATTTAATCATCGTTTACTTGATTTTATTTTTACGATTCGTTATTCCACCAAATCTTCGAAAAACAAAAGCGAAAATTCTATATAAAATTCAAACCACCATCCTAGCCCTTGTCCAACTATGTTGGGGTCGGCTTCCAGTCTCACTGGATGCAGCTGAGTACCAGTGCTTTACAAGGAGCGACTGCCTATCTGACCTCCTCAACCCAGTTACCCGGGCAACCCAATACCCCTTGGTAAGACTACCCGTAACGTCTGCCAAAGACATCCAAACTACCACACTATTGTAAAAACAAAACCTCCCTACATATATTACCACTTCTCCGGTACCTAGCTATTCCAAGCCCATCAGCACTCCATTACAGTTTAAAACGAAACAACAAAAGGTACAATCGGCCGCATCTAGCTTGGCGCAATAAATTCACAACATTTAACATTATCGTGGAAACGGGAGCCGTAAACACTTCTGCGCCTTCCTGTACTTGCTTGGTTTATTTTTTTCGCTCGCTGAAGAATTTTATTCGACGGACTCTAGTGTGGGAATGTGAAACAATATGGCCGCTGTTTTTAACCGACTTTATTAAAAAGAGAATCGCAGTTAACAGCAGTGTGTTTGGGCGTGAATTATCAGACGGTTGGTTGAACCGATTTTGATGTGTTTTTTAGAGTACAGTATTTGTTTTAGTATATCGTTTGTTAAAAGTTTGGAGAAGGTTTTTTGGTATATAGGTATTATTGAAGTGGATTTTCTTTTGTCCTGGTTTTTTTAAATGAATGCGACGACTGGTAGCGGGAAATTCAAATTAAAAATGGATTTCGATGTTTTCCATTAAAAAAAAAAAAAACATTTTACTTTGAACTAGCTATTTTCCTGCGGTGAAAGAACTTTTCAAAACGATTCAGTAGTTTCGGAGCCGTGAAGGTACAAACAAGCAATAAAAAGTTTCTTCTTTATTATTTATATTTGTATAGATTTCAAGCAACAGTTAAAGCATTTACCTTAAAACGTCCAGTATTGTCTTTGACAGGAAGAGTATACATACATATTTTTTTTGTATGTATTCTTATTGTTGTGTGGTTGGTATCTAATTGTGCTATCTTTGAATTTAGAAGCTATTGTTTTTAGCTTCGTTAAGTTGGTAGTTATTTAGTGATACCTCTTTGTAAGGGAATCTCGGAGACAAAGTTATTGATATGTATTGTTAGAAATTGTCAATTAGGAATGTCAAATTACTTATGTTTGAAACATACTCGAGGCTTACTACGGCCTATGTCATAATCTGTCTAGTCTTTTCCCAACTATGTTGGGGCCGGCTTCCAGTCTAATCGGATTCAGCTGAGTACCAGTGTTTTACAAGGAGCGACTGCCCTATCTGACCTCCTCAACCCAGTTGCTCGGACAACCCGATACCCCTTGGTGATACTGGTTGTCAGACTTTCTGGCTTCTGACTACCTACCCGTAACAACTGCCAAAGATGTTCAAATCACAGCTCTCTCTGCCGGGGCAATTGTTGACATTTTTAGCAATTGTAACGTTATTATTATATCACAACAAAATTCATAGAAAACAAAAACCTTATAGAGAACTCATGAAAAAAAATATATTAACGACACAAAACTAAACTGAAAAGTGCCAATTAAAACGGACCATTTTTCTAACAATTACGTGGTGGCACGAATGGCGTAATAAATCATGTGTCGGCATGCCAGCGCGCCAGTTAAAATATTCACACTTAACACTTTTGAACGCGATAGTCGGCCATCTTGGATTTGACACTCAATTATTGTTTTTAATCAGGAAATGGAGTGCTTTAAGGGTTAGGCTAAAATGTGCTGTTTGAGGTTAAGCCATTTTGTTGTGGTAGTTATATGGATGGGTAGGTTAGAAGTTTCAAAAAGTTTTTGCGTGAAGAAGAAAGACCACGTCTTTCTAAAATTTTATTCGTGCCTTCATGAAATAAAACATCTAAATCTATTCACCCGTTTTCGAGCTACGATGACACAGACGTATGTAGGTACGTCTTCTCTCTGAAGACTCAGACTTCCATAGTGGCCAAGTTTTTAACTCCCTCGTTTTGGGCGTGTGGTTAAAAAAAACTTAAAAAACTGTAATTACACAATCCTTACATAAAACATCTATAATTATTTTTCCACATAATGAAAAAAAAACAACTATCTAATTACAAAAAAAAAAACATTACTTTTAAACAACGTCCCATCCCTATTTATCGATAAAATTTCAACTAAGTCACATTACAAGCGCAACACTATCATTAGGGTTCGTTAAATCATTTATTAAGGAGAATTATAGCAAAAGGGTTCCGTAGCCACGCCCCTTTTTATTGTATTTATGGTTTTGTAACTCCATCAGAGATATTTGATTGGCTATGCTTTTCATTGTTTGTGGTTTAAAATTTTCATTGGTATAAATGAATGATAATTTATTTGGTTAGGGACAGTGAGTTATACTAATATTAATAAACGAGAAAGTTTGTTTGGATGTATGTTTGTTAATGTTTCACGCAAACACGAAACTGAATGGATTTATATATTATCTAAGTATATCAGAATTGTATATCTAGGCTACTTTTTGTGTGTGTTTAGAATTGAGTTCTCTCAAGACGCGGGTGAAACCGCGGATCGAAGGCAGTGTTTGTGTATTTTAGATATATAAAATGGACATCTACAATAG
Organism: Helicoverpa assulta; assembly: GCA_963856015.1. NCBI lineage: Eukaryota > Metazoa > Arthropoda > Insecta > Lepidoptera > Noctuidae > Helicoverpa > Helicoverpa assulta. The sequence goes on from CAWLCW010000022.1 coordinate 6,052,343, forward strand.
ATACAAATACATTAAAGAAAACATGGAATGAATAATGTAAAAAGATATTTTCAACCCATTTTTTCCAGTATCCACATTCCTCACTGCATTTTCTTTATATTTTACTAACTTTATATTTTCTTTGTCTACAGGTCCAAGAAGTAGAAGGATGAAGAAGAAAGCTACCCCTGAAGAGAAGAGACCCAGAACTGCTTTCAGTGCTGCCCAACTTGCTAGACTAAAGGTAAATACACTTATTCAATTCACATCTTATCCCGTGCGAAGCCGGAGCGGGTCGCTCGCTAGTAGTTTATAAGAAACATCATCAAAAGTACAAGAAACAGACTCACATCATCACTTTCGCATAACATTACTTAGTTTTCAAAAACATAAACTAATAACCATTTTTTTTTCTTCCTAGCACGAATTCGCGGAAAACCGCTATCTAACCGAAAGAAGACGTCAGAGCCTAGCCACAGAGTTAGGCCTAGCTGAAGCCCAAATCAAGATCTGGTTCCAGAACAAACGAGCGAAAATCAAGAAGGCCACTGGTCAGAGGAACCCCTTGGCTCTGCAGCTGATGGCCCAGGGTCTGTATAACCACAGCACGGTCACTGAGAGCGATGAGGAGGAAGAAATTAATGTGACGTAAGGCGATGCGGTATCAGACAAATTGAGTGGATTGTGAAAATTTGGAGGTGTGTGAGGAATTTGGAAATTGTCTTTGATATTGTTTGTTTTTTAAATACTTAATTATCAGTCATTTTTGATGGTTAAATAAAATGTGAAAGGCAATTTTGATTTTACAAAATATTTGATGAACATTTTTTTTTAATTAAATTCCTTGTCAAAATTATAGTACTTATTGAGTAAAAAAAGACAAAAATATAAATTGAGGAATTTTCACTATAGAAAAAAAAAATCGAAAGAAGAATCTCATTTTAATTTGAAAATAATTAAAAGCTATGATTTTGATCAGAAAAAGCGTCCATAAATTGGGAAAATATATTATAAAAACGCCATATTGAGACTAAATTAAGATAAAAACTACTAGATATTGATTTCAATAAGCGAACTATCCGCTGTTTCGCGATTGGAGACTTTAATCTAAATTATGTCAAACAATCTCTTAATCTCTTATCTTGAAAAACTGAGGATGGATCGGTTATTGAAATCCTTAGTAAATTAAGCGTAAAATAAAGAAGATGTTCCTGGTAGTGTAAATATCTATAGACTTTAGCGTTATTTATTCCTATTGAATATAACGTAGTTATTGTAAGGTTTGTTATATAATATACTTACTAAAATAATAATAAAATATCCACTTGACGATTGTATCTCAAAACCAATTAATAACTAGATATTTTAGCAATTAAAAACTTTTGAAAAGTCAAAAAATCATATCAATTTTCATCTTATATTCATAATTTTGAAATACAATGTAAGAAAGTTTTGAGAAAAACACAAGTTCTCAACAATTGTTTGTTTAAATAGAAGCCTTCGTAAGAAAATCTATTAACTTTTTGGCATAGTCATATAAAATATTTTAAAATTGCTCACGCAAAAATACACTAAGACCAATTTGCACCATTTAACTATAACGATAACCAAACCATAACAGTCGTTACGGGTAGTCAGAAGCCAGTAAGACTGACACCAGTCTAACCAAGGGGTATTGGGTTGCCCGGGTAACTGGGTTGAGGTGGTCAGATAGACAGTCGCTCCTTGTAAAACACTGGTACTCAGCTGCAATCAGTTAGACTGGAAGCCGACCCTAACATAGTTGAGAAAAGGCTCGGGAGATGATGATGACCAAACCATAACCAGCCGCCTATTGGTCAAATCGGCGATTTGACAACTGAAAATGGTTCGGCTATCGTTATAGTTAAATGGTGTAACTTACCTTACAGTTAAAAAGTACTGAAACACTGAAAAATAGATGCGATATAAGTAACCAAATAGTTTGTAAGTTAATAATTTAATATTGTCAATAAATAATGTTGTTATTTATATTAATAGGTAATAAATTAATATAGCGAGGCATTGTACAAGAGTATTTTATTTAATAAATAATGAAAAAAATAATGTAAAAGTTGGGAATTAATTTAATTTTTGATGAATTAATTTGCCAAGTGAATATTAAGACAAAAGAAAAATTACTTTTAATTTCAAATAAATTATTTGGCATAATAAACATTATGTTTGTATAATAATAGTGTATAAAATATAATTAAGTTAATAAACAATAAGAATTATTTATGTGTGTTTTGTAAATAGTAAAAAAAAACGGTGTTTCTATTTTTAATTTGTAGAAAAGCTATCGTTTAGTCATTTCATTTCTTCCATGTTTTCTGTTGTTTCTTTCTTTTTAATATTACCTAATATTGTAAATATTTATTCAAATATTATTATCCGGGTAGTTATTGTGACTGTGCTAGTTTTTAAATGTATAGAATATAATAAATAAATTATATTACGTTTATGAAGTCATTTTATTTTAAATCCTAACTCCCCAGTCTGGTCACCCATCTCCGGAGCGACCGCTACAAATGTTGCTTAACCTTATGATTGATTGATCGACTCTTGCGGTTGTTACATATCCACGAGCTTCTTCATTTCAATATGAATTATACTGACTGAGGCTCATGAAATACGAGCTAGCAAAAAAAATCATTTTTCTTTGGACTATACATAGATCAAAAGTGAGCCATTATGACAGAATACTGATAAAATATTTTAGAGAAGGTTTTTTTATCCGCCTACACTATTATAACGAAGAAACAAGATTTGAATGTACCTAACGATACTACATCAATTTTAAAAAAAATAATATTTCCTAATTGCTAAGTAAGTTATCCCTGCTGAAAAATGGTCAATGATCATACTTATTTATTCCGGGGAAACCGCGAGAATTTCTCTTACGAAATTGGCTTTTTAATCTAGCAGATTTGATCGATATTTTTCGTACCCAGATAAAATATAGACTATCTTAAAAGGAAATGGTGTCGATAATCGATAAATGAAGTATTTTTTCAAATCGGTTTAGTAGTTTCGGAGCCTTTACACAGGTACAAACTAACAAAAATAAGGGAAAGTTTATAAATAAAGCAAATTAACTGAGACAGTTTTTTTGCTGTAGATCAAATGTAGGTACTACATACATTTAGCCCAACAAAAACACTAGCACCATTTTGATTTACACAAACTAAAGAATTCACAATAAAAACCAATAAATCAAAAACAAGTGAATTACAGCGAACCGTATGATTTAAATGTTCTCTACCGGGAATCGAAGTGAGGATGTCGCGGTAATTGTTAACCACTGAGCCATAGGTTCCTTTGATGTAGTCAGTGATCCTATGATGTAAGTTTTGTTAGACTAGTGATGGGGTAAGAGGGAGAAGTGGTATCGGTTTCGGCTTTCGGCCTATTAGTTGGGGAGGCCGAAACTTTGTTTAGTAATTTTTACTATAGAATGCTGATAGATGATGCTTGTGGATAAATAACTAAATTATTGCTCCACAGATCGATTGGTACAAATTAAGATGCTCTTAGTACGATCAGGACATGGATAGGTGGCGAATTGTCACGAAATAACAGCAGCGAGGTTATTTAAACATATTTTAAAGTCATTACAGAAGAAACACAGTCTACATATAGTACATAGGTAACTATGTTGTGCAGGTCAGATTAAGCTCTGAACTGAGCACTGAAAACTGAACTAATACGCTAGGCGTTAAGCGGCTAACTTTAGTTAAGCAAAATTATTTGACAGAGTCATGCTCTGACGTATGTTAATAGATAGAGTATTTTTACAAACAAAGCAAAATATGAAAAACCGGCCAAGTGCGAGTCGGACTTGCGCACGTAGGGTTCCGTACTATCCAAACTAATATTCTATATATATATATATATTTATAGATATCGAGCAAAACTGAGCAAAAAAATCACGTTAGTTGTATGGGAGCCCCCCGAAATATTTATTTTATTCTAGTTTTCAGTATTTGTTGTTCTAGCGGCAACAGAAATACATCATCTGTGAAAATTTCAACTCTCTAACTATCACGGTTCATGAGATACAGCCTGGTGACAGACGGACGGACGGACGGACGGACGGACGGACGGACGGACAGAGGAGCGAAAACAATAAGGTCCCGTTTTACCCTTTGGGTACGGAACCCTAAAAATGCTGGCTGATGTCCTCATATGAAAACAGTCGCCGCCCACATGAAAACAGTCACAAAGCAGTCCGTAGTCTGGAAGTTGGTGAATAATTCACCCGTACATCGGAGAACACGTAATGTCGGTCCTGCGCCTGATCTCTTTCCGGTGGTGTCGGATTGCCGTCCCATCGGGTTATGAGAGTGAAGGAGTGCACCTGTGTCTGCGCAAATGCTCGTGCACTATAATATGTCCTGCGCAGCTGGCTGATCTCCTTAAATGGGAATAGCCGCCGTGGCCGGAATCGGCCGGGGACGCCATATATCTAACGAACTTTGTAAGTCACTACAGTCAGTAGTTTCTCTTCTAAAGAGTGCTACACTCGCATGTGGGTTCCGTATAAAGGACGATATTTCATGAGCTATGACATACAAAATTAGGGACCAATTAGGCCGGCATTCGACCATCCATCATGGCCGTTTAGCGTTCGCGCAAACGTGCCGTGAAATATTTACGCCGAAAATAGAACTTAGTCAGTTTTATTTATTTTCTTGTTTTAAACTAATTGGTGTTTGGCTTATTACTTTGGTTTTGTGTGAAGTTTTTGAATATTGGTATTCGTGTTTTCGAGAAAAGAGTCAGTCAATAGATCGATGATGTCAGATTGAGGCTTTTATAAGGAGAGGAACAAATAAATTCAGCACTACCTAAAAAAAAATAATCATAAAAATCTTTTTGCATGTTTTAGGGCAAACCTATGAATACTGGTTTTTATGAAATTAATTTAATAGGTAACTATTGGTAATTAATTCACTAGCTATTTATTTAATTTAAATTAGACTAGCTTCTGCCCGTGGTTTCACCGATCTCCCGAGTGAACTATTTTGCACACTCCAGATAAAAAACATAGGACCTTTCTAACACTAAAAAAAAATTTGAAGCCAAAAAAGTAGTTTTAAATATTAACACGTTGATAAAACAAACTATATCAGCTTCAGTGTAGATAGGTATGTTTTCCAGTTTATGTATAGATAAATTGAAAAATCATATCCTATATTTCTTAAAAAAACAGTCCCAACCCTTTCAATTGTAATTTAATTTGTCGACAAAACAGTCTTCATCACCCCTTCTTAAGTTAACATTAAAAAAGAATTGAACCGAAAATAAACGAGTAACTCATAGTTAACTGCGAGAGAGACAGATGCTGTCAATACAGTCACTAAAACATTCTATTATAAATACATTTTGTACTTACTTCACTATCTTTGATTTACTAATAAGATTTTGAAGTAAAGAGTTTGTTTGTTTGCATACGATGACCTCTGGAATGGAAAGACTTGCAATGCTTGCGGAATCGTAATGCTAGACGGATTCGAGAGACTCTTTCGGACTTCCATGTACCGAAGAAGCAAATAATATAATAAATGATGCAAAAATGACAAAAAGGGAGTTTTAACACTCATGATCTGCCGAGGGGGTCGCCTTAAGGTCGCTTGTCTAATCGCACGCACCTGAATTCCTGTAATTTACAAGAAGCGACTGCCTATCTGACCTCCTCAACCCAGTTACCCGGGCAACGCGATACCCCTTGGTTAGACTGGTTGTCATATTTACTGGCTTCGACTACCCATAACGACTGCCAAAGATATTCAAATGACAGCCGGGACCTACAGTTTAACGTGCCATCCGAAACACAGTCAATGGTGTCTAAGATATACTTAGAAAGTACATACAAACTTTTAAAAGTTGCACTGATACTTGCCTGGCCTGGAATCGAACCCACATACTCATACTTGAGAAATTGGTTCTTCTTTACGCACAAGACCACCACGACTTTTTCCACAAACCTATTACTTTATTTCTCTGTTACTTGGCTATGAGCTCAAAAAACAAAGAACTGTCTCCAAGCAAACCCCCATGTTAAAACTAGTGTTCCAAAATAAAACATCGATGTTGCTCCGCTAGTAAATCTGTCAAGATTGCCATCCGTCATATTTTAAGATGATGGTATGTAGCTGTGAGTCAGAGTTGACGCGAACTTAGCTGGTACTCCGATATGTTTTAGAAGCATCTGATGATAGGAATGCATCTATGTATATATAACTAGCTTCTGCCAGCGGTTTCACCCGCATCCCGTGGGAACTACTTCCCGTACCGGGATAAAAAGTAGCCTATAGCCTTCCTCAATAAATGGGCTATCTAACACTGAAAGAAATTTTCAAATCGGACCAGTAGGTCCTGAGATTAGCGCGTTCAAACAAACAAACTCTTCAACTTTATAATATTAAGTATAGACTAGAATTTAGTTACTATTTTAAGTCTTACATATATCGAGTGTGTTGTACCTAGTCACATTAAATCCTATCACATGTACTGTATGATATTCTATGGGGATAAAAAAAACCTAATTCATTCAGTGGTTTAGCCACAGGAGTCATTTTTAGGGTTCCGTACCCAAAGGGTAAAACGGTACCCTATTGTTTTCGCTCCTCTGTCCGTCCATCCGTCCCTCCGTCCGTCCGTCTGTCACCAGGCTGTATCTCATGAACCGTGATAGTTAGAGAGCTGAAATTTTCACAGATGATGTATTTTTATTGCTGCTATAACAACAAATACTGAAAACTAGAATTGAATAAATATTTTGGGGGCTCCCATACAACAAGCGTGATTTTTTTGTTCATCTTATAAATAACTAGCGACCCGCTCCGGCTTCGCACGGGATACAGTATTTCCCCATTATTTAATGTATGTTATTATACCTACCTATAAACCTTCCTCTTTAATCACTCTATCTATTAAAAAAACCGCATGAAAATCGGTTGCGTAGTTTTGAAGATTTAAGCGTACAAAGGGACATAGGGACAGAAAAAGCGACTTTGTTTTATACATACTATGTAGTGATGGTACGCAGCCCTTCGTGTGCGAGTCCGACTCGCACTTGGCCGGTTTTTATTATAAAGCGGCCTGGAGTCTAGAAGTTGATGGTGGTGCACCCACCAACGGAAATCGCCTGATCTCTTTCAAGTCGTGTCGGATATTTCGTAACTGAGGACTATGAGAGTAAGGGAATAGAGCCAATGCTTATGCATTAAATTTTCCTGTGCAGCTGGCTGATCTTCTTAGAGAACAGACACCTTCGCCGACGATCAGTATGAACGCCAATATTATTAGGTAGATCTTAAATGCATTAACTTATTGTTTTTTCTATTGTTCTGAAGGAATTACCTCTTGCAGCTAGATAAAAAGTGACCTATCGGTATACTTTCTTAAGCTCTGATTTTAGACGGACAAAGTTTACGCTAGTCTTAAATAGCTATTAGATGCCTCCTCTTATTTGTTATTTTATAGGGCACGAAAAACTTTCTAAAACGCATCATGAACTACATTTAATACTGCACACAAATATTGATTCACGTTTTCACCTTCTTCATAACTTTAATCACCATTACAAAGCATAGTCATAACTAAAACTAATATTTACACAAAACAAACTTAACTTTGCAGTCGCGAAACAAAAAATCCCTAACATTTTCTTCCACACATCGCTATCACTAACAGCAAATTTAAATTTGTAACCGTCATTCTGAAGTGCAAAATTACATTTGCGGTTTCGAAAGTATTGAGTTAAAGGGAAAATGTTAGAGATAGAACCGCAAATATAACTTTGTATTGTTATAACATGAAAAGTGTCAATATTTATCATGTTCCTTAAGTCGATCATGATCGGTAAACTTCGGGAGCGTTCGGCAAACATCGGCTTCTGGTAGTAAATAGTCAGAAATTGGTGTTAATTCGAAATGTGTAGCATTGGTAGTTTGTTTTGTAGTTAATACTATTCGTTTTGAAACTAAATATGTATGTGTAGTTCAAATATTTAACTATTAATTTAAACAAAAATGTAATTTGATTGGAGGTTCAAACTAATACTTACTCAATTCTTTATTAACATTCCATGTATAATACATAATATAAGAAATTGGATATATCTTTTTTGTTTGTTTGTTTATACTCAAAAGGCTCCGAAACTACTGAACTGATTTGACCATCTTTTTCACCGTTGGAAAGCTATGCTCTTCCAGAGTAACACAGGCTATATTTTATCCCGGTATGGGCAGTAGCTCCCAAGGGATGCGGGTGAAACCGTGGGAAAACGTCTATTAGGCTATATTTAATCATAGCACGGAAAGTGCCTAGGTACACAGATAAATAATTTTTCAAGGTACTACATTTTATTGGTCACAGTAAAGCTATATCAAAATCAGCCCAGCTTTCAAGCGAAACACCATATAATTTACCATGAAATCTTAAAGATAAAAACCATAAAAATTACATCGTTAGCTGTCGTCGCTTCTGCTAATCGCAATGTTCTCAGTTCGATTCCCGTGCCGTGTAGTTAACGTATTTCTTTGTTAAGTATTTCTTAGTAGTAGAAGTCGTGGTGGCCTAGTGGTATAAAGCATCAGACTTTCAAGTACGAGTGTGTGGGTTCGATACCAGGTCAGGCAAGTACAATCCTAAGTTATACGTAGGTTCTTTCTAAGTGTACCTTTCCTCAAATGACCCTCGCCCGCTGTGGGTGCAGCGTGAAAGAGTGTCAGACTCTTACTGACTAAACCCCACCATGTTCCTTCTCAAGCCCTTTATGTACCAGCGCCGCGGTAACTCGCGCCAACAATCTCGCAGTCCTATAAGTGTATCTTGGACACCAATGACTGAGTAAAGGTGAAGGAAAACATCTTGAGGAACTTTAAAGTCTGAAATCACCAATCTGTCTTGAGCAAGCGTGGTGATTAACGCTCATTTCTTTTCTACAAGGTGTTGATTTGCATTTGTGCCATACTTCAGGAGGAGGACATAAAATACGTAAATAATCGATTGGAATTACAGTAGACGGGAAATAGCTAATATGCACTGCTTTTTTTGTCATTGTAATGTCGTAGTATTTCAGAAGTAATCCAATTTTATGAATGAAATTTATGAATAATCGTTGCGTATGCTTTGTGTTTGCGTTTGTGTGAGGGCGCAGCACGGTTTTAAGGCCAGTAACACACGCGCCAAGTTTAAATACGAGTAGATGACATTGACGGATTTCCGAAAAAAAATTAAAATCAAAAATTTTTGTACCAATTTTTTTGTTGATTTGGGTTGAGAATCATTAGTATAATTACGTCCTTGACTATGGCACGGATGCAAATCAACAGCTTGTATATGAGAAGAGGCCGCGCAGTCAAAGCTCAAAGCTAGACCTATTATAAGTGAGTACTTACTCCATGTTTTATTAATTATTTCAGACCAATAAAATTCACTTAATTAAAAATAACTGTATTTATCCTTACTAGTATTATAAATGCGAAAGTAACTCAGTCTATTTAAGGCGTTTTCTAGCCAAAACTTATAAACCAATTAAAATATTATTATTATGACTTTTATGACTAGATTTTTATGATATTAACAGAAAAAAATTTAACTGACGTTCGTCACTTGTTTTGGAACTTTTTGTATGCAAAATGTTAATTTAATTTGGAGTAACCAATAGACCATTAACGGCTAGTTTCTTCATCAAAAGTTAAAGTTAAAGTTAAAGTAATGTCTAAAGTAAAAGTAACGGTCAAATACGTTTTTTCAAGGCTATAGTGACAGAAAAACTAATAGAAAAATTGAATTTGACCGTTACTTTTACTTTAGACATTACTTTGACTTTTACTTTGGCCTTTACTATTGATGAAGAAACTGGCTGTAAGAGTCTGCGAAAGGCCTTATAGACTACTATTTATCCGACTGCAAGAAGTTGATTCCTTGGGACGTATTTTAAACTGGTGAGTACGGCTAAGTAATATCTCCAAAAACAGAAACCAACAAGAATCCTACAAGAACTTTAAACCAAAATTTCCTAACATAGAAATGTTTCGAAAAATAAAATATAGTAGAGCATACTCCGATCGGTCGGACCACACACGTCGCGAGCCGCGTGCGCCCGCGAAGACCGCGTAGTATGGATACGACATTATTATGTGGCAAGGAATTTCTTATTGGAATCCTGTTTTGTGGAAATTTTGAGTAGTGTTTTTGGGTTTGTCAATTTTTAATCAATAATTGTTTGGTGTGGTGAAATAGAAGGTTTAAGTGTGTTTTATGTGGTATGAGCTGTGTATTTTATTATTTGGTTAGGTATTCATAACTAAGTATTAAACTGAAGGAGTTTCTGCCAGCATGTCACCCAAGTCCAGGGAGAACTTCTGCGCATACCCGGTTAAAAAGTGGTTAAAAAGCAGTGTCCTCAAAAGGTTTTTCCAATCGGTACAGTAGTTCCTTGGTTTTGCGCATTCGAAATACACTCTCACATTAGTGTAGAAATTGAAAAAAAAAAAAAACAGTTTTTCAGACCGCTTAATTATGTATATGTACAGCTTAGGAAAAACATTTACTATGTTTTTGAAACATGACCAACCGAAAACCCAGCTCAATCATAATAATGTAAATCAAACCCTACGAGGAATTCTTCAACTAAAAACACTTGTTATGTCATATCCATACTACTCCATCGTTCCAACACGGCTGTAATCGTCCAGAAGCAATAAACGACCAGTATTAATAACAATAATAAACTTTATATAGCGACAGAGTCGACGACCAATCGCACTCACTCGCTAGCCTCTGCGACTGCGACTAATCGCAACGACTGACTGCTTCGGAGGTGCGATTGATAAGGTATTTGGTGATTGTCAGTCAATCCATCCTCTGCGACTGTGGTTAATCGCAACGACAGAACACAGTTCGATGGGGAGATTGACAAGTATTTTGACTCGTGCCCGGGGCCTGGAAGTTGGTGCCAGTCAGCCAGCTCATATCTCTCTCCGGTAGTATCGGGTTGACGTCCCTTCGCTCTATGAGAGTGAAGGAATAGAGAGTGCACTTGTGTCTACAAAATGATCTCCTAATCTGAGAGCAGCGCTGTGCACGACAATCCGGCACGACTGGAGAGAGATCAGGCGCAGGACCGAGATTAACTTGCTCTCCGATGCACGGGTGAATCAATCACCAACTTCCAGACTACGGGCTGCTTTATGACCCGGGAATCGAACCCGAGACCTCAGTCATGGCAGTCGCGCTTGCAACATTAGACAACGAGGCAGGTAAAAGAGAAAAAGTATGCAATTATTAAATTGTAAAATTAGATCAACAATTGGACTTCCGTTGTGAAGTTTTGGAAAACCCACATACTTATGTACTTTGAATCAAACTCGAGATTCCGTGACCAGGAGTCGGGCAGTACTACTACATAAGTCATCATCATCATCCTCCTGCCCTTATCTCAATTTTATTTGTGGTCGGCGCAGCATGTTTTCTCCTTCCACACTCTTCTCTCTATCTGCCGTCATCCCACAAGTAACATTATTTCTTACCATATCTACCGTTATGAATAGGTGCGCAAATTGCAGGAGCAAGTGTACACTTTGTCTAACTGCCTACCGTATAATCTTTTGCTTCTCGTCTCAATCCATCCTAAGGTTGTCTGGAAGAGATCGCTCTTAGCGATAAGACCGCCCATTATGTCACCTACTTTAACTAGATTAAGATGAAAAATGTAAAATTGGTGTACCTAATAAAGAATATCTATCTATCTATCTACTTTCACACAATCCGTCCATCGTTTCTTTGGTCGTCCTCTTCCACTATAATAATAATAATAATGGCGTCCACGGCCGATTTCGGCCACGGCGGCTGTTCTCATTTAAGGAGATCTGCCAGCTGCGCAGGACATATTACAGTGCACAAGCATTTGCGCAGACACAGGTGCACTCCCTATTCCTTCACTCTAATAACCCGATGGGATGGCAATCCGACACGACCGGAAAGAGATCAGGCGCAAGACCGACATTTACGTGCTCTCCGTTGCACGGGTGAATCAATCACCAACTTCCAGACTACGGGCTGCTTTGTGAAAGTTCAAGAAAACCCACAAAGCGATTTCGGCCCGACCCGGGAATTGAACCCGAGACCTCGAGAACAGCAGCCGCGCTTGCGACCACTAGACCAACGAGGCAGTCTTCCACTATATGTAGTAAGTAGGATCTGTACTACTAAGTATTAGGCAGGATAGTTAACTCCTGTTTAAGAAACCATTAATTGCTTAAACGGATGTTTTACTAATCGTTAGTGGTAACTTTAACTTTACCACATCTATAGTTATGAATAACTGTTTGTCTATAGTTAAAAATTTTACTTCAGAAGTGATGTGGTATAATTAATTTATCTGGCTACCTTCTGTCAGCGGTTTCACACGCCCCCCTCTGCGCAGCCGGATAAAAAAGTAGAAATAATAAGAAATATTTTTTCATATCGGTATATCCAGTAACTTCCTGAGATATCTGATGTCTGACCTGCTCAACCCAATTACCCGGACAACTCGTTACCCCTAGGTTAGACCGGTGGCAGACTTACTGGCTTCTGACTACCCGTAACGACTGCCAAGGATGTTCAATGACAGCCGGGACCTACAGTTTAACGTGACCTCTGAGACACATTACATCCAGGACCTACAGTTTAATATGCTATCCGAAACACAGTCATTGGTATCCAAGATATACTTAGAAAGTACGTACAAACTTAGAAAAGTTGCATTGGTGCTCGCCTGACCTGGAATCGAACCGACTCGTACTTAAGAGGTTGGTTCTTTACCCACTAGGCCACCACGACTTTTTGTGACTACTGAAATATACTACAAGCCGTTAAATATTAACGGATGCAAGCCATTAACTGTTGATGGACCACTCGGTAACCACATCAATAGCTTATCAATATGCTATGGATTAAAAATGTACTGAGAGGCGTTAAGCAAACATTTGGGTTCGAAAATATACGGGAGGTTAATTGTGACAGGCACTTATGAACAGGTCTTGTAAAAAGAAACGATTGTTTTATTTACGGGTGGTAGTTTTGTAACATAAGCCTATTAGTCTAAAATATATATAGAATAAAAGTCATAGCGGTTTTCTGTAGAAAAAAATATATATCGGTACAAACATGTCGTTAAAAACCGAGTGACAGATTTGTGTGACAAGTGGAATAATGGTCTGAAAATCCGATAGGACATTTGCATTTTGTTTATAATAGTGAACCCAAGTTCTTCACCAAAGTTCAGCTCTGTCCGAATTTCAGTTTTTTATGCCTAAATTGACTGGGCTATATGTAAGCCGAACAAATCGCGACTTATAAGAACCACGTGTTTAAATAATCTACATTATGTAATTATAGATCAAGTTTTTTTAAGAAGTTGTACCTACCTAGAAAAGTTTATAAAATTATGTATGCAAACTACTACGTAAACTCAATCTTCTATTCACACAACATGCCCTTACAATATTTCCTCCCGTAAGTTTCCACACTAAATCGTTCTGAACAAGTACAATCATTGGATGAGATCAAAAAATGTATTGGTGCAAACCCCCAGACTATTACAACCGGCCTACCGCGACCGAATATCTTGATACTTTACTAAGAAAGAAGTCAGAAAAAATACATTTATTCAGACAAGACAATACAAACACAAATAGGAGAAATAAGTACAAAAAAAGGAATGTGTGTAGCAAATAGCCAATTCACATAAATTCATTATTTTTGTTTAGGGTCTTCAAGTTTTAAAAAAAACATTATCATCATGTACATGCGTATTGTCTTAGATATTTGACGATTCGATTCTTATCTTAATTTATAGATTTAATATTAAAATTATCATATTTTGCACCTACTATTTACTGAAATTTAAATAAGGAAAAACTAAAATCAAAATGTATTTGGTATTAATTAATATCTCCCCAATCAAAAAAACATTTAAATAACTATTACTAAAAAGCTGATAAATACAAAAGTAACACTAATTGAACATAAATAATTTAGTCACAGCAAAAAATAGCTCAATCATAGACTTAATATAGTTGCAAAAAACATACCACACACAGTTAAAAATTCCGATATTAATATTTGCATACCTAATTTGACTTCAATAAATAATATTTGTAATAAATAATGATCTGGGCTATAAAGATTGAGTTCAGTCTAGTTTACCCCGAGGCGACAAACTCGCAACGACTGAGAAAATTTATTAAATACCATTTTCAATTTAGCTGTAATTAGTAATAAGAGTATTTAGAGAGATGACGATTATTTTTTTACGTATTACGTACATATTTAAAAAACGTTGAAAGTGACAGCGAAACATGAATTCATTAATAAAGCAAATTAAGCTAGGTAATTAATAGTTTTCAATTTTAGTGACAATATTTTATAGTGTTGTAAATGTTTAGTGAATAAAAAAATAAAACTTTAAAATAGCTTAAAAACAGATCCCACTTTCAGTTATTTCTCAAAAACTTAAAAAAGAAAACATTTACTGTAATGCCTAATGGGTTAGAAAAAATACCATAAGATTTAAATAAATAAATAAATAAAAAACAAATAACCTCTTATATCTTAATCAGACGAAAACCCAACCAAAGCAAACCAAATAATTTAAACAAACAATCACCTTATTACCAACTTACACCAAACCGGAATCAAACCCGGACCTACAGACTAAAACACCAATTGCGACTTTAGATTGCACATCAAAAAATTCGCGAAAAAACTAAATAAGTACATATATAATTAAGAAAAGAAAAAAAACTATCAAGATTGTAAAAGCCGAGTCGAATTGTTAGTCGGATGCCAAGGAACGTCTTGGGTGGTCTAAACGGAGTACACCGTCCTACTCTCGCACGAACATTTTCTACTCCCGTTTCATTTACGAGCTTTCTGTCAAAGAGTAAGTAAGAGTACAAATTCGCTTATTTTTTCAAACGATAAACGATTTAAGTAGATCAGTTGTTGCCTACTAAAAAAGTGTTTTTGAAGTTTTTTTTTCAGTTAAGTACGCACTTTTTCCGTTTGTTTTTTGGAAATTGTAAACAGAAGATGGTATTTTAAAAGGTGTTGGTCGGTGTTTTGTGTCTTTAATTAGTAGGTGCTTGTGGTAATTGTAATCAATTTACATTGATTGTGAAGAGGTGCTTTATACTTCGTGAATGAAAGATTGATAATGTGTAGTTTTGTGGAAATGGTCAATGAATTTGCCAATCCTTTTGCAAAAAAATATTTTGAATATCTGTGACATTGTTTGGTTTATTTACCTATAATTTTGGGAGTTCTTAGAGAATGAATGCAAGGTGGTGTACAAACTGATTATCGCCGTTCTGTCTGCGGCAGATTTCACTAAGGAGGTCAGCCATAATATAGTGGTAGTGTAGGTAAAAGTATTTGCTTGGACACAGGTGGACAGGAATAGTGAGTATTCCTCCACTCTCATAGCGCGATGGGACGACAATCCGTGACTAGAGAGAGATCACAAGCAGGACCAACACTTACTTGCTCTCCAATGCACGGGTGAATCGATCACCAAGTTTATAACACCCACAAAGCAATTTCGGCCCGACCCGGGAATTGAACCCGAGACCTCAGGCATAGCAGTCGCTTGCGAGCACTACTAGACCAACGAGGCAGTGAAGACGGAATACAGTAGCCGTCATATTTCTTCGGCACGTGTCGGTATTAAAAGTATGGGTTTGTTTGTATGTTTGTTTTCACAAGTTTTTTATGTAGTCCTGTTGAATATCATACAGTTGTGATGTAAATATTATGGGTGTATGTTTTTTTTTGTATGCTTTCTATGAATTTGATAATTTACTTAGTTGATATTATATTGGTTTTATTTATAAGTATTGAAGATGATTAAGATGTTATTCTGGGCTGTGAATGAATCGAAAGGTATAGTCTGAAGCCAAAAAGTCTGACTACCAGACGCTACCTGCAAACTGGACTATGGAGGTCAGATAGACAGTCGCTCTAGGTAATAAAAGTATTTATTTGACCGGACGTTTAACCGGAATCCATTAAGTTAATTGTAAGTGTGTTTTCTACATAATCTAATAAGAATTTAATTAGCTCGAGTATTACTTTGTTAAGTCTGTCTAGAACGCCTGCTAGAACTACAAAACGTATTGAAAATTAATTCGGTAGGTACCTACACAAATAGTCTAAAAGACATACCTAATTAAGCTACTTTTCATCTATGTACGGGAAGAAGTGATAAAATAGGGATCAGTTAGTCAAAAAATCTTGATAGGTAATATTTTTTTTGCAATCTTTCTATACCTTATCACATCTACCACAAACTTTAATCTATGCTTTTTACTTTCTTAATACTTTTCGCGCTAGCTATCTCTTTCGCACTTACATAATTTGTATAACGCTATTTCGGACGTCCACCTATGACCTCTGAGAGTTTTGCTCTCGTTCTAATCGCGAAGAAAAGGGTTGCTGTCTCGCTCTTAATGTTCCCAGTTTGGATGGGAGTTATAAAAATGTGCAAGGATTAGGTAGATAAAAAATATTTAAAAAATGTCTTCTTTTGTTGAACTAATATTTTTTTGACAAAATAGGTATATATTTTATTTAAGATAAATATATGATAGGTTCTATACATAAAATAAATACAATTAACAATATAAACTACCTAAAACTTATGAGTACAAAAAACACGAGTACTTATATTTTTTTTTATCATTAAATAATTAGATTTCAGTTGTACCAAATTGAGAAATTTGCAATTTTAAACCTATTCTAACAATTAGTTTTCATCCCACTTTATTTTATAGTATACTTAGTATATCTACCAAATAGAATCTACGGTTAAGCAAAAGTCTTCACGGTCAAATTATGGATAAGTGAAATTTTGCAAATTCTATGCAACGTAAGTACAACAAACCAGTAACCCTAGTAATAGAAAAGAACCTAAATAACCAACAATAAACTTACACATCATCAAAATCCAAAAAATCCTTTCACCCGGGTCACCCATCCATTTCCCAGCCTAACTACTCTGACATGAAGTCATAAACACTGACCATGTTACAATAATTGCTTACATATGCGCGTGAGCACGTCACGACACTGTCAAACATGCCAACTATGGGAGTTGTCAAATGTGGCGTTATCACTATAATTGATCTGATCGGGAGATCAAAATCTTGAGTTTGTTGTGTAGTGGTAGCTGAGATTGTTGGTAAGATATTTTATCGCTCTGACGACCATATTTTTCTTTCTTTTTAATTTTATTTGGACAACAGTGAATCACACTAATTTGTGAAGGCGAAAGTTTGTGAGTTTGTTGGATGATGGGTGAACAGATTTTTATGAAACTTGACAGTTAAGTTATATACAAAGTTCACCCGTTTTTCGTCGGACAGTCAATAGAACGCTTTCCAAATACCTAATGTACAAAAAAAACATACAAATTGAGAACAGAATGTCCTCTTTTGGGCAGAAACCTGCCGGGGTTGCGGGATCGTTCGCGCGAGTTACCGCGGCGCTGGTACATAAAGGGCTTATGAAGGAACATGATGGGTTCTAGTCAGTAAGAGTCTGACACTCCCTCACGCTGCACCCACAGCGGGAGCTGTCATTTGATGATTTCCCATGCCAAAAAAAAAGTGATTTTTCGGATTCATACTGCAAGACTAGCTTTTAAGTAGTAGTGTACCACAATCCTAATTCCTCAGACATCATACTTTGTAAAGTCATGTTTGACTTTTAAAAGGAAAATTAATGAACTGCGATTGTTCAAACTTCACTTTACAATACGATTCACGCCAATCGTAGTAGTAGTTTTTATATTACAAGATCCAATAGCCCACTTAATTATCTTCATCATTGGGGGGCTCGTGGCTAAGTTAAAGCCACACAGGTCTTCAATCATCATCATCCTCCGAGCCTTTTCCCAACTATGTTGGGGTCGGCTTCAAGTCTAACCGGATTCAGCTGAGTACCAGTGCTTTACAAGAAGCGACTGCCTATCTGACCTCTTCAACCCAGTTATCCGGGCAACCCGATACCCCTTGGTTAGACTGGGGTCAGACTTACTAGCTTCTGACTACCCGTAACGACTGCCAAGGGTGTTCAATGACAGCTAGGACCTACAGTTTAACGTGCCATCCGAAACACAGTCATTGATGTCTAAGATTTACTTAGAAAGTACATACGAACTTGGAAAAGTTGCATTGGTACTTGCCTGACCTGGAATCGAACCCGCGCCCTCATACTCGAGAGGTTGGTTCTTTGCCCACTAGGCCACCACGACTTTAAGCAAAGCTAGATGGGTGACCATCATGTCATGACGAGTTCCTCAGTGTTTCGGAAGTCACGTTGAATGGTGGGTCTCGGCTGTCATTTGAACATCTTTGACAGTCGTTACGGTTTCAGTAAGTAGACAGAAAGTCTGACAACTAGTCTTACTTGCTTCCAGTCTAACCGCATGCTGCTAACAGTGTGACACATGGAGCGACTGCCTATCTGACCTCCTCAACCCGATTACTTAAATAAGCCACATGATACCGTTTAGCAATATTTGTCGGCCTGGGGCCCGATTCTCCTAATTTTACTTAAGCAACATACGATTCACGTTCGACTCGATTCGACTGAGATCCAATCCCGACTCGATTACGATTGAAGCGTATGTGGCATTCCGCTATTTTTTCTTTGAAATAAACGTTTTTATCCTTTGCTGTCATTCAATAATGAATCATTTTGTCTGCAAATGATTTACGATTGCAATATGATTATACAGCAAACTACCGTATAGACCAAAATCACCGAAATAGCAGACCAATCGCACACCAATCAAATGTCAATCGAATACGATTGGTCTTTTATTAGTAGCAGAATGCCCGATATGGTTAAAACTGCTATTGTGATCATATTGCGACTCGATTTATATTCGATTTTGACATTATTAACTTAGGAGAATCGGGCCCCTGACAACTTTCCACAAGATGTTATAATGACAGCAAGGCCAGTGTTACATGCCTCCGAAACACAGAAAAACTTGTCATGACATTGTTGGTCACCCATCCGCGCTTAACCTCCCCTCAGTTACTTAACCAGTTCCCAACAAAAATTCGCACAATAAAACTATCATTATCATCGCAAAAACTTATTTAACTGCTCACTAAGTCGGTTTAAACTGATTAAAAGTGAATATTGTAAATTGATATATAACCTGTGGGCCACCCAGGTTGTAGTTGTTTGTTTTTATTTTGGTTTGCGCATGCGTCCGTGCGGTGATAGATCGGCGCCCGCGACGCTGATTGGTTACTGGAGTAGGGTTGGCGAGCTGGCATTTGGTGGTTTGAATATTATTTTTTATGGAAAGAAAATTAATTATTTTGTAATACAACAAACGTGAAGGAAAGAGAGGAAAATGGCAATTTTTTGGTTTGTTTTGTTTTTAAAGTTGCAATTTTTTTTTAGTTATTTCATTAGGGTTAAAAGCATTTTTTTTTGGCCTGGTCACAGGTCATTTAACATTGGCACAAACAATGCGAGAAAGTTTCCTCAATTTCGATCACATTAGGTACTAATCTTGCACAAAGCTACACAAAAAAAATTGAGCGTTAATCACAACGCATGCTTAATAGGTATCTATATGAACGGCAATCTCGTACCTTGGATAGAGGGTCAGGCAATGGGCTGCGGGATCGTTGCCATAGGTAAAGGGCTTGAGAAGGAACATGGTGGGTTTTAGTCCATGGGATTCTGTCACTCCCTCACCCTGCTAAACCACAGTAGGAGGGGTTATTTGATAATTTCCCATTAAAAAAACGGTGTCTCCATTTAGTTAAACCGTGTGATCTTTTAAAGTTAAAATAATCAAATTTTCGTTCCTACCAGCCCTAGTTTGTTGATTGGCGCTTACACAGTACATTTACAAAAATTCCCGCCATTGATACAGCCCGTCCAAATAATTCATTATTATTTATATATTTTCCCACATAAATATATTTTGCATACTTTTTCTTTGAAAAAAAAAGAAGTTTCTGCTACCTCAGCTGTCAAATTAACGGATGAAGGAATTTCTTAATGTGGGGCGTTGTAATTCATACTTCTATACTTACTAATGTTATAAGGAAATAAAATTTGGGAAAAAATGTGCCACGATCATCAGACGATGACCTAACTGCTATGGTAACTGGATTGAGGAGGTCAGATAGGCAGTCGCTCCTTGTAAAACACAAAATAGTTGGGAAAAGGCTAGTCTATTAGTTAAAGGATAAATCTATAGTAATAAGAGACAAAAAAAAATATTTGCTCGTAAAAGCAACGAAACGAATTTGAAAAATTCACTTTTGGAAAGCTACACTTACAGGTAACATAGGCTATATTTTATCCCGGTGCGGGCAGTAGATCCCACGGGACGCGGGTGAAACCACGAGAAATCGGCTAGTAATAATATAAATTCATCATAATGTAAATTAAAACTACTTATATGTAAGTTTAGAACACGATTACCACCCGAGAGGATTCAATTTTATGAACATTACAAGAAAATTTACTATTTTCGAGACCACACAGGTTTTCTCAGTACAGACATTAAAGTTTATAATTATTTTGTTTGAAATAGCAAGTAGAACTTCCTGACAGTTTTTATTTGTACTTGCTGAAGTAATATAATAATAAAAAAAAAATAAGCAAAAAAAAAATATTTTGTTAAGTCTATGTTGTCCCACTGATGGATAAAGACGTCCCCCATAGTCTTCCATCTCTCTCTTAATTTTTTCTTTAAAATTATATTGTATCTTCGTTAATTTTCATGTAAATAAATATTTTTATTGTAAACTTACAAATAAATTAATAGGTATATAAATCTCTTAATAACTTCAACTTTTTATACTTACCAGTTTTCATAACAGAGGACATAGGTACTTAATCTACTTTTTTTCCACATGCAGGAAGTGGTGGAACCGTGGTGAACATCAAAACATCAAGTTACTAATATTGCCAATATAAATTCTATTTCAATTGTCTCTTAAAACCCATAGACAAGGCTTACGCGATCACATATACTTAGATTTAAAACTAAACGTTTTACAATTTGTCTTCATACACAAACCATTTTAAAAGACCTTTGCTTTGGTTCCAAATGTTCTAAAGCTCAGCTCAATATACGCTGGTTTACCATTTTAAGAAGAGCTATGAGTGTGTAGTGGTTAGTCCAGTACGGGGGTCAAGTTATATTGGTCAATAAACCAAAGCAATAGGCCTCTTTTATTTGAACGAATGTTCTAAATGACAGGTCAGGTTACATTTGATGGTTTTCGAACGATATTCCAATTCAAACGCAACAACCGTGTTCTAGCTATCTCTTTTTAATGTACTGAGTAATGCTTGGAATGTGTAAAGAGAAAAAGAGATGGGATATAATCGTTGTCGCGAAGTGGTTCAGTACGACGTGGGTGGTCGGTAATTTTTATACGGACGTCAAAAGGTCATTCACCCCGGTCCGATTAATTTTTGACACCTGTACGGGTTTTTTTTACTTGTTTTTTTGTTAGTTTGTTATTCAAATTCTGAGTCGTGATAAATAGTTCCTCTTACGTTAGAACGTTGATTAATTACTAATTAATATGTTGGAGATTTTTGCGCTTGTGTGGGCGGCAAAAAGGTGTAATTTGTTTGTCTATTTGTAGAGTTAGGAATAGACATTTCCTATCAATAAAGAGGTTTTAATCTTAAAGAATATATTAATTATTTTTATTCTGCTTTTAGAAGTCATGTAGATTTTAAGACTTAGGCACTTTTACTTACCATAAATGGCTAAGCAACAGCCTCAAAGGTCGGTCGACCATAAGGTAAAGCAACGCTTGACGCGGTCGGCCCGCAGATGGGTGACCGTCTTGTCATGAAATGTTCCTCCGTGTTTCGCTAGCCACTAGCCACGTTAAAATGGTATGCCTCGGCTGTCATTTGAATGATTTAAGCAGTCGGTATGGATAGTCAGAAAATCTGACAACTAATTTTATGAAGGGGTTGGTCGGGTGACTGGACTGTGGAAGTCAGATAGTCAGTCGCTCTACACACTGGTAGGTACTCAGCTACATTTGGTTAGACTGGAAGCCGACCCCAACATTGTTGTGAAAAGACTAGGAAAGACTAGGGAAATACTCAGACACGTTGACCTTCCCGGATTTTTTTTTTGTCTACTGTTATCATTTTCTCGATGAGGTGGGATGAAAAGTTACGTGTTGCACTCGAGTGCAAAGATTTTTCACCTTGTGCTCTTTTGATTTTCTCGCCATCGCACTCAGAATCCTAATGTTTTAATCCATCGCTTGCTCGGTCATCAAAATTGAGCGCGCAGTTAAAAATTAACTTTAAACTCTTGTATAAAAAATAACTAAGTATTAAGTAAGTACCTATCATCGATACATATTTACAACTTGTAAAATATTTTTACACACACACACACACACACACACCAAGCTACCTTAAAATTATTGTAACTACCTATAGGTAAAATAAATACTCAAAGAACTTTCCTATTATATGCTAAGAATGGGTTAACACGTTTTCCTTCTGTCAGCCGTTAAAAATTACTGTAAAAACAATAAATACCCTTATCTAGGGGTGTTAAAAACTGGCGACAGTAATCAAATTCACTTCGATAGGGTGTTACCCCCGCGATTGTTCTCTCAAGAATTTCAACACCCCTATTGAGTTAAGGTTGGTTTACATTATGGAAAATTCTTTGCCCTGTCGTTTTTTAAATCTATACTAATATTATAAAGCTAAAGAGTTTGTTTGTTTGTTTGTTTGATTGTTTGTTTGTTTGTTTGTTTGAACGCGCTAATCTCAGGAACTACTGGTCCGATTTGAAAAATTCTTTCAGTGTTAGATAGCCCATTTATCGAGGAAGGCTATAGGCTACTTTTTATCCCGGTACGGGAAGTAGTTCCCACGGGATGCGGGTGAAACCGCTGGCAGAAGCTAGTCTATACTAATATTATAAAGGTAAAGAGTTTGTTTGTTTGTTTGTTTGAACGCGCTAATCTCAGGAACTACTGGTCCGATTTGAAAAATTCTTTCAGTGTTAGATAGCCCATTTATCGAGGAAGGCTATAGGTCCGTGCCGAGGTTCCCACGGGATGCGGGTGAAACCGCTGGCAGAAGCTAGTAAATAAATAATTATAGTGACACCATCACACACGGTCAGTTAGCCAAATGGTAAGCTATTTATTAGCTTGTGTTATTGGGTGCTAACACAACTGATAAACTACATATTATACTTTACATGTATACTTATAAATATTAACATATAATAACACCTAGACCACAGTCAACACGCTTGCTGATCACACAAATGTTGACGGTACTGGGAATCGAACCCGGGACCATCAGTTCGGCAGTCCGGCATGGTGACCACTGCGCCAACGAGGTTGACAAATTTTGGAATAGGAATTAAGATATTTTGTAGCCGATTTGAGTAGGTTAGCTTTTTTTTGTATTTAAGTGTGATCAATACTTTTGAAAAGCATCGAAAGGTACATGTTAAACAATAGAGAATAAATATAAAAACTACCCTACTAAAAAACGAAAACTATAAAGCCTTAAAAAATCATATAGTTTTTTTTTATCCTTATTGTATTTTTTTAAACATAGATACCTTATAATATAAAAATTATATAAAATACTTTAGCTGTGCCCATCTCTTAGAAATACCTAGTTACTTTTACTCAATATCACTTAACTAGCTTCTGCCAGCGGTTTCACCCGCATCCCGTGGGAACTACTTCCCGTACCGGGATAAAAAGTAGCTTATAGCCTTCCTCGATAAATGGGCTATCTAACACTGAAAGAAATTTTCAAATCGGACCAGTAGTTCCTGAGATTAGCGCGTTCAAACAAACAAACAAACAAACAAACTCTTCAGCTTTATAATATTAGTATAGATTTTTATTAAAAACTTACCTTTGTAGGTAAACAGGCGTTGATGATATTTTGTTGTTCTCCCCGGGTTCTCAAATATTTAAAGACTTCTTGCTCACTTCGTCATTTTCTTGTTTCAACGTAGATTTTAGGTTCATAAGTAGTTATAGTTATCGGCACGGATATTGGGCTCTCGGCGGAAGAGTGGGGATCGCTTTGCGCACTGTACACATAAGGCAATAAACCAATAAATCGCTTCTGCGCAGGTGAAGGTCAGGGCTCAATATCCCTGCCGATAACTATACAACTTTATCTAACATATTGATTTCTGACACTTACTTACGCAAATATAAGACAACTAGCTTTTGCCCGCGGCTTCGCTCCCGTCAACTGACTTCTCTACTTTACCCTATTTTTTTTTTCATAAGAACCTTCTCCTGACAACAAAAAAAGAATTAGCCAAATTGGTCCAGGCGTTGTTGAGTTATGCGCTTACCAACACATTTTGCGATTCATTTTGAAGTATATTATAGATTAAATAAAACTACTTTTACGGATTTTATCGCGGTTATATTAATATTATTTAATCCCGACGTTTCGGAGCCTTTACAGCATCCATGGTCACGGGCAGACTAAGGTGTTGGTCGTCTTGATATTTTAGTGACAAACAACTACCCTACATTTTGTTGATTATTGACAATCCGATTCACGCAAAACGAGCTCACTGTATATTTAGGTCTAGCAGATTTCGGCTTGGATTTGGATTTAATAGTTTCTATGATGGGGCTCCAAGCAGGTGGTACGCTACAGCCATCTTCTCTATTGAAATTTGGATGTTTTTTTTATTTCAATAGCCCTTTCTAGGGATCGAATCATTCTAGGGAGGAATCCGTTTTCAGAAAAGTCTAAAGATCCGAAAAGTCGGGATTAAATAATATTGATGTCATCAAGGTCGTTCCCCCATAGATTGGGGATCGTGACCATCATTAGTCTCTGTCAGCAATGAGGTTGGGCCGGGATAATTTCCTCCAGGTGCTCCTATCGGCAGCAGTGTGTATAGCTTCGTGCAGACGGAGTTGCAGATGAAATTGGGTTTGGTCACACCATCTTGCAGGAACACGGCCCCTTCGTCTTTTCCCCTCCACTTTACCCATTAGAATGTGTTTTTCCAGGGACTCTATATAATATTGATAATATATGTAAAATATATATATATATATATATTATAAATGCGAAAGTAACTCTGTCTGTCTGCTACGTTTTCACGCCTAAACCACTGAACTAATTTCAATAAAATTTGATACAGAGATAGAGTTGACCTTGAGAAAGAACAGGATAATTTTTATCCCGGACTTTTGAAGAGTTCTCTTGGAAACGCGATACAAACGAACTCGACGCGGGCGGAAGCTAGTGTCTAATATTCACGTTAGTGTCAGAAAGCAATAAGTTAGCTGTTAATAATTACCTTACCTTTATTACCTAATTAATTTATTTTTAGCATTTAGTCTATTTCCTATTAATACGTTCATATTACTTACCAATAAAATTCAACTGTATCTGTTAAATCATACATTTATTAATTCAGTCAGCATCATGTAAGCTTGTACTAAACTCAAGGCACGCGTGTCGCGACCGTGTTCTCAAATTAACTACGTTTTTTAAACTACAGTTCTACTGTTGATGTTGTGATGGATTTGATAGAGAATCGAATTGGGTAGTGCTTGTGTTGGTAGTTTTTGTGGGTATAGAAAAATATTGTTTTCTTAATAAGATTTTGTGAAGGCAATATATTAAACTCTTTTGCTCTACCAGACCACGGGACTATAGAGTCTGGGATTTTTGGGAGGCGAACGTGGGGCCGAAGCCAACATGCTGAAGCCCTTTTAAGACAACTTTCATGAAATGGCGACACAAACTTTTTTGCTTAGTATTACAACTTTATTACTGGACTGCTTTATGAAAGTGTCTGAAAACTCTTGATTACGCCTGACCCAGGTATCGAACCTGAGACTGTCTTTGTAAGTCTATAAGTCATCCCATTTAACATCACGTATACATTCGTTTGTTATAAGGATACCTAGCCTGCTGCTGGATGGATTTTGACGAAACTTGGCAGTAGGTAATGTCCCTAATTTATCAAAATAACATTTGAACTACTTTTTATACATATGTGTGAAGTAATACCCTCGGGATGCGGATGAAACCGCATTCAAAAGCTAGTGACTAATATGTTTGTTTTAAACTGTATCATTTTTGCACCCTTAATGAAGAACATTAGTACAAAAAAATAAACCATTTGTACCCTACAAATTGTCTTAACAGTCACACCCCTTTTTAATTTGGTGTCTTCGAAATAAACTGACATTTAGGGGGTCGAAAGTCTGTCAGGGAGAGTGGGGTGGATTTTATTGAAATACTTGCGGCGTCGCCAATCGGGAATGCGGGTTCGATTCCCGGGCGCGAAACTTTAATTTCGTGTATTTTTTTTATTGCATTTTTTTAGATAGAGTGAATCGATTGTTTGAAGTTACTTTAGTTAGAGGGAAGAAAATAAGTGTTAAAACTGTTTTACGTTGATGTGTAAGGTGTTTCCAAGTCAGGCAAGTACCAATGCAAGTTTTGTAAGTTTGCATACACTTTCTAAGTATGTTTTGGACACCAATGACTGTGTTTCGCAGGACACTATAATACTCCAGGTCCCGCCTGTTATTTGAACCTCTTTGGCAGTCATTATAGGTAGTCAAAAGCCATATAAATCTGACAACTTTATCAAGGGATATTGGTTTGCCCTGGGTACTGGTTTGAGGAGGTCAGATAGGTTGGGAAAAGGCTAGTCAAATGATTAAAGAGATAAAAATAAAACACCGAAACAATTTCATTTAACTTCTTTTAATAAGATTTGTCTATAAATCGCTACTTTTTTCACATTCATAAATTGACAACAATTTGAAAAAAAAAACGAAAAAAATATTGAAAAATCCTGAAAAAAAACAAATTGCATGTTGTTTGAGAATCTCAGGCGAAATGGGTGAGGTGAATATTTTTTTTCAAAATGTTGTCAAAATACGAAAATAAAATGACTAATACTGCTACATTGCACAATAAATAACTTAATAATAATTTGTTAATTAATTCTTAAAAATTAAGTTTTTATTATTATAAGTATTTACACGATATTTATTATTTTACAATTCGAGTGGGAGATTCGACTACAATTTTTTACAAAAACATTTTTGTTTTTTTTTTGCTTGTTAAATACAGTGGTTTATTTCATATTTCGTAGACATTTTAACTCATAATGAAGGTTTGCAGTATGTAGGTATGTATATAGTTCACCCCTTAGAATATCAACAGACTAAACAATCGTCCGACAGCTGACCCGACGGTTGTCAATTTTTTTTCAAGAAAATCTTGATTCCGAAGCTTTCAGGCATTGTTCAGACCAAACGTATTGTCGGCCGCTGACTGTGAGCGCGCGTTACGCAGTTTATTGCTTTTCCATATATATTGAAATTGTCGTTCACACCGAACCGACTATACGCTATTACGTCGTCTGTTGTCGCTGACCCTCAGTGGCCGATTATTTTACTACGCGACTATGCGCGGCGGACGCGGATTGGCTACGCGGACGCAGTTGCCGAATAGCGCCGCTCCGCCGCGGCCGCACCGCCGCGCCTCGGCCGCAAATCACTCGAGAAACAAACTTCAATGAGGACAGACGTGACACGTGACACCTCGCGATGTTCGACACCGAAAAGTTTATTGCAGAAGTACATTCTAGAGAATGTATTTGGAATGCGAATTCAGAAGAATTTAGTGATAGAAACTTACGAAGATGCGCTTGGGAAGACATAGCATCTGTTATGTATGAAGATTGGGGGGTTCAAATACTGAGCTCTTTTATGTGTAGAATAGTCAGCCGCTCAGCGTACGCATCTAGTATGAACCTACACGAGCCTATTCTTTTGTTCACACATGTAGCGCATCGTACGCTATGGCCTATTGTCGGCTTGGTGAGTACGCGTACTGCAGATTGAGTCGACGTTCACACTGGGGCAGACAGTGAGTATACTCACAGTCAGCGGCGGACGATACGTTTGGTGTGAACAATCCCTTAGTCGGTCTGATACCGGCTAAATACCTGATCTTTGTAATGTGCGTACTACCATTCATCTTCATACTGATTTATGAGCCCAAACAAACTATCGGCCGACTAAAAGTTTGCGGTCTGCGGGCACTAATGTATACAGGGATAAAGTAGAAACACATGTTAATAACAATTATTAGTCAGTAAAGACTATGGTAATTTTCAAAATATAAAGGTATACGAGCAGAAAACAAGAAATTCAAATATAGGTATATTGTCGCGATAATTTATGATTATTGTTTTTAATGTGAAATTGCTACTTTGGTAGAATATACTGCAAATTGGTATAATATACTAAAAGGTTCGTATTACTATGATTATGGTTTTATCAAAGTTATGAAGGTCGGGACGGTTGGCAAAACATTTTTGTGGCATTTGAGCGATTTTAAACTCATTCTATAATGGACCGATTTTTTTACATAAACGGCTTCTTTTTCAAAACTATCCCGTAGGTGCGTGCTAGTAAAAAAAATACATTCGAGAATGACGTGTTTAAAAAAGTAAAATGATGACGTCATAGTATTTTTTTGTATTTTTGTTTCTCTAACACCCACTTTTTAAAAAAGGAGGTTATATTTTATGTTTCATATATAGCATGTTTTTTTTAGTGTAAGTGAAAAAAAATATTTTTGCTAATTTCAAAAGTCTGTAACCAAAAATTATCGCGTCAATATACAATGCAAGACAAACCAACAAACAAACATATACTGTAGAAAAGGAATTCATTTACAAATTAGTTTCTCAAATCATTTGTATGATTATTTTCAGTTAATCTATTGACAAAGAGAGACATTTTATTTCGTAACAGTAGTTTTTAATGTCGAGTTTTGATGAGTTAGATCTTAAGAAATACAGACGTTTTCACGAAAGCGGTCGAGCAATCCTTGTGTGTGTAAATGTTTATGCACATTGTATTTGTGTGAGTAGGCGTCTCCACCAATAGTGAGCGCTCCCAAGCTTACGCATACAAAGACAATTTGCATGGACATTTACAGACACAAGTATGACTTAACTGCTTTTGTGAGATGTAACTTATGTTATTGATGACATACTAGTAACACACCCCGACTTTGTATGGATATCAATTAAACAGTGAAACCTTTTGTCAATTTGTATGTACAACTGCTTATGAAATTCGTTCAGTAGTCTTACACTCGCCGCAAAAACGCTGCGTTTTTCTGCGTGCGGCAAAATACTTACTATTGCGCGGTTTCAGATATCATCGCTTAGGTTGTATCGGTGGTTGTCAATTGTTTTTTTTTTGCTTTTATGGAAGGTCCACAAGATACCAAGTTCACACAGACTTTCATAAAAAAAAATCTGCGCATCATATATTATGGGTGCTTACAAAAGTCTGCACCAACATTTTGCCATCGAATTTTCACTCAGACTTCATATTAAAGTATATATTGCCCGAGAAAACCAAAAGTAACCGCGTGGAAAAACTGAGCGGGAAATCCGCTAGTGTGAAAGGGCTGTCAGTGTTTTGTCAGACATATTATATTGATAGAATTATTATTATTGCTGGAATGATACCAGTTATTAATATCATAATAATTAATATTTTATGGTATGGGGAACTATTGCAGTTATGATACTATTCAATACCTTTTTTAGGCATTGACATAAAAATTGCAAGGATGACGAACATTTTACTACATGTAATTAAAGAAAATCTTATTTTGCAAGTTTTTTTCTTCCAATTAACGGCTGTAACTAAGACTTCACAATTAATTATATAATTGTGATACAGTAATACAGTGTCATCCTTCGTAACACCATTTAAAATGCTTTTAACATATCTAAGTTTTTACATAGCTACCATTTTTTTTTATTGATCACTTTTCATGAAATCCAATCACATTTAAAAACATAAAACAGCTAAACTCATTGTGATGATAATTTATATGGAGGTAGGTGTTAACCTGGAAACTGAGATAGGCTACTTTCAATCTAGGAGCGAGACTTATTTCCTTCGACACGTGACATTAAAAGTCATTTCATTTCAGGCTGCTGTCAATACGGGCGTCAGGAGTTAGCAACAAAATCCCTACTAATATTATAAATGCGAAAGTAACTCTATCTGTCTGTCTGTTACGCTTTCACGTCTAAACCACTGAACTGATTTTAATAAAATTTGGTACAGAGATAGAGTTGACCTTGAGAAAGAACATAGGATAGTTTTTATCCCAGACTTTTGAAGAATCCTCTTCGAAACGCGATATAACCGAACTCTACGCGGGCGAAGCCGCGGGCGGAAGCTAGTCTAGTCATAAATAACAACGAATATCTACTCAAAAACCAAACTCATCAAAACCTAACAACTCAAAAACCAATCTACACTCTATTTAACTGCTGTTCCCTCTCCCTGGCTTTCATCTCCAATTCTTCCTCCTCCTTCGTCAGAGGAACTGTGGAGTGGTTATACAGACCCTGGGCCATCAGCTGCAGAGCCAAGGGGTTCCTCTGACCAGAAGCCTTCTTGATCTTGGCTCGTTTGTTCTGGAACCAGATCTTGATTTGGGCTTCAGCTAGGCCTAACTCTGCGGCCAGGCTCTGACGTCTTCTTTCTGTTAAGTAGCGGTTCTCTGCAAATTCGTGCTGTGGACAAATTGGGGGGTTAGGATTTGTTTTTGTGTTTTGTTGTGGTAAAGAGTGGGTGTTGTTATGAGTATTCGAAAGCCAGAGTATGATAACTAGTCGTAATAAGTGGTGTCCGAAGAGTATGTCAACCAGTCTTAAAGGGGTGTCGTGTGCCCGGGTATCTGGATGAAAGAGGTCAGATAGGCAGTTGCTTTATGTAAAACTAGCTTCTGCCAGTGGTTTCACCCGCATCCCGTGGGAACTACTTCCCGTACCGGGATAAAAAGTAGCCTATAGCCTTCCTCGATAAATGGGCTATCTAACACTGAAAGAAATTTTCAAATCGGACCAGTAGTTCCTGAGATTAGCGCGTTCAAACAAACAAACAAACTCTTCAGCTTTATAATATTAGTATAGATACTGGCACTCAGTTATTTGTGACAGTTACGAAAACGGTATTTAAAACATTACAATTATTTCATGAGATATCGGGTCAAAAGTATTTCCCATAAGTAAAAATAATGGGGTATCGGGAAATGTAAATTATATTTAATTTTAAAGACAAACAATTTGTACCAAGTCGATCGAATGGTTCCTTTGGAAGTAAATGGGAAAGGTTTGTGCAGAACTGAACGTCTTGTAGCGGACATAATGATGTAGGTAGGATGTAGGTGCATGATAAAAATCGTTCATACCTTTAACCTCGCAAGCTGAGGTCCAGAGAAAGCAGTTCGTGGTCTCTTCTCATCGGGCACCGCATTGTCTCCGGGAGGTTTCTTGGGCCTTCGCGTTCGAGGACCTGGTCAGAAACAGACTACAATGGAGGACGAATATCTTGCTCCTAAATATTAGATATCATTATCTCATGATGAAAGGAATCTGGGGTGGTAAACATGGTAGAGTAGTAGAGATGTTTTATTTAATGAAAGAGGTTGAGCTATACTCGTGGGTGTGAATATAGGTATATGTACATTGGTTTTGTATGCTTCGGCAATTCGGCTACTGCTGAGAAGTCTCAAGCTTATGCATACAAAGACAATGTGCATGGACATTTAGACTTAGAGGTAGGTACATACACATGTATAGCTCGACCGCGTTCGCGAAATAAAACTTTTACTGTTGTACAAGTTGAGATTTATTCCTAAATCATCACAAAAAAAATAAGAAAGAAAAAAATATAATCCATGATGATGCAAGTAACCATTAGTATATCACTTGAAACTAATTTTGAAATCGAAGATAGTAAAGTTGAAACATGACCTTATTTAACATTAAAAATAAAACATAACAAACACAAAAACACACGAGCACAAACACAAAACAACACAGATTAGCAGTGACAAACACACAATCAATCAAACAAAGCAGGATGCAGTTATATACAAACAAACATATTAACACAATATTTTAGCACAAATATAGACTGGACAAATTACTGTCGATCTCCAGCACACTGCAAACTGCAAACTTTTAGTCGGCCGATAGTTAAACCGGATTCATAAATCAGTTTGGAGATGAATGGTAGTGCACACATTGCAAAGATCAGGTAATTAAGCGGTATCAGACCGACTGAAAAGTTTGATTAAATTCACGATCAGCTTCAAAATAAACTGCCGGTCGACAGTTTAGCATGCAGTATGCGGTAGATCTAATTTTAAGAGCGGAATAAAATATGTAAAGGCGACCTCTACATAATTTTGCTTCAAAGAAGAATTACATTCTTTGATTTCAACAGTATCTCTCCGTTGACTTTCATCAAATTAACATTCGCAGTGCTTACACTACCTCTTCTAACAATTTTATTGGTCATGCCATCATGCCAACAGCCAGTCAAACTAGACCAGTGCCAGTAAAAGCCGATGATGATGAAAGCCCAGCTGCTTATCACTTCTCGTTGTCTTCCCCAAGCCAAGCGGGCGATGCAATATCTTAACCAATTCAGTTTCGAGCTCGAACGAGCGAAGTCCTAAGTGTTAAAATTGGTCAAAATATTTCACCGACCGCCTGACGGGATTGGTGATGATGATGAAGAATAGGTTTCTCTGGAAGGTCCTTAATGCTAAACTTGTACATCTCAGATTAATAAAGTTATGGTTGAGACTGTTGGGTATATGGAATAAAACAACATCCACAAAGGTATTAACTAACGCTGAAATTCGGCCAGCAGCAGTTCTGTCTAAAGAGCATGCTAGCTGCGCAGGACATATTATGGTGCGCAAGTATTCTCTATTCCCTCACTCTTATAGTCCTCAAAGTCGACAATCCGGAGACAGATCAGATATAGAAAATAAATTTTAAACAATCAATCGATTCTAAAAAGGGGAGTCGTTATAATCTGAGATGTACATAGACAGTTAATTCTTAAATAACCGTTAGTTAACAACGACAAACACACAAAAAAAAAAATCATCAATCAATAACTAACCATTCCTGTTCGAAATCGTTTGAACAAATACTATAAAGAAAGGAAGCATTTATGAAATTGCTTTCAAAAACTACAATTCTTCTTCTACAGTTCCCGTCACATATCTTTGCATCTCCGAAGTTAGCCATTTGACGCTTCGCTCATGCGCAGTAGTGCTTTGTTTATTCATGGACTATCGCAAAATCAATAGTAGCGAACTTCGGACAAGCAAAGCTTCTTGACTGGATTTAATTTTGGTTCGTTGTTGATTGCTACACAATTTCAAACAAACACATTTTAATACATGCGATGCGTTATTATTATATTCTGAAAAATAACTCTCTTAGCACAAATGAAATGAAATGAAATGAAATGAAATGAAATGAAATGAAATGAAATTGTTTATTTTGCAAGTTGGACATTACATCACTTTTACACGTCATTTTAAGAACGCTGAGGCCGGCATTTCCTAACTGACTGATCCCTGAGAAGAAACGCCGAAACAAACTCAAGGGTCATAGTCTCTTTTAAAGTCCAAACATGTTATAAATGAAATAATTATGTGTGAGTGTCACCATGTACGCGGTCTGGAATGGCCTTTTGAGGAAAGAGCCACATCAGGCTGGAGCTGACCAGTCCCAACAGACGGCACGCATGCATCAGTCGTCGTGTAGCTCAACCATATCTTAGGGAGCTCAACGACCTGTCACACGACGATACCAGATCTGCAGAACATTTGCGTAGGCCAATCAAAAATACTCAAACCCGCCAGACAGTATTTATGTTATACTAGCTGTTGCCCGCGACTTCGTCTGCGTGGACAATATAGAATTGTCAAAATACTATTTATCTCGTAGGTGTATTGTGTGTAGGTATATGTATGTGCGGCCATTTATCATCATCATCATCCCCCTGCCCTTATCCCAATTTTATTTGGGGTCGTTATTATGTTTTCTCCTTCAATACTCTTCTATCTGCCGTCGTCTCTCACGTGTGACCATTTATATTTAAATGAAAGAAGTAAAGTTTGTGACTTTGTGGAAATCTCTGGACCTAGTCAACCGATTTGGAAAATGATTACGTATGGGGCGTAAGTATTTCTCACAGCATACAAAGGTCTGATAAAGCTGCCATTTGTACATTTTCTGCAGCAACTGCGACTTATCAGAAGCCAGAAAGTCTGTCAAACAGTCTTACCATGGATAACGTGGTGTCTAGTTCACTGGGTTGAGGAGATCATATATGAAGGTAGTCACTCCAAGTAAAGTATTGGTACTCAAACAGATTCGGTTTGACCGGAAGTCAACAGCCACATAATTGGGAAATAGCTGGGTGGATGTCATTAGGCAGGCACATAGTTTCACTACAGGGGGTAACACTTGAGGATTTTCTGTGCACTCATTCACTATGTTAAGTTGGGATTCCACCGAAATGTTTGAATTAGTTCACGAACAGGCCAATATCTGTGAGAGTCCAATTCATGTACTTGAACCCCAGTGGGGCCCAGCAGGGCCAAGGTCTGCCGGAAAGAGTTACCGCGGCCCTGGTGCATAAAAAGCCTACGACGGAACACGACGGTTTTTAAGTCAGTAAGAGTCTGACACACCCTCACCGCTGCTAACCCACAGCGGGACCCCTCCCGCTCCCACATTTATTTTCTCATCAAATGAGGGGTCATTTGATGATTTTTGACGTCATCGTTAAAAAATAAATGTGTTCGTACTTGAAGCCTGCAGTCCTTTTTTCAAAATGTGCGCTCGCAATTTGTCACTTCTTGGTGGAGCCAGCAGATCAGAAGAAACATAAGGCTGTGTTCACGCTAATAATTATGTAGCTTCTCCAGAATTGCTGTAAAAAGATTAGACAGCGAGCTATAGTAGCGTAGTTAATAAAACTAATTAAAACAATCTTGTTGATCCTTCAAATACTGTTAGAGAGCGGGAGTGCATGATGACCACTAAGAGGATCAGAAGATGAAAGCAAGTTTGTCTTTGGTATGCGACGCGTAATTTGTACGTTTTCAGGCGCGATAAAGGGGTATTTCTATCTGCACTTTGTGCCTAGGCTTGTTTCTAAAGCTACAGAAACTTACCTTAACTCACGCTTAGCAGCGCTTACGAAAGACAAATTTTTCTCCTTTCTTCTAGGAAGCGTTACATGTTTTGAAAAAAATATTTATGGTTTACTTACTACTACTAATTTAACGTAAGTTGCTTTTAAGCCTTCACATTAATGGAAGATGAGCTAAAATAAAACCCCAGCTCAATTTTTTTTATGAAAAAATCCACAACTCCATCTATGACTTTAAATGATAATTATTGTTCCGCTAATGTCTTTCCACCTTGCTGCTTTGTCAAATTTGTTGTATTTTATATACCACAGATGGAGCCGCTTTGACCGTGGCTGAATAATTTTACCCCTGTTGACCGGGATAAAAAGTAGCCTATATGTTAATCCAGGGTACCACCTATCTCAATAAAAAAAACAATCAAATCTGTCTAGTCGTTTTTGCGTGATTGAATAACAAACATATATCCATACATACAAACTTTGACATTTTTATAATATAAAGTAAGATTTTGTCAAGGAGTGCGGTAAACTCGATCGAAACCTTATAAGTATGAATAACAAAACATAAAGAAATATTGATTTTGAATCGACAACATATATCCGCAAAATTCGGATTATGGAGAATTTCGTTAAATTCCAATGGCCCTGACAGACAAAGCGCAGTATGATAGCCATATTTGTCAATAGATATAGATAACAGTAGATAGATCGACCATTATGTGATTTCTGGTGAAGCCAAAAACGAAACACACTTTTTATGTAGAAGTTATAGTATTTAGAGTTACGTATTAGTATTTATAGCGTTTCTTAATTTTTGGAATCAATTCATAGAAAATGTTAAACATTTTTCAAAGTATCGCTTGTTTTGTTACTAAAATTTGTCTTCAACACATTCGGGGGCTAGCTACATGCCTCTACAGTGGTCAGTTTTTGGACTCTTATCGCATAAAATTATGTGTCACGTATTGCCTATCTATCAAACGGTAGTGGGTTTCTAAATCTATGACAGCATCCATGAGAAAAGGATAGAAACCTGCGTACAAATCAAAAAAACCGGCCAAGTGCGAGTCGGACTCGCGCACGAAGGGTCCCGTACCATTATTTATAAATCGGACAAAAAAATCACGTTTGTTGTATCAGAGCCCCCCAAAATATTTATTACATTCTAGTTTTCAGTATTTGTTGTTATAGCGGCAATAAAAATACATCGTCTGTAAAAATTTTAGCTCTCTAACTATCACGGTTCCTTAGATGCAGCCTGGTGACAGACGGACGGACAGACAGACGGACGGACGGACGGACAGACAGAGGAGCGAAAACAATAGAGTCCCGTTTTATCCTTTGGGTACGGATCCCTAAAAACAAAAAAAATACAGGATTCAGAAAAAGAAACAGCAAAACTCAAAAGAGGCCGTCTATACTAATTTAACAAAATATTAATAAAATACGGTTTATCCCTGTTGACCGGGATAAAAAGTAGCCTATGTGTTAATCCAGGGTATAACCTATCTACATACCAAATTTCAACCAAATCGGTCCAGCCGTTTTTGCGTGATTGAATAACAAACATACATCCATACATTCTCACAAACATTCACGTTTATAATATATGTAGGAAGAATATATAATGTTGCTCGCATACACGATACTCACATTCACAATAATAATAATAAATTAAAAAAAAATACAATTATAACATATAAATGTCAATAAAAAGAATGTCATTAATAAAATGTTATCTGATGATAATAATATTTAAATGTCAAAAGTAACAATACACAGGCATTTAAAAAGATATCACTCACTAAGCGAGCAGCTCATTCCCAAGCTTCTTTATCATTTAAATAATCAGATATTTTGTAATATCCTTTTTTCAAAAGTTTGGATTTTATATGATTTTTAAATTTCCTGATAGGTAAGTCACGAACCGCTTTGGGAAGTTTATTGTAAAAGCGTATACATTGACCCATGAACGAGTTGCTTACTCTGTGGAGGCGAGTAGCATGTACAGCAAGATTATGTTTATTCCTAGTATTTATGCTATGAACATCAGACATTTGAACAAAGTTAGAAATGTTTTTACGAACGTACATTAAATTTTCAAAAATATATTGATAGGCAACAGTCAGAATGTTTATTTCTTTGAATTTCTCTCTGAGAGAAACTTT
Source organism: Helicoverpa assulta (assembly GCA_963856015.1). NCBI lineage: Eukaryota > Metazoa > Arthropoda > Insecta > Lepidoptera > Noctuidae > Helicoverpa > Helicoverpa assulta. The sequence goes on from CAWLCW010000022.1 coordinate 6,089,646, forward strand.
TGGACCCAGATTGTAAATGGCTCGAACAGCTCTTTTCTGTAAAATAAATATAGTTTCAACATCCGCACAGTTTCCCCAAAGGAGAATCCCATACGTCATTGAACTATGAAAGTAACTAAAATAAACTATTCTGGCTGTGTCCACATCGGTGATAAGTCGGATCTTTTTAATAGCATAGGCGGCTGAACTAAGCTTTCCTGACAATTTAACTATATGTGGGCCCCATTGGAGTTTGGAATCAACGGTCAAACCAAGAAATACCGTTGACTCAACAGGCTTCAACTCTACTCCATTTAGTTGTACATTGGTGTGTAACTGCCTTACGTTAGGCGTTGAGAATTTAATTAACTTCGTTTTAGATTCATTTAAAAGAAGATTATTGACATTAAACCAATGAACAACCTTTGAGAGTGCATTGTTAACTTCGTCAAAATTGTCGAGTTGGCGCTTGATTTTAAAAACAAGTGAAGTATCATCGGCAAACAACACAATCTTGTGATTATCCCCTACGTGATAAGGGAGGTCATTAATATAAATAAGAAACAAAAAAGGGCCTAGAATTGAACCCTGTGGAACCCCCATGGTGACCGTAGATCCAGAAGACCTCTTACCATTGACATCCACCCTCTGAATTCTATTATGCAAATAAGAAGTCAGAAGGTCAAGAGCCTTGTTTTTGATACCATAGTGGTGAAGTTTCCTGATGAGTATATCATGGTGCACGCAATCAAAAGCCTTGGACAAGTCGCAGAAAATACCGAGCGCATCCTGCGAATCCTCCCAGGCCTCGAATATATTTTTAAGCAATTCCACGCCCGCATCCGTAGTAGAACGACCCTTGGTAAATCCGAATTGTTTAGTGTGCAACAAGTTGTTTCTATTAAAATGGCTCAACAATTGACGTAATATTAACTTCTCAAAAATTTTACTCAAAGTGGGTAAAATTGAAATTGGCCGAAAATTTGATGGATCGGTTGTACTACCAGATTTAAACAATGGAATTACTTTACTAAGTTTCATCAAGTCAGGAAAAACACCTGATGCAACACAAGAGTTGAACACAGTTGCTAAATAAGGTGAAATTATTTCAATTACCGATGAGATTATCTGAACTGACAATCCCCAAAGGTCAGCAGTCTTTTTTACATCGAGCAATTACATCTTGTCACTAAATACATTTATTGGTATAATAAATATTTAGTGAAAGATGATGAATGATTAGATTTAAATTATTTATTGAATAAATCATAAAACACACTAAAATATGCTTAGTAATATATTATGTTATTATTTATTTTTCAGAAATATAATGTCACAAAAACATTCAAAATAAGGTCATGTTTCAACTAGCTTAAAATTCACTTGTTCTTCTTATTTTGCTTTAAATGTACATGATATTTAATTATTGTGATTACTATACTTATATATCTAATAAATAAAAAATATTTTCTTTGTACCATAAAGGCTCCGAAACTACTGAACCGATTTGAAAAATTTTTTCACTGTTGGAAAGCTACACTCTTCCCGAGTAACATAGGCTATATTTTATCCCGGTACGGGCAGTAGTTCCCACGGGACGCGGGTGAAACCGCGGGTAAACGGCTGGTCCTCAATGCACGTTTTTGCTATAAAGATTGGCCATTTAATAATCAAATCAACATCCAGTATCAACAATAATAGTTTTTACAATTTAACTAAAAACTGAATAAGACCACGTATAGTCAATTTAACCGTAACTAATCAATTTTATTTCATTATTTAACTGCGTCACGAAGTTTTGAACTTTTTTTTGTAATTTTTTTACAACTGTGTCTACGCGCACACTGCAGACTAAAAAGTCGGCCGACTGTTGGTCAACAGTCCAATCATTCATTGAAGAAGGGTCAAAAACACAGGGGCAAAAAAAAAATATTTTTAAAACATCGTGAATTCAATCAAAGTTTTCAGTTGGTCTGATGCTGGCTAAATGTCTGATCTTTGTAATGTGCGTACTACCATTCATCTTCATACTGATTTATGAGCTCAAACCATCTATCGGCCGACTAAAAGTTTGGAGTGTGTATCTTTGATTATTGTGATGAGGAAAATCGATGTTTTTTTTTTGGAAATGTTATTTTGTGACAGTCCAATTAAGGTTCTAGGAATAGAATTGTATTTTGATTTTGGTACTAGATGAAGTAGTTTATTTATTTATTTATTTATTGAAATTGTATGGACATGTATGAACATTACAATCTTTTATTATAGGTAGGTTATTTACATAGATATTTACAACACAAAAATAAAACTATCCTAGTAAAACAATAAAAATAAAATAAAAAAACACTATACTATATGTACATTACATACATAATTTTCATTACGATTTATTTGAGACAAGAGTTCATTTTTATTTTTGTATATATATTTTCAAACACGATTTCTAACAAATAGTAAGCGACATCAAAATAAACCCTATCTACACTTTTATACTATTTTACTGTTCACTCTTGACCGTTTTCAATTCAATCTAGTTATAGAAAGTTGAATAACAACTAAACCACGTTTTTTTGTAATAAAGCCATCATCGAATTTTATTATTTTTTAAAACTTTCAACAAATGTTTTATTATAGAGGGTAATAAATAAGAAATATCTAATTTATTAGGTATACCAATAGCCTTTCTTTTCAAAAAACCTTTTATTGGCATTTGCAATTATTTTTTGACAGTTACATGATACCATTTTTTTTTCTTTATTTGTTTATAGGGCAGGCTTTTGATGATACCGTCTTTCGAAGTTTTTATTTCTTTATAGGTTTATTTTTAAGTTTTGTCGTACGTGTTTAATTATATTAACATGCACATGATTTATATATGTTACCGGCCGAACCCGATTTTAGGACAAACCAGTTTTGCCTAGGCTCAACTAGTTCTTCCTATACGCGTTATGATTAACTAGTATAGCCTAGTCCAAACTAATTTGTCCTAAGCCCGATAGGACGGACCAGTTTAGGCTAGGCAAAACTAGTTGATCCTAATATCAATACGCACACTCTAGGATAAACTGGTATAGCCTAGTCAAAATATATACATGTCACCGTAAGATTACAAACATCGTTAGATTACAATCTATCTCGAGAGATTGTAAACTGTCGAATTATTGTGAACCGTAACATCTGATTGCAATTTAACGCATTATTTTTCGCTATATTATAATCTATCGATGAGAAATTGTCAAATTGTCAACTGTCCGAAAGCTCTCCCTGATTGGTCAGTCTTTTTGTAAGATCGACCAATCACGACCAGCCGTTCTGTTCCCATGGAGTTCCCGTGGAGTTAGGAATGAAATAGAATTACGTTCTACCAATCAGCGCGCAAGATGCATTCCGTTCTACGCCAGTTGACAATTTGACCGCTTTACATTGATAGATTATAATATAGCGAAAAATAATACGTTAAATTGCAATCAGATGTTACGGTTCACAATAATTCGACAGTTTACAATCTCTCGAGATAGATTGTAATCTAACGATGTTTGTAATCTTACGGTGACATACATATCTAAAAGAACTACAGTAATTAACTAAATACGTTATTAGGCGCGAGGCGCTCGGGGCGTGTACGTTATGCACAGCTAGCAACTAGACGCTAAATGCGTTTAAAACCACGCGACAAATGACGAACGGGGAGCGAGCGGCGTGGGACGTTCGGAGCATTCCCGCATGAACATGTCCTGACATGTTTGTTCAGTTACTTTCCGACCTCGCTACATTTGTTTATTGTTTAGACTAGGCCATACCAGTTTATCCTAGAGTGTGCGTATTGATATTAGGATCAACTAGTTTTGCCTAGCCTAAACTGGTCCGTCCTATCGGGCTTAGGACAAATTAGTTTGGACTAGGCTATACTAGTTAATCCTAACGCGTATAGGAAGAACTAGTTGAGCCTAGGCAAAACTGGTTTGTCCTAAAATCGGGTTCGGCCGGTAACATATATATATATTTTCCTAATGTAATGAGGAGGGATGATACGCATGCAACAAAGTGTGTGCTAAGTATGAATGTAGATGGATGGAGAAGAAGAGGAAGACCTAAGAAAAGATGGATGGATTGCCTGAAAGATGATATGAATAGGAAGGGAGTGAGTGTCAGTATGACGAGTGACAGGGGAAAATGGAAGAAAATGACATATTGCGCTGACCCCAAGTAAAATTTGGGAACAGGGCAGGAGAAAGAAGAAAATTTTCCTAATCCATAATGATTACTCAGTACATATTTTTCTCTGTAGGGGAAAAAATGCACATAAAATATTTTGCTCCGTTTCTGTTGTTTGGGTATACTTTCTTGCCAAATATTATATTTATGAAAAAGATATAAGATATTTTATAGATTTTTTTATTATAAATAAATTTTATACTTATTATATTTGATAAATAAATAAAAATAAATGGAGTTATCTCACGTGATTCTCGTGAGCGCGTCCCGTACTTACTTCGTCCTGTAACAAAAGAAAAAATAACATTAATAACACACATAATAAAAAAGACTCATAATACGAATATTTGGGAAAATACATCTAGAGGAAACCTGGACTGTAAAGTCTGAAATCAATTGTGCAATTGTGGTGATTGACACTCAATCATTCTCCGTGTGAGAGGAGGCGCAGCCCAGCAGTGGGACGATAAAAATACCGATGATAATAATGAGGAAAACTAACTTAAAATTTAATAATTTATTATTCAGTTAAAATATATGATACACATTTAGTCACATGTTACATAATTAACAGCTTATAAGGTAATAAAAAACAGTATACAAATAACTAAAATTCAAATAAACATTTTTCCGAAATTATCTTCGTTCACAACTCAAAAATGATTTAACGGATATTCATGGGATTTTCACCAATAGATAGAATAGTTCATAAGAAAGGTATACCTAGGTATAATATCATGGTAACCATCAGTTAATCAATAACCATGCGCTAAAAACTAAATTCACTCTTTTCTTAACATAATTTCGCAAACATTAATTCGGTGAATTGTAATCAAAAGTCAAAGTCATCAGGTTTATAATGATCATTATTGTAAAACTTTATTAGCTATTAAACTTGAGTATAGATAATTAATTAATCAGCTGCTTTAGTTAAAGTATGGCTTTTAAAACCCTCCAATATAAGTTGAACTCTCATTTTAATAGTATTAAAGTCATCTGCCGAGGCTGTGGGATTGTTCGCGCGAGTTACCGCGGCGCTGGTACATAAAGGGCTTAAGAAGGAACATGGTGGGGTTTAGTCAGTAAGAGTCAGACACTCCCTCACGCTGCACCCACAGCGGAAAGCATTTGACGATGTCCCATCTAAAAAAAACTTAATCTGCCTAGTATTTTCAAAACTATGTTGGGGTCGGCTTCCAGTCTAACTAGATGCAGCTGAGTACCAGTGTGCTACAAGGAGCGACTGCCTATCTCACCTTCTCAACCCCGGAGTTATCCGGGCAATCCCATGTTTTTTTTTTAATACAAGGTAATGTAGATATACCTACTACGTTCGAATTTGCAAATATTTTTTAAATATCTCTAGACCAGCTCACACCAGTGGTTACCTACACCCCCATCACTTGGGAACTACTTCCCGCACCAGGATAAAAACTAGACTATAGATTCCTGGATAAGTGAGCTATCTAACACTGAAACAATTTTTCAAATCGCACCAGCCGTTCCTGAGATTTGCGCGTTCAAACAAACAAACACTTCACCTTCATAATATTACCAACTATAGCTATTTCTATCTTTAAAAAAATACCATATCTATATAGTTTACATTTATAAACCAAGTATTTATTGTATCATCAGTTCAAACTATATTAGTCGTTATATTGACTGATTAAGCAACGGACGTGACGTCATCGACCACCCATGTGGACAGCTAATTAAGACATTCACTGTTTTAGTAACGTGTTTGTTTATTTTTTAGTTTTTTTAGTTTTTAGTTTATTGGGACATAGCGCCGGTTTTGATGTGGCCTTTAGTTTGGAGTTAACTTGCTCTGTTTTACGGATTCGCTTGGATATAAGATTCTAAATGAGACTCTATGGATAAAAAGTAAATTAAGAATCGTGTGACATTCTTCAGAATTCAGATTATATCCGGATTAATATGAAAATTGGTTCAGCCTTTTTACTATGAAAACGTAACAAAGATACAAAATAACTTAAGTAACTATTGACAGAAATAGTACGGACCAAATATAGGCATGGTGATTGAAAAACAGTAATTGGTCCGTCTTATTAATATCTAACCCTAAAATAATGGACACGTATTTTTTCATTTCTCTCACAAACAAATAACAACGAAGATACAACACGTCTGAATTTTGTATTACGTCACTTCTAAGTACTACATAAACGTGACGTCTCTCAATCTTTGTTGCGTTAGGTATATCTTAGTCATAGTCATGGGAGGGGCACCGCCGGGTCCTCGTCGAGGCTTTGGGCGGCGGCGACCTCTCGCGTCCGGCCCTGGTTCAGGCCATGGTCCGGGGCGAGAGGGAATGGGATGCCGTCGCCTCCTTCTGCGAAGCGGTCATGCTCGAGAAGGAGGAGGCGGAACGCCAGAGAGTTCGCACCTCTCATCCCGGCCGCCGCGCTGGACCAGGTAGACACCATGGGCGCCGGGTGTCGCGAGATGACTCCCGGCCACCGTAGGCGTGGGTCTGTGGGCGGTGAGTTCGGGTGGCTCATCGACCCTCTGTCTTTCTAGACGACAGACCCGTGTCGACGGCGCGCGTTGTTCCACGTGCTCCTCAAAGAGATGTCAGCAACCCCAGCGGGGCCCAGCAGGGCCAAGGCCTGCCGGGGCTGCGGGTTGTTCGAAAGAGATACCGCGGCCCTGGTACATAAAAGGCCTGTGACGGAACACGACGGTTTTTAGTCAGTAAGAGTCTGACACTCCCTTTTCGCTGCTAACCCACAGCGGAAAGGGTCATTTGATGATTTTTGACGTCGTTAAAAAAAAAAAAAAAAGGTATATCTTAGTAAATATTAATTATATTGTTAATTAAAATAAAAAATACGTGTCCAATATTTTTTCCCAAGTTAAAATGCGGACTAGTTAGAATCACTATTATTATATTTTTAACCCTGTCATCACGCCTATTACAACTGTTAACACATACAGTTAAACTATTAAACCAAACATTTTGACTGTAATCAGCTAAAAATAAGATCAAAGACGGTCTACGGAACCCAGATTGTGGACCCCTAGTGGGTCGCAAGTTGCCACCAACGAAGTTTGATAATTAAGACGTTTTGAACAATAAATGAGTGCCCACTGTATTTTGATTTTGATAAAGTTAGCTCTTATAACTTAATCCAAGATCTGGTTGGGAAATTTCGACTTTATTTCTATAGCAGTAAAGGTGTTTTTACTTAGTTGATTTTGGGTCTTGGATTTGAAAGTGTGACAGAATCATCCTCTGAGCTTTTTTCCTAACTATGTTGGGGTCGGCTTCCAGTATAACCAGATGTTGCTGAGTACCAGTGCTTTACAAGGAGCGACTACCTATCTGACCCCTTCGACCCAGTTACCCGGGCAACCCAATGCTCCTTGGTTAGACTGGTGTCAGATTTACTGGCTTCTGACTACCCGTAACGACTGCAGAGGATGTTCAATGACAGCCGGGACCTACAAAAATCTATAAGTAGGTACTAATATTACGAAAGTCATGTGTTTGCTTGTACAAGCGCTAATCTCAGGAACTACTGGAAAGTACCTGCCGGTAAGGATGAAATTTGGTACGGAGAAAGAAGGGAACTTCTCAGGACGCGAGTGAATTTGCAATAATTTTGAGAATACAGAGATTAAAAAACTCGTCTTCTTATTATTTTATTTACGAAAAAACCGGTTTGAAATAAAAAAAACGGTATAAAATCTTAATTTATTTAAATTATACGGAATTACTTATTTAAAAATATTCCTAGTACATATTAATTATTGAAGTATTCCAACTATGCGACCAATTGAGTGCTTTGTTAAGGAATTTAAGCATAAACTGTATAATTTTAATTAAGTACGGTTAACAGCCGTAATATGCTGATTTTGATGAATTTCGGTTTAATTTTTTTGTGACATACGGACGCCTAGGATGGGCAGCGAAACAAATACTGTTGACAACAGTACTAATCCCTACTAATATCATAAATGCGAAAGTAACACTGTGTCTGTCTGTCTGTTACGCTTTCACGTTTAAACCACTGAACTGATTTTAATAAAATGTGGTACTGAGATAGAGTTGACCTTGAGAAAGAACATAAGATAGTTTTTATCCCGGACTATTGAAGAATTCTCTCGGAAACGCGATATAACCGAACACTACGCGGGCGAAGCCGCGGGCGGTAGCTAGTAGATCTATAACTTGGAAAAAAAAGAACTGTCATTTGAACATCTTTGGCAGTCGTTACAGAAAGTCTGACAACCAGTCTTAACTAAGGGGATTGCCCGGGTAACTGGGTTGAGGAGATCAGATACGCAGTCGCTCCATGTGGCACACTGGTACTCAGCTGCATCCGATTAGATTAGAAAAGGCTCGGCAGATATCAATCAAAAACTCATACAAAAGGTTTGCTTACCATCCTTTTTTTTCCATCAAATGACCACTCCAGCTATGGGTGCAGCGTGTCAGACTCTTACTGACTAAAACCCGCCATGTTCCTTCTTATGCCCTTTACGTACCAGGGCCGCGGTAACTCGCGCGAACAATCCCGCAGCCCCGGCCGGCTAACCATCCTATCATACAGTATTTCTCTTACACTCACACATGAGGACTTGTATGCAAATTTTATAACTCAAGTTTGAGCATAAATTTAAGTTAATGACGTTAATAGCTTCATCAAGCCGCCATGGCTTTTTATTTTCAATGCACAATTAATAATTTTATTTATTTCCTTTACGGTTAATTATGGGGATTTTAAAGGGTGAGGGGTAAAGGGAAGTAGGATTCCTTAGTTTATAACCGTTAGTATATATCTTGAAGTATAAGTTGCAGGTATGGCTGTCAAGGTTCATCAAAATGCGTTCAGTATTTTTTGCGTTAAAGTGTAACAAACATTCACACTCCAAACTTTCATATTTATAATATTAGCGTAATGCGAAAGTATGTACATTATAGTATAATACACAGTTTCAAAAACTTTTAAGAATCAATCTAGCTTAAATAAAAACTCAGTAAAAAGGCCACAACCAACTTCGAACCCGCTACTTAACAATCCAAATACCATTTCAACCATTCATTCTCTGAACAATTAATTTATACCCTTTTATTGAACAGTAAGGTAAACCAGCCAATTATCGACCATGTCGGCAAACATAAAACCTCATTTTTGTCATACCGTACCATGGAGAACAAAATGACTAGCGGAGGTACCATAACGGAAAATCTCCTAAGAAAGTAGCGCGACCAAAATTCAAGGATGAGGTACGTTACTGTCTTCGCCTTTATATGCCTTCTTTGGATCCGATATTTTTTTGTAATATGTACCAAAAATCGTTGACAGATGTCTCAAAGAAAACAAACGCCTCGTTAGTTCATTAGTAACTGATCGTTTTGGTGGTTACCGAATGAATTTGACCTAGAAGAAGGCGTGACCTACCTGCATTATGGCATCTCCGCTCTTTCCTTACTCCGTGTACCGATACAAAATTTTCGTTAATTAAACAATTATAACCAGGAGGTATTTTATCGAGATCGTTCGAGCACCTGGATTACTTAATTTGTGTTTTTAATTTCGTACGGTCGACAACTGCGGCTTTCGCCCTAAGATGTAATAAAAGACTTTTATTGTTTAATTAGTGTAATTTTGTGTTTTGCTTGAATTATGGTGAATAAGTAGCTAATTGTAATTTTAAAAGAAGCTCATGGCTAAGTCGATAGATCATAAAATTCGTCATTTGAACATCGTCACGGGTAGTCAGAAGCCAGAAAGTCTGACAACTAGTCTAACCAAGAGGTATTGGGTTGCACGCACAACTGTGTTGAGGAGGTCAGATAGGCAGTCGCTTCTTGTAAAGCACTGGTACTCAGCTGAATCCGGTTAGACTGGAAGCCGACTCCAGACACATGATTTTGACTTAGACTTTAAGTAGTTCTATTATACCTACATATTTTATAATAGAACTATTTATATAAATATTTTATAATAGAACTATTGGTATTAGGTAATATCTAGGTAAGTATATGTATAAAAATAAAAACTCTTCTATACGTATTTTCGAAGTACCTCTCACAATTTCAAATTCATTTTACCCCCACACATTCTCACTTCCAAGTTATTAAATATCACGCAAGCGGAGTCAGGGGAACAAACCATACTATTTAGTAAGAAAACCGTTCTATTAATATATGTGGACCACACAGTATTTCAAGGAATGAGTCCGCAACACCTATTTTTGGTATCCACGGAGTATATTTAGAATGGAATAATAAATTTCAATTGAAATCAATTATTTGTAAACATACTGGGTAATTAATTGCTGTGGTTTTATTCGCGTCCTTGATGTCTAAAATGCCCATTTTCACCAACAATCTCATAACGTTTCCCTAACTAAGTGTCACTTAAAATAAGGGCTCACCCAATAATAAAGGTCAGAAGAGACACTTAAACTTTGGTGAAAACGAAATTCGTATTAAGTGTTCCCTAAATGCTCTTAGGGGATCCCTAAATTTAGGTATTTGTTGGTGAAAATGGGCATTAGTTATAAAGAAATCATCTGCCTAGCCGATTCCCAACTTTGTCTCGGCTGGCTTCCAGTCTATGATGCCCCATGGAGGTATTGTTAATCTGATATCCTCTCTCTGATACCCCTTGGTAAGACTGGTTTTCAGACTTACTGGCTTCTGACTGCACGCAACGATTGCCAAAGATGTTCAAAAGACAGCTGGATTATACGGTTGGTCTTGGTCAGTTCCCAAGGCAAACCGTGTGTGACGGTCATAATACAAATACGAATGGGAGTTTGATACTTTAATACCCCTTTACGAAGAAACGACTGAACCGATTTGGATGAAATTTGGCACAGATATAGATAGTATCTTAGAGTCTGAGACAGGTTACTTTTTATACGGATATTGGCAGTAGTCTCCTCAACACGCGAGTAAATCCATACTTATAACATAATATACTAGTCATTTTCCCGCGGTTTCGTCCGCGTCCTGTCGAAACTACTGACCGTACTAGAATAAAACATAGCCTATGTTACTCGCAGTAACGTAGCTTTCTAATGGAGAAAGAATTTTTAAAATCGGTCCAGTAGTTTTTGAGTTTATCCGTTACAAACAAAAATAAGTATATTTCTTTCCTCTTTACAATATTAGTGTAGTTAAAACTCAACTCAGCTACAAGAATGACATCTTTCTTTGTGAGACCTAAAGTCCTGCTTACCCCGTTCCAACAGGCTTGCGTAGCCGGAATTAGGAACTGAGAATGGTATCGCCTAATTTGAGCCATACAAACATACGGGAAAGTACCACTATGGGTGGTCTGCCACCCACCGATCAAAAACTGTGGAGTCGCAATTGTTATAAAATTATATTCCGAAATCGGCCGAGGACGCCATTATAAAATTTTATTCTTAAAAAGTTCTTTTTTGTATCACATATATTTTATCTATTAAGTTAAAAAAAATATGTGTACCTATTTAAAAAACATACATTAAAAAGTTTTCCGATATTGTGTTCATTTATTTATTTAACATCTTTTTTGCCTATTTTTTATATTTTTAAACTACACAATATATGTAACACTTATTAATGTGTATAGCGCAAACTGGTGAACCGATTGAGATTAAATTTTGCACAGAGATAGGTGGTACACTGGAGAGAGAGATAGGCTATTTTTTATCTGGGTGATGTGAGAAGCTCCCCGGGGATATAGGTGTAACTGCGACTGTACACTAGACATTTTTCAAAACAAAAATACATATATAAGATGGACCTTGGTTTTATGGGGCTTTGAAAATTATAGTTTCTTCCGGGTTTTTACTAAACAAAAACCTTTCAGAACTACAGTTTAATTTTAGCCAGAACTGAAATGGCAACAAAAAAAACCTTAAATAATTTAATTATTTTTAACACAAAATCCGTCTCCATAGCTTTCTCAGTGCCCACCGTTTGCTCATGTCACCAAAACATTTCAAGCTCGACTGCCCGCGTACTTACACCGTTACAAGCGAAAACACACTTTATTACTATGTAAATAAGCCACAAATTTGCATAACACATCACTGCTCCTTCTTTGTACAAATCCGCTCAAAGAGAATTGTACTTTATCGTAAACGTAATAAGACTTATTTTGTACTGTGTCGGTTTTTGATGGATTTTATTCTTGGATTTTTAAAGTCATTGAATTTTGGGCTTTATTTTGTTAGTGTAAAGGTGTAGTTTTGTATGATAATAAGTTATCTATTCGTACCACTGTGAGAACTAATTGAGTTGTCTTCCGCAGTCGTTTTTTTGTCTGTCTGCATGTTTTGTGCTTAGGTTGGTAACCTGCCACTATTTAACCTTAGGGCCTAAGACAATTGTGACCTTTTTGGCCTTTTGAACGACCATGCGTGTGCGCAGGGTCAATGACTGGGCGAGTATTGGTGAAATTGGGAATTTTTTTTGCAATATAAATACGGATTTTTACATAATAGTGAGTAAATAAATGTTGTGGTGCGAATTCGAACTTTTTCACGCATCCGGATTAAACGTAGCCTCTACCTAGCCTTTCTCGATAAACGGGCTATCTAACACTTAAATAACTTTTAAAATCAGTCCAGTCTTGAGATTAGCGGGATCAAACAAACAAACTATTCATTTTCATAATATTGGTAGGTATGTGCACATTAAAAAATATTTTTGATTATTATGATATTAACTATGGTATTAAATAAGTCCCATAAATTCTTCCAAAGACATACCTACAAGTAAAACCACGCGAAATTACTAGTTCTCACAATAAGGAAAAAGTTCCCAATAATAAAATAGTGGCTATAAAAACAACAAAAGATTCTTCTTTAATTATTCAATTACAATCTTATTGCTAATGTGGGAAGTTTTGCAACAAAAAACGGTTAAGAGCGAGTCGGAATGGTGAACGTATTGGTTCCGTATGTTAACTTTCTCTTAGATAATATTCTATACTAGCTTCTGCCAGCGGTTTCACCCGCATCCCGTGGGAACTACTTCCCGTACCGGGATAAAGCCGTAAGTAGCCTATAGCCTTCCTCGATAAATGGGCTATCTAACACTGAAAGAAATGTTTAAATCGGACCAGTAGTTCCTGAGATTAGCGCGTTCAAACAAACAAACAAACTCTTCAGCTTTATAATATTAGTATAGATTTTATGTTAAAGGCAACAGGCTGATGTTATAGTTTTCATTTTTAATTTCCAAATGAAAAAAAAAAAACAATAGAATAGGCTATAGTTCTGCGATTTCAAAGCTTTTTAACAATACATAATAAAATGTTGTTTTTCAGTATTATGTTCTCATGGACAAGCGACTGATCCGATTTGGATAGAATTTTGCACAAAGATAGAAGAAGAAGTAATATAATAGGACTTTTTATCCAATTGAGAATTGAACAAGACGCGAGAAGAAACGCATTAAAAAACTTGTAAGGTATTTTTAAATGACGTTGACGAGATCAAAATATTATTTAAACAAATTAACAAAAGGACGGACAGGCAAACATATCTATAAGCAATTTAGCGAACCAAACATCATGACGAAATAATAGCTGTATTAAAATCGCGTTTATTAGCTACGGTCTAAAACAACAAAAAACGGTCATGCGCGAGTCGGCTATTAGACCGTGAACCTCACACAATATTAATTACCTTCACACTAAATTATTGGGTAAAAAATATATAACTTTACTTCCCTATTAAGACTGATTACAACATAGAATTAATTTCTTAATATCTGGCTAGCCTTTTCCCAACTATGTAGGGGTCGGCTTGAAATCTAACATGATGCTACAACTGCCTATCTGACTCTTCAAAGGAACCCGGACAAACCGATATCCTTTCTAAGACTGGTTGTCAGACTTTCTGGCTTCTGATTTCCCGTACCGACTACCAAAGATGTTCAAATGAAGGCCAAAAACTCTAAAACAAAATATCATTTTTCAAAACTTTTTGAGTCAGTTTTTGTAAATAATAGACACCGTTGCGTTTTCCGTAGACTTAACATTTATTGACAAAGTTCAATCCACCATTTTATTACAAATATATCGCTAAATATATGTATATATTTTTTTATTTATTTATTAAGTCTACCAACAATGTTTAAGTTAATTCATATAGGTATTCTGTTACCATAATATTAACAGATTTTCTTTTAAAATATCGTTTTCAAATCACACAGCGGAACCCCAATTTCAAGATTGAATCATCAAATTTTAGTCCACGGCGAAACGAATCACAATTAGCGGACTACCACTCAGGCATTCTTTTAGTATTTGTAATATTGCCTCTGGCTAAACCAAGTTTAGGTATGTATCATATCATATATCTTAAAGGAACTGGTCATTAAAACCTTAGGTCATCATCCCTTCCTGGCATAGTCGGTAAAGAACCAACCTCTGAAGTACGAGTGTGTGGGTCAGGCAAGTACCAATGCAACTGTTCTTAGTTTGTATGTACTTTCTAAGTATATCTTGAATACTAATGACTGTGTTTCAGATGGCACGTTAAACTGTAGGTCGCAGCTGTCATTGAACATCCTTGGCAGTCGTTACGGGCAGTCGCCAGTGAGTGTGACACCAGTCTTACCAAGGGATATATTGGGTTGCCCGGGTAACTGAGTTGAGGAGGTCAGATAGGCAGACGCTCCTTGTAAAACACTGGTAGGTACTCAGCCGCATCCGATAAGAGTGGAAGCCGACCAAAACATAGTTGGGAAAAGGCTCGGGAGATAATGATTTAGTTTTTTAAACATTATTCCTCGAAACATAGGTCCTAAGGCACTTACATACTATTAATACTGCCTCGTTGGTCTAGTGGTCGCAAGCGCGGTTGCTGTGCTCGAGGTCTCGGGTTCGATTCCCGGGTCGGGCCGAAATCGCTTTGTGGGTTTTATTTAACTTTCACAAAGCAGCCCGTAGTGCCCTGGAAGGTGGTGATTGATTCACCCGTGCATCGGAGAGCACGTAAATGTCGGTCCTGCGCCTGATCTCTCCCCGGTCGTGTCGGATTGCCGTCTCATCGGGTTATGAGAGTGAAGGAATAGTGAGTGCACCTGTGTCTGCGCAAATGCTCGTGCACTATAATATGTCCTACGCAGCTGGCTGATCTCTTTAATGAGATCAGCCGCCGTGGCTGAAATCGGCCGTGGACGCCATTACTATTAATATCACGAGGAGACCAGAAATTAACTGAAACTATAAAGTACCCTTTTTGGTACTTTTAAGAACGTTCATAAAATGGGTTCATCCCTAATTTTAAAATACCAATTTTTACTCGCAATGTTACATCGAAAACGTGCAAGAATTATCACTAACAGGATTTACAAAATAATAAAAATTGGAAACAGGAAATTGTAACAATAATGGTTCCGCCATTATTGTGACATCTGTTGTTAGTAAAATCTTTATAACTGCTATAAACTAAGGATTTGTTAAGGATTAGATTTTATTCTCGTTTTACGCAATTATTCATACTTAGGAGATCGTGGTTTACGGTGGATCTCTGTAACCTATCCATGGTTTTGCTTTTTTATATTGAATTCTAATATTAACTCCATATAAATGGTCTTCGAAACCCGCAGATAGTAACAAAAGCAGAGGATTCATGATTAGGTTAAGCAAAACTTGGTGCGGTGACTCTGTGGACGGGTCCACCAATTTAACACACTTTCTGAAATACGGAAGAACTACTCATGACAAGATGGTCACCCATCCATAGACCAACCGCGCTAAACGTTACTTAACCTTACGAACAATCGACCCGTGTGGCTGTAACTTAGCCACAAGCCCCTTGTACACAAAATCAACACCCTCCTAATAGAGTTATCAAAATCCTAGACAAACATCAAAAAAAGAGACAAAAAACACACTTAACACCCACCCATCATTTCCAAAACTGGCTTAACCTAACAATTTACCAAGTTTTTCTTAACCTACCCACTTGGCCACTAAAAGTATGACACGTGATTCAAAATAAGAACAAAAAAAACGTCATTTTAATCCCCCTTTCGCTATCTGCGCATGAGTCACTATGCCACCCAAAGAGTTGAGTAGCTCTCTCTCTTTTACGAGTATAGCTGCGTCTCGCTCTAACACTTGTTTTTTTCTCCATTGAAGAGTTTGCTGTCAAAATAAGGATTATAAAAGAAGTTTGGATGGCTTTATGTTAGAATTTTTGAAGTAAGTAATAAGTAAAATAAAGATATGTAGGTATAGTATTTGCAAAAGTATGGAAAGCTATGCTTAAGATTGAGACTTGTTTACCGAAGAAAGTTTGTGAGATATTGATGAGACAAACGATTAATTTTGCTTGTTTTTTTTTTAGTATTTCTTAGCACTTAAACACTCTCCTAAATCGCCTTACTATCTGTCGTCTATCCATACAAATTTAATAAAGAGGAAACATGTTTTGTTTTTCCTACAGGCTCCAAAACTACTGAACCGATTCAAAAAAATATTTCACTGTTAGAAAGCTACACTATCTCCGAGTAACATAGGGTATTTTTTTTGTCTGTTTTAACCACCAAAACCGGGAGAAAACAGCTAGAAATTCATAAAACATCGCGTTCCTAGAGGCTGTATACCAAAACATTAAACTTGCTTTCCCATAAATAAAATTAGAATATTTTTAAAATATATTTCATTGATTTCCATATGTGACATAACACCATTCCTCGAGGCATTTACAAAAAAACGGCCAGGACCGTTCTGTGAGTGATGACTTAATTTTTAGAAGCTCAAGTTACCGGACACTGTACAGTCACAGACATATTGACACTTGGTTTATTTTATAAGAGTGGGATTAAGCACCTAGAGGATTTCGAATTTTTTGTAAAAAAACTTGGTGTAAAAGCGTATTTTTTATTTAAAATAAAAAACAACAACTTTTTTTACAATTTATTTTTTATTAAAATATTTTTAGCTAACTTTTACTTTAACTTTAACTTTTGTCCTGCTTGAATTTTTATTAGATTTTTTAACATAGAAATTTTAATCAGAATGCAATGGCGTGAAATTTTTTGAAAGGCCTTCTGCCAACCAAAATTATATTGCGTCAGTCAGAAAAAGAAATTAATATTTAATATACTTAAGTAAAACGTATCTGTATTGTGTTTGTATAAAATATGTACATATTTTTATGTACAATAAAGAATAATAGTAAATCAAGACTTAACCCCGCGAAAAGGACCTTATAAAATGTAAATAAATAATTACTTATAAACCTCTACTTAAAAACGTACAAAATTAAACCACTTTGTTCTGCGGGTGTACCTATCCTGTAACACGAACTTATAAAATATAGCATCTTCACACTAGCCAAACGTATCCTAGTCTTAAATTAAAATCACCCGCAGACTGCACACTAAATAGTCGGCCGACAGTTGCTCCGATGGTTCATCATCATCTCCCGAGCCTTTTCCCAACTATGTTGGTGTCAGCTGCATCTTGTTTGGCTTCCAGTCAAACAAGATGCAGCTGGGTACCAGTGTTTTACAAGGAGCGACTGCCTATATGACCTCCTCAACCCAGTTACCCGGGCAACCCAATACCCCTAGGTAAGACTGGTGTCAGACTTACTGGCTTCTGACTACCTACCCGGGACTGACTGTCCCGATGGTTGATAAAATAGAAATGGGTATTTAAAGAAAAACTTGATTCCTATCAAAGTTCTCAGTCGGTCTTATACTAGTCAAATGCCGTATCTTTGTAATGTGCGTACTACCATTCATCTTCATACTGATTTATGAGCCCACACAAACAAACTATCGGCCGACTAAAAGTTTCCAGTGTGCACTCTAAAAGGTAGAATGATGGATAAACCCAAAGTTATTTTGATGAAAATTAATAGTCACATAGATTTTTTATTCAACCTTTTTTTTCTTCCGTGTGGTCTAAAGTTGCCATATTGTGTTACAAACGGATTGACATTGCTTATTATTTTGATGGCAACATTAAGATTTTGCGGATATTTTGACGGTCAGACTGATGTCCCTTTAATACAGAAGAATTAGGTAACCAGGTTTAATGTATTTTTAATTTAGGTATTCAAGTTGCGAAATTAAAAAAAAAAAAAAAAAAAAAAAAAACAAACACGTCAAGTTTTTTGGATCACCCTTAACTCGGTTATGCATGGTTGCAAAATGCGATTGATCTATGCAATGTTTAACATTTTCCTAAAATCAAAATATTTTATATTAGAAATCTGGAGCAATATATAGCTACTTTTTACCCAACTGCCACGAAGGGTTATGTTTGTAAGTCATAGGTACCTACTTTTTAGCCGATAGTTAGTTCGATGGTTCCCTAACACTCTTTCGGATCTGCATGATGCCGGCCGGACTCCTAATCGTTGTAATCTGCACTACCATTCATCTCCATATTGATTTATGAGGCCAATCTAAACTATCGGCCGACTAAAAGTTTGCTGTATTCTCTAAGGCTAAGAACTCACGGAGCGATTTTTAACCGTGCCCGCCGCGGTGGCGGAACTGCGTTTTTATTTCCAAACTCACGAGACCGTTTATTTGCGCGGTTACACTGCCGTCGCGGTTGAGATTATCGCCCGCAAACGTGGCGGGCGATGATCGCAAGACGCAAAACGGGCAGTTGACGGCCGGCCAATCGACCGCAGAGCGCGCGGGCGCAACCCGCCGAGGCTGCGGGTGACCGCGGCCCGCGCGATTCTACTAGTTGCCCGCCGGTGCAGCGGGACCCGCAAACAATCGCGCAGACTGCGGGCGTAAATCGCGTCGTGAAATGTGCTTTAATTTTTTACATGTATATCTGCATTCTACAGAAGCTACGGGCCCGCAGCCGCGGCGGGCACGGTTAAAAATCGCTCCGTGAGTTCTTAGCCTAACAAGTCAGGCTTTAAGGCGATTATCACACTGCCCCGCATGATGCAGCGTAGCGCGTGGATGCGTTTTCTTCCGTTGCTTGTAAATATCTCCGTTTGTATGGAAAACACGCATAGTCCAACACACTGAAAATGCATCCACGCGCGTTCATGCGGATCACGCGCAAACACGCGGAGAAACATGCACCCCCGCGCGTAGGTGCGAGGCGAGACGCAAGGTATGGCACACCGAATCCCGCAGTGCCGCGCGTGATTTTGAATGGGCGTCACGTGTATATTTGAAAATGGATCTCGATGAGAGCCGCCGTGCGTGAATCTACTAAACGCACCTACGCGCGTGAGTGCGCAAAAAACCGGCACGATGATGCAGATCTGGACTCCCGTAGGAACGCGCGTAGGTGCGTCGACACGCAATATGCAGCGTGATGCGGGGCAGTGTGAAGATCACCTAAATAGGACGAAACTTATTCCGACAACAAGCTACTAAAAACCAAAACTATTCCAACTCAAACGACTCAAAGTAAAAAAAAATCAAACCAATCCATTTCAAAGAAAATTCCCAATATATCAGTCATCCTAATGGGTCATAATATCTATACTTAAAGGAAAAAAAAGTAAAAAGCCTAGTAGCTCACACCTTCCTACCATTAAGACTATCACACTAATCCATCATAGACTAAATGTTATTTTGACATCTGTCAATTTTTTTCAATATGGCGGACGTCCTTTGACGGCGCGCATTTCGTGAACACAATACGTAATGGCATTAATAGTTAGTTTTTAATGGTTTTATGTACTATGGTGTTTGTCGATTGTTATAGGATTTTAGTTCTATGTAATTGTATGTACTTTCTAACTATATTTTAGACACCAATGACTGTATTTCAGATGGCACGTTAAACTGTAGGTCCCGGCTGTCATTGAACATCGTTGGCAGTCGTTACGGGTAGTCAGAAGCCAATAAGTCTGACACCAGTCTAACCAAGGGGTATCGGGTTGCCTGGGTAACTGGGTTGAGGAGGTTAGATATGATATAGATTTTTTAAGCGACTGCCCAATGGGATTTTCAATTCAGAAGTTTATATTTTTTGAGCTCTATGTTACGGTACGATCATAAGGTTAAGCTGCGATCGACGCGGTCGATCTATGGATGGGTGACCAGCTTGTCATTACGAGTTAATCAGTGTTGCAGGTATTCAGAAACCAGAAAGTCTGATAACCAGTCTCAGTAAGGCGGTATGAAAAGTTGCAAGTAAAACAACGGGACAAAGTAAGTACTTAGAGTTAAAAGCTCTCGGTTTAATGTAGTTAGCTAGCTAGGTACATGAATGAAAGAACCATCAAATTCAGACCAGCAGTACCGGAGATAAAACAAACAAACAAACACCACCTTTAACAATATTACTATTAATTCCTATTCTTCTTATAGAACAATATGGCACATGTCTAAAGCCATATCTTAGTCAATTGTGATCTATTTAAGAACTATTAAAAAACGGCGCCGGCGCATCGAAGATATTATTTTTAAAATCCTCAATCGCTATGTGTGTGGGCCAGCGTATTAAATTTTATTGGTATAAAACATTTTTATATCTTTAGGAAATTGTCCAGGTGGAGATGAAAGCGATATAGTATGGTATAGCTTTAGTTGACGGAAAAAGGCTCGTTAAATCATTTATATAGAAATAAATGTTAAAAGGATAGTTAGTGCTTATGGATACTTAGCTCATAAAGGAAACGAAAGAAAAGCAGTAAAAATGTTCATAAAATGGCTAACTTCAAAGCCTGAATCCTTTGCAGCCTTTTCAAATTTCTAGTAAAAGAGTGTGTAAGAATTTCTTTATGATTGAAGATAGGCGAATATAAGAGACTTTCATAAAAGCGTATAAAGTAAAAACTGTAAGAAGTAGCTGATTTTTCATACTGTTTGTACGTATTTAAACTTACGTATAAAAATATCGTAGAGAACGTAAATGTCGGTCCTGTGCCTGATCTCTCTCCGGTGGTGTCAGATTGTCGTCTCATAGGGCTCTGAGAGTGAAGGAATAGTGAGTGCACCGGTGTCTGCGCAAATACTTGTACACTGTAATACCTATGTCCTGCGCAGTTGGCTAATCTCCTTACATGAAAACAGCCGCCGTAACCGCTAATCGGCTAGGAGGACATCATCATAAAATTATTTCGAGATACACATTCCTCGATTTTACTGACGTCCCTAAAAATTACCAAAGGTTATCAAACATAATTCCGCAATTTTATTGTTAACTCAGTTTATAAGAAAACGCTTAGCTATAGCATCGCTTAACATTACTTGTCGTACCTATACCAGTATATTTATATCTGGTGTTGCCGCGTTATAAATCATATCTGTGTGTGTGACACTGGTGCTGTCATGCTGCCGTTGAAAATATAGTGTTGCCAGTGTAACATGAAGAAAAGATATAAATTATGCTAATGTTAGTGTGATTTTTTGCTCGATTTGTTGTCATTGATGTGATCAATATACTTATATGATTTTCACTCATTAGCTCTTTAAATTCTACGATAAAGTTTTCAGAATAACCGGTAATAATTGTGTAGTGAGAAAGATGTAATATCTTTACTCCAATCATCAAATACACACAAAAATAATAATCTAAAAATCTCTTTAAAACAAAGTAGTAAGAATTAACATCAACTGTTAATTTACCAAAAAAAAAAACCTACTAAACTAATTCCCTAACCTGGCAACCCAACATCCAAATATAGCCTCACCTCTTAGCTCGAAACTAATGACAAGACCGACATATTTATGCTCTCAGATATGTTCCAAGATGTTTTATGTAGAACAAATGACTGTAGACAGAGAAGCCACCCACTCGACAATAATTAGCGATCACTTACTGACAAATTAGTGTTCATGGGCCCGAAGTGTCAACGTCAATTTGACAGTTACGCGTTTACAGTTGAATGACAAAGAAAAGGTGACAAAAGTGTGTAAGATATAAGTCGTGGTGGCCTAATGGGTAAAGAACCAACCTCTTAAGTATGAGTGAGTTCGATTCCAGGTCAGGCAGGTACCAATGCAACTTTTCTAAGTTTGTATGTACTTTCTAAGTATATCTTGGACACCAATGACTGTTTTTCGCAGGACTCGTTAAACAGTAGATCCCGGCTGTCATTGAAAACTCTTGGCAGTCATTACGGGTAGTCAAGAGCCAGTAACTAGATTGAAGAGGTTGGTCGCTGCTTCTAAAACGCTGGCACTGATCTGCATCCTTTAAGACTGAAAGCCGACCCCAACATAGTTGGGAAAAGACTCAGGAGAAGATGATATCTTTCAAGATTTTAATGTAGAACAAATGACTGTAGACAGAGAAGCCATCCACCCGACAATAATTAGCGATCACTTACTGACAAATTAGTGTTCATGGGCCTGAAGTGTCAACGTCAATTTGACAGTTACGCGTTGACAGTTAGATGAGAAAGAAAAGATGACAGAGTTGTCTTTGAATTGAGAAGAAAATGATATGTTAAAGGTTTTGAGTGAAAAACTAAAAAAAAAACCATCCTCATCTGCCTAGCTTTTTTCCAACTACGACGGGGTCGGCTTCCAGTCTAACCGGATTTAGCTGAGTACCAGTGCTTTACAAGAAGCGACTGCCTATCTGACCCCCTCAACCCAGTCACCCGGGCAACCCAATACCCCTTGCTTAGACTGGTGTCAGACTTACTGGCTTCTGACTACCCGTAACGACTGCCAGAGATGTTCAATGACAGCCGGGACCTACAGTTTATCGTGCCCTACGAAACGTGGTCATTACGAGACTCTAATTGCAATTAAATTCCTCTTCTACAAGTAGCAATAATCTAACTTATGTGATTATGTGCATACTCGGTCTTATTACACGCCATAGCTAAAAAAAACCTAAAATAAATCTTACCTAATCGATCAATCTCCAACATTCCTAAACCCATCGAAAATCAAGAATCCACCGGACCATAGACTGTTCCAATTAACTTTTTTAAATTACTTTTTAGGAGTCAAGGCAAAAAATATTGTCAGCCTACTTAGCTACCATTGACAAATTGGTTAGAGTTTTTTCTTATGAAAATTACACGGTTTCTCGTTGATAAGTTTAAAACTGACGGATAATGGATAATACTGCTATTAATAAAAGTCTAAGAGATAAATGATCTGGGAGATATTTTTTGGAGTTCCGTAGGTTGATGTTGAAATCGTTAAGCGGGAAAACTTTGTAGCTAGTTTGTGGCTCAATCGGTAATAAAACTTATTTTATTATTCCTATTTACATATCTGAATATTGCCGCTGCCCAAAGTTAATTGTAATAAACTAAAAGATTTTTCAAACGTGACCAACCTTCTGGCGTTCAAGGAAAGAAAGAAACTTTTCAGCTTTATAATTAATAAGATAATTTAATTATTCAATAAATCTACAGTAAACATCTATTAAAGTCTTGGCATTGTTTACAACTATTTAGGTATAAATAACCTAAATTGAACTATATCTAACGCTTCCACAAGTTGGTTCGACGCGACGTAATTTTTATACACATATGGAACCCATCATTTAAAAACCATTTAAGCTTTGACTTAACAAATCGACTATATCTTACACGTTTTAAATTCCTATTTATTAACGTTATCTCTAGCATACTAGCTACAGTATACGGATCGGTTTGCTTTACAGATAAAGTAATTATAATTGCTAGACTATTTTTCATTGCGTTATTTCAAGCTTGTATTTATTTGCATTTTGAACTCGTATTTTAGTTTTCTTTTAGACTTGATGTTAACGGGTAATTTAAGCTCTATGTTACTACATGTTATTCGACAAAATCTGTTGGTGTGTTTTTTCACGAAACACTCTAAACCGGATGAATAGATTTTCATGCGGTTTTCACCAATAAATACAGTGAGTCATGTGGAAGTATTAAGAGTATCTGTAGTCTCAGAATCGAACCTGCCTACTCGTACTTAAGATCCAGCTACTTTAACCAGTAAGCCACCACGAGTTTTTCATAATAATAATATGTAGATGTTTCTCATAGTTTCAACGGTGTTTTGAGGGGACTACTGCCACTAAAATTTGTTCAGTATTTTTTGGGTGAAAGAGTAACAAATACCAATCCATCCTTAGAATTAGTTACATTTATAATACACTAGCTTCTGCCAGCGGTTTCACCCGCATCCCGTGGGAACCTCGGCACGGACCCGGATAAAAAGTAGCCTATAGCCTTCCTCGATAAATGGGCCATCTAACACTGAAAGAATTTTTCAAATCGGACCAGTAGTTCCTGAGATTAGCGCGTTCAAACAAACAAACTCTTCAGCTTTATAATATTAGTATATATATGAAAGTAGGATAAGATTAATTCCATATGTACGTTTATATTAATGTATTTATATATACATTTAAGTGAGTGTGTGAATGTAAAATTAAATAATGTTCGTTGTAAACTTGTGTGTTTGTTGCGAATACATGCGTGGGCGCACGGTGCGGTCGTTTTTATTGTTTTTATATACAGCGTGTTTTGTATTGGTAAGAGATTCAAATTGCAAAAAAAACGCTGATATTGTGACACTACCTACTGAATTAATTAAAAAATACTGTTAGGAAGCTACACTGTCTACGGGCTTTATTTTAGCAGGATTTAGAAAGAAGTTCTTCAAGACGCGGGTGAAAAGAACTGCAAGAAAGAACTAGGTAACTGTATAAACAGTTCTGTAGAGCATATATTTATCCATACATATATACATATGTAGTTATGTAAGACCATGTCTTGTACATAAAACAATGATTTCGATGTCAGTATAGTTATCGGCACGGATATTGAGCTCTCGGCGGAAGAGTGGGGATCGCTTTGCGCACTGTACACTTTAGGCAATAAACCAATAAATCGCTTCTGCGCAGGTGAAGTCCTAATTACCTAAATTGTCCTTTCGAAGTCGAAAGCTGCTATTATCTAGCTAGATCACATAGAAACTCGAACATCATAGAAATAATTTATTCATGGTATGTATTGATTGCTATTGCAACAATAATAGTAAAATGATTGAGAAAAACATGGTTTGTATTAGTTTGTATTGGTATACCAACCTCGTTGGTGCAATAGTCACCTTGCCTGGGTTCGATTCCCGGTATAGGCTAAAAGGAGTTTTTAGACTTCCTTCATAAATGGACTATCTTAGACTGAAGGATTTTTTCAAATCAGTGAAATATTTTTGTGCCTAGTTAAGGAACTTTATTTCTCAATAAGAAATAGTCATATTATCATTTGTCTATTCAAATACAATAGGTACTTAGAGTACCCAGCAAATTGCCGACTGAAAAGTCGGCCGACTGTTCGTCCGATGGTAGGATTTTTAAGAAGCTTCTCAATTTGCCCTTTCTAATTTTGTCCAAACCAAAATCAGCCCTAGCTCACATTCCTTATCGATAACCCTAGAAACTACGTCTTTAAAAACAAAAAACAAAAGCATGTTAGTTAAGCCATAAAAGCCATTTAAGCCATAAGCCACATTGTCACACCCTGTATACAAACAACAGTATTGACATCTATATTCTCGACGTGTGAGGTCTATAAAGCCATCCAATGTTACCGTGGGCGTGGGCACTATACTGGGACAAATTCGTTGTACGCACCTGGGAACTGGGCACTGGGCACTGGGAATGTTATGGACTTTCAATTTCTTAGGATTAAGCTGTTATTTTTCGTTTTATTTGAGTACCTGTAGGCTTTATAAGGAGCTCCTTACAAATATAAGGTTAACACTCACTCGTCTCTCGAACGTTCGATCATAAGGTTAAGCAACGCTTGGCACCGTAGGACCGCGGAGGGGTGACCACCTTGTCATGACTTATTCCTCCGAGTTTTGGAAGACAAGGTAGATAGTGGGTCCAGGCTGTCATTTCACAACATCTTTGGCACTCAGTTTGATTGGTAGCTGACTCCTATATATTTTAGAAAGATTAGAGAGAACAAAAATATATCCTTACCGCCTAATGCTATAAAATGCAGGCGAAAGTAGCTCTGTCTCATCATCCTTCGAGCCTTTTTCCCAACTATGTTGGGGCCGGCTTCCAGTCTAACCGGATGTAGCTGAGTACCAGTGCTTTACAAGGAACGACTGCCTATCTGACCTCCTCAACCCAGTTACCCGGGCAACCCGATACTCCCTTGGTTAGACTGGTGTCAGACTTACTGGCTTCTGACTACCCGTAACGACTGCCAAGGTTGTTCAATGACAGCCGGGACCTACAGTTTAACGTACCATCCGAAACACAGTCATTGGTGTCTAAGATATACTTAGAAAGTACATACAAACTTAGAAGTTGCATTCAAGTCGGCAATCAAACCAAACCGTTTTAAATTAAATATACACAGTTAACTTAGAGTCTGATAAAGGACATAGGCTATTTTTCATGAAATATTTCCCACAAGACGCTATTAGGTATGCATGAAAAGAGTAGGTATGCCAAATAGGTAAAGTTCAGCATTATGCCTGCCAGCTAGTGCCGCTGGTTTTCAACTGAACCTAAGAAGAGATTCGGAAATATATAAAAAAATATAAAATTCACATCGCAAAGTCCATCCAACGGAGAAGGATGGGTAAGAATGTCAAGAATATTGTATTGAATATTTATAAATTACTGGACCCTAAGACATGGTCCTCATTACCGCTTAATCCTTAAAGCATATACATGTTCTTTGGCCACGAGTGACCCGCAGCTAGTCGTTTTATTAATAATGGAACCGACGTATGTTTTGACAAATTAATTCTGCGCAGGAGTTTACCGATAATTATATTTTGTTGTAGGGTTGGCGCGGTAAGTTGCGCTGGGGTGGGCTTAGTGTTACGTCTTTGATATTGAAGCACTAGCTTCTGCCAGCGGTTTCACCCGCATCCCGTGGGAACTACTTCCTGTACCGGGTAAAAAGTAATTTTCAAATCGGACCAGTAGTTCCTGAGATTAGCGCGTTCAAACAAACAAACAAACAAACTCTTCAGCTTTATAATATTTGTATAGATATAGATTGAAAATGAAAACAAAGTTTAAAGTGTCTATTTATTGAGTTTTCCAATGTGTATAGAAGAATCTTTAGTAATGAAATAGAAAGTAAAGAATCCGCAATCCAACGCCATCAGCATCCTCCTGTCTTATACCTTTTATTTGGAGTCAATGCAGTCTTCTTCTTTTATAATTCTCTATTGATTATGGACTTTGAAAGTTTAGTTTCATTTCTTGTTTGAAAATAAATGTGAGGATATGCAATTAATGCCTATTTACCTCTATTGAATAACATTACAACATACATAAGCAAAAGAAGAGCTGGTTATGCTTTCACGCTAAAATGGCACAACCGATTTGAGTACGAATTTTGCTCGCAGATACAAGAACCTTGTAGTTTAGCAAAATCAGGGTTTGTTATACATTCACGCTAAAATGACTCAACCAATTTCAGAAAAAAAATTTCACGCAGATACAAGATACCTTGGAGACTCAGCTATATACATCCTCCGAGCCTTTTTCCCAATCATGTTGGGGTCGGCTTCCAGTCTAACCGGATTCAGCTGAGTACCAGTGCTTTACAAGAAGCGACTGCCTATCTGACCTCCTAAACCCAGTTACCCAGGCAACCCGATACCCCTTGGTTAGACTGGTGTCAGACTTACTGGCTTCTGACTACCCGTAACTTCTGCCAAAGATGTTCAATGACAGCCGGGACCTACAGTTTAACGTGCCATCCGAAACACAGCCAACGGTGTCTAAGATATACTTAGAAAGTACATACAAACTTAGAAAAGTTGCATTGGTACTTGCCTGACCTGGGATCGAACCCGCGCCCTCATACTTGAGAGGTTGGGCCTTTACCCACTAGGCCACCACGACTTTTCATATCATTTCATCGAGACTCAGCTATATGTGATTCTTTTTATCCGCTTTCGGCACATGAACAAATAGGACAAATTCTAGTCAAAAATATTTAGCTAAAAAAACTAAAAAAAATACTCAAATAATACTTCAGTGCAAACCCTACGTTCGCATCTGGGTGGCCCTCGCGTCCGATACCGTGGCAGTTAAAATAAAAGCAACTGCGCGTGCGACTGAGAGAGCGCGTGACGTCACGACCCTCTCACTCTTGCGCAGAACAACAAGCTTTTTGTGGTATTAGTAATGGTTTGTTTGTGAATTTTGTTTATGAAAGAAATTAAGTGCAATTGTTTTGTGGTTGAATAGATGTTAATGGGGTGTCAATACTTGTGAAATACTTCCTGTACTAGTGTAAAAAGATCTTATACCCGTGGTCAGGGTACCACGTCTTTCCATATCAAATAATGTCATCTTAGGTTCAGGCGTTTTTCTATGAAATCATACAAAGAAACCACAATTTTGCAGTCTTTCTTGAGCAGTCGTTACGGGTAGTCAGAAGCAAGAAGATCTGACAGTCAGTCTTATCAAGGGATATTGGTTTGCCCTGGTAACTGGATTCAATGGTAAATCAAGGTCACATAAGCAGTCGCTCCGTATAAAACACTGGCTTCTGCCAGCGGTTTCACCCGCATCCCTTGGGAACTACTTCCCGTACCGGGATAAAAAGTAGCCTATAGCCTTCCTCGATAAATGGGCTATCTAACACTGAAAGACATTTTCAAATCGGACCAGTAGTTCCTGAGATTAGCGCGTTCAAACAAACAAACAAACAAACTCTTCAGCTTTATAATATTAGTAAAGATTAGCACTCAGCTACATCCGATTTGACTATAATAAGCCGTCCCCAAAACAGTTGGAAAAAGACTGGACAGCTGATGACACTTCTACGTTTCAAAACTACTTCCAGCACTCAGAAAAAGCCAATACTTACTTAATTAACATTTCTCGATAAATGGGCATCTAACACTGAGAACAGTTTTTTCAAATTGGACCCACGATTTTTCAAATCGCATTTAAACAAACTATTCAGATTTATAAATCAGTAAGATGAAATCCATTTTTATGTAAATATAGATTTACATGACGTAAAAATAAACTTGGTTATACATATATACAACTAAAAACAATTATAAAATGGCATCAAAAAACTCCTCATCGCTGCCCACCGGGAGTGTACCCAAGAGGCTGGCAGCATTGCCACGTTGGATGGCAATGCTTAATTTTTGACCAAAATAAAAACCAGCCTTTGGGTCACTTGAAGTGTCAGCAAGTCGCTTTGCCAGATCTTTAAAAAGCAGATGAGCACTTGGGCCATATGTACATAAAAGAAATAAATTAGGTATCTAAGTATATATTAAATATATATACATATATATATTTAGTTTACCTACTCTACAATAATGTACAGTATATTTTTAACAATATAATAAGATGAAATAAACTTTTAAAACACAAGAAAAACCCCACCAAATCGCTAGTCCAAAAAAAAACGTACACCAATAATAATAAATGATTCGTGAACAAATTGTTTCTATCTACTCTTAACATGTGTGAACAATTGATTGAGCAAGATTGAATAAAACATTTGTTTTGCCCCTCACCCTGTAGGGGGCTCGTGGCTACCGTGAATAGGGTGGCTGAGTATAATTTTAAGATATGTTGTTTTACAGCTGCACTGCAAACTTTTAGTTACCCGATAGATTAATCGAATTAAGACAGTTGAAATTCTTGTTTTTTTTTGTAACATTTCTGTACTATCAGTTACATAATAGGTTTAGATCTTTTAATTGGTCAATGAATTTGTTACATAATACACTACGCCAATTTTGATGTAATTCTATGCAGTGTAGGATAGAGCTTTGGAATATCACTGAAATATAAGCAGTATTCATTGAAATACCCGTACACTGCAGATTCAACAGTCGGCCGGCTATCAAAGTTTTCAGTCGGTCTGATACCGGCTAAATATCTTTGTAATGTGCGTATTCACCTTATCACTGATTTATGAACCCAAATAAACTATCGGCCTGCTAAAAGTTTGTAATGTTGTCATCTCGACTACTTTTGAAAAACATTCGAACACTCAAAAACAAAATCACATTGACATAAGTTACCGTGTTACTAAAAAAAAACTTCAACACCAATTATTTCTTGTATTCTCTTGTCTAAAATAATTAGCGAGTTGAACACAATTATAAAAATTATAATTACAACCTACTGAGAGCTAGTTATCACCTTGTTATAGGTGCTAAAAGTGAGTACAATTAATTTATAATTGATTTAATTAAAGTCTCGCAGGCAGACTTGATTTTTATATTTTTTTCCTGGTTCATTATTAATTAAATTCCTTGGCTGTATTATTATTGTGACTGGTATTAACTATACTAATATTATAAAGCTGAAGAGTTTGTTTGTTTGAACGCGCTAATCTCAGGAACTACTGGTCCGATTTGCAAATTTCTTTCAGTGTTAGATAGCCCATTTATCGAGGAAGGCTATAGGCTACTTTTTATCCGGGTCCGTGCCGAGGTTCCCACGGGATGCGGGTGAAACCACTGGCAGAAGCTAGTTTTATATAAGTGACTATGTCTTCTGTCAGCAGATTTACGTAGTTTGGGAACTACTTAACGCATTCGGATAAAATCTAGCCTAGATTTAATAATAAATGGGATATCTAACATTACATTTTGTTTTTTTGCTGGTACATAAAGGGCTTATAAGACGGACCATGATGGGTTTTAGTCAGTAAGTCTGACACCCGTACGCTGCACCCACAGCGGGAGCCGTCATTTGATGATGTCCCATGAAAAAAAGCAGTTCCTGAGGTTAGCGCGTTGCAGCTAGAAAACACTTCAGATTTTATATCTATACTAATATTATAAAGAGGAAAACTTTGTTTGTTTGGTTGTAATGGATAAACTCAAAAACTACTGGACCGATTTTAAATATTCTTTCACCATTAGAAAGCTATATTATCTGCGAGTAACATAGGCTATATTTTATCCCGGTGCGGGCAGTAGCTCCCACGGGACGCGCGTGAAACCGCGGGAAAACGGCTAGTTGTTTATATTTTTATATTGTTAAGATAAAAGATAAAAAATAACATCAACATGAACATTTAGAGTGTGAAATAAGTAAACCGAGTTAAAAATGGGACTCACAGATATAGGCTACTTTTTCAAGCTAACATTTTAATAAAAAATATTTTGCATCTAATTTTCCTAGCTCTACAACAACAAACTCCTTTCTTAAACAACAAAACACAATCTTAAACACAACCTAACAACAACAACTCCAATGGCGCGAAACTTGTAAACGTCAGATTTGACAGGCCGCCATCTTAGCCCGCCAATAACGCGGGATAATTACTTGAGCGATTAGTCAAATGTCTTAAAACGGGTGCCTGTTACAATGTTGCGTATGGAGAGTGGAGAAGAACGTTGTGTTACAATTATTACAGGTTTTATGGGTATTAAATATGTGGTAAGAGTGATTTGGGCTTGCGATCTGAGTAGAAGTATGTTGGGTGGATTTTTAAGAAAATAAGAGGGTTTTTAAATGTCAAGTTCTATCAAACTAATTTTGTTCTACAGACAGCACATCAACCTACCTCAATCTGTCAAAATTCTGCATTAGATTTTCAACCATATCACAAAAGATGAATTTTCAGATTTGGGTAGTTTGACCTGCTGGCATCTTTACCCATAGATTACGCTTCACATCCGCGGTAATAGTAACCAATATGATAATCAATTGTCTACCTGTAGTATTAAACAAACAACAATAACTTATTCTACAATATACTAAAGATAATCTTGATCACCTAGCACCTTCATTTATTTATTAACATCCGGCATACTCATTGCTTACCAATCTCAGGTATATCCTTAACTAGCTTCTGCCAGCGGTTTCACCCGCATCCCGTGGGAACTACTTCCCGTACCGGGATAAAAAGTAGCCTATAGCCTTCCTCGATAAATGGGCTATCTAACACTGAAAGAAATTTTCAAATCGGACCAGTAGTTCCTGAGATTAGCGCGTTCAAACAAACAAACTCTTCAGCTTTATAATATTAGTATAGATTCCTTACTAATAATATAATACGAAATGAACTCTGTCGCGCTCTCACGCCAAAACTATTGAACCGATGTAAATGTTTGGTACACTAATACTTAGTCTAGCCTAAGAAATGATATCTAGGCTATATGGGAGTATTTCATTTTTCATTTTGTTCCGAACTTTCGATGTAAACTACATTCACATTATTTATGACATAGAAAATCGTATCCAGGTTAGAAGGATTTTTTTCGTCCATGTTGATGTCTATCACAATATTAAATACTAGCTTCTGCCAGCGGTTTCACCCGCATCCCGTGGGAACTACTTCCCGTACCGGGATAAAAAGTAGCCTATAACCTTCCTCGATAAATGGGCTATCTAACACTGAAAGAAATTTTCAAATCGGACCAGTAGTTCCTGAGATTAGCGCGTTCAAACAAACAAACAAACAAACTCTTCAGCTTTATGATATTAGTATAGATAATCCCTAGCGTAAAATTAAAAAAAAACACACACACACACACTCACAAAATATTAGCAAAGATCTTAACAAAAGTCACAAACTATCTTGTTACTCCACGGTGTGAACGCGGTCGTCGTTACGGTAAGGTTAGGCCAAAGGTAATAAGACAAGAACATTACCTTTAATTACTTGCATATTTGTTCTCGAGAGTATCGGATAACGATGTGCAAATTAAGTAGGTATTGTTTGTTTGTCTTTGAGTTCTATTGTTAAGTTATTAGTTTTGTATGTATCTGTGCTCGGGAATATAATAAAGTGAAGTTAAGTTATATTGTTGGCGTATTTCTGTGAAATATTTTAACTACTGCCTACTATTTAACGACTTATTGTCTTTCACAGTTTTCAGAATTACTGAAACTTTCATAGGAGAGGACTTAAACATAGAGTAAGTTGTCATGACAAGATGATCACCACAAGATGGTTGCTTAACTTTATGAATTATGATCCATCGACCCGTGAGGATGATACTCAAAGCAGCAAAATTTTGCATTAAAAAAATACTGATAGCTCAAGCAAAGTTTTTAGGTGTATAATTTGCCTTTTAAGCTATATTAGTGCTAGTAGTTCCTTCTACATAATACATATGTCCGTTACTGAAGTCCTGTACGGTACATACTGAAGTTACGGTAACTTCCCGCATGAACAAAACAAGTGAATAATGAAGAGTTCCGTACCATGGTTTGTTAATCGTCAAAAAAAAATGTTAACTTTGATTATTTTTTAAAAAAATACTGATAGCTCAAGCAAAGTTTTTAGGTGTATAATTTGCCTTTTAAGCTATATTAGTGCTAGTAGTTCCTTCTACATAATACATATTTCCGTTACTGAACTCCTGTCCGACACATACTGAAGTTTCGGTAACTTCCCGCATGAACAAAACAAGTGAATAATGAAGAGTTCCGTACCATGGTTTGTAAAACTTAAAAAAAATATGTTCATTTTCAAAATTCAATTTGACTTAGACCTTGATGTACCTACCTAATTGCCTTTACTTTTCAATATTGAGGGAAAATAGAAATTACGTTTCGTAAATGAAAGCTTTTTGAATTATGTATTTGCTTATATTTTATTCTAGCTTTCAGTATTTGTTCGACATCTATGAAAAATTCAACTATCTAGTTATCACGGTTTATGGGGACGCCTGATGACAGACGAACAATGAAGTCTTATAAATAGGGTCCCGTTTTACCCTGTGATTACGGTACCCTAAAAATACATTAAATACCTACATATAGTGTAGGTATATCATATCCCGTTAAAACTATGTGCATTTATTAAAACCCTGTTACAATTCATAATAAATAATACATAAACTAAGTATAGTTACTGTGTTATTAATGACTGGGTTACTCAAAATCGTGACTATGCATAGATTTATTGAATTGAGTTGTTATTTCTCATTTATTGTGTTGATAGGTTGGTAAATGCTAGACTTTTTAATATGTATGTATGAATTCATAAAGCAGCCTTAATTCTAGAAGTTGGTGGTCTTACAACCCCCGTGCTTGGGAGGGCACGTGGTGCTGGCGTCCCCGAAGGCTACTCAGTAGCAGTCGTTGTTATAATTCCACGTCAGAGGCCGTCAGGCGGTGTTGAGAAAACTCTGACAGCTTGCTAGGTGATTAAACCTGCAGCTCACTCGATAAGATGAAGAAGCTCTTCCTCGCGATTCCACCCGCTTTCCAATCCTTGTTTTTGCAGTCGGCTAATTTGCTTATATATCCTTTCTCAGGTTCTACATTTTCTGTGTTATGTGTACCAAAATGTTATGCTGCCAGCCGTGGGCACGCTCCCAGTCGAACGTGAATTTTGTGATGCTTTTTAGTTTCTTTTTTTTTTAATGTGTAATATCTATGTAAATAAAATTAATATTTTTACACAAAAAGCGTGATAATGATGAGCGTGATGTGATTAAAGCCTGCTCACTCGACGAGAAGAATATTAGTACACATTACCATGAAGTCTACCTACTCAAAAACACCACGAAAATACCCCCAAATCTTACAACCCCTACTCAACTATTAAGACAGCCACACCTAATTGTAATTCCGTAATAAAATAAGTTAAACAATAACAATTCTAATTATTTTCATTACTTTATTAGCGAGCTTGCCGACGTTTGACTGACTCTTAATTGGGAAAGTTGCGCCAATTGAAATTTCACTGTAGGGGTTGGTTGGGGTGCCCGAGCAAAGTTTGGGGTTGTACAAAATGGTTTAGAAAACTGTACATGTCGTTGTTTTGTATAAAATTAGCATATTGTTCTGTAAGAGATTGGTTTGCTGTTTGCAATTTGCAGATTACTCATATACCGTACCTACCTGGTTGAGAATTTCGGTCCCACAGGCCTTTAATAAATATGAAAATCCGACCAAATGTTCTCTAAAAATAACTATGATGTTAAAAAATCGAGCTGCGGGATTGTTCGCGCGAGTTACCCTAGAGTACATAAAGGGAAAGAAAAACCATGGTGAGTTTTAGTTAGAGTCTGACAGTCCCTCACGCTGCACTTACAACGGGAGAGGTCATTTGATAATTTCCCATCAAAAAAGTATTATATTTATGTATGATTCTTCACACAACCCATCCATCTTCTTCTAAGTCCACCCCAAAGTCCTCATTACACACCTTATACCTACCTACATATTTTTTGATAACAAAAAAATCACACTCCTCTAATTAGAAGCCAGTAAGTATATAATTATTTTCACACCACAAGTGCTACTTATCGTGTATTTCACACCTACCTTATATAAGCTATTATATTTAATGAGAACCGTAATTAGCCACTACATAATTATTTTCATTAATTAGTACATATAGTGGTAGTTAAATTATAGTTTGCTACTGTTCGTTAGTAGATATTGGTAGAAAAATGTGTGACACGTGTCAGGGGAAAATTAGGGGGTGTTACGGAATTTTTATGTAAGGGTTCAATGACTTGAAAAAATATGTATGTATGTACAAATGTACATAGGTTGATGGTATCCAGTTTTTATATCGAAAACTGAATTTATATTATCAATTGATTGAAAATATCTGGTGCGAAATATGAGCTTTCTTTCAGAATGTTTATTTTTTTATGAAACAGATGAATAGTGAAGATTTATTTAGAAATATGCAATTTACATATATACATTCAAGTTAAAAAAACTAAATAAGGTTGAGGACAAAATTAAGTTTGTATGTTTAATATTTTACAAAAACATGGCTCGCAGTTTCCCCGAAACACCTAGTAATATTTATACATTCCTACTTACATCATAATAAAAAATATACAAGTTACAGTATCATACTAGTACCTAACTACCCGAAAAATTACGACATTTAGGTACCTACTCTCTAAAAACCAACTGCTAAACCAAAACAGACAAACATTAAAAACACATTAACTTTATACATTTTTTTCTTTAAAACGGCGAAGTGTGAAAGTCATTTGTTCAACTATTTTCACGGGCACAGCAAATGTAGTGAAGGGAAAAAATCCGAAGACATCGAGAGTTAATCGTTCGGAAAGTGCTGCAACAGTGTTGGGACGATTAGATATCGATAAGTTATAATTGTGTTTCGAGTGGGGTTGGGAAAAGCGATAGAAAGATATTCTGTTATAGGGACTAATGTTATAAAACAGAAGAGTTTCTTTGTTTGTTTGCATGACGTGCTAATCTCAGATATCCACTACTCTACCGGGGTTGCGGGATTGTTCGCGCGAGTTACCGCGGTGCTGGTAAATAAAAGGCTCGAGAAGGATCTTGGTGAATTTTAGTCAGTAAGAGTCTAACGCGGTGTCCTGCGTGAGCGACAAACGCGACGCGACGCAACACGAGGTGACGTAATGCGACGCGATGCTATACGCGACAAATGTCCTACGTGATTTTGGTCATTACTTCTCAAATCATGGAGAAGTTGTGTTACAATTTTGTATGAAAGTTCATATTTAAAGTACAGACAGCAACATTCTTCCAACTTGTTTGTACTAATGAACGATTTCTTTAATGTTTATGTTTTTTGTCCCACAACAATCAACGCTTCTGAATAGGTCGTGGTGGCGCATCTGGTCGCCCTCAAAACAAGTTCGCGTTACGTCGCGTCTCGCCGCAGACTGTCACATAGGCCGCATGTAGGGAATGCCGTTGAGTTGATCGCGTTCGTCGCGTTCGCAGCGTCGCGTCGCGCCTCGTTCGTCGCTCACGCAGGACACCGCGTAATATTCCCTCACGCTGCACCCACAGCGGGACGGGTCATTCGATGATTTTCCATAAAAGGTTAAAAAATTCTTTCAGTGTTATTTATTTATCGAGGGAGGCCATGACCTTCTTGTCTTGACGAGTTCCTCAGTATTTCGGAAGGCACAGTAAGTTGGTAGATCTCGGCTGTCATTTAAACATCTTTGGCAATTGTTTCGGGAAGTCAGACGCCAGAAAATCTATCGGGTTGCCCAAGTTAAGGTCAGATAGGTAGCCTCTTCATGTGACACATTGATGCTCAGCTACTTTCCGTTAGTCTAGAAGCCGTCCCCGAGACAGTTGGTAAAATGCAGATGACTACTCAACTAACCACTGTGTGCTAATGAAAAATACCAGCAACTTCGACTTAAACAATCACTTAAACATAAGAAAAAAAATCCCTCACACATGATTAAATGCACCCCAACTCAAGACAGGTTTAAATAATGAAAACGCCGTATTAGTTTATCCCCTATATCGAAGTTAGTCCAATCGACTGGACTGCCGAGGGTAAGTGACTACACTATAGTCAATAAGTTAAGAGCAATCTCTAGTTTGAGCGTGAAAACATATGTTTAGGGGGACTTTAGGGATGGGAAGTGTCGATAAAAGTTTGTGTAATTGATGAGATAGGTGAAGCTTAAGATATTATGTTTTTTTTTTTCTATCTAGTGTGTACCTGTATGCAAAAATTTTAATGTTTTTCTGACTTTCAGTGAAAATTTTAAGACCAATTGTGCTTCATATAATAAAGAGGAAAAAAACTTTTGATCGTTGGTAACCTAAAAAGCTCAGAAACTACTGAACCGTTTCTAGAAATAATTCTAGTTAATAAGAAATAATCAATGTTGGAATGCTACTCTATTCCCGATTAACATAGGCTATATTTTATACGGATACAGGAGAAGTTGCCCCAAGAAGACAATCTAACCGCGGTAAAACCGCTAGTATTATATAAAAATAGACCGTCTAGCTAGAATATTCTTACTAAAGTTCACTCTTGTTACTTATACGAGAAAAACCGCTAACGATATTAGAAAATAAAAACAGTAAATATAACTATGACTAAGTACCTACTTATCGATTAAAACCCCACTTTTTCTAAAACAAGATCAAATTGATAATGTAATTACAATAATAGACTATCACGATTAATCACCCATAACAGAACCTACTTAGGTAATAATCTAGAACATTTCTAGGCAAAAACTTAGGCACAAAAAACAGACTACATCTTAAACTAACAGCTAATTGGCCTCACATGATATAATTAACAGTTAAGCTAATTATATCGAGTAATTACAAACATTTCCAATCGATTAACTCGGAAAATTATCGACTGAGCGCACCTCTAGTGGCTTGAGAATAGAGCATAAAATGCACGGAGGATGGAAAGATAGCGGAGATGCCATAAGGAAGGTAGGTCAGGCGCCTTCTTGTAGGTCAAGTGTTCCTTATGGCATCTCCGCTATCTTTCCTTCCTCCGTGGTCAAACCGCCATTTTCTAGTTATACTTATATCGATGCATTGCAGCTCTAATTTCAAAATACTGTTAATAAGTAGGTATAGTCAAGGAAATTCTAGCAAAAATATCAAATTCCGTAGATTTTAAGGCAATATTTTTTATTCCGTACCGTTAATGATCTGATTATAAGAATTTTGTAAGTAATGTGTGTGGTCATTATCTCAAAAACACCATAAAAGGTGATTAAAAATAATTATGTTTGTATGTTTTTGCTTAATACCTACTTGATTTATCTTAATATGGAATGTTACATATTTATGTTTTGACACAGATTATTTTATGTTTCGTCAAAAACATAATGATTTAGACATTTTTGCTGAACAGTTCGTGATCAGTAATCAAATAATTAAGAGTAAGTACACGCACTCTGCAATCTTATGCGCGGCCAATAGTTAGTTTGGGCTCACAAATCAATATGAAAATGAGTGGTAGTGTGCATATTACATAGATCAGGGGCCCGATTCTCCTAATTTTACTTAAGCGACGATCGATCGACGTTCGACTCGATTCGACTGAGATCCAATCCCGACTCGATTACGATTGAAGCGTATGTGGCATTCCGCTATTTTTTCTTTGAAATAAACGTTTTTATCCTTTTCTATCATTCAATAATTAATCATTTTGTCTGCAAATGATTTACGATTGCAAAATGATTGTACAGCAAACTACCATATAGACCAAAATCACCAAAATAGCAGACCAATCGCACACCAATCAAATGTCAATCGAATACGATTGCTCTTTTATTAGTAGCAGAATGCCCGATATGGTTAAAACTGCTATTGCGATCATATTGCAATTCGATTTCTATTCGATTTTGACATTATTAACTTAGGAGAATCGGGCCCCAGGTATTTGGCCGGTATCAGACCGACTGAAAAGATTGAAACCAAGATTTTCTATTAAAAAAAAAAACATTGCAACCATCGGGTCAACTGTCTGACTGTTTCGTTTCCCCACCCACACACTTTGGGTAATTTTTTATCTTAGCCAAGGGAGTGAGTACCCTCGGTAGGAAGCGGATGAAAACGCTATCAAAATCAATAATTTCCATAATACGGGGATATTTTACCCTAAAACAAAATTACATATAATAACTCACAGAAGATCATTAAAAACTAAGACGTTACATATCTCAAACTCTACATACACAGATACCTCAAACACGATATTATCTACAAGAACGGCGCACGCGCCGGTGCACTTCAAACGATTAATTAACATGAACACCGCTTTTAACGTAAATTGAGCTATTTTTATAAGTTTTTTGCATAATTATCTAGACTCGGGAGTGTTTAAAAAGAGGGGGTTTTTAAAGATTTAATTGATCGGTTCATATTCATAACTGATGTTATAAATGAGAAAGCTTGTCAGGATGCACGTTTGGTATTCTTTGACGATAAAACGATTCGATGAATTTTGGTGAAGCTTGGTAGTTTAGTTTAGTTTGGTGGTACTTGGAAGTTTGGTTGGTTGGTATATAGCTTATATATTAGAGTTACACATTAGCTACTTTTTATCCATGTACGGCAAGTAATTCCCTCGAGAGGCAAGCAGGCAAGTGATACCGCTGGCAGTAGCTAGTAAAAAAATAAATCAGCAAAAGATGTCTTTCTTAATCACAATTATGACGTTTTGTAGAGTATCTTAGAGATAATCTGCAGATGCCAATTAATAGAATATCTTCATTAAAATCGCAATGCTAGCGGTGGACGAACTTTTCATCAAGAAAACTAGACATATATTGGTAGCTTCTTGTGTCATATTCGTCTTCTGTGAGAAGTGTAACCTAATCATATTTGTTTTTTAGAACACTAAGTATAATCTCTGGAACTACTCGACTGATTTCAAAGATTTCAGTGTTATATAACCTATTTATCGTGAAAGGCTTATTTTATCCCATTGCGAGGAAGACGAGAGAGAAGAAGAGGAGAAAATCCGGGTTTTGTGGTAACCTTCTTATTTAACTCCTCACTTCCAATATTTATGTTCTCAACATAGCAAAAATCTCCGCTCCTCTAATAATCGTCTTCTTCACTGCCCTGCTCATCGTTCAGATATTATTCACTCTTCCTTCTTTGTTAAATCTATTCTTCTCTGGAATGAGCTACCTCTGGAGGTCAGGATGGTTAACAGTCGTTATACATTCAAAAAGAAATCACGCGACCACATCCATAGGAAATTGGCAGAATCGCTACCGTAGATTGTTTTTTTTTGTTAATCTATTTCTTGTCTCTCCTGGCAATTATAATACATATGTATGTATGTAAGTATGTATGTATATATTGTATACTTTTAAACTACCTATCCAAACAAAAACCTTGCACCTACCACTGCTATTTCTCCACCACCTAAAGGTAGACTGGGAGAAAACGCCTAAGGCGTTAAGTCCGCCACTGTACGAAATGTGCATGAAGTATAAATAAATAAATAAAAATATATCAATAATTAAGTTGTTTAGAAGATTGGTTGAATTAGTTCCAAAATATGTATTACAAAACAGCCAGTACTTAACAATTTTGCAAAAAAACGTTTAAACTATAAGGAAAAACATCCCACTTTCACTTCATAGAGGTAAATAAATGAAAACAATTGTTATTCACAATATCGGTTACTCAACCGAATTATCAACACTTTTAACTTTACTTTATACAAGGAAAAACTTTAAATAAACAAAGCAAGAGGACCTG
Organism: Helicoverpa assulta; assembly: GCA_963856015.1. Taxonomy (NCBI): domain Eukaryota; kingdom Metazoa; phylum Arthropoda; class Insecta; order Lepidoptera; family Noctuidae; genus Helicoverpa; species Helicoverpa assulta. Next base: position 6,130,670 of record CAWLCW010000022.1, read on the forward strand.
CAGACTGCAGACTAAAAAGTTGGCCGACAGTTAACACGATCACTAGCAACAATTTTTTAAAGAAAATCTTGATTCCAAACAAAGTTTGCAGTTGGTCTGATGCCGGCTAAATACCTGATCTTTGTAATGTGCGTACTACCATTCATCTTCATACTGATTTATGAGCCCACACAAACTATCGGCCGACTAAAAGTTTGCCGTGTGCTCTAGACATTCATATGGACTTACTAACACACTTTGTCATATTAGATACGCTAATCGGTCAAACAATTGAATAGTAACGAATTGATTTTTTTTCAATTGTTCACACCAATCGATTGTAACGTGTTAGTTTTCGACACATAAGTTGTAAAATGATCAAACATATTATCTGCTTCTTGTAACAGGCGTTCTGGGGGAACTACTTGATACACCCTTCTTCTTTAAAAAAGGATAGAGGTTTATTTTTATCCGAATTAAAAAAAAACCTTTTTCAGGCTCTAGGCTAGGTACCCATGTAAATCGGTTCAATACTTTTAATTTTCGATATAGGTATGAATAGGTTTTAAAGGTTGAGGAGGTCAGATAGGCAGTCGCTTCTTGTAAAGCGCTGGTACTCAGCTGAATCCGGTTAGACTGGAAGCCTACCCCAACATAGTTGGGAAAAAGGCTCGGAGGATGATGATGTATGAATAGGTTTTAAATGGTCAAATATGCCACCAAAAGTACCAAATATAATTGAAATCGGTTCAGTAGTTTTCACGTTCAAGTGCGACAAACTGACAGACAGAGATACTTTTGCATTTATAATATTAATGCGTAAGTAGGTATAGGACCAGAATGTATGTCATTGTTTTAATGAAGAGTTCTTTATTACTAGTTGTACGTGACAATCAACATGTTCAGATAAATTAATTACAATTGAATAATTATTTAACACAATAGGCTAACGGTTATCAATATGCCATTTAAACCTCATGGAAAATTATTAAAAGCTGGCAGAAACATACAAGCTTTTGCCGCAATTTTGCCTGTGATCATAGCCAAGTACTTTCTCATCATCATCTGTCGCGCCTTTTTCCAGATGTCGGTAAAAATAAACGTTACAATCATATTTACTTTCCTTACAATAATGCAGAGTGAAAAAGAAAACATTTTTTTTTACTAATCGTCAATATTTAGTAATTTTAACAGATTAAAAAAAAACACAAATTCAATTTTTTCCCCCCTAAAACTATCGACAACATTTTATCGACTGCTTCCCAACACTAGAAATCAATTTTTCTCCTCATCCTTTTCCCCTCCAATGTTCCGTATACATGTTTATGAATGATATTGCACAACAGTTAATGTTATCCCTAAATCTGTTAACATCTATACAGTTAATTTGTCTGTTTGTATTGATGTGTAAAAGCGGTGATTACATTTTGGTAATCTATGAGGTACTAATATAATAGAAAGGAAACATTATTTTTGTTAAAGGCTCCGAAACTACTGGACCGATTTGAAAAATTCTTTCACTGTTGGTTTATTCTCTTCCCGAGTAACATAGGCTATATTTTATCCCGGTATGGGCAGCAGTGAAACCGGGCTAGTATTAAAATATGAGAACACGTAAATGTCAGTCCTGCGCCTGATCTCTTTCCGGTCGTGTCGGATTGCCGTCCCATCGGGTTATGAGAGTGAAGGAATAGTGAGTGCACCTGTGTCTGCGCAAATGCTTGTGTGCTATAATATGTCCTGCGCAGCTGGCTGATCTCCTTAAATGAGAACAGCCGCCGTGGCCGAAATCGGCCGTGGACGCCATTTTCCATACAAAAGACTAAAGTGACACGTTAAACTGGTGAGTACCAGCTGTCTTTTAAACATCTTTGACAGTCGTTACTCAGAAATATTACTCAGTCGGTATTCAGAAGCCAGAAAATCAGACAACAAAAATCAGTCTTTACAAAAAGTACCTATTGTTTCCCATGTAACTTGGTAAACGATTTGAAATATGCAGTCGCTCCGTTGTACGCTGATACCTACACCTACTCAGACTGGAAGCCGATCCACACAGTTAGAAAAAGCCTAGCCAGACGACAAAACGACGAATAGTAACCGTGAAAAAACGACATACCCTAAAATCGTAAACACGTGTTATCTTTTGTAGTTATGGTGTTAATAAAAGCACCCTCGTGTTAGGGGGATCCGCCCCTCTTATCTCAGAGTCCCAGGGCGCCTGTTACCAAATTATCGGCCTCCTACATTGAATATTGTGGCGAGAGGGACAGGAGTGCTAAAATATTTAGTTAATCATGAGATTTTGTGGGGCTGTTGAATTTGTTTTGATAGTTATTGTCATGCTTTGTAACTACTTAAGAATTTACATACTTAGTCTGTCGTTGAAGTATAGTAGTCGGTATCTATACTAATATTATAAAGCTGAAGAGTTTGTTTGTTTGTTTGTTTGTTTGAACGCGCTAATCTCAGGAACTACTGGTCCGATTTGAAAATTTATTTCAGTGTTAGATAGCCCATTTATCGAGGAAGGCTATAGGCTACTCTTTATCCCAGTACGGGAAGTAGTTCCCACGAGATGCGGGTGAAACCGCTGGCAGAAGCTAGTTATCAATAAACCTAAAAGGCTCTCGTAGAAAATAAGTGATTACTGGATACTCCGGGATCTCGGTGCATGCCGGTCTAACCTATGATCTAAATTAACTATAGATAATACAATAAAGGTTGGACTCACCGGAACTAGGTCGGTCGCTGTACCTGGTACAGTAGACCCACGCAGGCCAGACCATCGCGCCGTCAGCCATTGTGGTACCTGCAGGAATATAGACAATTAAATAAGGAAACTTTACAGGACAGCTGTAAACCATTGTCGCATTTGGAAAGCTACACTATCCCCTGGGTGATACAGTCTATATTTCAACCGGGCACGGAGAGTTGAAAACAGCTACTTACTAAAATCAAACAACGACAAAATAATTACGTTTGTTGTGACTTTGAACTGTCTAACTCGGTCTAGTCTGTCACGGTTTATGAGATACAGCCTGGTTATAGACGGATAACAAAGTCTTAGTAACTTAACAGGGTCTCATTTTACCCTTTGGGCACAGAATCCTAACAAAAGATTTATCTTTAGAAATCTCTGTTCTAGATTCTGCTCTAGGTTCTCACTAAGGTACATTCTTTAGGAGGCAACAAACTTATAATGAAGTAAGAACTCACCAGTAGCAGAACTCTGACTGCTCCCACTATCGTCTCCTTTCGACAAGTCGATAGCCCCACTCTTCTCTCCCGGCTTCACCTCAGGAACTCTCGCCTCCTCCACCTTCGAAGGAACAGCCTCCTTAACCGGGGACATCTTAGCCTCAACCCTGGTCTTCATCTTCCTCTTATTCAGAGGATCCGTGATCCTTCTCCCAAAATCAGCCTTCAAAATATTGTCTATACTAAACTTCAAACAGTTCTGATTTATAAAATCCCTTCCCGATTCATTTTCTGGTGATTTTGGGGAGACATAGTTCATTCTTCGATTCTCATCTGTTCTTCTCAGTTCAGGGTTTTGACTCTTCATCCTTAAGCCGAAATTTAGACCGAAAGGCTGGGGATTAAGGTTCAAATTGCTTTGAGGGACTGGCATTCGACTTTGCAGCCCTGATTTAAGGTCTACTTGGTTTATTAGTGGGTTTTGGAAAAGTAGGGGTTGATTTAGGAACATTAGAGGATTAGGAGTTATAGGACTAGGCCTTAAAAGAAGAGGTTGGTTCATGTTGATATTTTGGTTGAGTTGCGATATGGCGTTCAAATGCGTCTGTATGTGTTTGAAAGACGTCAAGTTTTGTGATGTTTCAGGGCCTTTATGCTCAAAAGAAGGCAAGGCTTCATTACCAACAGAGAGTACAGTATCATCACTACAACATGAATTATCATCTATACTAATTTCTGCTCTAGATTCGTTAGTTCTATCATCATCATCGTCTAAGATTTCAGAATTGCGAGAATTTTCGTTCACCTCTCGCAAATCTTCATAATTCGGTGTATTTTGAAGGAGCTTGTCTGTTGAGAAGACATTTTCAGGACTGTGACTGTCTCTCTCTTTCTTTAGCACGTTGTGTATGGCGAAAGAAGATGACAGTACTTGTCTCTCTTCTGGTTTCTCATCGTCATGGTATTCTGGGCTAGTAGTATCTCTTGTTGTGGGGGAATATGGTTCATCATCGCTGTGGTCTTGGATTTTTATCCTGGAGTCCTGAAGGTGGGCGGAGGATACCGCAGCCATCTTGTTTGGGGGAATTTACGCCATCTGTTGGTGAGAAATGGGAATGTTAGAAGTTGATATTAAAATAACGATCGCAGAAGCTGAAAGGAGTGTTGAATTTGGAAATGATGGGACCACACATTTTTGTAATTCCAAGGGTCCAAATTAGTCACGACTTAATTACATTATGTCTGAAATAACTTGATAGTTCTGCTATGTGGTATGATAACTATCTATTTACATGCTATCGCAGCTTACGAACAGGCTTGCAAAATGTCTGCTGCTCAGCCATTCTGATAACTTCAGAGTTGTTAAGCTATTTAATTTTTTTACTGAATCTTAGAGAAGTATATACATATATAAATCTTTGAAGAACACCAAAATTAGCCAATATTTTTGATGTATAAAAAAAAAACATTTATTTTAACCCAAAAGTTGTATAATGACCTTACCAAACCCCTATTCTATTTGATCCATATTTCAAGAAAACTCACAATCGATTTTCTTAATACTCAAACTCAAAACCTAACCCAAGTTGTCCTTTACGAAACCAATTAATTCTAAAGACAGATATGTATCTAATTAACATTAGCGTGCCTTATTGCTATTTAGTTCTCCAATGGTATATAAACTAGCATAAATGTATAGGGTTCAGAGGTCAACGAATTACATAAAGTTAGGTACCGGGATTGAGAGCCAATCGAGCTTTGAATCTTATTGGTTCAATCAACATTTATGTCTAAACTAGCTCTTTCCCGAGGTTTCGCCCGCGTCCTGTGGGAACTACTGCCTGTACAGGGATACAATATAGCTTATGTTACTCGAGAAGAGTGTAGCTTCTCAACAGTGAAAGAATTTTTCAAATCGATTCAGTAGTTTTGGAGCCCTTGCAGAAACAAAAAAGTTTTTCCCCTCTATAATACCTACTTATAACTTTAGCACTCTTGGGTACACTCCCGGCAGGCAGCGATGAGGAGAAGTTTATTGGTGCATTTTTAAAATATTTAGTAAGTGTATATAATATGTATTATAACAATACTAGCTTTCGCCCGCGGTTTCACCCGCGTCCCGTAGCCGGATGGTGACCAAAAACTATCCTAAAACCTTCTCCCGGGTCAAGTTACCTTCCCTCTAATTTACAGCCAAATTGGTCAAGCCGTTTTCATGTTATGTCGTGACAACGGAAAACGGGTTTCATTTTTATATACATAGATTAAGTATATCTATACTAATATTATAAAGCTGAAGAGTTTGTTTGTTTGTTTGTTTGTTTGAACGCGCTAATCTCAGGAACTACTGGTCCGATTTGAAAATTTATTTCAGTGTTAGATAGCCCATTTATCGAGGAAGGCTATAGGCTACTTTTATCCCGATACGGGAAGTAGTTCCCACGGGATGCGGGTGAAACCGCTGGCAGAAGCTAGTTTTTTAAATATTTAGTATAGTAAGTTCAACTCAGTCGTGCGCGCGGCCTTATGTGTGGGTAACCCTTGTACATATACAGTGACTTTGTGTGCGTGACAAGAGGTACAGTCGGGTACAAATACAGTTAGTTACGGGTTATAATGATTCTGAATCGCTACTTGAAAAATCAAATGATGAATTTTCGGATTCGCTACTCTTCAAGGTGAATTATAAATTCTGACTCCATGTCAAAATGTCTACTTATAGTATTCTTCTTTTTTATTTTGTGCATGTCGACAAGTATTACCCCACATCTCTTCATCAATTTCACCTAAACGTTCATTTATGAGTTTCATTATTTCCGTCTTATTTTGGTCGACATTATGCGAAGCAATATTTTTTTTTACATTTTGTTTACATTATTATACTTGATTGTACGTCTTTTTACATTCTTAGTCCACACTTTTATTTATTGTCCGCGTATCCCGAGCTAGAAAATATGTAAGGAGTATTTAATTCATCTTAGATATTTCAGATACTGTCAATGTCAATTTGAAAAGATGTATGATAAAATAATGAAAAACTATATTTAATAATAAAAAGCTTTGAATGTTGTTTCATTTTTTAAAACGCTTTACCCGACTCCTTAATAATTTCTCCGTGAATAACTAGTATTTTCGTAAACGACTGTACCCATAACAAAAAGTGATAAGAACACGTCATGCTCGGACGACGTCACTGTCACACGAATGAAAGTTGTATATTTACAAGCCGACGCACACATAGGGCCGCGCGCAAATCTGAGTTGAACTATCTATAAGTGTATATAATATGTATTATAACAATATTAAGTATATGTTTAATATATAAATTGTAAATATTGAATTTAAGTTTATTCTGATTTAATATTCTTATAACTTTAGTAATAGATCTGTCTAGTCTTTTAACTAAGTTTTAACTAAGTTAGAGTCAGCTTTCAGTCTCAGATACAGTTGAGTAGGTACCAGAGTGCCACATAGAGCGACTGTCTATCTATACTCGTGAACCGGGTTTCAAAATCACACTATAGGTACTCCTGAGTAAGACAGGTTGTCAGACTACTCACTACCACGTATATCTGTTACTGTTACTGTTACAGCCTTTTTATCCCACTGCTGGGCACAGGCCTCCTCTCACACGGAGAAGGATTGAGCGTTAATCACCGCGCTTGCTCAATGCGGGTTGGTGATTTCAGACTATATAGTCCAGGTATCCTCAAGATGTTTTCCTTCACCTTTTTATCAGCCATTAGTGTCTAAGATAGACTTAGAAAGTACATACAAACTTAGAAAGTTGCATTGGTACTTGCCTGAACTGGTATAAAACCCACACCCTCATACTCGGGAGGTTGGTTCTTTGCCCACTAGGCCACCACGACTTAGCTACCACTTTTATCGAAGGTGCGTAAATTGCCTCCAAGCAAGTAAAACAGCGGGTAACAGCTAGTTATGTTTAATTTAGACACTGCTTACCTTCAGAGGAAAAGCGTGAAATATTCTCACGTTTTTCTTATAACTAAGTTTAGTTCACGAGTAAGTCGTTAAGCTGTCATATTTTAATAATTTTAAGAGGCTCTCTTCAATATTCTACCAGTGAAGCCTATTATTAGCAATTTTCTATAGGACTTAAAAAATCATGCGGTGTTGAAATGGTGTTGGTATCGTGTTTTTCATTTTTCAATGTACGAGGAGCTCGTGGTTAAGTTAGATCGTTCTTATGATAGATAGGTAAGGTTAAGCATCGCTTGGCGCAGCCGGACAGTCGTTGGGTGACTTTCCTTCCTTCTGGGTCCAGATTCTGGACTCCAGAAGGCACGTTACTTAAACAGTTTTAGTAGTCAATTCTTTTTAAACCTATCTAAGACTGAGTCATCATCTACGTAGCCCTTTTGCTAACTATGTTAGGGTCGGCTTCCAGCCTAATTGGATGCAGCTGAGTACTAATGTTTTGCCCGGTCAACCCCTCTTGGTAAGATTGGTTTTGAGACATTCTGGCTTCTATCCGTAACGACTGTCAAAGATATTTGAGACGGGAGCTGTAACTGCCTACGTTTTTCAGCTAGTTTATTTATTTATACTTTTTGCACAATGTACAACGGTGGACTTAACGCCTTATGCGTTCTCTGCCAGTCTACCTTAGGGTGGTGGTGAAAAGACGTGGTAGGTGCAACTGATTGAGAAAAAGAGCTATCAACCAGTTCAGTTATATTACAGCTGGGCGATCTAAGACTTAAACAGTCGAGTATAAGGGTGTGGGTTCGATTCCAGGTCAGGCAAGTACCAATGCAACTTTTCTAAGTTTGTATGTACATACTTTCTAAGTACCTATAACTTGGACACCAATGGCTGATAAAAAGGCGAAGGAAAACATCTTGAGGAAACCTGGACTATATAGTCTGAAATCACCAACCCGCATTGAGCAAGCGTGGTGATTAATGCTTAATCTTTCTCTGTGTGATAGGAGGCCGCAGCCCAGCAGTGGGACGATAAAAAGGCTGTAACTGTAATAGAGGTAGACCTAGTGACTGGGCTTAGGATTAAAAAGCTAGGCTTTACAGGTAGCCAATCAGGTTACAGGTCGGTAGAGTTAACGCAAATAATGATAAAACCTTAACATCGCAATGACGGCACCAGATACGATGGGACATACGGTACGTGCTGTAAGATGCTCTATTTTAATTGGGTATTATTTTTAATAGAAGACTCATCCTCATCCTCCGAGCCTTTTCCCAACTATGTGGGGTTGGCTTCCAGTCTAACCGGATTCAGCTGAGTACGACTGCTTTACAAGGAGCGACTGCCTATCTGACCTCCTCAACCCAGTTACCCAGGCAATACCCCTTGGTTAGACTGGTGGTGACTTTTAATAGAAGATTAGCTTCCGTTAGTAGTTTTACTCTTTTCCTGTGGGAGCTACTCCTCACATAAACATAAAATGTAGCTTACAGTCTGCCTCGATAAATAAGCTATGTAACACTGAAAGAATTTTCCAAAAATCGATTCAGTAGTTACTGGCCTATAGATTCCTCGATAAACGGACTAACTAACATTGTTTTTTTTTTTCAAATCGGACCAGTACTTACTAAGGTTAGCGCGTTCAAGAAAACAGAAATATAAATGTGTAAAAAGTACAGTAAAAATTTAACTAGTACGCCTCTAATAAAAAAATAAAAAAATATAATCTTATTATGTCTGTTTCTCAATCACGATTTAACTCATAGTAAAACAAGCAGAATTTTGGATTGCAATCCAATTCATAGTTTAGATACATATTATCCAAATGCGGGAAGGAGTTCTCTCGAAACGCAGTGACATGACAGCCGTCGGCAGCTAGTTTAACTATAAAAGAGACCGCAACTGCCAGAGAATTAACTACTGATTCATAGTTAGATCTTTATTAAAATGGCCGTCATTTGCCGCGCGATTAAATTAATGTACTAGTAATTAAATAAATGGGATGAAGCTTAGCGATTGAATAATGTTAAAGTCGAAGATGTAAGGATTGATGTTTTTTAGTTTTAGATTAGTTGAATTTTTAATTTTGTTGATGACTAGTTGTCTCCCGCGAGTTCACCATCATTTTTTTTTTGTATAGGAAAAAGATAGGTTTTATATCACTCGCTTATAAACCAAAATTTTATAATAATTTGTCAAAAGTAAACTAAATTGCATTGAGTGAAAAATCTTGTTGCATTTTTTAAAACTAAATTCAGTCCTATGATTGTTTTTTATTTTAAAAAAATACCTATGTTATATCTGAAATTATATTTAAAAAATACCTATGTTATATCTGAAATTATATTTTAAAAAATTTACAAAAAAAAACTAAATTGTATTGAGATGAAATCTGATTGGAATTGCAACAAATATTCTTTTGCGAAATTCTTCCTATAACTTTCTTTATTATTTGTCTGCAATCTAATAACAATCCAAAATTCCAATAAAAGAAACAAAATCAAATTAAAAAAAAAAAAACAATTCTTAAAAATAAAAATTAATCCTTCAAAATAATTCCAAGTAGAGCCACTTTCCGATCGCAACAACCGCGGACCACACACGTCGAGCGTACGCGCACCAACCAGATATTTCGTATAATCCAACCACAAACTTACTATTACCGCCCTAAAAGCCACTACTCAACCACCAAGCCCTACATTATGCACTTTCACAACCGCAAATGTAACTTTGTACAACTGTGAGACGAAACCACGATATGTGCTATTCAAATTGAATGGAATTTCGACTTTATTGCTATAGCAGTAAGGTTTATAAGCAATGTAAAGGTAAATTTGTAAAAGATTATGCGACCAAAGTGTAGCCAATGGTACAATATTTATTTTAACTGTCACGATTCTGCAATTTTAAAGGTGTTACTGTCTGTCTGTACTTGTTAGGTTGCTAACTCGAAAATTATCAGTTATAGGAGTTATCAGTAGTATTTTCTATATGTATTTTGATCGCTTGATTTGTTCAACAAATCGTTGCGTTTAGTTTTTGCTCGAACTGAGACAATTTGTGGTTAAAGGGCTGTGATTTTCACAGTGTTCATTAATATTAATATTCTAACTGCCTTAAATAGATATGATTAACGCTGTTAGGTTTCTTTTGGAAAATTATCGTTAAATTCATGCATGGACGCATAATACCTTATCGAGTGAATCAATTGTGATGAAAAGGGTGAAATAGCTTGAAATTGAAGAATATTGTATGTACCTACCTAATATTTTTTTTAAATAAATACCTAAATAGTTCTAAATCCAGAAAACAAATCGTCGGTATGTGACAATCTATTTATAAGTACTAATAACATAGGGCTAAAGAGTTTATTTGCTTTAGCGAGCTAATCTCAGGAACTACTGGTCCGATGTGAAAAGTTCTTTCAGTGTTAGATCACCCATGTATCGAGGAAGGCTGAAGGCTACTTTATAGCCGGGTTCGTGCAGAAATTCCTTCGGGACGCGGGTGAAACCGTGGAAAAACGGCTAAGCACTGTAGCGTAGTTAGAAACTTTTTCATTTGTAAGGTTTTATTCATCACGATTGATACTGACCGGGCAATCATTTTAAATATATTCGATTTGTTCCATAGAATAAGTTTTTATATTGAAGTGTGTCACTTCACCTCTCAAGCCCAAACAATAAACGTCGTGATATCGAATCAGTTTTTCATTTTGAGCAAGATAATTATCCCCCGGTACTACAGTACTTATTCAGTATAGACAATTTATTAAGCCTAAACTGACAACTCCTATAAACTTAACATAAATAGTTGTAAAAATGACATTTCATTGTAAAAATATAATTTCAAAATGGCCGCTGTCATAACTTCGTTAACATGATATAGGTTTTTAGCAGTTTTTACTGATTTTACTAACAATTTAATTAAAAACTATCTGTTATTGCCAGTAGACACGCTATTTTCTTTTGTTCAAAGGGTTTTTGCAACACAAATACCTGTTGTTTTTGTAATTATATATGAAACTAGCTTCTGCCAGTGGTTTCACCCGCATCCCGTGGGAACTACTTCCCGTACTGGGATAAAAAGCCTATAGCCTTCCTCGATAAATGGGCTATCTAACACTGAAAGAAATTTTCAAATCGGACCAGTAGTTCCTGAGATTAGCGCGTTCAAACAAACAAAGAAACAAACTCTTCAGCTTTATAATATTAGTATAAGTAGATTAAATAACTTATGTTTACTTTCATATTTTACTATTTTGAAAACAAAATAAGATAAGCAGACATTTTTTTTAATCTCTCGGAAAATCGTTGAGTTCAAATGCATATAATAAAAATACCTAAGTACTATAATAATTGGTTAAAAGTTCCCATAGTTCCTGTTTTTATTAAGTAAGTAGTACATATGTATAAGTTTCTTTAATCGCGCTTATCTACGGAACTACTTACTGGTCAGATTAAAAAAAAAAAAAACAGTGTATCCGAATGCGCGGAGACTCTTTCAGTCTTTCAGTTTGCAGTTGATATCGCTAACGGAAGCTAATGTACAGTATTCATTCACTATAGATTTATCTAAGTAAGTATATAATATAGGAAAATATAGTGGTGATTTAAATTTAGTCAAATTACAAAACGGAACATAAAAAAAACTTTTTACAAAAAAATAAAACCGACTCCCAAAAACACTGAAAAGTAAAAAAAAAAACTATTCTTAGGTGCATCGGCCTAGAATTCGGTGTCTAGTGGATGATGATATGTTTATTTCGCCACCGACTTCTAGGCCGATGCACCTAAGAATAGTTTTTTTTTTACTTTTCAGTGTTTTTGGGAGTCGGTTTTATTTTTTTGTAAAAAGTTTTTTATTTTTGGCTTTTCAGTGACAAGTATAGTTACCTATCACTATCCACATTAGTGGAAAGTTCTTATCAATACGAATAATATAAGCCTAAACACAAGGTAGTTTATATATTAAGTTGACGAGTTCCCTCGACCTTCTCTGGTCTCCATCATCAGGTCAGCTCCAAACCTCCACTGTTACAAAGGTCTCAAAGAATATAAGCCCAAACACGAGGTAGTTTACATATTCAGTTGTCGAGTTCCCTCGACCTTCTCTCGTCTCCATCATCAGGTCAGCTTCAAACCTTCACTGTTACAAAGGTCTCGTCAATACAAAGAATATAAGCCCAAACACGAGGTAGTTTACATATTCAGTTGCCGAGTTCCCTCGACCTTCTCTCGTCTCCATCATCAGGTCAGCTCCAAACCTTCACTGTTGCATAGTGCTATCAGAGGTACACCTCATTGTCAAGTTTTTAACCTATGCATGCCTACAATTTTCGAAAGTTGCTCTCGATTTCTCAGGGTTTCCATCATCAGATCCTGACCTGATGATTATGGGACCACCTGTGAAGTATACCCTATCAAACAAAAAAAGAATTTTGCAAATTGGTCCAGGCGTCTTCGAGTAATCGGTGAACATACATAAAAAATAAAAAAAAAAAAAAAAAAAGATCCCGACGAATTGAGAACCTCCTCCTTTTTGGGAAGTCGGTTAAAAATACAAAAAAGTTCACGCTTACAATTTTTATAACACTCAAAAATTATTCTACGTGCTTTATATACAACCCTAAATGACCTCAAAATGCGCAATAACGGACACAAACGCAAAACCTAGGCCTCATTTGACGTTTAAATTGGCGGGAAAAATGCAAACGTCAGTTTGACAGTTAACTTTTTTCACGATCCGCGTTCCATTGCACGCGCTAATGCTCGGTGGAAACATTAAAGAGACGCATAAAAGGCTTGCCCACATATAAACTACGTCCTGTTAATTATACACAAACAAGGCGGTTTTTATAGCTCTTAATTTTAATAATATGATTTTTTTTATTAAAAAATATACAATGTGTCACCTGTTTGGCTAAAAACAGGTTTTATTTTAAGCGATGTGTGAACGCTTATCCATCATTTTTATCTTGATATTTTTGCAGATGGCAACACTTCATTTTAAATGAATGTGTTGGCAATACAGGTAGCCATTTAGTGACAAACTAGTCTTTGTGATGCGTGTAATAAAAATTAATGACTATCTATTTTCTTAGTTATTACATAAGTAGTAATTTGCTTGAACAAAATGTCATGTTCGTAATTCTACATGCTATGCTCACTTCTCGGATGAGAGAATATTTGTGGTGTTCAATCATAAATTAGATGTATATCACATTGATAAAAATGCTGGAAATGTGTCGTTAAATCTAAACTAAAGGTTTTTATAAAGCTGAATAGTTTGTTTTCTACTTGAACGCGCGTTTTTCACCCGATTTCTGGCCCGATTTGAAAAATATTTTAGTGATAGCCCATATAAATATCGAAGAAGGCTATAAACTACGTTTCATCCGAGTGCGTGGAGAAGCGCACACGGAACGCGGGCTAAAACCGCTGCTGACACAAACTAGTTCAAAATGTTGTTTATTTTGAAGAAACGATTAATTTTACATAATAACTCAAATTGGCCAATCAAAGCGGCACTAAATATCTGAACCGATTACTAACAAATTGATTTCATTGGTCAGTTTAACTAAGTATAGGGTATGATGTCCTCTTATCCGATTGTCGGCTACGGCGGCTGCTCTCATGTAAGGAGATTAGCCAACTGCGCAGGACATATTATAGTGCACAAGCATTTGCGCAGACACAGGTGCACTCACTATTCCTTCACTCTCATAGCCCGATGGGACGACAATCCGACACCACCGGAGAGACATCACAAGCAGGACCGACAGTTCCGTGCTTCTCCGGTTGAACTATCTTGAACAGTAGTTCCGTATAGGAAGTTTAGAAACCAGAAAGTCTGATTACCATGGGCTAAGATCATTGTGTCATGCCATAACTGGGTTGTGGAGGTCAGATAGACAGTCGCACCTTTATAATTATACAATCTCGAAACAAAATCCGGTCGACTTTTGACCACTAATTCAAAAAAATTAATAATTCATGTTAAAATTTAAATGTTTCACACTACAAAAACAGTTTAGTGATACCCAAAAAATTCTTAATTAACTCATTCAATTAAGAGATTTGATTACTTTATAGTATAATTTGATGGTAAATTTTATTGGTGTACCATAAAACATAATGTTGTACAATTTTGTTGTAAAACCATTGAGTTTTATTGCACCCGTGTGTTGTTAATTAACTTATTTTTCTATTTTGGCAAAAAATCTTAGAAGTAGGTAGCGTTTGAAAGCAACCAAGTTTATTTCATAACTAAGTAAATGGACAAAATCGTTTCAACCGCAAGGCAAGGCACATAGGTTACTTTTTATCTTGGTGGGAAATAGTTTTCTCGGGATAGCGCGAAACGGCTAGTGTTTTTAACACACTTATTTATTATTAGCTTCACTTGTAACTATGTATGTAAGAAAATCTTGGAATCTTAATTTGATCCACTTCCTTGTCTTCGATTAGGATGAAATTTTGCGCACGCTCTGGGGCCCGATTCTCCTAAGTTAATAATGTCAAAATCGAATAGAAATCGAATCGCAATATGATCGCAATAGTCGTTTTAACCATATCGGGCATTCTGCTACTAATAAAAGACCAATCGTATTCGATTGACATTTGATTGGTGTGCGATTGGTCTGCTATTTTGGTGATTTTGGTCTATACGGTAGTTTGCTCTACAATCATATTGCAATCGTAAATCATTTGCAGACAAAATGATTCATTATTGAATGACAGAAAAGGATAAAAACGTTTATTTCAAAGAAAAAATAGCGGAATGCCACATACACTTCAATCGTAATCGAGTCGGGATTGGATCGCAGTCGAACCTGAATCGAATGGTGCTTAAGTAAAATTAGGAGAATCGCGCCCCTGAGTTCTGATGACAGCACATGACTAGCGTGTTTTTTAGTTTTTAAACTATTCATTTTTTTCCATACTATATGTAGTAAACATTGCAGAGCTAATATCAATATATTGAAAGAGAGTTATTTTAGTTACACTACTTCTAACTCAAGAACGGCTGAACCGCTTTGGCTGAAGCTTAGAACCGAGGGAAAGACTTAGGGTACACATTTTATCTAGATACGGGAAGTAAGTATTTCTTTGAAATTGCTGCCAGAATCTAATTTTCCAATAAAAATCGGTTAACCTCAAACTTGGTAGACAAAACTCAAGTATTTTAATAGCCGAAACTCAAGGCGTTGGAATAAATTGCCGTGACAAACATGTAGGTATAGGGGACCGGCTTGGTCCCCTTACCGAATTCATATGGTAGGTCGGGCTTAAATTCTATTGAGTTTGGTGTAAAATAACTTCTATAGTGTGTTTATTGAATTTAAAGAATTTATACTAGGTACTTAATATTATAAGGATGGAGAGATTATTTGTTGCATTTACAGGAACTAGTCATAGTGTCAATTAATACATTACTGCACTACATAGTATAAAACAAAGTCGCTTTTTCTCTCCCTATGTTCATAAATCATTTTGTCCCTTGGTACGCTTAAATCTTCAAAACTGCGCGACCGATTTTCATGCGGATTTTTTAATAGATAGAGTGATTAAAGAGGATGGTTTATATGTATCATAACATACATTAAATAGTAGGGTAATACTGTTATTCCGTGCGAAGATGGAACGGGGCGATAGTAATTAAATAATCTATTTAAGTAAACCTATAAATTCAACAAGCTAATTGGCAACTTGCTTATCGAGTGGTACCGAGTGACCCGACATAACAGGGGCCCGATTCTCCTAAGTTAATAATGTCAAAATTGAATAGAAATCGAATCGCAATAGCACTTTTAACCCCATCGGGCATTCTGCTCCTAGTACCTATGCATAAGACCAATCGTATTCCAACGACATTCGATTGGTTTGCGATTGGTCTGCTATTTTGGTCTACACGGTAGTTTGCTCTACAATCATATTGCAATCGTAAATCATTTGCAGACAAAACGAATTCATTATTGAATGACAGAAAAGGATAAAAACGTTTATTACAAAGAAAAAATAACGGAATGCCACATACGCTTCAATCGTAATCGAGTAGTGATTGGATCGCAGTCGAATGTGAATCGTATGTTGCTTCAGTAAAATTAGGAGAATCGGGCCCCTGGACAGATAGGTAGTCGTTCCTTGTAAAACTCTAGGGTGACTAGCTTCCGACGGGTGAATGCGTCCCATGGGAATTATTTCGCGCAGAAGGATAAAAAGTACCCTATAGCCTCTCTCGATGAATGAGCTAACTAACCCTAAAATAATGTTTCAAATCAGACCCAGTGGACTGGAAAAAAAATAGTTAAAAAAACTAAAAAAAACACGCTTGTCATGTATACGAGCGTGTGCAAAAGTTCATCTTAATCGAAGACCGGGAAGTGGGTCAAATTAAAATTCCAAGATTTTCTTACATACATATAGATAGTTACAAGTGAAGCTAATATAAACGTGTTAAAAACACTTATTTCAATAGAATAACGCGATCAAACTAGCAAACTCTTCAGCTTTATTCTTACATAGAATAAAGTATAAGATTTATAAGGAAGGTTTGGATATATAATTTATACCCATGTAAAACCGGGCCGGTTTACTAGTTTCCAATAACTGCAAAACTAAATTAAATTTCGCAAATTCAACATGGTAAACTTAATAATCGGATGTAGGAAAGTACCTTATAAATCTTAGTAAATTATAATTAGCTTGCTATAATTTACTTTTACATTTATTAGAGTTTCCGTAGTCAAGGTAGACTTAGGAAAATATTTAAGGCATATATATTTACTAGCGACCCGCTCCGGCTTCGCACGGGATAACAGTAGTTCCCCGCAATTTAATGTCTGTTATTATACATATAAACCTTCTTCTTTAATCACCCTATCTATTTGAAAAAACCGCATGAAAATCGGTTGCTTAGTTTTGAAAATTGAAGCGTACAAAGGGACACAGGGACAGAAAAAGCAACTTTCTTTTATACTATGTAGTGAAGTGATACATTACAAGTTTGAAAGTAGCGCCAGTTACAAAAAAGATGAGAAGTGAGAAGATTGTCATGGTATGGGCGTGTAATGAGGAGGGATGATACGCATGCAACAAAGTGTGTGCTAAGTATGAATGTAGATGGATGGAGAGGAAGAGGAAGATCTAAGAAAAGATGGAGGATTGCCTGAAAAATGACATGAATAGGAAGGGAGTGAGTGTCAGTATGACGAGTGACAGGGGAAAATGGAAGAGGATGACATATTGCGCCGACCCCAAATAAAATTGGGAACAGGGCAGGAGGAAGAAGAATGAGGTCGGGTTTTTTTGTCAAAAATCTTCTAGATACGGGTAGTTAGTAACTTTTTGAAGTTTTATCAACAAAACATGGCCGAATTATCATCATCATCACCAGCCCTTTTTATCGTCCCACTGCTGGGCTGCGGCCTCCTCTCACACGGAGAAGGATTGAGCGTTAATCACCACGCTTACTCAATGCGGTGGTGATTTCAGACTTTACAGTCTGAAATAATAATAATATATAAATCACGAACACACAAACAAACGGACATTTAAGACGCAGTAAAGTTTGTGTTTGTTAGTTTGTTTACTGAAAACAAGATTCATCATTTTGAAAACGTTTCAGTAGCTTTTTTAAGTCGTTTTTCAAATGATCGGCGGAAATAGTATGGTACTACTGTAGTTCTTGAATTGGTTTTTCAAGTTTATAATTTTCGCTGAAACTTAGTAGGCATAAATGTAGATGGGATTGTGAATATTAGTACCTATACATACTTGGTCAGTTCATTACATAAATATTATACTTGAAACAAAGTTGTATGCCTGTCTGTTTGCGGTAAACATAATATAACTCAGCAGATTTTTTCTTAAAATTTTCACACAGGTCAAAGTCAAATCATTTATTTCATTTGGGCCTTTACAGGCACTTTTGAACGTCAAAAAATATAAATAGGTTTGATACTAGTTGTGTGGTCAAACTGAGAACCTCCTTTTTAGGGTTCCGTAGCCAAAATGGCAAAAACGGAACCCTTATAGTTTCGTCATGTCCGTCTGTCCGTCTGTCCGTCTGTCACAGCCGATTTACTCGGAAACTATAAGTACTACAGTGATGAAATTTGATGGGAATATGTGTTGTATGAACCGCTACAAAAATATGACACTAAATAGTAAAAAAAAGAATTGGGGGTGGGGCCCCCCATACATGTAACTGAGGGATGAAATTTTTTTTTTCGATGTACATACCCGTGTGGGGTATCAATGGAAAGGTCTTTTAAAATGATATAAAGTTTTCTAAAAAACATTTTTCTTAAAGTGAACGGTTTTTGAGATATCAGCTCTCAAAGTCGTAAAAAGTATGTCCCCCCCCCTCTATTTTTATAACTACGGGGTATAAAATTCTAAAAAAAATAGAGGTGATGCATGCTAATTAACTCTTTCAACGATTTTTGGTTTGATCAAAGTATCTCTTATAGTTTTTGAGATAGGTTGATTTAACTGTAATTTACGGAACCCTTCGTGCACGAGTCCGACTCGCACTTGGCCGGTTTTTTTTAAGTCGGTTAATAACAAACTTAATTAGTGTGATAGATAATGTGTGAACTTAACCACAGAGTTCAATAACCTATAGGTATGCCTATCTGATAATTTGCTTACTACACATACAATTATTAACATTAGCCGCATAATACAAGTTTCTATCATAAACAAATTCCTATCTCCAGTAGCCACATCAACAGATAGATCGCATATTGAATTCCACTATCATTTTCTCACAATCCTACTCACAATAACAAACAAACAAATAACAAATACCTTTACAAACACAAAACAATATTACGTCACGACCCTCTTAATCATTAGTCGCTGCGCCCACGCAGATACGTTAGCGCCATCTATCGGGAATACGAGGAACGTTTCAAATTTGACAGCTAAGCTACGTCAATATAAGTAGTTGTATGTTTTTGTTTGAACGCGGTAATGTTAGGAAGTAGTGGTAGAATTTGGTTTACATTTTTTGGTGTTAGATAGTCCATTTATTGAGCAACGTAAATATAGATAGTTAATCTTAATTACATGTCTGCCCAGCTTTTACCAACTATGTTGGGGTCAGCTTCCAGCCTAACTGTTTGCATTTGAGTGCCACACGGAGCGACATTTACTCGACCTAGTCAACCCAGGTACCCGGGTAACCCGGCACCCCTTGGTAAGCCTTTTTCAAACTTTCTGGCTTCTTCCTACCTATAACTACTGTCAAAATGGTTCAAATAAGCCGTGACAGACAACCATAAATTAATAACTTCCAAAACAGCTTCTTAATTCGTTCAAGAAATACAGTTCGTCTGGAAAAACTTAGCATTTCTGAAGTAAAAGATAGCAAAAACTTTGCTTCAACAAAAGTACTTTCAAAGGTGCCTTAAAGGTAGGTATTTCGCAATAGACTTCACAATAGAAAGGTGCGTGGCATCAAATGGCTAACTTCAAATACGCAAAGTTATTTGGTGCTACATATACAGGTGCTAAAACTAGAATATATAAAAAAGTAAATATATATGCTAATCACATAATCACTGGAAATTATAGCCTCGATTAGTCACAGGCAGAATATGGTAACTCCATGAAATATTTAACATAATCTACGGTCTACGGCATTATGCAAAAAACTCGTTCCGTTTTCCATAACGAGGTGGAAATATAAACAAAAGAATATGTGTATCTTTTCAAGTTAATAGATAATAGTAATTAGCTTGTATAGTTGAAAATTAGAGGGAAGGTTGCCGGGAGAAGAATATAGTATACTTTTTGTCACCATCCGGCTACGGAAAGCAGTTATCTCGGGTCGCGGGTGAAACCGCGGGCGGAAGCTAATTATAAACATTTCTAAGGAAACTCTCTCGATGCATAGGTTTCTTAGCGAACATTTCATATACATAAGTACTTGCTACAGAATGGATTTTTGTGCGTTTTTCACCAATAGAAAAATTTAATTATGAGTTTGGCACATGCGTACTATGTAATGCAAAGCAAGGGTGAGTAGCAAATTAAATTATCAGAGACAAAATAGCTACTTATATCTAATTGTCTATTGCTTAAACAAAAATTCACGAGGAACGAAGGAAGATTTAAAACTGGATCAAAACATAGTTTCTTTCATATCTGAATGTCTGTAGTATTATTCTTTCAGAGCGGACGAAACCTGGTAAAAAGGTAGTATACTTATTAGTTTACACTTTATTCCAAAAATATGTTTAATGAGGCTCAATTGTAAGAACTTACGTATTAATTATATTTTGGTAGTAATTATAGCATTTGTGTAAACACCACTTATTTAGGGTGAGAGCCCCAATTGGTGGGTATTTAATTATTTATCAGTTGTAAGGAAAATCGGTTTTCTTTGGATTTTTATTCTAGTTACTTGTTTTTTTTTTTTAGAAAATTTTATTACGTATGTATTTGGTGTAGGCTGGTTATTTTTTTACTTATTGATTCCTTGTGTTATCTATTAATATAAGAAAGGGGAAACATTATTTTGTTTAATTGTACCGTAAGGGCTCCGAAACTACTGAACCAATTTAAAAAATTCTTTCACTGTTGGAAAGCTACACTCTTCCCGAGTAACATAGGCTATATTTTATCCCGGTACGGGCAGCAGTTCCTACGAGACGCGGGTTAAACCGTGGAAAAACGGCTGTTGTAGAATTAGATTGAAAATTCGGAAGGGGAAATATAAATATGAAATGGCGTACAAAAAATTGTAATAAAAATAAAACATATAGAATTTACTGTTATGAATTTAACACAAAAGTGATTGATGACAATCGGAAATTGGTAACCAAACAAAACACTTCTTTGTATTGCAACATTATTTAATAAAAAAGTTTATTTTTTTCGTATTCCTTTGTACATATTTATTTGTATATGCATAAAAACAGAAATTGCGCGAATTGCAACTTGTAATCCTGCGGTAAGACCGCTTCAACATTGAATTTAAATTTTAACCGCAAAGGTGTTTACAAACCAAAAGTATGAATGATTTTCTTTTCAAAATTATCGCACGCGGTTAAAAAGTAGCCTAGAGCCCTCCCCGACAAATGGGCTATCTATTTAAAAGAAAAAACTAAATATTCCGCTTTTTAATATTAGTGAAGATAATAAACTGATCATAGTTTTTAATCTTGCGTTAGTTTTTTGGCTTGACCGCCCTAATCTCAGGAACTGCTTTTACAATTTGAAAAATTCTTTCAGTGTTAGATAGCCTATTTATTGAAGAAGGCAATAGGCTACTTTTTATTTGGGTTCGTGCCGAAGTTTCTATGGGATGCGGGTAAAACTGCGGGCGAAAGCTAGTTAATTATAACCGGGTTTGGACTCTTTTTTGTAAACTTTATTTACCAAGAAACCCCTAAAAATAAACAAACCATTTACCACTTTAACAACAAAATGAATTTGTTTGTCCGTTCGATTAGTACAAACTCGATAATTTCTCGAATGAGTCACATCCTACGTTGGTATTTGCGCGGGCTGTCAAGCATAACCAGATGTTTCTGTACGTATGTATAGTGCTGACAGCTATTGTTAAATTGGACCTAAGTAGAATGTTGTAGATTAGATTATAAGCTAGCTCTGAATGCCTCAATTGTAATAGGTACCTCAATAATCACAAAAAATGTTATTGTAAAAAAACTGAAAGGAAGGAAATAACTGATATTAAGTATCTTGACTCAACGGATTATCACTTGACTAGCTTTTTCCCAACTAAGGTGGCTTCCAGTCCAACTGGATGCAGCTGAGTACCAGTGTTTTACGAGGAGCGACTGCCTATCAGACCTCCACAACTCAGTCACTTTGCCTAGCTTCTAACTACAGATTTAAAAATACTACTTCTTACTATCCGTACCGTACCAAAAATGTATAAATGACAGCCAGAGGATCTCGTCAAGAGATGGTCACCCTCTAGAGCCATACATTCATAATCATCATCCCCGAGCCTTTTCCCAACTATGTTGGGGTCGGCCTCCATTCTAACAGGATGCAGTACCAGTGTTTTACAAAAAGCGACTGCCTATCTGACTTCCTCAACCCGGGCAACCTAATACTCCTGGGTAAGACTGGTGTCAGACTTACTGGCTTCTTATTATTACCCGTAACGCCATGCATTTATAATATAATTGGTTAAAATATACCTAATACATACCTTTAAATAATTTATGTATCTTCATACATAAGCGTGAAGTTTCCTATACCATTATCTATATCGCATCAAGTGTGAAGCATATTCATTAATCCATATTTAATTATATTTATTAAGTAAACAATTAATAATGTATTATTTGCAGTCCTTTAATAAATATGTTCTACTTATTGATTACTATGATAAGTCAACCACGGTTAAAGTTATAACTAGCATACTTAGGCCCGGTTGTTCGTACGTTACGGTAAAGTTAAAGTTAAAATTTTACCGTTGTCAATTTTGACCACGGTTAATTTGACATTTTTACTATGAAATTTTAACTTTCAACAACGCTTTTTGAATTTAAACCCTGTTAATTTTACTTTAACTAGAATTTAACCCTAACCTTGACGTAACCGAGCTTCGAACAACCGGGTCTTACTGTGGCTGCGTTCGCAATTTTATGTCCTTATCTAGAAAAAAGCTTTTTCGTATGAACTAATTTTAGGCCTTCTAATTCCTGACCAACATTATGCACATAATTATGATAGTTGTTGTCCGGCCAAATGGTTCCTTCCGCTTCCTGAAAAAACTTCTTCCTACACCCGCTTTAAAATTAAGTAGTACCCTATGTATCTCGTTTCTCAGGCAAAAAAAAAACATTAAAATCGTTTCCTTAGTTTTGATATGAAACCGACAGACAGACAGAATTTATTTTGCATTTATAAGTAATAATGCATTACATAAATAAGTAAGGATTAAGTATAAATCAACACAACTTAATAAATATTAAATTATTCTAAGGACGAGAACTGTTGTTAACACCCTACAGAATGACACATTATGAGTATTGTATTTGTAATCACATTTGTATTTGTATTAAGTTAATACTTTGTAATCACCTGAGTATATAAAGAAAACGATTTAAAAATTAATTATTGTGTTACTATGATTAATTGATTAAAACTATAATTTATTGACCATTGATTATACCTATTGTTTTGTGTTAGAATTTATTTTAAATACGAGATATTTAATAAAATACATTTATTAATAATATAATAGATGAAGTCGTGGTGGCTTAGTGGGTAAAGAACCAACCTCTCGAGTATGAGGGTGTGGGTTCGATTCCAGGTCAGGCAAGTACCAATGCAACTTTTCTAAGTTTGTATGTACTTTCTAAGTAATCTTAGACACCAATGGCTGATAAAAAGGTGAAGGAAAACATCTTGAGGAAACCTGGACTATATCATCATCCTCCGAGCCTTTTTCCCAACTATGTTGGGGTCGGCTTCCAGTCTAACCGGATTCAGCTGAGTACCAGTGCTTTACAAGAAGCGACTGCCTATCTGACCTCCTCAACCCAGTTACCCGGGCAAACCTGGACTATATATATAGTCTGAAATCACCAATCCGCATTGAGCAAGCGTGGTGATTAATGCTCAATCCTTCTCCGTGTGAGAGGAGGCCTGTGCCCAGCAGTGGGACGATAAAAAAGGCTGTAACAGTAACAGTAACACAGTATAAATGAAGAGTTGATTTGCTTGAACGGGTTTATCTCGGGAACTACTGATCCGATTTGAAAGAATATTTCAGTGTTAGATAGTCCGTTTATGGAGTACTTAAGAAAGGCTTAAATCTACTCATTGGCCGGGTGCGTGAAATAGTTTACAGGGGACGCAGGTGAGAAATAACTAAGTATATATATATATCTCTAGCTCTGTCTCTCCAAGCGACATTAATGCGATTTTTTTAACAAACTTCAATTTTTATTCGAGTTTTTTGTTTTTTTATATATTTTTTAAGTTTTTGAAAAATGCAATCATGTTATAAAATTACTTATATAAAATAATTAAGCTGTCTAGACACATTGTTTATGCAATTTAATTTAATTATATACCTGACTAGCTTCTGCCAGCGGTTTCACCCGCATCCCGTGGGAACTGCTTCCCGTACCGGGATAAAAAGTAGCCTATAGCCTTCTATATGCTATAGGCTATCTAACACTGAAAGAAATTTTCAAATCGGACCAGTAGTTCCTGAGATTAGCGCGTTCAAACAAACAAACAAACAAACTCTACAGCTTTATAATATTATATACCTGATATTAAAATGCTAAATACCTTTTTTCTAAACTAATAGATTGGCTACAAAAATAACTTAATTTTAAACGCATTTTACTGTAGGTACTTAATTAAAATATGTTATAAGTAGTTAAAATGCTCTTAAATAAGCAAAAAACTTTTTACAGGTCTTTTATATGACATTCTTATCATTATTTACGGCTATATTATAACTCCGACTTCTTCCCCACGGTTTCCGAACCTTCCCGAAAATACCACTTCTCGCACGAGTATGAAAAGAAGCCTCTATACTCTATGTTATTCTGAAGGGTAATCTACATTTGTAGCTAAACATTAAAATCTGTATAAGTAATAGTTTTTGTGTGAGAGTGCATAAAACATCCACACACACACATATCTAATCTTTCGCATTTAAAATATTCAACAGTCTGACATGCATTAGTCAAAAATGAGAGAAATCGGGTGAAATCAGTAACCTAATGACATCTGACCCCCAGCTTAGGTATTTTAAAAACTAAAGAATCAAATTATTTCTAGGCCAAAATTACTAATTTTACTACATAAGTAGCTGTGTTTCACTCGCGTCCTTGAGAATTTTCAAAAATATCTTAGTAAGTAGGTACATCTTTATTTAAGAACTTTTGCATAAAACCCATGCTTTTTTATCTAGGAGATTTGATTGTTTATTGATTGGTCGATCAGTCAGTTTTCTTACTTTGCAGTTATACCAGATTTTACCATTGGTTTCATCCGCGTCCCGTAAGAACTACTCCGTTTACCGGGATGAAACGGCCTTCTTTGGTAAACACTTAGGCTATCTACCACTGAAATATGAATATTTCAAATCAGACCAGAAGGTCCTGAAATTAAAAAAATATCGACATTTTCAGCTTTATATTATTAATATTCCTAGCCGTTTTTTTTGCGGTTTCATCCGCGTCCCGCGGGAACTTCTTTCTGGTAGGCACACAGTAAATTATAGGTACCCTTTGAGAAATAGAAATTTTTCGAATGAATTTTCCATTTTCATCTAAAACGCTTCAGTCATGTCAACTAGTTTCGCAGTTATATGTAACTAGCCGTTTTTCCGCGGTTTCACCCGCGTCCCGTGGGAACTACTGCCCGTAGCGGGATAAAATATAGCCTATGTTACTCGGGAAAAGTGTAGCGCCCCAACAGTGAAAGAGTTTTTTAAATCGGTTCAGTAGTTTCGAAGGCTTTAGATTACAAACAAAATAATGTTATTATATTAGTTTAGAAGTAAGTATACTCGCAGATGTCATCGTCTCATTTTTACAAAGAAATAAACGTGTTTTGATAACTTTAAAACTGCAATAAATAAAAGACGCAAATACCTATTGTTAGTCATAAATTTACACCTTTTTGGTGCGAAACTTCTTGGTTATTTTTCAACAAAACTTTTGTTGTTTATACAACTCAATTATTAAGGATAATTTATTACTTATCAATGCAACTTTTTAATGATGACAGACAGAAATAGATAGATATAAGTCTAGATACTTAAATCTATATTCTACTAGCTTTTCCATGCGGTTCTACCCGGGTCTTGTGGGAACTCGTCCCGCACCCGTATGAAATATGTAACCTACTTACCTATAGCCTTCCTTGATAAATGGCTATCTAACACTGAAGTATTTTTTGCAAATCGAACCTGAAGTTTCCGATATTAGCGTGTTTGTTTTAAGCGAACAAATATATAGAAAAACAAACTCCGGCTTTATCATATCAGGCAAAAAAGTATAGGTAAATACTGTGATAAGAAAGTTTTTTACTATTTTTATTATACCTAGCGGATCATCAATTATCTTGTTTCTAGAAAAAAACGTAAGTAGATACCTAGTTAGTCTCTGACTAGTAAATTGTCATTTTGGTAACGGTAATAATTATCCTTTTTTTTTCTTAAAAACACGCAAATAGATTAAAACTATATTTTAGATTCAAATAAATATATAAGTACCTACGTCGCTAAACGCTACAAATGATTTGTAAATGAGAAAATTCAATAAATCAGTCCAATTCTACATAAACTGTCATTATAATTTACAAACGTCATAAATTCATTTGAATCAAATGTATCAAGCCGTCATTTCGTTTTGCGGATCTCAAAACAGTACATAAATCATATTTCCGTAATATATTTTCATATTCAACGTAT
This sequence comes from Helicoverpa assulta, assembly GCA_963856015.1. NCBI lineage: Eukaryota > Metazoa > Arthropoda > Insecta > Lepidoptera > Noctuidae > Helicoverpa > Helicoverpa assulta. The sequence goes on from CAWLCW010000022.1 coordinate 6,157,229, forward strand.
ATTTTGACGTAATATTACGTAAAAGCAGGTTTATTTCATAGTTTGTATACAGTAGCAAAGAAAATTTTCAAAGAAAAACGGTCCCGTTAATTTTTGCGGTTACCGCTGTTACGGTAATGCGTGTCTTTGTAAAATGGAGTCGTAATGAAAAAAAATACTTACGTTTCTACAATATCCCACTGGAAACACTAAAATCCTTCATAACACGATTAATCCTTAAAAAATAACAACTAAACGCAACATTCCTGGCACTCACTGAACACAGAACCACATAAACCGAACGCGCTCAAAATTCAAACGCAAAAAAAATCATCAAACGTCAAAATCGCGCGGGAAATATCACATAGATGACAGCGGTGCAGATAAAAAATAAATTTTGACAGTTAATTGAATTTTTACAAAAGAGGTTTTGAGGAACGCTAACTCTATGCGCGAATCGAGACCGACTGGCAGTCGCTTGCGCCCACCCCCCCACTCTAGGCGTGGTCTCAACTTGCCCACATTGGGGCGGAGCGCGGACATTTTTTTCCCTATTTTTACTTTCTTGGTTTTATTATATTCTGGGCTGTTTATTATATTGTAATGTCTGGTTGTTTGTTCGTCATTGTATTGACTGCGTGATTTTGCGTCTTAATTGAGCGACTTTTTTGTGATAGCCGCCATTTTAAGTTTGAAAGCGTCGTTCTAATTAGCACGGCGTCCTCTCGGGGATTTTGGAAAATTTTCTTTTCGATTTCTCGGAAATTCTGTTGTCGTTGGTGAAAATTTTTGAGTTTTGTGCAATGAGCTTTTACAGATTAAAAATTTAGTTATGTGCCTTTATGTTTTCATGTTTAATTAATTGGAATGTATCTTTAAAATTATTAATTGACTGAAATTTTGCCAATAATTTTTATTCTGTTTAAGTATGAAGAAAATGGTTACGAAATTTTTTAAATTGCAAAATGTTAAACTTCCTTCACAGTTTACTGAAAATTGGGATGGATAGCAATTTTTTCGGATACCAAAATTTAGAGAAAATGCTCTGCCGTCGCGCGCAGCTAAAATTAAAAACTAAACCTATTTTGTGTAAAAATTAAGGTAGACATGACCTACCAAAGTCAGCAAGTGAAAATTGAGGTGTACTTATAGGTTGGTAGTAATGTTATACTTAAAGCTGAAAAGTCAGTTTGTTTGAACACGCTTATCTTAGAAATTACTTTACCTACTAATTTAAAAAAAAATAATATAGTGTGAGATACCACTACAGGCTACATAGATACTTAACTACTTATGTAATTATTTTATAAGATCTACATGCTGACATACATTTTGTTTGTTAAATACCTAACTAGCCGTTTCCCCGCGGTTTCACCCGCGTCCCGTGGGAACTACTGCCCGTACCGGGATAAAATATAGCCTATGTTACTCGGGAAGAGTGTAGCTTAACAACAGTAGTTTTGTAATATTTATAATATTAATACCTATAGAAAATCGTATAAGTAAAGAAAACAGATACCTAAATGCCGTGAACACGCATACATTTACATGTTTTTTACTTGAAAAATTACTTTTGATTATAATTATTTTGAGTTGAACACAGCTTATACATAATTCCAAGTAATTATTATTTAATAGCTTAATTACTTCGTATGTTAGAATAATTTATACCTGTATGAATTACACGCAATTAAGTTTTGCATAATATTTATAAGTTTTCATAGAAATTGCTTCTAAGTGCTGTTTTTCCATCGTCGTGAAGAAACTGCTTGATAAAATAGATTAAATGTAGCTTATAATTATATCCTATCCGTTACAGTCTTTTTATCGTCCCACTGCTGGGCTGCGGCCTCCTCTCACACGGAGAAGAAATGAGCATTAATCACCACGCTTGCTCAATGCGGGTTGGTGATTTCAGACTATACTCCAGGTTTCCTCAAAATGTTTTCCTTCACCTTTTCGTCAGCCATTGGTGTCCAAGATATACTTAGAACAGTTGCATTGTTGGTTGGTTCTTAACCAACTAGACCGCCACGACTATTATGTCAATTGTACCTAATTACTTATGTCCTAGTTTTATCTAAATTGACACGTAGGTATCAAGTGACATTTATAATTTATTCCTCTTTTATATACATAGGTATGTTCTCTTATAAAGTAAGTAGGTACTGAAAGATGCCTGAATCAATTTGAAAAGAATTGAAAGATGAAATTAATTTAAAAAATCGGTTCAGTAGATCCAAAGATGCAATCTTATACTTAAAGTTAACCGCTCTATAATGAACCATAGTATGACATTTATATATTTAAATAACTAGATGCATACTTATAAAACTATAAATACTAAGTAATCATTCGGTTAAGTCATCATCCTCCGAGCCTTTTTCCCAATCCTGTTGGGGTCGGCTTCCAGTCTAACCGGATTCAGCTGAGTACCAGTGCTTTACAAGAAGCGACTGCCTATCTGACCTCCTCAACCCAGTCATTCGGTTAAGTATATGAACATTGATCACCACGTTTGCTCAAGGCGGTGATTTCAGACTTATACGTCCCGGTTTTCTCATAATATTTTATTTCATACTCTTAACTGAATCAAAAATAAATAGAAGTGATCATTATCTCCCATCTATGTTGGGGTCGGTTTCCAGCTTAACCGGATGCAGCTAAGTACCAGTGTTTTACAAGAAGCGACTGCCTATCTGACCTCTTCAACCCAGTTACCCGGGCAATCTGACACTTACCGCGAATATTAGACATTTAAATAAAACTAGTTAAGTAATTTTACGGATAAATAAATTGAATTGATCAAAACAAAATTATGTTCAACGTCTTATTCTCCCAAAATCGCCTCAAAAATACTTGTGAAAAATACATTGTATAAGTACTTACTTAGAAAATGCTATTTTCTCCAAGTAACACGATCTGGTCTTAAAGTCACCCCCTCGCATTCTTCACCTGAACGGGGGTGAAAAATAAAAAAACTCTTCGCGAGGGAGTTTTTTAATTAGTCACCTTTTTTAAGTGCTTTTAAGACAGATGCTGCGTTTAGTTTCGGAGTTGGGAAGAGTAGAGTGATGGTAATTTGGTAGGATAGTAGAGTAATAGGTACTAATTTCTACTATGATATTACTTATATGTAAATGCGTAAGTAAGTCTGTCTATTTGTCGGGTGCCGAAACTACTGAACCGATTTACTTAATTGTTTGTAGATAACCTAGAACTGATTTAAATGTAAAAAAAATACACGGATAGTTAAAAGTCTAAAGTCTGAGAAAGAAAGACTAATTTTTATCCAGATTTTGGAATTAGTTCTCTCGGGTGCTGCTATAGAATTGGAAAGAATTAAGATAAAAAACATAATACATAAGAAAATACGAATGACTGACGGCTTTAAAATCTTAAAAATATTTTTATTGCTATATGTACCTACTTATGTCTAAAATAGTCACAATTGATTTTCTACTGTCTTATAATATAATTATTAGAGTAGTTAAATACCTATACCTACGGTAAATTACATCAGAAAATCATTGGCTATTTCAGACTATTTTTAGAAAGGATTTATATTTAGAACTACATTCCAAATTGGTTTGATAATTTGACAGTCTAAATTGGCAGATCATTTATGTCAGACGTAAATGACGTCAATACAAATAACAATGCATACTATACAGTTACAAAAATAACTAAACTTGATATAGTAGTGCAAAATGAACCTTATAAGTCTACAAAATAGAGTCTAAATTTGTTGTAACGAAATAACTATAAAATATAAGAATATTATAAATGCGAAAGTAACTCTGTCTGTCTGTCTGTTACGCTTTCACGTCTAAACCACTGAACTGATTTTAATAAAATTTGGTACAGAGATAGAGTTGACCTTGGGAAAGAACATAGGATAGTTTTTATCCTGGACTTTTGAACAATTCTCTTGGAAACGCGATATAGCCGAACTCTACGCGAGCGAAGCCGCGGGGGGAAGCTAGTAAAATCTAAAAAGTAGTAAGTAGTTAAGAATAATTGAACTTAAACGTGATCGAATCAAAAGTAGTTTTTTTACAAAAACCAATTTCAGTATTTTGATTTCTTTACTCACAATATTGCGTCGTAAGGCACCGAAATTGCTTTTTTTTTGTTTATTTTTTTATTAAGTATACCTACATATTATTTCGAAATTGTTTTTTTTATTGCTTCACTTATTTTAAACGTAATAAATATTTTATTTTAACACTAGCTTCTGCCAGCGGCTTCACCCGCATCCAGTGGGAACTACTTCCCGTACCGGGATAAAAAGTAGCCTATAGCCTTCCTCGATAAATGGGCTATCTAACACTGAAAGAAATTTTCAAATCGGACCAGTAGTTCCTGAGATTAGCGCGTTCAAACAAACAAACTCTTCAGCTTTATAATATTAGTATAGAAGATCGATATTTCTTGCTATTGGGGTAGTTGTTACAGTAATGCAATATAATAATAAAAATTGTAAACAGAACAATAAAATATTTATGTTTTACCTACTTACAAACAGGTAGTTCTAGTATTGAACTTTTTTTCATTCGATTTGAATCAACAATCACCTAATTGAAAATATTAATTAATATCTTCTTATGATTATTTCTCACTACAAAATAACTATTCAATGATGTTTCTTTTTTAGAACTTCCTTCCTACTTGTATCACATTAAATAAATACTTACAATTCTTTTTTATTACGATCTATTTATTCAAATAAAAACTAACTAGACTATCCAAAGTACATTCAGGCTGGCACCAGTAGCTCGCTCAGTGTAAACGCAGCACAAACATCTTAGCTAGTGGCGAATAAGTCTTATTTTCTCGTAAAACAAAGAAAATGTTTTCTTTCAAAGCGTAGCTTTTTAACAGATAGTTACTTCGCTCCCTTTTTTAATTAAAAAACTTAGTTACAAGTCACTTTCTTAAATACTCACGTTTGTTTTTGTTGTAAGAGAAAAATCGTTACCAAAAAGCGCTCTATGGCAGTTGAGTCTATCTATATCATTTAGATAAGTATAAGTTACTGAAATTTGAGGTAGCTTTACAAATCCTACTTAGTTGGAAATTGAATAATAATAGAAAAAACATTTTTTGAACATGTGCATTGTTTTTTTTATTATTTATTTACATAGGTATTATTTTGGTGCCTAGTTAATGATTAGAGGAAGAAAACAATTTAGGTACATACAACATATGAATTAAATGTAAAAAAAACTGTGTAGTCATTTATTAATAGAGGTATTTTAATCCATTAGGTATTTCAACTTACAACTGTTAATCGTAATTAAAATGTGATTAAAACAATTACAAAATTATCTCGCAAATTATACTTACAATAAGAATACAACGGTTTATTTCAATGTAAGTACTTAAAACTTTTTCTCACAAACGTAAAAGCTAACCAAATTCATGTGGTATCCTACACATTAAAGCGTAATCTAGTCATTTTTATTGCCTCCATTTTGACCATCAAAAGGAAATCACGCCTAACAACTGCTGTAGGCATAGAAACTATTCTAACAAATACCAAAAACCATTTCTCATAACTATTGCTTCGAAATTACTGCTTAGAGTCTCATTACGCGCTCGTTTTTTCGAGAAACGCCCGATAATACACTGCAATTAGTTCATAATTACCACTTTTCATCACAAACAACCATAATGAACTATGCATAAGAGTAAAAATAAAAGAAAATGGCGCAATAAAGACTGTATATTGAGAATAATGATACGTTCCGACGTGGATAATGTGATTCAATGAAATGTTTCGCGGACTTGCTCAGATATGTATCTTTACCAGGCAATTTCTTAGATAATAATCTAGCTTGTTCAACGAATTAGTATGTGAGTCGCCATCTGTTATCGAATAGCAAAACCAATTTTAATTCACAATTGCAACTTTAAAATTAGTGCCATCTAGTGGCTAGTAGCGGTAACGATAACTATATGAGTCACTATCGTGACTTGTTGTTACGCAGAAAATCGAATAGATGGCGCTGTAAAGATTCTTCCGATATAAGGGACATCTATTGATTAATAACAGTATTTTGTAATAAGGGGATCTTCACACTGCCCCGCATCACGCTGCATCTTGCGTGTCGACGCACCTACGCGCGTTCCTGCGGGAGTGCAGATCTGCATCATCGTGCGGGTTTTTCACGCACTCACGCGCGTAGGTGCGTTTTGTTAATTCAGGGGATCTTCACACTGCCCCGCATCACGCTGCATCTTGCGTGTCGACGCACCTACGCGCGTTCCTGCGGGAGTGCAGATCTGCATCATCGTGCGGGTTTTTCGCGCACTCACGCGCGTAGTTGCGTTTTGTTAATTCACGCACGGCGGCTCTCATCGAGTTCCATTTTCAAACATACACGTCACGCCCATTCAAAATCACGCGCGTCACTGCGGGATTCAGTGTGCCATACCTTGCGTCTCGCCCCGCACCTACGCGCGGGGGTGCGTTTTTCTCCGCATGTATGTGCGTGATCCGCATGAACGCGCGTGGATGCATTTTCAGTGTGTTGGACTATGCGTGTTTTCCATACAAACGGAGATTTTTCCATACAACGGAAAAAAACGCATCCACGCACTACGCTGCATCATGCGGGGCAGTGTGATAATCGCCTCACGCACGACGGCTCTCATCGAGTTCCATTTTCAAACATACACGTCACGCCCATTCAAAATCACGCGCGTCACTGCGGGATTCAGTGTGCCATACCTTGCGTCTCGCCCCGCACCTACGCGCGGGGGTGCGTGTTTCTCCGCATGTATGTGCGTGATCCGCATGAACGCGCGTGGATGCATTTTCAGTGTGTTGGACTATGCGTGTTTTCCATACAAACGGAGATATTTCCATACAACGGAAAAAAACGCATCCACGCACTACGCTGCATCATGCGGGGCAGTGTGATAATCGCCTAATAGCAGCAAGGGTGCATTATTGTTGCAAGAAAATTCTAACAGAGAGCGTTCTAAAAGGTTTAAGATATTTTGTAGATAAATATTTCACAACTAATAGGGGATCTTCACACTGCCCCGCATCACGCTGCATCTTGCGTGTCGACGCACCTACGCGCGTTCCTGCGGGAGTGCAGATCTGCATCATCGTGCGGGTTTTTCGCGCACTCACGCGCGTAGTTGCGTTTTGTTAATTCACGCACGGCGGCTCTCATCGAGTTCCATTTTCAAACATACACGTCACGCCCATTCAAAATCACGCGCGTCACTGCGGGATTCAGTGTGCCATACCTTGCGTCTCGCCCCGCACCTACGCGCGGGGGTGCGTTTTTCTCCGCATGTATGTGCGTGATCCGCATGAACGCGCGTGGATGCATTTTCAGTGTGTTGGACTATGCGTGTTTTCCATACAAACGGAGATATTTCCATACAACGGAAAAAAACGCATCCACGCACTACGCTGCGTCATGCGGGGCAGTGTGATAATCGCCTTATGCAACATTAGCGTCACATTCTCCATTAGCGTCATTTGATTAATTGCAAATTATTATCGCTTTATTCCATGTTTACTATGTCAGCAGATTATTTCAGATTAACTGAAAACTCATTTTCCAGAAAAATATGGTCATGACTTTGCAAAATTATTATAAAAGGACGTTATAGAGTTATAAATGTTATAATTTAAAACTTGTTTCTTCCAGTGGAGACAGTTAATGTTTGCTTTATGTAGGAGGTATGCTATGAAAATAGTACTCGTTCTATTCTATATGTATTGTCAACATACGACGTTCGGCAGGAATAACTCCATGTAGATTAAAATGAATTAGTAAAACAGACTCGATATTCACAAATAAATTGAAGATCTATTCAAAACTGATAACACAAGCCTACTAAGAAAATCTGTGAGACTTACGTAGATTTCGCCAGTGTTTACGTCCGCATTACCGCCTCCCGCACCTGGATAAAATATAGCCTCTTTGGCTCCAATGAAGTTTAAATAGGTAGGTACCTACCTATATCTCTAAGTTTACCAAATCCATCTCAAGTGAAGGAATAATTTAAACTTAACCATTTGTCATCTTCAAATAACTGTGTTTTTTAAAGTCTGACAGACATCCCTTGCTTGTAGAAACCGCGTAGCTTACTGCACAGTTACCTAAGTATCCCAAAGTAACTAGCTGAAAAAAATCTCAGTATTTTGATTCATCACTGCACGGTAATTGCCTCTTCCTGTACAGGGAAAAATTTAGGTTTTTTTTTTATAAAGGTAGGTATTTGTTTTATTTATTGATCAAAAGGTTATATGTAGGTAAGGTTAATCAGCACAGTGCTTCGCAGTCTGTAATCTTTGGACAAATTGAGAACCTCCTTTTTTAAGACGGTTAACGTTTTAAGCAGTATATTTTAGCATATACGCCTGCATACTTTATTTTAGTAAACTTAAAATATAAACTTAAAAAAATTTAAAGATCTGAATATTGTCCTCCTCCTTTTTAGGCAGTCCGCTTGCTTGCTAGGCAGTTTCCAAGTCATATTTAACTATACCGGATTTCCTATCAACTACAGGATTACGCTGACGATTACAACAACACAAAACTTTATCTTAACACAGTAGGTACAAACCTTTACACCGTTACAGATAGCGTATCTGCGTTGCATGATCTTTGTCCGTTTGTTTATAATCTGTGGATCGCTGCCGGCGAGCCAGTGTGCTGTGTACTGTCAAAGTTAGCGGACGGTGGTTCAAAATGGCGCGAGTGAGTCTATTTTTACGTTTTATATTATTTATTTGAATCGAAAGGTTTCTGTAAATAATTGAAAGTTTGTACTTAGGAAGGACAGATAAGGCAGGGGCATTAGATTTTTTAGGCACCTAGTTTATACCGGCGTTTGTTTATATTATTTAACAGTAGGTTCATTTCAAGGAAATTCAGTACCTAGGTATTATCCTTCATAATATTTGTAGATGGGTACATAACTAATACTTACTTGTCTACATAATAATTTTCAAACTACCTAGGTAGGTAGGTACCTGACGATTCACTTATAGCTAGCCGTTTTATGTAATTACCGGTACCTACCTACATACCACGATAATTAATAATTATTTTAAGCTACATTAGATAGACGCTGGATGCAGGTCGCTTCCAACAGGTATCTGTGGAGATCAAGGGAGGAGGCCTATGTTCAGCAGTGGACGTCCTATGGCTTAGATGATGATGATGATGATGATGACATGTAGATTTTAAACATTGCCTATGAAGACTGAAGTTAACTATTATTGAATGTTTCCCACGTCTCGACACTTCAAGAACACAATAATACACCCGATTAAACTCAGCTCTGTAAAGACCAGATTTCATCTGAATCGATTCAGCCGTTTCAAGCTTGGGAAACAAACGAAATCTCATTCACATAGGCGCTTTAATTATTGTTTAGCAATTTTTTAACCGACTTCAAAGAAAATAAGGTTCACAATTTGACCAGTTTGGATGTATGTATGTTTGTGCCATTATATCACGTTTGGCTGAACCGATTTTGATGCGGTTTTCAGCACAGTACCTATTATTTGTTTAGGAGAAGGTTTTAGGTGGATACCTATGTGATTAAAGTCGGTTTTTTTGTAGATATAATAAGTTATGTAAGTTACAAGTTATCATAATACACGTAAAAACAATACCAAACCCGTAATCTTCAACAACGTTCGCTCCGCACATCAAAGCCGCCTTCTCTATGAGGCGCCTCTTCTTCCTGACCAATGCTTCAAGCAAGCTGTCACTCAAGTGTAAACTGCGACTTCATACTGCAGTGATCCATCCCATCATGACCTATGCGGGAGTTATATTCTCCCACGCCAAATCCCATCATTTACATCGAATGCAGGTACTGCAGAATAAATACCTCCGTAGGATAACCGGTGCGCCCTTCCGCAATCCCCTGATCATATCGGCCGCCCGATACGAACCATCGCGGATCAGTAAAATCCGCCGACCAAGGCACACCCTGACCTTTCCTGATGACCCCACCACCACGCTCCAAGAGAGCCGTAGGGAAACGAGTACAATCAGGAAAAACAGATACAGACCGAAACATCTAAAACCTCGCCGTCGAAGTACGCGTACGGAGAGATTCAAATCCCCTCCCCCCCGACTCTTGCTTAGCCAGCCCGCGTAGCAGAGCAGTAAAGTTAAAACGCCCCTAAAATTATGATCCAGCCTGTCCCTTTGCTGTAGTCAGCGACGCCCTAAGCCGAGGCTCGTACCCCACAGGGGGTGCCCTTAGCGCAGTCGTTTGTAAGCTATTTTTGCCCCTAGCTGGAGGCCTTAAATTCTAGGCATCCACAGGGATTTGTCCGGTTGAGCAGTCAACAGCCTCCTAGGCTGAACTGCGAGATGCCATATCAAAAAAAATTATCAGATTATCTGAGTACCATATTAGTTTTGACACGAAAGCGCGACAAGACGATAATGTTTTCTTACTAGGTACTTAAGTTTGCTTAACTTACCTACCGATCTTACATTATCCTCTCCCGAGCCTTTTCCCAACTATGTTGGGGTCGGCTTCCAGTCTAACCGCTTGCAGCTGAGTACCAGTGCTTTACAAGGAGCGACTGCCTATCTGACCTCCTCAACCCTGTTACCCGGGCAACCCAATACTTACCCCTTGGTTAAACTGGCGTCAGCTACTACAGATCTTACACTCAATATTTATAAACCTTGCACCTGATAAATCATGAGATTTTTCAGATTTTCAATGGCCTTTCGATACTGTCTTCATAGGCAAAATCCTCAAAAACCTAATTTGTATTATTGAAGTAAAATCTCTAGTAATATAAGTACTAACCACATAATAAATAACATATACGAATTCTGCATTGCAATGTGTACTTTATCTCAGAAACCAATGTTTACCCATGGAATACCCCAAGGCACAATCCTAAGTCATACTTATTTTTAAGAGAGCGAGATAAAGTTTCAGAAGTCACGTTTTGGGATTTCAAAATGTGCAATTTCACCAATGTTATGATGATAATATAAATACACTATATTAAATATTTGCAAGTAATATGGGAGTAACATGAGGTAATCCGTCTAGCGTTTTTTCTTGTACATATAAATCTTTTATCTAATCAATAAATCTAGAGTGTTCTGAAGTAATCGCTGTTTTCCCGAGGTTTCAATCGCGTCCCGTGGTACCCAGATAAAATAGCCTTTATTCACCGGGGTAGCTTCCGAACAGTAAGACAATTTTTTAAATCGGTCTAGTAGTTTTGGAGCCTATTCATGTCAAACAAACAATTACCGGGTTACTTTTTATATGTATTGTAAATATGGAAATAGGTATCAAAGTTACCATATCTTCTATGCTAACAATCAAATGTTTCCTCTTTATAATGTTAGAGTAGACAAATCTGAAATAAAATTATTACGTAGAACTTACCTATATCAAGATATAGTAATAAAATAGTTTGCCCTAGGTAAGTTATCTAGGCTTATATAATAAATGCGAAAGTAACTGTCTGTCACGCTTTCACGCTAAAACTACTGAACCGAATTAAATGAAATGTAAACAGGTAGTCTAGCTAGAGTTACTAAGTACAGAATTACTAGTACGTAGAACAGAGTATAAAAAAAATGATAATTTTAACCCGCAGTAGGTTTAGTATTATTTATCAAAACGAAATTATTACATTATCGATTTCTAGCAAAATGAAAAATTAACCTAATCTCAAATATTTTAGAACCAAACTACTAGTGCCAGCAACTTCTGTGGAGCTTTCCAACAGTGAAGTAATTTTTTAAATCGGTTCTCTAGTTTCGGAGCCTAGAGAAGAAATAGAATTATAATGCAAAATTATCGTATCTTTTTGATTAGGACCTATAAAAACTAAAATTTTTGCATGACTACATAAATTATAAGTCGAATAATGAGAGACCATATTTTTTATTGTATCGACCCTATCATAAAGTACCTATATTCCGGCAAATAAATAAATTTCATTTCATTCCATAGGGTACAAACCCACAAACAAAAAAAAATAAATATTATTTATTCCGTATATTAGTATAAATAGATTTAACTTATTACTAGCATAATCCTCTGTGCACTCTGAACTTACCAATAGCCAATATCAATAAGCCTACTTATGATATACTTCATATTTATGGATTTAATTAATTAACGTTTTTAAATCAATTTTCAGCTTGGAAATATTGTATAAGTGTCATAAAGATAACCAGGTCATTTAATAAATTACCTACATTTATTCGTACATACCTACGTAACTGGCTGATTATGTGGCTGCGCCCACATCTTCCTTTTTGTCTCCTGTCTACCTTTGCGGTTTCGTTGCTTTGGGCTTAAGTATAAATCACTCTCCATCCTCCATCCTCCGAGCCTTTTCCCAACTATGTTGGGGTCGGCTTCCAGTCTAACCGAATTCAGTTGAGTACCAGTGTTTTTACAAGGAGCGACTGCCTATCTGACCTCCTCAACCCAGTTAAACGGGCAACCCGATACCCCTTAGTTAGACTGCGTCAGGCTTACGGATTTATAAATCAGTATGAATACGAATGGCAAGATTTTCTTTAAAAAAAAATTCACCAAAATTATCCAAATTTTTCTGCTCAAAAAATCATCCCAGTTTATAAGGGGATTACATAGGGTAGCAACAAACATCCAAAAACAAGTATAAATAAACTATTATTAGTAAGCATTCTATATTTTACTTTATCGCTTACAGTTCAGAGTTTATCTAATTAAGTTATACTACACTAATTATCAAAACAAAAATAAAATTATATAATAAGTTAATATACATCTTCACAGCAATCTTAGAAAACCTATATTTATTCCCTCATCATCGTCCTGCCCTTATCTCAATTTTATTTGGTGTCGGCGCAGCATGTTTTCTCCTTCCATACTCTTCTATCTGCCGTCATCTCACAAGTAACATTCTTTCGCAAAATAAATGGAATTGATCATCAACTCCCGAGCCTTCCAGGTCGGCTTCCAGTCTAACCGGATGTATCTGAGTACCAGTTTTACAAGAAGCGACTGCTTATCTGACCTCCTCAACCCAATTACCCGGACAACCCTTCGTAAGACTGGTGTCAGACTTACTGGCTTCTGACTACCCATAACGACTGCCAAGGATGTTCAATGCCGAGACCTACAGTTTAACGTGCCCTCCGAATCACAGTCAGGTATGAGTACATTCTAATCAATCATTTTTTTACAGGTAAACATTCCTACTTTCAAGCTAAACGATGGTCGAGATATCCCAGTACTGGGCTACGGAACCTGGTTGGGCATGGACGAAGATGTAAGATATATTTAATTTAGAAATTAACAGTCTGAAGCTAATTAAAAATCTTTACTAATACATATTAGTTAGATATTATCTTTTAACACCATTTTCACAGCAGCGGATTTGTCGCTCGGTTTTTTTACGGGCGACAAAAACCTGTCGTGCGATTTCACGTGTCATCTTTTGAACGGGCAGTTGTCCATTGGTTCCACACCATTCCGTATGATCCGTTGGAAAAACCGATCGGTAAATCTGCTAGTGTGAAAGTGCTGTAATGACTAATGGCACAATGTTTTTTATTAACTTTTCCTCTTTTTTGGTGTTTTTATTTAATAACAATACCTTTTAGTTTGCAGATATATTTAATCATTCTTCTAATACCTAGTAGTTAGTTTTAGTTACTTAACTGTAGTTTGTGCATGCTTGTACCTAACTAACACTTGTTCTGGATTTTTTTAAATCTAAATAGGAGGCGTCCGGTCCGAGCAAACCATTTTCGGTGAGTACTTTAACATAAATTAACAATTAAAATTTCTAATTAATTTCTGCTAACTGGAAATAACACTTAAGTCTGAAGAATCAGATCCGATTTACTTACCTACTTCATGTAACTAAGGACAAAACTTAACCAATTTCATTTTATAAGGGCATAGATTTCCATGGACATCTAATTAATTATTTTATCAAAATAATTATAATTACTTACTTCATCATCATCATCATTATCACCACCTCAGCCATAAGACGTCCACTGCTGAACATAGGCCTCCCCCTTAGATCTCCACAAATACCTGTTGGAGGCGACCTGCATCCAGCGACCTCAAACTTAAATATAAGCTATTCCCTGAGGTTCCCAACTTCATATCTGAAAACTACTTCGCACATCCGGATGAAAAGTAGACTATGTATGTCTTAGCCTTTCTCGATAAATATATGGCTATGAAACGGACACTGCAAGAATAAAACCACATACACCAGTGTGCCACCAGGAGCGACTGCCTATCTGACCTCCTCAACCCAGTTACTCACCCAACAAAAACATCTATACTATAATCTATACTAATATTATAAAGCTGAAGAGTTTGTTTGTTTGTTTGTTTGAACGCGCTAATCTCAGGAACTACTGGTCCGATTTGAAAATTTCTTTCAGTGTTAGATAGCCCATTTATCGAGGAAGGCTATAGGCTACTTTTTATCCCGGTACGGGAAGTAGTTCCCACGGGATGCGGGTGAAACCGCTGGCAGAAGCTAGTACCTAATATTATAAAGAGGAAAACTTTGTTTGTTTGGTTGTAATGGATAAACTCAAAAATTACTGGACCGATTTTAAATATTCTTTCACCATTAGAAAGCTATATTATCTGGGAGTAACATAGGCTATATTTTAACCCGGTGCAGGCAGTAGCTCCCACGGGACGCGGGTGAAACCGCGGGAAAACGGCTAGTCATCAATATAATACCTAATTAAAATAAGTTCCTAAATATTTCAGTTCGAATTCAGCGCAGCAGGCATGCCAAAGATGAACGAAGCTCTCTCGTACGCCATAGACATTGGATATAGACACATAGACACCGCCCACCTCTATAGAATGGAGCCGGAAGTCGGGAAGATTGTCAACAAGAAAATCCAAGATGGCGTCGTGAAGAGAGAAGAGCTTTTTATTACTACTAAGGTTGGTTTTCTACTTTATCATTATCGTGCCTTTTTTTTTTTTTTTTTTGTTTCAGCTGAGGAAAATGCCTGACGCATACACACACCGCCCGGGGAGACGGTGAGGTTATGTGGGGCTTGCACCCACTAAAAACCTCAGCTTTTGTGCCTTCTTCTGCCTTTTAGAGAGGGGCCACGAGGACCAAAGACGACTTTCGTGACAATCATTATCGTGCCTAGCCTTTTCCCAACTATGTTGGGGTCGGCTTCCAGTCTAACCGGATGCAGCTGAGAACCAGTGTTTTATATGTAGCAACTGCCTATCTGACCTCCTCAACCCTAGTTAGCCGGGCAACCTATATCCCGTTGTTAAGACTGGTGTCAGACTTACTGGCTTCTGACTACCCGTAACAACTGTCAACGATGTACATATTATACATATGTATATAACACAAACAAACTATTTAATACTCAACCCGGAGCGCAGATAATAAACGCGACACAATACAAGCAGTTAACATGTTGACGACCTCGTTGGCACAATGGTCACCATGCCGGACTGACGAACTGATGGGCCCGGTTTCGATTCCCGGTAACTACATATATAATATCGATGTAAAGTACCTATATGTAGTTTATCAGTTGTGTTAGCACCTATAACTCGAATTAATATCTTACCAGCGGCCTAACCGACCGTGTGAGAAGGTCTTATTTATTTATTTATGATATTTTAATGAAAATCCACCTTCTCCTCAGGTCTGGCACCACTACCATCGGGAAGCTGACGTGGAGGTGTCAGTGCGTGACTCCCTGAGGAGACTCAACCTGGATTATGTGGACCTGGTGCTCATGCACTGGCCTATGTCTATCTCGGTAAGTGAACGATTTATTAAAAGATCAACTTTTACTCCGTAAATTCTGTTTTTAAACCATTCAGGAACTTGTAATTACAAAATTTCTACAAAAACGTTTCAACCTAAACAAAGGTAGGTACAGTTTTTTTCCACCAATGCGGAACACAACTCTAATATTTCTTTTCTTTTTTTTCTTTCTGGCAATCAGTAACAAATATGCTATAGATAGTTCAACTCAGATTTGCGCGCGGCCCTATGTGTGCGTCGGCTTGTAAATATACAACTTTCATTCGTGTGACAGTGACGTCGTCCGAGCATGACGTGTTCTTATCGCTTTTTGATATGGGTACAGTCGTTTACGAAAATACTAGTTATTCACGGAGAAATTATTAAGGAGTCAGGTAAAGCGTTTCAAAAAATGAAACAACATTCAAAGCTTTTTATTATTTAATATAGTTTTTCATTATTTTCTCATACGTCTTTTCAAATTGACATTGACAGTATCTAAGAAATAAATAAGGTGAAATATCTAAGATGAATTAAATACTCCTTACACATTTTCTAGCTCGGGGTACGCGGACAATAAATAAAAGTGTCCACACTTTAAGAATATAAAAAGAGGTATAATCTAGTATAATAATGTAAACAAAATGTGTGGGGAATTTTAAAAAATTAAATTGCTTTGCATAATGTCGACCAAAATAAGACGGAAATAATGAAACTCATAAATGAACGTTTAAGTCAAATTGATGAAGGGATGTGGGGTAATACTTGTTGACATGTACAAAAGAAAAAAGAAGAATACTATAGACATATTAGCTGACTGATAAGCTAAGTTCGATTAAAATTAAGCTTTTTTTTATTATAATTTTTATTTTTTACTTAATACATATTCTACTTTTATCGTCTAGAAAGAGACAATTTTTTAGTTTTTTAAGAAGATGCTCCAATTTGTTTAACTTTCTAAATTTTTTTACGTTTTGTTTAAATTTTTTATATTCTATCTTTGTCCACATATATACCGCACACGACAATAATACTCATGTAACCGCAACTCGGGCTCCCAAGATACAGGCCTAGCCTAGTTTGGGGACCGCCGATCCAAGAAAGCAATGTCTGCTACTACAATATAGTTACATCTAACAAATGTACCATACTTAATTTTAAGGCAAACAAACTGTATGTAACTGTGGATGAATAAAATTTTTATTATTATTATTTTGTACTAGCTGTTGCCCGCAACTTCGTCTGCGTGGGCAATATAGAATAGTCAATTATTACGTATGGTGCGTAAGTAATTTTCACAGGAAATAGCTATAATCTATGTCTATATGCTTTGAGTCTGACAAAGCTGTCATTCGTACATTTTCTGCAGCTGCTGCGACTAATCAGAAGCCAGAAAGTCTGTCAGTCTTACCATGGATATCGTCTTGTGTAGTTGACTGGATTGAAGATAGATAGATAGGTAGTCGCTCCAAGCAAAATATTGGTACTCAAACAGATTCGGTGACTGGAAGCCCAACACCAACATAGTTGGGGAATAGCTGGATGGATGATAAAATGAGTCATCATCATCAGCAAGCGCATAGGGTAGGATAGTTTCACTTACTCACTATGGTAAGGCTGACCCCACATTAGGCGTGCGCGATCCTCGGGCGTGTGAGTAGCGCGGGCGTCGCGAGCGCGCTGCGTGAACGTCGCGTTTTGCTGCCCTGCGGCATGTGTGAAGAGTGCAAGCGACGCGCTCGCGGCGAGCACGCGGCGCTCGAGTTGCGTTCTTACCCCTTCGCCCGCTATCCCCGCCGCCCGCTAAACGCCTTAGCAGTTAAACGTCAAGTCGAGCGCGCTGCAAATGCCGCAGGGCAGCAAAACGCGACGCTCACGCAACGTGCTCGCGACGCACGCGCTACTCACACGCCCGAGGATCGCGCACGCCTAATGAGGGGTTAGGTCTAAACCGGGAGGGACTCCACCGAAATGTTTGCATTAGTTCACGAATAGGCAAAATGTAGGTACGTATCTGTGAGAGTCCACTTCATGTGTTCGTACTTGAAACCTGCAGTTTTGCCAAGATTTTCAAAATGTACGCTCGCAATTTGTCATTTCTTGGTGGAGCCAGCAAATCAAAAGAAACAGAAGTGTTGTATACTGTGCGTCACTACCGCTCACCGGGAAAATTTCGCTCTTGCGGAGGACGTTTATATACCATATTTTGTGTCACACGTAAACAGGACGACAGTAAGTATCCACCGAAACACTTTCAAAGATCTGATGAACGAACAAATCAGACCTGAGTTGGTCACCTGGGGCCAATCAGAGCTCTATGAAGCGATCATACGCTTTGGCTCCTACTGTTATTGTGGTTTCTGAAAATGTATTCACCTCATTCAACGATGAATGTAATTCTGATGGTACTATTAAGAACACTTGCTTAGAGCAAATGCTGACGTTGGCAGGCCGACTCTTTTGACTTCTCGAATAGGATACCATTGGTTTTTGTGCAATGCACACCTGCAATGCATGCTGGATTAGGATAGGATATAGGTGGATAGGATTTGCAGCAGAGAACAATTCTGTCTTTGTAATTGAATGACATCAAACGTAGTTTTATATAAAAGGTGTTTTTTTAGACTTGGCTCGGGTCTTACTGAGACTGTTCGTAATCGTGAACAGTGTATTTGCGATCAGAAGTTGAAAGTAAGCATGTCTCTGGTATGCGGCGCGTAATTTGTACGTTTCCAGACGCATAAAGCATTTTACGTGTGTATGGTATTAAATCGAGAAAGCTCCCATTTCTTATCTGCACTTTGTATCTGGGCTTGTTTTTAAAGCTACAGAAGCCTACATTACCTACCTCACGCTTAGCAGCGCTTGCGAGAGATAGATCTTCCTTTCTTCTAGGATTAAGTTTACATATTTTGCATCAGAAAAAATAATTAAGGTCTACTTAATACTACTCACTCAAAGTAATTTGTTTTAAGGCTACCACATTAGTGGAAGATAAGCTAAACTATGTTTATGAAAAAATCCTGATATGAACTCCATCTGTAACTTTAAATGATAATTAATTGTTCCATTAAAGTCATCATTTTTGACATAATGTTCAAAAAATAATTTAGATGGCACCGTTTTAAATTTGGCTGAGAACTATTAATTTTCCTTTCATCAAGGTAATAATTATAGTTGGATTTTGATGTGGTACGGCAAACTGACAAACACTATTAAAATGTCTATCGAAAAATTACACTACGTGTTAAAATATGGTGAATTACGGAAAATACACAACTCCATCTGTTGAAATAATAATCCTCTGTAAAGAATGTATGGTAATTAATTGTCATTTACCACCTCGCTCTTTTGACAAATTTGATGTATTTTTACCACAGATGGAGCTACTTTAGGCTGCGTTTCCACTGAGGCGGAGACGCGCGGAGCGGAGAGGAGACGTGTGGGGATGGACCAATCACATTACATGAAATCCACATCTCGTCTTTTGCATGTAATATGATTGGTCGATCTCCACACGTCTCCTCTCCGCTCCACGCGTCTCCGCCTTAGTGGAAACGCAGCCTTAACCTTGGCTAAACAAAATTTTCATATTTTTTTTTCTTCCGAAGTTACTTATAAAGGTGTGATTTTCTGTGTAAAGATTAATAATAGGCCGAACAACTAATATAAGTACAACATTCAAATGTACAGTTTTGACAAACAGATTGCGTGTCTGCATTGAATTCGTAGATTTTACGTGAATCCCGAACAAACAAACAGATAAACAGACAAACAGACAAACAGACAAAAATGACAAAAATGATGGAAATGGGTTCTGTTAGTTATCCTTTAACATGCCGGCTATTTTTTTTGTCAATTTCTTCAATGTACAAAAATTACTTTTCTACAGATTTATTATATGTATAGATGTCTCTACCAGACCTCGGGACTATAGAGTCCCGGATTTTTGGGAGGCGAACGTGGGGCCGAAGCCAACACGCTGAAGCCCTTTTGAGACAACTTTATTGAAATGGTGACACAAAACCGACGATTATCCCTGTATACACTATAGAAATGTACCCAAGGACAATCCCCGGTTCTGTGCTAAACTATTGCTAACTATGGATGAAAACTACTTGGGCTATTGTGATGGGATGCTAGTGGACTAGGAATGGGGAAACTACGGGAACTATGGCACCTGCCGATAACAATGTAATAAATACACGTAAAAATGGCAGGTGGAGACTCGCCAACTCACTTACTGGGCCCCCGGGAATCAGTTATTATTATTTTGACATGGAGTCAGAATTTATAATTCACCTTGGAGAGTAGCGAATCCGAAAATTCATCATTTGATTTTTCAAGTAGCGATTCATAATCATTATAAATAAATAGACATTAGATTACGTAATAACTGTTTTTCTTTAAACTCCCGTATGCAACCCCTAAATTTAATAACTGTATTGTACCCGACTGTAGGTACCTCTTGTCACGCACACAAAGTCACTGTATATGTACAACGGTTACCCACACATAAGGCCGCGCGCACGACTGAGTTGAACTTACTATAGAACATTTCTATGCGATCTCGCCTTTACATAAAAGGTAAATGGGACCCTATTATAATACTCCGTTTTCCGGCAGCGATCAGTCACAGACATATGATGTTTTTATGTTTCCGCTGTAACAACAAACGCCGAAAATACCACAAAAAAGCAATTTTGCAATGTTTTGCTCAATGTTAATTATAGCACGGAACGCTGCATTCAAGTACAACTCACACTTATCCACATTATTTCTTAATTTTAATAATTTCTTCCTTCATTCACAGCAAGAAGGAGTAGACGAGAAGATAGACTACTTGGAAACTTGGCGCGGCTTCGAGATTGTCCTACAGAAAGGGCTAGCCAAGTCCATTGGAGTATCCAACTTTAATTTAGAACAGATGAAGAGGTTGCTAGCCAATTGTAAGGTCCCGCCGGCTGTGAATCAGGTTGAGGTAAGATATTTTGAGTTGCTACTTTCCTTAAAATTTTGACCACTTAAAAAAATTGGTAGGTAAAACATGAAAATGACAAAACAGGAAAATGGCCGAAAGACTGGACAGAATCGGTATTCATTCCCTTACACAAGAAAGGCTCGTCAAAAGATTGTGGTAACTACAGAACTTTGGCGCTAATATCACATGCGAGTAAGATCCTCCTCCATGTCATCAACCGCCGCCTTAACTACTTTTTGAGACGACAGATACCCGAAGAACAGGCAGGTTTTGTTAAGGGCAAAGGAACGCGGGAACAAATATTGAACGTCCGCCAAATCATTGAAAAAAGTCGGGAATTTAATAGCCCCGTGATACTGTGCTTTATTGACTACACAAAAGCTTTTGACTGCGTGCAATGGGATCATCTATGGATTGTGTTACTGGAAATGGAAGTTCCTGAACATCTTGTCGCTTTAATCCAGAGTCTGTACACAGAAAATCGATCTTTCGTTAGGATAGGCACCGAATACTCTAACATGTTCCAAACGAAAAAAGGTGTGAGGCAGGGTTGCATCCTGTCCCCTGCACTTTTCAACATCTATGGAGAGTACATAATTCGGAAGACCATCGAAAATTGGGAGAAGGGGTTTCCTGTAGGTGGAAAGAGATTGTCAAATCTCCGATATGCCGACGATACCGTTCTCCTGGCAACATCCATGGAAGATATGACTGAACTGTTCCAAAGACTCGAAACTGAAAGTGGCAACATTGGTCTCGCAGTGAACAGATCGAAAACTAAGGTGATGATAGTGGATCGAGCCGGAACACTAGCAAATGTCACCTGCAACATTCCTGGCATTAACATCGTCGACCACTACATTTATCTCGGCTCCCAAATCTGCAACGATGGCAGCTGTGTCCCCGAGATTAAGAGACGCATCGGGATGGCTAAAGATGCTATGACCCGTTTGAACAACATTTGGAAGAAGAGAGGAATTAGCATTAAAACCAAGATCAGGTTGACACGAGCCTTGGTATTCCCTATCTTCCTTTATAGAGTGGAAACGTGGACGATCTTAGCCCGAGAACGACAAAGGATAGATGCATTCGAGATGTGGTGCTGGAGGCGATTACTCCGAATACCTTGGACTGCAAAACGCACCAATGTGTCTATCCTGAATCAGCTCAAAATGAAAACCCGCTTGTCGACCATATGCCAACAACGCATTCTATCTTATTTCGGCCACACAGTGCGCAGAGGCGATGAAAGTCTGGAAAAACTGATTGTCGTTGGGAGCACCGAAGGCAAACGATCGCGTGGTCGTTCACCAACCAGATGGACCGATCAAGTGAAAGACTCATCGTCCTCCGAATTCTACGCGGTAGTGAGAGATGCGCTGGATCGAAACCGGTGGAGGCAGATCATCCGCTCCAGATGTTACCCCGATGCTGACCACGATCCTCAGATATGAGGGACCGACTATAGAGAGAGGTAGAGGTAAAACATTCATTGTCATTCAGAAGCGAGAAACTCAGATATTTTAAGATCAAGCAAATTGCTCGTAAAAAATAACTTTTCGATTCATTTTTCTCTAGTTAGTTCATGGTACCTACTGTTTTTATTTTTCGAATAAACTAGAGTTCTCGCCAATCTTAATGGCGGCTCTAGACTAATTTCCGAAGACAAGAAATATCGTTGTTTCCGTAAAAAATTCTCTGAGTTGATGTTGCAGATTTTTTTTTATATTAGTTATATCAATATCACAGATGTTGAGATGAACATTAAATGTTTCTCCGCAGTTATACTTGTTGTTGATCATCTTCACTTATTTATTTTTAATTTTAGTAATTACTAGCTTCTGCCAGCGGTTTCACCCGCATCCCGTGGGAACTACTTCCCATACCGGGATAAAAAGTAGCCTATAGCCTTCCTCGATAAATGGGCTATCTAACACTGAAAGAAATTTTCAAATCGGACCAGTAGTTCCTGAGATTAGCGCGTTTAAAGAAACAAACAAACAAACAAACTCTTCAGCTTTATAATATTAGTATAGATATGTTTTGCATAATATCTATTTAGAATTAAGTCATTTGGAAAGCAATCACACTCCACTGGCTTAAAATGTACCCCTGTCTCGCTATAACTTATTTTTTTGTATTTTTTGATCACCCTTTATAACCTCAATTCCCTCTTTTCAGATCAACCTAAACCTCGGTCAAAAAGATCTAGTAGACTACTGCTCGACTCACAAAGTGTTGACAGTGGCATACTCTCCGTTCGGGACCATGGTGCCTTCCCGAAGTGCCCCGAACAGCCCCGAGCCGAAGCTCAACAACCCTACCATGGTTGCTATCGCTAAAAAATACGGGAAAACTGTCACTCAGGTCACTTTGAGATATTTGGTAAGGAAATTTTTTATTATTAAAAAAAAAATGTTGGGATAAGGTATTTTTTGTTTTTATTTTATGTTTGCAATGCGCACACGCAAAGGTGGCAAGATGGCGTAGTAGTTAAAGTACATATTTGCTAAGTTCGAAGTTGTGGGTTCGATTCCTTTATAAGTCAAACATTTGTGTGTTAAATAGCCTGGGTATTATTATCAATCAACCCACATCAGCCTCTGTATCCCACTGCAGGATACAGGCCTCTTCTCATACAGAGAAGGAGAGAGCATTAATAATAACTTGCGGTCAATGCAAAAGCGATAATCTCGAGACTTCAAAGTTTGTTTAAACGTCTGATCTGATCTCCTGAACTATTGGATCGATTTAAAAAATTATTTCATTAATAGGCTATTCTACAACTATTTGACCGGATGCGTGAAGTTGTTTCCACGGGAAGCTTGTTCATATTATGTGTCCTAATGTCTTATATTGGTGTTGTTTAATTAAGTTGTGCCATTTTGGTTCAAATTGTTTCTTTTGATATTGTATTTATCATTGTTTTTATGTGTGTGTCAATGGGAAAATGTGTTGTCTCAAGGTAAGAAATTCGTTTTGTTTGTCCTATAATATGTGAATGTTTGAAAATTATTTTTCATTTTTATTTCATAGTATGTACCTATTCATTTTTTCATTCGCAACTGTACTTTCTGGAATATTGATATTGGCTCTGTCTAATCAGATGCAGTAGTTTTCATGTAGTGACTGTTTTTTGTAAGTCACTTATTAAAGTGTTGCCCGGGCGAATGGGTCGAGGAGGTCAGATAGACACTCACTGTGTCACATGAACCTGCATCTGGTTAGACTGTAAGCTTACCCTAACATAATTGGGAAAAATCAATGTACATTTTTTTGTTAACCAATATATTTTCTTATTTAGGTATTTATAAATTACACAAATATTTTTACTAGGATAGTTATTTATATTTATTGTAAAAATGTATATAAATATTTTTACATAATTTCAGTACCAACGCGGCATCGTAAGCATCCCAAAAACAGTGACACACTCAAGAGTATTAGAAAACGGATCTATTTTCGACTTCAACCTGGACAACTCTGAAATGGATACTTTAGCTAAATTTGACGTTGGTTTTCGTACACTTCGACCGATATTTTGGCAAGATTATGAGAACTATCCATTTGACAAAGTACCTGGGAAAATGGAAATACCAGAGTCTCTGAGAAAATGGAAGAATGGCATTAATTTGGATATTGAATAAGTCTTTGGTTGGTTAGCGCTAGTTCAGACACGGCGGGAACCGCGCGATTATAGAATCGCATGGAAATCGCGCGGGTCTTATTTATATGAGTTAGTTAGTAATCGTTCAGACATAACCGTGCGGTTAATCAAGCCGCGCGGTTACCGCAACCCAACCGCCAGAAAATAGAATCGCGCTGCTCCCGCGCGTTTCTATTACTATGGAGTCTTTACTACGCGTTCAGTTGCGTTGCGGATACCGCGCGGTGAGCACGTCACTGCTCGTGAGTTCGCCATGGATCGTTTCGACACTGAACTATTTATTGATGAGGTGGAGAAGAGACCTGCATTATATCATATCAAAAGATTTTATTGACATTCTCAAATAGTCAAAAAAATTGTTATCATACATTCTTAATTTGGGATATAACGTTACGAACTGACCATGTACTAGTCGGTCACGTAATATTGGATGCACCCAATACCGCCTTTTTCTTTTCTTTTTTTTAAGGAGCAACCACAGTAAACACACTTCTTCGTCGACCTCCGTTTTGAAACTGACACGAAATCGCATACTAACCGCGCGTGTCTGAATAGCATCACAATTTTGCGGTTTCAAACCGCGCGATTCGTAAACGCACGATTCCCGTATGTCTGAACGCAGCCTTAATGTGTGGAATGGCCGGTTCATGTTAGCTTGGGCTTGAGAAATTACTTTTAATGGTTTTGATAGTATTATAATTTTATCATATAGGTTATTAAGTACCTAATTGTTTTATTAATATTTTTTAAATTTATAAAGGATTTTTAGTCATTAAATGTTTTTAATTTTACTTTTGTGTTTTATTTGTAAGTGTAGTGCTAATTGTTTGAGAATTGGTACCCAGTAATTTTTTAGCCAGTAGATCGGCAAGCAAAATGCGAAATGTGGAGCCAAAAGAAGATAAAAAGAGTTTGTCAATTCTTCCCCCAATCCAAATAGGTAGGTAGATAGACAGGTACATTATACTTTTTATATATACCAAGTACCTAACTATGTAGTAAGTTTAATTAAAAATATAAGTTATGCCCTTTCTAATTAAAAGGCAGTAACTACTTATGCCTACGTAAATCGATATTCAGATTAAAACGAATAAGTAGCACTGAGCAAAATATTCCTTAGAACATGTCTGTAGGATAATGAACTACTTATCTTTATACGTAAAATGAGGAAAAAACAAAACCTGTTGAGCAGGATTATCTTTATCCTTCATACAAAAAAAAAATGTTTTAATACCTACGTAAAAAAGTTGCTTTATCTTAGGTACCTTAGTTGACTTATCACTAGAAAAACCTACTGAGCAACAAGTTAAACATTCATCACCGTCGTACCACAAAAACTTTTAAACGTCTGTTGAACACTTGTCTAAAAAAATGTCAGATTATGACGTAGAACTAAGGTGCCTTTTGTAGCCACACTTTTTTAGACAAGTGTTAAACAGATGTTTAACTTTTTGTAGTAAGACTGTTACAGTCTGGTAGTACATTATAAACACAACTCAAAACAATAATTTTTCGTTAAGATAGTCTGAAAATTTATATAAATACATGGACTTGTGGTACAGTAGCCGGCATATAACTTGGCAAGGATTTGGGACCTTTAATAAGTGTGAGCTCGCACATAGTGCACTAAATTATACAAAAAAGTGGTCCCTGTTATTGCTTGTGCATTATTCTATGGTTATTGACATCATTTATTGGCGATTATGTCTGCTTGAAAAAAATAGGACCTGTTTTCATCTCACGATTCTTGCCAAGTTACGTGCCGGGAACTATATTCCTCAGAGTAGCGTACTTAAGCATCTGAGCAGGTCAGTAATACGGCATACAGTCTAGTTACAAAACATTGCTATATTATGTATTTTTAGGCGTATCTTGGACACCAAACCTAGACTTAAACCGTCTTACCACAAAAACTTTTAAACGTCAGTTTAAGACTTGTCTAAAAAAAATTCAAATTATGACGTTGACATATGGTTCATTTTGCAGCCACAATTTTTTTAGACAAGTGTAAAACATGTGGTTAAGTTTTTGTAGTAAGGCCAAATAAGTCTGTACCTACCTAATGTGTAATGGAAAGGACTAGGTCATAAATAAAATCATTTTTCTTTTCACATACCTACATACCTACATGCATGCATGTGCGGTCGGCAATTGCAGTCGGCAGCTAGTATTCAAAACGTACTTTGATCGTTTTTGATAGATCAATATAACATACTCAACCATAACGCAACGCTTAATCCTTCTCTGTGTGTAAGAAGAGGCCTGTGCCCAGCAGTGGGACAACAAATACTCTTATGATGATGATGACTTTTAGGTAATCTATATTTTCTTTCCTTCCAGTATGAACGAGGAATAATCACAATACCAAAAACAGTAACACTCTCAAGAGTGTTAGAAAATGCATCCATTTTCGACTTTAACTTAGACAAAGCTGACATTGAGAAACTAGCAGAATTCGACAATGGTTTCCGCACAGTCCGACCGATATTTTGGCAAGATTTTGATAATTATCCATTTGACAAAGTACCTGGGAAAATGGAAATACCAGAGGCACTTAGAATTTGGAAAAATGGCATGAATTTGGATATTGATTGAGTAGTGGTTAAGTAGTGTGTGAATTGGCCAGTAAATTGTGCAGAAAAATGTATGTTGTTATTAGGTATATATTTCTGTAATTAAATCATTTAACTGTTATGTGCTTGTTATTTACCTATTTCTATTTTTAACCGACTTCCCAAAAAGGAGGAGGTTCTCATTAACTGTCACGTTGGTCTAACTGTCGCA
Source organism: Helicoverpa assulta (assembly GCA_963856015.1). Lineage (NCBI taxonomy): Eukaryota > Metazoa > Arthropoda > Insecta > Lepidoptera > Noctuidae > Helicoverpa > Helicoverpa assulta. The sequence goes on from CAWLCW010000022.1 coordinate 6,184,436, forward strand.
AGAGCGGCTGTTACGCTTGAGGTCTTTTTTTTTTTTAACGACGTCAAAAATCATCAAATGACCCCTCCCGCTGTGGGTTAGCAGCGGTGAGGGAGTGTCAGACTCTTACTGACTAAAAACCGTCGTGTTCCGTCATAGGCCTTTTATGTACCAGGGTCGCGGTATCTCTTTCGAACAACCCGCAGCCCCGGCAGGCCTTGGCCCTGCTGGGCCCCGCTGGGGACGCTTGAGGTCTCTGGTTCGATTCCTGGGTCCAGCTAGTTTTGTGGGGTTTAGAGACTTTCACAAAGCAACCCGCAACCTGGAAGTTGGTGATTGATACACCCGCGTCTCGGAGTGTGACTTTATCCCGATACGGGCAGTAGTTCCCACAGGACGCGGGTGGAACCGCAGGCGGAAGCTAGTCTATTCTAAATATTCTCTGCCTCTTCTAAGAAATTTGTATCTAAAAAAACTGCTAAAACCAATCACAGCTACAAAAAACTATAAGTATATTGCTTTTATAATAGTTGTATTCATCTCACGTTTGCTATTAACTAGTTCGCCTTGAAGTTTATTCAATATAGTGAAATGATTTATAACAAGACTACTTTAATAACGACACTTAAATGCTTCCTAAAGGCGAGATTCTACTGGTGTGCGACACTGTTCAGCACCGCATTTTATCTCGTGGTGTACTCGCTCTAGCAACCCAGTAACACATTGCAAAATTGCAACCCAGAGTGGATAATGCTTATAAGGAAAAGACCCGGCGTGTCGGACAGGAGCAAGAAGAGTTCCTACGGTTATTTACTTCAAGCATAAAACTATAAAGAAATCACGTTTATTATATGTATGGAGCAACTATTTATTTTATTCTGCTTTTTAGAGTATTTGTATGAACGAACAAGGTACTGGGCTGCAGCCGCATCGCCTGAAGGAAAGCAACACGCAACACCAGAGAAGTCGCAACTGCGTTGTATGTAAAAATTACAAATGTCTAGCTACAGTTTATTACATAAAACCTGAATACAGACATACGGACAAACGGTGGAATCTTTATAATAGGATTATTTCATGGTTTGTCATCTCAGAAAAGAAGGTATAATCTGTAAGTATTAGGCTCTTAATAAAATGAATAAGTTATTTCGATGTAAGTGCTTTTATTGAAGTTGTATGCTTACACCTTATAAATCCTTTGTCATTTACACTACATTGGATATTTCACCTTATCTGTTAAGACATAGAGTTCAAAATCGAACTTCACTGACATTCAAAGGTAAAAAGTTCCACTATCAAGCTGTTATTTTCATAATAATCCTTATTACTATGACTTTAAGGTTTGAAATTGTAAAGTCGACGTAGATAGAAGCTTATTTAAGTATTTCTATGGATATAGTTTATATCAAAGGAATTTATTATAACAAGATGTTTCTCGTGGATTCGCCTATGTAGATTTATAGAAGATTTTTGATTCTAATCCATCATCTCCCGAGCCTTTTTCCCAATTATGTTGGGGTCGGCTTCCAGTCTAACCGGATGCATCTGAGTACCAGTGTGCCACAAGGAGCGACTGACTATCTGACCTCCTAACCAAGTTACCCGGGCAACCCAATACCCCTTGGTAAAACTAGGTGTCAGACTTACTGGTTTCTGACTACCCGTAACCACTGCTAAGTCCTATCAAGATGATTAAACTTTACTAATTTCTTCTATACAAACGGACAGTACAATTTTATTTACACACTAGCTTCTGCCAGCGGTTTCACCCGCATCCCGTGGGAACTACTTCCCGTACCGGGATAAAAAGTAGCCTATAGCCTTCCTCGATAAATGGGCTATCTAACACTGAAAGAAATTTTCAAATCGGACCAGTAGTTCCTGAGATTAGCGCGTTCAAACAAACAAACAAACAAACAAACAAACAAACAAACAAACTCTACAGCTTTATAATATTAGTATAGATTCGTGCTTAGACTTGTTAGTTAACATTTCTTGCGAGGTCAAGTATTGTAGAGAACTTTACATTAATTCTCAGTGTTGTGTTGATCAAGCTTACACAATGACGCGTTTAGTTATATTCATATTTACTTTTATTGTTGGCACGGTAAGTTTTATTTTATTTTGTTTTTGTAGATTTATTTATTGTTTGTAGATCAAGTATTTATTCTTAAGTCTAACCATCCATAATCATTTCATAAGTAGGTAGGTAAAGGTGAAGACTTTATTTTGTTTGATCTAGATAACTAGGAACTACTGATTTGAATAATTGTTTCAGTGCTAGATAGAAGGCTACTATAATTCTAGAAGGACGCGGGTGAAATTGCTGGAAGCTAGTGTGTGTAAAGTTTTTTGAATATTTTAAGCTATTCTATGATCTTTGCTATCCTGTCATAAAAATAAAAAATACATAGTGTTAAGACAACAAGGTGGTTGTCCAAAGGAATAGGTAAATGTTGTAAAAATAAGAGAAATCTACTATGGGATTATCGAGCCAATCCTACAGAAAGTAAAAAGCAAATTCTTAAAAATTACAGTGCACGCCTAAAAAAGATTATTACTTACTCAAAAGTGCCAGAATAATTATTATATATTAAACGCAGACAATAAATCAAAGGCTACGTTGAGAATAATTAATGCAAATAAAGCCAATTTTCCAAAAGAATATATTACACAAATTAAAGTAAATGAACAAATAATAACTGACCCCAATAACATTGCTAACGAATTTAATAACTTTTTTATCAACGCGGTAAATGTTGATGATAACAATAAAATAAAATCTTTTTCCGAAACAACACAAAATGATAAAATTGACAGTAGTAGCAGGCATAATACATCACACTCTTTATTCATGACCCCTGTAATTCCACACGATATATTTTTGCTTATTAAATCTCTAAAAAATAGGTACCCAAAGTTCTGGTTATGACAACATTACAACCTCAGCAATAAAATCGGTAGCGCACATCATTAGTCCAATTCTTTGTCATATCATAAACTTGTGCGTTGAACACGGCGTTTTCCCTAGTAAACTTAAAAAATCTGTCATCAAACCGCTTTTCAAAAAAGATGACAAACAAAACGTCGCATGCTATAGACCGGTGTCTTTACTCCCAATATTTTCAAAAATTATAGAAAAAGTTATTTATAAAGCAATCAACACGTATTTCGAAAAACATAATCTATTTACACAAGAGCAAAAAGGTTTCAGAAGGAACAAATCAATCAATATGGCTATTCATGATCTTTTAAAACCATTGTATTGCAATATAGACAATCGAACACCTACTGCTACACTATACATGGACATGACTAAAGCCTTCGATTATGTCCATCACCAAACCCTCCTTGACAAATTATATAACTATGGAGTTACGAGGCAATGTCCACAAATTATTAAAATCATACTTGACCGACAGATATCAAAGAGCAGAAATAGATATATGTCCAATTAGCAAAACAGTAAAAAACTACTCTTCAGATTACAGGAAAGTGCATTCTGGTGTACCTCAAGGAAGCGTATTAGGGCCGCTTCTTTTTCTTATCTACATTAACGACTTCCCAAAATCAATTGAACATCCAATGATTCTTTTTGCTGATGACAGTACAGTCATTTTCACAGATAAAGAACTAAAGTCGTTAGAGGCCGCTATCAACACTACCCTCAAACTATTAATAGAATGGCTAAGAAAAAATAATTTAGTTATTAATTTAAACAAAACTAAAATTGTCACGTATCCACAAGAAGTGCAACATTCCCTAAATATACAATACAAAGAGACACAAATTGAAGAGGTGAACAGCACCAAATTTTTGGGAATTTGGATAGATAACGATATGAAATGGCAGACGCACATCGATACAGTATGTAAAAAGTTAAACCAATATTCATATGCATTATTCAAATTAGCTAGGGTAGTGGATCCATCTGTTGTACTAACAGCATATCATGCCTATGTGGCATCTACTCTTAAATATGGTGTCATATTTTGGGGTAATGCCACTAGAGCAGATTATATATTCAAAGCACAAAAAAAATGTGTTCGTGCCATCTATACTAATATTATAAAGCGGAAGAGTTTGTTTGTTTGTTTGTTTGTTTGTTTGTTTGAACGCGATAATCTCCGAAACTACTGGTTCGAATTGAATAATTCTTTTTGTGTTGGATAGTTCAGTTATCGAGGAAGGCTATAGGCTATATAACATCACGCTACGACCAATAGGAGCAAAGATATAGTGGTAAATGTGTAAAAAACGGGAGAAATTATTTCATCTTTGAAGCCTTCCGTTGCGTGCGCCGTGAAAACGGTTCAAGATACACAAAAAATATGTATTAAGGAATAATAGCTCTTTTAATGATCTAAAAAACAGTCCGCGACAGTGTATGTCTATCTTTTAAGATTAACTCACAAAAACCGTTTTTATGGTACCTAATTTGGTCGAAATAATTTGTTTAAGTTGTATCAACATAATAATATTAATCTTTATTCAAATAAATATGTTGTTGGTTAAGAGTACTAAATTGTGAATAAAATTGTCTTTGACATAACTTAATTTCAACAAAAAACTTTAAAGATTACAATGATAAATAACTCCGAAACAAAACCAACTCGCTCTCTGCGCTGGCCGGCGCGGCGGGAGAGAGGCGGTGCTTACTGGCAAGCCGGGAGGGGGGTGTAGCTCAACGAGATACCATGCCGCGCGGCTCACTCGCGCGGTCGGCTCCCTACTGAACGGTTGAATGCAGCGCTAATTTGTTTATGCGATATAATTATCATCGTAATATTACTTTTTAAACACAGTTTCATTTTGTAGTTGTTTTCTATATAGTAGGTACTTTGTTTGTTTTAGGATAGTATTTAGTTACACAATAATAACACTTTTTTGTTTTCATGTACCTACATTATCTATATCTTATATCTATATATATAAAAGAAAGTCGTGTTAGTTACTCCACTTATAACTCAAGAACGGCTGAACCGATTTAGCTGAAAATTGGCAGGGAGGTAGTTTTGAGCCAGGAGAAGGACATAGGATAGTTTTTGTCACCATCCGACTACGGGAAACAGTCATCTCGGGACGCGGGTGAAACCGCGGGCGGAAGCTAGTAGCAAATATATATGTACCAGACTCTTGTAAGCCTCATTTCCAGAATTTAAAAATAATGACATTTCCTTGTTTATATATTTATGAGGTAGCTATTTTTGTTAAAACTAATAATAACATGTTCGCAAAACCACAATCCAGGCGAAATGCGCAAAAAATTAGTTCGTTACCTCATAAAACCGCGCTTTTTGATAAAAGTTTTTTTAGCATGTCAACCAGAATATATAATAAGTTACCTGTAAAAATTTTGAAAACTTTAGATTTAAATGATTTTAAGAAAAAATTGCAAGCATTTTTAATTGATAAGGCTTATTATTCTATTTCGGAATATTTAGATGATAGTTTTAGTTAATTTTTTTGTTATGTTTTATTATTAGTTTAGTAGAGTTATTATAAGTTTAGTAGAGTTATTATAAGTTTAGTTGGATTTATTATAGTTTTAGTAAGATTTGTTATTCTTAACTCAATATATTATAAAGATAATGTAAATAACCATATAGATTTTACCTAGTATTAGGTAGGGGAAAGGGGGATAGCCCCGGCCAATTTTTTATTTTTGTTATTGTGATTAAATTATCAAGAGAAATACCACGAAAACTACGAAAAATAATCAACACAATATTTATTCGTATTAGAACATTGAAAATTTGAGTAAAAATAATATCCAATACTTATTACACCCACTTCAATTAGTGGTCAAATTTTGGTATCTTTTTGAAGTGGCGGGTAGCTCCGGCCATCTACGTAATTAGTGGCCAAATCGATTTTAGGCGACATACACATCACAATTATACTACGAATCCAATGGATTTATATCAACACGTGCCTCGTGAGAAACTCGATCTTGACCCGATCCAGCAGAGAAGTACGTGGAACTTCATACTGGGGCCCGATTCTCCTAATTTTACTTAAGCGCCATTCGATTCACGTTCGACTGCGATCCAATCCCGACTCGATTACGATTGAAGCGTATGTGGCATTCCGCTATTTTTTCTTTGAAATAAACGTTTTTATCCTTTTCTATCATTCAATAATGAATCATTTTGTCTGCAAATGATTTACGATTGCAAAATGATTGTACAGCAAACTACCGTAAGACCAAAATCACCAAAATAGCAGACCAATCGCACACCAATCAAATGTCAATCGAATACGATTGGTCTTTTATTAGTAGCAGAATGCCCGATATGGTTAAAACTGCTATTACGATCATATTGCGATTCGATTTCTATTCGATTTTGACATTATTAACTTAGGAGAATCGGGCCCCTGATCTGCGGCAGCTCTCTCAGAACATTTTTTCTCAAGCACCACTTGAATTGCTTTTTAGGGTTCCGTATCTAAAGGGTTAAAACGGGACCCTATTGTTTTCGCTCCTCTGTCCGTCCGTCTGACCGTCCATCCGTCCGTCCGTCCGTCTGTCACCCGGCTGTATCTCATGAACCGTGATAGTTAGAAAGCTGAAATTTTCACAGATGATGTATTTTTGTTGCCGCTATAACAACAAATACTGAAAACTAGAATTAAATAAATATTTTGGGGAGCTCCCATACAACTAACGTGATTTTTTTGCTCAGTTTTATAAATAATGGTACCGAACCCTTCGTGCGCGAGTCCGACTCGCACTTGGTCGGTTTTTTCTTGTTTTCTTCACTCCAATCTCCGCGATTCGTAGTTCAAATTTTAAATTTCGGCATTGTGACACTGCAAACAAATATATATTTTTAATTAAGACTTAAAATAATAACATTTATATAGAATAATAAACATCTATCATATGGCCGGGGATACCCCCAAAACTAATGGACGGGGTTACCCGACATGACTTTCTTCGATAAAAAAAAAATATTTTTAAAAAGCAGCTAATTATACGTTGAAATAAACTTCAAAATACAAAATAGAATAGTATTCAATTATGTAAAAAAAAACAAATAAATAATTACTTACGTTTATCCAATGAATAATGGTTTTCGAAACAATTGAAGTCACGCGGCCGTCGACAGCAAAAAAGAAATTCACTCTATCACGCCCGAACGCAGCGGTCAATCGACTTCAACTGTTTGCATTTGACGAATTACTCTTAAACGCACACAGAGATCACACGAACTTCAAAATCACGCCGCGCGATGTACTAATATTTACTATGGCCGAGGCTACCCACCGGCCGGGGCTACCCCCCTTTCCCCTACCTACTAAGTATATCTGTACGCTCTACGAGCAGGGCATAGTGAAACATTATAAATAGACTAACACCTTGTAACCTACCTATGTTCACAGAATAAAGAGCTTTGACTTTGACTTTGACTTTTGTAGGTAATTTAATAAGTACAAGACCTTTTTCTTATTTTTTGTCGTTTTATTCATTTGGAAGACTTCATGTAGCCTGCCAGATTTAAAATAGCAACATACATGTGCATAACTTTGCTATTTACATGTTACATTTACATGTTTTTCGGTGTTTGAAACGAGTTAAATATCACGCTGAAATTGCTGAGATTCACTGGATCGAAGTTGAATTAAAATAGTTAGTAGGTAGCTAATAAAATATTATCAAAATAAAACTGGTCATTTTGTATTTTCAGCTGTGTACGGAGCAAGATGGCGGGAAAGCGTACAGGATACCATTGAATGACGGAAACTCCATACCGGCTATAGGACTTGGAACCTTTCTGGGATTTGATGAGGTACCTAAATGCTTGATTTTTATTATTGTGATGAGCTGAGCATGTTACAAAAAAAAGTTTGTCAAGGAAATAGATAATGATATAAAATGATTTACTTAAGTACCATAATTTGGATTATATAATGACGTCGATTTCAAAACTGTAAAATTGACTAAATTAAGTTAGTAGATTTTGGCGCACATACATCTTCATTCAAATCTTATCGGATCCATTTTAAAGATCCCTTGCCTATTGTCCACAGAACGGACAGAAAGCAGTAGAGAAACATGAGGTGGAATACCCAGTGACCTGGGCACTGGAGGCTGGCTACAGGTAATACAATTATACCTAGTCATGGAAGCCTTCTTTAATGTAGTTCCCGCCAAACTTAATGGTGACTGCCAACCTGCCAACAACTTCCTAGCGTTTCGGCCATATCCTCGCATCTGCGGCACCTATACTGATACCGAAAACCGGTTAAGTGCGAGTTGAACCCGAGCGCGAAGGGTTTATAAAACGGCCAAAATCACTAAACTTCTAATTTTATAGGGACTTCCCTTAAATATCGCGGTTACCCGCGTCCCGAAGGAATTTCATCCTAGTAATCAGTGAATTTTCCAAATCGTTTCAGTACATTTGAACTTTTGTGTACAAACACATACCGATGTAGTTTTAGACATTTTTTATTTTTTAATATACTCAATCAACAACTTAGGAGTATTGAATTATTATTGCCTTTAAACTTCAAAATATGGGTACTTAAGTACGCCATTACTACTCCATCCAGGATGATAGACACAGCATCAGCTTACGACAACGAGGATGAGGTGGGCGCTGGAGTGAGGGCTTCTGGCATACCCAGGGAAGATGTCTTCGTTGTCACTAAGGTAAATATCTATTAAATCCAAGGTAAAACTAACCGCTAAACTCAAATTCAATCAAAAATCGTTTATTCAAACTTGGCTGCAAAACAGCACCTTTTAAATGTCAGAAAGACAATATCTCCCTCACTCAATCCGATCGAATTTACCTCATCTTCCTTGCCTTCTTCCAACTATGTTGGGGTCGGCTTCCAGTCTAACCGGAGGCGGTTGAGCACCAGTGTTTTACAAGGAGCGACTGCATCAGATCTCTGACCGACCGAATCTACGTAAAGAATCGAATTTTCATCATCGATTCTATAGAATCGGTAATTTCCCGGCTACAACATCACAAATTACCTACGCTTATATTTTAAAATATTAACACTAGCCGTTTTCCCGCGGTTTCACTCGCATGCAAATGGCAACTACCTACTATCCGTACTTATATCCTTTGTTACTCGGGAAGAGTGTAGCTTTCCAACAGTTGAAGAATTTTTCAAATCGGTTCAGTAGTTTCGGAGCCTTCAGGCTTTAAATAAACAAAAAACTGTTTCCTCTTTATTAAATACTAGCTTTTGCCCGCGACTTCGTTCGCGTGGGATAGTGGCATCCGGCAGATTTTTGGTTTGAACAATAGATGGCGCTGTATGTCCGGAATAAATTGTATTTTTTATTTTTATTTTTTGTAAAAAAAAAACTATCCTATGTCCTTCTCCTGGCTCTAAACTACCTCCCTGCCAATTTTCAGCTAAATCGGTTCAGCTGTTCTTGAGTTATAAGTGGAGTAACTAACACGACTTTCTTTTATATATATAGATTTAGTACTCTTAACCAACAACATATTTATTTGAATTAAGATTAATATTATTATGTTGATACAACTTAAACAAATTATTTCGACCAAATTAGGTACCATAAAAACGGTTTTTGTGAGTTAATCTTAAAAGATAGACATACACTGTCGCGGACTGTTTTTTAGATCATTAAAAGAGCTATTATTCTTTAATACATATTTTTTGTGTATCTTGAACCGTTTTCACGGCGCACGCAACGGAAGGCTTCAAAGATGAAATAATTTCTCCCGTTTTTTACACATTTACCACTATATCTTTGCTCCTATTGGTCGTAGCGTGATGTTATATAGCATATAGCCTTCCTCGATAACTGGACTATCCAACACAAAAAGAATTATTCAATTCGAACCAGTAGTTTCGGAGATTATCGCGTTCAAACAAACAAACAAACAAACAAACAAACTCTTCCGCTTTATAATATTAGTATAGATTAGTAAAGATAACATTGCCTTTATTGAATTTCAGCTTGGCTCTCATGAAGTTAGAGATGTGGTGAATTCGCTGAAGAAATCTTTGGAACGTCTCAACATGACCTATGTAGACTTATATTTGATTCACAACCCCGTTTCACATAAGGTAAGAAAGAGTTTTTACTCATAAATCTACTTACAATATACATATTTAGGTTCTGCACGCGGTTTTATCGCCCCCTCCAGTGTCCTTTTTACTTCTAAATCTGCTTATTAAGTTCTGCCCGCGGTTTTACCCGCATCCCGAGGATCCTTAATGTAACTGGATAAAAATAGTCTAATAAAGCCCAAGTTCACTGAAAGGAATAACGTCAGTTATTCTCAAACTTTTACTTTGAAACTTGTTTTCATTCATTAATTAACTTGGACCTATAGACCCAAGTTAACCGACAATTCATCTTCCACCACCGCGAAAAGTTCGCTGTCCATCATGAACGTCAATTTTCTAAAAACAACTGTACGTTACGAATTTTTACTTTTTCGAATTACTTAAACAGTCGGTGAAATTGGATCTTAATCTGCCGTTATGAAAATAAAGACTTAGTTTAAGTCTTTTTTTGGATTTTTATCAGAAGGCAGGTATATGGCTACAAATTATGAATTCCAAAGTTTATTATGTATCTAAATAATCACGTACAAACACCATGTTGCTACTGACGCATAGTCCAAACGTCACATTGGTCACGCAAGCGCCAAAATATATTGCAAAACTTCACAGATCTATATCGAATAAACAAAATGATTTACATGACTAATACAATTTAAAATATTAAAAGATCTTTGTCTTGATATCAGATATAAAATTGAATGCACAAAAAAGCAGGAAAACAATCAAATAATTAGCTTTTTTACTGCAAAATTACATGATAGACAGTTTTGTATTTTTTTGATATCGGACACTTCAAAAAGTCCGACTTAGATACGATCTTTTTGGAAGATAATTAATTAAAATGATATTGATCAGTTTTTTATCTTTTCGATTTACATGTCTAGTTATTTTTTATTATTTTATCTGGCTAAAATTATTGTTTAAATCCTTTCTGATTCAACATTTACTTATCTACCTAGGTACATGACGATTTTTCCAAATGGTGGATTCAAATTGCGTAACATTCTCAAAGTCAAAAGTCAAAGTATTTACTAGGTATTCTGAAACTAAGATTTTCGTGAGTTGATCTCGATTTCTTGTGGTTTCCATCTTCAGTTCCTAAACCTGATTACAATGGGACCTTATCTAAAAAAAGAGGGAGCTTCTTATAAAGCGGATTGATTTTACCATTATGAAATACCTTTTTATGGGCCAATCATTAAATGCCAACATTACTTTTATTTATATTATAATTTCGCTAGGTACTTAAATATAGGTCCCGGCTGTCATTGAACATCCTTGGCAGTCGTTACGGGTAGTCAGAAGCCAGTAAGTCTGACACCGGTCTAACCAAGGGGTATTGGGTTGCCTGGGTAACTGGGTTGAGGAGGTCAAGTAGGGCAGGCGCTCCTTGTAAAGCGCTGGTACTCAGCAACATCCGGTTAGACTGGAAGCCGACCCCAACATAGTTGGGAAAAGGCTCGGAGGATGATGACTTAAACATCTCGTAGGGATGGCGAATAAAAAAAGTAATTCGTCTGTCTTTTAGATAACCCTAAAATAATGGACACAAAGAAATATGATAAACACAAAGGAATATAACAACGATGATACAATACGATTGAATTTTGTGTTACTTACGTCACTTTTATGTAGGTACATAAACGTGACGTCACGAGGGGACTCCCAACTTTTAATGAAATGTTGTGTTAAAATAAACTACCGCTTAAATTAATGATTCAATTGATTAAGTAATTGTATTATTGTACCTATTTATTGATTTTGTAAGCATTTTATTTTTAAACTGCCTCGTTGGTCTAGTGGTCGCAAGCGCGGCTGCTGTGCTCGAGGTCTCGGGTTCGATTCCCGGGTCGGGCCGCAATCGCTTTGTGGGTTTTCTTAAACTTTCACAAAGCAGCCCGTAGTCTGGAAGTTGGTGATTGATTCACGTGCATCGGAGAGCACGTAAATGTCGGTCCTGCGCCTGATCTCTTTCCGGTCGTGGCGGATTGCCGTCCCATCGGGCTATGAGAGTGAAGGAATAGGGAGTGCACCTGTGTCTGCTTTTGCACTATAATATGGCCTGCGCAGCTGGCTGATCTCCTTAAATGAGAACAGCCGCCGTGGCCGAAATCGGCCGTGGACGCTATTATTTTTAAACTGACTTTTTTTAAATAAAAAATCATGTCAAGATTGTTTACATTTCTTTAAGCCTACTCAAACAAAGTATAGACAGTTCTTAATCCTATTTTTTTTCCTTTTCCAGCCAGATGGAAGTGGTTTTGATATCGTCGACTATCTAGACACATGGAAAGGCATGGAAGAGGCTAAAAAGTTGGGTTTAGCCAAATCCATAGGTATATCTAACTTCAACGTCAGTCAAATTGAACGGCTTTTGGCTAACTGCGAGATTAAACCTACTGTTCTGCAAGTTGAGGTAAGATTTTTATTTCTAAGAATTGTGGACGCTAACAAAGCTTAAAACAAGCAGTGAAAAAGCAGAAAAGCGCAGTGATCCTATTTATTTGAATGAAAAATGTGTAGGTACTTGATGTCTTTAGTCTGTTCCCCAGCGGGGCCCAGCAGGGCCAAGGCCTGCCGGGGCTGCGGGATTGTTCGAAAGAGTTACCGCAACCCTGGTACATAAAAGGCCTACAACGGAACACGACGGTTTTTAGTTAGTAAGAGTCTGACACTCCCTCACCGCTGCTAACCCACAGCGGAAGGGGTCATTTGATGATTTTTGACGTCGTTAAAAAAATGTCTTGAGTCCACAGCTAGCATGTATTCGCGCGGCGGTTGCAGTGTCGCGGACATGTTCAGGCCCGCCGCTAGCTGTTTGTTCGCCCGCGTGCAAAACTGATTATGCCGCCCTACGACTACATATTATTGGGTTTTGCAAAAAAATAAAAAATCGTTAAGATTATAAAATATGTTTTTTAATTAGGTACAATAATTATATTTTTTTACTGAAGTGTAAAACTAAGCCATATAATCATTACAAAAAGTTAACTCTTCTTGCCTTTATATTTGCGAAATCTATCAACTTTTTTGTATCCAAGCTGTCAAAAATTTCATGTTCAATTGAAACCATGGACGTATATAAGGGGCCATCAGTTCCGTGCGCAATTTTTTTGAATTTTTGGAACACAAAAATACCCCAACAAATGAAAAGAAACCAGCGTAAAGCGGAAAAGCCGCGAGCGCAGCGAGCGCGAATTTTTTTGAGTTTTGGGTCACAAAAGTACCTGGACCGCTTATAAAAAACCACCTTAAAGATTTTTTTTTAATTGTTGGTTTCAGGACCCTCAAACTCAGTATTAAGCACAAATAAAAAGAAACCGTGACTGAAGCGAGCACCAGTGATTTTTGTCACTTCGGTTCCTCAACCTTTTGTTAGATTAAAGACTCAAAAAGTAAGCGCAGAATAAATCAAAATTTGTAAACGCTTTTTTTCTAACTTTAAGGAATTCATTTAAGTAATCAATCAATTTATTGTGATTTTGGCGCGAGCGGGCGTGCGACAAGGACGCGGGTGGAAAAGAGAGGGTTGACAGTCGGACTGTGTCACCTTTCTCAGTCCCGTGGCGATGCATGTCTCGGGCCTGCACTGCGACTGGTAGTGAACCTAGGCTTTGCAGATTACAAAAGTGCCCTCCGTGGATGGTCCCTTTTGCCCGTGCCATCCTGGTCGTGCAGATATGTGCTGACCAAGATGGCACCCACCTAGACGTGGTACCCGGGGCGGACCGCCCCCTCCGCCCCCCTCTTACGCCGCTACTGACGTCCGTGATTGAAACTACAGCTTAACTACTACAGCTAAATTACTTAGTCTCTGCTGGAGCATTGTTGATCTTAAATAGTTTTTGAATAATGTTTAATTTTGAAAATGATCTTTCAACAGATGCTACTGAAACCGGCAGTGTAAGTAATATTCTTAGCGCTATTGCTGTGTTATTGTATTTTTAAATATTACGTGATAAGTCGCTCGATTTGCCGCCCCCTAGAACGTGCCGCCCGCGTGCGGTGCACGCCTTGCACGCCCGCTTACGGCGGGCCTGGACATGTTAGTAATGTTCGCGCGCAATGTGTTACTGTTTGCTACAGCGAGTACACCACGAGATACATACCCCGTGCCGAACAGTGCCGCACATCATTGAAATGTTGCCTGAACAATATGTATTTTAAAACTGCTTTTTTCTGTCCCTAGGTTAATTTAAACCTAGCCCAAAACGAGCAAGAGCAAAGATATTGTAGTCATGGCTTACACCCCATTTGGCTCCCTCTTCAGTAATGACCCCAAAACTCCGCAGCCCAAAGCTAATGACCCCATTCTCGTGGATTTGGCGAAGAAATATGGAAAGACTGTTCCTCAAATTGTGTTGAGATATCTGGTAAGATCTGGTTTGTCTTGAGAGTATACAAATCTAATTTAGTCGTGGTAGCCCTGACCAGCTACTCAAGTCCTAGAAAACTTGTTAGCTATATGTACTTTGTAAGTTCATGACTTGTTGCAATGACTTATTAAAGGTGTAGAAAATCATCTCGAATAAACCTGAACTGGGGCCCGATTCTCCTAATTTTACTTAAGCGACTTACGATTCACGTTCGACTGAGATCCGATCACGACTTAATTACGATTGAAGCGTATGTGGCATTCCGCATTTTTTTCTTTGAAATAAACGTTTTTATCCTTTTCTGTGATTCAATAATGAATCATTTTGTCTGCAAATGATTTACGATTGCAGTATGATTGTAGAGCAAACTACCGTATAGACCAAAATCACCAAAATAGCAGACCAATCGCAAACCAATCATTGGAATAGGATTGGTCTTATATTAGTAGCAGAATGCCCGATATGGTTAAAACTGCTATTGCGATCATATTGCGATTCAATTTCTATTCGATTTTGACATTATTAACTTAGGAGAATCGGGCCCCTGTAAAGCCTATTGGCGTCCAAGATACATTAGAAGTACTTATGTACCAATGTTGGAAAGCTGTACTCGTGTCACCCGGAATCGAATCCGGCATATTCTGTTACTGTTACAGCCTTTTTTTATCGTCCCACTGCTGGGCACAGGCCTCCTCTCACACGGAGAAGGATTGAGCATTAATCCGGCATATTCACACGCGACAAATTACTTACCGATGTAAAGACCATTAATGGAATGTTCAAATGGCTATATTTATTTCTATAAAATAATCACACCTGACCAGAAAACAAAGTAAAAAGTACAAAATGTTACTTTTGCACCAGTCTCCCCCACTTCTTTGGGTATAACATTACTTAATTTTGCTTATTTCAGGTGCAAAGAGGAGTAGTTCCTATCCCGAAGTCAGTAAAGAAGAATAGAATTGAAGAGAATGTAAACGTCTTTGACTTCGAACTGACTAAAGAAGAAATGGAGACTTTGAGTAAGTGACTCTGCAGACTTTTCTGAAGTCTGAGAAGTCTGCAGATGACATTCTATCATATTTCCCTTTTCTGTTTTTTATTCACATAGTCCATTTTTTTTCATAAACAACCAGATTTTTTTAAAAACATTTGTAATTATACCTATATACAGGGTGTTAGTGTGAACACCGTTATCCTTGAAATCAGAGGTTTGGTTTCACTTCATCATCATCATCCTCCGAGCCTTTTTCCCAATGTTGGGGTCGGCTTCCAGTGTAACCGGATTCAGCTGAGTACCAGTGCTTTACAAGGAGCGACTGCCTATCTGACCTCCTCAACCCAGTTACCCGGGCAACCCAATACCCCTTGGTTAGACTGGTGTATTGGGTACACTTATAGAACGTAAATTCTGCAAAAAAAAAAAATAACTTAAATTTTCACTCGTCAAGCTACAGTAGTAGGTATTTTTGCCTGTCCTAAGCCAGGAAAAGTATGAAGGGAAGTTACATTACATCACAGGTTATTTGTATGTGTTTTATACGGACGGCCAGTGCTGCAGGTCACCGCCCTTTAACTCGCGCGCATAGTATCCATAAATTTACGGACAGTGTCGGAAAGAAACTTATTAAAAAATTTAAATGAAAGAAACGTTCATTTATTTTTAAATTCAGATATATAAAATTATAATCAAGTCAACTACCTATGGTTTCAAGGATAACGATGTTCACACTAACACCCTGTATAAATAAAGTAGGAAACTGACAGGTACACTGACTGACCGAACCGATCTAGAAACATGAATGTTTGCTATGAAAGCTAGAAATAGCTCAGCTTATAGATAACCTACCATTTATGAATGTATTTATATTTTCAGGTAAATTCAACAAAGACTACAGGGTAGTATTTCCCAGTTTCTGGCAGGATCATCCTTACTATCCATTTGAGCGTGTCGATGTGCCAGCCCCTGACCTATTCAAGAAGTCATAATATCTTCAATACTTTGCGAAAACCATAGGAGTGATGTTTCGGAGATAATTAAGGCCTTGAAATCTGGTTTTTTTAATACACATTTTTTGTACTAAAATCTGTATAGTACCTGTGTTAAATGTAACTAGATATTTTGACAAAGTACCGTATAAGGCAAATGTACTTAGAATCGATCTGAGGATGAATATTAGATAAACCCTAAAATATGAAATGTGTGTGAATTTGGCAAAATAAAAGCTCTGTGTTTTCTAAATATTTTTGTGTTTTATTTGTGATTATTATTATGAAATAAAAGAAACTGAATTATTATCTCAGAAATAAATAATTTTAAAACTCTGCACTCTGACGGTTATAGTATTAAAAGGTCAATCAATAATTCTGGCAGAATAAAGCAAAACAATGATTTCAAATTAATATTTTTTTAATTTAATAATATTTTTTATACAGACGGAAAAAAATAGTCAATATACAATAATATACTTAAACATAACATAGTGTTATAAAAATTAAATAACATAATAATCAGAGTTGCAGAGTTATCACAATTTATTATTTACACACACAGTATATACAGTAATTACTCTGCACTCTGCAGATTGACTTACACTTTTAATAATACTAATAATACTCGATGCAGAGTTGCAAAGTTATTTCAGATATAAATAAGACAAGGTATAGAGCGAGGTAAACAATTCTTTGATTCAGAAAGCTTAATATTAATATAGCTTTAGTTCGACTATGGAACGATATAAGACTGATATTAAAATTTCCTCGAGGTCTGCATTCATATCACTAAAATATCCAATTTGGGAATTATTTATATTTATACAATTTCACTATCTTGAAAATGGTAATGCATCAGGGGTACTTATTTTTCAACAAATTACTGTTTATTGAGCACATTATTTCTTCAGAAATATTTCACAGCAATACTTGAGAAACTCTTTGAAAAAATCTCACTCTAACCTTGTATTTCCGTTACACTCTCTTTCGAAATAAATAGAAGAAGTCACCACATTATTCTACTCAGCCGTATCTCTATCACTTTCTATCCAACAAATCACAAGAAAAGTGACAAAAACACAACTCAGCAAACCAACTTCTACTTATCACGAAGTCATCAAAGTCTGCAGATTCAATTACTTTTCGTATTTTATGAATTCGCTTTGTAGTTCGTCTTCTTGTTGGAGAACACACTTGGAATTGGCCTCGAAGTCACATTGCTGAGTTGCAGAGTTGAAGAATAGGCCATCAGAACAGAATGCCACTTGAGGAACTCCAGCCACACACCTCCAGTACCTTTGGCAGTCACCCCTGGAGGAAAGAACTTGTATAAGTAACCTGTTAAGTTTTTGGAGAGCCTTATAATGACAGTTTAATTCAGACCGATTATTGGCTATGGCGGCTGTTCTAATGAAATCAGCCAGTTGCCTGGGACATATTACAGTGGATAGATGCACTCTCTATTTCTGCGAGTTCCCCCGTGTTCCCCCGTGTTCCCCCGTCCCACGTATTCTGAAGGCATTGATATGCCTTCAGAAGGCATATCAAATTGTGGGTCTCGGCTATCATTTGAACATCTTTGGCCACCGTTACTGGTAGTCAGAAGCCAAAGAGTGACCACCAGTCACATCAAAGCATATCAGGTTGCCCGGATTGAGTAGGTCAGACAGGCAATTCGCTTCATATGGCACACTGGTAATCAGCTGCATGCCTTTAAACTGGGAGCCAACACCCAGAAGGCCAGAGAGGCAAGTCGCTTCATATACACACACTGGTACTCAACTGCATCCAGTTACACTAGGAGCTGAGGCTAACAGGAAAAGACTAGACAGATGATGACTTACTTGTAAGGCACCTGCGTGGCAGCAGCATCAGCTCTGTTGCAGTTAATGATGCCATTGTACCTGCCCAGCATCGGAGAGATGGGACGCACGCTTGCTACCATGTCTGTGAAATAAATACTACTTAGATTGGAATATTTTGTGGCAAAGTTAATGGCACCTCGGGACATTGCGAGGCGCTGTGCAGTTTTAGGTATTATCGGTTATAGTTATCGGTACGGATATTGAGCTCTCGGCGGAAGAGTGGGGATCGCTTTGCGCACTGTACACATAAGGCAATAAACCAATAAATCGCTTCTGCGCAGGTGAAGGTCAGGGCTCAATATCCGTGCCGATAACTATACGATACATACTAGGGGATAATGAGGTATAGAGACCTACAAATACAAAACCGGGACGTCAAAGTCTCTAAACTATAGCTAAAAGTACGTTCGATGGATGGACGATACCCACATTATTAACGACTAGCTTCTGCCAGCGGTTTCACCCGCATCCCGTGGGAACTACTTCCCGTACCGGGATAAAAAGTAGCCTATAGCCTTCCTCGATAAATGGGCTATCTAACACTGAAAGAAATTTTCAAATTGGACCAGTAGTTCCTGAGATTAGCGCGTTCAAACAAACAAAGAAACAAACTCTTCAGCTTTATAATATTAGTATAGATAATCGTGGATCAAGAATCCGGACGGTATCAGACCGACCTTAAGTCGTTTTCATGTGCACACTACCATAAATCTATCGTCTCTATGCTATTTATGAGCCTGATCAAACTATTGGCCCACAAAATGTTTGCAGTGTGCGCGAGCTATCTTAAGAGTCAATTACTATAATTGTTTTGATGAATCAATCATACCTAACCTCAAATATTTTATACTTATCAGCAAGACAGACTATCAGAATCATTATTGTTATAACCAGTCCTGGATTTATGAATAGGCCGTATAGGCCGCGGCCCAGGGGCGGCAGATTTCAGAAGATAGAAGTCAAACACGTCCACTCGCTAAAAAAAAAGGACCCCTTGGCCTAATAAGGTTGTAGGTACATGGGGTGGCGGAAATAAAGTTGCCTACACTCATTAAAAATATAAATCCGGCACTGGTTATAACGCTGTCATCAAATCCATGTGAAAATCAACTCACCAACGGGCTGCTGTTCCAGTTCATCTGTGAAGATCCCGATGAGACTGTCAGCCTCATCTCCTGAACCTTCTTCCTCCTCCTTGGGAGTCCTCAGCTGGCAGGTAGTAGCCCACGGCCAGTTGCATGTCTAGAGTAAATGAGAAATACATACAAAAATCTGATTGAAGAGTTCGTGGGTAACTGCAGGTTATTTTTTAGCGCTATATAAATTACTAGCTTCTGCCAGCGGTTTCACCCGCATCCCGTGGGAACTACTTCCCGTACCGGGATAAAAAGTAGCCTATAGGCTTCCTCGATAAATGGGCTATCTAACACTGAAAGAAATTTTCAAATCGGACCAGTAGTTCCTGAGATTAGCGCGTTCAAACAAACAAACTCTTCAGCTTTATAATATTAGTATAGCAGATATCTTTCAATCTCTAATCGCAAAACTATGGATAGCTCGGTTATAGAAGATATAGTTATAGTCGGTTATAGTCGATGGAGATAGTATTTTTCTAATAGTATTTTTTTTTTTACTTTTACACAGAATTTTCTTTATAATAACACAGAAAGTTGGTACATAGTATATCTATACTAATATTATAAAGCTAGAGTTTGTTTGTTTGTTTGTTTGAACGCGCTAATCTCAGGAACTACTGGTCCGATTAAAAACTAAGCAAACTTACGATTAATTAAGATAATAAAATGGATAATGGTGTGTATATGAACATGCATTGTCTTTCTATGTCTCGGCGACTCGGCACTACTGAGCAAACCCGATCTTTCGTATAGAAAGACAATATGCTTTTACACCAGCTTTCATGAGATAAAAAATCTAGAAGGTGTCCAATAACTATCCAATATTCCTTAGGATATAGTAAGTGTCCTGAGGCAAACCAGCACTGAGAACCAGAACTGTGACATCATTGGTAGTAGGTATCTTGTAAATCACAAATGTACACTTCAAAGACCAGTAATTTTTGCTTACTTGCAACTGGAAGTCGAAGATCAGACCACCAGAGCAGGAGAACTCCACCTCCTCGCCGTGAGCGCACATGAAGAACTTCGAGCAATCCGTGAAGTGGGGCAGGAGCAAGAAGACCTGGTGAAAGAAAGACAGGTTAGAGTATGAGATTATACAAGACTAATTTTTGCCAATGGTATCACCCACGTCCTGGTGGAACTACACCTTGTAAATGAATAAAAAGTAACCTATGTCCTTTCCCAGGCTCTAGCTAGATTATCAGTTTGTCAAGATTTCATTTAAGGCGCGTCCCCGAGCAAAACGCAGCGGAAGCCGTTTATTGTACTGTTTTTTGAAGTCAACTTCTCTTTGTCTAAAATAAATACCAACTAATAAAAAATACATAAAATTTGTAGACATTCTTGACTCTTGAATGGTAGTTTTCTTTTTAGTTATAATGTCTAATTATAGGGTCACAATAAAACCACAGAAATGAGAAATAATCACTGATAAGATGCATCTCTTCGTAAAGTAACTATTATTTTTATTTGCTACCTAAACTAATAGATAGATAATTTAATAACGAACATTATGATAGTTTTATTTTTTTTCAAAACACGAACATTTTATTTTAAAAACATTTTAATCCAAAATATTTGAGCGTTCTCGCTACGTATTTCTTGCGCCGAGTTTGTATGGCGCAGAGGATCAAGGTCATTTGCTCAAGGTACCGCCTTAAATGTGGTCAATAGTTTTGGTAGAAGCCCGACAGACAGAGTTACTAGGCACAGGTATTGAGTAAGTTCAATTGGTAGGTTCCGGATGTCACCTTTGGCAGTCGTTACGGGTAGTCAGAAGCCAGATAGTCTGACAACCAATCGCACCATAGAGTATCGTGTTGGCCTTGTAACTGGGTTGAGGAGATCAGATAGGCATTCTCTCCATATAGCACATTAGTACTCAGCTGCATTGAGACGTGGTGCAAGTCGTGGTGGCCTAGTGGGTAAAGAACCAACCTCTAGAGTATGAGGGTGTGGGTTCGATTCCAGGTCAGGCAAGTACCAATGCAACTTTTCTAAGTTTGTATGTACTTTCTAAGTAATCTTAGACACCAATGGCTGATAAAAAAGGTGAAGGAAAACATCTTGAGGAAACCTGGACTATATAGTCTGAAATCACCAACCCGCATTGAGCAAGCGTGGTGACTAATGCTCAATCCTTCTCCGTGTGAGAGGAGGCCTGTGCCCAGCAGTGGGACGTTAAAAAAAAAAGGTTGTAACAGTAACAACAGCATTGAGACTGGAAGCCGACCCCAACATAGTTGGAAAAATGCTCGGCAGATGTTGTGGTGTACTCACTTGTCCAGCAGGGTCACAGCTAAGGTCATTGGGGTCAACATCAGTGAAGGCCTTGAAGTTCCCATCAGTAGTGTTCTTCTGGTCGGGTAGTTTTATCTCTGCTGCGTACGCGACGGTCAGCGTTACCGCAATGGTCAGGAATTTTGCTGTGGGAGTAAACAGGGTTCATGTTAAATCTATGTAATGTATTTTTGGATGGACTTTAAAGTTTGAAATCAAGAATCCAAATTGAGGAGCTGGTGATTACCGCACGGTAAATGGGCTATGTAAACACTGAAATAATATTTTTAATCGGATAAGTAGGTAGGTATATGGGTAGGTATGAGAATGTCGTGGTGGCCTAGTGGGTAAAGGACCAGCCTCTCAAGTAAGAGGGCGCGGGTTCGATCCGGTCAGGCAAGTACCAATGCAACTTTTCTAAGTTTGTATGTACTTTCAGAGTACATCTAAGACACCATTGACTGTGTTTCGGATGGCACGTTAAACTGTAGGTCCCGGTTGTACTTGGCAGTCGTTATGGGTATATAGTCAGAAGCCAATTAGTCTGACGCCAGCCAGTCTAACCAAGGGGTATCGGGTTGCCCGGGTTGAGGAGGTCAGATAGACAGTCGCTACTTGTAAAGCACTGGTACTCAGCTGAATCCGGTTAGACTGGAAGCCGACCCCGACATGGTAGGGAAAAAGGCTCGGAGGATGATGAATCGGATAAATAGTTAATTCCTGAGGTACCAACACGAACAACGAGTGTCCAACAAATAAAGAAACTATAATATATTAGTATAGAAGAGTGCCCATTTCATAAAAATCATCTATAGTCCTTTTGCGCAAGAACTATCTAAGTTTTAGACTGTGCAACGAATGTGACATTATTTAAGAGCCACGCAAAGGCCGATAAAAGCCACTGCCTTTTAAATAGAAAATAAATAACGATTAAAAATATCATCGTAGGTACTGCGTCACATATTTTATTGAACTAGATAACCATAATACGTCATACTTAATAGCTAAGATCTATTTAGATAAAACTAGAAATCCACGATAACGATATTGATCGATGTTTGGTATAAAGTAATAGTTTGTAACGCCATCTGTCGATAGCAATCTAAACTGATTTTGATTGATATCTTAAAGTGCTTTTTATCGATAATGCAGAAGTTTTTCTTGACCTTTACTGAGAATTTTAAACGGATTTTCAGCTTCGTAACCGTAACGTAACCTGGGGTTACTTGATGTAAGATTTTTAATAAATCAAGAAGGAATCCTGGCGACAATTTGTTTAAGATAAAAGTTTAACTTTCTGATATTTTTTGAAGAGGTATTTATGACACAATGTTAGTTAATATTCATCCTTTACTTGATGAAATTAAATGTAAGAAATAAATAAAATAAGGCTTAACTTTCTATTATTATAGGATCATTTAATCATTAGGTAACCAACAGATTGAAAATAAATTAAGTATCTGCATCCGGTACGCAAGTACCTTCAAAAATTCCACGAAAACTAAGTTGCTACCTACCTATTGTAAAATCACCGGAAATGACGTGTTCTAAAAACTCTTTTTAAATCCGTAAACTATTAAAATTGATTGATTAAAATATCAACAACTCTATTAACATGAAAAACCACTAAACCAAAGAATTTTATACAGATCATATCAATTAATGTTTTGATGCGGATCGATTCAAAAACATCGATATTTCTTATCGATCAATTGTGTTGTATCTCGATTTCATGTCTTATGTGGAAGAAATTGAGATTCCGTGATTAAGGAATTTCTCGCCTCGTGACCCAAGTGGCTCATGACAATGTATTTTTTTATTTGTAAGCATATTATTACAGGTATATTTCCCCGCTCAGAGGACGAGGAGTGAAACAGCGGAATGCAGCTAGTGTATTGTCTGTGGTCATCCTTAATCTCAAGATACGTAGATGGGGCTGCGGGATTGTTCGAAAGAGTTACCGCGGCGCTGGTATAAAAGGCCTACGACGGAACACGACAGTTTTTAGTCAGGGGCCCGATTCTCCTAATTTTACTTAGGCAACATACGATTCACATTCGACTGCGATCCAATCCCGACTCGATTACGATTGAAGCGTATGTGGCATTCCGCTATTTTTTCTTTGAAATAAACATTTTTATCCTATTCTGTCATTCAATAATGAATCATTTTGTCTGCAAATGATTTACGATTGCAATATGATTGTAGAGCAAACTACCGTATAGACCAAAATCACCAAAATAGCAGACCAATCGCTAACCAATCGAATGTCGTTGGAATACGATTGGTATTATATTAGTAGCAGAATGCCCGATATGATTAAAACTGCTATTGCAATCATATTGCGACTCGATTTCTATTCAATTTTGACATTATTAACTTAGGAGAATCGGGCCCCTGGTATTTTTGGTCCGTGTGCGCGAAGTATAGTTCCTCGGCAAAAGAACACGGGTGAAACCGCCAGAAACAGCTAAGCAGATAATATACCGAATCCTTCAATCAAGGCTGGCAATGTTAAACATTTTATCTATTAGATAAATAAGTCAAATAACATTTTAATAAACATAATCTAAAATACCACAGTTATGACTCGTCATAAAAATAACTTTATTTTATAGTTACTTACAATGAAACAATAACAATTAAATAAATTGAGATTAAAACCATCGTCGGCTTGATTTCATTTTATTATGTTCAATAAAAAAATAATACTATCAATAGATAGATTTTTAAATCAAATCAAATCTATCAAGATAGATTTTTCCAGAATAATCTTCAGAATAAACTTCTTAAGGTGAAAAAACCTCTGTCCCTAACCTAGGCCTAACCTTTTCTCAACTATGTTGAGGTCGCTTGCAGCCTAACTGGATGCAGCTAAGTACCAGTGTTGTAGAAGGAGCGACTGCCTACCTGACTTCCTCAACCCAGTTACCTTTGCCAACCACAAGTATATAAGACTGGTTCTCAGACTTTCTGGCTTCTGACTACCCGCAACGACTGCCAAAGATGTTTAAATGACAGATTTTCGCTGTGATACAAGGTGTTGATTTGCATCTGTGCCATACTTTAGGAGGAGGACAAATACGTAAATAATCGATTGGAATTACAGTAGACGGGAAATAGCTAATATGCACTGCTTTTTTGTCATTGTAATGTCATAGTATTTCAGAAGTAATCCAATTTTATGAATGAAATTTATGAATAATCGTTGCGTATGCTTTGTGTTTGCGTTTGTGTGAGGGCGCAGCACGGTTTTAAGGCCAGTAACACATGCGCCAAGTTTAAATACGGCTAGATGACATTGACGGATTTCCGAAAAAAAATTAAAATCAAAAAAATTTGTACCAGTTTTTTTGTTGATTTGGGTTGAGAATCATTAGTATAATTACGTCCTTGACTATGGCACGGATGCAAATCAACAGCTTGTATATGTCATTTTGGGCATTTTGGTGATCCTATAAAACTGTTACTGGATTTTAACACGTAGATGCCTTACACTACGATTAGAATATGTAAAATAAATTCTTATCAATAGCACTTAGTTGTTATCGAATATTAACATGTTTTCCCCAATAATCTTACGATAAAAATATTCCGAAACGATACAAAGAAAATTTTAAAGTAGGTGAAACGGTATTTTTTATTCATGAACGCAGCAAGTTGCGTTTTATTATTGCATATTGTTCTGTAAACAGGAAAAGTTTTTTCAAATAAAACGAACATGTTTTGTACAATCTTAATCGTCTGTTAAGATCGTAATAAATATGTTTTTTGTTATTACTATTCCATGTTAACATTATCAAAAATAATCATTTAAACTTATTTTCTTACGAAAATAACATGACGCGAAAATGACGTTTGCCGGGTAGTGATGTGCTGTATCTGAATTGGATATCGACATACAAGTGTTAATCGATTACAACTTTTAGTAGTACTAATGATAAAACATATAGTTTGAATGAATTACCTTAAAATTAATTAGTTTTTTTTGATATGACGTCATATTTACCTCTGTCCAAAAAATAAAGTAATAAGCTAAGAATAGTTTTGATTCATTCATTTGAAATCATATCTTTAACATTAAGCTGTGTTATCAAACCTATGTACATCATTAATATGGGTATATGTCGAAAATATTTACTAATCATTATGATTTAAAAATTATAGTCTATTATTATATGAATAGTCTATTTCAAGCCATATTTTTTTACGTAAAGCATTTTGCATATCGATATTCAAACACACGATGCTAAGCACTGCGAATCAGAGGACATCACTACAAACTTCAAGTATTTTGAATTTATGAATATCCTATTTGTAAACTTATATTTTTCTGAATAAAACTAATGTATTTGTGAGAAAACTTGAATATAATGTCTTCATCAGACTCAGAAGATGATTGTTACGGAAATATAGCTCAGAAACTACAGTCAATTAAAAACAACTTCGTAAAAGAGAGCGTTGAAACTGCTGTTGCGAACAAGACAACTGACGGTCCAAGTACCTCAACATTACCGAAAACTGAAGAATTACCGACGATAATTGTTGAGGAAGAGTTAAACAGCACTGTGAACAGTACGGACAATGATGAATACACGTTAGACGCGATTATAGCCAGAAATACGAAGGCTAATCCGAAGCGAGGCCGTGGAGGTAAGCGCAAAGCTTCGAGCGATAGTTGTGGCTCCAGTAAGAGGACGACCAGGACTTCAGAGCGAGCTAGAAGGTCTGCCAGCCAGAGTACTAGCAATTCTAATGAAGGTAGGACCAGTCCCGTGCCTGAGACTGTGGAACCAGGGACTTTTGCTGCACCGGAATCACAAAATGCTCCTACAACCTCAAGAAGGGGTCGACGTGCCGCCAGAGGCCGGTCTAATCGTGGTAGAGGCAGGGGACAGTCCTCCAGAGAACGGGGACGCAGAGCAAGAGATGAGATACTAGAATTATTCAATGATTTTTTCTCCCGGGACAGAAGTGCTCCATTCACTGCCAATAATTATCCTATATTTAGCGTTGGTAATACAGATGAGTATCCAGACCAATGCGATAATCAGGAGCTGTTTTCGTCCAACGTAAGACGTCCGAGCAATGACGTTGAAATTGTAGACATGGATCCTCTAGAAGATGATAATGAAGAAATGTCCGTCAAAGTCTACTGGAGAAGCTTGGAAATATTCAAGTTTAAAATAAGAAAGTACCAGAAAATAACACAGATATTTAATTATTTTACTGAAAAAGAGGGTGTCAGTAGCAATAAACTGCTTTTTACTTATAACGATAAGATATTGAAAATGGATGATACACCAGACTCTATAAACTATAGTATTGCTAAGTTTATCGATGGGGGTATTGTTAATCAGGATGTAAGTAACTTGGTAGTGGAGAATAATGAAAATAATGGATCTAATGGCCTTAAAATAAAATTCCAATGTCAAAATAAGAAGAAACCGTTTGAAACGTCTATGAATCCTCACGAGAAATTAATGTCCGCTATGATAAAATGTGCAGAGCATTTAGAAACTCCTTTGGAGAAACTAAAATTTTATTTTGATGGGGATTTAATATCAAGTAAGTTAATTTTGTTTTACTTTAATCTACTTTTCCTAACGGTTATTTCTTATTGAAGTGTGTGAAATCAGGGCAGGGTTTGAACTTCATATACGTAAAATGTGTTCATATACAGAACTTCATATACATAAAAAGAGTAGAGAGATAAAGAAATTAATATAAAGATAAAGAAATTAAACTTTTATCACATGCTGACTAGACCTTATACCATAATTTCAAATTTAAACCTAATTATCAATGGGCGTTCTTAATAAAGTTAGTTTCCAATCTAACCAGAGGGAGTATTGGGTTGCTCAAGTGACTGGGTTGAGGAGGTCATACAGGCAGTCACTTCTTGTAAAACACTGGTACTCAGCTGCATCCAGTTAGACTGGAAGCCGACACCAACATAGTTGGGAAAAGGCTCGGGATATGATGATGAATAAAGTTAGTTTTAGGTATCTATTTTCATGAAAGATATTATAGAATGTTACTTGTGAGAACAATGGTGAGGATTTTGATATGAACAAATCTATTTTCAGGTAAAAACACGCCTCAAGATCTGGAATTAGAAGGCGGCGAGTGTATAGACGTTAAGATATGTAGCTGATAAACAAATAAATATATTTCTGAGTACAGCAACAATTTGTTCTATTACTAGTTTAATATTTCTATTTCTAGTATAGTAATAGTTACTAAGATTGTTTATTTGTAATGCCTTCACAGAAAGACAGCAAATTTCAATGAAATTTTACTCAGAGATTGATGATAATACCCACTTTTATTTACAACTAGGGCTGCCATCCGTCCGGGTTTCCCTGGATTTGTCCTCGTTTGGAGCCCGTCCGGGGGCCGTCCGGGCGGGGTTTCAAGGAGTGTCCGGGGAAAACCCGGACACTTTTCATGGAATAAAACGTTAATAGTAAATGGATTACAAATTAGGTATTATTTTGTTTTAAAAAAATCGTACTCGTTCGGGGAAAAGGCGATTTACGCCAAATGTCCGGGTTTTTTTATTATTTGTCCGGGTTTGGCGAAATTCGAGATGGCAGCCCTATTTACAACCCACTTTTGCTAGTTACCAAAAAAGTGTGTGATAGTTAATGCTATCTGCCAGATAAAGTCTGCTTATAATTTTTGCTAGGTATTGCTATTGCTATCTGAGACCTGTGAAGCCAATAGTTATAGTTTATCTGTCAGATAAGTTCCTGATATGCTTTCAGAGACGTTATCAGTAACTTGCGAAACTGGCCATAAATATTGGAAGTATGAAATGAATATTATCTTCAACAGAACGCCATCTAGTGCCAAACTAAGCAGAACTTATGATAACTGAGGCCTTTTACATTAATATATTAAAGAATAAATATGTATGTGTTAGTTTGTATGTACCCAAAACGTTCTTGAACTACTGAACCGGTTGGAAAAATTCTTTCACTGTTGGAAGGTTAGACTATCCTCCAATAACATCCACATATGTAAACAATGTTGATATTACTTTTTACATAAATACATATTTAAACAAATAAAATACTGATTTAAAGTATGTTTTAATTGATTATGCAATTGTTATTTATTGTATTTATATTGATTTTTAGCCAAATTTAATTTTTTTACTGAGTTAATAAAGTTCTACCAAAATGGTTTATCAAATTAGTAAGAGTATAGTTATCGGCACGGATATTGAGCCTTGACCTTCACCTGCGCAGAAGCGATTAATTGGTTTATTGCCATATGTGTACAGTGCGCAAAGCGATCCCCACTCTTCCGCCGAGAGCTCAATATCCGTGCCGATAACTATAAGTGCCTACTCAAATGGAATACCTGTAGGTAATTTTTTTATCCGGCTGCGGGATGAAGTTCCCACGTAACGCAAGTGAGACCACGGTAAATAGCTAGTGTCTTTATGTAAAAGGACAGCGTACATAAATACTGTGAATAAATACCAATAATTCAAATGTAATAGACAGCTGTGTTGCTGGGAAAGTTCTTCACCGCTTCTTCTTTCCAACCATAACACTAATGGCGTCCACGGCCGATTTCGGCCACGGCGGCTGTTCTCATTTAAGGAGATCAGCCAGCTGCGCAGGACATATTATAGTGCACAAGCATTTGCGCAGACACAGGTGCACTCCCTATTCCTTCACTCTCATAACCCGATGGGACGGCAATCCGACACGACCGGAAAGAGATCAGGCGCAGGACCGACATTTATGTGCTCTCCGATGCACGGGTGAATCAATCACCAACTTCCAGACTACGGACTGCTTTGTGAAAGTTTAAGAAAACCTACAAAGCGATTTCGGCTTGACCCGAGAATCGAACCCGAGACCTCGAGCACAGCAGCCGCGCTTGCGACCACTAGACCAACGAGGCAGTCCATATATGGCAGCCATAACACTAGGAAGTGGTGAAAGGGGGCGTTTTTTGGGAGTGCCGTACCTACTTTGGAAATATTGACATGAAAAAGTGGTGATCTAATTTCCCTATTTTCAATTAATAACGTTGACTTTGACTACTTTTGACGGTATTTCCCAAGCTCAGTGTGCGTCATCAACCCAAAATAAAATGTAGGTAAACACCTAACTTTTATCTATTTTATTTATCGTTCTACCTCTATATTTCGTCACAGCCAAAACCGTCCGGATAACTGGATTGAGGAGTTCAGATAGGCAGTCGCTCCTTGTAAAACACTGGTACTCAGCCGCATCCGGTTAGACTGGAAGCCGACTCCAACATATTTGGGGTTACCAGTGCATCGGAGAGCACTTTATTGTCGATCCTGCACCTGATCTCTCTCCAGAGATGACGGATTGTCGTCCCATCGCGCTATGAGAGTGAAGGAATAGTGAGTACACCTGTGTCTGCGCAAATGCTTGTGCACTATAATATGTTCTGCGCAGTTGGCTAATCTCCTTATACATGAGAACAGCTGCCGTGGCCGAAATCGGCTTTGAACGCCATTAATTTTGGAAAAGGCTCGGGAGATGATGGGCAAAATATCTGCTGCTGGACTGCGGCTGACCCCAAGTAAGGGAGATTTGCCCATACTCACCGCTCTGGGTAGGTACCTATGCATGCGTGTTGGTGAGCGCAGTATGGGGTATTTTTAGCTTCGGAGTTGCTGCTGCCCATCTCCAAGAAAGGCATTTTATATCCCACTCGGTGCTGTGTGGTTACCTATCTATATATACTATTTTTTTTTAATGATCTTGACGTAGGTACATTGGTAATCTTTTGGTATGTATGAATAGCGAGCTGTTTCCTGTGGTTTCATCTGCGTTCCGTAGATATTAGGTACTTCGAGTACCTACCCGGATAAAATATAGATGATAGTGTAACTTTCCATCAGTGATTTTTTTGAAAATTCAAGAAGCTTTTAGGATACAAACAAACAAATAAAAAGTATGAGTGCCTACAGACAAACATCAACTAGGTAAGCTAACAAAATAGCGTAAACATATTCCATATTAATGAATTTTCTTAGAATAGGTATTCTAATCAACTAATCCATATCAATAATTACGTACTTACCTACGATTAATCGTCACTGATCACGTTTACATAGTAACATAAGTTCATGGTGATATAGTTATCGGCACGGATATTGAGCTCTCGGCGGAAGAGTGGGGATCGCTTTGCGCACTGTACACATCAGGCAATAAACCAATAAATCGCTTCTGCGCAGGTGAAGGTCAGGGCTCAATATCCCTGCCGATGATTATAAATAATGTAGTAAGTTAAGTAATCCCTGCCAATATAATAAAGAGGATAAAAGTTTTGTTTCTTTGTAGCCTAAAGGGTCCGAAACTACTGAACCGATTTGAAAAATTCTTTCACTGTTGGAAAGCTACACTCCTCCCGAGTAACATAGGCTATATTTTATTCCCGTACGAGCAGTAGGTAGTCCTTACGGACTCGGGTGAAACCGCGGGACAAAAACTACTTTTAAATATCTTTTCTTCAGGCATTTTTTCCTTAGGCTACAGGCTCGTTAATATTGAAAAACTGTATGAACTTTTGTTTTTGTAAGTTTTAAGGTAAGACTGGATGTTAGACTTCTGACTACATTAACGACTGCCAAGAATGTTCAAATCACAGCCGGGACCTACAGTTTATCGTGCCTTCCTAAACACTGCCATTGGTGTCCAAGATATAGGGACCCAGAAAGTGCTTATAAACTTAGAAAAGTGGCATTGGTATTCGCCTGACCAGAGGTCGAACCCACACTCATACTTGAGAGGCTGGTTCTGTACCCACTAGGCCTCTAGCACTATGTTTAAATAATTAGGTAATTAATATTAGTGATTTGATTATGAAATTGATCATAGTTAGGTATTTTAGGTATACCTACTCACTATTTAATGATTCGTCTACCAAATCTATAGTTCCTGTTCATGTACAAGAAGGTTTATCCAAAATATAGTTATCGGCACGGATATTGAGCTCTCGGCAGAAGAGTGGGGATCGCTTTGCGCACTGTACACATAAGGCAATAAACCAATAAATCGCTTCTGCGCAGGTGAAGGTCAGGGCTCAATATCCCTGCCGATGATTTTATATAAATGTAAAATGTACCTATTCCTGTTTTAATATTTCAGTGTCAGTTTTTTAAGTATTGGTTAAATAAATTAAAAAATAAATTTCGTGTTTTACCCAGTCGATTTTTCTAATTTATTCGTGTAGATTCCTATTATTTAAAAAAAATGCACAATCAGCTCACAGCTTTTTTAAAAGTAGTAAACACTAACAATTTTATTATGATTTAATTTAATTATGAAACGTTTGAAATATTCAGGTAATAAAGAATGACGGACAAAGGGTCATCTAGGTCCGAAAAAAATTTAGATAATAATATTTACCTACCTCCGGAAAATTTAATCACTCACTTAACTAACTTAATTTAAAAATAATTATAAAATAGACGAAAATAGATATTAAAAAAAAAACAAACTCACCGAACATTTTTAAGAACAGATGTTGTTGCACATGAAAAAAAAAACAAACAATTCTTCAAAAATACACTTTTTTTTCACAATGTCGCACTGGATGGCATGGACAGGACCCTAAACAGTCTAATGCTGTGTTTTACTGTCTAATTGCTGAATGTAATCAAGAACTTTTATAGAAATAATCTTACTTAAAATCGATAAAACTTTTTGCGCACATAAAAGTAAAAATCATTGAAAAATATGCTCTATGGTGTATGAAATAAAGACTTATTACAAATTTGACAGCTGTCAAATTACTTGGCACAGATAATAATCATCGCGGAAGACTTGTAATTGTTGGAAAAAGATTAATAAATAATATCGATTTATATCTTTATATTGCTAAGATAAGGTGTCAACGGCATTTGAGACTAAAGATCCAAGTTTATTAGTATTTGTTTACTATTTTTGGAAACTCAAAATGTAGGCCATACTTTTTTATGATTGTCTGAAAATTTTGTTGACTGATTAACTTTGTGTTAATAAAGGTAAATATTGATTAGTCATTAGCTTCTTACCTTAATTTTGAAAAGCCTACAACAAGAAACCATTATTTTGACCGTTTTAGGGCTCCGCAGCCAATGTTTATTTCAGGACCTTATTCTTCTTGTTTTCTATCAGCTTGTCCGTTCGTCCGTCACCAGACTGTACCTACTTACCTACTTATCTCATGAACTTTGATAGTTAAACAATTAAAATTTTCACAAATAAGTAGGTATAGTTATCGGCACGGATAATGGGCTCTCGGCGGAAGAGTGGGGATCGCTTTGCGCACTGTACACATAAGGCAATAAACCAATAAATCGCTTCTGCGCAGTTGAAGGTCAGGGCTCAATATCCGTGCCGATAACTATAAGTACCTAAGTACTGCATACCAGGCCAAAATAAATATTTTCGGTGGTTCTGGAAAAACAAATGTTTTTTTGGGCATTTTATAGTAGGTATGGAACTGGAACCCTTTGTACGCGACTATGACTCGCACTTGGCTAGTTTATTACTAATTGCTATGAAGGGTTACTGACTGTCCCACTGCAGGGCACAGGCCTCTTCTCTTACAAAGAAGAAATGAGTGTTAATCACCACACATGCCTTCGTATAAAAACGTTCTAACATAGGTACAGGCTTACACTTCCAGATACGCAATAGCCCAACAGATCTCTGAAATAATAGGTCTAACTACAAAAGTATATCTATACTAATATTATAAAGCTGAAGAGTTTGTTTGTTTGTTTGTTTGAACGCGCTAATCAGGAACTACTGGTCCGATTTGAAAAATTCTTTCAGTGTTAGATAGCCCATTTATCGAGGAAGGCTATAGGCTACTTTTTATCCGGGTCCGTGCGGAGGTTCCCACGGGATGCGGGTGAAACCGCTGGCAGAAGCTAGTATTAGATATTTCATAAGTGCCTAGTTCAAAAAATTCCTGGTTATGCACGACAAAGTTCACAAATAGTGATTCTATTGGTCCCATATTCGATTTAAAAATTGACTAGGTAAGATATAACGTACCCAGGGCTGAGTCGATCCCCGAAGCGCCTCTTTTTTATCCAACTGCGAAGCGCCAAGCGTTGCTTAATCTCCAGGGGCCCGATTCTCCTAATTTAATAAAGTCAAAATCGAATAGAAATTGAATCGCAATATGATCGCAATAGCAGTTTTAACCATATCGGGCATTCTGCTACTAATATAAGACCAATCGTATTCCAACGACATTCGATTGATTTGCGATTGGTCTGCTATCTTGTTGATTTCGGTCTATAAGGTAGTTTACTCTACAATCATATTGCAATCGTAAATCATTTGCAGACAAAATGATTCATTATTGAATGACAGAAAAGGATAAAAACGATTATTTCAAAGAAAAAATAGCGGAACGCCAGTATGCGCTTCAATCGTAATTGAGTCGGGATTGGATCTCAGTCGAATGTGAATCGTGTGTCGCTAAGTAAAATTAGGAGAATCGGGTCCCTGATCGGTCGGTCCACAACTTACCCACGAGCTCTTCAGCATAATATATAGATATCTATATATATATATATATATATCTATATAGATATCTATATATAAAAGAAAGTCGTGTTAGTTACTCCACTTATAACTCAAGAACGGCTGAACCGATTTAGCAGAAAATTGGCAGGGAGGTAGTTTGGAGCCAGGAGAGTGACATAGGATAGTTTTTGTTACCATCCGGGACGCGGGTGAAACCGCGGGCAGAAGCTAGTATAATAATAAACAAAGCTTTGTTTTTGTTTCTATAGTGGTAAGTATTTGTACCTAGGTATACATATAAAAGTCATTAAAAAAATACGAAAACATTGCAATACAATGGAAATATGAATAATGAAGTTAATAATATAAATAATGTCAATTAATACACCTACCACCACCTAGGTACATAGGTATATTTAGGAAGATACATAGGTACACATAGTAACTTGGCGTTATAAAAATATTCGCTAAACAATAACAATGTTTTAGTCATCATCATCATACTGCGCATTTATAGTAGGTAATACACGGGCCCGATTCTCCTAAGTTAATAATGTCAAAATTGAATAGAAATCGAATCGCAATACCAGTTTTAACCATATCGGGCATTGTGCTACTAAAATAAGACCAATCGTATTCCAACGACATTCGATTGGTTTGCGATTGGTCTGCTATTTTGGTGATTTTGGTCTATACGGTAGTTTGCTCTACAATCATATTGCAACCGTAAATCATTTGCAGACAAAATGATTCATTATTAAATGACAAAAAAGGATAAAAACGTTTATTTCAAAGAAAAAATAGCGGAATGCCACATACGCTTCAATCGTAATTGATTGGATCACAGTCGAACGTGAATCGTATGTTGCTTAAGTAAAATTAGGAGAATCGGGCCCCTGAACTTCGTAAATATTTTGTAATAACTTTCATAGAAGTAATGAATGAATAAAACAGTTCTATCACATAAGCTAGAAGAATTTTGTCACGACACGTTCTAAGCAGTAAGAATCTGTCGCTCGGAAAATCCGCTGAAAACCCTATAAGTACCTAAACTAGCGCCAGTGGTTTCAGCCGCGTCGTCATAGTAACTAGAGTAGTCTGTGACCGCGTCTTGTGGGATCTATTCAGCTAAGAAGTGGACATATATATATATATCGGGACATATTTCACACACGGTCGGTTAGCCCCATGGTAAGTTATTAATTAACTTGTGTTATGAGTGCTAACACAATTGATAAACTACATATACTTAGCTACATATTATATTTTGTACATAAATACGTATGGTAACACCCAGACCACGGCCAACAAGCATGCTCATCACACAAATGTCGACCGAGCCGAGAATCGAACCCGGGACCTCAGGTCCGGCAGTCCGGCATGGTGGCCATTGCGCCATCGAGGAATTTTCAAATCGGTCCAGCAATTCCGGTATTTGATGAAAAATATATATATTTTTTAATTAAAAAGTAGTTAATTTAAAACAGATTATAAAAGTCCACTACCATAATCAAAAATGCCGGATTTATACAAACAAAAACTTATCATTGACAACAAAGAGGGATAAAGTCTACTATTTATGACTATGTTCCGCTTGATAAATCTGTTTATCTAACATTATAAGAACTATGATTAGGAATCTAATGCTTTCTGATATTACATGTGACGTAACAGTCTATTATTTTTAATTAATAAGTACTTGCTTTTCCGTGCGGTTTTACCCACGTCCCGCTGTATCACTGTACTGGGATAAAAAATATAACCCATGTTACCCGGTATTAGTGTAGATTTTTAGGGCACAACCAACAAAAACAAAAAATGATTCCGCTTTATTAAAATTCTATAGACTTACTTGCTATTTCACGTGGTTTCACCTTATAACCACATTAGGTACCAACGCCTTTACAACCTGTCCTTTTTTTGTATAACCATAAATCACCGACGGATATTTCAAGCAACCCAAACGTCTCGTTAGTTCAAAACAGGGGCCCGATTCTCCTAAGTTAATATGTCAAAATTGAATAGAAATCGAATTGCAATATGATCGCAATAGCAGTTTTAACCTTAGCGGGCATTCTGCTACTAATATAAGACCAATCGTATTCCAACGACATTTGATTGGTTTGTGATTGGTCTGCTATTTTGGTGATTTTGGTCTATACGGTAGTTTGCTCTACAATAATATTGCAATCGTAAATCATTTGCAGACAATATGATTCATTATTGAATGACAGAAAAGGATAAAAACTTTTATTTAAAAGAAAAAATAGCGGAATGCCACATACGCTTCAATCGTAATTGAGTCGGGATTGGATCGCAGTCGTCCAATTGTATGTTGCTTAAGTAAAATTAGGAGAATCGGGCCCCTGATAGTTTTGAGCCCGCCAACTATGCGTATTTGACCAAGAAGAAGGCGCTCTTCTCTTAACCGACCTGGGGCCCGATTCTCCTAATTTTACTTAAGCGCCGTTCGATTCACGTTCGACTGCGATCCAATCCCGACTCGATTACGATTGAAGCTTATGTGGCATTCCGCTATTTTTTCTTTGAAATAAACGTTTTTATCCTTTTCTATCATTCAATAATGAATCATTTTGTCTGCAAATGATTTACGATTGCAAAATGATTGTACAGCAAACTACCGTATGGACCAAAATCACCAAAATAGCAGACCAATCGCACACCAATCAAATGTCAATCGAATACGATTGGTCTTTTATTAGTAGCAGAATGCCCAATATGGTTAAAACTGCTATTGCGATCATATTGCAATTCGATTTCTATTCGATTTTGACATTATTAACTTAGGAGGATCTGGCCCGTGCCTTATGGCGTCTCTCACCCGAAACCCTTTAGCAGTTTTTGAGTAGAATAACAAACAAACAGCCTGTCATACTTACAGCTATTTATCTAGGAATAGAACTAGATTATTTTGTACTTCTGCCAGCGACTTTGTCCGCGTTATATTCGGACTTTGTGCAAACTCTAAGCTATCGAGAGTTATACGTGTCATTGTGAGTCAACCATAAAAGATAGACAAATGCTGTCATGGGATATTTTTTACATAATTTTAAGGACGTCGTTGTTGGCCAAATACGTCTCACACTCAAGAGATGTGAATGCCATGCCAGACAAAAAAAAAAAGCATTTCCGTCATACATGGTTCCTGCATGTGTAGCTTTAATCATTAAGGCTGCACACGCGACGGAAGCTTAAAAATGGAGTAACTTCTCCCGTTTTCCCATCGTTTATCTTCACTGCTCTGCTCCTATTGATCTTAACGTGATGAAAAGTATCCTATAACCTGGCCAGGAGTATGAGGAATAATTGTACCAAGTATCGTTAAAATCAGTCAAGTAGTTTTTGTTTCCATAACAAACACACGGACAGACAGACAGACAGACATCCAAAAATTTTACTGATTGCATTTTTGGCATCAGTATCGATGACTAATCTCCCCCTGATAGTTTTTTTGGAAATAAGTATATTCCATGTACAGAATTGACCTCTCTACAGATTTATTATAAGTATAGATTTACCACGTATTAGCTTGACCGCATTAATCTTTACATCCCTTTTATATCAGAAATACATAGAAAATGATAGTTTATCGTGTTTTCCATAGCGGATTAGGCTACTGTAAATGACTAGTACAAAATACCTAATAAATAATAATAACGTCTAGGCCAGGATTAGCCAGCTGCGCAGGACATATTATAGTGCACAAACATTTGCTTGGACACAGGTGCACTCATTATTCCTTCACTCTCTGCGTGCGATGGGACGACAATCCGACACCACCGGAGAGAGAGGCTGGTCAGATGATGATGATGACCCAACGTGGCAATGCTGCCTGCCTTTTGGGTATACTATCGGGTGACAGCGATGGGGACAATTTTTTAGCTGAATCTAGCAAGACTGGAAGCCTACCTCAATATGATGGAAAAAAAAACCGGCCAAGTGCGAGTCGGACTCGCGCAAGTAGGGTTCCGCACCATCCAAACTAATATTCTATATACCTATATTTATTAGGGGTCGCAATACCGAATCATTTAAGCAAAACCGGTATTTTCGGTATTGGCTTCAGACTAATACCGATAATCCGGTATTTTCGATATTTCCGGGATTAAGATAAAGTTAGCAAAGGAGATCATTCAAGTCTCGAACATTTTGTACCCAAAACTGAAAGTGCCGGCCATATTAAAAAAATTGTAGATTCTCGTAGAGAATAATGCCCTGAAGATTTTTTACTATTACAAGAATCGTCTACGATTAACCCTCAGGCTGCTACTGGGCTTTGAAAATACAAAAATCCCACTATGTTTGGAGCATCGCATTATGTTTCCTAAACTCGAGAAGGCAGGCGCTGCCTTTCAGCGACTTCGGTCCAATCTGAGGGGCCCAAACGCCTCCTTTTTTTTTCTTTGATGGAAAGTCATCAGATGACCCTTCCCGCTGTGGCTTAGCAGAGCGTGAGGGAAAGTCAAGCAGCCGAAAATCGATCTCAGTGGCGTGCACTTGGAGAGGCCTATGTCCAGCAGTGGACTGCGATAGGCTGATGATGATGAGGGAAAGTCAGACTCTTACTGACGAAAACCCATCATGTTGTTTTTTTTTTAACGATGTCAAAATTCATCAAATGACCCCTTCCGCTGTGGGTTAGCAACGGTGTCAGACTCTTACTGACTAAAAACTGTCGTGTTCCGTCGTAGGTCTTTAATGCACCAGGGCCGCGGTAACTCTTTTGAACAAGCCCGCAGCTCCGGCAGACCTTGGCCCTGTTGGGCCCCGCTGGGGTTGCTGACATCTCTTTGAGGAGCGCGTGGAATAACGCGCGCCGACACGGGTCTGTTGTTTTATTAACTAGACATGAGCGATGAGCCACCCGAACTCAACGCCCACAGACCCACGCCCACGGTGGCCGGGAGTGGTATCGCGACACCCGGCGCCCGTGGTGTCTACCTGGTCCAGCGCGGCGGCCGGGATGAGAGGTGCGAACTCTTTGACGTTCCGCCGCCTCCTTCTCGAACATGGCTGCTTCGCAGAAGGAGGCGACGGCATCAAAACTCAGATAGCAGTCTGGGGGTTAACCGAAGACGTTCCTTATAATTGTAAAAAATCTTCAGGTCATTATTCTCGACAATAATCTAGGATATTTTCGTCAGTAAGAGTCTGACTTTCCCTCACGCTGCTAAGCCACAGCGGGAAGGGTCATCTGATGACTTCCCATAAAAAAAAAGGAGGCGTGTGGGCCCCTCAGATTGGACTGGAGTCGCTTAAAGGCAGCGTCTGCCTTCTCCAGTTTAGAAAACATAATGTGATGCTGAAAACATTGTGGGATTTTTTGTATTTTCAAAGCCCAGTAGCAGCCTGAGGGTTAATTGTAGACGATTCTTGTTGTAGTAAAAAATCTTCAGGGCATTATTCTCTACGAGAATCTACTATTTTTTTAATCTGGCCGGCACTTTCGGTTTTGGGTACGAAATGAATGATGTCCTTTAGTATAATAAAGTTAGTCTGCGGAGGAATAGTAAGTAGGTACCTAACCAAAATGAATTTATCTTCTAAATATTTATTTTACTAAAACCGAAAATACCGAATATCTCGGTTTTTGTGAAATGAATACCGGTATTAATTAGACCTAAATTTGGCTCGGTATTCCGGTATTTTCGAAATTCGGTATCCCGGTTTGCGACCCCTAATATTTATGGATATCGAGCAAAAATGAGCAAAAAAAAAATCACGTTTGTTGTATGGGAGACCCCGAAATATTTATTTTATCCTAGTTTTTAGTATTTGTTGTTATAGCGGCAACAGAAATACATCATCTGTGAAAATTTCAACTCTCTAACTATCACGGTTCATGAGATACTGCCTGGTGACAGACGGACGGACGGACAGAGGAGCGAAAACAATAGGGTCCCGTTTTACCCTTTGGGTACGGAACCCTAAAAAGCTAGGCAGATGATAAGGGCCAAACAATTTCACTAATTTCAAAATACCTACACAAGTCACAGCTTGAAATTACTAGATCATTCTTTTGTCATCATCCTCCGAGCCTTTTTCCCAACTATGTTGGGGTCGGCTTCCAGTCTAACCGGATGTAGCTGAGTACCAGTGCTTTACAAGAAGCGACTGCCCTGCCTGACCTCCTCAACCCAGTTACCCGGGCGACCCAATACCTCTTGGTTAGACTGGTGTCAGACTTACTGGCTTCTGACTACCCGCAACGACTGCCAAGGATGTTCAATGACAGCCGGGACACGGTAAAGATATGGACAGTATGGAAACTAAGCCTGTTTGCGGACATAACTACCTACGCTCCGTTGAAGCAATAGGGCTGTCACTTTTAATGATATTGGTGTTGTTTTTTTTTTTACTTTTTTGTTCTGTAGTGATCAATTATCGAATTTAATTAACTACCTAACTAGCTTACAATACAATTTAAATAGGTAGGTAATTTCATGGCTTTGGTTAATCTCAGCAAAAAACGATAGTTTGAACACGAAAAACATATAATATTTATACAACAACTTGTTATTACTAAATTATAGCTTTATATTAGATCTGTAACTTTTATAATTACGGTGGCGTAACCTTTGCAAGTTTTGGCGGGAGTAAGCGAGCCGAGTTTGGACGAAAATGTTTCGGGCGTTAGTTGGAGCGGGCGCGCGGTTGTCGCCGCACCACCTCGCGCGCGATTGCGCGCAGACAAGGCTCAAGGACTTTTTACACAAATACGTAATTATCAAACAAATAAACTACTGCTTAAAATAATCTTCCAATTGATTAAGTAATTGTTGTTATTGTATTTACACTTATTTTTAGCTGTTCTTTATTCATAAACTGAGTTTTTTAAATTAAAAGTCTTTAGATAACTACCTAAACAGCTGGAGTAGGTATAATATTTAAAAACCCATTACATAAAAAATACCTATTGTTCATTTATATCTACAAATTATTAACAGAAAAATATTTTCGGCTGCTACGGCACGTTCGAAATTCTTTGTTTATTTATTATTAAATTTTGACTGCACTATCGTTTTAAGCACCCTCAAAAACCAGGAAAATGATACCCATGATGAAAAAAATTATAACTGTTGCAGCCGCCATCTTGGATTCATGTTTTGATTGCACTATCGTTTTTAGAACCCTCAAATACCATGAAAATGACACCCATGACGAAAAAATGATACCTGTTACAGCCGCCATTTTGGTTTTACGTTTTGACTGCACTATTGTTTTAAGCACCCGCAAATATCATGAATATGACACCCCTGACGAAAAAAATGATACCTGATGCAGCCGCCATCTTGGATTCACGTTTTGACTGCACTATCGTTTAAAGCACCCTCAAATACCATGAAAATGACACCCATGACGAAAAAATGATACCTGTTACAGCCGCCATTTTGGTTTTACGTTTTGACTGCACTATCGTTTTAAGCACCTTCAAATACCATGAATATGACACCCCTGACGAAAAAAATGATACCTGTTGCAGCCGCCATCTTGGATTCACGTTTTGACTGCAGTATCGTTTTTAGCACCCTCAAATACCATGAATATGACACCCCTGACGAAAAAAATGATACCCGTTGCAGCCGCCATCTTGGATTCACGTTTTGACTGCAGTATCGTTTTTAGCACCCTCAAATACCATGAAAATGACACCCATGACGAAAAAAATGATACCTGTTGCAGCCGCCATCTTGGATTCACGTTTCGACTGCACTATCGTTTTTAGCACCCTCAAATACCATGTAAATGACATCCATGACGAAAAAAATGATACCTGATGCAGCCGCCATCTTGGATTCACGTTTTGACTGCACTATCGTTTTTAGCACCCTCAAATACCATGAAAATGACACCCATGACGAAAAAAATGATACCTGTTACAGCCGCCATCTTGGTTTTACGTTTTGACTGCACTATCGTTTTAAGCACCTTCAAATACCATGAATATGACACCCCTGACGAAAAAAATGATACCTGTTGCAGCCGCCATCTTGGATTCACGTTTTGACTGCAGTATCGTTTTTAGCACCCTCAAATACCATGAATATGACACCCATGACGAAAAAAATTATACCCGTTGCAGCCGCCATCTTGGATTCACGTTTTGACTGCAGTATCGTTTTTAGCACCCTCAAATACCATGGATATGACACCCATGACGAAAAAAATGATACCTGATGCAGCCGCCATCTTGGATTCACGTTTTGACTGTACTATCGTTTTTAGCACCCTCAAATACCATGAAAATGACACCCATGACGAAAAAAATGATACCTGTTACAGCCGCCATCTTGGATTTACGTTTTCTACAACTATTACACTATCGGCTTTAAATATCCTTATAACCGCCGCATCACAGTTAAAATATAATTAATTATGATCGCGGCCTTAAATCGAATAATAAAGATGATAAGTATAACAATAACAATAAATAAATCGTTCGCTCGCGACATTTTCGGAAAAAAAAAAAATTAAACGCGACCACTCGTCTTGACACGCGTTACTGAGAGCACCGCGAGATCCCCCCGGAGCCTCGTCGGTGTGCATGTTTGTGTGAGTGAGCCCGTTTCGAACGTTTGTTCGTAGTTTCCGAACTGCTCTACATATATTTAAACTGTGGCCGGGACCTACAGTTTAACGTGCCATCCGAAACACAGTCATTAGTGTCTAACATAGACTTAGAAAGTACATACAAACTTGCATTGGTACTTGCCTGACCTGGAATCGAACCCGCGCCCTCATACTCGAGAGGCTAGTTCTTTGCCCACTAGGCCACCACGACTCTAGATCATTCTTTTGTATTACAATAAATAACGATAGAAATTAGATAAAGCAGAATACCAAAAATATTTAGTTAATACCTTTTTATTGCAGTTAATACTTTTTGTCTCGTAGCTATCATAATAACACTAAGTATTATTAATTGATAAAAATACTTTGAAATTCTATCTATATTATCCACTAGCTTCTGCCAGCGGTTTCACCCGCATACCGTGGGAACTACTTCCCGTACCGGGATAAAAAGTAGCCTATAGCCTTTCTCGATAAATGGGCTATCTAACACTGAAAGAAATTTTCAAATCGGACCAGTAGTTCCTGAGATTAGCGCGTTCAAACAAACAAACAAACAAACTCTTCAGCTTTATAATATTAAGTATAGATTCATAATTTACACGTATCGTTTTTAGGGTTTCGTACCCAGAGGGTACAACGGGACCCTATTGTTTTCGCTCCTCTGTCCGTCCGTCTGGCACCAGGCTGTATCTCATGAACCGTGATAGTTAGAGAGCTGAAATTTTCACGGATGGTGTATTTCTGTTGCAGCTATAACATGAAAACTAGAATTAAATAAATATTTTGGGGGGCTTCCATACAACAAACGTGATTTTTTGTCCGTTTTATAAATAATGGTACGGAACCCTTCGAGTCCCGCGCCAAATCAAAGCGCGAGTCGGAACTCGCACTTGGCCGGTTTTTTCAAAGACATCAAACATATATTATTGATATCCTGCTAGACGATTATAGCCACGGCGGCTTTTTTCATATAAGAAGATTATCCAGCTGTGCAGGAAATATTATAGTGTACAAGCATTTGCGCAGGTACAGATACATTCCCTATTGAATAGGGAGAGTGAAGGAATAAGGCCTAGTCCTTCACTCTCATAGCCCGATGGGACGGCAATCCGATACCAACGGAGAGAGATCATAAACAGGGGCCCGATTCTCCTAATTTTACTTAAGCAACATACGATTCACATTCGACTGCGATCCAATCCCGACTCGATTACGATTGAAGCGTATGTGGCATTCCGCTATTTTTTCTTTGAAATAGACGTTTTTATCCTTTTCTGTCATTCAATAAGTAATGAATCATTTTGTCTGCAATATGATTGTAGAGCAAACTACCGTATAGACCAAAATCACCAAAATAGCAGACCAATCGCAAAACAATCGAATGTCGTTGGAATACGATTAGTCTTATATTAATAAGTAGCAGACTGCCTGATATGGTTAAAACTGCTATTGCGATCATATTGCGATTCGATTTCTATTCGATTTT
Organism: Helicoverpa assulta; assembly: GCA_963856015.1. Classification (NCBI taxonomy): domain Eukaryota; kingdom Metazoa; phylum Arthropoda; class Insecta; order Lepidoptera; family Noctuidae; genus Helicoverpa; species Helicoverpa assulta. The sequence goes on from CAWLCW010000022.1 coordinate 6,228,743, forward strand.
GACACCAAAGACAACAATCATTTTTTTGCAAATTAACACCTTATGTAAAACCATAGGTATTTCAAGCAAATAAATAATTTATTATTATTATTATTTATGTATGTCTCTAACCGACCACGGGACTACAGAGTCCCGGATTTTTGGAAGGCGAACGTGGGGCCAAAGCCAACACGCTGAAGCCCTTTTGAGACAACTTTAATGAAATGGCGACACAAAACCGACGATTATCCCTGTATACACTATAGAAATGTACCCAAGGGCAATCCCCGGTTCTGTGCTAAACTATTGCTAACTGTGGATGAAAACTACTTGGGCTATTGTGATGGGATGCTAATGGACTAGGAATGGGGAAACTACGGGAACTATGGCACCTGCCGATGGCAATGTATTAAATACATGTAAAAATGGCAGGTGGAGACTCGCCACCTCACTTACTGGGCCCCCGGGAATCAGTCGCTAAATCGCAACAAGGGGGCAACAGGTACATGAGGGGCTGAAGGGTGAGGATACCTCGGCGGACTTTAAACGCAGATCACGCGCTCCCTGTGGGTCCAGCATCACCGGCCCACTCGCCACTTACCACGAGGCACCTACCCTCCGAGTGGGCTGCTAACCCTGCTCTAGCGACTCCACTCTGACCGGCCGATGAAGGCAAGCCAAGAGGCGGGAGACCTATCCCCCGTCATGATTCACTCCGGCAAGCCGGAGATGGGGGACAGTATACTCTCCCTGGAGCACTCGGATATATAGCCCCGCGGGGTCGCTACTCCCCGTCATCTGCCTCAGATGCCCTGCGGGGCTTATTATTTATTATTATTGACATTATTAACTTAGGAGAATCGGGCCCCAGGCTGTATTCCAAGAACCGTGACCGATAGACAGTAGAAATTATCACAGACGATGTTACAAATTCCGGCCATGTCATTATATCTAGGTACTTTTAGACTTGCGTTCAGAAGCCATCTAAGGCATGGTCCAGATTGATTGTGACCACGGGTCGCATCATCATTACCAGCATTTTTTTATTGTCAAAGTTGCATTGGTTTTTGCCTGACTTTGAATCGAACCCCACTCATAGTTATTTATTTATTTAATAACTAGCCATTTTTCCCGCGGTTTCACCCGCGTCCCGTGGGAGCTACTGCCAGTACCGGGTTAAAATATAGCCTATGTTACTCGCAGATAATATAGCTTTCTAATGGTGAAAGAATATTTAAAATCGGTCCAGTAGTTATTGAGTTTATCCATTACAAACAAACAAACAAAGTTTTCCTCTTTATAATATTAGTAAGTATAGATGAATCATACGTCTGCAAATTATTTACGATTGCAATATGATTGTAGAGCAAACTACCGTATAGATAGACCAAATGGCAGACCAATCACAAACCAATCGAATGTCATTGGAATACGATTGGTCATATATTAGTAGCAGAATGCCCGCTAAGGTTAAAACTGCTATTGCGATTCAATTTTGACATTATTTAATTTGCAGAATCGGGCCCCAGAGATGGTGGCGCGAGCTAACTTTGTTATTTTGAGGACAAAAACGAATAAAAAGGGGTCCAAATTGACAAGGAAGAGAGTGCGAATATTTTTGGTCGATTGCGGATGCAAACAAAAAAAATAAATTCCACTTCAAATATAAGAATCAGATAACAAACTCAATCTATTATCGATCAACATAAAAACGTGTTAATTTAATTATATTGCAATTTAGGCACATTTTTGTCGGTTATCTCATCATGATATCTTTTTATAGTGATGTTAATAACAAATTATTGCATTTGCTCGTAACTGAAACGGAAAATTTTCTTCAGTACGAAGATATTTAAGTTTCATTAGGTCATCCTTCAGGTTCAAATGAAAGATATTCATTTATGTCTTAATGAATGTCTTAAAAATCCAACACCTTTGTCATTTCCCAACTATGTTGGGATAGACTTACAGTCTAATCAGATTCTACTGTAGGTACACTATATATAGTGTTTTACAAGGAGCGACTGTCCATCTGCCCTCTTCGACCTCACCCGGACAACTCGATACCCCTTGGTAAGGGTACAGTACCTATGTAGTAATCTACGGTGTATGGTATGGGTAACGGCTGTAAGGATGTGCCATAATGTCTCCCTGGCGAACACCTGATGCAGTCTGAAAAATATAGATGGCAACATAAGTAGTGTAGTTACCAGTTTTGTTTCAAGCTGGAAATGATAGATAGCGATATATACTCAATCCATGTTGAGATTTGAAAGACAAGTCTTGCTGGTTTGTCAATCGTAGCATTTCTTTATCATATTGTGTGTGTTTTTTGTAAATTGTAGAACTGATAGGTACAAGAGTAGTAGAGTTTCGAAGCCATCCCATGTGTCATCATCCATCACTGTACAATTTTTATGATGACAGCGCCATCTGACAGTTTCCACGTCACTTTAAGATATGAAACACAACATAGAATCATCATCCCCCGAGCCTTTTCTCAACAACATTTATGTTGGGGTCGGCTTCCAGTCACATAAATCTACATGTCATTTACAAATTATAGATGGCGTTGGCGGCGAGCGGTCTATATCTACGCTGATGCTGCCCTCTGTTTTATTCTAATGGGAAACTTTTAAGGGTTCGCTGTCCGTCATGATTCGATAAAATCGGCTTTAAATTATATTCGGAACAACACTACTAAGTACAAAATATTACTATTAAAAATGAAATTAATTGATGTGTAATGCACTGAATCACATTAATTAATCACATTATCAATTATAAAAAAACTTTTGTTAGATACAATCTTATTGCATACATTTTTAAATTGTTATGTATTTTAGTTATCAAAGTAGATAACGATCGATCTTTCAAAGTGCATCTGTAATGAAAGGACACGTTTTAATGGATTTTCCAATATGAAGGCTCTTTGTTAATTTCTTCCTGGTTAACAAGTTTAAGGCGACCTCGTAATCTAGGTATTATTCTAACTGAAAGAAAATGAAAGTCAGGATGCGTATTCCAAAAACGTATCTATACTAATATTATAAAGCTGAAGAGTTTGTTTGTTTGTTTGTTTGAACGCGCTAATCTCAGGAACTACTGGTCCCATTTGAAAATTTCTTTCAGTGTTAGATAGCCCATTTATTTTTCGAGGAAGGCTATAGGCTACTTTTTATCCCGGTACGGGAAGTAGTTCCCACGGGATGCGGGTGAAACCGCTGGCAGAAGCTAGTTTGGAATATTTGTGTAGGTATGCGGAATTTTATCGAGTTCCAGAGTGGAGACCACGCCTCGGCAAACGTAGTGTAGGACATCCTCAGACACGGTGGAGTGATGACTTGCGCAAGACGGCTGGCAGGAGCTGGATGCGAGCAGCCGAAAATCGATCTCAGTGGCGTGCACTTGGAGAGGCCCATGTCCAGCAGTGGACTGCGATAGGCTGATGATGATGATGATGATGCGGAATTTTATAAGTTGTTACGATACACAGATAACTAGGTAGGTATACCTATAAAATATATGGTAGGAGTCCAAAATACGGATATTTTAAAGGCCTCGTACCTATGTGTTAAGTGCAAAATGTTACAAAACCCGCAATAGCTATATTGAAAAATCTTTAAGGTTCTGTGATCAAAATCAACAACAACTAAAAATACTTACTGATTTCAAAGTTGAGGGAAGCAACTCATATAACCTAAACATGAAGAAATCACTCAACTGGTGTATTCTAGTCTTAGCTTTACTAAAATTACTCGTTAGCCAGTCTATTTACTATTCTATATTTTATATTGATTATTTAAAAACTTCTCCGCTTAGGAAGACTCTCTACCTAAAATGCTTTAGGCGATGTTCACACTGCCCCGCATCATGCTGCATATTGCGTGTCGACGCACCTACGCGCGTTCCTGCGGGAGTGCAGATCTGCATCATCGTGCGGGTTTTTTGCGCACTCACGCGCGTAGGTGCGTTTTGTAGATTCACGCACGGCGGCTCTCATTTATTCGCCGTTCTCTGACGCCCATTCAAAATCACGCGCGGCACTGCGGGATTCGGTGTGCCATACCTTGCGTGTCGCCCCGCACCTACGCGCGGGGGTGCATGTTTCTCCGCGTGTGTGCGCGTGATCCGCATGAACGCGCGTGGATGCATTTTCAGTGTGTTGTGCGTGTTTTCCATACAAACGGAGATACTTACAAACAACGGAAGAACACGCATCCACGCGCTACGCTGCATCATGCGGGGCAGTGTGAGAATCGCCTTAGGTTTGACAAAAGCATAACTTTACAAAATAACGTTTTGCTACCTTCTTTGATTCTTCTCTTTTCCTCGCCCATAAACAAAATGAATGACAGAAAACTTCATTTTGGTCAAGAGTGTTTATAATGTCAGGGTCACAATAATTCTTTCAAACTCTATTTCTAATTTCTTAGTTATTTAAGCAACATTATGTTATGAGTTTGTAAATCTTCGTTTTCCCTCTCTCCTTCCCTCTTACCTGGATGTGGGCAATGGCGGTGGTTATCCTATTGGTCGGAGTTGTGTGCGCGGGAACAGCCTACTCGGCCTATCAGGATGATGAGGCTGAAAATGACACTCAGGACTTCTATGATGGTTATGATGAAGGTATATTTATTTATAGGTATAAATACCTGCATACGAAAACACATAGGAAGTGGTGAAGGGTGGCCGTTTTGGGGGGTTTGTTTTTGTAAATTTTTGACCTTCAAGAAGTTTTTTTGCAGCCATACTCGGGACTCAACGTTGATACTATGTATCTATACCAAATTATTTATAAATATGTGTACAAATGCCAGCGTGTAGGGACTCTAGGTTTTCTCAAGATGTTTATCATCACCGTCAATCATAGATGTCTAAGATACACTTTAGCATGCATTAAACTTTAGAAAAGTTACATTCATTCATACTTACTTGAGCTGCAATCGAAACCGCACATTCGTACTTCACCACGTCTTTGAAGACTAATAAAAGCAGCCTCAAGGGCTGAAACATTAACCTATGTATAAAGTCATTGGGACTGACAGTAAACCATAGATATAGGATGCGCTTACCTATTTTAAATCTATGCAGTAGACGGCCAAGAACTGGTAGGTAATCAGCTGCATCTGGTTAGACTGGAAGCCAACCCCAGCATAGTTAGGACAAGGCTAGAAAGATGATCCGTATGGAATCAGGCCCTTTAAATTCTTTTCCTAATTTCTGTTTGACTCTTGTTTTGTTGTAGATAATGGTGACTCCAAGGATTTAACTATATTTAATCTGTTGACACGAATGAAGCGATTTGACGACAACGTTCAGATAAGGACTCTTGAACCCAAGGAGATACATGAAGTGCAAGGTATTTATTTAGAGAGAACGACAAAATATCATTATGTCTCTGAAGTTAGCTATACAACTACTCACACAATGTTTTACCTAAACAACACCCTTTGGCTTCACTTCTTAAAAATTGTCTGGTTTAAAAAATAAAATTCGCGACAAATATAATCTCTGAATAAGTTATACGACCCCTGTTTTTGCGGCGCTGTTTAAAAATGGTCTGGTTAAAAAAAAGTATTGGAATGCCCATTTTATCGTGTGTGTGACGGTCACGGGGTGCAGGGAAATTGCGGGCGGAAGCTAGTATAGACACTATGAAACCGCTAAGTCATTTAACTATGTATATGTATGTTTCTTTACATATTTATGAGGAGAAGTTAAGCAATTGTGTGTGTGTCTACCAAATCCATATCTACTGATATTTATTTATTTATTTATTGCAAAATGTAATTTATAAAGCTAAAGGGTTTGTTTGTGAGCTTATCTCAAGAATTACTCTCCGGATTTGAAAAAATATATCTTGTGTTGTAGATAGGAAGACATACCAGTACGTGAAGTAAGTAGTTCCCACTGACGTGGTTAAAATCGTTGGGAACAACCAATAAAGTGATACCCATACCTCTATATTCCTTTTTCAGGAGCTCTAGGCAAGATATTCAACGGCCATCGACCAGAATCATTAACAGCACGAATAATCCGACAATACACAGACATTTACGACTACGTAGACAAATCGAAGACTAGACACGATAACACGCGAAGAACTGAGATCCCAACAGCAGATTACGAGGACCAACCTAAAACTCTCATAAAGACCTCTCCAGACCCTGTTCAGGAGTTCTCAGAAGAGTACTTTCATTATCAGCCAGCAGCTGATTTGGAAAGATTAAGACCTGCAGTGGATTTTCATGGTTGGCAGTCGGAGATGGGTGGTGTTCAGCAGTGGAGCCCTGAGATGGATGTTCGTGGTATACCGACGTTAGCGAAACTCAATTATGGTCCTACTTTTGAGGATTTGGAAGCGACGACTAGTGTATGTAACTATTAAACAGCTTTTTGTTCATAATCCACACGAGTATTTTTTTATCTATGAATTTAAACGAATTTAAATTAGTTATTTTTACATGTGAGTCCTTGCCTCTGTTGATAAAACAGCAAAATACGTAGGTTTAAAAAAGCCCTGCGAGCCCTACTTCCCTGATGAACGATAACTGGATGTCATCATCGTCATCATTAATTAATAATCCCCACTAATATTATAAATGCGAAAGTAACTCTGTCTGTCTGTCTGTCTGTCTGTCTGTCTGTCTTTTCTTCACGCTTAAACTACTGAACCGATTTGTGTGAAATTTGGTACAGACATAGTTTGGAGCTTGAGAAAGGACATAGGATAGTTTTTATTACAAAAAATTGAAAATAAAAAATAAAATGTATTTCGGACATATAGCGCCATCTATTGGTCAAACCATAAATCTGCCGGAAGTCACTATTCCACGCGAACGAAGTCGTGGGCAAAAGCTAGTATATAACTATTTTAGACTACTCGCCTACGTCCGTTAATAAGTGACCATCTTTTTATAGGAGTAAAATATAAAACGCGCACAATATAGAGCCTTAGAACAACTCTGAACAACCACATCCTACAAATCGTCGGTCAGAAAATCCTATTCAGAACGTCGAACATGTTCCTTCTGAAGCCCTTCATGTACCAGGGCCGCGGTAATTCTTTCGAACAATCCCGCTGCTCGGCGGGCAATTTTATGTCAACTATTTTCTCAAATGCACCCCAACTTCTAGGACGTGCAAGTAGTTGGGGTTCGAGACATGACGCCTATTGAGGAGCTGCAACCAGACCGCAGTAGCTCCACCCCCAGCCCTGAGGAGCAGACAGTCGGCTCTATCGAAGCACAAACCTGGATGCCTCTTGAAGACACAATGCCGAATTCGGTATGATTTTTTTTTATTTATTTCTGGTTAAAGCAAAGCTATTAGGTACCTATTTGGCTTGTTCCTAGATCAATCAGGAACGTTACTGATATTCTCGGGTTATCTATAACTAGCTTCTGCCAGCGGTTTTACCCGCATCCCGTGGGAACTACTTCCCGTACCGGGATAAAAAGTAGCCTATAGCCTTCCTCGATAAATGGGCTATCTAACACTGAAAGAAATTTTCAAATCGGACCAGTAGTTCCTGAGATTAGCGCGTTCAAACAAACAAACTCTTCAGCTTTATAATATTAGTATAGATACAGACAGTAATAGCGTAGACCAGAGCTTAACAAATACATAAAAAATCAAGCTAGGTTTATCTTCTATATCTTCTATACTTATAATAAATCTGTAGGTAGGTCAATTCTGTACATTGAATATTTTTCCAAAATAACTATTAGGGGGTGATTAGTGATCGATACTGATGCCAAAAATGCAATCAGTAGAATTTTTGTCTGTCTGTCTGTCTGTCTGTCTGTCTGTCTGTCTGTCTGTCTGTCTGTCTGTTTGTCTGTCTGTCTGTCTGTCTGTCTGTCTGTCTGTCTGTCTGTATGTTCGTTATGGAAACAAAAACTACTTGACGGATTTCAACGAAACTTGGTACAATGATTTTTCATACTCCTGGGCAGGTTATAGGATACTTTTCATCACGCTACGATCAATAGGAGCAGAGCAGTGAAGGTAAATGTAGGGAAAACGGGAGAAGTTACTCCATTTTTTTTGCTTCCGTCGCGTGTGCAGCCTTAATGGTTAAAGCTACACAGAAACCATGTAGGTCGGAAATGTTCTCCTTAAAATTATGTAAAAAATATACCTTGACAGTATATGTCCATCTTTTATGGTTGGCTCACAATAACACGTTTAACTCTCGGTAGCTTAGCAGTTCGGAGCTTTCTGATTATGTTTGTCTACTATTACGTTTATAATACTCTCACTCACACTAACTAAAAAAAGTTGAAATTATTACGTATTCAATAAAGAAAGAATAATATAAATCGGTCAAGAAATACCAAAGTTATACATTAAATACGGTAGCCATCGCGAGTGTATACTGAATCATGCTATAAGAATCATTTTTGTGCAACGGTCGCTGCGCTCGACGCGGCTCGCGGCGCGGTGGCTGCGCGAGCTTCATACAACATTTGGCTGTTGATGCGATTGATGCGAATAGACGTTCGGAGTGTTCAACCTTATTGACCGACAATAATTTTATTGACGACCTTAAATAATTTATTTTGAATTATCTTTTGTTGTTATTTTATAAAATAGGTAAATATTAGTTATCTTGGTATGGTTTAAAAATTCATTCAAATTACAAATTATTAATAGTTTACATTTTATTTCTATTTAGGTAAAGTAGTAGCAGATAAGCATATATTTAGATAATTGGATAGGCTGGTGTTTATTAGGTATTTCTTCCTCTCTTTGCACAATGTCCGAATCTAACGCGGACGAAGTCGCTGGCAGAAGCTAGTATTAAACTATATTGGCAGAAAACTTGGAAAAATAACTGCTTACTCTAGGTAAAGTTACCTCTTATTCACCAGATCCTGCAAGAAACATCGACATACAGTAACGACTACATGCACGCTGAAGTCAAGAAGCTGATGCCTGACGAGGTGGAGATAGTGGAGGACTTCACGGGTTCCGAGGCTTCCACGATAGACGTCCAGAAGTGGAGCGCTTACACGGAAACTCCATATATTGAGGTATTGTTTCGCGATAAGATGGTTTCAGTGACAGTTCAAATATTTACCTTCCACGCATACTGCTTGAGTAATAAAAACAAAATTATAGGTACCCAGATAAAATGTAGCTTTAGTTTATTCTTCATTGCACACATTTAAAAACATTTTGACACACAGATAACAGATATGGTGTTCTAATTATCGCACATTTTTATTCTATTAACTTTGAAAAATTCATATTTTTATTTTTACGTAGATATTTTTCTTTTTTCTTTGTGTTAATCGACGTATATTAACCAGTATAATAAAGCATTTCATTTAATGTGATTGTGAACAACACACCCGATATATCGTCCATTTGCGACGACAGTGTGACATCTCACTAACTGCGATTTTGTGAGATGTCACACTGTCGTATTATCATACATAATGATAAAGATCGTTCTACCAGGAATCAAGCACATACAACTCAGAAGAAATCAGGAAAGACGTTCAGTACATAATGTATCCGTATGAGACCACCTCCGCAGTACCAACCTGGATGGAGTACCCCCAGCGGGTTCAGACCTGGAGTCCTAGTGACGATGCCAATATCTTGGTGAGAGAACTACTGTCAGTACCTGGGTAAATTATAAACACACACTCAAATGCATTTTACCTATTTTACAATTCGTTTCACTCAAAAACTTTCACCTTTAAAATGCGTTTCACCCACTGAAGTGTTTCACCCACCAATAATAATAGCCGTGTGCAAGTGTGCATGTTTAAGAAATGTACATAAACTTTATATTATTTATGGTAGGTGCCTTCGAAAAGCTTTATCATAGTATAGATCAGTGGTTCTTAACCTTTTAGTCATGAGGGACCATTTTACCAAAAGTTTGTCATGCCGGGGACCACCTCATTGGTTTACCTAAATGAGAGTTCTTTGATTAAGAATACAAGCACACTTTATAATGAGCACTCATTTCTTTATTATTTAGCTAAAAACTAAAAGTTACAGATTTTAATTTAATGAGATTTTTGTGACTGCATTCTCTTTACTAACTTCTGAATTCTTCTCTATTCTTTTGTATGTAAGCAAATGCGAAGAAAGACAAACATAATATGCTTATGTAGTTTACGAATGCGCGAGCGAAGCGAGTGCGATTTTTTTTTCACACTCCAAGCCAAGCTTCGCGGACCACTTGGAATGCCTCCAGGGACCACCAGTGCTCCGCGGACCACCGGTTAAGAACCACTGGTATAGATAGTAACTGCAGTACCTACCTATAGTGAGATGTTAATAAAAATATGTCTGATCCGCTTTGCTCCGTTCTGTTCATGTCTATTCAACTTATATAAATTATTGAATTTTGTTGTTATTTGTTGCAGCGGTCTACCAGTCATGTTCCAATCCAACGAGTAAGTTATGAACTATTTCTTTAATTATATAGGTAACCAATTATGAGACAGTTAATACATGCCAGAAGTTCGGAGGAGGAGTCGGCTTCCAATCTTGCTGAATACCAGTGTTTTACATGGCACCACTGCCTATCTTACGTCCTCAACACAGTTACGCAGGCAACCCGATACCCCTTTTTTTACTGGGATATATTTTGTAACACACAAAAACCCAGTTACTAAACACGGGTTACCCCACTTAAAAACAACGATAACCAAACCATAACCAGCCGTATACTTGCCGCCCATTGGTCACATCGGCGATTTGACAATAGTTAAATGGTGCAACCCGCCGCAAAACTTGTGATCTTGTTCAAGGAAGAACCTACAACAACTTCAAGTTTAACAACAACAAATACTACAGCAACAATTGTAGCAACAACTGGAGTGACTTCGGAGTCGCCAACAACTACGGAGTCACCGACAACTACGGAGTCACCGACAACAGTCGCCATCGTCACCAAGAGGTCGCCCCGCATGGATATTAATGCAATCATAGCTATCATTGCTAACCTAACCTATGATTACGAATGGAATTTGACTGAGGAGTTCAATAAGACGCTCATTGAGTAAGTAATTTCTTACATTAAGGTTCACGTACGAATAAACTTCCATTTGTTGACGAAATCACAGAAACTATAAGTCCTACAAACTTGACGGGAGGTAGGTTCTATAAAGAGGGAAGACATGTTTTAAGGAGGGGTCTTACCAAAATCTATGCCGTATGGGGCTTGAAGTTCATAGTGTACATAAGGAAATATATAGGGGGTTCATAAATCATCCTCCGAGCCTTTTTCCCAATCATGTTGGGTTCGGCTTCCAGTCTAACCGGATTCAGCTGAGTACCAGTGCTTTACAAGAAGCGACTGCCTATCTGACCTCCTCAACCCAGTTACCCGGGCAACCCGATACCCCTTGGTTAGACTGGTGTCAGAATTACTGGCTTCCGACTACCCGTAACGACTGTCAAGGATGTTCAATGACAGCCGGGACCTACAGTTTAACGTGTCATTCGAAACACAGTCAATGGTGTCTAAGATATACTTAGAAAGTACATACAAACTTAGAAAAGTTGCATTGGTACTTGCCTGACCTGGGATCGAACCCGCGCCCTCATACTTGAGAGGATGGTCGTTTACCCACTGGGCCACCACGACATATATAGGGGAGTTTATAAAGTATACATAAAAACATACATAGGGGAGTTCATAGAGCGTATATAAGGAAATCCATAGGCGAAAAATGCGATGCGGCATGGTATTGTCGCTCTGAATCACACTTCTAAATAAGACATACTGTTCTCTGCAAATTTTATCCTGGTTTTCTAACAAGCTATGTATCTTCAGACACGGCGTGCCAACGTGTCCGACAGCCAGCACGCTGAGCACGACCCCCACCACGCCGGCGCCCTATGACTTCGCGAACACCTCCATTGTTGGCAAGGTGGGTCTCCAGCTACTGCTGAGGAAATAAAATTACATGAAAACCATCAGCATCATCATCTCTCGAGCTTTTTCCCAACTAATATTGGGGTCGGCTTCCAGTCTAACCGGATGCGGCTGAGCACCAGTGCTTTACAAGGAACGACTGCCCTATCTGATCACCTCAACCCAGTTTACCCGAGCAACCCAATACCCCTTGGTTAGACTGATGTCAAACTTACTGACTTCCGACTACCCGTAACGACAGCCATGTTCAATGACAGCCGGGACCTACAGTTTAACGTGCCATCCGAAACACAGTCAATGGTGTCTAAGATATACTTAGAAAGTACATACAGACTTAGAAAAGTTGCATTGGTACTTGCCTAACCTGGGATCGAACCCGCGCCCTCATACTTGACAGGCTGGTCCTTTACCCACTAGGCCACCACGACTTATAAACATACGATAATGTACATATACTGATAACCAACATTATACTTTACAATTATATTTATATATAGGTATCACGTAAACATTACGTACATATTAGGTATTACACGGTACTATCAATGTGGAGAACATTAGAACTGCCTAGGACACTCACGCACGGACCGATTGCAAAAATATAACTGGTTCATGTTAAGACTAAAGTAATGAACATAATTCTCTTGTCAAAGTACGTTAAATGGCTCACCCACTTATTCTTCTCCAGTGCTTCGTGTGCGGTCTCAAGACGCCAGAGATCCCGCGCGACGCCGCCTGCGCAGACGCGTTCTCGGGCGACTTCCTGCCACTCGCACCTATAGACGCGCGCTCTCGAGGCCAGATCGCCACCTTCAGGAAATACTGTCGACATCTTGATGTGTGAGTCCTGTGCGGTCTCTGTAGCAATGTGGAACTATGTCTCCCGTTTTTAAGATGTAGGACATCATCGAATGGCCTGAGGAATAGAATTAGAAACATACATTATTTTCAGTTCCGAGAAATGACCACTCAAATTGTGGTTTTCGCGAAAGAAATTGTCAGGCTCTTACTGGCTTACACCCGCCTCCGTACCTTCTGGTGCCCTTTGTGCACACACCAGTAGTCTTTTCCCTTTAGAGACCAAATCCTGCTCCTATTTTGCTAGCATTTCTTTGAAGCGCGCGTGACACAGCATTTAGTTAGCTAGCTAGCTGTCTGGCATAATGCTGAACTGGATGCTATTTGGCGCAACCTACTATTGTTGTTTTTTTTTTGTACTTTTTATTATTATATGTATGTCTTGTGTTGTGTCAATAAATGTTTTTTCTTTCTTTCTTTCTTAGTTGCTACACGCCCATCTACGCGTTTACTCACGATCCCGTGTTCATGAACAGTCTAACGCACAGGGCGTCGATGGCATCAGTCTCGACATGATAAACCTCACTTTACCAACTACCTTGCAAGCCATCACAGATATCATAAATTGTTCACTAATCACACACACATTCCCTGAACTCTGGCGATGCGCTATTGTGCGACCGATCCCTAAAATCAACAGTCCAACTAACACAAAGGACTTGAGGCCAATCAGTATACTGCCCTGCCTTTCTAAGATCTTGGAACGCGTAGTGCACTCGCAGGTCATTGAACACCTTGAAGCGAATAACATTCTTCCTGACCTACAATCGGGCTTTAGGCAGGGCAGAGGTACTGCAACGGCTCTGGCCGACGTAGTGGGGAATATTCTTGAGGCACGTGACAGGGGGGAGGGTACAATTTTGGCTCTGCTAGATTTTTCCCGCGCTTTCGATGCAATTAACACCACTCTACTTCTGTCAAAGTTAGCTTTTTATGGTTTTGATAAGAATACAGTAGAGTGGTTTAAAAGCTATCTTTCGGGCCGATCTCAATTTGTAGAGATGCAAAGAGAGGATGGGTCAAGAGTGTCATCCTCCCCTCTCAGCGTGTCCAGGGGCGTTCCCCAGGGATCGATATTGGGGCCCTTGCTGTATATCCTATATAGCGCGGATATTGTAAAGTCCTTTGCCCATTGTAAATATCATATGTACGCTGACGACATCCAGCTTTATTTGTCGTTCAAGGTCAATGAAACATCTGAGGCAGTGCAGAAAATCAATGAGGATTTGCATAGGGTGGTTGTATGGTCAGAGCTGAACTCACTGGTCCTTAACCCGCTCAAATCTAAATTTATGGTTCTGGGCTCCAAAAACCAAGTTCAAGCTATTGTGTCAGCTAACCCTGAGATAGTGATCATGGGAGAGAGAATCGAGAGGGTTGAGCAAGCATGCAATCTGGGCCTAATTATGGACCCGGAGCTTCGATTTGAGGCACATATAACAAGGATCTTAGGTAATTGTTTTTATAGGCTAAAGGTATTATATGGAATACGGAAATATCTGAGCATTCCTTTGCGCAAACAACTTGTCGACAGCCTCGTCCTATCGAAGTTAAACTATTGCGATATAGTGTATGGACCATGCCTACTCTCTAGAACCGAGCGTGTTATCCAACGTATACAAAATGCCTGTGTTCGTTTTTGTGTAAATATTCCACGCAGAAGTCATGTTACCCCATACATAAATGAACTAAAACTATTAAAGATGGCTGCTAGGAGAAAGCTTCATTTGGCCAATTTGTTATTTGGCATTGTTAGGGCACAAACACCGGAATATCTTTTTAAAAAGCTGACCTGGAAACAAAGCCAGATAAAGCATGGTCTTCGCTCCATAGTGTGTCCGCTGACCGTTCCCACGCATCGCACTATGGCTTTCAGAGGATGCTTCAAGTTTGCAGCCACGCGCTGCTGGAATGATCTCCCTCCCCCACTTCGATGCCTGAAAACAAAACATGCATTTAAAACAAAACTTAAAAACAAACTGTTACATGAACAAATTAACCTTAACTTGTAATATTGCTTTATACTTACCTCAATGGTCATGTCATGGCACACATGTTCTGGTTTGTTGATCACTTCCTTCGGTGTGGGCTGCTCTTGTATCATCTTCTTCGGTTTGGTGGAACATCTGCCACATACTATGAATCCACTTACTGCACAATTTCCTTGTATCACATATTAACATATCACAACACAATATTTACATAAAGTCATATCACAACATAAAACACAACATTTACATTATATTATTTATTTATTTAAATTTATATCAATTCATAATCAGCATCACCGATAGACGTCATCGCGGTAGCACCGGCTGTCACTGAAAACCAGCGCTGGGACTCTGTCTCGTTTCGGGTCGCAGCATTATGCTGAGCGAGGGCCGTATTGCGCGCTTTAAGACGCATATTTTCCCCTTCTATCATTATTTCTGTATAATGTGCCTAATTTTAAGTGTGTGTATGCGTCTATTGTTGCGCAATAAAAAATCATTTTCTTTCTTTCTTTCTTTCTAACTATCCATTACTCAACGACTTTAGACCCACGTCTAAAGTCGTTGTCTTTATGGCAAGGACTCGTCGCATCAGTGCTAAAAACTGGCCTTCTTTCAATAAAAAATTCTGACTTTGACTTTGTGTGCCCCGTGGTTTAATACAGGCTCTTCTTGCAGTCACAACTACGTCGAAAACCCATCAGAGCCGCGCTCCATCTACGGTCGCTTCACGGGCGGCTGCGGCGTGCGCTGGACCGACCTGACGGGCGTCTACACGCAGCGCACCTGTCGCGCTCGCTTCCGACCCATGATGGGCAAGCACTTCGCCAGCAAGAGGATGGCGAAGTTGGAGCTGGCACTTATAGTTGGTATCGGGGGAGACTCCACACCCCACTTGGAAGTTGCTCTATTTACTAGGTGTTTTAGAGAGATCATCCCGGGAAAACTTTCTGGATGGGGTTAAAAAATCCTATTCCTTCCCTTAGTCCCGCCAATTTTTCCCAAAAACTGTACAGGCCATTCTTGAGTCAGAAGTACCTACCTAATCGACTTTCTTATATTTATACGTAACATACATGTGGACACTAAGGTGCAAAAGATTATTTTAAGCAAGTTCCATAAAAGTATGTTTTTAGGGTTCCGTACCCAAAGGGTAAAACGGGACCCTATTGTTTTCGCGTCCCTAGTGTTGTCCGTCCGTCCGTCTGTTACCAGGCTGTATCTCATGAACCGTGATAGAGAGTTGAAATTTTCACAGATGATGTATTTCTGTTGCCGCTAGAACAACAAATACTAAAACTAGAATAAAATAAATATTTCGGGGGGCTTCCATACAACTAACGTGATTTTTTTGCTCAGTTTTGCTCGATATCCATAAATATATATATATACATATATAGAATATTAGTTTGGATGGTACGGAACCCTACGTGCGCGAGTCCGACTCGCACTTGGCCGGTTTTTTATACATATGCTTCCCAACACACGGTACATGGTTTGTCAACTGGTGGACTCAGTTGCATTTGGTTAAACTGGAACCGACCACGACATAGTAGGGAAAAGGCTCGGGAGTAGTCGGGAGATGATAAATGAGTTTACAATACCCCGAGAAAAACTTCGTTTGTAAATAACTTGACAAAACAGTTCATTGCATTCATTTATTTATTACAGAATGTGGAGAACGGCTGCATCATCAGTCCAATGGCATCTTTACTGCCGATGTCACGAGGACTGTCACTCTACGCGCGGTTCCACGCATGCGTCTGCACGGGCAACTGGTGCAACCCCGCACCCTCGCACCTTCCTACCCTCCCCGCTGTCGCCCTTCTGATGATAGCAACTACCTGGCCTGCTGCCCTCCAACTGCGGCCTTCTGCCCTCCCCGCTGTCGCCCTGCTGGCGATCATGCCTGCCTGGCCAGCATGACCCGTCGAATGCTAACATTAAGGCCCGAGTCACACCGGAATGGCAGCGGCCGGTAGCGATGCGGCCAGCACTTTTCAGTGTAAAATAATTTTAAACTTTAACTACATAATTAAAAGACTAGTATCGCTTGATTACTTTAAAAAGCGGGCCGCTGCCATTTTGGTGTGACTCGGCCCTAAGAAAAGGGGGATCAGATATTTTTGTAACTGTTTTGTTTTTGTTCATTGTGTTGTTTTTGTTTTGTGCAGTTAATTATCATGAAACAACATTTTAAAGTTGTGTTTTATTTCGTGATGATCCTATTGGGGGATAATGTCTTAATGGATGTAACATGTATGTAGCAAGAAAGTGGCCTTACAAAATACGTTGCGAAAGATAGGTAAATCCGTGTGCCTTAGAATGGCTGCCAATCCTCCTATTTTCCTCCGAAACTTGTACATTTAAAGAATTGATACCTAATTGACACTGGTTGCTACAAATTGCTACCCTCGTGGTTTTGAAAATAATAAACTCTTTTGCAAAAAAAGCGGGCACCTATGCGAAATCTAGGTTTTAAGGACTTTACGTGTAGGTATTTCAAAGGGTTTTTTTAATAACTGTAGTATATTAATAGCATTAAAAGAGTTAGCCAAGCATGCGTGTGAGTGTATTCTAAATTAGAATTTTGTAGAATTGCTAAGAAAGTGGTTAAACGTTGTTTTGGACTAATTCCCGGTAAATAGTTTGTGGGCATTTTGAAAAGTTTTTAACGTGATTTTCAGAAAACTGAAAATGCAGTTTTAATTAATGATTAATGTACCCTTCTGTTACATCAAAACATTTTTGAAAAACTATGCGTATTTGGTAAAGTTTTCACCTGTTCTAAACGGTCAATGCAGATGATTGATGGCAATTTTAAGAATTTCGGTATTTTTGCGTAAAGCGTTCTATTGTTTAGATATTGTACCCATGTGGTTTAAAATATACCTTTCTCGTAAATAAACACAATTAAGAGGAGTATCAGTACTTTGGGCTGCGACAAAACCAATTTAAATTTAGCAGTGCCGTTCACAACCCGTTTCGTATCATCATCACGATTTTTACTTATGTGTTTTTATTAAATCACGTTGTTCCTTAAACACGATATATGATATTACTTATGCCTTCGCAACGTGTATTTTAGACTTTCTGACTACCCGTAACAACTGCCAAAGATGTTCGAATAATGCTCCACTCCTAAGCTCATATCAAAATTCCCAACCACAATCCTTCGAAATCGGCCTCTCTACTAACATGCCTACTTAACAAGAAAACTTCAGAAAAAGCACTTAAACTACGGATAATGTAATAAGAATGGCCGCCACGATGTTATTCCTAAACTTGGGCAGCCATAACCGTAAATTAGCTGACATAATAGACTGAAGGCGGAAGCTGGCTGAATGGGCTAATGTCTGTGCCTTTGCGGAAAACGAAACGCGGCAAGATGGCGTCGGACAGTCTGGCGCCAAAATTTTCTTTCACGCGACTTGAAAACGTCACAACTCACACTTCCCTGCCAAGCAATTATCAACGCTATGTTCAGAGTTTAAAGTTGAGTTTCCCTTGGCACATTTATGCAATTCCAGTATTGACTTTTCAATTTGTGTGGTATGCGTTTCATGCTACCATTTAATGTGGTGAAGGATTTTCTACTTTATTTGCTAGAGAATAAAGCTGAAATTGTCTTGTAGAGTAAAATCCTGTTACTGTAATATTTTTTTCGTTGGCGTAGCTTTGTCTGGGTGGCGCCAAAAGTACTTTGATGAGAAATATTAGATTTTGAACTGTATTTCAAAAGGGTAGGGTGTGTTTTTGGGTGTTTTGCTTTGAAAAGGGCTGCTCCTGCTATGAAATTCGGGAAAGTAACATTTGGTAGTACCTACCTACTTACGATATTATATTGTTTTTATCTTCTATCTATATCGCTATGTGGGTGATTTTGCGTTTTATACGCAGGTACTTAGATACTATAGTGACCAACATAACATAGGGACTCGATAAGTTATAAAAGGCTTGATTTTGGACCTTATTTTCCACATGGTGTCTTGGTATGATATTGGATATAGATAGTTTTATTAGTAAACTAGCTTCTGCCAGCGGTTTCACCCGCATCCCGTGGGAACTACTTCCCGTACCGGGATAAAAAGTAGCCTATAGCCTTCCTCGATAAATGGGCTATCTAACACTGAAAGAAATTTTCAAATCGGACCAGTAGTTCCTGAGATTAGCGCGTTCAAACAAACAAACAAACAAACTCTTCAGCTTTATAATATTAGTATAGATAAATAAAAAACTCTTCATAGGTAACACCATCAGAACTTATCAGCTGCTTAGCCATTTTCGAACTATCATATCTAAGTAGGTACCTATCGGCTTTCAACCGAGTCTCAACGATGCAGCTGAGTAAAATGAAAGAAACACAGTTACCGAGACTCGTAAACGTAACAACCATTGAATGGATTTTGATGATAGTACCACAGACAGACAGAGAGAGTCGTGGTGGCCTAGTGGGTAAAGAACCAACCTCTCGAGTATGAGGGTGTGGGTTCGATTCCAGGTCAGGCAAGTACCAATGCAACTTTTCTAAGTTTGTATGTACTTTCTAAGTATATCTTAGACACCAATGGCTGATAAAAAGGTGAAGGAAAACATCTTGAGGAAACCTGGACTGTAAAGTCTGAAATCACCAACCCGCATTGAGCAAGCGTGGTCCTTCTCCGTGTGAGAGGAGGCCTGTGCCCTGCAGTGGGACGATAGAAAGGCTGTAACAACCACAGATTATAGAGTTAGGTACTTCGATAGTACTTGGCAGAAATATAGATTAATGTGAGAATAACATAGGAAATATACCTACATATCGGCTTATTTATGATCTATGTGCGGTAGGTATGTCTCTCAGGGATGCGAAACGACTGAAACTGCGTGCGAAACTAGTACGTAAGCCAGGGTCCCGATTCTCCTAAGCTAATGTCAAAATCGAATAGAAATCGAATTGCAATATGATCGCAATAGCAGTTTTAACCATATCGGGCATTCTGCTACTAATAAAAGACCAATCGTATTCGATTGACACTTGATTGGTGTGCGATTGGTCTGCTATTTTGGTGATTTTGGTCTATACGGTAGTTTGCTGTACAATCATTTTGCAATCGTAAATCATTTGCAGACAAAATGATTCATTATTGAATGATAGAAAAGGATAAAAACGTTTATTTCAAAGAAAAAATAGCGGAATGCCACATACGCTTCAATCGTAATCGAGTCGGGATTGGATCTCAGTCGAATCGAGTAGAACGTCGATCGATCGTCGCTTAAGTAAAATTAGGAGAATCGGGCCCCAGGTATCGACTTTACTGTAGACTGCGTAGATGAGAAGGTAAGAGAATAAGAATATGAATAAGTCGAGTAGACACTGGTACATACTACATTGACATACATAAAAAATAATTATTACAGTATCATACACATACAAAAGTGTTATTTCAGACATTTCAATAAAATTACAACAATCGAGAGAATACAATTACAATCTATTTAATTACACATAACACAAATATTGAATTAAACATTATTAAATTATAATCTTTTAATATTACTAACTAACAATCATCATAGTGTGTTAGACACTGCTTACGCACGCGTTTTTGTCTATACTAATATTATAAAGAGGAAAACTTTGATTGTTTGTTTGGTTGTAATGGATAAACTCAAAAACTACTGGACCGATTTTAAATATTCTTTCACCATTAGAAAGCTATATTATCTGCGAGTAATATAGTCTATATTTTATCCCGGTGCGGGCAGTAGCTCCCACGGGACGCGGGTGAAACCGCGGGAAAACGTCTAGTGTTTAATAAATTCAGAAACCGTATAAAAACATTTGTCAAGTAACCACTCTTTAAGTTTGATTTTGAATTTTGATTTTTTTATACAGAGTTGTTAGAATTCTCGGCAGAGCTAATTTTGTTATGTCGCGTGATTGGTACCTCTTATTGTCACTCACTTTTTCAAACAATTGACTAAGTATGCTTTTTAACAGGTAGTAGGAGAAAAGGTAGTCGAACTCGTAAGGCTATGAGTCATCTGTCTAGACTGAATTCGATCCTCGCTCCTCAGTTCAAGGTTCTGACTAGGACATAAGAAAATATATCCTACGTAAATGTAGGTATCTATAATACTAAGAGTTTTATTTAATGGTTCGGTAAAACTTTGGCGGTCGAGGAGTTCACTGCCGACTCCGTTTGTCCCGCTCTTGGAAAGACTCCCTCCTGGACACGACCTCCCGAGAAGAGTTTGGCAGTCCTTAAACAGACTCCGAACGCAGGTCGGGGCGGACCTTGGGTGCGAGTGCGGGGCTGCTATGCAGACCGTGTCCCACCTCATTGCATGTCCACTGTGCCCTGAAACTTGCTCGCGGCCTCATGAGCGCATCCAGCCGTGCTCTCGCTGTGGCGGCATATTGGGCTGACAAAGTGTAGTCTCACTATAAGACATGTCATCGACACGAAAGAAGAAGAAGAATTGGTTCGCCTATACGCGCTAATATCGGGAACTAAAGTTCTCATTTAGGCGCTTTATACACGGAGTAACTTTGGTTGAGATAACTATCAACATTATAGAAGTCATCTCGGTATGAACATGGTAAAGTTGGTTGGTAAACCCATTTGATAATATGAAATAGAAAGTTCCCAGTTGCTGCAATTAATAATTGCTCTATCTCCCTTCAAAAATATTTCTATCTGGGTGGTAAATATTACTTTTCTCTGGGTGCGTAGAATAGTTCCACATTGTTCACGCGGGTGAAACTACGTGGTAGTATAATAAAACTATTTTCCTTCCAGTGAATCATCAAAACAGCCCACAAAAATCAATATCTTCAGCATAAACAGACGTAGAAAAAGGACCAGTCGATTTCCCTCGAAGAAAATTTTAACTTTCAAAATGGCGTTTCGCGCCCACCTGTTTGAAAACGCTGTGATTGGTCCGTTCTATCCTGCGTTCGGATACACCCACCGGTGAGGTGTGTCGAGGGAAAGCATTTCTGCAGCCAAAGTAAACTCTTTTTGTAGCAAAAAGTTTAAAGTGTTGCAATAAAGGGAAATGCCCATTTGATAAAGAAGGTTTGGCCAAGTAGGGGAGAGTGGGGGAATTGCGGACGCTGAAGGGAAATAACGCACAACATTCGTAGTATTAGTAATAATTAGTCTGTCTATATTAATTATCAATCTTTAGTTATTTGTCTACAAAAACAATTATATTTGTTATACGAGATCAATCAATAAATATAATATTTTTAGCAAAAACAAAACCTTGTCAGTCCGAATTTACCCCGAGCTCTCGGGGTAAATTCGGACTGACCCTGGGTTAATTACGGACAGCATGGGGTATTTACGGACTAGGTCCACATCACTGACAAAAATCACAAGGAAAGCCTTTAGAAGAACTTGCTGCAGTGCAGTTCTCATGAGCTCACTTGTTACCTACACTTACATACATAATCCAGTTTTCGACGGGTGGATCACTGTACTTTTCCTGTCAATAAATGCAAAAGTAATCAACATTTCAACATCAACATTCTAATCAAGATTTTCAGATCGTTTTCTTGCATTTCGTTAAAACGGATTTTAACCTCTCTTTGGTATTGTAGAAACACTGCCCTGTTTTACTTGGTCAAACAAAGTAGCTCTGGGAATACCATATTTTTCTTCCGCCTGACGAAAAGTTATCTACTGGTCTTTTATTTCCTGCACAGGTTTTTGTAATGATTTGATTTTTTTCTTATATATTTCCGAGGCATCTAAAAATCAGTAGTTATTGATTAATTTCATAATAGTTTATCGAATTAGGGGTAATTGCGGACGTACGTATTTACCCCGTGAGGCTTGTCCGCAATTAACCCAACTGGGTATTTTTAAATCAAAGAGAGAAACTTGTAGGTTATGAAAACATTTTATAAAAAACAAACATTGGCGATTCAAACTCCATTAACAAAGCTATCCATAGAAAATATCACTTTTTACCATCATTTAATATACAGACCTGACCCTCGAATTGTAAAATACTAAAAATTAGATCAATATACACTTTTTTGTTTAATTTTACCTAACTTTGAAACTGTGCGCAGCCGGCTGTCAAATTTTTTTGCGTGGCACTAAAATGGTGGAAAGAAACAGGTGACAGCACCGGGCTGCCGCGGGGGGGATTGAATGAGTAGATACTTGCTAGTCCGTATTTACCCCGCGTCCGTAATTCCCCCACTCTCCCCTAATGCCCAAGAAAGAAACAAGTTGTAGGCATTAGAGTTGACATCGTAGATAACGAAATAACTAAAAATTTTTACATAGAACTTGGTGGAACATCACAAACTGTAAACAGAAAATAATGCTAAAAATACATACATATATTTTTTAAGTTTTTATTCAATCCAATACTTAAAAATATCCAGTACTGAATCCAATGTAAAGCCAAGGTCGTCATCGGGGGCGGGTACGGGGTCCATAATCGTAAACATTCGTCGAAATATCAGAAACGCAGTAAGAAAAGACACAAGTCGTAAGAGCACAGCACAAACCAAATTGTGAAATACCAACGTACGTAAACGTCAACAAACAAGAGCATTAGGGATGGGACGTAGGATCAATTTATCAAAAAATCTATGTTTGTCATAAACCGAAAACACGGAATCCTTGAAAGGAGTCGCATAAAATCGTGTTTAAAGGTACATCAATCACCAAACATTTTGTTTAATGATAACAATACAATGAATAGATATTTACAAATATTTTTTTTTAATTTATTAGAAAATATTTAAAAAAAATCGATTTTCAAAAACCGGTTTTTAATAAATCGACTTTTTTCAATATGGGTTTCAATCCCTAATTCTCCCTAATAATAAATTATTTTGACAAGACTGACATGATCGTTACAGCGGAAGCGGAAATATTTTAACAACTGAGTTCTGAATAATTTCATCTTTTTTTTCCCGGGTTTTTTTATCAGATAAATACTCGCAATATTTAAATTAATTATTTAGTATTTTTATTGTATTTATCACATAGATGGGCAAGTACTTGGCCAAGAATGGGCATTTCCCTTTATGTTGTAAAATGATTAATGGCGTTTCTATCTGCGGTTTGGAGATTATGCAAAACTTTTCTTTTAAGTAAA
Organism: Helicoverpa assulta; assembly: GCA_963856015.1. Taxonomy (NCBI): domain Eukaryota; kingdom Metazoa; phylum Arthropoda; class Insecta; order Lepidoptera; family Noctuidae; genus Helicoverpa; species Helicoverpa assulta. The sequence goes on from CAWLCW010000022.1 coordinate 6,252,593, forward strand.
GTGGAATTGGAAATCCATTACTTTTATGAACGTGTTTTCATAAGAAAATGGAAGATAGTATCCGAGGCTCCTCTTCAACAGTGGAAGTCTATTGGTATAAAGCAATTATAATGGCGATATGTGTCCAATATGAAGTAACGATTTCTAATGGTTTTATTAACACCCAGAGAAAACTATTTTATTGGTAAAATTTGAAAAACCAAAGCCTTTTTCAATTTAACCAGATACTTAACAACTTTCATCTATTAGAAAATAAGGTTGTATCGAAATACTTAACAGTTTCAGTCAATCTCTTGTTAAGAAGCCTACTGCTCTCTATTATTATTCCAGCCTTCAGGCGTAATTTAGATCACATTTCGCATCTACGAGTTCCAAACATACACAACTTTATCGCGTACTAGCTTCAGCCAGCGGTTTCACCCGCATCCCGTGGGAACTACTTCCCGTATCGGGATAAAAAGTAGCCTATAGCCTTCCTCGATAAATGGGCTATCTAACACTGAAAGAAATTTTCAAATCGGACCAGTAGTTCCTGAGATTAGCGCGTTCAAACAAACAAACAAACAAACTCTTCAGCTTTATAATATTAGTATAGATAAATCTATTCAAAACAAAAATCCATTCGTAAGACTCTCGCGTATCACGCATGGCTTGTTCTGAAGCACCAAATTCCCCCATCTGAGCAATAAATCACTTGAATAGTTGTACTATATTGTTAGTTATCTCGCGAATCGCCATCTTGAATGAGATCTGACGTTTGGATACGCGTCCAATTGTAATGACGTTTCTGATTGTGTTGTGAGGTTTTATTGCACTTTATTCGTTATGGCGGGATGAAAAATAACTCAGGTAATTTAGATAGATACACATAATTGTATGGTAAAATTGTACCTACCTAAATAGCACCAGAACATTAAGATTAGTTGCCTTCTACTATATTAAATTCAGATAATATTTGTTTGTATTACTTTTTCATGCTGATACGATTCGTTCGTTAAAACTTGAAGTTCGCAAAAGCTAAAGATTTTGTAGCTACAAGCGCAGGGCGCGAACCTATTTAACCGACTTCCCAAAAAGGAGGAGGTTCTCAATTCGGCCGGTATGTTTTTTTCAAATCTATGGTACAAGCAAGGAGTTCTAGAGTGAAGACCACGCATCGGCAAACGTAGTGTAGGACGTCCTCAGGCACGGTGGAGTGATGACTTGCGCAAGACGGCTGGCAGGAGCTGGATGCGAGAAGCCGAAAATCGATCTCAGTGGCGTGCACTTGGAGATACCTATGTCCACCAGTGGACTGCGATAGGCTGATGATGATGATGATGGTACAAGCTAACATAAAATGACAGAATAGACCAACAAATCACTATGCCTTCTGCAACCCGTAGGTAGTATAATGACCTAAATTTTTCTAACATCACAAATGTGAACGAAAGTTTATAAGGCTCTACCTTAGGTACTTATGTCATATACCTAAGTGCATACGTTCCTACGTTTTGTTACTGTCCTACTCTTAAACTACGAGATGATGAAAATTAACGAATGTACACATACCTACATACTTATTTACATAAACATCATTAATAACACACACCTATGCTACTTTTTATATCCTCGTCCGGGAAGTACCAGCACAGGCTAGTATAGTTATCGGCACGGATATTGAGCCCTGACCTTCACCTGCGCAGAAGCGATTTATTGGTTTATTGCCTTATGTGTACAGTGCGCAAAGCGATCCCCACTCTTCCGCCGAGAGCTCAATATCCGTGCCGATAACTATAGTAAGACTTTACCCCGCTGGTTAAAAATAAACACCAATAAATAATACTTCCTTACAAAAAAAAAAAACGCCGTCCATACTCTCCCATTGCCACCGAAGGCATCCATTACCATCCCTTGTATTAATACCTATTTTAATCAAGTGAAGTGCTCAGTTATGACGGCCATAACTAAGGCCCAGTTTTATGCGTATCTGTCACAACTACCCTCCGGGTTGTGTGTGCAAACATCTTTCTTCAATTGGTGAGGCTGCTGTTGAGATTTTGTTTGAGTAAGAGGGTTTTTGTTGTGGTGGTAAGTAATCGGATTATGTGAACGAACTAAGTCAATCGCCATGGTGAGAAATATCATCGTAGTAAGTAGTTAATACCGCGGTTTCACATTGCGTTGTGATGGCACTACTTTCCGAAACGGTATTAAAAGATTAGCCTATGTCCTTACGATTTTTTTATGATTTTTGCTGAGCAGTCATCATCAATCGGTTCTCTAGTTTTAGCATAAAAGCTCGATATTCAGAGTTATTTTCCCATTATTATGAACTAGCTTCTGCCAGCGGTTTCACCCACATCCCGTGGGAACCTCGGCACGGACCCGGATAAAAAGTAGCCTATAGCCTTCCTCGATAAATGGGCTATCTAACACTGAAAGAAATTTTCAAATCGGACCAATAGTTCCTGAGATTAGCGCGTTCAAACAAACAAACAAACAAACTCTTCAGCTTTATAATATTAGTATAGATTAGTAATGATCACACTAATGTTACAAACCTAAACGTTTGGATGTAAGGACGGACGTGTTGCTGAAGGAGTGATATGTGACTCTCTCAAGCAAAAAACCATAGAATGTGTTTTACAATGTAAAGGTAGCAATATAAAGTAATTACACAAATAAAATTCATTTATTTCTGGCCAAACCCATGGAGCGACCCATGGAGCGACGGGGAGCAATTTTTTGATGCAATGTTTTAAGTTGTACACATAACATTGAAAAAAATCGTGGTAGCCTAGTGGGCAAAGAATCAACCTCTCGAGTATGAGGGCGCGGGTTCGATTCCAGGTCAGGCAAGTACCAATGCAACTTTTCTAAGTTTGTATGTACTTTCTAAGTATATCTTAGACACCAATGACTGTGTTTCGGATGGCATGTTAAACTGTAGGTCCCGGCTGTCATTGAACATCCTTGGCAGTCGTTACGGGTAGTTAGAAGCCAGTAAGTCTGACACCAGTCTAACCAAGGGGTATCGGGTTGCCCGGGTAACTGGGTTGAGGAGGTCAGATAGGCAGTCGCTTCTTGTAAAGCACTGGTACTCAGCTGAATCCGGTTAGACTGGAAGCCGACCCCAACATAGTTGGGAAAAGGCTCGGAGGATGACGATGATGAAGTTGTACACATAACATTATTAAATTGGCTTGAATGACGTTCTTAACCGTCTTAAACTTATCTTCCTATTTTTATCAACTGTATAGCCGGTGCCGGAGCCGGAGTGAACATATCAACAATATTTATGTATTTATCTAAGTTTTTTGGTAAACGTAAAAAGTTGTAATGTAGTAAGTAAATAAAGGCTATTTTTATTTTTATTTTTATTTATTTTATTTTATTTATAGCCGGTGCGACGGCTCTATACCATATTTCAATAAGCATAACTAATAACGATGACATACAAAACTTCCAACAATGAGCAGAAACCATTAATAGTTTTGCAAAGTTAATAAATTCCCCTTCTCTCACCACCCCATCTCCGGAGACACATAACATTTGTTATACAAACCATTAACAACTTTTTAATTGTTTATGCTTTCCATAGACAATAGGATTGTCTTTGGGGTACAGTGACTGGCGTTATGGGATCACTTCGGCTTTATTAAATGGCGTTCTTTTATGTGTTTTTCTTAATTTTATGTGATGATTAATTGTCTTGAGACCCCTAATCCCGGGTTCTGTAATTAGCTCTTTGTTTTTTAGATCTGTAGTTTTGTGTTTATTATCTTTTGTTATTTTTAACCGACTTCCCGAAAAAGAGGTCCTCAATTTGGATGTTTTTAGTGCGCAATTGTTTTATTCGTTATAGGTACTTGTCCCGTTCTTGAAAAGATATTCTAAGTCGTGATTTCAGGATGTGAAAGGTTTGAGGTTTTCAATTTTCTTTTCATTAATAAGAATTTTATTATTTAAGTATATGTACGAGTATGTACCTACACCTACGCCTACTATTAGTTAAATTATTCCTATAGTTATCGGCACGGATATTGAGCTCTCGGCGGAAGAGTGGGGATCGCTTTGCGCACTGTACACATAAGGCAATAAACCAATAAATCGCTTCTGCGCAGGTGAAGGTCAGGGCTCAATATCCGTGCCGATAACTGTACTTACATTCCACTTTTCAACTTAGAATATACATAACTAGCCGTTTTCCCGCGGTTTCACCCGCGTCCCGTGGGAGCTACTGCCCGCGCCGGGATAAAATATAGCCTATGTAACTCGCAGATAATATAGCTTTCTAATGGTGAAAGAATATTTAAAATCGGTCCAGTAGTTTTTGAGTTTATCCATTACAACCAAACAAACAAACAAAGTTTTCCTCTTTATAATATTAGTATAGATATAGATATGTCTGAATGTATCGATTCATTTCAAACTCCTGGGTCTAGAGGAAGTTATTCAAATAAAGCTTCCAAGATAGTCTCTAAGTTGCATAAAAGCTTTTAAACTATTTTGCATGTTTTATCCTCTAAAAAAAATACTATGGTTACATAGAAGCTAGCTATATAGCTAATGATCCGTATCTGCCGCCATTCTCTTCAATCAATCAATAACTCACAGAAGGAGATGACTTGCATCCCCTATAGTTTTCTGTATATCTATACATATTTATATATTGTATAGTGGAAATAGATATTAATATTATAGAGCCGACAGTAAAACTTTATGAGCGTGTCTTACAGTTACAAATTGTTTGGAGTAGGGTGGCCATGGAGTTTGGATAACTTTTCAGAGATGAACGCATAGCTGGTCAACAGAATTGATGCTCTTACTGTTTCAGTTTATAATATAACACTTACTTGATGAATTAGTTACTACTTAACGTCCAGTCCAACAAGAAGCCAGAAATTCTGATAGGTATTCTTGCCCGAGATAGCCTACGGTGGGCGGGAGTCGTCTCTCGACACTCAGCGTCCGTGGTGTCTTCCTGGTTCAGTGCAGCAGCTGGGATGAGACGTGCGAACTATCTGTCACTCCGCCGCCTCCTTCTCGAGCATGACTGCTTCGCAGAAGGAGGCGACGGCTTCCCATTCCCTCTCGCCCCGCTTGAACATGGCTTGAACCAGGGTTGGGCGCGAGAGGTCGCCGCCGTCAATTGCCTCGGAGCGGATCTGGCGCGGCGGGGCGGTGCCCTTCGCTGGCAGGGCACACCCAGACCGTGTGCTCCACCGAGTCCTCAGAGCTATCCGCACAGTGGTAACACCCGAGCGTCTTTAATATACTTTTTACCTAAATATCTGTCAAAATAAATTTATTCCCTATTTTTTCCAAAAAAACAGGCTCACCCTACACGTCCTGCAGCCCCCGGGCGGATGTGTCGGAAGTAGCGATCTGTTGACGTCGCTCAGCTTGCACATATCGCTGTCTTGTGCCACCCTGGCGTGACGGAGAGATGCTTTTATTTTTTATCACTGTATACTAACTTATATTTGCTACAAATTCTCATGTAAGGAGATCAGCCAGCTGCGCAGGACATATTATAGTGCACGAGCATTTGCACAGACACAGACGCACTCACTATTCCTTCACTCTCATAGCGCAATGGGATATGGCGCTGGGCGTATATACATATCTATTCCTTTTGTGGCGCAACACGGTAACATTCGCTGACAATTATGTAGTTACTGTGTAGTAGTGACCAAAGTATTTATCTTCCTTCAGGCCAGTTTAGTGCTTGGCTCAGGTACTTTAGTGTGTAGTACTACTAACCAAATCTATCAAACTTTTCTTCGCTTTTTGGCCTGTTAAACTGTCTCGATGGTTCCACAATCCCTGTCACCCTACACGTCCTGAACCCTCGTCCGGATGTGTCGGAAGTAGCGATCTGTTGACGTCACTCAGCTTGCACATCTCACTGTCTTGTGCCACTATGGCGTGACGACGAGATGCTTTTATTTTTTTGGTAGGCACTTTTACATGGGAATATTTTTGCAAATATTTTGTTTCTCATTTATTGATCAATAGGTCCTGTATATTTTATACAAATAATTTTAAATAATATAAAAACATTTACATAATAGATGATCACCGGTATCGGGAGTAGGGTTAAACAGAAATCTTTTGTTATTATATCTCTCACTAGCTTTTGCCAGCGGTTTCACCCGCATCCCGTGGGAACCTCTGCACGAATCCGTATAAAAAGTAGCCTATAGCCTTCCTCGATAAATGGGCTATCTAACACTGAAAGAATTTTTCAAATCGGACCAGTAGTTCCTGAGATTAGCGCGTTCAAACAAACAAACAAACAAACTCTTCAGCTTTATAATATTAGTATAGATGGATGTCTTGTTTTCAAAACGCAACGTCTGCTGTGATTGCACAATAAACTACGGTACAAAGCTTACCAAGGTTGTAGATACCAGTTTTTTCTAGACCAAAAAGGCCTGTGAGCTGGTAAAATTAAAACTTAAGAAGAGACAGAATATAAAAATGGAAAATCACGCTAATCATCTAGTTAACAAATGGAATAAATAAAATGTAATGTCACCGTCATTATCATGCCAAGATGTCTAATGACCTTATTAAAGCTACCAAACATCTTCACTCGACAACAAGCCGTAGGGCGACTCATCTAAGCCAATAAGAATATCAAGCCCGCCCTCTCGATACAGGCTCGCCTCATTGCCTTCACATTTCCATACAGCTTCCAGATCCAGATTTAGAACACCATATAAGAGTCAGTCATTACAAACAACTGAAATTCTCCCTTGAAAACTGACAGCTGTCAACTGGTCAAAACATTCGATACTCCTAACTTTATCTCTGCTTTACACATGATTTTGTAAATCATAAAAACGAAAAATGACTCCTGTGGCTAAACCTCTGAATGGAATAGGTAATTTTTTTTTACAATTCGCCATAGAATATCATAAAGTATATGTGATAGGATCTAATGTGATTAGGTACGACACGCCCTGTGTAAATAAAGATTTAGTATACACATATTTATCGCCCCATACTAAAGTCCTGCAAATCTTCCACGGGAGTAACGACATGCCGTCTGGTCTCTTGAAATCGTCGCGTACCAGACCACTGGGTTCTAATACGGCTGGAACGCCGACGGCAAGATTTAGTTTTTCTTCAAATAATGTAGGTATGAAAGTAAAAATAAAAAATTGTTAAATCACCATAGTCATCTTGTAATGTTCAATGACCTTACTAAAGCAAGACAACAGACGTAGGGGGACTCATAATATCTCAGCCAATATATCAAGCCCGCCCTCTCGATACAGGCTCGCCTCATTGCCTTCACATTTCCATGCTATAGCATCCAGACCCAGTCCAGATTCAGATCCGGAATCTATACTAATATTATAAAGCTGTCTATACTAATATTATAAAGCTGAAGAGATTTTTTGTTTGTTTGTTTGAACGCGCTAATCTCAGGAACTACTGGTCCGATTTGAATAGAAGCTAGTTGAATAATAAAAAATGACGCTTCTCGTGACCCAAAGGCTGGCTACCTCGGACAAAGGATCAGCATGGCCATCCAACGAGGTAATGCTGCCAGCCTCTTGGGTACGCTCCCAGTCGACAGCGGATGAATTTTTTGATGCCAATTAGTTTTTTTTTTTTTTTTGTTTTTACTAGGATAGTTTTTTTTATATTTATTGCAAATATATTTGTTTCCTGAAAAAAAATAATAATGGAAAATCACTTTAATCGTCTTGTTAAAAAGTCCAATGACCTTCCTAAAGTCACTAAGCAACTTCTTGGCAACAGGACGAAGGGAGACAAGCACATCTCAGCCAATATATCAAGCCCGCCCTCTCGATACAGGCTCGCCTCATTGCCTTCACATTTCCATACTATAGCATCCATGACGAGTTGCTTGATATATTATTATGTGTACAACTTGTTGGTAAAGATTTTTTGTACAAAAAGGATGAGTGGAAATTGTCTGGGTTGAAGAAATTCATTTGTAAGCAACCATTTCTACCGTCGCGTCATTTAGGCTGGAGGTCTAGTGTTTGTTGTGTCGCGTGCGTCAGAAAACCGACACTTTTCAGGTATAACTGTTACTGTTACTGTTACAGCTTTTTTTTTTTTTTTTATCGTCCCACTGCTGGGCACAGGCCTCCTCTCACACGGAGAAGGATTGAGCATTAATCACCACGCTTGCTCAATGCGGGTTGGTGATTTCAGACTAAATAGTCCAGGTTTCCTCAAGATGTTTTCCTTCACCTTTTTATCAGCCATTGGTGTCCAAGATATACTTAGAAAGTACATACAAACTTAGAAAAGTTGCATTGGTACTTGCCTGAACTGGAATCGAACCCACGTCCTCATACTCGAGAGGATGGTTCTTTTCCCACTAGGCCACCACGACTATAAACACATACATAAACCCATAAAAATTTGATTCAGAAAAGTATCATCCCCTTGTAATTTTGTTTAGGTGAACAGCAATCTATTGTTCGAAAGAGATACCGCGGCCCTGGTACATGAAAGGCTTATGACGGAACACGACGGTTTTTAGTCAGTAAAAGTCTGACACTCCCTCACCGTTGCTAACCCACAGCAGGAGGGGTCATGTGATGATTTTTGACGTCGGAAAAAAAAGGCACCTATCGACTGTTGAGAAATACAACGTATTGAGTTCGCATTATATGGGTATTTTGAGATGAACGAATATGTCAATGGCGGAAGTAATTAATATGATACCAGTAGGTAATTTAAGAAACCGGTGGATTTTCATAGCCATCCCAAGTAGTTTACAACAGTACATGAACAATAGTAGATGCATACAACGCGTGCAGAACATCCTTAAAAAACACAATAAACAGGTTAAAGAAATCTCTGACAGTCACCACCATAAAGTTTATAGTCTTTGGTCCCCGGTTGTAAACTGCAAGCGTGTTCGCATCACTGCGCCAGAGTGAGGAGTTGTGAGACTAGGGGAGCAGTGTGATGTATTGTATGCCAGGAGTCTGGGAACGAGCTGCTAAGTTGCGAGTTAATTTGTAAAGAATGTGATAAAAACAAAGTTTTAGTTGTAAGCAATGCTACTACTAGCTCTTCTCTGCGGTTTCATTTGCGTTCCGAGGAAATCATATCCAGCACATGAGTAAAAAGTGACCTGCCTCGATAAAAATGCATTATGTAAGAAAGTACCTACTACTTTGCAAGGGTTTTTTTTAGATGAGTATGACCACTACTAAAGTAACTTATTACACCAAGAAAAAAAAGTCTTGATATGACTTAATACTGTTATTTTAAAAAATATAGATAGCTAAAAATCTATTTTGAAAGCAATAATACAAAAAGTTAATCGATGTAATGGTAATTTTAAACATGATTTTTTCTTTTTTATAAGTACCTATTTGTGTAAAAATCTCGTATCAAGATTTTTTTGATTTTTATTGATTGCCTATTCAAACAGAGATAATAGATCAAAATATTTTCATTCTTACAAGTATCAATTCAATTTAACAAATCTATTTTTACTAAGCCATCTATCACACTCCCTTCGACACACAGTTAACTTACGAGTTAAAGCTCGCTGTAACTGCTAAGTAACTGATATTTATGTACAGTTAAATGTGATTACTGGGCGCGGGGGATTTTAGTTTAGTGCTCAAGTGATTCGATTAAACGTTCTGTCGAAGTGAATGGTAGATAATGGATGGGATTTTTAGTAATGTTAAAAAAAATGAATGTTGCCAGCGGTTTCGACTGCTTTTTGAGGGAACTATTTTCCCACATAGACAAAAAGAATGCCCATGTAGGTACGATAGGGCCAATGGGCTTATTTGAAAAATTCTTTAAGTTTCATATAGCCCGTGTATCGAGAAATATCTATACTAATATTATAAAGCTGAAGAGTTTGTTTGTTTGTTTGAACGCGCTAATCTCAGGAACTACTGGTCCGATTTGAAAATTTCTTTCAGTGTTAGATAGCCCATTTATCGAGGAAGGCTATAGGCTACTTTTTATCCCGGTACGGGAAGTTAGAGTAGTTCCCACGGGATGCGGGTGAAATATAATAATAAAAGTGAAAGGTTTGTACAAATCGGCCCAGCGGCTTTTGAAGTTAGGAGAATTTTCAAGACAAATTAATCAAGGTATCCAGCTGTAACACGTTAAGTACCTATAGATAAAGATAGCAGAATAACACAAAGCTTCTATATATCCAGGTACGGAAAGTAATTCCACCTAGACGCGGGTGAAGCCTCGAGAAAAGGCTAGAACTAAAATTGCTGCCGCTATCCAGTAACAGTACACGTTGACAAACAAACATGCATCACAAACAAAGGGTTTAACTTGATAGTTGAACCACTTTACTACTGTTTGCACAACCGACAAGTCTTTGCACAATTATTTGTATCAATCATTTGGTCTCGCAACATGGTATACGATAGAGTTTTTGGTAAATTATAGATATCAATATCGATAGTCGTTATCCAAATATCTAACTGAATTTAAATTAGACTACTTACCTCTAGATTTTAATATTGTCATTTTCATTCAATGAAACGTGTGAAGCTTTTCATGAAAACGGCCTTCTGTTTTTTTGTTTTCACGTCAAAACTACGGTATTTTGTTTGGTCTGAAGTTAGGTACTGAAGTTTGGTCAGTTAGTATAGTTAGAGCCTAAAGCTTTGGTTTCCTAGGAAAGCGGTGCCGTCATATAGCCGCCGTAATACAGCGGTGAATGACGTCACCAGAACGTTGTCTATTAAGGTCTATTATTGTCTGCTAAGGTCACTGACCTAACTGACCATCCTCATTATCCGTTAATGTCTGACCACAGTGTCGGATTTAACTGCTAATTTCTAAACCACATGGCGAATAAACTATTGTTTAGAGAGGGGGTCACGCGATATCTGGACATCCGAGAGTTAATGGTCATCTCATTAAGAACTTTTGGCTTTGTTTTGATAGTTTTTGTAAGATTAACCAGTGGCGGATTGTCATGTGATGCTGGGGAATTTGGTGCGCCACTTCTCAGAAAAAACACATCTGTAGGAAGTTTTGGAGTTTCTTGTGTTTGGTAGTTGAAAAGTGCTTATTTCAGCCTTACATACAGGTTATCTCAAGTACGAATGTGTGGCTCCAAGTCAGAGATATACAAATGTGACTTTCTACAAGCCAGAAGTACTTATGTACTTTACAAGTTTATCTTGAGCAGTAGGTAATGACCAAACGACGGAACGGATTTTTATGAAACTTGGCCGTAATATATTATTAGAATATTTTTTATCTGGGTGCAGAAGTATAATTTCTTTAGGTAGGGTGATACTAGCTAGTACCTATTGAAAAACCTAGATGCCTAAAGCCGGGTATCCACTTAGGTTCGCCGTGGTTTGCGAACGCGCCCGCTCCGCAAACCAAACATAAAGCCGGGTATCCACTTAGGTTCGCCGTGGTTCGCGAACGCGCCCGCTCCGCAAACCAAACATAAAGCCGGGTATCCACTTAGGTTCGCCGTGGTTTGTGAACGCGCCGGCTCCGCAAACCAAACATAAAGCCGGGTATCCACTTAGGTTCGCCGTGGTTTGTGAACGCGCCCGCTCCGCAAACCAAACATAAAGCCGGGTATCCACTTAGGTTCGCCGTGGTTCGCGAACGCGCCCGCTCCGCAAACCAAACATAGATGCCTTTACCCAACACATTGGAGACACTAGCATCTAAAATTCTACAAAACATAAAGCTGGGTACTCACTTAGCAGTGTAGCACGTAACGTATCAGATACGGTATCAAGTGAGTACGTAGGCACGAGCCCTCTGCAAGCAGCTCGCGCGTGGAGCGCTGTAAGCTAGCAGTGACCCGCCGAGTGGCGGTTTCACTGCGAACACAAAGGCGGCTCGCAGTGTGCTCGTGAGGACCGTGGACGAGCCGTACCCACTTGCAGGTTGATGCCGTATCTGATACGTTACGTGCTACACTTCTAAGTGAGTACCCAGCTTAAGGCATAAGTTTTGCTGTCCCAGAGTATCCGTTACAACTGCCAAAAGATATTCACATTGAACTGATGTTTCACCATAATTCCGGGTCATGAAGGGCTGAGTCTTTATGTAGCCACAGACCCCTTTAAACGAACAACAATTTATTTTAAATCAAACTCAATGACGTCACAAAATAGATACAAATTCACCCCCAAATCGATTGCTTTCGGTTCGCAAACTAATGTTCTATGACCCCCTAACTACAGCAAGCAATCTATTCTCTACTCTATTTCTTATCTCATAAAGTTTCCATTCCCTTAAGCAAAACACTGACAAAAGTTTCATTTAACTTTGGAACTTATGTCAATGCAGTAAGGTGCAATACAGTTGGTATGGTAATTTGTAAAAATAGTTTGTTTTTAGTTGCGGTTTCTAAATGAGGCGATGACTATTAATCCTTACTAATATTATAAATGCGAAAGTAACTCTGTCTGTCTGTCTGTCTGTCTGTCTGTCTGTCTGTCTGTCTGTCTGTCTTTTCTTCACGCCTAAACTACTGAACCGATTTGTGTGAAATTTGGTACAGACATAGTTTGAAACTTGAGAAAGGACATAGGATAGTTTTTATTACAAAAAAAAAAAAATTATTCCGGACATATAGCGCCATCTATTGGTCAAATCAAAAATCTGCTGGTAGTCACTATTCCACGCGAACGAAGTTGCGGGCAAAAGCTAGTTCATCATAAATTTTGAAAATATTATTCGACATGCATTTTTAGGCGCTCTTCGTTATGTTTTACGGCCGTTCCTAATAGGTATATTATCTAACTCCGTGGTCGTCAAACTGCGGCCCGCGGGCCGCATGCGGCCCGCGCGCGTAATTTGTGCGGCCCGCGTTAAAGTAGATTTCTTTAATTAATACTCAAATACTACATATACCTATACTACCGATAGGTACTTATGGCATAATCATGAACAAAATCAAAATCCAACTTTGTGTTTGAATCCGGAGACGATTACTAACGATACGATACGAGCATTTATATCAGTGGTTCTTAACCGGTGGTCTCTGGAGGCATTCCAAGTGGTCCGCAAAACATTGCTATACGTTATTTAACTTTATTTTTATCGACTTATATTGGTAGCAGGGGCTTTCGCATGGACGTAGGTATATAAGTTAAGTTTCGGGGTCCGGACCCCCCCATTCATATCCATCTTACTTGTCCAACAGAAAAAAGTGTATGTTTGGGCTATATTTTACGTAATTTTAATTTTGAGTCTTAAAAAAAAATTGCGCTCGCTTCGCTCGCGTATTCAGAAACCATGTGCCCTTATTCTTGCATTTGTCAACAAACAAAAAATTAAGTATGTACGTTTGGGCTACATTTTACGTAATGTTTATTTGAGGCTGAAAAAAAAAAAATCGCGCTCGCTTCGCTCGCGCATTTAGAAACTATCTACATAAGCATATGTTTGTTTTTCTTTGCATTTGCTTACCTACAAAAGAATAGAGAGGAATTCAGAAGTTAGTAAAGAGAATGCAGTCACAAAAATCTCATTAAATTAAAATCTGTAACTTTTCGTTTTTTGCTAAATAGGTAATAAAGAAATGAGTGCTAATTATAAATTGTGCTTGTATTCTTTATCAAGGAACCCTCAATTTAGGTAAACCAATAGGGTGGTCCCCGGCAAGACAAACTTTTGGTAAAGTGGTCCCTCATGACGAAAAGGTTAAGAACCACTGATTTATATGAATAGTATATATATACCTACTTATAGATAAGTATGCAAAAGCTCTTGAAACGCCTTCGCATATACTGCGGCCCGGGCTGGTGCTCACATTGTTATGTGTGGCCCTTGGCCAGTAAAGTGTGACGACCGCTGATCTAACTGCTGTTTTGTTCACCAAAGATAGGAGAATTGGTATTACTCGTATGGGGCTGGGGTCAAAATATCTCTAGTAAGAGATGAGAAATCAACAGTTAGACAGAATATTGGAAACGGCCGTTACGGAGTATCGATCCTGAGTTCTCCTGTTTTGTCGAAAACAGCTTTAATGTATGTTACTGTTACAGCCTTTTCCAGGGTGGAATAAAAACAAAATAGCTACTTAAAAATAAAGCCAACTTAGAATATTGGAACATGTTAGATAGCTACTTTATGACTTTATTGAAATCTTTAGCAAAATTCACCCCTTCTAGCATAATAATCAGACCAAGTAAAAACTCTTTCATACCAAATTAACAGCACCAATCGCAGAACGCACCCAAAATCTCAAAACGTCACGCAACACAACAAATGGGACATTTTAATTTTTTTTACACATTTTTACAATAATGTCATGTCCTTTATCTAGAAGTCGTCAAAATTTCCAAAATGAAGAAAACTACGATAATTTTTTTCATTGTGGCGTCACTAATATTTTTGGCCATCGTCATTATGGGGGTGCAAATGTCTTCATACGGGAACAACACCAAATATACAGACAGGTGATAATCCTCTTATTTTGCTAGTTTAGCCGGAGCCGGAATAGAATATAGCCTATATTACTCTAAGAATGTAGCTTTCCAACAGTGAAAACATTGTTCGAATCGGTTTAGTAGTTTCAGAGTCTAACAAAAAAACGAAAAAGCTTCGTACCTACTGTTAGTTAAGATAACTATCGCCTTGGAGACGATTATAGGCTGTTACTGTTACTGTTACAGCCTTTTTATCGTCCCACTGCTGGGCACAGGCCTCTTCTCACATGGAGAAGGATTGAGGATTATAGGCTACTTTTTACTTTTAGAATGCAGGTGAAACCGCAGGAAACAGCTCGTATAGTTACCTTTCTGTAAAGGTCATGTAGTAGATACCTACACATGAACGTTACGGCACAGTTCCAGACAGTTACAGACCAGCGATTAACTCGTGATCTGAATTTGACCCTTAAATCGTATCTCAATATAAAAAGACAATTGCTGGGTAAATTGCGTAAAACGAGCTAACAACGTCAACAACAGCTGCGCCATGCCGTGCCGTTTATATGTGCCAGCTTTAGACAGTCCAAGGATTCCATATTGCAGTAGTCTTTGTTTAACTGTACAACTTTTTAAAAACAAAGGTCTCTTCTTCAAATAAGTAATATTCTTCTCCGCAGACCATGCCCTCACAACAACTACCGGCGACAATGGGTGGCTCTGACGGACAATAGAATAAACCAGACGCTCATAAACAGGTTTCCCTACGTAGCTGCCGTTATGAGGAATGCCACCAGCTTATGGAATTTCGCTTGTTTTGCCAGCGTGATTCTCATGAAATGGATTGTTACTTCAGCACATTGCAGGTGAGTTTGATTCTTTTAATGTCAGCCAGTTTTAGTTAAGGCGGGTCTCAAAGATCAGCCAAGTGCAGATAAATCATCATCCGCCTAGCCTTTTCCCAACTATGTAGGGTTCAGCTTCCAGTCTAGCCGGATCCAGCTGAACCAGTTTTAAAGTAGCGTCGGCCTATCTGACCTTCTCAATCCAATTACTTCGTAAGACTGATTGACAGACTTTTTAGCTTCTGACTACCCGTGTCGACTGCCGAAGATGTTTAAACGATAGCCAATTAAATGATCAATGGTGCAGACAAATGTGCATCCCTAATCTTTTACTCTGACACGATGGGAGAATGATCAGACGCAGGACTTTAGAACCTCAGGCTGCAGAATGTTCCGAAGCAAACTTTACTAAAATACCAAAGTGTATTTGCAACTCTAAAAGCACAACTCCATTTCCAAATAATTGCTATTCTATACCCAAAGCTGAACTACACCATTAAATACTAAACTTTCTCCAGGCAACCAGGTCACACTCACCGCGTGGTCCTCTTCCAAGATTACGCGCGCAACCAGAGTCACTCCTACCCTATCCTCTTCTGGAGAGTCCACGAGAAGTACAACGCTACCGTCCCCAACGCCAAGTACGATATCGCAGTCGCCAGAATGAACGTCAACCATTACCACTCTGCAATCAAACCAGCTGACTTCGACGAGAAAGCGGCATCGCAGGTCGTAGCAAGTGTCTGGAAAACCGTCTCGACAATGGATAAGAAGCTCTACTTAACCAACCACTTCGATAAGTACGAAATGAAGATCAGCAACAAGGGAAAATGCTTCGAGACTTATGGAGTTGAAATGGACGATAGCCTAATCTGCATAGACACGTCAGCTTACGAAGATTGCTTCGTCCACGAATATGGTCCCATTTTCTCCGGAGACAAAGTAGTGGGCGTTATAGCTATTACACCGGTTGAATGTGATATGAAATATTCGGTGTTTACAAATATTTCTTATTACACGAGTTGGATTTTGAGATCGACTTACGATGCCTGATGTTGGATTTTTATTTTGGTTGTTTTATTTTAGTTTTAAGGCTTTATATTTATCATTAGTAGCATCCCGACACAAGCTTGATTGAAGAATTAATCTTGACCTCCTAATTGTGCTGTCAGTTTTGCCAACCAATGGCTATTTGAATGGACTTCTTCTGGAGAATTTCTTAAAAAATATGTCAAATGATAGCAATTGTATCTAAATAGCAATTTAACCTATCGGGATGCCTATTCATTCTGCTGCTGCTGAAGTTTAGGCGCTAAGTTTACATAAGACCTGAAAGTTTTATAGGGGCCTGTGTGTACTACCATCAGTGCGGTTTGATCCCACGGGCTTCTCAAAGTGCGGTCAGTGCGGGGCCTTAGACCCGACGTGGGTGCCAAGAGGTTTCCCACGACTATACATCTCATTTAGTGTGCCTTCCCATTACGTCGCAAGTAGTGCGGCAGCAACGCGGCTATAGCAGCGCGACAGACGCGCGGTTCACAGGCGGCTAAATTCCATAGGTACTAAAAAGAGCAGCGCGACAGCCGCGCGACACGTGATTGTCCATACTGGACGGCAGCGCGGCAGCCGCGTGCTTTACCCCTTTGGAGTCCATTGTAGAAATGAACTGGCCACCCTAAGTCACGCGACTGTATTTGTAGTGAGAAGGCATACGCTGCTGTCGCGGCTGCCGCGCTGCTGACCCACTGCTTGCGACGTAATGTGAAGGCGGCCTTACGTTTATACATCTTAGGTATATAGTATTAGGAATTTTACAAAAAAAACAGATTCATAGATTTCGGGAACCATCGTGAAAATATCATGAATACCAAAAAAATAAAACCACACAATAACAAACAAACGAAATGTCATCCATAATAAGTGGTGTGAGTAGACTTTAATATCCAATTAGTATAGTAAGATACATTGGTAAATATAGCTAACTTCATATCACAGTCCCTCGGCTTGACTGCCAGGATCCCAACCACCTTGTCTCCTGAATATAAAGGCCCAAACTCATGGATGAAACAGTCATCATAATCTGACACGTCAATGCAAATCATACTCTGATCCAATTCCACTCCGTACCCTTCGAAACACTTCGCAGCATCAGCTATCCTGACTTCGTATTTATCAAAGTCATTCGTCAGGTACAGCTTCTTATCCATAGTTGAAACGGTCTTCCAGATGCTGGCTTCTAGTTCAGTGGCCTCCTTATCGTCGAAGACTGAGGGTTTCATAGTGAAGGGATAGTAGTCCACATTGAGCTTGGCGACGGCGATGTCGTAGCGAGGAGTTGGGTTGCTGCTGTTGAACTTCTCGTGGAGTCTCCAGAATAGGATGGGGTAAGTGTGAGTGTAGTTGCGAGCGAAGTCGTGGAAGAGAAGGACACGGTGGGTTGCGCTTTGACGCCTGAGGAAAAATAATAGTAAGTGAAGATGGGAACTTGGGTACTCAGGTCCTGTAGGTTTAGAGGCGGCAGTTGTCTCTACATAAAATGTTATAGAATCATCTACATTTACATCTCATGTAGAGAGATTAGAGATAGATATGGCTTTTGCTGATGGCTATCTTTTTGTTAATAATTATGGATAACTGACTGGTCAGCATCTTCTGTACTTGGACATGTACAAATAATGTATATCGTGTAGTCCTAAAAGTATTTCCCTTGATAAATCGAAATTGTAGCTTACATGTTTTCATCTATCTAATCTATACCAATATTATAAAGCTGAAGAGTTTGTTTGTTTGTTTGATTTTTTGTTTGTTTGTTTGTTTGTTTGTTTGAACGCGCTAATCTCAGGAACTACTGGTCCGATTTGAAAATTTCTTTCAGTGTTAGATAGCCCATTTATCGAGGAAGGCTATAGGCTACTTTTTATCCCGGTACGGGAAGTTGTTCCCACGGGATGCGGGTGAAACCGCTGGCAGAAGCTAGTCACTACTACAGGAAGACACGCAAAACTAAGTTAGTTTTAGGGACTCTTTCATACCTGCAATGAGCTGAAGTGACAACCCACTTAATCAGCACAATACTAGCAAAGCAAGCAAAAGACCAAAACTTGGAGGTGTTCCTCGTCACAGCAGCTACATAAGGAAACCTCTCAGATATCTGCATCGAAGAGTTCTCATTCAAGGAGATCACACCCATAGCCCTGGTATACTGGTATACCGTCCCTCCCTGAGTATACTCCCTCTTCCTCTCTTCTACTGTTATATCTGTTGCGAATTTTACCATAACGCACACAGCCATTATGGCTAAAAAGATGAGCAAGGTTAAAATCAGACATGCTGCTTTCATTTTGAATTTTCATGAAGCTTTCTAAAAGTTTTGTGTTGTATTTTTACAATGTGACGTTCGCGGTTGAGCGTTTTGACAAGATGTCGCGTTTTGTCGCTTTTTATAATCTAGCTAGAGGAATTGTTTTTGGTAGATGTTTAAGAGAAACCTTTTTTTATATAATTCATGATAACCATTTCCAACTATTTTTATAAATTAATCAATTACTTGATGAATCTTGGCAGTAACAGAACTTATAAATACATACATCATAGTGCCATAGGTTTATGCTACTTTATTTAAACGGCAGTTCAGTACTACTTAAATCCTTGCAGACACGGTGAAATCACGAACAAAAAATCAAAAAATTTAATAAATATAAAGACCATCGGTTATAACAAGTGACATATTTAGCAAAACGTTTGACTTGGCTAATCGGATTTCCGCACAATGTTGTTTGTCCATCAGAGTGCACAGTCCTGCGGCACACTAATATTAACATGACATTGTTACGTTCATAGCGAGTTATTACCTACAGGCACATAAGAGCTTAAAATTCTGGTTCTTCCAATCTAATCTATACTAATATTATAAAGCTGCTGAGTTTGTTTGTTTGTTTGAACGCGCTAATCTCAGGAACTACTTGTCCGATTTGAAAATTTCTTTCAGTGTTAGATAGCCCATTTATCGAGGAAGGCTATAGGCTACTTTTTATCCCGGTACGGGAAGTAGTTCCCACGGGATGCGGGTGAAACCGCTGGCAGAAGCTAGTAGACAGATATGTGTTGCTAGGGAGTTTGTTGCGCCACTTCTTCCCAGCAAAAACACTTAGGAAGTGGTGAAGGGCGGACGTTTTGGGGGCTGTCTTTTGTTTTTGACGTTCGAAAAGTGCTGATTTATCAGCCTCATTTGAATAAACGTTTTTGAGTTTGAGTTTAACCCTTTAATTCGCAACGTTGCACCGATGCAACTATCCAAACAAAAAAATATATTGCAAGAACCATCATTATTTTTTCTTATTTACATAAATTTTAATAATGGATATACTGCTGCTATCTATGAAAAAAAATATTGAACCAACTCACGCGCATCATTACGGAGTTGTGACCAAAATGGCGTCGCGACGACATTGCGCTCGTGGACGACCGGTGAGTTTTAATAAATATAAATAGTTTTTATGCATTTATTGACAACTATTATTTGAAATATTATTGTTTATGAGTGTTTACAATTGTGTCATATAACGCCAATGTCAAATTCATATTCTATTATGAAATATAAGCACGTATTTACCGACGATGCACATTTGCGACACTGCGAAGCTTTAGCATAAGTACTTTTAATTTCGTACGTTGCACGGGTGCCACGTCGAGCTTTTACTAACACTGAATAATTATTATTTTCTTTGTATGGGTTTTATGTTTTTTTTATACATTTATGGGAGTTGACGGTATTATGTTTTTATATTGACTGTTCTGAAAGTTTGCTAATGTACGACTAAGCTAGATTACTAAATAACGAATGAATATCGCTATTACTAATATGCTTATTACTTATGTATGGTGTTGGTGATTGCTGCATCTTTGTTTTTTTTTTTTGCTTATTACCAGGGAGGCTTAAAATGGCAGAGAGCAAGACAAATTTTAGCTTTGGTTCCACCAGAAGCGGCCTCGTCTACCGATAGCTCTTCGTCTGAAGACGAAGTTATTATTTAAAACATCACCGAAAGTCAAGACGATGTATCTTCTGACTTCAGCTCAGAACCAAGGTCCCTTCGTTCGTCTTTAGAAAACTTGGATCTTATTCTTGATAGTCCAGTGCAAGAAGAAACGTTTACGACATTATCTGATGAAGATACGGTTCCACTGACTCCAGTAATACGTAGTATTTTTCCTTCGGACACACCACCCAATCCGCTCCCAAATTTAAATTCAGTTTCGTCAATTTTATCACCACTTAATACTCCATTAAGCCAAAGAGTTCGCTCAAAAAGAAGTGCTAACTGTGAACCAAGAGTTGTAGCTAAAAGAGTAAAAAAGTACAAGAGACCTCTTCTTAGTTTCAAGTGGCAGCGTGGGAAATTCAAATATCCAGCAGAGTTTGATATGCCTGATCTTAGCACTAGTAGTACCGCAACAGAATCTCCGTTAGACTATTTTCTTAATTTACTTCTGAAGATATAATAGATTATATTACGGAGCACACCAATTTATATTCTGTGCAAAGCAAAGAAGGTAAATCTATAAACGTTCCCAGAGATGATGTGCGTGATTTTCTAGCTATCACAATTATGATGGGTATTGTAAGAATGCCGTCATATCGAGATTACTGGAGTAATGATTTCAGATACCCTCCTGTCGCTGATGTGATAAGTCTGAAAAAGTATGAGCTAATGAGAAAATATTTGCATTTCGTGGATAATTTGGATCTGAATAACGATCGTTATTTTAAGGTTCGGCCGATATTAAAACAAATTACTGCGCCTTCTGTGTCTAGACCTACAGATGCTGTAAGATTTGATAAAATTGGCCATTTTCAGTTTTTGTACAGCGAGGTAGGTGCAAATACTGCAAAACTGGGTATTAATATCCACTGTTCAAAATGTGAACAACGTTTGTGTTTAGTTTCCAAAAGAAACTGTTTCTTTAACTTTCATAATGTAGAATAAATATGTTTTTTTAATATATTTTGTTTTTCATTCATATCTACATTTTATTCTGTAACGTGGGCACTGTTGTAAATATACAACACTGATTTCAACCTGTACATGTTTTTGTGTTTCGCAATGTAGCACATTTACAACATACTATATTTGGATATATATGTATACCAGATTTTTATTTTCATTTTTTTGAGCACTTGTAAGATCTAAATAAACAATAAATGAAAAAATAATAATAAATAAATTCAATATTTTTTTTGAGCTTTAAAGGGTTAAAAATAAGCAAATTCCAAATATTAATACTAGGTACTTCTTCAAGACCATCGGTTATAATTATAACAAAGTGACATATTTAGCAAAACGTTTGACTTGGCTAATCGGATTTCCGCACAATGTTGTTTGTCCATCAGAGTGCACAGTCCTGCGGCACACTAATATTGACATGCCGCCCGTTACGTTCATAGCGAGTTATTGGGTACTGGATGTGGCAGTTTTACGTGGTATGATTTGGTTGCCTTTTATTGGGAACCAAAGAGTACCTACCTAAGTTTGTTCCTAAGTAACAGCTCTACTGGTAGATCCATTGGAATTCATGAGGAATTCATCCGTATTTTTCGAAGGCACGTAAGTGGGTCCTGGCTGTCATTAGAATATCTTTGACAGTCTTTTCAGGTAGTTAGAAGCTAGAAACTCGGATCTAGTGCTTATTAACTTGCCCAGTTTACTAGGTTGAGGTCTTAAGGATGTCAGATAGGCAGCCGCTCCGTGTGGCACACTGTTACTCAAACGTACTTGGTAAAAAGCTAGATGAACTTTTATTGTCATGCCGAGTTCTATATAAAGTGGTAGTATTATTTCTACAATCATTAAGGTGAGTTACACCACTCACCAAATCATTTTCAGTTGTCAAATCGCCGATTTGACCAATGAGTTTATTTATCTGTACGGTTATAGTTAAGGTGCAACTAAGCCCCGCCATATCCAGTAGTACTAGTTCAATGTTCTCCATCCCCTATAGTGTGAGAGCTTCGCGTGTTTGTACAGTTTTGCGGCTCTTTACTAAGTGATATGCTTGATGCGATTGATTATTGTGCTATTGCTAAAGGACTTTTAGCTGAATATGTGTAGCTGTCAGTGTGATATGATATGTAAAGTTACGGGATGTAGGGGAACTTAAATAATTTTGCTAGAACCTAATTTAATTGTGCTAAATTAAAATAAAACCATAGTATTATTTTACTCTTTGATTCGAACCCTTTTCCTTCTAAGTAGCAAAGTCTTTTATAGAAAAAACTGAGCTGGATCGATAAAATATATATAAAAAAAATATATATATATATATATTTATTTCATCCACTTATGTATAAAAACAGAACAATTTTTGGAATTACCCTTTAAGCAAATTTTTGCTTGTGATAGGTAGTTCCGCATTTCAAGATTACAGTAACTGTAGGTACATACATAAATGTGAAAAGTAGTGCCGAAAATAGTTAGATAAATAATCCAAAACAAAGTATAAATAAAGAAAAAACAAAGTAACAAAAAACAATTAACTCAATTTCTTGGTAACTTTTGTATAGCAGCCATTTAGTGAGTGTTTTTTTGCAGTCGTAGTATGTCATTGAGTATATGTTATTTTCTTTATTAATAATATTGTATATGTGTGAGGATTGTTTTGTGTACTGTCTTGTAGCGAAAGAAGTTTTGACTGGGTTTTCTGGAGCGACATTATTTTTCCTCCTAGTTTGTGTCTTGGCAGGGATGTAGGGAAGGGTTTTATGTTTTTTTAGCACTATCTGAAGGATATATAGCTTTCTTACCGATAACAAGTTTGAAGTTAAGTATAGGCTTTCAGTGGGGAATCGCAGTGGTTTAAAGAACATCACCTTCAGAAGTGCTCTCTGTGCCCTCTCCAGTTCCAAAAATTTGGTTTTTGTTGCCCCGCCCCAAATGGGCAAGCAGTACATTATTATAGACTGTCCTAGGGAGACGTAGATTTGTCTAATAAGGTCCTTGGTTGTCACATAACGTAGCGACTTGAAGGTCCATATGAGCTTCCTAACCCTACACATTATTAGTTCTAAGTGTGAGTGCCATGATAGTCTTTGGTCGAGCATAACACCAAGGTATTTGGTGTTACTTACCTTGGTAATTTTTAGACAGGTACAGGTGTTATCAAACGATTCAGAGCACGTATGGATTTTAATCTGAAAGTCTTGAGATGGTTGGGAACTGTTGTATATGGAATATGTATGTAAATTATCCATTTACACCAATGTTTTAAAATTAGGCAACTGACCAACTTATTTTTTAAATTATAAGTACCTAATAATGCAAATGAAACATAGCTTTTCTCTTTAATTACCAATTTGTAAGTTATACTTTTGAAAGGACTATAGATGTAGAGCTTGAACAATCATTTTATGTAGATGTTGCAATATTAATGTTTAGCACGAATGCTTAGTTTTCTCGCAAAAATACATACAAAATGAAAACCAATATCGGTAGTTTATAAAACCATACATATTTTCTTTCTTCCAAACTCGCGAAATAAACTTGTAAAACTCCCATGCACTGACACACGCGACAACCACAGGGGTGCGATACGCATCGGCAACAAAATCGGCCTGTCGATAGATACAACTAAGTTATGCTCCCCACTGCAATTGTAACAAGTTGTGCGATAACATCTGATTTATTTACTAGTGTTTTGATTGGATTTGGTATGTCTTCGATAAATTGGAGAGGGGAAAGTGATATTTTTGTAAGTTAGTTACACCTTAACCGTATTACCTACGCAGGCTTTGTTGAATATGTTGATGTTGGCTTCCAGTCTGACAGGATGCAGCTGGGTACTAGTGTGTCACATGGAGCGACTGCTCAGCTAATCTTCAACCTTCAAATTACCTGGGGCCCGATTCTCCTAAGTTAATAATGTCAAAATTTAATAGAAATTGAATCGCAATATGATCGCAATAGCAGTTTTAACCATATCGGGCATTCTGCTACTAATATAAGACCAATCGTATTCCAACGACATTCGATTGGTTTGCGATTGGTCTGCTATTTTGGTGATTTTGGTCTGTACGGTAGTTTGCTGTACAATCATTTTGCAATCGTAAATCATTTGCAGACAAAATGATTCATTATTGAATGACAGAAAAGGATGAAAACTTTTATTTCAAAGAAAAAATAACGGAATGTCACATACGCTTCAATCGTAATCTAGTCGGGATCTCAGTCGAATCGAGTCGAACGTGAATCGTATGTCGCTTAAGTAAAATTAGGAGAATCGGGCCCCAGGTAATTTGAAACCTACCCTTTGGTAACCCTTTGATAAAACTTTCTAACTTCTGATTACCCGTAACGACTGCCAACTAGTTTAGAAATGACACCCTCACAATAACTTACATTCCGAAACACGGATAAACTCCTCATGACTTATGGTTATACCTATCCAAGAACCGACCACACCAAGCATTGCTCAACAGTTCGATTGGTGACCGAGTGTCAGTTACAGAAACTCTCTTTCGCGACGAGATCTACTTACAAATAATGAGATACCGCATCATGCATTTAATTTCTTCTATTCACCATCAAACCAATTAACTTTAAAGACTGCAAACTTGCCGAAAGACACCCGAGGGGAACTAAAAGAATTTTGCTTTACCATTTACCAAACCCAATTATAAGTTGTTATTTAATAAATAAATAAGTGCAATGCGCATACAGTCGACTGAGCGATTGGTTATCACATAAACAATAATTATTTAAATGAGTTCAGCCATTAACGGACGCCCAAACGTTTAACTTTAACTTAATTGTTAGATCTTTTCATTGGGATGACAATTGTACTGTCGGGTGGTGAAGTTTTGAGAAAAATAGAAACAAAAAAATATTCCAAAAGCATAACTGCCTACTAGATAATTAATTGGACATAAACTAGGTAAGTATTCCCATTTCAATGCCGATAAGCTGTATTTGGTTAATAGATTACTGCCTGCGGTTTCACCCGCGTCCCGTGGGCACTTTTTCACGAACCCGGATCAAAAGTAGCCTATAGCCTTCCTCGATAAATGGGCTATCTAGCACTGATGGGATTTTTCAAATGGACCCGTAGTTCCTGAGATTAGACCGTTCAAGCAAACAAACAAACTCTTCATCTTTATAATATTAGTACTTACTTATAGATTACTAGCTTCTGCCAGCGGTTTCACCCGCATCCCGTGGGAACTACTTTCCGGACCGGGATAAAAAGTAGCCTATAGCGTTCCTCGATAAATGGGCTATCTAACACTGAAAGAATTTTTCAAATCGGACCAGTAGTTTCTGAGATTAGCGCGTTCAAATAAACAAACAAACTCTTTAGCTTTATAATATTAGTATAGATTTTTCATACTGTTCTTACTTATTCAGATAATAAGTTACAAGTTTCAATCTACTCTATAGAATTATAAAGGCAGCTTTATACAATAAAAAAATTGCAATAAATAACACAAAACTTTTGTCACCGACAGTACACAATCAACTTACAGCATAAACTACAACTCACCCTTAGCAATAAAAATATTCATATCTCTCCACCATCCCTTTCTTACTTACGACAAAATCCTTAAGTGCAAAAGAGACGTCTACATGACAATTTATCAAAAAAATTCGCGAGGGAACTGAAGATACTTATCTATATTAGAGCTTCGTACATGGAGAACAAAATGACTAGCGGAGTTGTCATAACGGAAAATCTCCTAAGAAAGTGACAACATGTGGGTGGTCGGGGGACGAGGAACGTTACTTTCTCCGCCTTTTTACGGCTTTTTAGGACTCGTTAAATTTTTGTAATACCAAAAATCGTTGACAGATGTCTCAAAGAACCCCAACACTTCGTTAGTTCACTCGTAACATCGTTTTGGTCGAACGAATTTGACCTAGAAGGCGCCTGACCTACCTGCATTATGGCATCTCCGCTCACCTTTCCTTGCTCCGTGTTTTTATATCTCTATCTTGTTGGGGGTAGTTTTAAATGTATGTTGTTTTTGTAAGATTTTTTCTAAGTTAAGTGGGTTGGAAGAGGGTAAAATGTTACTTGGTCGTTAAGTTTTTCGCGCTTATGGCGTGTGGGGTTGTAAACAACCGAGACACGATATAGAAAATGTTACGAAACACACCCTCAGATGTTTCAATCAGTATGAATTAGGAGTAGAAAAAGTAAAGTTAGTAAAAAAGTCTAAAACAAAACTGGTCATCTACAAATAAGTCTAAGTAATGACTAATTCAAAGAAGATAAAAAAAGAAGGATAAAATAACTGTAGGTATTGTACTATATCATCTGTAATTTTTATTTTGCCATTGTTTTGTTTGATATTCCACATTCATTTAATTAAAGAGCAACACAAAAATACAGTTTTTATGCAACACTTTGCTACAACTAATTTGTAGGTCCCGCGTGAACTGCATGCCAATTTAGTTCTGCTATTCGCCAAAAGATGGCGCTGTTACGAGTTATTACGGAGTCGTCTAAAATGCTTGCGGGCGGCAAATCAATAAGCTACGATTGTTTTTCACACTGAAACGGTACATGAAAACACGTATTATAATGTAGGGGCTAGCAGAATACATTTAGCGGTTGGAAAATGGTAGCAATTTGATTTATACTTGGCACGAATACTGCCGGGAAAATGTTATTATGAAAAAGTTTTCGTATCATCATAATTAAGTCATTGGTACTAATTATCGATTAAGAACTTTATTATTTTTCTGTAGGATTTCCTTTGTAAGTAGGTACCTTACGTATGAAATTAATGCCTAATTACTAATTACCAACGTTGTCGCGGGTAGGGACCTACCTATGTGTTTATTTCTCCTACCAGAAAATATTTTATTGTATTACAGGTTTAGGACTACCCTTCGCTTATTTGTGTCTAATGAGTAAAAGCGTATAAACTACAAGAACCACGTTATTATTTTGTAAGTAAACGATTTGCTTATTATCTCCTTCAAACTATGTTCGGAATGCAAGTATTAGTACATCAGTCTACTAGCGGAAGTAGCCGACGGAGTACAAGATAAATCGATTGATTAGCTTTCCTTAAAAGTCTACCAAGCCTACGCCGACCTTGATTCAATGAATTCCTAAGATGAAAACATCAAGATCTACCTCGTAGCTGACCACTTACCATACTTGGTCATGCATACAATCAACAAAGCAATTTCTTACTGAATGCAGCATTATTTAACAATAAAGTATCAGCAAGAACTTCGTAAAAATCGAACAAAAATAACGATGAGTCAAACTTTGTTCTCGATTGCGCGAAATCGGACGTCCTATTACGTTTGCCAGTGAATCAGCTGCGTGAAAAAATCAATACTGCGCGCGTTACATGAATTTATTCCGCATTCGTAATAGACTGGGACATTAATACGACTTAAACGCGTGTGTTTTCAACAG
Organism: Helicoverpa assulta; assembly: GCA_963856015.1. Taxonomy (NCBI): domain Eukaryota; kingdom Metazoa; phylum Arthropoda; class Insecta; order Lepidoptera; family Noctuidae; genus Helicoverpa; species Helicoverpa assulta. The sequence goes on from CAWLCW010000022.1 coordinate 6,280,251, forward strand.
GTTGATGCTTAATAATAGTTGTTTTATTGAAAATTAGTCATAATTTAAAGTTAACTACGCTAATTACACTGACGAAATTAAATTAACACCAGCACAGTGAACGTAGCCACAGGTAATTGCTGCATTAGATCAGGAACGCACCGCGGCACCAGATGGCGCAGTAGTACTCGTGATGTTGTTACATACCGTATGGGCGTGTGAGTGCTTGTGTAAAAAATTAAGTGTTTTGTGTTGTTTTAAGCGCTAATGGAGAACGAAAACGGTAAGAATAGTTATATACCACCCCAAACTCTCATATACAGTAATCGCAACATTGTCGACTTTACAGAAAACTCGTAGGAAACGAGAATTCTTACATCTGTCCGATCAGACGTATAACCCGACCGAATTTAGGTCGCGTCATTATCGATGCACTTCCTAATGGTCCCGTCGTTTTCAATTCGGTAGGGTTATATTCCCGCCATCTTGTGACTTGAGCTTTCAGGATTTTGTATAAATATATCGATCGGAAGCTTAGTGTAACCTAATTCCTTCGTTATTCTTGTTCTGCGTGAAGCATAGCGTCTGTTTAATGCTGATAATTAATGAGGTTTACATGTTAACATGTCTAAATTGGCGCCGCTAGGGTTTGTTGACATAGAGTTACATGTAAATTTTTTGCGATAAAAGTTAATTTTTTAGGCGTTTTTTTGAGAAGAAGCCGTGTAAATTGCCTCTGAAGTTTGCTGGTCTTACAGCTACTGTAAAACAGCGCTCTAATTATTAATAATGGTTGTAGTTTACGTATATTCAGTCGGCCTTGCTTGAGGCGCCTACATGTCCAAGTGTGACATCAGATTTCTTAAATAGATTTTCTAAAGAATACTTTGTTTTTGGTAGTAGTTACGTTGTACGGTTCGCCTCGACTCGTTTACCTTTTAAACTAGCTATTTGAATATCTTCAATGCTGAATTTGTTATGGTATAATTAGGTTCCTCAAATTATCACAAGAAACTGAGAATTTGTACTTGGTACCTAGTACTTTTTTGTTTGAGTCTGACCAAAACCAATTTGAACATGGAATAGACTAATATACTTACTATAACCTTCATAGTAATTTAGGCTGAAGTTGTATTAGAGACCTAAAAAATATGTATTTGAAATGATGCTTATATTCTTTAAATATTTCCATAATGATTCAATGAAATAATATGATGAATAACACTAGTTTACAAATTTTTATTTTTTTCATATACCCCTCACAAAATCTATACCAGTACTCTCCGCCACCTTTGTACATTCTAAAAGTAACAACATAAAAATTCTATCACGTCACATTTTTTTTCTACTCCCAAATATTTGTTTTTAGGAATCATTCTTAACTCTCGATCTTTGGTTTTGCATTACTTGTTTAGTTTAAGAGATATTTTTTATTTAATTTTAAAAAAATGTTGCGTAGACAGTGTAGACAAAGTTGTGATCGCTTTTGTTATGTTTGTGGACAATTTATATTTATAAAGAAGAAAAGACATGTGACAGAATCGTTGAAAATTGCATATCTTCATTATTTCGGATTTTCTGTGGCCAATCAAGAAAAAAACTGGGCTCACTATGTGTTTTGTGACAGCTGTAGAATCACTTTACTGCGATGGTCATCCGGCGAAAACGTACACCTGTCATTTGGTACACCAATGTTGTGCAGGGAACCAACTAATCACGAAAATGACTGTTACTTTTGTTTTACTAAGACTTCGGGTTTTAATAGGAAAACTAAGTCGGCTATGGTATATGCATATGTTACTTAAAGAGGTGTGGAAGAGCGCGGCGGTCACCGCCGGCGCCGGACGTGTGCGCCAGCAGGCTCTCCACAGTACCTGGCGTGTCCGCTGGAGGGCGCCACAGTGTCGAGCACGGCGGCGAGCGCCGTCGGTAGCGCGGCGGTCGGTAGTAGTAGTGCTGCGGATACCTCCCGCTTTACGTAGAATCTGCCCCGGCGAAGATGGCACACCAACGCTGATAGGCAACCGGTAGTGGCGGATTCGGCGGGGCAGTGAAGTCTTGTGATAGGCTTAGGGCGACGACAGAGGTCAAAAGTGCTCGTCGGCCATTCACTGCATCCGAAACCTTCTCCAGTCGTGGCGGCTCTCCGTTCCACTGGGAATAGAGGGTGGAGGACGAGAGAGTGCGTCTGTGTCTGCGCAAACACTTACGCACTTAAATATTTCACGCGCAACTGACTGCTTCTGGTTAATGGATCCTGATAAAAGACCTGCGGCGATGGGCTGAAGTAGAGAGGTTGGGTGGTGGTGCACACCCGGCTTTGTCTGAAGCCTGCACGTATGGCAGCCTAAGGAGAGTGGTCGTTTCTGCACTGCACTTGGGACAACAGTGTGGATTGGGCAGCACCTTAGGTGATGAAGCAGCCCTATTTAGGGAGGCACTGCTTCCCCCGCTCAGCCGGGGAGGGGGCTAGAAAAGGTGTCCTAAAAAAATGCTTGTCCCGTCAAATTGGGGGAGTAGCAACCGCGGCTGCTTAGGCACCCCATTACTCGCGGTCGACGTAACAAGAAAAATAAGATAAAAACATCATTTATGACATTTGGCGCATGGAACGTGCGTACATTAATCGATAATGACGGAAACCTTTGCCCGGAGCGTAAAACTGCTGTCGTAGCACGTGAACTTGCTCGATACAATGTAGACGTGGCAGCTTTAAGCGAAACACGCTTAGCTGACCAAGGCGAACTTGAGGAAATCGGCGGTGGTTATACATTCTTCTGGAAAGGAAGACCCCAAAGTGAACGAAGGTTAGCTGGCGTAGGGTTTGCCATCAAATCCACCATCGCAAAAAAGCTGCCAGAATGTCCACAATACATCTCGGACCGCATTATCACATTACGCCTTCACCTGCCAAACGACAACTACCTGAATGTGATAAGCGTATACGCACCAACAATGAGTAACGAGGACAGTGTCAAAGATCAGTTTTATGAAGAACTTTGCCAATGCCTTACCAGCATACGTTCAAGCGAACAAATACTGCTGCTAGGCGATTTCAACGCGAGGGTTGGCAGAGATTCTGAGTCGTGGCCGGGCGTGATTGGAAATAATGGTGTGGGCAATATGAATAGTAATGGACAATTACTACTCACACTCTGTGCCCAATTCGACCTCACCATCACAAACACTCTGTTTAGGCTTCGCGACAAATTCAAAACCACCTGGATGCACCCGCGTTCTAAACACTGGCACCTCCTCGATTACGCAATAACGCGACGAAGGGACATCTCCCAGGTGCATATCACACGCGTTATGCGCGGCGCGCACTGCTGGACAGACCACAGGCTTTTGGTAACTAAGTTGAGACTCCGCCTTCGTGAACCACGAAGACCCTGCAGGGCTAAACCAATATCTCTCAACTTAGATCGACTGGATTGTAAAGATCTTCAAGAAAAATACCAGAAAGGCCTAACAGATGCGCTAGATGTGTTTGATGCCCAGCAAGGTGACTTAATATCAAAATGGAAACAGATCTCATCCACCGTACTGACTGTGGCTACGGAAACCATAGGATACAAAAAACGAAACAACGAGGACTGGTTTGACCAGAATGATAGGGCCCTAACTGAAGCATTCAAACAGCATCGTGTACTCATAAAGCGTAATGAAGGAAATCATAAATCCAGTCAAGAAGTCCGAAGTAGTGGTGATTCCTTAAGGAAATTAACGAGGACGATGAAAGATAGATGGTGGCTTGAAAAGGCAAAAAAGATACAGTGGCTTGCAGATACCCACCAACTAGGCGCTTTCTATGAAGAAATGCGTAAGTTGATTGGCGTTTCCATAAAAAACTGCACTCCGTTAAGATCCCTAGATGGTTCCCAAAAGCTCACTGCTAAGCAGGATATACTTGATCGTTGGGCAGAGCACTTTAACCACCTGCTCAATGTAGATCGATCAGCAGATCTTGAGCATATAAGGCGTATCCATCCTCTGCCGACGAATGAGTCGCTTGCTGAACCACTAACTTTTGCTGAAGTTGTTCAAGCCATCAAAGAGCAGAAAAATAAAAAAGCAGTTGGCGTTGACAACATCGCCGGAGAACTGCTGAAATACGGAGGGGAGCAACTTCATACATACATCTGGCAAATTTTTGATCGCATTTGGAACGAGGAAACAATACCACCTGAATTTAAAATATCCCGTATACAGACACTGTATAAAAACAAAGGAGACCGTTCCGACTGCAACTCCTACCGGGGTATATCGCTCCTCTCTGTCCCTGGGAAGATATTTGCCAGAGTTCTTCTCAACCGGCTTTTACCAGTCTCCGAAGCCATATTGCCAGAAACTCAGTTTGGGTTTCGACCTAACAGGGGCACCGGCGAAGCTATCTTTTCCATCAGGCAACTCCAGGAAAAAAGCCGAGAACAAGGCCAACCTTTGTGTATGTGCTTCGTGGACTTAGAAAAAGCTTTTGACTGCGTGCCGAGGGAAGCCCTCTGGACTTTACTGGCAAAATTAGGTTGTCCTGAGAAGTTTGTGAGAATGATTCGCCTTCTGCACGACGAGATGACTTGCTGTGTTACCTATAATGGTGACCAGTCAGAGTTCTTTCCTGTCACCTGTGGGGTCAAACAAGGTTGTGTGCTTGCGCCAACACTGTTTGCTCTCTACTTTTCTGTCGTTGTCAGTGAAGCACTCAAACAAACTTCTGCTGGAATCAAAATACGTTTCAGGACTGATGGGGGACTTTTCAACCTGGCCAGATTAAAAGCATATACTAAAGTATCTCATGCTCTTATAACGGAGATCATGTACGCTGATGATCTGTGTTTTGTTACCAACTCTGCACAAGAGCTCCAGAACCTGATGACTAACCTTCAGGAAGTCTGTTGTCGTTTCGGTCTAAAAATCAGTGTTAAGAAAACTGAGGTAATGGCAAGCGACTCTCAAGGAGCTACAGAACCTATCAAGGTAAACATTGGCGATACTGAGCTGAAGCAAGTGAATACCTTCAAATATCTGGGCAGCACAATTACATCCAAGTGTGACCTTGATACCGAAATAAACCATCGCATTGGCGCTGCATCAGCTGCTTTCGGTAAATTACGAGCCAAGGTCTTACACACACATGATTTGAAGCTTTCGACAAAAATCTCCGTTTACAAGGCCATAGTCCTCCCAAATCTTTTATACTCGGCTGAAACATGGGTCCTCTATCGGAAACATATACGGGCGCTGGACCGATTTCATCTAAAGTGCATAAGAGACATTCTGAAAATCAAATGGTCGGATCGGATTAGAAATACCGAAGTGCTACGACGCGCGAATGTCTGCGGCATAGAAGCGTACCTGATGCGGCGACAGCTCAGATGGTGCGGTCATGTTTTACGCATGGATGATAATAGGGTGGCCAAACGCATCTTCTTTTCTGAACTCCAGAACGGCAGACGGAAACAAGGTGGCCAGTTCTTACGCTTCAAGGATGTTCAGAAAAGACACATGAAAAGGTGCAACATTGATCCTCAGAACTGGGAGACAAAAGCCATTTGCCGCCCTGTATGGAGAGGCCTACTTAAAAATGCGATCAAAGATTTCGAAGAGCAAAGGAAATCCGCACTGGATGCGAAGCGTGATGCTCTTAAGGCTAAAACACCAGTAGCCATTCATTATAACTACGTGGACGGTATCCTAACGTGCAGCCAATGCTCGCGCACGTTTACACATAAAATAGGGTACTGCAGCCATCAAAGGGCGCATAGAAGAGCTGATCATCCTAGTTCTTCTCTCAGTGGTAACTGAAAGCAGTCACCATAGCCGAAATCGGCAGGGGAAGTATATATACTTAAAGAGGGGGTGTTTGGCGTCCCACAAGTACGCAAAATCATAAGTGATTTTAAGTTTGATACTCTTTTATCAACGACTGAAAGAGTTGCTTGGAATTCATTCAAAAATGTTGTTAGAGACTTTTTAAGCAATAATAAAAGTAAAAACAATAAAGAGATAGTGAGTGATTCATTACAAAATTATCATAAGATGGGTGTTAACATGTCAAAAGATTAATTTTCTACATTCCCACTTGGATTTTTTTCCGGAAAACTTAGGAAGCATGAGCGACGAACAAGGAGAGCATTTTCACCAGGATTTAAAGGCTTTTGAAGATCGTCATCAAGGCTATTGGCACGAAAATATGTTGGGATACTACTGCTGGTCTATATTAAAAGAAACCGATTCCGAAACCTATAAAAAGAAGTCCAAAATTAATAATTTTTAGTTGGTTATGGTCCGTTTTCTCCTGTTTTTTAAATTAAGTATAATTCCAAATGTGGACGTGATAGATTTTTTTAAATATTTTTCCTAGAGTACCTATAGATAGATAGATAAAATTCAACAACTTTTATCTGGGGTATAAAAACCGTGTAAACTAGTGTAATTTATGCTCTCATCTGCAGTGACTAACAAAGCTGAGTATTTAAAATACATTATTTATTTCTTTCATAATATTAATATTATGTACTATGCTATGAATGATTCAGTTCATAAATAGGTTTATTTCATTGTCAATTTTTAATACTACACATACTGAAAACGATTACTTTTTTATTTTAATTATTTAGATGAAATGGTTCCGGTATTCAAAATGACTTTATAATTTTTCATGTAGCCCATAACTTTGTTAGAATCAAAGGAGAATCCTATTTTGCCAACTTCATAAAAAAAATGATTTAATGTTATTAGTTAATATCTAGTAAAATTCTAAAGTAACGCATAGGTATCTATAGTGCAATTTCTCACATGCATGTAAAATATTATGAATTTAATTTAATATTACTACTGATAAGCAAATTAATTAACGGGCAATTAACGAATTATATTGCCATACGTTGATACATATACTATTTTCCCTATTGTTATTTTATGAATTAACTATTGATTGTGATTTCAATTTATAGTATAATTTACTATTATACCTACTTCACAATAACTTCATTGAATAACATTGTTAGTTTTATAGAATTACTGAAACCTAAATCTGACTTGTTTGTCTGTAATTTTTTTACCTGTCTTGCGGAACCAAAATTGATGAAATGAACTCTGTCTGATGCGTCTGGTTTGACTCTGACCCCAACATAGTTGGGAAAAGGCTAGGATATGATGAGATCAATATATCTATATCTGAAACTAGCTTCTGCCAGCGGTTTCACCCGCATCCCGTGGGAACTATTTCCCGTAGCGGGATAAAAAGTAGCCTATAGCCTTCCTCGATAAATGGGCTATCTAACACTGAAAGAAATTTTCAAATTGGACCAGTAGTTCCTGAGATTAGCGCGTTCAAACAAACAAACAAACTCTTCAGCTTTATAATATTAGTATAGATAAAAGTTATGTTTACAGCACAAAGGTTCATTCATACTATATGTTCATGCTCAGTCTATCCCCACCTTTCCCCACCTTTAAAAAATCTCCAAGACTCAACTACTTATGACAGAGCATCTGTTTACATTAAAAGAATTTGATAGAGAAAGAATGCTAAAATACTGCAACAGGATGCTGTTGTTTTAGCTCCATTGTTAGTATAGGATAATGCAGATTTCAATAATATATCTGTCTGTGTTTACTGTCTGTGTAATTGTCAAAGTTCCTGAAGAATTTATAAAACTTAATCTATGATTGGCATGTTGTGCAATTGAAGATCATTTGAAATGATCAGATAGACATATTATAGAAAGAAATCAGCAGTAAGAAAATCCACAGATAGAATATTAAATTCACGGTTAGTCTAAATCTATATTTCCATCCTTACAGTCTTATTTGGTGTCTATTCAATAGTTATTTATATGAAAGTCTAAGTCAAAGACATTACGACGGTTAACCACCAAGAACTCCTAACTCAATATGTTAAAACTTTTCAGTAGAGGCACAAAAAGGCCACCAAAGTCCGCGCTCGTAAAGTCAGTAGATAATTCCATGATTGTAAAAATACCCGAAATATTACGAATTATAAATAGAAGATTTTTCTATTAGATGAGATACAATATTTTTGAATAGAATCTGCGAAAAAACCAATTGGTCAAAATATGTCAGTTAGGAGGTCTTGGTAGTTAACCGTCGATTAGTAACATAAGTATGCTGCATTGTAAGTATGTCAGTCTTATCAGTAGAATGTGTACACAATGCAGATTATAATAGGCATCGTTAAGGCCAGGCTACACTGCTTCGTTTTGTTAATTATATAATAACTAGCTTTTGCCCGCGACTTCGTTCGCGTGGAATAGTGACTTCCTCCAGATTTTTGGTTTGACCAATAGATGGCGCTGTATGTCCGGAATAAATTTTATTTTTTATTTTTATTTTTTGGAATAAAAACTATCCTATGTCCTTTCTCAAGTTTCAAACTATGTCTGTACCAAATTTCACACAAATCGGTTCAGTAGTTTAGGCGTGAAGAAAAGACAGACAGACAGACAGAAAGACAGACAGACAGACAGACAGACAGACAGAGTTACTTTCGCATTTATAATATTAGTTTGGATTAATACTAAGAAATGTTACTTGTAAATAGTTAAATGACTACTGTAATATTAGAAGTTTATTAATGGTGGATTCTGTGTTAAAAGAATTGAAGAATATTTAGAGTCAACGAAAATGCAATCATTTTGCATAGTTTCCGAAATTAAAATTAGTGAGATACCGATATTATCAGCTACTACTTTGAAAATCTTACCTGCACAATTTATTTTATAGAAAACTGTAGTAGGTGATTGTATATTGATAAACACGTTACGTTAGAATTAAAACCCACCTAACAACAAAACTTTTCCTACCATACATATAACACAGCATACCCCTACGTAAATAAACTCAAATAACTTAAACAATTTCCGAGAAAAAGTCTAACACAGACTAGCAGTCTTGTAAAATACCATAAATGGTCTGTAGATGTCATTCCCTCGATCTATAAACAGAATTCGTAGTTAGTATGGTCAGCGTCAAAAGTAGCTGAGCATATCAATATTTTCAAAAGTGCCTAACAACTTACAGGGTCATAATTTCTTAACGACACAAACGCCAAAATTTACTTAACATCCTAAACTTCATAAAAAGTAGATGAATACTCTAGTAAGTTAGATATCGAAGACACGGTGTTTAGCAGTTTTGAAAATTGCAGCATCTTTTTTTTCAATGGGAAGTCATCAAATGACCTCTCCCGCTGTGGGTGCAGCGTGAGGGAATGTCAGACTCTTACTGACTAAAACCCACCATGTTCCTTCATGTACCAGGGCCGCGATAACTCTTCCGAACAATCCCTCAGCCCCGGCAGTAGGTACTGGTTTTGAATCTGACTGTATCTAGAAGTCGTGGGCGCCTTCATGTGATGACGAAGCGAATACCTACAATATCGCATGTCTGTACTAAGCCTTATGTGTATGCAAATATTTTATTATGTCATGTAATGAAGTTATTGATTATAGTTTGGTAATGAATTTTGATTAATTTTATTAGTTCAATAACTTGTTCTTGTCACGGAATCCGTAATCTATCTATACATATAATAAATCTGTAGAAAGTGATTGTTTGTTCGGGATTCACGTAAAATCTACGAATTTAATGCAGACAATGCTTATATACAAAAGTTCTACGTAACTTGGGGTATTACTTAGGCTTTGTTTCATCGAAATCGGTTCACTCTATCAAAAGATATGATTAATTTAGTGAATTCAAGATGTAAAATATTACGACACGCAACCTGTTTGACAAAACAGTACAGGTTAAAGTAGCTCCATCTGTGGTAAATAAAATACATCAAGAAGCGAGGTGGTAAATAACAATGAATTACCATTTACATTCTTTATATACTATTATTTCAATAGATGGAGTTGTGTATTTTCCGTAATTCACCATATTTTAACACGTAGTGTAATTTTTCGATAGACATTTCAATAGTGTTTGTCAGTTTGCCGTGCCACATCAAAATCCAACTATATTATTACCTTGATGAAAGGAAAATTAATAGATCTCAGCCAAATTTAAAACGGTGCCATCTAAATTATTTTTTGAACATTATGTCAAAAATGATGACTTTAGTATAACAATTAATTATAATTTAAAGTTACAGATGGAGTTCATATCAGGATTTTTTCATAAACATAGTTTAGCTTATCTTCCACTAATGTGGTGGCCTTAAACAAATTACTTTGAGTGAGTAGTATTATTTTTTCTGATGCAAAATATGAAAACTTAATCCTAGAAGAAATCAGGATCTATCTCTCGCAAGCGCTGCTAAGCGTGAGATAATGTAGGCTTCTGTAGCTTTAAAAACCAGCCCAGATACAAAGTGCAGATAAGAAATGGGAGCTGCCTTATCGCGTCTGAAAACGTACAAAATACGCGTCGCATACCAGAGACATGCTTACTTTCAACTTCCGATCGCAATGAATACACTGTTCACGATTACGAACAGTCTCAGTTAGACCCGAGCCAAGTCTAAAAAAAAACCTTTTATATAAAACTACGTTTGATATCATCATCATCCTCCGAGCCTTTTTCCCAAACTATGTTGGGGTCGGCTTCCAGTCTAACCGGATTCAGCTGAGTACCAGTGCTTTACAAGAAGCGACTGCCTATCTGACCTCCTCAACCCAGTTACCCGGGCAACCCAATACCCCTTGGTTAGACTGGTGTCAGACTAGCTGGCTTCTGACTACCCGTGACGACTGCCAAGGATGTTAAATGACAGCCGGGACCTACAGTTTAACGTGCTATCCGAAACACAGTCATTGGTGCCTAAGATATACTTAGAAAGTACATACAAACTTAGAAAAGTTGCATTGGTACTTGCCTGACCTGGAATCGAACCCGCGCCCTCATACTCGAGAGGTTGGTTCTTTGCCCACTAGGCCACCACGACTTTTGATATCATTCAATTACAAAGACAGAATTGTTCTCTGTTGCAAATCCTATCCACCTATATCCTATCCTAATCCAGAATGCATTGCAGGTGTGCATTGCACAAAAACCAATGGTATCCTATTCGAGAAGTCAAAAGAGTTGACCTGCCAACGTCAGCTTCTGCGCTAAGCAAGTGTTCTTAATAGTACCATCAGAATTACATTCATCGTTGAATGAGGTGAATAAATTTTCAGAAACCACAATAACAGTAGGAGCCAAAGCGTATTATCGCTTCATAGAGCTCTGATTGGCCCCAGGTGACCAAGTCAGGTCTGATTTGTTCGTTCATCAGATCTTTGAAAGTGTTTCGGTGGATACTTACTGTCGTCCTGTTTACGTGTGATACAAAATATGGTATATAAACGTCCTCCGCAAGAGCGAAATTTTCGCAGTGTGCGGTAGTGACGCACAGTATACCTACAACACTTATGTTTCTTTTGATTTGCTGGCTCCACCAAGAAATGACAAATTGCGAGCGTACATTTTGAAAATCTTGGCAAAACTGCAGGTTTCAAGTACGAACACATGAAGTGGACTCTCTCTAGTAGGGGAGGCAAGAGTGCTAAATCGGGAGTGACTCGAGCGTCAATGAGACCTATTAGATTGCGAAGCTTAGATGATAAGAAGAAAAAAATGTCCTGACATACACACACTTTCATCGGTGGGTGGAGCGGCTATAAACTTTCAAAAATGTAAAAAAAAACAGTTGCATGGACATACTCGAGCGCGTCAGATATTAATAGCATGCACGTCCTACGTCATTTTGAAAACATACGTATATTAATCTGACTGTTTCCATGGTGGGGGTGGTCGTAGGTAAGGGTTAAAAATGGGAAAAAAAATAATTTTATCGAGCGCGTCAGATTATCAAAAGGGGTGTTAAGTGAATCAAAACGAAGGCTCTTATGCAATAATCTGACGATTTAGACGTGACCTAAACTCGTGGCCATTATTTGAAATTGCAAAAAAATATCGCCATTTTGAAATACTCGAGCGCGTCAGATTAAGATATATATGGTTCATTTATGTACCCTTAACGTAATCATCTTATAATCTGACGATTATCTGGAGGAATTCGCTTAATCTGACAATGGAAAGTTTTTTTGCAAACCTTTTAACAAATTGAAGAACTTAAAAAGTTGCAAGTAAATAAACCAGTATGTATTCTTTGAAGTACAAAACTTTTATTTATAAGCAAATAAGTATGAAAAACATAAATGACAATGGACACAAATATACGGGACCTGGTACACTCCACTAATAGCAATGTCATACATATCATTGTATAGGCCTTTTTATCTAGAACAACCTTTAATATGACAGCTTTGTTGACGTTTGCCCGTCCTGAGATATCAAATCAAATCAAATCAAATCAAATCATTTATTTCATTTAGGCCTTTACAAGCACTTATGAACGTCAAAAATTATAAATAAGGTTGATTCTAGTTGCCCATTCCAAAAGTAGCTTCCTATGGAGAAGAACGGGCAAGAAACTCCATGGTTACTCTTTTTAAAACATAATGGGTATTACATTTGGTATGTAGTGCTTACAATATTTTAAGGGTTGACTCTGAGAAAGTTATACAATGCAAGTTGGACTAGGAATTAATTGATTAATTTTAATTATATGAGAAAATTATTATACAAACTAATTTTAAGAAGTTAATGAATTGAACAAACCAAGTTATATAAAGCAAAAAAAAAATAAAGACTTGATAAGAACGAAAACATGAATGAGTACAAAGATATTCCCAGACAACCTGCCAGTCGCCAGGGAGGCCACTCGTGCAAAGTAGGACTAATGCCATACATCCTTATCGTCAATATAGTCTTTGATTTTATAGTATGCTCTCTTAATGAGAGTAGACTTGACGACATTCTTGAATTTTTTATCTGTAAGGTCTGTTACACATTTAGGTAGCTTATTGTAAAAGCGAACACTATTCCCTAAAAATGATTTGTTTGTTTTGCTTAATCTAAATTTTGGGACGACTATTTTGTGCTTATTTCTAGTATTAATATTGTGAATGTCACTTTTTACCTCGTACCGGTGCAAATTTTTTCGTACAAACATGATGTTTTCAAGAATATAGAGAGAAGGCAACGTGAGAATATTGATTTCTTTAAAAATCTCTCTCAGTGATTCGCGAGGTCCCATATTATATATAGCTCGAATGGCCCGTTTCTGAAGTATAAAAACAGATTCTACGTCAGCCGCTGCCCCCCACAGCAAAGTGCCATAAGACATTAGACTGTGAAAGTAGGCGAAATATACTAACCTAGCCGTTGCTACATCCGTAAGTTGCCTTATTTTTCTTACTGCAAAAGCAGCAGAACTAAGTTTAGCCGACAAGGCTTTAATGTGGGCACCCCATTGTAATGTTGAATCTAAGGTTATGCCCAAGAAAGTGGTTTCTTTAATTAAATCTAGTTTATTGCCCTCAAGCGTGATGTTGAGATCAGCTTGGGCTACATTGGGTAAATATGGGATATAGATCAAAAGGTGTGCAAAAGTTAAAACTAAATAATCCATTGATATCTCAAGTTTTTAAAGGAATATCTAAGTGCTGAGGCCGTGTAGCGACGAAGGCCGTGTAGCGACGGCTTAAGAATACATATGTCGCTACCCCTTCTTCCAGTGGGTGTCGTAGAAGTCGACTAATGGAGTCAAAAATGCACCGAACACCAGTGCGAGAGAAGGAAAACTCGAAAAAAAAACCCTCTATCAACCCGTCTGGCCAGCGTGATAGCAGTAGGCTAAATACCTCTATGAGCAGCACAAAAAAGCCACGGCCCCTAGTTCCCGGCAGTCCCGCTATTCCCGGTCACGGTGGCGACCGTGGTTACGGCGGGACAGAGGATGCCAAGAATCTCCGGGTTACGGGAGGCCACCAAAACAACTGACTCTTGCGACGTACAACGGCCGCACGCTACGGCTTGACTCGCATCTAGCGCAACTCGAGGTGGAACTTGGGAAGATTAGGTGGCACGTATAAGGGTTATGTGAAGTTCGAAGAGAGGGGGAGGAGACCATAACCCTCGAATCAGGTCATCAGGTGGCGTTGGGTTTCTGGTTAATAAGTCCCTAGCTGATAACGTTGTGGAGGTGTCTAGTGTGTCGAACAGGGTAGCGTACCTTATCATAAAGCTCACCGACAGGTATAGCCTCAAGGTAGTGCAAGTGTACGCACCGACCTCGACACATTCAGACGATGAAGTGGAGGATATGTTTGATGATATATCAAGGGCCCTCCACTTCACTACAAAGACCCATTACACCGTTGTCATGGGAGACTTTAACGCTAAAGTGGGAGTACAGATTTGCGGCGAATCGGCAGTAGGATCCCATGGATTTGGAAGCAGGAATCATAGGGGACAAATGCTCGTCAACTTCCTCGAACGCGAGGGGCTCTTTTTGATGAACTCCTTTTTCAAAAAGCAGCCCCAAAGGAAGTGGACGTGGCAAAGCCCCAAATAATATTAAAATAGCAAGAAAAGCCAAAACGTTGGAAACACGTTGTAAACAGTATGCCACGACGTCATGGCAACAGAAACCAGAGTGGGGACGGAGTGAGAGAGTAATAGATAGAGAAAGAGTGAGAGAGGAATAGAAACGCGGAGAAGGAAATGTAGGCATCACGCAGCTGCACGCATTTAACTTTATCGACGAATTTTTGTTATTTCGGCTTGCGGAAATCGTCAGATTATATATTTTTCATTATTCTTGAATTATTCCCTTCAAAATAAAAAAAAAATTAGCCGCGCTCGAGAAAGTCAAGATGACGTTTTTTTTTACAAGTTTGTAACCTTCCTACTTCTTATCGTCAATCGCAAATTGTCAGATTAGTGGAATATACACTTTTTAGCATATAACTAACTTACCCTATCTTAATCTGACGCGCTGGAGAATGTCAGATGATAATTTTTTTTTTACTAATCTGATCCTTTATTTTAGACGCGCGGCTGCATATACAGGACTAATACTTGGTGGAGGTGTTAAATGGGGTAATAGGTACCACCCTATATACTAATCTGCCGCGCTTGAGTAAATCCCAGAATCCCTTCTAGGGCTCCCCTACCACTCAGATACGTACATTTTGCCTATTCGTGAACTAATGCAAACATTTCGGTGGAGTCCCGGCTTAGGCCACCACATTAGGCGTGCGCGATCCTCGGGCGTGTGAGTAGCGCGGGCGCCGCGCGTGCGTCGCGAGCGCGTTGAGTGAGCGTCGCGTTTTGCTGCCCTGCGGCATTTGTAGCGCGCTCGCGGCGCGCACGCGCCGCTCTCCTTGACGTTTAACTGCTAAGGCGTTTAGCGGGCGGTGGGGATAGCGGGCGAAGGGGTAAGAACGCAACTCGAGCGCCGCGTGCTCGCCGCGAGCGCGTCGCTTGCACTCTTCACACATGCCGCAGGGCAGCAAAACGCGATGTTCACGCAGCGCGCTCGCGACGCCCGCGCTACTCACACGCCCGAGGATCGCGCACGCCTAATTTGGGGTCAGCCTTACCATAGTGAGTAAGTGAAACTATCCTACCCTATGCGCCTGCTGATGATGATGACTCATTTCATCATCCATCCAGCTATTCCCCAACTATGTTGGTGTTGGCTTCCAGTCGCCGAATCTGTTCGAGTACCAATGTTTTGCTTGGAGCGACTACCTATCTGTTCTCTTCAATCCAGTCACATTACAAGACATTATCCATGGTAAGACTGACAGACTTTCTGGCTTCTGATTAGTCACAGCAGCTGCAGAAAATGTACAAATGACAGCTTTGTCAGACTCAAAGCATATAGACATAGATTATAGCTGTTTCCTGTGAAAATTACTTACGCACTATACGTAATAATTTTCCAAATTGGCTGACTAGATCCAGAGATATTCACAACGTCACAAACTTTACTTCTTTTGTTTAGATAAATGGTCACATCCACAACACAACCTTGATCATTGAATCTATGCGACTGCTAAGTGCTAATCCTAATTATACTGTCACGTGAAAGAATGCACCTACGGGATAAGTAGTATTTTGACTATTCTATATTGCCCACGCAGACGAAGTTGCGGGCAACAGCTAGTCTTCTACTATGAAACACTTCACTTAAAATTACGTCTATCTTAGCCACTGCCAACGATGTGCAAATGACAGTCGGTGCCCAGTAATTTAACATGCGCTCCGAAACACTGATGAGCTCGATGTGACATAATATGTAGATGGTCATGCATACTATAGTTCCCAGCAATTAAATTCAAAATTCTGGAGTTAGCCATTTGACTACTTGCGCATTTTTTCGACATTACGGTAGTCAAAAAAATTCAGGACAAAATCTATACTAATATTATAAAGCTGAAGAGTTTGTTTGTTTGTTTGTTTGAACGCGCTAATCTCAGGAACTACTGGTCCGATTTGAAAATTTATTTCAGTGTTAGATAGCCCATTTATCGAGGAAGGCTATAGGCTACTTTTTTATCCCGGTACGGGAAGTAGTTCCCACGGGATGCGGGTGAAACCGCTGGCAGAAGCTAGTACTAGTTAAAATGCGAATTAATTTGACGCGACCAACAGCGCTGTGTGCCTTAAAATGTCTCTTCCTTAGCCATGATCTGCTCATTTTAAGAACAATAAATGTTGCCATACAAATATGTATCTACATAATTATGTGGATAGTGTAGAAAAACACGTAGTAAATAAAGGTGAAGTCGTCGCCTCGACTTGTAAGGCTTCCAAGACTGTTGTATTGGAAGACAGTACGGAGTTAATTTTATAATAGTGTATAAGGTTGCTTGTCTTAGTAAAGCTAAAGCTAAAAGGCTAGGCATTAGGGAAAACTGCATTTGCACTAAAGGCTGCAATCTATACTAATATTATAAAGCTGAAGAGTTTGTTTGTTTGTTTGTTTGAACGCGCTAATCTCAGGAACTACTGGTCCGATTTGAAAATTTCTTTCAGTGTTAGATAGCCCATTTATCGAGGAAGGCTATAGGCTACTTTTTATCCCGGTACGGGAAGTAGTTCCCACGGGATGCGGGTGAAACCGCTGGCAGAAGCTAGTTTAATATATACCTAAGGAATATGCTACTCTTCATCCAGGTGCTGAAAGAAGTTCCCACGTGACGCCGCTTAAACTAGTCTAGCGTAGACCAGTTTACGCAAAATAAATATGTCGTCAATGTTTATTTGGTAAATAACGCGATCTGTCCAGATCTTTGTTGGCAGATAAAAATATTCTCGATAAGAGTTCATTGACTTGCTGATAATGTCATCTCAATATTGTACTGCGCTTTTTTTAAACCGTGAATGCGAATAAAGAGCACCCATTTATGTATAATTCCGTACTTCTACATACAGATCTGTATTAATATAATAAAGAGGATTTTTTTTAGTTTTTGTTGGAACCCTAAAGCTCCGAAAGTACTGAACCAATTTGAAAAATTCTTGCAAGATTCTAAAGTCTTGGTAAAATTTTTATCCGAGTAGAGGCAGTAGTCCTACGGGAAGCGGTTCGAACCGCGGGAAAACGGCAAGTCTGCACTAAAGAGGATTTTTTGTTTATTTATATCCCAAAGGCTCCAAAACTATAAGTCGTGGTGGCCTAGTGGGCAAAGAGTTAGCCTCTCGAGTATGAGGGCGCGGGTTCGATTCCAGGTAAGGCAAGTACCAATGCAACTTTTCTAAAGTTTGAATGTACTTTCTAAGTCTATCTTAGACACTAATGACTGTGTTTCGGATGGCACGTTAAACTGTAGGTCCCGGCTGTCATTGAACATCCTTGGCAGTCGTTACGGGTAGTCAGAAGCCAGTAAGACTGACACCAGTCTAACCAAGGGGTATTGGGTCGCCCGGGTAACTGGGTTGAGGAGGTCAGGTAGGGCAGTCGCTTCTTGTAAAGCACTGGTACTCAGCTACATCCGGTTAGACTGGAAGCCGACCCCGACATAGTTGGGAAAAAGGCTCGGAGGATGATGAAAGGCTCCAAAACTGCTGAAACGATTTGAAAATTTCTTTCAAATAGGCTATATTTTATCCAGGTACGGACAGTAGTTCCCCCGGGACGTGAGTGAATCCTCGTCAAAACTGCTAGTTTTACTAGAGGTAGTTCCTACAGAATGAGGTGGAACATGGAACAGCCAGTGAATTACTAAACCTTCCACAAATAATATAGGAAACAGTTCAGAGTAGTAAACTGGTAACACAATTGTAAATTAAATAGGGCACGCTGAAATAACGCAGGAAGTGAGATTTCGACACTAACCTGCTACATTAGGGACGGTGTTGATGCTGAAATATGTTATTTTGTATTGTAAGTTAGTTAAATTATCATATGGACCTTTTT
Source organism: Helicoverpa assulta (assembly GCA_963856015.1). Lineage (NCBI taxonomy): Eukaryota > Metazoa > Arthropoda > Insecta > Lepidoptera > Noctuidae > Helicoverpa > Helicoverpa assulta. Next base: position 6,298,516 of record CAWLCW010000022.1, read on the forward strand.
TGGGTTTATGGACTGAGTACAATGAAGATTTGATATAGTTCTCGCTAAGCTTGTAAATGGATGCACGTCGCCTCCAACAGGTATCTGTGGAGATCTAAGGGGGAGGCCTATGTTCAGCAGTGGACGTCCTATGGCTGAGATGATGATGATGATGAAGCTTGTAAATGCTTTAGTAACTTTGTCTGTCGCTAAAACTACTCAATCGATTTGAATCAAGGTTCCCAGGCAATTTAGAACCTGAGAAAGGAAAGGCTTTTTATCTGGGTGCGGCAAACTCGGGAAGTTGTTCCCTGGGAAGAGGGTGGAACTGCTAGTACTGAAAAACTACCTACATAGTTCTACTAGCCGTTTTCCCGCGGTTTCACCCGCGTCCCGTGGGAGCTACTGCCCGCACTGGGGTAAAATATAGCCTATGTTACTCGCAGATAATGTAGCTTTCTAATGGTGAAAGAATATTTAAAATAGGTCCAGTAGTTTTTGAGTTTATCCATTACAACCAAACAAACAAAGTTTTCCTCTTTATAATGGCGGATCCACACTCTCCACGAGGCGACACGAGGGAACGCGAGTGCGAGAGTGAAGACGGTCCGCTCGTGTCCCCTCACCTCGCCTCGCTGGTGCTCCGCTTACTGTCGGTTTTTCGAGCGCGAGTCAAAAGACGCGAGAGGGTGAGGCGAGGCAGTCAACCACACTCTCCCGCTCGCTCACTTAGTTGTTGACTACAGTGCTGCCAATTTAGTGACTTTGTCGCTAAAAGTGACGACTTTTGCTAAAGGCTTAGCGACCAAAATAAAGTTTTCACGACAAAAATAGTTTAGCGCCTTATCTGGCGACTTTTGGAGTACAAATTAAAACAGTTCTAGAGCCAATAAAAAGATACATTCTTTGTCACGCAGTCACTTCAGTTACGTCCATCTTGTACTAGACATAGCAAGCAACTAAATACAATGGAGAGTGTGGATGGCTAGCACTCTTGCAGCCTCCGCTCGCTAAGACTCGTGCCGAGAGCCTCTGGGAGGCACCACGCGAGAGTTTGGATCCGCCATAATATTAGTATAGGCAAATGTATAAAATAAAAACAAACCAAAACGCTGTCATGCCAATAATTGGTTCAAGACTCAAGAATGAGGTGACAGTCTGACGCTGAAACGATCAATGATGTCACCCAATGTGTAACAGGAATGCCCAGTGGAGTAAGCGCTTCTGAATGTATTTATTATAGTTCACTTACAGATAATTTCGTAATTACAGATATACTTAATGTTTTATAAAGTTTATAACTAGCTTCCGCCCGCGGCTTTGGCCGCGTAGAGTTCGGTTATATCGAGTTTCCAAGAGAATTCTTCAAAAGTCCGGCATAAAAACTATCCTATGTTCTTTCTCAAGGTCAACGCTGTCTCCGTACCAAATTTTATTAAAATCAGTTCAGTGGTTTAGACGTGAAAGTGTAACAGACAGACAGACAGAGTTACTTTCGCATTTATAATATTAGTAGGAATGACTCAGTAACTAGTATTTTAGAACAGTGGGTTTTCCTCGCGATAAGTAAAGGTTAGATGATAAAGAATGTTGTGGCATGAAGAAGAGTATAGATGGAGAAAACATGTTGCGCCGACCACAAATAAAATAGAGATAAGGGCAGGAGGATGATGATGATGGTGTTGTCGCAAAGAATTGACACCAAGTGGTTCAATCGATGACAATGAATATGTCGGGAAAATCGGGCGAAAAAATCCGCTGGTGTGAAAGCGCTATATCTAATGTCAAAATTATATCGCTGGTTAAAAAAAAGACAACAACAGACAGATAGAATATAGGAAACCGCCGTATAGCGTGAACCATTAACCAGAACACCCCTTTTATTCTGATTAGTAATAGTTTTTGCTAACCCAGATAGTTTTGTTACGCTACTAGATATGATGTGAAGGTCGTTCGTATCTAGTATTTTTACGTCTAGGTTAGTTTAGCCTTGTATAGCTGTATAAGGTGTTTAAGGTGAGGTTATCTAGTTTTTGTGGTCTGGATTTAGTATGGGACTAGCTACCGTCAGCGGTTTTATTCGTGTTCCGTGGGAATTACTTCGTGCACCTGGATAAATAGTAGCCTATAGGCTACTGTGGTTTACGTCGATAAAAGGGTTATCTATCGCTGTATTTTTTTTTTCTAATGGGTCTAGTGGTTTTTGAGATAAGTGCGTCAGCAAACAGTTCTTTAACTTTATGATATTAGTAGCTTTATGATATTAGTGTAAGCTGAAATCTGGGAATTACTCCACTCTCTATCACTCATTGGGAAGTTCTGTAGTTTTTGACAAAAACTAGTTGTTTTTATTGATAAGAATTTTTCTCAGCTTTTCATTTGTCAAGTGGTTACAACTGGTTTCTGTGTGATGAAGCTTTTTGTGTGATATGAAGGAGAATTAGCAATGTTGGGATTGCTTATCAATCAAACATAGTCGGTATTTTTGCTCTGCATAAACAGCCCCAGACTGCTGTAATTTAAAAACTGAAACAAACAAAAGAACATACAAAACAACGAGTTGGCTTCACTACAATAACAAAAATTCAGCATAACAACAGTTAGACCACCCAGTCCAATCAAAATACGCGCAAATCAGTCATTCCTATTCCCGAGTTGAGATGACACAAAAAACATAAGCATGATCTAATCATTTTATCAAACGTTGGCCCAAATGTTTTGGGTGAGCGCCAATATTCAGTCATTGCTATAAAGGAGATCCTCTGACTCAGAAAAGCACGTGAATTCGTTTATTTTTTAATGAGTAGAAGAAAAAAGAAGTGTTCCTTCCAATGTAGCTAAATGATGATATCCTCCTACCCGATTGTTGGTCACGGCAGCCGTTCAAGGAGATCAGCCAGCTGCGCAGGACATATAGTGCACGAGCATTTGTGCAAACACAGGTGCACTCACTATTCCTTCACTCTCATAACCCGATGGGATGTCAATCCGACGCCACCGGAGAGAGATCACAAGCAGGACCTATATTAACGTGCTCTCCAGTGCACTGTGCATAGGTGTATAACCACATGCGTCATTCGAAAGACACATTTTTGTGGGTGCCCTCATCGTCGGCTCAGCTTGCCCAGGTTACTCGGTCGAAGAGGTCAGATCAACACTCGCTTCTTGTGGCACACTGGTACTCAGCTGCGCCCGGTGAGAGTGGAAGCCGACCCCAACATAATTGGGAAAAGCCTTGACAGCTGATGGTCAATGAACAAACAAACAAATTGGAAATAAAGAAAGAATCAATAGCTTAGATTATGTATTTAGTTATGTCTTATGTGGTCGCCACTAAAGACGATCGGGCAGTGAGCATTTGATCTACGCATCCACAGTGAAAACCGCAATCCATGTAGATAGTTGCAACTTCATTTACTTACTAGCTTCCTCCCGCGGTTTTACCCGCCTCATGAGGTAATTTCGTCTTGTATCTAAACAAAAAGTAGTAGAGTTGAGGAGGTCAGTCAGGCAGTCGCTCCTTGTAAAACACTGGTACCCAGCTGCATCTGGTTAGACTGGAAGCCGACCTCAACATAGTTGGGAAACGTCTAGGCAGACGATGATGACCCAAATGAAGTGATTCTAACTAATTCCAACCAGAGCCTTTTCCCAACTATGATGATGGCTTGAGACAAAAAAAGTACGTGATTTAAGACAGCTGTTCTCAATCAAAACATAAGTGTTGTTATACGAAGTATTATCTAATGTATTTATTACTAATGCCTCTGACTCATTGCCGCAAGGTCATACAGTAACATATTTACACTACATAGCTTCCGCCAGCGGTTCCACCCGCGTTCCGTAGTAACAACTTCACACACACACAGAAAAAAAGTAGCCTATAGCCTTCTTCGATAAATGGGCTATCTAACATTGGAAGATTTTTTTCAAATATCTTCAGTAGTTCCTTAGATAAGAGCGTTCAAACAAACTCATCAGCTTTATAATATACCAGCCGTTTTCCCGCGGTTTCACCCGCGTCCCGTGGGAGCTACTACCCGCACCGGGATAAAATATAGCCTGTTACTCGCAGATAATATGGCTTTCTAATGGTGAAAGAATATTTAAAATCGGTCCAGTAGTTTTTGAGTTTATCCATTACAACCAAACAAACACAAAGTTTTCCTCTTTATAATATTAGTATAGAAGTACAGAAAAAAACACGTTTAAATATCGACCGTGTTACAATGCCATTAAGGCCTTAATATTATCATCTACCAAAGAATTTTATACTTTATGATCGTACAATTAGAGTTGACAATTCAAGATGTTTGTTTAAATTATATCGTTGTAATGAATTCTAGTGTCTAAATAAGGACAAAAGGCGTGTTTATTTTGAATAATAAGAATGAATAACATTGCTGTTTAAGGACAAAATATGTCGCACTGCACATTAGTTGTTGTTTGCTTTGCATCTTAGAAGAATTTCTGTATCACACCGAATGTTAAACACCCTATCAATACAACCAATCTATGCGATTGTAACTTTTTATAATACGGGCTAAGTTTATTTTGTATACTACTAATTTCAGTATAATAACTAGGAATCTCAAATCTTGCATATTATGACGATTTTACATGATTGCGGGATTCTTCGTGCGAGTTAAGGTGGCTTTGGTACAAAAAGGGCCCCAGAAGGTATATCATCATCATCGTCATCTCAGCCATAGGACGTCCACTGCTAAACATAGGTCTCCCCCTTAGTTCTCCACAGATACCTGTTGGAGGCGACCTGCATCCAGCGTCTTACGGCAACCTTTATAAGGTCGTCTGTCCACCTTGTTGGTGGACGTCCTACGCTGAAGGAACATTATGGGTTTTAATCAGTAAGAGTCTGACACTCCCTCACGCTGCACCCACAGCGGGTAGCGGTCCTTTGATGATTTTGACCAAAAAAAGACGCACACTGAGAAAACATGAACATACAAAATGGGGTCACATGTAAATTCAACGTTAAGATAGTAGAAATACGTTAAAATACCGCTTGGTAAAGCCTTGGTACCTAAACTATAACAAGTATTAGTCATAATTTAGTTTAAAAGCACGCAGAGGAAACCAGCATCCACCATAGATTTCCACTTAATATGACTCATCGAATGAATCAATGGCCAACTCTTGTAAACCCCCATACAGTACCGTTAGATCACCATAATTTGGTGGTTTCGACATCTGAGTCATTTCTACCATCATCCTTATGTTTGACTTATCCTATGGTTGTCTATTCTGAAATCTTAACTTGGTTGTATAAATGTGAAAGTAGGGCTCTATCTATCACACTTTCTGACTCTTCATCCTCCTGCCGTTATCCCATTTTTATTTGCATTCGGCGCAGCGTGTTTTCTTCTTCCATACTCTTCTATCTGCCGTCATCTCACAAGTGACATTATTTTTACCCGTATCGACTTCCACGCCAAAACTATTGAACTGATTTACATGAAACTTGGTACGGAGGTAGTCTATACCATGAGAAGAGAGACTCTTAAAACGGACCCTATTGTTTTCGCTCCTCTGTCCGTCCGTCCATCTGTCACCAGGATGTATCTCATGAACCGTGATAGATGATGTATTTCTGTTGCCGCTATAAAACTAGACTAAAATAAATGTTTTGCTGGGTTCTCAAATAACAAACGTGATTTTTTTGCTCATTTTCTAAATAATAGTATGGAACCCTTCGTGCGCGATTCCGACTCGCACTTGACCGGTTTTTTTTATTCCGGGAGCGGGCTGTAGTTCTCTCACGACTCTAGTGAAACCGCTGGTGTCAAGTTAGTTCTAAAATCTTCAGCTTTTATTCCGGGAACACATCTCACAGGATGCGATACAAAATTACATTAAATTACTTGAATACCCTTGAGTATTGAACTTCTTATCTCAAAAGTGCGCTATAACAAACACATTGTGAACAAAGTTAGCGCATACCCAGTTATCTGCATGACCTGACCTTACGCTACATAGTGAGTAATGTACCTATTTGTAGACTAGTGGCACGCTCTGGCTTCGCATGGATACAAGTTATATACTTCGAATTTCGTCATGAATCTATATTAGGTAACTAGCTTCTGCCAGCGGTTTCACCCGCATCCCGTGGGAACTACTTCCCGTACCGGGATAAAAATAGCCTATAGCCTTCCTCGACAAATGGGCTATCTAACACTGAAAGAAATTTTCAAATCGGACCAGTAGTTCCTGAGATTAGCGCGTTCAAATAAACAAACAAACTCTTCAGCTTTATAATATTAGTATAGATATGATAAAGCTGAAGAGTGTTCGCTTACCATGTCATTTTAAGCATGGGATAATCGGTGCTTAAAATGACAGCCGAAAATCGATCTCAGTGGCGTGCACTTGGAGAGGCCTATGTCCAGCAGTGGACTGCGATAGGCTGATGATGATGATGATGAATCGGTGCTTTGGGGTAAGCCTTTGTCCAGCAGTCGACATCTTTTCCCTGAGATGAAGGCGACTAAAAGATTGTTGGTCCGATTCGAAGGTTCACTTTAGTCTTTTTATTCAAGTGTACAGAGTAGTTCCTACGGGACACGATGACACTGGACAGATGAGATTTGCTCTCGGAAGAAGAAGCTAGTCTCTCTTTACATTATGCTGATAAAACGCCTATTTTATTAAGAGGAATGTTAAAGAATTTTGAAATGCTATGATCTGATGTTATGGGGTAATTTATAAATGACTAGCTTCTGCCAGTGGTTTCACCCGCATCCCATGGGAACTACTTCCCGTACCGGGATAAAAAGTAGCCTATAGCCTTCCTCGATAAATGGGCTATCTAACACTGAAATAAATTTTCAAATCGAACCAGTAGTTCCTGAGATTAGCGCGTTCAAACAAACAAACAAACTCTTCAGCTTTATAATATTAGTATAGATTCTTACTCAAAGCCCTTGGCCTAGAACCGTTTGTAATGAAATTTTAATGGGAATATTTTTCATACGTCATCCTTATATTAAAACGAGGTGTGATTCAAGCTGCGTTGTGCCATATTTCTTGGAATTGGGATGAGGAAAGCTAGTTATTTAGAACAGTGATATATTGTGACCTAATTATCTTCATTCTTTTTAATAATATAATTGACTATCCTTCTAATATTATAAACGCGAAATCCTAATATTATAATTTCAAGAGTTCGTATGTATGGATGTTTGTTCCTCTTTCACGCAATAGCTACTGGATGCATTTTAATGAAACATGGCATTAATATAGCTCATATAAGAATAACATATATACGCTACAATTCATCTATAAGCTGGAAATGGCTCCTTAGAGACGCGTATGAAAGTTGTGGCAGAAGCTGGTATTTGAAGTCTTGGAATCATGTCTTAAAAACTAATATTAATGAGTCAAAAACAACAAATATGTTTCCCTAATTTCAGCACGTTATACCTACTGTTATTTTCCTCATCGAGCGAATTTAACTTGTACTAATATAAATGACATTGAGCCACAGCCGATTCATTTGAACAGTGTGATGATTGTAACGCTTGTTGTTACAAACAAACAGACGGGATGACTAGACGTCATTAATGTAGGAAAATGTGTTATGGTATTGTTATGCTGTTTGGCTGCGGTTTAGGTTTGTTTTTCTCATGATTAGGACTGCTAGCTGTGCATTATCCCTAAAAGTTGAGGTCAACAACAACGCTAGTATATTTGTACTGAATTCCCAGTGTCTGGGTACCCCGCGGCAAGTTGTCGCGCAGCGGGCGGAGCTCCGACGCGATCTCATGGTGGCCTGGAGGGAGCGACTGTCGCAACCCAGTGCAGGGCACGCCACCATAGTGGCGGTAAGTCCCCTCTTTGAGGAGTGGCTCGGGAGGAGTCACAGCGCCCTCACGTACGGGCCCAGTAGGGCCAAGGCCTGCCGGGGCCGCGGGTTGTTCGAAAGAGATACCGCGGCCTTGGCACATAAAAGGCCCACGACGGAACACGACGGTTTTTAGTCAGTAAGAGTCTGACATTCCCTCGCCGCTGCTAACCCACAGCGGGAGGGGTCATTTGATGATTTTTGACGTCGTTAAAAAAAAAAGTGTCTGGGTACCATTGACTCCTTTGTCCAACTGTCTCTCAAGCGCGAAGATCCGGTTCCAGGTCAGACAAGAAGATTCTTTTGTAACTCAAGTTATGTCTACTTTCTAAGTTATTGTTATGTACAATAATAGATGGAGTAAAAGCGAAAGAAATATCATGAGAAAACCTATGAATAGAATCTCTAACCTTATGCAAGTGAGCGTCGTGGGTGAATAAGTTTAATTCCTTCTCCTTGTGAGAAGACGTCTTTCCCATCGAGAGTAAAAAAGGTTGATAATGAGACCTTGGACGATTATCGAATAGATTAATTCGTCTACATTCTTTTAACTTGACCTTACTACAAAAAGTAGAAGTCAGATATTTGCCAAATGAACCGCAACAAACAATCGTATCATACTTCGACTAGTTTTCCTCGAACTGGTCATGACACGTCACGGCCATTCATAAAGTTGTGATGTCATGCAATGATTGAATCGTGTATTTGTGATTTATTTACCTTTTAAACTCTGGTGTGAAGATAGGTAGGTGCTTTTCCTCTTAGGAGAGAGTATGGCCATTCCTCATGAAAACACTATAGTTGAGAAATATGGGGTTTTCATCTCTTTGGAGATCTCATACACTGCAGACTAAACAGTCGATGTTTGGCTGAATGTGTTTATTTTGAAGGTGAGCCAATCAAAAATTTTTGTCGGTCTCATACCGGCCGGATACCTGATCGTTGTATTGTGCATACTATCATACAGCTCCATACTTATTTTTAAGCCCGATCAAGCTATCGACAGGAAACTTTTCATGCTCATGCTTGCTATGAGAAAAATACGTATTTTACCCTTACATTTTTACTCCCTTTAATCCCATCTACATAAACAACTGTATTTATTTAACTACACAAAATATTCGTCATTCGGAATCTGTTCAGCCTTACAAGAAAATCGATTGAATTAATAAAACCCCCTATAGAGGTAAAGTTCTTATAATCAGGCGCCGTTCTCCGTAACGACATTGACATCGCTTGCGCAAGCGCTTACGACATCGTCTTTGGACTCGCCATTTTTATTCGCTACTATACTAATATGGTTATTTTTGATCGAAATGATAGCATTGGATCAAATCTTCGCTGTTCTTGAGGTCATTTTTGGACTAATCTATACTAATATTATAAAGCTGAAAAGTTTGTTTGTTTGTTTGAACGCGCTAATCTCAGGAACTACTGGTCCGATTTGAAAATTTATTTCAGTGTTAGATAGCCCATTTATCGAGAAAGGCTATAGGCTACTTTTTATCCCGGTACGGGAAGTAGTTCCCTCGGGATGCGGGTGAAACCGCTGGCAGAAGCTAGTACATACATATAATAAAGAAGAATCATTTTTTCGAAACTACTGAACTGATTGGTAAAATACTTCACTGTTGTAAAGCTACACTCTTCCCGAGTAACATAGGCTATATTTTATCCCGGTACTGGCAGTAGTTCCCACCGGGACGCGGGTGAAACTGCTTGAAATCGGCTAGCATATAATTTTTTTTGAAAATACTACATTCTCAAATAATTCTTTTTAAACGGTTTTTTTGAAACCAACCTTTAATGCAAGAAAGATTATGATTATGATCGCAAGTCTAATAGACTCAACTGCGAGGTAATTGTCCGTGAAAACGCGTGTACATACAGACAGCTAGATACATGTGAACATATAAACAATGTAGTATTATATATGGTTACTGTTGTTAGTGGCGATGGCGTAACTGCTGCGTGTGAGCAAGTTGCGACCAAAATTGGAATATATGTATCTGGGAAAAGCATGATTGTTGAAATTGAGATCGTTGTTGATAAATTGATGAAAGACACACTAAATTAAAAGTATAGAATAGAGACATTTATTCTTATAAACATGTCCAAATATCTTAATCAATGTTAGTATGCCTAAAACCTTCTCCTAAGTTTGACAAATAGGTACTACTAGCTTCTGCCAGCGGTTTCACCCGCATCCCGTGGGAACTTCTTCCCGTACCGGGATAAAAAGTAGCCTATAGCCTTCCTCGATAAATGAGCTATCTAACACTGAAAGAAATTTTCAAATCGGACCAGTGTTCCTGAGATTAGCGCGTTCAAACAAACAAACTCTTCAGCTTTATAATATTAGTATAGATAGGTACTGTAAACCGATGAAAATAAACATAGGTACATAAATACAGGTCAAACCGAGAACCTCCATTTTTTACATCGGTTAAAAATCCAAAGTTCTCATTGACTTGATTTCTTCTGACAGTTTGTTTACTGTGTTTTGGTTTACTGCACTACAGAAAAAACATACCGGCCGAATTGAGAACCTCCTCCTTTTTGGGAAGTCGGTTAAAAAAAATACCTATATGTATGTAAAAGTTATCTAATGTTACGGTTGGTAGTGTGCAAGTTATGCACCCAACGGATCGTTACAATTTACCTCGGTCGTGCTTACATCATGTTTTAAAACAAAATGAAGTTGGGGGTTTCCTCTTAATTACGAAATATATGTAGGTCTTTGGTAAACGTGACATCTGACCACGTCCACTAAGTTACATTTTAAATAATGGCAACTTGTAAAATAATATAAATATGTTGTGGTGTGATGATGTCATTTCAAGTACGTTTTCAGTTCTGTACTGAGAAATGGGATGTTGAAGTTCTGAGAACCTATTGCATAAGAGTGCATGTGAGTTAGCATGTAAACTCCTTTTTTATGTGGCTTTTGTCTAACGGCCAGTTTCTTCATCAAAAGTTAAAGTTAAAGTAATGTCTAAAGTAAAAGTAACGGTCAAATACGTTTTTTCAAGGCTAAAGTGACAGAAAAACTAATAGAAAAATTGAATTTGACCGTTACTTTTACTTTAGACATTACTTTGACTTTTACTTTGGCTTTAAGTATTGATGAAGAAACTGGCTGTAAGTGTGCACGTCAGGTCTACTTTCTGACCGGGCTGCGGGATTGTTCGAAAGGGTTACCGCGGCCCTGGTACATAAAAGGCCTATGACGGAACACGACGGTTTTTAGTCAGTAAGAGTCTGATACTCCCTCACCGCTGCTAACCCACAGCGGGAAAGGTCATATGCAACAATGTTCCGGTTTCGTTCATAGATAGCTGATGTTTTTGCTTTACTTTAAGATTTCCTAACAGTTACCCTGATCAAGCTACCAATCAATTTATACAATGACTTAGTTTCCAAATACTCGCCATCAAAAACTTCATTAAACGCAAGAAAATCCAATAAAGTGAAATTGCCCGAATCAATATTCACAAAATTGCGACAGGCCTACCGACTTTCGAGAGGGGACGATTAAAAACGAAGGTATTAAGGCTTGAGCCCACTGGGACAACTTTCTCCGAGATTGCAGGCCCTGCGACCTTTGCAGCGCGTAGGCTGTACGCCTACTAGCCGGATGTCTGACCTATTAGTGAGCCTAGTAGGTTCTTTGGGCTGTATGAAGTAAGGTGTGGTGGGATTTGGATGACCACAAAATGGTTACAATCTTTGATTGAAACTGTATTAAGTAGCTTCTGTCAATGTGTTTGAGGTGTATCTTTAAAGTAACCATAATCAGACTTGTAGGTACTTGCCACCCATCGTCAAATCAGCGATTTGACAACTGAATACGGTTCGGTTATCGTTGTAAGTAAATGGTGCAACCAACCGTAAAAATAGAAACATATTCCTCGTAAAGTAATAGGTGTAAACCTATTTCCCTGTCAGCGAGTAGTTTCAATCAGGGTACTGAACAATTACTGATGTAAACCCAGAACTATTTCATTATCATAACTATTTACTATTATTTTCTTCAGAATCAAAAATTGGTCGTAGTCGCCTTTACTACCACTAGACTAACGAAGTCGCAAAATCGAAAATCTGAAATCGTTCACTACAAACAAAATATAATATTTTAATACTAGAAGTGAATCCATAAAACAAATTGGACCGGCTCGCGGCTGGCTACAAACACGATCTATTTTCAGAAGCACTGCAGCATGAGATATGACTTCGGAAGTGGGTTACTATGTCGCCATCAGGTTGATAAACCCTGAAGCAATGGCTTTATGCCATGTTTATTATGTTTCTTGTGAAACTGAAAGTCTTATCTAATTGGGAGACGAGATGGAGGTATTTTTGGATAGCGGTGTCCTTTTTTTGCAGCATATTATTTAGTATGCCGTAAACACTGGTACTCAGCTGCATCTGGTTAGACTTTAAGTTGACCCCAATATGGTTTGGAAAAGGCTCGGCAGATGATGATAATTCAGTGTGCCGTATATAGTTGTTGCTTCATAGAAAGACAATGTTGTCAGATAGGTATGTCATAGTTTTATTGCGAAAAATGAGCCCACACTATTATAATAAGAAGTCGCCAAATCTGCCTATTATTAAACTCGTATTTACGAATGGTAGTCTATACTTTACAAAGTTTAAGCGTTTGTTTGTTTGACGCTAAACTCAGAAACTATAGGACCGAATTGAATTTTTTTTTCATTTCTAGATAGCCACATTATCGCGGATCGTTATAGGGCTATTTTAGCTGGAAGCACGGTGTAGTGTCCGTGGGATGCGGTTGAAACCACTGGCAGAAGCTACCTTTAAAATAGGTAAAACCTCCCGTATAAAATGGTATAGAGTTAGATCGAACCTTAGAACCAAGTATAACCGCCCATCAGCTACTACTAAAAATACGTAATCTGCCCACATATACCCACTGTTGAATATACCACGCTGTCATTTGCGCACCGCCCACAAACTGGAGTATTGCTCTGAGTGAGCGGCCGTGGGCAGACTGGAATCTGACATGTTTTACTATGTTCATTCATAAAGATATAATTGTTGCTACTGATTATGTTTATGTAGATTTTTGTTGCTCAGTAGAATTGGTAGCTTTCACGTTTATCTATACTAATATTATAAAGAAGAAAACTTTGTTTGTTTGTTTGGTTGTAATGGATAAACTCAAAAACTACTGGACCGATTTTAAATATTATTTCACCATTAGAAAGCTATATTATATGCGAGTAACATAGGCTATATTTTATCCCGGTGCGGGCACTAGCTCCCACGGGACGCGGGTGAAACCGCGGGAAAACGGCTAGTAAAAAATAAAATTGATTGTGTAACGTCTATAGGTCACTCAGTTTTCCTCTCGCGATCTCGTTAATACGACAGTATTTGAATGCGTGAAGTTGAGAAAGCTTAACAAGCAAAAGCACAAATGGTGTGTTATATTTGTAGGAACTTTCGTTACCTAAGTCTTGGCGTAAAGATAATTAATTAAGACAGACGTTGTGAAGTGTCCAAGAGCTATCATCGAAATCTCACAACATCCATCTGCTACACATAGGGTCAGACATCATCATCTATACTAATATTATAAAGCTGAAGAGTTTGTTTGTTTGTTTGAACGCGCTAATCTCAGGAACTACTGGTCCGATTTGAAAATTTCTTTCAGTGTTAGATAGCCCATTTATCGAGGAAGGCTATAGGCTACTTTTTTATCCCGGTACGGGAAGTAGTTCCCACGGGATGCGGGTGAAACCGCTGGCAGAAGCTAGTCATTCATAAATATTCCTACTCTTTTTTTTTTCAAAACATTTTGACCTAATTTGATTAACCTCACAACACCAACGATACGATGGTAACATTTAATTAAAATACCTCTTGCACTATCTATCAGCTCTCCTATCTCTGTGTGTATCTCCATGCGGTTAACACAACACAACAAACAGTAGCGCGATTGTTGGCACGTGCCGCTGCGCCCGCGTACGGCGCACGCGTCGCTACTTAGCACCACATGATGATACAAACATGTAGAACACTTAGATTGTGTATGTGGTGCAAATTATTGGTTTGGAGTTTCGGGGTTTAAGGTTTTTTGGATTTACATATGATTAATGGTTAAATTAATCTAAAAACTGGTTACTTTTGGAATGTTAATACAATAATTATCATAACTAGGTATTTATTTTGAGTCCTTTTCTTGTGATCTCCTTTTTTGGAAGGTTAAGGTTCTGAAGCATTAATATCTTAGCATCACTACACGCAAAACTAAAACTACCTTTTCTTTTCTTTTGATGTATTACTTTACAAGCTTTATTCCTTTTATGTACTTATTTTTACTTAACTTATTTTTACATATATACAACTAAAAACAATTATAAAATGGCATCAAAAAACTCCTTATCGCTGCCTACCGGGAGTGTACCCAAGAGGCTGGCAGCATTGCCACGTTGGATGGCAATGCTTAATTTTTGACCAAAATAAAAACCAGCCTTTGGGTCACTTGAAGTGTCAGCAAGTCGGTTTGCCAGATCTTTAAAAAGCAGATGAGCACTTGGACCCCACGGCCCGAGGGTTTCAACCCCAAACGGCTCAAAGGTATAGTTACCAACCAGGGTGCTATATTTACGCCGTTTGAGGTTCTCTGCAGCCGCAGCAGCGGAACCAGCACATCGCGCCGAGCTAGGAAGATGGGATGGTGCAAGAGTATCGACACAGGTCGCGTCCCATACTAAAGACCTACCCATCTTCCACGGGAATAACGACATACCGTCTGGTCTCTTGCCATCGTCGCGTGCCAGACCACTGGGTTCTAATATGGCTGGAACGCCGACGGCAACAAGAGCGCGACGGATTATGTCATTGATATTCGCATGCCGTGCAAAGCGTCCCGCGCTGCGGCTGCACGACAAGCCGTGGTGTCCAAGGCTGCTGACAGCTTCACCACAGTGGCAGCGGTGAGGAGAGCAGCACGGAGCACCCAAACGCAAGCAAACAGCAAGCCGGAAAGTGGTGTCGTCAAACAAGGTGCCTATGTTTGACGACGGAAGTGCCAGAAGCCATAGACCCGACTCCCATTCGCCCACAGCCAGAAAGCGCGCTCGCTCTGCAGAAGAAATTGACGTATTTATCAGATTATTCCGTATAACTCTGCAGAGCGGCTCATCCCACTGTCTCTGGGAGGACGGGTTGACGGGTGGATCAGTATTCGGGCAAGTGATTTTCCAAGCCTCTACAGCCTCAGTCAGACATGGTACCTCGCAATTGGCCAGTGTGATAGGAAGAATTTTCCTGGTCAATTTCTCAGTACCATGGACGGAGGATATAAAGGCCGGTAGGCTAATACTTGAAATTTTGCGGACGCCAAGCCCTCCCATGCGAACGGGAAGAGTAGCCTGAATCCAGGCTCGGTCGTCCAAGGCCACATTTAAAATTGATGTTAATGTGTGTCTAATAATTTTGTCAAGTTTTTCCAAAAGATTTGTGTGCTTCCATAGACTGGAAGCACGCAAATCTTTACTTTACAAGAAGATTAAGACCAAACTTGTGTTCTAAGGACGTAGTCACTCGCGATATCTAGTGAGGCAATATTTTTGATATCATGTCTCATCCCCCCTATTTCTGTGGTCCCTGACAGCACGTGCGCGCGCGCATACAGGCGCCAGTGACACGTGTCAAAGTGTTGAACACATGTGGTTTAGCGAGGCTCTGATTGGATGTAATTGTATCTGTTTTTAGGGTTCCGTAGCCAAAATGGCAAAAACGGAACCCTTATAGTTTCGTCATGTCCGTCTGTCCGTCTGTCCGTCTGTCACAGCCGATTTACTCGGAAACTATAAGTACTACAGTGATGAAATTTGATGGGAATATGTGTTGTATGAACCGCTACAAAAATATGACACTAAATAGTAAAAAAAAGAATTGGGGGTGGGGCCCCCCATACATGTAACTGAGGGATGAAATTTTTTTTTTCGATGTACATACCCGTGTGGGGTATCAATGGAAAGGTCTTTTAAAATGATATAAAGTTTTCTAAAAAACATTTTTCTTAAAGTGAACGGTTTTTGAGATATCAGCTCTCAAAGTCGTAAAAAGTATGTCCCCCCCCCTCTATTTTTATAACTACGGGGTATAAAATTCTAAAAAAAATAGAGGTGATGCATGCTAATTAACTCTTTCAACGATTTTTGGTTTGATCAAAGTATCTCTTATAGTTTTTGAGATAGGTTGATTTAACTGTAATTTTGGTTAAGTTATTACGGAACCCTTTGTGCGCGAGCCCGACTCGCACTTGGCCGGTTTTTGTTTTTATTGGTTGTAGATGTCTAGAAGTGTGTTTAGACTGAATGAACGTAGAATTTGATTTAGAATAAGGGCATCCTTTCGCAGCATTATCTCACGAAAGCTAGATTTTTTTTTTGGCCTCTCCTGGCAAATGTAATATGTATGTATGTATTTAAGTATGTATGTATTCTTACAAAATTTTAACAAAAACTTTGCACCTACCACCAGAAAACGCCTATGGCGTTAAGTCCGCCTTGTGCGAAACGTGCATAAGCATTAAATAAATAAATAAATGTACATGCACATTATATTCTTATGTATGAGTAGCCCTTTGTATATTCATTATTCAGGCAGACAATAAAAATCTTAAAAAACCCTGTTTTGCATTGTCATTTAGTTGCAAAATAAAGAACATTTCACAGCGCGGCACGGTGGCAGTCAAAATAGTATACAAAACAAGCAGGTTAGAAAAACCACAACCTCTCCCTAAGTAACCCAAGTAGATTTTTACTGCCAAAATTTGCCAAGATGGAATCTTTGAATTTTCAAGGTGATACAATAATAGGCACCTTCACCGTTAGGTGAATTAAACGTGTTTAGAATTAAACGTGTTAACGTTTAATTCTTTATTAACTAAACCCTTTACAAACAAACACATAACCACGTCATATCTAACTCTAATAACTGGTATTAATATGCTTATGTCATGATTGACCTATTTACCACCTACTGGCTGTCCTCCACTCTATTCTTTCAGAACTTGGCCTTTTTTATAGGATTGTTCTTAAACCAAAATTATAATATAATATAATAATATAATGTCGGTACACCTTTTCACACACGGTCGGTTAGCCCCATGGTAAGTTATTTATTAACTTGTGTTATGGGTGCTAACACAACTGATAAACTACATATACCTACATATATACATATTTATAAATACATATTGTAACACCCAGACCACGGCTAACAAGCATGCTCATCACACAAATGTCGACCGAGCCGGGAATCGAACCCGGGACCTCAGGTTCGGCAGTCCGGCATGCTGACCATTGCGCCATCGAGGTCAATTGTACCATCATTAAAGTCAAAGTCAAAATCGTTTATTAAAGTAGGCTAATTAGATAAGCAGTTTAACGTCAAAATTACAAAAATGACAGCGCCCTCAAAACCTTTCACCACTTTCTTCTGTTATGGTTGGAAACAAGAAGCGGTGAAGAACAAACTTCCCAGCAACACAGCTGTCTTTTACAATTTAATTATAATTAGCACCTTACACCGTTTCAATCTTCACCAACTAAAGTGCTAAACCCTTTTCTACAAACAAACAAATCCACATCACACGTCATATATATCTCTAATAGTAATAACTGGTACTAATGTGGTTATGTCATGATTGACCCATTTAACGCCTACTGCCGTTGTCCTCGATACCGCTGTATCTCACCTGTTTGTGTCACTTGCTTTGTTAGATATTAAAAGGGGTATATTTGTATGTGGTTTCTTGTTAGGTTTGATGTAAATGCTAGGAAAAATGGTGAGACTTGGTTAGACTTTGTTCCTATCACTCATGATGGTTGTGTCATTCAAAAATCCAAAGATCCGTACTCCGGTAGTCTTCATGGTTGACAATTGTTTTTAAAGAAATTCTTCATTCTTAATTCCCATTAAAGTTTTCAGTAGGTTTCCAATACCGGCTTAATGCCTGATCTTAGTAATTTGCGTGCTACGATTCATGTTCATTCTGATATGAGCCCAAATCTATCAGCCGACTGAAAGTTGTATCAAGGTTGCCTAGATTGCCAAAACTATCCCGAAGGATTACATAAACCAAGCAGCTTATCAAGTGTTTTAACCAGCGAAAAACAAATTGTATCATATTTCAGTCTTATCTTCTCTTATATTTAATGCCAAATATCTCCATAATGTGTGTAGAAATTTTCGCAAGTCAAAGGACGAATTCCCGGGCTGCGGCCGGGCTCAGGTTATGTAAGAGGCTCCATGGAGTCGGCAGACGGCTGGCAGACGGCGCCGGACCGACTGGCGCCAAGACAAAGACAGACACACTTTATCCCCCCTTCTCGGTCCCCCACAGACTTTTGGCGCCCAACGTGGGACGCCGTTACCGAACAACTTCGCTAGGGGAAAACTGTTTTTATACCATTTTGATTTGTTTAAATTTATTGCATTGTTATTTTTTTCGATTGGTCCAAAATTTGCGGAGATAAATTTGATGCAGTTTTCGTGTCGTCTTTTTAATTTATTGTATTGGGGAGGGGTGTTATCTTTGGAGGGAAAACTATTTAGATATATGAATTGATAACTCGGAAAATAAAATTGGAGTAGTATCTTGTATTGCTTCGATTGAAGATTATCCTGTGATCTAATATAAGTTGCAGCAATTTGGACCATGATACAACCACTATAAGCCATTAATTCCTTCACATGAACACCTGACATAGCTTTCAATGGTGTAACATTATGGAAAACTTTACTACACTCATATAAGCCTAGAAATAAAATGTATTATACTTCGCTTGCCAACAAGCTCTTAGCAACAGAGATCAGTAATGTCAATGACTGGAAGCAGCCTTGCCAAACTATTGTTTATTGGGACTTGTTGTTATTTATCTACCCTCATTTATGCGATCGTAATATTTATGATTTGAATAGCTTTATGATGATGGCCATTGTTGGGTTGCCAGTTTATATCGCTTTTTGTAGGATTGTTGGTACTTTGTCTTTGATTTCTTGGCTTGTTATATTATTTCTTTTTCCACATTGAAAGTTTTGACTTTGTAAACTTTAAAAGTGTCAAGAGGTTACCATTCTTCCACCTTGGAATCTAATAAGCTTCCTCACAATATTTTGGATTTTTTATCTGATTTATCATTATCAGTTTGATCAAGTTAGGTGTCTGGTACCGTTAAGCTGTCATAATCTTCATCTATCTAATGTTTTTTAATTGGATCTTCATAATTAATAAGTTAATGTTGAGTCTTACAAACTATGATAATGATGACAAGATTCCCGTTTCTTCCAATGGGAGAATTATACTTGAACAATCTTCTCTGATTCGTATTATAACTAATGATCTAATAATTAATATTAATAATGTGTATTTCAATCTTCCTCAGGTAAACAGACTGCAATGTAAAGAAGAGTTTACAAACACGCCAAAACGAGTGCCTTATAATCGACTAAGTGCCTATTTTATAAATAGTTACGTTTAGCTGCGAACGATACGAAGACGATATACTGCGAATCATTGGTGAGTTTTCTCTTTTTTATACTTTTCTATAATAATACTGTCATCCGCCAGCGGGTTTACTTGCATCCCGTTGGAACTAATACACACGAACCCGTACAGGATATCCCTAACTATCTAATATTGCAAATGTGGCGTTTAAGAATATCCCGTATAATCTTGCATCATGTTTGCTTGTTTGTTTGAACACGCTAATCTCAGGATCCACTGAACCTATTTCAGAATTTCTTTCAATGATATCCTATTTACCGAGAATGGTTACAGGCTACTTTCTAAATTTTATATATATTAACTATTACCACGTGGAGTTCCCACGTGGCTTAACACAAGTATGTTAAATGAAAAAACTAATGTTTACACAGCTTTTTGTCTCTCTTTTAATCAATTCAGCAGTTTTGGTTTAACAGTACGGACAGATAGAGTTACATTCGTATTTATAATATTAATAAGTAAGGATGAATTAATAACTAAAGGTAAGACAGAAACAACTGCCAAAAATTCAAAAAAAAACACGATAATGTCCGTAAATGAAGTGAAAAGGAAATTGGCAATAAACCAATTTAAAGATTAAGAGGTTAATGACGGTAATCAAGTAAGCATCGGAGACTATGGGCTCGAAAATCTTAAGCGATATTCTTAATGGTAAACTGGGATAATTTATTGGAAACAGACTTTTTACATGTTTTTAAACTTCTCCACCCGTTTTCAATGGTTTCGCCCTCGTCACGTGGAAACTACTATCCGTACCTAGATAAATTATAGCCTATGTTGCTCAGGAAGAATGTAGCTTTCCAGTAATGAACGATTCTTTGTAATCCGTCTAAAAAAAAATCCACTTAATAATATTAGTAGAGTCAAGAGCCGAGCAGTAGGCAAAACTGTTGAAAATATTTTCCAAAAACAAAAAACGTCCAAGCCGTCCATATTCATGTAAGAGACAGACCCTCAATTTAAACCCAAATGTATTTTCTATGCAACCCAGCGGGTGCCACGTCAATCTAAGTGCTGGACATTCGCTGAAAATATCGAAGGATTTACACAAACAAAATACTGGAGAAAAAACATTTTCGAAAATGTAGGGGCTGCTACAGTGTTCGCCACTTTATCTTAATTTTGTGTACTCAAAGAAAATACGAAAATCTTCGGTACATATAAAGCTGAAGATTTTGTTAGAATGCGCTGAGATTAGGAAATGTTAGATAGCCTATCTATCGAGGAAAGCTATAGGCTTTTACCTAGGTGTGTGGAGTAGTTCCCGGTGAAACCGCTGTCTGAAGCTCGTCGTGAAATATTAAATTATCTGTCACACATAAGTCTATCACCTCTGATGTTCCCTCTATCTTATGTTTTTAAGAAAACACTTAACATCTTAATTGTAACAAATATTATAATTATATTACAACCATGCACCTTACCAATAACCATAGCCAATACATCACCAATCCCACCCAACCCTTCAATAATAACCACAACTTTACTTACCCCCTTTTCTCAAGCACCAATATAATCATCAAGCCAAACACTTGTTACATCACCCGGCATCGCCTAACACCTACTCATACGCAACTCCAAAATCATAATTGTTCCGTGTGATACAAATGATGTCAAAATATTTACTCTAATAATGGCTTGCGTGAAGGAAAATAAACCTAAATTAATGGGGAATGATGAATATAAAGGTGGAAGGGTTATATTTGATGGGAGTGTCAAAGATGATGCAGATGACGATTCTCTTGTGTCCAGATCTGAAATCTACGTTTTATTGAGTTACATAAAAATAACTAAAAGCTGCTGTTTATCCGGGCGCGGAAAAGTTTATTTGGGACGCAAGTAAAACCATGGCAGCCACCACAGCTAGTAATTTTTGCTTGCAAATAAATAGATGATATGACATAAATATTTTTTCAAGTAAACACACATGTATACATAGATGACGTATAAGAAGACAAAAATATAACAACAAAGAAAAACCTAAGAATAGAAAAGAAAATAAATTAGATTATGTCCTAAAAATAGACAAAGGATATATTGTAGGTGGGTGGCAAAATAATATACAGGCAAATAACGTCATGTAGGAAAATTCCCATGTAACAGTTCTAAGAGAAACTAAGTAAAATTAGTCAGTAACCAAAGTAACAAGTAAAAATACGCTTTCCCGTTAATGGTGTATTAGGAATGTTTCTAAAAATAGATTAATTTATTTATGAATGATGAAGGAATGACGTCGTATTAATATATGATAGATTATTCAGCTAACTTCGTTAAATATTCTCATTAGAATCCAACATCTAGCTTTGGTTGGCGCCCGAATGTCGTTGAAATCTTTTCCATACGGAACACGAAAGACTGGCCGTATAAGGATAATATTTATTATGCTAATGGTAACGACAAGACTCAAAAGAGCTTGGAATTAAAATCATTTGTAATAATTTCTGCTTAGATTGAGTAGCTTAAAAAATGCAAATAATCATTATTTATTTTGTCTTTTACATTAAACAAACTAACATCTAAACCTTTTACTGCTCAAGTAACGCAATTACGATTGATACAAACAGTATCAGTAATCACATCAACAGCGTCTTGAACAACGGTTGCTACGTCTCCAACCCTTCATGTCGCCGCCGATTACTTCTGTGCCACCGCACACTGCACTTCGCTACGTAAATATTCATAATTGTCTTCTATGACAGCACCCTTTGGGGTTACATCAATACCCACTAACTGTTCTTCGTCAAACTCTCATTTAAATTCTTCTGCGTTCAGAAATAAGGGTGAAATTTGCATGGAAGGAGTTATTTTAAGTTTTCCGTCAATCACCAGCCTTTTGTTGAACAAAGTGGCCACAGGTGCATTGTTAAACCAACCCTCTTTATAATACTTATTGTACAATTGAGTCGGTGTCTATGAATTGCGTCCATCATCGAGGGAGATATTAATGGCTAGTAAAAAGTTTTATTAGTAACTACAAGAGCACTAAATCTTATAGTGACATGATAAGGGGATTAATAACTTTGGCGTCCCCAAAAAGCATCCCATAGAAGTCTTCGCCCCGATACGAATCAATAAACAAAATCACGAGCTCCGGAAATCCGAGCGGAGTCCGAGATGCATTTCCATCTTTCATCGTCTTTTCACCCTCCGAATATCATCCCTAAAGTTCGTTCCCCCATCTCTGCGCTGTGCGCGGGTGCGTAAAGGACGGGAGATTCGCAGGGCGCGTGCGCGGGTCAACCCCTCATGAGCTTCGGAGAACGTTGATAGTGGCAAGCGCGAGATCCTGGCGCGATGCCGGGGTCGCGGAACATTCCTCCGTGGACCGTCCGCGGAGGCGGAGGTCCCGCTCTCTCACCCCCGGCCACGACATTGCAGAACTGCACAACACTTCTCAAGTGTTTGGTGCACCGCAGGGAGCCATACTCGGCCCCGACTTAGCACAATTCAACTCAGTCTCCCTTTACTCTCCGAACTCCATTGAAATCAATTCTCCAGTCTTTCATCTTCTAAATCCAAGCTTAACAATACACAAGCGAGCGGGGTGTGAGAGAGCGAGAAGGAAAAGTATTTCTCTAAAGTGGGAACGAGACGTCGAGATGGTACGCCGCTCCCGTCCGAGGTAAGCACCACTTGTACGCGGCCACGTGTTCAAACTTTTAGTTTTCAGTTTCAGGTGTTCGGAACTCGCCGCTGGCCGTTGTTTCGTCAAAACCTATTGTTTGCCTTTTGAATTCATTTCACAGATTTCCTGTAGGTAGCATGTTCGTAATATGTTTTATTGATTGTGTTGTGTGGCCCTTTGTTAATGTTTATCCAATTGGTTTCCATTTGGTGTTCTACTTAATGCTGGGTTTGTTTTGTTGTTCAGCCACTTTATTAGTAATTGTCTGTGTCTTTGGGGTTTTGTTCCCTATAACCTTTCGTTTTACTTCTTGTGTGAAGAGTTATCTTACAGAATTAAGCAGCGCAGATTCTGTATATATCAGTCTGGTACTAAGTCAGTGGTGGTCAGTGGGCTAAGTTATTTCATAAAACCACTTCTCCAGATTGCATATAAAATGTATCGCTAAAATATTCCATCTTAACTGAAAAAGATCCGAAGGTCCGCTATGATGCCCAATTACATGTTGCTAACGTTTGATTCTATAGTTATCTTGATGATTCGTATTTATTCATAGAAAACACACTTTACACCATATCGGTTCCCTTCGGACCGCGTACAATTAACGCTTGCATCCTCTGTGATTATATCTCGTTAGCTCTTTTCAAGGTTCCCACCGATCAGTTTCATTTGTATGCCTCCCAATTAGATACCATCTCCTTCGTTTATTTGGACGATTATTAAAATTTACGCTTCACAATCTGCATCTGTTTGCTCAACCCGCATTTATTCAGCATTCAGTTTCTTTAAAACTACAATAATATTTTCTTGTTGCACCTTTTTCTTTCTATCTAACTCCTACACGTTTTCCTGTCTTACGCAGCGTTCCGATATCGGAAAAAAACTTGCCCCATTTCTTAGTCTTATTCGCTCGATGAATGAAAGCTTTTCCATTCATAAATTCTACAACTGTCACAATAACGTTCTTGACTTTGTAAACTGTATCGTCGATATCTTATCTGTGTTTTCCTTATCTGCCTATGTTCGATGCATTTTGTATTTGTTTTTCAATTTTTCTATAGTTAGTAGTAACCGTGTAATCTTTGTTACGTTATAGATAACATTCTTACTAACAAGTCTATTTATTTCAATGTTATCTTCGTAATCTCTATCATCGAGTTAACAATCCTGATTATCAATTGCTTTAAAATGACGTAGTTCTTTATCAGCATAATTCTTTAATCAGACGGTTTTCATGTGAGCAGTAATGGTATCGTCATTCATTAGTTCTTTGCAAACATCGTTAGAGTTAATTTTGTCTCCGCGGGCAGTCAGCTCCCGCAGAGTTGATTGGCTGTCTACCATCGTACCTTCATTGATTAGGGCTGATAGATGAATGGGAATTAGACTGACTTGTTTAGGGATTATCAGGGATCATTTAAAGGGCGGTCTTTGTAGGTTAAGTTTTGCTATTTGTATTGTGTCCTCGTTGTCTTGTATGAATTACTTGATTTCGTGATTTAATATTGATAATGTGATTGGTAACTGTAATATTTTTCGATTTATCAATTTCTTTTCAGTTTTTTACAATGTGTCTTAACTAGCAAGAGAAAAATCCTCTTTCAATTGCAAGTTTAGATAGTATTTAGTCTTACTTGAATCTATCCTTATAAGGATCTTTCTCATATTCTTATTAACTTCAACTTTTTTTAACCACCTCTAGAGAAATTAGTTTTGGAACATTTGAACCATCATTCCTGTACAATAAAGTCGTTACCATCAAGTCATTGCCTAATTCTTAAGCTGGGAACGAAATTAATTCAGTAACCTCCCTTCTTTATATTCCATTGTCTTCAATCATCCCATCTAACAAACAATTTGACCAATCACCCCCTGAATGTATTAAAATCACTGAGACTCCCCTACATCCGTCCACTCTATACCCCTAATTCGCTAATAGAAAAACAGCTATCGGATTTCCCATGACGACTTCCCGTTGCGACAGGAAGTGCGTTGGCAGATATCTATGGACGTTTTTATCTTGTCTCGGGATATTTCTGTTTGATCTTCAGTTTATTTGTGTTTTGTTTTAACGTAATCATTACTAATTATAGCGACTTCTGATTCATGAGATGTAGGTGTTGTCAACATAAGTGGAACTGGTTATGTAATTGTTTGTAACTGCGGTCATGTGTTTGTTAGGTTTATGGTTTTTTGTAAGATGAGTATTCCTGGTCGTTTCAGTACTTCTATCAAATACAGTCGTTTTAGAGAAATTATCTTTGTCTACTGGATCTTTTGCTTGTGTGTCAGTAACATCAGTATTATATGCAGCAGTCGTTGCGGTATCATAATGAGTTTGATAATTATTTAATGTCTTAATCGTTGCATGTGTATTCGTCATTTCTTTGTTATTAATGTTGATACAGGTTGCATCGCAATGTATAGCAGAATACTGCTTAGAATCTTATTTACACGAAAATGTGGGATTTTCCAGAATATTCGTATCACATCTTACTTAATCTTATTAACCACGCCCGTCTTCCCATAATATATGTATACAGTAATCTTCCATTTCATTTCACCCCATACATTGTCTCCAAGAGTGAGAGAGACAGCAGCATCCCGGCGCCAGACACTTCGGCGCCTGAGTCTATCGATCCCACCCCAGTGGTGGGGGGTTGGCGCATGCGCGGAACTTGTTTGTCAGGATTTCTTCAGATTATAGATTTTGTTCAAGTACATTATGTGCTGTAGTTTTATGGATATTACCTTTTAGTTATATGGATGGTTAAATTTTTATATCAAGGTTTTATTGTAGTCTTGATTGGTTTGCTTGTTATATTCTGATTGGACTGTCGTCTGTTTAGATTGATATTGGATATTAGTTTGATGTTTGATTTCAATAATGAATCAATTAGTCATAATCTTGTGGCTGTCCGTTACATACTACGTAATTCTTTCAATCATCTAGCCTTTTCCCAACTATGTTGAGATCGGCTTCCAGTCTAACCGAGTGCAACTGGGTACATCTTTCAATTTTAAATTCATGATCAAGAGACATGAAAGCTGATACAACACCAAATTCTAAGTTACCCAACATTTTCCAAAGAAAACCCTTTTCCAACCCTCGATGGCGGATTAACTGATACACCATTGTCTTTCATACAAAAAGTGTCTGACGTCATGTCAGCCGGTAACCTTACACCATAATAGTGTCGATATTTCCATTGTGCGACACTATGGTGTCTGACGTATGCTGACACTCCCTTTGTGTCACGTTAGTGCTCGTATCTTTGTTACTTGTGTCTTGTTTGGTTGCAGTTTTGTGTCTGTAACTGTTTTGTTGGTTAAATTAATAAGTTTTCTTTGCTATGGTTGGGTCCTATCATGATTTTGATTTTTGTTTATGGCTTTTTGTCTAATCAAGACTTTTTCATCGATGACATCTTTGAAATTCTTCTTACGAGAAAATTGTCGTTATTATCATTGCAGTTTCTAAGTTCGTAGACAGATATGGCAGTACATCCGGTTTTATGTATTTATAATAACGCTACTATGTAGAAAAGCCTTAACATACCATACTAATGTAATAATTGATGGTGACTAATAACTATGTACTTGTTTCTCAATCAAGACCACGAGGACCGATTAGACGGAATAAATTAACATCATAAATTAAACCAGAGGTCGATCGTGACAAGTTTAACAATAATTGCTCTACTAGTTTTTAAGCTAATTTCATCTTTTATAATTTCAAGTTAAAAATCTGCATTAAGCATCTTTATGATCATGATGATGATACTACAATCTAAAACATAGATTACTTGCGTATGATTTAATAGGATTATATCTGCAATCAATTCATCTTCATTCAAGAAACAACCTAATCAATAACAAAAATAACTTTGTTGACACCCATTCAGTTAAAATCACTCCAATCAACTTTTCAATTGATCCTACTTTGAGAGCGACAAGTTGGTTGCTAAGCAACAGGCACCTCGACGCTCCGTCGCCACTGAAGTTTCAAGCTTGACTGACTTTGCAACGTATTGTAGGGTAGTAGTCAATTATTTTGGCGTCGCCTTTGGGTTAGAAATGTGGGACAGGTTTCGCTTATCGACCTTTGGGTTTTGTTGTCTTGTTTTTCCGTACCCGAAGGGAAAAATGGGACCCTGTTCCGTTGATAGAATTTGCTGTCCGTTTGTTACCAGAATATATCTCATGAATGGTGATAGTAAGACAGTTGATGTCTTCATAGATGATGTAATATTGTTGCCGCTGTAAATACAAATTCTGAAAACTAGAGTTAAGTAAATGTTTTAGGAGCCAATACAAGGAACGCGATATTTATTAATGTTTGCATTGTAGTCATGTATTTGTCAAACGTCGCTGTCACTCCGTGCGTGCAACGCACGACAGCGTCATCAATTGATTTTCATAACTTGCAACACGTAATTTTAATTGACGTCTTGTTGTCCATATACATATGTTCTAAAATCATTAAAATCAAATACCTTACCTTTAAATTCTATTTCCTCAAATGACGTAATTATTGTATCATTACAAATGTTTATTTACAAAAACCTACCTAGTCAGCTTACATCATTGTTGTCATCAACCAGCACATTATTACGTCATACAGTTTTGATGTGTTCGTTATAATGACTTTGATGATCAAAACAATTGCGTTTAATTGGACTGTCATTCGGCTTCCGATGACGGTATACAGAATGCATCGAGGCGGTAACAATGTGTTCGGACTTGCGCTATGAATATTTTGATAAGGTTGTTTCACCCCTAGTTTGTTTTTCTTTTGTGTTTTTTTTTTTATAAAGTATGTGTAATGGTTGTTCTTTATTTTTTTCGCATCTACTATGTAGCTAGTGCGTCTATCAGAGGAATTGATGAAGGTATCATAGAATTTAGAGTTTTGATTATAGTTTATTATGCATTAAACAGATCCAGAGTCACAAGAAATTGACTTTAAAATTATACATTGCACTCTAATCCGGGAATGGACGAATTTGTTATTGATCTAGAAGTTAATCTACTTGAAGATAAGTCTTATTAGCGCACCCCTTTTCTCTCAGTAAATAATTTGTTGATGAATGTCTGGCTTTTGTCAATTAAGTGGCTAATTTGATCAGCACCGCTCCCTTATCTGTTGAAGATCTATGTGCCTTACTTGCAAATAACGATGACGTCACTTCAAACATTTTCACGACTCAAATCCAGCAATAAAACAATAAAGTCGTCCACATAGACGAATGCAGACAAACTTATATTGAACTATTAAAATTCCAACAGGGTGGTGCGCTACGAGTACTGGGGGCCGTTTCGATGCCTTTTTATGCAAAACTGTATGCAATAACCCGCTCGTTATGACTATGGGCTTTTTAATGAGTCCATGTGAATTTGGTAATATCCCTAGCCCAGTTCCAAGGACCTTAAGCCTTGGGATATAAGGTCTAATTTTGTCTGTCGCTCCAGATTGAGAGAAATGCCTTTGCGTCCGTTTTTATTACAACTCAGTTGAGGGGTCCTTATTCTATTAAGTATGAGTTTATAGATCTAGATATTAATTCGGTTTTAGTGCTTTTTACGGATCTTAAGTTTATTGGTTAGTTGTTTCGTATTAGTCACGTTCGTGTCATTAATACGTCGTATATTTTTGATGGGGGTTCGGAATTGTGATTGGATCTTGTTGGACGTAAGATCTTTTGGTAATTTTATTTTTAAATATCTTACTCGCATTCCAGAAGTTAGGTGTTATTCATTAATACATAGTTAGATCATTACTTGATTGACATCTAAGCTTGTGAATAGTTTTGATATTGTTGATTTATTAATACAAACAAACAGTGTATCCATGTTTTTAATTACCATCTTTTCAAAACTATCAGCTGTGTTGTTATCTTCACGCCCGCATAGCGTTAGTTAAATACCGACTCTCCCATACATTATGAGTTACAGAAATAGATGAACCCATAAATATTGGTTTGAGGCTAATAAACGGAACGGGTTCAAAGTGAATCTTCTATTAGTGAACGAGTTGTGCTGTTGCCTTTGTTACTATGTTCCTTGATATGTAATTAAATGTATTTTCTGTAGCAACAACATTTAATCTAATAACTTAGAATTTAATGTATTTAATTATTTTTCAACAAAAAAAAAAAATTGTGTCTACTGATATCGGGAACAGGGTCTAAGGTACCAGTGATGGTCCATACTTAAAAAATGCGTAATTTGTAACAGCTGGCCAATACAAAAATAAACTGCGATCTTAGTATGTCTAAATATAAAGGTAATAAAATTAAGGGACTTTGTTGTTTGCTTCATTTATTTTACAAATCACCATCAAACGCATCGTTAGTTTTTTAATTAAATTTGAAATGACTGAGGATCAGACCTGTCAGATCCAATAAATCATATCTTGAAAACTTTGAATTAAAAGCGAACTTCATATCAAATATCTCATAAGGAAGAGGAGATCTACTATTGATACTTTGTTGAACTAAACTTAATCTCTGCGATGCATACCTCATGTTTCTCGTGGTGTATTCACTCTAGCAAACAGTAACAAATTGCGTGCGAACATTTCTTAAATGTCCACGAAATTGCAACCTGTCCGAACACATTTATAATTTTGGTAGTATCTCACTATTTGGATTTTATAATGTACGTGCAAATACTGTTGTTTATTAATGTTGGTAATTCATCCCTTAATGAAAGATCTCAGTTAGTTACAAGTATATTAGAAGCCAATGGTAAGAAGTGCACTGCAATGTATGCTTAAAATTAAAGACAGTAATACAACAAATTCACTTTCGTAGTAAATAAGATATAGTTTGTCGTCTTGACTGAGATTCGTCGTGTCGAAGACGCGTTACGAAATCTGTGTTTATGGACGCTGGGATTGACGTGGCTTACACTAAAGATATAAATAAGTCAGTAGGTGAACCTAACACACTCGATACAATATTTTCTTTGTCAAAGTTTTGTTAGGCATGTCTTTAACGATTATATCATACTTTGTCGGGTTCGTTATTATTATTCTTATTGCACACTTGTCTTAACAGTAAATACGCAAGGATTCATCATCTACTTTAGCAACTCCTATTAAAGCTCATACTTTGTTTCCATCGAGGTTAGCCTTTGCAGTAATATCATCCGCTTTGACAATTTCTAAGTTTAAATAATACTAGAAAGTTCCAGAGTTTTTAGTTCTACTACAACTTGAGACACTCTTTCAAGCGCTCCTCCCCATAACTGCCATGATAAACTTAAAAGTATAGTATATATATGAAAAGCTGAAAATTAAACATCTTAAAGATAGGCTTGCTAGTAAAATCAAAGACCAAGAAATTCTCAAAATCCCGATCCTCCAAGATCACACAAAGCTGCAAACAGCAGTAAATTTAGTCAAATTGGGCGTGAAGGGCTCGCCCTTAGCGTTTCGCTTCAATCACTTTATAGGGGCGCGGAATATTGTTCATACATAGTTTGTTGCGTTTCTTGCGCTCAGTTGTACGATGTGCAGTTTTAGGGTATTTTTGTTTTGTATTAAAAGCATTGTTTACTAGTTGTTTTCCCGCGGTTTCACCCGAGACCCATTAGTAAAATACTGCTCGGAGGCACCCAGCTTCCAAACAGTGCAAGAATTTTTCAAATCTATAGAGGAGTTTCAGATCCGATTGTGACTTATATTCGCATTCATCTTATTCCGTCGTACATGCAATGCAAGTCATCTCTTGCAATTCGTTTTGTCTTCCAGATATTGACCACTACGATTAAAGAAAAAGATAGTTAGAAGAACATTTATGGAAATTACAGACTTTATAATAGGTAAAAGTTTAAAAAGTCGTGGTGGCCTAGTGGGTAAAGGACCAACCTCTCAAGTATGAGGGTGCGGGTTCGATCCCAGGCAGGCAAGTACCAATGCAACTTTTCTAAGTTTGTATGTACTTTCTAAGTATATCTTAGACACCATTGACTGTGTTTCGGATGGCACGTTAAACTGTAGGTCCCGGCTGTCATTGAACATCCTTGACAGTCGTTACGGGTAGTCAGAAGCCAGTAAGTCTGACACCAGTCTAACCAAGGGGTATCGGGTTGCCCGGGGAACTGGGTTGAGGAGGTCAGATAGGCAGTCGCTTCTTATAAAGCACTGGTACTCAGCTGAATCCGGTTAGACTGGAAGCCGACCCCAACAGGATTGGGAAAAAGGCTCGGAGGATGATGACAGACTTTATAATAGGATGCTTCTAAAATTACCCTTAGAAAAAATTAAACGAATTATAACACAGACTCAAATGCCTACAATATACGAACCATACAAAGTAAATCTTCTGCTTTATCTATTCCGTTCCGATCTATAAATACGCGTCTATGTTTACCGCCACAGGTGATGGTGTAGCGACCAAAATACACCCATGGTGTGCCATGGCGAGTCACTACTGTCGCTGACATGATAGTTTTGGAGTTTGGGAGTTTTTGGGTCCATGTTGACGTAGATTATTTAAATGATTAATTAATTAGTGACGGATATACTTATGAGTGACCGATGTTGATAGAACAGTATAGGTTAAATAAAAAAAAACTTATGAAAGTTGGATTTGACAGGCTTTGGAAAAATATTAAGCTACTATAAGATGACATTGCCGTGGTAGGGAATTAGGAAATGATGTGATTAAATGCGGTAAGCGTTATAAAATCCATCTTAAACGCTGTTGAGTTACTTGTAATTAAGATATTCCTGCTGTTTCATATGTCAACGTTGTGGGTTTAAAATTCCAAACTTCTACATTTTACGTGCGTGAATATGTCTCAGTTTCTCTATAACTTCGAATATTAGTAGACATACCATTAATCCAATCTCTCGTTTGTCACCAGGTACCAAGTGACAATCCACCACCGCAAACACAGACGGAGTCGTGACGAAGTCTGCGCGCACGCATCGAGGAAGCTCTGCACGACAACTGGCGGAGGCTGACCTCTACACGCACTGTAAGTCAACCCAGAAGCTTTTAAATACTCAAAAAGTCTTTTGCCTTTTAAAGGGTATAAGCAGAACTTAACAGAAGTCATCATTGAGCGTTCTCTTTCGTATTTATAATTCTAATCGCCAGCTGTTTCACCCGCGTTCTGCGGGAATTCCTTCCTGCAAATATATGTAAAGTGGCATATAAACTAAATAATTGCCAAGTTTCATCAAAATCTGTCAAATAGTTTTTGCGTGAGACAGAAAAATATGTAGCGGCATTACAACCATACTCATTTTTGTTCATACATACAAAACGTTCGCGTTGATAATAAGATGTTTCTAAGTTACGAATATACCTCTACAGTCCCCTGAACCCTCGATTCTCATGGCATTTCAGGGTTCCCCCCACCCCCGACCACGTCAGCGCTCGTTCAGTCAGGAGCGATCGCGGCGCCGACCCAGCGCTTGCTCCCTAGATCTTCAGGAGTTGCAGGAGAGATCTCATCACACTGCTACTATACACAGGTATATGATTACCTAGTGTTAAATGCCTAGATTTCGTCAGTCTGGTCTGGTCTAACTGGATGCAGCTGAGTACCAGTGTGAACATGGAACAACCGCCTCTCTGACCTCTTCAACCCAGTTACCCCCGGACAAACTCTTAAGTCTGTAGTAAGGCCGGTTGAGGAACTTTCTGGCTTCTGACAAACTGTTACATGGAGCTACTGCCTGACTGACTTTCTCAACCCAGTTACCTGCGCAATCCGATACTCCTTAAGTCCATAATAAAGTTCGTTGTCAGGCTTCGGTAACTATTGACTAATATATGCAAATGACAACTTGGACCCAAAAATCGTGCATTCCGTCATCTTTATCTAATCATTTCATCACCTTCACCAATTTTAGACCCTAAAAGCAAATTTTAACCGCCTTCATTTCGATTTGTTCCCAGAGCCCACTCCCTAAGCAAGATGGCGGCCCTCTCGCTGAAGATATCCATCGACGGCGGCAAGGTGGTAAAGACCATACAGTTTGACCCTTCCACCACGGTGTATGACGCCTGCCGCATCATCAGAGAGAAGATCCTTGAAGCTAGTAGTGGTGATCGTGAGTATATGCTACTTTGGAATATTACGTTTATAGTGGAATCATCGTAAGACTCGGATTTAAGCTTATATTTACGACTATGTAATTTATCCTGTAAACAAAGAATACAATATATACAAATGAAGTTGCGTATAGGTTATTCTGATATAAAACCTATATTACTGCCAAGATTCATCAAATCACTCCAGTCAGTAGGTTTTTGCATGAAACAGGAACAAACATCCATACATAAACATTTTCGCAATCAAAATCTGAGTATAATAAGCATGAGTTAGACTTCTATCTCTCCTGATGTAAAGCGATGATGTGGTACAAAATTGAGCAGAAAATACCCAGCTACAAAGTAAAGTGCTGGTACTCAGCTACATCCGGTTGGACTGGAAGCCGACCCCAAAATAGTTGAGAAAAAGGCGCGAAGGATGGGACCCAGTTACTAAGTAACCTATTTACTCTTGACTAAATGATTCCTAATTTTACCTCCTTATTCCTCCGACAGCAAAAGAATACGGCCTCTTCTTGGCATCAGAAGAGGACAACAAGAAAGGAATATGGCTGGAAGCTTCCAGAAGCCTGGACTACTACATGCTGAGGAACGGAGACCTGCTCGAGTATAATAAGAAGACCAGGAACTTGAGGGTTCGGATGTTGGATGGTGAGTATTTTGTTAGGGGTATAAGGTTCAATTTTGAGTGCAGGATTTATGAACTTGAATGATTACAATGTAAATTTTGAAAAGTATTTATGATTTTGGATACATACATGGTTATGTAAAAATGTCCAATACAGTAGTCTGAATTTGCGATTTGGCTTAAATATCTCTATGCTACGATATAAATAGATAAGCCTTTTGTATCGAGGTCTATGAGAGTGAAGGAATAGAGAAAATGCTCGTGCACAATAATATATTAATAATGTTCGGACGCCTTTATTCACACACGGTCGGTTAGCCCCATGCTAAGTTATTAATTAACTTGTGTTATGGGTGCTATAGATAGTTCAACTCAGATTTGCGCGCGGCCCTATGTGTGCGTCGGCTTGTAAATATACAACTTTCGTTCGTGTGACAGTGACGTCGTCCGAGCATGACGTGTTCTTATCGCTTTTTGTTATGGGTACAGTCGTTTACAAA
Organism: Helicoverpa assulta; assembly: GCA_963856015.1. NCBI lineage: Eukaryota > Metazoa > Arthropoda > Insecta > Lepidoptera > Noctuidae > Helicoverpa > Helicoverpa assulta. The sequence goes on from CAWLCW010000022.1 coordinate 6,332,736, forward strand.
AATGTCCAGTTCTTCACGGAGAAAATGTTTAAGGAGTCAGGTAGCGTTTCAAAAAATGAAACAACATTCAAAGCAGTTACATTTTACAGTTTTTCATTATTTTCTCATACGTTTTTTCAAATTGACATTGACAGTATCTAAGAAATAAATGAGGTGAAATATCTAAGATGAATTAAATACTCCTTACATATTTTCTGGCTCGGGGTACGAGGACAATAAATAAAAGTGTGGACTAAGAATGCAAAATTCATCATTTGATTTTTCAAGTAGCGATTCAGAATCATTATAAATAAATAAACATTAAATAACGTAATAACTGTTTTTCTTTAAACAGCTGTAACCCCTAAATAACTGTATTTGTACCCGACTGTACCTCTTGTCACGCACACAAAGTCACTGTATATGTATAAGGGTTACCCACACTTAAGGCCGCGCGCAAGACTGAGTTGAACTTACTATAACACAACTGATAAACTACATATAGCTATATATATATATATATATTAGAAAATAATTACAAAGAGATGAAAGAAAGAATTGCTAAACTAATACAAACTACAAAAAATTCATACTACTACAAACTATTTACAAATTGTTCTAAAAATCCCAAAAAAACATGGTCACTTATAAATAATTTAGCTAACAATAAAATTAAACAAAATGGTACTCCTACAAAGCTTTTAATAGATTCAAACATAGTCACTAACTCAAATGAAATTTGCGAGGTCTTTAATAACTATTTTTCTACCATAGGACGCGTACTAGCAGATAGTATTCCAAAAAAGTATCATGACACCTCTAAGCAATGTCCATTTCAATCCCCAAAAAAATATAATCAAGAACTCACAGTCCTAGATCCATGCACTGCAGATGAAATTGTTAAAATTATTAACGACCTAGATCCAAATTCAAGTAGTGGTATAGACAGAATAAGCACAAAAGCCATAAAATGTATTCAAAATCTCATCTCAAAAGGCATGGCAAATTGTTTTAATAAACTTATGAGTGACGGGGTTTGTCCAGACAGTTTAAAAATTGCCAAGGTGACACCTATTTATAAATCGGGGACAAAAACAGATCCCGGAAACTATCGTCCGATCTCTGTGTTACCAGTGATTTTAAAAATTTTTGAAAAAATCCTACATAAACGCCTATTAAATTACCTAAACTCTTTTGATTTTTTAACAGAACGTCAGTATGGATTTAGAGCTAAAAATAATACTACCGCTGCTACTATTGACCTAATTACAAAAGTCAGGGATAATATAGATAAGAAAAATGTTGCTTTGGGTGTGTTCATCGATCTAAAAAAAGCTTTTGATACCGTAAGTCACAAACTGCTATTAGAAAAATTAGAAAACATTGGTATCAAAGGAAATGCACTTCAAATTTTCAAATCTTACCTAACAAATAGGCTACAAATAGTAAAGATAGATAACATTGAAAGTAAAGCTTTACCTATCACATATGGCGTCCCACAAGGATCGATTTTGGGACCACTATTGTTTCTTATATATATCAATAATATTACAGAACTAGGACTCCACGGTCATTTAACTTTATACGCAGACGACACATGTTTGTTTTATTTTGGGGCTAATATTCATGACACTATTTTGCGAGCTCAAAAAGATTTAAACGTTTTGCATGAATGGTTTAAACACAACTTGCTAACTATAAACATCTCAAAGACAAGCTACATTATCTTCAAAGCCAAAAATAAAATAATCCCATTGCATGATCCACTAACTATAGACAACATTCCATTAGAGCAAAAAACTCATGAAAAATATCTTGGCCTTAGAATCGAAAATTCTTTAACATGGAATAAACAAATTGATTATATTATAAATAAAATTTCCTCACTATCTGGATCACTCCGCAATATAAGTCAATGCATACCCAAGACTCTGCGATTTAATATTTACAATGCACTTGTTAAATCACACTTGCTATATTTAATAGAAATCTGGGGTAGCGCGAGTAAAACAAAGATACAGGAACTACAAAGAGTGCAAAACAAAATCATTAAAATATTGTTTCGTTATCCGTACCTAACACCTACATGCAGAATATTTGATGAAACACAGCTCATGAATATCAAACAGCTTTATATGTACAATACTTGTATTTTGATAAGAAAAATTATAAATGGAACTATTCACACAAATGTAAAATTTACTAAAAAATCACAAATCAGTAACCGCAGCCTTCGTAGACCTAGCTTACTTGTCCTACCAAGACCACGTACAAATTACGCCAAAAAAGACATTACATATGAAGGAGCAAAATTTTATAACAGTTTACCGTCCCACATAAAAAATGTAAGCTCTTTCAGCGGTTTTAAATCTCAACTAAGTAAATATATAATTGAAACAAGTCACTATCCTACTGGTTGAGAATGAAACCGTTGAACGGGTAAAATGGCACTATACCTATTAATTGTTAATTTTATTCTTTATATTAAGCATGTATCATTAATTTTATTGTAACGTATTTTGAATTCTTGATTGTATCGGTGACCTTATTTAGTTTATTACTTTATGTTAGCTTATATTCTCATGTAAGTGGCTTCCTTTGTCTTTTTGAGAATAAACTATTTAAACCTACATATATACATATACATATTTATAAATACGTATTATAACACCCAGACCACGGCCTACAAGTATGCTCATCACACAAATGTCGACTGAACCGGGAATCGAACCCGGGACCTCAGGTTCGGCAGTCCGGCATGGTGACCATTGCGCCATCGAGGTCGTCAAATAATATGTCCTGCTGATCTCCTTAATTAAAGGATAGCCGCCGTTTCCGATAAATCAACTCATTTATTAAATAGGAATAAGGTCAAAAGTAATAAAATGGGTTCGCAACGGGTTCTTTTAATGGTTTGAAAACCCAATAGAACCTGGTAGACATTGCTTTTAAGTAGCATACTACAGTTATTTACTACTTTATTATATTACTAGCCGTTTTCCCGCGGTTTCACCCGCGTCCCGTGGGAGCTACTGCCCGCACCGGGATAAAATATAGCCTATGTTACTCGCAGATAATATAGCTTTCTAATAGTGAAAGAATATTTAAAATCGGTCCAGTAGTTTTTGAGTTTATCCATTACAACCAAACAAACAAACAAAGTTTTCCTCTTTATAATATTAGTATAGACTAACTACCTAATGGCGACAAGTACATATGATGTTAAATCAATGGCACATTGTTTCAGGTACGGTAAAGACCCTGTTGGTAGATGACAGCCAAGTGGTAGCTAATCTCATGGTGGTGATCTGCACCAAGATCGGCATCACCAACTATGATGAGTATGGCTTGGTGAGTATATACTGAAATTAGGTATAACTTAGATGAATCTTGGAAAATGGCGAACTATAGGAAAAAACCCCGAAAACTTGGCCTTAGAACAAAAAAACTTTTTACAAAAAAATAAAACTGACTTCCAAAAACACTAAAAAGATAAATTTTTAGTATATTGGAAGTCGGTTTATTTTTATGTATAAAGTTTTTTTATTTTTGGCTTTTCAGTGATAAGCATAGTTGTCACTATCCGCATTAGTGCAAAGGTCTCGTCAATACGAATAATATAAGCCCAAACATGAGGTAGTTTACATATTCGATTGTCGAGTTCCCTCGACCTTCTCTGGTTTCCATCGTCAGGTCAGCTCCAAACCTTCACTGTTAAATAGTGCTATCAGGCATACACCTGAGTGTCAAGTTTGTACCCTACGTGTGCCTACAACTTTCGAAAGTTGCCCTCGATTTCTCGGAGTTCCCATCATCAGATCCTGACCTGATAACAATGGGACCACCTCGGAAGTATACCCTATCAAACATAAAAAGAATCATCAAAATAGATTCATAAATGGCGGAGTAATCGCGTAACAAACACACAAAAAAAAAACGCTCGAATTGAGAACCTCCTCCTTTTGGGAAGTCGGTTAAAAAATAATGAATCAATGTTCCGTTTCGTTCAGTATTGAGTGCTTTTGCCCCAAGCAGAAGAAACGAGATAAAATAAAACTTAAACGTTTCTATCTTATGATGAATGATTGAAAAAAATAAGTGTCCCAAGTAACACAGTCATGCTGAATAACGTTTGAGTACTAGTGATCCGCGAAACTATAAGCTGTAACTATTGTCTGGATAATGTCTGAGTGAACGTCTATTCAACTGTTATGCAAGCAATTTGGGCACATTTTTAAATGCTTAAGTCTGTATAATATAGCTGTAAAGTTTGGGTAATAGCTTAATAATAACAGCCTTAGCTTAGTAACGTCTGAAAAAAAGCTGACATCACTTTAATACAGCTATTATTTCGTATTTATTCAGACAAATGCATATGGATTTTGTTATTCAAAAAATATTCAGGATTATGTTCATTTGCGTAATACTTTTCAAACATAATTAAAAGCTGAGTTGTGAATTAGAAAAAAAGTGGTGTTTAATCTTGCAGTGCGTGCTTTATTTTGAAATTTCATAGTTTTGTTGCATTATTTGTTAAGTAAATGTTATTATGTATTATAACCATGATAAACGTAAAAAATTACTGCGCAAGTAATTTTATCGTGAATAGCATATAAATTATCTCAACATTTTTCACGCGCCGCTTTCATATTCATTTTTAGTGATAGTATAAGACATAAATAAAGACTTTTAGAAAATACAAAGTATTTTTGTCACTTCTTAAAGATGAAACAGCTCTATGCTAATCTTTCAAAAGTCATTAAGTTAATCAAAAAATGTATTTTTAACTGTAGTTAATTACTGAAATGGGGCATTTTATATACGTAATGTTTCAATAGTTTACTTAAAAATAAAATTAAATGGCGATTCATTATAAAAGTTCTCCACGCAGCTATTTTACAGTACAACTCTGATTTAAAAGTCACGCATTTCTAATTATTAAGCTTTTATTTGAGAAATAGTGATCAGGCACTACAAGTATCTGAATAACACTTGATAACGTTACTAAATGTGATTAATTATACAGCGAATCAGGGTTCAAAACATAATTCACTTACTACCCAGAAAAACTCTGTATAAGTTCTTTAAAAATGGTATTTTTACAAGTATTTGCGGAATAAAAATACATCATTCGACTTCCATCTGTGTTACGATAGCTATAAACTATGACTTTATTTCCCTTATACCAAAATAAGCTCTATTAAGAACCCAGAAAATGCTTTTATACAGTAGTTGAATAATTGATAAAATGTGGAACCTTATATGACTTGACGACAAAATAAAAGCCGTTATTCAAAATACAATGCTAATATTCCTTTTATTAGAAATTAATTACACCCTTATTCAGAAGACAGCTGCCGAGGACACAGTTTTACGGAGTATGGTGGTTTCATAAGCAATAAGCTGAGAAAAGTTTGTTTATTAGTATTAGATAATTACGTTTATTCAGCTACTTATACTATTATACAGATAAATGCTGACCCAGGCAATCTTTTTCAAATTAAAGTCATCTGTAATGCTTTAGGCTTAATAATATCTGTGTTCTATGCTGTACAGAAGTTATTACTAAGCTTTAAAAATAATAGTCGACCTAATACAACTTTTATCAAGCATAAATGGATATAAAGGCCGAAAGAGAATATTATTCAGAATTTGGCTATTTCAATAGCCTTTTCACACACGTTATGGAGCTTATATCTGTAAATATTTTCGAATTACTTTTACTCAAACACTATTCAGCATGTCTGTGTTACTTGGGGTGTCAAACCAACTGTTCCCCGCAATTAAACTCGCGTCACATGGGAACTACTTTGCGCACTCTGAAAAAAGTAGCCTATAGCCTAAGATAAATGGGCTACTTAACACTGAAATCATTTTACAATACCACCAGATTTACCCAAGAATAACGTTTTCAAACAAACTCTTCAACTTTCTAACACTAGTATGGACATTTCTGACTCCACAATTTCCATCCTCAGGTCCGTGAAGAGCAAAAAGAGGAAGTAGACCCTTGCGAGAAGCCCAACTTCGGCACGTTGACCCTCAAGCGGAAGCATCAGGAGAAGGAACGAGATGCCAAGATGGAACAGCTGAGGAAGAAGCTCAGGACTGATGATGAAGGTATGTGGAATGAGAGCATATGGTTGGTATTTTACATGGACATCAGGACATTCCTCTTAAGGTTATTACTATTTGGTGTTAGGGAGTCTGATTGATGTATTTGTGAACATCAATATACTTTTATTTACAAACGTCGTTACAATACATATTTATTTCCGTAATATATCATAGAAACATAAGATACTAGACCGAAAAAAACTAAAAATCAGAAAAATAAGTTTTTAACCTGTTCCTATTTTGTTAAATAATTGAGCCTTTGACTTAGTGGTCGCAAAGCACGTCTTCTGCCCACGGGGTTTCGGGTACGAGTCCCGGGTCGAAAGTCGCTTTCACAGAAGCAGCTCGAAGTCTGGAAGTTACCGAAATTCGGCCTGGCTGCCGTTTGTGTATTTTGTATCTTAAGTAAATACGGTGTCTAGTAGGGTAAACTGTTTTTCCGATGGCATCTCTATAATAAACTTTTGTCTTCCACAGTAAACTGGGTGGAACCATCCAAAACTCTTCGCGAACAAGGAGTGGACGCTTCAGAGACATTACTCCTCCGCCGCAAGCTGTTCTTCTCTGATCGCAACGTGGACTCGCGGGATCCTGTGCAGCTGAACCTGCTGTATGTACAGGCGAGGGACGCCATACTGGATACCACGCATCCTGTCACCATGGACAAAGGTAGGGCTTTATTAATAAAAGTCTGATATCCAAATGGCTGTCACCTTTAGATGTTGATTTTCTTTAAAACCACGAAGGTAGCAAATTGGTAACAACTAATGGTATTTGGTAACAATTAGGTAGCAACTCATATATGTGGATCGGTGAGGAGTGATAGTGATTCTCACGGTCACGCCATGTCATCATCTGCCTAGACTTATTCCAATAATATATGATATATATTGACGTCGGCTTCCCAGTCTAACCGGAGGCGGCTGAGTACCAGTGTTTTACATGTAGTTACTGGTTTTCTGACCTCGTCAACACACACCACGCTGTTACCCAGACAACCCTTCAGTTTAAGTAAGACTAGTTGTCAGACTTCCTGGTTACAGACTACCCGTAACGACTGGCACAGAAGTTCAAATGACAGCCGGGACCCAACAATTTGATATGCCTTCTGGAACTCGTCTATATAATGTAGTAGATATGTATACCTATAAGAATCATATTGTTAAAAATCTTCTTTTCTTTTGTCAACAGCTTGCGAGTTTGCCGGTATTCAGTGTCAGATTCAGTTTGGAGATCACAGAGAAGATAAGCATACACCTGGATTTTTAGAGTGAGTTACTAATATTGTATTATATTTTGCCATATTTATTGTAGTTCCTTAAAAATTTTTTGTTTAATTGAACTTCTGTTTCTGTCAAAATAATTCATGAGATGTTTTGAGTGGTTACTATTGAATAAAGGGATGGCTTCGACATCATCATCGGCTTAGCCATTTCTCAACCATTTTGGGGTCTAGTGACTAGTCTGACCTTCTCAGCCCAGTTACAGTTACACAATACCTCTTGGTAAGATTGGTTGTCAGACTTTCGGGTCAGACTTTTTCTACAGACTACCAATAACCATTGCCAGAGACATTGAAATGACAGCCGGAACACGAACCGACTGCGCAAAGCGGTACATAGCTTTGTAATCGTTCGCTGTGCACTTAGCCACGGGGTCCAGCAATATATCAAAATACTTTAAAAACTTGTAAATATTTGTGTAAATAAATATCAAAATGTTTTGTTCCAGCCTCAAAGAATTCCTCCCCGCCTCCTACGTAAAAGTGAAAGGCATTGAGAAGAAGATCTTCCGCGAGCACAAGAAGCATGTCGGCTTGAGCGAGCTCGACGCTAAAGTGCTGTACACCAAGAGCGCCAGGGACCTCAAGACTTATGGCGTCGCCTTCTTCTTAGTCAAGGTAGGTCTGACAGACTCCTATGTGGCCAGCCCAGAGAAACGTTGAGGTTTGAGTGCTAAAAACAAAAAACAAAAAACGAAGTTAAGGATAGGGTGTAATAAACATATAAAAAATATCATAGCTAAAAACCAGTCGCTACATTAGCATATTGTTATGTTATTTTTGACAAAATGTTATTTGTAATTGTAAGTTTTCAGTATATTTATAGGTTGACACCAGTTGGATACATAAAAATATTTTCACAGCGCAACAAGATAATTATAATGAGATCAGCTATACCAAGACTATATAAAACCACCTCTCGCCAGCGGTTATACCCGCGTCTTGTAGGAAGTACTGCCTGCACCCCTATAGCGTCCTATGTCCTTCCTCGATAATAAATTTGAAAAAAAAATCGATAAAAAAAATTGGACACTTGCTACCTGAGATTAGCACGTAAACAAACGTACCGACTCCGTTTATGACAATCGTACACTTCAATGTTGTTTTAAAATAATTTCCTAATGATTCTTTTTTTTTCTACAGGAGAAAATGAAAGGCAAGAACAAGCTAGTACCCCGTCTACTGGGAGTCACAAAGGACTCGGTTCTCCGTCTAGACGAGAAGACCAAAGAGATTCTTCAGACCTGGCCTCTCACCACCGTGAGGAGATGGTGTGCCAGTCCTAACACTTTTACACTGGACTTTGGAGATTATAGGTAAGTTTCTTCGTTATTTTATCTCTTCTTCTTCTTCACAGCCTTTTTTTCCCCAACAATATTGGGGTCGGCTTCCAGTCTAACCAGATACAGCTGAGTACCAGTGTGCCAAAAGTAGCGACTGCCATATCTGACCTCCTCAACCCAGTTCCCCGGGCAACCCAATACCCCTTGGTAAGACTGATTGTTAGACTAGGTGAGAAGACCAAGGATATACTGCAGACCTGGCCTATCACCACCGTGAGAAGATGGTGTGCCAGTCCTAACACTTTCACACTGGACTTCGGCGATTATAGGTATATTTGCAGACTACTACTATAAATGCTGAAGACCAAATGGCGTAATAGGGTTCAATTCCCGAATAAGTTGAATGTGCGTGAACATGGGACTTTGATTTAGTCTGGGTGTTCTTATGTATAATTCTGCGTATTTCCCTTTCCGTGTTCAACTGGCGACACCGGTCTCGCGAAATCCACACGCTTTTGTTTTACTACGGAATCCTACGATCCCGTGTTCAATTCGCGTTAACTGAGCACGCTTTTGCGATCAAGCAACGTTAAGAGAAGTTTTACAAAACAGTGTGTAATTGAATTGAACACGGTTTTTTAACCTATCTATTCGAAACAAATCCGTACTGATTTAGCGCGTTCGTAAATGTTCGGGATAAATCGTACGGGCCGAAGCAGGCCAGAGCGCCTGAAGTTGGATTCGCGCGCTTCTCCGTGTCTCGCCTCCTTCCTCTATTGTTTCATACATGCATGATAAGAAAATACGACGTTCACGAAAAATAAAGGTCCAACCTACATCTATTTCGAGACGGTATCCAAAACAATTACCTAGCAGTGGTAGAATTCAGTCTGGCCGTCCTGTTAAAAAGAAACGTGCGCACAATATCGCTGTGAACATAGACCAAAACAAACGTTCCGCAAAATAGTTGTCTTGTCGGTGTTTATTTCAACGGTGTTTTTTTTGTAATTTTTGAGTTGATAATAATTGTTTCATTATTTGTATTGTATGTAATATTTCATTGAAATCATATTGAGTTAATAATACAACCTACTGTCTACTATAGAATAATACCGTCGCTGATTCAACATGCTTTTGAAGACTCAAGCAGTCTAAGAGTCAAGTCAAAAAAGTCTTCAGTTCAACTGCACACGATTTTGTTAAACCTTACCCAGCGCCACTTGATCACAAAAGCGTGCTCAGTTGACGCAAATTGAACACGGGATCGTAGGATTCCGTAGTAAAACAAAAGCGTGTGGATTTCGCGAGACCGGTGTCGCCAGTTGAACACGGAAAGGGAAATACGCTATAATTCTATTTACAAAAGAAAAGCAAATAAGTACGTTTTTCAGTTGTCTTAGAACTCATAGTATAAACTTAACTCAGTTTGCAATTAGATGATGTTGTGTGAATTTAAGAGGAATATAATCCTAACTAATATTATAAATGTGAAAGTAACTCTGTCTGTCTGTCTTTCTGTCTGTCTGTCTGTCTTTCTGTCTGTCTGTCTGTCTTTTCTTCACGCCTATACTACTGAACCGATTTGTGTGAAATTTGGTACAGACACAGTTTGGAACTTGAGAAAGGACATAGGATAGTTTTTATTACAAAAAAATATAAAAATAAAAATAAAATTTATTTCGGACATATAGCGCCATCTATTGGTCAAACCAAAAATCACTATTCCACGCGAACGAAGTCGCGGGCAAAAGCTAGTAATAAATAATACATACATCATTATAAAAAAAAAACACTAGTTACACCTTCATGTTAAACTAACATGGGCGTGCTAGAGGTTCATATTGACTGTTATGAACGAAATTAACGTGCTTGTCAAGGCACGGGGGTAGATTTGCATATGCTCTGAGTTCTGATGACAATACATGACTAGCGTGTTTTTTTGTCTTTGAAACTATATTTTTTTTCTATCCCCAGTGACCAATACTACTCAGTCCAGACCACCGAAGCGGAACAGATCCTGCAAGTAATAGCTGGCTACATCGACATCATAGTGCGCAAGCAGCGAGCCAAAGACCACCTCGGCATCGAGGGGGACGAGGGGTCCGCCATGTTGGAGGACTCTGTCTCACCTTCCAAGTGAGTATACAACCTGGCTAGCCGCTTCCCTAACTACATCATCATCTCTCTTTCCTACTCTCGAGTCTTTTTCCTACTATGTTGGGGTCGGCTACCAGTCTAACAGGGTGCAGCTGAGTACTACCTAGTGTTTCACAAGGAGCGACTGCCCATCTGATCTCCTCAACCTAGTTACCCAGGCAACGCAATACCCTTGGTGGGACTGGTTGTCAGACTCCTGAGCTTTTGACTACCCGTAACGACTGCCAAAGATGTTCATGACAGCCGGGACTTAATAGTTTAATGTGCCTTCCGAAATACGGAGGAAGTTTTCATGATAAGATGGTAGTCCATCCACGAACTGACCGCGCCAAGCATTGCTTAACCTTATGATCGATTAACCCGTGAGGCTGTTACTTAGCCAAGAACTTCTTTTTAACATTTACCCCCTCACTCAGAGACATGATAACTTACTTAAGTCACTCCTTAGTGACGGATTGTCAAAGAACTTCTTCACTAAAGAATGCCTTAAGTAACTATTAAATGTCTCTGGGTGCAAAGGTTGTAATATTAGTGAAATATACTCTTAATATGTTTTTTTTTATTCCTACAGGGCGAATATAATTCAACACGACACATTCAAGTCTGCCAAAGTGAATACGGAATCCTTGGCTAAACCCGCCGTGCACAGACCAGGGGCTGAAGGTAATTTTGAATGGAAAATTTTGAAAATTTGATTTTGCACTGTATTGTTTTTGTTTATAAGTTATTTATTTCTCTGTGCAGATACAATATAGATACGCAATTACTACAACGGAAATCATTTAAAATATAAATTACAAGATGATAATTTAAATGACCAATTTCATCATATTTTTTAAATGATTCATAATTTATATTTTCTGTAGCAAAAAAAAAACTCTATGCAGTGTGAAATGAAATAAAAGTATTTTGCTTTTATATTATGTTTATATTATTTTGCCAACTTTAAATCATATTATTTGCCGAATATACATTATTCTACATTATTTTGCCAACAGTTTCTCTACATATGATTTGCCTCAAAATATTTCTTTTTTACCAATGCTTTATATATTAATTTGCACATATAGGAGCCAAGCCTTTCGCCGTCAACCACATGACTGGAGCTCAACAGACTACCGTATCCGGCCAGATTATAACCGGACATACCCCGCCCGCTGTCAGTATTATTTGTTTTTATTTTTTTATGTTTTTTTTTGTTTCGTGCTTTTTTTTTGGTTGGAAGTTTTTGTCACCCTGTATAATGTGAAAGTGGTGTATTTGGAAATGTTCGACATGAAAATACATTAAATATAACTTAGATGCCAAATTCATTACGTGAAGTGATTTTCTGTTTTTTTTTTTCGTGAAAAATCACTCCAAGAATGCAGTGTAGTTAATTAAAAAAATAGAAAAAATTTATACGATTTGTTACGATGACCGTTTTGAAATTAGTTAAAACAAAAAAAAAGAAAGATATACCACTTCTGCTGTTATTATTGTTAATACTAACCTTAATATTTAATAATTAATTGTACTAATTAAAACATTTTGTTCCACGCTGCTCTAATGGCTATATGTAGTCATCGAGATGGGCTGTGTAGGTATATACTTACTAACATACTTATATTTATACTAAAATAAAAAATAATGCATGATTTTATAATAGACTTAAGTTATATTTTACTAGCTTCCGCCAGCGGCTCCGCCCGCGTGGTGTGTTGATAAAAAGTAGCCTATGTATTAATCCAGGGTATCACCTATCTACATACCAAATTTCAACCAAATCGGTCCAGCCGTTTTCGCGTGATTGAATAACAAACATACATCCATACATTCTCACAAACTTTCACATTTATAATATAAGTAGGATTCAGTGTTATGACAATCAGAGTGCTGTCATATAGTCTTAAAAAATACTGGCTTCCGCTAAGGGTTTCACCCACGTTGCAAATCCGGATAAAAAGAAGCCGATAGGTATGCTATTCTGAGGCGCAAGTTGCAGTACTGACAAGTTTCATCAAAATCCATTCGGTAGTTTTTACGTGAAAGAGTAATAAACATCCAAACATGTATTCTAACAAAGCTTCACGTCTCAGGATCTGATACGAAAAATTCTTTCAGTGCTAGAATAGACTATTTATTGAAGGAAGTTATTGGCCGTTTTTATACAGGTGCGTGAAGTAGTTTCCACGTTCAGCGAGTGAAACCTCAAGCAGAAGCTGGTAGTAGAATTTACCCATAATACACAAAACAAAGTTTTACACTAAATAATATATCCAATTTACTCCGTAGGCATCACAAATGCAGCAGACTAAAGTGAGCTCCATCCTCACGGAGCCGCAGCGAGCCTTGCTGTCCACCATCAGCTCAGGAGTCGAGATCATCAAGCAGACGGAAGAGGGACTCTCCAGGGTATGTAACTACTGCTGAAGTCCTCATAGATTTGATATTTGTTAATAATTATGTGAATTGTGATTAGAGAAGGGGTCTTTTGTGGCCGAAAATAGATTCACTTTTTCGTTTTTGTTCATTCAAATTTTTCGCGAAATATTATTACATTTTGCATTCAAAGTTAATAGAGAAACGTGTGACTTTCCGATGGTAACCAAAAACATTTTATATTTGAACTTCTCGTTACCAACAGTCGGAGATCCAATCGTAACAAGAATAATTTTCCAGAAGTATTTCAGTAAAATTTTTAATGAAGAAAAAAATAATAATTATTTTTTATTAAAAGGAATCCTGTAAAAAAGTGAAATTTCAAGTTGAAAAAAATCTGCAATTTAAATAATTTCTTATGCTTTTATTGACAAGGTGCAACAGTCAGCAGTTAAAGTAGAATCTTTTTATAAATGTCCCAAATCAGTGAGTCGGATGTGAATGCTATTTTCGTCACACTTCACGGATTGCACTATAGAGGGAACTTCCACTTTAGGCGCGGGTTCCAATCTTCATACTAAAAATAGTGTTTCATTAAAAAATATGTGCTTAAAGAAATGGCAGTCATTAAATATGAGGTTCGGTGACATTCTAATAAGAAAGTAAATTGAATCCAAAACAAAACATAATTTACCTCTATATGCCAATGAAACCCATAGAGAAACATCTTAGCTAACGATACTGGTGTAAAAATATATTCTTCATTTGTTAACATATTTTTAATAAGCTAAAGGGGTCATAATAATGTGAATTCCGAGAATTTGTCTTAAATACAATAGTTGAAAACCCAACAATTCTGCAGTAACAGGAACAAGTGTACTACAATATTCAATACTCAATAACTTTATTGCATTCCATAATGTGTACAGGCTGGTGGGTAAAATTAAAAGAAACAATTATGGACCCTGTCGGGCACAGCAAAGTTAGTTTTACACAAACTATTATCCAGTAATAGGTACATATATATGTTACAGCCATAGTGATTAAATATATATTTTACATAATCACTGGTCATTATATATATTACTTTATCCAAATTGAGTAGATATTATAAATAATAGCAAGATAATATGTATAATATGCAGATTTATTACTTTGGCTGTAACATATACAATTGGCGGTGTTTTATTTTATATTTAATATTTTTTTTTTGCAAAAATAATTACTCCAAATCATAACCTAACCAAATAATTTCTACAACTCGTAATTAATAATTATCATTTTTTCCTTCCCAGGCGACTCTCCCAGCGCTAGGACAAGACGCGGCGTCCGTCAAGTGGAAGCAAGTGACGATGGACACGAACAAACAGGTCGTGACGTCACAGATCGCCGCCATGAACGCTGCCACTGCTCAAGTCGTCACGCTGACTTCCGGTGAGTTTTAAATAATGGTAAAAATGATAGATTAATATGGCCTTACTACAAAAACTTAACCACCTGTTTTACACTTGTCTAAAAAAATTGTGGCTGCAAAATGAACCATATGTCAACGTCATAATTTGACATTTCTTTAGACAAGTCTTAAACTGACGTTTAAAAGTTTTTGTGGTAAGACGGTGTCCGTCTAAAGCTCCTTATTGTCCACCACCAGGTACAGAAGAAGTAGACCACACCGCCGTCGGAGCAGCAATCACCACGATCACCACGAACCTCCCAGAGATGACTAAAGGCGTACAAATGATCGCCGCATTAATGGACGACGGTGATCATGGTGATAAGCTGCTAGATGCCACCAGGAAATTGTGTACTGCCTTCAGTGATCTGCTGAAAGCTGCTGAGCCGGAGACTAAAGAGGTATGGGGTGTTTTTGGTGTTAAAAATTTAGGTTTAGATAACTTCGATGGGGCAAATAAAGAAGAAGCATCGACTATGTAGCTGTTCCCAATTATGATGGATGATGATGATGATATGTCGACGAATGCAGCTGAGTACCAGTGTGCCATATGAAACGACTGCCTATCAAACCTGGTCAACCTCCTAGTTGGGTAAACTCTTCGGTAGTATTTGGGAGACTTTCTGGTTTCTGACTATTTAAAACGATTGCCCAAGATGTTCAAATGACAGAAGTTTCCCACCAATGTAATGTGCAAAATTTTAAAGGGATTCAAATACCTTTCATTTTAAATAAATCATCTTCTAGGCACATGTTGCAAAAGTCTAGTCATCAAAGTATCTAAGTATGTGTTTCAAAATTAGCTTATGTGACTATCTCACCGACCGCAAGATACATCTACTAAAATGAACCTACAAATAACCATAATTCCATCGACTTCCAGCCACGTCAGAATCTCCTCAACGCTGCCTCCCGAGTCGGCGAGGCTTCCACCACCGTCCTCTACACCATCGGCGAGGAAACGGAAGAAGACAAGGAAACCCAGGTAATTGACAACGACCCCAAACGAAATCCAAAAAAATCATACCTCTACAGAAAACTCAATTACTGCTACGACAACTTCTATAAAGTCTTCTTTGGCAAAGACAAAGATGATACCTACGACAGCGACTTCGAAAGTCTCGATATTGGCGCCGGTGACCGCAAAGTGGAAGTCGATGACGGTATTTATGAAGATGTTGATACTACCAGGAATTGGGGACTTGATGTTATACAAGAGGAGTCGGATAGCGATTATTATAGAAGCGTGGATTACTGTAATATGATTTTCAAAAATAAACCCCAAAAATCGAATAGTGATAACGATTTTGAATCGATAGTTCAGAATTGTGAAGGTTATTTAGATAGTAACAGTCCTAAATTGTATCCTAAAACGATTTACGATAAGATCTATAATTTCAAAAAAGATTTTTCTAATCATGATTATGCGAACGTTATATATGACGTCCCAAAAAGTAATATCGAAAAGTCCAAGTTAAATATCGATAAATCTAATGTTAATATCGATAAATCTAACGTTAATATCGACAAATCGAACATCACTATCGACAAATCGAATTACGAAAACGTTAACATAGACTTTAACCGACGTAACAAGAACGATATACTCCGCGAACAATTCTTCCTATCTGACAATATCGATAAAAATGACATTAACGATAAATTCAATCGATATAACGGCAAAAAAATCGAATGTCACAGTATAGTAAACGATATCACTAAATCGGGTCCTGATGTCAAAGTATCAGGTTCGCTAAACATGAAACTGCTGAACCCGGATCGATACAATCGCGTCTTAACGACTACAGAAACATTTATGGAGACAGCCGAAGCTAGTTTCACTAAGAACGAAATTTCCAAACTTAGACGAGACGGTTTCGAAAATTTCGTCAAAAAAAGTGAACGGTACTACACTACCGAAACCGGTGACAAACAGACGAACATTTTGAATAATTCTACTGAAACTAAGCCGAAAACTGAAATTAGAATATTTTATAATCCCACTTTTAAGTGTACGGGTGAAAATATTCGAGGTTTTTGCAAGTTTTGTAAACGAAAGTGTCCTAGAACGGAAGAGAAGTGTTGTCCTAAATGTGAATGCCTAGAAATTGAGTTGGCTACGATATGGAAAGACAATTGGTTGAATATATTATGCCTGTTGTCTATATTGTTTATGTTCTTAGCGCTGTTGATACAGTGTTTGATGCCTAAAGATGTTTGTGGGGGGGATAATAGTACTGAGAGTGGGGAGAAATGCTTTGAAATGATGTAGGTAGGGGGACTTCATGGTATTTTTTCCAAGGGTATTGAAATAGTTATTTTGTTTTATGCTAAAATGCAGCTTTAGCTATGAATCAGTTTCATTTCAATCAGAAATTACAGGAAATTACGATGTTTTGTAACTTAAAGTTAAAGAACTTAGTTGTTCAGTCAAAAGACTAGCTGTTTGTTTAAATAGCTATTCCAACCAGGTGGCTACAACAAGTACACAGTTTAACTCCGAATAATTCATTCTATAAACGCATTCGATATTTTCATATCTTTGGAAAAAAATAAAGCAATGTGAATTAGGTTTTCGGCGACATATAGCTATGGTTTGGGACCTATAATGATATAATGTATGTTTTATTAAAGCACCTCTATATGGTATTCAGTTCCTTAAATATACCCCAACTATTTATAAAAAAAAAGTCCAGTTCAAAATTATCCTTATTTCTGAATGTTTCTCCAAAAATCTCCATCATAATTGAAATTACCAAAATGGTAGAATTGAATCTCATCGCTCATATCAGCGAGCATAAGATTCCAAAAACTACGCATTTTATATTATTCGATTGAATATTATTTGAAAAATCGTGATATGAGCCGATTCGGCTAATTTATTTCTAACGGCCTATGTCAAACGGTGCCAACGATGCATTTTAAATATACTCCGCTAAAATTAAAATTGCGGTGGTATAAAACTGTATAAGTATTATTTTTCAAAATTATATCTAAATATCTAAAACTTACTAAGAGTATTCCTATTTCTCTCTATAAAGGTTTGTCTAAAAACCTTAGTTTATTTTATTCTCACAATTAATAGGCTCAGATTTCACTAAAGCGTAGAAGATTTTAAACAACCAATAGAATTTCGTTTACTTTTTATATTAACACTAGCTTCTGCCAGCGGTTTTACCCGCATCCCGTGGGAACTACTTCCCGTACCGGGATAAAAAGTAGCCTATAGCCTTCCTCGATAAATGGGCTATCTAACACTGAAAGAAATTTTCAAATCGGACCAGTAGTTCCTGAGATTAGCGCGTTCAAACAAACAAACAAACAAACAAACTCTTCAGCTTTATAATATTAGTATAGATTATAGATATATAAAAAAGCTATTTACACAAATACAAACTTATATAACAAATTAAATGTACATATTTACATAAGGCAAAATTAAAACTATGTATCAAAAAATTCGTCCGCATCGCTGTCAGCGGGGATCGTGCCCGAAAGGCTGGCTGTATTACCACGTTGAATGGCAATGCATAGTCTTTGACCGAAGTATAGGCCAGCCTCTTGTTCACGAGTAGAATTTCATTAATTCAAACATCTCGTCTCCACCCACTCAGCAGTATCCCTGAGTGGAGAAATTATGATCATCTCCCGAGCCTTTTCCCAACTATGTTGGGGTCGGCTTCCAGTCTAACTGGATGCAGCTGAGTAACAGTGCTTTACAAGGAGCGATAAAATTATATTGGTTGATTAAAAACTTCAGTGGTAAAGTCTGGGTCACAAAGTCTTTTTCCTATATGTTTCCTATAAAACTTTTCGGATATACGTAATCGAAATTAGAAAGACAATGTGAAAGGGAAAAGACTGCACGATGATATTTTTGTTTTTAATTATAATTTTTATTTACATAGATTAGGTTAGTTTTTGAGAGTATGTGGGTTACACAAGCAGGTAAAATGACAAGCCAGTTTTCATCAATTTAAAAGCTTATTCTAACTTCTAAAAATATTGTAATGTAGTTTGTTTTTAAGACTAAAAAGAGTTTTTAAACTATGCCGCTGTATGAGCATAAAATTCCCGTGTCCGGGAAGGAACGTAAAGCCGGCGTCCCTGAATGCTACTCAGTAGCAGTCGTTGTTACAATTCCACGTCAGAGGCCGTCAGGATTTGAGAAAACTCGACACTAGAGCTTGTTAGGTGATTAAACCTGCAGCACACTCGGTAAGAAGAAGAAGCTTAAAATCAATAAAATTATTTAAATAGCACACTTAGTTGAGTTGCACAAGTATTGATTTGCAACAGCTAAATGAGAAAGGATGACAACTATCAGAAATTATCTATTATTCTTGTGTAAAAACACATACTCTCCCAGTCCCAAATTAAAGTTAACACACTAACCAGGAGTTAGTTTGTTCTAACCATTAGTCGCTTACCAACACAAACGTATGCACTAGCTATATTGTTAGTAATACTAGTTTTTTTATTGCCTAGACTATTTTGGAACTGGTCTAATTCTAGGATGAGGGGTTTCGGTTAAAATGGGAGTACTCGCTTATGATAAGCTAGTCAAAAGTCATCATCACAGTAGGTTATAAAATAATAGAAAATTCATTAAATTATATTCTCGAATTGGGGCCATATGTGTACTGAAAGTTAAGTCAAAAGTTTTCTCTTGTCGAAATTGCAGCTGATTTTCTTAGATTATTACCGAAACCAATTAGCATAAGTGACAAGTAAAATTATGACTTTTATTTGACTATTTGGTTCTTAAATGCTTTTTTTAAACGGTAATCACGTAATGTGTAAAAATCTATCTTGCCATCACAAAGTCATAAGCGAGTTGACGGGTCTACTTACAGCTTTTTACATCATGGTCTATGCTGGATAATTATAACAAAAAATACACTACTTTTTATCAGATTCTGCATACTGGATTAGAAAAAAAATCGAATTGAGAATCTTCTCCCTTATTAAAAAGTTGGTTAAAAAATAGTTCCCTTAACCACTTTCTCGGTTTTCAATAAACGGGTCGGACAAAGTATAGTAGTTTTTTAATTAAGGTATTTCTTATTAGAAGTACAACTATTCGTTTTACTCGTGCGTTTCACATGTACCTATACACCAAAAGTAGCCCGATCAAAATCCTCCTATTTTAGAGATTGGTCAAAAATGTAGTTGTAAAAGAGGTAGGTACAATTCTTTCTAACTCTTTTACAATAATGTCGTTATTTTATATTATATTATTATCCATTACAGGCCATTATGTAAAAAAGCTTTATAGATTATTAAGTTACTACTTTTGTTTTTAATTTTATATTTTTGTTAACAATAATCTTAATGCTTACTAATCTAGTCTTTATGTTTTTTTTATTTATTTTTTTCTTTTTATTTAAGCATTAAGATAATTGCCAGTTAAGGGTCCTTAAATATTTTTTATTTTTGTTAATTTTTGGCAGCTTCATATTTCAGTTATTTTCATGTGTACATATTTTATTTTTGTTACATATTGTTGAATAATCGTACTAACACAATGTGATTTTTATCATCACAATAATAATAATTATCTAATCTAAATAAAATACGATTAATCAATAATGTGTGAATACAGGAAATCTGTTATTTATATGTCTTTATGCATATAGTAATGGTCTTACATGAAACATCTATTTTAATACAATATAGTGAAATCTTTTTTAAATATTTTTCTTGTATAATATTCTACTTTTGCAAAAGACCAATGCATATTAGCAAAAGAAAAAAAAAACTGCCATCAATAAGTACAAACACGCAGATTGCCATTTTATTTTAATACACATGTTTATTTCTTATACTTTTATTTTTGCCATTTATTCTGATAACGTTGGGCTAGTATGGAGTTCATTTAATGAATTTAAAAATATTATATTTCTTCAATTGGGCAGCTAAAATACTTAAAATTGACAGACTGAAAGTTACTTAAAATGCAAAGACTGATTTCAAACAATTATATTTTTTTGGAAAGATACCTCCTATACTTTTTCGGCATCTTAAAGTATGCTCGATACTAGCCAGCGAATCGTCATAGTTATTTTTATAATAATTTTTAATGCAATTGAGTGCAGAAAAATTTTACCAGTATTAAAAAAAAACTTCAATGAATCTCATACACTAAAGATTTTCTTAAACTCCAATAGTGTAAAGTATTGGTTCAATTTTTCTGCACTACAATGTAAGGTTGTGGTTATAAACTGACACTGCCGTTGGTTATTTTTGGTCAATACATTTGCTTTAGAAAACACATTGTTTTATTTATAACTAACTGTCTCGAAAAGTGAATGTATTTACGCAAAAATGACAACTAATCAACCCCCTTGTATAGTTGGAAAATCATGCTGTATATACCAATAATGTTTTAATATCTGTACATGAGAAGAGAACTTTTATAAGAAAAACAATTCGCTGATCAAGATAATATTAACTTATGTATGAAAACAGCAATATAGAAGACAATATCAACCTAAATAAAACTACAAACATACTTAGATATAAATATATTTCTAAAGTTAGTCCAAAAACCTGCGCAAACGCAGTCCCATATAAACTCCGTATCTGGTAACTAACTACCTAAGGAAGTGATTCCGCAATAAGACAACAGATGGCGTTGTTATAAAAATACTACATCTGTGACCTACATAGAGTGAACGGACGACTGGTTTCTGTAATGCCGGTGTGTCATGTACTCAATTCCCGGCTGGGGACTGGTTTTGGCCTAGATTTTTTTTGTCTAGACTGGAATGCTTTTCATTCATGAAACTTGTTTTTTTTACTGTTTGAATTTTTGTATGAGCGTGCAGCAAAAATCTGAAAACAGTTCTGCAAACTACGTTAAAAAATATCATTCATAGACTGATATTTAGGTAGACAGATGTATGTAGTTAATTTTTTATAAATATGAACTGTTTGTAAAATCGGATAATATAAATAGATGTGCATAATCGGGACTTAATCGCAACGTATGAAGTTGCTAAACTTTAAAAACCTTTAAAGTAAATGGTAATATATTAAACTTGAAATGGTACTAAATACTATATAACCATAAAACATGGCGTAGTTTAGTAGTTATCTTAATCTAATCTATATATATAAAAATGAAACACGCTTTCCGTTGTCACGACATAACATGAAAACGGCTTGACCGATTTGGCTGAAAATTAGAGGGGAGGTAACTTAGACCCGGGAGAAGGTTTTAGGATAGTTTTTGTCACCATCCGGCTACGGGACGCGGGTGAAACCGCGGGCGAAAGCTAGTTTACGATAAAATCCACGGTCAAAAGCTTGTATGTGTGTATTGTATGTGTAAACTGCCCGTTTTTCACTGTGTTCTACAGATAAACTCCATCCAAAGGTTATCTGGAAGAAATCGCTATTTAGCGATAAGACCGCCGATTGTACTGTTTTTTGTATGTTGTGATGTCCTGTGTTGTTAATTTTCTTGGTGTACAATAAAGAATAATCTATCTATCTATCTATGCATTATAAATAACTACATTAATACAAGTTATTATATACTTCATATTTCTATGTGTACCGGATGTCCTTGTCCCATCAATCATAGTTTTAACGATTCTAACAGATGTTTATATATAACGGGTGTTACTTTTATCGTGCGTACGAGTTTGCGTTTATTATTATTTACAAACGACAATTCCGGGAAGTATTTCTTTAGACAAATAATTCGCAAAATTAACTCGAGTTTTATGTCAAAGAGAATTTGTGTTATGACGGCTTACAATATGTTTGTAGATGTAATACGTGAAATATAGATTTCCGGGAGTAATGAAAACTATTGATTTTTGATCTTTATTTTTTTTTATTATAACATTGATCATGCACCAGGACGCTTACGCTGTCCATATAATAACGAAAGTCTATAAAAGCAGTTTTTTTTACAAAATCTATTTTGCGATGTTAAACTATACTCCATTTGAGTAGTCACTTAAACTAAATGTAACTAAATGCAACAACTTAAAATATTCACTTACTTATTACAGCTTAATATATTAATTGTACTAATTGTTATTATTGTATTTACATCGATTTTTAGACGCAAAAGTATCAAGACTGTTTATCTTCAGTCAAATCCTTACACAGACATCGACTACAGACCACATAATCCCACATTTTCTCACATAACAACTATCTTCTCCCCACAGGACATCCTCCTATCCCTGGCTAAGGCAGTAGCCAACACGACAGCAGCTCTGGTCCTGAAGGCGAAGAATGTAGCCGCCATGTGCCGTGAGGAGCAGGCATTACAGAACAACATCATCTCAGCGGCCACGCACTGCGCTCTGGCGACCAGCCAGCTGGTGGCCTGTGCCAAGGTATGTTCATAGATCATCACCTCACGAATCCTTGCCCAACTGTGTTGTGGTCGGCTGGACGTAGCCGCCATGTGCCGTGAGCAGCCAGCTGGTGGCATGTGCAATGTAGAACTCCTCAAGGAGAGTCAGCAACCCCAGTGGGGCCTTCTAAGGCCAAGGCCTGCTCGAGCTGCGGGATTGTTCGAAAGAGTTACCGTGACCCTGGTATATAAAAGGCCTAAGAAGGAACTCATGGAGCGACTGCTTATCTGATATCCTCAGTCCAGATTTCAAAACAAATCATTTATTTTGTAAAGAATATGTGTACAAAATAAGATGGTAAAATTATACATAGGGTTTTTGGCTCTAGTTGATAGTAGTTTGTAGTAGAGAATGTCTGATGAATCTTCAATTTCTGTAAAACTAGGTTAACTTTTGAAGGTTTTTGATGTCTCAAATATATATTTTTTTCACCAGGTGGTAGCCCCAACCCTCCACAACCCAGCTTGCCGGGAACAGCTGACCAGTGCAGCCCGCCTAGTGGCCCAGGCCGTGGAGCGACTGGTGCAGGCCTGCGCCGGCGTGCCCGACTGCGCGGCTCCCGGCGTGGAACAGCTCACCGCGGCTGCTCACAGGGTCAGCGAGGAGCTGGAGAGGCTGCTGGCTCATACTGATCTGGGTAAGTGTGATGGCACCAGTCCAGAGCAAAAAAAAAACAAAAATCAAAAGTCATTTATTCAAAGTAGGCTGAAAATCAGCACCTTTTGAACGTCAAATTTACAAAAGACAGCCCCCAAAACGCCCCGCCCTTCACCACTTCCCATGTCCCTGGAAGTTGGTGATTGATACCCCCGTACATCGGAGAGCACGTAAATGTCGGTCCTGCTTGTGATCTCTCTCCGGTGGTGTCGGATTGCCGTCCCATCGGGCGATGAGAGTCAAGGAATAGTGAGTGCATCTGTGTCCAAGCAAATGTGCGTGCACTATAATATGTCCTGCGTAGTTGGCTAATCTCCATTGGCCATACGATTTAGGACTTATTGTACCCTCAAAATACTGCTCTTTTTAAGTCTTATTATCCTTTAATAAATCTTATATGTTTGTGTTCAGATCGTCGTGTGCAGCCGACAGTGACGGAGCGCTCAGTAGAGAGCGTGATGTCGGCCAGCGAGCGGCTGGTGTCGGCCGCCGACCCCGCCGACATGGTGCGGCACGCGCGGCTGCTGGGGCAGGCCACCGCGCATCTCATCACCAACATCAAGGTATGTGCAGCAGAGGCACGGCTTGCAGATGACTACCAGTAGGCCACGTGGAGTGATTGTCTAACTGAATTCCTCAACACAAAACCCGCAACAAGATCTCCCCTCGACAAAGTAAAATTTTACATACCTTCCGAAATACGGAGGAATTAAACTTGTTATGACAGTCTTGTTATTAGTATTGCAAAAATTATAACATATAGACTAACATATAAATGATGACTAAAAGAATTACTTCGGACATGCCTATTCCGATATTACTTCACAAATAAAATGGCATTATTAAAGATTCTTTCACAAAATCAACACATATTTTCATTTAGTTTGACAAAGTTAGTTAAACATGAAATGAGCCATTGCTAAATGTATTTAATTATGTACCTCATATAACAAAATGTATGTTCTGATCAATAAATAAATAATAAATAGCACATAGAATCTGAATCTGGACAGATTCAGACAGAAATTACCTTTTTTTCAATACCGAACTTGTAATTAAGTGTTACTAAAAGACTCATAATAAATAACAAAAATTATTATTACTTCCATTCCAAAACAGACGGAAGCAGAAAGTCAGCCATCAGACTCTCAGCGCAAACTCTTAGCGGCTGCCAAGTTACTCGCCGACGCCACCGCCCGCATGGTGGAAGCGGCTAGACAGTGTGCTTCGTCGCCACAGGTATGTTGTAGGCTTTATTTGTTTATAACACAATTACCACATGGGACATTCCACGCGAAGCGGACAGGTAAAAAATGATGATGTTTCGGATTTCTGAAATATCTGAGTATGTTCTTCCTATACGTGTCTTTGATACGTGTATCAAATATTTTTGTAATTTAATGATTGGTTATAGAGTTAAGGGACTTTGAACTTTTGACCAACTGGTGGGCATGTCCTAATTAAAAGCCGATTATCAAGTCAAAAAATTATAGATAAAAATAATTTAACCACTAGATTCGTTACTTCATTAAATTGACGTTTTTGTAGTATTTTTGAAAACCAAAAAAAAAACATTTTTTTTTTTCAACAATTTTTACATAAAATTATTTTAAACTTGATTTTCACAAAGTTAGACCACCTCGATTTATTTTAATTTTCTTACGAAAATAGCTAATATTGTATAGAACATCCTTGCTAAGTTTTATAATGGGCGTGGAAGTGGATTATGAGCTAGGTTGAAAAAACTGTCGAAGCGCGGCGCGTCCTACGCCGTATAATGCGCGTGTCCGCCACCTAAGTGAGTTTGCGCAGTTGTGCGCGGCGGTTTTTTCAACCTAGCTCATAATCCACTTCCACGCCCATTATAAAATTGCATTTGTGTAAAAACTTTCTGTTTTGTTAACTACCTACTCAAATGGAGTTTGTTGCGCCACTTTTTCCCAGCAAAAACACATAGGAAGTGGCGTCCAAAATGTACTGTTTTGCAGTCAAGTTTGAATTAATGTGTTTTAGTTTGGAGTAGTATAATTAATATTATGTTATTTTTTATAAACAGGATCGTACAAAACAAGAGGCGTTGCGCAAAGCAGCGGAAGAGTTGCGCTATATCACCGTGGATTATGCGCAAGGACAAGACATTGTGGGCTCGCAAGTCGCTAGGTTACAGGTGAATATTAATCTTATTCAACTATTCTATAGATATTAAATAAAAATGTTTGAATAAGTAAAAAGTTATACGCGTTTTGCCCGACGGAGTTCTTTTTATAATAATTAATTTTGAAATACTGTTAACTTCTCAGTTTGTTCAAAACTAGCTACCTAACGTGGTAGGTCCGTCGATAAATGGGCTATCTATGTAACACTGAAATAATTTGTCAAATCCGTTCAGTAGTTCTTAACATTATCGCGTTCAAATTAACAAACTCTCCACCTTTATTATATCCGTTTAAATATTTCACTCACTTTGTAGTATCATGATTTGGATTTCAATAAAAATAAAAGCACATTATTCTTGTGACGCTAATCATATAAGTTCAGGAGAACCCCGAAGTTTACCTACATATTGTTTATTTATAAAACTTTCCCCCCACAGGACTCTGCCCGTCAAGCGGCTTCAAGCGCTACACAACTGATCACTTCAGCGCATAACGCTGCGCAGTACAACACCAATAAGTATACACAGGTATGTTATAATTTTTATTTATATTTTATCTTATAAATTATTGATTTTTTTGTACCACGCCTTTATTTTTCAATGTGAAATCTGCTATAAAAAGTTTTTATTTATCTTGATCGCACATTTATGAGATCACAAAATGGCCGACTATACCTAGCATTAGCCGGCTAGATCTAGGTGTAACCGCACTTAGGACTTTATCCGTAACATATATACCTTTTTTATTTAGTCTATGTTGTTACCTGCTGGGCAAGGGCCTCCCCCCATAGCCTTCCATCTTTCACTATTTGTGGCCAGATCTTCTCGCCAGCATTTCCTTGGTCTTCCTCTTGGTCACCTTACATCATCAGGGATCCATTTTGTAGTGATGTTGGCTTACTTGTCCGGTGCATCCAGTCCCACCTATATAATTTATTTTTTACTTGACAGGAGACGCTAATGGAAGAGTGCAAGGCACTGAGCGAGCAAATCCCGCGAGTAGTAGACGCCGTGCACGTGGCCAGTGCCCGTCCGCATCACCAGCTCGACCTCATCTCCGCATCCGAGGCATTCCTGCAGGTATACACCTTCAGCATAGGCTCAGCACCCGTAACCCAGCAGTCTAGGAGACTCAGCAAACCTCAGCGGGGTCCAAGGCTTGCCAGGGCTGCGGGATTGTTCGAAAGAGTTACCGCGGCTCTGGTACATAAAGGGCTTTAGAAGGAACATGATGGGTTTTAGTCAGTAAGAGTCTGACACTCCCTCACGCTGCTAAACAACAGTTTACCATGAATTTTCTTACGTTCTTAACTTATACAAAATGGTCACTTTAAAAAGGCATATGGCGTTCAGGATGCAATGAAAAGCGATATACATCCGAAGTGAGGTCAATGGACTTGCAAAACTGAACAAATTGAAACAGATAAAAGTCGGTTTTCGGGAAATAATATTACGACTCTCCATAGATCAAATTTTCTTGCTTGTGGCTACAGATAAAAATGACAACTAGAACCCCCAATGAAGCATGTCACCTGATAAAATATAATTTTAGTTGTATTAATACGATATTTCTGTGTGTACAGCCGAGTGGACACGTAATAGCAGCGGCCCGTGGTGCCCTGCCCACGCTAGTGGACGGCCCCACCGCCAAGCATCTCGCTGACACCACTCACACCTTCACCACCAGCTGTGCTGAGCTCAGGTATGTGTTCTACCCCCAGTGGGGCCCACCACCACAAGAGTTACAGCGGCCCTGGCACATAAGGAACTTAAGAAGGAACATGATGGGTTTAGTCAGTAAGAGTCTGACACTCCCTCACGTTGCTAACCCGCAGCGAGAGGGGTGCGACTTTTACGGATTTTATCGCGGTTATATTTATATTTTGTTCTATTATTTAATCCTAACGTTTCGGACCCTATACAGTATATCAGTATCAGCAGTATATACATTTTTTAGATTAAATAATATTAATATGACCTCGATAAAATCCGTAAAAGTAGTTTTATTTAAATATCCACAAGATATTCAGCCGTTCTGATGTTCTATCTTTCTTCTATCTCCGCAGGTCTGCAGTAAGTCGTGCCCGTATATCCTGCAAGGGCTTGGAGCTGGATGCTGCGGCTGAAATCATTAAGTCTCTGCAAGCTGAGCTTGATGAGCTAGAGGAGGCTGCGAAGGCTTTCGAGCTTAGACCACTGCCTGGACAGACGGTAAGAACTTGTGTATTTTGTTAAATGTAGTTGGTATTTTTATATAGATAGAAGCAGTTTTTAATGGCAAATATGGGTAAAAAGCCATACCTATACAATATAGAGGCAGTCTAAACGGTCAATTAAATTTAGCAATGATTTTAGTGTCTTAAATTTTTGTTGCAAAATATTATTTTTATTTTAATATTAAGCAATTTTATGGATAGTCTAGGCTGCCCCTTAGATTTCACTTCCAAGAGTTCATTCCCTTTTTTGTATTAATACTGACTCAGACATAATATGTTGAGGAGATTCTTGCTAAACTTTTTCGAACATTAGAAAAAAAATCATTGTTTTCTCTTTTTGTCAAAAGTTTGATTTTAATGTCGTCGTAATAAGTAATAAATACATTTTGCCTTTTCAAATTATCAACTTTTTTATTCTGTATATTCTGATCAGCTAAATGTATTAAATATTTTATTCCCGTTCACCCAGGCTGAATGGGCATCCTCAACAATGAAGACATCATCCCGCCTAGCCGCTTCCTCAACCGCTCAGCTAGTTTCGGCCGCCCGTGCGGGCGAGTCGGCCGCTTGCGGCCGGGCCGCGGGCGAACTCGCCCAGTCGCTGAAAGACTTCACTACTGGACTCAGAGCTTCGGCCGCGCTGCATGATGATCAGCCGAGGAGGGAGAGGTAGGGGACATACAAAATTGAACAATAGTCCATATTTTTGTAGTAGTAAATTAACTACATAACTAACTTAGTCCAGTCTAAAAAATAATAAGAAGTAAGAAATAATAAAAGAAATAAACGAAATCAAATGTAATTTGTATATTTTTCGGCAAAAAGTACTTTAAAAATATTTAGCATCTTTCGTTTATCTCTTTAAAATTCATTTCTTCGGTTATCTATTTATTAGGAAAAAAACAGCGCTACAAATAGTATTCGAGCATACTAAGACATTCGTTACTTATTTTTTTCTTTATCATCTACAAAATAATGACAAGGAGCATAAAGATTTTCTGTACAAAATACGTATATATTTTTCAGGATAGATACATAGGACTTAAAAATTGTAGCTAGACATTTCTATGTCCACCATTGTACAATGTGCAAAAAGTTCACATCCGACTCTAATCCACTTATAGTCATATAAATATTCTTCCATCTAGTAAAAAAAAAATACTAAAACCACCTCCTCTTCCAGGGTGATATCATCAGGTCGCCAAGTCCTGTACTCCTCGCAGACGCTAGTAGAGCACGTGAAGACTTACCTGACCACCTCCGAGACTGTTGACACGACATCCATTATGTCTATTGCTAAGGATATCTCGCAGGTAAATAATATGTAGAGAATTATAAATAATACAAAAAAATATATAAGTAACAAAGTAATTTATACATCAACGTAAAAAACATTGCCAAACTTTGCAAATTGTCAAGTCATTAAAAACAAGTCAGGAGTACCAGTGCTTTACAAGGAGTGACTGCCTATCTGACCTCCTCAACCCAGTTACCCGGGCAACCCAATACCCCTTGGTTAGACTGGCGTCAGACTTACTGGCTTCTGACTACCCGTAGCGACTGCTAAAGATGTTCAAAAGACAGCCGGGACCTACAGTTTAACGCGCCATCCGAAACACAGTCATTGGTGTCTAAGATATACTAAGAAAGTACATTCAAACTTAGAAAAGTTGCATTGGTACTTGACCTGACCTGGAATCGAGAACCTCATACTTGAGAGGTTGATTCTTTACACACTTGGCCACTACGACATTTATCCAACCATCATCCAAAGTATCCCTATTTTTATGTTAGTTTAAAAAGTAGTGTCCACACTCGAACAAAAAGTAGCCTACCTCCTTTCTCACGTTTTAAGCTAATTCTGCGTCATTTTTTTTAATCAGTTCAGCTTAGGCATGAAAGGGCAACATCCAGTCATACATAATTACTTATTACGGATAATTAACCAGTATTATTCCACTACCCAGGGTCTGGAATCCACACTGGAAGCGATACCATCTCACACAGAGCTGGATGTGGCGATGGAGAACATCAATGATACCCTCAATATACTGAATATGGGAGAGTTCCCGCCTTCGGATAGACCTTATGGGTAAGTTACACTTTTTAGTAGTTTTACATGCGGGTTTACTTGCATTTTAAGGTAGGAGGGTTGTAAAAGTGATTTTATTTTAAACACGCTTAAGTATGTAGTTACCGTCAGTGTCCGCTCACTAGTGTAGCAGCCAGACCTATTTCTATGGTCCCGAACTTTGATAAGATGATTTACGATGCAGATAAATTTATTTTTGCTTTTCTGGATTGGCTGCTATAATAATAGTAAAGCCCTTTATTCCGAAAAAAATAATAATACTAATATACATCAGTTCTTTCTTCTATATCTCTGACTTCGGCGTGCCTTCTGGCAAAGGCCTCCTCCAACAATTTCCCCTGTTGCCTGTCCTGAGTAACTCTTCCCATCTAGAGTTCTGTCTTCCTCGGTTTCCGTTACCCTCCTGCTCTATTTCCCTAGTTTATCACGCATCATATCATGTCAACTTTGTTTACCTCCATTCCTGTTAATCGATTCGTGTTAGTTTTGTTATTGACCTTAGGTCGTTGTTGGCTGCTATAACTGGCTGCGCAAATATGGCTGTCGTAGCTTGGCTGCGTAACCATGCTGCTTAGTGCGCGGGGGGCTTAAGTTTTTGGAAATAAACTTACTTATATTTTATTTATTCTTTTGTATGTTTCGACCAGACCACGGGACTACAGAGTCCCGGATTTTTGGAAAGCGAACGTGGGGCCGAAGCCAACACCCTGAAGCCCTTTTGAGACAACTTTATTTATTATTATTATATTTGGTAGCGAGCTCCAATCGGAGCTGAACGCGGCAGCCGTGGGTCTGAACTCGGCGTCGTCGGACGTGGTGCAGGCGGTGGAGCGGCCGGCCGCGCTGGCCGCCTCCGCCGCGCACTTCGGCAGCGCCTTCAACCGGCTGCTCGGGGTCAGCGTCGAGATGGCGGGGCACACTGAGGCAAGTACATACTCCAACATAGTCAGGAAAACCCTGGGCAGACCATGATGTTGCGGTCGGCTTCCAATCTCACCAGATGCAGCTGAGTACCAAAGTTTTACAAGAAATGACTGCCAATCTGACCTCCTCTACCCAGTTAACCAGGCACTGGTTGTCACTTATTGGTTTCTGAATACCCATAACGACTGCTGCTCCCCCACCCACTGACCGAGCCAAGAGTCTCCTAACTTTATGATCGATCAATCGTGCTTTGACTTGCAACGGGCTCTTTTATCGTAGTAACATATTATATGTACTAATAAATATACTCTTGTACACAGGATCGTGAAGCACAGACCCTCATGGTTAGCTCCATGAAGAGCGTGACGGTCA
Organism: Helicoverpa assulta; assembly: GCA_963856015.1. Classification (NCBI taxonomy): domain Eukaryota; kingdom Metazoa; phylum Arthropoda; class Insecta; order Lepidoptera; family Noctuidae; genus Helicoverpa; species Helicoverpa assulta. Next base: position 6,364,165 of record CAWLCW010000022.1, read on the forward strand.
ACTCGTCAAAACTCCTCGGCACTGCCAAGTCTGTTAGCCAGGTGAGGATATTATAACTAGCTTATGTTTATTTTTAACTTTCATTGGTATGGAATATTGTGAGATTAGCGTCACCAATAATGTATTTTTCAATCAATATATATAGTCAATATTTTTTGTTTTTGTTGATAAAAGAATTACAAAAAATTATACGACCACTTTAATTTGCCACAAAACAACGTACTATAAAAATTACATTAGAATTTCAGTTATATTTTTATAGAAATATATTCATCTGATAATCTTGTACTAAGAAGAAAATTTAATAAAACACTATTTGTACATTTCTTGTACATTTGTACATACAGGAATGAATTTTAAGCAGTGCACAAAAAAAAAACTGGTGGTCCAGAATCATTAACAGAACATATCTGCATCATCAGTAAAAATTTTTTTTTCATTCTTTTGTCCGCCCTAAAATCAGCAAAATATGGATACCAACTATTCTTACGCGCTTGGAGCAGCGCTCGCGTCAGTAAACCGGTTTCGCGTTGCCGCCGTGCCTACCATGACGACTGTCACCGTACAATCGGTTACAAAATAAACATCTTTCGATATCAATAACTTTTCTTTTTTGTACTAAAACACGACAAAATAAAAATATACGGATCTATAAAACTTATTTAACTATAAGTTGACAAAGTTTGCGCACTGGATAAAATTCATTCCTGTATACAAGAAAATAAACATAACTTAACAAAATGAACGTGTTCACATAGGATCTAACTCGTCCCAACGCTAAGAATCAACTGGCAGCGGCTGCTCGCGCCGTCACCGACAGCATCAATCGACTTGTAAGTACACACTCGTCCTCCTCTACTACCTACTGTGGTCCTCGTTGGTCAAGTGGTCGCAAGCGCGGCTGCTGTGCTCGAGGTCTCGGGTTCGATTCCCGGGTCGGGCCGAAATCGCTTTGTGGGTTTTCTTAAACTTTCACAAAGCAGCCCGTAGTCTGGAAGTTGGTGATTGATTTACCCGTGCATCGGAGAGCACGTAAATGTCGGTCCTGCGCCTGATCTCTTTCCGGTCGTGTCGGATTGCCGTCCCATCGGGCTATGAGAGTGAAGGAATAGTGAGTGCACCTGTGTCTGCGCAAATGCTCGTGCACTATAATATGTCCTGCGCAGCTGGCTGATCTCCTTAAATGAGAACAGCCGCCGTGGCCGAAATCGGCCGTGGACGCCATTTATTAAGTACACACTATTTATATGTTGTTTTTTATAATTCAAATGGCCTGTTTTAATTCCGCTGTGAAATTAAGTAGAATTATTCTCTGACGAAATTACCTCGTGTGTTCATAAGTTTTGAGACAAACTTTTTACTTATAAAAATTAAATAAAAATTACTGGCTGCTGTATATTTCTTTTTTCTAATTTTGAATTTGGAATGTTAACTTTTAATATCTATGATTTCGGATTATTTTATTTAAATTTTCTCGTAATGGAGGGAACAAAAGAATTACGTGCGACCGTCATTTCACTATTTAAGGTGGGAAGAAAACCTATGGACATTTTCCGAGAAATGAAAAGTTTTGGTGTGAGCCGTAACTTCGTGTATTACACTATTAAACGATACAAGGAGACAAGTTCTTTACAAGATCGGCAAAGAAGTGGTCGTCCACGCTCTGTGAGGACGCCTGCGAACATTAAAATCATCCGAGAGCGACTTCGCCGAAATCCATGTCGCACTCAGAAGAAACTCGCTCTGCAGACCAATATTTCGCGCGTTTCAGTCAACAGAATACTGAAATATGATCTCAAGGTTAAGGCGTATAGCCGTAGGAAAGTACACTTTTTAAACGATCGCCTTCGTCAATTGCGACGCGAACGTTGTCCAATACTGCTTAGGAGACACGATGCGAGGAAGATACTCTTCACCGACGAGAAAATCTTTACTGTCGAAGAAAAGTTCAACCGACAAAACAATAAAGTGTATGCCAAAAGTAGCAAGGATGTCCCAGCTTCAGCACGGAATGTCTCGCGTACTCATCATCCGGCTAGTGTCATGGTATGGTGGGGAGTTTCGTACGAAGGTGTGACTCAGCTTCATTTCTGCCAACAAGGCGTCAAGGTGAAAGCCAAAAATTATCAAAGTGACATTCTAGAGACTGTTGTGAAACCCCTGTCTAATACCCTATTCCATAACAAGTATTGGGTTTTCCAGCAAGACTCGGCGCCATCCCATAAGGCTAAAACCACTCAAGCTTGGCTGAAGGAAAATGTGCCGGCCTTCATTGCGGCGAATGAATGGCCCTCCTCCAGCCCCGACCTCAACCCGCTGGATTATTCTCTATGGACCGAATTAGAGCTCAGAGCCTGCCGAAAGTCCCACCCAAACTTGGAGTCACTTAAGCGAGCTCTTGTCCGAGAAGCGAAGCGAATTCCTCTGGAAAAGATTCGTGCCGCCATTGATGACTGGCCAAATCGTCTAAGGGCATGTATTAAAAACAGGGGTGGTCATTTTGAATAATAATTATATTTAATTTTTACTTACTATTTACTTAATGTTTACTATTGTTTTTATAAATATAAGTTAATTATTTAAAAAGATATGCAACTTTTATTTTGTCTCAAAACTTATGAACACACGAGGTAAAATTAAAGTCCAGTTTAGGTTCTGTGAAAAGTGAAAAAGCCATTATAGCATCAGCAATAAAGACAAACAAAGATGAAGAAAAAATGTGATTATTTAAAAGTTTGCTTGTTTTTACAAGCTTTTATTTAACTTGCAATGTATGTATGTATGTAACTATGTGTGTTCGGGTGAAATTTTACAACTCAATTTTAAGGCACTTGCCCTCAACCGATTGAGCTGAAATTTTGCATACATGTTTAGTTTGGATGACAATGCATGTTAAGCTATATGACGTCATCCTAAATCCAACATGGCTAAATATACAAGATGGCGGACTAGTTATTTTTAAGGTACCTATACAATATGGGTATCAAATGAAAGGGATTAACAAGTAGAACACATTGCACTTTACGAAATATAAATCCAAGATGGCCGGCGCTACAAAATGGTGAATAACCTATTTTTTTCAATCCCATCCATATGGGTATCCAATGACAGGGCTTGACAAGTAGAATAAAGTGCACTTTACCGAATCAAAATCTAAGATGACCGCCGCTACAGAATTTAGACTCAGGAACTTAGGAGAGAGTCGGTTATATCGTACCAATTTTTACTTTCACTTAAATATTTGGACTATGAGAAGACTTACACTAGTTAATTGATATGCAAAATAAAGTTTCATATTTTACCTTGCTAATACAGAGAAATCAGTTCCATACGTTTATTCTAACATCCTTAAAAATGCTTTTTTATAAAGGACTGCCATCGGTACAATTTAGCCGACTCGTCGTTTTAATCGTACCACCGAGTTTTTAAATCGTACCATAGAAGTTTAAGTCGTACCACTCAGTTAAAGACAGTAAAATTTTCGACCAAATTATTTATTTTTAATTCTTAGGTAATATTGAAACATTATTAACTACCTCTTAGGTAATAGGAACATAATTTTTAACTCTTTGGTGATAAACAAATGTTTTTTACGAATGAATTTCTTATAACAATAAAATTATTGGACTATAGTATTGAGATCAATCAACGTTTAACAATAATAATAAAAAATATAATATAAACTATATTAATAACGTAACTTAAGAATATAATGATTGTGCATAATTCTTATTGGAAACAATCATCGCAAATGTCTGGATTGGAAGTACATGTTTCATGTAGCCACCGCTGACAGCGAACGCATTGAATCCAATCAACGTTTGGACCTTTTTTGTCATAGTAAGAACGACTGCACTTCCCACATACATTTTCGAGATCATCATCGCTGTCATCATCATCATCTAATTCTCTTTCTAGGTCCTCCTTATTCCAATTGTAATATTTGATTTTAGCTTTAGGGTTTGGTCATCTATAACAATATAAATACAGTCCGTAAAATAAAAGTGCATTTAGACTAGTCCGCTAAATCGTACCAGTACAATTTGCCCAACTACCAAGTGGTACGATTTAACGAACAAGGCCATTTAAAAAAAAAAGCAACCGTCTGCCATAACCTCAAACCAAAGCCACGCTATAAAAACCACTAATAGTCTAGTATAAAATTGTAGTAGAATAAAGAAAACTGTGTATCTATATCTTACCTTGTTTACGAGTTATACCCTTACGAATTTGCGACAATATTTGCATCAACTTTGACAAAAAAATGTTTTTTTCACTCACGCGTGCAGTTGTCACCTCACGTCAATTGCAACTGGCGGGTGGCGGGGGGTTGCGAAGGGCTACGATTTGGTATTGCCAGTGTAGAAGAAAATACCCATTAAGTAGGAAATTTAAAAGTGGTACGATTAAAATGGCAGTACGATATAACCAACTCTCCCTAGGTGAAAACTAAAAAGTTTAAAATAAATTGAGGTAAAAAAATCTTTAAAAACAAGCTTTTATTTAAATGCGCTAAAAAGAAAAAAATAAACTTTTACTGTAACTTTACTGTCAACTTATAAAGACATTTCAAATTTAACATATTTGACACAATTTATATGTTTTAAAAGCTTGTCGCGATTTTACTAAGAAATACGAGTACTTAAATCTCGCGACAAGCTTTTAAAACGTATAAATTGTGTCAAATATGTTAAATTTGAAATGTCGTTATAAGTGATGGTTTTTTGTTCTTGAAACAGTATTTTTTATTAAATAAATAATTAATATTGATTAAGGCAACAGTTCGACGGTTGAAATATTCGCAGAATATTAAATATAAAAACCTAATATTCAAGAAGTGTTTCCATACAATAAAAACGATTTTTTGCCATTTTATAGATACGAATTTGACTCCTACTTCTCCGGATTTTTTAAATAAATGTTATTTCTTCCCAAGGTGGACGTGTGCACGGAGGCAGCACCAGGCCAGAAAGAATGCGCGGCCGCCATCCGCAGCATCGAGAGCACCCGGCCCCTGCTCAGCAGCCCCACGCAGCCACTCACCGAGCTCGGCTACTTCGCCTGTCTCGACGCCGTGGTAGAGCAGAGCAAGAGTCTTAGTACGTATATAGTTAACTAGCCGTTTTCCCGCAGTTCACCCGCGTCCCGTGGGAGCTACTAATATAGCCTATGTTACTCGCAGATAATATAGCTTTCTAATGGTGAAAGAATATTTAAAATCGGTCCAGTAGTTTTTGAGTTTATCCATTACAACCAAACAAACAAACAAACAAAGTTTTCCTCTTTATAAAATTAGTATAGATGTAGATCACTAAAACGTCAAAATAATCTTGATAAACAAATTGGTTTAAAAGTCAAAAACTTATTGATAGTAGGATTGTTTATTCACGTCCAAAAGCACCCCTAAAACCCTTCCTTTCACCAGCAGGAGCAAGTTACAGTAAAAATTTGAAATCTTGATGAACCTATGTAGTTTGTATAACGTGTGTTTGGTCACAGAACTCCAAACGGTATGAACGAATCTTCGTTTCCTCCGGATACGACGACCGAATTAATGATTTATTAATTTGATAACTATGGTTGGACTGCCTCGTTGGTCTAGTGGTCGCAAGCGCGGCTGCTGTGCTCGAGGTCTCGGGTTCGATTCCCGGGTCGGGCCGAAATCGCTTTGTGGGTTTTCTTAAAAACTTTCACAAAGCAGCCCGTAGTCTGGAAGTTGGTGATTGATTCACCCGTGCATCGGAGAGCACGTAAATGTCGGTCCTGCGCCTGATCTCTTTCCGGTCGTGTCGGATTGCCGTCCCATCGGGTTATGAGAGTGAAGGAATAGAGAGTGCACCTGTGTCTGCGCAAATGCTCGTGCACTATAATATGTCCTGCGCAGCTGGCTGATCTCCTTAAATGAGAACAGCCGCCGTGGCTGAAATCGGCCGTGGCCCGTAGACGCCATTAACTATGGTTGGTTAATGTATTCGATGTGTCGAGGATACTAGTTGGCACCACATGAGAATGCAATACCAGAGGTTTGTTCTATGTGCCGCCAAATGGCTGTGATTGTTACCCAGGGTGTTCAAAATTTACCATATCAATTTTTTGCTTACCGCTTTCACATATTTTATTATATCGATTAGATTTTGCAATAATTATTTAACCTATATATTTCCTTGTTCACAGGTGAAGGCATGTCCTCAATGGCATCATCAGTGAAGCGCAGCGAGACGGAGCAGTTCTGCCGAGCTGTCGCCACCGTGGCCGCCGCCGTGCAGGGCCTGCTCGAGTGCACCGCGCAGGCTGCATACCTGGTCAGTTCCATTTTTAACCGAGTTTCCAAAAAGGAAGACGTTCTTAATGCCTGTGCCAAGATCAAGCGATACAGCCGTGGAGAACAAAATGAGTAGCGGATATGTCATAACAAAATCTCCTATCGAGCGTCTGCCTTTCTTACTACCTCAACCTAGTTACCCGGGCAACTTATATCCCTTCGTAATCCCACTTAGGCCCGCCGCTGATTGCAACTTTTTGTCACCGTGACTTTTTGTCACTGTCACCTGCTGTCACCCACGATGCGCTCACTGAATCTGTTCTTGGGTGACAAATCGCGTTCATTTTTGTATGCCGGCTGAGTGACAAAAAGTCACCAGTGAGTGGACTCCCATTGTAACGTACAGAGCGAGTGACAGTCACGTCACTCCGGCATTGCCTGCTGCTGCAACTATTTGTCACCGTATTGTCACGTCACCATAATGAGCGCACTCAGTATAGTTTTCATTGCACTTGACTAAGTGACAAAAAGTCACGGTTACGAAAAGTTGCAATCAGCGGCTAGCCTTAGTTTTCAGACTTTCTAACAACTTGTAAGGACTGCCAAAGGTGCTCAAATGATAGGGCCCGCTAGTTTATCGTGCCTTCCGAAACACGGAGGAACTCGTCATGACAAGATGGTGCTATCCACGAACTGATCGCACCAAGCGTTGCTTTGCCTTATGATTAGGGCTGCCATCCGTCAGGGTTTCCTCGGATTTGTCCTCGTTTGGAGGCCGTCCGGGGGCCGTCCGGGCGGGGTTTCAAGAAGTGTCCGGGGAAAACCCGGACACTTTTCATGTAAGGAAGCACCTCATTGAATTTAAGTATATGTTAATAGTAAATGGATTACAAAAATTAAGTATTATTTTGTTTAAAAAAATCGAACTCGTTCGGGGAAAAAATGCGATTTACGCCAAATGTCCGGGTTTTTTTAATGTTTGTCCGGGTTTGGCGAAATTCGAGATGGCAGCCCTACTTATGATCGACTGATCGGTTTTGAATTACGGCTGTTTCCAATATTATATTTATCTGTTGTTTTGCTCACGAAAAATAGGAATTGGAGGTTACTTGTAGGCTTATGTCAAAATTGTATGTCCTCTCGAGCTCTTCCCATTCTTAAATCCTTTGTGTTCAACATATACATATTGTATGTAATAATATTTCCCCATTTGCACACAGGTGGCAGTCTCCGACGAGACGAGCGTAGCAGGTCGTCCCGGGTTAGTAGACCAGGCGCAGTTCGCCCGCGCCGCCGTCGCCATCGACCAGGCCTGTCGGGCGCTGTGTGATAGTTCCAGCAATCAGCAGCAGGTAAGAATAAATTAAATAGTATATTGTTAATGAAAGTTGTGTTATTGTCTTCTTGAAAATGAATGAATTTGATACCTATAGTATTTTTTTAGTATGATTTTTAGCTAATTTTCAAGGATTTATTCGCGTTTTGTAAGAACTACTGCCAACGCTTCATTTATATGTGTGCCTTTCAGCTCTTTTCCTTCAAACGTCAAAACATTATGAAACATCAAACAAATATTAGTAGAATAATTGTTGGTCCGGTTTGCCGTTCCAACAGACTATGTGACTGAGATAGAGAATGCACCATATGTGCGTATGTTTTACACAACCGGCTGATTTCCTTATAAGAACCCCTCTCTATATAAGAATAGCCACTGCGGTCGACTATCGATAGAGACGACTCTATTTGTCGCCACAACCTGGACAAGGACTTCTTCTATGCTGTCCATACTGCACTGGGCCTGCGAATTAGTGTGCGACGTTTATATCGTCTAAAGCTCCGAAACTTCTGAATAGATTTCAAAATTATTTCAATGTTCAAAAGTTACATGATCCTCAAGTAACGCAGGCTACATTTTTCCGGTTAATAATTAACTTATGTGGTTGCTGGGAAGTTTATTCCACCATTTCTTCTTCCAAACAAACACACATAGGAAGCGATGAAGGGCGGACGTTTGGGGATTATCTTTTGTAAATTTGACCTTCAAAAAGTCCTGTGTTTCAGCGTACTTTTAAGAAATCACTTCATGTTTTTATCTGACTTCCTACAGGTATTATCAGCAGCGACAGTAGTAGCGAAGCACACGAGCGCCCTGTGCAACGCGTGTCGCGTCGCCAGCGGCCGCACCCGCGCCCCGCACGACAAGCGACACTTCGTGCAGGCCGCTAAGGACGTCGCCAACTGCACTGCAGCTCTCGTCAAGGAGATTAAAGCCTTGGATACTGATTATAGCGAGGTGAGAAACTTTCTGCAGCCGGTTAAGGATGTCGCCAAATGTTGAATTAGTCCTGGGGCCCGATTCCCCTAATTTTACTTAAGCGACATACAATTCACATTCGACTGCGATCCAATCACAGCTCGATTACGATTGAAGCGTATGTGGCATTCTGCTATTTTTCTTTGAAATAAACGTTTTTATCCTTTTCTGTCATTCAATAATGAATAATTTTGTCTGCAAATGATTTACGATTGCAATATGATTGTAGAGCAAACTACCGTATAGACCAAAATCACCAAAATAGCAGACCAATCGCAAACCAATCGAATGTCGTTGGAATACGATTGGTCTTATATTAGTAGCAGAATGCCCGATATGGTTAAAATTACAATTGCAATCATATTGCGATTCAATTTCTATTCGATTTTGACATTATTAACTTAGGAGAATCGGGCCTCTGGTTGTCGTTTCATCTTTATTTTATTTTACATCTTTGAGAGGCAGTACCTTAACAAACAAATAAATATTTTGAGTTTGACCCACAAAATCTGACAACGAAAAAAATACGCAACATCCCTTCGTAACACTCATGTAGAGACAGCTTTAAATATAGATATGTATCATTAACCTAGACTTTTCCCAACTATGTTTGGGTCCACTTCCAGTTTAAATGGATGCATTTGACCACATAAACACAGTTACCCGGGCAACACGATAGCCCTTATTTATTTTATTTTCAGTTTTTACAAAAATTTTTGTTCGTCTGTGTGTCATACCGGCGTGAATAAATGTATTTTTTCCCTATTTTTCTTTCACTTAAGACGGATTATCAACAAACTTTCTGCTTTTTAACTACCCATAGCTACTGCAAAAGATGTTCAAATGACAACCAAGACCCGTCAATTTAACCTTCTCAAACACAGAGACCAGAATGGTCACCCATCCGAGTACCGGCCTTGCCAAACGGTGCTCAACTTGCACACTTGACATACAAACATCTTTTTATTGTCCCTTAATCTAAGTACCTCTTCCCCTCACCAGGCTAACCGCGCCCGCTGCGCCACAGCGACCGGCCCCCTACAAGACGCCGTCCGCAGCCTCTGCCAGTTCGCGGACAGTCCCGAGTTCGCGTCCATCCCGGCGAAGATATCTCCTCAGGCCAGGAAGAACCAGGAGGCTATATTGGAGTGTGGCAGGTCAGTATAAACAAAAAGTTATAAATATATTTGTCGTCTAAAATTCTTCATTTTATGCGGTACTAACTTTTGCGGTTTTACCCGCTTTCTCAGGGTAGTACCGGCCGTACCCTGGATGAAAATAGCCTATATGATATTCTGATGTATAAGTTATACTTTTGCTAATTTTCATCATAACCCATCTTGTAATTTTTGCGTGAAAGAAGAAAAAATATCAATTCGTACAAATGTTTGCGTTTAAGTAGCAGGACTTGCTTTCGCCAGCAGTACCACCCGCTTTCTGAGGGAACTATGTTTCTAGTTACTAAGCCTATATGCGATTCCTTAATTTTAGTGGCCACATTAGTATAGTCTACTGTTTAAAAAATGGGTACTGAGTGTTTATCTCGCAGATTTCCGATATTGATGTAGAATGAGATGGGTCATTAGTCCAGGTCCGATCAACGTTGATTTATTACCTCACAGTTTTTGAGCAGCAAAACCTCCAAGTTTGAGCTGCTAAACTGACAATAAAATTCTGTTTGCCAGGAACATAATCTCCGGGTCATGCAGCATGCTGGAGTCGGCGCGAGCACTGGCGCTGTCGCCTGCTGAGCGGGCGCAGTGGCAGCAGCTGGCTGCGCACAGCAAGACCGTCTCCGACAGCATCAAGTCGCTCGTCACTAACATCAAGTGAGTATAACAAGGTTAAGGTCCCGAGGCACAAGTTCATCGCCAACATCATCATCATCATCAGGTCCCAAGGTATAAAGCCATCAACAACATCAACATCTCCCGAACCTTTCCCCAACTATGTTGGGGTTGGCTTCCAGTCTCACCGTATGCAGCCATCTGATCTCCTCAACTGGGCAACCCCTGGGTGAGGCTGGTTGTCAGACTTCTGTCTTCTGACTACGCCTAAAGACTGCCAAAAATTTTCAAATGACAGCTGGATCCCACCAGTTTTTCTTGCTTTCTGAAACACTGAGGAACTGGTCATGTCATGGTGATGATGGTCACCTGACCAACTATGATTGACCAGAGCGGCTGTTATGTAGCCACGACATAATGAAGTAAATTAACACCCAGTTGCATAATTCAAGTATAACGATAACCATACTTGCAAACTTTTGTAGCTAAATGTGCAACTCACTGCAAATATTCTTTATCCATTCTTTAAACCCATAACCTACTTTATAACCATTCTAATGAACTCAATTTTGTCACCAGAGAGAAGGCGCCCGGCCAGAGAGAATGCGCGGCGGGCATAGACACGCTGAACAAGCAGCTGCGCGAGCTAGACCAGGCCGCCATGCAGGCTGTCGGACAGGAGTTGTATCCTAGGAAGAACAACTCCTTACAAGGTAAATAGTATAGTATGAAGTGTTTTGCAGGTTTCAGTCAATCAATAAGTGTCAATGCTGTACATATGTCTATGCTCCTTTCGCTATATGACTGTCTCCTTCTGCCTTTAAATAAATTATGAAATCAGGCGTTGCTTTGCGGAAATCCATAACATAAAATGTTATGAAAAATATGTAGCGTAATTTTTTTTATCGTACTGTCTTGTCTACTAATAAAAAACTGACAAAAAATATATTATTACTTGCTATTTGCTTGCGGTTTCACTCACTTCGAGTGGATACTACTTCCCGAAACTTCGAACTTATGTAGCTTCTCAACAGTGTAATATTTTTTATTAAATCGGTTCCGTGGTTACGGAGCGTTTTAGGTACAAACAAACCAATTTCTTCTTCAAATATAAGCAAGTAAGAGTAGATGATAAATTGATGACTCCAATTTTATTTACTTGTACCTACAGATATATAAATTCGGCACCCAACAGCCAAATTCTTTTATATCTAAGCAGGGTTCATAATATTTCAAACTAGTTTAAATAAAAGTATCTCTTCTCCAACAGGATATTCAGAACAGATCGAGAACAGTTCAACAGAGATGCTGGAGCGATTGGAACCGCTCCGCGTCGCCGCCAACGGAGAGGCTGAGAACCTGGGACATGCCGTTACACAGTTTGTAAGTATTGTGCTATTAAACTAACTTATACTCATACACTCTTACGACCAGTTTCTTCATCAAAAGTAAAAGCCAAAGTTATGTCATAAAGTAAAAGTAACGGTCAAATTCGTTTTTTCAAGGCTAAAGTAACAGCAAAACTAATAGTTAAAATCGTGAAATCCTCCGAGCCTTTTTCCCAACCATGTTGGAGTCGGCTTCCAGTCTAATCGGATTCAGCTGAGTACCAGTGCTTTACAAGAAGCGACTGCCTATCTGACTTCCTCAACCCAGTTAAGCGGGCAACCCGATACCCCTTGGTTGGACTGGTGTCAGACTTACTGGCTTCTGACTACCCGTAACGACTGCCAAGGATGTTCAATGACAGCCGGGACCTACAGTTTAACGTGCCATCCGAAACGCACTCAATGGTGTCTAAGATTTACTTAGAAAGTACATATAAACTTAGAAAAGTTGCATTGGTACTTGCCTGACCTGGGATCGCACCTGCGCCCTCATACTTGAGAAGTTGGTCCTTTACGCACTAGGCCACCACGACATTTAAAATCGTGAAAAACGTTTTTTGTTAAAGTAGGTTACACAATGGGCGGTCTTATCACTAAGAGTAATCTCTCGAAGATAATGTTGCTGTGGAGTTTGTTGCGCTTCTTCTTCCCAGCAAAAACACATAGGGAGTGGTGAAGGGTGGGCGTTTTGAGGGCTGTCTTTTGTAAATATTTGACGTTCAAAAAGTGCTGTTTTGCAGCCAAGTTTGACTAAACGTTTTTGAGTTATGACATAGAAATGAATGAGAGTGTTTTTCCTTGAATTTGATATTGGGTTAAATAAGGGTGTTTCTCCCAGGTGTCGTACGCGGAGCCGCTAGTATCAGGCACGGTGGGGGCAGCCTCCCTGGTGACGGAGTCGGAGGCGCAAGCCGAGCTGCTGCAGCACGCTCGCACCGTGCTCGAGGCAGCCTCGCAGCTGCTGCAGGATGCTAGGGCTGCGGCCGGAAACCCCAGGGTGAGTAGAGGAGCTGGTGAAGGAATCCCAGAGTATTTAGGAGAGGGAACCCAGCTAAGAAGCTTGTAGAAGCATGTAAAACTAACTTAGGCTGATGCTAGTAACCCTACGTTGAGTGACGAGTATATAGAAAGAAAGATCGAATTCACGTGTATGACACATAGACAAACAAAAATTATGGTAAAAACTGAAAATAAACGACTACATTAAGAAACACAAAACGAGAAGAAAATACGTATATAGGTATATTCAAGTATAGGACCTAGTGAAGATGGTATTTAGGGGGTGTTACCTCAGAAAAGAGTCTATAAGAGTTGGTGATAGCTAAGGCTGGTTAACCAAGGGTATGATGGACAAATTATAGGAGATTTGATCTTGAGAAGGTGTTCTGGTAACTCGATCATATCATTTTGCCAACTATGTTGGGGTCGGCTTCTATGTAATCAGATGCAGTTAGTATGTAAGTACCAGTGTGCCACACTGTCTATCTGATCTCCTCAATAGTTAGGTTTGTTCCCAATAGTCCTACTGCTCAGTTCTACGGTAGAACTAATGGGACCACGTATGGTACTGCATGCAGCTTCTATAATTTTGAGCAATGTTCACATGCTATGACAATTACATTCTATCGTTTCTGTTTCAAATCAAACTTTAAGTTTTGTTATTGTTGTGTCGATTATATTACTATACTAGCTTCTGGCAGCGGTTTCACCCGCATCCCGTGGGAACCTCGGCACGAACCCGGATAAAAAGTAGCCTATAGCCTTCCTCGATAAATGGGCTATCTAACACTGAAAGAATTTTTCAAATCGGACCAGTAGTTCCTGAGATTAGCGCGTTCAAACAAACAAACAAACAAACAATCAAACAAACAAACAAACTCATTAGCTTTATAATATTAGTATAGATAATAGCGAGATATATACAATTTAATCCCCCCTATTTTCTCCCGCAGGCAGTAAACATGCACGGCAAAGTGGAAACACAGACCATGGCTTGCCGTTCAGCACTGGCGGAGCTCGGCAGCTTCGTGCGCGAGCTGAGCGCGGCTCGCGGCGCCGTGGGGCCGCTGCTCGACACCATGCAGAGAGCTATAGCACGTCTTACTGATCACAGGTATGTTCTCATCATCATCATCATCATCACGAGCATTTTGTAGCACCATGCCCCATCCACTACCCCCCATCATCATCTCCCGAGCCTTTTCCCAACTATGTTGGGGTCGGCTTCCAGTCTCAATACTCAATTCTTTATTGCATTCCACAATATAGGCTTAGGTGGTAAACATATATTTGGTAGGTAAAAATCGTGGACCCTGTCGGGCACTGCAAAAGATAATATAAATATATGGGGAGAGGACTTTATCATTTAAGTAACTTTACCAATTCAACTAATTATAAAAACATAGACATAACATTAACATTATAATTAAAATTGTGGTCTTTATTTTTCTTAGGTACTTTTTATCCTCTTTCAAAAATAGGAGTTCCCGTCGGAACACATGTGAAACCGCTGGCTAGTTATATTATGTACCTAAGATCTAAATAGAAAGTGCAAGTTAGTATTTATAGGGGTGTATCACCGGCCTTGTCGCTCAGCTGTTTGTGCGAATATAAACGTGACGCACGGTGCCATGTGTACTCGATACTGTATGTGTAGTTGTGTAGGATGAAGGAATTTTAACTGTTAGTTTCGTTTCATGTTGAATAAGAAGTACAGTTCGGCTGACTTGCTGCTGGCGTCTGTATATTACCTACTATTTGAAAGTCACGTATGAAATCTTTCATTTTTGTTATTAGGTTCAATAAAGCTTCTCAATATTGTTAAAATAAGATGAGGCCGGTAGTTTTTAACAGAGTAACTTGGGAAGGAATATCGAAACAAATTCAAGGCTCAGATAATCTATACTAATATTATAAAGAGGAAAACTTTGTTTGTTTGTTTGGTTGGTTGTAATGGATAAACTCAAAAACTACTGGACCGATTTTAAATATTCTTTCACCATTAGAAAGCTATATTATCTGCGAGTAACATAGGCTATATTTTATCCCGGTGCAGGCAGTGGCTCCCACGGGACGCGGGTGAAACCGCGGGAAAACGGCTAGTATCTTTTAAAGTTCTAAATAATAAAATTCAAAACTTTAACCGACATCCTAAAAAAAGGGACTTCCTCAATTTAGATGTAATATTTTTATGTTAGTTCGTTATTTACTAAACGATTTGAAATCAAGGAAAATGCTCCAAAATTGTAGGCAACAGATAAAATTTAAAAACGATTTACAAAAAAGATAACCTTTTAAGAAAAAAAACAGTTTTCGGTTTTTATTGCAAAGACTTTCTTCCGGACTAGTTGTTTCCTTAGATTTGCGCTTTCGAATAGACTCATCAATTTTTTAATATTATTTTAGATTTTATATAAAAAAACTATATCCACTATATATACTATTTTGCCAATAAATACCCAATTAATTCCCTCTTGATCTTCACCTGTCAAGATAATATAATTATAATTAAACGCTCGGTAATTATGCCTCTGGTCTGTTTGGCTGGGCGCCAAGTCTTTAGCGGCGGTGATCGCACTGGAGATGGGATGTGTGTCTGGTTATCAATATGGTGTGGCTAATGACGTCATGAAGGGAAAATATCCGGAAAGTTGCCTTGAGGAGTTTTGTTTAGACTTTTTTTTTTATGGGAAGTCAGGAAATAAGGCTCCTGCTGTGGGTGCAGCGTGAGGAAGTGTTAGACTCTTACTGACTAAAACCCACCATGTTCCTTGCCTTTATGTATAAGCGCCGCGGTAACTCGCGCGAACAATCCCACAGCCCGCTTCGTTTGGTCTGATTTCGAAAAAAAGTTGTGAATCGAATTTAAGTTTCTTTGAGTGTAATTAAAAAATAAGATTTTTTTACCGAAATTGGTTTGGGTTTATTTTTTAATTATGATAAAATCAAAATTTTCATTCTAATTAAAAGGGTTTATATACTTTACCCTTGAAATATAGCTTGATTGCGGAGACATGCCCAGATAGACAAAAAAATACACATCTGAATTGAGAATCTCTTTTTTGGAAAGTTGGTTAAAAATAACTCACTGATCAGTAGAAATCGAATCCTCCTCTTAAAGAGGAGGTTATTTTTAACCGATTTCTAAAGAAATCGGTTAAAAATAACTCAAAGTTTAACCTAGACCCTCTCGATATTCTAAATCTTCATACCTGCGCGCACGCATGTTTACTATAACGATCAGTTGCGTCAGATCATTCATTGCGTTCGCGCGCCAACTGTGTCGGACTGTCTGTCTGTTTGTTTGTTGCTTTGTGTTTTATATATACCTCTCTATGTACATTATAATGTATAGTTGTGTGGGGTAGGTCACGGTTGCGACAAGTTTGGTGACAGTGGATGTTTTGTGAAGTTTGTGAAATATATAGTGGATTTTTTAGTGTAGTGTTTTATAATTTTTGAGTTCTGGCTGTTGCCATCGGATTCACTCACGACCAGGGACAGTTACTTCGCACAGCCGGGTAAATAGTTCAGTTCCAGACTAGATTCTGTGAAGCAAGTTTCATTTTAGTCGGTTCAATAGATTTTGACGTGAAAGCGCGACGGACCACTATCGTATTTATAATACATATTAGTAAGGATTAATCTTTCTCGATTAGAAAATATTTAAGAGGACGAATTGGAAATTTTGGCGCCAATGATCTCAATTTTTCTCAGTAAATACAAAACGGATCAAAATACAACTTGGTTACCTGAAAGTTCATAATAAAAACCTTTGTTAGACTTCAAAACATGATTAGGTAACTTTTATAACAGAGAAAAATATATCAAACATACCTCTTTTTAAAAAGAGATTCACATATTATGGTCAAACGGGACCGATTTAAGCCTCTTAACTTTTTTCGTAGTTGAGTATATACATACTCTTTAAAATTGTAGAAGGAATTTATATCAAATTATCATTTCTAAATAATAATAAAATTACAAAACCATTTTGTCGCTTACGACTTTTAGTTATAAGCTAGCGCGCGTATTGTTATCCTCGCCCCGCTCAGACGCTCCGTCCCCTCTTGGCCGCTTAGATGCGCATGCCGTTATGGAATTATTGTTTACCAATTCGTCGCCTTAAATGAACTTAGTGTCTTGTAATAACTACTACCGACTTTAGAAATGTAGGATTTTCAATTTTCTTCATAATTTTAGAGGCATTATGATTTATCCCCCCATCAGGTTAGCAGAATAAAACAACCACTTGATGTTTCGCGGTAAATAAATACTGTTGTACATGTCAATGTCACTTCCCACGTTGTACGAGAGAACAGACATCGTAAACTTATTTCAACGTGTACCATTTAACTGCAAGAGTTATTTGAAGTCGCAATGAAATTATTGTGAGGTTGCTTCTGTTTCGTTGTATGTGGAGAAACGTTATATGTACTGGAATGTGTAGAGTAAGGTTTTCCTTTTCATTGACAACATAACTGATACATCCTAAGTATTAGGCTTACTGTTACAGCCTTTTTATCGTCCCACTGCTGGGCTCAGGCCTCCTCTCACACGGAGAAGGATTGAGCATTAATCACCACGCTTGCTCAATGCGGGTTGGTGATTTCAGACTATACAGGAATTAATTTTATCCAGTGCGCAAACTTTGTCAACTTATAGTTAAATAAGTTCTATAGATACGTATATTTTTATTTTGTCGTGTTTTAGTACAATAAAGAAAAGTTATTGATATCGAAAGATGTTTATTTTGTAACCGACTGTACGGTCACAGTCGTCATAGTAGGCACGGCGGCAACGCGAAACCGGTTTACTGACGCGAGCGCTACTCCAAGCGCGTAAGAATAGTTGGTATCCATATTTTGCTGATTTTAGGGCGGACAAAAGAATGAAAAAAAATTGTTTACTGATGATACAAATATGTTCTGTTAATGATTCTGGACCACCAGTTTTTTTTTTGTGCACTGCTTAAAATTCATTCCTGTATAGTCCAGGTTTCCTCAAGATGTTTTCCTTCACCTTTTTATCAGCCATTGGTGTCCAAGATATACTTAGAAAGTACATACAAACTTAGAAAAGTTGCATTGGTACTTGCCTGAACTGGAATCGAACCCACACCCTCATACTCGAGAAGTCGGTTCTTTACCCACTAGGCCACCACGCCTTTTTTTTTTTATTTTAGTATTAGGCTTAAGCTTCCCCTTTCATTGACTAAATTTTGTTTTTATTGCAAAAATATTCAAACTATGGTTGAATCATGGGTTCATGAAACATAATATCGAGACTGTATTTCTAAAACCAAAAATAGGTAAACTTAAAAATACAGACAAAACAGTTGTAGGCACCATGAGATTAATCTATTTTTTATGTTATTCCACAGAACTAGTATTATAAATCATTTATGGGTAATAAATGTACAATTTCATGATAACAATGTCTATGTATTAAGGGCTTATTACACTTAACTAAATTCAGTCGTCTGATTAGGTTTCTAAATGATTTAATGAAACCTACCTTCCTAAATGCGATTACATTTGTCTAAATTAAGTGACTGAATCATTTAGACGACTGAATTTAGTCAAGTGTAATAAGCCCTTTACACTCACGAGGAAAAAATATTTAGGTCGTGACGAGTAGCTATACTTAACCATCATTCACCTAGATTTTTCGGTAAGACTGGTTGTCAGACTTTCTGGCTTTGACTACCCGTAACGATTATTTTGTTACATATTTCCATATTTGACGATGTCCAAAATACATCTATACCAATATTATAAAGCTGAAGAGTTTGTTTGTTTGTTTGTTTGAACGCGCTTATCTCAGGAACTACTGGTCCGATTTGAAAATTTCTTTCAGTGTTAGATAGCCCATTTATCGAGGAAGGCTATAGGCTACTTTTTATCCCGGTACGGGAAGTAGTTCCCACGGGATGCGGGTGAAACCGCTGGCAGAAGCTAGTTTATTATATTCACTAGCTTCTGCCAGCGGTTTCAAACAATCTCTTCAGCTTTATAATATTAGTATAGATTTGGCAGAGCATCTTAAAATAATGCCACTTTCATTTACCGTTTTAATGAAAAAATATGTTAATTTTTTTATCGTTGTTTTAAGGAACATAAGTACACAGCTTGATGTGAAAATTTTGTGACGTCATATTACACATTTTCATACAAATTGCATAGAAAGTAATCGTTTTTGTCTGTTCATTAAAAGTATTGAATTTGACTAGTTATCAAATACCGAATTGGACGGGCCTTCCTGAAGTTCCTGAAGTCCTAAGTTCCAAGTTTCTTCACTGGGTTATTATTTATACTCAACCCTTCGTAATCAACATTCAATATTAATATAATTAAGTTTTTATTTCATGCTTTGTTACAGAATGTCCCTCATAGCGTCATACGACGAGGCGGATTCGTTCGTGGACTATCAGACGCGCATGGTCGGCGCCGCCAAGGATATCGCACGACTCGCCACTGACATGGTGAGTGATATACTCATATTGTTTATGATACTACTTTGTTTCTAGGTTTCCATACCCAAAGGGTAAAACGGGACCCTTTGGTATTGTAAAGATTCCTCTGTCTGCTTGTCACTAGGCTGCGACTCATATGTTGTCTATTCATCAGACTGTATCTTTGTAACGGCTATAACAACAGCTACTGAAAATTTTAATAAATTAAAGGTTTTAGAGGGCTTCGGGCTCCCATACAATAAAGCTATTTTTTTTCTATAATAACCCTATTTTTTTCCAATACTCTTCGATCGCGAGTCCGACACTCAGTTGGCCGTTTTTTTAAAATTGGTTATTTACTTTGGACTATGTCTTTGTTTTTTTTTTACTAAAGTCTGCCATTTTATTAATTTTGACTAATTGAAGAAGTTTTAGTTTTTCACTTTGGATACGGAACCCTAAAAAATAAAGCTTATACAATAGATTTCATCTTCTAGCAAACTCTAACCATGCTTCCTTTCAGACGGCGAAGTCAGCGACGGACGCCAGCCGGCTGGTGCAGCTCGGCAACGAGATGTGCCAGAAGTACGAGCAGCTCGCGCAGGACAGCGTCGGAGCGTCCGCCACCACGCCCAACTCCGATGTCGCTAATAGGTACCTTATATTTACAATACAAGCAGTTCTTCAAGGTTTTGTCCCGGGACAACTAATCATATCAATCAAAAATCGTTAATTCAAAATAGGCTGAAAAACAGCACTTTTTGAACGTCAGAATTACATGAGACAGCCCCAAAAACGCCCACCCTTCACCAAGCCCTATGGATTGCTACTGGGAATAAGTGGCGCAACACACTTCCCAGTCTTTTTTCAACTGTGTTGGTGTTGACTTCCAGTCTGACCAGATGCATCTGAGTACTATTGAGCGACTAAATATCTGACCTCTGACTAAATATCAGCACAGTTATACGACAAGTCAATACATAGGATTGGTTGTCAGACTCTGGCTTCTGACTACCCGTAACGACTACTAAAGATATTCGAATCCGGGGACCGGAACCGGGACCCACCAGTTCCACCACGACCATCCACGGCCCGACCGCGTCATAGTATAAAGAAAGGAAGTAGGTTATCTTCATACAAATGCACCGCGCGCGGCTTACATGTGTGCTCCATAGTATCTATGCGTCGACGCACGCACACTTTAACAAAATCTCGACCCGTTTCTCAGTGCGCCAGTCGGAGTCACTGCGGAGTGTGCGTGCGTCGACGCATAGATACTATGGCGCACACATGTAAGCCGCGCGCGGTGCATTTGTATGAAGATAACCTACTTCCTTTCTTTATACTATGACCACGTGTTGCTTAACCTCAAGATCGATTCGTGCGGCTGTTGCTTAGCCAAATGCTCCTCTTTTTTCTCTTTTCTCCTCATTCGCACTTACAATATTAGTGTCGTTTTGAGACGTTCTTTTGTCATTTTTGACCTCCGAAAAACGCTTTGTTTTTCAACCAATTTTGTGTTAATGTTTTTGAGTTTAATTTTGACATATACACATTCTGTTGTCCCCAGGATCCGCGTGGCAGTAGTAGAACTAGGCGAGGGTGCCGCTGAACTGATAAAGGCGGGCGGCCACTGTCGCCTCTCCGCCGTGCCCACCAACCAGCGGGCTGTCGCCGATAGTGCCAAGATCGTTAACGAGAAGGTAGGGGTACAATCATCATCATCTTTACAGGATTTTTCTAAAGGAATAGTGGCTAAAAACAAGCTAGACTTAATTTTCTATTTAAAAAGATTAAAAACGAAGCCGTTTTGGCACTTGTGCTGATGGCTAATAAGACCTATGTGAGATCGATCACGTCCGTAAACAAATTCCCGGTGACATTAGAAGATTAGAAGGTTTCAAATACATGTTATGTCGGGCAAAATACAAATTATAAGGCAAGGGGACAGGTATACTAAAATTGTAACTCGCAGTTTTGCCTGCATTGCTTCTCGTAACGTACAGTATATAGCGTATACTATGTCCTGGGACTCGGGGATAGTACAGGTTTCCAAAAGCGAATTAATTTCTCAAATCGATTCCTCGACGATCGATTAAAGGTACAAACAAAGTTATTCCTTTTCATTATATTAGTCTAGATTTATTTTTAAGAAGACTGACAAACATGCAGATACTTTTGCATCTATAACATATTTTTTTTTTGCATTTGTTTGTTATTTGAGACTTATTTTATTTGTCTCCAGGTGATAGCAGTTCTAAGTGCTTTACAAGCTGGGTCGAGAGGAACTCAGGCGTGTATCGACGCGGCCGCTACCATCGCCGCCATTATTGGCGATCTGGATACTACCATACTGTTCGCTAGCGCTGGTATGTACCATTATATAACGAATAAGGTCATAACATAACTTTTAAGAGTCATTTAAACCACACAAATGAAATGATAGCATAAGATAAGTGATAGCAGTACTGAGTGCCCTGCTAGCTGGCTCTCGTGGTACTCAGGCGTGTATCGACGCGGCCGCCACCATTGCCGCCATTATTGGCGACCTGGATACTACCATACTGTTTGCTAGCGCTGGTATGCATTATACAGCTTTATATTATTTGACTAAAGAACTTTCTTTACTTTCACACACATTTTCGTTTTCACCTTTTGACTACTGACGAAAAAATAAAGTGTTACAAGTTTCACGTGTCTATTTGATACTGATGAAGCGATTTTAATTTAGTTTTTTTTTTAGTTAACGTTTATCTAAGTACCAGAGTTTTTTGATGTTTGATGAAAATATGTTAAGCCATTTACATAGTACTTCTATATCTCTTGTAAAATAAAATCTACCTGTCAAAAGTTCGTTTTTCCGACTACCCTCAACGACTGCAATATAAACAACGGTTTATCTTCGTATCCAAGATAATTCTTGATGACATAGATTTTTACCCATCTATAAACCAGCCGCGCCAAGCGTTAACTTCTTTACCGACTTGCCAAAAAAGGAATAGGTTCTCAATTTGTGTTTTTTTTTGTTCAGTCTTTAATCTAAATTATCTCTTCACAGGAACACTCCACTCCGAAAAAGAAACGGACACATTCTCCGACCACCGTGAGAATATCCTCAAAACAGCTAAGACTCTGGTGGAAGACACCAAGACCCTGGTGGGAGGAGCTGCTGGTACACAGGAACAACTCGCTGCAGCCGCTCAAAGTGCTGTCAGCACTATTGGTAAGTTGCGAAGTTGGTTTCGTAGAATATCTTTGCCGATGTGAAGTTAGCTGTCAAGCTCTGCGTATGTGTAATACTTTGTTTTTTCCGCCTGTAAGTGTGAACGAAAGGTGTGCCATATACGGATTTGCTGGGTGAACCTGTTTTAGATAAATCTTTAAGACCTCCTTTTTAAAAATAGCGACTGTCTACAGAAAATATCTTATTTCACAGAATAAGTCTATGTAAATTAGATAAATAAATAATTTTATGATGATCAAATCGTATTCTATAACTTCGCACGTGGGTTTAGGAGAATATAAACAGACAAGTGCTTAAAATATCGCTTAAATACTATTTCAGCCCAACTATAGTACATTACAACTTAGGACATCCGTGACCAACATTGCCTACATTTTTCTCCCCCGCAGTGCAACTATGTGAAGTAGTAAAACTGGGAGCCATGTCTCTCGGGTCCGGAGCCCCGGAACCCCAAGTCCTGCTCCTCAACGCGGCCCGAGACGTGGCCGCAGCCCTACGCGACCTCGCCGCAGCTACCACAGCTGCAAGTGGAAAGCATGTGGCTTCCCCTGATATGCATCGCCTGAAACATGCTGCTAAGGTAAGGTTACATATTTACACGTAAATACATCCAAAGTCAAACACGTTTAGGTAGTCAAAATTACCTGTAGAAGAAACATAGGTAAAGTAGAAAACATTTCGAGGAAACTTGGACTTTTATAAAAATCGAAAATTACCAATCCGTTCATTCCTTCTCTGAATGAGAAGAGGCCTACGCCCTGCAGTGACACAAAAAAGTATTACATAACTCAATTAAGCTCAAATTTAATGCATCTACGTATCGATTCCAAAAAAACTCATTTTATGTATGCATTTTCTGCCGTGCCGTGTAGGCAAATAAACGTTTTTAAGGCATTAATAATGAAATATTTAGCCTTTCATTTTATCATTTTATATTTAGTCTAGTACACATTCTTGTAAATATTACTTTCATTATTTCTTTCACAATATATTGAGTGTAAATAAACATTTTGTCACATAATGTATACCACGATACATCTCAGAGGAAAATAGATAAAAACTCTACAAAAGATTAATCTTATTTCCATACTTTTGTGTTTCTTTTTTCTTTTAACACAGATTTCTAATAACTTTACATAGAATAAAAACACATGTTTTTCGTAGTATTAATACAATAATATGAAATAGCAATGCACTAGAGGTTGCAATTATCGATAAAGTTAAAAATAATAATGGTGCATCACTATTTCTTATGTAGGTATAAACTCTTATACTTAGTCTTATTAATAAACATGGATTAAAGTTAAACCTGGAATAACTAAGGAGTATCATTTTCATAGGTTTTAACTTGGAATACGGCAAAACATTGCGCACTTAAGGCCAGATTTTTCAATCCCTATGCAACTTTAATCTGAAGAATATATTTGACGTTTTGACAGCTTTTCTATAGAAAATATGTCAATCCGCCATATTTATTTTTGAGATAGAAGTTGAATGATGTTTGAAAAATCGACCCCTTGTATAATACTAAGGTCGCTAGTGGACAGTTTAACAAATAAATATTCTGATTCTGAATGACTTTAGTCTGTGTTTATTATTATTAATAGCAGGGTACATAAACTCCATAACATTGTGTTGTCCGGGCGTATATGTTGTGTTGTCAATATTGGACTGAGCAGTATTTTCTCTAGCGGCTGTCGGACACCAATCGTCGCTGGAGCCTCCCAATCAAATCCAGCACCGTCCCCCGCCCCAACCGCCGCTCACTCTTACGCAGCGACTATAACTCAGCAGACTCAGAAACCGACATCTTCCAGTCAGACCAGGAAGATGAGCTAGTCAAACTCCTAGACTACTCCAGTCAAGACGACGATGTCTCCCCAACTATATTCCACGACAACTGTGAGGAAATCATCACTTATATAGAAAATTTGATGACTATACCACCCGTTAGGAGCTTGAAAAATGATGATCTGAATGAGAGGTATAATTTGGCAGCCAAAAATAGCTTGCTCGATATGGATTGGAGGGTATTGAAGTACGGAGAGAATATACTTCTAGGGGAGACTAAGAAGCTAGCAGATTTAGCTAAAGATATCGGTGATAAAGTCGAAAATAAACGTAAGATAGACATGATACAGAGACTGAAGGCTAACCATGACTTAGATTCGGAAATGAAGCGACTGTCAGCTGTCATTGAAAACTTAGATGAAGTAGAAATTATCACACGTACTGAAGTTAAAGAAACTGTAGTTAAAAATGAGAATAAACCAGATGATGTTAAACTAACAAGCCCAGTATTCAGAATTAAAAAGATCCGACCAGTAAGCTTAGACATTCAAACTTCACCAGAGACTAAAGATACACTCAAACAAATACTTAGCCCAGAAGAAAAACAAAAAGACGAGTCTATGGAAATTATAGTCAATCCAGAAGTGAAAACAAAAACGGTGACGAAAGATGTGACGGACGTTAACATGATGACCAAAAAGGTTAGGATGGAATTTTGGAAAATGTTCAAAGATGACACTGAGTGGTGGAAAGCGTTGGCTAAGAGAAATCTTGACAAAATGGAGGAAGCTAGGCGAGATCTAGAAAGATTCAGTGGACACGAACTTGTCTTGGGTGAATTTCAAACACAGATCGATAAATTCGAGAATGAGAAACACACGCTACAGAACTTCATTGAAGAAGTCGATAAATCTAAGGCAGTCAACCAAGATTTGGAATACAATAAAAAATACGAAGACATGGTTTTAAAATTAATAGATTTCGCCAAAAAGGACTTCATTTACAAAGGCTTTGATCCTTTAATTGAACAGCTAAAAGCTCTGTCTAATATAAAAATTGATCGCAGGAAAAAGGTTGAAATTCAAGAGATACTAAACATTTACTCTCAGATAGACACAAGCAAATATACTTATGAAGAACTTTGTCTACTCGAAAGATATTACAAAGACATTATAAGAAAATACAAAAAAGATACGAGAGACAAAGAAAATATACCAGATATAAATAAAAACGTATACTCCACGAATAGTTTACATAGAAACATAAACCGTCAGACTAAAATAACATTTAGTACAGATACTATGAAAAGTACTAGATCGAACCCGGAAAAGTATCAAAACACCCCGGAAATTTTCGACTTAACCCGAACATATCCCTTAGAATATTACGCCAACAATTGGTGGCGTATTTACGAAAGTATACTCAAAAGTCGGGAACAACAATTCGGCTCAATAGACAACTGGTGGAATGTCTATGAAAGAATACTGAACAAGACCGATTCTGAAAACTTCAATCATTCATTCGTTCGATCTCATTCACGTTCAAGACCGAGTTCTCGCATGGAGGAACAACTGAGGATGTTAGACGAGATAAAACACGATCAATTTAAGGAAACGGAAGCTGTGACGACGAAGGACGATGAATCGGTCAGAATTTAATGTTACGCACGCCTTGATCGAGCATGGTGTGGTCAGCTTTCCATGGTTACCAGTCATTGTCGTTTGGCGGTCGGTTTTGCACTGTTTCCCTATATTTGCACGCTCATGTAAAGCTTTTTATATTGTGTTCTTGGTCTTACTATAGGTCACTTCATCATTTAATCAAGTTAGGCTGAAAATAAGCACTTTTTAAACGTCAAAAAGTATATAAATATTTAGAGAGAGAGACTAAATCCGGTTAGACTAGAAGCCGACCCCAACATAGTTAGGAAAAAGGCTCGGAGGATGGTTTAGAGAGAGATAAGTTAAGCTTGCTGTTGTACATAGACTGTCTTTGTTCGTTGTATATTAATCGTTAAGTGTGCAATAAAGAATATTAGTAAAGACAGCCCCCAAAACGCCCACCCTTCACCACTTCCTATGTGTTATTGCTGGGAAGAAGTGGCGTAAGAAAATCACCAGCATCATTAGGAAGTGGGTTATATTATATTGATCGAAGATTTTAGTCACTGCGTAGTTAATGTAATTTTTTGTGGGAAATATTATATTTTTTTCCAGAAAGACTTAAATTTAATTCAATGGTGGTACAAATTTTTATTTTTCTAAATTCTAGTAATATTTTATAATACTTTTTAAAGCCTACCTCTGTAATAATTTACATGAAGTTGAGCATAGAGGATTAAAGTATTAACTATTATCCTGGGATCAAAGTTATTGATAGGAGAACCAAGTGTATGCAAGAACCGACCGCCATTAACTAACTTGCTTCAGTCATCTATCATTGTGAAACGTTTTATCGAAATGTGTTTAGTTTTCTGTCTGTGTGGCATGCGAATGTCGTGGCCACTTGCTTGAATTATATTTTTTGTTTCACTACAAAAATAGAAAGAATAACCGACTTCAACTTTATTTTGGACTTTTGAGTTCAAAATGCACAGAAATTGAATCATATTCGGCAATGTTTGATATTACAAAAATCTCACGCACCTCTCATTTTTGAAGTCGGTTACTACATAATTTTCTTTCAGAGTGAGATGTAATTGTTTTGTTAAAATATTTAATTTTAATGTGTTTAGTTTACAAAAGAACTAAATACTAAAATAGTTAAAATAATGTCTTTTTAATTTTAGAAATAATATAGTAAGTAGTTACTAAGTTTCAGCTTACATCGTTCTTGGAAGAACTATCGATATTTAATTCTTTATTTAGTCGATTTTTTCCATAGATTTCCTTGTCATTATTTCTAGTTGTTTGTTTAGTCGTTTTACCCAACTGCCAAGAAGATTTACCACAGTTTTGTCACATCAATCACCATGGTTTTTCTAAGCACATTTCCCAGTCAGAATCATGACCATATCATTGCTCGGTACGAGAGCTTAATCATACGTCAATAACACCACCAAAAGCTTTCATCAGCCAATCAGCCAGCTTCTCGGTCCAATATTGACAGACAACTGACTAGGGTGCGGTCGGCGTAACGCTGCGTAAAATACGTCGCGAAAAATGAGCGTGGAACTAAATTTTTGCTGCATAAGCTATATTTTGGAGGGCTTAGCACGGATAGGTATGATTTCATGGTGTAAGCGACTTTTTAATGTAGTTTTGATTGACAGTTGTATCGATTTATTTCAATATTATAATTACAGGATAAAGTTAAAACTCTCATCTAGTCGTGTTTAAAATGTTTCTTTTTTGCATTTTCAACATCAACTTTAGTGAGTTTGATTCATTATTGAAAGTCGCTTACGCTAACGTTACAATACTTTAAAATTCCGTACGCTATGCCCTTCAACTCGGCAGCGTATTTTCAACGACTCATTTTTAGCGGCGTAAATTACGCTGTTGCTACCCTACCTCACCTTGTATAAGTTATTTATGTATATTAAAGTTTATTTCTATATATTTATGGTGTTTATTGAAAGCTTGTGGGTTTCCCGCTATGGCATGGTGCTTCTGTCGTTTCGCAGGGTTTTCTCATACATATTTTGTATTTTTTTTTTCTCTAAAATAAATACCTAATTCTAGTTGGCAACCCAAAGCTTTAAATTCATTGTTTTTAGTTTTAATATTATAACATTGTTGTTCTTAATATTCAGAATATTTTATTTAAAAAAATATTTTGTTGTTGGGGAATGTGGTTTTCTGATTATGTCACTTTTTAAATCTGCAATTTTCACACCACTTTTGACACCTTCAAGATTAATTAATCGTAGACACATAGTAGGCAAATTAGTTTTACCACTAATTTTCTTCCTAATTGGTTAACCAAATCAAAATTACAATTGTATCCTCTTTCTGCTAAAACTAAACATAATCTACTTCAAGAAAAGAATGTCCGTGGAGTTTCTTGCCAGTTCTTCTCCACGAGACCGTTCTTTTTGAAATCATGCCACTAGAGTATCGTTATATAGAAGCCTGTAAAGGCCTATTTGAAATATGAACTTTTCATATGGAATACTTTCTGTAAATAAATAGAAATATCAACTATCTCCGATCAGAAAACCCACCATACCCAACAACTACGTCATCAGACACACACTTACGTTCTGTTCCACGCAGGTGATGGTGACCAACGTGACGTCACTGCTGAAGACCGTGAAGGCTGTGGAAGATGAGCATACGAGAGGCACCAGGGCCCTGGAGTCTACTATTGAAGCCATTTCTCAGGAGATTGAGGTTTGTATGACCTTCCGTAAGCCAGTTTTTGAAGATCATCTGCCGAGTGTGTCCCAACATGTTGGGTTCGGCTTCCAGTCTAATCGAATGCAGCTGAGTACCAGTGTTTTACAAGGAGCGACTGCTTATCTGACCTCCTAAACCCATTTCCCCACTCAACCAGACACCCCTTTTCTTTCTTCTGTTCCGGGTTAGCAGCGTGAAGGAGTGTCAAACTCCTACCGACTAAAACCATGTTCCTTCTTAAGTATGTACCAGCGCCACGGTAACTCGCACGGACAATCCCGCAGCCCCAGCAGGCCTTGGCCCTGGTTATCCCTTACCCGATACCTCTTGGTTAGACTGTCGACTGTACAATAAAGGATGTTTTGTCTATGTTCTTCCCACAGGTGCTGATGTCACCAACACCCCCGAAGACCACAGCAACCCCGGAGGAGCTGATCCGCTGCACGCGACAGATGACAGTGGCCACCGCCCGCGCAGTGTCGGCTGGCAACGCGAACAAGCAGGACCAGCTCACCGCCGCCGCCAACCTGGGCCGCAAGACTGTTGTAGACCTGCTCGTCATCTGTAAGGTGAGGATCATCAGCCTGTTCCCAAGTATAGCGACGCCAGAGGAACTGATCAGCACGCGACAGATGACAACGAGGACATCATCATCATCTCACTCGGTTTTCAATGTGTTAAGAATTTGCTCTCCTCTCCGAGCCGGTCTGTGTGAACAGACACTAAACACTGAATATACGTTTTACGTGCTAAGTCAATCCTAGGTACGAATACATAAACGTGACGTCACGAGCCCCAACCTTTATGTTCTTCTGTTGTAATTTTTTTTTACAAACTTGAAACTACTTTACAAAAAAAATACTATATACAAAAATAATAACACAAATATAAAAGAAGATCGATTAGGCGTCGAAGTATTCCTCCGCATCACTGTCCTCCGGAAACGTGCCTAGAAGACTGGCTGCATTGCCACGTTGAATGGCAATGCTAATTCTTTGTCCATAGAATAAGCCAGCCCTCTGGTCACGCGAAGTGTCGACAAGCCTTTTCGCAATATCCTTGAACAGCAACCGAGAACTCGGGCTCCATGATCCGAGCGTTCCGATCCAAAACGGCTCCAAAACTTTAATTTCCAACAAGGTTGTTATATTTGCGCCGTTTGGTGGTCTCTGCAGAAGCAGCAGCCGCCCCTGCCAACTTTATAAATATTGCTGTTCAAGTTGTAGATTATATATGTTGTTCTTTTTTTTAAATACCAATTTTTATTAATCTCTACAGGGAGCAGCGTACTCAGCCGAGTCCTCAGAACTCCAAACCCGAACACTAGAATGTGGTCGTGCAGCCGCTACGGCGTACCGCGCGTTACTGTCGGGTGTCCTCGCGGCGTGTGCGGGCGACGCGGCGGCGCGGCAAATGTTGCCGCAGCTGTCGCGCCACGTGGCGCAGACCACGGCCGACATCATTGCTACCGCTGATCTGCTTAAAGGTAGATCTAGAACCTTCAGAATTGTGCTCAGTCTCACTGCAGGCGTTTTCTCCAGCAAGTTCGGGTGACCGATCGTTTTAGTCACGCTTACTGTACGTTAGGTACTTGACCTATAGGGCCGACCTACCTCCCAAATAGCATCTCCGCTCATCCTTCCCTAATCCGTGGTCTAGACTTTTTACAACTTTATAGGTCGCCTTCTTATCTACCCCTAAGATGCTTGCATCGAAACACTCCTTAGTTCAAAATGGTCACTGTCTACAAACCAACCGGATTTAATATTTTTTCTTACCATTAACAACTAACCGTCGTACCACAAACACTTTTAAACGTCTGTTGAACACTTGTCTAAAACAATGCCAGATTATGACTTTGAAATAAGGTCTGATTGGCAGCCACCTTTTTTTTAGACAAGTGTTCAATACTTAGCTGTTTAAGTTTTTGTAGTAAGGCCATAAAGGTTTTGCCCACTTTATTAATTAATATTGCAAAGCTTTATAAAAAAAAAATATGTATCAAAAACACGATCACGAACTGCATTTTTATAATATTAATACCTATTTAATTACTTAGCCACGAGCCCCTATCTAACCACAAATGAATCCCCACAGGTTCCGACTGGGTGGACCCCGATGACCCCACGGTGATAGCCGAGAACGAGCTACTGGGAGCCGCCGCATCCATCGATGCTGCTGCTAAGAAACTCGAGTCGCTCAGGCCTAGGAAGAGTGTTAAAGTACAGGTTAGTGATTGTAGATTATTTCATATTTAAACATCATTACTAATACACATTATACCTGTATAAAATAAAGTTTTGTGGGGTTTTTGGAATGAAAAAAATATCCACCAACTGTGGATTAAACTAACCGAACCATCCGTTGTATTTCGATTAGAGATTGTGAAATAATTTATAAATGTCAAAATTCAATCAATTTCCAATAGCAAAACAACGGATGTATTGCATATTGTAATCCGCTGTTAATTGACTTAAGCTGTGAATAGCCCTTGTATTTTTTGGAAATGGTAAATTATCATACCCCTCCCACTGCGGATGCAGCGTGAGGGAGTCAGCCCGACTAAAACCATCATGTTCCTAAAACACTTTTATATTTATTGTATTCAATTCATTTAAGCTAACTTACACAAAAATCATCTGTATTCTATTTCATTTTTGTATTTGTATTATTTGTCTATGTTTCCTCTTTTCTATGTATATTTATTTACTGTGAACAAAACTTCAGGATATAGTCTGTTTGCTAAATTAGTGTTGCTAAATACAAATATCATTCAATTAATTGAATAAGTTGGCAATATTTTTTGATAATTTAGAGACCATTTTAAATATGTTGGTTAAAAATAGATATTAGTACTAATTTAGTAAACCGACTATACCAACGACATCTTTCGACAAAAAACTAACAAGTATGGAGAAGAAGCCAAAAGATAAAGGAACCGGATGTAAAGAAAAGAAAAACTGCCGTAGTGTCGTTGAGATATGTTTGATATTCTTGGTTGTATCGTTTTGCATCACCCAGGAATCAAACATATTACACATCGATGCCGGCGCCCTCTACTGGAAGAACGACGGAATATCTGAAGATTTTATTACATTGTGTTTTTAACTGGTTACTAATGTTTTCTTGTTTTTTGTATGCCTGTCTCTCTGTCTTTCTTATTTTGTATGTGTTACTGGCATATGCTTGTTAAAATTTGTGCTTATTTTATGTCTAAACATTGAATTTAATAAAAATTGGCCGCTCATTTTTGAAAGTCACGTAACACAATCTGTATTATTAACATTGTTTTCTTTTTATATACTATCTAAGCCATTGTACGATCAATTTCTTGTCATCTATCTTTCGTTTTTCTTATTCTTTTTCGCCTCTCTGTCCAATCTCCAAATAGAATTAAAAATTACGCTCGCGGTAACATAGATTATAATTCACTAAATTGTTTTTGTTAAGGATACCCTCATTCATTTGTATTTCATGTTGTTCCTAAATCTTTATCTAATATATTCTTGATCGAAGTTTACAAATGACTGAAATGTTTACTAATGCCTTAAGAAAAAACAGGAACTTGTCATGGCATTAATGGTCAACCATTCACGGACTCTCCTTATAATCGATTGACCCGGCTGTTACTTACGCTCCTTCATATAATGATGATAACGTTCACCAGGAAGCGGATGAGAGCCTGAACTTCGATGAGATGATCTTGGAAGCTGCGAAGTCCATCATTGCGGCCACATCAGCCCTCGTACGAGCTGCTTCGGCCGCTCAGAGAGAACTTATTGATCAGGTATTGTATTAATTAATCCTACTAATATTATAAACGCGAAAGTTTGTATGTATGGATGTTTGTTACTCTTTCACGCAAAAACTACTGAATGGATTTTAATGAAACTTTACAATAATATAGCTTATACATCAGAATAACACATAGGCTACAATTTGTAAACATATTGTTCGAAATACTAAACCTGCGCAGACGAAGTCGCGGGCACCAGCTAGTACTTTATAATGTACACCCCTTATGTATTTCCTTATACGGGGTGTCGATTAGCACAAAGAAAGAATCAAATTCATTTTTTTATTCATTTTTTAATTATTTGGCTCGCTAGCCTAATAATTTGAAATGTCAACTGCTCCATTCGAAGTATTTTTCAATAACGTTCTAAACTGCTCATTAAAAATAATTTTGAAACATATAAAGGTACTTTACATACAACACATTTATTTTTGTATCCAGGGCAAAGTAGCCAGACGTCCCACCTCATCATCGGATGACGGCCAGTGGTCCGAAGGTCTGGTCAGCGCCGCCCGCCTCGTGGCCGCCGCCGCCCACTCGCTGGTCGAAGCTGGAAGTGCCCTGGTCCAGGGTGCAGGGTCTGAAGAACGTCTCATATCCAGTGCTAGGCAGGTGGCGTCCAGCACTGCACAGCTGCTGGTCGCTTGTAAGGTAAGACTTCATCATCAGAGTCAGAAGGTCTGGTCATCATCTCCCTAGCCTTTTCCCAACTATCTTGGGGTCGGCTTGCATTCTAACCGGATGTAGCTGAGTAACAGTGTCTTACAAGGAGCGACTGCCTATCTGACCTCCAGATCAACCCAGTTACCCGGGTGACCCAATAGACGGGTATTGGTTAGACTGGTATCAGACTTACTGGCTTCTCACTACCCGTAACGACTGTCAAGAATGTTCAATAACAGCCTGGACCTACAGTTTAACGTCCCATCCGAAACATAGTTATTGGCGTCTAAGATATATACTTCGAAAGTGCATACAAACTTAGAAAAGTTGCATTGGTACTTGTCTGACCTGAACCCACGCTCTCATACTTGAGAGGTTGGTTCTTTACCCACTAGGCCACCACGAATTTATGCATTATATTAAATTTTTTAACCCCCTTTCCAGGTGAAAGCCGACCCGTCTTCCGAATCAACCCGTCGCCTGCAAGCAGCCGGGGCCGAAGTGATCCGGTCTACTGACAACCTGGTGCGAGCTGCCCGGGATGCCATACAGACTGAAGAGGAACGCTCTCTAGTGCTGAATAGACGCATGGTCGGCGGTATTGCGCAGGAGATTGATGCCAGGTATATATATTGGTGTCAGGCCACCAGGGTTAAAGTCTGTTGACCCTGGTGGCCCCATGGCCAAAGCCTGCCGGGGCTGTGGGATTGTTCGAAAGTTACCGCGGCGCTGGTACATAAAGGGCTTAAGAAAGAACATGGTGGGTTTAGTCTGTAGGAGTCTGACACTCCCTCACGCTGCACCCACAGCGGAAGCGGTCATTTGACGATGTCCCATCAAAAAAAGGCGATGTAGTGACTTTATTTGTAGACAACTCGACACTTCAAACTTTTAAGGGACTCGAAAGTTTCGAAATAAATTAATAAAACATATGCAAACCTTTGTTGATTTTTATTATTATTTAATTCTGGTTATTTAAAAAAATATAAACCTCTATTATGTCGCGGCTCTTTATATATATCTATAATAAATCGTATATGATAATTTACCAATAACTAAACCATTTTCTGTCCACATTCAGATCGGAAGTCCTCCGCATAGAGAAGGAGTTGGAGGAAGCTCGCGGTCGCCTCACCGCCATCCGCCAGGCCAAGTACAAGCTCCGGACTGGCGAGACCTCGGGAGACGACACCGATACTGACGTGCAGCTGGGGTACAGCAGCGATGCCTCTCAACACAGGTAGATATATACTAATAATATACTGATAGTAAGGAGCCTGACAAACAGTCTTACCAAGAGGTACTGGGTTGCTCGGGTAACTGGGTTGAGGTGGTCAGATAGGCAGTCGCTCCTTGTAAAGCACTGGTACTCAGCTTCATCCAGTTGGACTGGACCCGACTAGAAGCAGATGATGATTGTAAACCTGAAAGTTTGTATGTAGGGATGTCTGTCACGATTCCGGAATCCACCAATCAAACATGCTTCACTAAACACGAAGCAACTCGTCATGGCAAGATGACAAGGGCACCCATCTACCAACAGACCTCGCCTCGTGTTGCTTGACCTTATCGCTCGATTCACTAATATGTAGAAACGAAGAGAGAAATATAAGTATACTTTCTGACCTCTTCAGGTATTTTTTTTTTGCGTAACTTGACAAAATATACTTTTCTTTCAGAATGCGAACCCCAAACAGCAGTTTCGTGAACACGACATACAGTCCCAACAGCACCTACTCACCCCACACGACTCAAACCACCCACAATACCACCAACATCTCCTCCCACATTTCCCACCTTAACCAGTCAATTCACGGAACGCCTAGCCAAACCGCTAAATCACCCGTTTCACCCGGATACGGATATACCACCCCAAAAAGCCCCACCGTGCCCGCCAGACCGGAAAATTACAGTCAGACCAACCAGTCGAGCGTCAACCAGTCGAGTATCAACCAGTCTTACAGTCAGAACTATAATCAGACTCGTGACGAGAAACAGTACACGGTGCAGAGTCCGACGTTCTCAAGTTTCAGACCTCAAGAAGATCAGAAGCAGAATTATGAAGGATTTACTACTCGGTAAGTTTTTGTCATTGTTTTGGTTAAAAGAGAATTATGTTGTTTTTGGTGGTGATATTTTTGAATCGTATTAATATTTTTTTCAATGAAAAAGCTTTACTTTTGACATATCCCTTAACTATAAAGTTTATGATAGATATGATACTAAAATATAAATAGAAATACTATATACTAAAATATTATAGGAATATAAGATCAAATTAAAATATTTAAAATGCGTAAACTATGTGACTACTATTTCTCATATATACTTCAATTTTGGATATGTTGTATTATTTAAATATATGTTCACCACCAAAAACTGAAGACAACATTTTATTCGCATTTATTCACACATTTTCTAACAATTTTTTCCAAAATGATTAACTCAAAACTTTTGCTTTCCACGCTGCCACGGACACGACAGATGATTAATACAAATATTTTTACTTTTATATACAAAATACTACTGTTTCAATGTGCCTTCAACACTTATGATATGTGCCTACTTAAATTATATATACATATATATTATAGTCTATAAGATTACGGACACAAACATACAAACACTCTGGAAGTCATATACGAGGTTAGAATCTATGTTTTTTTTACAAAATCTTACTTTTACTGGTTTTTTCTCGAATGTTACCAAAATAATTTTAGGTATAAGTTGTTATATCTAAAAAGAATATTCAATTTATTTCAATAAGTATATTTAATTTTATAATATATGGGTGAATCGCAAATTAACCAGTAAAAGTAGTTAAATTAAATTGTGTAGTAGTACTTTCAATGTTTTTAGAAAAACTTAGAAAATCTGTTTTGTAGTTAAAAAGCTTATTACACTCTATTCTACACTTATCATTTCAAAATGTATTGTGAACAGTAAAATAAAAGCATTTTTCTTTATCAAATTCATTAAAGGTAACGTACATTTTCAAAATCTGTAAAATGTACGCAAATGTATCTCGTGGTGTACTCGCTGTAGCAAACAGTAACACATTGCGCGCGAACATTACTAACATGTCCGCGACACTGCAACCGCCGAGCGAACACATGCTAGCTGCGGACTCAAGACATCAAGTACATATTTTTTGTTCAAAAATAATGTATTTTTGAAAAATGCATTTATTTTACTGACATTCAATGTATCATGCATGTCATCACGCTTAGCGCAAAAATATATTTACTTACGCTAAAGCTATTTTCGGAATACTTTTAGAAAATATGATAATATAGTGGTCATACTTTATACTTTCATGGTTAGTGTTGATGTCTGGTTAATATACAAAATTAATTAGAACTTACAAATCACATACATAATATTTTACTACTTAATACACATACACACTTACACACTACATACAATACTTACAAAAATATACATACAAATTCCTCATATAGTATGCGCGCAATCAGTAGTATTATTTACTTTGTAACTAAATATGGTGAAATATTTATCTTACCATATATAATTCGATAATATAAATCACATTACAAATGAGATAGATGAAGTATCTGTCTCTAAATCTCTTACATGTGCATTAGAAGAATGTCAACAATACATTACCCAGGCGTCAACCAGTGGACTTATAATATTAACTCAAAACATACGTAGCATAAACTGTAATATAGCTGGTTTTGAAACTTTGTTAAGGCGATTA
Source organism: Helicoverpa assulta (assembly GCA_963856015.1). NCBI lineage: Eukaryota > Metazoa > Arthropoda > Insecta > Lepidoptera > Noctuidae > Helicoverpa > Helicoverpa assulta. The sequence continues at coordinate 6,400,924 of CAWLCW010000022.1, forward strand.
AATATAGAATGTGATGTAGTGGTACTTACCGAATGTTGGCTCCTGAGAACTTCTATCATTCCACAGCTAGACGGCTATCACTCTTATGCTACTAAAATCCACCTCAGACAGAATGATGGAGTGGTAATATACATAAGGAACACGCTGAATGTAAATGTTGAGGAACCTGAGTTTACAGACGGCAATTGTATAGTCACAAAACTCGACAATCATACCGCAATTATATCTATTTATCGTTCTCCAGCTATTAGAAATATTGATAACTTCCTATATTCTTTAGATAATATATTATCTAAACTTAATACTTTCAAAAATGTAGTGTTAATTGGAGATATAAACATACCCATTAACTCCTCCAAGCTGGATCTGTCTGGTGAAAGATATTTAACCATTGCCGCTTCTCACGGTCTCTTACCTGCACACACCGAAGTAACCCGAGCAATCAGCTCCTCATGCCTGGACCATGTGTTCCTTAGGACCCGTCTTCCTGCAATGACCCTGGTGCCACAATCGACCTTGACAGATCATTTCCCTGTCCTGACTCAATTAAGCCCACACCCTATTTCTAGACACCCCAAGCAAACTGTTAAATCAACTATAAATAGAGTAGATAATGATAACTTAAATAGAGAAATTAACAATATAGACATGGCCCCCATATATGAATCTTGCGACCCTAACTTCTCTTTAAACTATCTAGTTACTAATATTCAATCAGCTATACACAATAACACAAAAACTCTCACTGTGTCGAAGCGCAAAAAAATACTTAAGCCATGGATAACGCCTGGCCTTCTTAGATGTATGAGAAACAGGGACATTCTTCACAATAAATATAGAGGCTCTCCAGAGAATGAGGTTCTTAGAATGACATATATTAGATACCGTAATTTCTGTACCAAAATATTAAAGAAGGTAAAAAGAGCATATGAGAAAACTCTACTAAAATCGGTTAGGAACAGACCCAAAGAACTCTGGAAAACTATAAAATCAATTACAAATTGTGCCAATAAATGCAATAGTTATCCAGAGGAGTTGTTAAAACTGAGTGACTCCAAGGAAGCTGCACTTAATATTATTAATGAGTACTTTGTGAAAGTTGGTCAATCATTGGCAGAAAAACACACCCTCAATTCTGGCCCACCCATGTCTCATAACACCCAGTCATCAATGTTCTCATGCTACACCCATTCGCGATCTTTTGTATGCGAAGAAACTACCGAAGAAGAAATGACCCATACCATCTTATCATTAAAATCAAATAGTACTACAGGCTGTGATAATATATCATCGGATCTACTAAAAAGGCACGTTAAGCTGGTGGTCCCCCCTCTCACACATATTTTCAACAAGTGCTTGGAATATGGTATATTCCCGACTAATCTCAAACTGTCTGAAGTTCGCCCTATTTACAAGGGAGGTGACCGAGATCGTGTTATTAACTACAGACCGATATCCATCCTACCCTCCCTGTCAAAGGTTTTTGAACGACTATTAAACAAGAGACTTGTCAACTACTTGGAGGGTGAGGGGCTTCTTTCTGGTGCCCAGTTTGGCTTTCGGAGGAATAGAGGTACAGATGATGCCATCCATACACTAACAAATTGTATAGCTTCCAACTTGGATTCTGGAAAGAAATGTCTTGCCATCTTCCTAGATCTGGCCAAAGCATTTGACACGATCTCGGTCCCCATCCTTTTAGAAAAACTTGAGAGATTCGGTATAAGAGGCTCTCAACTTAAACTTTTTGAGAGCTATCTCACAGAAAGATCTCAGTGTGTGAGAATGGGTAATTGTACTTGCTCTTATCTTCCTATAACATACGGAGTTCCGCAAGGCAGTATCCTGGGCCCTACCCTCTTTCTCGTTTATATAAACGACCTCACTAACCTTTCTATACCCCAAGGCAAAATAATCTCTTACGCAGACGATACTGCTCTTATATTCAACGCCAATAATTGGGATGAGGTATTTAACTATGCCCAACGTGGACTGGATTTAGTGAAGAAGTGGCTACATAATAATCTACTCACAATGAATAGTGATAAAACAAAATATTTGACTTTCAGTATACGAAATCCACCCAATATGCTTACCGCAGAACACTGTCTTATACCTCACAATTGTTCCGATATTGATAACTGTAATTGCCCACCTCTAGAACGTGTAAGTAATTTCAAATATTTGGGTATTATAATAGATCAAAATTTATCATTCAAACCCCATATAAAAGCTCTGACGGGAAGAGTGAGAAAACTTATATATATATTTAAAACATTGCGACAGATCGCCGATCTTAATTTACTAAAGCAAGTTTATTTCTCCCTCTGCCAATCTATTATTAATTACGGAATAATAGTATGGGGAGGTGCTACCAAAACTACTCTTAAAGGTCTTGAGATAGCTCAGCGTGCAATCCTAAAAGTGTACACTTTTCGTCCAATTCGCTTTCCTACCAACATTTTATATAAGTCTTGCGAAATCCTAACAGTGAGGCAATTGTTCTTACTTAGCATTGTCCTAAAACAACACTGTGAACTTAAATATGATAGCAATCTCACAAATAAACGCAGAAAACATAATGTAGTAGTACGCACACTCCACCCTAAAACCTCTTTCATTAAAAGATACTTCATATTTTTAGCACCATATATATATAATAAAATTAATAAATCGATAAATATTTTTTCCCTTAACAAATTCCATTGTAAAAAGAAGGTACAGGAATTTTTAATGCAACTATCCTACGAAGAAACTGAAGATCTTATTCAAATAATTAGTTAATATTTGATTTGTACATTTATACATTTACTTAGCTCTTGCGCATTTAATATGTAGGTATAACATACACTCACTTTCCACACTACACTCAAACCTACGCGCACACACACACAAACACACACACACTCACACACAAACACACACATACACACACACACACACCCACACATACCCACACATATACACGCATCCACAATTCCACAAATGTAATTTGTAAGTAATTTTTAAGTTTAGTTACCCAATTTCTTTCTTTTAGTTACCTAATTTGTTTTTCATATTAGTAATCTCTCCTAAACTATAGACTAAACTGTATCTTACTAATTTAGGTACTTTATAAACTGTTCCTGAGGGGAACGGCGCTGTAAGCTGAGATACAGGCTCACGCCTAGTTCGGCTGCAGATGCTACTTCTCTTTTTATAAGTAATCTGTCAGCCTAGTTTTGTAAGAAGAACTGTATTATTGTTTTTTGAGTAAATAAATTATTATTATTAAATTATTATTATTATCTTGTATGTCTCTAACCGACCACGGGACTACAGAGTCCCGGATTTTTGGAAGGCGAACGTGGGGCCGAAGCCAACACGCTGAAGCCCTTTTGAGACAATTTTAATGAAATGGCGACACAAAAACGACGATTATCCCTGTATACATTATAGAAATGTACCCAAGGGCAATCCCCGGTTCTGTGCTAAACTATTGCTAACTGTGGATGAAAACTACTTGGGCTATTGTGATGGGATGCTAATGGACTAGGAATGGGGAAACTACGGGAACTATGGCACCTGCCGATGACAATGTATTAAATACATGTAAAAATGGCAGGTGGAGACTCGCCACCTCACTTACTGGGCCCCCGGGAATCAGTCGCTAAATCGCAACAAGGGGGCAACAGGTACATGAGCGGCTGAAGGGTGAGGATACCTCGGCGGACTTTAAACGCAGATCACGCGCTCCCTGTGGGTCCAGCATCACCGGCCCACTCGCCACTTACCACGAGGCACCTACCCTCCGAGTGGGCTGCTAACCCTGCTCTAGCGACTCCACTCTGACCGGCCGATGAAGGCAAGCCAAGAGGCGGGAGACCTATCCCCCGTCATGCTTCACTCCGGCAGGCCGGAGATGGGGGACAGTATACTCTCCCTGGAGCACTCGGATATATAGCCCCGCGGGGTCGCTACTCCCCGTCATCCGCCTCAGATGCCCTGCGGGGCTTATTATTATTATTATTATTACATGTTGAAATGAAATTAAACATTTACGCAAATTACATTATCAACTTTGCCCAGTCAATATCAACACAAACCATTCACAATTTTCTACTGTACTTGCACCACAGACTGGTCTAAGTTCTAAGCTTACCTGCCTATCTTTCGGCCTATATTTCAGCCTAGATTTTAATGCTAAAAGAATGCCTAGTTGAGTCTCATGTACGTTTCCTTGCAGAGTATCTTCAAATGACAGAACGATGAATAAGGAGTAAGTTTTACATGAAAACTGAGCTTTTTACATACATGCATATGTTGTAGTTGATTTTTTTTCGGTTTTTGTTGGCAATTGAAATAAATGAGAAAAAAATACTCTAAAAATCATCCGCTTTTGGTAATAAGCAAAACACAATAAAGTAGGTATTTATATATGTCACCGTAAGATTACAAATATCGTTAGATTACAATCTATCTCGAGAGATTGTAAACTGTCGAATTATTGTGAACCGTAACATCTGATTGCAATTTAACGTATTATTTTTCGCTATATTATAATCTATCAATGTAAAGCGGTCAAATTGTCAACTGGCGTAGAACGGAATGCATCTTGCGCGCTGATTGGTAGAACGTAATGTGCCCCCGCCGCTCCGGCATTCGCCATTTTGTTTGTTTATTTCGTTTGTTGTCGATTGTGTAAACAACTGTGTGTTCGATTATAAATTGATTTCCTGTTGAAAATAACTTATATCTTTAGAATTAGTTATATAAAAGTGTTGAGGATGTAAAATTTATCTGTGATTAACCAAAGAAAAGCAGTTTGAACGATAAACCAACAAATTAGTGTTAGTTTCCGAACATAACCTAAATTACATTAATTTCTCGTGTTTTAATATTTGTATATGCGTGGAAACTTACGCGTTCTCATTAAATAATATTAGCCATGTCGGATATTGAGCCTGGTCAACAAAATAACTCAAAAAAAAATTATATTGTTAATCCGAACGAATTTACCATAGAGCTACAAAAATATTACAGTGGACTTTTATTTTTTTTAAATATTTGTTTGTGTTTGAAGACAAACTACCTAATTGTTTTGTTTTTTTCTTTTATAGTTTCTTATAATTTTCCAATTTCAATTTGTGTTGGAAGAATAAATATTTCGTTACAATTTGTTCCCTCCATATGTCAGGAATATTAATTACATACTCGTACTAAATAATAAATACTTGAAGAATTTTTGAAGAGCATTTATTTTATTTAACTGACACCTCTATTTCATTCCTAACTCTACGGGAACTCCATGGGAACAGAACGGCTGGTCGTGATTGGTCGATCTTACAAAAAGACTGACCAATCAGGGAGAGCTTTCGGACAGTTGACAATTTGACAATTTCTCATCGATAGATTATAATATAGCGAAAAATAATACGTTAAATTGCAATCAGATGTTACGGTTCACAATAATTCGACAGTTTACAATCTCTCGAGATAGATTGTAATCTAACGATGTTTGTAATCTTACGGTGACATATACAAAGTGTGTCGTACCTAATCACATTAAATTAAATACGTTAATATACTGGTAAATATATGTCGATTAGCACAAAGAAAAAATAAAATACGTAAAAATAAAAAATAAAAAGATTTTTTTCATCATAAAAATGTTCGAGAATTAGAACACCATGTAAGAGTCAGTCATTACAAACAACGGAAATTCTCCCTTGATAGCTGTCAACTGGTCAAAACATTCGATTTTCCTAACTTTATCTCTGCTTGAAAACATCAACTTATTTACATTGCCATCAAAAATCTAAAGTCAACTACACATATGCAAATGAAACAGAATGTAAATAATATATTTGTGCGCGTCTGAGCTTGCCCTCCGCTTTGTGATATGCGAGGAACGTTTGCGCTGCCCTTTGTACATAATTATTGCTTGAGTTTTATTTATTATATACAGAAGAAAACACCCCCCATATATCTTGCATTTTTGACCCTGAAAGACCCATATTTGTATTTGCATCAATTGAAAATCCATCTTTTCACTACATTACTGTAGAAACTGTTAAAAGATACCTTAAAAGAAAAAGATTTTATAAATTGCACACTATCGATAAAAATACTAAGTTTTTCCATTCAACTTGCAATAAAAAAGTGTAATTTTGATACTTATTATTTATCTAAAAAAATATATTTAAAAGTAAATAGAATATATTTACCTTACCACATGTTGCTTATTGTTAAACATCTATTTTAAAAATCACTTAAGATTATCGAGAAAAAATATCGATAAATCGACAAACACTTATCCCATCTCTGAAAAATGTCGTAAATAAAAAGCCACGCTTGCCCCCAACGCTCCTAACATATACCCAAGCGGACCAAACCATCGTTCTGTACATATACTGTGTATTATAGCTTGTGTACTGTGTACTCTACACTAACTAGGCATGACTCACTTATGTACTCAATTCTATGTGTTATTTGTGGTGGTACAGAATTTTATCGATACTGAATTATCGGTGTCAAAATAAATCGATGCTTAATTCTTTATATCCTTTCGGCTGTCACTTGAACACCTTTGGCAGTCGTTACGGGTAGTCAGAAGCCAGTATCTGACAACCTGTCTTACCTGTAGGTATTGGGTTGCCCGGGTAACTGGGTTGAGGAGGTCAGATAGGCAGTCGCTCCTTGTAAAACACTGGTACTCAGCTGTATCCTGTTAGACTGGAAGCCGACCCCAACATAGTTGTGAAAAGGCTTGGCAGATGGCGATATAATAAGGACCCTATATAGAAATTTGAGAGCTTATTAAAAATATCGATATTTCTGTGCCACCATTAATAACGTAACTAATAATAACTTCTGACTAACGTGCATGGGGTTGCTTCACAAGGACAAGCCTAGAGGAAGTGACGGTTCGGGCCCTAACCCTCCCCGAAGTGAGGACAGCGCGCCTGGTTGGGGAGGAACGCATTCCCTACAAGCGCGAGACTCCGCCCCCGCCACCCCCGCGCAGGGCCTCTCTACTTAGGTGCGAGGAGCGCAAGTGACTTCGGTTTGTCTGACATTACTTATATATATTTTTTTGCACCGGGTTGCCAGGTTTTGTGTTGTCTCAAAATTTGGGTTGGGGTGTATTGTTTGAGTAAAAATTGTTGCATTCATATTGGTTGTTTTAATGTAAAAAAGTGATAACCAAAAAAGGGGGTATAAAGATTAATTAATTGTTTCATTCATATTGGTTATTTTAAAGTAAAAAATGGGTGTCAAAACTAATTAAGTAATGAATTTGTGACATATTATCTCATCTTGCAGATGGCAAATGGGGTATTGAATTTATTAACTGAGAACTTTGTCAAAATGGAAATCACCAATGACTGAGTACATAGGTGAAAGAAAACATCTTGAGTAAACCTGGACCAAAAATCTGAAATCGCCACTGCCTTAAGCGAGCGTGGTGATTAACGCTCATTCCTTCTTTGTATGAGAAGAGATCTGTGCCCAGCAGTGAGACGATAAAAAAGGCTACTGAAAATGACACTCAAAATTCAATAAAAATAACTTACCATCTATCAAAGACTACTTTAAAAATCATATACAAAGATTTTTTAACAAAATCAAACTGGTTATTTCTGGAAAAAACCCATTATTTTCCCCTGGCAACCTACTGGGATAGGTAATGGGTATATTTGTGCTAATTCAGCACTTGACACCATCACTGACGGGAGAGGCAGCCATTTTGTTCGGCGGTCGGTAAAATGGGATACTATTGAATGAACGAATGAATGATTTTACTGTGAATGAAGTAGAGGACTGATTTAATGAGGAATGAATGAGTGATAAAAGTGATGAATGAATGAGTATTAAGAAGACAAAAAATAAGACGTATCATTATTAAACTTCAAGTAAAGATAGTGATCGAAAATATAAGTATATATGATGACAAGTGAGTGAATGGTAAACTTGGTCCTTAAATAATTGTGTTTGTAATATTTTTGTTTTTGTACTAAAATTAATGTGTAACTAATATTGTTTTAATGTCACAAAAGACTTTCTCTACTAATTTTATCTGATAATAATTTTGTTCGCCTTGAAAACTAATTCTTCTTCATAACTATGGTTCTGGCATGGCATGTCGGTGTTGGTGTCTAACTCTTCCGGGGAGCTATCTGTGGGGGTCTAACTACATCACTTATTGTACAGCAATATTGATCTAATCCTTTATTAGGTTATGGCGAGATTTGAATACAGGGATACAATTAAATTCAGGGTTTTAATTCAATTGAAATTGGGGTGGGTTTTTAATTGGAAATAATAATATTGTCTTGTGTTGTTTTTGGGTGAATAAAATAAATATTCATTTCTTTATAAAAGTTTTTTTTTTAAATAAGCAGGTACATAAATAATTTCCTTAAGACTTTAATCCCTGGACCGAACAAAGGGTGTTTGAAAAACACTATCTCTGTTTTTTTGCTCTCTTCACTTATTTTTTTATTCACCCCCAAACAACCCAAGCTATATAACCCATAATCAACCTCTAACCGACTAATGGCAACATTACAGCTACGAGACACGCCTCTACGACACCCCCCGCCCCCTGGACATCCGCACCGAGCAACAGGAGACCTCGCAATACGACTACAAAGAACACAAGTACTCCTACGAGGCCCCAAAGACCCCCTTAAGCCCTAAATTCAACGCTAGAGAACTCAAATTTGACGACAAAGAACCTATCTACTCCACACTCAAAAAACCCTTCGATGGTGTCGGTCAGACCTTTTCTGAACATCAGAAGTCTACTGAAGCTATTCCTGGTGGGACTAAACATTCTGAGTATAAGATACATAGTGAGTCTTACCAGTCCTATCCCAAAACGGAATATAGTAAGATGGAATTCCGTGAAGATGTGAAGTCACCATTTACTTCGACTCCGAAATTTGATCGGTCTACTGAATTAGTGAAGGCAGCTACCCCAGATTATGATAGAATCGCTTCTCCTTATAAAGAAACTTCCAGCTACGGGGGACCGAATTACATGGAGGAAACAACCACGGAAGTCAAAGAAATACCGAACGGTACACAGAAGATTACAACTACAAAAATATATAGCTCATCTCCAGTTAATTTGACAACTACCAGCACTAAGTATGAACCAATCAGACTTGATGGTATCGATGAATTGTCCAAGTCATTCGATAATGACTCGAAGTACAGCACTTTAGACTCTCGCTTCAACACTTTAGAGTCCAAAATGAGTTCGGACACCAGTCGATCGTTCATGAGACCCTCAGAATTCCAATCCTCCGATTATCAGACGACTACAAACGTGACCAAAGTCAAAAAACCATCAGAACTGGTTAAGGAAATAGACTCGTTAGACAAGAAGTTCTCGAAACAGACCATAACGTCAGAAACTATTGAAAGAAAGTCCGTCATGACAAGTTCTCATAAGTCAGAATCTTCGTCTACCGTTACTAAGAAGTTCGGCAATTTCTAAGGTGCGTCTAACTTTTTTAAGTCTGTGGAAATATGCTTCTGAAATACCGTTAGGAATTATTTTAACTGCAAGTAGTTTTTATGTGATTTTTAGGTATTTTTTTTACCCTGGTATTTTTTTTCAATTTTTTACCATGGTAAAAAAACTTGAAAAAAAAAAAAAAAAATGATTTCCTAGCGGTAAAGTGTTCGTAATCTAAGTGTTGAAACTAAAAGGACTATGCACGTTTTTGAAAATAATTGAAAATATTTATTTATATTGATTAATATTAGAATGTTTGTGATTCGATGTTTTCTAAAAGTCTCAAAATTTTCTATAGATATTTTGACCTTGAGTTACATAAATTACAGGGTCTCAAAATGTATACCTTAAAAAATATATATTATTTTTGTTCTAAAAGTTCGTCAATTCGAATCTCATTGTCGCAATATGACTGTTTCAATTATAAAAATATGCCTTTGAAAAATTTCAAAGTCAAAATATCTATCACTGAGAAATGTATAATAAATTGTTGTATGTTAAGTAAAAATCTCGAAATTGCCTAAAAAAATAACAAAAGTTTGTCTATTTAAAATGTTTGTTTGTTGTTTTTGATCTAACATTTTTTTAAGACTAATACCTACTACACGTTTTTTAATTAACTTAAAAAAAGTTCAATAAATTTTCAAGAGAAAAAAAAATAAAAAGAAATGTTAGATTATAAATGCGAACTCAACATTGCCTAGATTTCGAGCTGTATATTAAAAATATAAGGTGCTAAAATTTATTTAAAAAACTCGTGTCTTAGCCAGCCTTACGGATTTGGAATTCAATTATTTATTGTTGTTAGAATTATACTTGGACTTGGTGGTGGTAAAGACCAGTTGCCCACTCATGGGCAATAAGGACTCACTATTGGGCAAGGAATAAATAAAAAGTTATTTAAACTTTGGCAACTATACATGACTTAAAGGTAGCTTCACATATTTAAGAAAACATTTTTTTTTTAATACTCTTTTTATAGACGGTAAAAATGTCTAAGCAAATATTACAAAGAAAAACTGCAATTGTTTCAAATAACTTCCCAAAAAAAATTTTGCAGAAATAAAAAGTTAAATATTGAAGTAAACAATGTGTCTATGTCATGGGCTTATTAAAAAAAAAAAATTAGCTAAAAAACAGCATTTATAAAACAAATAAACTATCCTTTGCTGCCACTAAGTCGCAAGTACCCACAGCTGGGCAAGTTGCCCACGCTTCACAAAGTGCTAGCCCCACGGGGTCCTTATATTATATGCCTTCGAACCGAAGAGTGCCATTAACTAATATTGTTATATTTCATTATTTTTGTGCCTTTTCATATTATATAACAACGTTTTTATGGGCTGTATACTAAAAAATATTTACAAAAAAATATATGACAGAATAAATAAATATGCCTAATTACACACAAATTAAAAGATATGCAAGTAAACCAACTACAACTAAACTATAAAATTATAGAATTATAATAAACAAAAATAAAAATTATATAAAACAAAATATACAGCCCAATTTATGAAACAATGTGCCATTTTCAGAATATATTTAATTTTATAAATTATTATTAATATACATTTTTATGAAAAAATAAATATTATACTAACTGAATCATAATTTGCGGTGTCCTGTTAATTGTCATATAAAAATTGTAAAGATATATTTATTTTCCTCAAAAAAATATTCAAAAGCAGCTAAAATATAATAACCTTTCTACATTAACAGGATACTGCGAAAAAACAGTGATCGAATGGTGCAATTATTTTAAAATATACTAAAAACTAAACTAAATATAAATAAAACGGATTTTTAATACTAATTATACTAAGATTTAACCGAAAAAATCGGCCGCCACTCAGTTAAAATGACAGTTCAGTGTCGGCCAAATGGTTAACGCAGCTTATAAAATTAACGCATTTATAAAAAAATACTATGTTTATAAACAAAATTTTATTTTTTTGTTGTTTTTATTTTTAGCGTAGTGATGGTGTCGACTGGCGAAGTTTCGTGAAAAGAAATGTATATGAAATATAAATTAAAATAAGATATTATTTAAAAATCTATGAGTAAATGTTAACATTTAATTATTTGAAGTAGTTTCGCACTAATATTCAATTTAATGAAATATTTAAACGTGAATATTATGTAACATTTTTATATGAATATAAATCTGTGTGTTGGATTGTCGGACAAAAATTTTATGTTTCATATAACGTGCCTTATGATTCGCAGCTTGAACAACTTTTTCAAATGTTTAATTTGAATATATTATAAAAATATATTTATAATATAATATATGTCAGTGTACTCGTTAGTATAGGTGCCCGCGAAAGCGATTCGTCCACTGAAGGTAACTAAACACCAATTCTCATAGTTTAGTGCATAAAAATATAAATTTATATGTAGACTTTACTATATAAACAATGTATTTTGTACCCGCCATTACGTATATTCGTAAAACGACAAATTACTCCGAAAACTTTGAAGTCATCTTACTAGCCTTTTCCCAACTTGGGGTCGGCTTCCAGTCTAACAAGACACAGCTGAGTATCAGTGTTTTACAAGGAGCGACTGCCTATCTGACTCCTCAACCCTGTTACCCGGGCCACACAATACGCCTAGGTAAGACTGGTTCCCAGATTTACTGGCTTCTGACTTATCGTACCGACTGTAAAGGATGTTCAATAATAAAGTATCGGAATAATTTGTCGTCGAAATATGCATACAAGTATAAATAAGTGTATTGACAAAACCAGCGCTATAATATGCTGACGTTTGAATATCCTTACCAGAAATTATTATTATAAGAATATATAAAAAATGCCTTATATGGTAATTACCTTAAATGGTAAAAAAATTACCTTGTATGGTAAATTATAGGGCGTTACCACGAGCAAATAGTTCGTGTCGGGCTAAAGCGTGTCTTATTAATATTAATTGTAATACTGTACTATTTGTAATCTATATTCTTATATAAGACGTAGTTAAAAGCGCTCAGAAAAAAAACTACAAAAATTATTTCTCTACGTGTCGAATTTGTGTCAGAAATCCGACATTTTAGAGAAAATGCAAGAAAATTCAATTTGACTTCGACATTTTTGATTTTATATGATGTCATGTTTCAGTTTTAAGAAATCTGACATTCGTTCTGAATATTATATTAATCTGAAAATATTTTTTAATCTGACAACATTAGTGGCCATTTCTGATATACCATATTGGCTTTTTCTGAGCGCTTTTAAATACGAAATTAACTTGTAAACTCATAATATATACTATTATATTATAATTAATGATAGCTATATACACACTATTGACTAGTTTTTGATACATCTTGAGTACATCAATTAAAAATCTCTTTAAAACCAAATGGAACGTAATTTTACTAATTTTTATTGTTTAAACGAATCACTTGGTATTTTTGTTATTATTATGTTGAATTTTATGTACGGTAGCTAGATGTAAGCTTGTATGGTGATCGTGTCAATGTAATAAACTTGTAACTAATATATATTGGCGTTTTATTTCTAACCGACTTCCCAAAAAGGAGGTTCTCCACGGTCGCAAGATCGACCATAAAGTTAAGCCACGCTTGGCGCGGTGGACCTATGGATGGGTGACTAACTTGCAATCAAGAGTTCTTCCGTGTTTTGCAAGGCACGTTAAATTGGCGGGCCCGGCTAGGGTTGCCAACCGTACTATAATATATAGTATTGTGCTATATTTCGGGCCTGCGTACTATATACTGTTAAAAAAAATATATAGTACGCAAAAATACTATACTTATTTTTCACACCGAAATCTAACAAACAAATCCTTCTTTTAAAAAAATATGAACGCGCTTTTACAGTAACTTTGAACTGTTGAGAGTATTTTTTTTCGTTTTTTCATTAAAACACTATATATATTTTTAATTTACCATATTTTTTATACCTTAATTTGGAAAATACTATATTTCGCTGATGAAATGTTGGCAACCCTAGACCCGGCTAATATTTGAACATCTCTGGCAGTTGTTATGGATAGTCAAAAAGTCTGGCTGACAGTTTTTCCAAGAGAATGGGGTTGCTCAGATAACTGGGCTAAGGAGGTTCGACAAACTGTCGCTCTTCTACCCAGCCTAGTTTCTAGTTAGACTGGAAGCCGCCCCTCTATTGGGAAAAAGCTAGACAGATAACCCAGACCAGAACTTAATAATACCATAAAGACAACAGTAACGAAACGAGTCAAAAATTTGCAAAAACACGATTCAATCTAGAATGTTCTAAAAATTCCTGAAATCTGACCGATAAACAACATCTATTTCATAATTCGCTGAAATTCATGAGTAATTGGAAAATTTGAAGTATTTAATCACAAAACAAACCATAAATAAGGTGAACGTATTGAATCAATATTTGTTTTCAATTCGGGGCCAATGACGCAGAGAACAGACTAAATATTACGCAGGTGAAGTATGAAAACATAATTTTAAGATCAGTTATAGCAGTAGCTGGTTGAAATAGCCGTTAAATTGATAGGCTAGTTGTTTGGCTGAAAAACGCCATTCGCACTAATTATTACATAAGGCTGCGGGTTCGTTTCCCATATATATTTAATTGGGTGACAGATGACAATTATGTGGTCCCAAAAACAGACACTCTAGAGGCTTGTGGAGGCTAAATTGTATGCGTCAAATGCTTGAAAATTTAAAACTATAAAAAAAAACTCCATAAATACCCATGTTAAAGTTGAATAAAGCAACACACATGAAAAAGTCACTCAACCGATGCATTTCATTTTTTGGCTTTAGGACTAAATCACTCGATTCTACTAGGTATAATTATACTACTCAATATCTACGGTTTTAAATAAATTTTGAACGGGCCTGAGAATCGAACTAACGACCCCGTACAATCCTGCTTGCAACCACTAAACCAATCAATGCAATCAAACGGTAGGTACAGACTACAGACAATAAAATAATTCAATTAGATACAATTATTTTACATTATGCTTGCTTGATTATGAATGGTATTGTGTATATTATGGGTTCAATAAAGCTATTGTTATCGACCTGGATTTTACTGCTTACCAATGGCGGTATCGTTATTGGTAATTAACTAAGCAGGTACATCGACCTTTAACAAATTAGGATCAAGTTAGAGTTACTAACTAAAATTAGATCTAACTCTCGAAAACACTACATTCCAAGCATAGGAACGCGCGTGTGACAAGCTACACGGTTTATGTAATGCAATCTGGGGCCCGATCCGACAGAAAAGGATAAAAACGTTTATTTCTAAGAAAAAATAGCGGAATGCCACATACGCTTCAATCGTAATCGAGTCGGGATTGGATCTCAGTCGAACCGAGTCGAACGTGAATCGTATGTCGCTTAAGTAAAATTAGGAGAATCGGGCCCCAGGTGACAGATAGACGGACGGACAATGGAGACTTAGGGTCGGTTCATATCTGACGGAAAATGCGTCGAGCGTATCGTAAATGTATGATCGACGCACTAACACATCATCGGTTAGGTGTGAATGATTGAATGTTTTACCGTATATTTGTCAGTCCTGGCGTTACGCGACCGATGATACGCGACGCATATTCCGTTAGATATGAACCGACCCTTTGGTAAGGGACTACAAAAGGTTGAGTAGGTATACGATAAATATGTTAGGTAAGTAGTTTTAGTTACAAAAAATCAGTAGGCTTAGGAATGATTGTCATCTATCCTTAGGCATCTGAGCGCCTACAAAAAGAAAAAAACTTCAAAATCATCTATTTATTTCTGTAATACAACAGTATTATTTAATATACGCACAGACAAAAATGACTGAAAAATGATAAATAATTATTACTACAAACAATGCCAGGTTTAATTGGAGCAATTGTTTAAACAAAATAAATATTCCTTTTAACAAAGTTATTAATTGCGCTCTGCTTTGTCAATATGTAATAACATTTTATTGTTTTCTGTAAAAGTGTTCGTTAGTCGTTGTTCGCACATATTTTGAGTTGGACGCCTCCAATTTGGGAAAATGGCGAAAATGTTTGTTATTTTCTCGGTGGCGGTTTTTTCGGCTGGTAAGACTTATAGTTATTTGTTAGTTTAATTAGAAGAGTAATTAATTGATCGGTCAGCGGGTCACTTCTGCATCCCTAGTTCCCTTAATTCCTGCGACTACAGTGCTTCATTGAATAGATACGTCAAAAAACTAGAAAACTGTCTGAAGCCCTTCACGCCAAAATGACTGAACCGATTCAGATGCCTAGGTACATGAGATATCCAGGTAGTGTAGCTAAAGTTGCAGAAAGGACACAGCGACATAGCCATATTTATAACCGGGTACGAAGTACTACCTTTGCCGAATACGAACTTCAAAAATTCGAATTACATTACATACCTTAGGGTGAGTATAGACTACAACATTTTCTCGAGCATTTCTGTGTAATGTAACGTTCTAGCGAATGGTACAATACAGGCAAAAGCTCAGTCCCCAAAGCATTTCCATGTACCTAATGTAACGTTCGGGCGAATGCTCGGCGTTATGTTACGGGTAAATGCTCACAGCGAGTGTGCATTTACCAATCTTTCGTCCCTCTCCTCCCGCATCACCTCGCAACCGCGCATCGCCCGCACTTGGCTCGACGAAATGTTACACCAATACGCTCGACGAAATGTTACACCAATATGCTCGTTGGTTTGTAACAAACAGGCGAGCGTGCTCGATGTTTTGTTCGTAAAAGGATGATACACTAGAACATCTCATAGAGGGGCTCGTTGTTTTGTTACAAGTAAATGTTAAGTATAGTCTATACTCACCTTTAGCATTTACAACACAACGGCCAAAAAACAATTTCTCCACAGTCCAAGCCGAAATAGTTCGTCCCTGCAAGTTATCAGACTACTCCTGCATCGGCAAGAACTTAGCTGCCAACTCGAACTGTCAGCTGGGCGTCAGCCGAGCCCTACCGAGCAAGTACAACGTGGACGAGTTCCGCTTCGAGACTCCATACTTCAATTCCTCGTATATTGACAGGAACTTGATCGTTAGAAACAATGATAAGTGCTACGTTTCGGAGTTTTTGTAAGTATATAGATGCCAGATGGGTTGGTTAAGCTTGGTTACGTCAAGGTTAGGGTTAAATTCTAGTTACAGTAAAATTAACAGGGTTTAAATTCAAAAAGCGTTGTTGAAGTACCAGTTAGTTTAACGAACGTTAAAATTTCATAATAAAAACGTCAAATTTACCGTGTCCCCAAAAGGCCAAAACTAATGTTTCCATTCTCAGCTTCAACACGGTGACCAACAAAGCAGTGCTGGCTATAGACTGTCCCAAGCTGGACCTGGAGTCAGACCGCGTGCTCATCCAGCATCGCAGTCTGCAGGAGGATACCTATTACAACTACCACATCCGAGCAACCTACCGTAAGTCATCATCAACTGCCTAGCCTTTTCCCAACAATATTGGAGTTGGCTTCCAGTTTAATCGGATGCAGCTGAGTATCAGTGTTTTACAAGGAGCAACCGCCTATCTGACCTCCTCAACAACGTTACCAGGCAACCCAATACTCTTTGTTAAGGCTGGTTGCCAGACATTCTGGGTCCTGACTACTCCGTGTCGACTACCCACGATGTTTAGGTGACAGCTAGCCCCACCAATTTATCATGCCTTCCGATACACGGAAGAGCTCATTATGACAAGGACATGGACACGGACCGACCGCGCCAAGTGTTACTTATGATAGATCGATCTCTTCTGTACGTACGTACGTACTTCTTCCTAAATAAAAAAAAAATACGTGTGGCACTCGGGGACTGCCGCGGTAAAGCTATTGCATAGCATTCTGTATCATTTTTGCCGCCCTGGTACATGGTGAGCAGTAGCGTCTACACTCGGTATTGGTATACTCATATAAGTTATGCTACCCTGGTACATGGTAAGCAGTTGCATCGAAATTCCGTTATTGGTATACTTATACTCCGGTAAATTCTGCTGTCCTAGTACTTTACTTTTGTGGTTCTGCGGCATTCCGTAAGTTGGTTTTTGTCTAATCACTCCCGACCCGGGAATCTTACTCGCAATTTTTCCTTATTTGCTCACCGTTTAGACTTTAGACCTACCCTGGACTACGACAAAAAACATTTTAAAACCAAAATCAGCTCAATCGGCCCAGCCGTTCTCGAGTTTTAGCGAGACTAACGAACAGCTCCGTGCCCGTCGGAGTGGGGAGCGTGAGGTTTTTTCGTTACGGAATTTCTGGATTTGGTCCCCGCGCTCAAGGCCTGCGATAGAAGCTATGCAATAGCTTAACTCATAAAAAATGAAGTCTAACTTCTGAAAGATCCTATTTCAGATAACCGATCTCATATTTTCCCCACAGCTCTGATCCGCATCACGGTGAACCTACCAAGCCGCACGCACATGGATCTCTGCCGAGCGCACGTGTTCACGGACGTCACCGCACTGCCCCACATGCACATCAATCCTAAAGGTTAATACTATATTACTGTAATGTTGTTCTTAAACTTTCACAAAGCAGCCCGTAGTCTGGAAGTTGGTGATTGATTCACCCGTGCATCGGAGAGCACGTAAATGTCGGTCCTGCGCCTGATCTCTTTCCGGTCGTGTTGGATTGCCGTCCCATCGGGCTATGAGAGTGAAGGAATAGGGAGTGCACCTGTGTCTGCGCAAATGCTCGTGCACTATAATATGTCCTACGCAGCTGGCTGATCTCCTTACATGAGAACAGCCGCCGTGGCCGAAATCGGCCGTGGACGTGGACACCAGCAACCGTTAACAAAGACAAACAAACAAATGATATTACATGGAGGGTATAAAGTAGTTGTACCATGTCTCATCACTCAAAACTCTGGAACGGACTTTTCCATAGAAAACGGCCATCATAACTGGTAGTTAGAAACCTCACAACCACGAGTCGACATTTATTACCTACCTATTTACAATATTTCAAAATTGCCAACCCAACATGACATGTCAACTTTCACTACCACCGTCACAAATTCACTAACATCCAGTCTTTTCCCCAAACAGACAAACCAACAAAGAACTACCTATCTCGAGACCTCACACTGCTAAACATATTTGAACGCGAGTGGTTCTACTACGGAGGCGACAATCTCGCCAAGATATTCATAGACGCTCTGGTCTGTGATTACGGGTGCAACAGGCAGATTCTACCACATTACAGCAATGTGTAAACATTGAACACGAATAAAAGGGATGGAAAGGTCTATGTGCCAATATCAAATGGCTCCTACTATAGGTATAAATCGCACGCTGAGAACGAAGGTGACTCAACTCAAAATTGCCAATTTTTGGGAATAGGCGAAAATGTGTCCGTCGTATTAAGCATTTTCTGTTCATTTTACAATAACTCTAAAACGTGGTAACAAAAGTTATGAATTTCTTTTGAAATATATTGTTTGACTTAATAGCTTTAGATACATTATATAGTTGTTGCAAATAAAAAAATGGTTTTCCCATATAAAATACGGTTGAGGGACAAAGAGACCGAGATATACCTCTATCCTTTTCTTACCTTTATTAGTCAGTTTTCTAATTTATGTATGATAGAGGATACTTTTTTGAGTCATTCTGTATACTTAACTCATTTTAGCAAAATTTTGAAATCGGTCACTTTCGTTCTCAGCGTGCGAAATGTAATTTAATTCGAGATAGTGAATTGACAAGTGCTAATGTCAAACTCTAAAATAATGTCAGCCAGATTCATGAACAAAATGATGATCGTAATTGTTTACAGAATTTCTTATAATACTTACAAGAAGTTCTTAAATAAATAAAAATGTTTTTTGATTTTTCAATCAACATTGGCAGAAGCACATCACTTTTGACGAAATTAATAAACCTGTCTTCCTACTTACTTAGCAATATCTTCTCAAAACGTCAGTTAACTATCTCGAATGTAAACCGGACTATACCATCCTTATTACTCTGCAACATGTTACAAACATCCTAGCATTATAATATTAGAAGCACACATTATACATTGTTTTTACAAAATAAATACAAATACATTCAATAACTCAAATCACGTTTGAGAAATTACTCCACAGTATTTTTATTTAACTCCACGACACCTACTTATCTATACCTACCCACTTTACCTATTATTACGTTACCTACAAGAAATTAAACTAAATTCTTAGATCATGGGAAATCTGCTATGCTGTGTTTCGGATGGCACGTTAAACCAGCGGTTCCCAAATGGGGTTCCGCGGAACCCTGAGGTTCCGTGACAGGCCCTCAGGGGTTCCGTGGAAAATTCAAGATTTCCATATGGTAAATCGTTTCACTTTTGACAATATTAAATTATTACCTATTCATTTTCAATTAAATTGTTTTAAATATTGCATTCCAAAATTCCATTTAGGCACCATGTAGGTGGGTACCACTCGCGAGTGTAAGTCTCGTACTTTCGCTACAAGTGGCGGGGGAAGGCCACGGCAGCAGATAATTGAATTCCGTTTTTTACAAATTGTAGATTAACTTAATACCTCCAGGTCTTCGGCAATCGGCAAAAGTAGGTAGCAAGTCGGCCAAAAATCACCGCATTTTTTGGGCTTATTTCATCGCCAGGATTATACGTTTTCATACATTTGACAGGACGTGAAATGACACGGCATACGAGTATTTTCAGTGGCTATTTTTACCATGGATTAAAAGTGTGACATTATTTCCAATTTTTGAACCTCCGCGAATCCGAAAATTTCACGCTCGCTTCGCTCGCGACTCCATGTTACGTGTGATGCTTTTATGTTCGTTTAATTGCTCAAGTATCCAACACCGAAAAAATTTCGCGCTCTTCCGTCGAAGTTTCCTTTATTGTTTCCTCTGGTTCAGAAAAAGCAATAGCGCTGTCTTCGCTAGCTGCTTATTCATTTGCATTTGCTTTTTTTTTGTGGATATTGTACTTTTTGAGACCTTATTAATTTACAGTGGTTTTGTTTATTTTGTGTAGGTACATACTTAAACTAAAAAAAATTCGCGCTCGCTTCGCTCGCGATACCGGCTACAACTGAATGTCTTTCAATGCTAGCGGGTGCTTGGAACTTCTTCTTTTAGTTTAAAAAAATCGCGCTCGCTCGCCTCGCATCTGTACAAACCCAATCTATTTCTTTTTGCGTTTACTTTGTCAGTCTTCAAACTGAAAACTATTCACATAATACACAAAGTCAAGGGTGGCTAAATTGTTTTCTGGCCCGTGTGGCAGATAGCCATGCTACGCCTGAGTATAATGAATATGTCTCTAACCATATAAACATTTGGTGCGCTACCACGCGCCACGAGCCGTACCTAAGTGTATTTACGTCTTTAGTTTACTTCTTACTTAAGCTAAGGTTCCGCCGAAAAATGGTGAAACAAAAAGGGTTCCGAAGCCAAAAGAATTCGGGAACCGCTGCGTTAAACTGTAGGTCCCGGCTGTCATTGAACATCCTTGGCGGCCGTTACGGGTAGTCAGCAGCCAGTAAGTCTGACACCAGTCTAACCAAGAGGTATTGGGTTGCCCGGGTAACTGGGTTGAGGGGGTCAGATAGGGCAGTCGCTCCTTGTAAAGCGCTGGTACTCAGCTACATCCGGTTAGACTGGAAGCCGACCCCAACATAGTTGGGAAAAAAGGCTCGGAGGATGATAGGTAATCTGCTATCTGAATCGACCTAAAACTTTTACACATGTTTTTATAACACAATCAACATAATAATGGATGTTTCGACTAGAAGCGGGTAATCTATACCTTCTGATATAAGAAAGGAAACTGGTATGTTTGTTTGTAACGGTAGCCAAACTACTGAAAACGATTGGAAAAATTATTTCACAATTAGAAAGCTACACTCTTCTCCAGTAGGACGCGGGTGAAACCGCGGCAAAACGGCCAGTTCCAAATAGCATGTTTTTAGGGTTCCGTACCCAAATGGTCAAACGGGACCCTATAGTTTTCGCTCCTCTGTCCGTCCGTCTGTCACCAGGCTGTATCTCATGAACCGTGATAGATAAAGAGCTGAAATTTTCACAGATGATGTATTTTTATTGCCGCTATAACAACAAATACTGAAAACTGGAATTAAATAAATATTTTGGGGGGCTCCCATACAACAAACGTGATTTTTTTGTCCGTTTTATAAATAATGGTACGGAACCCTTCGTGCGCGAGTCCGACTCGCACTTGGCCGGTTTACCTACATAGGGGGAGTTATTTTTACAGGTTTACTTTCCAATTTACAACCAAACCAAGGATTTTAATGAATTTCAGATAAAAGAACAAGGAACTTCCTGAGTCAAGACTTGAGTTGGATGGATATCTACGAGAGAGAAAATTTCTTCTTCAGAGGCTTTCCCTTGATGAGGATCTTTGTGAACAAGCTCATTTGTAACTACAGGTGCCGACCACATATCTTGTAAACCATAGAACGGGTAAACTTGTGAACCATTGATCTCTATATACATATATTGTTAAAACTTGGAACAATTTCGGTGATGTAAGTAAGACTCGTGTTTGGCAAATTGTGTATTTGGTTGTGATTTTTTAACTTTCAATTTGTTTTAATTGATTAATTAAAAAAATAAACGTTTGAAAAGAAAACTGCTGTTTCTTAATTTTATAAACACTGACTAGTCTAGGAAACTTGGAAGTATGCAACAAAAAATCATGAGCACAACCAAAATTATAGGAACAGATACATAATCCGGCTCGTTCCCATTTATTTCAAAAACATTGTTTTCTGATAGCATTTTCATACATTTACTTCCACCTAGGACGAAAATTTTGTAGAACAAAATAAATAAACTAAAACATACCTTCAAATGCCTTCCACATGGCTCCAAGATTTTATCTTCAGCAAAATTATATTATACGGGACCGGACGGCGACGCGACGCTGAGCAGTTGTAATGTACTAGATATTACGGACACACAGAGCCGTCCCGCTCGGCGCGACGCGACGCGACGATCTAGTACATTGTGTCGCGTCGCCGTCCCGTCCCGCCGCGCCGCGCCCGCGCCGTGCAGAGACCATAACCGTCAGTATCAAAAAAACTCTGTCGGTGTCATACACATGGACATGTTATATTACACAAGCATTTGCGCTGGCACAGGTGCACTCACTATTCCTTCACTGTCATAGCGCGATGGGACGGCAATCCGACATCACCGGAGAGAGATCACAAGCAGGACCGACATTTACGTGCTCTCCGAGTCACAGAACAATATACATGTTAAGAAAGGAAGAAACATTTATCTGCATAGAACATACGTGGTACCAGTTTTTACAAGGGTTTAAAGTTCTAGATATATTTTGCCTAACTAATAAGTTAATTAGTTATATTAATTTAGGTACACATTTTCATAATAAAACAAAGTGTAGTTTCATAAACTTTTATTTATAAAATTGTCTGACATCGGAACTACGCGGACAGGCGAAGCTTACAACAGTTTCATAACATTCTCATATTTATTTATTATTTGTGAAAAACTAATTTACAGTTACATTACATCATACATACGGGACTCACTTTACTTTCAAGTCTCACTTTTTATTATTCTACTACTTTATCGAGAAGTGGCATATTTTTTTAAGAAATATTTGTTTGTTTTTGAACGCTAAAGGCTTCGAAACTAATTTAACGATTCGAACGATTTGGACATTTCTTTCACTGTTGGAAATTTATATTATTCCCGTGTACATAGGCTATGGGTATTGCTATGCATAGTGCTGGACGCGGGTGAAACTATGAGAATCAGATACTAATTCATATTTAACATAAAACATCATTATGAACTACGGGCGTACTTTTCCATATTAAAAAAAAGTGTTGTAAATTTTCTCGATTTCTCAAGATAACAAAAATATGCCACCTCGCATAAAAAATACAATATTAAGTGTATATTTTACGTCATTTGCGTAGATATTATCACAGACCTATAACAAAGACTTATAGGGGAAAAAACAGTTCCTATAGTTTTACCGTAACGATACTATATTTCTGAAATGTACAGATCTCAAGCTTGTAACTACATATCAAATGATAAAATAATAAATAAATAACAGTTCTTTTTTTGTAAATACACATTTAGCATAAAATATTATAGTTAAAATAAACCAATCTATTAATAATTTTGTTTTTTAACAATAAAAAATTGTTTTTTGCGTCGATGCAAATTACAGATTACGCTTCAAATAAGAGAAATCGTCTGGATTGCTTTTTGGAAATAATATAAAAATGATAATTCTATAAAATATATATATATACATATGTATTTCATATATATATTTGTAAATAATCAAAACAAGCAATCTTTCTGATTTCAATTTTAATAAGCAAGTTGACAAACATTTGGACGGCAAATCTTATTTATTTTACAAACAGTACTGATACAAAAATGTTAGATCTAGGCCTGGATTCACTAGTAACCGATAAAGTGTCAGTTAATTATCTGAAAGTTAATGCTATCTACCAGGGGCCCGATTCTCCTAATTTTACTTAAGCGCCATTCGATTCACGTTCGACTCGATTCGACTGAGATCCAATCCCGACTCGATTACGATTGAAGCGTATGTGGCATTCCACTATTTTTTCTTTGAAATAAACGTTTTTATCCTTTTCTATCATTCAATAATGAATCATTTTGTCTGCAAATGATTTACGATTGCAAAATGATTGTACAGAAAACTACCGTATAGACCAAAATCACCAAAATAGCAGACCAATCGCACACCAATCAAATGTCAATCGAATACGATTGGTCTTTTATTAGTAGCGGAATGCCCGATACGGTTAAAACTGCTATTACGATCATATTGCGACTCGATTTCTATTCGATTTTGACATTATTAACTTAGGAGAATCGGGCCCCAGATAGGCTGCTTAAAATTTCTGGGAGATATTGCTATCTGTGGAACAGAAACTTATAGTTTATCTGACACATAAGTTCCTGATAGGCTATCAAAGACTTTATCAGTGACTAATGAAATTGGCCACAAGTTCACGTTAACACGCGCTAGCATCAAATGACGATTACTTGCGTTAAAAACTATAAAAAGCTGGCAACGGAAGTTGCGCATTGCATGCATTCGTCAAATGACGCCAGCTTAATCTACAATTTTTGTATCACTCTTTGTAATTTGTACCGAAAACAAAAAATTCAAGCAAAATAATGTAAATATAAAAGTTACGACATTTAACTATAACGATAGCCGAACCATTTTCAGTTGTCAAATCGCCGATTCAACCAATGGGCGGCAAGTATACGGCTGGTCATGGTTTGGTTATCGTTATAGTTAAATGGTGCAACTTACACTTATTTTTTATACATATAAAGAGATTCATATACATACTATTCGATTTTGGAAATACTAGATGAGCAAATTTTTATTAACTGGGGATTCCAATAATGGATCCATCCGTTTTTTCGATTAGACATTGAAAGTCATCATTATATGAAGCTGAGTGCTGATTCCGAGTTTTGTGTGCGTTCGCAACTCGATACGTAATTATAAGTCTA
This sequence comes from Helicoverpa assulta, assembly GCA_963856015.1. Taxonomy (NCBI): domain Eukaryota; kingdom Metazoa; phylum Arthropoda; class Insecta; order Lepidoptera; family Noctuidae; genus Helicoverpa; species Helicoverpa assulta. The sequence continues at coordinate 6,425,960 of CAWLCW010000022.1, forward strand.
TTGAAATAAAGAGTCGTATGCTACGTCACATGATTTAAATATGACATGTTCATTTATTTTGCCGGTTAATAATGCTTACACTCGCAAAAGTGAGCTGGAGTGTTATACGACCAAGTACCGATGACAGACTTTATTAAATAAACAATTCTATGATAAGTGCTACGTGATTCAATGGTATGATAATCTTCGCATCGAAAAAATTAACTTGCAAAACTCGCACTAGTCACTCTGGTGTTAAAATTCAATCTCCAATCGCAAAGTATTGAATGGATCGATTTATTGCAATTCGCAGTGAGAGTTACAATTGCTTTCTCCAATGATAATAATATTAAAATGTATTTTTAAGGGATTTATTTTGATCATTATGAAGTTTATTTTAGGCATATTTTGTATTTAAAGTCCGCGTTTAAAGTTGGTAATTATTTTTTACATTTTTCTTTTGGTAATTATTTCAAAATGTCACTATTTTATTAGGTAAAAGACTTAAGTATTTTTTTTTGTTCTCATCATGGGACTAAAAGCTTAATATTTTAAAACTATTACTATTTTAACAATACGGCACCAGGTTTTATTTATATACATATTTTATACTCTAACTATACAATATTTCACTGATATATAATAAAAATAATTTTATATATCTATTGGTAATAATGATTATTATTAATAATAATTTTAACAACTGTTTTTTTTTTTTATTAAATTTTATTTATTTACATAAGCCAATAATGGACAAACGGAACTACACTTTTTTAATATACATTTTTATATACTTTTTTAAAGTACCTACATATAATTTGTATATTAATAAAGCGAGATATTTTCATATTCTTTACATTATTATTATTTATAAAAAGGCAACGGTTCTATGTACTTATTTTTATTATTAGAGTTATGTTTTTTTTTCACATTATTACGCAAAAAGTTTGAAAAAAAAGTTTTTTTTTTATCACCAACTACAAGTAATTTTTATGTTAGTATGAATTATTTTTTTATTTTATTTTCCCCATAAACCTTGTTATTGCCTAAGTCTAGAATTTAGTCTATCTTCGTTCATAAGAAAAGCTAACTTTTAAATTTTACATTTTCAATTTCTTATTATGTTTTTTTTTCTATCTCACATTCATGACGCCTATAAAATAAACGAATTTCATTAAATTTTTTAATAAATAATAAATATAATATAAATAAATTTTGTTTGTAAAAATCATTAAAATAATTAAAAAAAAACTGAGCAAATAAATTTGGACAAAGCTACTTCAAAGTAGCAAATATGGAATGTAGCCAATCAAAGAAATAAAACTTTTAATTATTATCACGATATTAACCTAAACTTTTTAAACCGAAATAATACGTCATTCATAATTGTTTTTTACGTAAATATTACTAATTTAATTTAATTTTCCAGTATAATTTTATGTACTCAAAAGCGAACACAAACATTTTTTAACAAATACGCAATGAAAACCGGTTATGTAAAATACAAAAAAAAAAAACCGGAATTTATAAGAATTTTACACGCGCCCAACGAATTCAAGCGCTAAGATCAGCAATTTGACAAAAATAATAATACCATGCTATTTTGAAATCGTTTATAGACACGATAAACACCTTATGTTTCATAAGATCTAAATAATAATTGTATATAGAGTGACTGATACATGAACACGTTATTATACTCATAATTAGAAACAACTTTCCGAAAGAAACTTTTATTAACACGCTTATATTGGCTTCACTTTTAACTATGTATGTAAGAAAATCTTGGAATCTCAATTTGACCCACTTCCTAGTCTTTGATTGCAATGAAATTTTGCACACGCTCCGAGTTCTGATGACAATACATGACTAGCGTGTTTTCTAGTGTTTTAAACTATTTTTTTTATTCTCATTAGGTTTTATTATCATCGGGCAATGACGGGTGCTAGGTTGAGTTTCAGACAGCTGTTTTGTTATTGTGATTAAACTAATGAATATATAAACACAAGTTTCTTTTAAAAAGTAGTTTGTAGTCATGAGTAGAATCACGTTTTCAAATCTCAGTCACTAATTACCGTTCACCCTATACATATGTAACTTTCGTTATATACAGGACGAATCGTATAGAATGTAGTTTTTTTTTCATAACCTGAATAGTTATTGCACCGGGTTATAATAGAAACTATCATTTTGTAAACTGCTATTTTTTCTATATCATAGATTCAATTATTTACGTCATTTAATTGAAATTAAACTGAAATTTGTTTAAACTTATATATATGAAAATAAATAATTTAATGTATGTAAGTATAATAATTTGCCAGTTTCCAACAAAAATAAACATCTTGTTCACTCGTATTATTTTGTATGTATGGCACATGCATTGAATAAAAATTTAAAATGTTTTAAGAGATTGCTTTAACCACATCATGTATTTGTTGCATAATCGTACGTTTTTTAGATCTATTTTTCGAGAATATAAAGTAAAAATTTAAAAAATAATAGTAGTCGCAGAAAATAATCTCGCTTTTTTTTTCAAAATGAACAAAAACGCGTGCTTGACATGCTTGTTAAGATGTACAAAAGGCATTTTTCTAGCTTCAGACCTCACTGAATCGGAATATAGACAAGAAATAAAGGGGTTACATGAAATGACCGCGGCCCTGGTACGTAAAGAAGGAACATGGTGGGGTTTAGTCAGTAAGTCTGACACTCCCTCACGCTGCACCCACGGGGTGAACCTTCATAATTTCTAATTTACAAAAAATATATCATCTGCTTAGCCATTTTTCAACTATATGTTGTCGGCTTCCAGTCTAACCGGATGCAGATGAGTACTAGTGTTTTACAAGGAGCGACTGCCTATCTGACCTCCAGTTACCCGGGCAACCCAATACCCTGAGGTAAGACTGGTTGTCAGACTGACTGGCTTCTGTCTACCCGTAACGACTGCCAAAAATGTTCAATGACAGCCGATGCCTTCCAAAAATGTATGTATTCCATAAAAGATTGTACGAATAACTTTTATTACAGGCAAAAGTATTTAATATGCATAAAATAACCCATATTCCTTGAATGTATTCCGATTTTATAAAAAAAAGTGCTTTTAGCGGCACACAAGAAAAACACATATTCAATATTAATAGCTTTCGTGAAAATAAACGTACAACATTAATTTTCATGTATAGCGACATATTTGGATACATATGCTTTCTGATATGACTAGACATTGTAAAAGTGCACTGGTTATAGAAATATTGCAACGGCCTATTCAGTTATTCACAGTAAATAAGTAAATAAAAACATTTCAAAAGCCAGTAGCAGGAAAAAATATTGCAACATAAGAATAATAATTCTCATTTCATCTTGAATACATTTTTAGCTTTTTAGCTCAAGATAAATGGCGAAATGTCGTAGGCATTTTTTTACAATTTTATAGTTACATTTAGTGGATTATAGAGCTCTGATTTACTCAGAAACAACTGTATAAAAATAAATAAGTTTGAGCAATTCAGCAACTTTATAAAGTTACATTCCACCCCTTACAATCAAACATTGCAATTAATTAGGGTTTCTATAATAATCTCATTAAGACCCAATTTTCCAATCACAGCCAACTTCTATCTATGAAATAAATCAAACTCAAACATTTTCAAAGAGTTATCTGGCCATTGAAAATCGGGCCAAGTACAGTTATTTTTAGTATATCAGAGCCCGAAACTAGCATTCATTACTAACGAGCAGTCGCAAAAACTTATAAAACACATAAATTCTACGGTGTTCTTCCTTAATCTGAAAAGGACGAAAGAAAAATAAAATGAACAAAAAATAGAAAACAAAAAAAAAATAACTAAAAAACTATGAAAAAGATACTCTGTAATGCGCTAAAAAGCAGAAATTATCTAATTCTACCGAAATGTTTTATAAGGAATTGCAGTGTAGATTTTAGTACAGGCGTAGATAGAAACTGTTGATTTGCATCCGTGCAATAATCAAGGACGTAATTATGCTAATAATTCTCAACCCATCAACAAAAATTTTTTTTTTTTTCGGATAGCCGTCAATGTCACCTAGCCGTATTTAAACTTGGCGCGTGTGTTACTGGCCTTAAAACCGTGCTGCGCCCTCACACAAACGCAAACACAAAGCATACGCAACGATCATTCATAAATTTCATTCATAAAATTGGGTTACTTCTGAAATACTATGACATTACAATGACAAAAAAAGCAGTGCATATTAGCTATTTCCCGTCTACTGTAATTGCAATCGATTATTTACGTATTTTAAGTCAACCTCCTGAAATATTGCGCAGATGCAAATCAACAGCTTGTATATCGGTTGCATCAAAATCCGTTTTTTTTTACATATCTTAAACATCATTTCCAAAACTTATAAAAAACAGTAATAGAATAAACAAGTTACCAGTTAAAATAACAAAATTTTACAACAATTTTACAAAAGCGTGTTGAATTTTACAAATCCGCAACACAATATATTTTGATGAAACCGGCTGTGTGTTAGTAGAAAAAAAGGTAGAACTAACTAATATTACAGTGCATAATGTGTTAATATATAACTTATAATAAATTAATTACTAAAGCGAATAGCGAGCAAGTTAGTTTAAAAACTATATAAAAAATCAGATCTAATTTCATACTAATACATGTTTTTTTTTTCATATAACAGAATTATGTATAGTGTGACTGGTAAATAGTGACCAATACTTGACCACGTGATTTTACTCATTATTATAATCATCGGCACGAATCTTGAGCGCTGACCTTCATCTGCGCAGAAATAATTTATTAGCAAAGAACCAATCCCGAGTGATGGCTATGACGCGATGCGCTGCGGGCCAATCACCGCTTTACAACGCCCCTGCGCCTCACTTCATACCACAAAAGGGACCCAATAAATCACTTCTGCTCAGGTGAAGGTCAGCGCTCAAGATTCGTGCCGATGATTATACAAACAATTTCCCCAAAGAAACATATTTATTATTCTTATTACTTTCATCACAATAGCAAAACAAACAAACACAGTTCAAAAGAAATAGCTTTTATGTCATTGTGATAAAACTAATGGGAAGAAAGTCACTTATTACCAAGTACATACATACATTATATATTTTATACATACGTATTTTACATAACATAGTAACCGAACCAAAAATTTATAAATGTAACGTATGAGAGCAAATACGTAGTTAGGTAATCAACCATATTTACGTTTAATATTGTCATTTAAAATATCTATTTTCAGTTTATTTAAACCAGATAAAATTTATTGGGAAAACGCGATTTTAATAATCCTCCTTCAACATCACCTGCCGAGCCTTTTCCCAACTATGTTGGGGTTGGCTTCCAGTCTAACCGGATGCAGCTGAGTACCAGTGTTTTACAAGAAGCGACTGCCTATCTGACCTCCTCAACCCAGTTAACCAGGCAACCCAATACCCCTTGGTAAGACTTGGTTATGAGACTTACTGGATTCTGACTACCTGTAACGACTGCCAAAGATGTTCAATGACAGCCGGGACCTACAGTTTAGCGCGCCCTACCAATCCCCCCTATTCTAAGTTAATTTCTATATATCACGAGAAATATCAACAATTGGACTTAGTCTATATGTATTTTGATCTAAACTACCCCTAATCTTGGAACTAAGATAAAAGGCAACCGATTCCCCGAGTTTCCCCCGTTGGGGGGAACTTCTCTCACTAATACTGCCCCCAGCCCCAGAGTTTAACTCTAGTTGGGGGAATAGGGGGCTTTGCTATCAGAGAATAATGGGTGAAAAGCATGACTATTTCTATCTAAATTAAGTTTTAGGAAGTTTTATTTTGAAAGCATTTTTTTTTATATTTCGTTGCCCCCATAACTAAACACTTCATTTTTTTTTTCTCTTCACCTTTACCATACATATTTATGTAGTTTGACTATATTTTTTAAAGATACGTTTGAAGAAAATATACTTATACGAAGGTATATTTTGATCAGGCACCCATCACCAAACAGTTTAGAATTGCTTAACTTTTAACGTGCATAATATAATAAAATGTATTTGTAGAATCCGATAGAAGCATTCTTTTAAACATGCTATCCATCAATGTTAATATAAAGAAACACGGTGATTGGTCTACTGTACAATCAGTTTCAAACGTAGCAGAACAAATTATAATTTTCAAAACTGCTAAACACCGTGTCGTCGATAGCTTTCTAGAGTATTCATTTACTTTTTTTTAAGTTTATGATGTTAAGTATAAAGGACAATGGGCGAAATGTTTGGATGTTGGTCTACTCCCCGTCTAGTAATGAGTCATACATCATTTGAAAGGTCTTTTCAAGCGTTACATTTTGTACTAACATTCTACTTACCAATTCTTTGTACTTTGGATGTTAGAACATGTTCAAGGTTTTTTTATCGATAGTTAGTTTCAAGTTCTTAGATTTCTTCTCTAGTAATGAATTATATATCACTTGAAAGGCCTTTTTAAATAGAACATTTCGTACTAAAATACCTCTAACGAATTGTCAGTACTTTAGAAGCTACAGCAGATTTTAGACATAGTTATTGTTTCACTTAACACGTTCTAACTCCCTAAATACTAACAAATGACAATCGCCGCCATACAAGAAAATACTCTACATGACACAAGCTTTCTATTGATATATCACTTAATGCTAGAGGAGAGGTAGACCAAAACGCTCATTGTCCTTTTGGAGATAGTGTTGGTAAGAAATTATGACCCTTTCCGTTGTTATACACTTTTGAAAATTTTGATTTGTTCAGGTACTGAACCACCACCCATTCGTTAAATGTGAAGTGACAATGTTATATGATGATTATTTCTCCTGATTAACTAAGAACGAAGTTAACATTTTAACTTGCTGTTAGTAAAATGATGTAAAAAATATTTATTTTGAAAAAAAAATGTGGTATTAGTTAGATATCTGACTAAAGGTAAACAATGTTGATAGGACTTTACACAAATGCATACAAATTAACAAATGATAAAAACAATGGTAGATGATTATTGTATTTTTATCTGCATTTTATTTTTATCTGAGTTTTTTAATTAAAAGGTCATACTAAGATTGTTTATATTCAGTTAAATACCGAACTAAGTGGAGTATAATTATCTCCAGTATAGAAGAAAAAACAATTATTTATTTTAAACATTATCACTCCATTAAAACCGTAACCTCGCATATTAAATATTTAGTTACTATCATTTTAATAAATTACCAAAATTTCTGCAGTTTTTTTCATATGGCAATACAAATTAACATGGCTTCTTATATATATATAGCATCTTGCAATGGCAACACCTTTTATATGCATTAAAATAAGTTTCATTGATTGGTAGTAAATTTCATTTTACTTTTCCCAACTATGTTGGGGTCGGCTTCCATTCTATCCGGATGAAGCTGAGTACCAGTGCTTTACAAGGAACGACTGCCTATCTGACCTCCTCAACCCAGCATTACTGCACTCATTTAACTCAGGTTTAAATATTAAATACCATATAGCCTGTAAAAACAGCAATTTTGGAATGTATTTTCATAATTAGGAATTACCGAATTTATTATATACGCGAAAATTTTATCCACTTGAACTTGCAAAGGATCATCATCCTCCGAGCCTTTTCCCAACTATGTTGGTGTCGGCTTCCAGTCTAACCGGATGCAGCTGAGCACCAGTGCTTTACATGAAGCGACTGCCTATCTGACCTTCTCAACCCAGATCAGCAAAAATAATAAAAACAATATTTCATTTAGTATTGCACTTCTGTAATATTCAGCTTTTTAAAATAATAATCTAATTTGGAATGCTCTACTTCTTAACAAGACGAGATTCCCGTCATTATAGTACTTTTAATTTTGATTTTTTAGACCTTTCGTTGTCATTTGACTAATACTGATTGAATTTGGAAGAAAATATATTTACCTATCATAAGAAATATTGCTTATTTCAAACAAAAAAAACTTTTTCCAATAAAAAAAATACCAACTTATAAACAATACCTAAAATCTTCTCCTAAGTCTGATAAATACTACTCTGAAAACCGCATCAAAATCATTTCAGCCAAATATATTACACCAACAATACAACAGGTCAAACCGAGAACCTCCTATTTTCGAAGTCGGTCAAAAGTTCCAATCAATAAAACTATTTTAATGATCAAATATTCATAAATAACATTCCGTGTTACGGGGGCATTTTAAAGCTATATACATTCCGTTTAATACTTTTATTTTTATTTTAGAACGTTTTTTTTTATCGTGTCGACTAAAATAAACTAAATTCTTTGCTATTGATATATCTATAATCTATTTTAATAGGCACTTAAAAAATTACAATCTTGATAAAGGTACGCTTTGAATACTAGCCGTCTTCTGCAATTGCCGACCGCACATGTCGCGACTGCATGACTTTATCAGCCTACAATTATTATGTAATAGAATGTTGTGTGTTGTTGTGTGAACATGTTACTTTTGTAGAAAAGTGTCTATGGAGTTTCTTGCCGGCTCTTCTCCATGAGACCAACTTTTTGGAACCGTGCAACTAATGTGACGTTTCATAGGAGCCTGCAAAGGCCTATTTGAAATAAAAACATTTGACTATGAAGTCGACCGCAGCTGCACTACTGGTTTGTATGTATTTACATGAAACCGTTTTGGATCGAAGCGGCAGCAGCAAGCGCAGACGCCCTCAAATACCGACTGATTTTATGCATTCGCTGCAAGTGCGACCGGCAGCTTGCCTTAAAAACGCACCTTAAGACTTGTCATTCAAGAACTAAGTTTAAAAATTAATGTAAATACAGTTAAACTATTACTTATGAATCATTATTTTAAGCAATAGTTTATTTGTTTAATATACCTATCGGGCGTGTCGTACCTAATCACATTAAATTAAATACTTAAAAATAAAAAAATAATTTTTCAAACAAAGTAAATAGAATAAAAATATGCCAGAATTAGAACACCATTGATGAGTCAGTCATTACAAACAATAGAAATTCTTCCTTGAAAACTGACAGCTGACAACTGATCAAAACATTCGATACTCCTAACTTTATCTCTGCTTTACACATGATGTTGTAAATTATGAAAACGAAAAACGACTCCTGTGGTTAAACCACTGAATGGATTAGGTTAATTTTTTACAATTCGCCATATAATATCATAAAGTATATGTGATAGGATTTAATGTGATTAGGTACGACACACCCGATATATTTATGTAAGAAAGTCTATCAAGATTGTTTGTTGTGAAATTAATGGTCTCTGCACACAGCGGGCGCGGCGCGGCGGGACGGGACGGCGACGCGACGCAATGTACTAGATCGTCGCGTCGCGTCGCGCCGAGCGAGACGGCTCTGTGTGATGTCGTCCGTAATATCTAGTACATTACAACTGCTCAGCGTCGCGTCGCCGTCCCGTCCCGTCGCGCCGCGCCCGCGCCGTGCAGAGACCATAAGTGCCTATTCTTATAGAATAGAAAAAATAATAGTAATATTTTTAGTTCACTTTAGTCTTCGGATAACCTAAGCCTATACTTTTTTTTTGATCGCATCGTTATATGTTTAGTGTAATGGCGTTTTCGTTTCCTATAATTCTATAGCTAGTCTTTGAGACCAAAACTATAATTAATATTGTACTCAAAACTAATGTTTATTTTATATGTATTTAGTCGATATACAGGGCGTTCATTTAGTATCGTTTACTTAAACGTTGAAAAAAAAAAAAGATTTTTTAATATTTTTTTAATGAAAAAAAAAAGAAATATCGATTTTTTTTCGCATTCCAAAGTGCAAACAGAATAGTGTTTAGCATTTTGGAATGTCAAAAAGAAATGGATGTCTGAAAAGAATTTTCATAAGAAGTGTATCATCTCTGAATCCTTCTGTTCCTTTCAAGAATTTAGAATATATCAAGTGCTTTTAAAGCATTGGGTATTAAGAAAACGTTTTAAAAATCTAACCTTATTATGAAACGTGGTCTTAAAAAGTACCCGCTTCAGTACTAGGCTTAGACCATTAATTTTGTTCGAGATGGTATAGGCCTAGTACTAAACCTGGTATTTTTTTAAGATCACGTTTTATAATATGGTAGCCATAAATTAGCGAATTCAAGCAAAGAAAATAATAAACTTTATAATATTAGAATAGATAAATTGCAATTTTTGGTTTTATGAAAACTGAACACTCTGTATACCGACTAGGGGTGACTAAAAATTACTATTTGGACGAGTTCACTAAATGCTATTATTTACTAGTGTTTGGATAATCGCTTAGGCGGCGTTTTTGGCTTTAATCGGTCCCTCCTTACCTTTGTTAATCGCATTCTTTCGCACCTGGAAAAGATAAAGATAACATTAAGAAAGATAAAGATAGGTCAAACTTTATATAATATATTAGCGACCCGCCCGGGCTTCGCACGGGATAGCAGTTCCCCACTATTTAATGGATGTTATTATACACAGAACCTTCCTCTTCAATCACTCTATTAAAAAATAAGTAGTTTGGAAGTTTTAAGCGTACAAAGGTACATTATGTAGATATAGGAACAGGGTGTGGTGTTCCGTCGCCTCCGCGGACAAGTCTCCGCGGACTCCCCGGGGTCGCACATTGACATAGTGCATAGTGAAGTGCTACTAACATAGTTTTAAGTTTTTATATACTAACAATTTTGTACAATATAATATGTATGTCATTAAGGTATATATATATATATCTATGGGCCAATGCAGCCTGAAAATAAAGGTTTTAGATTTTTTGATAGGGTCAGAAAAAGCGACTTTGTTTTACACAATTTAGTGATAACAGTACTTAGTACAGATAGGCAGAGTTACTTTCGAATTTATAATATTACTAGCCGTTTTCCCGCGGTTTCACTCGCGTCCCGTGAGAACAAATCAAAATCGGTTCAGTAGTATGAAGTTAAGGTCTAAACAAATTTTATACAAACAAACACTACAAAAAATTTTTCCTCTTCATTATATTAGTAACACTAGCTGCCCGCCCCGGCTTCGCCCGTGGTACTTACATGTATTATACATACAAACCTTCCTTAAGAATCACTCTATCTATTAAAAAAAACCGCATCAAAATCCGTTGCGTAGTTTTAAAGATCTAAGCATACATACGGACATACAGCGAAAGCGACTTTGTTTTATACTATGTATTGATAAGCTGACTGCCTCGTTGGTCTAGTGGTCGCAAGCGCGGCTGCTGTGCTCGAGGAGTTCGATTCCCGGGTCGGGCCGAAATCGCTTTGTGAGTTTTCTTAAACTTTCACAAAGCAGCCCGTAGTCTGGAAGTTGGTGATTGATTCACCCGTGCATCGGAGAGCACGTAAATGTCGGTCCCTGCACCTGATCTCTTTCCGTCCCATCGGGTTATGAGAGTGAAGGAATAGGGAGTGCACCTGTCTGCGCAAATGCTCGTGCACTATAATATGTCCTGCGCAGCTGGCTGATCTCCTTAAATGAGAACAGCCGCCGTGGACGCCATTATAACATAAGCTATATTTTATCCCGAGGCTCAAAAACTACTGAACCGATAAAAAAAATACACTGTTGGGGCGCTACACTCTTCCCGAGTAACATAGGCTATATTTTATCGCGATACCGGCAATAGTTCTCACGTGACGCGGGTGAAAGCGCACAAAAACAGTGAGTAATATTAAAAATCATTTTTGATTAGCACAAATTTATAGTCATATGCATGATTGACGGTAATAATGGTTATAAAATAGTTAATTTACTCTATATTGAAATTATTTTTAGATAACTATTTCCTCTACGATAGGCGAATTACTTTGTTATCAAGTTTTTACTAAAATTACAGTAATATAAATAATTGGGCAACCGGAACCAACTGATTAATATTATAACTAGTTTGGAAAGGATCATCAATACATAGTATAAAACAAAGTCGCTTTTTCTGTCCCTATGTCCCTTTGTACGCTTAAATCTTCAAAACTACGCAACTGATTTTCATGCGGTTTTTTTTATCAGATAGAGTGTTTCAAGAGGAAGTTTTATATGTATAATAACATCCATTAAATAGTGGGGAATACTGTTTTCCTGTGCGAAGCCGGGGCGGGTCACTAGTTTGTAATATATTATTATTTTTTATTAATTAGATAAGCCTGTAGTTGGGCATTTTCCGTGTTTTTTTACTTAAAAAAATGACAAATATGGATATAATTTCAAAGCAGTATGTTAATAGATAAGTAGGTAGTTCTATAGAACTTTTTAGTATACAAACTACGTTCACAATTTTCAAAAAAGTCTAAAGCCATCCATATTTTGTACCCGTTACATCCCACTTAGTTGTAAAATGGCTGAGTCGATTTAAACGTGAGTCGATTTAAACGATTAATTTCTAAGGACTTCATCTTGAAATTGGTTCATGCCCATTTTTACCAACAAATACCTAAATTTAGGGATCCCCTAAGAGCATTTAGGGAACACTTAATACGAATTTCATTTTCACCAAAGTTTAAATGTCCCTTATAACCTTTATTATTAGGGGAGCACTTATTCTAAGTGCCACCTTAGTTAGGGAAACGTTACGAGATTGTTGGTGAAAACGGGCATCAGTCTCACAGACAAGCAACATTTATGCTGTAAATGTTTTTTTGTTCAAAAATGTACCTACAGTAGCTGTTTTCTCGCAGTTTCACCAGCTACCTCGGTGACCTCTATTAATAAAGATTAATATAATAATAAAATACCTACATATCAAGCAAATCCGGCTTGCTCAACATATCAGTTAAGGCCCGCATCTGCTCGGGCGACACGCGATGCGCCGTCACCCGCGCGTGCGGCCCGCAGGCGCGGAGCGTGCCGGCTCCCGACTGGTAGGAGAACGTCGCGTCATCGCGCGGGATGACGCGCGGGTGTGCTCGGGCTGCGCACATACCTACAGTGACGGAAAAAAATAAAAATGAAAAATGGTTTATTGCTAAAAATGTTACCACTATTGGTTATGCCCTAGATTCTACAAAGTATCAAAGCATTTTATAGTGGTCATTATATTTGTTCCCATTTTTTATATCTATGTATGTATATCTATGTATGTGTCAATATTTTTTTTTCTTTATTTTCTTTCTGATACGGTATCGAACATAAGGTTGCACTAGAACGTCGGGATATAGAGATACACCGATATTATAGTACAGTGCAGGAAACGCGATTTTTAACAATATTTTACGTAATTTTTTTCAGGACAGCAAAATATTCTGGTAATTTCTAACTAAAACATCATATAGTCTTAGTGTGTTATTAGACCAATCGATCAATCGTCGATCGATGGCAGAATGGATTAGTAGACGCCGCCGTCACGTCACCCGCTGCCCGCCCGCGCTCCCCGCGCCGTCGATCGACGATTGGTTAGTCTAACGGTATCCGTCGATCAATTAAAGCTATTAGACCAGTCGATCGACATCGATCGGCGTTGATCGATGCCGTCGATCGACGATTGATCGATTGGTCTAATAACACCCTTAGGTAATCTTCCTGATTTAAGCCCATCTTAGTTTCTAGCACTACGAGTTTTAATTTTCATGAAATATGTTTTCAGCTACGATAGTTCGATCGGCCCTTTATACTATTTGGCCTGGTAGTATGAAAAAACTGCACTGTATATATAAAATGGTTTACCCTGGGACAGAAAACTCGCAAAAATATAAATTAAATTGGGTTTGAACACAAGATCTATACAAAAAACAAACTTACCAGTAATAAATATATCTTCTAAGTGGAAGTAGTTAGTTCTAAGGGCGGCCGCATACAATGCTTTCGCGGTGTCAGCCGACAGCGCGTACCCGGTACCCGACAGATATTTGGGGTACACTCTCCCCCCATACATGTATCGAGGACTATACCTGTCAAATAAATGATGGTAGAAATTAAGATGTGGTAGTTTTTTGGGAGAGAGTTGTGGTAGCACTGAGCAGCGAAATGACAGTTGGCGCCAATTGACTATGTAGGAACTGGAGCTGTCATTGAATATCTTTGGCAGTCGTTACGGGTAGTCAGAAGCCAGTAAGTTTGACTCCAGTCTAACCAAGAGGTATTGGGTTGCGCGGGTAACTGGGTTGAGGGGGTCAGATAGGGCAGTCGCTCCTTGTAGCACACTGGTACTCAGCTGCATCTGGTTAGACTGGAAGCCGACCCCAACATAGTTGGGAAAAGGCTCGGCAGATAGATAGATAAGCTAGAATAATCTCAGGATAAGGTTTAACGTGCAAATCAGTTTCCTTATAAAAGGTAAAACGTAAATAATATGAGGTAAATGTTGTCTGCTAGCTATAAATATCCTTTAAATACAGGTAAAGTAAAATTGATAAAATCGTTAACGAACCGGGCATAAATTGCCTATATTGTTTGAAGCATTTTACCTACAAATTATAGGCATGTTGAATAAAAAAGTAATTATTCCAATTCTTTTAGATAACCCTAAAATAAAGGACTAGTAATATGGTCCCGTTTTCCCATTGGGTACGGAACCTTAAATTATTTAAAGAATATTTTAATTTTTAAACCATATTTTTCCTCGTATATACATTTTACAATCGTCAGGCAAGTACCAATGCAACTTTTCTAAGTTTGTATGTACTTTCTAAGTATATCTTAGACACCAATGACTGTGTTTCGGATGGCACGTTAAACTGTAGGTCCCGGCTGTCATTGAACATCCTTGGCAGTCGTTACGGGTAGTCAGTCAGAAGCCAGTTAAGTCTCACACCAGTCTAACCAAGGGGTATTGGGTTGCCCGGGTAACTGGGTTGAGGAGGTCAGATAGGCAGTCGCTCCTTGTAAAGCACTGGTACTCAGCTACATCCGGTTAGACTGGTAGCCAACCCCAACATAGTTGGGAAAAAGGCTCGGAGGATGATACATTTTACAATTGATAACGGTACTGATATGCTTATAACACTAATTAACAAAATACTAACTTACCATTAAACTGTGAATAAAAAATAAAAGAGGAATTATTAAAAATGGCTTAATTAATACAGAAAGAAAAACAAGGGATTTTTTCCTCTTCATCAAAGTTAATGTGACCTAACTGGTTTGAGGATGTCGGTTTGGCAGTCACTGCATATGGCACACTGGTACTCAGCTGCATCCGGTTAGACTGGATGCCGACCACAATATAAAGCTATATTAAGTATGTAAGTTTCATTAAAATCTACGCCGTAGTTTTTGCGTGAACAATGGAGACAAACTTTCTCATTTATAAGTTTATATAGATAACTTTATTAAAACCAGTCTTGTCTAGGGGTATTGGGTTGCCCGGGTAACTGGGTTGAGGAGGTCAGATAGGCAGTCGCTACTTGTAATGGAATGGTACTCAGCTGCATCCGGTTAGACTGGAAGCCGACCCCAACATAGTTGGGAAAAGGCTCGGGAGATGATGATGAGTTTCGAAACCTTTAGGGTAATTTAGGGTTTGTTCGATTCCCGGGTCGGGCCGAAATCGCTTTGTGGGTTTTCTTGAACTTTCACAAAGCAGCCCGTAGTCTGGAAGTTGGTGATTGATTCACCCGTGCATTGGAGAGCACGTAAATGTCGGTCCTGCGCCTGATCTCTTTCCGGTGGTGACGGATTGCCGTCCCATCGAGTTATGAGAGTGAAGGAATAGGGAGTGCACCTGTGTCTGCGCAAATGTCCTGCGCAGCTGGCAGATCTGAAATGATAACAGCCGCCGTGGCCGAAATCGGCCATGGACGCCATTATAAAGTATATGAAAATAACTTACCATTTATTACTAGAATCTAGCACAGGTCTGGCTCCACATATAAGGTCTCCAATGAGCATATATTCTTTCGTATTATGGCCTTGTGTCATGGCATCGAACTTTCTAGATCTGTTGCGTAAGTTGTCTATTAAATTTGGCACGTTTATATACATATCGTCGTCTGTTTTCAGTATGTAGTGGACTGGAAAAGAAATATAAATTATATAGGGAGGTAGGTACTTCCAGGAGTCGGATAAAAATATGATATGCCCGAAGTAAGGAAAAATGAGCGGATATGCCATAATGCGGGTAGGTCAGGTGCCTTCTTCTAGCTCAAATTCGTACGGTGGGCATGACCTAAACGATCAGCTACGAGTGAATTAACGAGGCGTTCGGGTTCTTTGAGACATCTGTCAACGAATTTTGGTATTACAAGAAATGATCGGGTCCAAAAAAGGCGTATAAGGGCGGAGTTAGTAACGTTCCTCGTCCCTCTCGCACCCGCATGTTGTCGCGCTACTTTCTTAGGAGATTTTGCGTTATGACATCTCCGCTAGTCATTTTGTTCTCCATGAGTGTAATAGCCAAGTAAATTTTACATGATGAGTCATCATGAGTCTCAAATATACATGAATCATACTACTCATACTAACTTTCGATTGTTAAAAGCGAAATTAATTGTTACGGTTAGTTGCACCACTTAACTGTAACATTAACCGAACCATTTTCAGTGGTCTAGTCATATTGCTGATTAGCCAATGGGAGGCAATTTCAAGGCTAGTTATGGTTTGGTTATCGTTAAAGTTAAATTGTGTATTATATTATGGCTGTATGGATTTTGATGAAATTTTGAATGGAGGTGTTTTTTTTAGGTGTATGTGAAATAAATAATTCTTGAAAGATAACATAATGTTACATATTTCTACCTTTTAAACTGTGACACAACAGTCATTAACTGTTAAATTAACTAAAGGTTTCAACAATACGAATACTCACCACTATTATTGCAATTATTGTTAATCCACTTCAACATCATAATAGACTTCAAAGTTAAATTATTATACGAATCAATAAAACCCTCTTGTATAATATCCGCATATTTCTCCGATTCCTCCTCAATTTTATTCTGAATGGTAGAATCATTATCATTCGTTGGCAACCCCAAAAGAAAAACTACCTTATAATCAGGATCTACTATTTCTGGTAGAATTTTCTCCTTCATTTTTCGAAAGTTTTTATTGCCTTTTAACATTGTTAATACTTTGTACAAATCTGGGGTATCTTCATATCCTTTTGGGGGTATTTTCATAACGTTTGTATCGTAATAATCGTAATTGGCTTCCGTCTGCTCAGCTAAGTCCTCATTCATATCGAATTGTGGCAACATTACGTCATCATCAAACCTCTTTTCAGGTACATTTTCAGTCTTCACATTAACCAGATTGTCCTGCAAAGCCTTAGCCAATTCGGGCAATAGCCTGCTAAAGCTGGATATGTCTCGTTTCAACCTATCACTAGATACATTATTTAAATCGTTCTCTGAGTATAGATCATATGTATAATTGTAGTTAATATACTTTTGTTTAACAGCATGATATAATTTAGACATTTCTATATAAGTTCTATAGTTGCCCCAGGATTCTCTTATGGCTACGCGGCGGTCAAAGTTGAGAGTGGACGAACAGACTACTATTAATAAAAAAAGTTTTTTCTTTTGATCGCATAAGTTTTTAGGAGCATGTATTGTCGTTACGTTATTCGGTTGCACGTATATTTTCGTGTCGCGATTTGTATGCATTGACCAGCCCGCGACTGTTCCTGAAAATTGCCGGGCAAAGTGAGGTTTAATTACAAAAACTGCAAAAAAATAATATCTCGCTAAAGTGTCGTTTTTTGAGTTGGTCAAATTAAAAATTATATGACATTACTCTCACATTCACATAAAGTTATCAGTCAAAGTTCCAATCTAAGCAGAGCTAGTATTATGGGCACTAGAGAACTCATGTCCATACTGATATACTTTTCTTCGAGCTATGAGAGTGAAGGAATAGCGAGTGCACCTGTGTCTGCGCAAATGCTTGTGCACTATTAGAGCCGGTCTGTGTGAACGGACCCTAATATTTCCTGCGCAGCTGGCTGATCTCCTTATGTGAGAACAGCCGCCGTGGCCGAAATCGGCCTTGGACGCCATTATTAGTCATTTATCTGCCGATAAAGGCTGCTTCTAATTTTACGTTAAGGCTGCTTCTATTTAATAGTTTATATGTCAGATAAGTTCCTGATAGGCTATCAAAGACTATCGATAACGGGTGAAACTGGCCATAATAATGGCGTCCACGGCCGATTTCGGCCACGGCGGCTGTTCTCATTTACTGAGATCAGCCAGCTGCGCAGGACATATTATAGTGCACAAGCATTTGCGCAGACACAGGTGCACTCCCTATTCCTTCACTCTCATAAGCCGATGGGACGGCAATCCGACACGACCGGAAAGAGATCAGGCGCAGGACCGACATTTACGTGCTTTCCGATGCACGGGTGAATCAATCACCAACTTCCAGACTACGGGCTGCATTGTGAAAGTTTAAGAAAACCCACAAAGCGATTTCGACCCGACCCGGGAATCGAACCCGAGACCTCGAGCACAGCAGCCGTGCTTGCGACCACTAGACCAACGAGGCCATAATACATGAATAATGTTAAATTTACCTTTAGAAACCTGGTCATTGGCCTTATTATACACCGGTATATACAGAAGCACGCAGAACAGTATCATTGCTGTGGAGAAGAGGAAGAACTTGGCCAGCATGGTCAGGGTGGACCTCCTCTCACGTTCCTCGTACTTCGTAACCACGTAGGGGGAGAACCGGCGGGTTTTGTCATACCTGGGTGAGGAGAAATATATTTATATATTAATTTTAATAGTTCATGTACACAGATACAGACAAGAAGAAAAATAGAACACAGTGCATAGGCACAGCTTATTTCAAAAGAAATCTCTTAAAGCAGGCCCGTGGTGAGATTTTTTTTTTTTTCTTAGCCCGTACTGTCCCACTGCTGGGCAAAGGCCTCCCCATTTTGCCTCCACACCTCTCGATCTTTTGAGACCTCCCACCAATCAGGGTTGTAGGCATCCAGGTCATCCCGCCATCTCTTTCGGGGCCTACCCCGCCTGCGATGACCATCCTGTGGTAGCCACTGGGTGACGATGTTGGCCCATCTGTCAGGATGCATTCGGCTGAGTGGTGAGATTATTATGGGGTTTTATTTACACACAACCTTAAATCTACCATTACAGGACGTGCCTAATGCGGCAGATAGGTTCTTATTATTTAACTAAAATAAAGTAACAAATTAATGTATTCCATAGTTAACTTCTTTTGCTGTGCTTTAACAGGGTCCATAATATGTACCTAGCTTTAAGCCCCTTTTTTTAACGACGTCAAAAATCCCGCTGTGCGTTAGCAGCGGTAAGGGAGTGTCAGATTCTTACTGACTAAAAACCGTCGTGTTCCTTCGTAGGCCTTATATGCACCAGGACCGCGGTAACTTTCGAACAATCCCGCAGCCCCGGAACTTTAAGCCCCTTGTAACATCATTGTAACACTATGGTATGCAAATAAATATGAATATCAATAACTAAATTCGTAACTTATGACCCCACCCCAGCGACTACCGTAAATATATTAAAAGACTTGCTTCTGCCCGCGGTTTCACTCGCGTCCCGAGATAACTGCTTCTCGTAGATGGATGGTGACAAAATGGCGAGATGGCCAGGTGGTCTCCCGGGTCTATGCTAGCTTCCCTCTAATTGTCAGCTTAATCGGTCCAACGGTTCACGTGTGATGGTGTGACCAAGGGATAAAGGGGGTCCATTCTTATATGTATAAATACAAACTGGTCCCGCAAACTTCGTTTTTACCATTTAGGTAAATAGTCAATAATGTTATTGGGGTAATTCTCACGGGATGCTAGGTAAACCGAGTCTTTCTATAGTTCAAACCTCATTAAAGACTAAGACGAAGAAAAGGATAACCAGAAAATACCCATTAATAATCCTGTTCAGGACGAATCTAGTCAACCTGCAAATCATCATCTTTCTGGCTTTTTTCCAAACAACTTTGGGTCGAAACATCTCATCATTTCATCATCATTGGATCTTTCTGACCTCCTCCACCCAGTTACCTGGGCAACCCAATAACCCCTTCTTTTTGGTAAGACTGGAACAGACTTTCTGGCTTCTAACTACCCGTAACGACTGCCAAAGATGTTCAAATGATAGTCGGGACCCACTAAGTTAAGGTCACCCATCCAAAAACAGACCGCGCGAAGCTTAACATTTGATCGATCGACCCGTGCGGCTGTTAGTCTAATCTAATCAAGCAAAGTAGTCGAAATAATTGAGGTAACTACAGTAATAAGCATTAATAGGCAACATTAGATTTTGACAAACCAATTGCCAATTGACCTATTATGATTTAACTATCAATTTAATGTTCATGACTCTAACGGCCAGTTTCTTCATCTATACTAATATTATAAAGCTGAAGAGTTTGTTTGTTTGTTTGAACGCGCTAATCTCAGGAACTGCTGGTCCGATTTGAAAATTTCTTTCAGTGTTAGATAGCCCATTTATCGAGGAAGGCTATAGGTTACTTTTTATCCCGGTACGGGAAGTAGTTCCCACGGGATGCGGGTGAAACCGCTGGCAGAAGCTAGTCAAACATAAAAGTCAAAGTAATGTCTAAAGTAAAAGTAACAGTCAAATTCGTTTTTTCAAGACTAAAGTGACAGCAAAACTAATAGAAAAAGCGAATTTGACCGTTACTTTTACTTTAGAAATTACTTTGATTTTTACCTTGGATTTTACTTTTGATGAAGAAATTGGCTGTAAGTCGTGGTCGCCTAGTGGGTAAAGAACCAACCTCTCAAATATGAGTGTGGGTTCGATCCATAAGTACAAATGCAACTTTTCTAAGTTTGTATGTACTTAGCATATCTTGGACATCAATGACCGTGTTTCGGATGGCACGATAAACTGGTCCCGGCTGTCATTTGAACATCTTTGGCAGTCGTTACGGGTAGTCAGAAGCCAGGAAGTGTGAGTCTTACTAAGGAGTATCAGTTTGCAGAGATTACTGAGTTGAGGAGGTCTGATAGGCAGTCGCTCCATGTGGCACACTGGTACTCAGCTGCCTCCGGTTAGACTGGAAGCCGACCCCAACATTGTGTGTGTAAATTAATATAGCTATGGTTTAGGGAAACTTCAATGATCTTTTTAATACGTTTTTCACTAACAATTAAAATATTTTTTTTCGTGTACATTACGGACTGTCAACGAGTGACGGATGCCACGTGACAAGTGAGTCCTAGATACGAATAAGAAACGCATAAAAACTCTTTTATTAACAACATAGTTGGGAAGAGGCTAGGCTTTGATCGGACGAAGAGTGTCTATGGAGTTTCTTGCCGGCTCTTCTGCATAAGACCCACTCTTTGGAACCGTGCAACTAACTTGACGTTTCTTAAGCACCTGCAATAGGTCTATCTATACTAATATTATTAAGCTGAAGAGTTTGTTTGTTTGAACGCGCTAATCTCAGGAACTACTGGTCCGATTTGAAAATTTCTTTCAGTGTTATATAGCCCATTTATCGAGGAAGGCTATAGGCTAATTTTTATCCCGGTACGGAAAGTAGTTCCCACGGGATGCGGGTGAAACCGCTGGCAGAAGCTAGTATAAAATAAAAAACCTTTGACTTAGATGAAGAACTAAGGCTCATCTTTTTATCCGACTTCCAAAAAAGGAGCTAGGCCTTTTTTAACGACGTCAAAAATCATCAAATGACCCCTCCCGCTGTGGGTTAGCAGCGGTGAGGGAGTGTCAGACTTTTACCGACCAAAAACCGTCGTGTTCCGCCGTAGGCCTTTTATGTACCAGGGCCGCGGTAACTCTTGAACAATCCCGCAGCCCCGGCAGGCCTTGGCCCTACTGGGCCCAGAAGGAGCAAGTCCTCAATTCGGATTTTAGTTTATTTTTTTATAGGTAATCCTTATGAGAAAAGGCGTGTCCTGCAGTGGGACAATAAAAAGGCTAATGACGTAAAACAGTAGAATGCGTCCACCAATCATACTTGACCGACTCAAACAGTAGCTACATAACGTGTTAAAACTACTAATTATATATTGATTGGTATTCGCTAATTAGCATTGTAGCTGGTCCTTCGTTTAAGGACTTGGAACCGAAGTTATGCCAAGTGGAACATGTATTGTTTGTTAATATAGGACTGGATTGTTTAGCTATCAAACCAAAGTATTAATATAGAGGTAAAAACAATGAATTCCTATATCCCTTGGTCACGCTATCACGCGTGATCGGCTGAACCCATTAGGCTGAAAATCAGAGGGGAGGTACTTTAGACCCGGGAGAAGAATAGTATTTTTGTCAGCACCCGGCTACGGGAAGCAGTTATCTCGGGACGCGAGTGAAATAGGATAAAAAGTAGCCTAAGTATAACCTTCCTCGATAAACGGCTATCTATCACTGAAAGGGACCTGAGTTAGTAGTAGAGTAGTTCCTGATATTAACGCGTTCAAGCTAACTAACAATCTTTTCAGCTTTCAAAGTAAACAGTTATTTAAAACAACTGACGTTTATACACTAGCGAATTTACCGAGCGTTTTTTCTCACCTGTGTGACAATAGCGGGCTGTCATCGCTGCCTCGGTCTGAATGGTACAATCTGTCATCATCGTAGCAGTGTTTATCACCATCCATAGATTGTTCTGTCAAACAAAATAACATGAAACATTAATATTTATTACTTACATATACCAAACAATACAGGAATGAATTTTATCCAGTGCGCAAACTTTGTCAGCTTGTAGTTACATAAGTTTTATAGAAACGTATATTTTTACTTTGTCGTGTTTTAGTACAAAAAAGAAAAGTTATTGATAGCAAAAGATGTTTATTTTGTAACCAATTGTACGGTGACAGTCGTCACAGTAGGCACGGCGGCAACGCGAAACCGGTTTACTGACGCGAGCGCTGCTCCAAGCGTGTAAGAATAGTTGGTATCCATATTTTGCTAATTTTAGGGCGGACAAAAGAATGAAAAATAATTTTTACTGATGATGCAGATATGTTCTGTTAATGATTCTGGACCTCCAGTATTTTTTTGTGCACTGCTTAAAATTCACTCCTGTATAATGAAGAAGAAATATTTTTTGTTTCATTGTTTGTTTGGCTTCGAAGCTACTGAATCGATTTGAGAAATTCTTTGACTGTTGGGAAGATACCCTATTTCTCAGTATTTTAGGAGCTATATTTTATCCTGGTAGGAGCAGTATTTCCCACGGGACGCGGGTGAAACCGCAGGAAAACGGCTAGTAATACATTTAAGTGGACACATTTTTTTGTTATTGCGGGTGAAACCGGTGGCGTAAGCTAGTATTATTATAAAAGAATAGACCTAGTACATCTAAAAATACTTGATGTGACTTCTAGCGTAAAACCTAGATGTGACAACGGTCTATTTAAAGTATATTAGTAATGGGTGACACAGCACGGCCCACATTTATTAAGATAAATACAATTTCTTAGTATAACTGGACCTACATTGATATTAAAGTGTATTACGCTTGCGAAATACTATCTTCCGCAATCGTGTACTGAGGGAACTACTTACTTCCCGCATGTGGATAAAAAGTAGCCTTTATGTTATTCTGAAATATAAGCTATATTTCTGACAAGTTTTTGCGTGAAAAAGGCACAAACATCCATTGATACTTACATACTTTCGCGTTTATAATTTTAGGTGAGTAGGATGTTAAATTGCTTTATTTTTGCTTTCTTAAACCTTCACAAGCATTTAACTCGTGACTAAACAACAGCATGAGTCGATCATATGGTTTAGTAATGCTCGACACGGATGGGTGACCATCTATGTCATATTACAAGTTCTTCCTTATTAGGTACGGCATGTAAAATTGGTCCCTATCATTTAAACATCTTTGGCAGTCGTTACGGGAAGTCAGTAGCCAAAAAGTCTGTCAGACAACCAGTTTTTATCAAGAAAGTTTTTATCAGGTTGCCTAGGTGACTGATGCCCATTTTCATCAACAAATACCTAAGCTTAAGGATCCCCTAAGAGCATTAAGGGAACACTTTATACGAATTTCGTTTTCACCAAAGCTTAAGTGTCCCTTTTGACCTTTAAGTATTGGGGAAACCCTTATTCTAAGTGGCATTTAGTTAGGGAAACGTTAAGAGATTGTTGGTGAAAACGGGCATTAGTCGAGGAGATTAGATAGGCAGTCGCTAATTGTAAAACACTGGTACTCAGCTGCATCCTGTAAGACTGGAAGCCGACCCAAAATGGCAAGTAAAAAGCTAGGCAGATGATATAAGAGAGATATGAAAAAGTATATAGGGTAGATTTTATCTAGTCGTTCAGGAGTGGAGAATACATATAATTCGCGCCTAACTGTATGACGGCTCAGAACATTGCGGTAAACGCTTCGCAAAAACAATTTTTAGGTATCAGAGGGTGACGGGTGCACACACTCGGAAGTTAATTTCGAAACGTCTTTAGGTTTTGCGAGAACTATACTGCAAGTATAATCTTGATATTCTTCTAGCCAATTATTGGCCACGGCAACTGGAGATTAGCCAGCTGCGCAGGGCATATTATAGTGCACAAGCATTTGCGCAGACACAGCTGCGCTCACTATTCCTTCACTCTCATAGCGCGATGGGACGAAAAATCCGACACCACCGGAGAGAGATCACAAGCAGGACTGACATTATTGTGTACGACCGTGCCGACCGTGTATTAAGTATAATATATTATATTATAAACCGTATCATTGTTGCACGAATCAATTTGAATCAAGGTCGTAAGTACAATCACCTCTTGCGAAAATAGAATTCTTCAAACATTTTATATTCTGCATTCGAACCACGGAGTAAGGAAAGACGAGCGGAGATGCCATAATGCAGGTAGGTCAGGCGCCTTCTTCTAGGTCAAATACGTACGGTGAGCATGACCAAAACGATCAGTTACGAGTGATATGAAGAGGCGTTCGGGTTCTTTGAGACATCTGTCAACGATTTTCAGTATTACAAAAAATAGTCGAATCCAAAGAAGGTGTGTAAGGGCGAAAACAATAACGTTCCTCGTTCCCCGCACACCCGCATTTTGGCGCGCTACTTTCTTTAGGCGATTTTCCGTTATGGCACCTCCGCTAATCGTTTCGTTCTCCGTGATTCACACATACAGATAGCATTTAAATAAAATAAGACCTATTGTCAACATATTTTAAGTGAACTTATATGTAAAATGAGCCATTTATTTGTCATTGTTATTTATAAACTAAGTTTTAACGCAATAAAGAGGATACATGTATTTGTTTGTACCCTAGAAACTCCGAAACTACTGGAGGGATTTGAAAAAATCTTTCACTGTTGGAAAGCTAGACTATGTCCAAATAGGCTATATTTTATCTCGGGAAAACAGCCAGTTATAAATAAAAGAATATAACTCATGAAATAAAAGTAAAATATATTTTTTATTGTCTATTGTAAAAGTTTCAAAGATTTTATTTCGCCACTAGCTTCCGCCCGCGGTATCGCTCACGTCTAATAAAAGCCTATGTCTTGTTAAATAAGCTAGGTATATGTATAAAACTAAGAGTTTTTTTTTATTAACCCAGTATTCCCTGATACATATATTTAAGTGTTTTTGATTGAGCAAACACATATCTATACTAATATTATAAAGCTGTAGAGTTTGTTTGTTTGAACGCGCTAATCTCAGGAACTACTGGTCCGATTTGAAAATTTCTTTCAGTGTTAGATAGCCCATTTATCGAGGAAGGCTATAGGCTACTTTTTATCCCGGTACGGGAAGTAGTTCCCACGGGATGCGGGTGAAACCGCTGGCAGAAGCTAGACTATACTAATATTATAAAGCTGAAGAGTTTGTTTGTTTGTTTGTTTGAACGCGCTAATCTCAGGAACTACTGGTCCGATTTGAAAATTTCTTTCAGTGTTAGATAGCCCATTTATCGAGGAAGGCTATAGGCTACTTTTTATCCCGGTACGGGAAGTAGTTCCCACGGGATGCGGGTGAAACCGCTGGCAGAAGCTAGACTATACTAATATTATAAAGCTGAAGAGTTTGTTTGTTTGTTTGTTTGAACGCGCTAATCTCAGGAACTACTGGTCCGATTTGAAAATTTCTTTCAGTGTTAGATAGCCCATTTATCGAGGAAGGCTATAGGCTACTTTTTATCCCGGTACGGGAAGTAGTTCCCACGGGATGCGGGTGAAACCGCCGGCAGAATCTAGTCATCAATAATTATAACATAAGTATAGATTTATTTATATTTACTACCAGTTCCCCAAAAGGATCAACTTCCAGCACCCAGACAAAGCCTAAGTTACACCTAGTTTAATCAGCTATTTGCCAATGAAAGTGCCATCAAAATTGGTTGAGTCACTTCAGAGATATGCCAGAACAAACATTTATCTAATTTTAAATATCTATGGATCTGTTTTACTTTTTTAGAATTTTACATTGTCATTGAAATCCACCTTTTATCTATGGGACAGAAAATAAAGTAGTCCATGGTTTTATCTACTTCCTGTCAAACAATTTTATACAATAGAACAAAATAACAAAAAGGTGTAGATATCTTTTATATGAACAAATACTTAAATAGTAGGTACTCTTTTGTTTACTTCAACAATTATGCTTTTTAGTTTTAGTTTTTAGTTTAAGGTTTTTATTAGGACAGTTTTTATTTTTATTGTAGGTATATATTTGTAGTTCTGTAAATATCTATGTAAATAAAGTATGACTTATCATGTCTAATTTTAGAAAATATATAATCAATATTTCAGTGTGCCATTATTTTAATAAAAAATATTTCAAGTTTATTTTGTAGTTCAATTATAAAAGGTTTTAAAGGCTTCTTATGTAAAAAAAATGTAATAACAGAGTTATTAACAAAAGCCATATACATATATTTAAAGAAACTTGAGATAATTACTTGCAAGTATAAATATAATAGATAGCTGTGTGTTAAAACAAGATAAACAGCTCAGAAGTTAAGACATTTTTATTTAAAAAAAAATGCTTCTTAGAACAACCACTGTCTATAGTCATTACAGAGTAATTATGAGTACTTTTATAGTTTGTAAACCCCTTAATTGTCACCATTAAACAAGACTTGAACTTAAACCATAGTTTTTTCTCATGAATAAAACATAACTATGAATGGATGTTGGAATTTTAAATGAGGTGCGTTGTAACTAATGCCTACCCACTGCACGCTGTTTCAAGTTATAGAAGATACTTAACTGGTTTTTTTACGAAAGTGTTACAGAAAAATATTTTTTTATGGCATGAGTCTATTTTTTTAAGTAATATAATGAAGAATATGAATTCTGTGTACGTTTATTGGTAATATTTGGATGTTTTTCCATGGTATAATTTAATAAGGCTTTATAGAAAGTAAGACAAAAAAATACGCAAAGTTATTTTTTAAGTTACGATGTAATGACATATTCAACCTCGATATAATTCTAACTTGCGTTCACCACGCTAGGTAACACTGTAATAGCAACTTTGTAATTGAATTAGCAAACCTCTGAAAATCTCGGCCGTCGTGCCATTCCAATAAGAAGAAAATTTTAAATATAAATAAACAATATAATGTAGGATCTTGTTTCTTAGTCTACTCACCGTTTAATAGCCACTAGGCACTAGGAGTAATGAGATTCAAATAAGAAAAGGTTCTGTTAGTATTTTCAAACCATTGAACAGAATTAACACTAATTAAATTATTATTTTACAATGAAAACAGACTATCACATTAAGTTTGATTCAGCTGCAGCAGCGCCAGCAGCCATTTGTAGAAATTATGAGTGTTACAACTTCTTGACGGATATCCTCCCAAACTGTCAGATTTTTACACTGATTGGCGAGCTAGTAAAAAGAAGTAAATGAGTTCATTTTTATTGTAAAGTTTGGAGAAATAAGCACATTCATCCGTTAATTCATTTCTTAAATCTAGCATTTACGTGATTTGGTCCAATAATATACGTGAATCTCATAAATACATATAAAGTTTTTTTTTTTTATAAAAGACTAACTTCATTATAAATTAAGTTTATACCTTGTTACCAAGATTTTATTGACATGGCAACTTTCCGAAAATTTTATTCCTTTACAAGCATCAAGTTATCAATAATTCTACGTATTGTACTGATCAAATCTTTTTTTAACAATAATTTATTGAAAAAAAAAAACAACAGAAAAATAATTGGCGACAAATTGAAGTTTTGCGGTTATTCACTATAAATATAGACGCAAATGTTATTACTTAAATGAAAAGAAATGTAACGATTTTTGGGTGAAACGTAACGCCATCTTATTTACAAATTCATTTCGTTTTTCGTTCGTTGCGGTTGGAAAACTACAGAAAGTGAAAGAAAAATATAGAAAAAATGTCTTCAGGAGTTACCAAACAACAAATTCTATCAATGTACAGAGTTCTTCTGAGAGAAGCTGACAAGTTTCCTAATTACAACTTCAGGTAAATTCTTTAAATAGCTTTTTAATTACATAACCTCACTGACACAAAAAAATAATAAGGTTACTGAGGAATAATTGCTATTGTTTCCTATGAAAAACCTTCGTATTGAAGGGAAATGGTATATTTACTATATTTCTATACCATTATATACTGGTTTTGCTTCCATATTGAGGTGGTTTCATTATGTACAGCATTTGAACTATTTCGTCACCATAGTGTTTTTGTAATGTTACGAATGGTATAGTTATCGGCACGGATATTGAGCCCTGACCTTCACCTGCGCAGAAGCGATTTATTGGTTTATTGCCTTATGCGTACAGTGCGCAAAGCGATCCCCACTCTTCCGCCGAAAGCTCAATATCCGTGCCGATAACTATATTTTGTGGTAGGTATCTGAAAATAATTATAAAAGTTGCCGTTGACTTAAATATTATAAAATAACATCATCATCATCTACATACCTTTTTCCCAACTATGTTGTGGTCGGCATCCAGTCTATCCAGATGCAGCTGTGTACCAGAATTTTACAAGGAGCCACCGCCTATCTGACCTCCTTAACAGTTGTAGGTTGAATGTAGCTAGTACTAATGCAAGTTTTATGTTTGTTGTTGTAAGTTTGTATGTAATTTCTAAGTATATCTTGAGCACTTATGACCGTGTTCTGGAGGGCACTATAAAGTGTAGGTCCTGGCTGTCATTGAACATCCTTGGCAGTCGTTGCAGGTAGTCGGAAGCCAGTAAGTCTAACACCAGTCTTACCCAGGGGTATTGGGTTGCTCAGGTTACTGTTTGAGGAGATCAGATAGGCAGTCGCTCCTTGTAAAACACTGGTACTCACCTGCATCTGGTTAGACTGGAAGCCGACCACAACATAGTTGGGAAAAGGCTTGGGAGATGCTAATGATGATGATGTTCTTTGCTAAGCAACAATATGCACTAAACAATCTCTTAAAATAAGTTATTGTTAATGATATCATTATTATCATATGTTTATTTATAGTTCAGTCCTTATCTAGCTGCTTTGAAGTCATGCCGGTCAAATTAGTAGTTATTTGAAGGTTTAGATAACCTTATGGTGGTTTGACCTCTAAAATACATGTTTTAGTCCAAGTTCACTGTAAGTTTACTTTTACAATTGTGCTGGAAAATGGCTGTGGCTGTTGAGGTGAAATTGAGTGTGCAGTTGTTACCTTGAAGTAATTTTTTTATTTAATTATTAAAATACCGCTTACAAACCGCAATGTTTTTTTTTTTTATTATTGTCAGTTACATTCGATGAGAAGCCAGAGAATCAAACTGGTAGTCTAACAAAACATATAGGTACCTTTTTGGTAAAGGAAGGAGGTCAAACAGGCATTCATTCCAAGTAACACTAATGCTCAGATGCATCCCGTTATACTTGAAGACATCACAAGAAAAGACTATGCCGATGACGATGAATTATGTTCAACTTGATTGAATAGCAATATTTTTTGTTAAAATCTTACAAAAAACTTGGCCTCTTAATATTTGTTTAGAACTTAACACCTGTTCATTCAAACATACAATTGTCATAAACATTTTTACTTACCTACATTTATGGGAGGCCATGGTAATGATAGAATCATGTATGGCATAAATTATAAGAATGTGTTTGTGTTATTGAACATCTTTAGCAGTCTTTACAGGTAGTTAGAAGCCAGTAAGTCTGACAACCAGTCTTACCAAAGGTTTATATATAAGGTTGCCTGACTAACTAGGTTGAGGAGCGCAGATAGGCAGTCGCTCCTTGTAAAGCACTGGTACTCAGCTGCATCCGATTAGACTGGAAGCCGACCCCAACATAGTTGATGACTTTACTGTAAAACTCTGCTATTAATTATAAAAAATAACCTTATAATTCTGGTAACTTCCAGGGCGTATGCATTGAGAAGAGTAAGGGATGCATTCAGAGACAATAAAACGCTGACAGACCCTAAACTAATCAAAAAACAATATGACTTTGCCACAGAGAATCTTGCTGTTATAAAACGACAGGTAAGAATACATATATTCTTTATCTATGTTGTCATAAAATATCTACGACACGGAAAAACTAAATCTTTTAGCAATATTTCCCGCATAACATTGGCATTATTATTTATTTTGTTTGGGTATATGGGAAGAAGATCTAGTCAATCAATCAATCATTTATTCAAACTTGGCTGCAAAACAGCACTTTTCGAATGTCAAAAATTTACAAAAGATAGCCCCCAAAACGCCCACCCTTCACCACTTCCGCGAAGATGAAGTGGCGCAACAAACTCCCCAGCATCCCTTGGAGAAACAGCTTATAGTAATATCATCAAGTGAAAACATTTTGTGAAATGTTTCTTTGCATTTAATAGGCTCTGAAACTACTGAAAAATATCCTGTCACTATTTGGAAAGTATACTAATACATTGAAAAACCCATTCCAGCTGTATAAGGCTTAGCGTTATTTTTTTTACAATCTCACTTATTATAAGCTCATTCTCAAATATTAATTGCAATTTTTTTTTACAGGTTCTAGTAGGAGATCTATACAAAACAGAGAAATTGGTCATTGAAAACTGAAATCAAAAGGATATCATATATGAAAAACTACATCACATGCACTGGTTTACCCTTTTTTTCTACAATAAACAATATACAGTTCTTTGTCAAATAAGTTTGCCAATCTGAAGTTGCAGCTAGTGAATTCATGATCAATATGTATGAACAAAACACTACAGAGCTTGTCAAATATGTTTGCCTCTCTGAAGCCATTTGATTGCTTGGGACGCACAATATAAAGTTCATTGTCAACTTCACAACTATCATTTTTAACCCCATTTTGTCGACATTAAGCTAAGCTGAATACATTTTAAAATTAAGTTCTGATACTCAAATATTATTATTATGTTATTGTTATTCTTGGGGCCGATTTTTCAACCGCCAGATAACTTTTAAAAGGGATATCGGGTTACCCGGGTAACTGGGTTGAGGGTTGGGAGGTCAGATAGGCAGTCGCTCCTTGTAAAACACTGGTACTCAGCTGAATCCGGTTAGACTGGAAGCCAACCCCAACACAGTTGGGAAAAGGCTCTGGAAATGATGAGATAGAAGTTAACTGACGATTGAAAAATTGCTAAATTTGCCCTCAAAAAGTTTTATGTTGGTAAAAGTCGTATTTAGATGTTTTTTAGATAGTAAAAAAGACAATTTAACATTTTGGCCGCTACAAATGTATACGTTAAAATAACCTTACCACTTAGTTATTTAAGTTTTTTTCAATATAAATTGTTATAAAGATTATCTGCTAGCCAGATTGAGCTGTCCTAAATGAATATTCGCTCTTAAGACTAGTATATTTTATGTATCCCTACTTACTAACGTAGGTGTATTAAAAATAGTTTTTGTTTTGTATAAATTGTGAAAATCTATGTATTACCACAATGCATTTCTGTTAATTGTAATGAGTAATTAAATTGTAAGGTTTATTGTTAGTTTTTAGTGTAAATATATTTAGATTTGAGAATAAGTTGTTTTTGTTTTATTTCTCTCAAGTAAATATCACAAGGTTTCACCCAGTTTTTCTACAGTTCATGCCAAAAATACTTCACCCAGATATGTTTTCAGCATCTAAATAAATTTGGTCTTACTACAAAAACTTACACATGTGTAAAAAAAGTCTTGTCTAAAAAAAGTGTGGCTGCAAAATGGACCAATATTTCAACGTCATAATCTGATTTTATTTAGACAAGTGTTAAACTGACGTTTAAAAGTTTTTGTGGTAAGACGGATTGAGTCCAAACATGAATGGGGATATTGGTATCTATAATGAATAAATAACTTTGGCACAGAGACATCTAGCGGGGAGTAAAAATACTAACGAAACTTGAGATGTAGACGTGATTACAGTACAGAAAATATGGAAAAGTTTAAAAACCACTTAAATAGTATAACATTCTCTGAAGTCTATGATACAAATGATGCAAACGAAGCTTTTACTTCATTCAAGACTAATTTTATTCTACTGTATAATTTATGCTTCCCATATAGGCAATTAAAAATTAAAATTAAAAAAAAGCCAACATGGGTTTCACGTGGAATAAAAAAATGTAGCAAAAATAAGAGACAATTACAGTGGAATTACAGAACAAACCCTACTGAACTAAACAAAATTAAATTTAAAACATACAGCAAAAAATTTAAAAAAATAATTAAACTTACACAAAGGGCACAGAATAATTATAGTATAAAATCTTCGGTCAACAAAAGTAAAACTACTTGGGCCATTATTAATAAAACAAAAAATAACGCGATAAAGAAGAATGCTATCTCATCTGTACTCATTGACGATCATAAGGTAACAAACCCTCAAGTAATCACTGAGGCTTTCAACAACTATTTCATAGATAAAATAAAACCCACCCAGAGATCCGATTACAGTAATAATTCAAATGTAGATAAATATGAGAAATCAATTTTTCTGGCTCCAAGTTCACCACACGATATTATGAATATTATAAGATCCCTCAAGAATACTAGTAGCGTAGGGCATGACGAAGTATCTACGAAGATACTTAAATACGTTGCGAGTTCAATCTGTGAACACCTAAGTCATATCTTAAATCTATGTATAGTCACGGGAACATACCCGGACGACCTAAAGGTATCAGTCGTTAAACCTCTATTTAAGAAGGACAATAGGGAACTACTAGAATGTTATAGACCAGTCGCATTACTATCAATATTCTCTAAAATATTCGAAAAATATATAAATGACAAAATTTACATTTTTTTAGAAAAACACAATATTTTAGCATATGAGCAAAAAGGTTTCCGCAAAAACAAAACGATAAATATGGCAATTTATAATTTCATTAAAAATGTTATCACAAATGTGGATAATAAAAGACCAGTCTGCGCAATATATTGTGACATGACACAAGCGTTTGATTATGTGAATCATGATATCCTATTAAAAAAGTTGGAAGATTACGGTATAAGAGGAAATATATTAGCACTCATGGAGTCCTATTTAAAGAACAGAAAACAGTATACGGAAGTAACACGAATAGATTTAAAGAAG
Organism: Helicoverpa assulta; assembly: GCA_963856015.1. Lineage (NCBI taxonomy): Eukaryota > Metazoa > Arthropoda > Insecta > Lepidoptera > Noctuidae > Helicoverpa > Helicoverpa assulta. The sequence continues at coordinate 6,459,381 of CAWLCW010000022.1, forward strand.
AAAAAAGAAGAAATATTTAAATCAGATGTTCGTTCAATTAAGTTCGGTGTGCCACAGGGAAGCGTTTTGGGCCCGCTCCTATTTCTCATATATATTAATGATCTGCCCAAAGTCACACGACATCCAATGACGCTATTTGCTGATGATAGCACTGTCGTTATTGAATCAGAAAATAAGAGTATGAGTTTATATGAAAATGAAATCAATGACACTATTTCCTCGATAATCAATTGGATGTCCAATAATAACCTAAAAATAAATCTAGGCAAAACTAAAATTATGTGGTTCAGCCAACGTAAAGCCACTCCCCAATTAAATATTAATTATAAAGGTACACCACTGAGCACTACAGAAAAAGCAAAATTTCTGGGCGTAACCATTGACACAAAATTAAACTGGAAGGCTCATTCTGAAGAACTTAATAAAAGATTAAGTACATCGTCGTATGCCCTATGGAAACTTTCATATGTCGTGAATTCAGACGCATTAGTTACGGCATACCATGGCATCGTAGGTTCTGTGTTAAGATTTGGCATCTTATTCTGGGGCAACTCCACGAATAAGGAAATGCTGTTCAAATCCCAAAAAAGATGTATCAGGGCAATGTTTGGATTAGATATCACAGACAGCTGCAAGCCTTATTTTATAAAACATAAAATTTTAACCCTACCATCTTTATTTATTTATGAAACTGCAATTTTTGTCAAAACAAATTCAAATTTATTTAATCGTCTCTCGGATGTGGTGAGTCGCAGCCGGAGAGATAATACTAAACTATGTGTAGTTCGATCAAACACAACACTAATGCACAATAGCATTTTATGTTTGGCCCCAGTTATCTATAATAAAATACCAAAAGAAATAAAGACTTTGAATTTAAAACTATTTAAAATACATTTGAAAAAATATCTAATTGAGAGATGCTACTATAGCTTGACAGACTTCCTAAACACCTAATATTAGGGGTTAAAGTATGAAATTGCCGTTTTATTCTAGTAGGTTTTTGAATTGCCATAGAGTCTTCATGGTTTGAGGTTTTCGAATGAAACTTTTTACACGTGGTTTCTGTGATGTTCTTCTTTTAAAAAATGTGATCCATTTGATTATCGATGTTCAATTGTTTTTGTTATTCAACTTAAACAAGAAAGATGGATACTGCGAAAATTTGAGTAATTTTTGAATATGAGTTCCGACGCGGAAGTAAACGGCAGAAACAGCCCGCAATGTCAATGCTGCATTTGAAGAGGTGTCTGCTAATGAACGCACCGTGCGATTTTGGATTAAACGCTTTCGTGGTGGAAACTTCGACTTGAAGAACGAGCCATGAGAAAGACCGCCTGAAAGGTGATTAACGAGGAATTAAGAGAGACGGTGAACGCCGATCCTAGTCAAACTACCCAGATACCCAGCCGAACACCGAATAATGTTGAAAAAATTAGCAGTAAAACAGCCACGACTCATAAATCGACCTTCACCGTTATTGCTCCATGGCAACGCGAGGCCTCATACAGCAAAAGAAATCGTTTTAACTCTTCAGGAACTGCAGTTGGAAACTATTCGTCTTCCTCCATGTTCGCCAGACCTTGCTCTAACGGACGACCATTTTTTTTGTGATTTGGACAATTATCTGCGTCACATGAAGTTTCTTCCCAGGAGGCAGAACAAAATTCTTTCACACAGTTTGTGCAGTCTAGATCCTCAGAATTCTATCGTAAAGACATAAATGACCTTCCTATTAGATGACCGCAATGTATAGATAATAATGGCAACTATTTTGATTAAATAAGTTTGTTAAAAATTTAAAAAAATTACAATTTAGATTTTCAGTACAAATCGGCAATTTCATACTTTAACCCCTATTATTATGACATTTTTTTTTATCGATTATAATTGCATTACTACAATAATATTTGTACGCTGTTTAATAACGGCAAAACATGATGATTCTTATTTATTATACCTTTAACACCTTGTATACTCATGTTTTACAAATAAAATATCTTTTATCTTTTATGAATTTTTAACGTTCCACTGGGCGACAGATGGCGCTGCTTAATGCAATAAAAAGTACTTCCATAAAAATATAAATATTCTTGAAAATGATCTACTATAGGTAATTAGGTACTGTCGCCATTTATTACAGCTAAGTCTTCTGCAAGGACTGAAGAGCAATATAATATAGTAAGTCTGAATATATTCTTGTTAAAAAGTTGCTTGATTTGAGTTGCGAATTCAAGATGGCGTTGCAATAGTTCACAGTTTTTCAATAAATACCTTTTGTATATTTATTTATTTATTTATTAGTACATTTACAGTACATGTAGAAGTAGTTTTTGAAGAACCAAGATCACAAATAAATTCAAAGAAGCTCTAGGTACAAGAAGGTAAAGAGACAAGTCGCATTTTCCCACGCAAAAAAGTGCAATTGTAAAAGATTTCACATTCTCAACCCGGTGATAGGTGTTTTTTGAACTTTTATTCAAAGAAAAAAACCGGATACAGTGCTCTCGCGTTTGTAAATAAGCACTTAACTCTTGTATTGTTCTTGATACGGAGTACAATTGATGACAAAATTGTTGACCTTTTTTAAATTGGTTTTAATTTAAGAGTTTTAGTTAGTCGTATTGTTATACCCATTTTTTTTTGGAGATTTAAAAGGAAATTTTCTTACTCAGTGAGGCCACGGCAATATTTACACGCGATGTTTTAATCTTTTCCTTTAAGATGAGCTTTTTTTTCTCCTCTCATTAGGTAGGTACAAATACATTGGTATTTGATTAGGTAGATACTTAGGTACTTTTAACTATCTACCCAAGCAAAAACGAATGATTGATTTTAATGTAGGACATTTACTACCTTGGATAAACCATATTTGTGCTTCCTACGCGTATTTAATCTCCGAGGGACTGTTTCCAGAACCCGAATTAACAGTCTATAGGTAGCCTTCCTCTATGAATAATACACTGAGAGAATTTTCAAATCGCACCAGTAGTTCCTCCTCCCTCCACCAGTAGTTTCCTGAGATTAGTGCAAGCATATAATTAAGTACACATATACCTACAATTTGGGACACTCACTGTCACAAACTTCTCACACGTTCACAAATAAAATAACCCACAAACTTAGCTACAATCTACTTACAAAAAACAGATTTCCAAATTACCAAAGCCGTAAAAAATCTATTATTTTCTTTTTGCAATGTCTTCTCAACTGTACTCAGTGTGAAGCTTGACCAGTAACGAAGTGTTAATCATTTGAAAACATCGCATTTACCGCGGCCAATGCGCGGTCACTTTTTAACATGATTTTATTAATTTTGGGGCTAATTGCCTGTGTTTCTGCTGGGCCTGCGATTGACAAGGAGAATTATAAGGATCAATGTAAGATATTTTTTGTTTATTTACTGTTTACTTAATTTAAATCATAAACCCGGGCAGGGTCACCTTAAAATTCCCGGTAAACTAAAAATGTTTGGATTACTAAAAATGCCCCTAGCATTGAATAGGGAATTTCACAATTTAAATTGCGCTTAAATATTGAGCTGTAATTTTAAAAAGGTATACGTTAATTATGAGATAGAAATATTTTTACCATAGGTAGCTAATTTAGAATAAAAGCCTGCGTATATCTTAAATAACTTCCCAATTACACGTATTGAAATGTCGCGATAAAAATGATATTTAAGTAACGTAGAGTTTTCTAATTTATCCCGTGTATCTGGATTGAGGAGGTCAGATAGGCAGTCACTCCATGTGGCACACTGGTACCTATTCAGCTGAATCAAGTAAGGCTTTAAACTGATCCTTAGATAATTGGGAAAGGGCTAGGCGGATGAGGGTTTGCTATTGAAAGTGTCTGTATTTATCTGTTTTAAACATACAAAAATCGAGAATAATTAAGGATTAGGAAGTTACCGTGGCCCTGGTACATAAGTGACTTAAGAATACTGACTTTAGTCAGTAAGAGTCTGACACTCCCATCACACTGCACCAACAGCGAGAGGGGACATTTGATGATGTCCCTTAATAAAGCCTACTCCTTTTTGGAAAGATGGATATCCCATAAAAAAGACCTACTCTTTTTTGAGGAGACTGTTAAGAATTGAATGGAAAATGACATGGTTGTCTCAATTGTTTGCAGACAGCGGCTCTGGTCATGGAAAACACAAGGGGAAACACGCCACCGCAAACCACACTTCAGAGTGTAGATATCCATTTATTATTTTCTAGTTTAGCTCCTGTCCTGAAATACTTATAAATAATATGGTTCTGTGATATTATATTACAGCTGTATTACTGCAAAGTTTCATCAAAATCCATACAGCAGTTTTTGCGTAAAAGAGTAGGTAATCGAGAGTTGGCTGGGCAGCTGCCGTGCTCCCAGTAGAACATACAGTCAGTTTTTATTAGTCATTTGCGAACTATATTGGAGTCGGATTCCAGTCTTAACCAGATGCACTGGAGTAGGTAGCAGTGTTTTAAATGGAGCGATTTGTATATTTCACCTCCTCAAACCAGTTACCGTGGCCCTAGTACATGAAGGGCTTAAGAAGGAACTTGGTGGGTTTTAGTCCGTAAGAGTGTGACACTCCCTCACGCTGCTAACCTGCAGCGGGAGCCATCATTTTATGATTTCCCATAAAAAAATGCCCTTTTAACCTAGAAGGTTGAAACTAATTACCGTTAAATTTCAGAATCAAGTTCATTGTTTTGACGTGTAGTTCGATAGAGGCTGTATGTTTTCAAACAATTGCTCTGCACGAGTTTTGGCTTACAGTTTTCACACCAGATGATTTTCTCAGTTTTTTAATATATCATTTTACACTGTTTTTATTTCAATTTATTATTGACTAGCCATTTCTCGTAGGAACTACTGCCCTCACCGAGATAAAATATAGCCAAAATCCTACGTCATCTCGCAAGTACTCAAAATAAATATACATGACATATGTGTACCTTACGTGAATTGAAATTAACGGTCATTTTTAGTAATTTTCATGATAATTTAAAATGCTAGTTAAATATATGAACAAAACACTACCGCACAATTTGACTGGAATTATTTGGTTTCACCTGCATCCCGGGGGAACTTCTACCTTTCATCATCATCATCATCATCATCTCAGCCATAGGACGTCCACTGCTGAACATAGGCCTCCCCCTTTGATCTCTTCTACCTTTACTAGCCTAAAATTAGCCAATGTTACTCAAGAAGAGCGCAGCTTCCCAACGGTAACAGAATTTTCCAAATCGGTTCAGTAGTTTCGGAGCCTACGTGACTATGTACTTGGTGACCATTTTACTAGGCATTTTCTTCTTGTATTTCTATCAGTCGTTACTAGTAACATCTGCTTTGTCCACAGACTGCACCGACCCCAGGACTATGAGAAAACATGCAGCATACACAGAGTGGGCTGATGCTTACTCCTGCACCCGGCACAGATGTCAGCCGGGAGGGAGGAACCTCGCTATATATACTGTTGGGTAAGTTCTGTGCTAAGTTACATTGTTCAGGAACTTTTTGATATCAAAAGAGAAAGGTAAACAGTTCCAATGGCCAGTGGGTCCTATAGTCTTATGATAGTTGGATATTCGAACTCAAACTCAAAATATTAATTTGCTCTTGCGCTCTTGATCAACATTTTCGACCCGATCACCATTTTTGGTGACAGGTACCTATACGTTATGACGTACATACATCCTTGCAAACTTTCGTATCTGAGTACGCATATTAGTCCCCAGTGGGAAAGGATCAGGGCCTGTCGGAGCTGCGGGATTGTTCGCGCGAATTACCGCGGCCCTGATACATAAAGGGCTTCAGAAGGAACATGGAGGGTTTAGTCAGTAAGAGTCTGACACTCCCTCACGCTGCAACCACAGCGGGTAGCGGTCCTTTGATGATTTCCCATAAAAAAGAGGATGCACACTAAAGAATTATTATATTATCTAGCTATACATCATCCACTTCTAAGTAATAATACCATTTAATTTTGTTCAGATGCAAGCGAGTAGAAGCTCCCGAGTCTGCCATCGAGTGTGAAGAAGTGGTCGAAGACACCAATATGCAGTTCCCATTCTGTTGCACTCGGCTAAGGTGAGAAACTTGTACCACGTTTTAAAAGCCGTTTTTTAGAATATTAAAGGAAGTGGATGGATATTGTATGTTGTTGTGTCATCATATGATGGCTAAAAAATCTTCTGTTGAGCAGGAGGCTCGAGCCAGTGTGCTTCATGGTGCGATTGCCTTTGCGACTTCTTCAATACAGTAACGCAGGCAACAGGCTACTTCTAAGATAAAGATGCCCAAAAATAAAACAGCCTAGACCCACAATTCATCATGCCTTCCGAAATATGGAAGAACTCGCCATGACAAGATGCAGAACGACCGCATAAAGCGTTGGTTACTCTTATGATCGATCGATTCTCCTAAATTCAAAGCTTGATGATAACCTAACGAAAATCTTTCCACAGATGTCTAGTGGTAGTTCGAGGTGAAGTCTGGACGAGAGTCCTGGGTCAACCCTGGGAGGTGCTACCAGCGGCCCCGTGGAGTCATATGTACAAGATGAAGAAACCACCACCAGCTGACTCCACATTCCTACCCAAGTAAGTCCAATTCAAACAGGAAACTGCTAAGGAGTTCTTGAGAAAAAAGTCTGTTTATAAGTACATATGTGTAAATAAAAAAATGATTGTATGTTTGGATGGTTTATGGTAAATAAAAATGGTTGTGTTTTAATATATTGAATTTTTATTTATCATTAACCTATCCTTTTAATTAAATAAAAAGCAGTTAGCTGTCAAAATATTGGCGTTTTCTATTCAGAAAATAAAATTACTAGGTACAATTTTAAACAATATTCCATAGATAGATAATAGTTAAGTTAGTATACTTCCACCTAAGGGAAATGTAATCCATGGTGAGATGTTAGATAGAGATCCAGCCATCTAGTAGCGTACACCGAAAATATTTAACTTATACATTTTAGCCAATGACAGCTCACGTGTCCATGTATAGGATCTAAATTCTGAAGAGTTTTTTGTTATTATAAATCCTGATCTCATCATCATCCCGATCATCTTAAAAAGTAATAATGGCGTCCACGGCCGATTTCGGCCACGGGGGCTGTTCTCATTTAAGGAGATCAGCCAGCTGCGCAGGACATATTATAGTGCACGAGCATTTGCGCAGACACAGGTGCACTCCCTATTCCTTCACTCTCGTAACCCGATGGGACGGCAATCCGACGCGACTGGAAAGAGATCAGGCGCAGGACCGACAATACCGTACATGTCGGTCCTGCGCCTGATCTTAAAAAGTAATGGTGGGTCCACACGATACAGACTTTAAGTAAGTAAAAATATCTGTACGAACTAAAAAGCTAAAGTGGAAATGGAAAGTCCGAGTAAAAATCCAAAGTCTTAGTGGAAATATAATGACACAAGATGTTTGTGCATACTTATAATTGGCGTAAAATTCTATGATAGTCTGTGTGAAGTTGGTATCGTGTGGACCCACCATAATGGGCCGATTTAAAAAAGATACTTCTAGTGTTACAAAGGCCATTCGTTGAGGAAGGCTAAGGGTACTTTTTATCCAATTCCACAAGATAGTTCCAAAGCAAACTGGTTTACTAATAAAGTTGAACTCCACAGGACACCTGACCAAGGACCGGTGTACGAGCTATCCGAATCAGACTCAGACGCAGGCGGCCATGAAAAGGTGCTACGTTCAGGCAAGAAGCCAGTTTCTGACCCTGACTGCAATGAAATCGTGCCGCGGGCCGCTCAACCGCCCCCTGACATTGTGGTAATCTAACAAGGGAGCTTGATATCAGAAGACTAGTGATGGCACCACTAACTTACCTAAAATTGGTTTTGTCAAAGTCAAAAACGTTAAAATTAGGCTGGTTTTTAGCACTTTTTCACGTCAAAGTTACAAAGGGACAACACCCCCAAAACCCTTTCACTAGTTCCTAGTATAACGCTAGGAATTAGTGAAAACAAGCTGAAAACAAGCGGTGAAGAACAAACTTCTCAGCAACACAGCAGTCTGTTAAAATTTAATTATAATTTAACAACTGTACAATGCCCATACCAACTATGTTGGGGTCGACTTCCAGTCTGTTGGCAGCGACTGCCTGTCTGACCTCCTCAATAGTTACCCCAGCAACCCAATACCCCTTGGCATGATTGGTTGTCAGACAAATGGTCTCTGCACACAGCGGCGCGGCGCGGCGGGACGGGACGGCGACGCGACGCTGAGCAGTTGTAATGTACTAGATATTACGGAGGCCGCCACACAGAGCCGTCCCGCTCGACGCGACGCGACGCGGCGATCTAGTTACTAGATTCTAGTACATTGTGTCGCGTCGCCGTCCCGTCCCGTCGCGCCGCGCCCTCTGTGTGCAGAGACCATTACTGGCCTCTGACTACCTGTAACGACAGCCAATGATGTTCCAATGACAGCCGAGACCTACAGTTAATTGAGCCGTCCGAAACACGGTCATAAAGTACATAAAAACTTAGAATCTAGGCCACCACGACGCAAATTGCCATTATGAGTGTCAATATATCGCGAAAATAAATAGGTCTTATAGCTTAAAATTACCTAAAAACGTTCACTGCTGGACTAATGTCTCCCCTAAGTCAGGGAGATTCGCCTATACTCACCGCGCTGGGCATACGTGTTCGTGAGCGCAATGTGGGATATATATAGCTTCTTAAATGCAGGATAGATATTAACCAGGAATATTTCAAATCAAGGACACATTGATTTTTCTTGTAAATAACATAATTAATTTCAGTTTTTGATTGCAGATCGCTCTGTCTACTAATAATGAGGTGAAAGAGCCTTCATCGTCGCACAAGAAATATGAAGGCGGCACTAGGTGAATTTTAATTTATTATCCTACTAATATTATAAATGTGAAAGTTTGTGAGAATGTATGGATGTATGTTTATTGTTCTTTCACGCAAAAACGGCTGGACCGATTTGGTTGAAATTTGGTATGTAGACTGGTGAAACCGTGGATTAACACATAGGCCACTTTTCATCAACACATCATGCGGGCGAAGCCGCGAGCGGAAGCTAGTATTTTTAGGGTTCCGTACCCAAAGGGTAAAACGGAAACTATTGTTTTCACTCCTCTGTCCGTCCGTCCGTCCGTCCGTCTGTCACCAAGCTGTATCTCATGAACCGTGATAGTTAGAGAGCTGAAATTTTCACAGATGATGTATTTTTGTTGCCGCTATAACAACAAATACAGAAAACTAGAGTTTAATAAATATTTTCGGGTGCTCCCATACAACAAACATGATTTTTTTTGTCCGTTTTGGTTGTCTATGCCTTAGTTATACGTTTTAAACCATGTACCAAAGACATCATGTAGACTACCATCTCCCGTTTCGAGTATTGCAGGCGTTCTCACATAAAAAGTGAAAACTCTAGACACAAGCGAGCAAGAAAGACTTCTCCCTCCATGCCGTCGCCTAATTTCTTCGAAGAGGAGAAAGATGATAAAAAACCTGAAACTCCTGAAATGGAAGAAACGGCTACTGAAAAAGTAAGTATTTTACTCTAAAATTAAAGTTAATAGATGATTTTTCGTTGGGTAAACTTAGGTCTTTTTAATCATCATCCCATCTCCCGAGTCTCGAGTCTTTTCCCAACTATGTTGGGGTCGGCTTCCAGTCAGACCGGTTGCAGATGTGTACCAGTGTTTTACAAAGAGCTACTGCCTATCTGATCTTCTCAACCCAGTTACCTGGGCAACCCAATACCCCTTGGTTAGACTGGTCTTTTTAACCATCGATGAGGAAAGAGGATAAGACGGATAAGACCGTTGATGGATAAAATAAAGTTTTTTTAAAAATTTGCGTTTTCTTTTTTGTTGTTCTGCTTTCAATTCCTCTGCCAGATTTTTATGACTAAGTAAAAACACTTTAATGTGTCCATATATACCTATATAGGTATATTTTCCGACTTTAGAGCATGTTTTTACACATTATTTACTTTAGTTTATTCAACCAATCTAATTTCAAGTATCACAATATTATTTGTTGGCAGAAACAGCTAACTCACAGAACTCCATATGTCATTAAGACTGACTTTCGCCTATTATCACTGCATGCAAACTAACAGGTCCAATATAGATTCCAAACAATCTCTCCAGGATCCAAACCACATCTGTTTTATTTTCTACCATCACAGTCTCACTTCAAAAAACCAAAAGTGGCGCCCGAGGCCTCAATACTTCAACTGAAGCATCCAGTGAAGACCTCCAAGTACCTTGGAACTCCTGAATCGAGCCTTGAAGCACTGGATGCAGAGGAGGCCACGGTATGCGTTTATATGATAGATAATTTTGTAGTTCAGATGTTGTATTTTATAAGTGGGTGAGCCTTACCGGCAAGTTGGTCACGAGCTAGCCAATGCAAACAAAAACTTTCTGCATGCACACACAAGTATGGTTGACCTTTTTTATGGGAAATCGTCAAATGCCCTCCCGCTGTGGGTGCAGCGTGAGGGAGTGTCAGACTCTTACTGACTAAAACCCACCATGCTCCTTCTTAAGCCCTTTATGTATCAGGGCCGCGGTAACTCGCGCGAACAATCCCCGCAGCCCCGGCAGGCCTTGGCCCTGACGGGCCACGCTGCGGTTTGATGACTCTCCTTGAGCAACGCGCCCGACACACCTGTCTGTATGGTTGACCTGCTTATGAAATAAAACATTTATGAAGTAGGACATTCCGTGATAAGTTTCGATACTTAAACGCTAGACCACATCGGCTTAAATATAGTCCTGAGTTCGATTCTCAGGTAGAATGTTGGCAGTATAGTACGCTCCAGAAAGACAAAAGGAGGTTTTAGCCAGAAAAAAATCTAATATTCTTACAGAGACCGCTTACTGTTTGTACTTACAGTTTTTTATTATGCCCCAAAAATGACCCCTTTTATGAAAAGAAGACGGCTAGGCAGGTAGGTATTTCCAAAATACAATGGTTTATTTCTTTTATTTTTAGGTACGTAAGTTATTCCTATTCTCATGCCAAGTCGTTCCAGAGGTAGGTAGAATGGTCCAGGACCTTTCTCTGCCTTCCTCTAGTTTCTTAGATCCAGGTTTCTGATTTCTTCGAAATATTTGCAGCCTCAAGAAGCCTCTGAGGAGAAACTGTTCAGCAATACCTTTGCAGCCACACAGAAACCACCCAAGTCTCATGTATGTATATTATTCTTCTATTTGTCTCCTCGCGTTAGGGAGAACTACCAAATCTATCAAATCATTCAAATTAAAATCGTTTATTGAAAGTATGCTGAAAAAGAACACTTTTCGAACGTAAGGATTACTTGAGACAGCCCCAAAAACGCCCACCCTTCACCACTTCCTATGTGTTATTACTGGGAAGAAGAAGTGGCGCAACAAACTCCTCAGTAACACTTGTCTGTCTTACTCATATAGAAATAATAATAATTATGATTACACGGCTTGCACATAGATAAATAGTAGCCTTTATATCGTTATGACATATAGGGGTATCGGGTTGCCCAGGTAACTGGGTTGAGGAGGTCAGATTGACGGTCGCTCCTTGTAAAGCAGCGACTGTCAGCTACATCCGGTTAGACTGGAAGCTGACCTCAACATAGTTATAAAAAGGCTCTGGAGATGATGCTGGTATCATAATGATGTATAAGCCAACGTTCTTCAAAATCCATTCGGTAGATTTTATGAGAAAGGGGAATAAATATCCATACATCAAAGTTTCTCGTTTGTGATCTTAGTAGGAAGTTCTTGACAAAGAACCTCTAGTTATAGACTACTGGCTGTTCCTCCCATTTCCAACCGCGTCCCAAGGGACCTGCTTCTCGCACTAGGTATTCACTTGTTCGAATTAAAAGAACATACCAACATTAGTTAAATTGCCATCAAGTGGTTCTGATAAAACTGACGCTAGACCTTGTCAGGTGATTAAACCTGCAGGTCATTCGATAAGAAGATTTGTTTAATAGGTAACCTTTGGTTTTCAGAACGCGCATCACCAAGTAGCTTGGACTGAAATACCTCAGAATCAATGGAATGATCAGCACGAGGGCTTGGAGATGGAAAATAAAGTATCAGTAAGTATTCCACTTCACATGTATTTCTACTGAAATTAATTCAATGGTCCCGCGAAACAGCCAAAGAACTATGTTGGGATCGCCATCCAGACGGATGAAGCTGAACATCAGTGTGTTGCATGGAGCGAATATTTAGATATTATATATATTTATAATTTTTATCAATCTAGTTTTCTGGGCCTCATATACTGTCTTCTGACTATGCTTAATAACTGCCAATGACGCATGATGATAGCGGGGAGCAATAATGTCGACGAGCCTTCCAAAAGACAAAGTAATTGGTCATCTATCGAGCAACTGGCCGCGCCAAGCGTTGCTTAACCTTCGATCTGTGAACGCACCCTGCGACTATTAGCCACAAAGCCATTGAAAACACATCTATAGCCTCGTCTTAGATTGACATAATCTCATTACTAACGTCGGTAATCTTTCACATGAAATCCTGAATCTCTCCAAGGCGTCGACAGTACATATTTATACTATATCGTTTTACAGGAACCCAATTACCAACAACCCGAATACCCTCCTCAAGAAGTACCCCAACCAAAGGCACCAGGAATTAACAACCTGGTGTCTAAAGACGAGAAGCCAACCAACCTTCAAGCTCTAGTAGATGCTATTGGCACCAGGATGAGAGATATTGAGCATGTGGTGCAGAAGATGAGTGATAAGGTGCACCAGGTGAAACCGGGGCTGGAAGGTGGTAGCGGAGAAAAGAGGTGAGGAGTTGAGAAGTTGCTTCTGCTTGCGATTTGACCCGCTTTCAGAGGGAACTACTGCCCGTACCGGGATAAAATATAGCCTATTACGTTACTCGGGTGAAAGAATTTTTTAAATGGGTACAGTGGTTTTTGAGATTATATTATCGATTACAAAAAAAAGAAAAAGTGAAGACTATCCACTGCACAATATTATTACAGATGTCTGGTTAAACACTGGATAAAGTTCAATCTTGAGTGGCAAAGGAGTCAAATATCTGGGGATAGTAGCCAGCCAGGTCTTACCAGTAGCCAGCAGTCTCCACAAATCTTGAATGTAGAAAAGTGTTTTATGTGGAGCGACTGCCTACTAGACGTAGTCACTGTTTTCCAGACTTTCTGGCACACACGTGAATTGCCAAAGATGTTCAATTGACAGCGGGGACCCATCATGTCTTCCGAAACACAGGGGCATTATTTATGCCAAGATGGGAACCAACTAGACTGACGATGCCAAGCAAGTTGCTTTGGCCTATGATCGATAGACCATTGCAGCTGGTACTTAGCAGCATCATCATCCTCCGAGCCTTTTTCCCAACTATGTTGGGGTCGGCTTCCAGTCTAACCGGATGTAGCTGAGTACCAGTGCTTTACAAGAAGCGACTGCCCTGCCTGACCTCCTCAACCCAGTTACCCGGGCAACCCGATACCCCTTGGTTAGACTGGTGTCAGACTTACTGGCTTCTGGTACTTAGCAGCAATCTCCTAAAATGATCATAACAATTTCCTTATTAAATCTGTGTTTTCAGAATGTCTGCCGAGCAAGATGGACCCCACAATAAACACCACAAGGAGGGCAAACGCCCGAGCTTAGAAGCCGACTCTTACAAAAGGTTTATAATTAATCTGTAATTTCCTCGAACTTTTCCATCAACTTGATATATATACTAATACATATATAATATGCTTGAAGAGTTTGATTGGTTGCTTGAACGATAATCGCAGGATTTAAGGTTAAATAGGCCATGCGTAGACAGAGGCTACATTTTATCAGGGTCTGTAAAAGAGCCTACGGAGCGCGGGTGAAATAGCGGGCTGAAAAGCTGGTTTTGAATAACTTACAGACCTTTAATTTACCAATATAAAATGCGTTTAAATTTTCTTACATCGAATTTATACATTTTTGAATAATTTGATTGCCTGTTCTAGTGCTGACTGCAAAGATAGGGTAACCGACTTTAAAACGTCAAAAATGACAACATGGCCGCTTCAGGCCAATATTTCCCTTATACGTACAAAGACAATTTCTTTTAAGGTTTTCGATGGGTTCAAAGCAAGGTAGCAAATACCTGCATAGTAGTGATTTTACAACTGAACCACCGCTATTTATCGGAGACACTAATTTGAACGGATATTTCAGTGACGCTAGCAACAGTGTCTTGAGGCGAAACAACTTGCCAAAGGTAATTATAACTTTTTAAGTAATTAGAGCTCCCGCACACTCCAAACTGTTAGGCGACTAACAGTTTTTTCGGGCCTCGGAGAATAAAATGACTAGCGGAGATGTCAATATGTCATAACGCAAAATCTCCTATGAAAAAATGCGAGTTTTCGGGGTACGAGGAATTATTTTAGCTCCGCGCTTACACGCCTTCTATGTAACCAAATCTCCAATAAAATATCGATCTTGATTAATTATCAATTTGATAGATTGGGTTTTGATATGATAAGGAGCCCCAAGTTGTCCGGTATCAGACTAACAAAAAAATTTGACCGAATTGACGAACATATTTTTCCCATCGGGCCAACTGTTGGTCGACTGTTTAGTCTGCAGTGTGCAGGTACTCTTAGCTTATAATTCGCAAATATGCAGATGCAAAAACTATACAGACGTCCGAAATAACTAAGCGGCTTGATTTAGATAATTGACTGTATTAAAGAGCTAACTTTTTTTTAACGACGTCAAAATCATTTGATGATTTATCCCGCTGTGGGTTAGCAGCGGTGAGGGAGCGTCGTGTTCCGTAGGCCTTTTATGTACCAGGGCAGCGGTAACTCTTTCTAACAATCTCGCTGCATTAGGGGATCTTCACACTGCCCCGCATCACGCTGCATCTTGCGTGTCGACGCACCTACGCGCGTTCCTGCGGGTGTGCAGATCTGCATCATCGTGCGGGTTTTTCGCGCACTCACGCGCGTTGTTGCGTTTTGTTAATTCACGCACGGCGGCTCTCATCGAGTTCCATTTTCAAACATACACGTCACGCCCATTCAAAATCACGCGCGTCACTGCGGGATTCAGTGTGCCATACCTTGCGTCTCGCCCCGCATCTACGCGCGGGGGTGCGTTTTTCTCCGCATGTATGTGCGTGATCCGCATGAACGCGCGTGGATGCATTTTCAGTGTGTTGGACTATGCGTGTTTTCCATACAAACGGAGATATTTCCATACAACGGAAAAAAACGCATCCACGCACTACGCTGCATCATGCGGGGCAGTGTGATAATCGCCTTAAAGAGCTAACTTGAGGTTACGCAAGTTATTTCGGACGTATCGTACTAAAAACTGAGGATATTTTATTTTGGTAAACTTAAGTAAGTACCTAAAATAGGTTCTTGTTTCTTTCATATACATACCAGGTTGTAGTCCATAACAGTCGAGATAGTACTGTCGGCTACCCAGAAATTAGTTGTTTTTCTACTCCTAATTCCATTGCATTTGAGTTGTGCTGCGAATATGTCCGACCGATTATGTTGTTTATACCCAAAGTTGACTAAAATACCCATATCAGATCAAAATATCTAAGGGTGCGTGTACACGGTGCATGTAGCTGGAGCAAGTTAACATGCGCAAGTGAGCACGCGAGTGGGTATTTTGCTTTGGTACTCAACTCAACTCAACTCAACTACTTGCACCGTGGATATCCACCCTAAAATTGCATATGCATAATTGCAGTCAAAACAACAAAAAACCATAGAACTACTAGCTTAACACACGATAAAGCCCATTTACTTGCTAGGAGCCGCCACCGACCTATATGGCACCGGTAGAAAACAGACGCAAAGCGCCGGTACATATCGCCGTCGTGTCAGAGAATTCCGACGATGTTGACAGCAAGAAAAAGAAGAAACATGGACACAAGAAACGAAAGAATAAATCTCACTCGCATAAAAAACATCATAAAGATGAGAAGAGGAAGCGTTTTAATAAATTAAGTTCAGGGGAAATTGATAAAAATGTGGTGTCTTTAGAAGATAGTAGTGCGCTAGCTGTCTAATAGATGGCGTTGGTTGTACCTTGGTAAATGGCTCAGTATTTTTGATTGAATGGTTTTTTTTTAGTTCATTCAATTTTAAGTAATTGAATGAAGATTTTATTTTTTGTCAGATTATTGTACAAAAGTTGCGTTTGTTTCTGTATTTTGCGCTATTTTCATGGGTTTACTAATTGAATTGGACATGGGATTATTTAAATTAGTATTTTTTAAAATTGACAATTGAAGTTATTGAGATATTGTAGCAATAATTATCTATTTTACCCTACTTTCTGAATTACCTGTCAAAGTTTTTTTGTAAAATTGTTATCCTAATATAAAAAGCTCTCCATGTTTTAAATTAATCTTGTCGAAACATTGTAATTACTTCATACTTTTAACAATAATTGTTTCGCCTATGTAGGTACTCTTCACGTGTCTGTTTTATTTATTTCATAATTTATCAAAATGTAATGTAGATATAATCAATTTCTTCTAAATATTACTTTTTTCTTGCAGAATTCAGTCAATTGAATTAAAAATCGTTGTATAAAAATTAATGTAAAAATAAGGAATACCTAACTCTGAGAGGGTTTTATAAATAGGTAACGATCACTTAAGCAAAAAGCGATTTATCTTATGTGAAAAAATAAATAAAACTATTATATACGATCACAAATGCCTAGCCATTTATTGATTACACAAAATATAAAACTAGAATTAAGAATAATTAAGTAGGACTTTTTTCTATTTATTAAAGTCTTCTAAAAAATATAAGTAACTTTGTTTTTTTTTAACCCTTTTATGAGTTTTAAATCTATACTAATAGGTAGGTGTACAGTAGGTATTAAAAAACTGAAAAGCTTGTTTGTTTGAACGCGCTAATCTCAAAAAGGACCGGACCCATTTGAAAAAATATCTCAATATTAGATAGCCCACTTATCGAAGAAGGTTTGCCTTTAGTTAAGGGAGTATAAGTAAAAACTAGTTTAACCACCCCGACAACTTCATACTTAACTAGAGTGAGGGTTATAAAACTCGAAGTTATAAGTTCACAACACAATGTGTAGCCGAACGTAAGCCAGTTTGGGGTAACAAAAAAAGTTTTGTATTTTTTTAAATAACATGCTTACGTTACGCGACGGGAGGGCGGCCATAGGTACTGCAGTTGTAATCATTAAGGTTTTTTAAGAAAACGATTTTTTTTTTAAATAAAACAAAGTTTAAGTGTATTTAAATAAGAAGTGAGCATGTTTTTCAAAGTTAGAGATATTGATTTGATTTAGTATGTTATAGGATATTATGATTTGTATTTATTAGTGAAAGAGAGATGGGGAGGCATTTGCCCAGCAGTGAGACGTTACAGGTTAAATATATAATAATTAAGTGATATTTATTACATTTGTGGACTTTGCAAGTTTGGTTTAATGTAAGAAACTTATGAAAACCAAAGTATGAATATACACAAAGGGCAAAAGATAAACCTAACTTAACTATTTATAACTTAAGAACAGCTGAACCGCTTAATCTAAGGGTAAATTCAAACTTCTCCACGTAGCTGATGTAGAAAAAATGGCACGTGGGAACCACGGGAAAAGCTAGTCATTAATAAAACCAGTACAAACAAATACAGTTGGTAGTTGCAAATACATAAAATGACAGCTTTTACTCATAAATCATGAAATTAAAATAGAAACAAAAGTATTATTAGCTTATCAGAGGACCTTGGCCGTCGTTATTTCACACCAAGATAACAGCACATTTTAAAATTAATACAACTATGTATGTAACGATAGTTTGTATGTGAGAATGCATGTTTGTTCTTCTTTCACGCAGAGCTAAGCATATTAATTTAGATGAAACTTGTAAAATAGCTTGTATACAGAATTACATACAGGTTTCTATACATCCATGTGCGGGAAAAGCTTTAATTATCCCTACTATAAATGCGAAAGTAACTCTGTCTGTCTTTCTGTCCGTTACGCTTTCACGTCTTAACCACTGAACTGATTTTAATAAAATTTGGTACAGAGATAGAGTTGATCTTGAGAGAACTTAGGATAGTTTTTATCCCGGACTTTTGAAGAGATCTCTTGGAAACGTGGAAACGCGGGCGAAGCCGCGGGCGGAATCTAGTAACATTAATAAGCTAAAAATTCTGTGTGTAATAAATCATTCAATGACACCTCCTGCTGTGTGGGAGTGTCAGACTCTTACTGACTAAACACACTATGTTCGTTCTTAAGTCCTTGATGTACCAGCGCCGCGGTAACTCGCGCAACATTTTGTAGTAACGTAAGCTACGTATGTTTCGATAAGTACGGGTAAATATAGAGGGTCGGAGCCGGGAGTTCGTCATTATAGTAACAAAAATGGAAGTGAGCAGTCTACTCTTATTGTTCATAGTACAAGGAACGGTGAGTTTTATTGATTATATTCAATTATTTACTGCCCGTACCGGCACAAAATATACTCTATGTTACTCGGGAAGAGTTTAGCTTTCTAACGGTGAAAGAATTTTTCAAATTGGTTCGGTGGTTTCGGAGCTTTTAGGGTACCAAAACAAACAAACAAAGAAATGTTGCCTCATTATTGATTTGTATGACTTTTTATTTGAAAAGATAGTTTTAAAATATTTTTCGGTTAAAAATCAATGTTAATACAATTATTTACCCAACTGAATTACATTTAAGCAGTAGTTTATTTTTTTAACATGTTTTTGTGTAAAAATTCCTATCAAGATTGTTTCTTTTACTTAAATTATTATTATTCAAATGGGTAGAGTTAAAAACTAAAGACAACTGTATAAAACATGGTTTTAAAAGTACCCGCTTTGGTAATAGGTTTAGTCCACTTTGATCGGGACTGTGGTTTAAACCTGGTACAAATGCTGGTACTTTTTTAAAACCACGTTTTATAATAAGTGTTTGGAACGTGAGGGGGTTTATGTCATCGTGACATGGCGATTAAAATTATCTTTCTTTCGAGTCGTTGACTGGCTGTTATTTAAGATTATATTAGTTTCTTCATATAAATAGTCAAAACAAAACGTACCACGCTTAGTTTCGTGATTTATTTAAAGTGATAACGAACTGTCTAGGTAAGATACTTTTGGGCTTACTACAAAAACTTAACCACCTATTTTACACTTGTCTGAAAAAATTGTGGCTGCAAAATGAACCATATGTCAACGTCATAATTTGACATTTTTTTAAGACAAGTCTTAAACTGACGTTTAAAAGTTTTTGTGGTAAGACGGTTTGTATTTTATTTTTTACTAGCTGTTTTCCGGCTGTTTCACCCGCGTCCCGTGAGAACTACTACCCGTACTGGGGTAAAATATAGCCTTTGTTACTCGGGAAGAGTGTAGCTTTCCAACAGTGAAAGAATTTTTCAATACGGTGTTGTAATTTTTGAGATTAGTGCAAACAAACAAATAAACCCTTCAGCTTCTTATAATATGTATTAATACTTATAGATATATAATGTATGTAGGTATGTGCATCGTTGTTATATTATAAACTGATGACCATTCTCCTCATAAGGAAGAATTTTAATCGATTTAATTAACCGCAGGTAGATACAGGTTAATAATTTGAAAGGTCAAGGGCATTTTGTGATATTTTTGCAGTGGGTAACTTTAACATAAGTAAGTACCCTCCGTTCTAAGTATAGGATTAGTGGAGGTACCTACCCTGCGTTCTGGCTTAGCAGTTAAAATACCAGCCTCTCAAGTACGAATATGTGATTGCCATGATAATATGACGATGATACATTATGAAAGTAATTAATTGAAGAAGTCTTTGATTATAATTTTGTAATGTTTACATGTTTTAGTACCTTATCTGTTACATTTTTAATTGCTAATAAACAAAACATTCAGGGTCATTGCACTACGCTGGTGGTGAACATACGATTCGTACTACCTGTACTAATATAATTAAGAGGAAAGAAATCATTTTTTCGTTTGTACAAATCAAAATAAATTGTTGGTTACAAACAAATAAGACTTCGAAACTACTTCACCGATTTGAAAAATTCTTTCACTGTTTGAAAACTACACTCTTTGCGAGTAATATAGGCTATATTGATTAAAAACTATTAATATATGATGCAGCTACTATTTATCAAAAAGGATTAATATAGACATAGACCACCTTATTTTAAAATTTCGTTTTAAATAGTACCGGGTTTAGTACTAGGTTTAAAGCTTCAACTTTGTTCGAGATGTTGGTTTAACTAAACTTTTAAAGTGGTGAATTAAGGTATTACAGGGATTTTATTTATAGTAACTTATACCTAGACACACAAACCGAAAATTAAACGGTAAAAATAAAAATCCCTAGTTCAAAACAGTTCACAACCAAAAGCTTAGCTTATCAATGCAGTATAGTTTTGTGAAGCTCAAACCATCGTTATCAAGTCACCCTCCGGCTATCTGACCTTGACAATGAAATTCTAAAATAAACTATACATGCACACATACATATAAACTAAGAGGGCGTTGTAGGGTTCCGCGGAG
Source organism: Helicoverpa assulta (assembly GCA_963856015.1). Classification (NCBI taxonomy): domain Eukaryota; kingdom Metazoa; phylum Arthropoda; class Insecta; order Lepidoptera; family Noctuidae; genus Helicoverpa; species Helicoverpa assulta. The sequence goes on from CAWLCW010000022.1 coordinate 6,479,972, forward strand.
CAGTTTTTAAAGGGTAAAACTGGACCATATTACTAAAACTTCGCTGCCCGTGTATCGTAGGTCTGTCACCAGGCTGTATCACATGAATTTGATAGTTAGACAGTTGACATTCTGACAGAAGATGTAGGCATGTATGTACCTACCTGGATATTTTAGTAATTTCATTGTCGCTATAGGTGCACGAAAATAAATATTGAAATATTAAATCAATGCTTAAAAATGCAAGATAAAGGAGGCTCCCATACATGAAACGTGTTTTTATTTTGCTCGATGTATAAGAGCTTAAAAAAAGAAAGAAAATGCGTTTCATTGCGTACATAAAGAAATGAGGTAATCCGTCAGAGAACCAAGGTCATCGACATAGCCCACCGAATCAGCAAGCTGAAGTGGCAGTGGGCTGGCCATATTAGCCGAAGAACCGATAACCGTTGGGGTAAACGAGTTCTAGAGTGGAGACCACGCCTCGGTAAACGTAGTGTAGGACGTCCTCAGGCACGGTGGAGTGATGACTTGCGCAAGACGGCTGGCAGGAGCTGGATGCGAGAAGCCGAAAATCGATCTCAGTGGCGTGCACTTGGAGAGGCCTATGTCCAGCAGTGGACTGCGATAGGCTGATGATGATGCGTACATAAATAATTACACACAACAATCAATGTAATTTATAAGTGTAGGTATGTAGCCAGACAATGCTACGATGCTACGGAACCCATCGCACTCAAGTCCCACTCGCGCTTGACCGGTTTTTTTACACAAAAACAATAAGCAGTTACGGCTGCATGCTCACGGCGCATGCACGTCGCGTTGCATCCACTTGCATACAAATATCTCTTATAATATTTACTTCTATTAAAGTGGGAATTCCAGCAAATAAACTAGGTAAACTATAGTTTAATTAATCAAACTAATGTACTTATATAACAAATCTTATAAGTCACTGATATAGTCATAACTTTTGATTGATAAATGATTTGTAGGCGATTGTTTTATGCAACGGATTTGTAACTTGATATATAGGTACATAGACACTTCATACTAAATTATAAATACCTACATACTTACATAAATATACGAAGGCCTAAGTTAATCGACAACATAAAACTCCGTTTTTCTTAAAACAACTGTTTACTTTGAAAATTAAACGTAAAAATTACGTTGACAGTTGTTTTAATAAAACTGACGTTGGTGTCGGTGAACATAGAATTGAGTACCTATAGAGGTATATTGCATTCTTTTGTATCTAATTTTCAAGTTCAAGCATATAAAATTACAATTTGAGACTATATGCAGACCTATTACAATATGTTCATATTTCATTCAATTCATTCGTTCAAATACTTTATCGGACGTGATTCGTCGTCACTCCCATAACAAAATTGATATACTGATAACCTTATTTTTTCTATTTTGAACTTTAATCTCAGCCAGCAAAAAGTATATTTTACCCTAACTGTCAAATAAACGATACAAAGTCCACATTTTAGCTAATTACTACTTTATAGCTATGTGGCTAAGATTCAAATCACAGCGACAGTGCGTTACACACAACCCTTTGAATTAAAAAAAATCCTGTTACCCCTAAAACAGTTTTTCGTTTTATTTTGGTACTTTTAAGGAAGGGTCTTATTAAAAAAAAAAAACTATAAACTTGTCTCTTTATTTTGGTACTGTGAAACTTAGAATGTAGGTAGTAAAAAAATGTTTTTTGTACACAGAAAAAGTAATCTTATATCTCTGTCCCTTACTATAACGTAAAGAGAGAGGGAGACAAAACGATTTGAAACGTAAATGATTTACGAGTCCTGTGGATTTGTAAACCGGATTTTTAAAAGGATTTGACTTTTTTAACCATTAAGTTATTTTGTATACGATACGACACCGAAAGTAGAAAAAATCTTAAATCTACTAGTGGACCAAATTGAAAAAAAAATAATATTCAATGTAAAAAAAACCATTTACCGACGAAGGTTTTACTTTAACTGTCTGGGAGTGCGAAGTAGGTAGTTCCCACGATTAGGTATAGGTATTATACCTACATACTAATAAATAATACAGAGAATAGGTACCTTTTTTTCATCCCACCATCTCGGAAAGAGTAGTTTTACCCTTTGATATCTGAGCGCAAAAGCCGTTTTTTTTGCATTTAGTAATTTCCTCGATGAAGTGGGGTGAAATGATTATTTTTTATTGTTTTGAGGTCGATTTTAAACCTCACTACATCTTTAAACTGAGTTTTTGCATAAACTTAATAGGTACATTTTTTTAATTTGCCATGTGTGACGTGCGTGCCATTTTCTTTTTTTGAGTTTAGAAATTTCCTCGATGAGGTGCGATGAAAAGTTACGTGTTGCACTCGAGTGCAAAGATTTTTCACCTTGTGCTCTTTTGATTCCCTCGCTATCGCTCGGTCATCACAATTGAGCCCGCGGTTAAAAAGCAACTTTGCACTCTTGTATAACATATAACTATTGTTTCTTTGTGCCCTTTCAAGGCTTTGAACCTGCTGCTAGATAGGCTGTGCTCTGTAACTTAGGCAAAGTTTATTTTATCGCTGTACGGGCAGTACATTTTTTATTCACCAGTTCCCCCAGGACGTGGGTGAAACTGGTGAATAAAACTATATTTTATTACTAGTTAAAGTCAGGTTTTTCTTCTGTTTTCAGATGGGTTCGTTCGTGAATGTGCCGAAGCTGGCGTTGTTAGATGGACGGAAAATGCCAGCCATTGGTCTTGGCACTTATCTAGGGTTTGATAAGGTAACTGTCATAACATGTACCTACATAATTGTCATAGGCATATTATATATGTAGGTACCACACTGTCTAAATGCATTCTTCAGTTAGAAGACTCAGGCCGCCTTCACATTACGTCGCAAGCAGTGCGGCAGCAGCGCGGCAGCCGCGCGACAGCAGCCGATGCCTTCTCATTACAAATACAGTCGCGCGACTTAGTGTCTAAACACATTACGGTGTGTCATATCAGCCGAATACGTTGGAACGTAGGTAAAATCAGCCGTGGAACTTCGGTCGCGTACGTTCGGCATAAGTAGTTATTAGGGTGGCCAGTTTATTTTTACAATGGACTCCAAAGAGGAAACATCACTGTTGCTCCTGCTTTTGTTGGTTCTCCTTCGGCGCCATCGACGTCGCATTCATAAAAAGAATTGAATTTGCTGGATCAATCCAATGTGAATAGTGATTATGTAACGGTATTCAAAGTGTTGAAATATGGTAGGTAGTAATAAAAAATTGTTTCATCATCATCATCATCATCATCTCAGCCATAGGACGTCCACTGCTGAACACAGGCCTCCCCCTTAGATCTCCACAGATACCTGTTGGAGGCGACCTGCATCCAGCGTTTTCCGGCGACTTTTATAAGGTCGTCTGTCCACCTTGTTGGTGGACGTCCTACGCTGCGCTTGCTAGTCCGCGGTCTCCACTCCAGCACTTTTCGACCCCATCGGCCATCTGCTCTGCGAGCAATATGGCCAGCCCATTGCCACTTCAACTTGCTAATCCGGTGGGCTATATCGGTGACTTTAGTTCGTCTACGGATCTCCTCATTTCGGATTCGATCACGTAGAGAAACACCGTACACCACCAAACGTAGAAAAATTGTTTAATTACGTCCAAATGTCAAAAAAGTCTTTTGGTGAATTATTATGCTTTCTATAGAGTAGTGCGCCGTGATACTCCATTTCGAAACAGCATTTCCTTAGAAGAAAGACTTGTAATAACACTTAGGTAAGTCTGTTTTACGTACGATTGCAACACTGGCTCGAAGTCGACTGACAGCACGCGGCTGCCGCGCTGCCGTCCAGTATGGACAATCACGTGTCGCGCTGCTCTTTTTAGTATGGAATTTAGCCGCCTGTGAACAGCGCGTCTGTCGCGCTGCTATAGCCGCGCTGCTGCCGCACTACTTGCGACGTAATGTGAAGGCACACTTAGGCCCAAGTTCACCTTCCCAACAAAAGTCAGTTTATCAAAAGGTAAATTCTTAGGTAGGTAAACGTTTCTAATGGTAGCAGGAAACTCATAATAAAAGTGTTTTATCTAAGTTAGCATTCGATTTGAGGCATGAACATAAGATTAAATTATAACGTGCGCACTGCTATTCGTTCATATCTATGTTACAGCCAAAGTGATTAAATATATATTATACATAATGACTGGTCATTGTACATAATACCCAAATTGACTAGACAGTGTGATAGATTAATCACTTTATCTGGATCTAATTCATAATAGCTGGTCAAAGTTAGCCAAAGTAATAAATATGGTATAATCGTCTGACTACTTACTAATTCTTAGAAACGGCTCAAGTTATTATCGACTATTTTTATGATAAATCATTAAATGATTCCTCCCACTTTGGGAGAGCAGCGTGAGGGACTCAGAGAGCGTGAGCATGAGCGTGCAGCGTGAGGTCAGACTGTTAGTGGCTTTTAAACCCAAGCGTTGAACAACGCGCACCGCCGTGACGGGTCCGTGTCTCCCAGGAGACGGAAGGCCGATAAGGCACCCGAACTCATCGCACAGGCTCACGTCTACGGTGGCTGGGAGTCGTCTCTCGACCACACAGAAGGAGACGATGGCATCCCAGTACCTCTCGCCCCGGACCTTGGCTTGAACCAGGGCCGGGTGCGAGAGGTCGCCGCTGCCGACTGCCTCGACGAGGACACGGCGGTGCCCTTCCCGGGCAGGGCACACTCCGGGCCTTCGGTACAGTGGCCCGAGCCACACTTCAAAGAGGAGATTTTTCGCTACTATTATGGGGTGCACTGTGCTAACTAGCCTTTTTCGAATTATATTAAGGTCAGCTACCAGGCACTTTAGTTAGTTAACATGAAATAATAATCTTTACCTACTTGTTTTATTACATTATCTAAGTCTATGGAGATATTATATAAAATTGCTAGTTAATGTGATTAATTCTGTGTCAATTATCACTTTATCCAAATTGAGTAGATATTATAAATAATATCTAGATAATATGTATAATATGCGGACTTATTACTTTGGCTGTAACATCTATACTAATTAAAAAATGTCTTGTGCGGGAGCTTCCTGCTAAGACGAGATTCCTCCTTGGTGCAGCACTGTTCGGCACAGGACATGTATCTCGTGGTGTACTCGCTGTAGCAAACAGTAACACATTGCGCGCGAACATTACTAACATGTCCGCGACAAAGCAACCGCCGCGCGAACACATGCTAGCTGTGGACTCGCTCTTGAAAAACCAGTACAACCTTATTTTTTTTCCAGAATGGTGTAGTCACCTCCAAAAACAAAGAGCTTCGTGATGTCGTGATGGATGCTATAGACATGGGTTACAGGCATTTCGATACTGCTTCTATATATAACACTGAAGCTGAAGTAGGAGAGGGCATTAATATGAAGATAGATGAAGGCGTCGTGAGGAGGGAAGATGTGTTTGTCACTACTAAGGTAAGGGTTTGTGAAGGATCTGAGGGAAGATTAAAAGGGCCGTTTGTCTAGCTATGAACTCCTAGAAGAGCAACTTCTGGGGCCCGATTCTCCTAATTTTACTTAAGCGACGATCGATCGACGTTCGACTCGATTCGACTGAGATCCAATCCCGACTCGATTACGATTGAAGCGTATGTGGCATTACGCTATTTTTTCTTTGAAATAAACGTTTTTATCCTTTTCTATCATTCAATAATGAATCATTTTGTCTGCAAATGATTTACGATTGCAAAATGATTGTACAGCAAACTACCGTATAGACCAAAATCACCAAAATAGCAGACCAATCGCACACCAATCAAATGTCAATCGAATACGATTGGTCTTTTATTAGTAGCAGAATGCCCGATATGGTTAAAACTACTATTGCGATCATATTGCAATTCGATTTCTATTCGATTTTGACATTATTAACTTAGGAGAATCGGGCCCCTGATATTGCTCTTAAAAAAAATCATTCGATTCTAATTTCTCGATTTCAACAGACCCGAATTCATCTCCATCCTTATCACATCCGCGATAATCCCTAGCTACTCCCAAATACTCCCAATTAAAATGGGGTCGTCTTCCAGTCTCACCGAATGCAGCTGAGGACCAGGGTGCCACAGGGAGCGACTGCTCTGACTTAGCAACCCTGAGCTCATTGGCTACCTACTCGTCATGACTGCCAAAGATGTTCAAATGCGTCCACAAATTAACGTGCCTCCCAAAACATGGAGGAACTCGTTATGACATAGATGGTCCTCCACGAACCGTTTCATGGGGCTCTTGTGTACTCACAAAGTCTCCTGTCTTCCCCTGACACTATTTAAAGAGTTACCTATGTTTCCAGCTATGGAACACCCATCACAAACGAGATCAAGTAGCTGTAGCCATGAGGGAAACCCTAAACAGGACTGGCCTCGACTACATAGACCTGTACCTGATGCACTGGCCTATTGGGCTCAATGTAAGTATGCTAATTATTTGCTATAACCAAGTACTTATGAATAGGGAAATTTTATTTGTTTCTGCCGTAGGTAAATGCTAGTGAACTGCTGATTTGAATTTTCTTTTCAGTCTTAGATAATGGCGGTTTTAATACTACTTCGCATATCAGCGGTATCAGCAATATTCTATATGAAATGCCTAGCAGTCTCAAATGGGAAATGGGAAAAATTTTGTTATTACACCATATTCAAAGACGAATCACCGTTTAAAAAAAATGAAATTCAAGACTTCTCATAAGCAATATTTTTTCCTGTATTCGCAAGCAATCTTAAGACCTTAACTGATCCAAAACCCCCACCTTCCATTCCAGGAAGACTACTCGCACTCTGACGTGGACTTCATGGAGACTTGGCGAGGAATGGAAGACATGTACCGTCTGGGCTTTGCCAAGTCTCTCGGCGTATCAAACTTTAATAAGCAGCAACTGCAAAGAGTGCTGGATGAGGGGACTGTGAAGCCTGTGGCTTTGCAGATTGAGGTGAGACTTTGTGAAGAGATAAACTGATCAAGTATGAGTTGGAGCTCACATATTATATGCGTCTAGTAAAAACCAACTTTGTGGTGTGGGAACCCAATAAAATATTCATTTATGTTACGTTTTCAGTGCTTTTGTAAATACGACAGAAAAACAATATCTGTCTTTTCTAACTTTTAAGGCTCTAACTACGTCATCTCTCGAGCCTTTTCCCAACTATGTTGGGGTCGGCTTCTAGTCTGACCGGATGCAGTATCAGTATAGGTAATACATGAATCGATTGCTTATCTGAGCTCTGAAGCCAGTTACCCGGACTGTTATTCTTTGTTGGACTGGTTGTCATACTTATTGGCTTCGGATTACCCAAAAATACTGCCAAACATGCTCAAATTACAGCCGGGATCCACCGATTCGTCATGACATAGACAGTCACCCATTCGCGGACTGACGATGCTACATATCCAAGCCAAGTAAATATACTATCTTTGCACTTATTTTTCCCCAGGTACATCCCCAAATAATACAAGAAGAACTAATAAACTTCTGCAAATCAGAAGACATAGTCGTGATGGGCTATAGTCCCTTCGGATCCCTGGTGATGAGGTACGGCATGCAGTTCCCAGGACCTAAGATGGATGATCCGGTTCTTGTGAACATAGCTCAAAAGTATGGCAAGACTACTGCTCAAGTCGTTTTGAGATGGCTGGTAAGGAACTAACCTTTTTACGGCCTTTCCTATATCATATGACTAGCTTCTGCCAGCGGTTTCACCCGCATCCCGTGGGAACCTCGGCACGGACCCGGATAAAAAGTAGCCTATAGCCTTCCTCGATAAATGGGCTATCTAACACTGAAAGAATTTTTCAAATCGGACCAGTAGTTCCTGAGATTAGCGCGTTCAAACAAACAAACAAACAATCAATCAAACAAACAAACAAACTCTTTAGCTTTATAATATTAGTATAGATCTATCTATTGTTTTCTTGTTTTGCTTACTGGAGGATATTCCTAGATACATAGATAGAAAAGATATATTATTGGGAACTGCCCTTAGGATCTAAGGCTTATGTATAAATTGGGTGTGAGAACTACTTTGTGCATCCGGATAAAAGTTACTAGTCATAGCGTTCCTCGATAAATGGACTATCTAACACTGAAAGAATTTTTCAAATCAGTTAACGTTCCACTGGGCGACAGATGGCGCTGCTTAATGCAATAAAAAGTACTTCCATAAAAATATAAATATTCTTGAAAATGATCTGCTATAGGTAATTAGGTACTGTCACCATTTATTACAGCTTAGTCTTCTGCAAGGACTGAAGAGCAATATAATATAGTTAGTCTGAATATATTCTTGTTAAAAAGTTGCTTGAATTTGAGTTGCGAATTCAAGATGGCGCCCTTTAGTGCCTGAGATTAACGTGTGCAAACCGACTTTTCAGCTTTATAATATTAGTGAAGACTGGCTGTTTCAACTAAAAGTAGCCTTTGTTACTTGTTACCTTAATGTATAAGCTATATTACTGCCAAGTTTCATCACAATCGGTCAGTTTCATCACACACAACTGACAATCTTTCGCCTTCATAATCTTAGTTTGGTTACATTTCTGTTTTCTGTACCTTCTTTTTCTTTGATCTGAGCTTCTTCTAATAAAAAAAAAATATTTCTCATTACAGGTGGACAGAAACGTAGTGCCAATTCCAAAATCGGTGAACCCAAAACGTCTCGCTGAAAACATCAACATATTCGATTTTCACTTAGAGCAACATGAAATCGAGAAGATCAATCAATTCGATTCGCATACTCGATTCACCCTGCCTTCGTTTTGGCAGTCACATCCTTACTATCCTTTTGAGCAAGTGAAAGATCCTATTGCTGATCCTTTTAGGGGTTAGAAATTGCTTAATTTAGGGAAGGTCTGACGGAACATGCGTCTCGTAGGTATTGTCGGTCGTGTAACGCAAAAACAGACAAAATATAATATAACACTCAATCATTCATTTAAACCGATGATGCGTTAGCGCGTCGATCATACATTTACGATAACCTCGACGCATTTTCCGTCAGATATCAACCTTCTTTTAGTGTCTGAATTCTGAAGTCTGACAAATAAGATACGAGCTGTTTCACGAGGTTTCAAAGTCAAATCAAGGAATTCAAAATCGCTTAACCCAAGTTTATCAACATGTCAGTTTTCTTATAATACAACTATGTATGAATTTTCACCTTATATTAGTAGCAGACGTTTATGTCACACCAATGGCTGATAAAAGGTGAAGGATCTTGAGGAAACCTGGACTATAAAGTCTGAAATCAGCAACCCGCATTGAGCAAGCGTGGTGATTAATGCTCAATCCTTCTCCGTGTGAGAGGAGGCCGCAGCCCAGCAGTGGGACGATAAAAAGCCTGTAACAGGACGTTTATTTATGTTGTAGGTAAACTTGGGCTTCAGTTGTTTCGAAGAGAAAAGTCGAACGAACAAACAAAAAAATTTTTGTCTTTTTCAAACGTAATATAGTTACCGGCACGGATATTGGGCTCTCGGCGGAAGAGTGGGGATCGCTTTGCGCACTGTACACATAAGGCAATAAACCAATAAATTGCTTCTGCGCAGGTGAAGGTCATAGCCCAATATCCGTGCCGATAACTGTATGAATAACAATAAAGACTAAACTATTTCTCGTGGAAACTTATTCCCGTACCTAAAAGTAGCTAAATCGATTTCAGAATTCAAACATTTTGTTTATCTTGCTCTTATGTGCAAGAGTTTATAAGACTGGTTTTTTAAATAGAAGAATGTGTATTTCAAATATGGTGTATTTAGTACGATTCTAGTTTTTTTTTTTTTTATAGGATAGATCGATACTTATGGGATCCAAATAAATATCGATAGTTTTAAGAGAGAATTAAGACATGTTTTAGTAAAAATACATCTATTTACCTATCTACTTAAGTAGGTCCTAGTTTTTTTTGTATGTAGATTTGATATGATACCTAAAACTTTATTCTGCTCAATGCAAAACTTCCCATTAAAAAATAAATTGTTTTTAAAATTATTGAAAAACTCATGCCCATTTTCACCAACAATCTCTTAATCTAAGTGCCACTTAGAATAAGGGCTCTCCCAATTTTGACATAAATGACTATGGATAAGGGATACCTAAACTTTGGAGAAAACGAAATTCATATTAAGTGTTCCGTAAATGCTCTTATGGACACACTCAGAGACATTTAACGGTTACTTAAGCCGTTCCTTAGTGTAGAATTTCTATGAGAATCTGTCACTAAGGAGTCACTTAAGTAATCATTAAATGTCTCTGAGTGCAGGGGATACCCTTAGACTGGAAGCCGACCCCAACATAGTTTGGGAAAAAGGCTCGGAGGAAGAAATGCTCTTAGGGGATCCCTTAATTTAAGTATTTGTTGGTGAAAATGGGCATTAGCTTCTATGTGCTTTCTTATGTAAGTAGGTAAGTACCTAGGTACAATGAAAAAGAAAGCACAAAAAATAGTTGTGCTGATGGCTATTAATGATTTCCCGCCATTTCCTAACCATGTTGTAATTCCTTCAAGAATATATTTTTCGAATAGATCTATATTTTGTAACCTGTAGGTTATTTTTAAATAAAATAAAATACCTTTACCACTTAACAAACGATTTTAATTTACTCTTCCCAACAGTTGCAAAAAAAAATAATATGAAGGTACCTAAAAGGCCTAAGGCCTACCAACCTCTGTGTAAAAAAGAAGCACCTTGCTATAACAAAGTTAACTATGCTATATAGTAAGAAATACAAACTCATGGTTTGTGAATCATGCCCGCCGCTTCCGTGAAAATGCTATGTACCTACGTATGTGTCTAGTTATTAAAATATATGACATGTTTTATTCTGCTAACACTGCTATCAAAATTCCTTTCTTATTCTAGTAGGTAGATCTTCAAGCGTAAGTATTACGAAATTAGGAATTAGTGTGGAAATCGAATCAGTCTCTTTATTATTGGCTAGTGAATTCTAGTAACTGGAAGCTCAAAGCTGGAATAATCTAAACGTATCCAAATATTTTTGTTGTCATATTTTTAGAACGAACGAGACAAAGTATAGCAATTTGTAAAAGTGTGAGAGAGATAATTAGAGTTTCATGTCTGATTACATAAATTGACAAGCTTTTGCGACGGAACGCAAGATTTTCTAGGCTAAAGATATTGTTTTCGTGACACTGGAACGCTGTTAGAGTTGCCGCGTTAGAAATTTTCCTTGACACTAGGCTATTTAAGATTTTACCATAATGGACATTCATTTTTCCACTTAAATTAATTAAACAGTGTGTGTTCATTAATACTTTTAATTTAGTCCAAACAGATTGTGTACTGAATGTCACATTATTTTTGATATCTGTTAAGGTATAGTCGAATAAAATTAATTTAAACAATCATTACTATTATGTCTGATGTACCCAATTGACTTATCTACTGCAAGATAAATTATGTCAACTAATCCACTATCAGATAATATAGTTTAATAGCAACATTAGCGCTAAACATACTCTTGTTATTTCCGTCATGCCATTCGCTGAAAAAAACAAAGAACTAGGTAAAATTAAGTCAATACTCTGGTAACCCAGTCCGCAGCTGTTGAAGGACGTCTTCGCTGTGTCGGTCTGCGAAAAATCAAATAAAAATTTTCCTCCATATTTGTTTTGTGGTGCACTTTGCACGAATATATTATTTAGAAAAAGTGTTCATAATCATACATTGTGGCTAAGGTAACGCCTTACCCGAGCATGAGTTATTCCGGAAGGAATAAGTTCGAGGTAAGTGTAGATCGATTATAATGTCATTGTTGTGTTTTCGTTCTTAAAAACAGCTGACATGGGTGCTACGGGCCCATTTCTTTGTTCTCGATGCACTTGCTCACATTTTTACCCAAAAACACATATATAAAAGCCTAAATTACGTCCAAAATCGTGTTTAACAGCGTCTAGAATATATTTTTGAGGTATTTACAGCATAAATTGCGTTATATATGTAGTGGATATGTTTTTATCTTCTCGCGATTAATAAATGTATGTTTTTGTAGTGTAATCGTATGCGGCGTTCGTTTTCATGTTATTTCTTTGTTAGGTCAGTGTAAATGACCTGTAGCGCGGCCACTCAACCCGAGAATGGCTTAAAAACAGTTATAATCATTGTTTTGTTACATTAAAACCGTATTTTTAATGATTCGTGTACTGTTTTGGATTTTTATGAGCTTACCTTTGCTTGTTTGTGAAATGAAAGCATGGCGCATCAACGACAATAAAAAAAAAATATTTAATAGCGCGAAAATTGTTATTAAAAAAAGATTTTTCGAAAAAAATAATTAAATAGACTTCAATGTAATACGTAAAACCTAAGTGTGACAAATATTACGATGAAAACCGCTTCATAATCGGTTTTGCTAAACGCGAGATAATCGCGCAATATCATATTATATACTCACTTACAGATCAAACTGTGAACCACCTTTTTTTGAAGTTGGTTAAAATATTTATTACCTATAAATTTTTTAGAACGCATATTGTTTTTGTTTATTAAAACAACTCAGAATGTTGTTAACAGATAAGAAAATATTGTGTCACATTAACAACCGTTTCCAATATCTATCTATTTCTAACTTAGCATACAATAGATAGGAACCAGTCATAACAATAATATATATATAAGTAACATAGCCAATAAGAGCTTCCTCTCTCCTAACTCACTTATTTTGCTGTGCCCGACAGGGTCCATGTGAACTATTTATAAGTATTACCACCTAAGAATATGTGGAAAGCAATAAAAGTATTGAGTATTGAAGAATTTTGACATTATTTGTATGGGCTTTATGTCAAAATTCCTATCTCCTAGTATGTTAAGAAATTGATAGATATAGATTATACATAGTGTCACATTTAATAATATGCTTGTTTTCTTATCTCATCATCCTAAAAGCCTTTTTCAAACTATGTTGGGTTCGGCTTCCAGTCTAACCGGATGTAGCTGAGTACCAGTGCTTTACAAGGAGCAACTGCCTATCTGACCTCCTCAACTCAGTTACCCGGGCAACGCAATACCCCTTGGTTAGACTGGTGTCAGACTTATTGGCTTCTGACTACCCGTAACGACTGCCAAGGATGTTCAATGATAGCCGGGACCTACAGTTTAACATGCCATCTGAAACATAGTCATTGGTGTCTAAGATATACTTATAAAGTAAATACAAACTTAGAAAAGTTGCATTGGTACTTGCCTGACCTGTAATCGAACCCGCACCCTCATACTCGAGAGGTTAGTTCTTTGCCCACTAGGCCACCGCAACTTAATGTTAAGAAATAGACAGATATAGATTATACTTAGTGTCACATTTAATAACATGCTTGTTTCTTATCTCCCACCTATTTATTATGAAGACAGACTGTGAATCATATTTTAATTGTTTACCTAGATATTGGCCAGACATGATGATTATAATATTGTTTATTTAATTAAACCACTAATCTACTGTTACAGGTTTATCTTAGTCTAATGCGATAGATAGGACACAATACTATATAATGCTAAATGAAAACATATAAGTCCAAAGAAGAAGTACATAAAACAAACAACATGTATAAAATTAGAAGGGACAATTGAGTATAAAAATAAAGAAAGCCAAAAAATAAAACACAAAACAAAAAAAAAACTATTGAATTGAGAACCTCCTTTTTGGAGTCAGTTAAAAAATACAAAAACATAGTTTGTACCTATGGCACCTACTAAGCAATTACCATGCTTTTGACGCAATGAAATATATGTTTTCCAAATATATAAAACTAGCTTCTGCCAGCGGTTTCACCCGCATCCCGTGGGAACCTCGGCACGGACCCGGATAAAAAGTAGCCTATAACCTTCCTCGATAAATGGGCTATCTAACACTGAAATAATTTTTCAAATCGGACCAGTAGTTCCTGAGATTAGCGCGTTTAAACAAACAAACAAACAAACTCTTCAGCTTTATAATATTAGTATAGATTGAGTGTCTGCCTCGTTGATCTAGTGGTCGCAAGCGCGGCTGCTGTGCTCGAGGTCTCGGTTTCGATTCCCGGGTCGGGCCGAAATCGCTTTGTGGGTTTTCTTGAACTTTCACAAAGCAGCCCGTAGTCTGGAAGTTGGTGATTGATTCACCCGTGCATCGGAGAGCACGTAAATGTCGGTCCTGCGCCTGATCTCTTTCCGGTCGTGTCGGATTGCCGTCCCATCGGGTTATGAGAGTGAAGGAATAGTGAGTGCACCTGTGTCTGCGCAAATGCTCGTGCACTGTAATATGTCCTGCGCAGCTGGCTGATCTCCGCCAATGGGAACAGCCGCCGTGGCCGAAATCGGCCGTGGACGCCATTATATGTTATTCTGATATATAAGCTATATTACTGCCAGGTTTCATCAAAATTCATCCAGTAGATTTTGAGTGACAGAGGAACAAACATCCATCGCACTTAAAATACAAGCATTAAGCACGGTAAGCGAGTTTTTCAAGAAATACGTGACCTAATCTATATATATAAAAGAAAGTCGTGTTACACTTATAACTCAAGAACGGCTGAACCGATTTAGCTGAAAATTGGCAGGGAGGTAGTTTAGAGCCGGGAGAAGGACATAGGATAGTTTTTATTACAAAAAAAAAAATAGATACAATTTATTCCGGACATACAGCGCCATCTATTGTTCAAACCAAAAATCTGCCGGATGTCACTATTCCACGCGAACGAAGTCGCGGGCAAAAGCTAGTTATTCATAAAAATAAAATAAAGGTCATATCATACAAGAAGTGCGCAATTCTTGTTCTCGTTTCAAAAAAGACTTAAAAAATGTTATTACGACAACTCGCTATAAATACTTAGCAGATTATAATGAAGAAAACAAGTGTTGTAAATACTTGTTTTTACGTCATTAGGTATGTGATCGTTGTTAGGGTTCCGTATCCAAACTTTAAATAGGACGTTATTAAGAGCTTTTTTCCAACTATGTCGGGGTCGGCTTCCAGTCTAACCGGATGCAGCTGAGTACCAGTGCTTTACAAGGAGCGACTGCCTATCTGACTTCCTCAACCCAGTTACCCGGGCAACCCAATATCCCTTATTTAGACTGGTGTCAGACTTACTGGCTTCTGACTACCTGTGACGACTGCCAAGGATGTTCAATGACAGCAGGGACCTATGTACACTTTAAGGCTCGAGCAGACCGGATGCGTATGCGTAACCACGCGCGTAGTCACGCGCGTAGCGTAGTTACGGCGTAACCATGAGTTGTAATGTATGGAAATGTATGAGACAGGCCACACCGCTTGCGTAACGACGCGCGTGTCTACGTTACGCATTACAACTCATGGTTACGCCGTAACTACGCGCGTGACTACGCGCGTGGTTACGCATACGCATCCGGTCTGCTCGAGCCTTTAAAGTGCCCTCCAAAACAGTCATTGGTGTTAAATTTATTTGAAGCTAATGTCAAAATTCAATATCCAAAACAACGGACGGTTAATTATAATCTACCGTACGACTTCGCTGTCCGTCTGTCACCAGACTGCATCTCATGTGCCGTCGTGATAGTAAGACAGTTCACATTTTCAAAAATGATGTGTTTATTACCGCTGTAGTAATATATTTATTGACTGCCTCGTTGGTCTAGTGGTCGCAAGCGCGGCTGCTGTGCTCGAGGTCTCGGGTTCGATTCCCGGGTCGGGCCGAAATCGCTTTATGGGTTTTCTTAAACTTTCACAAAGCAGCCCGTAGTCTGGAAGTTGGTGATTGATTCACGCGTGCATCGGAGAGCACGTAAATGTCGGTCCTGCGCCTGATCTCTTTCCGGTCGTGTCGGATTGCCGTCCCATCGGGTTATGAGAGTGAAGGAAGGAATAGGGAGTGCACCTGTGTCTGCGCAAATGCTTGTGCACTATAATATGTCCTGCGCAGCTGGCTGATCTCCTTAAATGAGAACAGCCGCCGTGGCCGAAATCGGCCGTGGACGCCATTAGTAATATATACTGGAATCTAGAATAATCTGGATGACAAGGACATTGTTATTTACACAATAATTATAAGTAGATAATAGGCATAATATTTGTACACCGATTCGGTAGAAGAATGGGACTATTTACCTATCATAAAACACCTATTGTAATATTGTAATTATTATATTCTGACAAATAAATTGTTATTTCTTTCCTTTGTTTCAGATCGCTCGGTTTTCGGGCGAAGATGACAATCATATAAACAGAAAATTGCCCAAGGAATTGCTTCTCAGGATCCTGTCGTATTTGGACGTTGTTTCGCTATGTAGATGTGCACAGGTAAGAAGATTCTGACGTCAGAACTTTGAACTATATCTCTTTACCATAACTACAACTATTCCCCACGGGGTCACTTGGGGCTAAAGGAAACTACTTCCCGTTACTGGGTAAAATATAGTCTATAGTCTATGTGAGGATTCCCAACACTATAAGGGTTTTCCAATTTGTCATCATCATATTTTTTTTCTTCTATTACCTGGATATAAAGTAACCCATAGCCCCTCCTTCTTAAATGGACTATCTAACACTGAAATATTTTTTCAAAACGAACTAGTAGTTCTTGAGATTACCGCGATGAAGCAAACAAACTTCCAATTTAAAATATTTTTAACTTTAAGATATTTAAAGTTCCAAGTCTAGATTTCGTTTCTCACCTGAAAAAATTAAGACATGCTTCATCTGTATTAATTAAAGACTTGAATGATTTTTGCAGGTATCAAAACTATGGAACATACTCGCTTTAGACGGTTCCAACTGGCAGAGGATAGATCTGTTCGAGTTTCAGAGAGATGTCGAGGTAAGATATATTTTTTTTCTTTTTAACCACGCTAAAATAGGGGTGTTATGAGTTGGACCGCTATGTGCGTGTCTGTTTATGGCACCGTAGCACATAAACGGATGAACCTACTTTTACTATTAAACGGCTGAACCGAGAACCACTATTGAAACGTCAGCTTTTGTATTAAGCTGTTTCAAGTAATAATAATTTTGAAATAATTTTAAACCGACAGTATGTGCAAGAAAAAGATAAAGATTAATAATGGCGTCCTAGCCGGTCAAGACAGCTGTTCTTATATGTATAAGGAAATCAGCTGCGCAGGACATATTATAGTGCACAAGCATTTGCGCAGACACAGGTGCGCTCACTATTCCTTCACTCTCATAGCGCGATGGGACGGTAATCCGACACCATCGGAGAGAGATCAGACAAGAAAATATTATAAATGTACAAAATATTAACCTTTTCTTATTTATTTACTTTCAGGGGCCCGTAATAGAAAATATTTCACAAAGGTGCGGTGGTTTTCTAAGAGAACTGTCTCTTAGGGGATGCGAGAGTATAGGCGATGGATCCATCAAATCTTTGGCACAAGTAAGTTATCATCTGCAACGCCTTCCTAACTATGTTGGGGTCTAGTGGTCGCAGGCGCGGCTGCTGTTCTCGAGGTCTCGGGTTCGATTCCCGGGTCGGGCCGAAATCGCTTTGTGGGTTTTCTTGAACTTTCACAAAGCAGCCCGTAGACTGGAAGTTGGTGATTGATTCACCCGTGCATCGGAGAGCACGTTAATGTCGGTCCTGCGCCTGATCTCTTTCCGGTCGTGTCGGATTGTCGTCCCATCGGGTTATGAGAGTGAAGGAATAGTGAGTGCACCTGTGTCTTCGCAAATGCTCGTGCACTATAATATGTCCTGTGCAGCTGGCTGATCTCCTTAAATGAGAACAGCCGCCGTGGCCGAAATCGGCCGTGGACGCCATTATATGTTGGGGTCGGCTTCCAGTTTGAACAGATGCAGCTGAGTACCAGTGCTTTACAAGGAGCGACTGCCTATCGGACCTGCTCAACCCAATACACCTTGGTAACTCTGGTTATCAGACATACTGGCTTCTGTCTGACAACTCGTAACGACTGCCAGAGATGTTCAAATGACAGCCGGGTCCCACAAATTTTTTGTGCCTTCTGAAACACGGTTGTTGGTGTCCAAGATATACATAAAAACTTAGAAAAGTTGCATTGCTACTTGAACGACCTGGGGCCCGATTCTCCAAAGTTAATAATGTCAAAATCGAATAGAAATCGAATTGCAATATGATCGCAATAGCAGTTTTAACCATATCGGGCATTCTGCTACTAATAAAAGACCAATCGTATTAGATTGACATTTGATTGGTGTGCGATTGGTCTGCTATTTTGGTGATTTTGGTCTATACGGTAGTTTGCTGTACAATCATTTTGCAATCGTAAATCATTTGCAGACAAAATGATTCATTATTGAATGATAGAAAAGGATAAAAACGTTTATTTCAAAGAAAAAATAGCGGAATGCCACATACGCTTCAATCGTAATCGAGTCGGGATTGGATCTCAGTCGAATCGAGTCGAACGTCGATCGATCGTCGCTTAAGTAAAATTAGGAGAATCGGGCCCCTGGAATCGAACCCACACTTATACTTGAGAGGTTGGTTCTTCACCCACTAGGCCACCACGACTTATTATCATAGATAATCAAATTAAAATAAATATGTAATTTAATACACATATCTTTTTTTCCAGTCATGTCCGAACATTGAAGATTTAAATTTGAACAAATGCAGAAAAATCACAGACCACTCCTGTCAAGCACTTGGAAGGAGATGTAAAAAACTGCAGAGGTCAGTATTTTACTTTAAAAATAATTAAGTATATTACATTTCAGTCTGTTTTTAATTCAAGATAGTCAAGTGACAATTGCTTATGTGAAACTCTATGTGAAAATTAAGTGGCCAGACACATAACTATAGTTTTTTTTTATAATATCACATATTCATACTCCAGCCCTTATTCCCATTTTATTTGTTTTCTTCTTCCATACTGTTCTATCTGCCGTCATCTCACAAGTAACATTCTTTCTAAACATATCGACTTTCACGCAATCCATCCATCGTTTCTTTAGTCGTCCCCTTCCACTATATCAAATAAAAAAAAATCAAAATCAAATACCTTTATTTTCAGGCTGCATAGGCCCATAGATATATACCTTAATGACTAACATACATACAAGGTGTTGATTTGCATTTGTGCCATACTTCAGGAGGAGGACATAAAATACGTAAATAATCGATTGGAATTACAGTAAATGGGAAATAGCTAATATGCACTGCTTTTTTTGTCATTGTAATGTCATAGTATTTCAGAAGTAATCCAATTTTATGAATGAAATTTATGAATAATCGTTGCGTATGCTTTGTGTTTGCGTTTGTGTGAGGGCGCAGCACGGTTTTAAGGCCAGTAACACACGCGCCAAGTTTAAATACGGCTAGATGACATTGACGGATTTCCGAAAAAAAATTAAAATAAAAAATTTTTGTACCAATTTTTTTGTTGATTTGGGTTGAGAATCATTAGTATAATTACGTCCTTGACTATGGCACGGATGCAAATCAACAGCTTGTATTATATTCATCATCCTCATCCTCCTGCCCTTATCCCAATTTTATTTGGGGTCGGCGCAGCATGTTTTCTTCTTCCATACTCTTCTATCTGCCGTCATCTCACAAGTAACATTCTTTCTTACCATATCTACTTTCACATACATATTATATTATACAATAATATATCCACGTACATGCTCATCACCTTCTTTACAACATGATTCTCATTCTTATTAAAATTGTAATTAAACAACCAGCTAAGTGCGAGTCGGACTCGCGCACGAAGGGTTCCGTACCATTATTTATAAAACGAACAAAAAATCACGTTTATCGGATGGGAGCCATCCGATAAACGTGATTTTTTGTTCGTGGCAAGATATGAGTTTAAGACCACTCCTCTAACGGCCGATCAACTACAATTAAAGGGAAAACATAGAATTTATATAAATGACCATCTGACAACTAGAAACAAGAATCTTCTCTCTAAAGCTAAAAAGGCAGCGAATGAAGCAAATTTCCGGTATGTGTGGGTGAAGCATGCAAAAATACATACTCGGAAAACAGATACATCGCCGGTTATAATAGTAAAATCGGAGAAAGACCTTGTAAAAATTGTATAAGTTATTTGTCGAATTCTTCTTTTCTTCTACCGATATTTCGCGTAACCTTAGGTTTCATATTAATATGTACAACAACAGTATTAAATATTTTACTCTTAAAGTTTGAGCATTGCTATCCGGTGAGTGCATCGCATGTTTTCCAACTATTACTGTGTCGCGCAGTTGAGTTTCGTTGCAAATACTTAAAGTATTCGCTAACTGCAAAAATCTCATCCCAATGTAAATTTAACCATATATTAGGCTTCATAAGGCATACTTTTGAACGTTTCAAATTTATATTTATGATGTTTTGTGTATGTGGCCCTCCTTTTGTATCTATTCATCGGTCATTAGCTAATTGCCTTTTAGTGGTGTGTTGTTTTGTTCGCTGTGTTCTGCCGTGTCTTACTAAATATTTAAGTGGTACCCGCGCAAAATATATTTATTATAATAATTCTAATTTAAGTAAGTGGAAACTTGTGATTGTGTTTACGTTTATTTATCTTAAGCTATGTTTTGTTGTATGCATTATTTATATTGTTATTGGTAATACTCACAATGTCTTCTCTTAATATTTATTACCAGAATGTACGCGGACTACGTACGAAGACTAGTAATCTATATCGTAATATTTGTCTTAACGCCTATGATGTTGTCGTTTTTACGGAAACGTGGCTTGTGGATGATATCTTTAGTAGTGAACTTTTTGACGATCGATATCTTGTGTGGAGACGTGATCGTGATTATGACCGTACTGCCCAGAAATGTGGCGGTGGAGTATTAATTGCGGTCAGAAAGGAATTCACAGTGATTGAGAGACCTGAGTGGCGAAGTTCTGCTGAAGATATTTGGGTAACCGTTATCTTAAAAAAGTCTAGACCCTCGGTAAAATATAACCTACATCTATGTGCCCTTTATTTATGTAAGGAAAATCTTGGCAACTCCTATAACACACAATTACTTAATTTTACTAATAACCTAAATAATCGCGTATTAAATAATCCGTTAGATAAATATATTTTACTAGGTGATTTTAATTTCGGCAATTCTGTTGAATGGTCTGATACATCTCACAGTGGTGAATTGAGTCCTTGTAATATAACATGTCAGTATGTTAAGGACTTTTTCGACACTTTATGTACTTATAGTTTAGCCCAGTACAACAGTGTGCGTAATATAAATAATAGACTTTTAGATCTTATCTTTAGTAATGACATTGTAATTGTAAATAAATGCATAAATCCACTTGCGTTACCTATAGATATGCATCATGAGCCTATAACGATCGCAGCCGATTTTGCAGAGCATCAGAAACTTACGGAAAATTTAACAAACAAATATATTTTTTCCAAAGGTGACTTTAATTCTATTATAACGGAGCTTGAAAAAATTAATTGGACCGAATTCTTGCATACTGGCTCACTGGAAGACGCTGTCGCATTTTTCTACGGAAAATTGTACGAGCTTAGGGATAAATTTATACCGTTCAAATTATCAAAAAAATCCGCATATCCTTCATGGTACAACAGGGCCTTAATAAAAATTTTAAAAGAAAAATATAAGTTCCATCGTAAATATAAAACTTATCATAACTTATCCGACTATCATTCTTTCTCTTTGCTACGGACCAGAGCTATTGAAGTAGAGAAAAGCTGCTTCAACACGTATATGGCTAAAGTAGAATCTGCTATTATGAACAATCCAAGATCATTCTGGTCATACGTGAAAAGCAAAAGGACTATTAATACATTCCCTAATGTAATGCATTATCGTGACATGATAGCTGAAACAGGTGAAGAGATAAGTAATTTATTCTCAAATTATTTTCATTCCACTTTCCAAAACCCTGACGCTGTCGTATTGCCTTCCATAGGAAATAATAATTCCGTAACAAACATAAGCACTATTGAAATTAGTCAAGACGAAGTGTTAAAGTTAATGAAATCTCTAGATTTGACCAAGGCCGGTGGTCCTGATTCTATACCACCCATTTTTATAGTAAAATGTGCCGCTGGCCTGCTAGATCCCGTTTGTATCTTATTTAAGAGATCAATTACAGAGGGGACTGTACCAAGGATATGGAAGTCTGCATTTATAACTCCTGTATTTAAAAAGGGGGATCGGTCAAATGTAGAGGATTTCCGCCCTATTTCCAAAATATGTCTATTTTCTAAAATTCTGGAAAGAATAATATATAAACAAGTTTATGAAGCAGTGAGATGTAATTTCGGTGAAGAACAACATGGTTTCCTAAGAAACCGTTCTACAACTTCGAATCTCATACTCTCCCATGAATTTGTATCTGAAGGCATGGACCATGGTGCGCAAGTGGATGTTATATATACAGATTATTCTAAATGTTTTGACCGAATAAATCATTCAGTGCTCCTGGATAAATTATTGTCGATAGGTATTCATGGAGACCTTTACCGATGGTTTTCGTCATATATTGAGAATCGCACACAGGCGGTAGTATTGAAAGGGTACGTATCTGGCTGGAATTATGTTCCTTCTGGTGTACCTCAAGGCTCAATCTTAGGACCTCTGTTATTTACATTGTTTATCTCTGACATAAAAAAGTGTTTCGTACATAGTTACATCCTACTTTACGCAGATGATATGAAGATACACAAAGTTATTAAAAATATATCAGATGCTAAACTACTTCAAAACGATTTAACGAGGTTCGAAGAATATTGTGTACTTAACAAACTCCAGCTAAACGTATCCAAATGTCTCCAAATCACGTACTCCCGACAAAAAACTACTATTAACTTTGAATATAAATTAAATGATGAAATACTCAAAAAAGTCACTACAATTAAAGATCTAGGGGTAAAAATGGACTGTAAGCTTTTGTTTGATCAACACATTGATTACATTGTTAATCGAGCATCCAAGGCGTTAGGGTTTGTTATAAGAGTTTCAGCGGATTTTCGTTCCTTAAAAACTATAAAAATTCTTTATTGCGCTTTCGTACGTAGTCACTTGGAATACGCGTCACAAGTCTGGAACCCTCAGTATGAGATATATAAGTCTCGTATTGAAGCTGTACAGAAGAAATTCCTTAGATACTTGGATTACAAGGCACGGCAATATTCCGATGATTACAACCACCGTTGCAAAAGATATCACTTCCTACCGTTACACTACAGGCGTGATGTTAATGACATTTCATTTTTCATTAATATAGCCAATGGGTCGATCGATTGTCCTGAACTATTATCCAAGTTACACTTGCGTACTAACCTTCTAGGGCTCAGACGTAGGCCACTTATGCAGATTGCTTCTGTTTCTACTAACTATAGAAAAAATTGCTTTCTCTTGCGTGCAGCACATGCATTCAATCATATGCCAGAAGACTTGGATGTAGATCTCTTTTGCACAAAAGCTCTCACAGTGAAACGTTTATTAGCGAATATTTTTTTTTTTAAAGATTGACTCGCGTCTATAAATGTTGATCTCTAGTATCCTTAATGCGTTGCCTAAAACTATACCTACATATTATATATACTTTAATTTTTACATAAAATTTGTATCACTTAATTGTTAATGTTTACTCTTTTTTTTTCAAAACTGTTGTTATATGTGGTCTACGATAGTTATAAGTACTATATTATGTCTTTTATTGGTGGAAGCTTGTTGTTAGCAAATTAGAAATATAGTAAGTTATTAAAATTGTCATTAGTCTGTAAGCTTTCCTAAGAATAAATAAATAAATAAATAAATAAATATTTATTTTATTTTAGTTTTCAATATTTGTTGTTATAGCGGCAACAAAATACATCATCTGTGAAAATTTCAACTTTCTAACTATCACGGTTCATGAGATACAGCCCGGTGACAGACGGACGGACGGACAGACAAAGGAGCGAAAACAATAGGGTCCCGTTTTACCCTTTGGGTACGGAACCCTAAAAACTGTAGAGTAAAGTGCATGTAAATGAATGATTTTAAAGATTTTTTACTTTATATTATTTCAGAATAAACCTGGACTCGTGTTCGAACATAACTGACATATCTCTGAAGGCGCTGTCCGATGGATGCCCGGTAAGGTTAATATTTAAAACTGTGTCATTATTTTATACTTATAATATCGTAGGGAACTGGTTGAAATAGTCGTTCAATCAGACGGCTATCCCTTTCACTAATCACTAGTCAAGTAAAAATTGAGGCGTTCAAATTATTCAGTGTTTTAGCTGATTAAAATGTCGCCCTTTAATTGAATTCGTTGTGTTTTGTTTTCAATAAAGCGGTGCTGATTTTTATATTTCCAGATATGGGTATTTTTTGTTCGCCTAATTTTTAATTAATGTAAAAGAATAAAAATCATAACACACCCTTTCACAGGCAGATAAAATTGGATATCAAATTGCAACCCAACATTTTGTTTCTCAAAAAGTAGATATTTTGAAAGCCCCAAATCAAAAATCATTAATTTTAATTTCAAAGTTTTTGTAAAACCATTACTTTTTATTCAATTAAATAAATAATACAATCTATATTAATGAACCTAAAATTAGTTTCTTAAACTAAAAATCTACGAACTAGAATAAAACGAATATAAAATAATAATTACCTATTGTGTTATACAGATGTTAACCCACGTGAACGTGTCATGGTGTCAGTCGATAACAGAGAATGGAGTAGAAGCTCTCGCCCGAGCCTGTCCACGACTCAAGACTTTTATATGTAGAGGTAAGTAGTTATATCTATACATATATGTCATGTATGTAGCTCTCTTCGTGCTGGGATCGATGACTTTGAAATAAAATCCCGTTTTAAACACTTATTACAACTTTTATTTCAACTACTTTGGCTCGTTCGTTACACTCAGTACCGCGTGGTTGCCTCTAACCCCCGTTCATTCAGTCCCTCTCTCTCACTCCTTCGCTCACTCGCTCACGCCTCCCTCATATTCTGTCACGTTCCATTCCACTCGACATTCATTCCCACATTCGGCCGTCCTGCACTCATGTCTGTCCTCAGACATACACCAAATCTTATGTACTAACTAGACTAAAACATCATAATAACCACTACATAATTGAGTTAAATAAAATAAACTGGAACCATACTCTACAACAACCTAATACACATAACTACTTCCTACAAGACAATCTTGTTTCTGAATTTAAAACATACAACTCTACATTGGCAAAAACATTTAAATGTTACTTCGAACTTAATACAATTTATAGGTTTAGAAAACAAAATGTTTAGTTTTACATAGAAAAATAACATAGTAAATACTCTGGTACAGATAGCCCTACGCCATGGCACTGTGATAATGAACGAAAGTTAACCCCTCCTGAAATAAGAACTGCAATAATAACCTGCGGAGTAAGGTGACTGCTACTCCTCCAGCATCTCGGCGTCACCGTGTTGAGGCCATCTCTTCATTTGGTCAGCTGAACTGGATGAACGCTGGGGACCCTCTACAGAACTATCAAGTTTCTCTACGTCATAGCGATCCTTACGCTTGCATTTCACCACTCTATAAGGGCCTAGGTATTTAGGTTTCAGCTTCAACCCTGGACCGAACTGTGTTCTTTTAATCGCCACTAAATCACCTTCCTTATACTTTGAACTTTCCTTCCTCTTTCTATCATATTGTTTTTTATTTTCCTCTTGTATCTTTAGAATCTGTTCTTTGGCCTGCTGCCTTATCTTCTCTCTATTTTCATCATATTGTAGTGTATTTTCTTCCTGTAATAGTTGTAGAATTTCCAAATCTTCCTTACCCTTCATTTTTACTCCCATCAGTAGTTCAAATGGTGTTGTGTTTATGCTTCTCTGGAAAGTAGAGTTGAGTGCCCTCTGCACTTTGCTTACATGCTTGTACCATACTGCAGGATTCTCCAAACATAGTTTTGTTAAAACTGGAATAAGTATTCGATGTACTCTCTCCACTTGGCCATTACCACGTGGCACACCAGTAGTAATCTTTACATGAGATATCTTTTCTTCTTCACAATAACTCTTAAACTCATTACTTGTAAATGCCGTTCCCCGGTCTGTTATGAACCGCCGGGGGTTCCCAAATATTTGCTGATGAATCTGAATTTTCCTTAATGTCTCTGATGATGAAGTAGTTTTCGTGGGAAACAGCCATACGAACTTCGTAAACCCATCTATCACCGTGAGTATGTAGTTGTATTGCTTTCTTGTCTCTGTAAGTGGACCAATATGGTCTAAATGCAGGGTATCAAATGGAACACCTTCTTTCTCTATCGGATTCAAGAATCCTTCCTGTTTTCCTTCCTTCCTTGTTGCTAGTAGGCAAGGAATGCAACTCAATAAAAAATCCTGCATCTTCTTGTCCACATCTCTAATGTAATATTCCTTATTCAGTAACTCTTTCATCTTAGACTTTCCAAAGTGACCTTTGCTGTGTACTCTGTTAATAATTTCTTTCTCCAAACTTCTTGGCACTACAAACAGCTTCTGCTCAGTCTTATACAACACACCATTTTCTAACCAATAATCGTCGTATGGACTTCCTCCTCTCAAAATTTCCTTTATGGCTTTTATGCCATCCTCTTGATCTTGTGCTTGGCGTAAACTCTCCTGCAGAGTAGTAACCACTGCCACTGTTGGTATGCGGCTCAAAGCATCTGCATGCTGCATCCTGGAGCCCGCTCTGTGCTCCACTTCGAAATCATATTCACTGAGCATGAGGACCCACCTGGCTACCTTGGCTGGCAAGTCTTTCTTCTTAAGTGTTAATTCAAAAGCCTTACAGTCTGTGACTATTTTAAATGGAATACCATAAAGGTAGTGCCTGAACTTCCTGATACCTTCTATGATGGCTAGTGCTTCCAATTCGTAGCTTGAGTACCGGCTCTGAATGTCAGTTGTCTTCTTACTCATGTAATGTACTGGGTGTAAGCCTGACCCTGGATGGTGTTGCATGAGTATTGCAGCCAATGCTACACCTGAGGCATCGGTGTGCAATTCAGTCTTCAACTTCGGATTGAAAATCTTCAGAACAGGTCCGCTAGCTAATTTATTCTTCAGTGTCTCAAAAGCTTTTCTTTCCTTATCCTCAAATATGAACTCTGTATTCTTCTTTAATAAATCAGTCAATGGCTTCGCCACAGAAGCATAATTTTCAATGTACTTCCTGAAATAGCTTGTCAATCCAACAAAACTGTGCAAGTGCTTGAGGGTTCTTGGCTCAGGGTACCTTATGACTGCATCCACCTTATCTGTACTCGGCCGTACTTCTCCATCCTTCACCCTGTGGCCCAAGTACTCAACTTCACGCTGCAGTAGGTTCGCCTTTTTCCAATTAATCTCCAAGCCATAATGTGCTGCGACTTCTAGCACTTGCTTCAACCTCGATACAGCCTGAACTTCATCCAAGGCTGGAATTATAATGTCATCGATAAATATGATTAACACTCCTTGGGAAATCAAATTTCTAAAGATTATACTCACAAATCTCATAAAAGTCTTGGGACAGGTGGACAAACCAAACGGGGCACGGAGAAATTCAAACTGCCCGTGGTGAGTGACAAATGATGTGTACTTAATAGACTCCTCGCTGACCTTCAAATGAAAGAACCCACTTTTCAAATCAAGTACACTGAATACCTTAGCTTCCTGCAATTTGTCAATCAGATCATGGATTACGGGAAGTGGAAATTCATCCTTAACTATTTTCTTGTTGACCTGCCTATAGTCCACACAGACCCTAGTCGAACCATCTTTCTTCTTTACTAGCACTAAAGGACTGGAGTAATCTGAGAAACTCACCCTCACGATGCCTTTATCAAGCCATTCCTCGATTTGATCTTCCACTACCTGTTGCTCCATAAGTGACAGTCGTCTGGGTCGCTGTCGCACTGGGATGTCATCCTTCAATACAATTTGAAGTTGGATCGGGGCCTCTTCCTTATACAATGGCTTATACTCCTCAACACATTGCATAACCTCACTCCTTACTGCTGGATCTTGAATGTGATCAACATTGACTGCTACACATCCTGGAAAACAATCAATTTGACCAACCCATTCACAACAACCAATGGGAAAAAACCTAATACCCCCTTCATTCATTACCACAGTAACACGACCCAGGAACTCTTGACCTATTATTACGTCGTAGGGCATCACCTCTGGTGGAACTAAATGAAAAACTACACCATTAAAACACTGATTATCAATCTCAAGTCCAACAGAGACGCTGCCCCTTGATTGTATTTCACTACGGCCTAATCCAGACATCGTTAACGTTTCACTCGCCACTTCGGCGTTCAACATAGGTAAATACAACAAAGATAATAGGTTCACATCACTACCTGAATCTACGAGAGCATTTAAAACTGTATTATTAATTTTAATGTCTTTTACCGGCTTCCGAACACATTTGTTTACATGCGTGATGTTAACGTTTCGATCTTCGTAACTCGTAGCTGTCACATTTACAGTGTTGACATCTGTCAATGTCAGTGACGTTTCATTGTCTATGACCGCGCGGACAGTCTCGTTTCCGCTTACTTCGTTCACCGTTCCGAACATAGCCGCGGGTCGCTTGGGTCCCAACTTTCCGGCCTCCCCGGAACCGGAAGCCCCGCCTCCTCGGCCGCCGTGAGCGCCGCTGCCGCCTGCGCCCGCCATCTTGGCGCCTGAATGACCCGATGCCGATGCTGTAGCCGTAGATCTCATCGGATTTACGGGACACTGGTTACGAATGTGACCGAACTGATTACACCCAAAACACTTCAATCCGTTTTTACACACACCCGCTTCATGTCCCATGTCACCACAGCTATAGCACCGCCTCGCCGATCCCGATGCTGCCGAGGACGCCTCCGCCGACCTCGCATGACCTTTTAACCTCTCGGTTCTCTTTTCTCGCTCCCTGGTTTTGGACTTCATTTTCTCATAGAAAGCCAGCTTTTCCTTCAATGCTGGAAACGTGGTCACGCCGTACAGAATCACCTTATTGCTCTCGTAATCGTCGATGCCATCCACGATGTACTGTATCGCGATGTAGTCGGGAAATTTCGCACGCCGCGCTAGCTCTTTCATATGCAACATGTACTGATAATACGTCTCGCCTTTTAATTTCTTGCGTGCCGCCATTAGCTCGTGCATTTCCTTGACGTTCGCGGTGTCTGGAAATTCCTTCACAAGCGCAGCCTTGAGATCGCCGTAGGTTTTGAATGCCTTCTCGGATTTTAACCATAGCTCAGCCGTCCCGGTGAGTGACCGGCGAGCTACGATCAAAGTTTGTTGCGGCGTCCACTGAAATATCTCAGTGTTATCCTCGATGTCTTGAGCCCACTTACTCGACGAGTAAGATTTGTCGTCTCCGCTGAACTTCTCGATGAGCCCCTCTGTGAGCCCGAACGCCACCGGCGCCGCTGCAGTCGTAATCGTCGTTGATTTCGATTCCATCGTGCTCCGTAACTTCGTAATTCAAATTTAATGGCCGCCGCGTCGCGCCGGCCGGTGCGTCGTAGAAAACTTCGTGGAAATTCGTCGTTGATCGATCCCGGACGAGCCCCCAAAATCTGTAGCTCTCTTCGTGCTGGGATCGATGACTTTGAAATAAAATCCCGTTTTAAACACTTATTACAACTTTTATTTCAACTACTTTGGCTCGTTCGTTACACTCAGTACCGCGTGGTTGCCTCTAACCCCCGTTCATTCAGTCCCTCTCTCTCACTCCTTCGCTCACTCGCTCACGCCTCCCTCATATTCTGTCACGTTCCATTCCACTCGACATTCATTCCCACATGTATATATCACCGGAAAATAACAAGACTCGTCAGTTGATCAATTTTCTAGGTAGTTGATCAACTCTCGGTAAATAATAGACGGCATTTGAAATATACTATTTAACGTATGTATTTTAGTTAATTGATTAATTTACGGCGTCTTGCCGTTAAACATCCGACAAAGGCGGGGTGTACCTTGATTGGTTAAAAGACTCACGCGCTTTTATACCGCTTCCCACCACCCGGCCGCCGCCATTACCGGTCTAAACGTTAACAAATCTCAAAATTATTTATGCCCTGAAAGATAAGTATTTAGTTACTGTTACTGTTACAGCCTTTTTATCGTCCCACTGCTGGGCTGCGGCCTCCTCTCACACGGAGAAGGATTAAGCGTTAATCACCACGCTTGCTCAATGCGGGTTGGTGATTTCAGACTATATAGTCCAGGTTTCCTCAAGATGTTTTCCTTCACCTTTTTATCAGCTATTGGTGTCTAAGATTTACCTAAAAAGTACATACAAACTTAGAAAAGTTGCATTGGTACTTGCCTGACCTGGAATCGAACCCGCGCCCTCATACTCGAGAGATTGGTTCTTTGCCCACTAGGCCACCACGACTTACTACTTAAGTATTTAGTGCCAGTATGTAATGTGCCAAACTTACAGACATCAAAACTTTCGCGTTTCTAATATACTAATTATTTTCAGGTTGTAAGAATGTGAATGACAACTGTGTGTCAACGTTGGCAACTTACTGCCCTGATCTCAGCGGTCTCAATGTACAGGGATGTGATGTAAGTACCAATTAATTTTATATATTAGTTGTTTCTTGAGTTTTATTTGCATTTTGATGGAATTTCTTTGAAATATCAGACAAAAGGTTAACTATGTAAGGCCTTTTTTAAGCCCCAACTAAAAAGAGGGATGTAATAAGTGATTTGAGATGCAGGCTGCTTTGCTTTTGGTGACTTTTAGATACGTTTCATCAAAATCTATCCAGCCTTTTATAGCTTTAAAAACTAAAAGTTTGTCATTTCAACAGCGGCGGAGATTTGGACACCGAATTTCATATATTCCTGATAATTCATTATTAAACCCCGCGCATCTGGCTGATCTTAAAGAGCAACTGCCAAGTCCGACAATCAGCTTTAACGTTAACATTATTATTTTTGTTGTTTTCCAGCAACTAACAGACGAATCAATATCAAAACTTGGACCCGCCATGCGTCGGCTCTGCGTGTCGGGCTGCTCCCGTCTGACGGACGCCGCACTGTCAGCACTAGCGGCCCGCTGCCCCGACATCGTGACGCTGGAGCTGGCGCAGTGCAGCCAGCTCACTGACGCCGGCTTCCAGGCACTGGCCAGGGTAAGTACACCGTGTGGACTGACGGACGCCGCACTGTCAGCACTAGCGGCCCGCTGCCCCGACATCGTGACGCTGGAGCTGGCGCAGTGCAGCCAGCTCACTGACGCCGGCTTCCAGGCACTGGCCAGGGTAAGTACACCGTGTGGACTGACGGACGCCGCACTGTCAGCACTAGCGGCCCGCTGCCCCGACATCGTGACGCTGGAGCTGGCGCAGTGCAGCCAGCTCACTGACGCCGGCTTCCAGGCACTGGCCAGGGTAAGTACACCGTGTGGACTGACGGACGCCGCACTGTCAGCACTAGCGGCCCGCTGCCCCGACATCGTGACGCTGGAGCTGGCGCAGTGCAGCCAGCTCACTGACGCCGGCTTCCAGGCACTGGCCAGGGTAAGTACACCGTGTGGACTGACGGACGCCGCACTGTCAGCACTAGCGGCCCGCTGCCCCGACATCGTGACGCTGGAGCTGGCGCAGTGCAGCCAGCTCACTGACGCCGGCTTCCAGGCACTGGCCAGGGTAAGTACACCGTGTGGACTGACGGACGCCGCACTGTCAGCACTAGCGGCCCGCTGCCCCGACATCGTGACGCTGGAGCTGGCGCAGTGCAGCCAGCTCACTGACGCCGGCTTCCAGGCACTGGCCAGGGTAAGTACACCGTGTGGACTGACGGACGCCGCACTGTCAGCACTAGCGGCCCGCTGCCCCGACATCGTGACGCTGGAGCTGGCGCAGTCAAGCCAGCTCACTGACGCCGGCTTCCAGGCACTGGCCAGGGTCAGTAGATCAAAGAAAAACTAAAATTTCTCGATTTGCTCGGGGTGGTGATTAATTTGCTCTGGGTGGTGATTAGTGTGTATGGACTGGCTAGGGTCAGTAGACCATATTTATGCATGAGAAACTCAAATTGCTCGATTTGCTCAGTTTGCTCAGGGTGGTGATTTTTTTGAATAATTTACTACACATACATATGTATTACTAACGTTAAACTTTATTGTTTCAGAGCTGCAGAATGATAGAGCGAATGGATCTGGAGGAGTGTGTGCTCATCACAGACAGCACTCTCGTACACCTGTCTATGGGATGTCCTAGACTTGAGAAATTGGTGATTTATTTACTTTATTGCATGTTATGTATCAAACTTTAAAACAAACGTATTTGGTGATAGAGTGAAAATAGTATTACTAACTACATACTCCGTTTCGTGGAGTCGGTTAAAAATTAATGCATGTGGACAAAAAAGGATACATTTTATGAGGTTCCTTAATTCTTATGAAATAGCTGTTTTTGTTTAAAATGTTGTCTTTCATCTTTACTTAGTCATTGGTGTCCTAGATATAGGCTAAATTTTATGAATGGATATACATAGGCAAAACAATTATTGAAAATACTGATTTCTTGAACAACGTGATAGTTTTGGAATTATATTTTTAAGACTTCAAAGGATATATAGTATACAAGCTGTTGATTTGCATCTGTGCCATATTCAAAGACGTAATTATGCTAATGATTCTCGATCCAAATCAACAAAAAAATTGGTACGTAATTTTTTTTTTTTCGGAATTCCGTCAGTGTCATCTAGCCGTATTTAAACTTGGCGCGTGTGTTACTGGCCTTAAACCCGTGCTGCGCTCTCACAGACGCAAACACAAAGCATACGCAACGATTATTCATAAATTTCATTCATAAAATTGGATTACTTCTGAAATACTACGACATTACAATGACAAAAAAAAAAGCAGTGCATATTAGCTATTTCCCGTCTACTGTAATTCCAATCGATTATTTACGTATTTTATGTCCTCCTCCTGAAGTATGGCACAGATGCAAATCAACACTTTGTATATTTTGTTTAAGTAGTTTTCTTTCACCTTTACTGTCGTGACCAACATGGCTACTTTAAACCGTATACTATATAGTGGTGTTCAAAGTTGCTATGTGGCAATAACTTGCTATATGCGAAATGCTATAAATTTTTATCATGCTATTTTACTTGCTATATTTATAGCATGCTATTTTATGCGTAGGTTCACTAAGTAGCTGCGAATAAAGCAAGCGCAGTGACTGCTGTTTGCTGTAGTTGCTTGCTAAGTTGCTATACAAGAAATTAAGAATATGGAACAGTAAAAAACCAATGAACTTTCCTTCATACTTTTCAGTAGTTTTCAGGCTTAGGACTGTCTTTAATTGATTTTACGCTATTAATGAATAATTTGTAAATATACATTTCGGGCGTAAGTGTTTTTATGAAATAAACTAGGTATGTTATGAAAAGCAATTATAGTCGTACCTATTTAAAAGTTCATTGATTGTATGTACAAAAAACAACTATTTAGCGCGAGCAAACGCAAAGCATGCGACGACTGGCTGCTATTGCTGCGATTGCGATGCACGCATGATGCGAATTGCGACGCGCGACGGACAGAGACAGCACGCGTGTGATATTTTATTAGCAAGTTAGCAACTTAGCAAGTAGCAACAACTGTGAGCCACGATAGCATTTGCTATATGCTATGTATAAAAAGCACGGTGCTATATTTTGCTATATGATATATTATCCACCACCAATACTATACCGAGTGTTGCCTCAGGCACCATATAACATGAATGTAATCATTTGCAGACGTTATCCCACTGCGAGTTAATAACGGACTACGGTATCAAACAGTTGTCTATGTCGCCCTGTGCCGCGGAACATCTTACTGTACTTGGTAAGTAATCTATACTAATATTATAAAGCTAAAGAGTTAGTTTGTTTGTTTGTTTGAACGCGCTAATCTCAGGAACTACTGGTCCGATTTGAAAATTTCTTTCAGTGTTAGATAGCCCATTTATCGAGGAAGGCTATAGGCTACTTTTTATCCCGGTACGGGAAGTAGTTCCCACGGGATGCGGGTGAAACCGCTGGCAGAAGCTAGTCTATACTAATATTATAAAGCTGTAGAGTTTGTTTGTTTGTTTGAACGCGCTAATCTCAGGAACTACTGGTCTGATTTGAAAATTTCTTTCAGTGTTAGATAGCCCATTTACCGAGGAAGGCTATAGGCTACTTTATCCCGGTGCGGGCAGTAGCTCCCACGGGACGCGGGTGAAACCGCGGGAAAACGGCTAGTATATACAACATGTAACGTAATTAACGCACACCCTCAAACACCCTAATTAGAATATTATGTTATAATCATAATACATACACTGAATTTTTAATTTAACATGTATATGCATTGTTATTTACTAAATTAGTTATACCAATTCTTGGAGAACTTTTTGGTCATACTACCTACTACGCACGCAACGCACTCAACTCGACACAACATAACGAAACTACGGAAAAAGCCGACAATACACGAAGTCTTATTACTTTGAGTTACGGTCTATTTGAATTTGTTTTGACTGTACAGGGTTAATATGACAATAATTTCCGTAGTTTTAATTATTTTTGTGATAAAAAATTACCTATATTAAAAATGATATAAATCGATTCAGTAAACGATTCTGAACAAACTAATTTCAGGATGTGCGTTAATTAAGTTACATGTTGTATATGTTACAGCCAAAGTGATTAAATATATATTATACATAATGACTGGTCATTGTATATAATACCCAAATTGACTAGACAGTGTGATAGATTAATCACTTTATCTGGATCTAATTCATAATAGCTTATCAAAGTTAGCCAAAGTAATAAATATGGTATAATCGTCTGACTACTTACTAATTCTTAGAAACGGCTCAAGTTATTATCGACTATTTTTATGATAAATCATTAAATGATTCCTCCCACTTTGGGAGAGCAGCGTGAGGGACTCAGAGAGCGTGAGCATGAGCGTGCAGCGTGAGGTCAGACTGTTAGTGGCTTTTAAACCCAAGCGTTGAACAACGCGCACCGCCGTGACGGGTCCGTGTCTCCCAGGAGACGGAAGGCCGATAAGGCACCCGAACTCATCGCACAGGCTCACGTCTACGGTGGCTGGGAGTCGTCTCTCGACCACACAGAAGGAGACGATGGCATCCCAGTACCTCTCGCCCCGGACCTTGGCTTGAACCAGGGCCGGGTGCGAGAGGTCGCCGCTGCCGACTGCCTCGACGAGGACACGGCGGTGCCCTTCCCGGGCCTTCGGTACAGTGGCCCGAGCCACACTTCAAAGAGGAGATTTTTCGCTACTATTATGGGGTGCACTGTGCTAACTAGCCTTTTTCGAATTATATTAAGGTCAGCTACCAGGCACTTTAGTTAGTTAACATGAAATAATAATCTTTACCTACTTGTTTTATTACATTATCTAAGTCTATGGAGATATTATATAAAATTGCTAGTTAATGTGATTAATTCTGTGTCAATTATCACTTTATCCAAATTGAGTAGATATTATAAATAATATCTAGATAATATGTATAATATGCGGACTTATTACTTTGGCTGTAACATATATATAAATGAAACCCGCTTTCCGTTGTCACGACTTAACATGAAAACGGCTTGACCGATTTGGCTGAAAATTAGAGGGGAGGTAACTTAGACCCGGGAGATGGTTTTAGGATTTTTGTCACCATCCGGCTACGGGACGCGGGTGAAACCGCGGGCGAAAGCTAGTAGGTAATAATTCAGATTACAATGTGAAAAGAAAAATGCAATTAAAGCTTATTTTAAAAAAATATATTTTTTTAAATCAAGCAAAGTCCTTTCTCTAGTAACCAAAACAATAGATAGATAGCATATTGAAAGTGCTAATTTTCAATCTAATCCTCCACAGGTCTAGACAACTGTCCGCTAGTGACAGACGGGGCACTAGAACACCTGACATCCTGTCACAATCTACAGCTGATAGAACTGTATGACTGTCAAATGGTCAGCCGGAATGCTATCCGCAAGCTCAGGGTATGTATACCATCTCATCATCTGCGTAGCCTTTTGCCAACTATTTGCGGGTTCCAGTCTAACTGCATGTAACTCTGTGTGTAAAACCGACTTCAAAATAAGCTAAAATAGTTTAAAATAAAATCTAGCCAAGCACGAGATAGTCAAAGTATTTATTTTCACATGAATACAGTAGGTTCATTAGGTGTTACAAAATTTCAGTGTGTTCGGTATTCAGTCATAATATAATGACATGCACGTTAGCATATAGGTTCACACGTAAGGGTCCGTTCAGACAGACCGGCTCGAAGAGCAGAGCAAATTCTTAACACGTTGAAAATTAAGTACTTAGTATTTGAAGTAAGGTTTATTTTTGCATGCGCACTGCTTTTGTCATTGAGAATGCTCGAATGCGCTCGGTGTGAAATAATAAGAGGAGCCGACCGGCTCCGATCGTGTATTTTTCTTGACGTTTGGCTCCGTTTGCATGCTCTTTAATGCTCGCGCAGCCGATCGGCTCCGGTCTGTGTGAAAAGAAAAATGCGCGCCGATGCTCTCCGACCCGGTCTGTCTGAACGGACCCTAAGCATGCAAGTGACATAATTTACCTATTTATATTAAGGAAATTAATAGTCGCTCACAAACATAGTAATATGTTCATACATAAACATGTACCAGGTCAAACTACAAACCACCTTTTTTTGAAGTCGGATGAAATTCATGCTCAACAGAATTGTTTATTGTGCATTGTTTGAAAAACACTGTATTTTATATTTATATGTAAAATTGCATAATACAATAATAGTGATGTCACATACACTTACAATCATGGGAGTCGTCTAAAAGTCATAACCTTCGTTTTTTTTTTCAGTTATTTATTATTTGCAAAAAAAGTTAAGGGTCGTTTGACGTATTTTATGGATAGCCGCCTACCTAATACTCATCAAAAAACATCCCAATTGTGACCCTCCTTTTTAGAAAATCGGTTAAAAACTAAACCTTATTTTACATTATTTTTTTTATATTACAGAACCACTTACCCAACATAAAGGTGCACGCCTACTTCGCGCCCGTCACTCCGCCCGTCGGCGGCGCCGGCACCAGACCCCGGTATTGTCGCTGTTGTAATATTATTTAAATATATTATTACTATATGTATGTATTATATATAATTTATATGTACTGCCACTTAAAATCAAGGGAAATCGGTTTATTTCGAAAAATCAGTTTAAAAAAATGTCTTGACAGTTAAAAAATCGGTTTGAAAAAGAAATTGAAATGGAATATACAGTGTGACATTTTTGAAATATGTGATGAGGATTAATTTCTATTTTATATCCAAAAAATGTCGTTTAGGATGTAACTGGTGAAAACTGTTGTTTTGTTTTATTAAACTTAAGTTCAAAACAATACTTTTAATAAAAATTGTACAAAACTAAAAATGTATACAAAATCAAATATGTACAGTAAACAACAAAATTCCATTAGTTTTCTGCAATTTTTTTATAAATTCTCAAAACAACGAGATTTTTTTTTTTTGTAATTTAAAAGTACCCCGAATGATGAAATTTCAATAAAAAAAATATATATTTTTAAAAGAATTAAAATTTAGAAAAAATCTGCCATATTCTTTCAATATATTTTTTTCTTATCAATTCGGGGTAGAATTTACTCTTGGATAATATATATATATATAAAAACTGTTCAGTAGTTATAAACTTATAATATAATACTTATAACTTATACGAACAATATAAAATGCCGAATTCACAAAAAGCGATTAGTCGTTAAAAAGCTTAAATGTAGACTTTTTTTGTAAAACGCGTATATTAAATTAAATATACTAGTAATATTGTTTATGGATAATAATGAGCTAAGCCCAAAAATTATCACTCTTTTTGTATTTTTAACGAATCGTCGCACGATTCGATCACGATCCGATTTCGATCGTCGTACGACACGATTAGACGAAGAGACCGTGGTCGTTTTATTTTTGTTATACTAACATCTGCCGAGCCTTTTCCCAACTATGTTGGAGTTGGCTTCCAGTCTAAGCGGATGTAGCTGAGTACCAGTGCTTTACAAGGAGCGAATACCCCTTGGTCTGACTACCCGTAACGACTGTCAAGGATGTTCAATGACAGCCGGGACCTACAGTTTAACGTGCCATCCGAAACACAGTCAATGGTGTCCAAGAAAGAATACTTAGAAAGTACATAAAAACTTAGAAAAGTTGCATTGGTACTTGATTGGCCTGGAATTGAACACACACTCATACTTGAGACGTTGGTTCTTTACCCACTAAGCCACCACGACTTTTACATACTAGATACAAATTTCTCTGTCTAAATCGTCATAGGATTCGATGACGATCGCTCTACGACTAGCTTACGACTGTCTGACGATTGTCACACGACGCTGTGTTATTTACTGTTATATTAATACTATTATAGTAAGTTCAACTCAGTCTTGCGCGCGGCCTTATGTGTGGGTAACCCTTGTACATATACAGTGACTTTGTGTGCGTGACAAGAGGTACAGTCGGATACAAATACAGTTATTTAAGGGTTGTATACGGCTGCTGAAAAACAGTTATTACGTAATTTAATGTTTATTTATTTATAAATGATTCTGAATCGCTACTTGAAAAATCAAATGATGAATTTTCGGATTCGCTACTCTCACCAATGTTAATTATAAATTCTGACTCCACGTCAAAATGTCTATAGTATTCTTCTTTTTTATTTTGTACATATCGACAAGTATTACCCAACATCCCTTCATCAATTTGACTCAAACGTTCATTTATGAATTTCATTATTTCCGTCTTATTTTGGTCGACATGCGAAGCAGTATAATTTTTTTAAATTCCCCACACATTTTGTTTACATTATTATACTAGATTATTCGCCTTTTTACATTCTTAGTCCACACTTTTATTTATTGTCCGCGTACCCCGAGCTAGAAAATATGTAAGGAGTATTTAATTCATCTTAGATACTTCAACTCATTTATTTCTTAGATACTTACTGTCAATGTCAATTTGAAAAGACGTATGAGAAAATAATGAGAAACTGTAAAATGTAATAATAAAAAGCTTTGAATGTTGTTTCATTTTTTGAAACATTTTCTCCGTGAAGAACTAGACATTTTCGTAAACGACTGTACCCATAACAAAAAGCGATAAGAACACGTCATGCTCGGACGACGTCACTGTCACACGAATGAAAGTTGTATATTTACAAGCCGACGCACACATAGGGCCGCGCGCAAATCTGAGTTGAACTATCTATATCACTGTGTACATGTATTAAGGGTAACCTGGGGTTTTTGGTCGTGTTATCTATACATATAATAAATCTGTAAAAAAACTGTGTCTGTACATTGAATATATTAAAAAAATAATAATTGGGTGGGGTTTAGAAACAGTAATGGAGCACAAATCCAAAAAAAAAATTCTGTCTGTTTGTCTGTATGTCTGTATGTCTGTATGTCTGTATGTCTGTTTGTTTGTACACGCTAATCTTCCGAACTACTGAACGGATTTCAATGATTTTTTCTTTGTTGTATCAGTATTAAGCCTGGTCAACATATAGGCTATAATTTATCTTCGAAACTTGAAGACCTGATGCAGAACACCAACAGACCAACAAAACTATAAGAGATACAAAAATGGTACCATGGCAAAAATTGTTTCATGTGATGAGCATTTTCAGCTGAGATAATAAATTTTAAGATCTGGAACACCTGATGTGGAACCCCAAGAGCCCAGCTTCTCTGTACCATATACAGGTATGACGTTTTAGCAAAAGTTGTTCAATTTGATTAGCACTTTCTATTGACTTATACAAATTGAAGATCTAAAACACCTGATGTGGAACTCCAGGGGCCCAGCTAGACTATAGCATATAGAGGTGTGACGTTTTAGCAAAAGTGGTTCAATCTGATAAGCACTCTCTACTGACGTATATACATCGAAGATCTGGAACACCTGATGTGGAACTTCAAGAGCAATACTACACTTGAAATGTATAGAAATGAATGTTATGAAATAGGTATGGTGAATCAAAAAAGTAATTAGTCCGTCTTTTAGATAACCCTAAAATAATGGACACGTATTTTTTCTTTTCTCCTTCTCACAAACAAATAATAACGAAGATATAACACGCTTGAATTTTGTGTTAAGTCACTGCTTAGTACAAATTTTACATACCTAGACGTGGCGGCACGAGCCCCCACTCTTCGAATTTGTTGCGTTATATCTCATTATTATTTTGTATGTCTCTTCCAGACCTCGGGACTACAGAGTTCCGAATTTTTGGGAGGCAAACGTGGGGCCGAAGCCAACACGCTGAAGCCCTTTTGAGACAACTTTAATGAAATGGTGACACAAAACCGACGATTATCCCTTTATACATTATAGAAATGAACCCAAGGACAATCCCCGGTGGACGTCGTTAAAAAAGTGTTTTACAAGGAGCGACTGCCTATCTGACCTCCACAACCCGGTTACCCGCTCAACCCAACACCCCTTGGTAAAACTGGTCAGACTTACTGGCATCTGACTGCCAAGAATGTTCAATGACAGCCGGAACCTACAGTTTAACATCCCCTCCAAATAACGGTCATTGGTATCCAAAATATACGTAGAAAGTACATACGAACTTAGAAAAGTTGCATTGGCAGGACGTACGCTCATACTTGAGAGATTGGTTCTCTACCCACTAAACCACCACGACTTCCACTAAGTCATCACGACTTTGTCATCTCAGTAACATTTAATGTTTTTTAACTTAATAATACGTGTAATATTTTTGCCACACACAACTTAAATGCGGACTAATTAGAATCACTACTTTTATCCCTATGGTCACGTCTGTTGCGGTTCAGTTCTCAGCGTTTTGTTTAGTCTGCTGTGCTTTTGCCGTTGAAGTACAAAAATTAAATTATGGAACTTTTCTAATGGCTATGCGTATTCCGTTATTTTCAAGTCAACATATCAGACGATTCAGATCTTTGATTTTGCTGACCCCGTAGTCGCTGGCATAAGGGACAGGATCCGCGTACGAAGTCGCGGGCAGAAGCTAGTATTAAAATAAACAGGCATAATTGAGAAC
This sequence comes from Helicoverpa assulta, assembly GCA_963856015.1. NCBI lineage: Eukaryota > Metazoa > Arthropoda > Insecta > Lepidoptera > Noctuidae > Helicoverpa > Helicoverpa assulta. The sequence goes on from CAWLCW010000022.1 coordinate 6,521,071, forward strand.
CTCCTCCTTTTTGGGAAGTCCGTTAAAAAGAAAAAAAAAATGGTTTCAACTGATGTCAATTTCTGAATACATTGCAGACTTAAATTAATCTAAGCTTTATTGTAAAGAGGATAGTTTTGTTTGTTTGTAAAAAGCTCCGAGACTACTGAACCGATTTGAAAAATTCTTTCACCGTTAGAAAGCTACACTCTGCCGGAGTAACATATCACTATCACTACATATTATAAAACAAAGTCGCTTTTTCTGTCCCTATGTCCCTTTGTACGCTTAAATCTTCAAAATTACGCAACCGATTTTCATGCGGTTTTTTTAATAGATAGTGATTGAAGAGGAAGGTTTATATGTATAATAACATACATTAAATAGTGCGAAAATACTGTTATCCCGTGCGAAGCCGGAGCGGGTCGCTAGCTATGTATATTTTAATATAACACGGCACAAACATCCCAAAAAATTAATAATTATTATAGATGGTCTAAATAAAACTAGGAATTAAGCAATCAATTAAATGTTCTAACAATATTCTAATGATTGATTGAACGAATGGTTATGTCTACAAATAATATACGTATATTTTGTTCATACAAAACGAAATAATCAGATGTCTAAATTTACAAAAAAATGCCATTTACTGTTTTTTTTTTGCAAAAAAATTACAACTAAAACTACTGAATCGATTTGAAAAATTCTTTCACTGTTGGGGCGCTACACTCTTCCCGAGTAACATAGACTATATTTTATCCCGGTACGGGCAGTAGTTCCCACGGGCCGCGAGTTAACCCGTTTGAAAACGGCTAGTCTCATATTTTCAGGTAATAATGACATAATATTAAGTATATTATTTGTAGACAACATATTTAAAATAAGCGATATTTCCCATAATGTTGACACGTAAAGCATTTCAATAAATAACTCAATATTGCATATATTATGATATGATTAATAGCAACAGTTGTATGTCAAAATATTATGGAAATTAACCGATTTTCTATACAAATAAGAAAAATTTGACTGTCTTTTTGTAATAATAAAAAACTCTCTTTTTACTAAATGCAAGTAAATATGGTAGACACATAAGTACACCAAAACAGTAATTTTGTCTGTCTGTTTTAACCGGCTAATCTCTGAAATAGCTGGACTGAATTTGACAGGACTTGACTAGCAGACACGTTATGTGAAAAGGGAGTAGTTCCCAAAAAAAAGTGATAAAAAAATCACGTTAATTTTCATAATATATTGATCATACAACGATTTTTTCTCATTCCTTACAATTCTATAGAAATAAATGTAATTTCAAATACAGTTAACTATAACAATGTAGTTAAAAAACTTAATAGTCAGTTGTGGGATCTTAATAACTGTGATTGATCTGTTAAGATGTGATCTTTGTGGGATGCTGTGATCTCTTGAACTAAACAACTTTTGATTGAGATAAAGATAATCAATTTTTGACGAATATTTATGCCACCAAGCGTTACTGTGTTCTTGTTCGAAATTGTATGAATCTATTATATAGGGCGCTAAGTTTGTTGAAGGGCGCCAGCTATGATATAGGGCCCCAACTATGATATGAGGCTTCAGCTATGATACAGGGCGCTAGGTATGATATTGGGCGCCAGGTATGATACAGGTCGCCAGCTATGACTGGATCCTACCGGCATTGCGGGGTTGTTCGCGCGAGTTACCGCGGCCCTGGTACATAAAGGGCTTAAGAAGGAAATAGGGTTGTTTCCAATTTTCGAAAATCTATTTAAATAGCTTCTAAATAATTTAAAGATCACCCCTCCTATAATTTTGCGTCTTAAATCTCTTTACTTTTTACGTATACGATTTTTTTCTATTTTTCTTAAAACATTGCCCAAAAAACGCTCGATCACGTGACTGTCGTCAACATGTACTATGTGTTCCTTTACACTTTAATGCACATCTAAAGAGAAGTAACTAATGAGAAAGAACTCATTGATTTTTACATTTTAATCATGTTTTCTTATAGTTTAGATACAAAAACAAATATTTTAAACATTTAAATTATTTTTAAACATTGGGCACAAAAGAAAATACCTGTAATGTTTTGAGTTGTGTACGCGGTAAAATAAAACTGTGCAAAGGAACGTGAAGTTTGTGTTTGTTATTGAGGTTATGTTTGTGTCATCTTGGTTATTAGCAAAGAATTGAGCGACAATAGAACTATCAGCTTTCATAAATCCTTTCTTCATAGTTATTTTCTAACTTTTTTTCGTTCAAATACAAATAAAAACTGAAGAAAACAACACATCAATTCTCAGGTTATACCTGTCATAGACTGTTACTGTCAATGTAAAGTGACGACATCGGACTCGATTCGCCGTTTTCAAGGGCGTGACGTAATAGACGATAACTTTAAAATTCATAAATTATTTAAAAATTATGTGGTCAGTTATAAATAATATAATATAGCTTATCGTTTTATGAACTTTCGGTGCATATACCTATTTTTAATTGTCTGAATACTAGGAAACAACCCTATTGGTGGGTTTTAGTCAGTAAGAGTCTGACACTCTTTCATCGCTGCTAACACACAGCGGGAGGAGTCATTTGATGATTTCCCATAAAAAAGGATGATCTAGGGCGCTAGGTATGATACACGGCGCTAGATATGATATAGGGCGCTAGGTATGTTAAAGGGCGCTAGATATGATGAAGGGCGCCAGCTACGATATAAGTCGCCAGCGATGAAACATTGCATTTTTTATGTACAGTTTTTTGAAAACTAAAATCATGATGATATTTTGTTGATATAATATATTTATACGAATCACGGTATCCCACAGAGAAGGGGAGGTTTTTAATTAATAATAATAATTACATGTATGTGATTTAATACTTAGTATACATTATATGTATGATCGTATGTTAGTCTTGTAGTGTGATTTTTCACAACATTCTATTGAATAAAAAAACTGTTTGTATTTTTAAATTTTGGTTTTTCATTTTAATTTTTAATCATCCCATCCATTTAGAAATAATTAAAGTTAAAAAAAAAATGAAGCCATTTAACCAGTTGCCTGCGACATATATGACGATCATCATCTGCCGAGCCTTTTCCCAACTATGTTGGGGTCGGCTTCCAGTCTAACCGGATGCAGCTGAGTACCAGTTTGACACTTGGCGACTGCTTAATATCAGGGGCCCGATTCTACTAATTTTACTTAAGCGACATACGATTCACGTTCGACTCGGTTCGACTGAGATCCAATCCCGACTCGATTACGATTGAAGCGTATGTGGCATTCCGCTATTTTTTCTTTGAAATAAACGTTTTTATCCTTTTCTGTCATTCAATAATGAATCATTTTGTCTGCAAATGATTAACGATTACAATATGATTGTAGAGCAAACTACCGTATAGACTAAAATCACCAAAATAGCAGACCAATCGCACACCAATCAAATGTCATTCGAATACGATTGGTCTTTTATTAGTAGCAGAATGCCCGATATGGTTAAAACTGCTATTACGATCATATTGCGATTCGATTTCTATTCGATTTTGACATTATTAACTTAGGAGAATCGGGCCCCTGACCTCCTCAACTCAGTTACACGGGCAACCCAATACTGGTTAGTAAGACTGGTTATCAGACTTACTGGCTTCTGACTACCCGAAACGACTGCCAAGGATGTTCTAATGAAAGCCGGGACCTACAGTTTATCGTATTATATTCTGGAGATCATGTTTCCAAGAGTTAGGGAAAGGCTAAGCAGATGATTTAAAGAAAGATACGGGAATGGATTACTTAGTTTTGATGTGATAAAAGTATGGTATGAATAATGATTGTGATAGTAGAAATATTATGGTAGAAAGTTTGATGATAGTAGAAAATAAAATAAGCAAGTAGGTATCATTTTAACCCCTGATGCATAAGTTTGAAAGATCGCTATGTTTGTCTGTTTGTGGCACCATAGCCCTCAAACGGATAAACCGATTTGTATCCAGTTTTTTAAGTTGAAAGCTGGTTTTCCAACGTGTTTCAATAATTTAAAAAGTAGGTAGGTATAACTAGGCACCTTCGTTTTTTTTGCTTACCAAAGAGAAAAATATCATATACTTAGGTATAGTAAGTTCAACTCAGTTGTGCTCGCGGCCTTATGTGTGGGTAACCCTTGTACATATACAGTGACTTTGTGTGCGTGACAAGACGTACAGTCGGGTACAATACAGTTATTTAGGGGTTGTATACGGGTGTTCAAAAAAAACAGTTATTACGTAATTTAATGTTTATTTATTTATAATGATTATGAATCGCTACTTGAAAAATCAAATGACGAATTTTCGGATTCGCTACTCTCCAAGGTGAATTATAAATTCTGACTCCATGTCAAAATGTTTATAGTATTCTTCTTTTTTCTTTTGTACATGTCGATAAGTACTACCCCACATCCCTTCATCAATTTGACTTAAACGTTCATTTATGAGTTTTTACTTATTTTGGTCGACATTATGCGAATCAATATAGTTTCTTAAAATTCCCCACACATTTTGTTTATATTATTATACTAGATTATACCTCTTTTTACATTCTTAGTCCACACTTTTATTTATTGTCCGCGCACCCCGAGCTAGAAAATATGTAAGGAGTATTTAATTCATTTTAGATATTTCACCTTATTTATTTCTTAGATGCTGTCAATGTCAATTTGAAAAGACGTATGAGAAAATAATGAAAAACTATATTTAATAATAAAAAGCTTTGAATGTTGTTTCATGTTTTAAAACGCTTTACCTAACTCCTTAATAATTTCTCCGTGAATAACTAGTATTTTCGTAAACGATTGTACCCATAACAAAAAGCGATAAGAACACGTCATCCTCGGACGACGTCACTGTCACACGAATGAAAGTTGTATATTTACAAGCCGACGCACACATAGGGCCGCGCGCAAATCTAAGTTGAACTATCTATACCTAATATTATATATTGTAAATATTTACGCATATATATGTATACTATATGAATGATGAATATATAAAACAGAATATTGTATCTAAGTACCTACATATATGAAATTAAATGGCTTTACAAAAATATTTAATAGAAAGCGTCTGTGTTCATAATTACTTATGATATAAGGTAGATAGTAACAATTGTTAAATCAATACGTAATAAATAAAACATTTGTAAATAAAAAACAATATTTTATTGACTTTTTTGACAAACTAAAAAAAAACTACGGTGTGCATGTCAGTCTATTTCTAAACTCGTGTAAAACGAAAATTTATTCACTGGGAATTTAGTAAAAAATAGCAAGAACAATATGGAAATTTCTTTAAAACAACAAATATTAGGTACAAATGGTCCGATTTGGAAAAAATATTTCACTGTTGGAAAGCTACACTATCCCCGATCATCATCGAAATCGAAATATATCATCATCATCAGCCTATCGCAGTCCACTGCTGGACATAGGCCTCTCCAAGTGCACGCCACTGAGATCGATTTTCGGCTGCTCGCATCCAGCTCCTGCCAGCCGTCTTGCGCAATCGAATCTTATCGAAATATAGGTATATGTTACTGTAATCTTAGGTTTTACTGGAAAAACTTACCATAGTTCGGGTTTTTACAGTAATATACATATTGTTGTAACTTGTATTGTAAATTCATGTTTGAACGTAATTGCAAAATACAATAAAGAATAAAATGTTCACGTCCACTGAAATATTCTGAAGCTGAGTTTTATTTTGTACTGAATTACCTGTCTAGTCCCATAGCTACCTTTTTCTTTTAACGACGTCAAAAATCATCAAATGAGGAATCCCGCTGTGGTTTAGCAGCGGTGAGGGGAGTGTCAGACTCTTACTGACTAAAAACCGTCGTGTTCCGTCGTAGGCCTTTTATGTACCAGGGCTGCGGTAACTCTTTCGAACAATCCCGCAGCCCCGGCAGGCCTTGACTCCGCTGAACCCAATAGGTAGGTACACCTTGGTCGTTGGTCCAACGCAGAATTAGTACCTATTAGCGCCATCTAAAGGAAAAATTATATAACAATCAAGAATTTTCTTCAAAAAGTGGGCGACATTTGACATATACGTAAGAAAGCAGTTACCTTACTCTGTAGAAGTTGCCAATTTTCACCACAAGATGGCGTTTGCGGAAAACTCGAGTAAAATACGGCAGTTTTCTTTTATTTAAATTAGCTTTTATTGTATGTGTTTTTAAGGAAATATTAAAGAAATTTATTTTGGTTAATAAGATGTTAGTGCAGAGGAAATATATTTTTTAAGTGTTTATGTCAATATTTAAGATAAAATCAGTCTTTTGTAAAGGTTTTTTAAACAATCATTTCTTTCTAGGCTAGTACTTATGTCGATACGTATTTCTAGAAAAAAATATGAATAAGTGGACTCTATATTTTTGTGTCTAAAATGATAAAAATCTAGAAGTTTTGTAAGCTAGATTTGTTTTCAAGTAAAGAGGCTTTATTTTATCATATAAAGCCAAAATGTGAGTGTTTCCCGTTTTCCGCATAGCAGTAATACAGGCCCAATGCCGGAGTGGCTGGGTTGCCAGCTTATTAAATTTTACCCATCTTCGGGGAGAATTGCATAATTAAGTAATAAAGCAAATGTATTTATTATTAGATACATCTTAACTCTTTGTGTCCGCGAAGATAATTAATCCACATAGAAAGGTTAAATCAAATCAAATCATTTATTCCAATTGGGCCTTTACAAGCACTTATGAACGTCAAAAAATTATTCCATTAAGAACTGGAGTAATAAATAAAATAAATGCTTATGCAAATGAATCGAAATAATATTTAAAGTAGCTCATTTTGATTCCAATACTCCCTTTGGGTATTTGATAGGTATGAAAACCACAATAAGTAGGTAGGTATAGCATTTCCCTAGCACAAGTCAATTGTACAAAATAGAGTAACAGGTATATCAATAGAAAATATATCCTACGTTTATGCCCTAATTATTACTTGAATTGCTTTCTCTAACGACCAGGGGCCCGATTCTCCTAATTTTACTTAAGCGACATACGATTCACTTTGACTGAGATCCAATCCCGACTCAATTACGATTGAAGCTGTGGCATTCCGCTATTTTTTTCTTTGAAATAAACGTTTTTATCTTTTTCTGTCATTCAATAATGAATCATTTTGTCTGCAAATGATTTACGATTTAATACGATTGCAATATGATTGTAGAGCAAACTACCGTATACTTAGACCAAAATCACCAAAATAGCAGACTAATCGCAAACTAATCGAATGTCGTTGGAATACGATTGGTCTTATATTGGTAGCAGAATGCCCGATATGGTTAAAACTGCTATTGCGATCATATTGCGATTCGATTTCTATTCAATTTTGACATTATTAACTTAAGAGAATCGGGCCCCAGCTCTTTGTACCTTATTACGTATATAATAATGAAATATTAAAACAAACGTTCCCACAAAGGAAAAGATCCTGAAAAAACCGAAATTGCACTCTATCACGACGATTTTTAATATTAAAAGTTCAATTACGCATAATCGTGAGCTTTTCGATTTCTAGTCTCCACTTTTTCCCCGTATCATATTGCGTAACTGAGAATTTAGTCTGGCAGCCCCGCCAGTGAGTCCGCCGCGCGCTGTCTATCGGCGTGTCCCTTGTAAAATGGGCTTAAAATCGCTGCATTCGCGCATAACGTTATAAAACATAGATAAAATACAAAAAACACACATTTAATTATGATTAAACCATATTTATAACATAAGTTTATTAGGTAACAGTGACTAGTGTTTATTTTTTCACGTAAACGCCTATCATAATGTTAATTGGTAGGTAAAAAATTGGAAAATTAATTTTATTAATTAGTATTTTTGTCATTGCTTAACTTTATAATAGAAAAAAACCTCAATTTTTCTTTATTAACTGTATAATTATTTTATTTGTGTCTAGAAAAGAAATGTTAAATATTCCAGTGAATGCATTTAGTTTTCTGTGATTAAGTGTGTCTAAAATGAAAGAACCAACAGTGTATTTAGTAAATAATAATCGTGGAATGTAGCGGTGCCTAAAATCGATAATGTCCGCGCATTGTGTTGCGTGCTGTCGGGCGATTTTTTTCAACTTCCACACACTAAAGTACTATGCCATGATACTGCGACAAATACACGCTAAAACAACCCATTTGTCCAATAAAACTCAATTAATTTATTTATGAAACATTTACGCAGACGAAGTTTACGTAAATGTCTGGTAAATGTGTTATTAAAACTCTGCAGTGCTATTAAATGAAGGAAGCTTGGACATTGGTCGTAAATTCGGTCCGTTCCCGCCATTTACTGTCAAAATTAGAATGTATTTAAATGAATTATGATAACCGCAATGTGGAGACTTCAAAATAAAAGTAGTGTGTTTTAGTTGTTTCTAAATTCGATAGGTGGCGCTGTAATATTTACTGTCATTGCGTGTCTTTTGTTTTAGCTAAAGTCTGCCTCATTATGTTAGAAAATTACTTACTTATTTCTTTTGTTGAAACTGTCAGTTTCATATTCAATATTTGGCCATTACAAACTTTAACCAAAAAAAATATGCAAAAATACCTTTTTATTGAAAACTTGCTCCCTCCCTCCAGTATTACTACTTATGCTTATATTTACATACTGATTTATATTATAGATGTACAATTTCTTGATAAGAACGTCTTTATCAATAAGGTTAGGTCAGCTCATTCCGCAATGTAATCGAACAAACCATTCTTGGTGGTTGTGTAATTATGCAACGGTTAAAATCGGTTTAGACATTCATACATTGTCACTCAGATTCATATATAATCTTTATTTTTTTACTTACGGTTTTATAACGTAAAAAAGAAAAAAAAATAGCACTCGCATATAAATCCGTTGGTAATAGGGCGAATAATTTGATAAATTCTCTAAGATTTATACCTACGTAGTTTTTTTTTTCATATTCGTGAAAATACAACTTCTTTACTCTTTTTGGTAAGATTAAATAAAAAATTACGCTTTTTTTACCAAATAATGGAATGATACAGTCAAAATTTCATTCATTCATTTTAATATTCATTCATCTGTTTTAAAAAAACGTCTAGATTTTTTTTAGTTTTTTTTATTCCTGACCTATGTATTTATTTCTTGTATCTCCTCAATAATGTGTGCATAAAAAAAAATATCGTGCGAAAATAATATTTTTTTCTGTTTTGAAAACACATTTAGTTGATAAAAACGTAACATAATAACTAAATATAAGATAAAATCGATGTGGAAATGAAAATAAAGTCGAGCTGAAGACCGACCAGTTACAAGAAGGAAGGCAGAATTTTGAAAAAATGCGCTGGATATTCCCTGTACCAGGTAAGAAATATTCGTTTATTATTTAGTTCTTATTATTGTGAAAAAAAAAACCATCGTTATAACCCGTTTTTGACAGTCTATTTATGTAATTGGTCGTTTAAAAAAATATTCGGTTTCAAGAATAGTACTTATATCTCTATAAGACCTACCGACAGAAATTTCGCTTAAAGGAAAACAAAAAAAAAACGAATATTATAATGTCTACGAAAACATCATTACAATTTTTTTTAACCTATATAACTTCTGGAAAATATCCGACAGTTTGCAACCTCTGCTTATTTCACATCAAAAAAATAATAAAAATATTGCCAGAGTATAAAAGAATGTTTCCTACAATTTTATAATTTTACCATATTTTTGACGACTTCGCATATTTATTTTACAAAGATATAAGTTTATTTATCTATCTATTTATGTATATTTAATAATATAATAATGCAAATAGTTTGTGTGAACGCGTTTATCTCAGGAACTACTGATCGGATTAAACTAGAAATCGGAACGATCCACAGTTGACAAAATAGTTCATAACTTTAAACCAGCTGAACCAATTTTGACAAAACATTAATCTAAGAGCAACCGCATCCAAAACGATTCATCCGTTTAAGACCTACAGCCATACAAACAGACATACACTAATTACCACCTGTGTTTTTACGTCGATTGTTAGGGTGCATTTACACGGTGTAAGCTTGCACATATTGAGGCACATGCACAGGTTACATGCATTTTAAAAACGTGCGGGTCCAGCGACTCGCGCATGTACCGAAGCAAAATACCCACCCGCGTGCTCTTGTCACTTGCGCATGTTAACTTGCTCCAGCTACATGCACCGTGTAGACGCACCCTTGAGAGGCTGACAGCACCCAAAACAAAATACGTGCGAAAGAGAAGCCTGTTGACTCGTCGTTCGTAACGTTCCGAACATAATATAAATGAATAGCTTTAAAATGTGTTGAGTAATCAAAAATAAAAATTGACCAAGTTCTGTATTTACATATGGACTCGTTAATGTTACAAATTTTATCAACGTACGTTGATAAGTAATACAGATATTTTAGTTGGAAGATCATTTTAAGAGGTAATTTTCATTTTTTTTTGTAGCGAGAAAACTTTTCGAGAACGTGTTTTGAAATTAACAGGTTTCTCAGAAATATGTTCAAGATTAATGTATTTTTTTTTTGCCGTCAAAAACTGTATAGATTTGGACAAAAAATTGTTTGAGACAACCCAATTGATGCTGTTAGCGGTTTTAAAACTACTAAAAACATGCATCCCCATTCGAATACAGACCTACAACTTGACCCGACCTACCTCTCGCGACCTCCGGCTAAACTGAGACAGAAATAGCTTAGGACAATGTACGGGCAGAAATAGACTCGTGTCTTGTAGTGTGTTGACATAGTAAACAAAATATTTGTAGGATTTTAAACTTGGTTTTTAGTGTGGTTAGTAATTACCTAAGTAGTTTCAAAGGTGTAGATACCAGTGGCTACTTGGCTACGTGTGAGAAATCATACTAATATTATAAAGCTGAAGAGTTTGTTTGTTTGTTTGAACGCGCTAATCTCAGGAGCTACTGGTCCGATTTGAAAATTTCTTTCAGTGTTAGATAGCCCATTTATCGAGGAAGGCTATAGGCTACTTTTTATCCCGGTACGGGAAGTAGTTCCCACGGGATACGGGTGAAACCGCTGGCAGAAGCTAGTCTATCTATACATATAATAAATCTGTAGAAAAGTAATTTTTGTACATTGAAGAAATTGACAAAAAAAATAGCCGGCATGTTAAAGGATAACTAACAGAACCCATTTCCATCATTTTTGTCATTTTTGTCTGTTTGTCTGTTTGTCTGTTTATCTGTTTGTTCGTTCGCGATTCACGTAAAATCTACGAATTCAATGCAAACAATGCTTATATACAAAAATTCTACGTAACTTGGGGTATTACTTAGTTTTTGTTTCATCGAAATCGATTCACTCTATCAAAAGATATGATTAATTTTGTGAATTCAAGATGTAAAATATTACGACACGCAATCTGTTTGTCAAAACTGTACATTTGAATGTTGTACTTATATTAGTTGTTCGGCCTATTATTAATCTTTACACAGAAAATCACACCTTTATAAGTAACTTCGGAAGAAAAAAAAATATGAAAATTTTGTTTAGCCAAGGTTAAAGTAGCTCCATCTGTGGTAAAAATACATCAAATTTGTCAAAAGAGCGAGGTGGTAAATGACAATTAATTACCATACATTCTTTATAGAGGATTATTATTTCAACAGATGGAGTTGTGTGTTTTCCGTAATTCACCATATTTTAACACGTACTTAGTGTAATTTTTCGATAGACATTTCAATAGTGTTCGTCAGTTTGCCGTACCACATCAAAATCCAACTATAATTATTACCTTGATGAAAGGAAAATTAATAGTTCTCAGCCAAATTTAAAACGGTACCATCTAAATTATTTTTTTAACATTATGTCAAAAATGATGACTTTAATGGAACAATTAATTATCATTTAACACATTCACTGCGGCAGCGTTAAATCTTAACTTTCTACTAGTGCGATACGAGACAAATGCTGCCCGTATCTATGTTTCCTGATATGCGTTACGGCTTCTATTTTGCCGTACCAGAACCTGACTTTCAAAGCCTATACAGACGTGGAAACCGCCTATATCAATGGTTTTTATCAACAAATCGATAGACTATATCCTTGTATATACCTAGCTGCAGTCGCCCCGGGTTCTCTGTTATACTTTGAAAGATACAGAGATTTTTCAAAATCTTTCATTCGCGGCAATATATATGCCGTACAGCGTAGAAGTGAAAAAATGCTAGGGATGGGGTTTACTTCTGGAGTGATAGTAGATAGTTTAAAAATATTTTTTTATTGTAGATAAAATATTCATATTTAACAGTGTTATATTATTATGTAAATCAACATAATTATGTAACCGAATAATTATAATTAGGTACTAATCAACATTAGATCACAATTATATATTTAAATATGAATATATAGTATTTATATTCTACCACAATCACACTATAGCGCCACCTAGTCCCAAATACATATAATGCATAGTATACTTGGAAAATACACCCAGATCAAGACAACCAGACAAAGAATGTTTGATTTGTGTGGGAATCGAACCCACAACCACTACGCCAACAGACCAATAAATTAAAAAAACTAAAAACTATTAAAGGACGTGTATGAAACTTAGTAAGTAGGTAGTTATTCCACTGAATTATTTTCACACTTGACATCTTTGGCATCAAGATGATTTCCCCTCTCTCTCTCTCTACTCAAATCCAGTTTTTTATTTATGTGAACGTCTCATTGTAGCAGAACCGCGTAATATTTTTCACAAAAAATATCGTTACGTCTTGCTTACGGCCAGCACTAGCGCACACTGAAACGCCGCGCGGACGCATGCAGTGTGGTGCGGGGTTGGGGGGGTACGGCAAGATATTCGCCGTGCCGCACTGAATGAAAATAATTATTTTACTGTGCGTTACGGCAACTATTTTGCCGTATATTGTTAGTGTACAATATTATTATATTAAAGGCAACAATATTGAAAATATCACTATCTCATTCCTACGCGCAAGGGAACTTAGATAAATCGCTCCCGCACAGTACGCAAAACAAGGACAACGAGCTACCGCACTGGCTGAAAGTCAAATACGGCCAAATACTTGCCGTAACGCAGTGAATGTGTTAAACTTACAGATGGAGTTCATATCAGGATTTTTTCATAAACATAGTTTAGCTTATCTTCCACTAATGTGGTGGCCTTAAAACAAATTACTTTGAGTGAGTAGTATTAAGTAGACCTTAATTATTTTTTCTGATGCAAAATATGTAAACTTAATCCTAGAAGAAAGGAAGATCTATCTCTCGCAAGCGCTGCTAAGCGTGAGGTAGGTAGTGTAGGATTCTGTAGCTTTAAAAACAAGCCCAGATACAAAGTGCAGATAAGAAATGGGAGCTTTCTCGATTTAATACCATACACACGTAAAATGCTTTATGCGTCTGGAAACGTACAAATTACGCGTCGCATACCAGAGACATGCTTACTTTCAACTTCTGATCGCAAATACACTGTTCACGATTACGAACAGTCTCAGTAAGACCCGAGCCAAGTCTAAAAAAACACCTTTTATATAAAACTACGTTTGATGTCATTCAATTACAAAGACAGAATTGTTCTCTTCTGCAAATCCTATCCACCTATATCCTATCCTAATCCAGCATGCATTGCAGGTGTGCATTGCACAAAAACCAATGGTATCCTATTAGAGAAGTCAAAAGAGTCGGCCTGCCAACGTCAGCTTTTGCGCTAAGCAAGTGTTCTTAATAGTACCATCAGAATTACATTCATCGTTGAATGAGGTGAATACATTTTCAGAAACCACAATAACAGTAGGAGCCAAAGCGTATGATCGCTTCATAGAGCTCTGATTGGCCCCAGGTGACCAACTCAGGTCTGATTTGTTCGTTCATCAGATCTTTGAAAGTGTTTCGGTGGATACTTACTGTCGTCCTGTTTACGTGTGACACAAAATATGGTATATAAACGTCCTCCGTAAGAGCAAAATTTTCCCGGTGTGCGGTAGTGACGCACAGTATACAACACTTCTGTTTCTTTTGATTTGCTGGCTCCACCAAGAAATGACAAATTGCGAGCGTACTTTTTGAAAATCTTGGCAAAACTGCAGGTTTCAAGTACGAACACATGAAGTGGACTCTCACAGATACGTACATTTTGCCTATTCGTGAACTAATGCAAACATTTCGGTGGAGTCCCTCCCGGTTTAGACCTAACCCCACATTAGGCGTGCGCGATCCTCGGGCGTGTGAGTAGCGCGTGCGTCGCGAGCACGCTGCGTGAGCGTCGCGTTTTGCTGCCCTGCGGCATTTGCAGCGCGCTCGACTTGACGTTTAACTGCTAAGGCGTTTAGCGGGCGGCGGGGATAGCGGGCGAAGGGGTAAGAACGCAACTCGAGCGCCGCGTGCTCGCCGCGAGCGCGTCGCTTGCACTCTTCACACATGCCGCAGGGCAGCAAAACGCGACTTTCACGCAGAGCGCTCGCGACGCCCGCGCTACTCACACGCCCGAGGATCGCGCACGCCTAATGTGGGGTCAGCCTTACCATAGTGAGTAAGTGCACAGAAAATCCCCAATTCATACAAGTCATACAAGTGTTTCTCCCCAGTAGTGAAACTATCCTACCCTATGCGCCTGCTGATGATGATGACTCATTTTATCATCCATCCAGCTATTCCCCAACTATGTTGGTGTTGGGCTTCCAGTCACCGAATCTATTTGAGTACCAATATTTTGCTTGGAGCGACTACCTATCTACCTATCTTCAATCCAGTCAACTACACAAGACGATGTCCATGGTAAGACTGACAGACTTTCTGGCTTCTGATTAGTCGCAGCAGCTGCAGGAAATGTACAAATGACAGCTTTGTCAGACTCAAAGCATATAGACATAGATTATAGCTATTTCCTGTGAAAATTACTTACGCACCATACGTAATAATTTTCCAAATTGGCTGACTAGATCCAGAGATATTCACAACGTCACAAACTTTACTTCTTTTGTTTAGATAAATGGTCACATCCACAACACAACCTTGATCATTGAATCTATGCGACTGCGAAGTGGTAATCCTAATTATACTGTCACGTGAAAGAATGCACCTACGGGATAAGTAGTATTTTGACTATTCTATATTGCCCACGCAGACGAAGTTGCGGGCAACAGCTAGTCTATACTAATATTATAAAGCTGAAGAGTTTGTTTGTTTGTTTGAACGCGCTAATCTCAGGAACTACTGGTCCGATTTGAAAATTTCTTTCAGTGTTAGATAGCCCATTTATCGAGGAAGGTTATAGGCTACTTTTTATCCCGGTACGGGAAGTAGTTCCCACGGGATGCGGGTGAAGCCGCTGGCAGAAGCTAGTGACTTATATAAATACTAGCTTGCGCTCGCGGCTTCGCCCGCATGGTGTGTTGATAAAAAGTAGCCTATATATTAATCCAGGGTATCACCTAACCACATACCAAATTTCAACCAAATCGGCCCAGCCGTTTTTGCGTGAAAGAATAACAAACGTACATCCATACATTCTCACAAACTTTCACAATTTTAATATTAGTAGGAGCGGTCACGAAAGTCGTCTTTGGTGCTCGTGACCCCTCTCTAAAAGGCAGAAGACGACACAAAAGCTGAGGTTTTTAGTGGGTGCAAGCCCCACATAACCTCACCGTCTCCCCGGGCGGTGTGTGTATGCGTCAGGCATTTTCCTCAGCTGAAACAAAAAAAAAAAAGGATTAGTAGGAAGGAAGTAGGATGTCACTGCAAACTTGTTAAATAGACTTACTAGTACCTATGCTAGTTACAGTTACAGCCTTTTTATCGTCCCACTGCTGGGCTGCGGCCTCCTCTCACACGGAGGAGGATTGAGCATTAATCACCACGCTTGCTCAATGCGGGTTGGTGATTTCAGACTTTATAGTCCAGGTTTCCTCAAGATGTTTTTCTTCACCTTTTTATCAGCCATTGGTGTCCAAGATATACCTATGCTAGTACTACTGATAAATTTTTAGATAGATCCATTTCGCAAAATTGCAACTAAACTGTCACAGTGACAGGTTGTGAAAAGTAAAAATTGTGTGAAATTTTTACGCAGTTTTAGGTAAACTTGCTAGCTGATTCCCGCGGTTTCACCCGCGTCCCATTCCCTTTATTTCATGTATATGAAGTTGTCCCATTATCTTCAAAACTTACTATTAAAAGTAGGAACAACATAGGATTCGGAACATACGAAAATATGGATCGCACCACGAATGTTTGTTGATCCAACATCAAACGCAGGAAAAATGTAATTGTGAGCGAAGTACCTAAAGTAAACTGAATTGTTTTTTTTTTGTTTTAAAATACATACAATCTTCATATTAGAATGTAGAGTTCTCTTCATAACTATCCCACTCTCCAAGGCATTTGATGTCTCGTCCCATCGCAATATTTAGTGTAACAATTTAACAAAATTAATCTAAATCGGCTAAGTAGTTTTTGCGTGAAAGAGCGATAGGCAGAGTTACTTTCGCATCAATAATATTATAATGGCGTCTACGGCCGATTTCGGCCACGGCGGCTGTTCTCATTTAAGGAGATCAGCCAGCTGTGTGCCAGGAGTGCTAGCTAGCATGTGGTGTATAAATATTTTTTACTGTAATTGCATATTGTCCTCTATTGTGGAATACAAATTACATTGTGTAGGTACAAATGTACATATCAAACATTGTTTAAGGTTCTTCTAACCTACAGACAGACATGTGTTGCTGGGGAGTTTGTTGCGCCACTAATTCTTCTTCCCAGCAAAAACACGTAGGAAGTGGTGAAGGGTGGGCGTTTTGGGGGCTGTCTATTGTAAATTCCTGACGTTCAAAAAGTGCTGTCTTGCAGCCAAGTTTGAATAAATGATTTTTGATTTGATTTGATTTGAGCTGCGCAGGACATATTATAGTGCACGAGCATTTGCGCAGACACAGGTGCACTCACTATTCCTTCACTCTCATAACCCGATGAGACGGCAATCCGACACGACCGGAAAGAGATCAGGCGCAGGACCGACATTTACGTTCTCTACGATGCACGGGTGAATCAATCACCAACTTCCAGACCACGGGCTGCTTTGTGAAAGTTTTAAGAAAACTCACAAAGCGATTTCGGCCCGACCCGGGAATCGAACCAAAGACCTCGAGCACAGCAGCCGCGCTTGCGACCGCTAGACCAACGAGGCAGTCATATTAATAAGGTGACATGTGACAAATGCTACTCGGGGTTAGTGTAGTTTTCTAACAGTGAAAGAATTTTTCAAATCGATTCAGTAGTATCGGAACCTTTAGTTTACAATCAGAAAAATGTTTTATCTTTATTATATTAGTTACTAACTAGGTACATATTACTATAGATCACAGTTTTGAGTTCAGTATTCTGCAACAGTTTCGAAACAACAAAAAAACAGATGTTTACAGTCCGGTAAAGTTTACGAGATAATATTAAATAGACGATCAAATGCCAAATGAATCATTGTGCACAGTTTATGATTCATTAAAACTGCGAGTCTTTGGGTATTTACTGTTGCCTAATATTTAGGTATCTTTTGCTCCTTGGGTGGTTTGTAATTGTAACCTAGGAAGTCGTGGTGGTCTAGTGGGTAAAGAACCAACCTCTTCGAGGTTCGAGGTGTGAGGGTTCGATTTCAGGTCAGACAAGTACCAATGCAACTTTTCTAAGTTCGTATGTACTTTCTAAGTATATCTTAGACACCAATGACTGTGTTTCGGATGGCACGTTAAACTGTAGGTCCCGGTTATCATCGAACATCTTTGGCAGTCGTTACGGGTAGTCAAAAGCCAGTAAGTCTGACAATCAGTCTTACCAAAGCGTGTTGGGTTGCCCCGGGTACCTGACTGGGTTGAGGAGGTCAGTTAGGCAGTCGCTCCTTGTAAAACACCGGTACTCAGCCGCATCCGGTTAGACTGAAAGCCGAAGCCAACATAGATGGGAACAGGCTTGGTAGATGATAAGGATGTGGGCCAGCATTGGGATCCATACAGGACATAATACAAGGTGTTGATTTGCATTTGTGCCATATTTCAGGAGGAGGTCATAAAATACGTAAATAATCGATTGGAATTACAGTAGACGGGAAATAGCTAATATGCACTGGTTTTTTTGTCATTGTAATGTCGTAGTATTTCAGAAGTAATCCAATTTTATGAATGAAAATTATGAATGATCGTTGCGTATGCTTTGTGTTTGCGTTTGTGTGAGGGCGCAGCACGGTTTTAAGGCCAGTAACACACGCGCCAAGTTTAAATACGGCTATTCCGAACATTGACGGAATTCCGAAAAAAAATAAAATAAAAAAAGTTACGTACCAATTTTTTTGTTGATTTGGGTCGAGAATCATTAGCATAATTACGTCCTTGAATATGGCACGGATGCAAACCAACAGCTTGTATATCCCGTTCGTCGCAGTGGTCACAAGGGCGACTGCTGTACGCGAGGGTGATGAGTTCGATTCCTGGATCGCTCTCCGGGTTTTACAAGTCAAATCATACGTATAAATAAGACAAAATCACACTTAACAGCGAATATACAATACTAGCTTCCGCCAGCGGCTTCGCCCGCGTGATGTGTTGAGAAAAAGTAGCCTATGTGTTAATCCAGGGTATCACCTATCTACATACCAAATTTCAACCAAATCGGTTCAGCCGTTTTTGCGTGAAAGAATAACAAACATACATCCATACATTCTCACAAACTTTCACATTTATAATATAAGTAAGATATAAGTAAGATATAAGTAAGATATAAGTAAGATATAAGTAAGATATAAGTAAGATTAAGTTTATATATTTTAATATTCTGGCATGGAATCGTCATTAATCGGCGCGTACGCATATACCCGGCCGTGACGTAAATAACTCGACATTTTATAATAGATAGGAGGTTTATTTTGGGGACATCATATATATGTGTAATAAATACGTATCTATACTAATATTATAAAGAGGAAAACTTTGTTTGTTTGTTTGGTTGTAATGGATAAACTCAAAAACTACTGGACCAATTTTAAATATTCTTTCACTGTTAGAAAGCTATATTATCTGCGAGTAACATAGGCTATATTTTATCCCGGTGCTCCCACGGGACGCGGGTGAAACCGCGGGAAAACGGCTAGTTAAGTATAAATTAAAGTCGTTATGTCTGTATGTTTGTTCGCAATAGGTACATTTAAAAACTGTTAGACGGACATTCATATGCTGTAAGTATATTAATAGGTAGACTGATAAAAATCACAAAAAATGTTATTTTTGCAGACTAGTTTTAATACTTAAATGGTTTGTGGATTGTTTCTTATTTGTCCTCTTTCACGTAAAAACTACTGAAGCGATATTGTTAAAATTTGCATTAGAATCAATTTTGTAGGAAGTACCTACTTCCTTCCTTTGGGACACAGGTGAAGCCGTGGGTTGAAGCTACCGACGGGCTATTTCTCAATATTTTATTAAAGTTATAGTTATCGGCACGGATATTGAGCCCTGACCTTCACCTGCGCAGAAGCGATTTATTGGTTTATTGCCTTATGTGTACAGTGCGCAAAGCGATCCCCACTCTTCGGCCGAGAGCTCAATATCCGTGCCGATAACTATACAAACAGTGGGTACATACTACCTACATAGTATTTACCAAACATAAGACACTAGCTTCTGTCTGCGGTTTCACCCGCATCCCGTGTGGATACTGAAATAATTTTTCAAATCGGACCAGGGGCCCGATTCTGCTAGGTTAATAGCAGCTTAAAACCATATCGGGCATTCTGCTACTAATATAAGACCAATCGTGTTCCAACGACATTCGATTGGTTTGCAATTGGTCTGCCATTTGGTCTGTACGGTAATTTGCTCTACAATTATATTGCAATCGTAAATCATTTGCAGACAAAATGATTCATTATTGAATCACAGAAAAGGATAAAAACGTTTATTTAAAAGTAAAAATAGCGGAATGCCACACACGCTTCAATCGTAATTGAGTCGTGATTGGATCTCAGTCGGTTGGGAATCGTATGTCCCTTAAGTAAAATTAGTAGAATCGTACCCCTGTAGCTCCCGGCTGTCATTGAACATCCTTGGCGGTCGTTACGGGTAGTCAGAAGCCAGTAAGTCTGACACCAGTCTAACCAAGGGGTATTGGGTTGCCCGGGTAACTGGGTTGAGGAGGTCAGATAGGGCAGTCGCTCCTTGTAAAGCACTGGTACTCAGTGACATCCGGTTAGACTGGAAGCCGACCCCGACATAGTTTGGGAAAAAGGCTCGGAGGATTTTTTTCGTGCTCCTGTAGCGCATTCAAACAAAAAATCTCTTCAGCTTCATAATATTGTAAAGATTCACCCAATTTTTCAGTTTATTATTTAAAAAATGACAGTTTTCTCATTTTCTACGTCTGGCTGTTTGCCATTTCATATAGAATATTGCTGATACCCGCGAACTAGTATAAAACCGCCGTTATTATGCGAATAAATGACATTATATTAGTTATAAATAACTTTATTGCTGTGTTCTATAAAACTATGGAGAACAAAATGACTGGCGGAAATATCATAACCACGGAGGAAGGAGAGATAGCGGAGATGCCATAAGGAAGGTAGGTCAGGCGCCTTCTTGTAGGTCAAGCAACGTACGGTAGGCGTGATCAGTTACTAGAACTAACGTGACGTTCGGGTTCCGTGTCAAATCAAAACCAATGGGTCAAAGATTGGTGATTTTATTTTGAAAATGGGCGGGTTCTAATGAAGGCGTGCAAGGAGCTAGTAACGTTCCTGGTCCCCCGAACACCCGCATGTTGTCGCGCTACTTTCTTAGGAGATATTGCGTTACGACATCTCTGCTAGTCATTTTGTTCTGCATGGTAGATAATAATAAAAATTAAAGCTTAAGCTGTGCAGCCTAACTAAAAAAACTTAAACATCTGTTGAAGACTTGTCTAAAAAAGTGTGGCTGCAAAACGGACCTTATTTTTACATCACAATCTGACATTTTTTTAGACAAGTGTTCAACAGACGTTTAACAGTTTTTGTGGTACGACGGTAAGAGTTTGAAAACGGTGATCATATGAACTACTTGATCGATTTGAAAATTCAGTGTTTTGTTGAAGAGCCGCCGTGGCCGATAATCGGCTAGGAGGACATTCTTATAATTCTATACTTGTGTTATTTTTTTTTTCATATTGTTACTACATATATAAAATACATTGTATATCTGTTTGTTGTTCCTAAGTAAATAAATAAAATAAAATTCTATGAAGATTTTTATATTAATTTAAATGCTATATTTTTCCAGTTCTGCTGATGTCGTGGTTCGGGGTGGATCAAGTGAAATCTAACTCCTGCATTCGCACTGGTAATATGAGACGAAGTATAGTGCTGTCACCAGTGTTGTACCATAGAGTACTCGTTGCTAGTTGTGTTGTGTTTCGCTGTGGGAATATCGATAGAGTGTGTCACATCACTATTGTGAATCTATGGTTTTTTTGTTATTGATGTCAATTTTTTTTTTGTTTGTTTTTTGTATCGGTAGGTATTTAAAATTGTTTATTTATAATTAAGAGTGCATTTGTAGGTTCGAAAACTTATGCGTCATTATTAATTCGAGACGATTTTTATAAAAACAATTTCCGAGCAAAGCTCAATGGTGATCAATAGCAGGTTACACCATCTTATTCAAGACCAAAAAAAAAATTTTACAAAAAATATAGTGCACGTTTGAATTGATACCTATTAGAGGAGGTCAAATAAGCAGTCGCTCTTTGTAAAACACTGGTACTCAGAAACATCTGGTAACCTCCTCACTCAGAGACATTTAGTGATTACTTAAGTCACTCCTTAGTGACGGAATGTCATACAAATCCTTCACTAAGGAATGGCTTAAGTAACCATTAAATGTCTCTGAGTGGGGAGGTTAAACTAGAAGCCGACACTAACATAGTTGGGAAAAGGCTATCCAGGTGATATTCTTATGAAATCAAAAGACAAACATATATTTGTAAATTACTCACTACTTGAGTATTTAAAATTTTCCTGACAGAATTTCAGAGTTCATTAAATACTACATTTAAGTAATTAATTATGTAAAAGAAACCTCTGTCACCCGATGTGGAAACTATAAAAGCAACGATCACAGCTATCTAACGATTGTGCAGTCTCTCGCATCAGTGGATGCAGTTGCCATATTGGTAAAGCTTAGACTGCACTGCGGTGTGACCAGTGAACACTAACTGATACTGAAGTACTTATAATAAATGAGAATCAGGCCCGATTTCAGAAGTAATCCAATTTTATGAATGAAATTTATGAATGATCGTTGCGTATGCTTTGTTTGCGTTTGTGTGAGGGCGCAGCACGGTTTTAAGGCCAGTAACATAAGCGCCAAGTTTAAATACGGCTAGATGACATTGAAGGAATTTCGAAAAAAAAATCACGTATCAATTTTTTTGTTGATTTGGGTCGAGGATCATTAGCATAATTACGTCCTTGAATATGGCACGGATGCAAATCAACAGCTTGTATATAAAACATTTTTGAAAGGTTCTTCTAACCTACAGACAGACATGTGTTGCTAGGGAGTTTGTTGCGTCACTTCTTCTTCCCAGCAAATACACATAGGAAGTGGGACCGGGCGGGCATTGTGGGGTGCTGTCTTTTCCTAAATTTGACGTAATAAAGTGCTAAAAACTAGCGTAGTTTCAATAATTACTTACTACGACTTTGATTAGGCCTGGTTTTAGTTATTTATCGATTGTTTAATGTACAATGTTACATAGTTTCTAATAACTATACATGTCTATAGATCACACTGTAAGGGCGCAGTAAATTACTTTAAACCATATATTGTGAATTTTCCTGCCTTGAAACTATTACCGATAAAGTGTCGGTTAGTTATCTGATAGTAGACCTATCTGGTAGATAAAGGCAGTGTATAATTTCTCCCCGATATTGCTATTCGAATGTTAAACCAAAAGGTATAGTTTATGTCAGATAATCCTAACAGGAAGCCGAAAATCGATCTCAGTGGCGTGCACTTGGAGAGGCCTATGTCCAGCAGTGGACTGCGATAGGCTGATGATGATGATGGTGATGATGAATCCTAACAGGTTATCAGAGACTTTATCAGTAACCGGTAAAACTTGCCATTTTTCTATCGTTTGTAATATAAAAACAATTCTGTTTTACTTTTTCTCGCACTAAGAATAATTTGACAGTTACTTGACAGATACTAGTGATGTGAAATTATCGATATTTCCATAGCTCGATAAGTGTATTGTGTTTGAGTGCCCACAGGAATGTGTGTTTAATTGTTGGAATTGAGGAATGCAATAATTGCATGTAATCTTTAGTCACGATAGACAAATTAAAATTTTCTAAAAAAACTTAATAATAAATTTTCAAAAAAAAAAACACTCAAACATTTTTCTTCCTGTGAATAACTGATCTTCGTTTTCAGATTTTTTCTAATTACTTACAAATGATTTGGTAAGAAATATAAAAAAAGAAGAATTTTCCCTTTTTTTCTAAACACATTTTTAACAATCTTTAAATAGCATTTTTTAGTTAAATCTTTCTTCTAAAATACAGCCAACCAGTCTATGTACATGAGAAAAAAAAATGAAAAAAAATTTTTTTTTTCAACTTTTTTTATTCAGTTATTTACAGGACGTATTTTTACTGTGTACTCTTTCTATCTAGATAACTGTGTAGTGTTTTCTTTCTTATATGTTTTTCTTTTCTTTTTTACTAATTCAAGCATGGATTTTCAGCATTATGGGCACTAAGTATCAGCCCCCTTGTTCAGGCGGAATGCCAGAGTAAGTACTGATTTCTCTTTTTTATTTCTAAAGAAAAACTCACGAGCTTTTAGGCTTTTACAGAAATAAAATAAAAAAGCTAATAAAAGCCATTTTTTTACACTTGCCAGGTGCTTTGCTTACATTAATTTTAATTCACGACGGAAAATTCAGTAAAAAAATTATAAAAAAAAATCATGAAAAATTTTGAAAAAAATGTCGTAGACTGGGTTGGCTAACGCAGAAAAAACTCTTCACTAAAAGTCATTTCCAGCTTTTTTGTTTTATTTTTATTTTTTCATTTCCTAACAAAGTGCAGGTAACATTTTAGCTAATCATTTACTAAAAATACAATTAATTAAATTAGTTAGTAAAATAGAAAAATACATTACTTATTGTTTTTTCTATCTCTATTGTTGTTTTGTGCATGATAATACTCTTCAGTAGTGCTTATTTTTAACATTTGTATAAATATATAATAACTTGCTGAACTAATGTCAAAATTCTCCAATGAATATATCACTTATAGAATACCTGCAGGTAATCATGTAAAATGTTTAGAAACCATATTGGCTTGTGTATTTCTGCTTGTATGTTAAATATGGATATGAAATATCTTTTGGTACACTTACGGTTGCCATGACAACAAACAGCATGACATCCCCTTAAGCCACAGTTTAAATAAACTCTTGTTAACTTGTAAAGCTACGTACTAACGTTCGTAACAATGCTACTCACACACGCATGTGCTCGATGCTCGACACTCAGTAGTGACAGCACCGGTAGCGCCGGTAAAAGCTCGTCAATGTAAGCATGTGTGAGTGACATTTTTAACGTTAGTAGGTATAGTAGCCGGCATATAACTTGGCAAGGATTTGGGACCTTTAATAAGTGTGAGCTCGCTCATAGTGCACTAAAGTGGTCCCTGTTATTGCTTGTGCATTATTCTATGGTTATTGACATCATTTATTGGCGATTATGTATGCTTGAAAAAAATAGAACCTGTTTTCATCTCACGATTCTTGCCAAGTTACGTGCCGGGAACTATAGCTTCACAACTGTACATCTTTGTTATGTGCTTAAGCCGTCATGTCACTGCTTTATTGCTCTCTGCGTTAATGCTTTGCATGTGTGCGTAGCGTATGCTTCATACCTTCGTATCGTGTGAGTTTGTGTACTATATACATATAAGCCTTTTGTGTCAGATTCTTTAAGGTGAAAGTGACGACTGGTATCGGAAAATCCAAATCTCGTCAAATCATCATCAGAGAATCAGATCTTATCATTCGCGGTGATAATATACCTTTTTTTATGGGAAATCAAAAGACATCATGTTCCTTCTTAAGCCCTCTTTGTACCAGGGCTGCGGTAACTCGCGCGAACAATTGCGCAGCCCCAGCTGGCTTTGACCCTCGTGGGCTGCACTATAGTGATAATATACCTCAAAGTAATTTTTGATGTCTTGTTACTCCGACCAAAAGTTTTTACAATTCATATATAATCCGAGAAACTAATATTTTTTAACATCAAAAAGTTTATTGGATTACATTTGAATTGAAAGGATTTTCAGAATTGAACGAAGTCATCAAAAATTAATTGAGGATATATTATTCTCTCCAACGCAATGATAAGGTCACACTTTATATCTACTGTTAACTTATGTAAAACATGAAAAGAAATGAATTTCCTTCTACCAGTCGAAGCATTCATCTGAAGAACTTCAGAGAAGCCTGTTTTTACAAAAAGTCATGCTTAAATCTACAGTGAATGTGTGTTCATGTGTTTGTACGACTCAGATTTATAATGGTAAGTTATTATAACATATAATTTCACTGATGCACATAATACATGCTACCTTACACCCTATCTTCAAACAGCTTTCAAAATATCCCGAAATACTGATTACAATCATTTTCATAGCTTTAATTTTGAAAGTTTATGAGCCAGAAAGTTGAGGCCAAGCTAACACAATTATGCTTTTCATATCCCAAGTTAGGGTAGATATCACGAGTAAAAATGACCAGCTTTTAAATCTCAATAAGTGCAGTATTGTCACATAGGTAGTATGTGCAGTGGTCGCATATATCTACCAGTTTACCACAGTCAAGAATATTTTCTTTTGTAATCATGAAGCCTTTTATAAACCTAATACACACCATTAATAAAATACAATGCCATTCTAAAAAATAATGAGTACGTATCTTAAGGTGAGTACAAACTATGTAACATGTTATATAACCTGTGTTTTATAACACGTCCACATTATGTAACCTTGTTATTCAACATTGCAACATAAAACAATACTGTACACATTAGAATAACATTGCAAGATAACAATGTTATATAACCATTGTCGTTTATCGTTCTTCAGTGCTATCCACAATGTCGATAATAAATAGTTATAAAACATGTTATTATAACATGTTTTATAACATTCAGTGTCCACATTATCTGAAACATGTTATATAGCAATGTCGTATAACATGTTATGTTACATAGTCTGTACGCACCTTAAGATGGGTTACCTACCTATCTCGTCATAATGAGTTCTTCCATGTTTTGGAAAGCACGATAAACCGTAGGTCCCGGGTGTCTCAGAACATCTTTGGCGGTCGTTATGTCGTTATGTGTAGTCTGAAGCCAGAAAGTCTGCACAACCAGTCTCGCCAAGGGGTTGCCCGGGTAACTGAGTTGAGGAGATCAGATAGGCAGTCGTTCCTTGTGGCACACTGGTACTCAGTTGCATCCAGTTAGACTGGAAGCCGACCCCAACATAGTTGGGACAAGGCTAGACGGATGATGAAAAACAAAAAATATCCAACAAAACAAAAAATCGTTGAAAACAAACCTATTTTAATAATAACATCTCTCTTCTCTTCGAAATTAAATATGAAAATTTACATTATAAAGAAGACGTATCTAAAATAAGAGCCGATATACCTACTGAATTCTAAAACCGGCGCGTGCGACGCTGAGGTGCGATATAACGTGCTGACGTAGTATCAAATAGTTAAAATTAGATCTTAGTTAATGACTATCTTGCAAAACGTTTTTGTGACTGATTTATTATCTGTTTGATCTCGTTTGTTTCGAAGGTATTAAACCGAGTAATGGCGGACTGGCTTTTTTGGTGCAGTGTATGTCAAATTTTGTTTAATGCTTGGTGTTTAATGTAATAAGCAATTTTTTGTTTTCAATTTACCTATGAGATATAAGATACACAAGAAAAAATATCTTTAAAATAATTAAAACATTTTTTATATGAAGTTGATCTAAAAGAGCCATTATAGTATGCCTATAATTTGGCAATTACATCAAAATTTCTACTTATACCGTACTTAAAAATTAAAAAAAAAACATTAAATGACGTAACCCCAATCACAATTTATCACTGTAATATAAATTAAGAAATACGAAAAATATGAGTAAATAAAAAAAGTCTTTATAATATCATCATCCAATATTTTATCGACATGTTATTAAATCGAGATGTCCACATCACTAATCTCGCTAATGACACATGTAGG
The DNA here is from genome assembly GCA_963856015.1 of Helicoverpa assulta. Classification (NCBI taxonomy): domain Eukaryota; kingdom Metazoa; phylum Arthropoda; class Insecta; order Lepidoptera; family Noctuidae; genus Helicoverpa; species Helicoverpa assulta. The sequence continues at coordinate 6,548,392 of CAWLCW010000022.1, forward strand.
GTTGCGCCGCAAATATCGTAAACCAATTAGTTTTATCGATCGTCTAATAGATGTTACATCGACTATCCTGTTTATAAGAAAAAATCTTACCCTCGTTGGAAATATTTCTTGAATAATCTGATTATTGGTCGCAATTTCTACACTTTGATAAATGCAATCGTATCATCTTTTGAGACTGGTCAACTGAATTATGTAGTCAGCTTTCCTCGGAAGGATAAACATTATTACACATTGACTTATAATTAATCAAAAAGCGTAGTGTAGAATGTAGTAATTTGCCAAACTAGTGCACACAAAGAAGAACCATAGGGCAACATCAGACGATCAATTAAATTGCACAATTTTACCTACGAATTGTGCAAAAACATATATATTATGTATATATAGTGAATTCTTTGTTTTGCACATTAATTGTTGTTCCACGCGATTTTATTCGTGTACCGAGGGAACCACTTCCCCCACCTAGGTAATAAGTAGCATATATCGTTGAAGCTCTAGTATTGTATTGCGCAATTTAATTGCTCTTCTACATAAAGCCTTACTCAGAAATCAAAGCCCTCTCCAGTGCCTTGTCACCTGAAAAAGTACTCGATATCAAGTATCGACTTTGCATATGTACCCTCGATCCTTGTTAAACGCTCGAGTGTCCTCGCTAAGTCCCTGACATTCGAGACGTTTTGTAAAGGTAGGTGTACCCTTTTTTTGTTAACGTTGCTAGGCGTCCGAATAAGCTAGATATCATCTTGATCCTGTGAAATTATTTTATGTTCAACCTGATTGCTCAAATATAATAACTATACCCAATTGCCGCAAAGGGTTGTTTTTCGCACGTATCTAATGTTCGTTCCTCATATATGTTATTCAAGGCTGAATGAGTTACGAAAATCAGGGTTTCGCCCGATTCCTCTCGATTATCCATTTGGGTAAGGACCTCCTAGCTAGATAAACAAGAGTTTCATAAAATAGTTCCCTAACTGCGATTGTTCTGTTTTTCAGTTCTTTGAAATAAAATTCAATTTTGATGCAGACGGGATTTGTTTATAATATTTTTAACCACTTTTTAAAAAGGAGAAGGTTCTCAATTCGTCGGATTTTTTTTTTGGCATAACTTTGATGCAATCAAAAGCGAGCGCATTTTCAAAGTAAAAGATTGGGGACTTTTCAAAGTTCAACTAAACTGGCTCTCAAGTTCAACTAAGCTGGCTCCAACTAAAAAGACAGTTTTTGGTTTGAAGACCAGGCAACCCTATACGGTTCTACCCGGTTCTACCTGACCTACATATTAACCCGAGCAGCAAGCGATCTAGACGCCAGATTTATGCGATTAGAAGAAACTTGTAAGTGGCAACTTGTGGACTTTCATATGGTACCTTCGCCTTTTTGCTGTTTCTACCTGAAAGTAAATGGGGCTATGGTTTTTAGGGTTCCGTATTCCAAGGCTAAAGGCTCGAGCAGACCGGATGCGTATGCGTAGACGTGCCGTCGTTACGCAAGCGGTGTGTCCTGTCTCCTACATTTCCATACATTACAACTCAGTGGTACGTGCGCGTCTAAGCTTACGTCTACGCATACGCATCCGGTCTGCTCGAGTCTTTAAATGAGACTCTATTACTATGACTTAGCTGTCCGTCTGACCGTCTCCAGGCTGTATACAGTGAACCGTGATATTTTGGCAGTTAAAATTCTCAGTCTCTCTCTATCCTCAGATAACTCGTAAGACAGTAAGATGTCATTACCTTGAGATGTTACTGGTACTACCAGTCCCACCACTCTTGGTGATTGTGAACAGTCTCGCCAAAATACAAGAATATTATTATATTCTCAAAACTCAAACTCAAAATTCTTACCGCCATAACTGACGAAACTTTACAAGCACCTCTATGCCGTCAATAAAATAAATTCCAGAAATTCTTTTAAAGCCATTCAAAACGAGTTCCGCGAACCAGCCAAAGCGACAGGTAGTCTACCGTCCTAGACAGACATAGTGGCCTACATTGCAACCGCTTCACGAACTACGCTAGACTTTCAGGCGACGGCTTTCAGCTGGGGTTACACTGGCGGGCGATTAATGTTCGCGTTGGCAAGCTTAATACATAGTTTTTTGTCAGATTCAATGGTGGTTTGAAACTAAAGTCCGAGCTTAAAGCATGTTGCTGTGGCTCATCGCGTAAATTCGCCATTCGCTGATAACCTAAAAATGGTTTCAACGCAGCGACTAGAGGTTCAACCCTGTCTCTCAAATTCAAGGGGCAAGTTTGATTCCGGGTCAGACAATCACTAAAGTAACTTTTGCGAAAGTTATATGCACTTTCTAAATGTATCAGACACCAATGTATACATGTATAGGTAATGGAAACCTGCAATTGACTTCATCATCATCATCATCATCAGCCTATCGCAGTCCACTGCTGGACATAGGCCTCTCCAAGTGCACACCACTGAGATCTATTTTCGGCTTCTCACATCCAGCTCCTGCCAGCCGTCTTGCGCAAGTCATCACTCCACCGTGCCTGAGGACGTCCTACACTACGTTGGCCGAGGCGTGGTCTCCACTCTAGAACTCGTTTACCCCAACGGTTATCGGTTCTTCAATTGAAATTGACTTAAAAGTCTGAAATCACCAATCTGCCCCTCGCGCGCTTGATGTTTAACACTCTTCCCTTCTCTATATAACCAGAAGTCTGTGCCTTATAGTGAGATAAAAAAAAGTCTGATGTTTACCATCAGTGCCCTAATAAATACATAGTCTTTTGCTCAAATCTTTGCAACGTTCTGTCACACTATCACTTTACCACGAATATTTGCCTTACCCCGTCAATGTAGACCCACCATTACAAAAAACAATGGCGCCACAAACCAATAATGGGCATTTAAGCCCACATTTTTTCAATTCCAGCGATTGGAATATATCACAAGGACTGCTTTCCTTGACATCGCGTGTGGAAGTAGCCTTGCCACGATTTTGCATACCCTAGCTACCCTAGTAGCCTGGCTTTGACAATTAATAGATTTTATCGCATTTCGCCTTGGTAGGCTGGCAACAGGTTTCGCATAATGGTAGTTCTAGCCCAGTAGGCTAGTAGGGCGATCGATTGTAGCATTGAAATCTAGTCATTGTTGTTCTAGGTTTTTCTGTCTTTTTATGAGTACGTGGCAGGTATTATTATCGCTGAAGGGAAACCTTTAACAGCGCGCTTTTATTTCAAATTTTTGAGCGGTAGAAACGCTGACACCCAAAACGGAGCGACAGGTCTTCCGAGCGTAAAAGAGCGGGTAAAAAGAGTGTCCATGGAGTTTCTTGCCGGTTCTTCTCCATGAGACTAACTCTTTGGAACCGTGCACCTAACTTTGACGTTTCGAAAGGCTTTCATAGGCCTATTTGAAATAAAAAAATTTGAGTTTGAGTTGTCGTAGCCATTTAGTAGATTTGACCACTTCATGAAAAGCTCGAGCATTTCATTATACACTCCAAAATCTGCTAATAAAATTTCGTTGTGAATATGCCCAAATATTCACAATGAAACACATTGACATTTTCTTCAGCAATCCACAGTTAATCTAAATATGAATGAAAGCAGTAACACATCTTTGAATTGAACTGTTCTATCAGAGCACATGTTTGCATCACACGCTGAGTAGGTTCCTATTAATAGTACAGGTCAACTTTATCAGTCCGCAAATGGCCCCAATAACACAATTATTGCAACGTTTAAACTTAATTTTATCAGCTTAACATTAAATTACTAATAACACATCGCATCTTAGTGTAAACAACATTGATTACATCAAAATACATATAACTAGCAACAGTTTTTTGCTTTCTTCATATTCCTAACTGCAATAAATAATATTCCTAATCACCATCTTTATTTAAAAAAGCTAATCACAAAAAAACACTTCTTAAGGTACCTTTTGAAAATAAGCCTAACTGCAACTGCCGACCGCACTTGCAGCGACTGCAAGAAATCTGTCAATATCTGAGGGTGACTGCACGTGCTGCTGCCGCTTCGATCCAAAACGGTTTCTTGTATATACATGACATACAATTAGTAGTGCAGCTGCGGCCGACTTCATGCAGTCGCGGCATGTGCTGTCGGAAACGTACTTTTATCCTTTAAAACATGTGCATCAGTCAAACTATAGTAAGGTGGACACTAGACGTACCTACAATAACATTGTGCAATATTACAATAAAAATATTGGGCAATCTTCAATATTAATATATAATATACCCTACACAATTTGTAATATTGCGCAATTTATTTGACCGTCTAGGGAGCACCTAAATTTTCCCAATCGGCAACCCCTCAAAACCAATCGGCAAATTCCCCAAAATTCTAATCGGAATTACTGTTCCCAGCACGGACGATATACTGTTACGAGTGTGACAGTTGGACTGACCCACGGTGCAAGGACCCCTTCAATTATACTGCGTTGCCGCGAGATCAACCACCTCTGCAGACTTGCAACGGTTGCTGTGTCAAGATGGTCCGGTATTCTAAGAGTCGTGAGTATTTTAAACTTTTATCTTTACTACCTAATAATAAAAAAAAAACGGCCAAAGAAACGATGGCTGTATAGTGTGAGAGTTGACATGGCTAGAAAGAACGTTACTTGTGACATGACGGCAGATAAGAGTGTGGAAGAAGAAAACATGCTGCGAAATTGGGATAAGGGCAGGAGGATGATGATGACTAATATTTTAAAGCTGAAGATTTTTTTGTTTGATGGTTTATCTCACGAGCACGGAGTTTCTTGTCGGTTCTTCTATATGAGACTCTTTGGAACCGTACAACTGGTTTGAAGTTTCGAAAGAGCTCTCATAGGCCTCAAATAAATAAAAAAATAACTGGCTTTGAACTATTGGTCCGATTTGAAAGTTAAAGAAAATATATTTTAACAATAATAAGTCGCATTTTATTTGTACGTACTTGAAGTTGTTTCCTGAGGACGATGTAGGTAATTGTAATTCTATAAATTAACAGTAAATTTTTGAAGTCACAGAAAGTTATAAGCATGAACTGGTACAATAAAAAAGTTTTTTACATTATATAGCCCATTCCATGTTAGAGCCATGCAAAAATACTAACACGATAGTAAAATAAACGGCACATCTCAAGGGGTCTTCATTAAAACCTTGCACTCAAATTGGGCGAGACGCCAAGCGTTATGCTGGGTTAATTTTTTGGCAATGAAGAGCACGTCTGTTTGTCATCGTTTGACAATTTAAATGGTAGACAAGAATCTTTCATTTACTTAGTGAGGAATTAAGTACTTATGTTGTTTTCTTTTAAAAAACACTAATGTGTGTCTAGATTTTTGAGTTTTTGTGGGTGGTGGGTGTGACTACATCATTTTGTATATATTACTAGTTGTTTTCCGGAGTTTTACCAACTTATCGGGGGAACCTGTTCCCACATCGGGATAAAATATATCCTATATCACCAATGAAAAGTGTAGCTTACTAACAGAAGTTTCGGAGCCGTTTTTCATCCGGGTGCATGTAGTCCGACGGGACGCTGATAAAGCCACTGGCAGAAGCTACGGTTTTTATAATTTTCTCAGAATTCACCTTATTGTAAGACAACAGTGTTGATAGTGAAAGATTCCATTTTGAAAAGACTGTCTATTTCCATACTTCTACAACGACATTTTGACGTTCTGTAAGAACCTCTGAAAGTTCTATATGAAACAAAAACTTTTTCGAATTTAACATGATTTTTTTCTGTTTCCAGCGTACGAGGTGGTCCGTCGAACATGTACCTCACAGCTACAAATAAACCTATTCATGGTAGACCACGTGTGTATGATGGAAAGTACTGGCACGGGCCACATGTGTTTCTGCGAAGAAGACATGTGTAATACCGCGGCGGCGCCCGTCGCAGCACTGGCATTGATCGCAACACTGGCCGCATGTGCTTGCATGAGGTGAAGTAGGCATAGAGACTGCCCCGAGCGGTCGATTGTCGATAACCGATATCGATAACTAACAACACTGTCCATTTACTAACAAACTATTTAAAGTCGGTCAGTCATCGATTGAGAAAACTGTCACTAGTCAACCTGTCGCTAGTGATGTGTGAATATCGATGAATCGACAATCGATCGACTGTATCTTTGGGCCCTACCCTAGCTGAGATTTAATTACATTTTTCGTCCAACTGTAGACGTAGCTTAGTGTTGTGCTTAGTTTTTACAGCACAAAGTTCAAATGTTCCCGTTAAGCTGCATCAAGATATGCTTAGCTTGACATTTTTAAAATAATAGTAATAAAAAAAATTGTGAGGACTACTTGATTTTAAGATGACGTAATAAAAAGAAGAAAAAAAACCTGGGAATCCCTTGAAAGACATCATAAACCAACATTGTTTATGATAGAAATAAAACCGATAAGAAAATACAAGTTTTGTATTATTCAGAGATATCTAAATACCTAATTTAAAGCTACAATCACTAATCAGTACTTAAAAACAAGGAAATGTGTACGATAATACTCAATCTTAAGGTCAAGTAATGCTACACAATGTCAAAGATTAACATTTAAATAGAATATACAGCTTCAAGCTTCCAAAGTGTTGTTCAAACTAAGCACAATTTACTGCAGAAGCTAATATCATGTTCAGCAATTTTTGCTCTAAAATTATTAATAAACTTTTCCTGATTAAGCATGTATATAAAGCTCGGTATAAAAAGGCGTTAGAAATAATAACAGTCTTAGAGCGAGTGAGTTTGCTAATCTAAATGGCAGTGGAATTGTGAACCCTGCCATCTAGTGGGATTTTCGACTACTAATTTCTCCTGCAAACGCTTCTGATTGGTCCAATTATCGACCAATAAAATTTGCTCATAGTTGCACCTAATATTAGAAGTGGGCACCTGTAGATAGAATAAATCGAAATTGGAAAGAAACTAGCGAGTACTGCCGAAATATAGACGAATAGATACGATAAGTACATCGGATTGGTGATATATCAGTTTTTTTTAAATTAGTCTTAATAAACGGTTGTGTTTTTATTGTCTTCTCAAAAGACGTAGATAATTAAATTGTCAATTGAGTTTTAATTTTTAGTTGTTTTAGCGTGTATCGTATGTTAATTTTAAAGATACCACATTTTTTACCGAAGAGTACATGATTCGCAATATAGTTGAAATTATCGATATGTAGGTAGGTAGTGAGATTGTCACAACACTAGTTGAAACGATGCGTTAAAACAGTGATGTAACTTAAATAAATTAATCGATATACTTTGACTAGGTCCTAATGATTTGAATTACATTAGTTATAATTTAAAATAATTATCAGAAGCTAGACTATATTTTTAAAAGCCAGTTAATTTAAAATTAACGTTCCTACATTATAATTTTGACATTTATTTTTCATAATCTGCGGGTGACATAGATTATAAATTAAAAAACAAAAATTAGTAAAAAGGTATGCTAGAATTTAGTCGCAAAACGGTTAAAGTTTTATAATTATAGTGTAAAGAATAAATAATTTTATGAAATTAAACACCAAATACATTTTAATCATTAATGTTAAGTTATTAATATAATTGTAGGTTAAAAACGTGCTTCTATTGGTGGCAAGCAATCGCTTGTCACTTCTGCGAAAAAGCAGTCATTTACCCAGAACATTTTTACGGATACTTTAATGCGGTAAAAAGATAATAATGGCGTCCACGGCCGATTTCGGCCACGACGGCTGTTCTCTTTAAGGAGATCTGCCAGCTGCGCAGGACATATTATAGTGCACGAGCATTTGCGCAGACACAGGTGCACTCCCTATTCCTTCACTCTCATAACCCGATGGGACGACAATCCGACACGACCGGAAAGAGATCAGGCGCAGGACCGACATTTACGTACGTGGTAAAAAGATATAAATGATATAAAAAAAAAACTATAAAAACCTCCACTATTAAAAAGACACAGAAAAAATATAAGTAAAATACATATTTTATTTTAATTTATTTAAAGTAGTTCCCTGCGAAAACTGTGAATTCGTAAAATATTACCTAACCAATTTCGATAAACAATACAAAAACATGTTACAATAATCCTTTTGAGGGTAACAATGTCTTACATAGTTACAGGCCAAACTTATAAGTTCCCCCTTTTTTGTAATTTGGTTAATTACTACTAGCATGGAGAATAAATTACTAGCGGAGATGTCATATCATAAAACCTACTAAGAAAGTAGCGCGAAAACTTTGAGGGTGTTCGAGGCACGAGGAACGTTACTAGCTCCTTACGCGCCTTCTATGGAACCCGCCATTTATTTTCAAAAATAAAATCACCAATTTTTGACAGATTGGTTTTAATTTGACAAGGTACCCGAACGTTGCGTTAGTTCTTGTAACTGATCACGCCTACCGTACGTTGCTTGACCTACAAGAAGGCGCCTGACCTACCTTCCTTATGGCATCTCCGCTGTTTTTCCTTCCTCCGCTACGTAATCCCAGCCCTGGCCGAATCGTCCCGTTTGTAAATGCTAAAATATTCCAATCGAAATCAACTAGATTTTGAATATTGCCTTTGACAATTTAAAAGAAACAACTTAAAAAAGAAACTCAACGAAATCATATTGGAATAGCAGTAATCGTAATGGACTCGCCGAACGGAACGGTAATCGTTCTGGAATAGCCGTTTAGGACTGTAATCGTATCAGAATCGAATACAACAAAACAGTTAAATATCTTTACCGCTTAAAGTTTCGCTCAATCCGTAATAATCGAGGGTTATAAATAATATCGTAGAAGCGGTGTATCGTTAGTACAAAAATATATTTTTCAGCATAATTTTGCTAGACATAGATTAAAACCGGCGAAAAGCGAGACGTCGAAATGTATAGTAAAGGTTTTTTATAGCAGTGGTGTCTATTTTTAACCTACATTTGAAAAGAGGAGGATCATTTTTTCCTGATTGTGTAATTTACTGAGGTATGCTGTTCGCTTAGGTATGAGTAAAAAATATTATAAACGGAATTATTTTAACGAGAATTCACAATAGCAAAAAATTATAAATCAAAGGACAACTAAACAAATAGCATTTTTTGTAAATATACATAAAAATAAGTATACGGACAGAAAAATACAGAAACGTCCTGCACACAGCACAGTATCTTTTTAAGATAATTGTGAGAGAAGTTATTCAAAAAAAGGTTATGTTTTTTTTAAACTAGCTTCCACCTACGGTTTCACCGCCTCCCGAGATAACTGCTTGCTTCCCTTAGCCGAATGGTGACAAAAACTATCCTATGTCTATCTCCGAAGTCTAATGGACACACTCAGAGACATTTAATGGTTCTTAAGCCGTTCCTTAGTGCAGAATTTCTATGAGAATCCGTCACTAAGGAGTGACTTAAGTAATCATTAAATGTTTCTGAATGCGGGGGTTAGCTACCTCCCCTCTAATTTTAAATTCACGCGTTATGACGTGACCAAGGGATATAGGGATTCATTTTTGTATATATAGATACCACAGCCATAAAAAACCAACTAACTACGATTTATAAATATAAAATAAAATTTTATATAAGCCATTAAAATATACATTTTTATTAACCCACGCTAGCCAACGCTGAGAACGCAATTTATACATTATTATATTATACATATAAAACAAGTATACATTTTGACGCCAACGTCAAAAGTTACGTCGACGTCGTAATACAAAAAGAATATCCGTCATTATACCGGCTAAATATATATATATATACAAATATGTATATGTATAGGCAAAATATATAAATCTAGAACTCTTTTGAATATACAGACATACAAAAACATTTTTGACAATAGCGCTAAAAGAATAATGAAAAAATTAGGTATGTGTAGAAAATTCTAGCAAAAAACATAGTTTTTTAGTTTCCAGAGTTAGACAGTCGAAGGGAAAAAATATTGCATGTATTTATACAGCTTAAAAAATTTTTGTTTGTGATGAGTCCTGTAAAGAGTTCTACATTTATTTATTTTGAATATTAAGGGTGCGTTGTTTCATTTAACTATAACGATAACCAAACCATAACCAGCCGTGAAATTGCCGCCCATTGGTCAAATTGGCAATTTGACAGCTGAAAATGGTTCAGTTATCTTTATAGTTAAATGGTGCAACTTACCATAAATAAAATAGTTAGTTACGGGTGCAATATAAATGAGCAAAGTTTAGTGATAAAAATACGTTACTAGTTATTTTAATAGAAGGCTTTTATTGTGATTTTTACGGAGTTTTAGTTTAAGTAGCACGGTTAGTTGTTTAACACTGATACCAATAATGGAATCTATCAACGATTTTATAAAAATCGTTATAAAATTCAAAAAAATTTTATTAGAAAAAAGGCATCCAAATTTCGGCCACGGCAGCTGTTCTCGTGCCTAACGAGATCAGTCAGCTACATAGAAAACACAGCTAGGTTCACAAGCATTTGCTTTGATACCGGTGCACTCACTATTCCTTCACTCTCATAGCGCGATGGGACGGCAATCCGACACGACCGGAGTGAGATCAGGCGCAGGACCGACATTTACGTGTTCTCCGATGCACGGGTGTATCAGTCACCAACTTTCAGACTCCGGGCCGTTTCGTGAAATTTTTTTAAAAACCTACAACGGTTTCGGCCCGACCCGGGATTTTAACCCAGTGCCTAACAGTAGCATTTTGCGAATTCTAGTCCAACGGTGCAAAGAATATGTAGGTAGATATAAATAAAAATATAGTGTGCGATCACCGGATACCGTGTTTCGTATTCCACGTATTTTCAAACACCGGATGTGAGCTGATTTTTAAATATTGTGTTAGGTAAATACACGGAGAACAAAATGACTAGCGGAGATGTCATAACGCAAAATCTCCTAAGAAAGTAGCGCGACAACATGCGGGTGTTTGAGGGACGAGGAACGTTACTAGCTCCGCCCTTACCTTCTACGGAACTCGCCCATTTTTTTAAACCAAACCATCAATGAATTAACCAATCTTTGGCAGATTGAGCTTGATTTGACAGGGAACCCGAACGCCTCGTTAGATCTAATAATTGATCATGCCTATTGTTCGTCACCGTGACCTACAGTAAGGCGTCTGACATCTCTGCTCATCTTTCCTTACTCCGTGGATAACTATTAATATCAGTGGTAGAAGAAATTAATCTTAAACTGAAACTTTCAAAGAGTAAGATAAACATTAAGCAAGATTGAATAGTGTGTTCGTGAGACCACAGTCTTGGATCGCACAAGCCAAAGTTATTTGTTGACATTGATACATTACCGAATAGGAATAGAATTTTTGCCTTTTATCATTAGTTAGAAAAAAGGTCCTCATAATTCGTTCCAAAATAAACTTTAATTTGTTTTATTTTTCGTCCAATACTGTATAGTGATCTTAATTTTTAAAAAAGGCCTGTAAAGTCAACACATCGTAAAAATCACAATAAAAAAACTTAGGCTGTATCTAAAGAGGAGTGCAAAGCATAATAGGTGTTATAAATATGTAAAATATTTAAGAAATAATAATAATAAATAAATAAAAAAAACAAATATATAAATAATAATAACGACCGTCATGATATGTACTTCCTAAAATTGTTATTAATTATTTAGTAAATTAAAGTAAAAATAATTCCTTTTTATATTTCTTGCATAAGTGTATTCGCGAGCGGATATTGTTTGGGTTAAAATAAAATTATAATATTAAGAGAATGATAAATTATGATATCATAGATGATAATTATACCTATTAAGAAAGTATAGTTCATCCCGCCAGGGCTGTCGTTTGTGTTTTTACAATTTGACCACACGTATAAAAAAGACAAATGCAGTTAATTTAAAAAATAACGACAAGTGACATGTCAAATATACCTAAACGTCAATGTCAAATACACTTAAATGTCAACGTCAAATTGTATAAACCACAGACTATAAAAAGAACAGATAATACAAAAAAAATCCTAAACAATGTTTGCTTGTCAGTTTGAAGGAATGACGCCATCATCACGACATAGCGATCATTGCATGTTATTTTATAACAAGCGATCCTAGGCGTGTACTGAGGTATAACTTTACCTACTAACCAGTACTCGTGACGTAACAATTCGACACAATACGGTCAAATAAGTACGAAATCTACTAGCCAGTGCGTTGACGACATATTAATGCCCACTCACCGACAACATAAACGACCATTTTTCTTAAAACAACTCTTCTTAACTTTAAAAAATAATTAACAGTCGTTTTAAGATAACTGACGTCTATGACATAAACATCCGTTATTCTAAAACAACTGTCAACTTTGAAAATCGAACGTGAAAATTCATAGTAAACAATTGTTTTAAGAAAACTGATATTTACGTTGTGGGTGGGTACGAGTATTTGTGCTCATAATATTCGTCAGACTTGTCTCACCGTGTCGATATGGCATCTTATTCATGAAGTCACGAGTCCCGGTCAGTATACTGAGTTATATCGGAACACACGCCAGATATTGTCGGGATCAGCATGGCGCACCCGTAGTCAGGCTTGCCAATCACTGGAATGCAGTTTATAAGAATAAATTGTTTATTTATTGGGTCAGCTGTTATTTATTATTTAAAAAGGAATATTATTCCATTATTTAATTGAAAAATATCTATATACTCTATATATCTATTGATTTGTATAGAGATAGAATTTTGACATTGACACCATACAAGCAACGTCAAATTCCTATCTCATGTAAGCATCAAAAGATACCATGCCAGGGAAATAAAAAAAAACAAAAGATAGCTAGAGTATTGAAATAGGCCGTAAAGCAACTTTTATACATCTTCTGGTGTAAGAAAGAAATTAAGCTATATATGACGTACAGCGCCGTCCCATTCTCGAAAAGATATAATCATAGGTTTACAATACACGCTAGAACTGTTTATATATCGTTTCGAAAATGGGATAGAACTATACAGAATTGAAATGAACTTTTTTGGAAAATAAGCATATTATGTTTTTTTTTCACTGTAGGTATACATATACATGCAAAATTGTAAAGTATACAAAATGTATATTTTACAATTTGTATAACACATGCACGTGAGCATCAAAATCGTCCAACACGGTACCAAAATGTATTTAACTTACCAGGATTAAATATATACAATTTTTAATATTATAACAGCTGACTCAAAATTAAGTAAATATTAGACTTTTTTATTTAAAAAAAAACCTGTTAATATTAAATTTAAAGTTTAAAAATTGATCGCTTTAATTTAAACTAATTAGAAGTAAGAATGCATTGTAGTGGTGAGTTATATTTTTTAAGAAAATATATTTAAAATGAGTGAAGAAAAAAAATGGTAAATTATAAGCAAGTTTTGAACTACTTAGAATCATTACGCTTAATATATCTTAAGTAGGATAAGGATTGGAAATATTTCAAAAGATAATGGTAAATGATGGTTATAATACAAAATTCATACTTAAATTTTCAAAAAGACAAATATAGGCATAAGCCTATCCCTATACCTCTATAATAATTATTTCAAATACTTTTCGGTTTAATTAAAAATATACTCTATTTATCACAGCATATGAATCAGAATCTACTTACCTACTTATTTTTCACCATCTTTTTAAAAACGATATCAGTCCCGTCTTCAAAGCTCTGTGACAACAAAAAAGGTAAATCTTAGTGAGAAAATTCCATAACATTTTTTTAAAAGAAAAAATAATTTCAGTATTTTTTTTTTTAAAGGACAAAAGAAAGGTTCAATATTCAATTCGTGTCATTCAGTTTTTAAAAAGTCGCCAAGGGTATATCTTGGAAAAAAAAACAAATAAAAACGATATAACCAAAAAGATAATTAAAAAAATATAACTCACCACGTACCCCTAGTAATAATATTCTTCTTTCTTCACAGTTTTTTCAAAATTTTATGCATATCACGCATCCTTTAGTACTGTTTAGCCAAAAAAACTAATACTGTCAATTAGAAAGTTTACATATCCGCGCTTGAATTGTCCCCGAAATGAAGAACGCATAGATTTGAAAAGCATGTACTAAAAACGAGGGTAGGACGATGTTTTAGGAACGATTTCGTCAAAAAATTCATTTAAATTCACTGAATTTAAATGAATTTTTTGACGAAATCGAAATAAAGTTACTGAATTTAATTCAGTAACTTTACTAAGCTAAGCTATTTGTGTAAAAAAACGCTAATTTCTTGTTCTATTCCATGTTATAATTCGCTAGATGAACTTCCCTGTAATATACAGCTAGCGCTATCTATTGAACAAAAGAAACACTACTAGTTACAACACTTGAAATTAGATGGCGCTAGTAGTCATACATTGCTAGTATTCCGTAGACATCGTTTTACCCCAAAATGAAGAATTTATTGCACTTTATTTTTAAATTAAAACACTAACAAGCTGGTTGCTTATAAACGGCCAATGTTGAGAAACTGCCGTGTATTGTTGTGAACTGTGAATTAACGACTTAATTTCAAAATAATGATGATGTAGTCTGGAGACTGGAACGGACAAAAATGTTCCAATTTAATTACCTTTCAATCTGATACTGTTTTCAAGAAAAGAAGAGCTACAATTGAAAAAAAACATTATATGCACCTTTTTGAGGAGTATACCTACACATTTACATATACCTACACATTAGCTCAAGTAAAATATTTCTCAAATAAATAAATAATAGGCTCAATTTTGACGGCGATGGCATTGGCTGGCAGTAAAGCGACGACCAATTACAGTGTCATACAATTTTAAACTCTAATTTTCATTATTATAATACACAGTATTGCCTACCAAGTTTGATAGGCGATACAAGTCTATGATGAAACTTAAGTTTAAAGTTAAATGGCACTAAAACTATGCTCGACGCTTCTCTGCCGGTCGTTGCCATATAACGGCCGTTCCAAGTATTCCCTGTGTTGTTTAGCGTACGATAGAATTTCACAGTTAACTTCAAGTAATGTCAAATTCCTGTCTCTGCTAAGCAAAACAAGATATAGAAAGAATACTGGTATCGGCCATTCTTCTAAATTAAGCCATATTTTCTCATAAAATTTTGAAAAAAAGTCGTTATTTCACAGTTCCACGGAGTTGTGGCCCGTTTGACAGATTTTTTCACATTTCACACGATGGTATACCTATGAGCTATATACAGGATCATACGTAAATATATATTTACATATAATCTTGTATATAGTAAAGGAAAAAATGTAAGAATATTACGAAAATTGTAAACTTACGGTTTGAATTAAGAATGTATTCCATTTTGGAATTAGAATCCGTAATGGTAATGGAATGTTGTAACGATTAAGGAATCATTCTGGAAATGGATATATTTCTCTCTTGCTTATGGCTAAATCATAAGCGGAAACTATTTGTTTTTTTGTTAATATAGCTTCAAACCTATGGTATATGTATAATTTCTTGTCAAATATTAAAGTGCCATAATTATAGAAATTGTTATATTTTTGGGGTTTTATTTCTGAACCTTTTCCAGTTCTCATCAAGTAGCTATCCTTGTCTGAAGTTGGCAACAGTCACTTCACGATAGTCAAAATGTATGAACAAGACACTACTGCGCAAACTTCAGAGCCTTCCATGTAGTGTAGGGGGCTTTTCAGAAAGACGGAGTGATCATCTGCTACACCACAGATAGAAGTTATTGCCTGTGTCCAATAAAGGAGACTCCATTTGGCAGGTTTTAATAATAAAGTCAAAGTCAAATCATTTATTTCATTTAGGCCTTTACAAGCACTTATGAACGTCAAAATTATAACTAAGTTTGATTCTAGTTGCCCATTCCAAAAGTAGCTTCCTATGGAGAAGAACGGGCAAGAAACTCCATGGTTACTCTTTTTAAAAATAATATGGTATTACAGTTTGTATGTATTGATACATACAGTAACAGCATGCGAAGATCATGTAGAATCGCAAAGACAAATGAGGATAAAATGACAATTAAAATGCTACATGGTGTTCACATTTACAAATTGGTTTATATTTTGGTACAAAGTTACAAACAAATAATCAAAAGATGAATACAATTTTACTTGCTGGTGTAATTTTAATTTGTTAATTAATTAGATATTGTCAGTATGTCCTATGGAGCATGACCAGCATGTTTCCAAGCAATAACTAGCTGTTCCCCGCGGATGCACCTGTGTCCCGAGGAAACTATTTCCAGCACAGAGATAAAAAGTAGTCTATATTATTTCTTAGGTCCTCGACTATCTGTGTATTAAATGTCATTTAAATCGGTTCAGTACTTCTAATGTGAAACCACGTCGGTTACATTAGTAACATTGAATAGGAGAAATATGAATGAACTCCTTTTGCAAGTTAATATATTTTTCTATAGAAAAAAGCTGAGTAAGACAACAATGCAAATAAAAGAAAAAAAGGTTTGTATAAAATTCATATTTTATTGATTATTTTCAAGTCAATTAAAGCATTAACAGACATTGTCGGAATAACATTAATAGGATTATCAATTCATTTTAAAAGTAACAATTAAATAATTATTTACAAATTCATCAATAAAAAATACTGTGGAATGAGAAGTCGCTCCTTGTGACACACTGGTGCTCAGCTGCATCCAGTTAGACTGGAAGCTGACCCCAACATAGTTGGGAAAAAAGGCTCGGAGGATGATGTTGAAATCCAATGATTTCTCAACAACAAGGTAAATACATAAATATTCCTTAGGCGCTACTTAGACGACCAATTAAATTGCGCAATAACGATTAAAATATTGTGCAATAAAATATGTAATTCTATACAGTCAATAACTTCGCACAATATAATTGATCGTCTGGGCTGTCCATACCTATACATGAAATAATTTCACACTAACACTTTATCTATTACCTCGTTTCATCAATTCTTTCTACCAAATTGCTAGCTGTGTTTCGGAGATCAGTCAATTTCTTCACTATAAGTTAGTTTCCACGTGTTTTAATCTCTCCAAGATGTTTTCTGTAACAAACGATTAACATTTTAACATATAAGTAACGCCATCTATATTGCGTTACAAGTACTAGATCAGTAAAAAGTTGAAGATAGATGGCACCACTATAATAGAGTTTTGAAGCCTTGTTAATAGCCGATTGTGAATTTTATGTTTTTTTATATTAAGGCGATTATCACAGTGCCCCGCATGATGCAGCGTAGCGCGTGGATGCGTTTTTTTCCGTTGCTTGTAAATATCTCCGTTTGTATGGAAAACACGCATAGTCCAACACACTGGTGCGTCGACACGCAAGATGCAGCGTGATGCGGGGCAGTGTGAAGATCACCTAACGGTCTCGTATTATTTTTAGCATTTAAATGAAAAGGATTTTTTTAAGTCCATAATTTAATTTTTAATTTAACATTTTGAAACTGCGAATCGAAAGATAATCAGAAAGACGATTGCTTTATGCGGCACACTGGTACTCAAATGCATTCAATCAGACAGTATGCAGACACCAACATAATTGGGAAATGGCTAGGCTTATGACCAGAATTTTTAAAATCCTTAAATACTATAATACTCACTCAAGTCAGCAGCATCATGACACTTTTTCAGATGTTCAGTAATTATAGTCTTCAGAACCGCTCGCTCTGATAACAACTTATCATTTAATTCCCTTAGATCCTTATTCTCTTGAGCTTGTTGCATCCACGTTTCTTTTAATCTTGCCCTGGAATATTATTAATATTGTAACTTAGGGTGCGTCTACACGGTGCATGTAGCTGGAGCAAGTTAACATGCGCAAGTGACAAGAGCACGCAACTGGGTAGGTATTTTGCTTCGGTACATGCGCGAGTCGCTGGACCAGCAAGTTTAAAAAAAATCAAAATCAAAAGTCATTTAGTCAAAGTAGGCTGAAAATCAGCACTTTTTGAACGTCAAATCTACAAAAGCCTCCAAAACGCCCGCCCTTCACCACTTCCTATATGTTCTTGCTGGGAAGAAGAAGTGGTGGAACAAACTCCCCAGCAACACAATTCTGTCTGTATAGTTTGAAGAACCGTATACAAAACATTAAAAATATAGCTCAAAATTATAAACATAAATTTGTATAAAAATGCAAGTAAACATGTAATCATGTTGGCTAGTACACACCTTACCCATACCTATTACTCAAGCAGCTACAAAAAATGTGTTAAAAAAAAGAGAGAACATAATGCCTCCATTCCGTGAAAATAGGTATAGTTTTAGGGCGTACCCACCGACATGTGAAACACGACGTGTTTTTATATATAAAAAAAACACATTTACAACATAAACAATGAAAACGGTGAACTAGGACTACTGTTCAAATCAAAAGTCATACACATTATATTACAGGTTAACAAATATGTAGTCAGCAAGACGACCTGGTACCACAAGCAGCACCCGTTCACGAGCATAAAGCGAGGATCAGCCATCGCCCCCCTCGCACATTTTTGAGGGAAGGAGGCAACTCGACCACCGACGCTACCGCAAGCAATACCGTCTAAGGAAGCATGACGACTTGCAACCACATAACAAGAAAACAGTTAATACTAATAGATTCACAGTCGCTAGTAAACCATTTACAAAATTGCGAAACAACCCATCGTGAAAACAGTACGATGGTGGTAAAATGCATGTAACCTGCGCATGTCCCTCAACATGTGCAAGCTACTCGCACCCCTAGTTTTGGTAGTCTTGGTGGCCTAGTAAGTAAAGAACCAACCTCTCAAGTATGAGTGTGAGTTCAATTCCAGGTCAGGCAAGTACCAATGCAACTTTTCTAAGTTTGTATGTACTTTCTTCTATGAAACTTTTCTATATTGGACACTAATGGCTGCGTTTCGGATGGCACGTTAAACCGTAGGTAGGAAAAGGCTCGGCAGATGATGAGGGCAAGAAGAAGAAAACTAAATATATTCTTACCTATATCTTCTTGAAGCTGCTGATCTACCAACTAAGTCTTTATTCCCATTGTTGACGGCACTAGTTTTTTTACTACCACCAGGTTTTTGCTCACTTTCTTTACTACTTTCAACTTTATCACTCTTGACTTTTCTCTTCACAGGTCTTTTAAAAGTTTCAGTATTTTTCAAAGGTGTAATAGGTACTTTATTCGCATGAGGAAACGTAAACGTCACTGGTATAAAAGTACCAGGCACCAAATTTGGTACCACAACACTTGGCACTAAATTAACACTATTAACACTGGTCTGTCGTTGCGTAGTTTTTTTGGACTCTACTTTTTCTGTTAGAGCTTTTTTCAAAACTTCTTTTGCATTCGTTTTTTCTTCTTCCATTGGTCTTGTTTCTTCGACTGCTCGCATTTTGACTTGCTTACCATTCGGCAGTTTTATTATCACTTCATAATCTTCTGCATCATTTTTTGTTTTTTTCTTAGCTGTGTCTTCAAAATCTGTATTAAGGCTATCTACTATAAAGTCTAAGGATTTCTGACTCATAATTGGAGGCACCTCTTGAGCTTTCTCTGTAAAATCTTTTGATAATACATTACTATCTCTTATGACTGTATCTTCGTATATTAAGGTTTGTACTGGATTTTTATCTACACTATCTTTTCGAACCATATTGCTTATTTTAATAACGTTATTTGTGTACGAAACTGAGTCTTTTCTTATATCTTTATTTCGATCGTCTTTTTCCTCTGTTTTGCCAACAATGCGACTTATAGTTGTTACTTCGTTGGTTAACTTAGAAATTGTTGTTCTTTCAAATTCTTTCACTGCGCCTGATTCGTCGCTTGAGGATCTGAAGAGTGAAGTTGAAGATTTTAAGGATTTTGTGAGTAATTATGGATATATTGAAACAAAATTGTAAATAAATAAATATTTATCAGTTTGGAGTAGTAGAAAAAGTTTAAAAGTTACAGCGCTATACACTAGCGGATTTTT
Organism: Helicoverpa assulta; assembly: GCA_963856015.1. Taxonomy (NCBI): domain Eukaryota; kingdom Metazoa; phylum Arthropoda; class Insecta; order Lepidoptera; family Noctuidae; genus Helicoverpa; species Helicoverpa assulta. Next base: position 6,568,266 of record CAWLCW010000022.1, read on the forward strand.
GTAACGTTGCGCGTATCAAAACCGATCAGAAAAAACTTTTTTACAAAAAAATTAAACCGACTTCCAAAAACACTAAAAAGCAAAAAAAAAAAACTAATTTTAGGTGCATCGGCCTACAAGTCGGTGTCTAATGGATGTTACTAAGTTAATTTTGCCACCGACTTGTAGGCCGATGCACCTAAAATTAATTTTTTTTTTTGCTTTTTAGTGTTTTTGGAAGTCGGTTTAATTTTTTTGTAAAAAAGTTTTTTATTTACTGCTTTTCAGTGATACGAATAGTTGTCACTATCCATATAAGTGGAAAGTTCTCATCAATACAAAGAATATAAGCCCAATTACGAGGTATTTTTTACATAGTCAGTTGTCGAGTCCCCTCGACCTTCTCTGGTCTCCATCATCAGGTCAGCTCCAAACCTTCACTGTTGCAAAGGTCTCGTCAATACAAATAATATAAGCCCAAACACGAGGTAGTTTACATATTCAGTTGTCGAGTTCCCTCGACCCTCTCTGGTCTCCATCATCAGGTCAGCTCCAAACCTTCACTGTTGAATAGTACTTTCAGGCATACACCTGAGTGTCAAGTTTTTACCCTATGTATGCCTACAACTTTCGAAGGTTGCCCTCGATTTCTCAGGGTTTCCATCATCCGATCCTGACCTGATGACTATGGGACCAACTGGCAACTATTCCGCGTCGAACAAAAAAAGAATCACGTAAATCGGTCTATAAACCTTGGAGTAATCGATGTACATACATAGAAAAAAAAAAAAAAAAAAAAAAAAAACATACCGGCCGAATTGAGAACCTCCTTCTTTTTGGGAAGTCGGTTAAAAATACATTAACATAAAGCCCCGTAGCCTGTAACGATACCAGCGCTATCGGGCGGAAAATCCGTTAGTTTGAAAGTGTTGTTAGGAAAACGAGTTTTTTTTTAATTTCCCGTTTTATCTCGGCTATCTTCGGCTTAATTTTAAAGTTAAGTTGATAACATAATTATACACACGATTTTTTTTTGACATAGAATACCTATTTACTATGGCTACTATTGTTACTAAACTTGTTCCTTTTTTAAGTGTAAAAATTCTCAATTTTGGATTTTTGTACTAATCATCACGAAAGACTTACCTGCTTATAGTGATATTTCTTTGGTTATTCGTAGTGCTGTAGAGGGCGTCACCGTCTCCAATGGGGAACACCATCTGAGGAGTGTGCAACTCATCTGATGATGATAAGGCACTCTCCAGGGATAGGATGCCATGTCTGAAGAAATATAAGTTATGTTACTGTTACTGTTACAGCCTTTTTATCGTCCCACTGCTGGGCACAGGCCTCCTCTCACACGGAGAAGGATTGAGCATTAATCACCACGCTTGCTCAATGCGGGTTGGTGATTTCAGACTTTATAGTCCAGGTTTCCTCAAGATGTTTTCCTTCACCTTTTTATCACCCATTGGTGTCCAAGATATACTTAGAAAGTACATACAAACTTAGAAAAATAAGTTATGATTACAACAAAATATAACAGTGACAGCCGCACGAACAGATCGATCATAAGGTTAAGTAACGCTTGGTGCCGTCGATCAGAGGATGAGTGACCAATGTGATCATTTTTCATCATGAATTCCTTCATGGTTTGGAAGGCAAGTTAAATTAGTGTTTTTAGAACATCTATAGCAGTCACAACGAGTAGTCAGAAGCCAAAAAGTCTGCCATCCAGCCTTACCAAGGCTTATCAGGGTAGTCTGGCTAACTTGGTTGAGGAGGTCAGATAGGAAGTCGCTCTTTATACAAGAGATGGTCCTCAACTGCAACCAGTGGGTTGCCCACATAACTGGGTTGAGAAGGTCAGATAGGCAGTTGCTCTTTGTAAAACACTGGTTTTGCTGCTTTTGATTACACTGGATGCTGATCCCAACATAGTTGGCACACGGCTAGGCAGATGACATTATTTCTCAATAAAGTAACCCATAGACGATGACAAATACTTACTTAGCCTCCATGGCCCTCTTGAACCCCTCATCAAAAGGGTTGACATTTTGAAGGTCTTGGAACAGACCAACCTCTTCACAATTCCTTATGAAACGTGTCGGCGTTGGAGTCTGGTCGGCTAGAAGGATTATTTACTAGTTAATCATTTAAGTATAAGGTTGGGTTCTATTAGGTACAAGTTTTGATACTTTTGTCACTCAGTGTCATCGTAATCTATACTAATATTATAAAGCTGAAGAGTTTGTTTGTTTGTTTGTTTGAACGCGCTAATCTCAGGAACTACTGGTCCGATTTGAAAATTTCTTTCAGTGTTAGATAGCCCATTTATCGAGGAAGGCTATAAGCTACTTTTTATCCCGGTACGGGAAGTAGTTCCCACGGGATGCGGGTGAAACCGCTGGCAGAAGCTAGTAGTATTATAAACATGACAGTTTTATGACACAAGACACATGTAGCTTTCCAAAAGTGAAAGAATTATTCAAATTGGTTCAATCTGTACCTATAAATTCTGGTTCTTCTAACCTAACAGACAGACATGTGTTGCTGGGGAGTTTGTTGCGCCACTTCTTCCCAGCAAAAACACATAGGAAGTGGTGAAGGGCGGGCATTTTGGGGGCTGTCTTTTGTTTTTGACGTTCGAAAAGTGCTGATTTATCAGCCTAATTTGCATAAACGTGTTTGAGTTTGATAGTTTTGATGCCCTTAGGGTACAGAAAAACAAATAAAATATTTCCTCTTTGTCATAACAGTTTACATAAATAAATACTACTATTGTTAGAGGTTTTGCTTAATACAATAGTTTTGTTACCAACATCCTATTGATGTTAAATTATAAACGCAAAAGTTGGTATGTATGGATGTTTATAAATTTGATGTAAAAAGGGCTAAAAACTAGCCTAGTTTCAAAAAAACGTTTTTGACTTTGACTTTTACTTTGTTTGTTTCTCTTTGTCACTAACGGCCAGTTTCTTCATTAAACATAAAAGTCAAAGTAATGTCTAAAGTAAAAGTAACGGTCAAATTCGTTTTTTCAAGGCTAAAGTGACAGCAAAACTAATAGAAAAAGCGAATTTGACCGTTACTATTACTTTAGACATTACTTTGATTTTTACTTTGGATTTTACTTTTGATGAAGAAATTGGCTGTAAAACTACTACTTTCATTTTGCTTATTAATTTATTTTATTTAGAATCTCCAACTCCATACTTCAATGAGTATAACATATCACATTATTACTAGATAATTATCTAATACTAGCTTCTGCCAGCGGTTTCACCCGCATCCCGTGGGAACTACTTCCCGTACCGGGATAAAAAGTAGCCTATAGCCTTCCTCGATAAATGGGCTATCTAACACTGAAAGAAATTTTCAAATCGGACCAGTAGTTCCTGAGATTAGCGCGTTCAAACAAACAAACAAACAAACTCTTCAGCTTTATAATATTAGTATAGATAAAGAGAAAATATTTTCGTTGTTGTTTGTTTGTAACCTAAAGGCTCCAAACTACTGAACAGATTAGGAAAATTCTTTGACTGTTGGGAAGCTTCATAATTCCAGAGTAACATAGGCTATATTTTATCACAGTACGGGCAGTAGTCGGCATGGACTAGCAAGCGCAGCGTAGGACGTCCATCCAGGTGGACAGACAATCTTATAAAGGTCGCCGGAAGACGCTGGATGCAGGTCGCCTCCAACAGGTGTCTGTGGAGATCTAAGGGGGAGGTCTATGTTCAGCAGTGGACGTCCTGTGGCTGAGATGATGATGATGATGACGGGCAGTAGTTCTCTGAAGAAGTAGGTGAAACCGCAGGGTAGTGAAACAGCTAGTATTATTGCAAGTGCACTTTAGGAATCATTAAAATTTCAAAGCACAGTTTGCAATAATTTTTCATTTCTATCTGTAACTTCAGTTTTTTTTTTTTAACTAGGTACTCATTTTTCGAATGACTCATCGACAGAGGTTTGTAACTAATAAGGTTCTTATGAAAAAAACTTACCAACGAATGCTGCTTTTTGCTCCATACCCAAGGAAAGTACCATATCATGTTTTTTGGTGTGAACATGTAAATGATCTTCATTTGTGAACGTCATACCACAATCTGGCATCGTACAGGCAAACGGTTTCGCCGGCTCAACCATTTTACTTAACTTATTGATAACAAATTAATTGTTTTTTAGTAAATTTTTCCTGTTTCAAAAACTGTTTTCGTTCATTCCATTTTTAGCAGCAGTTATCACTGTTCACATGTTAAGTTTTGAGTGGTATGTTAGTTTCTTGTTATGGTTTAGTTCTTTAGTTATTTCTTTGATGAAATTCTACTTATTTTATTTATATTTTTGTTAAATATATATATGACGGTCCAAGTCAAGATTCTTGAAGAGATTAATAAAGCGTTCCAGCATGTTTACTAGAGAAACATCACATCCATCCATGACATTAGTGAAAGAGATATGCATATGTTTTAGCTATAGTGTGAAAGAGTTAGCATACCTAGATTGCTTTAATTGTAAATGTGTACAGATCATGAACGATTTCTCTGTGACAGTTGTATTTTTGATGTTACGTTTTGTTATTCTATATGATTATCTAATTTCATAATAATAAAAAGGGTTCTGTATATTATTTTAAAATTAAGGAAATCAAATTATTTACTAAACATTTAATAATGATGTTTCAACAAAATACAGCGGTTAACAAATTGCTACTGCATAATAACAATAACAAACAAAAACGGAACAACGGTTAAAAATAAATTGTTGCATTAATTATAAATATTAACTACTAACAAAAAGTGTTACACAAAGATAATCATAGAAACGATGGTCAAACAAGTGCAATTAGTACAAGAGTAACAATAGTAATTAATATTCACAATTAAGCCATAATATTGAGACGTAATTTGGGATTTGTTAAGCTTTTAAGATTGTTATTAGTGGAAAAGTAAGAAGTGTATCTTTCAGGGGAGTATCCGTGTATTTTGACTTGGTGTGGTTGGTATGAGCTGGGTTCGCGTCCGATAGTTCTATCGAACAGGGGGTAGACAGTTGATCTCTTCTTTCTTGGCGACTCTTGCATTTGTTGGTTGGGGTACGGATCTACGTAGCGCCGTCCATTAATATCGTTGCCATCCGCTGTCGGGAATATCGTTGGCTAAATTAATAAAATATTGACGTTTAACTACTCGCAATTTCACATCTTATTACTAATATAAATAAAACTTAGGAGATAGAGAGAAAACACTTTATTTTGTTACAATTCAAGACCAAAAGTGGTTATTACATTTTGAAAAGTAAAAAATATAGAATGGAATCAAATCGTCATACAGCTCGATTGGCTGCTTTGGTAATAAGTATTACAACCGATTAAAAGTGACTTATTTGCTAATAATACCCCAATATATTATACTAAATATTTGCATTGCTCAAAAACTATATATTTAATTATAATTACGAGATTTTTTAAAAATGATTCTAATTTGAAGCCAGGGGACGGCCTAATCAAGAGCTAATAACAACTTCTCCTTGCCTGCTCCTCTACTGTTGAAGATGCCAGGTGCGGGCTGACCCTGAGGCTCACCTCCGACTGTATTCTGCTGAATGCCACCCATGCCAACTACTGCTGGGTTAGGCTCATTCTGTTGGCCCTTCCAAGGCCTGTAGAGGAGAGTTAATACTTGTAAAACAGAGTAAGGAAACATGTGCCGAGATGCCATAATGATGATATGTCAGGCGGCTTCTTCTAGCTTAAATACTAGATAAGTTACGAGGGAATGAGGCGTTCGGGTTCTTTGAGACAGCTGTCAACTATTTTTGGTATTAAAAAAAATACATTCCAAAAAGGGAAATAACGGCGGACAGTAACGTTCCTCGCCCCTACATAGAAGATTTTCCGTTATGGCATCTCCGCTAGTCATTTTGTTTTCCATGTTGTAAATCATACTTTCAATGTAAGAAACTTAGTGATAATGTATGAAAAAAAGTTCTTACTTATCAGGGAATAGTTCTCCAGGTTGACCTCTTGTCTGAACTATTCTCTCGCCATTGACTTCAACGACGCACCTTAACCGGGCGCAGCAAGTTGGGAACTCTGAATTTAATATCAATTTCAATTAGAAAAGAATTTATTTTTGCAATATTATGTAAAATGGTGGTGTTAGATAAAGTGAAATACATATACATACCTACATTTTCATCTTCAATGTATTCGTGACATTCCAATGCGTTTTCTGGTATTTTCGGTTTTCTACATCTGAAGGTTCAATTTCAAATTAATGTTTGGAAGAGAAAGACTATGTTAAAAACTCAGGTACCTATTAGTACCGAAATTATTGTAGCTAGTGATATGGTAACATTTTGTTGTCAGTATCAAAAGAAGCCGACCAAAATCTCTATACTTTCATATATCTATCAATCCCGGATAAAACACTTGTATACCCTTTTATCATCCTACGACTTTTGCCGATTCACAGCATTCAATAAAGAAAGTTGTATTTCATACTAACTTTCCCTATATAAATACATAATATTAGTCATATGCATTTTCTCTATCGCGAACCTTTCACTATCCTTCATGATTCTTCCAGTCTAACCAGATGCAGCTGAGTAACAGTGTTTTATAAGGAGCGACTGCCCATCTGAATTCCTCAACCCAGTTACCCGAGCACCCCAATACCCCTTCAATGATGATATATTTACCCAACAGCGGCAATGAAGTATTTCCCGTCTCTGATCTCACAACGGTATCGGTGACACGTATAATGATCTGACCATTCCTGCCAAGGCTGGTAGCCTTTCCTCGAGTACTTATCCACGCAGGCTTGATCTGAAATATTCGGCGATTACAACGAGACACTGAAATGTCAAGCTAAAAATTCTGAAGAGTTCAATAAATATTTTTGTTTCTAAGTACCTGAAGGGCCGTTCCTTCTAAATGTATAAAAGTGTAAAATCAGACCTGGAACACTGAAGGAATTAGAGAAGTTCAGGTGGTGATTTTGAGAGAAGTCAGTTTTAATGATTAGGTATACCTTTAAAAATGAAGAGGCATTAGAATGAGAGAAAATTTTACCTCTACAAGATGAGATTTACTACGAGTAACAAGTTGGTAGTAAGTAAGTAAAAGATAAGGGAGTCATTGTAAACTAGCGACTATTAGGCTAGCTTCATGCAATGTTTAGATTGCAGTCGGCCACACAATACCAAGAAGTTAAAACAATAGTTACGGTAATCGCTAATAAACGAACACAACGCCTGTATTTCTGTGTTTCCACTTTGATTTACTAGAAATAATTATGAGTTGGAATTTAAAATGCAAATCAAAGTGGTGCTAACTAGGAAAAGTTAGTGTAAGAAACGTTTTACCCTTAGCTTTAGACAATTAACAAATAGATGGACATACAAATAAACTTAAGAGAATAAAAACATTTAGAAAAACACTTACAGCTCACGTCTTCGGCAAAAAAGGCGGGAAATATGAAGTAAAACAAGAAAATGAGCGTTCCCAGCTGCATTTTCAATGTGCTGACTTCACCTGCGAAGTAAAACACTTTTTGGTCACCCTCTACGCTCAAACTCTTATTAGGAACTAACCAAATTTTATCCAACACGGCCTAGAAATACACTTGTCGTTGAAAAATATTTATAAAACAATCACCGAGACGACACCGTCTAGAAAGGCGAAAAGAAGTAAAATATTATGTCAATTCAGCTGGTTTCCGCGAAAAATTTCAACAAACATAATAACGCAAGGTTCCCGTTCTTGTTTTGGTTAATCATCCTCAAGACATGGATTTCATAACATGCTCAACGGATTAGTAGTTATAAAAATACTGGTGAGTTTAGTACCGTGAGATTCATAATTAAAATTGCAATTATACCTATCATATTTTCTTTATACATAACACCAAGAAAATTCAGGCTTATTGACGTATTACCTTAATTAGAAGTTATTAATAGTTGATTAAAAGAAACAGCAACTAGATTTAAGCTTAAAAGTGAACTATTTATAATTAAACACTCATTTAATAAAATTATGTAATGCTAATTTGAAACCTAGCCATAAATCCATGTAAAAATAATACTTATATCCTAAATAACTTACCCATTAGCTAACGTTTAAAAAGCAAAATTTCCAATTTCCAACAAAGCACGGAACAATGTACAAGGTGCAAGTTTGTCGATAAATGAAGGAAAAACAGAGTTCGAGGCCAATTTTGCGATGTTTTCAGTTGCATAAGTTACATTCTAAGAATTTAACCATTGTGTATTTCATTCACTGGCGTGTGATTAATCAAGTTTAACGAGTGAGTATTTATTTTTGTGTGGTTTTTCTTTAATCTTTAGGAATATAATGAGGGAGCAGCAATGGGACAGCTCAGGCTAAGAAAAGAATAATAAAGAGTAAACATGTCATGTTTGTTTGTTTGTAGGTACCCTAAATAATGCTCCGAAACTACTGAATCGATTTACACTCTTCCCGAGTAACACAGGCTATATTTTATACTTAGTAGGTACGGGCAGCAGTTCCCTCGGGACACGGGTGAAACCGTGGGAAAACGGCTTATATAAGGTAAATAGAGTGTTTTTTTTCTAAGTAAAAGACCATAACGAGTAATAACAAGACCCTTACTGTTGGTTTTCACGTAACGTGCTATATTATAAAAACCTTCATTTTTAGAAAATACAAAAATATATTCTCTAACTATCACGGTTCATGATATAAAGCCTGATGACAGACGGACAGCAAAGTTAGTCAAGATAATTAGTAGTAATATCAAAGTACTCACCATTAAAAAGTCCGTTACTAATTTTAAACTTTCATAAGGAACCCCAAAACTATTAACATTATGAACGCAGCAGTAACATAAACAACTATGGCTTGCGTAAAAATCGTGAAACGAAACGTCAGCTGTCAAATACTAATGTACTAAGCGCGACCCGATGACACCAGTGATATATTTAATATTTTTTTATTACAATTCCAATATATATTTTTCCACACAATAATACACAATTTAAAAGCTGAAGAAGTTACAAATGAGGTGAGTGTTAAAAATTAAATAATTTCCCATGTTTTACTTGTAATTTTCGATACCCGAAACTCGAAGGTAGTTTTTCCGATATTTTGATCATATTCTCCTTGAAATCGTATGCATTTTGTGCAAATTCATGTGTTTTTTGCATTTATGCATACGTATAATAATTTGTAGGTCAAATGAGTTGGTTTAAGAACAGGTTTTTATACAAATTCGCTGTTTAAAGAGGTTCTACCCACAATGTGAATTTATTTATAGTAGAAATTATTAACTTTAAGGAAAAGCGGTCATATTTTCTATTTTTACTACCTGCATTCGGTTTATAGTTTTCAAACGCATGAATTTGTGGAATGTAGTTATTAAGGAAATTGATTTTAGCTTATAGTTTATTAACCCTTAATTTGGCAAGCATAATCTTTATAAAATTGTATTTAAAAAATACTGTAGTCTAATTATTTGAGGTATAAGGAAATAGAGAAAAATATTATAAAAATGTTTTTTTCAGTAATTGCGCTGAAATAATATGTATCTTATTTTACACATTGCCAAATACGGAGGAATGTATAGTTTTTCGATAATGTATCCAAAAGGATACATTACCAAATCGGGGTTATAAAATAAAATAGTTAATTGGTAAGAAAATTTATTTTTTTACATGAAAATCGTAAAAACCGTTCCGTTGTTTAGCTAGACATAATCTCACATTACATTTTATCCGAATCCAGTGAAGGTGTTGAGGAACTACTATAAGAATCATGTTGTATTCCATGAACTGGCAAAGATTTGTTATCTTCCTCATTGTCTGTTGTGTCACTGTCGTCCGATCGTGCATTTCCTGCAGGAATCAACGCTAGAATGCGCTTTGATCTTGGTCGTAGTAATAATATAATAATACCTACGAACAAAAAAATTGCACATGCAACCAAACCAAACCCAAGCAAACTGAACACTGAACTGTTTATATGAAATTATGTCAAAAATTATGCAAAAAAAAATCGAAATAAAAATTAATTTTATCCTACGGAACCTTACATGCTGTAGGGTCTCACATGCGTGTAGTTAATATTTTTTTTTATGTAAACATTACGAGAAATTAAACGTGCGATAATAGGTTAACTTTTGGCAATGTGTCTTTAAAGATACAATGTCGTATAGTCGACATTTGAGCAAAGTATCTTTAAAGATACATTGAGGTTTGACAACGCGTCATGGCTCGATAAATACATTTCTATCCCATAATTTCAGCTAAATCGTTAGTATATTACGTTACACACATAAAATAGTAAGAACCTGACATCATCACATATAAAAAATAATAAAAATCAATAAAACTTACAGCTTTGTTGCTCTTCGTGTCCGTAATTTTTTCAGGTTGACGTAAATAGGGATGTCCAGTTGTTGAAAATGCAATAGGCTTACTTTTCCTAGTGATGTCATGAGTCAAACTTTATAATTAAATCGATCGATTCAAAAAAATACAATTATTTAATGTTACAGATTTTTTTAAAGTTGTTGTATCTTTAAAGATACATTTTCAAATTAAGGGTTAAAAATATGTGAAATGTTAAAGTTAAAGTACTGTTATCCCGCGATGTCACCCGCGTCCCGCGGGAATTACTTCACGTATCCGATCAAATATAGCCTATGTTACTTGGAGATAATGTAGCTTCCCAACAGTGAAAGAATTTTTCAAAACGCTGTAGCACTGTACAAACAAAAAAATATTTTCTTTTTATCATATTAATACAGATTAACTGAGGCAGGAGCTTACTGGGTTGGTGTGTAGCAAAGTGTGTGCTAGGCTTTTGGGACTTTGTTCTTTGTGACTTCATGTCTTTGTTCGTATTGATTAGATGTACTTGCACTTGATTTTCCGACCGTAGTAAGTAGGTGATTACCAAAAACTAAATTTGCTCTAAACTGTTTTTACATACATTGCAGAATGACCTTCAGTGCTCATTTTCAGGCAAACCGTTGGTCCTAGGCTTAAAGTGCCCAGATGGTTTTTGTCTTATTTTTAGGTATTCTATACGATGGAAATGAAAAACTAGGCATTTTCAGAAATTTTCATTTTTTATGAAAAACTAGCTTTTGCCCGCGGCTTTGCTCCCGTCAACTGACTTCTCTACTTTACCCTATTTTTTTTTCATAAGAACCTTCTCCTGACAATAACAAATACAACAAAAAAAGAATTAGCCAAATTGGTCCAGGCGTTGTTGAGTTATGCGCTTACCAACACATTTTGCGATTCATTTTTATATTATAGATTAGTTTATGTAAAAAGTCCCAAAAGCCCTTTGTTACACTCCAACCGCTAACTGTACAAGACAGAGAAACATGGAAAATAGTATTTTAGCATATCCAAATCTTAATACTAGATGATTGCGATTTCACAATCCCATGAGCACCACTCTGCAATTAAAGGTAGCTTTTATAATATTAGTAAGGACTAGCTTCTGCCAGCGGTTTCACCCGCATCCCGTGGGAACTACTTCCCGTACCGGGATAAAAAGTAGCCTATAGCCTTCCTCGATAAATGGGCTATCTAACACTGAAAGAAATTTTCAAATCAGATCAGTAGTTCCTGAGATTAGCGCGTTCAAACAAACAAACAAACTCTTCAGCTTTATAATATTAGTATAGATGATCTTTGATATCTATACATACCCCAGCGGGGCCCAGCAGGGCCAAGGCCTGCGTGGGCTGCGGGATTGTTTGAAAGAGTTACCGCGGCCCTGGTACATAAAAGGCCTACACAACGGTAACACAACGGTTTTTAGTCAGCACGAGTCTTAACAGTCCCTCACCGCTGCTAACCCACAGCAGGAGGGGTCATTTGATGATTTTTGATGTTGTTAAAAAAAAAACTATACATGTGTGACATATTTATGTGGTGAATGTAAAATTGATACAAATCTGCAGTTTAGCTAAAAAGTATGTATGTCAAAGACATTTGATGATGTGTTAGAATTTTTCATATATTTACTTGCAATAAATCAATGCTGAGTTACAATTTATGAGGCTGAATTCATCTATTTATACAAATATAGTAAAGAAGAAACATTGGTTTGATTATAGGCTTTTAAACCACTAAACCAATTTGAAAAACTCTTTAACTGTTGGAAATCTACACTCTCTCCCGAGTAACATGGGCTATATTTTATCCCGGTAAGGGCAGTAATTCCCACGGGACGCGGGTGAAACTGTGAGAAACTGGCTAGTTATTATATATAGAACATATTATAGATTCATGCTTTACTGTCATTTTCAACCCATCTATACTAATATTATAAAGCTGAAGAGTTTGTTTGTTTGAACGCTCTAATCTCAGGAACTACTGGTCCGATTTGAAAATTTCTTTCAGTGTTAGATAGCCCATTTATCGAGGAAGGCTATAGGCTACTTTTTATCCCGGTACGGAAAGTAGTTCCCACGGGATTCGGGTGAAACCGCTGGCAGAAGCTAGTAAACAATAAAGACATGGAATGTTCTCTGCTTACTAAAATTCTAATTAGAAAGTCATTGCAAAAAGTATGGTATAGTTCCATTGTTTTAGAGTTTAGAGTATTCACTTTCACTCTATGTATGGGTGAATACCATGCTATGTTTAGTGAGTAATTATAACTTTTCAATGTATACTAACTGTGTATCCCGGTTTGAACCGGATCCTGAGGGAACTTCTTCCCGCATCTGGGTAAGAAGTGGCTTATGTCTTTTTAGGTACTTGGCCTGTCCTATCTTAAAATTGGTACAATTGTTTTGGCGTGAAAGCGAGAGTTCATTTCACATCTATACTAATATTATAAAGCTGAAGAGTTTGTTTGTTTGTTTGTTTGAACGCGCTAATCTCAGGAACTACTGGTCCGATTTGAAAATTTCTTTCAGTGTTAGATAGCCCATTTATCGAGGAAGGCTATAGGCTACTTTTTATCCAGGTTCGTGCAGAGGTTCCCACGGGATGCGGGTGAAACCGCTGGCAGAAGCTAGTTTATTATGTACTAGCTTCTGCCAGCGACTTCGTCCGCGTTAGATTCAGACTGTGCAAAGAGAGGAAGAAATAATAATCACCAGCCTATCCAATTATCTAAATCTATGCGTACCTAGCCTATTACTACTTAGCTTTAACAGCTAAAGCTACACACGCGACGGAAGCTTAAAAAATGGAGTAACTTCTCCCGTTTTCCCAACATTTCCCATCACTGCTCTGCTCCTATTGATCGTAGCATGATGAAATGTATCCTATAACCTGCCCAGGAGTATGAAGAATGTTTGTGCCAAGTTTCATTAAAATCCGTCGAGTAGTTTTTGTTTCCATAACGAACACACAGACAGACAGACAGACAAAAATTTTACTGATTGCATTTTTGGCATCAGTATCGATCACTAAACACCCCCTGATAGATATTTTGGAAATATATTTAATGTACAGAATTGACCTCTCTACAGATTTATTATAAGTATATACAACCTTATTTTTTGTTAATGCGAAACTTGATACACCTGTCTAGTATTTTTGTGTAAAGAATCTATTTACAAAATTTCACGACTGTATCATAAAAAAACACAAAGTTATAAGCTTGTAAAGTCAGCAAAAATTCAAGGTCACCGGGTCTTTCAGGGGACTGAGGGATTTTTTTGCACTTGCTACTAGTTGTTTACTGTTTCCTAATACTCGATATGACCTGCCATGACCTGTGTTGTACTTAATGGCGGCGATGTCCAACTTTAAACTTTTTAAAATAGTTTTTGAAAAAAATATAACTTGGTGTAAAAACTATTAGAATCGATTCAGTTACTGATTCTGAACAAACTATATTCAGGTTTCGCATATACTAAAAATAACGTTGTAGATAGACTAGCCGTTTTCCCGCTGTTTTACCCCCCTTCCGTGTATGTCACTATGTCAAATCAAAAGTCGAAAAGAGATAATGTAGCTTCCCAACAGCGAAATAATTTTACAAATCGCTCCAATAGTTTCAGAGGCCTTAGGGTATGTACCTACAGACAACAAATAAATCCTCTTTATTATTTTAGTATAGTTTAAGTAATTGAATTCACCCATGTGTTCGTATTAATAAAATTCCTCATCACATCAACAATGGCTTATATTCAAATGATTTTCGCACAGAAAGATATTCAAAACCGCTCAACATTAGTCATTAGTCGTCGCTATTAAACTTGCAGTCTGACTCATCTTTTATATTTATATACTAATCTCCAGTATATTTCCACTAAATGGCACGGATTTGACGATAAAAATGATGTATGCTGTCATCATTATAACCTTCTTAACCGACTTAAAAAAGAGGAGGTTCTCAGTTTAATCTCTGTGTGTATGTGCCTGTGTATGTTTGTGCGCGATTATCTCGCGTCTGGATGAAACGATTTTGATGCAGTTTTAAGCATAGTATTTGTCAGATTTAGAAGGTAGTAGGTAAATGATTGAAAGCCATATTTTTGTTCTGTATTTGATTCGGTGTCGGCTACCAGTCTAACCGGATGCAGCTGAGTACCAGTATGACACATGGAGCGACTGCTTATCTGAACTCCTCAATCAAGTTTGTAACAACTCTTGCAAAGCCTGGATGTCAAAAGTGCAGAATTAAATAAAGCAGTCTCAAATATGTTAGGACTCCGCGACCCGGTTCCACTCTCGTCGTATGTATCGATAAAACGTAGTTTTGGCGTGAAAACGCGATAGACATATAGCGATAGAATTAAGTAAAGATTATCCTTATATACACTCCCGAGCAAAAAAATGGAATCGCCCTCTTGCGCTATACAATTACAACGTTTGCTAATGATACAATATTTACAGTTAAATGTTTATGGTCTCGTTTGAAAGCCTATACTTTTAGCTTGAAATTAAGGGCAGAAACAAAAAAATCATTTCCGTATTTCAAGAGCTAATCATCTTTATTTAAGACAGCAACGAAAATCAGACGAAAAATAAAATTGAGCTTAGCTGAAAAATTGAACATTTCAAACAAAATCAAGCATAAGTTATTGTATCAGTATTTTGTATTTCCTCCTCTAGCCCTTATTACTGCTTTTTACGGTTTTTCATGGACCTGATGAGGTTTTAACTGTTTCTTGCGGTATTCCCTCTCATTCCTCTACCAGCGCCATTTTCAGCTCAAATGATTTTTTTGTTTCCACCCTTAATTTAAAGCTAAAACTATAGGCTTTCAAACGAGACCATAAACATTTAACTGTAAATATTGTATCATTGAAAGAAGATAGAAAGAAATTCCATTTATTTCAACACACAAATTGGCAATCGTGTTATTTGTATAGCGCAAGGGGGTGATTCAATTTTTTTGCTCGCGAGTGTAGTTTTAGGACGACTACGACTAACTATACCTTCGAAAAGTTTAATAAATATTTTTGTTCCAGTAACTTCAAAACTCTTCGACTAAATGACGACGAACTAACATCACCATCTTCAGACGAAAAGATGGACACCGGCTCCGAATCCTTTCGCTCCCAGGACACTCCCAACTCTGTCCTATCCTCCGACTTCGAAGGAGACCACCCTGAACCGGTTTTAAGGCTCCAAAACCCGGAAATACTCCGGCTATCCGAAACCGAGCGGTTCAATGATAGTTTGATTACGAAAATGTCGAATCTTCATTTAGACTCCCCTCGTCCAAAAAACCTTGGTATCAGCCCACCGAAATTTAGCTCAACCCTAACTTTAACCACCAACCATCCGTTAATGAGTCCAGATGAAAACTACCCGGATTTGATTCCGAAGAAATTGCACAAAGTTGATGATGATAAGGATCTAAGCTTGTCCAGTATTGAAGACGAGAGGGCCAGTGACAATACTTGCTTTTATAGTCCTCAAAGAAATACTTCGAAAAACAATCTTTATTTTACCGAATGCTTTGTGACTGCTGAAAGCCAGGACCTAACGGGGTTGGACCTGACAGTTCCTCCTGATGTCGCGAGGGTTGAGAAGGTAGAACGGAGGAAGATTGTGCCCAAATTGAGGGATGGTACCCCTCAAAAAGATGGGATGTTGAAGTATATTGAGGAATCACATAAACAGAGTACTCCTAAATCTTTGCCGGTTGATATTGCTGTTACTGAGGAGTTTCATTCGGTAAGTTTTTTTTTCTATAGTATCTTAAGCCCATTGTTAACCCGTGTCTCGAGAGATCTATTTCATGTATAGGGATAAAATGTCGTAAGTTTTGTCCTACCCCAGGTCTTAGCTGTCTCCCAACCAATTCTCAAATAAATTGGTTCACCTTTTTCTATGGTATTATATCAGAAGTGTAAAGCACGAATTTTATTTAGATTAATGCCTTTTGTTTTGATTGCATCATGACGAGATGCTACCAAAATTGATCGCGACGCGCACGAATGCACAATGTTATAGGTAAAAATATTAAAATTTTCCTCATAAATAATGAGGAAAACATATATATTTGAGGGGAATTTTAAGAATTTGGGGGGGAATGCGTGGATTGTTACCGGGAAATTCACGTTAGATATAATTGTCATATTTGATGGTATGTGTAATGCAGGTGGCCGAATGGTGCGAATCGCCATCACATCTCCGATCGATGCCGAACTTCGAACTGCCTATTGAGATGTCCAGCAGTTTAGGAATGCATAACGTGAGTATTTTTTCCTTTTTTCCTGGCCGTTTTAACCGCGTCCCGTTGTAACCATTGTCCTTACCGGGATAAAATATAGCTTACGTTACTCGAGAAGAGTGTAGCTTCCCAACAGTTTATGCATTTTTCAAATCGGTTCAGTAGTTTCAGTAGTTTTGGGTACAAACAGACAAAAAAATGATACATAGTTAATGGCGTCCACGACCGATTTCGGCCACGGCGGCTGTTCTCATTTAAGGAGATCAGCCAGCTGCGCAGGACAAATTATAGTGCACGAGCATTTGCGCAGACACAGGTGCACTCCCTAACCTCCCTTCACTCTCATAACCCGATGGGACGGCAATCCGACACGACCGGAGAGAGATCAGGCGCAGGACCGACATTTACGTGCATAGTTATTATATTACTATAGATAGAAGATAGATAAATGGTTTGCTCTTTAATCATCATGCTTAGCCTTTTCCAACAGTTTTTGGCCAGCAGATGATATTTAAAGTTTTTTATGATTCAACACCAGACTTTAGAATACGAGTTTTTTAAATCAAATAAATTCATTATAAAATTACCCATCAGTACTTATCGGTGTTTTATCGTGACATGGTTCCTTCCGCACTACCGGGAATTTTCGGTATGAGAAAAAACAAATACGTACTGATTTTGTAGAGTATGTATGTTGTATGTTACAGGCTTTTTATCGTCCCACTACTGGGCTGCGGCCTCCTCTCACACGGAGAAGGATTGAGCATTAATCACCACGCTTGCTCAATGCGGGTTGCTGATTTCAGACTATATAGTCCAGGTTTCCTCAAGATGTTTTCTTTCACCTTTTTATCAGCCATTGGTGTCCAAGATATACTTAGAAAGTACATACAAACTTAGAAAAGTTGCATTGGTACTTGCCTGACCTGGAATCGAACCCACACCCTCCTACTCGAGAGGTTGGTTCTTTACCCACTAGGCTATTTTGTAGAGTAGCTTTGCTGTTCGGATTTTGGCTAATAATAAAAAGGTTCTCCTGAGTCCGAAAAATACTATGCAGAAAATCGCATCAAAATCGGGTCAGTCAAACGTGAAATAATTGCGCACGAACATACACACATACCTAAAGATCAAACTGAGAACCTCCTTTATTTGAAGTCGGTTAATAAATCCTTTATCCCCTTCCCTTCTATTTTTATAGGACCTAGATTCCCCCGACGTGATTTCCGCCTCCACGCAAGAGGACAGGTCGGCGTACCAGGCGCTCCTGGACCCTTACACGGGCAGCGTGGCACTCCGTCACACCCCGGCGCCTAACAGGAGCCCTGGCTTGCAGAGGAGGAAAATACGATTGGTAAGACCTATATGATGTCCTTCTAGCCGATTATCGGCTACGGCGGCTGTTCTCGTGTAAAGAGATCAGCCAACTGCGCAGGACATATTATAGTGCACAAGCATTTGCTTGGATACAGGTGCACTCACTATTCCTTCACTCTCAGAGCGCGATGGGACGGCAATCCGACACCACCGGAGAGAGATCAGGCGCAGGACCGACATTTACGTGCTCTCCGATGCACGGGTGTATCAATCACCAACTTCCAGGCCTAGGGCTGCTTCGTGAAAGTTTCTAAACCCCACAAAGCGATTTCGGCCCGACCCGGGAATCGAACCCTAGACCTCGGGCACAGTCAACTTCAAAATACTACAAATACTAATAACGCGCACGAATCGTCGGCGTCGTGTTTGTAAATTTTGTAGTACGAAAGTCTGTCTGTGGCGTTTTAAAAACTACCGAAACAATTTAAACGAAATTTGTTACACAGTCTAGTATCTAAGAAAGGACATTTTAACTACTATTTTCCGGGTGCTTTAAGTCGTTCCCTTGATATGCGTTTCTAGCTAGTATTTTCCACAAAGTTCTGATTTCTCACCATAACTTCAAAAATTTCTTTCTGTCATTTCTCGACATAACCATCTTCTTATATATAAAAATGAATTGCTGTTCGTTAGTCTCATTAAAACTCGAGAATGGCTGAACCGATTTGGCTTATTTTGATTTTAAAATGTTTGTAGAGGTCCAGGGAAGGTTTAAACGATACGAAATTGTTGGGTCAGCTAGTCCGAAATAAAATAGACCAAAACTGCACTAGAATATTGAATGAAAGTTACCTAACATCTCACGTGTACACCCAGATAACAAAGTGTACTTTACTATAAAAAGGTGTAAAAAACTAGCATAGTTCGAGTGCGCGGCGAGGCCCATTGTTTGTATGCCGTGAGAAATGTGGCTTATTGCGTTATACAAGTAGGTTTTATGGTTTGACATGATATATAAGTCGACTAGCTTCTGCCAGCGGTTTCACCCGCATCCCGTGGGAACTACTTCCCGTACCGGGATAAAAAGTGGCCTATAGCCTTCCTCGATAAATGGGCTATCTAACACTGAAAGAAATTTTCAAATCGGACCAGTAGTTCCTGAGATTAGTGCGTTCAAACAAACAAACAAACAAACTCTATAATATTAGTATAGATTGGCTTCCACGGTAAAACCACCTTCGTACACACGGAGAAAAAAATCTAACTCAATCGATTATTTGCTAGAAATACATTATCTATACTTCTATACTAATATTATAAAGAGGAAAACTTTCTTTGTTTGTTTGTTTGGTTGTAATGGATAAACTCAAAAACTACTGGACCGATTTTAAATATTCTTTCACCATTAGAAAGCTATATTATCTGCGAGTAACATAGGCTATATTTTATCCCGGTGCGGGCAGTAGCTCCCACAGGACGCGGGTGAAACCGCGGGAAAACGGCTAGTTTTTTTTATAAAGGTGATGTGTATATTGAGCCAGCAAGCGTAAGGCGTTTACTTAGAAATTACTTAAACTGATTACTGTATAACTATATACATATTTACTAGCTGTTTTCCTATGGTTTTACTCGCGTCCCGTGGGAACTATGATACTCGGGAAGAGTGTAGCTTTCCAACAGTGAAAGAATTTTTCAAATCGGTTCAGTAGTTTCGGAATATTTAGAGTACAAAGAAATAAGCAAACAAAAAATGTTTCCTCTTTTACTATATTAGTATACATTCTATAAATTACTGAGCTTGAAGTTTTCTTATCGGACAAGCCATTCCTGGGACAAACAAACAAACTATTCATCTTTATCATATTATTATCGATATTTTTTTCATTGTTTCTTCCAGCCCCCCGAAGAAGACAGATGCAGCCTGGACAGCGTGAGCGCGTGCTCCATGGAGTCGGAGGAGGAACCACCTTCTCCCCAGGAGTTGGAGCCGCAGCCGGTCAACCAGCACCTGGTGCTCAGTGACGATGAGGGGAGCAAGATGTGAGTAGAAGAATTATTATTAATTTCGGGATAGTAAATTGACATTACCCACAACCGATGTTGACCAAAAAACTGAAAAATATTTCGAAAAACTTGTTGTAAAAAAGAAAAACAAACACAGAAAGACAAACGACAATTGTTAACTTGAAACTAAAGCAATACAAAACGCGCCTAAAACTGTATTTTATTAAGTGATACGTTTGGAAAAAAATATGATATATAGCGCGTAGTGTGTTGATAAAAAGTAGCCTATGTGTTAATCCAGGGTATCACCTATCTACATACCAAATTTCAATCAAATCGGTCCAGCCGTTTTTGCGTGATTGAATAACAAACATACATCCATACATTCTCACAAACTTTCACATTTATAATACAAGTAGAAAATATAAATAAACGTTAAGAATTACAAAAATATCCTATTGCAAGGCCATCACTAATTTTAAAATCTTGCCATATTATTTGAAGTTTGACAATGGCAATTAACTGTAGGTATTAGTATAAAATACGGACTATAGAAAACATTTGTAGCCAAATGTACCTGCAAAAACAGAAAAATTAAAGCCTCATGTAATATTGAAGTTCGAAAAGTACTATTTTCAATCTACATTGAATAAATGCTTTTTGATTTTACTTGTCCGCAGTTCAAAATCAACAAACACGCTGTCAGAAGCGAGCGACCCGATCCCGGAGTACTCGGCGGCCGAGGAGTTCAGCAACGAGAGGGCCTGGATATCCGTGCCCAGGGGTGGAGGTCATGCTACTTGTGATATGAAGGTATATATAACATATTTACAGCAAAAAAATACAAAAAAATATAAATAAAAAATCGTTTATTCAGACCTGGCTGCAAACAGCACTTTTTGAATGTCAGAAATTTACAAAGGATAGCCGTTAGCCTTTCAACAATCCTACTTCCTACTTATCTATATAAATAAAAATGAATTGTTGTTCGTTAGTCTGATTAAAACTCGAGAACGGCTGGGCCGATTGAGCTGATTTTGGTTTTAAAATGTTCGTAGAGGTCCAGGGAAGGTTTGAACGATACGAAGTTCGCGGGATCAGCTAGTCAATACATAGTATAAAACAAAGTCGCTTTCGCTGTATGTCCGTATGTATGCTTAGATCTTTAAAACTACGCAACGGATTTTGATGCGGTTTTTTTTAATAGATAGAGTGATTCTTAAGGAAGGTTTGTATGTATAATACATGTAAGTACCACGGGCGAAGCCGGGGCGGGCAGCTAGTATATTATAAATGTGAAAGTTTGTGAGAATGTATGGATGTATGTTTGTTATTCAATCACGTAAAAACGGCTGGACCGATTTGATTGAAATTTGATATGTAGAGGATGTGAAAGTTTGTGAGAATGTATGGATGTATGTTTGTTATTCAATCACGTAAAAACAGCTGGACCGATTTGATTGAAATTTGGTATGTAGGTAGGTGATACCCTGGATTAACACATATGCTACTTTTTATCAACACAACACGCGGGCGAAGCCGCTGGCGGAAGCTAGTGTGTAATATATTACATACTGTCAACTAAATGGTTGATTGATATAAAACTCATTTTTTTATTGATTCTACATGGCTTTAAAATTCAGTTAGATAAATTGGAAAATGTTAGTTTAGGACAGAACAAAAATATTATTATGCTTTTTTTAAAATTTAGATATATAAGATAGATATAGATAGAACGATAATAAAAAAAAAAACTTATACAAATGATTAACATCCGCGTAGTCTTTTTTCATATAAGTTGAGGTCGGCCAGACATGATGATATACATAAAAACCTAAACATAGATACCCAGTCTAAAAAATTTGCAACTTTTTTCTGTCAATCTGGCAGTCTAACCAAAAAGGTTATTGAGTTGCCCAGGTAACTGGGTTGAAGAGGCCAGATAGGCAGTCGCTCCTTGTTTACAAGGACTAAAGTACTGGTACTCAGCTGCATCCGACCCCAACATAGTTGGGAAAAGTCTCGGAAGATGATAACTATACAGTATTTATTTAAATAGATAAATATATCGTTTATTACTTTACATTGTTAATTATTTAACAGGTGATAGAGCCATACAAGCGAGTGATCTCTCACGGCGGCTACGACGGTGGTGGCGCCGCCCTCATAGTCTTCAGCGCCTGTCACCTGCCCGACAACGCCCGACCCGACTACACTTACTGCATGGACAATCTGTTTCTGTGAGTACCAGCCAGTGGGTCACTTGTACCACGACTGCAGTTATAACAATTATTCACATAAACACGGGGTTGATTTTAACACAGGGTCGTTTGTAACAATTCACAACGCGAGATTCCACCGCATGTATCTCGTGGTGTACTCGCTGTAGCAAACAGTAACACATTGCGTGCGAACATTACTAACATGTCCGCGACACCGCAACCGCCGAGCGAACACTTGCTAGCTGTGGACTCAAGACATCAAGTACACATTTTTTGTTCGCGATCATTTTCAGGGTACCGTACCCAAAGGGTAAAACGGGACCCTATTGTTTTCGCTCCTCTGTCCGTCCGTCCGTCCGTCATCAGGCTGTATCTCATGAACCGTGATAGTTAGAGAGCTGAAATTTTTAACAGATGATGGATTTTTGTTGGCGCTATAACAACTGAAAACTAGAATTAAATAAATATTTTGGGGGGCTCCCATACAACAAACGTGATTTTTTTTGTCCGTTTTATAAATAATGGTACAGAACCCTTCGTGCGCGTGTC
This sequence comes from Helicoverpa assulta, assembly GCA_963856015.1. Classification (NCBI taxonomy): domain Eukaryota; kingdom Metazoa; phylum Arthropoda; class Insecta; order Lepidoptera; family Noctuidae; genus Helicoverpa; species Helicoverpa assulta. The sequence goes on from CAWLCW010000022.1 coordinate 6,590,988, forward strand.
CGATTCGCATTTGGCCGGTTTTTCAAGTTAGGCTGAAGATCAGCACCTTTCGAACGTCAGAAAGAACATGTTTCAAAATGTATGGAGGCCCGGGCCACTCTTTGTACACCATTGTATAAAATGGGGAAAAATATTTAAAACAGTTTTCAATTGTAAAACATATTTGTCTTAATTGTCACATCAATGGTTTAGTGTAATTTTTTTGACAAAAGTGAGTATCTAACTAAATTGTCGAGACGCCATACTGTAAAAGTCAATAAAACTCATTGATAAATAACAAATTATTACAGGAAAAGTACGCATTTGTGCAATTTATCTGCATTTTTCCCGAATTCCTTAGATTTTTCTGGATTTTTCGAGTTACTGTAGATATAGTGGGCCGGATTTAAAACATCTCCTTTACAAAAGACAGCCCCCAAAACGCCCACCCTTCACCACTTCCTATGTGTTTTCGCTGTGAAGAAGAAGTGGCGCAACAAACTCCCCAGCAACACATGTCTGTCTGTAGCTTGGAATAACCAGAATTTATACAGAACAAGTCAAATAAAAATAGCATTATCACATGATAACCATTATGCATATTCGGTATATATGCATAATCAATTTCTTTTATTTTTAATTACTTTTAATGTGTTTTCTCCTTAATTATACTTTTTACTTGAACAGTCTAAAAATAATGGTTAGTTTACATTTAATTGAGGAGCATACTCTAACTGTTGTTTCCCTTATTTTTAAAATCGTCTGTATGTATCTTAGTTGGTAAGCCGTAATAAATAAATAAATAAAAATAAATGCATACGTACAATTTTGATGAAAATGCTAAAAGATGTTCATTTTAATGACTTAATATTTTTTTCTTTTATGTATTTTTATTTTTTATTGTATCGATATTCCATTTTGACATTTTATATTTATGTAAATCCATTTTGTCCACAGGTACGTCATCTGGACACTGGAACGTCTGGTGACAGATGACTACGTACTAGTATACCTGCACGGCAGCGCGGGTCGGAGACGCCTGCCCACCTTCCACTGGCTGCATGAGTGTTATAAGCTTATAGATCGAAGGTATGCTATTCTTATATGTTTTTCTTTACGATTCTACATATTCTTCGCATGTTGTTATTGTATGTATCAATACATACAAACTGTTCGATCCCAGGTCAGGCAAGTACCAATGCAACTTTTCTAAGATTGTATGTACTTTCTAAGTATATCTTACACACCAATGACTGTGTTTCGGATGGCACGTTAAACTGTAGGTCCCGGCTGTCATTGAACATCCTCGGCAGTCGTTACGGGTAGTCAGAAGCCAGTAAGTCTGACGCCAGTCTAACCAAGGGGTATCGGGTTGCCCGGGTAACTGGGTTGAGGAGGTCAGATAGGCAGTCGCTTCTTGTAAAGCACTGGTACTCAGCTGAATCCGGTTAGACTGGAAGCCAACTCCAACATGCTTGGGAAAAAGGCTCGGAGGATGATGAATACATACAAACTGTAATACCATACTATTTTTAAAAAGAGTAACCATGGAGTTTTTGCCCGTTCTTCTCTATAGGAAGCTCTTTTGAAATGAATCAAATGAATCAAACTTAGTTATGTTTTTGACGTTCATGAGTGCTTGTAGAAATTGCCTCGTAGAAATTAAATAAATGATTTGACTTTGTTCTTTGAAGGGGAATATGTAGTTCTTTATGGAATTTAAAAAGTGGCGTTGGATGTTTATAGATGTGATGTGATGTTAGTCGTGCTGGCCTAGTGGGTAAAGAACCAACCTCTCGAGTATGAGGGTGTGGGTTCGATTCCAGGTCAGGCAAGTACCAATGCAACTTTTCTAAGTTTGTATGTACTTTCTAAGTAATCTTAGACACCAATGGCTGATAAAAAGGTGAAGGAAAATATCTTGAGGAAACCTGGACTATATAGAGGTATATAGTCTGAAATCACCAACCCGCATTGAGCAAGCGTGGTGATTAATGCTCAATCCTTCTCCATGTGAGAGGAGGCCGCAGCCCAGCAGTGGGACGATAAAAAGGCTGTAACAGTAACAGATGTGAACAGTTTATAGATTGGAGGTATATAATAGTTCCATTAAGGGACCACCCAGTCCACTATGAAAGCTACACTAGGTTAGAAACTAAGTGGTTCTGAAAGTGGCATGCTTTTTATGTAGTTCGAGAGTACGCAGTAGTTCCATGCCGGGGTCTATGTAGTCACCGTCATCCCTTTCTTCTTTATTTTAAAAGTTAGTTCTTACATTAAAAAATAGGCAGTATAGTAGACTATTCTTATTCTTCTAATCATTATTGTTTAAAATACTTCAGTGTGTTATTCTTTCCAGATTACGTAAGAGTCTGAAGCACTTGTACCTGGTGCACCCGACGTTTTGGCTGAAATCATTCGTTATACTCACTAAGCCGTTTGTAAGGTAAGATATACATATATTTTTTACCAATAAACTTATCAGCTAAATATCTTTAAAACTGCAATCTAATGACTCATATGAATTCTATGTCTCCTTTTTAAAATCTGAAATCATCTTTTAAATGACTATAGAAAAGTTTCTATTGAATTTATTTGTGACATATTTTTTTTCAATACACCAAAAAAGTCCTTAGACAATTTCAAGCATTACCATTTAGATAAAGAAAAAAATAATTTGTTGTCACTCATAACATATCAAATAATAATATAAAATGTTATTTCCTTATCTGCTTCGTGCCATGTTCCCAATTTTATTTGGCTGTTTATTTAATTTAATATTTGTAAGAAAATCATAGTACATAATTATTCAATACAAAACAAAGAGCCACAAAAAATTACTCATCTCATCTGCCAAGCCAGACATGAGTAATTTTTTGTAATTTTACTCATCTAAAAATCGGCAAAATTACTAAACCGTAAAATTTTCGCACCCCCGCAGTTCGAAATTCTTTCGCAAACTATCGTACGTGCGAAGCCTCGCGGAGCTCATGCAGAAAGTGCCGATCGAGCCCAACGCCATACCCGAGCTAGTTAAACAGTACGACGCTACTAGGCGATAGATATATTAACACCTATATAAACTTATATATACACAGTTTTTCGTAGAGTGCTCTCAAATTGATAAATAAATAAATAATGTCGGGACACCTTTTCACACACGGTCGGCCCCATGCTAAGTTATTCATTAACTTGTGTTATGGGTGCTAACACAACTGATAAACTACATATAGCTACATATATACATATTTATAAATACATATTGTAACACCCAGACCACGGCCAACAAGCATGCTCATCACACAAATGTCGACCGAACCGGGAATCGAACCCGGGACCTCAGGTTCGGCAGTCCGGCATGGTGACATTGCGCCATCGAGGTCGTCAATTGATAAATCTTTCCTTAGATCAATGGCCTTTTGACATTTATAAAATCATCATCTTTACTAATATAAGCAAGAGGAAACATCTATTGTTTTTTGGTATCCTAAAGGCTGGGAAACAAATGAACCGATTTAAAAAATTCTTTCACTGTTGGAAAGCTACACTCTTCCCGAGTAACATAGGCTATATTTTATCCCGGTACGGACAGTAGTTCCCACGGGATGTGAGTGAAACCGCGGGCAGATAAAAACTATAATCTCGTTTTTTTAAGTGCGTCTTTTAAGAATCTTTTTTCAATATTACGATAATCTCTATTGAAAATACAAATAATACTCATTAGTTAAGCATATTTTTTCAATTTAAGTTTAAAATTATTCTTCTATCACGTAGTTGTTTTTCAATATGTGTGTACGAAAATGTCTATTTGAAAAAGTTATGAGCACTCTACGAAATACTGTTCATTTGTAAAACAAAGTATTCAAAATTAATATTTTATTTCTCTTTGGAGATTATTATTACTTAAATGTTAATATACATATGTTAGTAGTTTACCTATTTATACCAAAAAAGCGGGATTCCATCGATGTACACGAATGTATCTCGTGGTGTACTCGCTGTAGCAAACAGTAACACATTGCGTGCGAACATTACTATCATCATCCTCCGAACCTTTTCCCCAACTATGTTGGGGTCGGCTTCCAGTTTAACCGGATGTAGCTGAGTACCAGTTCTTTACAAGAAGCGACTGCCTATCTGACCTCAACCCAGTTACTCGGGCAACCTAATACCCCTTGGTTAGACTGGTGTCAGACTTACTGGCTTCTGACTACCCGTAACGACTGCCGAAGACCTCGAACATTACTAACATGTCCGCGACACTGCAACCGCCTTTTAAATATAAACAGGTAAACTATTAACGTACAAAAATACAATAATTTTAAATAAAATAATAAATCAGTTACATATATTTTTGTGTGAAATTTAAATTTGTTTTGATTATAATTAAAATACAATTTATTTATTAGAGAAAAATTTTTAGGACATTCCATATCAAGAAAAATTTCAATATCATTCCAAAATTGCACAGAATTTGAGTTTATTTTTTCGCGAATTTACATTCAAAAGAAAAATTTAAATTACGTTTGGTATAATGCCGTGTTCACACTTGCGACAGTATCATTTGACTTCAATCTTATTGTAAATAAACGCAGATATATTCGAAAAAAAAATCGGAAGAATCCCTTCTTCAAAAAATAATATTATTTTATTTTCTATTTATTAGATATTATTCTCATAAATTATTTGACATAAATATTCTTCAAATTACTGTATAAATAATTAACTTTAAATATATCAATTGCAACTAAAATTCGCAAGTGTGGACACGACCTTATCTCATTCACTACACTGTGATAAAAAAATATTACAGAGCAATACAAGCAGACACTAAAACTAAATAATAAATTAAATAATAAGTGTTTATATTGTAATCTGCAAGCCTGTATAATCTATACATTAATATTATAAAGTATATGAAATCTGTTGTTTGTGCGTGCGTATCTACAGAACTGCTGGACCGATAGTAAAAAATGTTACATTATTGAATGCTGTTGTCTATATTTGTTTGTATAAAGCAAGCAATGCCAGGGCACAGATTAGTGAATAATATTTAATACTGATTGCTTTAAAATAAATTAAAATTCATTTACTATTAACTATTTAGTGAAAAATAGTTAAAATTATTAAAGAATTTTATATGCCATAGCGTTTTAAGCATTAATGTTCAATAGTTTAAGTAAAACTTTTGCCACCTTATCTTAAAAAGTGGTTTTAAAAACGTACCAGCTTTTGTACTAGATTTAAACCACCGTCCCGAACAAAATCAGTGGACTAAACCTATTACTAAAGCGGGTACTTAAAACCACATTTTAATTAAGGTGGTTGATGTTTCAATTTAAAATAGATTTTGTATACATTATTATATTGATTGACAAATATATTAATGTCATCTGCCGAGCCTTTTTCCAACTATGTTGGAGTCGGCTTCCAGTCTAACCGGATGCAGCTGAGTACCAGTGTTTAATCACCACTTACTACCATCTTAGTAAATCTATACTAATATTATAAAGCTGAAGAGTTTGTTTGTTTGTTTGTTTGAACGCGCTAATCTCAGAAACTACTGGTCCGATTTGAAAATTTCTTTCAGTCTTAGATAGCCCATTTATCGAGGAAGGCTATAGGCTACTTTTTATCCCGGTACGGGAAGTAGTTCCCACGGGATGCGGGTGAAACCGCTGGCAGAAGCTAGTCTATCATAATAATTTTATCACATTATATTTGTCTTTAAAATTTAATTAGAAAGAAAGGGACAAAATAATTAGCTATACTAATATAATAACGCTGAAGACTGTTTGAACTTGCTAATCTCTGAAACAGCGGGACCGATTCGAATAATTCCTTCATTGTTAGATAGCCCATTTATTAAGAAGAGCTATAAGCTTTTGTCCGTGTTCGCGGAGTAGTTCCCATGACATGCGGGTGTAACCGCTAGTGGAAGCTAACTATGTGTATATATTTGTCAATTAATATAATAATTTTGCCAGTAAAAATGCACTGATATAGAATTTAGTTATAATTTTCGAACTAAAGTGTTAAATCAACCGGTTTTTTTTTTGAAAACACAAAGGCCCAATTGCACCCACAAAATAAACGTCCGTTTTTCTTAAAAACAACTGTTTATTTTTTTAAAATGCTTAAAAATTCATATTAAACAGTTGTTGTAAGAAAACTGACATTTTTTTTTGACAGTAAATTTGGGCTTACCCATGGAGTACAAAATGACTAGCGGAGGTGTCATAAGAAAGAAAGAAAGAAGAAGAAAGAAAATCCATTTATTTCAAACACACGAATGACGCAAGAAACAATTAATAACGCATGTCCTAAGAAAGTAGCGCGACAACATGCGGGTGAATTTGAGGCACGAGGAACGTTACTAGCTCCGCCCCTTACACGCCTTCTTTAGAACCCGCCATTTTCAAAATAAAATCACAAATCAAGACCAATCTTTGATTAGTTTTGATTTGACAAGGAACCCAAATGTCTCGTTAGTTGTAGTAACTGATCACGTCTACCGTACGTTGCTTGACCTACAAGAAGGCGCCTGACCTACCTGCCTTATGGCATCTCCGCTATCTTTCCTTACTCCGTGGGTCTACAAATATAAGCCGGGCACTTACTGCTTAGCTAGCTGAATGTTGCCATCATTGTACATAAAATAGTAGAAATAGTGAAATATAGTATTTTTTGTTAGAATTGTATAATAATAGATTTAAGCAGAGTTACAACGAAGGCACAAATTTATTCAGCACTTTAACAAAGAAAATGGCGGATTTTGTAACATTTAACAATATTCAATTGTGCTGTGAAAAATGTATGGAAAACGGCTGACTTTTCAGCCTCAGAAACCATGATATTTAGTAGAAAAATATGTAACAGGTACAAAAAATTGTACTAACGTACATTTCATGAGGCTGAGTTGTACCTAATCAACAAATTTTTCACCACAAATGAATGAAAATCCAAGATCTGCGTGTATATTTTTAAGTGTTTTAGTTTTAATAACAATTTCACGAATAATATTTTTCTTGTAAATGAATCTCGTATGTGACATGACAGCAAAACTATGGCAACCATAGATTACTTTAAAAAGTAAAAACAAACTGAGAATATTTATTACTAACTTATTACTAACTATCAAAAATACTTGAAAAAGTAAATTCTGGTTGCGTATAGTATTGATCTCTTAAAAAAGTTATTTTTTAAACAAAAATATTATTAGTGAAATTCTATTTGTAATAGCTATATTATCCCTACCCAGAAGATTTGTTCAAACGGGGTCACTGATCATGAACATCAATACCTCATAGAAGTTCAATAATATGGCCCAAAATTACCTGTACCTATTCAAAATAACAATGGGGTCTTAGTAAAAAGTTTTGGCCAATTGGGGTCATTTTGGGAGTCACATAGCTCAAACGCGCCAGTATTTAGCTTTATTTTCCTATAAAAACTACACGTATAAGTATATGCTTTTCCACTATTAAATAAATAAGGTATATATGTAAGGAAAGTGTTTGTATGTGTGTAAAAATCTCGTGAATAGCTTTACATAGTTTAGGGTGTGTTAAAATTAAAAATAATAAGATAAAGCACAAAACAAAAATATTTGTATTCGTGACTACTTTGTACCTTCGAAATTATTTAGATTTTTCGATATTACATATTAGGTTTTTTTTTTGTATTTTTATTCTTTTTACTTTACGAAATAATCGTCAGGTACAGACGCCAGCACATCAACCTACCTTAGTCTGTCAAATTTCTTCAATTGACTTTCAACCTTATCACAATAGTGGAAGGTTGAAATTTGACAGATTCGGGTAAGTTGACCTGTTGGCGTCTGTATATACGTAACTGAGTTGAAATCATGAATTTTGGTGGCAGAAATTTTGCCCTGATCATTTGGGGTCAAACGCATCGGGGTGAAGAAGTCACAAAAAAGTAAAAAGAATAAAAATACTAAAAACAATGTATTATTTCCACTTTCTCTCAAGTTTTTAAATCCCAAAACTTATTTTTGTAATAACCAACCTCTTCTTGGTAACTTGTTCAAATTCAATATTTTTTGAAAAACACTTAATAGCTATAAGTATAACAATATTTTATTAGTGTGTATTTTATTTAAGTAAGGCGCTAAGTTTGATCTCTTTTTAGGGTTCCGTAGCCAAAATGGCAAAAACGGAACCCTTATAGTTTCGTCATGTCCGTCTGTCCGTCTGTCCGTCTGTCACAGCCGATTTACTCGGAAACTATAAGTACTACAGTGATGAAATTTGATGGGAATATGTGTTGTATGAACCGCTACAAAAATATGACACTAAATAGTAAAAAAAAGAATTGGGGGTGGGGCCCCCCATACATGTAACTGAGGGATGAAATTTTTTTTTTCGATGTACATACCCGTGTGGGGTATCAATGGAAAGGTCTTTTAAAATGATATAAAGTTTTCTAAAAAACATTTTTCTTAAAGTGAACGGTTTTTGAGATATCAGCTCTCAAAGTCGTAAAAAGTATGTCCCCCCCCCCTCTATTTTTATAACTACGGGGTATAAAATTCTAAAAAAAATAGAGGTGATGCATGCTAATTAACTCTTTCAACGATTTTTGGTTTGATCAAAGTATCTCTTATAGTTTTTGAGATAGGTTGATTTAACTGTAATTTACGGAACCCTTCGTGCACGAGTCCGACTCGCACTTGGCCGGTTTTTTTAGCCTTTATTCCGATCCTATTCTCATACTAAGATATTCTATTTTTCATCTAGTCTGAAAAAGGGTCTACAAATACATAACATTTTTTTCAGCACCTTCAAAATGAAATATGCTTACGGTGAGTTGCACCATTTTGACTATAACGACAACCGAACAATTTTCAGTTGTCAAATCGTCGATTTGACCAATGGGCGGCAAGTATACGGCTGGTTATGGTTTGGTTATCGTTATAGTTAAATAGTGCTACTAGGTCTTAAGGTGTTTAAAGATCATGTTTTTTTAACTTTTGAGTTTATGACCCCTTTTGACAGTCATTGGGGGTCATTACCTAAATATTTTTTTTACTTTTTGCTGTTTCTAAAGCCAAACTCAATATAGTTATAAGTTGTGCAAAACTTTCTCTTCGTTTTCTCTATAAGACTTTTTTAGCAAAGATTTGGAAAAAATAAATAAGCACTGCCATCTGTATATCCAAAAGAAAAGAAAATCTAAACTTGCATTTACAATATTTTGTCATTCCTCTTTTCATTCCGTTGATTCGCTCAAAATGCATCTTCGTTTGCGATTCCTATTTTGTAAATAAATATTTTTTCAAGATATTATTATTACATATATTGAAAATAAGGATAGTATATTTTTTCTCTCTGCACTTTTCTATGCTTTATTTGACATTAAATTAGTTTGTAAAACCCCGAATATTTGAAGGGGGGGGGGGGAGTCTATTTTTTTTAAATATTTTTGTTCAGTATTATAATTAAATTTCCAGATTTACACTTTTATATTTTTTGCAATATTATTTTGAAATCTCATAAAAACATAATGAAGACACCCCACATTGCTCTTCAATAGTTTAAAAACAAATCTGCAAGTGCCATTAGTTTTAAAAAGCACAATAAATATTTAAATTATATGTATATCTATATGTTTAGAGAAATTGTAACTGTATGTGTGTAGTTATATAGATGTGTGAGTGTGACTTGTTATATAATAATTAAAAACATTTTTGCACAACGTAAGTACGTTTTTGGAGGGATGTGAATTTCGCTGTCATTCATATTTAATAAAACTGGTGCTTAAACAGACAAACGAACTAGTAGAAAGGAGTAAGAATCAAACTTCTCTCGCAGTCGGCAATCATATTAATATCATAATACTTACACACGGATAAAACATTTTCAAGAATACTACAAGAAATGCTTATGTCTGTGTGTATACTTAAATTGTATCAAACAATATTATGTTTTCGACACCCCACATATCTGGCACGAATGTCTATAGATCTGAAGAATGTTTATCAAGTTAGTATCTTATGTTCATCGCGCGATTCGCAAAAGTTTATGCTTATGACACGCGAAATTCATTATCACCTCCTTGAAAATTTAAACACAAAAAATATTTGAATCAATCATGTATCAAAAGTGCAGTTTTTGTATCTAACGAAAGTACAGACGACAGCACATCAACCTACCCTCAAATCTGTCAAATGTCTTCATTAGGTTTCAACCTTATCACAATAGTGGAAGGTTGAAATTTGTCAGATTCGGTAGTTTGACCTGCTGTCGTATGTACCAAAATTAATTTGTGTAAGCACGCTTGCTGTTCAGAAAATAAGTATTCTTTTGGCCGACTGATTCGTTGTGTTTATTATAAGTTTTAATAAATAATGTGAATTGTTTGACATGGGTTTTATTTTTTTATAATATTCTTCATATAACCCTTTCATCAAGACTTCAAGTGCTAGTTCATATAGTCATCGGCACGAATCTTGAGCGCTGACCTTCACCTGCGCAGAAGTAATTTATTGGGTCCCTTTTGTGGTATGAAGTGAGGCGCGGGGGCGGGCTTAAGCGGTGATTGGCCCGCAGCGCATCGCGTCATAGCCGTCACTCGGGATTGGTTCTTTGCCAATAAATCACTTCTGCGCAGATGAAGGTCAGCGCTCAAGATTCGTGCCGATAACTATACATGCGTTTTCGTGCTGGGATGACGTCAGTTTGAAAATGGAGGTCGATGAAGAAGTGTTTACTGTGGTTGCTCATTAAAAAAAACAGAAAAAAAGGCGGTATTGCGTGTAAGTAATAAATAAAACAAAAACATAAAGGCTTAAAAATCATTTTTATTCATAACTATCGTACATTAATAATCAATAATTATTAATTATAAATTTAAATACAGTAAGTAATTACGACATTTTGACACAGCGTCACTCGTACTCAAGCATTATTATATATTTTAAATGCACTTCTTATACATAAATACATTTGCATACAACATGGCGAATTTTCATCAAAAATGTTCAAACATCACTCAATTTCCAGCTAAAATAAACAAAAAAAAAATCCTTCTAAAACACTGTCATTTCAAAATTATTCATACTTTTCACAGTCTAAACATCTTGGATGAAATTCTCAAACATGTTACGTGTAACATTGTCAGATAGAAATATGTTAAACTAAATAATAAATTAGTCACAAAATTGTAGGTAACTAACATTATTCAAGAAAAAAAAACTCATGGATTTGGTTTCTATTTACCGTAATAATATTATTCACAAATTCCATACTTTGTTTGGTAGATTTCATCATCTGCCTAGCCCACCAATTCTTTTGAAAACTGACAGCCGTCAACTGCGCAAAACATTCGGTACCCCTATTCTATCAAATAATCTATTTTCAAGATGACGGAAAATACAAAAAAAAATACCATGTTACAGAATTTCTGAAGAAAAAAAAGTCAAAGAAAATGACTAACACCACCAACTTAGAATTTCCGATAAAAACTAAGAAAATACCAAAAAAAATTACAAAAGTACAATTTTACTATGAATATGACAATGTTAAACGTAACACGGTTCATGTTAGTACACAATCAGCAACAAACAGACATCAGTGTTTTAAAACATAATGGTGAAGCGATGTGCAAGATTTTGTGGTTTTTCATAATGTCTTTTATTACTTTTAGAATATAGAAAAACAGGATTGGTCTCCCATGTACCAAATTATATGATTATTAAACTATTACTGTATGTGTCAAAAGGACATCAAGCATTTAAACTTTTCTGTGATTAACGGCCAGTTTCTTCATCAAAAGTTAAAGTTAAAGTAATGTCTAAAGTAAAAGTAACGGTCAAATTCGTTTTTTCAAGGCTAAACTGACAGCAAAATTCATAGAAAAATTTAATTTAACTGTTACTTTTACTTTAGACATTACTTTAGCCATAACTTTAACTTTAACTTTTGATGAAGAAACTGGCCGTTAGGTAGTTAAAACAGTAACTACCTTTTTGTGAAAATTGGTTAAAGACAAGTTGTTTCAATAACGAAATTCCATTGGTTGTTTAAAAACTTCTAGCTGGTGTAGTCTATGCCTTCAACACAGTTCAAAACCAACTTGAAAACAATTCACAAGCGATAGAAGAATATTAAAAGTAAAAAGGGCATTATCAAAAACACAACATTTAAAGCGTCGAAATAATTGAGATTCAATACATTATTTTAAAACACTGAATTTGGCGTCGAAACGGCCTGACCTTCACACCGCCAGCAAACGCTACAAGTACATAACATACATATATATTACAATGAAAAAGTATACAAAATGATAAATATCGTTACAAAAGAAAACTCGAGTTTAGAATACCAAAAATAGCTTATAACAATTTAGGTATTTTTACAAGAGAACAATGTTTAAAGTACGTTTTGAATGGCAACTGCCGACCGCACATGCCGCGACTGCATGAAGTCGGCCGCAGCTGCACTACTGGGTTGTATTTATTTACATGAAACCGTTTTGGATCGAAGCGGCAGTAGGTGCAGTCGCTGTAAGATATCAATTGTTTTCATGCAGACGACGGCAGTGAAAGTGAAAGCATTCGTACAATCGATCACATATTTTTTACATATCAAATTGTAAGTTACAAGCCATTTTTGTAATTTTAAACTCAAAAATTAACCGCTTAAAATTATGCAAGCGTTATGTAAACAAAAGTGATGAAATGTTTTTTTAATTTTTAAATATAAAATAGTTTGTGAGTTATGTCGTGTTAATCTCGCGGGGTAATTTGGCGAGGTGTGTTGGCAACACTGAGTTAGTATTGCCAGATATTGGCAAAATTTTGGTAGAAAAAAATGTGTAATAATTTTTGTAATTACTGACTGTTAATCTGACAACAATATTTAACCATGTCATGATACCATTAAAGATATTATTTTTTGCCAAAATTCCTCACCAAAAAGCCCACATTTCGATACAAAATAAAGAGTTAAGACAATTACTAACTTTGGAAGTAAAGACAGTTAACAAAAACGCGGTTAAAACCGCTTCTTAACGGACCATAACATACCAGTAATTCAAAGCATTTTATACAACCTCCCAGTCTCAAAAAATCATGTCTTTTTCGCAGCCGTACTCTAATAACCACAGTTATGTTAGTGTGAAAAAGACAGCTGTAATTACCAAAATGTATCTATATAACTTCTTTAAATTATAAGCTTATTATATAGAGTGACTGGTAATTAGTGATGATTACAAACAAGAATAGAATAGTAGTTTATTGTTTCCAATATTACCAGCAAACAGAAAAATAAAAAAATTAACATGGAGGTGATAATACCGAAAGGTTCGAGCGGCAGAATATGCTCAGGCTTCCCAAAAGCTTGGCAACCCCAAGCGCAGGTTTTCAGCTCGAACAACTTTCCCACTGAAACTTTAATTCTACTCGCATCACACAAACTTCAAAATTGGAAGAAGCTTTTATGTTATTCTGATAAAACTAATGAGAATAAAAAAAAATCTTTGGGAAAGTTGTTTTCAATCATTCTAAGAATGACGTGTACAAGGATCGGTCAGTAATTACCAGTCACCCTACATGTCTTTTTTCGCACTAAAAAAAACTGCAATTTCTCATCTTTACAAATGCCACCGTCTCAAGTTCTTATGTACACAGATATATGCGTTTTTAAATCTGTTATTAACAACAAAAAAATCGCTGCGTTTAGTCGTTAAATGTCGTTAGTCGTTCGTCGTGTTTCTGAAGGACCCAACCAATAGGAATTGGGTTATCTGGGAATTCTAATTGGGTCGTCCACAAACACTTTTAATCTCAAAAAATGGCGATATTAATTGGAAATAAAGGTCTAATTTTTATTTCCAAAATTGATGATGAACACCAAAACTTAAATGTGAATCGAACAGTGATTAAAATCCAAGTTTTATTTTATTTATATCATAAAAAATATCATTACCAACAAATGTTAACTCTTTCCTATTTGTCGGGTTTTAAGATAAGTTCGTTTTTAACATTTCTTTAAACATTATTCCTACTTAAGGCAGACTGTTACACTATTTTGTCACTTGATCGGGAAAAAATATTTTTCTGTCTCATTTCTTTGAAGACTTATTCATTGTTGGGCCTACAGATACTAAAAATATCACTTTGGAATAGTCTGGCTGATCTAGGAAAATATTCCAATGTAATGGGAATCTAGTTTTGTTACTATTGAGTTCTTCCAGATTGGAATAAAATTTGAACTGGTAGGCGCAACGGGGTCTAGCTAAATTGGGAACTATTTGTTTTAACGAAAGTTCCACACGGGAAAAGGTCATTATCAATGTAATAGAGAGATATTAGTAAGCATATCTCTAAGTTAATATCAGACGGTGTAACGCGAAGTGTGTATTAATGACACTCCATGTGACGTACACGATGACTGTCACTTAAGGAATAACGGGCGATAGGAATATCAAAAACTTAATACAGTTTTCAACAGGAGTGTAAAACTCACGATTTTAAATCAAAACATTTTGATTCATGATTATAATGTTTTTTTCACATGAAATAATTCAACAACTAGCGAAAAGGCACACACACATCATAACAGACAGGAAAACAATTTAGGTCCAACTCCACCGACAGCAAAAACTTCAGTTTCTTTAAAACAACCGTTTATCTTGTCGGTGAAGTTGGGCCTTACTGTAGTAAATACATGATTATACTTTCAGTATGGGTATCGAACAGTGGGAATAAAATTTATTCCCATTCCATGGTATGGGAAAATATATTCCGAACGGGGAATGGTTCCTAGGAATGATTTCTATCTTGTAAATTAATACCCTTCTCTATACCTTAATTCTTACACATTTCAAGCCGAAAATCTTTACATCATTTAGCAGAGCTTATTACCAATATTGATAGCACTTTTAATGTAGTAAAATGACCACAGAACACATTATTATACCTACAAGATCTCTAGACAATTTCCTCACATTCTTATTTTCCCATTCCCATTAACTGGGTGAGATGGGAATTAACAAAAAGAAGTTCCATTTTTTTTTCAAATCGTGGTCATTTTACCACATCATTACAACATCGAAATGCTTCCACACATATACAAAACGCCTGTACAAACGACGATAAAGTTTGTTCTTTGTACAACACCGCTGACTACCTTACTAGAGGGGCGAGATTGACACTCACTTTGGTTAAGCATGTTATTTGGTACAGTGTGACAAATATAGCTGAAAATGTGCTTTTGCTATTTATTTAATATAATTATAGATATTACAAAAAGTAGATAAATTCAAGAAGAAAAGAAAGCTCAATGGTATGAACAAAAAATATAATTTGGGAACGTATTTTATAAGTATTGAACTATCAATTTATAAAGTGAACCCATCAATCAATTGAACGGGTTAGATAAATAATACATTTCTCTACCAAAAAAAATAAGATTTTTGTAACATCCTACACATGATAATTACAATCATTCCATTCATCGATTTGACACACACTCTTACAAAGCTTTAAGCGAAAGCTCAGTTAAATAACATGATCTATTTCTCATAATATGACCAACTCATCTTATCGTGCCATCCCAGGAAAATTGGGTACAATGGGAATTCCCAGTCTACCCAATTAACTTGAAAATGACATATTTAAAACCCCATATTTTATAAAATAAATTCCTAAAAAATAATCTACTTTTTGTCCATTATTTTTTTGAAGAAATTTACTTCACAAAATATAAGGTTTTCCTAATAGATTTTTACTAATTTTTCGATCTCGCCAAGCCAATTACATACATAGGCAGTCCTACCATTCTTATACCAAAGTTTACATACAATAAGTATATGATACAAAAAACATTGTTATCTCGCCCCTATTACTATCAATATACAGTTCAAAATCACTTTCGCGCCCTTAAGTCCAGTCTTTGTTTTATCACGCGTACACTTTTCAAAATATTTTGATGTTAAAAAAAAAACATTCGAATTGAGAACCTCTTTTTGAGAAGTCGGTTAAGAAGTAAACGGAATTTTGAAGGATTTTAGTACTTGTATTAACTAATGTATTTATTGTTGGTTTTTAAATGCGTTTGTAAATTTTTGTTGTTAAAATTTTCGAATGGTACAGGTAATTTTTTTGCCAATATAATTCATAATGTATAAAGAAATTATAGTTAAATACAAGTACTATAACCTTACATAAATCTTTACAGTACCAACCGACCCATTGATCATTTTGAAAAAAAAAAAGAAATTCAAAATTGTAGGGAATTTTCGAAAAATTCTATTTTCATACACACTGGGAATATTAACTGTAACACTGTGGAAAACCTATGGGTTTGTATTTGGAAGATTTCTTTAAATAACTGTTGTGTTTTAGCCTTGTTTCGCCTCGGACTAGATTTAACTGTGTGCAACAGATGGTAGTTGAAAAGTTATATAGCTGGATATCAAAGTAAAGTGTCTTTAGGTCCAAAAAAAAAACAAGAATTTTTTTCAACAGAAATTTACTTCTGGCGTGGTCAAAAATATTAACATAACTACAAAAACTAACCGTTACACACAATTAAAGAGTAGTTCTATATCACCACGGTGTTTACACAGTCACATGTTCACGGAGCTATGTAACTATTTAGACTACGCGGCTATGGGTGTACGTAGCTATATCACGATGATAATGTAGCGACGAATCAGAATAATCACGTAGCTACGCAGTTTCGTAGTCAGATGTTTATATAGTTATGTAGCAACAAGTTAAGTCACTTCACAGTTATTCAGTCAAATGTCTACGTAGCCACGAAGCTTTGTAGTTTCATCTATACGCAGCCGCGTAGCAATGTAGTCCCATGTCTGCAGAGCCGCGTAGCTACGTAGTCAACACAAGTCTGCATAGCTACGCAGCTTCGTACGCGTAGCCACGTAGCAACGAACTGACGTCTGCACAGCTACGTAGCCGCGTAGCTACGTAGTCACAAGTCAGAATAACCACGTAGCTACGCAGTAGACAGAAGTAGTCGTAGCAACCTAGCTACGTAGTCACAAATCTGCGTAACCACATAGCAACATAGTCGAATATCTACACAGCTACGTAACCGCGTAGTTACACGTCGGAATAGCTACGTAGCCGCGTAGCTAGGTAGTCACACTACGCTTCCCCGTACTTACATACACCGTGGTGATGTGGGGCTGTGTGGCTAGTGTCTAGTGGCTAGTGATCCTGTGTCTGCGTGCTGCGCGTGCGCGTGCGGGCGCGACGTGGCCGGCGCTACGTGGGCGCCGCGCCGCCGCCCGAGCGCCCGCCCTCCTCGCGCTGCTTGCTTATGTACACCTGCCGGGGAGAATTATGTTGTTATGAGGCTACAATTACACTATTTTAATGTTGATTTGCATCTGTGCAATATTCAAGGACGTAATAACACTGGGCGCGTGTGTTACTGACCTTAAATCCGTGCTGCGCCCTCACACAAAGCATACGCAACGATCATTCACAAAGAAGACGGATCACAATCCATACAAAATTGCCCCACGTCCTATAACAATGTGAGTAGGGAAAGCATGTTTTTCCCTAATAAATATAAAGATAATATGGCTACATTGATAGCATATAATATTAACATTGTCATAGCCAACAATATGACAAAATGTAGGAAAATATAAAGATAATATAGCTACATTGATAGCATATAATATTAACATTGTCATAGCCAACAATATGACAAAATGTAGGATAAGCGACGAGCCAGTATTGACTAGTTATTCTAACAATACTGTGATTGATTGTTTAAACTAGGTTCTAAGACAATAGAAAAGCGTAGCGATAACCTCATCCTATTTCATCAGAATGTAAACCGTTTTTCTGGCAAAATATTAGACATTGAACTTTTAACTGATAAGTTTTCTATAGATATATTATGTCTTTGTGAGACATGGCTCAAGCCTGAGAAAATGTTATTTAATATTAATAATTTCAAGGTTGCTAGTGTATTTAATAGGGTAACAGCAGAGGGTGGGGGTACATTGATATTGTGTAAAAATAACTTAAAATTTAAGGATAGAAGCGACATCACTTCGAGCTCTGTTAATCGCCTGTGCGAGGTAGCATGTGCAGAAATAGGAAGTCATTTATTCTTATGTGTATATAGACCACCAGCAAGTAACTTTTCATTATTTATTACAAATATGGAGGAAATACTTAGGAAGATTTTTAAGTCAAATAAACAAGTTTTCATTTGCGGTGACTTTAACATAGATATATCTTCTGAATCTTCTGATAAATATCAACTGTTATCTCTATTCCAATCTTTTAATTTAAAACATTTGTTTAATGAACCCACTAGAATTACACAATCCACAAGTTCATGTTTAGACAATATTTTTACAAATTGTGTGGTTCAGCATTGTTCCATTATTGCTGGTGTGAGATCGGATCACTTGGGGCAGCTTGTTAGCTTTCCTGGTAATAAGAACACTCCGTCAAGCATAGTCATTAAATACAGACAATTAACAGACAGAACCTTAGAAACCTTTAAAAATAATATTGTCAATAAATTATGCAGTAGTTTTAAATCAGAGGACCCGAATACTAAATTTAATAAGTTATTTAACACACTTTGTCTAGAATTTAATAAATCATGTCCTATTAAGAAACTAAAAATCGACAATAAATTAAAATTCAACGAATGGTGTACAAAAGGGATTAGGATAAGCAGAGATGTATTGTATAATCTGTATCGAGAAAAATCAATGACATCTGATAAATCTTTTCATGATCATGTACGGAACTACTCTAAGGTATTCAAAAGTGTATGTATTCTTGCAAAGTCTAAATCAATTAGTGACAGAATAACTAAATCGGATAATAAAATAAAAACCGTTTGGAAAATAATAAATGCGGAAACGGGTCAAATTAAAGTCCGGGATACTGAAGTATCGTTAACGATTAATGATGCAACTGTGTCGGATAATGTGCAGGTTGCTAACGCGTTTGACAATTTTTTCTCTAATGTACCAGTAGAGGTTACTAAATCACTTAACTCGTCCTCTACACTTGCAGAGTCATTACTAAAACAAAATTTTACTAAAGAAGTACCAGATTTTGGATTCCATTACATAACTTTTAATACAGTAAAAAAAGCTTTCAAAAACCTAAATTTAAAAAAAACGGAAGACTTATGGGGCATCTCTGTTAAAGCCCTGAGCTCCGTGATTGACAATATTGCACCAACACTCAGTCAAATCTTTAACTCATGTATAGATGAAGGCACCTTTCCTGATTTGATGAAACACAGTAAGGTCATTCCAATATTTAAGTCAGGTTGTAAGAAAAACCCGTCAAACTACAGACCCATTTCTATTCTCCCGGCTCTAAGTAAAATATTCGAAAGGATCATGCTTGATCAGATGTTAAACCATTTCAACTTAAACGATATACTGCACGACCGTCAATTCGGCTTTACAAAGGGTAGGTCCACTACGGACGCAAGTGCGCGGTTAGTCACTCAAATTTTGGAAGCGTGGGAGAGTTCGCAGGATGCCGTCGGTATATTCTGTGATCTTTCCAAGGCGTTTGATTGTGTGGACCACGATACACTCATTTCTAAGCTGAGACACTACGGCATTCGTGGAAAATCTCTTGAACTTGTCCGGTCTTATTTATCCAACAGACAGCAAAAAGTGGATGTCTGCGGCTCAACATCTTCGGGGACAGTTGTAAAAATGGGCGTGCCTCAAGGCTCTATACTGGGTCCATTTCTGTTCCTAGCTTATATAAATGACCTTCCACTTGTGTTGTCTGATATTTCGGATGTTATTTTGTTTGCGGATGACACTTCCCTTGTTTTTAAAGTTAAGCGTAAGAACCCCAATGTTAGTCACATTAATGAAAGCCTAGAAATTCTCTCCAAATGGTTCGCAGCCAACAATTTATTATTAAACGCTTCCAAGACTAAATGTCTTAAGTTCTGTTTGCCTAACGTCACTGCGGTTGAAACAAATATAATGCTCGATAAGAGCAAATTAGAGTTAATTAACAGTACAGTATTTCTGGGCATTACCATTGACAGTAAATTGCAATGGGGTCCCCATATATCCTCCCTATCAGGGCGACTTGGTTCTGCTGCTTTTGCAGTCAGAAAAATCAGACAACTGACCGATATAGCTACGGCCAGGCTTGTATACTTCGCCTATTTCCATTGCGTGATGTCATATGGCATTTTGCTGTGGGGGGCAGCGGCTGATGTCCAATCAATTTTTGTTTTGCAAAAAAGGGCGATCCGAGCGATCTATGGCATGGGCTCTCGCGAATCTCTAAGAGAATTCTTTAAGGAAATTAATATACTTACATTACCTTCCTTGTATATTTTTGAAAATATTATGTTTGTTCGCAAAAACATCCATAAATTCACAGTTAAAAGTGACATTCACCAGATAAATACACGTAACAAACATAAATTAGTGGTTCCCAAGTTTAGGCTAACAAAAACAAATAAGTCGTTCTTAGGGAATTGTGTACGTTTTTATAACAAGCTACCTAAATGTATCCTTGATCTCACTGATAAAAAGTTTAAGAATGTAGTTAAAAACATTTTGATTAAAAAGGCGTATTATAAAATTCAGGATTACATTAATGACAGTGATGCCTGGCGTTAAATTAATATTGTTTTTTCTTTTTCTCTGCACATGTGGCTTCCCCGGCGACCACGGGCACGGGAGTGCCTCCGCCCAGACCAGTCAAGCCCAAGCCAGCAAGACCCCAAATTGCATTATATAAGAACTTGGTTACCCAATATATGTTTTTTTTCTTTGAATTGTATAAATTATTTTTCCAGTAACGATTGCACTAAAATTATTTTGTATAATTTATTAATACATTTTTAGCTCAATTTGGATTGTATAACATTCTCAGGACTAGATAGAAAACTGTATGTTTGTAATTATTTTTATTTTCTTTTAAAAAGAGTGTCCATGGAGTTTCTTGCCGGTTCTTCTCCATGAGACCAACTCTTTGGAACCGTGCACCTAACTTTGACGTTTCGAAAGAGCTTTCATAGGCCTATTTGAAATAAAAAATTTTGAGTTTGAGTTGAGTTTGAGTTTGAGTTTGACGTATCTCAAAAAAAAGATAAAAATGTTTAAAAAAATATGGCATACTCTCTAATTTATTTTTTTTACACCTTCATACGAAAAAACTGCTTTAAAAATTGTTCAGGCGCTGTTATGAAAACATCGTTCATAGGACTATTTATGGACTATTTTATCAAATAATTTTTTTGTTTGATAGGGTATACCTCACATCATCATCCTCCGAGCCTTTTCCCAACTATGTTGGGGTCGGCTTCCAGTCTAACCGGATTCAGCTGAGTACCAGTGCTTTACAAGAAGCGACTGCCTATCTGACCTCCTCAACCCAGTTACCCGGGCAACCCGATACCCCTTGGCTAGACTGGCGTCAGACTTACTGGCTTCTGACTACCCGTAACGACTGCCAAAGATGTTCAGTGACAGCCGGGACCTACAGTTTAACGTGCCATCCGAAACACAGTCATTGATGTCTAAGATTTACTTAGAAAGTACGGTTAGGTAGTAAGGGTATACCTCACAGGTGGTCCCATAATCATCAGGTCAGGATCTGATGATGGAAACCCTGAGAAATCCAGGGCAACTTTTGAAAGTTGTAGGCATGCGCAGGATAAAAACTTGACTATAAGGTGTGTGTCTTATAACACAATGCAACAGTGAGGATTTGAAGCTGACCTGATGATGGAGACGAAAGAAGGTCGAGGGAACTCGACAACTGAATATGTAAACTACCTTTGCAACAGTGAAGGTTTGGAGCTGACTCGATGATGGAGACCAGAGAAGGTCGAGGGAACTCGACAACAAAATATGAAGTCGGTGTCTAATGGATGTTCCTAAGTTTATTTCCCCACCGACTTCTAGGCCGATGCTCCTAAGAATAGTATTTTTTTGCTTTTCAGTGTTTTTGGGAGTCGGTTTTATTTTATTGTCAAAAGTTTTTTTTTTTTCGCTTTTCGTGACAAGCACAGTTGTTACTATCCGCATAAGTGGAAAGTTCTCATCAATACGAATAATATAAGCCCAAACACAAGGTAGTTCACATATTCAGTTGTCGAGTTCCCTCGCCCTTCTCTGGTCTCCATCATCAAGTCAGCTTCAAACCTTCACTGTTGCAAAGGTCTATTCAATACAAATAATATAAGCCCAAACACGAGGTAGTTTACATATTCGGTTGTCGAGTTCCCTCGACCTTCTTTCGTCTCCATCATCAGGTCAGCTCCAAACCTTCACTATTGCATATTGTTATAAGACATACACCTTATAGGTAGTCAAGTTTTTATCCTATGCATGCCTACAACTTTCAAAAGTTGCCCTGGATTTCTCAGGGTTTCCATCATCAGATCCTGACCTGATGATTATGGGACCACCTGTGAGGTATACCCTATCAAACAGAAAAATAATTTAATAAAATAGTTCACAAATAGTCCTATGAACGATGTTTTCATAACAGCGCCTGAACAATTTTTAAAGCAGTTTTTTCGTATGAAGGTGTAAAAAAAATAAATTAGAGAGTATGCCATATTTTTTAAAATTTTTTTATCTTTTTTTTGAAATACGTCACATTGTTATAGGACGTGGGGCAATTTTGATCCATCTTCTTTCATTCATAAAATTGGGTTACTTCTGAAATACTAACCGTCAGTTGCACAAAGCACAAAGTGGAAGAGGAAGACCAAAGAAACGATGGATGGATTGTGTGAAAGTAGATATGGTAAGAAAGAATGTTACTTGTGAGATGACGGCAGATAGAAGAGTATGGAAGAAGATAACATGCTGCGCCGACCCCAAATAAAATTGGGATAAGGGCAGGAGGATGATGAGTTGCACAAAGCTCCATTAAAGTTAAAACTTCTTTAAATCTATTTCTGACTCTTTCTTTGTCAACAAGATAAAAAATGTTAGCAATAGATATAATGAATTTAACTTTAATGGAGCTTTGTGCAACTGACAGTAAGACATTACAATGACAAAAGAGCAGCGCGTATTAGCTATTTCTTGTCTACTGTAATTCCAATCGATTATTTACGTATTTTATGTCAACCTCCTGAAATATTGCTCAAATGCAAATTAACACCTTGTGTAGTGATAGCACATAGGCGAGTACGTAAGGGAACATACAGTTGTAGAACATAGGGATTATATAGTGGTAGTACAGTCGGCAAAACGGATAGATATGCAGGCCACTAAAAAAGAGCGGATCTAGCTTCGCGAAAGGGGAGGGTCACACAGTCGTTGACCGTTGATTGTGTTTGTGAAGCAGCACTGATATTATGAATAGGCGAAGTAAAACACGCTTTGCTTCGCTTGAGATGCGGCTAACTGTTAGTGGAAGATATAACAATGCTATGTACCTGCAGCAGGCGGTACTTGCTGACGGACAGATGCTTGAGATGCGGCTAACTGTTAGTGGAAGATATAACAATGCTATGTACCTGCAGCAGGCGGTACTTGCTGACGGACAGATGCTTGAGATGCGGCTAACTGTTAGTGGAAAATATAACAATGCTATGTACCTGCAGCAGGCGGTACTTGCTGACGGACAGATGCTTGAGATGCGGCTAACTGTTAGTGGAAGATATAACAATGCTATGTACCTGCAGCAGGCGGTACTTGCTGACGGACAGATGCTTGAGATGCGGCTAACTGTTAGTGGAAGATATAACAATGCTATGTACCTGCAGCAGGCGGTACTTGCTGACGGACAGATGCTTGAGATGCGGCTAACTGTTAGTGGAAGATATAACAATGCTATGTACCTGCAGCAGGCGGTACTTGCTGACGGACAGATGCTTGAGATGCGGCTAACTGTTAGTGGAAGATATAACAATGCTATGTACCTGCAGCAGGCGGTACTTGCTGACGGACAGATGCTTGAGATGCGGCTAACTGTTAGTGGAAGATATAACAATGCTATGTACCTGCAGCAGGCGGTACTTGCTGACGGACAGATGCTTGAGATGCGGCTAACTGTTAGTGGAAGATATAACAATGCTATGTACCTGCAGCAGGCGGTACTTGCTGACGGACAGATGCTTGAGATGCGGCTAACTGTTAGTGGAAGATATAACAATGCTATGTACCTGCAGCAGGCGGTACTTGCTGACGGACAGATGCTTGAGATGCGGCTAACTGTTAGTGGAAGATATAACAATGCTATGTACCTGCAGCAGGCGGTACTTGCTGACGGACAGATGCTTGAGATGCGGCTAACTGTTAGTGGAAGATATAACAATGCTATGTACCTGCAGCAGGCGGTACTTGCTGACGGACAGATGCTTGAGATGCGGCTAACTGTTAGTGGAAGATATAACAATGCTATGTACCTGCAGCAGGCGGTACTTGCTGACGGACAGATGCTTGAGATGCGGCTAACTGTTAGTGGAAGATATAACAATGCTATGTACCTGCAGGAGGCGGTACTTGCTGACGGACAGATGCTTGAGATGCGGCTAACTGTTAGTGGAAGATATAACAATGCTATGTACCTGCAGCAGGCGGTACTTGCTGACGGACAGATGCTTGAGATGCGGCTAACTGTTAGTGGAAGATATAACAATGCTATGTACCTGCAGCAGGCGGTACTTGCTGACGGACAGATGCTTGAGATGCGGCTAACTGTTAGTGGAAGATATAACAATGCTATGTACCTGCAGCAGGCGGTACTTGCTGACGGACAGATGCTTGAGATGCGGCTAACTGTTAGTGGAAGATATAACAATGCTATGTACCTGCAGCAGGCGGTACTTGCTGACGGACAGATGCTTGAGATGTGGCTGCATGCGTTCCTCGCCGAGCGCGAAGGTGAAGGCGACCATGCAGAACACGGCCGCCTTGCGGACTGCACTGTTCTGGTGGTCTGCTAACTGGAAATATAACAAATAATAATTATGTTAACTTAAGAAAAAAATCGAGGAACTACTCCGCGCACCCGGATAAAGAGTAGCACATAACCTGCCTCGATAAATGGGCCGTGTTATACTGAAATCATTGTCATATTGTTCCTGCAGTTTCTAGAAATAGCAAGCAAGACAGTATATAGTAAACAGTTGTGTAAAGAAAAATAGACATGTTTATATAGTCAGTGAAAATGGGCAATGTAATAGTTTCTGAGAAAATTATTGCGTCACTTTTTTCCAGCAAAAATACATAGAAAGTAGTGAAGTGGGCGTCTTGGGGACTGTCTTTTGTAAATTTTGACATTCAAAAAGCGCTGTTTTGCAGCCAAGTTTGAGTTTGAATAAAGAGCCTAGATGTAACAATTATCACCCCAGTGCGGCCCACCAGGGCCAAAGCCTGTCGGGGCAGCGGGATTGTTCGTGCAAGTTACCGCGGCGCTGGTACATAAAGGGCTTAAGAAGGAACACTCCTTTACGCTGCCAACCCACAGCGGGAGGAGTCATTAGTTAGATGATTTACCAGTATAAAAAAGGATATGTATTTACCTGTCCAATCCCCTCCATGAGGTTCTGCACGAGGTCGTCAGTGAGCTCGTGCGGCCTGGCCTTGGCGACTTCGGCCGCCAGCTTCAGCGCACACAGCGACGTGGGGTAGCCGCGAGTGCGGATCACTGGCTTCAGCAGCGCTAGCACCTGGAAATTATATACATTAAGTTTAATTTTATTTGCGTATGTTTCGTGTTTGCGTTTGTGTTAGAGCGCAAAGCGATTGTAAGGCTTGTAACACACGCGCCGAGTTTAAATACGGCTGGGTTACACTGACACATTTGCGTAAATAAATACAAAATTTTGTTGACTTGGGTCAAAAATAAATAGCATAATTTTCAATTTGGCATGAATGTAAATCAACAACTTGTATAATAAAATACAAAATTTTTTGTTTGTTTGCATGTTTCTGTGTTTGCACCTCAAAAGCTCCGAAAGTACTGAATGGATTTGAATAATTCTTGCACTGTTGGAAATCTACACTCTTCCCGAGTAACATAGACTACCTCTTACCCCGGTACGGACAGCACAACTTCCGGCACGTGGGTAACACTGCTAGCAAGGTATATATTACCTGGACGGCCGGCAGAGCGTTGGCTATATGCGGCATGCCGGCCTCCACCGCCCGCATGAGCTCCTTGTTGAGGCTCTCGTAGGCGTGGATGAGCTTCAGCAGGATCAGGTCGAAGTAGTCCTGCCACTGGGACCGGGTCTCAGGACGCCGGCAGAGCCAGATGAGGACTTTTACTGCTTCGGCGGCTGCTCGTTCGTTTGCTGTGCCCCAACCTGGAAAATTTTGAGTTGAAGGTTGATGCATATCACAAGTCGTTGTTTTTATTTATTTACTTCACTTACAGCTATATTAACAAGTGTCGTGGTGGCCTAGTGGGCAAAGAACCAACCTCTCAAGTGTGAGGGCACGGGTTCGATTCCAGGTCAGGCAAGTACCAATGCAACTTTTCTAAGGTTGTATGTACTTTCTAAGTATATCTCAGACACCAATGACTGTGTTTCGGATGGCACGTTAAACTGTAGGTCCCGGCTATCATTGAACATCCTTAGCAGTCGTTACGGGTAGTCAGAAGCCAGTAAGTCTGACACCAGTCTAACCATGGGGTATCGGGTTGCCCGGGTAACTGGGTTGAGGAGGTCAGATAGGCAGTCGCTTCTTGTAAAACACTGGTACTCAGCTACATCCGGTTAGACTGGAAGCCGACCCCAACATAGTTGGGAAAAAGGCTCGGAGGATGATGACTTACAGCTATATTAACAAGTTAATTAAACCTAAGGCGGCAACGTCACTAACTTAACTGTTTTGAAAATGAGTTGAGTCAAGAGATATAAAAAATGTATTTTAATATTTTGTTTAGAGTAAACGTTATATTTAACTGAAATATATAATACTAGTTTACAATAATCTTACCAGAGGTTTGTTGTGCATTGCCGGCATTTTCAGTATTCTCCTTATCACCTGCAGTCTCTTCTATCGATAACGCCGCCAGCGCCACTCGCACTATGTTCCTGTAAAAAATATTGTTACATAAATAAGTTCAATATGTATGGGTGTGCAATCCATTTAACTATTACGATAACCGAATCATAGCCAGCCTTGAAATTGACGGCCTTTGGTTAAATTAGCGATTTAAAGTCCAGGAACAGTTACCGCTGGGTTGTATGAATGTCTATTTCATGTCGAGTTTCTCCGTATTTCATTTATATGGTATGTTATTAACCGACTTCCCAAAAAGGAGGAGGTTCTCAATTCGTCGGGATCTTTTTTTTTTATTTTATTTTTTATGTATGTTCACCGATTACTCGGAGACGCCTAGACCGATTTGCAAAATTTTTTTTTTGTTTGATAGGATTTACCTCCCAGGTGGTCCCATAGTCACCAGGTCAGGATCTGATGATGGAAACCCTGAGAAATCGAGGGCAACTTTCGAAAATTGTAGGCATACGTAGGGCAAAAACTTGACACTAAGGCGCATGTCTGATAACACTATGCAATGGTTAAGGTTTGGAGCTGACCTGATGATGAAGACCAGAGAAGGTCGAGGGAACTTGAACAATGAATGTGTAAACTACCTCGTGTTTGGGCTTATTTTGTTCGTATTGACGAGACCTTTGCAACAGTGAAGGTTTGAAGCTGACCTGATGATGGAGACCAGCGAAGGTCGAGGGAACTCGACAATTGAATATGTAAACTACCTCGTGTTTGGGCTTATATTGTTCGTATTGACGAGAACTTTCCACTGCGGATATGACATGCGGATAGTGACAACTATGCTTGTCACTGAAAAGATAAAAATAAAAAACTTTTTACAAAAAAATAAAACCGACTCCTAAAAACACTGAAAAGCAAAAAAAAACTATTCTTAGGTGCATCGGCCTAGAAGTCGGTGGCGTTATAAACTTAGTTACATCCATTAGACACTGACTTCTAGGCCGATGCACCTAAGAATAGTTTTTTTTTGCTTTTCAGTGTTTTTAGGAGTCGGTTTTATTTTTTTTATTGGTGGGTCCCGATTGTCATTTGAACGTCTTTGGCAGTAGTTACGGGTAGTCATCTATACTAATATTATAAAGAGGAAAACTTTGTTTGTTTGTTTGGTTGCAATGAATAGGCTCAAAAACTACTGGACCGTTTTTTAAAATTCTTTCACCATTCAAAAGCTACATTATCCACGAGTAACATAGGCTATATTTTATCCCGGTACGGGCAGTAGTTACCACGGGAAGCGGGTAAAACCGCGGAAAAACGGCTATAAGTTATAAAGGGCTCAAGTTATAAAAGGACATTTGACTAAATTCAGTCGTCTAAATGATTCAGTCACTAAATTCAGACAAATGTAATCGCATAAAATTTAGGAAGGTAGGTTTCATTAAATCGTTTAGAAACCTAATTAGACGACTGAACTTAGTCAAGTGTAATAAGCGCTTAAGCCAGAAAGTCTGACAACCAGTCTGTTCTGGGGGCGGCTGACACGTCTAGCTTGCTAACATAAACAGGCTAGGCGGATGATATAGATATACTGACTTGAAGTATTCCAGCGGTTTCCTGCAGTCTCCATACTTGAGGATCTCGTGTGTGGCGAGCAGCAATCGCTCCCACTGCTCCGGGGGGGCTGCTGATACATCCAGTTTACATAGTGCTTCTAAAACTTCCGGTTCTCGAAGACCCGCTGTTGAATATAATAAATAAAATAAGTTGTTGTAATAGTTATTATGTTCAATAATCCTTGTACATAGATAAGAAGTAGGCTATATCTCATTGTTACACACATACATTTATCACTGTTTTTAAGTATCAAAACATAAGTAAATGTTTGAACTACTGTAGTAATAAAACTACTCCCTGGTGCATGAGCTATCTAACTCTAAAATATATTTACAAATCTCAGGAATTCTCAGACAAACAAACTCTTTAGCTTTATAATAATATAGAACTTACATTTAGTAATAATATATCCGTTTTCATCAGTCTCGTACGGCCTGATCTTGTCGCGTCCCAGCTGACTCGAGTTAAACTCCCTGCAATCGGTTAAACATAACAATAAAGTTAGGTTTTCATAAGGATAGACAAAGAAGTATATGTATAATTAAAAAGGCATAAAAATAGTTCAATTAAGTAATTGGTGTCATTGTCTTTACATTCAAATCAAATCACTTTTATTTGTTAACACTATTAGCTAAATTTAAACTTAGAAATAACTGATGAATTCCTTTATGAAGTGTAGAAAAACGGGATTCCCCCAAAAAAATCTTATTTACCAGATTTTCGGGAAAAATAGTTCAATTAAATAAAAGTTAACAGGAACGAGGATCAATTTTTTGGTGAAATTTATTAGTTTTAAGCTATCTACCTACATAAAATAATTTTTAGCTGTCAAAAATATAGAAGCTAAATTTAAAAATAAACTATATTCTCACCCATGTTGCTGGAAGTCCATCCTATGGTTAGCGGGCACGGGCGACGACTCTTTCGTACTGTTCGCCTCCTCCGAGCTGTCGGCTGAAGCCGCGCGGTTCAGCACTTCACTACAAATTGATATATTTATGGCTTAGTACACATACCAAGGAATAAAATGCTACTATGACATGAATATTATATTGGGGAAAGTTTGAGTCTGAATTTGTTTGTACCACTGAACAAACCACTGATCGAATGATCAAGAAAGAAAGAAAAATAATTTATAATATTTTTTTTGAAAATAATATAGTAACTTACGCATTATAATGTCCGTTGGGCACTCCGTTGTGTCCCTTGTTGGAGAGCGTGACGTCCGACATCTGACTGATGCCAGAGTCCTTGCTCGACATGTGATTACCGCAGTCCGCTGGAAACGTAAAAAACGTTATTATAGTAATATTAACAAGAGGAAAACCAAGTTTGTAAAGGTTATGAAATTACTGAATTAATTTAAAAAGTCTGTCATTAAGTTCACTTTTCCCGTGTAACATATTTAAATTACTTTATCCCAGTATGGGCAGTAGAAATAACTTGAAAAATTATTAATGCGGTGGCATTATAGTCTGAAGCCGAGGAGTCTGGCAAATAGTGAATCGTTGTAATGTCACAGTGTTATAAATATAGTTTTGCCCAGGTAACTGATTTGAGGAGGTTAAATAAGGTACTGTGTGAGACTGGAAAAACCCCAACATAGGAAATACCAAGGCCTGCCCATCCATCCAGGACATCATCTGCTTAGTCCACTTTGGGGTCGGCTTCTAGACTAACTGGATGCAGCTGAGTACCGTTGTTTTATAAGGAGCGACTGCCTGTCTGACCTCCTCATCCCAATTACCCGGGCAACCCAATACCCCTCGGTAAGACTTTTATAAGTTTCTTTTTTATGATATACTAGGCGTTTTCCCGCGGTTTCACCCGCGTCCCGTGGGAGCCACTTCCCGCACCGGGATAAAATATAGCCTATGTCACTCGCAGATAATATAGCTTTCTAATGGGGAAAGAATATTTAAAATAGGTCCAGTAGTTTTTGAGTTTATCCATTACAACCAAACAAACAAACAAAGTTTTCCTCTTTATAATATTAGTATAGAAGTATAGATAATGTTAAGTTTACCATTGCTATGCTGCGCCGTGTAGGTGTGTATCTCAGTGGTGGTCCGTCGTATGCGCGAGTACACGTCGTCCGCCGCCGCGGTGCTGGCGCCGCTCACCGTGCGGAGAGGACTGTCCGAGCCTGCTGGGGGACACAAATATTTACTCATGTTATATATGTGGAAGTTAATGTATGTCGGACTTATAAACAACGTGAACAGATTTAAACATGGTAGATATTGAGAAAGATATGGGCTGATTCTTATCTGGGA
The DNA here is from genome assembly GCA_963856015.1 of Helicoverpa assulta. Lineage (NCBI taxonomy): Eukaryota > Metazoa > Arthropoda > Insecta > Lepidoptera > Noctuidae > Helicoverpa > Helicoverpa assulta. The sequence continues at coordinate 6,621,812 of CAWLCW010000022.1, forward strand.
AAGTAGTTCTCCAGAGATCTCGTGAAAAACTAATGAACGGTTTTTGATGAAAATTAATAGTAATGGCAAAAATAAATCAGAGTAATATAAAGGCTACTTTTATCCGAGTGAGACAAATAGTTCCTTCGGAAAGTCGATAGAACCGCTGATAGAAGCTAGTAAATCCTGAAAATTTTTAAATTGGAATGTAATGCAAATACTACTAGATATATTTTTATGAAACCTGGCAGAAACGTAGCTTACACATCAGAAAAATTGCGGGAAAAAGTTCACCAGGAAAAAAGTAGCCTCTTCACAAAATAAAAGCGTATACTCACTGCTGGAAGTTCTCCTGACATGTTGCTGTACCACGCCGTTGACGAGCGCCTGTGTCTCCGCGGGTAACTCGCTCATTAGCGCCGTGAACTGTACACAGAAAGAAAAGATTATCTATACTAATATTATAAAGCTGAAGAGTTTGTTTGTTTGTTTGAACGCGCTAATCTCAGGAACTACTGGTCCGATTTGAAAATTTCTTTCAGTGTTAGATAGCCCATTTATCGAGGAAGGCTATAGGCTACTTTTTATTCCGGTACGGGAAGTAGTTCCTACGGGATGCGGGTGAAACCGCTGGCAGAAGCTAGTTATAGATATCCGTATATTTAACAGACAGACAGGCTAAGTGAAAAAAGAAAAAAGCCATAAAAAGCAGCGATTGACGCAGTCGGTCCGTGGATGGGTAGTTATTTTGTTATGATAAGTTTTTTGAGCTCTAGGTTGTCATAAGACCATTTCTGGCAGTCGTTATGGGTTTAAAATATTAATATTATAATTATAAATATTAGGTTGAGGAGATCAGATAGGCAGTCGTTTTATGTGACATAGGTCATTAGGTATTACTTTAATCTATACTAATATTATAAAGCTGTAGAGTTTGTTTGTTTGAACGCGCTAATCTCAGGAACTACTGGTCCGATTTGAAAATTTCTTTCAGTGTTAGATAGCCCATTTATCGAGGAAGGCTATAGGCTACTTTTTATCCCGGTATGGGAAGTAGTTTCCACGGGATGCGGGTGAAACCGCTGGCAGAAGCTAGTGTCAGAATATTTAGACTGGAAGCAAATCCCAACTAAGTTAGGTCAAGGCTACATACATCAAGTGATGTATGTAGAAAAAATCATCAATGGGAGCCATTTTTTTATGTGTTTTATTATTTTAATTCTGTTTTTACTATACATGTCTGATTACTATTTAATTCCATAACAGGTCATTCATTATCTGGTCAAATTCCTCGTCGATTTGCCATAGCATTTATTGGGAGGAGGTTGATCTTTGTTGCTCAGCAGTGTGATACCATACACTAAATAAATAAATAATAAATAAATAATGTCAGGACACCTTTCCACACACGGTCGGTTAGCCCCATGCTAAGTTATTAATTAACTTGTGTTGTGGGCGCTAACACAACTGATAAACTACATATAGCTACACATATACATATTTATAAATATATATTGTAACACCCAGACCACGGCCAACAAGCGCGCTCATCACACAAATGTCGACCGAACCGGGAATCGAACCCGGGACCTCGGTTCGGCAGTCCGGTATGGTGACCATTGCGCCATCGAGGTCGTCAAATAAAAAACAAATCATGAATAACTAATAAATAATACTAACGGGCACAGGATTACAGTCATACAGCGAGGCGAGCGCTCGTCGCGCCGTGACGCGCACGTCGGCCGCACGTGGGTCACTCGCCAGCGACGACACCTTCACCAGCGCCCGCCCCGCCACGCCTGTGGCGCCACCTAAGGGGGAAACGTGGGAGATGGAAGTTACAGTTGTATGGAAAAATTGGTGAACTGAGAGGTAAACTCGCACATGAAGAGCTTATCTTTAAAACGATAAAAAAGTCGTGTTTATTACATAGTAACTTTCTGAAAGTCTGTGAAAATTTAAATAACCTATCACTTTTCAAGTGATACAAACAGACAGACAACTAACTCTTGATTATATAAGGTCCCATTTATCAATCACTCCGTAAAAACTATTTTTACAAAACCTTGAGAAATAAAATCAAAATATCAGTTCTTTATTTGCCCTTTAACTTTTTTCAATTCACTAGTAGTACAAAATACTAAAAAATGCTAAAAATGTTTCTCTTTTTATACTGCTAAAAAAATTTTGATGAAATTTACCAATACCATAGCATAGCTTTTAAATTAAAACAACATATGAATAACTTTCTATCCGGATGCGGCAACAAACTACCCCCGAAACATTAAAAAAAATTACATTATAACTAGCCATACGGCGAAAACCTCTGAGAATTTATCTGTGTAATGGAAAAAGCAACTATACAAATTAAGATGACATACCATGTAAAGCTAACGCCAAACTATTAGGCGTGCAGTAGTCGTGAGCTAAATCCGCTAAGAACCGCAGCGCGGCCACTTTTGTTTTGGGCGTCGGTGCTGTTGCTCCGTCTGCTAGGAACCTGGAAGTTTTGAGAAAAAATTGATAAATTAGCATGGTTTCGTTCTAATAGCGTTTTTAACCGAATTTTCAAAAAGGAGGAGGTTATCAATTCGGAAGTTTGTATTTTTTTTCTTAGGCTATAATACATATCGCACACCCAGAACAACACTGTATTATGTCGAAAAATCGCAAAACTGAGTTATCTATGTATTTGAATAGCCAAAAATTTGCTGCATATCCCACGAAGACAGGCATATTTATATTTACAAAAGTACTCAAGAGATGGCGTGCTAACTCTTTATTGGTGCTGACGCGTTGCCAGAATCATACCGCGAACACAAAACTATTTCCTGTTGCAACTTATCCGCCTTAGGGAAAGCACGCAGGTTCTCGACGCAACAGTGAATTATTTTGTGATAGTGAGGTGTTGTTGAATGTAGGGCTAAAATTACTCCGAGTTATTTCGTTTTCATTCAGTATTGGGCACTGTGTTTATACAACGTGTTTGACACTATTTCGAAATAATACCCTGTTGGTGATGAAGGAATGTTAATTTTTTTGTATTATTCGAAAATGATTCAGTATTGTTCGTAAAAAGTGAAAATCAGTGAAATAATGCAGTATTGATGGTAGATTTAAATGATGACCTAATTTTGTTAAAAAAATCATAATAAATATTTTATATACGCAGACTTGTTACTTATATAATAATTTAAAAGTAATATAATTCTAATTTGTTTTGTACCATATTTACAACTAGATAAAATACTTTTTTCGAAATAATGCACTGTTGTTGAATAAATCTAAATTGTCATTGTTATTTCGCGGATAATGAAGGAACGACGACTTTGACGAGGTGAATAGGAGAATTCAGTTGGGTTGGGCTGCATTTGGGAAGCTACGTCGAGTCCTAACATCGTCGATCCCACAGTGCCTAAAGACAAAAGTCTTCAATCAGTGCGTCCTGCCTGTCATGACTTATGGAGCCGAAACGTGGACACTGACGGTACGGCTGGTCCACAAGTTTGAAGTCGCTCAGCGGACTATGGAAAGAGCTATGCTCGGCATTTCTCTGAGGGATCGCATCAGAAATGAGGTAATCCGTCAGAGAACCAAGGTCATCGACATAGCCCACCGAATCAGCAAGCTGAAGTGGCAGTGGGCTGGCCATATTAACCGAAGAACCGATAACCGTTGGGGTAAACGAGTTCTAGAGTGGAGACCACGCCTCGGCAAACGTAGTGTAGGACGTCCTCAGGCACGGTGGAGTGATAACTTACGCAAGACGGCTGGCAGGAGCTGGATGCGAGAAGCCAAAAATCGATCTCAGTGGCGTGCACTTGGAGATGCCTATGTCCAGCAGTGGACTGTGATAGGCTGATGATGAGATAATAAAGGGCCGATGTCTTTTGTTAGTGAAGTAGGCAATGGAAGTAACTACAGAAGAAACCACATCTTCTATTCAACAAGGCAGCGGGGAAAAAGAAACCGAAAATAAATCGTGTGCAGCATCGACCGCTGGTACCTACGTCAGCGGTGGAGGCATCAGTCGATGAGGTACACGATAGGGAAGTACCTGCTTCTTGTGGTGACAAATGCAAGTTGAAATCATCATCATCTTCATCATCTCAGCCATAGGACGTCCACTGCTGAACATAGGCCTCCCCCTTAGATCTCCACAGATACCTGTTGGAGGCGACCTGCATCCAGCGTCTTCCGGCGACCTTTATAAGGTCGTCTGTCCACCTTGTTGGTGGACGTCCTACGCTGCGCTTGCTAGTCCGTGGTCTCCACTCCAGCACTTTTCGACCCCATCGGCCATCCGCTCTGCGAGCAATATGGCCTGCCCATTGCCACTTCAACTTGCTAATCCGGTGGGCTATATCGGTGACTTTAGTTCGTCTACGGATCTCCTCATTTCGGATTCGATCACGTAGAGAAACACCGAGCATAGTAGAAATGAAAGTCTAAAATAGACGAGTTGGTACGACAAGACATTTTTAAACAGTTTTGGCAGTTGGGTAATTATTTCAGCGAAATTTGCCCTTTTTTGTTTAATGATTAAGAGAAGATTGTTCTGTTGTTTTTTATTTGAGTATTACATGTAACAAGTAATGGTTTATGTTTAAAATATATACCTAATGATTTTGTTAAAATTTCGTGATTTATTTCATTGTTAATAGATCTTTTCCTGAAAACAAAACAAATAAGCCTTTATTGTTCATTGAATCTTTACACAAAAACTGTAGAATAATAGTGCATTATTTCATAATTAATCAGTAAAAAAGACATAACTCGAAATAATACTTTTTCATTTCATTCTGTCAGTCCGAAACAGTGAAGTAAGTAAAAAAAGGCATTATTTTGGTTAATTAACGCATTTAGAATTTACTGCACTGTATAATCCTGACACTCATAGGATCCTTCACAGATAATGTGCAAGACATTCACAAAAACTGCGACGTAAAGTGAGATAACACTTTTTCGTCAATTCTGAAAAATAAGCTATTTTGACTTAGTGCAGTGTTGTTCTGGGCGTGCGATATATCGATCGTTTGACAACCGATTTGAAGTTTTTTTTTTGTTTTTGGTACAAAGGTGAAAAATAATTCTTGAAAAGATAATTTGACACTGAATTGAAGAACCAAACACAGTATTGCTCTTGCGTTTATACAGGAATGAATTTTATCCAGTGCGCAAACTTTGTCAACTCATAGTTAAATAAGTTTTATAGATACGTATATTTTTATTTTGTAGTGTTTTAGTACAAAAAAGAAAAGTTATTGATATCGAAAGATGTTTATTTTGTAACCGATAGTACGGTCACAATCGTCATAGTATGCACGGCGGCAACGCGAAACCGGTTTACTGACGGAGCTCCGCTCGGCGCGTGTAAGTAATAGTTGGTATCCATATTTTGCTGATTTTAGGGCGGACAAAAGAATGAAAAAAATTTTTTTACTGATGATGCAGATATGTTCTGTTAACGATTCTGGACCACCAGTTTTTTTTTGCGCACTGCTTAAAATTCATTCCTGTATATTTAGATTATTTATAAAATTAATAGGAAATATTTTGCACACAAAAAAACATTCTTACCATAAAAAAATATATCAGGATGGTTGTCACCTTAAGATGCTGCTTATTTTCAAAACCAAAAGGGTTGCAATTGGAAGTAACTAATAGTAGCTGGTAGCAAACAGGTGGCAACTCTTCTATATGTATTGCGAGGGGATCGGTGAGGAGAGACAGCGATTCTGACGGTTACGGATCTTTTCACCACATTCTATGTTTTTGAGGGTACATAAACTATTTACCTGAATATATTATGCAGCTGCAATTCAGCGGGGAAGCACTCGTGTATAACGTCTAGCGTCTTCATGATCTTGCTCTGCACCGACCCGAGGATATCTGTGCCTAGCTTCATTAGTAATCTGAAACAAAATGGTAAATTATAGTGTCTATGTAATTGAGATAGAAATTAGTTCCAGCTCAAATACATACAAAATACATATCAGAGTAATTGCAGTGTCTATGTAAGTAAGGGCGAATTTGCTGAAATACAGGACAGGAATGTTGCCCAGCATTAAGAACCCCATCATCTGCCGAGCTTTTTCCCAGCATTAAGAACCTGTGGTCACATTTCGGGCAACATATTCAATACTGAGTACATAGTTCTCGCACGTTGACAAATATTATTTATAGTTATATTGAGTTATAGTTTGCCCACATTTTCCTAATGTATTCATTAACCTATGACCACGTTTAGAAATTTGTACATACTATGTTTATAAAGGCTGCCCCAAACTTTGCCCAGCATTTCTATATGTTATCCAAACTACCAAAAATAATCCAGACTCAATCCCGGTATCAAGAAACAGAGCCTACACCTTGCCCAGCATATATAAACTTTGCCCGCACTTTATCCCAGCAGTGGGCAACGTTAGCCCACACTCACCGGAACATGAGCTGGTAGAGCCAGTCCTTTAGCTGCTGCCAGTGCACCAGCAGCAGCTCGCAGACGGCGTCCAGCAGCAGGGAGAACACCTTGGTGTGGGCATCCACGAACATCTTGTTCAGGAGTTCGGTTAGACGACGGAGTTGTTCGTCGGTTAGGAGACGGCCGCTGTTTAGGTAGTTTGCCTGGGGAAGATGAAATAATTTTAACGAAATATATGCCAGATGGAGTCACTACATATGTGACCTACTCAACCCAGTTACCCGGGCAACACGATACCCTGGTACTGTTCTATTCATAAGCTGCAACACCAAAGAGAATCTCTTCTCTTCCTCCTGCTCTGTTCCCACCAAAGACAATCTTACTTGAAAATTATATCTTCACGCTAATTGATATGAGCAACGCATGGCACGTTCGGTCCGAGTGTAAGTGACCATATTTTCACGAGTCTCCGTGACTCCGTATTTCGAAGGGCAAGTCGAATTAATGGGTCCCGACTATCATTTGAACATCTTTGGCAGTCGTTACGGGTAGTGAAGCCATAAATTCTGTCTTTCTAAAGCACATCGGGTTTCCAGAGAAACCGAGGAGGTCAGATACAGTACAGTACTCAGCGGCCTCTAGTTATACTGGAAGCCGACCCCGACCGCGTACATGGTGACACTCACACATATTATTTGATTTGTAACATGTTTGGACTTTAAAAGAGACTATGACCCTTGAGTTTGCTTCGGCGTTTCTTCTCAGGGATCAGTCAGTTAGGAAATGCCGACCCCAGCGTTCTTAAAATGACGTGTAAAAATGATGTAATGTCCTTGAAAACTTGCAAAATAAACGATTTTATTTCATTTCACCCCAACATAGTTGGGTATATAGGCTAGGTAACTTACCAAATGTGTGAGTCCGTCTTTCCTCTCAGTCCAGTGTGTGCAGGCACAGAGCGCGATGATGTCGTCCGGGGGCGGCGGCGGCGGCGGCGAGCCGCACTCCCAGCCCAGCCGCGACCCGGAGCCCGACCACGATACGCTCTGGAAATGCAGGTATAGATATAAAAATATCCTACTGATATTGTTAATTCGCGAGTCGCTTCCTCACGTGTAGACGCCTAAAAGTATTTTGATGAAACTTTAAAATCGACTTCAACAATATAACCAAAACCTTCAAATACTATACTGAAAACTACATCCAAAACAGTTCAGCCAAACGTTAGATAATCGCGCTCAAACATACAGTTACAAACTGAAAACATCCTTATTTCAAAGTCGGATAAAAACACATAATAATATCCGGATAGTCCCTACTCAAATAGTATAGACCAGGTATCAGGTATACATACATCATGTCTTCGGTAGGAATCAAGACTTCTTTCTGAACAGACGCTGGAAGCCTCAGAGTCATCGTCACGGCCACGACCACCTTCACAAGCCGAACTGTCTTCAGGACTCTGTAAGGACAAAACAATTATTAATTAAACAAAATTGGAATTGTCATTGGGTTCCGGCTGTCATATGAAAATCTGACAATCAGTTTTATCAAGGGCTGACTGGGTTAAGTAGGTCAGATAGTCAGTTGCACTGTATGGCATAGTTACTCAGCTGAATCCCTTTAGACTGGAAGCCGAACTTCAATCAGTCACTGGTGCCCAAGATATACATTGGTATGGGCTTATGATGCGGAGACATAACGTCGGGGATAGTGCAAATCCGCGTAACTAGCATTGGATAATATCGCGTATCTGCAATAGATCTCGTTTTACAGGGGATGGTTAAAACTTAATAAATTTCTTATTTCAACCGATAATGGGCTCATTTTTTAATATTAAGTAATTATTTACACACCGTAAATAACCACCTTATATTCAAAAATGTCCAATGAATGACGAATGATGAATGATGATAAGTTTTAACCTTCCCCTGTAAAACGAGATCTATTGCAGATACGCGATATTATCCAATGCTAGTTAGGCTAAGAACTCACGGAGCGATTTTGAACCGTGCCCGCCGCGGTGGCGGAACTGCGGTTTTATTTCCAAACTCACGAGACCGGTTATTTGCGCGGTTACACAGCCGTCGCGGTTGAGATTATCGCCCGCAAACGTGGCGGGCGATGATCGCAAGACGCAAGACGGGCAGTTGACGGCCGGCCAATCGACCGCAGAGCGCGCGGGCGCAACCCGCCGAGGCTGCGGGTGACCGCGGCCCGCGCGATTCTACTAGTTGCCCGCCGGTGCAGCGGGACCCGCAAACAAACGCGCAGACTGCGGGCGTAAATCGCGTCGTGAAATGTGCTTTAATTTTTTACATGTATATCTGCATTCTACAGAAGCTACGGGCCCGCAGCCGCGGCGGTCGCGGGTGGAAATCGCTTCGTGAGTTCTTAGCCTTACGCGGTTTTGGACTATCCCCGACGATAAGGACCATGCTGTAAGAAAGGTTTTTGGGCACGTATATGGATTGATTTAGTGAAGAGGACGATCGAAGCAACGATGAATGAATTGTGCGAAAGTCGACATGGCTAGAAAGAATGTTACTTGTGAGATGACGGCAAACAGAAGTCAGCCGACCTCAAATCAAACTTGGGATAAGGGTAGGAGGATGATGATGTCCAAGATATACCACTGACCCTCAACATGGCCTCGGCGTCTCTGCTCTGCTGCAGCAGCCTGAGGGTGGCGGCTGGGGCGCGGGAAGGTGCGGTCCTCTCAATGGACTCTCGTCTGCGAACACCGGAACTTACAACACTGCTTGAACGACCGCTTCTGTGGGAGAGAAAATAAAATTATGAAGACGTCAGTTAATTATATAGATATTAGTCTTAACAGATTTCTGGCCACAGCGGCTGTTATTAAAGGAAATCAGGACATCATATTGCACAAGCATTTGCGAGAATAGCATCGGCTATGTAATCCGAAATATCATTATAAATATGCATTAGCATAAAAAAGTTTACCAAGTTGAAACCCATCTTCGTTCCTTCAGTGTACCAGCCGCGGTAACTCGTTTGAAAGATACCACACTTCCCTACAACTGTAAAATCTTCTACTTGCAGCACTGACCTGGTAGGACTGGTCTCCCGGGATCCAGCTAAAGACCGCGGTATGCCCGAAGGTCTTCTTCTAGCGCTGGCTAACGACATCGGACCACTGCTGCGAGAAGACGGCGAGGAGGATCTCGAAGTAGCTGTGGACATATTAGAGGTTTAAGTGTTTATATTGATGGATCTGGTAGTATAGTTACCGGCACGGATATTGGGCTCTCGGCGGAAGAGTGGGGATCGCTTTGCGCACTGTACACATAAGGCAATAAACCAATAAATCGCTTCTGCGCAGGTGAAGGTCAGGGCTCAATATCCGTGCCGATAACTATAACAGACATATGGATACGGGTGAAGTGTATCATGACGAGGTCATCAGTGTCTAAAACGGATTTTTGTGGGTCCCGGCTGTCATTTGAACGTCTTTCCCAACTATGTTGTGGCCGGCTTCCAGTCCAATTGGATCCAACAGAATAGCAGTGTTTTTTTACGAAGCGGCTTTCTATCTGACCTCCTCAAACAACTTGGCTGCGCAACCCTATATCACTTTTGGCTAATAGGTACTAGTAGTCAGTTTTCTGGCTTCTTTGACGCCAGTAGCAATTGCCAAAGATGTTCAAAAGATTGCCGTGACTCGCAAATTTAACTTGTTTTAGCAAAGGGCCGCCTTTCCCTATATTCTGTCTGCTAATTTGCTTATAGATAGAATTTTGACAAAACATTGGGAACGGCCTGAATTGAATTTGAATTTAAACTATCTTCTAAACTTTAAATTACTACACATAAAACTCACGTTGCGACTGCGACACACCGGGTCTAGATCTAGACCGTCCAACACTGCGTTCAGGACTGGGAGGCACGCCGCTAGAAGCCACTGGGGATCTCTTCGCTCTCGCTATAGTAAACAAATATTAATATTATTTACTAATTGTATATGTAAAGTGGAGGTTGTAGAAGATATTTGCTACATATAGTGACATAAATAAATATGTATTGTAAATACAAAATGTTGATTTGCATCCGTGGCAAATTCAAGGAGGTTGACACAAAATACAACATTAATATACCAATTGAAAATATATAATATAATATGCGGAAAATAGCGGATTTCTTCTTGTAATTTAATAGTATTACAGAATTAACCCAATTTAATGAATGATCATTGGGCATGCTTGGTTTTTGCGTTTGTGTGAGAGCGCAGCGTGCTTGTAAGGCCAGTAACACACGCGCCGAGTTTTAATGCGACTGGGTGACACTGACGGATTTCCGTAATAATTACGTACGATTTTATGGTCGAGATTCAATAGCATAATTACGTCCTTGAATTTGGCACGAATGTAAATCAACAGCTTGTATAAGAATTTGAAAATACTAAAACAACGGCGGTTACAAGACAAAGAGAAAAGTTACAAAAGAACATATCGATATATTCTATCACACAAATAGACATCAAGACTTATCTACGGTCGATCAATAGAATTTAATGGTAATATCTTTAAATGTCCTAGAAATAAAGATCTGCTAATATTATTGAAATAAACGAGTGTAACAGTTAGCTTCTTAAAGGAGAATTTCGAATTTCTAAAAAAAATACCGAGATTAATTTACTTTACCGCAATTTTGACGATTTTTGTGCGTACATGTATTTACTGTTACACAAAACAACCTTTCTGTGTTTAGCAAAAATATAAAATCTACAACAAATAAAGTCGTGTTAGTTACGCTACTTGTAACTCAAGAATGTTTATGTGTAACTCAAGAACCGTTTAAGCTGAAAACTGGATGGGAGGTATCTTAGACCCGAGAGATATTTTAGACACAGGATAGTTTTTGCCACCATCCGGCTACGGGAAGCAGTTAACTCAAGACGCGGGTGAAACCGCGTACAGAAGCTAGTCTACAATAAATAAATAGTAAATGAATTATTAAAATATACCTGTTTGCGACACATCTCCTTCTTCGGCATAGCAAAAATTAAAGTTAAGCTTATGATTATATAGTTATTTATTTATTTATAATTATTTATCCTTCTATATACACTTGTAGCTATATAATAATATATTTATTTATTTATATACTATGTAATATATATTCTTCGTTGTTCATTTATTCGCTTATATCTTCGTCACGATCATTTCGTGTCCAAGCTGAAATTCAAAAACTTTACTCAGGATATTTTTTCAAAAAAGAAAAAGTGAGAGCTTTTGGAAATTAACATAAATACGAGTAAGATGATAAATGGTGTTTTTTTTAGAAAATTAAAAATATGTAAGATGACAGTGAATAAAAATTAAGAGTAATGTTTTTGAATTCCGTAAGTATAGGGCACATATTGAAAAATATATTTTTTGTAATATAAAATTATAATATGAAGCAAATGCTTGAAATAATATTGACGAAACATATTTGTATAATTACTTTTTTGGTGAATTAAGTCAAGATTATATTTTTTTGGTATCTTTGATATATTATTTTGTTAAATATATACAATGAAAGATAAAAACAAAACTCATTAAAATTGTTAGTTGGTTTGTTAGTTTAGAAAATCAATTCAAAGGCGATATTGCCTTCTGTAGTTCTTTTTTATTATTAATTCGTTTTTGTTTGTATTATTGTTTGTATTTGTCTATGCGTTATGTCCATGTGAATAAATGTATTTTCTTTCTTCTTTCTTTCTATACCTTTCTCAAAAGGTCTTAAAGCCGCCATATTGGCTTTCTGTGTTTTTTTTAATGTTACCAGCACTAGCTGTTGTAAGTATTTTGTTATATGTTATGTACTTGTAAGCTAACTCGCTTTGCATTAATTTCTGAATCGAATTAATTGAATTTGCTTAAAAAAGATAGAATTTGACATTAGACACATGTAATGTGTGCATTGGGTTCACAAGAAATTGTTGATTTGTAAATAAAATCATGTTTATTAGGAGCCTAGCATTTTTAAGCATGTTTAGTATATATTATGGAACCAAAACTTCTTGCTTAAAGAATTTGCAAAACTTAGCAAAATTATGATAAAAATATGCAATTTGCAAGTGAACGAATTCAGGATGGTATTATGCTTTCATGCTACAAGACGTACCTTCCCATATATCAGCAATGTTGAGTTGATTCCGAAGAAAATTAATATCACCCTTAGGTCATTTTATATGTATGTATTAAAATTATATTATACACCTTACCACCATATTAATAAAGGTCACAATTCGGTAACATTTTAATTGAAAAAGGTTAGAAATTTGTCGCTGGTGCTAAGCCGAGACTCCAGCAAAGCGGGGCGTAAAAGTTTTTAAATAAACCAATCACTGACCTCTATATTTACCACTGGACAAGCTGTTGTCAACGTGCTTTTGTGCCCGTTTGATAATCGCCATTTTGGCGCTGTTAGACGTAGCGAGTGTCCGTGGTACTAACATTATTTTACAGTGAACCAATGAACAAACACTTCTTTCACAGCCATTTGAAATTATACGTCAAAATTAGTTCTGTGGACACTCGCTTAGACGATATTGGCGCTTCAAATGGGCACAAAAAAATTGCTGTCAAACGTACGGAACAGCCGGTCCAGTGGTAAATATAGAGGTCAGTGAAACCAATAGAATTTCTCCACACAGGGATACGACTGAGTGGGCGGAGACGAGACCTTTGTATAACGAAATACTATTGGTTGTTTAAAAACTTCTCCGTTCTGTTTTGGAGAAGTCTGCGAGAGTATAAAACGTACTAAACGGCTAGGGCCAGATACCCTGCGACCAAGCCATTTAGTTACTTTTAGCGAACATTTTGGAAGCGAGCTGCCGACTGCAACTGTCAACTTCACGCTTCACTGCATGAAATCGGTCGAAATATCGGATTATCGGTCGTTGCTGGGGAGTTTATAGCGCCACTTCTTCCCAGTAACAAAACATAGGAAGTTTTGAAGGGTGGGCGATTTAGGTGCCGACTTTTTTCACGTTCAAAAAGCGCTGATTTTCAGCCTATTTTAATTAAATGAATTAGATTTTTTCCTGAAAGCGTTCGGTCTTGTAACTTTAAAACGTACAAACGAGTAGTGCAGCTGTGGCCGATTTCATGCTACTGCGGCACGTAAAATCAGCAGTTGGAGTCGGCAGCTCGCTTCCAGAACGTACCTCAAACCAGTATAAACTCATTCTCGATATTAGAACATATACAATATAAGTGAATACTCACGTAAACTAGCGGTGGGCGGTATCTTGTTGCGACTCATGTGCGAGTAGAGTGCGCGGGCGCGAGCGCGCTGGGCGGCCGCCGCGTCCAGCGCTGACACCGATCGCGCTGTACCGCCGGCTGGGGAGCGGTCTAGTGGACAATATTACAGTTAAATATGATAATACAATAATATTGGGGAACATAGAGCGAAAGTCATGTCATCAAGATGACATAGACAACTCATTTTCTTTTTTTTTTTTTGACTTAGTGAGTAGGTATATTTTTTTCCACGTGTTGAGCAATGAAGTGCCTATTAAAACTTACAAAGTCGAAAGGGTCAAACCAAAAACTGTAGTTATATTATTTAATTGCTGCAAATCATTCATAAATGAATTAAATGCTAGTGTTGAGCGAACTCGGCGCGAGAGCATAAGGGTCAATTCCCACTGAAAGAGCAGCGGCCGGCAGCGGCCGTAAATGCAAGTGATTGAGCGCGAGCGCGGCGGGTCGCGCGGCGCCGCGCGTCGCCGCGCTCTTACATTGTCCGTGCTCTTACGGCCGCTGCCGGCCGCTGCTCTTTCAGTGGGAATTGACCCTTATGGCGTCCTAGCCGATTATCGGTCACGGCAGCTGTTCTCTTATAGTGCACAAGCATTTGCTTGTGCACTGAGACACGAGAACAGCCGCCGTGGTCTGTAATCGGCTAGGAGGACATCATGTTTATGTACTTGTGTGTTTTTTTGTGTTTGATTTTGTTGTATGTATGTATGTATGTATATACCAGGCTTGCTAGTGTGTATAGTTGTGTGTTTATGTATGTATGTATGTATATTGATGTAATACCATCTGTCCGCATAGCGACAGGTATGTGCGAGGCGGGCGGGCGTTCGTGCGAGGCGCGGCGCCGGCGCAGCGAGCCCGACCGTTGTCGCTAGTGTGTATAGTTGTGTGTTTATGTATGTATGTATGTATATTGATGTAATACCATCTGTCCGCATAGCGACAGGTATGTGCGAGGCGGGCGGGCGCTCGTGCGAGGCGCGGCGCCGGCGCAGCGAGCCCGACCGTTGTCGCTAGTGTGTATAGTTGTGTGTTTATGTATGTATGTATGTATATTGATGTAATACCATCTGTCCGCATAGCGACAGGTATGTGCGAGGCGGGCGGGCGCTCGTGCGAGGCGCGGCGCCGGCGCAGCGAGCCCGACCGGCTCAAGCCGGACACCAGGCTTTCCGTTGACGCTTTATATAGTTACCCAAGTCCAAACGCAGCATTTAAATATAGGTTTATTTAGAAATTTTAAGTTCAAAATAGTCTTAGAATGCATGAAATCATCTATATGTTTCGTGGTAATATGACTATACAAGGCGAAAATACATTAAAATTGAAATTCTAAGTCATCAGTCTATGTCTAGAAGGAGCTCATGTCTATGTCAATGTCGCGCGGATGTATCGATGGTAAGGGTGCGTCCATACGCCGTGAAGGCGCAGCTCGTGGCAAGCTGCCCGCTAGCTGCGCATTCGCCAAATGTGGACGCACCTTAAAGTTAAGCAACGCTTGGAGCATCCGACGTCCACCCTTTCAAGTCAAGTTTTCTCGTGTTTCAGAAGGCAATGCTGTAGGCGATATACAAGCTGTTGATTTACATCCGTGCCATAGTCAAGGACGTAATTAGGTATACTAATGATTCTCAACCCAAATCAACAAAAAAATTGGTACAAAAATTTTTTATTTTAATTTTTTTTCGGAAATCCGTCAATGTCATCTAGCCGTATTTAAACTCGGCGCGTGTGTTACTGGCCTTAAAACCGTGCTGCACCCTCACACAAACGCAAACACAAAGCATACGCAACGATTATTCATAAAATTGGATTACTTCTGAAATACTATGACATAACAATACCGTACGTAAATATTTCCCGTCTACTGTAATTCCAATCGATTATTTACGTATTTTATGTCCTCCTCCTGAAGTATGGCACAAATGCAAATCAACACCTTGTATGTATTGGTGTGTCCCGGTTGTCATTTAACCATATCTTTAGCAGTCGTTACGGGTTACACAGAAGCCAGAAAGTTTGACTAGTCCTACTAAGGGCATTGGGTTACCCGGGTAACTGGGTTGAGGAGGTCAGATAGGCAGTCGCTTCTTGTAAAACACTGGTACTCAGCTGCATCAGGTTAGACTAGAAGCCGACCCCAA
Source organism: Helicoverpa assulta (assembly GCA_963856015.1). Classification (NCBI taxonomy): domain Eukaryota; kingdom Metazoa; phylum Arthropoda; class Insecta; order Lepidoptera; family Noctuidae; genus Helicoverpa; species Helicoverpa assulta. Next base: position 6,637,636 of record CAWLCW010000022.1, read on the forward strand.
CATAGTTGAGGAAAGACTAAGCAGATAATGAGCTTTGGCGTAATTAGTAGGTACATTAAAATTATCGCAATAACGTAGAGAACATTTAGATTGAGTTTCAATTTATAATGTTTTTTCACCCTGTATACACACTTTTCAGTCTGTTGAAACATTATAGAAAATATATAAATAAACTATAAACTTTGAAACCAACCTGAAACACTGGCTGAGGGACTTCTAGGACTTGTAATAACTCTCCTTTCTGAAACAATCAATAATAATTTAGAGCTTTATTATACACTTTTTAAGTTATACCGTTTTGCATATACATAACTAGCTTCTGCCAGCGGTTTCACCCGCATCCCGTGGGAACTACTTCCCGTACCGGGATAAAAAGTAGCCTATAGCCTTCCTCGATAAATGGGCTATCTAACACTGAAAGATTTTTTCAAATCGGACCAGTAGTTCCTGAGATTAGCGCGTTCAAACAAACAAACAAACAAACTCTTCAGCTTTATAATATTAGTATAGATTCATAGAAGTTTTTTTTTTCTTAAAAAGATAAACTGACCTGTGCCAACATGGTGCAGGCTGTCGACGCTGCCAATATTGCGTTCTCTCTCGATCTGCTTCTGCGCTGCGGAGTCGGGCCGGGCGAACAGCTGCTCTGCGTCTTCCTGTATTCTGCGCATGTTCTACGGAAGATGTTTCATGATATAAACTGACCTGTGCCAACATGGTGCAGGCTGTCGACGCTGCCAATATTGCGTTCTCTCTCGATCTGCTTTTGCGCTGCGGAGTCGGGCCGGGCGAACAGCTGCTCTGCGTCTTCCTGTATTCTGCGCATGTTCTACGGAAGATGTTTCATGATATAAACTGACCTGTGCCAACATGGTGCAGGCTGTCGACGCTGCCAATATTGCGTTCTCTCTCGATCTGCTTTTGCGCTGCGGAGTCGAGCCGGGCGAACAGCTGCTCTGCGTCATCCGGGAAGTGGCGTTTGTACGCTGCGTATGCTCTACGGAGAAGATATTTTGTTGGTTAAATTATAGCAATCATACAGGTCCTTCTCCATTTTTATAAGAATGAGTAAATAGGTCTAATCTTTATCTTTCAGTGTGTGTGATGTTTGTCTGGTATGTGTTCATGTGTCTGGCATGTGTTCATGCGCTGATAAATGTTCATATGTGTGTCTGGTATGTGTTCATGTGTCTGGTACGTGTTCATATGTCCGGTATGTGTTCATATGTCTGGTATGTGTTCGGTGGGTGTGTGTTCGTGTGTCTGGTATGTGCGTGTCTGGTATGTGTTCATGTGTTTTTGTGTATTACCTCCGGCCGTATGTCCGACAGGTGCTGTCGGCGTCGACGCATGCGCGGCGGATGGCGTTGCGCACTGCCGCCTGCTGTTTCTCTATGTGTGCGTGTTTGTGTCTGGTATGTGTGTTTCTGTGTCTGGTATGTGTTCATGTGTCTGGCATGTGCTCATTTGTCTGGTACGTGTTTGTGTGTGTAATTACCTCCTGCCGTATGTCCGACAGGTGCTGTCGGCGTCGACGCATGCGCGGCGGATGGCGTCGCGCACCGCCGCCTGCTGTTTCTCTATGGTTGTAGCCGGCCATTTCTCTAGCATTAGTACTAGCACCTCACTGTTGAGAGAATTATTATTAATTAATATCTTTTTCCACTCTAAACAATCATTACATTACCTACATTGTTTTGGATAAGCAGAATTCCTAGCATACATTAATCATAATAGCATCCAGGTCGAATTTCGGCCACAGTAGCTGAAAATAGGCCTAATTTGATTCACAGATAATCTAGAGCCTGTGAAAAAACATAGGCTACTTTTTATTCTATTCAAAAAGTCTTTCTCTGAGGACACGGTCGAAACCGCGGGAAACAGCTTGTGATAAGAAGTACAAATATTAAAATTTTGGGGGATGCGGTCGAAACCATGGAAAACAGCTAGTGATAAGAAGAACGAATATTAGAAAGAGGTAAAGTTTATGATTTTGTGACTAATCTCTAGATCTGGTGAACCGATTTTGAATACTCTTTTACCAATAGAAAGTCTCAGTAATTGTGTTTTATGTTACATGATATATCTAGAAAAATATAAAAAATGAACATACCTGAGTGTAGATCTAATTTCCTTAGACTTGTTGGTTGTAAGATTGGTGACTATAACGGGCAGAAGTCGCGGTGAGTGCACGTACGACACTATGTAGCGAACACATATGGTGCCCGCTGATGACACCACCTAGAAAAAAAAGTAATAATATTAGTTAGTTATTTATTTGTCAGTAAGTAGGTGTCAACAATTTGTAAATGTTTGCACGCCGAATGGCAAAATATGGCAGAACTTGTTTATTTTATAACACCATTTACTTTGTACCCATATTTGCAAAATAAATATATCTTTATCTTTAGGTACGCATTTTGGACGTTCAGTACATTTAATAGAGTACTTTTCATATTGTAAACTGTATACTATATGTATAACTGTAACCAAACTATATTGTATTGATATTTCAGATTTTTCTTTTTTACCTCCATAAAAACAGAACATGGACATAATTAGGTCATAACTCACTCAAACTAATAATCTCTCATTCGGAAAACATTATCCAAATACAGGCTCTTTTTTAAGCATTTTTTTAGAGACATCTTTCATTGCGAATTTATGATTTATTTTGTTCAATACAAAAAATAAGAAATAATTTACTTGATATTGATAATATAGTGATTTTTTTTGGCAGCAGTTTTTTTTTAATATTTTCAATGTAGCAGAGAACTGTCAGTAAAATCATAAACTATGATATAAACTATTTAGTTTTTTGAAAATTACTGCTAGGCTATTCAACAGTCGGATATATTTTCTTAACAAAATACATTATCTTACCTTAGCAGCATTCTGTATGAGGTTAATCAACTCCTGGAGTATGTATAAGCTGAACTGGTCTATCTTGTTTCGCAGAACTTTAGCCATGTGAGCTATCGTTATGCAAGCTTCTCGCACCACCTGGTAAATAATAATATTATCATAGATAAATATTACGACGTTATAAGCCTTTTCACCGACTCCCCAAAATCTGTTTTTTTTTTTTTGGGATTTTACCGCTGTTTTTTTCAACTCCAAAGTAATTGCCTAGAATTACAATTTCAAATAATTGAGACCACCTATATCATTGTTATTAAAAACTCGGAAGTTGTATGTATGCTTGGACGGATCTATGGTTTTTTATTATTTGATAGATTTTGACGAAACTAGGCAATCATACCGCTTATACCCAAAACATCATATATGCTCCTTTTTATCCACATGCGGGAAACATTTCCTTCAGAAAACGGGTAAAACCACTGAAATAAAAATCTCTTTCTACTGAACCATCTTCAAAAACAATATTTACTCGACTATGTATGTACAAGTGATGCTAATATAAGCATGTTAATGACATAACATAATGGGCTATTTAACAAACTGCCTAGGCGGCTACACTGACCTGACTCCTCAGATCCTTGATGACGACTAGGAAAGGCACGGACAGGTCCTTCAGATGAGCCGCGAATTCCGTCGGGTACTGCTGGTGAGCGTTCGCCGTTAATAGGGAACGTATCTTCTTTAGCTGTGGGAGAAAAAAGAAATAATTTAGATGTCGGTTTGTGGGCGATGAGTTTCGGGGGGCTCATCGTTCTTTCGTCTCTTAAGAGACCTGTGTCGGTAAACCCCAGAGGGGCACACCAGGGCTAAAGTCAGCCGGGACTGCGGGAGTCTACCCGTAGATTTTTTTTTTATATGTATCATGTTATAAGTTGTGTAATTTTATGTGTTAATCTTTTATGTATTGTATTTTCTATTGGTTCTATAATAGGCCTGCGTCATCTGCCTAGCCTGTGTTTTTTTTCTTATTTCCCTAACAGGTCTACCACAACCCAATTTATTTATTTGTTTGTTCCTTTATATCAGGCAGCTAGAAGTTCTACAACAAGGAACAAACAAATAAATAAATTGGGTTGTGGTAGACCTGTTAGGGAAATAAGAAAAAAAAAACACAGCCTAGGCAGATGACGCAGGCCTATTAGGGAGACATAAGTAGACCAAAACACACTACCAGCATCAAAATTCTTCTCCTGATCTGTTGAAGAAGTCTTCCTAGTCATTCCTTCTTTGTCCAGAGGTTTCGCAGACTTTGGTTGAGTTGTGACTTAGCACACATGTTAGACACACAACAAGAGCAAGCACACACTCACAGCATCGACCCGCTTCTCCCAGTCGGCAGCCCTGTCGCCGAGCAGGGCGGCGGCGTGGCGGCACAGACACACAACAAGAGCAAGCACACACTCACAGCATCGACCCGCTTCTCCCAGTCGGCAGCCCTGTCGCCGAGCAGGGCGGCGGCGTGGCGGCACAGACACACAACAAGAGCAAGCACACACTCACAGCATCGACCCGCTTCTCCCAGTCGGCAGCCCTGTCGCCGAGCAGGGCGGCGGCGTGGCGGCACAGACACACAACAAGAGCAAGCACACACTCACAGCATCGACCCGCTTCTCCCAGTCGGCAGCCCTGTCGCCGAGCAGGGCGGCGGCGTGGCGGCACAGACACACAACAAGAGCAAGCACACACTCACAGCATCGACCCGCTTCTCCCAGTCGGCAGCCCTGTCGCCGAGCAGGGCGGCGGCGTGGCGGCACAGACACACAACAAGAGCAAGCACACACTCACAGCATCGACCCGCTTCTCCCAGTCGGCAGCCCTGTCGCCGAGCAGGGCGGCGGCGTGGCGGCACAGACACACAACAAGAGCAAGCACACACTCACAGCATCGACCCGCTTCTCCCAGTCGGCAGCCCTGTCGCCGAGCAGGGCGGCGGCGTGGCGGCACAGACACACAACAAGAGCAAGCACACACTCACAGCATCGACCCGCTTCTCCCAGTCGGCAGCCCTGTCGCCGAGCAGGGCGGCGGCGTGGCGGCACAGACACACAACAAGAGCAAGCACACACTCACAGCATCGACCCGCTTCTCCCAGTCGGCAGCCCTGTCGCCGAGCAGGGCGGCGGCGTGGCGGCACAGGTCGTCGAGGCCGCGGGGCCCGTACACCGCGGCGGGTGCTGCGGACAGGAAGGCCGCCTCGAACGCCTCGCTCGACACCGCGCCCGCCTCGCCGCCCGCTAGTGAGCTCATGCCTGACGATACTGGAAGGTTGGTAAGTACTGGTAAGTGCCCATGACTTCATAATGTCGATTTTTCAGAAACATACTAGACGTCTCGCGTTATGACGAATTCCCTGACAGTTATAGTAATGTACCTAACTGATCCAATCTGATTCGATTTTGAACCAATTGGTTTGCAAAGAAAATCGAATCAGATTGAATTGGAGAACGGATTGCAGATTGAATTTTGACAATTAGTTTTGAGAGGGTGAAACTTATGATTATAAAAAAACTATAAGTATAAATCTGTGAGCTATTATAATAAAGGCAGTATTGTAACAGCATTCGTAGTATCATTTACTCCTTATTTAGGCCATACAAAAAATCTTTAACCAAAAAAAAATCCACAATTATTAAAGGCCGCTTGTCTTCACTTTAAGGTTTTAATATTTTTAAATAACATTATTTTTATTCTTTTCACTGGTGTATTTTTTATTACTTCAAAACGGTACGCGTTACTAGGAAAAAACAGAACTGTTAGAGAACTACGCGAAACAAATATAATTGAGCTATATGTATTTCTAAACACACTCTTAGCTAAGCATAACTGTTTTATATAAAATAAATTATTGAACAGAGAGATACACAATTCCTCCAATAAATACAATAAAATTAATGATTCTGTCGAAAGTTCTTTAATTGTTATTAGTAAGAAAAAGATGATGATTAAGGATCACCCTGCCTATCGTTCACCTTCTAAATCTAAAATAAAAAACAGTGGATTTCTATAACCTATTTATCTCTTGATTTCCTTCCAAACAGATAGCTTATAGAAACCCTTAGAAAAAAAATGAATATTTATTTAATATTACTTACCACTACCGGTGCTAGTTAATTTCGCCGGCGGCGGCGGCTTCCGGTTCGCCGACGGCATGCTATACAAACCGGCGACGGAACGTTTCGGCGCGTCACACGCTGTGATCGGTGATTCGGTGATTTTGGTTATTGTGGTGATTAACGTTAGATCCGGTTAACCCGATGATACATGGTGGAAGAGAAATTTGCTGTTAGGGTTTTATTTTTTAGTAGAAATATGGTGATTTTTATGTATGTTTTTGGCATGAAGTTTAAAAGACAGATTGCATTCCGTTATATTGAAAAAATAAGAGAAACTATGGTATCATGAACAGAACTGTTAAATAGTGATTTTGTAAATATGAGTGAATTTGATATTTTATGTAAGAGTAGTGATACTTGACCCATGCAACTTGCAACACTCATATTTACTAAATTATGAAGAATCGTGTAGTATACTGTCATGTGTAAAATGTTTTGAACAAGTTAAAATGTATATTTTTAATTTTAATAGAATTAGATAGAGAACCTAACAATATCCTCAGGGGTCGGAATTTTTTTTCATCACATATGGAGATTATAGAACATAATTTATTATTACGAATTTCTAGGTTGAGTAGTATCTATAGACCCTAAAACATATAAATCAGTGTTTTTCAAGGATGCAATGGCTATGTGTCCCCGTCTATCTAATTACCCAGCTTACTATTTGTGTGTATGTGTAAATACATTTCAGGATCAGACAGAGTCCTCTTCAACCCAGTTACCCGAATGTATGTATTGCTGGGGAGTTTGTTGCGTCACTTCTTCTTCCCAGCAAAAACACATAGGAAGTGAAGGGTGGGCGTTTTGGCGTCTCTTTTATAAACTTTGACGTTCAAAAAGTAGTGTTTAGCAGCCAGGTTTGAATGATTTTGGGTTTGACTATTGGTGTATATGAGTTAAGTTTTTATTTTATTGTAATTATTGTGTGTTGTAATTATTTTATTGTTATGTGTAAGCTACGTCTCAAGAAACTGACCTGGTGTAGAAGCACCGGAGCTGTCTCCGTCTCTGGAGCGAGCAGACGTGGGTATCGTCATAGTTCGCTTCACCGTGCGGGATACGAAGTCCGGCTCATCCGCTCCTGTCGCTGTGGGGAGGAGGATTATGTTTGTTATAGTTATAGCTTAAAATTATGTTGATTAATGTAGCTCTGAATTTAAAGAAACTGGTCCTTATTCGGCCTTCAATATCGAAGAAAAAAAAAACATATTTTAATTAAATGAAAACATTTTTCGTCGAAGTTAAGTAAACTTTATATGAGTTACCTCCCCACTCAGAGACATTTAATGATTACTTAAGTCACTCCTTAGTGACGGAATGCCATACAAATCCTTCACTAAGGAATGGCTTAAGTAACCATTAAATGTCTCTGAGTGGGGAGGTAAGTAAAGTAAACTTTATATTAGTGTTCCTTAAAAAACAAACAGAGACAAAATTGATTTCAAATCTAAACGTTATTTTATACTATACATCTATTATATAGCTTACAACACTACGTCACAATTGGACCAAATTGAGTAGTTTGTTTTGAGAACTAATACATGAATTTGATCAAATCTTTCAATGTTAGATAGCACATTTATTGAGGAATAGGCGGCTTTTCTAAACACGCGTGAAGTAGTTCCCTCGGGCCTCGGCTGAAAACGCGCGCAACAGCTAGTATTCTACATTTGTCACACTTCTGCTTACCAGTAGGCAACATGAGTCCAGCTTCCCTCGCCTCGTCAAACTTCTGTTCGAGCAAGGCAAACTTCTGGGCTGGCAGTAACTCTTTCTTCTTCAAGTCTTGTCTTAGTCTCTCACCTGCGAACAAGAGTAAACATACCGATTGAAATGCGTTATTGTTCTCATCTAAGGAGATCAGCCAGCTGCGCAGGACATATTATAGTGCACAAGCATTTGCGCAGACACAAGTGCACTTACTATTCCTTCACTCTCGGAGTCTTCCAAAGATGTAGACAAGCTGTGTAAAACTAAAAACATATGTAAATGTGTGTATGATTTTGTACGATGTGTACGTACGCGTGTTTATGATTGTGTACACTCTTATATGTATGTGTACGCGTGGGTATGCGTGTGTCCGCGTAGGTATGTGTGTGTCCGCGTGGGTATGTGTGTGTACGCGATGATATGTGTGTGTACGCGAGGGTATGTGGAGTACGCTTGGCTATGTGGGTGTACGCATTCATATGCGTTTGTACGCGTGGGTATGTGTGTGAACGCCTGGGTATGTGTCTGTGTACGCGTTGATTTGTGAGTGTACACGTGGGTATATATGTGTACGCGTGGGTATGTGTATGTACGCGTGGGTATATGTGTTTGTACGCATGTATGTGTGTTTACGCGTGTGTATGATAGTGTACGCACTCACCAACATGTCTGTAGACGTCGACGAGGAGTTGCATGGCGGCATCCCGCACTCCACTGCTGGGGTCTCCCACCAGCGCCGCAAGGTTCGGCACAGCCGCTCTCAGCTGAAGCTCTGTAGCGCCGTGACTGTAAAAAAACATTATCATGAGGAATTGTTCAGATTAAGGGCACCCAAGGGTTGCCCGGGTAACTGGGTTGAGGAGGACAGTTAGGTAGTGGCTCCCTGTAAAACACTGGTACGCAGCTGCATCCTGTTAGACTGGAAGTCGACTGCAGCATAGTTGAGAGAAACTCCGTTTGTGTACCGCCACCGTCACCGAACCGTCACCTATAACGTGATGACGGCGCCGATTTAGCGATACATTTACTATGGCCGTGTGTCCACCGCACGTCTGTCACCCGAGCGCCGTCATCCCGGCCGCCGATATTAAACTCGACGCGAAAAAATCTCGTTCTCGGTGAGGGCTGCGGCTCCGACTCGTGGGGAGAAGCTAGCCTGTCTATAGTGAAGTACTCACTGGTCGAGCAGCGCCTGCACGCAGCGCAGCGCCTCTTCCCGGGCGTGGGGCGCCTTGTGCTGCAGCGCGGGCGCCAGCCGCGCCAGCAGCGCCCGCGCCTGCACCGCGCGCGACCGCGCCAGCGACGCCACGCACGTCCGCGCGGTGTGCCGGACCGCCTCCTTCGTGTCCGCTAGTCTGTTAGCGAAGAGAAACGAGATGTTATAAAAATATGGCCTAATTTCGGCTGTAGCCTAAATTAACAGACAGCATCAAAATGTTCTTAAAACAAGTGTTCTAAGGAACAGAAAACTCAGAATTTTCACGTTCAATAACTTAGGACCTTAGTCGTATGATTCAAAATGAACTGTCTTACAACCATCGAGCCAACTATCGACCTCGTAGGTGTGCTGTCTAACACTGAAAGAATTTTCCAAATAGTTCCATTACATTCCCAATACTCGAGAGATAAAATATAGCCATGTTATTCAGGAAGAGTGAAAAAATTTTTCAAATCAATTCTGTGGTTTCGGGGCATTCTAGAGTTAAAAATGTTTCCACTTCATTATATTAGTATAGAACTTAAAGATTCCTAAACATGACCTTTAACTAACTCACAACCGGAGCGTGACACACAAACATCAATACATACATACATTTAATAATAATAACATATCTTCAGCAACTAAAACAAGACGGATATAAGACAATACCCCATTAGAGTTCGCTCGACTGAAACGCAACCATAAATTATTATATGGAGTTTCAATACATTGTTTGTTTCATGACATTGAAGGCTGAAAATGTTATTTAAACTAGTTTAGGCTTGGCTTTGTATTTAATTGTTTGTGGACGATTTAATTACCGCGACTATGTCATTTGCAAAAATAAAACGTCGCATGATGAAAAACTAAAAAGTGTTTATTCACCAAAACAGACTAAATAATGTTTATTCACGAAAACGAAACTTACAATTGCCCTTTTCATCTACGAATTTTAATTTCCAAAAAGTGTCATGTATTCGAAACTTTTGTCGGAAATGGTGAGATACCTAGGTGGTCTAACCGTCTGACGATTTGGTCGATTATACCAAAAAAAAAAATATTCTTTATTTAAGGTAAAATTCATTTTCACTTGAAAGTCAACGGTTGTTTTAAGAAAAACTGCAGTTTATGCTGTCGGGCCTAAGACTTTCTCAATATTTCTTTAGCAGCAATTTACGTAATTATCACAGAGATAGAAAGACATTCTTAAAGCTCTTAAAAAATTTGTGACGGCTGTTATTTCAATAAACAATAAAACTTACCTGTCAATAATATGCGGCAGTACAGTGGGCACGTAGTGTGAGAACTCCGGTCCCATACGCTCAGCCAGCGCCGTCAGCACCTCAAGCGCATTTTGTGCCACCTGTAATAGACAATAAAACAATTAGAAATAGATTTATAGTTGAACAGCTAGAAAATATGCGTATACAAAGGTCTTATAAGGTATTTATTGTTTATTTAGTCCATAGCAATATTCTAAATTAAACCTGGTACAAAACATAAAACTAAAAAGCATAAAAAGCTGCAGCTCACACGATAAGAAGAAGAATATCTGATATTGTCAGACTTTCTAGCTTCTGACTACACGACGTTTTAACAACTATGCATTAAGATACAGGTAAATCCTAGTTTAAGAGGTAGAGGAATCTTTTGTGGACGGATTGCATCACAAACTCTGAATGTATTAATATAAACCTTCAGCTTAAAATCTCTGTATCAATCTGTATTTTTGGCTAAATAAACGTTATTTATTTATTAGTAAAATGTACCCTACGTAACGGCCTCTAAAGTATGTGTACAAAGGACTAAAACAAGGAGGTAATAGTTATGACAAGATGGTCACCCATCAACGGAGCAACCACGTCAAGCATTGCTTACTATCAAGTTTTACTTATTAAGATCGATCGACACGAACAACAGGCACAAGTTTCTTTTATTCACTTAATTATACTATCACCACTAAAATGAACCGTTACACTTTTCAATCAATATTTCACCAGAACCAAACATTGCATCCCCAGAATCTATTAACACGACTACTTGCATCTTGAATTCAAACAACAAAACTATCACAATTCACACACTACCACAAGTCATCATAGAACACAGTTTTAATGATTGTCAACGAACAAGATGCATGCAATCGTCAATACCTTACAGCGCATTTCTATAAACCTATCCATCCGATGCTTTGCCATTAAAGATTCTTCTTCTAAGCCAGTCGATGGCAATTAAAGATTAACATAATTCATATGAAGCTAATGTCAAAATTCCACAAACCATCGGATGGATAGTATATAGAAATGCACCCCCTTAGAGGACATAAAAAATAGCTTACCCCGACAAATAGATATTGCTTTAGCAACGTGCCGTCTCACGTATAATAGCAGACTGGTGATCTATGCTCTGAGATGGGAGGCCTATTCTGAATACTAGGTGTGGTTTGTAAAGTAGAAAAATAATATTGCGAGCATTTTTTTTTATTGTTACGCCCGATTCCTGAGGAAACTACTTCCCGCACCGGGATAAATCTATATCATCTATCCTACCTATACTAATATAATAAAGAGGAATATTTTTTTAATTTGTACACTAGAGACTGCTAAATAAGTGAACCGATTTGAAAAAATCTTTCACTGTTGCAAAGCTCTTCCCGAGTAACATAGGCTATATTTTATCCCGGTATGGAAAATAATCCTACGGGATTAGAGTAAAATTGCAGGGACACAGCAAGTTTCGTACTCTTACGAATCTTATACACATAAGAAGTGGTGAAGAGTGGGCATTTTAAGGGCTGTCTTTTATAAAGTTTTGACGTTCAAAAAGTACAATTTTTCAGCCAAGTTTGACTTTGACTTTTACTTTGAGTAAAGTAATAATTTCTATATCGCGCCTAGTTAAGTCCAGAATACCGGCGCGTGCGCAATGAAGCGAACACGGCGAGCTGTAAAGCTAATCGGAATCAGACTGTGTATGATATATTGAGTGCACGACATCTTAAGTCTGTATGAGGTAGGCAGATATGTAGGTAATGTAATAAACAACATTGTTGGCTGTCTAGTTTTTTAACACGATTTTATTAGCTCGACAAGTATGTAACTACATATGTAATGGAATCTAAGGTAACTACATAATTAACTATCATCCAAGGTATGTAGTTCTGATGAAAATACAATAAATATGGTACTGTCGAACTGATCTTTTTTTTTTTTTTTTTTTCCGACGTCAAAAATCATCAAATGACCCTTCCCGCGCTGTGGGTTAGCAGCGGTGAGGGAGTGTCAGACTCTTACTGACTAAAAACCGTCGTGTTCCGTCATAGGCCTTTTATGTACCAGGGCCGCGGTATTTCTTTCGAACAACCCGCAGCCCCGGCAGGCCTTGGCCCTGCTGGGCCCCGCTGGGGTTGCTGACATCTCTTTGAGGAGCGCGTGGAACAACGCGCGCCGTCGACACGGGTCTGTCGTCTAAGTAGACAGAGGGACGATGAGCCACCCGAACTCACCGCCCACAGACCCACGCCTACGGTGGCCGGGAGTCATCTCGCGACACCCGGCGCCCATGGTGTCTACCTGGTCCAGCGCGGCGGCCGGGATGAGAGGTGCGAACTCTCTGGCGTTCCGTCTCCTCCTTCTCGAGCATGACCGCTTCGCAGAAGGAGGCGACGGCATCCCATTCCCTCTCGCCCCGGACCATGGCCTGAACCAGGGCCGGACGCGAGAGGTCGCCGCCGCCCAAAGCCTCGACGAGGACCCGGCGGTGCCCCTCCCATGCGGGGCACACCTGGACTGTGTGGTCCACCGTGTCCTCGGGGCTGTCCGCACAATGGTGACACCCGGGTGCCTCCTCACGACCGATGCGGTGCAGGTACCTCCCGAAACAACCGTGTCCGGTGAGGACCTGCGTCATGCGGTACGTGAGGGCGCCGTGACTCCTCCCGAGCCACTCCTCAAAGAGGGGACTTACCGCCACGATGGTGGCGTGCCCTGCACTGGGTTGCGACAGTCGCTCCCTCCAGGCCACCATGAGATCGCGCCGGAGCTCCGCCCGCTGCGCGACAACTTGCCGCGGCAACGGGGTTTCCCCCCGGCGCTGAGCCTCCTCGCGCCAGTCGTACAGGCGCAAGAAGACCCTCGCCTCCAGATCCCACGGTGGCAGTCCAGCAAGTAAGCAGCAAGTAGCTGCTTCGCGGGAGATCGTGCGGTACCCCCGGATTAGCCTAATGGCTATCACCCTTTGGGGCACGTTCAGGTAGTGTACAGCCCGCGGCCGTACCGAACGTGCCCATACCGGGGCCCCGTAAAGGGCCATGGACCGCATGACCCCCGCGTAGAGTTTACGGCAGGGGGCGTTTGGGCCTCCCAGGTTGGGCAGGAGCCGCTTGAATGCAGCCCCTGCCTTCTCCAGTTTGGGGCCCAAACGTCGGAAATGCTCGACGAAGTTCCACCGGCCGTCGAGGACGAGTCCCAGGTATCCATCGCCCCATCGCCCCCTCGACGCCGATGGTAACCCCCCCCACCGTGACTTGGGAGCCTGAAGGTGGCGCGTTCCGAAGCCCATGAAAGCACATGGCCTCGGATTTGTGCAAGGCCACCTCCAGGCCCAGCAGCCGGATCCTCTCGATGACTATCGCAACCCCGCGCGTCATTATGTCGGCCGCCTCCTGGTGCGACCTCCCTTGTGCCAGGACCAGCGTGTCGTCAGCGTAGCAGACCACGCTGACGCCGCTAGGGAGGTCGGCGCGCAGCACCCAGTCGTAGCCGATGTTCCACAAGAGCGGCCCCAGTACCGACCCCTGCGGAACACCGCACGACATTTCTCGCCGGTTCCATTCCCCGTTGTGACCAGGGTAAATGATGGACCTATCCGACAGATAGGCCTCGACCACGCAACGAACCTCGACCACGCGACGAACTGTCGAACTGATCTGATGATGGAGCCGGAAGATATGAATTGTAACTTCATGATGGAACATCGTATCATAGCTGTATTGATTTTTACATGTTTTTTTTTTTCACTTTTTTAATATTCATTTATTCTTAACTATGTAGGCACTGACTATCTTTGCTTTACATGAAGCGACTCGTGCCATATTGGTGGGTCCCAGCTGGCAGTTGTACCATGTGGTAATACGCTGCATCCGGTTAGACTGGAAACCAAGTCTAACATCATCTTCCGAGCCTTTTCCCAAGTATGTTGGGGTCGGCTACCAGTCTAACCAGATGCAGCTGAGTACCAGTGTTTTGCAATGAGTGACTGCCTATCTGACCTCCTCAACCCAGTTACCCGGGCAACCCTTTGGTAAAACTGGTAGTCTCATTTACTGGCTTCTGTCTACCCGTAATGACTGCCAAAGATGTTCAATGCCAGTCGGGACCTACAGTTTAACACCTGTTTTCTTTGTGGCTCACCTTAAAGTTCCCGCCATTGAGCCAAGCGACCATAGAGTCTATGAGCTGCGCGGACACGTCGCTCGTGATCTCTGGCTCGCGACGCACCAGCGCCGTCAGTTGCTCGCCCAACTGTTGGCGGAGGCGGAGGTCTGGTCGCGTGGTTAGCGGCAGCGCCGCTTCTAAGGACGCGGGTTGGGGGTAGTGTGCCATCTGTTGGGGGAAAAATATTTTTGTTTTAAGTAGTACAGAAGAACAGAAAAGTACAGAAAATGCCTACCTCTATTCTAAGTACTAGGTGGCTGTGCTCAGGTCTATTTTTGTGACAGGTATTTCATACTTCCACCGTATGTACAATGTTCAATGCAATAAGCGACTAAAAAATTCGATGGTTTTCGAGGTCCGATTTGAAAACAAAAATTGTAGTATTAGAGGAATACCTTCTTTTTTACAGGTGAGCGATGGAGTTCCCATGGACGCGGGTAGAACTGCGGCCATACCAAAACTACATAACCGATTTAAATGAAACTTTGTACATAGATAGTCCAGAGCCTGGAAAAGGGCGTAAGCATTTTATCTGGATTCGGGAAATAGTTCCCACGGGACGCTGGTCTAACTGCTGGCGGAGAGGCGGAGTACTACTAAAACTGTGTTCAAAATTGTCTATTTGCCGGTCGTCTGTCAACAATGTATTTGAAAGTCTGTAAGAGTCTGACACTGCACCGGCAGCGGGAGGGGTCATTCGACGACTTCCCACATAAAAAGACCCATTAAAAATGACAAAACTCACCGTTTAGCCAGGGGTCGAGCAGTATTCACTTGACAAAATCTGGCGCGTTGTGGACCGTGACCTCTCTACATAATATCATCGCACACCGACTGTTTCACTGCTAATCACAGATAACTTTAGGCACTCATCAACTTCTTTCACTGACAATCTGCAAAAGAAAAGAATAAACCAAATATTAAAAAAAAAAATTACTATACATACTTTTAGACGCTTTGCACTCGAACCAACTATCAACATTTTGAATGGTTTCTTTACAAATAGCTAATTCCTATCAAAACTCGTTTGAATGTATGGTATAATTTCTTTGCCAGTTGCTCCATGTGCAAAGCGCCATAGCAGCGAAGAATATTTCTAATTAACAACATTAGCATTACATAGCTAATCAATGAACCTATGTGTGATCACTTGATAATTCTATCGATATAAAAAAAAAATCAAAGAGAAAACTATGTTGGGGTCGGCTTCAAGTCTAACCGACTGCAGCTGAGTACCAGTGCGCTACATGGAACGGCTGCCTATTCGCTGGGGAAACACGATGCCTCTTGGTAAGGCTGGCTGTCATACTTTTTGACTTCCCGTAACGACTGCTAAAAATGTACAACTGCCAACCGGGACCCACAAAGACGTGCCTGCGAAAACACGGAATCTGTCCAAGGACCAACCGCGCCAAGCGTTGCTTAACCAAGCTATCAACAAAATACGAGTACATAAATGCATTTAGTAACAACAAACCCAAGGCTACAGAAATAAACAAAAAATCGGAAGGCTGTGTATGTGGGAGGATTTTGATCAATAAGTACGAAAATATACACCACAGCCAAAACTGCTGCCCACACGAAAATCAACTGACGATGGTAATGGTCTTCCTAATGAATACGAATTGAATATTAAAGTAAAACAATATATTTTTTCTTACATCGAGAAGCTCTGGAAAAATATATGAAAAACGTGATACATAAGAATTAAATACGGGCTTATTTTTGGGGGTGTAATAAGAGTAGTCTCGAGAAGTGATTAAGTCCCGATTGTGTATAAATGTGTAACGTTATGTAAATATGTGTGTATATAATTATTTTTTCCGTGTGTATTATGTACTATCCCCGAATAACACAGGCTATATTTTATCTGAGTACGGGAAGAAGTGCTGCGGGTTGTTCGAAAGAGATACCGTGGCCCTGGTACATAAAAGGCCTATGACGGAACACGACGGTTTTTAGTCAGTAAGAGTCCGACACTCCCTCACCGCTGCTAACCCACAGCGGGAGGGGTCATTTGATGATTTTAGACGTCGGAAAAAAAAGTACGGGAAGAAGTTCCCACGGTACGCGGGTGAAGACGGCTAGTGGTTTCAAAGATAATATAGGTCGTAACATTACCTTATTAAAATACCTACCTACAGTCAGAATCCAGTAACTAATAATAATAATAATGGCGTCCACGGCCGATTTCGGCCACGGCGGCTATTCTCATTTAAAGAGATCAGCCAGCTGCGCAGGACATATTATAGTGCACAAGCATTTGCGCAGACACAGGTGCACTCCCTATTCCTTCACTCTCATAACCCGATGGGACGGCAATCCGACACGACCGGAGAGAGATCAGGCGCAGGACCGACATTTACGTGCTCTCCGATGCACGGGTGAATCCAGTAACTAACTCTATTTTAAAGCAAATCACATACAAACTGAAAGTACAGGTACTATTTGAGAAGTAGGCCTAAGTGGTAGACCGCAACAAATATAGGTAGCCAGATTTGTTTTAGAATTTAGAATGTTACACAACAAATTGAATACGGAAAGTTTGATAGTTTTAGGGTTTCATATTGAAGGATTTGTCATGAATTGAAATGGCAGTTTAGTAACGGGGATAGGCTATTGGGACGCGTGTGTATCATTGGGAACTGACTTCATACAAAATACCGAAAGCATAATACTACCAAAGTAACTATCTACATATATCAGTAGTAGTCAGAAATAAAAGCTTGTAAAAATATATTAAAATCATCTTTCAATCGATGTTTCTTAAAAACATTGTTAATAAATCGATACTTCAAAAGACTTATCGATTATTTATTTGACTTGACCCTGTCTGTTTACTCTCGTGAACTGTAAACTATGAAAACATAAGAGTATGAGAGTTAATCATCATTTATCTTAATATAGTACCTACTTGTCGATAACGCTCTGGCGCTCTGGCGCGAGTAAAGGTGTTTACACATCAGCTGTTCAGAAGGTTGAAATATTTATACATTTTTTTTAATATAGCAATTACCTACCTAGTTTTCTGTGGTCTTGTAGAAATTAAAACTACTTCATACATGAGTACAATGTACACTTATATTAAACTTGCAGCTTAAACGCGCTAATCTCAGAAACTACCGAAAAATTTTTCAGTGTGTGCGTGTGCTTATTTATATGGGAAGGCTATGATCCGCTTACCGTGGCAACTACGTAACACGCAAGGATAAAATAAAGTCTATATTATTTCTCAAACAAGACTATTTCTAAACTAAATCGGTCCAATGAAAGTGAAACAGACAGACAGAGTTACTTTCGTATCTATTCTAATATTATAAAGCTGAAGAGTTTGTTTGTTTGTTTGAACGCGCTAATCTCAGGAACTACTGGTCCGATTTGAAAATTTCTTTCAGTGTTAGATAGCCCATTTATCGAGGAAGGCTACTTTTTATCCGGGTCCGTACCGAGGTTCCCACGGGATGCGGGTGAAACCGCTGGCAGAAGCTAGTTTATAATATTAGTAAGGATCATCTCAAACCAGGCATAACCACCGTAGATCTACACTACACCTAAATCCTACCAAAATAAAACAACTCTACGTAACTAGGCAGGTCGTTATTTACGAGTGCCTATTAATAGTAGCACTTTGATCTATTATATTTACTGTCTGTCTACGAAATATGTCTAACCGATACATTGAACTACTTCCTGGTTTAATATTGTTAGGTAACTATTTGAATTCAGTTTGTAAGAACAAATGTATCTCGCTGTGTACTCGCTGTAGCAAACAGTAACACATTGCGCGCGAACATTACTAACATGTCCGCGACACTGCAACCGCCGCGCGAACACATGCTAGCTGTGGACTCGCGACATCAAGTAAACATTTTTGTTCACAAATCGCAAACAACTTTGGTAGAATCTCGCCATTACAATCTTTTTTATTTGCACTTCGAGATGACTAAGTCAAAAATGGTAACAAATAGCAGTAATGTCAAGACAATGACTTCTACAGCTATTGTATCACAATCGTTATAAAAGAAAATACCTAAGTATTATATTTATTTATTTTACAAAGGATAATATTTTCTAAGGAATATTTCCTTTTTGCAATCGCGAGTAGTTACTGCGTGTCCTAGGCTTCGATTCCTAGGTCGGGTTGAAACCGCTTTGTGAGTTTTAAACTCGGAGCCTGGAAGTTGTTGAATGCTGTATCACAGCAGTGCATCGGAGAGCAAGTAAATATCGGACCTGCTTGTGATCTCTCTCCGGTGCTGTCGGATTGCCGTCCCATCGCGCTATGAGAGTGAAGGAATAGTGAGTGCACCTGTCTGCGCAAATGCTTGTGCACTATAACATGTCCTGCGCAGTTGGCTGATCTTCTTAAAGTGACTTGTTCTGGACGCCATTGAACTGTTCTAGGATATATTAATTTACAATAACAATAAAGACCAATTGATGTTCAAGACATGACGCGCATCAGGTTAATAGTTCTCTCAATGATAAAATGACTAGATCACGCTAGTCTGACGTCATTAAGGTTATCTCTGTTTGTAGAACTAAGAGTTGTTATGGTCTGAGAATTAGGTCAGCTTTGTTTTTTAGAACCTAGATTATAATTAAACTATCATTTATTTAAAACTAGATAATTAGTATGGATAAGCAATACAAATATATATAGAATCTCCGAAGCCAAAAAATATCCTAGACTGCGCTGACCAAGCTCGATACCTATGGGCTAATCCCCCCTTGGGGTAGATCTTGTTCGACAGTGGACGTTTCTCCTGTGACAATAATATAATTTTTAGGAAAATTGTACACAGGAGCCAAATATTTAAATTTCCTTAACCAGCGTGCCGTGGAGTTACTCTACGAATCTGGATAAAATGTAGCCTATGGCCTTCCTCAACTTCCTTCCTTACGGGTTTGTTAATTCCTAATATTAATACGGGAAGAAAAACGAACGGAAAAATTTGTACTTGCGTACTGAATAGAAGTATGTAAGTACACTTATGTAGATACTTTTGTATTAATAAAGACTTCATAAAACAATATTGAATGAGTAATAAATGAGTCACATACTTCACATACCTACAAGGAATTGCAAGAAATCGTTTTATTATAGTCTGTTATACAGATTCTGATGTATTGAGAGAGATGGCACACAGGACGGATTATACAATACAGGGCCCGATATCTTGTAAACAAATTTTTATCCATAATAATAATAATGGCGTCCAAGGTAGATTTCGGCCACGGCGGCTGTTCTCATATAAAAAGACTAGCTTCTGCCAGCGGTCTCACCCGCATCCCGTGGGAACCTCTGCACGAACCCGCCTAAAAGCCTATAGCCTTCCTCAATAAATGGGCTATCTAACACTGAAAGAATTTTTCAAATCGGACCAGTGGTTCCTGAGATTAGCGCGTTCAAACAAACAAACTCTTCAGCTTTATAATATTAGTATAGACTAGCTTCTGCCAGCGGTTTCACCCGCATCCCGTGGGAACTACTTCCCGTACCGGGATAAAAAGTAGCCTATAGCCTTCCTCGATAAATGGGCTATCTAACACTGAAAGAAATTTTCAAATCGGACCAGTAGTTCCTGAGATTAGCGCGTTCAAACAAACAAACAAACAAACTCTTCAGCTTTATAATATTAGTATAGATCAGCCAGTTGCGCAGGAGATATTATGGTGCACCAACATTTGAGCAGACAACAACACAAGTGCACTCTCTATTCCTTCACTCTCATAGCTCGATGAGACGGAAATCCGATACGGCCGGAGAGAGATCTCAAGCAGGACCAACATTTACATGGTCTCCGATGCACGGGTGTATAAATCAACAACTTCCAGACTCCGGGCTGCGTAAGGAGTCATCAAGCAATTGTCAATAGAGGCTACAGATTGCATGCTGCGGTTCAAGTAGACCTGACTATTTTAGTCTACACCGGCGCCTGACATCTGCATTATATTTATTTTAATCGACAATTTATATACAAATGAGTCATTGTTAAATGAAGACCCGACATAGTTCTGTCAGGTTAACAGAAGTTCCATTTCACACGGTCTTACGTCTACCTGTTGCCGTTATTATATCGACCAAACAAAAACGTTATTAGACTAGGTTAGTTATATGGGGGCCCGCTAGCATAATGTATTTTATTCCAGTAGTAGCGAGTATTAGATAACAACAGAAATATATCATCATCAGCCTATCGCAGTCCACTGCTGGACATAGGCCTCTCCAAGTGCACGCCACTGAGATCGATTTTCGGCTTCTCGCATCCAGCTCCTGCCAGCCGTCTTGCGCAAGTCATCACTCCACCGTGCCTGAGGACGTCCTACACTACGTTTGCCGAGGCGTGGTCTCCACTCTAGAACTCGTTTAGCCCAACGGTTATCGGTTCTTCGGCTAATATCAGAAATATATATAGTGTGAAACAATCAAGGTTCATAAGATACCTACGGCTTGTTGACAGGCAGACAGCAACGTCTTGTTAATATTCGAAATACTTTCGACCTCATGACAATACCAGTACGTCATTCTCCTCCTGCAAGCCTATTTCAGTTTCCAAGCGTTTTGTAATAGAACTTCTGCCTTAAATTTTTTTACTAACATTCATTAACACTTTCATAGCCGTCAGGGTCAATAGCAGTCGCCTACACTCCTTTATTGACAAATTAATTAAAACTATTATTTCGTAATGCGATGAGAGCTTGGACTCATCGCTCTACTAATATTATAAACGCAAAAGTTTGTAGGTAGGTATGTTTGCTCCTCTTTCATGTGAAAACTGCTGAATGGATTTTCATGAAACTTGGCAACAATATAGATAAATAGACAAACATATATCTAGGCTACATTTTATAAGGGTGCCGGAAGTAGTTCTCTCAAGAAGCGGACGTATAAGAAAGAGGAAACATTTTTTTTTGCATTTGTTTTGTACCCGAAATTGCTCCGAATTACTGAACCAATTATGAAAATTCTTTCACTGTTGGGAAGCTACACTATCTTCCGGTAACATAGGCCAACATTTATCCGTGCACTGGGAGAAGTTTCCACTTCTACAATGGTAAACAGGTAGCTTCGAATAAGCAAAAACATCTACCTCCATCTGGTATTTTTGGACACCCCTGTCAGACTTTTAAGGGTTCAGACAGACAGGGGGGAAACGTTTTAACGTCACAAATGGTTAAAATTCAGTTTAATTATTGAAGCGAGTTTAGGTGGGGTTCAGCCACGGAGTAAGGAAAGATGAGCGGAGATGCCATAATGCAGGTAGGTCTCCGCCTTCTTCTAGGTCAAATACGTACGGAGGTCATGACGATAATTTTCTAAACATGTGCAAGAGTAGGTATACCTTTAAGGTAGATTTTAGAGGACATAACTTATTTACAGTTAAGATCTCATGTAAAAATCACACTAATAAATAAATTTGAACAAAGCGATCAGTTACGAGTGAATACACAAAGCGTTACAGTTCTTTGAGATATCTGACAACGATTTTTCATATTACAAAAACTGGTCGGGTCCAAAGCATGCGTATCAGAGCAAAGACAGTAACGTTCCTCTTTCCCCGAACACCAGAATTTTGGCGCGCTCCTTTCTTAGGAGATTTTCCGTTATGGCACCTTCGCTAGTCATTCTTTTCTCCATGGGTTTGGAGGTCGATCGCGGTAACGATTACTGAAACCCTTAAAAGCTAGGTTAGCCTTGAGAGTTAAGAATACCGTTATGTCACAAAAGCCAAGGTTTGGGCTAAGTGACGGGTAATTAATGGCGATAATTTTGCGTAAATCCTTGATTCCTCACGTACTTAGAAACCAGTAATTACCTACTTTTTTTAAGTTAATAAATCATCAATTATTGGGATAAATATATTGGTATTTTTTTACCGACTTCCGTAAAGAAAGTTCTGAATTGGGTTATGGTTTTTTTTTTGGCTTGCTTCTAGAGAGGAAAAACATCAGTCTGTCAGTCACCAGGCTGCATCTCGAGAACCGATATAGCTAAACAGTTTGGAATTCTTCAATTCAGCGACCTACTTTAAGTAACCTTTAGTAGGTTCTCTAACTTACCTAGGTATATACGGATCTATATTTAAATTTTCGTAGACAAATTGGCCTACAGAAGCACGTAGGTATTATAAAAGCGAAAGTTATCAGTCTGCGCATTACAAATTAAGTTTAAGTTCTTAATTATGCAAATGTAACGAATCCTGCCATTTTTATCTGATAAACAAATTCTTGGTTATGTAACAATGTGGTAATATCAAAAATATGTATTCGTCGTTTCCCGCGGTTTCATCTCCATTACCAAAAAACATACGCCCTTTAAAATAATCCTATACCTTTTCTTAGTTTCTTATGTCATTCAAAATTTCGTTTAAATCAGTTAAGAAGTTTTGGCGTGAAAGCCTGATAAGCAAACAGTTACTTCCGCATTTATTTATTTTCTATGGGACGCGAGTAATGTTCCTCAATTCCACAGTCCTTTCCTCCTCTTCTCCTTAAAGCCATATTTCCCGAAATCCATCACAACTTCCTCAGTGAGATTGAAATTTCGCCAAGCGTATATCCATCTCATTAAATGGGTGGTGTCGGGTTGAATATGTAGTTTAAAAGATAAAGTTCAGTATCAGATAACTATCATTTAGTGAGCGAATGAGTAGTCACCATGGCAACGAAGGCATGAGTAAAAGTTAGTTAGGCCTGCCCACGTCCGATAATCGGTGGCCGATTTTTTGTAGGAGAAAAATAGATGTCACTGATAGCAATAGTGAAACGCACACGACCTACAAGAAGTAGGTCAGAATATCCTAGTCAAAATGTCCTACAAAAAATCGGTCCGATTATTGTCTATCCTACAAAAAGTCGGACGTGGCTGGGGCAACCTTAGAATGTTGAAACAATTACTAATATTATAAATGCGAAAAACTTGGTTTGTTTATCCGTTCGTCCGGCATTCACGACAAACCGCCAAACCAACTGAAACAATATACCTAAGCTAATGATTTTCGAACGAAACGGGAAAAAACAAGCGAAATTATTTACTTACTATAACGTCATCATCTCCCGAGCCCTTTCCCAACTATGTTGGGGTCGGCTTCCAGTCTAATCGGATGCAGATGAGTACCAGTGTGCCACAAGGAGCGACTGCCTATCTGACCTCCTCAACCCAGTTACCCGGCCAAGCCAATACCCCTTGGTTTGACTGGCTGTGACCATTTCTGGCTTCATCGGGACCAATTTAACTTGCCCTCCGAAACACCAAAGAACTCGTCATGACAAGATGGCCATAAAAGTTTTATCTATCTACTAGCTTCTGCCAGCGGTTTCACCCGCATCCCGTGGGAACTACTTCCCGTACCGGCATAAAATGTAGCCTATAGCCTTCCTCGATAAATGGGCTATCTAACACTGAAAGATATTTTCAAATCGGACCAGTAGTTCCTGAGATTAGCGCGTTTAAACAAACAAACAAACAAACTCTTCAGCTTTATAATATTAGTATAGGTCTGTCACTTCGCGTAGGTAAGTAGAATTCCGGAAATAATAAAAAGGTTTGACTGCTTTATCTATTAGCCTAGGGATCTCTAAAAAACTATTACCATATAATAGCGTTATGTTCCACATAATTTTTTCACAAACTTTCTTCAATCCCCATGGGGATAATTGTGGGAAAATGAACGAGTACATATTATGTGTTTCCGTCCGTTGACATAAACGTGTATTGTTTGGTATTCGTATCATGGGATCATAGGTTTTCGCTGGCGTTGGTCTACCTCAATAGGTAGAACATTAAATAATTCTATGTACCTTTTGGCAGTTACCTGCTTTGCCACACATGCATATAAAACACAGGTCAGTGGGTCGTCATAGGGGCGGAGTTCTGCGTGGTTTATGCCATCTTCAAAATACTATCAGCAGATGACCAGATTTATTGGTCCTAAATCGAAAAAAAAACCCCTAAGTTATCCGCATTCCCTGGACACTACTTCTCTCACGTAAAACAGAGTAATCTATGTAATCTTATTATGAGCCATGTTATTGTCTTATGAGTAACAAATATGCCAACATACATAAAATATTTCATTGAACCTCACACATTCATATTATTATTATCATTAAGCAAAAGTCATCCAAGGAAAAAACAATAATAAACAATAATGAAGCTTAGCCACATTTGTAACCTATTGACCTGGTAATAATAAGAGGTATGCTTATGAATTAATTATGTTAATTTCAACCTGTAGTTTAGTTTGCTTTTAACGAATTTATTTTTTCAGTGTAGGCATACAATTTCAAGAAGTTGTGGTGGCCTGGTGGGTAAAGAACCCACCTCTCAAGTATGAGTGGGGGTTTGATTACAGGCAAATGCCAATGCAACTTTTCTCGTTTTAATGAACTTTCTAAGTATATCTTGGACACTAAGGATTGTGTTTTGTAGGTACGATAAACTATAGGTCCTGGCTGTCATTTCAACATCTTTGGCAGTTATTATGGGTTGTGAGAAGCCAGAAAGTGTGACAACCAGTAAGCAGTTGCTTCATGTAAAACACTGGTACTCAGCTACATCTGTTTAGACTAGAAGCTGACCAAAACATAGGAAAAGGCTGGGCAGAGAAAGATGGTGATTCACACTCATTCCCTCTCAAGAGGCCTTTAGTTTAAGAGTTTTACGGTAAGAGGGTGATTATGATATACAGTTTAACCTATAACAATATGGAGTTAGAATAAAAAGTTGTATGGGGAACTATGTACATCCCTACAGAAATGACATTTGAAAAAAGGTCAGCCAGCCTTTGTTGGGTATAAATGTTAAGTTGATATGAACTAATAATAATGGCGTCCACGGCCGATTTCGGCCACGGCGGCTGTTCTCATTTAAGGAGATCAGCCAGCTGCGCAGGACATATTATAGTGCACGAGCATTTGCGCAGACACAGGTGCACTCCCTAACCTCCCTTCACTCTCATAACCCGATGGGACGGCAATCCGACACGACCGGAGAGAGATCAGGCGCAGGACCGACATTTACGTGCTCTCCGATGCACGGGTGAATCAATCACCAACTTCCAGACTACGGGCTGCTTTGTGAAGGTTCAAGAAAACCCACAAAGCGATTTCGGCCCGACCCGGGAATCGAACCCGAGACCTCGAGAACAGCAGCCGCGCTTGCGACCACTAGACCAACGAGGCAGTCTAGAGAGAGATATGAACTAATGTAGGTACTTACTACAGTATTCAAAAAGAGGTAAAACATTAAACACGCAATTCAAACTGATTACTGGTAGCACCTCATATTCACATATTCTTCCCACCAAAAAAAGAAGTGATGAAAAAGGGGGAGGGGCGTTTTGGCGGCTGTTTTTTGTAAATGTTGACATTCAAAATGTGCTGTTTTGCATTAAGTTTGAAAAGATACTTTTGAGCTAATTATTTCTGACCTTTTTAAATAGCAGCTTTTTGTGAATGGTCGTTTTCAGAACTTGTAACTAAAACATTATTTCCTAGACCTAGGCTACAAAAGAAGGTCAAAAATAAACTTGTCATCTTCACAATAGACATACAGAACTAAAGAACAACTTTTTCTATGACAAGGCAAAGAATGTAAGGTCACGGCTTCCTACCAATGATTTCTATTAACCTACATTAATAATATTCAAGATAAACTACAATAAAACCTTGTGTATTACATATAAATAAAGTCTGTAGGTTACGGCTTACTCATACAGATGTGTGTATTGGAATAACTTTAGTTAAAATCTATACTATTATTATAATAGAGTTTGCTTGAACGTATTCTCTATTCTCAGGAGTCACGGGTTGGAATTGAAAATAACTTTATGTTAGATAGGCTGGTACAAGCCACTTTTATCCAGATTCAGGAAGTAGTGCCCTCAAAACGCAAGTGGTACCGTAGGAAAAAGATAGTAATATTACAAACATATAAACGTTCAGATGTGTGACACTCAAGAAAAAAATTAGGGTCAGTGGGTCGTCTTAGGAGTGGATTTTGATAACACCAATTTACCCTCCTTCCGAAAAATTGTATTATTCTTTATGGCAAGATAGCCCACCCATCCGTGGACCGACGGCGCAGTGTTGCTTAACCTTAGTTCAGTCAACTTGTGTAGCTGTCTCTTAGCCATTGAGCCACTATCCACTTACTATCTGCCATTGTAAATACCAAATTCTTTATAAGTTTATCACAGATAAGAAAAACATTGATAAACAAAAGATTAAGACATATAAACATAACTAACATTTTAAACTTATCATTTTCAAGTTCAAAAGTTGTTATCAAGTTAAACATAATCATGTTTGTAAATATAAGTTTTAATAAGATCATCATTATAATTATAAAGGCATAAACCAGAGGTCAGTAAAGATATCTCAAACTAACCAATTTCCCGCAGTTCACCCGTGTCCAGTGGGAACTACTGCCCGTACCGGGATAAAGTATATCCTTTGTTACTCGGGAAGAGTGTAGCTTTCCAACAGTGAAAGAACTCTTCAAATCAGTTCAGTAGCATCAGCAGTTTAGGGTACAAACTATCAAAAAAAATCCTCTTTATTATACCTATTAGTACTATTAGTATAGATAACTGTTTATTTGTATTATTTATGTATAAAACACATTAAAAGGAAGATAACATTGACATTATGAATGTAAAGGGGTAACCTTTTGGAACACTGATCTAATTTTGTAAAATCCTTACTAATAATATAATGCGAAAATAAGTTTGGTTGTAACAACACTTTCACAGTAAAATGCTGGCTATGGGCATCATCATCATCATCTCAGCCATAGGGCGTCCACTGCTGAACTTAGGCCTCCCCCTTAGATCTCCACAGATACTTATGCTTTGGCCATAGACTGCCTTTTTATGAAGATGTGGGACATAGTTCTATCAGAAAGCGGATGAAATCTAGTCATCTACCTAACCTTCTCCAACTAGGTATGTTGGGGTTGGCTTCCAGTCTAACCGGATGCAGCTGAGTAGCAGTGTACAAGAGCAACTGCCTATCAGTAAATAAAATGTCTCCCTCATAAAGTTACTCACTTATTTTTTAACATATGAAATGGTGACTAGTCACCAAAGTCTTGACTAACGTATGCCTATTTACAAACATAAGGTACTGTTAATATAATGAATAGTCACTTTAACACACATATGAGCTGCTCTAAATGTTTTAATACCATTTAAATAGTATTTTCTAATGACTATGAGAGAAAACAGATACATGGAAGGCTATTAGAAAGTTGAACATGACCTATAAGATTATTTTCCAAATAATTCAATTTAGAACTCAAATTGTAGTCTTATGGTAAGATTTGTACGTTTTTAGCGACGTTAAAAGTTACATTAATCTGTCTATGGATGTATTTTCAGGTGACAATGAAGACTCATTGAGTCATTCGTGTAATAAATTGTGATTGTATGTACGCGGTGTTTGTATGCTAAATCTTTTCCTCGACATTGTGCCTGACTACATGATGTCATCGTCGTCTTCAATTGAGGCTAGTTGGCTAAATTTTACCTTGGATTAAACAATTAAGCGATCGGAAAAAAAAGATGACACACCAATTCAATATTATGTTAACGCATATGCAAATAACGCGCAGATGGACTTTTAAAACGTATAAAAACAGCATATAAAGTAGATTATCGAAAGATTCTCACAAGCAATATCAAAATCTGCAAGTGTGTGACAAAGCAACTGTCACGATAAAACGAGCAAACCCGTTTGACGACCGTTGCAACCTCACAAATTCACAATATAATCAAAATAAAACAATAAATACATGTTTGTTACCTGAAGTAACTCGATCACTAGTAAAACAAAGCACTGGATAAGTATTTCAATGCAAAAATATCAATATATGGTATCGTAACCATGTATAGGTACGACCTTTGGAAACAAACTTCCTTGGGCAACACTAATCAACTGATCACACGCACAGTTCGCGGTACACATATAATTTAACACCAGAAACTACTAAATAGGATCACTACAACTAATTTCAAACAGTATTTTCACGAGACAAAACCCTCACCATTTCAAAATCACTTGAAAAATTCAGCGATATCGCGCATGTCCAACGAAAATTTACATCACGTGACCTGTCATGGCGTCTCAACTAACTTTTTAAATATTTTGCAGCATTGCTTTAGAATGTCATCATACTGCCTAATGTAATTTTTTGAAATGAAGTTAGAATAAAATTCCTTATTGTATATCCGAAATTATTGATTTAAACTATGTAATTTCTCGATATACATAGAATAGATTTTCTATTTTAAATCCAGTTTCGTAGAAGTCTGGCTTAAAAAATAATAATTGGTACTGGCAATTTTTAAAACTAGCCATAGACAAATAAGCTTTTTTTTTGCACAGCGTCTTGGCGCGTAAATAAAAAATCTGTTGCGAACGTTTATTAGTGTGTGAGTTAAGAAATTCGTAGAAAAGTGTAAACTAACGTAAACATAAAATGGAAGGTACATAATGATTGATTCTTGTATTTTATTCTGTATTCATACTTGTACACATATGATTATCCGTACACTGTAAACTTTTAGTAGGCCGATATTTTTGTTTGGGCTCATAAATCAGTGTGTAACAGGTACCTAAGCGCCTAAGACAGGCTAAAAACTTTGATTGGAATTTGGGTTTGTTCCCACTAGTTCTACTGCTTAGTTCTACCGTAGAACTAATGGGAACTTTTTTTCCCACTAGTTCTACTATATGAGATGTAACAAAATAGTAGAACTAGTGGGAATTATGGTTTTTATTGGTATTCCCACTAGTTCTACTGAACATTTGCAGTAGAACTAATGGGACATTTTGTTCTACTAGACAGAAGAAGTACAGTCGACGGCCTGGGTGACATCTCGTCGTGTCCGTGGTTATCTGTAGTTGTGATTTTTTTCAGGGCTCAAAATCGATAGCAGTCAGAAAAACTTAGTTTTTTTTCATAACTTTCAGCAAAAATCAAATGTTTTTCTTTATAAAAGTACTAGGGCAGCAGAAATGAAGAGAAGCTAGTTAATCTTTTTGTTCATCTAATTTTATAACACCTCTGTGGTGGTGTTTAATCATATATATAAAAGAAAGTCGTGTTAGTTACTCCACTTCTAACTCAAGAACGGCTGAACCGATTTAGCTGAAAACTGGCAGGGAGATAGTTTAGAGCCAGGAGAAGGACATAGGATAGTTTTTATTACAAAACATAAAAATAAAAAATACAATTTATTCCGGACATACAGCGCCATCTATTGTTCAAACCAAAAATCTGTCGGATGCCACTATTCCACGCGAACGAAGTCGCGGGCAAAAGCTAGTCTTGTATAAAAAAGGTGACAAAGGTTACAGTGAACCTAAACACTCATAACATCTCATCGTTTTCAGCAGATATGTCAGACTTTTATGGTCTCTGCACACAGCGGGCGCGGCGAGGCGGGACGGGACGGCGACGCGACGCAATGTACTAGATCGTCGCGTCGCGTCGCGCCGAGCGGGACGGCTCTGTGTGATGTCGTCCGTAATATCTAGTACATTACAACTGCTCAGCGTCGCGTCGCCGTCCCGTCCCGTCGCGCCGCGCCCGCTGTGTGCAGCGACCATTAGGTACCTATATCATTGAAGTCGGTTACCTACCTATATATTTTTATTGATCGATTTAAAAATTACTCATAACGCCTAGTATGTACGCTGAATACTAAGTGTAAACAGACGAGTAATAGTATTAGCAGGCAAGAAATAAACACCTCTGATTTATGTGATTTATTGCAATCAAAACTCGCAATAGTTTGAACAAGATGTGGCTAACGAATTATTCAAATCTTTAATTCTTGCAATAAAACGAGGTAACATCGTAAAATAATATTTTAGTAATAAAAGCATTCGGGGAAACGCATGCTTAACCACATCGGAATACCGAAATTGTCTTCGAAGTACTGTTCCATTGCCAACATATAGAATGGAAGTCCTCTGCAATCCCTTTTCGTACATCTTTCACAAATACATATTTCTTCTTCCTCATAGATATCGAAGCCTCGAGGCCTCCAGTCGCCCAGACGTCCTCCTGTCTTCTTCGGAGTACCTGGAGGACTTGAGATCACTGCATCCTCTGGATTTGCATGAGACCTACGAGGATGCATGGAGGGAGCTGAAGTAGGTATACGTACTGGTTCAACAATGGTAATAGGTAACGGACGACCGAGAGGTGTGTGTTTGGAAAGTTTCGCTTGGAATAAGGAATCAGGAGTAACATCGCCTCGAGACGCCAAATGCTGCTGGTTAGGGGTCTGTATTCTAATAGGGCTTTGAGCCACTTGTCGGGGAGTGGCAATTTGGCCGAAACTCGGTCGTGACAGCGACGAACCAGATGTTACGTTTCTTATTCCGCTACGGGGACCCTGAGCTTGTTGTTTGCCCTTGCCTATGGATCTCTGACTGGGTTGGCAACTTGGCCGTCCAAATGATGCAGAAGGACTTATTATAGACTTACCAGAAGTAATTGGACGTCCCGGCCTCTGTATATTTGGAGCTAAAGAAGGGCTCAATAGGTTTCCACCATCAAAGTCGTCGAAGTTCTCGTCAGATTGGCCCAAACATTGGTCAAAAGGGTGAGTCACTTGTGAACTCCATAGTTGGCTTTCGAGTTCGTAATCTTTGTTATAGGCAGTGTTATAACTGGCATCTGACGTTTTGTACGGTGTTTCTGTTAGTGAATGCCAATGCTCCTCACTTCGCGGTATGTTAGAGAATATACCGTCTTTTCTTAGTTGAAAGCCTCTGTGTTGAGGTACTCCTTGAGGAGCAGCTACAAACATAGACCTGTTTGCTACTTGGATAGGTACAGAGACACCAGGGCATTGGTTCAAATGTTCAGCTTGACTATTAGTAATCGGAGGGATCTTCCTTTCTTTTTCATTGTTTTTCAGCTTATTTACGAAATCGTCAACCGTTTCCGGACTCGCAGCACTATTCAGTTTTTGCAGACACCTACTTATATCAGCTTTCATTTTCTTTTCATTGGATGGAGTATACCCTGATTTTTCGATGTCATTTAATCGTTTGGCGAGGTGTTTCCTCATCTTTTCTACAGTTTTCCCTTCAGGAATAGATTGTTCTCGTAAAAATTCTTCCACTTCAGTTCTCATTTTGATTTCTGCTACTTCATCTTTTAATGCTTCTCTAGGAACTGGTATTTTCTCCAATTCGCATAATAATTGATTTCTTTTTACTAACGGATCTACGTCTTCCTCCGTGCCTTTGTCGCGTACTTCTATACAATATTTAACGACAGCATCATGTACTTGGTCTTTATAAAGTTGTCTACCTTCCTCATCATTTTTGTTATAATTGTATTGTACAAAGTTTTCAACGATTTCATCTTTCAGTTTGTTGAATAAATCTGTTTTGTCAACTGATGTATCTTGAGGTGCCTTCAAAATATTAAGTACCGTATTATTTAGTTCTTCTTTGTAGTCATGCTTCGCCTTTTCTTCCTTGATGAGTGGTTTAATAGATTTTATTATATCTTTGAGTTGTTGCTTTCTTGCTGGTTTACTTATATCAAAGTTAGAATCCACAGGAAGATTAATCAGTACGTTTTCTATTTCTTCATCTAATAGCTCGTCGTATACAACATCGTCATTAAATATTTCTGCGTCCATATTTAATTCACTTATTTGTATTATAATTCTAGTTGATATATTGTCTCTGATAGCTTTGTTGTTTTCCTCAGATGATATTAGTGGCAATTGATTACACCACTCTTCTACCACTTCGACTATTATATCTCCCGGTTTCTTGTGCAGCATCGGACTGACTAGCAGACAGGGCTTCGCAGTTGTTGATTTTGACTGAAGAGTTGCACTGGGTCCAGGTATTTGACTTAAATTGCCATTCTTGGATAACTTTTTCTCCTTCTTCTCCTTCTTCTCTTTCTTGCTTTTTCCTTTAACTGCTTTCGGGTCTGAAGGAACATACTTTCTGGAAGAAGCACTTGATTTCAAGGCAGCTTGCAATTGATTTGCATAGACGTCTGTTCCTATATTTTCTGGTAATAGAGGAATCTTTTCAAGCCATTTGACTATTTCTCTATGCGTTGATTCATCTTTACAAAGTCGCTTTTCTGTTTCGTGTATTCTCTTTGCAAGTGTGGAGAGAATTTTGTCTCTTTCCAGCAGCTCGTTTATATTATCGGTTGGCTGTACAGGTAATTCTTGATACCACTCATCTATGATACATCTTGTTTTGATTTGTTCAACTTCATCAATTACTGAACTTTCATTAGGCATTGGAACTTTGAACAGGACACTGTAAATTTCATTGTAAATCTCGTCTCTTGTCAAAGGTAGGGCATTCTTATTTTGTGCGCTTACGAAATGTTTATCAATTTCATGTCTGATTCTTTTTTCATAAGTTGCTTTGACGTCATCGTTTGCGTGGTCAAAGTTCTCTAATATGAACATGTCGGCTAAATGATTTTTGTACATTTCAAATCCTGGGTCATATGTTTGTATAGATTGAACGGGGTGAGGAATCGAAGCATCAATAGTAGTTTCCAATTTATGCCTGTAGTTGTCACCTGCTGACTTTTCCTTCATAATTTTGTTGGTTTCCATTATCGTTTTCAATAACCCATCTTTTAACTTTTCTCTATCCATCTGCAATTCAGGATTTTGTGGTATATTTTCCAACTGTGTGTCTATTTCATCTCCTAACATTTCCCGGTAAAGTAAGTCATCGTTAAAGATTAAAGGATCAACATTTAGTTCACCGGTTTTTTGGTATAATCTCCTAGCTATACTTTCCTTCATCATCTTGATTTCTTCATTGTTATCTCCCTTTATTGGTAACTTGTTTGACCAGTTTTCTATGGCTTCAACTATTATTTCTGCTGGAGTCTTAGAGTCTTTACTTCCTTTAGAAGTCACACTTTCATTACTTACTGCTTTTCCAACAAATTTTCTTGGTTTTTGGAGACTGGTTGTACTTGTTTTGTAATCATCTGAGCTATTTCTTGATTTCTGGACATAAGTTGTACTTGTTGTGTAATCATCAGAGCTATTTCTTGATTTCTGGACATAAGTTGTACTGGTTTTGTAATCATCAGAGCTATTTCTTAATTTTTGGAGATTATTTGTACTTGTTTTATAACTGTCAGCGCTATTTTTTGGTTTTTGGAGATTCATTGTACTTGTTTTGTAACTATCAGCGCTATTTCTTGGTTTTTGTACATTCATTGAACTTGTTTTGTAATCACCAGAGCTATTTCTTGGTTTGTGTCCATTAGTTGTAATTGTTTTGTTATCATCAGCGCTATTTAGGGATTTTGGTATGACCACGTTTGTTTCTTGCTCGAGTACACGCAATACTGGATCAGTTTTACTTCGGTCTAACCTACTCATCAACTGTTCGATGAGGATTGGTACATTGATCACTTTGGTTTTATCTAGCGGTAGCCTTGATATCCAATTAGTGATATAATTATCTAACAGTTTATCAGCAGTTTTGTCATTTGGGTGTTCTTTTCTGTAAGCGTCAGTATCACACATCTTCTCAGCTAATTCACTTATCATTTTTATTCTTTCTTCTTCTAAATAAAATTGGTGCTTTATTGGTAGTAAAGGAAGATTTTTCAACCAATCTGTTATTTCTTTGACGTAGTGGATTTCTAAGCAATATCGTTTAACACATTCTTCTGTTGGAATAGAAACTCTGGCAAACTTTTCATAGACTTGGGCTTTAGTTAATTTTTGGGGATCAATGCCTTCTTCGACCAGTTTTTGTATTTCTTTCATCAAACGTGCTGTATAGGCTTCTAACTTAACTTCATCGTCTGCTATTTCTCTACCATTAACGCGAATGTAATCATTTATGAACTCGTTTAGATCCTGTTCTTTTATGTCGCTTATGTTTGATGATTGACTTAAGAATCGGTCATCTGATGACAGTGGTGCAGTTACAAGGGGAGACGCATTGAGCGCCTGAGCTGTTCTAATTTGCACAAGTTTCTGCATTAATTGCTCCACCATTAACGGCGTATTATCTCTGTGTTCAGGTAGTACTGGTAGCCCGTATGTATGCATACTTTGGAGTATCATCGATGCCATGAGGTAGTTGTACTCCATTGCATCAGGGTTTGCTTTCCTCTGCTCTTCTATTTCTAGTATGTTCTTAGCGAGATCGTTTATAAAGTCAATACGGTCTCTGTTATTGGGGCTATTATAAGACGCTTCTATTGGTATGGCCCTAAGCCAGTCTGATAATGTCTTAATGTATTCTAATTCATTCTTCAATTTCCCTGATCTAAAGTTCTCGTGTGATATCTGTCTCTCAAAATTTTCGTAAACTTCTTCTCTAATAACTGGAGCTAATTTTCTTAGTTCAGTTATGAGTAGATGAGCAAAAGCGCCTCTTGCCATTGGATCATCAATGTCATAGTAATGCTCTATGTATTTTGAAATAAACTCTCTTATTATTCTATCGGGATCTCCTTCTATGTTTCCTACGTTACTCACTTTTTGTTCCACTGCATTTGAGCCTGATCTCATTTGTAGTTTTGCTGCTATTTTCGCAGCCATGTCACGTTTTCTTTCCTCGTGTCTGGCCTCTAAAGTCTGATCTTGAGGTACATGAATAATTTTCTCTTTAAGATTCTCGGACAATAAACCGATGTGTTCCTTTTCTACTGGAACTACGACTCCATCGAGCCATTGTTTGATGTCGTTGTGTATTTCATATCCAGGGCTTTTATTGCGCAGACGATCTTGAAGACGCAGAGCTAATTCGTGGATTTTTTTATCTCGTTTAGCTTTATCTATATGAACGTAAATTTCTGAAGGTTGTTCATTCATCCATACTGATATCTGATCTTCCAGAACATCAATGCCTTTTGGTACAAAGTCTTCTTCCCAACCGTGTTCAGTTTCCATGTGTTTTATGTTCTCCATGGCTTGACGAGTACCATGTTGAGAAAATGTCAACTTTGGTACTGGAATTAACCTTAACTGCTTCAAGAATTCCGCTATAAAAGGTTTAGCTTCGGCTCGTATATTAAATTCATCAAAGATGTTAAATTTGTACAACCATCTGTACATAATGTAGTTTTGGTATTTATCTTTTTCAGTAAATGTTTCTGGTGCAAGTTGTTCCATTTTTAAATGGTCCATAATATCGCCTGCCAAGTCGTAGATAGCAGTTTCCTTGAACTCATTATTCTCATTGAATTGTACTGGTAATGTAACCATCCATTTTCGGATTTCATATGCTACTTTATCCATGTAAGCTCTTTCTTCGGCGCTTAGCTTGGGAATTTCTTTATTGCTTGGCTTTTTCGGAGTAGATGTTGCCGCAGGCTGATTTGATCCCCACCTATATACTGATATTGTCCCCGAAAGTTGTGGCATGACAGAATCAAAGCTGGTAGTAGTAGAGTTTCTTGCCTCTTTTAAGGCCTCTTTTACCTGTCTAATTATCATTTTGGCTACATTAAGTGTTTTATCCTCAGCAAGTTTCCCCGTGTCTCGTAAATATTGACAAATTTCATCTTTGATACTTATATCATCGCCTGTACGAAGACGATTCGAAGAATCCAAGAATGTTAAACAGATTTCAGATTTCAGGTCATTTCGGTGACATACCGGTACTTTGTCTAAGCATTCACCGACTCGATTCGATATAAGTTCCTTTAAATTACAAATCGATTTAGGTATTGGTAGGCCCAATACCTGACTAACGTATTGATGGCAAACAGAAGTTTCTGCTCTAGGATTTCGATGTCCTAATGACTCCCGTTTTATTTGTATACTTAGTAGTCTGTTGGCAAGTTCTTCAGCAAATCTATTTAAATGCACAGTTCTGTATCTTGGGCACGATAGACATAACGGTAAATCATCTAAAATATCAATTATTTCTCCTTTTAAAATTAGC
This sequence comes from Helicoverpa assulta, assembly GCA_963856015.1. Lineage (NCBI taxonomy): Eukaryota > Metazoa > Arthropoda > Insecta > Lepidoptera > Noctuidae > Helicoverpa > Helicoverpa assulta. Next base: position 6,673,959 of record CAWLCW010000022.1, read on the forward strand.
TTATAACTTGTAGTATGAAGTGGTATCTTTAGCAATGGAGATAGTCTTTTCATGATTAGTTCCGCGACTTTTCGTTTGTTTACAGTATTGTCAGGATCTAAAACAAGCCTTGAAGACCAGTCAATCACTTCCTTTTCATAAGATTCGTTTGATTTGATGTTTTTCAATTCATTGTCAAATCCTACAGCTTTTTCGTATTTAATTCCTAAGAAGTTTTCATTAAGTCCTTGTATTTTATTCCACAGTTTTTCTCTTAAACCTTCTTTGAACAGTTGTTGGTCTTGTTTGGACCCGTGTAGCCACATTGGTAGTCTACTCAGGCAATTCTCAATTTCAATTTTCGTTTTTAATTCATAGTTAGCATCGCGGGCGTCAACCGATAGTGTATTAATTTTTTCTGCTAAATTGTTGACGATGTTTTCTTTAATATCTTTAGTAGTAAAATTAAGTGAATAAAACATGGGAACATGATGTAGCCAGTTCAATATTTCATTTTGTAAATGTTCTTTATAAAAGTTCCTTTTTGGCAGTACTTCTCTGGTTTCGGTTTTTCGTAGTGGTATTTCGCAACTTGCAAAGTCACTAGTTATTTTGTTGATTGATTTAGGGCTAGAGAAACGGTTTGGGCTGAAGTCATTCAGCGTTATATCAGTCTGAACTGTGCGTCCCTCCTCATGTAAGGGTAAAGTGAATTTGGGTAGCCTCATTCTTGAAAGTGTCGGGGACACATTGATCTGCAGAAACAAAATAACATGCAAAAGACAATATTTTGCTATTAATGCAAACCTTACTAATATTATAAATAAAAGGAAAGTAACTTTGTCTGTCATGACAAAACTACTGATCCGATAAAATTTTTTGGTATGTACCTAGATAGTCTAGAACCTGAGAAAGGGAATAGACTACTTATTGCGCTGACGAAAAAGGGTGCTCAAGGACCAGTAACATGTAACGTTTGTCATGAAGACAGCTACATAATAGCCCATGCTAACTTACAGCTTGATCCCTAATCCTCATGCGGGTGCCGCAAGCATAATCGATCGTCCTCCTATGATGCTCAAGCTGGTGTTGCGTCAATCTCTCCTGAATCGCTGGGCATTGATCCTGGTTGCAGGTCTGAAACAATAGTCATGGCGAATGAAAAATAGTTATTTGTGAGTAAAGTTGTAGTTTGGTGCGTGTGAGTGCAAATTTTGAATCCCAAGCAAGCAAAGGAACAGCTGTTTGATGTTGTTGAACAGAGAAGCTGTTTGAAACATGAGCATAGAGAGTACGAATCTACATAGAGTAGAATCCTGAGAGTCGATAGAAAACCAAAATGCTTATCATTGCGTAAAGAGTGAAGTTTTATATACAACATTATGTTTATGCTATGAATGTTTTATTTCACGCAAGCGGGTGAGCCATACTTCCGTGTGTAAATTACATGCATTTTCGTCGTATGTGCAAGTTCTCAAGAGCTCAGAAGTGGCTGAGTTTCCGAGTCATACAAAGAATAAGAATGCCGTCCCCGCTTACGTGAAATAAAACATCTGTATCAGAAACACTTACGAGCGATTGCTTAATCCTATCTTTGATGCTTTTAATCTCATTCATATATCTGACATCAACCTTCTTTCCCAATTTCTTCTGTAGTATTTCTCTATCTCTCGTTGGACACACTTCTGCAGACATAGAGCTGTACTTCTGCTTCTTACCGTCTCTATCTTGGGAAATGCTTGCGTCGTCACTAGGTATTTCTCTCGTTGGGTCGTTTGAATTGCAGTCTAACTGACTTAGTTTTGAATGCTCTGATTTTGAAGCTGCGGGAAATTGATTGCAGAGTTATTATGGTACTCCTGGTTAAGGCGACAGTCCCACGGATCCATCGATCATGAAAAGCTGGAGGTGCCCATTTGTCAGGATGAGCTGTTGCATGTTTCGGAAGGCACGTTAGTGCGTCTCGGCTGGCATTAGAATATCTTTGATACTAATTACTAGAAGTCAGAGCTCTGACAACCAAGCTTACTAGGAAGAATCGGGTTGAGGAGGTCAGCTTGGCAGTCGCTCCATGTGGTAAAACAAATATAGCTTAGAGGATAATACGTTATAGTATAAACTAGAACAAAGGCACAAACTTTTATATTACTATGTGAAAGCAGCGAATGCGTCGCTCGGATTTACATGTTTGGCATTTCTGATCGCTAAAAATACCAAATAAGAATACACTAAAAACTAGAAAGTGATGAAAAAGTTTATGCCCAAGTTGAGCTGATCAAATGAAATGCTAAGCATGTCATTTCCACAATGATGCAAGTTTCCTCTGGTCAATGCAAGAGTACAGACTTTACCTTCAGGATTCCTAGTCGGTGCACCAATCAGAGTGACAGCTACCCCCGCGCTGGACAAGTCGTGTACCAAGGCTATGACTTCATCAGAAAGTGCCATGGCACCACGCTGTCACTTCTGCCAGGCCACCTAAAAGGTCATAATATAACTTCCCGATACATTAGCTCCAAATTCTAGTCTTTTTTTGGATTTTGATTTTTTATAAAATATTGAGGAGCCCACGGCGGCCCTGTTTGTTTTTTGGCAGAAGATTTTTTTTCTGCCAAATTCTGTGAATGGTCGAAAAGTATGGGTGTGATCATAGATTTTTTGTGAAGAGTTTTTATTTTAACGCAGTATGATGAAAGCTCGATAAAGGTAGAATTCCGTGGATCGCGACTGTCGCAGCCGCGCGCAGCCTACGACTGTCGTCGATCGCTCGCGACAATACTCAACCTATGAAAATGTATGGCACCGCTGCCGAGGTCAGCGACAGTCGCGCGCGGCCGACGAATTTCGTGAGCCACTCGCGGCCGTACGCATCTCAACATGGTCTAGCGCTTAATAACATCTACAGAATCTTAGTAAAATCAGAATTGAATTGTTTTTTATTTAGTCGGCAAAACTTCCTTTTGTTTTCATTACAATACAAATGCTTTTGAATCAGTATTTGGTAGTATCCTTCTTCATTTCTACTTTTTAAAGATAGGGTTGACTGGTAATCTATTTTCATAATACAGCCACAGTAGCACGTCATCCTCCTCTTCTTCAAGAATATCAATTAGCACTTCGACTAGAGGGAACGGACGAACAAAATCTACTAATTTCAAGACAATGCCGCGCGCGGCTTACGAAATTCGTCGGCCGCGCGCGACTGTCGCGGGCGTCGTCAGCGGTGCCATACATTTTCATAGGTTAACTATTGTCGCGCGCGGCCGACGACTGTCGTAGGCTACGCGCGGCTGCGACAGTCGCGATCCACGGAATTCTACCTTTAAGCCTTATAAAAATAATTGGGATACAAAAATTATGTATCATGTTTATTTAACCATAAGGCATTCGGGGTCTCCGATTTTATGTACCATTTGGGTTAAGAGGGTGTAACATACATCCAGACTTCGGACTGCATTGTGAAAGCTTCTAAACCCCACAAAGCAATTTTGCCCCTATACACGAATCGAATCAAGGACCATTATTCACCAGCGGGGCGTAGCAGGGCCAAAGCCTGCCGGGGCTGCGGGATTATTCGAAAGAGTTACCGCGGCCTCGGTACACAAAAGGCTTACGACGGAACACGACTGACACTCCCTCACCGCTGCTGACCCACAGCGGGAGGGGTCATTAGATGATTTTTGGCGTCGTTAAAAAAAGAGAGACCATATCCACGGCAGCAAACACTCCAAGGGCAGATTCTTTTACATTAAAACAATTATATTAAGACTTCTTTCTCTAGCTTATGATCAACTTCAAAAAGAAAAGAAATAAAAGAAAAATCTGTCAGTTTAATTCCGATATGTAACTGAAAGAGATCCCAAAATTCCAAATTGTTGTAGTAATTTAATTTGTAAGTGAAGTTAACACATTTTAAATTCTTGCGAGAGATGTAAGTACCACTTCAACGTTTAAATTGACTTGTTATTGTGTGTACAGCGGGTTTGCCATCCTCCTGGTTTCAGTCTTCACCAATCCTCTTGAGGGTCTCTGAAACGGTATAGGAACAAATGCCAATGCCATGCTAATAGCAGCCCATGATTTAACGTCTCTCGTACGGGATTTTAGCAAAGTTAAATCATATACTTACATTGCACCATCTCACCTGATGGTGCATGACGATGTGGTTGCCTAGCAACTTTGTCCGATGATGGAAAGGACTTCTTTTCTTCCTGACCTGTTCCCGCGAATCCATTAGCATCCCGAGGGAGCTAGTTCACGTACCCACATAAAAAGTAGCTTATGTTCTTTCTCAGGCTCTAGATTATCTGTGTAACAATTTCATTTCCTTAAACCACAGGAGTGACTTTCGCATGTACATAGGTATAATCATCAGCTTTTTTATCGTCCCTTTGCTGAGAAGGACAACGAAGGATTGTACCTTAATCGCCACGGTTGCTTACTTCGGGTCGGTGATCTCGGAATTCACAGTAAGAGTTCCCTCAAGTTGTTTTCCTTCACCTTGTTGCATTGGTACTTACCTGATCTGGAATCGAACCCACACCCTCATACTTGAAGGGCTGGTTGTTATTTTACCTACTAGGCCACCACGAATTTATAATATATCTAAGAATTAGAAGACTCTGTTCAACTTAGTCAATCAACAAAATAGCTTTGTTCTAAATGAAGACAGTAAATAACTCTATTTAGGTATATTTTGTAGGCCAATACCCCTCGGCGAAGACTGGCAGGCTTGTTACAGGCCTGATTTGTGCTACTCCTCTCTGAGGCTTCTCAAAATGTCTGTAAGTACTTTGTCCTAATAATTAGTAGATTTGAAAAAAAAAAACGCTTCCAATTTTTTTTCTGTTATCCTTGCATTACTGATCTCGCAAAATCTTGCCAGTGCTTTCGATATGAATCATGTGGATCATAATGATGATGGTATTTCATAATGATACTTATATGGCACTTACATTACTATCATACGCCAATATTTTTGTCCGAAGTTCCAATTTACTTCATGCTAGTCTAAAAGCACGATTAAAACTGTACATGCGCTAGGCGTCAAAGAATTCAGATCAGCTACAATACATAATTAGCTGCAAATTGCAATAAACGATCCATCTAAGTACCTAGTTATTAAGTTTTGTAAATGTTAAGATTTAGTTAGAGATAGAAAGAAGTAACTACGTTTTTGTATTGGGTGGCATCTGCAAAATTGTGTGTTTGGTGGTGAAATAAATAAAATTGCCCTGGTTTCACACGGAATCAAAACAGTATTTCTCCATTATTTAATGGATCTCTATCTGATAAAACAAACGCATGAAAATTAGGGAAATAGGGTAGGGATTTAGGGTCAGAAAAAGCGACTTTGTTTAATACTATGTACTGATTTCAAATTCCAATCTCTAATCGAAAAACCAGAGATGGATCGGTAATTGTAATCTGTTCCCTGTTTGCAGCATATACCTTCAAGCCCCAACTAAGTTGAGAATGGAGGGTGAGGGGATGGTGGCGGTGGTTAGGGGGTTGAGGGACGCCGGCTTGGCTGTCACCGTGATGGACGGCAGCCGCCAGTATACTTTAGTGCCTAATAATAGTAAGAGCAATATAATAAACTTGTATAACCTCCAATTTGACACATTCAGATCATTTGAGACGGCAAAAAAATCATGAAAGGGCATTTGGTCTTCTACGCTAACTTTTACGGGTTGTTCTCAACGGTTTATATGGTGTCCTGGAAGAACTACTTTCCTATAGAAAGTAGACGATGTCCTTTCTCACGCTGTGGACAATCTGTGTGCCACATTTAATGTTCTAAACCGTTAGTTGCAGAAAAATCCATTAAAATAAAAGCTTCTTTAAATCTATTTCTAACACTTATTATCTTGTTGACAAAGAAAGAGTCAGCAATAGATTTAAAGAAGCTTAAAATTTTATGGGTGTCTCTGCAACTGACGGATAGTGTGGCACTTTTAATTTCTTTACGGTTCTATAGATACTTTCGCATTTAGAATACTAGTATCAATATTGAATAGCAATTAAGTTATTGTATTTCACTCTAGTGACACAACAAGTACCAATGCAACGGCCACAACTGAGCAACTCGATGAACACAACTTCGCAACCGTGCCACTTAAAATACTCTGCTGACTGCAACACTGATAATGGTTACGGCAATGCCTGTGATAGGGTCGCTCAAGCTATTGATGGGAGATACGCTTCTACTTATAAGGTAATCCGAATCTATAATCTCTCTCTTTGCAGCTATTTATCCCATATGGTGGTGGGGTCAGCTTTCCTAATTTGTCTTCTCCACTTCGCTCTATCTACGACATCGTTCTCGGACACCGGAATCCGAATCTATAATAATTTTATAAATTAGCTGTTTCACCCTCTTTCCCCTCGGAAAATTGTTTTCATCATCATCATCATCATCTCAGCCATAGGACGTCCACTGCTGAACATAGGCCTCCCCCTTAGATCTCCTCAGATACCTGTTGGAGAAATTGTTTGCGCAACCAGATAAAATATAGCCCTAACAGGGTAATGTATTCCTAGGATAAGGACACATATCTGTAACAGTATACATTTTGCAATAAATCAATAAAATATTGCCCATGTTCAGCGCCGAGATTGGAGCTTTCCAATAGTGAGAGAATTATTCATATCGGTTCAGTTCGGAGCCTATTCGATGCAAACACATAAAAACAATCAAATGTTTCCTGTGTATTTTGTTTTTTATTTCTGTGGAATCTCGGCCATAGTCTAGGTATAACCTATTCTTTTCTGTTCGTAACCAGACGACACACTGCCGCTTAAAACCAACGTCGCCTCCAGTGCAGTTGACCGAATTCCCTCCACAACGGGCTGACCCATCCCCTGGTGAGTCAACATAACACTCTTAAGACTAGCTTCTGCCAGCGGTTCCACCTGCATCCCGTGAGAACTTCTGCACGAACCCGGATAAAAAGCCTATAACCTTCCACTTTAAATGGATTATCTAACACTGAAAGATTTTTTCAAATCGGACCTGAGATTAGCGCATTCAAGCAAACAAAAACATAAAGAACTCTTCAGCTTTATAATATGAGTATAGATTCTTCTCTCCCACATAATAGCGCTATTTATTTACTCTTTTACACAACACTAAGAGGAGTACCTATGAAATTTCTTGCCGGTTCTCTAAGGGACTAACATTTTGGGACCGTACGACTAGTGTGACGTCTGCAAAGGTCTATTTGAAATGAAATCATTTTCTTATCAAATGAGCTGCAGGTTCAATCACCAGAGAGAGGTCAGAGTTTTCTCAAATCCGCCTTACGGCCTCTGGGGTGGAATTGTAACATCGGCTGCTGCTGAGTAGCTTTCAGGGGTGATAATAGAAAGAAATAAAATACATTTATTTACACCGGTTTCACACATAGAGTAAAAACTGTAAATAAATCAACTACATCAAGAATAACACAAAAGCGAGTAGGAAGAAATCACATAAGGGGAGATCATACTCACGTGAAGCTGCCCTCCCTCAACATTATGCTAAGACCCAAGACGGGACAAAAGCTCAGTGCCGATAAAATAATCTTTGATAAAAACTACATTGGTTTCACAGCAGGACATGGGAACTTCCAAGTGGGGGGTTCCGGTAGTGGGGCGGGCCCCGGTGGGATACACACTCAGACGAGGCACGTAGCACCCACCAACACCTTCAGAGGTGCCATGTCTTGGCCTGATAGAGGTAATTTTCTCTTATGTTCATTATAACCTTCTTTGAAGCCAAGAATTTTTGGTGGCATCGGAATATTACTTTTTTGAAATAAATATGTGGGTTTATAGTCAGTGAGGAATTTATTAGGAACGTTTTTGATTCCGAAATAAGAGATGATTACATAAATTGTGACATTTAATAAATATTGCTTCATATTTTTTGTTAAACATGAATTTTGGAAGATTCTGCAGGCTCCTATATTTTTCTTTTACTCCATTATATTTATTACCATGGAAAAATAGCAGAGAAAACGTACTTTACTATTCTCTGATGGAGACTGGCATTAAGTTTAACCAATAAAATGCTCTGCATCCTCCAGGGTCCGTTTGCAGTCCTCGAGGGTCACACGAAGTGGATGCTTTCGCGAACTCGCTGAGAAAATACCCTTGTCTTTCACCTGATAGATCCTCCGAAGTTATGGAGAGACTTATCAATTATACACAAATTAAAGGCCGTAAGATATTCAGTATTATAAGTGCTTTATTATATCTTGAAAACTTGTAACGTCATTTAGGTGGCCTCCCTCCTCCCTCAAATATCCAGTGTAACAGCAGTTTAGATGCAGCTGAGGTCCATTTATTACGATTTCTAAACCTAGATCTCGGGTAACATTTTCATCTAAATAGATTCAGCAGCGCTATAATACCGATTTTAAAAACTGTAGAGCAGAGTTTCCTGCTTCACATTCGTGAGTTAGATTTCATTATCAAACCAAAATCTACAACATTTTATTCCAAAACGGCAATCAAAACTCTGTCCATTTCTTCTTTCCTCAGTATCAAAAACCTTTGCTCGCTCCACCACTTCCCCTACCAAGATTAATGAAATGGCTTCCCACCATGCCATGGAGACCAAGGGTGGTCCTAAGACTTCCAGATCTTACGAGCCTGAGGTCACACTCCGGAGGAAGGTGGAAGACCCACCCACTAAGGACCGTAAGAAGGAAAAGGACGATCATCATGACTTTAGACCTATCAGGAATTTTGATGTAAGATTTCTAAGAGAGGTGTCGAGGAGGGCGAGGGATAGTGCGAGGCTTAATTCGAGTTATGTGAGTATTTTTCCCGATATACTATCGATTAATTCGCTTACAATAGATAAGAATTTGACCGGAATTCTACCTTTAGTTAGCAAACATATAGATAGAATATTAGGAACGGATGTATTACGGTTGTCAAATTCTTTTAATTTAACTGTCAAAAATGTTGTTACTTTTTCTGCAATTTCAATCAATCACCCTCCTCTTGTAGTTTTCACAATTTTGTTAATGCCATTCCTAATATTCTATCTAACTGTTGTTTTGCTAACTAGAAATAGGAATTTCACATCCCTACTAATATTAGAAATGCGAAAGTAACTCTGTCTGTCTGTCTGTTACGCTTTCACGTCTTAACCACCGAACTGATTTTAATAAAATTTGGTACAGAGATAGTTGACCTTGAGAAAGAACATAGGATAGTTTTTATCCCGGACTTTTGAAGAATTCTCTTGGAAACGCAATATAACCGAACTCTACGCGGGCGGAAGCTAGTTACCAATATGTGGCTATTGTCAAAGTTCTATCTATCTACAGTAAGTTAATCATCAGGTCGATAGAATATTGTGAAAGATCGTTAGCATCTGCTGCATCTAGCATCGGCTGTCGTTGAACATCCTTGGCAGTCGTTACGGGTAGTCAGAAGCCATTAAGTCTGACACCAGTCTAACCAAGGGGTATCGGGTTGCCCGGGTAACTGGGTTGAGGAGGTCAGATAGGCAGTCGCTTCTTGTAAAGCACTGGTACTCAGCTGAATCCGGTTAGACTGGAAGCCGACCCCAACATAGTTTGGGAAAAAGGCTCGGAGGATGATGATGATCGTTAGCATCTGCAATTTTCCTATACGATTTCATATCACAAGTAACATTCTTCCCAGCCACATCGTTTTTCACATAATCTACTCATAGTTTCTTTAGTCTATCTTAAATTTTACTAAGAGCTTTGTCCACAGCCATATGCCCATCCGGTGTGTCCAACGATAAAGGAAAGTAATGGCTATGGAGGGGCTTCTGACGGTCAGAATGTGAGTACCAGTCAGAACATACTCTATTTAATTTCTAGGATTTACGTTTAATTAACTCATCATCCTCCTGCCCTTATCCCAGTTCTATTCGTTTTCGTTCTCTTCTATTTGCAGTCACCTCACAAGTAACATTCTTTCTAGCCATGTTGACTTTCAGACAATCCATCCATCGTTTCTTTGGTCGTCCCCTTCCACTATATCTATCCTCGTACATGCTCATCACCTTCCTCACAACATGATCCTCATTTCTCCGCATCACAAGCCCTTACCGTAACAGCAGGTTTCCTTGCAGCTTTTCAGAACTGGCGCCACTTTTAAACTTATACACTCATTTCTCACTTTATCCGAGGCTTATTTTCTATGGATGCTTTTGTTGATTTTTAAAATATAGAATGTAGATGACCATATTAATATGCTAATATAGCTTTGCAATCTCCGGTTAATTTGCTGTTTCTTGTTACAACTCGCTTTACATGTACATACATATAATGTTATTTGTCAAACACCTTTATATCTATGACGAAATAATTTCATTGATTTGTTTCAGAATTCAGTCAACAACGGAATCCAAGGTTGGTCTCATCTTACCTTATCGACGACGAAGTTGGGTAAGAACTATATATAACACAATTTAATACACATTGTTTTATTGTAGCTGCTGTCAAAATGATATCTAAGGAAGTGGCGACTGTACCAAGAGATCTATTAAAGAAAACTGTAAGTATTCTATCTATGACCATGCTAATAAATAGCTGCCAGCCTTCGTGTATATTCTGAAAGAAATATTTAAAGTTTTTCTTTAGTCATTATAAAAAAAGGAGTGGAATTTAAAGACCGTAAGTGCAGCTTAAATGTTCATAAACGTATGGCTTACTAGCCTCATCATAGTCCCGTTACTCAGACTCTGTATTTCGTCTAGGTGGCAGTTCCCGTTTCCCCCACATCGTCAGCAGTTGAAGATGTCATGGAAGGTGAATGCTACTTCGTTCAAAGTCTGAACACAAAAACATCATTAAAATCCATACAAATTGATCTTTGCCCTTCAGATATTACTTTAAAACCCAGGAAATCAGCTCAGACTGTCTTTAGTAATATTGACTTACATTCTAATGGTAAGAAAAAAACACTAGGCAGGAAATCTAAATCCCAAGAATTGCTTTCAACAGTGACTAAAGAAGACTTGAAAAGAAGTCTATTAGCGCTTATTAAAGAAATAACAAATTGTAATAAATCCAAAAAGACTGTACGCGATGAGTTAGTAAGAAAATTATTTGCATCAGCTAGGGATGAAAATAATGGTGATAATACTAGCGAAGGTAAACGAGACACGTGTCACAAGTATGCTGCGACTTTTTGTCCAACGGCTTGTGATTATGTAGGTGACTTCTACGAGTTGGTAGGCGAACTAAGGCACTGCTACGGGGACACAACACAGGTGCTTCGATCTGACATAGCGCCGTTTAAAGTATCTGAGTATAGACAACTCGATTATGTTTTAAGAGACTGGGTCAATAGTTTAAATTTAAGAACCAACGAGATCAAATGCAGGGACAAAAAAGAACTTCTTAATACAATTGAAGATAACATAAAACAACTCTTTAAAAACGGGACTGGACAAAATTTTGATGTAAAAGCAGAAATAATTAAAATTATACAAGATGTACCAATTGAAGTTAATAAAACCTATACTAGGAAATCTTATTTGCAAAAACTTGTTGACTTGTTGTTAAGACGGATGAAGAATGTTATCACGACTAAACAAAAAGCTAGAATCAGAAAACCGAACTATAATGTATCAAGGAAGATATTAACCGGAGAACTTGTAAGAGAATTTATAAGAGCACGTTTACTAGACTTTTTTATCGAACATGACTTAGTAATATGCGATACTATGTTGGATGATTTAGAAAACGATATGTACGACGTAATGATAGATTCAATTGATTGTATTAGATGTGGACACGTCGATGATGCTCTGGAGGAAATAGAATCAATACTCCGAGATGTTAGTCAAATAACTGAAAAGCAAGCAAATACAATTTCAAGCAGTATACTTCAAGGCTTCCAAGAGATGCTTAACAATTGTAACTTCCATCAGACTTATATGATTCTAAACGTGAACAGTAATTCTGGGCGAGGGACAAATAAGAACAACAGCAACGATGACAATATGGGAGCCATAACTGAAGAGGATATTCGCGAAAACATCGATGACTACACCAATCGACTCTGTCATTCTATCAACGAATGGTTGGACTCGCTGAATATACCTCCAATTGAAGATAAAGCCTTTAAAGAAGTAGTGGTAAATGACCTAGCCGGAGATATAGTTGATCGACATAAATATTTAGAATTACATCCCGCTTACATGCCAAGAGAAGATGAAGAGTTAGAAGTTTTAAAATATCAGATATTTAAATGGATAAACAAATTAGTTGGAGATGATAATCAAGAAACTATTGGAAACGCAAGAGCTTTAATGGTAAGACTAAGCAGAATCCCAATACCAATGCTAACTCATCCATCACATCGAACATTGTCTATAACAGGAGAGAGTCCTAGAATGAATCAATCAACCAATCAGTCTTCTGATCCTGTGGCTCAATTAGGCAATCAATTTTTTAACCCAGTAAACCCCTTGTTGGGGGAAATTGGAATTACGTCAAGGACTCAATCAAAATTAGATCAAGGACTTCATCCGCAACCAGGATATAGCCAGGAACCAGATAGTCAAGCACTTGTTGACCAAGGTCCAATAAAATTTCAAGTGCCTCAACCACAAGACCAAACACTAGACCGAGACCACTCCAGTTCTGTAAGATCCGTTGGCCTAAAAAGTGCATCTATGGCTCCATCTTTATTACTAGAACAAAGCAATGAAAAATATGGAATATCATCTGGAGAACAGTCTGGCTCCTTTGGGCAGAGTTTTCAAAGTGATCAAACAGACCAAGGCCTTAAAAATTTTTCTATTGATCCATTATTATTCAATGCAGACCAGGCCAGCGCCAAAAGTTTAAGAAGCGATCAAACTGATAAAGGCCCAAACAGTTTATCTTTGGATCCACCTTCAATACAAGACCAAAGAATTCTAAAATCTGGAGTATCTCCTGCAGCCCCGGTCTGTGTCGTTCCTTCAAGATCTATCGGGCAGATTATCCAAACTGAACAAGGCCCAGAGAGCTTCTCTGGGGTTCCTTTTCCATTACAAGGTTATGAATCTTATGACCCAATGACCCAGCTAATCAATCAATCTTTTGACCCAATGTTGCATCCAGAAAATCAATATTTTGACCAAATGAGACCCTATTTAGGCACCGGTGATTCAGTACCTGCAACTCACAGTGATGAAAACAAGAAATCTGCTGAACATATTTCAACGATTAATGCACAAACAGTTCAGGAAGGCCATGAACAGCCAGGCTCAGATATACAAGCACCCATTGACCAAGATACCATAAAAACTCAAGTGCCTCTTAGTCCACCACAATACCAAACAAAAGATCAGATCGGCTCCATTTCTCCAAGATCCATTGGGCAGAGTATCCAAATTGATCTGGTTGACCCAAGAAGTTGCTCAACGGCTCTTGCTCCATTTCAGGAGCAAAGTTCGCCAAATACTAGATTACTCAATGCAGACCAGACCAGCGCCATTACTCAAAGATCTTTTGGGCAGAGTATCCGAAGTAGTCAAAACAACCAAGACCAAAAAAGTTTCTCATTGGCCCTTCCTCCATTACCAGAGCAAAATAGTCCAAATCCGGTATTACTTAGTGAAAACCAGACCAGCTCCATTTCTCCAAGATCCATTGGGCAGAGTATCAAAAGTGGTCCAAATTACCAAGACCCAAAAAGTTTCTCAATGGCTCTTTCTCCATTACAAGAGCAAGGTAGTCCAAATCCTCAATTATTGAATGCAAACCAGACCAGCGCTATTTCTCCAAGAACTATTGGGCAGAGTATCCGAAGTGAACAAACTGTCCAAGGTCCAAAGAGTTTATCTTTAGCTTCATCACAAAACCATTATCAGTCAGCGAATCAATCTTCTAACCTGATGACCCAACCAACCAATCAATATTTTGACCTAATGAGACAAAGTACAGGTGGTACCGCACCTATAACATACCATGATGAAAACCAAAACCGGATGTCACCTAAAACTACTCAACCTTCGTCAAGGAATTATTTACAAAGAGATCAGGTATTACCTGAACAGCCAAGTTCAGATAAACAAGCACCCGATTACCAAGGTCCAATAACAAGTCAAGTTCCTCAAGGTCCAACACAGGACCAAAGAATAGAGCAAAGTCCAAATACTAGATCACTAAATACAGACCAGACTCCGAGATCTGTTGGGCAGGGTATCCGAAGTGAACAGAATTACCAAGACCCAAATACTTTCCCTATGGCTACTCAAATATCACAAGACCAAAGAAGTTTTCAACCCGAATTATCAACAACAGTTCACACCGATCCCAACCCTCCAAGATCCGTCGGGCAGAGTATCCAAAGCGGTCTAAATCACCAATACCAAAAAAGTTTCTCATCAGCTCTCTCTCCATTGCCAGAACAAAGTACTCCAGATCCCAGAATTCTGAATGTAGACCAGACTAGCGCCGTTTCGACAAGATCTGTTGGGCTCAGTGTCCAAAGTGGTCAAAATTACCAAGACTCAAAGACTTTGTCAATGGGTCTCACTCCATTACAAGAACAAAGTAGTCTAATTCCTAGATTACCAAATGAAGACCAGGCTAGCGCCATCTCTACAAGATCCGTTGGGCAAAGTATCCAAAGTGGTCATAATTACCAACATCAAAAGAGTTTCTCATCGGCCCTCTCTCCATTACCAGAGCAAAGTACTCCAGATCCTGGATTACTGAATGTAGATCAGACTAGCGCCGTTTCGACAAGATCTGTTGGGCTCAGTGTTCAAAGTGGTAAAAATTACCAAGACTCAAAGAGTTTGTCAATGGGTCTTACTCCTTTACAAGAGCAAAGTAGTCTTGATCCTAGATTACCAAAAGAAAACCAGACTAGCACTGTTTCGACAAGATCTGTTGGACAGAGTGTCCAAAGTGGTCAAAATTTCCAAGACTCTAAAAATTTGTCAATGGGTTTGTCTTCATTACAAGACCAAAGTAGTCCAAATCCAAGATTACCAAATGTAGACGAGCCTAGCGCCATTTTTACAAGATCTGTTGGGCAGAGTGTCCAAAGTGGTCAAAATTTCCAAGACTCGAAGAGTTTATCAATGGGTTTGTCTCCATTACAAGACCAAAGTAGTCCAAATCCAAGATTACCAAATGTAGACGAGACTAGTGCTATTTTTACAAGATCTGTTGGGCAGAGTGTCCAAAGTGGTCAAAATTTCCAAGACTCAAAGAGTATGTCGATGGGTTTTACTCCATTACAAGACCAAAGTAGTCCAAATTCTAGATTACTAAATGCAGACCAAACTAGCGCTATTTCTCCAAGATTCGTTCGACAGAGTATACAAAGTGGTGAAAATTACCAAGACCCTAATAGTTTCCTTATGGTTCCTCATTTATCACAAGACCAAAGAAGTTTTAAACCTGATTTATCAACAATAATCCATACCGGTCCCATTACGCCAAGATCGGTTGGGCAGAGTATCCAAAGTGATCAAAATTACCAATACCAAAAGAGTATCTCATCAGCTCTTTCTCCATTACCAGAACAAAGTACTTCAGATCCTAAATTACTGAATGTACACCAAACTAGCGCCGTTTCGACTAGATCTGTTGGGCTCAGTGTCCAAAGTGGTCAAAATTACCAAGACTCAAAGAGTTTGTCAGTGGATCCTACTCCATTACAACAGCAAAGTATTCCAAGTTCTAGATTACTAAATGCAGATCAGACGAGTGCCATTACTCCAAGATCCGTTGGGCAGAGTATCCAAAGTGGTCAACATTACCAAAACCAAAAGAGTATCTCATCGGCTCTTTCTCC
Organism: Helicoverpa assulta; assembly: GCA_963856015.1. NCBI lineage: Eukaryota > Metazoa > Arthropoda > Insecta > Lepidoptera > Noctuidae > Helicoverpa > Helicoverpa assulta. The sequence goes on from CAWLCW010000022.1 coordinate 6,689,718, forward strand.
ATTACAAGAGCAGAGTAGTCCAGATCCTAAATTACTCAATGCAGACCAGACCAGCGCCATTTCTCCAAGATCTATGGGGCAGAGTATCCGAAGTAGTCAAAATAACCAAGACTCAAAAAGTTTCTCACTGGCCCTTTCTCCATTACAAGAACAAAATAGTCTAGTAATAGAATCACAAGGTGACCGTGGTCTTAAAGTTTTACTGTCAAGTGCTGATAAGACCGGCTCCTTTTTTCTAAAATACATAGACCGGAGTACTCAAATCGATGAACGTGACTTTGCCCTATTAAGTTCTCCTTCGGTTCGTCCATTACAATACCAAGTTGGTCCAAAACCTCAATTACCAAACTTGGATCACGATACCTACATTCCTCCAGGATCCATTGGCCGTTTCCACCAAGGCCCAAAAGCTCAAAGCACTCCAATACCCGGATATGTAAATCAGTACAGATATATTCCTCCAGAGCTCTTTAGCAAAAGATCTGAACATTTTAAATATACATTACCTGCTCACGACAATGTTGAAGGTTTTGGCTTCACTCAAGTGCCTTACGGGCAACTTGTGCGTATTGCTCCGGGAAATGCTAGGTTTATTCCAAGTGCTGTACCTAATCAACCACGAGATTCAAAATCTTTCCCCCCATTAGCATTCGGTTCATCTGGTAAAATTGGTCATCCACCGTACATGTCTGCGAATCTTTATGAGGGAAATATTGTTCCAATTGCTCCGTTTAAGCAATTTATCAATGATCCTTTGGGACCTGTTTATTATCGTGGACATTACGTAACTCCAGCATACACGGTACCTGTTACTTCCACACCGTTAACATCTTCACCCATAGAATTCACAGTGAGTGCACCCTGCTCACCAGTTCCACAACAGCCGTCTCTGGGGTCATTATCAGTTAGAAAAGTAAACCAAGAATTTGATGAATATATCCATCAGTGGGTACAACAAATACCTATACCAGTTAAATCACTAAAAGAACAGCAGGACGCAGAAAAAGCTAGATTAGACATTTACAACGGTGTGTGGAAAGTGGTGACGAAAATGGAAATAGATCCCAAAATTTATAACCATCCTCATTTCTACCAAGATGTTTTTGATGAAGAGCTGGAAGACTTAATGAAGAGTCTCCCAAGATCAAGGGAGTTAGAAGATGTAAAACCTATGCTAAGAGCGCAGTTGTTTCAAAAATGTTTAGTTATGATTGAACAGATGAAGTCATCTACAGCACCATCATCTTACAAACAGCAAGTATTACAGTGTATCGAGAATAACTTACCGAAAAATAAGCATACTGGAAATAAAGAAGAAAAAGACAAAGAAGAACTAGACAAACAGAACTTAGCAGATTATTATATACTCCACACGAGATTTAAAGACGAAGACAACATAAAAGCAAATGTTCATAAAAATACCTTCATAAAGAAGCTCAATGAATTTCTTGAGAATGTTAAAACGAGATACACTATTGCTGACATGGATACAAATGTATATGCAATTGAAATTATTAGTGACTTGGATAAAATTCCTACTCCCACCCCTCTTGCTATAAGAGACGAAGCAGATGAAATATTGCTTGGAATGGAAGTGGATAACTGGATTTGTGATCTTCCTCAAAATCCTAGTTCCACCGGGCCGTTAGAAAAAAGAACAGTTAGAGAAACAATAGTAAAAAAAATAAATGAATTAGGAGAAAATCAGAATTACAATATTGATTCAGCTTTTGTGTGTCCATTAAAGACTGAAATGCCAAAATATTTAGAAAAAATACCGTTGAAACAAGGGACCAATGTGGATTATATGGTAGATGAACTTGCAAATCGAATCAAGAATTTACCCAAATTTTCACGTCCGAAATCAGTATCGTTTGAAGAGCCACGAAATTATGCTGAATTTAGCCGAAATATGCCTGCTTCTTCTAGTCTACATGAAACACCTCAACAAGATGGATCATATTATGTTGTCGGCGATAATAGTGTACCAAACGGCAGGCCAAGAAGTTGGACAAGTCAAAATCCAACAGTATCTCAAGATTCACAATGGCTTTCTTTGCAGGAAACTCAAGTGCCAACAGAATTGCGATATCTTCCAGGAGGACCTCAAAATATGTCGCAACCTAATGTCCAAAATGTATCAGAGCAAATGTCGGGATCGGTACGTTATACCAGTAATGCTTATGGACCTCCTAACGCGCAATCAACCCCATATATTCAAGGTCAACATAACCCAAACCTGCAAGGACCATTTTCACCGATTTCCCCAGAACAGTTTTCGCAAATGCCTTGCCGTTTTACAGAAATGGGTGAAATACAATTTTGTCGTAACTCTGACACTCCTTCAGATCCACGTTTGCAAGGTCAAATCTGTTGTGAAGATCAAACTTGTCCGTTTTCACAATATGCTGCGCAGGAGATAAGTAACGAAGCGCCATATGCGCCAGGTTTTGTTTATGCTCAACATAGCCCATATAGTCAAGACCCAAACTCTGGCAATGCTTATGGCCCAGGTAGAACCAATATAACGCCTCAAGGAGCTTATGGACAAGGAATTATAAAATCGTACGGCCAAGGTTTTGACCCAACGACCTCACCGTATTGTCACATGCCACAAAATATACAGAACGACTCAATACCACGTTACCCAGTTATAGTCCCTCCGAGAGCTTATGCTGATGTCTTCCCACAAAATAATTATGTGGCAGGCGCTAAGAAGTACACACCTCCTTCAGGCTATTTCCCTCAAGAAATTTGTGGTCAAAACTTACCACCAAATATAATACATCTTCAAAGTACAAGTCAGCAAAGTCCTGATTTAGCAGGACCTCCCGGCCAAGCATTCCCTCAAGGATTCAATGCAGGTAATCCGGCGGGTCAAGGGCCTAGTCATATTGGTCAGAGTTACTCAAATGCCCAAGAGGGTTCTGTTCCCCCAGGTCAATCCTCACAGTATGGTCAAGGCCAAAGTTTAGGCCAAAACGCACCTGGCAACGTTCAGTCTACTCACAGTGAAAGTCAAGTACTAAATAAGTCATCACCCGTCGCAGGTCAAAGCCCTGCTCAAGTATCGCCAAGTGGACAGGGTAGTTCAGTAAAATCCAGTGCCAGTGGTCACGAATCACAAAATGCTCAAAACGCATCTAGCAACATTCAGTCTAGTCAAAGTCCAGTCCAAAATAAGCCATCACACAACGCCGGCCAAAGCCCTACTCAAGTATCGCCCGGAGGCAGTGGCCACGTATCACTAAATGTTCAAAACTCACCTGGCAACATTCAGTCTAGTCCTTCTACTAGGGCTTCAAAAAGTGAAAGTCTCGTCCAAAGTAAGTCATCTCATGAAGAAGGCCAAGGCCCTTTACAAGCATCGCCAAATAAACAGGGCAGTGGTCAAGATTCACTTAACGTTCAAAACGCATCTAGCAAAGTTCCGTCTTCTCAAGATCCAAATGCAACGCCCCTTAAAAGTGGCGATGATACTCTAGAACAACAAAATCAAAGTACTGGTCAAAGCGAGCAAAATCAAAATCCAGATCAATCTGAACAAAATACAGATGAATCTGGAGCAATCAAACCAAGTACCAGAGACGATTCCACGCAAGCCGGTCAACTTGTTCCATTTAATGGTAGTAAAGTCTTACCACATCAAAGGCCTAGTGCTTCCGGTGGAAGACAATCAAGTGGAAATTCGTCAAAATTAAACCAGACGGCACAAAGTTCTGGACCCATATCTGCCGCTAGCCAAGTCCCTGATATGCAGGGAACGCCTGACGATCCCTTTAGAATACTTGGCGTAAATCAGGACCCTGCACACTGCCGTGGCAACGTTTGTTCTGGGCATCAGACCTATTCTGACTTATTCAGCCCTAGCACTGCGCCACAATCCTTGCAAAGTACTGGTGGTCAGCAATCATTGACATCAGGAAAGACCTTGGATCATACTTGCATAAGAGATTCAAATGAAGAAAATAACTGCCGACAACCCTTCTGCTCCAAAATACCTTGTCTTTTCCCTCACCGTCCGATGTGTCCCGCACAACATCGAGGGAGACATAGACCGAGACAGTCTCGAGACCAGAGAGTGTTCCAGGGTGAGCAGCCCGCGCGGTTGACAGAAGTGGATGAGACAGACACAAGTACAGATAGAGAGAGGGACATGTGTAGGTGTATTAGGAGAGGCAGAAGAACTAGATGTCGCAGACAACCCGATGAATTTTCCATGGAATATCCCCCCTGCGTTCCTATGCGTTATCAGTGTTACTATTAATCTTTTTATTAATACTTAACTCTATCCATTATATTAAGGATTGCAAAAATTTACGACATCCGTGTTAGTGCTGATGCTTTTTATTTTTGTAGTTGCCTGTAAAATCTGTAAGACTATTTCAGTGTAGAATATTAAATAAGTCTTATTGACTAATTTTAGACAATTTGAAACTTAAGGAATTTAAACATTAGACTTTTTTTTCCTTTTTTGTGTAGACGTCCAAACCATCTACGCTTTGAGGGTTTATTTTATTTGTCTTTTTAATATACACAATAATTATTTTAAAATAAATAAAACATGCAACATAACATATTGGATTGTATTTTTTCTTGTTATAATTACCATTACATATTTTTTTTAATATAGTAACCATTTCATTTTCATGATATCTATAGTACGGTGAGTAAATTTAAACTAATCGTTATATTTGTATTACAGATGACGTGCTGACCCGTTTTAAAAGTAGAACTGTAAGTAATCTTTAGAATTAATATCAAATTCTGAAATATTTGAGAAATTTCAAACAATGAAAGTAGATTATGTATTTCATTTCAGGTTGAAAACACGTTTTGTAAAAGGAATGGCCATACTACAAGAACCTTAGACATACATGAACGAGAAAAGTTGAACAAGCAAGCGTCGGTACAAGCAGCCTGTAGTTCCATTGATATAAAAACAACCAGATGCAAATACTGTGAGATAACAAGTAAATCACAGGAAGAAATGACTAGAATTACTCAAAAGCATGAAGTTATTAAAAGAAGAGACATGAGTCGAGGAGATGTTGGAGAAGATGCATCTGAGTGTTTCGAAATCCATAGCGACAAAGTAAAAGTAAAGGTGTGGGGAGACAAACTCAAAAGGTTAGCTCAGAAGTTAAACAGGCCTGGAGGTGAAGAAAAGCTAAGAAATAAAATAGAAAAGTACTTAAAACAAGTACCTGAACAATTATCTGATGGAGATGAGGAACGTGTAGAATTTAGAAAACAATTGCCCAATGATATTATAAGAAAACTCAAAAAGCTGTATATGAACCCACCCGAGACGAATTTTAATATTTACAGGATGGAATTATACAAATACTGTAGTAGAAATAAGATAGAAAACTTAAGGAAAGCGGTATTTAATTGGACAAAGGCTTTGAATATCAAAAAGAGAGATTACTTGGGCAGAACTTTGAAGAAGGAAGATATTTTCAAATTCGTAGCTGATAAATTAGAGCCAGTTGTACTGGCTAGACCACCGTCTGATACAGAATACAGACTGACTTTAACGTCGCATATTGGACAAATCGTTGATGAACTACCATTAGCGATAAATAGCCACAGTAAAGAACTATTACATAAAATTACAGAAAGTCTTGTCAATGATATTTTAACGGTGGAAACTAAAACTCATGGAACGTATGTTCAGCCAACAACAAAAGAGATAAAAGAGTTTGTCAGAGATGAAGTAACATTCTTCCTTCAAAAATCACGCGTTGCTGTCAGTACGAAGAGAATGGAGTATCTTGAGGCAGAACTGATCGATATTTTACTGGACATTGTAAACATTGCCGATGTCGACGATTATGTCATCGATAACGTTACTACTCTATTTAAAGAGTTAGGCAAGCTTCCAGAATATAAAGCAAAATATTTTTCTCATCTCATATTGAAGGATTACACAGAGTTTTTCTTCCGTGAAAACTTTTTCCAATTCAAAGGTCATTCAGAGGAGAAACGTCCATATGTGACTTCACTGTTAAAAAATGTTAACGGTATGTCAGATTTACGAGGGCTTACCAGTTTTGATGTATACACACTACGGCTTACAGAAGAGATAAATAAGTGGATTACTAATCTAGATATTCGTGGTAACGATCACAACGTTCTTGAAACGGTTATTAATGATTTGGCTACTGAAATAGTTGAAAGGTACAAGTATTTGTTACTGAATCCGAGAACCAAAGGAACAGAAGCCGAAGAGCTCGAACACTTAAAATTCCAGATATTTAAATGGACAAATAAGTTAGATGGTGAAGGAAGTACAAAAGCTCTAGAACATGCTCAAGAATTATTGAATGCAATAAATAATATTCCTAAACCTTCTGTGCAAAGTAGTAGTGCAGCCGAGAGTGTGGTACAAGAAACGAAGAAACAAAATGACAAATCTTACATCGACATAATAGTTGATGAAATTAATGACTGGTACAGAGAGTTACCAGCCAAAGTACATATGACACAAGATGCAAGAATAAACACTCAGTTAATTAAAGTTTTAGCTCAAGAAATTGATAATGGTCTTAGTAAAAAGGAAGACGGTATAATAAACAGGGAAGTAGATAAGTGGGCTGAAAAAGTCTTCAGTGGAAAATTCATTCATCGTGAAATTGAACAATTAAAAGACAGAATTAATTGTGCAATAGAGAGTCGAGAAAATAATCCTAGACATGAAAAAGTTCTTATCAGATCATACGAAGATATAGTTGACGAATGGATAGATACAGTTCCCATAGCACCAAAAAAGGAAGGAGTATTCATGAATAACAAAAACGAGTTAGTTCATGAAATAGCTGTAAAGATATGCAAAATACAGACCAAAATTGACCATTTGCCACCTGAACTCATTGAAAAGAAATTACAAGAAGAACTATCACATTGGTTAAAAAAATTGCCGTTGCACGTTAAAATTGACAAGCCTACTGTAAGAGAAAAATATGCTGAAAAACTTGTGAAGAACATACAGACGTATAATATTCATGGATCCACGAGACAAATTCAAAAAATAACAAAGACACCTTCTAAAGTGGCCCAACTAGAAGACGTAGTGCTGGTGTGGCTTAGGAAACTGCCACTGTACAGGATCAAAACATCAAATGAAAAGATTCATTTAGAAGCAGTTATGAAAGAATTAGCACATAAAATTGATAAGACAATTGTTAATGGAGATGGTGACATTGATGATGACATTACAGAACATATCAGGATGCTCGATCGGAGAAAAAACGAAAAGCTCATACAAAATATGTCTGCCCAGCTAAAATCACATCTGCAGAAGCTTAATTTACTTACAGACTTATCTCATCAAAATAAAGACGATTTTGTAGCTGGTAGCATTGACGCTTGGGTAAACAGTTTGCCCTTACAAAATTCAGAATCAAGTCTATTGGAAATAAAGAAAAATGATTTTGTCAAGAACGTAAGGCGCTTAGTGTCTTCAAGTTCAAACCATTCTGTTTTAAAGAAAGAGATAATATTTTTTATGAAAACTCTGCCATTGATTCGTAATCATAAAGCAGACATAAGATTTTTGAATGACGAAGCAGATAAACTAATTCACACTTTGACAGCCGTGCCTGTCGAAGATGTGTCTAGAGAAATCCAGAATAAAACTAACGAAATAACTTGTCAGGCCATCAAGAAATGGGCTGATACTTTACCACTAAAGTCTGTACACTGTCCGAGAGAGCTGCGATATTTTATCGATGACATGAGCACAGTAATAACTATGCTTTTAGTAGACCTCGATCATAATAAGTCGATCGAAAGTGACAAAAGATTACACAGGGAAATTGTTAAATTTCTGAGAAGGTTTCCTTTACGCCAAGAGCACAGGACTGATTCCCACATCTCACGAATGGCCGATGAACTAATTAAAACTTTAAAAGAAGTACGTTCGTTTGGGGAAAAAACCTGCACTCAGATAAATAATGTTACTGTAGGGGTTGCTTTAGGAAATGCAAACACGACTGACGATTTAAATATTGAAAATTTAAAAGACAATAATGATGTACAAAACAACATAGATAATTACACAAGAGAATTGGTACAGCAAATAAGCGAATGGTTTGACAGCTTAGACGTTCCTGCAGTTCACAAAGATGGTTACAAAGAAGTAATAATGAACGATCTAGCAGGAGATATAATAGACAGGCACAAATATATAGAATTAAACCCCTACACAACATTGACAGATGACAATGAATTGGAACATTTAAAGTACCAGATATTTAAATGGATCAATAAACTAGTTGGTGAAGATAATCTTGAAACAATAGCACACGCCGAGGATCTACTGCAGAGGGTGAATAAAATCTCAGTACCAATGTTGGTAAGACCACAAGATAGAAAGCAATCAAAGGGAAACTTAATTGAAGAACAAAGCATTAGTCAAACTCCTAATGAGTCAGCAGATTCAACGAAACACGATTCTAATTCTGGTCCAACTAACACGCCTAGTAGTGGGGGACGGTTTAGTGGATCGTCACAGTCCCAACAGGCAAGTGCCCGGGCCGGAAGCAATTTAACTGACATAATCCACATCAACCAACCATCTTCTCAGGATTCCCCACCTTCTTCCCAGGTCCTACCAGAAGGCACTGCCGATGAAGGCACCAAAGAAGCTGTTTACGAGAAATATCAAAAGATTTTCAGAGCTAAATGTGACGCATTGCCTATAGACAGCTCAACGCCTGAAAGTGCCAAGTTAGCGGAATTAGCAAAATCAGCAATATACAACGGAATAGTCAAAACGTTTTTCAATTTAAAATCTGACCCGGATATAGAAAATGATTATGGATATTTCGAGTTTATGCTGGAAGAGAAAATAGAAGAGTTATTAGACGTACTTCCACAGTCGGATGAATTAGTGAAGAAAAGGCATGCTTGGAAACTAGATATTCTTTCAAACGCAATTGATATGCTTGACGACTTGCACAGTCTCTCAGACAGGCCTTCTTTTAGGCAACGCGTTAAAAATAAATTCAATAGAAAGTTTGCAAAAGATCTAGAATTAGAGCAGTGTTTTTTACTACAACAAGGATTCATAGCTGAACTAGCTGATGCATATATTTTAGCCACAAATTACAAAGAAAAAGATCCGGTTAGAGCAAAAGCTTATAGAAGCAGACTGATGAAGAGAGTTGATGATTTAGCAACTCATTTAGCCAAAGAGCATAATGTAGGATTTAGATTTTTCGAAAAAGAACAGTTAGGACGTATTGCTATGAAAGTTTTGGAACAAGTACCAATACCGGAGGAAGACGTTTTACAAGAGGAAGCTGAAGCAATACAGCTTGCCGACGTGGTAGAGAGATGGTATAACGAATTGCCAACCAAACCGACGATTAACGACACTGACGGAGTTTTAAGGAAAAGAATGATAGATCTACTAGCAAAAAAGTTGTATGATTTGCATAAACGATTGAAAGATCAAGACCCATCGAAAGAAGGAAAGATGAAACACGAAATGAGTCAGTTTTTAGAGAAAAGAGGACAGTTACAAGAAAACCAAGATTTGAATATAAATTTAATGGTTGACGAACTGCACCTGAGACTCAAAACAAAATGGCTGAAAGAACCGATAGATTATGAGGAGTTTGAAAAGTACAAGCCGTTAAGTTCAACTTTTGCTCAAGTAAATAACGCGGAGTTGTCATCACCGCTGTCAGATGCGGCTACTTGTACAAGGCCTAATCTAAGTATTCAAAGGCCTGTAGCGGGTCTAGGTCAAAGCTTTGTAGTCCCACCAATACATACTAGTACACCGATTCCTACTTTACAACGAACCAGCTTGTACGCAGAAGATAGCGGCTTAAAAGCTATGAGGCCAAGTCTCCCTTCTCCATTACTTAAAGGTGAAGCACAAACCTTTGCAGAAAGTATAAGCATGGGCAATCAAATGACTAACACCCCCTATATTTCACAAGTAGAGGCTAGAGGTGGGATCAACCAGGTCGGACCGAGTGAGGGTTATATTTCTCAGCAATATACTTCAATTCAGGGTCCTACGCAAAGCAGAATTATAAACGGGGCTCTCGAAACAAGTCAGTTTGGACCTCAGCCGGGTCCATCCCCAATGAGATCGAATACGGTATGCCCACTTGGACCTATTGGGGCCTCGGGACAGATTTTTGTACCGGATGAGAACGCCATGTTACAGACCATGGAGTCTGCACCTAGTAATGGTGGCTTACCAGAGCAACGATTCGATCAAAGTATGCCCAACCAAGCTCAAGGGCCGTATGGGTCTAATCAGCTATTTGTGCCAGGTTGCCAGGGTTCTCGAGGATCTACTCCAACAGATTATCCTGGGTACCAAGCCAATAGAGGGCCGACTCCTTGCCATGGAACTGCTTCGGCGGTGCCAATTGGTCCTGGAGTTTCTGTCGACATGTATGACAGTGCATATCAAGTAAAATGCAGATGTTTCGAATCCTACCGCAGAAGGAGAAGGTTTTTCGACCAAGACGGAAGGTATAAACCTTATGATTGTAATTTTTAAATTGTGTGCGCGTTTGTGATGTTTTTGTGCTTTTTGTTAATATATCATTTTAATGTTTTGATATTGACTTGGTTATTTTTTGTATGAACAAAAAGTTGGCTGTGCAGTTGGCTAAAATTGAAACTAAAAGTTTGCCAAACATACATTAGTTCCTGATTTGGAAAATTCAATTATGGTGAGTGTTAATAGGTTTTTTATTTCAATTCCTTTAGTCAATTTTTTTAACACACTAGTATTGAGTAAATCTCTCAAACTTTGCTGTACTTACCGACACTTATCTTGACGAAGAAAGAGTCAACATTAGGCCGGTTTTACAGTCACACTGACCATCGCCACTGACAGCTACGCGCGTAGTTTGAACATCGTCTGCGCTGACAGCTACGCGTCATTGAAAAACGCTTCATAGAGTTTCATATATTTGCGGTCGTCGGCGCTGATGGTTAGCGCATGATCAGCATGACTGTAAAATCAGCCTTAGATTAAAAGAAGCTTTAAGGCGACGAATTGGTCAACAATAATTCCATAACCGGCACGCGCATCTAAGGCGCCAAAAGGGGTCGGAGCGTCTGAGCGGGGCGAGGATAACAATACGCGCGCTAGCTTATAACTAAAAGTCGTAAGCGACAAAATGGTTTTGTAATTTTATTATTTAGAAATGATGCATCCTCCGAGCCTTTTTCCCAATCCTGTTGGGGTCGGCTTCCAGTCTAACCGGATTCAGCTGAGTACCAGTGCTTTACAAGAAGCGACTGCCTATCTGACCTCCTCAACCCAGTTTCCCGGGCAACCCGATACCCCTTAGTTAGACTGGTGTCAGACTTACGGCCAGTTTCTTCATCAAAAGTTAAAGTTAAAGTAATGTCTAAAGTAAAAGTAACGGTCAAATTCATTTTTTCAAGGCTAAAGTGACAGCAAAATTCATAGAAAATTTTAATTTAGCCGTTACTTTTACTTTAGACATTACTTTAGCCATAACTTTAACTTTAACTTTTGATGAAGAAACTGGCCGTTACTGGCTTCTGACTACCCGTAACGACTGTCAAGGATGTTCAATGACAGCCGGGACCTACAGTTTAACGTGCCATCCGAAACACAGTCAATGGTGTCTAAGATATACTTAGAAAGTACATACAGACTTAGAAAAGTTGCATTGGTACTTGCCTGACCTGGAATCGAACCCGCGCCCTCATACTTGAGAGGTTGGTCCTTTACCCACTAGGCCACCACGAAATGATGATTTGATAAAAATTCCTTCTACAATTTTAAAGAGTATGTATATACTCAACTACTAAAAAAGTTAAGAGGCTTAAATCGGTCCCGTTTGCCCATAATATGTGAATCTCTTTTTAAAAAGAGGTATGTTTGATATATTTTTCTCTGCTATAAAAGTTACCTAATCATGTTTTGACGTCTAACAAAATAAGGTTTATATCATGAACTTTCAGGTAACCAAGTTGTATTTTGATCCGTTTTGTATTTACTGAGAAAAATTGAGATCCTTGGCGCCAAAAATTCCAATTCGTCCTCTTAACTTTAATGGAGCTTTGTGCAACTGACGGTATGATAGGTCATTAGTCGTGTACTTAATTTCTACTATTTACTTTTATTTACTCTTAGAAAATGAAACAACGTACAACTAATAAAGGTCTGTAAAATGTACCTAACTACGATACAATAGAAACCCAGTCAAAATCTGTAGTATTCGTTTGTTAAAAAAATTGACTATAGCGTATAATGTCTTGAAGTCAAGACACATATCGACGAGGAACATGCGCAGGTTACATGCATTTTCAAAACGACTACAGACTCACGCATGTGCTAAAACAAAATACCATCGAGCTTAGAATCATAAGGAGACGCCGCACACTGGGCGGTAAATTTCGCTAGCCTTTCGTAGGAATTTTTGAAAAATGAAGTTGGTTTTCGGTATATTTTGAGTATGTAGGATTGTTGGGGACATCAAAGCATACACTAATTAATGGATCTAGGCATTTAAAAAAATATATACACGAAGATAAGAGGGTTTGTTCATTTTCAATGTATGGAATTGGAATTTCTTTTCCTCATAAAACCTTTTCTTTCCGTTATGTACGGTTGAAACTTTCAGGGGTTGTTTTTCAGACCTTAGTGAAGGCATGTAATCAATCATCTTGTTCCCGCACGGTCCCGCTTAAAAGTTATGGGCTAAATAAAAATGCCTATAACGACCTCGATGGCGCAATGGTCGCCATACCGGACTGCCGATCTTGAGGTCCCGGGTTCGATTCCCGGTTGGGTCGACAATTGTGTGATGAGCATGCTTGTTGGCCGTGGTCTGGGTGTTACAATATGTATTTATAATAATAATAATAATAAGCCCCGCAGGGCATCTGAGGCGGATGACGGGGAGTAGCGACCCCGCGGGGCTATATATCCGAGTGCTCCAGGGAGAGTATACTGTCCCCCATCTCCGGCTTGCCGGAGTGAAGCATGACGGGGGATAGGTCTCCCGCCTCTTGGCTTGCCTTCATCGGCCGGTCAGAGTGGAGTCGCTAGAGCAAGGTTAGTCCTGCTCGGAGGGTAGGTGCCTCGTGGTAAGTGGCGAGTGGGCCGGTGATGCTGGACCCACAGGGAGCGCGTGATCTGCGTTTAAAGTCCGCCGAGGTATCCTCACCCTTCTCAGCCGCTCATGTACCTGTTGCCCTCTTGTTGCTTTTCAGTGACTGATTCCCGGGGGCCCAGTAAGTGAGTTGGCGAGTCTCCACCTGCCATTTTTACGTGTATTTATTACATTGTTATCGGCAGGTGCCATAGTTCCCGTAGTTTCCCCATTCCTAGTCCACTAGCATCCCATCACAATAGCCCAAGTAGTTTTCATCCATAGTTAGCAATAGTTTAGCACAGAACCGGGGATTGTCCTTGGGTACATTTCTATAGTGTATACAGGGATAATCGTCGGTTTTGTGTCACCATTTCATTAAAGTTGTCTCAAAAGGGCTTCAGCGTGTTGGCTTCGGCCCCACGTTCGCCTCCCAAAAATCCGGGACTCTGTAGTCCCGTGGTCTGGAAGAGACATACAAGATAATAATAATAATAACCCCCCCATGGGGCCACCTTGACGTGGTGGGGGGGCTTGTGGGAAGGCATGAACAATCAAAACAGTCAATGAGAACTAGACGACCCTGTGCCAATTGGTAAACAGGAGGTACCATCAGAAAATATCTAGTCATAACACCTCGGCTAACCCTTCCCAACTAACGGTCCCAACTTCCCAACTACCCTTCCTTTTCTCATTACCTGTAATTTCTATCTTATAAATTGTAAATCTTACCTTCGATGTCTAATAAAATATTTATCTTATTACTTTAAAATATTATGTACTCTGCAGTCATCTTGTATCTTAACTCTTCTATTTCAAAGTTTTTAAAATAAAAATTCAATGCGATTACGAAACAGAGTAGTACTACCCCAGGCGGGTACCGGAGCTAACCGCGATGGAGAATCCCGCCCCACGGCTTCCAGCCTGGGCTGCCCTTCGTATTCTGGGGGGGGCAACGTATCGCAGCGAGCTGCCCAGTCACAGATTGTTGCAGCTCAACATGATGAAGACGCATCATCTACTTCATCAACATCATTATTCCCTTCATTACCATCATCACCACCTTCGTATTTACTACGTTCATCACCAACATCATCATTAATGTCAGTAGATGTTGTGACGGAGGCCACATTGGCCGAAAATCCCTCACCCACTACTGTCCCGACCATTACGCGCAAAAAATGGAGTGAAGAAATGAATACTTTCATTTGGCGTACATATCTCACCATCACAAAACTAGAAACTGACACAAATTCATACCTCACTTCACTACACCAACAGTTCATTGACAAATTCCCACACATGGATGTCTCCAAACAAAGAATTGGAGACCAACGCAGAGCAATAGTTAACAAAAAGTTGCTATCTCTCACTAAACTTGATACAATTAGATCCGAAGTTAGCATAGATTTACAGACAAACACAAATTGCACACAAAATCGGACAGCACTTCAACCAAATACAATCCAAATTAGCTCAACTTCACAAACACTCCCAAAGAGCAGAATGAAATGGTCAAATGAGCTCAACGAGACTCTAATGAAATGTTTTTATATTTCTACGAATATGGAAACAGACATGACCATGTGGCGTAAAAAGCTAAGAGATATGTTTATAGAAAGGTACCCAGAATTGTCACACTTGTCTGAACAACGAATATCAGATCAGAAAAGAGTAATAATCAATAATAAAATGATATCAGATTCACGACTTTTAGAAATCAAAAATCATGCCCTTCACCAATTAGATACTAACAGAGAACCGCAAAATCTACCTACACAAACAGTTATCGAAAATACGTCTAGACTATCAACAAATACATTTGAACAAAATACACATACACAAGAGACAGAAATGGGTACGGACAACAATTTCTTAAATAGTATCGATCCAGATGCACTTACACATACCTTAGTAAACGTACAAAACATACCACACAATGAGACCGACACAGAAGTAATTAGGAAAGTCGAAGAGACCTTTATTTTAGCACTACAACACTACACAAACATTCATCCGACAAAACGAGATTATATACCCAAACAAAAACCGTCAAGAAAATTAGCACAAATAGTTAGTCACATCAACGAACATATTTTACCTAAACATACAAACAGAGACACCGAGTTTGACCAACTACAGACTATCATTTACAGTGCAGCCTGGACAGCTGCAAAAAATAATGGGAGTAGACTTTCATTAGGGTCTTCTGATAACACAACGTTACGACACAAAATCCGCAAACCCAAGTGGCAAAGGAGATTAGAATCCAGAGCTACAGATCTTAGGGCTAAAATTGGAAGACTAACAGCATATATGCAGGGTCATAGAAGTAGGAAACTAAATGAAAAAGTAAATAGTATACTAGAAAGCTATAGAATACACTCGACCCATGAAGAACCAAACACAGAGCTTGTACACTTCTTAGATACACTCAAACAGAAGCTTACACTTGTAACCAGTAGACTAAATAGGTATATCAAATGCACATTACGCAAAACTCAGAATAATAAATTTAAGGCTAACGAAAAGCAGTTTTACAGATCATTAAAACAATCTACCACAAATCAAACAATAAACAGCAATGAAAGTAACACAAACGTCTCTTTACCTAGGATAGATGAATTTCATCAATTTTGGGCAGGGATATGGGAGAGGCCTATGAGCCATAATAGTCAAGCTGAGTGGATCAAAACAGAAAGAGAGAGCCATAAAGACATAGAAGAAATGTCATTCGAACATATCCCAATAGATACTTTCCATGACGTCCTTAGCAAACTACATAATTGGAAAGCACCAGGTTCAGACTATATACACAATTTCTGGTACAAGAAATTTACACACATTCACCCATATCTTTACAACTACATAAACAGCTTTATTAAAAACCCTCACACAATACCTACATACATAGCAGAAGGACTGACATACATGATACCAAAAGACACCAATGACAGCAGTAACCCAGCCAAATACAGACCTATCACTTGCCTCCAGACTATTTACAAAATTATAACCTCATGTATTACCCATGTAGTTTATAAACATCTTGAAATAAATTCAATATTATCAGAAGAGCAGAAAGGGTGCCGAAAGTTAAGCCAAGGGTGCAAGGAACAGCTGACAATAGACTCTGTAATACTCCAGCAGGTTAGACGCCAGAAAAAAGATCTGTTTACGATGTATATTGATTACAAAAAAGCGTACGACTCGGTGCCACATACGTGGTTACTGGAAGTCCTAGAGATATATAAAATTAACCCACAAATAGTAGCATTTTTAAGCAACATCATAACACAATGGACAACACGTTTACATGTAACAACACCCACTGGTAGCACTGAAACCGAACCCATTAAGATACAACGAGGCATATTTCAGGGAGACGCATTCAGTCCCTTATGGTTCTGCTTAGCGTTAAACCCGTTATCGAAAACATTAAATATAAGTGAACCAGGATTTAAGCTGATACTAGGCAACAATACTCATGACACACACAAAATAAATCATCTCCTATACATGGATGACATTAAACTGTACGCTTCTTCACCTGAGGACTTATACACGCTAGCTGATATCACAGACAGTTTTTCACAGGATATTAAAATGGAATTCGGTATCGACAAGTGTAAAATCAATTCTGTCATGGGAGGCCAAAATTATGAACACACCTACACAACTCAAACAGGCGAAACAATAGATTGTTTAAATGAACACGAAACTTACAAATATTTAGGATACATTCAGGCTACACAAATTAAACACAAAGAAGTAAAAAATAAACTAACACAACAATTTAAACATAGACTTAAATCAGTACTTAATACCCAACTACATGCCAGACATACTATTAAAGCAATCAACACCTATGCTATTCCCGTTTTGACCTACTCATTTGGCATTATTAGTTGGACCAAGACTGAACTTAAAAATTTACAGCGCATCATTAACACAACACTAACCAGACACAGAAAACACCATCCTCGCTCCTGCATTCAGAGACTAACGTTGCCAAGAAAAGACGGAGGACGAGGTATAATAGACATTATGAATCTACACAACAAACAAATAACTACACTAAGAACATATTTTAACACAAAAACTACACACTCTACTCTACATAAAGCTATAGTTTTCAATGACCACAAACTTACCCCTTTGAATATGCACGATCAAACACCACAAAACAACGAAAAGCAGACAGATAGGCAGACTAAGATAATAGAATGGGCTCGGAAGTCACTTCATGGAAGACACCGTCTGGACCTAGACCAAGAGAACGTCGACAAATTAGCGTCGAACGACTGGTTAAGGCGAGGCGACCTATTCCCTGAGACTGAAGGGTTCATGTTGGCAATCCAAGATCAGGTGATAGAAACCCGCAATTATCAGAAGCACATCATAAGAGCCCCCATTCCGACGGACGTTTGCAGAAGGTGTAGTGGCGCATCTGAAACCATCCAGCACATAACAGGAGCGTGCAAAGCCATAGTTCAGACAGACTATAAGTACAGGCATGACCAGATAGCCAACGTGATTCACCAAAAACTTGCCATTAAATATAAATTAATCCTTACATCACCGGTACCTTACTATAAATATAAACCTGAAACGGTTCTTGAAAATGCCACACATAAGCTTTACTTCGATCGCGCCATCCTCACTGACAAAACAGTACATTACAATAGACCGGATATTACTTTAATAGACAAAACTAACAAAACAGCACAAATTATAGATATTGCAGTCCCAAACACACACAATTTACAAAGCACCATAGCAGAAAAACTTTCTAAGTATACAGACCTGAAAATCGAAATAAGTCGAATGTGGAGATTAGGCAGTGTCACCGTCATACCTGTAGTACTGTCAACAACAGGCGTCATACCGAAACAATTGCATCAGTCTCTAAAAACCTTAGACTTACCACCAAATACCTATCAAACTCTACAGAAAGCTGCTATCCTGAACACTTGCAGAATTGTCAGAAAATTCCTACAAAACGAAACAAATGATACACGCACAACAGCATCACACCCAGCACACATTCAATCGCACAGCCAACACACACACAATCATCCCACATTAAGCATACATCCCACCCGTCATCAACACACATAGGCTAGCACTTGGCTTCGGCCCGTACTAGACTACAAAACCCGGTAGACAACTGCCGAGATACAAAAATGTATAACAACAAATAATAATAATAAATCGTTTATTTGCTTTAAACATGGTATTTTTGGTGTTACATATTATATATAAAGGAACAAGCATGTTTAGCTATAGGTACAATAGCATGCAAAAATTTCAAGCTTAAAACTAACATCTTAATATCATATTAACATTAACCTATCTGAGATCAAAATTTCTGTCAAGAAATTCACTTACACTATAAAAGCTACATTTGACTAGCCATTCGTGTAGTTTTGCCTTCAAAGCTCTTACATGTAATAATTTTAGATTTCTGGGAATTTTATTATAAATTCGTACACACATTGCAAGGCAGTTTTTGTTATACTTTGTCAGTCTAGGTAAGTCATCAAGAACTAGCGTGTATGGATCACGTCTGCTCCGCTGTAATACTTCATTTGCAGACTTAAATAATTTTTTGTTTTTTGCTACAAACATACAAGTTTCATAAATATAAAGTGATGGTAGTGGTAACAAACCAAGCTTTTTAAATACTGGTCGACATGAATCGTCAGGTTGCATACCCCAAATCGATCTAATGCACTTTTTTTGTGCAATAAATGCACGGTTCATGTCGGTGCTATTACCCCACACGATAAGCCCATAGCGCAGCAACGATTCAACGTAAGCATGATAAGACATGATTGCCGTTTTGAGGTTTGTTACTCTTTTCACTATTTTTAAAGCATATACAAATTTATTGATTTTGGTACTGAGATTATCTACGTGATCTTTCCAGTTTATATTTTTATCTATTATAACGCCTAAGAACCGAGTATGTGTAACTTCTTTGATAGTAGGTATGTTGAGACAGATATTATTTTTGTAATTGTTAGTTTGGTTAAATTGAATGAAGACGGATTTTTCTAAGTTTATTTTCAAACAGTTTATATTTAGCCACGAAAGTAATGAGTCTATTGTATTATTTATTTCAACCTCATGGTCTTTAACAGTATGACATGTTTTGTTGGACGTTACTATGATGGAAATATCATCAGCAAATAATATGCACTTATGTATGGTTATTTTAATGATATCGTTTATATAAATTAAGAATAATACGGGGCCAAGCACACTTCCTTGTGGAACGCCATATTTGTTTAAATTATATTTTGAATAATATGATGCCATGTCTTTATTTTTATTAATTTTGTTAATAACGACGCTTTGTTGCCTATCACTTAGATATGACGATATCCACTCATGCGCAGGACCTCTAACTCCGATAGAATCTAATTTTTTTAATAGTAATTCGTGGGAGACTAGATCAAAAGCTTTTGATAAATCGAAGAAAAGGCCAGTAGTGAGGTAATTATTATTAACATTAGAGAGTATGGTTTTCATGAGTGTAAATATGGCTAAGGATGTAGACTTGTTTTTTTGAAATCCGAACTGTTCTTCGGCAATAATTTTAAATTTACTGCAATAATCGATTAATCTCTTATGCATACACTTTTCAAACACTTTCGATAAGATGGGTATAAGAGTTATTGGGCGATAATTATTGACATCAAATCTGTCCCCTTTTTTAAATATTGGTTTTACTATGGAGAGTTTTAATCTATCGGGGAATATGCCCATTGAAAACGACATATTGATTAGGTACGTTAAGATTTCACATAATTCATCACAGCAAGCTTTTATGATTTTTGTGTTAATTTCATCGTAACCCTCTGATTGGATATTGTTTAGGGACATTATTTCCTGCCGCACTTCACTGGGTAACATGGGTTTTAGAAACATCGAGTTTGGATATTTGCTTGCATTAAGATGTTGATTGTTCGTCTTTGCTTTGATCTGTGGTAAGTTGGTGTAATGATCGTTAAATACAGAGGCTATTTTAATAGGGTCTTTAATGTCTTTACCATTTGACTTTATAGTTTCTATGGTGTTTTTAGAGGGTAATTTATTTATTTCGCTTTTAATAACTGACCAAGTTGCTAAGCATTTGTTATCGTGATTGTTAATATATTTTATATTTATATTCTTTTTTGATAAGCTTATACACTTTTTTAATAAATCAGAGTAACAATTATATTTATTTCTATTGCTTGTATTTTTGTTTTTATAATATAGATAACGTAGTTTGCGTTTAGTTTTACAACTTTTTTTTAATCCTCTACTGATCCACTTTTGTTTTTTATTATTGTTATTTACCTTAAGTCTTGTTTTCGGAAAGCAGAGGTTATATAGTAGGCAAAGCCAATCATGGAACTCATTAAATGCGGAATTTAAATCATTATTTAGGTAAACATTGGACCATGACAGGTTCTGCAAGTGAACCTTAAATTTACGAATGTAATCTAAATTAAAGTCCCTTTTGTAAATATAATATTTTTCGGAGTTTTGTGAGGAAGGTTTAACAGGAAAGGTTAACATTTGTGCAGTATCGTGATCAGACAGATGTAGAGGTAGGACAGTAGCATTTGCATTAGTAATATTGCTTAATATGTGATCGATACAAGACAATTTCCGGGTTGGGACATTGATGTGGATTTTAAAGTTATAGTTATCTGCCAAGTCTTGCAGTTCATTTGTTACATTACCTTTTCTTAGTGTATTGATATTAAAGTCGCCGGTAATCACAATATTCGTCTTAGATTTGTATTTATTTGATAAGTTGTGCAAAAGGTTACCTAATTTGTTTAAGAATTGATGTGGATCAGATTGGGGTGTTCTGTATACACATATTATTACAATTTTATTAGAAGATATTATCTCTACACCGCAGACTTCAAATACATTTTGAGCCGGGTAGTTATTTAAGAATATTAACTCTTTATAATTTAGTCCCTTTTTTACGAATATGCAAGTACCACCTCTTTGCTTTTCTCTCGAATAATTAGAAGCCATACTGTAATTATGTATTTTAGCGTAGTGCTCATTTCCTTTTTTTATAAATGTTTCTGATAGGCAAATTACATCTGGTTCATTATTTAATTCCATTAATTCTTCAATTGTTATTTCTAATAATTCTTTTTTGGATAAGATACTCGCTATATTTTGGTGCAGTATTCTAAAATTGTGTATATTTTCTTTATTTTCAGGCACGAAAAAACGATTGATTTTTATTTTTATTTAAAACGGGAAAGTAATAGGGTATGGTCCCTTTTGGAGCCTTTACGTCGGTTTGCATATTTACGCAACGTTCATCGTGACTACTTTCTTTTAAGCATGTAAAGTAATAAGGAATTGTTCCTTTCTTGGGCTCATTTACACTGGTGTTTGTATTGGAACTTGATTTGTTACGCACTAACCATTTCCGAATAGCGCTAGGGTTCAAGTATTTATCATTATAGTCGCCACAATCAATAGCATAATTTATTGACTCACATATTTCGAAGTGTTTATTGCGCTTTTTGTTTAAGAAGTAGCATTTTTCATATTTTTTACAAAGGTTTTCTATAGAGTAATTCAATTTATTTACATTTATATGTACATTATTTAAGACATTCAGTACAATCACATAGTTATTTTTAAATTTATCTAATATAATTTCTAACTGAGATAAGATTAGTGTCGGATTATGGTCGTTTTCCCCTACACATATAATTAATTTGTCATCAGATGAGAATTCGCTATTTCTACAGTTGGCTAAAATTTCTCTGGTCGGAGCATTTGGTTTCGTTTCAGCGACGACTCTGTACCTCTCATACTGCGTGTTGACACGCGAGCGTGATATGGCTGCTGCTAGTCCGACGCATCGCTGGGAGCCGTAGATAACTATCTTCTTTTCGTTAGTTGGTTTCAGCCACTTCGTAGCATTAGGCATAGTGTTTAGACTCGTATTTTGTGTGACTTTTAGAGACTCATTCTTATTTATGTAGTGATTATGCCGCATAAGTTCTTCAATGCGACCAGTGAGTTTTGAGATCTCTTGCTCTGCGACCTGTAGTTGTTGTTGTAGAGTGTCAATTTCCTGTTTCAACAATGTTATCTTCCCGTAGTCATTATTGGTAAAGGGACCGTCTGAAGTTGGTGAGGTTTGTGCAGTGGACATGTTGTTCTGTTGTGTAAGGGAACAGTTTAACTTCTGATTGGTATGGCTTATGACAGATTCCAGTCTCTGGTTTTCTACAGTTAACTTTTTTATTTGTTCCCGTAAGTCACTGTTTTCTGATAGCAAATCTCCCATTTTATTTTCTGTACTTTCAAGTTTAAATGTAAGTTGAGTTATTGTGCACCTCATTTCTGAGGTTGATACTAGGTCAGTTATTGTTTTATCAACACTTCTAGATATCTTGGGGGTACTATATGATTCATCAGAAGTCTCGCATTCTGTGAGTATGTGTGAGTCAAATAGCATAGTGCTGTGTTGTACTGGTGATTGGTGTAGCGTTTCATCATTTACATTTTCATTTATGTTAGCAGCTAGTTGTATCGGAGACACTGGTTTAATGAGTGGTTGCTTTTTCCGTAAGGTAATGTTAGACTGTGCATTATCGTTTGCATATTTCTTATTTTTTATGCACAACTTACACCTCCATTTCTTTTTAGCTTCTGCGTCCTTAAGACGATAAGTTGCTTCAGGATAGCCATCGCAGTCTAACTCGTATCTATTATTGCAGGCAGAGCATAGAGCGGTATTTTTTATATAGATCATTTTTTTACATTTGTGACAAGGTATCAGTGGCGCCATCTTACGGATACTGTTGTTATTTCTTGTCAAATTTAAGGACATAGTAGTAATAATAACTTACAAATATTATTTGAAAAATGTTGCTTTTAACGAAAAGTGAATGCACGTAGTGGGATTTGAACTCACGGACATTCGTGAATTTGTTGAACGGCAAAAGTAGGACACCTTTGTACGGGGCTACCGGTACATATTATTGGTCGTCGAATTTGGTGTGTGCTTTCTGGTTATTAGATGTTTATACAAACATACAATCCGTTATGGCAATTTAAATTCAAATCACTTTTTGGCGTCACTTTTTTAAAAACTTTGTTGTTATTTTTTTTAAATGTAATTGTTTTTGCACTAAACTTACTTTAATGTTTATAACGTTTATAGAATACGGTATTTTATGTTTTTTACACCTTGTTTTACTATGAATTTAGTTACTTTATGCACTTTTTTTCTAATTGCACTCAGAGTTATTGTTTTTCTTAATTATATACACTGTATCTTAATAAGCACTGTTTCACTATATTGTCTCGTATTAACTACTATATGTGTCACATACTAGTTAAGTTTTATACACTTTAATTCACTATTTATATTTTTAAAGATTTTTTATTACGGAGCACTTTTATTTTGCGTGAGGCCCAGCGCAGCGCCCTCTCGCGGTCATTTATAAATATGTGTATATTATATATGTAGTTTATCAGTTGTGTTAGCACCCATAACACAGGTTAATAAAAACTTACCATGGGGCTAACCGACCGTGTGTGAAAAAGTGTCCCGAAAAAAAAAAAAAAAAAAAAAAAAAAAAAAAAAAAAAAAAATGATGATTTTTATTCGTCATCTTTAGGTACTTAAATGACAGTTATTTATTTTTTGTGCATCTTATCAAGTACATAGTACAATAATTATTTACTTTTGACCTTAAATACCCCCACTCCACGAGAAATAGGTACAGGAATACCTCCATTATTCAATTGGTTGCTGTTTTGTCATCATGCATTGATTTCAACAATGAATTATGGTTCAATAAAGGGTCATTAGTACAGTCGTTATTTATGACTATTTTTGCGCTACCTGATCCTTTGTTTGGTGTTATTGTTTTTCTGGAAAGACCAGATTATAGAATTATTTAACAATAGGGCCGTTCATGAGAATACTTTAAAATCAAGGTATTCTAGGAAATGCACTTTAGGTGAATGTGTTCTATGGAATCTGTAATACGGAACACCTGTGGCACTCAGTCAGTAGATCAGTACTGATATTTGCCGACAATTTTAGTAAAAAAATAACTTGAAATCAATGCATGATGACAAAACAGCAACCAATAGAATAATGGAGGTATTCCTGTACCTATTTCTCGTGGAGTGGGGGTATTTAAGGTCAAAAGTAAATAATTATTGTACTATGTACTTGATAAGATGCACAAAAAATAAATAACTGTCATTTAAGTACCTAAAGATGACGGATAAAAATCATCAAAATAGGCATTTTTATTTAGTCCATAACTTTTAAGCGGGACCGTGCGGGAACAAGATGATTGATTATATGCCTTCACTAAGGTCTGAAAAACAACCCCTGAAAGTTTCAACCGTACATAACGGATAGAAAAGGTTTTATGAGGAAAAGAAATTCCAATTCCATACATTGAAAATGAACAAACCCTCTTATCTTCGTGCATGTATTTTTTAAAATGCCTAGATCCATTAATTAGTGTATGCTTTGATGTCCCCAACAATCCTACATACTCAAAATATACCGAAAACAAACTTCATTTTTCAAAAATTCCTACGAAAGGCGAGCGAAATTTACCGCCCATAGTGCGCCGTGTTGTTATAGACGTATCTATAGTTATATAAATATGAAACAAACTATGCAACATAGTTCTGTCTCACTCTTTCTAAGCAGATAAGTGTATTTGAAAACAGGGACAACAATATTTTTGTGATTGCATAAAATGGTGACATTTACTTTTGAAATCCTCCTGTTTGTAGGTGCGTGCCATATCTGGCTATATGTCATGGTAGTTGTGCTGTCAAATAGGTGCTCTTCGTGACTTATTTTTGCTATTTTATAGAAAATCACTCGTGTTTACTTTTGAGACTTTACTATTTCAATAGTGAAATAATCAACGAATATGCCTATGTGTTGTATTGTGAAGTGTGGTGCTAGGAAGCACCAAAATCAAGCTGGATTGTCTTTACACAGGTTAGGAACCTATTTTTGCTAGAAACTACATAAAATAATTCACATTGGATAAAAAATATGTTACGGGAACATGAATTGATGGTGAAAGTACTTATATTTTGGTTTATTTCTGTATAAAAACCTATATTTAGAAATAAATGTTGTTTACAATAACATGTGATATTGGCATAGTGCTGTGCAGTTGTCATAATAGTATCGATATAATATCCACTTAATAAGTCTGCTTTTACAAATTTTAACATCAGAACTTACTGTCCCTAAGACACTGAGCCCTCAGAGTTGTGTATTATTTTCAATAATCTTTATTTTGTTCTTTAGTTAAATACTAGCTTTTCCTCGCGGTTTTAGTTGCGTTCCGAATATATGTGTATATTTTTAGGGAATAGTTTATGTTTTTATATATATCCTTCATTTTACAGATAAAAAGTTTTAAAATGCAGTTAAAAACATTTTGAAGAAAAAGGCGTATTATAAAATTCAGGATTTTAAAGACATATTTGATTGAAAATGATATGTTTTGCCTTTTTATCTTCACATGATGCTTCTACGGCGACCACGGGCACGGCAGTGCTTCCGCACAGACGAGCAAATCGGAATGCAAGTTGCAATATTTGCTTCAGAACTTAGTTACCGAATATAGGTTTCGAATTGTATAAATATTTTTTTCTTAGCACTAAAATTGTTTTGTACAATCGATTAATACATAATTAGCTCCATTTGCATTATATAACTTTCTCATGAATAGCTTGAAAACGATTTTAAATTATTGTATTTTTTTTAAGAGAGTATCTACTTATGGCGTTTCTTGCGGATTCTTCTTCATAAGACCGAATCTTTGGCACCCTGCAACTAGTCTGTCGTGAAAGAACTTTCATAGGGCTATTTGAAATAATAAATAATTACTTTGCCTGTGTTTTTTTTTTTAAAGGTATCACCCTACTGAAATGACTCCTCCCATTTGGTTGATGTTGTTGAGGTTATTAGTATCAGTGAAGTTAATGTGATAGTTCTATGACGAAGAAATTATTTATACTCGGTTATTTGTTATGCACCCAGTAAGACTCGTACGTACTTCTAACTAGAATACAATATCGATATTTGTTGAATCCAGTAGCGGTACAACCCTAGTAATGGCAGCCATTTTAGTTACTGCAGGTATGCACGGTTTTTTCATAGACATTTCCTGTCCCTATAGTTATATGTCAATGCAAAATACCCACCCGCGTGCTCTTGTCACTTGTCACTTGCGTATGTTAATTTGCTCCAGCTACATGCACCCTGTAGACACACTTTAGCAGTTGCACCGTGCCATGTTGTCATGCTCTAGAGATCGAAAAGTATTAACAAACAAACCGGTGGATCTTCATTTTTTTATTGAAATACAACACCTCAACAAAAATTAGACATCACAAAATTCACGTAATAATTACTCTCGGAAATACAAAAAACTTGGATATGGACAATGAAGACCGCAGCACTTTGAACATCTAGTCAAATGGTTTGAATTATGCCCTTCTTCGCTTGTAGTCGTCGCACACTGCGTGTGAAACGTCTGGCTTCGGGTACTCTTCAGAGAGAGTCTGTCTTTGCACTTACACTTGACTCTCTCTTCTCTTTGACCTTGACCTAATTCCCTCTCCATCATACGTTGTTCATCTATACCTTCGTCCAGAATCACTCGCCTCATAACGGGTGAACCCCAGGAGTTCTCTTCATCAGAACATTTGCCAGACCAGTTGTTACTGTTCCTTTTCTTGGACGGTCGTGGATGACGTAAATCGTCCAAAGATCCTAACTCAATAACACGTTCTCGCCTAGACTGTCGGCTGCTCGTGCAGGGGATTTGATCTTGAAGGCCATCTCTCTTCTGCATTCGAGAGTCACTAAGTCTGCATGAGTAACCAGGAGAATTAAGCGGTGTGGACTGGTGATTAGGTCCGAAGGGTGATGAAAACGGGCTCAAGTGCGGACTAGCTGGCGGTGACCGAGAACAGGGTGAAGACCTGCGTGAAGTTCTGTCGTCAAACCCTCTTGGCGACCATTGTGAACAACTCTCCCGATGTGAATGGGGTGCCTTGTATGATGAAAAGTCACAGGGCATTCTTTGTGCACTAATGCTTTGTCCTTGATGGGTAGGACTAGCTTGGGGAGATAGGTAGTTCTGATGGCTTGAGAAGGAGCCAGGTGTGTAGTGAGGAGAACTGGATCGATGGCAGGGGGATCTGCTAGATGGATGGTTCGGGGGATGGCAGGGTGGATGGCTGGGTGGACGGCTGGGTGGATGGCTGGGTGATCTGCCAGTTTGATGCGGAGGACGATGACTAAATGATTGGAATGGCGATGTGCCCATTTGATGGCAAGGTGGTGCTGAAGGCAAGTATGACGACGTGCCACTCAGAGTGCTAGGTCCTGGGCTAGTTCGTGGGTACAGAGAAGCACCAGGCTGCTGCAGAGGTGGTGATAACTGGTAAGGCGAGCCAGATTGTTGGTACGGGGAACCACTGGGTGGATAATAAGACGATTGGCACGGAGCAGTGCCCGATAGATTACAAGGTCCAGTGGCCGGTTGCTGGTATGGTTGCGGCCCGGTTTGATGACATGGCATACGCTTGGAGTTATCAGGGCTGTCCCAGTAGAATTCTTTGACGATTATCTGAAATGTTAAAAATTACGATTTGGTATGATAGGCATAAAATAAAAGGTCAAAATATTTTTTTAAGTAATAATGTATCTGCTATACTTAATTTCCCAATGGTTGCTCTAAACAAGAAACGTTTCGTGTTGTTTACGAATGGTAGTTTTTTGACGTTTATCCTACATATGAAGTTTACTTAAAAAATGTACTGTCTACAAGAAACCGTCCGTTCCTTGTCCATAAGAACTGGAACATTAAAACATCAGATTTGCAATTAAAATTCAAAGAACGATAATGTAACTCACTTGTGGATCCACTTCTCCTTCAGTTTGCATATTACAGCTTGAAGTGGGCCGATTCTTTGTCTGGATACCAGACGCGCGTGACGTACTTGTCTGCACTCCTGGGCACGGCCGAGGCTGTCTGTCGTCGTTAGATGGGCAAACTGGACCCTTTGCAGTTTGATCCAGCCCATATGCATTAGCCCTTATATCCGTTTGACTTTCAGTATCCACCGGTTTTGGTCCAACTGCAGCGTTCCGCTTGTTTTTTAACAGTGAGGATACACATTTAGGTGATAAGCAAGCTCTACGTCTGATTCTCTCTAAGTGAGCCATGTCTTCAGGGCTCAAGGTACATGGGAATGTCCTACGGGGGGGTGTGTGTTCCACAGTGCGATCAGACTGAAAAGTGCGTGTACACGGGCTACTTGGGAGGAGGTTCATTCGTGTTTTAAAATATGGACACGTTGGACTGTTCGGAGCGTTCGTACAAGGGGGTCCAGGAGAAGGAATGGCATTGCCAAAAGCATCAATGGTGATGTTTGCAGATTCACTGAATCTTCTATATAATTCCGTTGCGTTCAGTTTATCTATCAATCTTTCAGCAAGCGCGTTAAGATTTTCTGAAGGCCTCACAGGCATTCTATTCAGAAATTCTAGTATTCGTTTTCTCATTAATTCAACTTTGTCATCAGCTTCGACTTCAATATCAAATATTTTTTTTGATAGCACATATACCATTTTGTTTCTAGCTAAAAGCTCAGCTGCGCTCTGTGGCTCCAATGGTAAGTCTCTAACCCACTCATCAATTTCTTCTCTTATTCTTGCCTGTTCTACTTCGTATCTCATAGAATCACCACAAGGTAATGGGACATCATTCAAAGCAGTATATAGATCGTAATTTAACTTTTGACTGTTTAAAGGTATTCCTGGATGTCGCCTCATGTAATTATTGCAGAAAGCGGCTATCTCACTCGATATTTTTCTTTTGATTTGTCCTCTTAAATTATCATCATTACCTGAATAGTGCAAATTAATGAAAGCATCAGCCAATTGATCTTTCAATATTTCCAGACTGGCTTGCTCGTCGTATGACATATTTCTTTGGTCCGGTAACATGTTTGATATAGTGTCGCGTAAATTCTGTTTATAGTTTTGTCCTACCATCTCATCATGAGCTCTTCGCCGAGCTTCTAATGCTTTAGCAACAAGTTCATCTTTCAATTCTTGTAAATTGGGATCGGTAATTGTTACACCAGCCAACATATTTTCTATCTCATCTCTCAAAACATCTTCATAAAGTAGATTATCATTAAATATTTCTGGATCGACATTCATTTCTCCTATTTTGTGAACTAAATTATATGCCATATCTTTTTTCATATCTTTCATTTGCTCTTCTCCTTTTGTTGGATCGTCTATGTGTAAATTATTTAACCAAGTTTCTATGTAATCTGTGAGTCCATTGAAACTCATACCATAGCGGCTTCCTCTTCTTCTTGCTCCAGATATAAGATTATCTATAAGTTCGCGAGATTTTTTATTCATAAATTCCTCATCATTCTTCATTTCAGGATCCAATGGTAATCGTTGCATGAATCTGTGAACTTCTCCATTTACTTTTGAAAAATCTCCCATGGGTATTATTTCATTCAATCTTGTGATTAACTCCAGCTTGTCGTTTTCCAAATCATTGTCTTCTTGGTTAGTCGTGATGGTTATTGGTAATGCCCTTACCCAATCATTCACGGTAGCTGTGATAACAGGGTCTAATTTTCTGTCTTCTGAAATTTGTATAATATTGTTATTTTTATTATCTTCAGAGATCCTAATGATTAATCTGACAAAAAAAACTATTATAGCTTGCTTGTGGAGACAGTTCAAACAAAATCAGTTTTTTATTTTTGTATTATAATTTCGTATGATTAGATGTCTAGGACTCTTAAAGGGAACCGTCTCGACCAAATGGTTTGACTCAAACACGTAGATTTCGGTTTGACTTTGATTTTGAACGTTTACAAAGGTTTTTCAAACATACGAGATTGAAGCATGTTTAATGAAATTTCATATTTTTGCTGCGTTTGAGACGCCGTTTGATCGTGGTCCGGCGCTTTGCTTAGTTTTGCATTAGATTTTGTATCGTGAACTTGCGTGTCACGAAGATAACTGATAAAATCTAAAGTGAAAGTACGCCGTCAGCATCGGCATCAATCGGTTGAATAAAACACTAAACAGTCTGGGGGGCGCGTTACGCTCAACAACAATTTTGACAAGTTACACACAAATCAAAATTATCAATATCATACCGAATTACCTGAAAAATCACCATCTTCCAAAGGAATTCCTAATTCTCTAGCATACTGCTCAGCTAGTTGTCTCTCCATTAACTTTCTTTTTTCCTCTGACATTGGACAACCATGGAAAACATCGCCAAGTTCCCTTAGCATTGCTTCCTGGAAATCTTTTCTCTGGACGGGACTCTTTCCACAGCATGGCCAGCGTCTTGCCGCAGAAATATCTCTACTTTTCCCTGATGGATAGCTATCCCTTCTTTGCTTTGAAGAATCGCGTTTCTGTGATAGCGAGGGCCGATCTCTCATTTGCGAGGTCCTATTGACCGAAGGCCTTGCTGCCCCCTGAAACTTTGATGCCAGAGAGAGATTTTTGGCGACCCCTAAGAGTTTGTCAGCCAATTGCTCAGCTTCTTCATCTGTCATGTTAGTTTCTTTCTTGATTTTTTCTATCAATGCTCTCCTCATTTCTTCAGGGGTAGCTCCACTCTTAGCCAATCTTTCTAACTCGTTGCCTAGACTCGCCTGCAACGCCTCTCTTTCCTTGTCATCTAATCCACAGTTAGCTAAAATGTCTGCTATTTCTCCATTCATTTTTTTTCTGACTTCCTCTAACTCTTTTGCAGAAGGCTTGGTTGATCCTCCATCTTGGCCGTCTTAAAGTAAAATTTATATTTTCAAATTTATTTGTAAACAGTTTCACTTCGTCATCAGAAATTAATAATTTTGAATAGGGTGTGGACAGATTTTGTTTTATAAAAAAAATAATATAAATTCTTGCAGCTATTTAAAGCATGTACATATTTAAATTCGAACTTGAATTTAATGGATATGCAGTTCTTTGCTAATGTTGTTAATTGTATAAGCTATTCAAAAACATCATTTTTCTGATGACAATAGTGAAAAATTATGAATAAAAAATAATTAAATCCCCCATCTAAATACTGGAATATACTATGTTTTGCTTATTTTCACGGTATAATCAATCATTTGATCGTTTTTTCATGTTTTCATTGTAACTTTTTAATGCAAATTATTGATGTTATTCTCTGATATTTTTTTAATTTTCACGTTATTTTAATTTTGTTTCTGATTTTGTGTTTGATTACATTTCGATTATAAATGAATTACCTTACCTTAGTACTAATAAAACATTTGCTATCTATCAAAGTATGCCTCAGGTTCATAATCTAGAACAACACTCAAGTTTCTAAGCTAAATTTTGGGCTATAAATTGTATCGGATTTCTTGATTTATATTTTTCGCCCTTGAGTAAAGTTCTGTAACACGAACCCGGACATAGCAATTACAACCTTTGCCGTGGTCGGGTGGATTTGAAAAAACTCTCGTCACTAGGGCTTGAGAGGTAATTAAAAACCTGCAGCTCACTCGATTAGAAGAATATTACAACCTTTCAAGGAATGTCTTGGTGACATATCTGGTATGTTCACTTTGTTTATCTCCGCTAACAAGTGATGAGCTTGATCTAAAACCGGTGTCAATGAGCCCGCTGGCATCTGCATCTCTAGTCTTCTGTTTACTTGAAACTTCAGAAATTCCAAATCTTCAGCCTCGGATGGTCTCTCCGATTGACTAGCTTGAAAGCGCTTCTTCCTTCCCACAATATCACTTGAAAGTTTCTCCACTATTTTCTTTACAGCATCCTTTTCTAAGTTTATCGGTGCCTTATCAGCCCAGTGTTGAACAATTTTGTTTATTTCACTTCTATACTGGATTTCAGCTTCAGTTGGAGGATAGTCTGGTGGATCTGGAACTGGTTCCCCAAAAGAAGTAAAGCCTGGAGTTTCAGATACTTTCGCTATATTCGGTATCGATAATGTTATACTTTTTTTCCCCGCGGACTGTTGTTGTTTGGGGAATATTGGTTTCGGTATATTTTTTGATTCTCCGCCGCCTTCCAATGACGGTTTAATTCCTGCAGGTAGTTCCCCAGTAGTCATCATATCTGTCTCATCGTAAATATTGCATAATGTATCTTTCAAATCGACTTTTTCAAAAGTTGTTATAGGTAGTTTTTCGATAACTTCGTCGAGATTTCTCGACAACCTTTCTTTTCTGACTCGCTTATCTGTTATTATTGTTTCATTAACATTTCTATCTAACATTTCAACTAATTTTAATTCAAGTGGTGCCAGTTTTTGTCTTGATGTTACCGTTTTTTTTAATAAATCTCCGAAATCCGTAAAAATGAGTTGCCTTATCGCGCCTATATCTTGTTTTGCTGCTACTGGTGATTTATCTACGTCTTTTTCTACGGCATTGATTAATTTATCTTTTAATTCTGTTTTCATACCAATCGACAACGATGTTTCCCTAATAATATTACTGATACTGTGGTATAATGTATCTTTCAATTGTTCTTTTATAACCGAAATAGTGTGATCCTTAGGAACATTTACGACATCTATTTTAACGGAAGTTGAATCATAATCACGTGGCTGCTTAATCGATTTAATATCTTCTTCTTTGATTTTACTCTTTCTCTCCAATTTAATTGTCTCAGGTACATGTACGATTTCTTTGGGGCTATCATCAAATCGGTATTTTGTGCCCTCTGAAGTGGAAAGCCTTTCCTTGACATTTTCGTGTGAATCAACAGTTTTGACTATGAGTGACATTTCTCTTGCTCTGCCAATAAGCTTCTCGGACACTTCATCTGCTTGGAATGGAGACTTTACATTATCGGATAGTAGTAAACTTTTCCTGCAACTCATCCGAGCAGTAAGCGGGTCGCCACCCTTCGTTGCCAACTCTCCCAGCGCGTCAGCTATATCCTCTACAAGCTCTTCCTTACTCGGGTTAATATTATGATTTTCTAGAACATCTTCTATTTCTTCTCTTAGGGGATCTTTTAATTTCATAATCGCTTCTGGCTGTTCAGCGATTGGACTACCACGTCGAGGTTCTTCACTACTTCTTCGTTTTCTAAATCGTCCGAATTCTGTTTTAAAAGAAAGATAAATCAAAATAACAAATGTAACCAAAGGAAATTAAATAGAAAATATGGTTAGGTACAAATTATGAAAAACAAGTGTTTGTCCACCATAAGCTTTGAAGTCAACAAAGCTACATTAATGTATAAACATTATGATTATTTGTACAGCAATATATTAAAACCTGCTGCTTTATTATGTATCAAAAGTAAATATACAAAATATTAGTACAATTTTCATTGTATATTTAGTGAACATAACGCAAAATGCGTAAATTTTTCGTTTTTATAAGTGAGAGCAAATCTTTGCTAAAGATATATTTACAAAGACCAATAAAATAGCTTAACTAAGCTTCCAATAAATTCGCCATTACAAAATATAATGTGCATAACAAAAAACGCTACTATTCAAAATACCATTATGACTTAATTAAATATAACAGTATTTTACTTAAAAAATAATTTATCGCCACTTCAGACGGCGTCTAACGGTGGCTTTCAATAAACTATCTCTGTATGGATTTGCTTATTAGAGATAGCTAGAAATTTGACATTCTAAAAGCTAATCAGAAAGTTTTACCTCTAACCGCTGCCTCCGATAAGCAAATCCATACTGCAGTAAATGTATGAGATATTTTATGTTCCTTCTTTATCCCAAAAATATACTTACTTACATGTAAAAAATCTGGAATATAAAATTTGCAAATAATAAAGACTTAGATATCAGATCAAGTACCCTTTTTTAAACTGTTGCGTTTATATCCTGATACCATATTTTATTTTTTACATGACGACGAGATCTAGCCAAAAGTTTTTGTTTAAATAAATTATTGAGATTACTGCAAAGTTTTACTTTAAATTGTGTTTCAACTTTACGAAATAATGTTAATATTTTGATCCTATTGTTAGTGCTGTTATTAAATTTATATTTTACAGAGTTTCGACTAGTTTGCGGACCTTAATTTGCTACTCATGGAAAACCCCCCAATTACTTGACATTACTCAACCTTTCTGTCTATTTCGGCGCGATTTTGGCAAGTCCGCCGGGACTTCTATCTCCTTTAACATAGCGTGTAACACGTCAGCTTTATCCAACACCGGAAGCAATACACCAGTGTCGTGATCATCATGTAATCCACTGTATATTTGAAATTTTAAAGTTTCTATTTCATCATTGTCAGTATACTTTTCCTTGGGGTGTAAACGCAAGTAATTTTGGCGGTCTATTATGTCGCTAGATAGATCTTCAATGAAATTTTGTTCAGCTATTGGGTCTAAATGTAGAGGCACGGTCTTTGACCATTTTTTAATGGTATCTGCTATCTTGTTTGTGTATTCGCTTCCTGCAGGATCCTTCGTCAGCTGAACACTTTTCTTCGGCGTAGAAGTTCGAGTAGGTACGAATTCATTCACGAGTAACAAATCGTTCACTCCTACATCTTTGGAAAATGCTTCTGTTAGTAGTGATTTCAAACGATTTTTCTCATTTGGTGGTATCAAAGTTTCATCAATAATTTCTTTACTGTCATTTAGTGCCAGATCCTTTAAGAGATCAACATCCTTTTTAGTCTTCAACGGTGACTTTTCAACATCCGCATCGATTTTGTTTATTATTTTAGGCGCTAACTTCGTTTTGGACCCCTCAGGTATAGATGATTGTGCAACTGCACCAGTGACAGCTTGACTCATTGATTCTCTCAATTTACCGGCTAGTACTTTCTTCCTTAACGCCTCTTTTATGGCATTTTCGTCGTTATATTCAACTCCATCTATAGTATAAATGTTTGGATCCCCCAACTTCAACTTTTCCGGACTATCGAGGACATTGTCAGATGTCATATCTGCTAGTCTAGCTCTGCTAGACTGACTGAGCGCTCTTCGTTTAAGATATACGTCTGAGTCATTAGCTCTAGCGAGCAGTGCAAGTTCTCTTGCTCGGTCAATCAAGTCAGACGCTACATCGGATGCTCGTTTACGACTTAAATTTGCTTCTGGTATAATTGTGTCCACAAGTTTTTTCTTTGTACCATCAGGATCTACTCCCTTGGTTACCACAAAATCTCTTAAATCTTCAAGAACGTTGTCTTCAATTTCTTTTCTATTTACTGGATTTATTTTATGATGATCAAGAACTGCATGAATTTCTTCTCTTAAAGATTGATCAATATCTAATTTAGGTAGTACGCTTTGAAACTCTTTGCTTGTTGTTCTTGTTGGTCTGGTGTCTTGATCAGAGTACTGCGTAGCTATGCTTTGCAATACCTGGGCGGATGTTAACGGCGCACTGCTTGGGGCTGGTGGTTGCGCCCAATCTGCAAAACCTGGTGGAATGTTCATAACCGGCACCTTAATACTGTCGATATTTCTCTGTAATCCTTCAGTTAAATGATGAATCACTGCTGTTAAAACATTACTTTTAACAAACTTGTTCATTCTTCTATGTACTTGCAACTTCAAGTAGTCAAGGTCATCTTTGAAAGTGGGTTTAGCTGCTGTTGAAATTTGGAGATATTTCTTTCTATCCACCAAGTCTTGTGCCATCTTCTCGGCTATACTCGCTTGAATGTTTACATCTAAGGGAACTGGTAGTTTTACCAACCAAGCTTTGATAACATTTTCTATTGCAACAAGGTAGTCTAATTCCGCTTGATCTGGCTCAAATGATGGCTCGTTTGAAGTATTTTCTGCGTTGAAAGGAGAACTTTGTGAAACACTGGCGTGCAAAGCAACTTTTTCTTCAATCTTAGACAGACGTGGCAAAAAGCTGTCAGTTTTCCCTAGTGCGAAATGACTTTTTGTGGCAAGGACTCTTTTAAATTTTAAATCTTGAACGGTGTTTGTTTGTACATTCAATTTACTAGGAGTAGGCAAGTCTTGAATATTTGTTTCTTCATAAATGTGAGCCAAACAATGTTTCAAATCAGATTTTTCGTTCCCAGAAATAGGTAAATTAGCTATTAAATCATCAACGTTTTTTAATAGTACAGTTTTTCGTATGTCTTCGTCCACTAACAGGGTTTCATTTAAAACTTGAGCTAGTTTATATTTAAACAAATATTTCTTATTTTTAGGAATTGCTGATTTCTCTAGAGCTTCATTAGTATCTTTTAAAAGTACTCTTTTAATACTCGCTAAATCATGCTTTTCTGAAAACGTTGGGTTGCTAAATTGTTTTTCAACAAGACTACTTAATTTGATCTTTAAATCTCTTTTCTTATCCGGAGACAAACTCGCGGTACTAATAACATTAGTTATGTTTTTCAGTAGTTTTTCCTTTAGTTGATGTTGTTGGACTGTTGTATCTGGCTTCATGGAAATCGCGTCTTCACTTAGACGCTCAATTCGCAGGATTCTTGCAGATTGTGCAAAGCGAACATTATTATGACTACTTTTGTTTTCATTAGCACGGTCTATTCTATTTTTGTAACTCTCTTTTGAGTCAACGGTTTTGATAATGAGAGATATTTCTCTAGCTCTGCTAACGAGTGTATCAGAAACTTCTTCAACTTGGTACGGTGACATTCCAGTTGTCCTCAATAACTTTCTACTACATCTAAGCTTAGTTCTGTCAAAGTCACCGTTTCCAGTAGCTAATCCATTTAGAGTACAAATCATATCTTCTAGGAACTTTTCTTTATTACCGGGGCTTATGCCATGTTCATCCAAAACATCTGTTATTTCTTCTCGCAATGATTCT
Source organism: Helicoverpa assulta (assembly GCA_963856015.1). Lineage (NCBI taxonomy): Eukaryota > Metazoa > Arthropoda > Insecta > Lepidoptera > Noctuidae > Helicoverpa > Helicoverpa assulta. Next base: position 6,726,709 of record CAWLCW010000022.1, read on the forward strand.
TTAACTTTTTCAGTTGGAACTTCGTTTTCAGTACTAACTCTTCTAACTTGAAGAACTTCATCTCTTCTCCGCTTCCGAGAGCGATCTTGTTCTGTTTTAAAAGAAAGATGAATGAAAATAACATACATATGAAATATTAATTATATTGTAGCAGTTTTGACTTCAATTGCAAGTAACCATACAAGCTGCTAATATTATGATTAATTATACATTTGATGTGCAGTTGTTACAACAAAATATTTTCATACGCGCTGCACATCACATGGAACTTACCTTCGAATTAATAGAAAATAAAGCAAAAGAGACACTTTGTCTCTAGAAATAGTCATCTGCTTTCTGAAAGTATGATTAATCACTGATGATATTTATGTAATCATTAATGATCTTTGCTAAAATTGGGGAAATATTTGTCTAACAGGAGAAACAACGACAAACTTGTCCAACTTATTATACTATGCTATATTAAAAGCATATGCTTATGTTAGCTTAATAATTTCGTACTTAAGTCTTTTGTGAAACATTTGCATACGTTATAATTAGAATATACATATTATATAAATCATGATTCTGATAAACTGAGCAAGTTTGTCTTTGTACGAGTAATGGTTGATTTTGTTCAGTATCCAGATGTAGGTAATATAGACTTACTAAAAGATGTGTTCAAAGTAGACCATGGCCGCGAACCTAACAAAAAGCTTATGCTTGACAACGAAGTCACTGAGGTTTCAAAAGTCCTTAATAATAAGCACAAACAAATAGTCGAAAGTGTACATCAGCCTAACGAACATACAAACAAAACTACCACCAAAAACGAATATTCTGAATCGCCACATAACTCTGCAACCTGGTGACTGAAAGAATCTGAAATATAAAATTGTTGAACATTAAAGGTAATATTAAAATTAAAATACAAAACCATAAGAAGGAACATTGAAATGAGTCGTCTTATAAAAATTGATTATCGCAAGTCGCGTAGTTTCTTTAAATATTTTTGTATAAAAATCTTAAAAAACTTTTTTTTCATAAATCGATTTAATTGTTTCCTCAAGATGTGTTTTTTAAATGTTTTGAGAACTTTCTTGCACCGATCTCAATTGCGATTTTAAGTACGATTGCATTTTTTAAATGTTAACTTTCACAATTATGCCCTACGCTTGTTTGAAAACCCCAAAATCTTGGTTTCAAAACTACTCCACCTGTGATACTGGGATGTCGCAATCCAGGATAATTGTCGGGAGGTCCTAAACCCGTGATCATCTTGAACAACTCTGGTGTAGCCTCCATAATCGGCGGCATGTCTTGGTGGTGCACTAGCTTATTGAATCTCCTAAACACTTGATACTTCAGATTTTCCAGTTCATCCTTATTAGAACATATCGCTCCATCTTGTACTTTCAAATACTTCAGACGGTCTATTATATCATTTGTTAGATCCTTTACAACTCCCGGTTTGGCTGCTGGATCTATAGCCACGGGCAAGGTCTCTACCCAAGTTTGAATTAATTTTGAAAGGTTTTCAGTGTATTCTTGCGGTATCTGAATACTCGCGGATCTGTTAAATTTTCGAACGTCGTCGCGAAGTCCTTCAAAGCTTACTCGTAAAGTTTTAATTACATCATTTAGACCATCCAACGCTTCGGTCAATAGAAATTTCACTTCAGTTTTCTCGTCGTTATCAATATTATGTTCATTATCAACAATGTCCTTGCTATCATTTAATATTTCATTTTTAATAAACTCCAAATCTTGTATAGTAGCAATTGGATGTTTCTGAATTTTTTCATCTAATTTGTTTAATATAGAAGACTTCAGATCTGCTTTAGTAATCTCAGGAATAGAAGACTGATTAATAGCATCACTGACAGCTGTGCTAATTAAATGTTGACCTTTATTTTCAAACATTTTTTGTTTAAACTCTTCTTCCAACAGCAGTTTCAGTTCTTTTTTCTTGTCGATAGGAACATCTGTTCTATTATCAACAATTTTCTTACTATCTAACAATAATTTAGGTGCAATTCTTTCGAAATCATTCTGGGTAATAATTGGTGATTTTTGAAAATTTTCAGTCAATTGGACTAGTAATGAAGGTTTTAAATCTTCTTTTATACTCTCAGGATTAGAAGATTTGTCAACCGCATTAGTTATAGCTGTAGAAATTAAGTTTGCACATTTATTTTCAAATATTTTGTTTTTAAATTCTTCATCCAACAGTGCTTTGAGTTCACTTTGCTTATCCATAGGCATATCAGAGTAGTTATCAACAATATTCTTTTCCTCCCACATAAGTTCAGGAACGAAGTTTTCAAAGTCTTTCTGAGTAGTTATTGGTGTTTTCTGAAATTGTTCTTCTAATTTGTCCAATAATAATGGTATTAAACCTTCTTTTATGCTGTCAGGACTAGAAGATCTATCAACCGCATTAGTTACTGCAGTAGCAATTAAATTTTGACATTTATTTTCAAACATTTTGTTCTTAAATTCTTCTTCCAAAAGTGATTTGAGTTCATTTTTCTTGTCTATAGGCATATCAGGTTGGTCATCAACAACATTCTTTTCCTCCCCTAAGATTTTAGGCATGAAGTTTTCTAAGTCCGTCTGATTAGTTATTGGTGTTTTCTCTAATTGTCCCTGTAATTTGCTCAATAATAATGGTTTCATATCTGCTTTAACGCTCTCAGGGTTAGAAGATCGATCAACGGCATCAATTATAGCATTAGCAATTACATTTTGACATTTATTTTTAAACTTTAACTTTTCGAACTCCTCCTCCAACAGAGATTTGACCTCGGTTTTCTGGTCATTTGAAATATCAAAGTCATTATCAACAATTTCCTTGCTATCTTTTAACATTTCATCAACTAGCTTATTAAAATCTTCATGGCTCGCCATCGTTGCTTTACGAGTGCTTTCGTCTAGTTTGCTTTCTAGAGAAGATATCAAATCTATTTTTTTGTCCTCTGCCATAGAAGACCTATTAATAGCATTATTTATACCCGTAGAAATTAAATTTTTACATTTATTTTCAAACATTTTCTTATTAAAAGCTTCGTCCAACAGTTTCTTGAGTTCATTTTTGTTGTCGATAGAAATATCAGGTTCATTATCAACAATTTCCTTACTATCTTTTAAAATTTCAGCTGTAGCGTTATCAAAATCTTTCTGGGACAAAATCGATGTTTTCTGAACGTTTTCATCTAATTTGCTTAATAACTTAGGTGTCAAGTCTGTTTTTTGAGTTTCAGTAATAGATGATTTATCAACGGCATCAGTTACAGCATCGGCGATAAAATTTTGACATTTATTTTGAAACATTTTCTTATTAAGCTCTTCATCCAACAATGCTTTGAGTTCAGTTTTCTGGTCGTTAGAAATGTCAGTTCTATTATTAATCATTTTCTTGAAATCTTTTAATAAGTCATTATTCATGAACTCCAAATCTTCCTGGGTCGTAATTGGTTTTTTCTGAATGTTTTCGTCTAATTTGTTTAATAACGTAGATTTCAAATGGGCTTTTGTAGTCTCAGGAATAGAAGATCGATCAACTGCATTATTTATGGCTGGAGTAAAGAAATATTTACATTTACTTTCAAACATTTTCTTGTTAAATTCATTATCCAACAGTGTCTTGAGTTCACTTTTGTTATCGCTGGGAATATCGGATTCATTATCAACAATATTCTTACAGTTTTCTAATATATCATCTGTGAAGTTATAAAAATCTTGCTGGTTGGCAATCGGTTTTTTCTGCATCTCTTCGTCTAATTTGCTTAATAATGTAGATTTCAAATCTGTTTTTTTATCCTCTGGGAGGGAAGACTTATCAACAGCATTAGTTATGGCGTCAGAAATTTCATTATGACATTTGTCTTCAAAAATTTTCCTTTTTTCCTCCAATGCCAGCTCATCATCTGCACTGTATGGCATTTTGTTTAGTATTTCTGCAGCCGACAATGCTATTAGGCCACGTTTGCCTTGGGCACCAAATGACGGAGGCATTCCCAGTCCTCTTTTGATTATTTGATCGGCCAATTTCATTGCTTCTTCTTCTGGTAAATGTGTTTCACGCATAATTTTTTCTATGAGTTTGCTTCTTATACTGTCAATATCACCACTCAGTCCAGTATCTCTTAATTCACGCATTATACTTGATTCTAATTTTTTTATATAGCTGGGATCTACATCCTCTTTTTTTGTAGCCTTATAGGTGAGCTCTTCTTTATCAATCATATCAGCTAGTTCACTTTGCAATTTTTTCTTAGCCAGACTCGGAAGTAGTGATCTTTTCACACTTCTCTTTATACCCATTTTGATACTCTCTTTGGCTTTTTCTGGATCAAATTCTGTTAGATCATGTACTTTCTCACCTTCTTTTTGCATGCTTTGCGGATGAATCGAAGGATGCATCTGTTTTAACTTCAGGAAGACGCTGAGGCCATCGTCAACCGTTTCCTTAAATTCAGATTTCATTTTGTCTTTCATGTCTTTAGGTAAATCCAATCCATCTATAATATCATTGATGCCATCAATGAATTCATCCCGAACATAATTGGATAGTCGCCTATCGAATTTATTTCTAGCCAATCCTTTAATTTTCTCTTTCAACTCATTTTTCATCTCTTCAGGTATATCTGCTTCATCTATGAGTTCTTCGAGTGCTTGTATTGTGTTGTTTTTAGAAAGATTTTCTAAGACTTGCAGTTCTTTTTTTTCTTTTTCTATTAAAGAATCAAAGTTTTCATCAACCTTGGATAGTAATTTATTTTTGTCAGCTTTAAGTAATGGAAGTTCATTAATAATGCCTTCTATTCCATTTTTTATGCGATCTTTTCCTTCAGTAGATAAATCTATATTGCCATCGGCCATTTTGCTTAATTTATTTCTCAACTCCGCCTTTTTTTCTTCAGAAATGGGCGAATCATTAATAGCCTTTTCTATATCTTCAAAAATATGATTTGCTTTTGATAGTTCACCATTATTTCCCAAAGTACTGGTCTGTACTTTTGGACTATCATTTATGTTACCTTTTCTAGGGAACTGAACATCATCAGATGACGGTCTGTTGGAAAAACGAGCTTTTAGGCTGTCTGGTTTAGAGACAATTGATGTTTCGCTTAACTTTACAATATTGCTTAATTTATCTGGAGCATTGTGTTCTAATTTCTCATGCTCCTTTAGTTTTGTTGAATCGCGTAAAGACTCAAGACTTTGATCAACTGAGTGTTTCAGTCCACGTCTTAACTTGCTTCTTTCTTCTTTGGGTATTGGCATTTCCTTTAATATATCTCCAATTCCTGATTTCACGGCCTTTTGCACGTCGGCAGATAAAGGTTGTTGTAAGTTATCTGAAGCCATTTTGTTGAGTTTATTTTGCAATTCTTTCTTATTCTCATCTGGAATGGCTGAGTTTTCGATTGTCTTCTCCATTCCTTGCATGATGCTCTCTCTAGCTAGAGACGGATCAACTTTCTCTAAGGGTGTTAATGATCTACCTGTAAATTTATCTGTGCGACAGTCTTGTTTAGTCTGTGATATTCTTTTCCTGTCATCATTTGGTATATTACCTTTTCTAGCAAACTGAACATCGTCAGATGAAGGTCTATTGGAGTAGTGTTCGTTATTCATGACCGTGGTTTCTTTCTTTAAGAAAAGTGGTGATCCATGAACGGAGTCTTCTAAATCATAGAAAATATTGTGCTCAATCTGGCTTCTTGACTCCCCTAAACGTAATAACGATAGATTCTCATCAACAGCCTGCTTGAGGTAGTTTTTCAATTTATTCTTTTCGTTTTCGGGTATATTTAGAACCTTTAATATTTCTTGTATCTCATTTTTCATTGCCTCTTGTGTGCCTTCAGATAGTGGACGCTTCAAGTTCTCAGCTACCATTTTGTTTAGTTTTTTCTTTAATTCTATCTTCTTTTCTTCCGAAATGGGCGCGTCTTCAATAGCCTTCTCCATGTCTTGTAAAATGCGTTCTTTTGCCTTTACTGGATCGATTTCTTCAAAAGGAATTTTAACTTTATCGCCTTTTTTGCCTGGTGCTTCTTCATCTTTTAATACATGCTTAGGTGATGCTCCTTTTTCTGGTATTATTCTAGCTCTTGCTTGAGATGCATCACCTTCTTTTCTGGTTATAAACGTTTTAGTTATGGTCTCCCCTTTACGTTCATCTGGTTCATTTTCTTCTTTTTCTCGTATTATTCTAGCTCTTGCTTGAGATGGATCACCTTCTTCTGTGATTATTGAAGTTTTAATTATGGTCTCCCCTCTATGTTCACCACGTTTATTTTCTTCTTTTCCTGGCATTATTCTATCTTTTGCTTGAGATGGATCACCTACTTCTCTGCTTATAAACGTTTTAGTTATGGTAACCCCTTTACGTTCATCTGATTCATTTTCTTCTTCTTCTGGTATTGTTTTAGCTTTTGCTTGAGATGGATCACCTACTTCTCTGCTTATAAATGTTTTAGTTATGGTCTCCCCTCCACGTTCATCACTTTTATTTTCTTCTTTACCTGGCGTTATTCTATCTTTTATTTGAGAGGAATCAAATTCTTGTGTGTTTATCGAAGTTTTCGAGATGTTATGTGTATTTCGAGTACTGTCTCTTTTTGACTTAAAATTTTGCCATGGAATATCTGCTAATTTGCTTTTGTATTCCTGAATAGTTTTATAAACATTTTTTGTGAGATCAAATCTTAATTTTTTCTTCTGATCTTGCGATAAAGGCATTTTATCTAAAATATTGTCGATGCCATCTATTATATTTTCCGTTGGATCACTCGTTAATGGTCCTGATAAATGTTGGTAGGCTACGTCTTTAAGTTTCTGGTTTAAATCTGGCTTTTGCTCAGCACTTATAGGTGCTTCTTCGACGGTTCTATAAAATCTATCTATCAAATTGTTTCGAGTGGAAGTAACAAGGTCTCTATTATCATTGCTTTGGTTTAAATCGTCTAGTGAATTCTCAAGATCATGTAATACATTTTCAACAATGTTTTCCAAATTCGTTGTGTGTGTTTCCTCCCTTACACTTGTATCACGTAAAGACTCAAGACTGTCATCAACTGAGTGTTTCAGTCCGCGTCTTAACTTGCTTCTTTCTTCTTTGGGTATTGGAATTTCCTTTAATATATCTCCAATGCCTGCTTTGACGGCTTTTTGCACGTCAGCAGATAAGGGTTGCTGCAATTTATCTTCGGCCATTTTGTTCAGTTTAGTTTGCAATTCTCTTTTATTCTCTTCGTGAATATTTGAATTTTCGATTGTGGTATCCAATCCTTGTAAGATGCTTACTCTTGCTAGAGACGGGTCAATGTTTTCTAGGGGTGTTAATGACTTTTTTTTTCGCTTTTGACGTTGAGCAGCAGAAACATCTCCAACCAAATTTGGTGTTGACATATCGTCTTTAGGTTTCTTTATTTGTACTAATATTTCTCCAACCACGACTTTTAATGCTTTCTGCACATTTGCAGACAGTGGATCGTTTTTGTTATCTTCTGCAATTGCGTTTAGTTTCTTTCTAATTTTTTTCTTTTTTCGTTCCGGCATATTTGATTCCTCTATAGTCTTCTTCATTGCTTCTAAGATAAGTTCTTGCTTAACTCTTTGTTGTTCTGCACTTATTTTTTTACCGCGAGTTCCATCTTCAGTGTCGGCGATTTCGTTTTGAACAACTGATATATTTTCGTTTACTGCTTCGGTCCAATAACTTTTTATTCGTTTTTTCTTGTCTGCTGGTAGTTGTGGTATATTTAGAGTACCTTCAAATATTGGGCTATTGAAGTTTTTATAAGCAAAGCGTTCATTTTCTACTGTTGGTATCGACAACTCATTTAATATACCTTCTATTTCATTATGTAAAGATTCTTGAACGTCAACAGATGATGGTTGCTCTAAGTTAGCTATTCTGCTTAGTTTCTGTTTTAATTCCATCTCATGTTTAGATATTGGCGCTTCTGTATTTACCTTTTCAGTATAGCGTAATACATCACTAAGGACATTGAGTTCCAAGTTTTTTGTTGCATCCCGTAAGAACTCAAGACTGTCATCAACTGAGTGTTTCAGTCCCCGTCTTAACTTGCTTCTTTCGTCTTTGGGTATTGGCATTTCCTTCATTATTCTACTTATTTCTGTCTTTAAAGCTTTTTGCACATCAGCAGATAAAGGTTGCTGTAAGTTATCTGCCGCCATTTTGTCGAGTTTATATTGCAATTCTTTCTTCTGGTCATACGGAATGTTTGATATTTCGATAGCGTTTTCCATTCCATGCATGATACTCTCTTTAGCTAAATATGGATTTACTTCTTCTAAGGATATTAATCTTCTTCTGTAACCGTCTCGTCTAAATTGTTTATATTTGCGTTCGATGTTCCGTTGTTGTTGGATGATGTTCGAGATTTCACTTTGAGATTTATTCATATTAATAATAGTAGTACTAGCGAGTTCATACATTACTTTTAGTATACTCTTCAATTGCTGTTTTTTCTTTTTAGCTATGGGTGCCACTTCGACAGTATTTTCAAATCTGTATAAAGTACCGTCTTGAATGAGGCTCTCAATTCCTATCTTTTTCTCGTGAACGAAGGGTGAATTATAGATTACCTTGTCCATAACTTGCAAGCAAATTTCTTTCTCTCTAGTTTTATTGTTTGGGAGTAATGTTTTTTCTCCTTGGCCACTACCATACTCATCATCATCCACTGAACTATATTGATAAGACTCTAGACTTTCATCATTCGGGTCTGTAACATTGTCATAAAACGCGTCGCTTTCTCGATGATCCTCTTCTCCTCCGTGATCAATTTCTCCTATTACAACTTTTAATGCTTCTTGGATATTTTCAAATTCATTCCAGCTTTCTCGTGCCATTTTATTCAGTTTAATTTTTATTTGTTTCTTTTTTTCATCGGATATGTCAGACTCATCGACCGTCTCCGTTATCCATTGCAAAATACTTTCTTTTCCCCGTAGAACAGTGCCATCGTCGGACACCAGAGAGACTCTCGGTTTCACATCTGTAATGTTATGTCTTTTTATATCGTCCTCGATTTCATCCTGAAATATGTCGTGCTCAGCACGGCTTCTTACATGCTCTAAACTCTTGGTCTCTTTTCTCCTAAAGACATGACTTGAAGAGTCCGGATCCTCATCAGCTGTCCGTTTATTACGTCTATTTCGATAATTGTCTTCTTTAGTCTGTAAATTTTTCCGTCCAATTTTATTTATTTCGTTTTGGTATTTATTAATATTATTACGGAGTGTCCTTGAGAGATTAGATTTTAAAGTGTTTTTCTCATCTTCTGATAAAGGCAGTTTATCCATAATATCGTTGAGGTCACTTAAGAAACAATCCGTTGCACTGCTCGTTAGTGGATCTATTAGGTGTTCGGAAGCCAGGAATTTGACTCTCTGTTTTAATTCTTTCTTCTTCTCACTACTTATAGGTGCTCCGTCTATGCCTTTATAAATATCTTCTAAGATATTATTTCGAGTGCGAGTAAAAATCTTGCTTCGTGTAGACCCAAATTTGTTTAACATCTCTGCATTCGAATCTCTGTCTAGAGACAAATCGCCTTCTTCTACGGATGTTCTATCTTTTTTGCGTTCAATTTTATGTATGTCGTTTTGGTATTTATTGATATTATCACGGATAGTCCTTGAGAGATTAGATTTTAATGCGTTTTTCTCAGCTTCTGATAAAGGCAGTTTATCCATAATATCGTTGATGTCACTTAAGAAAGAATCCGTTGCACTGCTCGTTAATGGATCTGTTATGTGTTTGGAAGCCAGGAATTTGACTCTCTGTTTTAATTCTTTCTTTTTCTCACTACTTAAAGGTGCTCCGTCTATGCCTTTATAAATATCTTCTAAGATATTGTTTCGAGTGCGAGTAAAAATCTTGCTTCGTGTAGACCCAAATTTGTTTAACATCTCTTCATTCGAATCTCTGTCTAGAGACGGATCACCTTCTTCTACGGATGTTCTATCTTTTTTGCGTTTGCCAGGATATTTTTCAAAATCAGCTCCTTCTATGGATGTTTTCTGTTTTTTGCGTCCGTCAAGAGATTTTTGAAGATCTCTTTCTTGAGAATCATCTGCTTCTTCAAAGGATGTTCTGTGTTTTTTGCGTCTGTCAGTAGATTTTTTATGATCTCTCTCCAGAGACGGATCACCTTCTTCTATGGATGGTCTTTGTGATTTGCGTCTATCAGGTGGTCTATCAAAATCTCTGTCTAGAGACCAATCATCTGCGGATATTCGCTCTTTTCTGCGTTTGTCAGGCGATTTCTCAAACTGTTTCTCTTGAGTAGAATCAATTTCTGTGGATGTTCTTTCTTTTCTGCGTTTGGCAGGCAATTTTTCAAGGTCTCCCTTTGGAGAAGAATCGATTTCAGATGATGTTCTATCTTTTTTGCGTTCAATTTTTTGTATGTCGTTTTGGTATTTATTGATATTATCACGGATAGTCCTTGAGAGATTAGATTTTAATGCGTTTTTCTCATCTTCTGATAAAGGCAGTTTATCCATAATATCGTTGAGGTCACTTAAGAAACAATCCGTTGCACTGCTCGTTAATGGATCTGTCATGTGTTTAGAAGCCAGGAGTTTTATTCTCTGTTTTAATTCTTTCTTTTTCTCACTACTTATAGGTGCTCCGTCAATGCCTTTATAAATATCATCTAAGATATTATTTCGAGTGCGAGTAAAAATCTTGCTTCGTGTAGACCCTTCGTTAAACATCTTTTCATTCGAATCTCTGTCTAGAGACCGATCATCTGCGGACGTTCTCTCCTTCTTGCGTCTGTCAGGAGATTTCTCAAAATCTCTGTCTCGATACCGATCAGCTCCTTCTGCGGATGTTTTTTCTTTTCTACGTTTGTCAGACGATTTTTCAAGGTCTTCCTCTAGAGAAGAATCGATTTCAGATGATGTTCTATCTTTTTTGCGTTCCATTTTTTGTATGTCGTTTTGGTATTTATTGATATTATCACGGATAGTCCTTGAGAGATTAGATTTTAATGCGTTTTTCTCACCTTCTGATAAAGGCAGTTTATCCATAATATCGTTGAGGTCACTTAAGAAACAATCCGTTGCACTGCTCGTTAATGGATCTGTCATGTGTTTAGAAGCCAGGAGTTTTATTCTCTGTTTTAATTCTTTCTTTTTCTCACTACTTATAGGTGCTCCGTCAATGCCTTTATAAATATCATCTAAGATATTATTTCGAGTGCGAGTAAAAATCTTGCTTCGTGTAGACCCTTCGTTAAACATCTCTGCATTCGAATCTCTGTCTAGAGACCGATCACCTGCGGATGTTCGCTCCTTTCTGCGTTTTTTAGGCGTTTTCTCAAACTCTCCCTCTTGAGTTGAATCAATTTCTGTGGATGTTCTTCCTTTTTTGCGTTTTTCAGCGGATTTTTCAAAGTCTGCCTCTGGAGAAGAATCTATTTCAGATGATGTTCTATCTTTTTTGCGTTCAATTTTATGCATGTCGTTTTGGTATTTATTGATATTATCACGGATAGTCCTTGAGAGATTAGATTTTAATGCGTTTTTCTCACCTTCTGATAAAGGCAGTTTATCCATAATATCGTTGAGGTCACTTAAGAAACAATCCGTTGCACTGCTCGTTAATGGATCTGTCATGTGTTTAGAAGCCAGGAGTTTTATTCTCTGTTTTAATTCTTTCTTTTTCTCATTACTTATAGGTGCTTCCTCAATGCCTTTATAAATATCTTCTAAGATATTATTTCGAGTGCGAGTAAAAATCTTGCTTCGTGTAGACCCTTTGTTAAACATGTCTTCATTCGAATCTCTGTCTAGAGACCGATCATCTGCGGATGTTCTTTCTTTTCTACGTTTGTCAGCCGATTTTTCAAGGTCTCCCTCTGGAGAAGAAACAATTTCTGAGGATGTACGCTCTTGCTTGCGTTTGTCATGCGATTTCCCAAAATCTCTGTCTAGAGACCAATCATCTGCGGATTTTCGCTCTTTTCTGCGTTTGTTAAGTGATTTTTCAAGGTCTCCCTCTGGAGAAGAATCAATGTTAGATGATGTCCTGTCTTTTTTACTTTCAATTTTTTGTATGTCGTTTTGGTATTTATTGATGTTATCACGAATAGTCCTTGAGAGATTAGATTTTAATGCGTTTTTCTCACCTTCTGATAAAGGCAGTTTATCCATAATATCGTTGAGGTCACTTAAGAAACAATCCGTTGCACTGCTCGTTAATGGGTCTGTCATGTGTTTAGAAGCCAGGAGTTCTATTCTCTGTTTTAATTCTTTCTTTTTCTCACTACTTATAGGTGCTCCGTCAATGCCTTTATAAATATCATCTAAGATATTATTTCGAGTGCGAGTAAAAATCTTGCTTCGTGTAGACCCTTCGTTAAACATCTCTTCATTCGAATCTCTGTCTAGAGACCGATCATCTGCGGACGTTCTCTCCTTCTTGCGTCTGTCAGGAGATTTCTCAAAATCTCTGTCTCGATACCGATCAGCTCCTTCTGTGGATGTTCTTTCTTTTCTACGTTTGTCAGACGATTTTTCAAGGTCTCCCTCTAGAGAAGAATCGATTCCAGATGATGTTCTATCTTTTTTGCGTTCAATTTTTTGTATGTCGTTTTGGTATTTATTAATATTATCACGGATAGTCCTTGAGAGATTAGATTTTAATGCGTTTTTCTCACCTTCTGATAACGGCAGTTTATCCATAATATCGTTGAGGTCACTTAAGAAACAATCCGTTGCACTGCTCGTTAATGGATCTTTTATGTGTTTGGAAGCCAGGAATTTTATTCTCTGTTTTAATTCTTTCTTTTTCTCATTACTTATAGGTGCTTCGTCAATGCCTTTATAAATATCTTCTAAGATATTATTTCGAGTGCGAGTAAAAATCTTGCTTCGTGTAGACCCTTCGTTAAACATCTCTGCATTCGAATCTCTGTCTAGAGACCGATCATATGCGGACGTTCTCTCCTTCTTGCGTCTGTCAGGAGATTTCTCAAAATCTCTGTCTCGATACCGATCAGCTCCTTCTGCGGATGTTCTTTCTTTTCTACGTTTGTCAGCCGATTTTTCAAGGTCTCCCTCTGGAGAAGAATCAATTTCTGAGGATGTCCGCTCTTGCTTGCGTTTGTCATGCGATTTCCCAAAATCTCTGTCTAGAGACCAATCATCTGCGCATGTTCGCTCTTTTCTGCGTTTGTTAAGTGATTTTTCAAGGTCTCCCTCTGGAGAAGAATCAATGTCAGATGATGTACTATCTTTTTTGCGTTCAAATTTATGTATGTCGTTTTGGTATTTATTGATATTATCACGGATAGTCCTTGAGAGATTAGATTTTAATGCGTTTTTCTTATCTTCTGATAAAGGCAGTTCATCCATAATATCGTTGAGGTCACTTAAGAAAGAATCCGTTGCACTGCTCGTTAATGGATCTGTCATGTGTTTAGAAGCCAGGAGTTTTATTCTCTGTTTTAATTCTTTCTTTTTCTCACTACTTATAGGTGCTTCGTCAATGCCTTTATAAATATCTTCTAAGATATTATTTCGAGTGCGAGTAAAGATCTTGCTTCGTGTAGACCCTTTGTTAAACATCTCTTCATTCGAATCTCTGTCTAAATACCGATCACCTGCGGATGTTCGCTCCTTTCTGCGTTTTTCAGGCGTTTTCTCAAACTCTCCCTCTTGAGTAGAATCAATTTCTGTGGATGTTCTTCCTTTTCTGCGTTTGGCAGGCGATTTTTCAAGGTCTCCCTCTGGAGAAGAATCGATTTCAGATGCTGTTCTATCTTTTTTGTGTTCAATTTTTTGTATGTCGTTTTGGTATTTATTAATATTATCACGGATAGTCCTTGAGAGATTAGATTTTAATGCGTTTTTCTCACCTTCTGATAAAGGCAGTTTATCCATAATATCGTTGAGGTCACTTAAGAAACAATCTGTTGCACTGCTCGTTAATGGATCTTTTATGTGTTTGGAAGCCAGGAATTTTATTCTCTGTTTTAATTCTTTCTTTTTCTCATTACTTATAGGTGCTTCGTCAATGCCTTTATAAATATCATCTAAGATATTATTTCGAGTGCGAGTAAAAATCTTGCTTCGTGTAGACCCTTCGTTAAACATCTCTGCATTCGAATCTCTGTCTAGAGACCGATCATCTGCGGACGTTCTCTCCTTCTTGCGTCTGTCAGGAGATTTCTCAAAATCTCTGTCTCGATACCGATCAGCTCCTTCTGCGGATGTTTTTTCTTTTCTACGTTTGTCAGACGATTTTTCAAGGTCTTCCTCTAGAGAAGAATCTATTTCAAATGATGTTCTATCTTTTTTGCGTTCAATTTTATGTATGTCGTTTTGGTATTTATTGATATTATCACGGATAGTCCTTGAGACATTAGATTTTAATGCGTTTTTCTTATCTTCTGATAAAGGCAGTTCATCCATAATATCGTTGAGGTCACTTAGGAAACAATCCGTTGCACTGCTCGTTAATGGATCTGTCATGTGTTTAGAAGCCAGGAGTTTTATTCTCTGTTTTAATTCTTTCTTTTTCTCACTACTTATAGGTGCTTCGTCAATGCCTTTATAAATATCATCTAAGATATTATTTCGAGTGCGAGTAAAAATCTTGCTTCGTGTAGACCCTTCGTTAAACATCTCTGCATTCGAATCTCTGTCTAGAGACCGATCATCTGCGGACGTTCTCTCCTTCTTGCGTCTGTCAGGAGATTTCTCAAAATCTCTGTCTCGATACCGATCAGCTCCTTCTGCGGATGTTCTTTCTTTTCTACGTTTGTCAGACGATTTTTCCAGGTCTCCCTCTGGAGAAGAATCGATTTCAGATGATGTTCTATCTTTTTTGCGTTCAATTTTATGTATGTCGTTTTGATATTTATTGATATTATCACGGATAGTCCTTGAGAGATTAGATTTTAATGCGTTTTTCTCACCTTCTGATAAAGGCAGTTTATCCATAATATCGTTGAGGTCACTTAAGAAACAATCCGTTGCACTGCTCGTTAATGGATCTGTCATGTGTTTAGAAGCCAGGAATTTTATTCTCTGTTTTAATTCTTTCTTTTTCTCATTACTTATAGGTGCTTCGTCAATGCCTTTATAAATATCATCTAAGATATTATTTAGAGCGCGAGTAAAAATCTTGCTTCGTGTAGACCCTTTGTTAAACATGTCTTCATACGAATCTCTGTCTAGAGACCGATCATCTGCGGATGGTCTTTCTTTCCTACGTTTGTCAGCCCATTTTTCAAGGTCTCCCTCTGGAGAAGAATCAATTTCTGAGGATGTCCGCTCTTGCTTGCGTTTGTCATGCAATTTCCCAAAATCTCTGTCTAGAGACCAATCATCTGCGGATGTTCGCTCTTTTCTGCGTTTGTTAAGTGATTTTTCAAGGTCTCCCTCTGGAGAAGAATCAATGTCAGATGATGTCCTATCTTTTTTGCGTTCAATTTTATGTATGTCATTTTGGTATTTATTGATATTATCACGGATAGTCCTTGAGAGATTAGATTTTAATGCGTTTTTCTCACCTTCTGATAAAGGCAGTTTATCCATAATATCGTTGAGGTCACTTAAGAAACAATCTGTTGCACTGCTCGTTAATGGATCTTTTATTTGTTTGGAAGCCAGGAATTTTATTCTCTGTTTTAATTCTTTCTTTTTCTCATTACTTATAGGTGCTTCGTCAATGCCTTTATAAATATCATCTAAGATATTATTTCGAGTGCGAGTAAAAATCTTGCTTCGTGTAGACCCTTCGTTAAACATCTCTGCATTCGAATCTCTGTCTAGAGACCGATCATCTGCGGACGTTCTCTCCTTCTTGCGTCTGTCAGGAGATTTCTCAAAATCTCTGTCTCGATACCGATCAGCTCCTTCTGCGGATGTTTTTTCTTTTCTACGTTTGTCAGACGATTTTTCAAGGTCTCCCTCTAGAGAAGAATCGATTCCAGATGATGTTCTATCTTTTTTGCGTTCAATTTTATGTATGTCGTTTTGGTATTTATTGATATTATCACGGATAGTCCTTGAGAGATTAGATTTTAATGCGTTTTTCTTATCTTCTGATAAAGGCAGTTCATCCATAATATCGTTGAGGTCACTTAGGAAACAATCCGTTGCACTGCTCGTTAATGGATCTGTCATGTGTTTAGAAGCCAGGAGTTTTATTCTCTGTTTTAATTCTTTCTTTTTCTCACTACTTATAGGTGCTCCGTCAATGCCTTTATAAATATCATCTAAGATACTATTTCGAGTGCGAGTAAAAATCTTGCTTCGTGTAGACCCTTCGTTAAACATCTCTTCATTCGAATCTTTGTCTAGAGACCGATCATCTGCGGACGTTCTCTCCTTCTTGCGTCTGTCAGGAGATTTCTCAAAATCTCTGTCTCGATACCGATCAGCTCCTTCTGCGGATGTTCTTTCTTTTCTACGTTTGTCAGACGATTTTTCAAGGTCTCCCTCTAGAGAAGAATCGATTTCAGATGATGTTCTATCTCTTTTGCGTTCAATTTTTTGCATGTCGTTTTGGTATTTATTAATATTATCACGGATAGTCCTTGAGAGATTAGATTTTAATGCGTTTTTCTCACCTTCTGATAAAGGTAGTTTATCCATAATATCGTTGAGGTCACTTAAGAAACAATCCGTTGCACTGCTCGTTAATGGATCTGTCATGTGTTTAGAAGCCAGGAGTTTTATTCTCTGTTTTAATTCTTTCTTCTTCTCACTACTTATAGGTGCCCCATCAATGCCTTTATAAATATCATCTAAGATATTATTTCGAGTGCGAGTAAAAATCTTGCTTCGTGTAGACCCTTTGTTAAACATGTCTTCATTCGAATCTCTGTCTAGAGACCAGTCATCTGTGGATGTTCTTTCTTTTCTACATTTGTCAGGGGATTTCCCAAAATCTCTGTCTAGAGACCAAGCCTCTGCGGATGTTCGCTCTTTTCTGCGTTTGTTAAGTGATTTTTCAAGGTCTCCCTCTGGAGAAGAATCGATTTCAGATGGTGTTCTTTCTTTTCTACGTTTGTCAGGCGATTTCCCAAAATCTCTGTCCGAAGAAGAATCAAGTTCTGCGGAAGTTCTTCCTTTTTTGCATTTGTCAGACGATTTTTCGAGATCTCTCACTAGAGACGAATCAACTTCTTCTATGGATGTTCTTGCCTTTTTTTGTCTGTCTGGTTTATCTCTATGACTGTCCTGTCCTGTTTGTGATAATTTGCGTTCCTTGTTTTTTATCTCCACCTTTGATTGATCGCTCGATACATCTGTGTCAGAGTGTCTTTCCTTAATTTCGTTTTGTAAGGCAGTTATGTTTCGATCAACTATGTCTGTTAGTCCATGCTTCATTTTGTCTAGTTCATTCTTTGGCAAATTCAACTCCTCTAGGATATCGTAAATGCCACCTTTGAGTGAATCTTGGATATCTTCAGACAGAGGATCATTAAAACTTTCATTCAACATATTTGCCAGTTTGTTTTTCAATTCAACCTTTTTTTCCATAGGAATAGAAGCTTTATTGATATACTCTTCAAGTCCCCGTAGAATATTTTTGTGTGTGTTGTTTTGTAATTCCTCAAAATTTACTTCTCCTTTTCGTTTATTATATTGCGGTTCTTTTACATTTTTATTAACCTTTTGGGGTGCTTTATTTTCTTCGTCTATTGGCAACCCAATTTTATCCTGAATATTATGTTTAATATTGTTGGATGTTTCAAGATCACTTAAGTTATTGCCTTCTATTTTTTTTGCGCGTTCAGCCTCTTCTGGCTTTGTGCTAGAAATGGGTGAACCTTCAATATTTGTTTTCTTCAAAGCTTTAATGTTGTCACCGGTCCCGGAGTCGTCCAAATCGCGTAGAAGTTTACTTTTTTGCTGATTGTTCAAGGGCAAATAATTTAATATATCCGCTATCCCTTCTCTCAGGGCATTCCCCGATTCAATTGAGTGTTGGTTTAAATTATCGGTATAGATTTTTTGTAGTTTGGCTTTTAATTCTTCTTTTTTCTCAGCAGAAAGGGAAGAATTATCAATAGCTTTCATTATTTCTTCCACAATAATATCTTCAGCGTTTGGTACTGGGCCGTGAGTAGTTTCATATTGCATTACATTCTCTTTTAAATTGATGATGTTTTTTTCGGCAGTTTTCGTTAATTCTGACAACCTTGCTTTCTGATCTAATGGTAAAAGAAGCGCTTCAATAATTTCTTCAATGCCACGTATGAGAGCATCCAAAACGTGTTCAAAAAAGGGTTGCTTTAAAATTGCGGACGTCATGTTTAGCAGTTTTTGTTTCAACTCATTCTTCTTATCTTTAGGGATTGTTGTTTGATCAACAGTGTTTTCAAATCCAGCCAAAATATTATCTTTTGTTTGAAGTGCTAGTTTCTTTAAATATACTTTCTGGTCTTTATCACTTAGAACTTTGAGTTTTTCTTCCAGAAAGCTTGCAAGGTCATTCTCTAATGTATTTTTCTCAGTATTATTCATTAGTAGTCCATCTAAGATATCAGCGATGTCATTTTTAATATCCGCTTGGACATCTGGATCCGTTAAATGTTTTTTCGAATTTTTGACAGCCATTTTGTCTACTTTATTTCTTAATTCATTCTTTCTTTCCCCTGGAATAGTTGAGTTTTCTATAGTATTTTCTAGTTCTTCCCAAACCCTTTCTTTTGCTTTAGTTTCTATCTTTCTTATTGCATCCATTAATGTTTTGAGGTCTATTATTTCTAAATTGTTATCTACTACATCTACTAATGGTATTTTGATAATTACCTTATTCTTTTTGGCAATTGGAGCTTCACTTACAAAAGTGTCCAATTTGCCTCTGATATTTTCTCTTACTTCATCTGTCAAAGGCCGAACTATGTTATCAGTGAGCAGGTCTTCAATTTTATACATTAATAAAATTCTCCGATCTTCAGACATGGGTGATTCTTCAATTTGATCGTTTATAGATCTTTTTAATGCAATTTTAATTTCATCTAAATCGTTTCCTAGAGCTGTTTGTTTTTCACATTCTTTTGTTATTGCAGCTGCTATATTTGACTTCAATTTGTGTCTGTCTTCATCTGGGATATTTATTTTATTTATCGTATTACCGATATCAAGTTTAATTTTTTTTTTGACATCTTCAGATATTGGTCTGTATAGACTATTCACTAACATGGTCTTCAAAACTTTTTTCATATTTTCTTTTTTATTTGCGCTGACTGGAAATGTTTCGATGATCTTTCCAACGTCTTGATAAATTAATTCTCCTATTTCAATTTCATCTATTGTTTCAGGTCTTACTGCTGATGGTACTAAACCGTGCCCACTTACAATGTCAGCCAATTTGTCTTTTACAGCATCTAATTTACTTTCTGGGATTGCCGAATTATTAACAATTTTTTCAAGTTCTTTGTTTATTCTATCTTGAATGTCATCGGACATCCGACGGTCAAGGTTTTCATTAAGAGCATCTATCATTTTTTCTAATATTTTGGCCTTTTTTTCTTTTGGCAACGGAGTATCATGAAGAAGTTGTCGGAAATCTTTTATAAGGGCCTCCTTAATGGTACCTGTATCTTTACCCTCAGCAGACATGTCTTCTAAATCCTTGTCAAAGATTAAATTTAAGTTTGCTTTTATAATATCCAATATATCTTTGGGGATAGTTGGGTCCTTAAAAATTTGCATAACATCATGTTCAATATTATATTTAACTTCTTCCGTAAGTGGGCGATACAATATACTTCCTATTTTTTGCTTCATCTTCCTTCTCATTAAATCATTTTGCTTCGAACTGACAGGTAGTTTATCAATAACTTTATTTATATCTTTAGTAATTAAATTATTGTACTTATCCATCGTAATATCCTTCATTGACGTACCTCCCAAACTTTTGATTAACACGTCCATTGTTTTATTTTTTAGTATCCTTTTATCTTCTTTGCTTATTGGAGAATTCTCAATAGCATAATACATATCCGTTTTTATTTTACCCGTTGCATCGGGAATGGGTTCACCTACACTATCGTCTAATTTTGCCTTAAGTAACATTTTTAATGGATCTTTTTTGTCTTCGGGAATCGAAGTATCATCAATCATGTCTACAACCTCATCTTTGATGGTATCTTTAACATCTTCCGTTAACACTTTCGGAGGTTGCTGATTTTCTAACGTTTTTGTTAATTTTTTTCTTAAGCCTCTAGCTTTGTCCTCTGGCAAGGTATCCTTCAAAATGTCCGAGACATCATCTACAATTGCATCTCTTTGCTCATCTGACAGTGTTGTGTCTAAATTTTTATCTATCACAGGTTTTATCCCAGTTTTTAAATGACTCTTCACGTCCCTACTGACTGGAGATGTTTCGATTGCGTTATTGACATTCCTAGAGAGTTTATTTTTTATCTTTCCAATATCTTGTTTCGGAACAGATAAAGCGTCATCAAAATCTTTAGAAATAGATTCACGCACTTTATCTTTTAAATCTTTTTTCTTAGCTTCAGGTATTGATAGATCGCTGACGACATCAACGACGTCTTCTTTAACAGTTTCCTTGGCTTCGATCGACAATCTACGGTCTTCGTTTTCTGCGAGTATATCTTGTAAATTGTTTTTCAAGTCTTTCTTTTTATCAGCGTTTATAGGAGATTTGTCAATAACGTCACCGACATCTAATTCGACTTTACTTTGTATATCACCGACATATGTTCGTACTGGCGTGAATATATTTAAAACTTTACAGATCGCAAACGATAGTAAGTCTTTTAAATAATGTACAATACCCCTGTCCTTACAAATTGGTGATCGTTCAACAACTTCACAAACTTCATCAGTTATGGTATCGTGAATGTCTTCAGGCAAAGGCTTTTTAATATTTTCACCAACTGATCTCTTGACTTTCTTGATTAAATTTTTCTTTTCTTCCCTAGATATTGGAAGATCGTCTAGTTCACCTTTTACTTGTTTTGCAACTAATTCTTTAACGTCACCTTTAGCTCTGTTCAGTGCTGCACATGATTTGTCAAAATCTTTTAAAAACGCAGTGCTTATTTTAGACTTGAGTAAAAGGCGGCTTTCTAGAGGAAACTCGATACGACTTAAAAGCTGATCCATATCCCCTAATATTGCTTCCTTGACATCTTCTTGAAGATCTTCAGCATCAAGAAGAGTCATGTCTAAGTTATTTTCTATGATGTACTCAACCTTTTTCTTAAGTTCGTCCCTTTTATCGTCCGAAATTTGGGCATCATCAATAACGTGGTATATATCATCTATCATCAATTTCTTTGCCTGGTTCGTGTAGAATGTATTTGATGGCCATAATTGGAGTTTTTTCATGAGTTCTTCAATGTGTTTACTTCCAACAGCGGGGTCTAAGATAATATTAGCTTCAACAAGACAATTATTAATATCGTCTTCTAAAGTAGCACTACCCTGCGCTTTGCCTTCTTTGATTTTTTTAGCTAAGTCTCGAGCAAGTTTTTCTAAATTGTGTGGAGTTAATTCATCTATATCAGGTAATTTATTTAACCAATCCATTAATATTTGATGAAGTTCATCGTCATTTAAATTTTCCAAGTTTTTCATTTGCGCAGTACCTTCTAATTCCTCAAGTAAATCATCCATTAATTCATCTTTTGTGTCGTCCGGAAGGTCTATCGGTCCTATTAGTTTACCAACTTCTGCTTTTATTTGCTTATCAGCATCTTCGCCTGATTCTTCAGCTTTAATTTTATTTAACCTTTTAGCTAACTCTTCAATTGATTTCCTATCGCCTTTAACCGGGTCAATACTGCTTCTTGCAGCGACTACATCGTTCAACCAATCATCGATATTATCTTCAAACTCATCTGATAAATCGTTCCTATCTTCTGGTGGGCCTATATGTCTCGGTAAAGCTACTATTGCAGTAGCTAACTTATTTGCTAATTGTTTTAATGTTTTGTCGTCTATGATTTCTAAAGGTAAGTCGTTTAGCAATGGAATAATTTGATCTTTGAGAATTACTCTGTATTCGCCATCATCTTCCGGCCTTTCCTGGGTGAGGGGCTTCAATTTGTTGACGAAATTTTCAACGACTTCTTCCTCATCTGGTTCTTCCTCATCATCTTGAAAACTAAGATCACGAACAAATCTTGTTATAACGTCCCTCAACCTGTCAGGTTTCCTTGGCACTTTCAGAATTCTTTTCACCAATTTATCAGCTAGATCTTTCCTGAATGACGTTTCATCATCTTTATCTTTACCAGGGCACCACATAGGCAAATCATCAACGAAAGCTCTAAGTTCATTTTCAGCATTTTCATCGTACTTCTTATCATCAGGCAAGCTCTTGACTGACTTTTTGATATCTCTAATCATCTTCTCCCTTTTCTTTTTAGTTTCTTGAGACTCTATACCATGGACAGGTACCTCTTTGAGCCATAGGGATATTTCTTCATCTATTCTGTTGTAATAGTACATTCTGTCTGCAAGAACGCAGTCACAGGGTGCGGGCTCTTTGAGAATGACGTGTTTGCATTCACACTTGAGTCCCTGTGATGACTTTTCAGCTGTAACCGGGCAGCACTGGCAAGAGGTAGTCTTGCACTGATCTTTTTTACAGTCGCAAGCTGAAGTGCTGGCTGCCACATCGCGAGCCACACAGCCACACTGGGTGGATTTGGAACAGACACAAAAGTTCCCGGAACATGACACACCCACTGAGTGGCTCTGAAACGGTAAATAACAGGACCATTAGTTATACGATTAACTAATGAACACTTTGTATTAAAAAAAAAATAAGTTATAATTGAATTCTTTATATTTCGTCGTCTTTATTGATAATGGTAAATTACAGATTGAGTAAATTATGAAAAGCTGCATTTAGGCGCTTTGCACATGGAGCAACTATTGGAGCAACTGGCAACTGGCAACTAGCTGTTTACATATATTTCAATTGAACCGCGCACACATAGCAACTCGAGTTTCGAGTTCCGGTAATCGTCAACAGTTTTCAGTTGCTGTAATCGATGACTAAGATAGTTCCTAATTGCCGCAACTAGCAACTGTTAAATATTATTTCGGCGACGACGTAATAAAATGAGAGCAAGTGCTGCTTCTTCGATATCCACTGTCACACTGAACGCTGATCGCTGCGTAGATTTAGCAACTCGGCTATGAAAGTTGCTCACAGATTGCCATAAAATTGCGGCAATCGTAAACGTTATAGCAACTATCAACTTTTTACAAGAAACTTTTGAAATGTTGATAGTTCCCTCAACTTAAGTTGCTCCATGTGCAAAGCGCCTTAATGTTAGCTAATCAAATACAGGATAAGCTAGTTATTTCAAAATAAGTTTTTGTTATAAGTTATAGTGTATAAAGTACCTACACACACTATACGCTGGTGCGCAATATATTCAATACACAAACATACCTACTTCTAAAGGTTCTATCAATATTTACCTTTAGTGTAAAAGTACCTACTCAAAAGGAATGCAACTAAACTAAAAGTAGAGCTGAAACTAATGAAGAATATGAAAATATAGAAGAACAACTAGCTAATATTTATGCTAAAGATACATAAAATGATCAAACACTTACAGTAGGCATTGAACAGCCACTGAGTGACGTTAAGAATCGCCACAGCACCGACGACGAGCAAGCTGCACAGTGAACAATCATCAACATACTTGTAAACATACGAAAAAACCCTAAATATTACCTACATCATCCACCTAGACTAGGGAAAGCCCTAGGCTCAGGCCTCATCGACAATGTTAAGGTTCGTCTTAAAACAATTGTCAACTTCAAAATTTAAACGTGATAGCTCATAGTAAGCAATTGTTTTAAGAAACCTGACGTTTAGTTGTCGATGAACTGGGTTATCTTAAAGTCTATAATGCAGCTGAGTAACAGTGTGTCACAGAGCGACTGCATATCTGACCTCCTCAATCCAGATGCCAGTTACAATTTGAACATTCTTAAATTACACTTATAAATAGTTTGATTATATTATTTAAGATATTAAAGGCGGTCTTCACTTGTCCTATATCCTCTTGCTTTTGTATACTTTGTTTAACAGGTAGAACGATCGTTTCACATACATAGGGTTATTTCTTAACTTAAAACAATAGATTTCTTTCAGGTACTAAAACGTGAATTACGGGTCTTCATAAATATATTTTTTTTACATTATAAGTACTTACTTACCCGCATCAAGACCTCAAAACATTTGAAAACAACAAGAACAGACAAACGAACGAACTAAAACCATCTTGTCTATATAAATAATAACCCAAAAATTAACAAAAGACGCCTGGAACTCTCTATTCGCAAAAACAAATAAATCAGACGCCTAACACCTAGATAAAAAGCTAGTAAAAAAATAAATAAAAAAAAATCTAATCCTAAAAAAAAAAAAAAAAAAACAAAAAAAATCTTCTAACTTCGAAGAAAAAAAAAATCATCTGTAAACGAAAGTCTACTAAAAAACAAGACAAAAGTAACGAAAATATACGAGAGATCTCGTCGAAACGCCTTCGAGATATGTCTAAGCAACTTACAAATAGGTATATGTTTAGTGTAGTGTAGGCTTATGATTGTGTGGAAAAATATCTAAAACAATAGTTACCTTGGTCTTCAGAATCGCACAACTGTGAACAATGAAAAAACACGCATTAGAATTATGGATATAGAATAGTAGATAGATCTGCAACCTGATTTTAGTTAAGCCCAAGTAAAAAATATGCATTTCATTGCTGTCATTTGAGTATCTTTGGCAATCGTAATACGTTGTCAGAAGCTAAACAGGGCGTTTCTAAAATTTGACAATCTAAAGCACTAATGGACACACTCAGAGACATTTAATGGTTACTTAAGCCATTCCTTAAGAGTGATTTAAGTAATCATTAAATGTCTCTGAGTGTGGGGGTTAGACTTTGAATTGGGCCTAATACTCCCAGCATTTTGTTTTGTTGTCTGATAATAAGTAACGCTCATTCCTTTTCTGCCCTGCAGTGGGACAATGAAAGGGCTGATGACGATGAGGACTTACCATCGAGTCACTGATCCGGTCACTATGGGCTGGACATACTTTCTTGTGCTGGTTATATCGACTCCTAAGCTTCGGACATACTTGGAACACCTGGAAATATTAATGGCACCGTTTTATTTTAAAGGATATAATGGTGATTTTTTTTTATTCTAGTCAGACAGCGGTTTCACTCGCATATAGTGAGAACTACTATGCACGCCATGATAAAAATAAAATATTGGAAAGTTGAAGACTTGGTGGAACACGTACTGTATCTCAGGAACTATAGGACCGATTTGAAAAGTTCTTTCAGTGCTAGATAACCTATTTAGCGGCAGACTCTACTACTAGTCTACTAGTTCTCCGGGTGTATAAAAAGAAGCCAGTAATATGTTTAAGATACTTACAACAGGCCGTTCACTATATATCTCCCTAATCGTGCTCCGAATATATCTTGACACATCGACCAGGCTCATATCTCGGAAGGACCTATTAGGACCGTCTACCCTCATAGGTCTAGCTGACCTAGTAGGTCGGTCAGCGCGACTAATTCTCTCTGTCATTATAGTCGGCGATGGACTCCGGGACGGACCACGTTCAGATCGAGCGTAACTCGATTTACCAGCTTTTAAATAATCGTAACTCGTGCTGAACGGATTATCCTTGTGTCTTGACTCCCTAGAATAACACAGGATGTGAAAAATTTATAATTCTACTTGGAATGCGAAATGTTCGTATGGTTGACAAAGGTCGTGGATAGGAGCTGGACGCAGACTGCTTCAAACCGGTTTGGACGTAAATGGGGAAAGTCTATGTTCAGCAAGGGAAGTCCTATGGCTGAGATGAACCTGCCTGGGTCTTACAATCTCTTCACCAAAGTATATGGTATGGATGGACACGAAATGCTTGAAAAACGAAATTCTGTTGGTTGTTTAAAAACCTCTCCAATCCGCTATGGTGCAGAGTAGAGTCTAGACCTTGAGAACAGTTTGGAAAAAGAGCATATTTTTGCTTTTTGCATACATGGCAGTCCCATTTTTAAATTTTTACACCACACAATCTTCAAATGATTAGAAAGCACATGTTAAAAAATTCAATTTATTCCAGAAAACTAAAAGAAATTGATATCAAACAACTTACCTGGTATACCTACTCTCACTAACAGGAGAATAGAGCTTGAAGTTCCTCGCTTTCCCCCTATACCCCAACTGTACAGTGCTATAAGTCCTATTATCGGAATCCTGGTTCCTCGTGTATGTCTGCTGGTGTTTCGAAACCTTGTACAAGTCATCAGTGTCTGATGACTTCTGCTTATGCAAGGAACGCATGCTCCTGGTCGGCCGAGGGACTTTAGCTGGAAGAAGAATTATTATGGAGAGGTATTTTAGAAGCTATGAAGATTAAATAATGGTGTCTAGACTGATTGTCGGTTTCTGAGGAGATCAGCGAACTGCCCAGGGTATATTGTGCACAAGGACTTGTGCAGAAATAGGTGCTCTCTATTTTCCTCACTCACATTTTTTCATTTTTATTAATTTATCTTATTTCACAAAGGTAAGCATCTTATATGCTACGCCCCACAAAACCGTTGCAATGGTTTGACTGTGAGATCAACGAGCCTGATGAGATAAAAATCCGACACGACCGGAGAGAGATCACAAGCAGGACCGACATAAAGGTGCTCTGCGAAGCATGGGTGTATCAGTCACCAACTTCAAGGCTACGGGCTGCTTTGTCAAAGTTTCTTAAAAACTTACAGATCGGCCAACGAGGCAGTAAAACATATAAAAATGGTGAATAAAAACCAACAAACCATTCTTAGACTGTGTATACTTGATGATTCTCTCAATGATGTCCGAGGAGACGGACCCGACGGGAGACACGCTGGGGTACTTCCTCAGGGAGTCCACAAATGCCTCCGTACCCTTGCTAACTCTACTGCGGTGGAAACCTGAGGTATGGTGACAAATGATGTATGTACATATTTACCTCTTATATTAAAAACCAGGTTCATAATCGTGGAGTAAGGACAGATGAGCTCATCATCATCCTCATCCTCAGAGCCTTTTTTCCCAAACTATGTTGAGGTCGGCTTCCAGTCTAACCGGATGTAGCTGAGTACCAGTGCTTTACAAGGAGCGACTGCCCTATCTGACCCCCTCAACCCAGTTACCCGGGCAACCCAATACCCCTTGGTTAGACTGGTGTCAGACTTACTGGCTTCTGAGTACCCGTAACGACTGCCAAGGATGTTCAATGACAGCCGGGACCTACAGTTTAACGTGCCATCCGAAACACAGTCATTGGTGTCTAAGATATAAGGACAGATGAGCGGAGATGCCATAATGCAGGTAGGTCGGACCGTCGGCCGTCTTCTAGAATGGGTACTTGCGGTGGACATGACCGAAACGATCAGCTACCGAATGAACTAACGAATCATTCGGATTCTTTGACACATCAGTCAACGATTTTTGGTATTACAAAAAATGGGCGGGTTGTAAAGAAGGCTATAGGTATAAGGGAAGAGCGTAGACAGTAACGTTCCTCGTCCCCCAAACACCTGCATTTTGACGCTACTTTCTTAGGAGATTGTCCGTTACGGCATCTCCGCTAATCATTTTATTCTCCATGTTCATAATATACGCTACTCTTTTCAGCTACATGAACCAATTCTCTCGTGACGCAAGCAAAGGTGGAAGTTATCTTACCCCGATCAGACCATGTCTGACTCCCCGCATAGTGACGTCCTCGTGAAGTCACCGGCGAGGTTCGGTAGTGCATACTGCCGCGTCCACCGACTTCGAAGTTACCTTGACCTGCAAGTTTTGAAGACGAAAACTTTCACAAACATTTCTTACAGGAAAATGTAAGGTTAGCAACAGGAGTACATGATCATAATCATAATCTATGTATAAATGTAAAAATACAGTTTATTTAAAAGAACGATTTCACATATCCAAACCAAATGTTTTACACCAGATTTTATTCCCCGATTTCACCTACGTTCAATGCTTCACTAAATATCTTATGTTCTTCGGAAATAGTCTAGCTCTAGAACAGTGAACAATCAAATCGGTTCAAAGTAAAGAAATAGGTTAGATAAAGTCTCAAGTTCGTGGTATACTTACCGCGGCAAATGACTCTCCTCTGCGGTGGGAATTCTGACACCATATCTGGCGGTGACGTCGGCGTTACCATGCAATGTGAAGTCTGAAATCAACACATAAGCTATAGCGGTCTCCTGCTTTTTCACCCGCCTCCCGTGGGAAATACTGCCAGTACCGGGATAAAATATAGCCTATGTTACTCGGGAAGAGGCACATTTTAACCTTATCGAAGACCGTGAAGTGAGTCAAATTTAGATTCCAAGATTTTCTTACATACATAGCTAGTTACAAGCTTAAAAATAAAACAAACAAAAAAATATTTCCTCTGTATTATATTACTCTAGAAGTATTCATGTATATTCATGTACATACCTTATAGCTGCTAGCGTATCGGCCATCACAAATCTGCGCGCCTGTAGTTTTCTTACTAGTATGAGTATTATTCTGTCTGTCCGTCGTAAGATTCTGTCTCTCTGTAGTAAGATTCTGTATATAGTATTGGTTCTGTTCAGTGCTGGTCTCCACAGAAGACCGCTGGTTAATATCAGGTAATGTCGTACTTGCTGTGCCAAATTCTGAAACACACATGTATAAGCATATAACATTAATGGCGTTCTGACAGATAGTAAACCAGGGTTGCTGTTCAGCCTATGATGATCAACTAGCGGCACAGGACAGCTATGTGTAGTACAGACACAGGTGCACTCTCTATTCCTTCACTCTCATAGCCCGATGAGACGGCAGTCCTGCACCGCCAGAGAGAGATCATTTGGTGCAGGATTCCCGGAATAGAAAGCACAGTAGACAACCTATGCGAGTAGACCAAAACCTCAAAAGATATCTGCTTAACAATTTTCCTAACTATATTAGTTTGGGTTCCAGTCTTAGCTGACAGCTGAGTACCAGTGTGCCACATAGAGCGACTGCCTATCTGACCTCCTCAACCCAGTTTAACAACATCCCCTGATAAGACCGGCCCAAGACCAAAAGACTCACGCATTCTAGGTGTTCTAGGTGATCTTCTCCTGTCAGAATGCTGTCTCTGGTTCTGGTTCATCACCGTCAGGGTGATGCCAGAATTGTCCAAACCCTGGACTATCGCCACCATTCCTTCTCCGCTACCTTCCATGACGCTTTCTAGTGCACCGGGAGGGGTATGTGCTGAAAACCAAGGGCTTAATTGTAACAGTGCCGGGACTACGCCTGGAGGTCGCCAGGGAAATGTGGAAGGCTAGACAAGTGTGGAATGACTTAGGCCGAACTTTAGTTTTTTTTTTTTTAGGGTTCCGTATCCAAAAGGTAAAAGGGGACCCTATTGTTTTCGCTCCTCTGTCCGTCCGTCTGTCCGTCCATCCGTCCGGCCGTCTGTCACCAGGCTATATCTCATGAACCGTGATAGTTAGAGAGTTGTTAATTTTCACAGATGGAGTATTTCTGTTGCCACTATAACAGCAAATACTGAAAATTAAAATAAATATTTTGGGGATATCGCATACAACAAACGTGATTTTTTTCTCATTTGAAATAATGGTACGGAACCTTTCTTGCGCGAGTCCGACTCGCACTTGGCCGGTTTTTATTATTCTAAATCTAGTTTAATTTTTTTTCTTGTACACGTCCTATTTTACGTGACAAGATGCAAGCTGAAGTGGGTAATATGTGGTAACGAAACAAATATGATGTTAACCGCGCGAGGGGACTACTTCCTGCCCCGGGTAATACGTATACTTTGTCCTTCCTATCTATCATTTAATTGGTTTTTGCGTGGAGCTGCGATGAATAGTTACTTTTGTAGTTAGAATGTAAGTGAGGATGTACATATTTGTGCTTACTGTCATTTTAAGAAATCTGAGTAGAGAATAACACAGGTCAGGCCTGTAGCAGCCCTGCCAGTCTTCGCAGAAAGGTGTGGGCCTGGAACAATACCATGCATCAGGAAGGTCATCAGCGGAGTCAGGATCGTCACTTTAGAACTGCTCCCATAAGACGACCCATTGACCCAGCTCTTAGAGTTATGTCGTCATCAAGGACTACCTTAGAGGTTCTGGGTGTCATCAGAAGGTCTGGCAACCAGTCTTACCATGGGGAAGGAGGTTGAGGAGATCAGATAGGCAGTCGCTCCATGTGGCACACTGGTACATGGAGCAACCCAGCATAGTTGAGACAAGGCTAGTTAGATAGCCCTCGAGAAATGATTTACCATGTCTACCAACTGTCATATCTTTTATATATCTGACATTACGTTTACAAAAAAATACTTACATTATAAAATATCCAATGATTTAAACATAAAATGGCGGGAAAATATATAGCAAAAAATACACACAATTTCGCATAAAAAATAAAAAAATTACAATTTAGAATTTTTGCAGCACCTACGTCATGCTGACGTGGACCGTTTGAATCTTTAAAATCTTCTAAAAAAAACTTGTTGTGAAAGAACATAAGAAAGAGGTATTATGACATTTTCTCACAAAATAGGTTTAACTCGTGTGAAACTAGCTGTTTTTCCTGATGAAGGAGCAGAAAAAAACACTTTTCGCAGCCGTGTAAAAGTATCCTATTTATATCTTTTCTCATGCTCTCTAGACTACCTATCTGTGTATAAAATTTTCGTTTAAATCCATTCAGTAGTTTTGGCGTAAAAGCCGGACAAACAGACATAGAGAGTTAGGTATTTTTACACATATAATAATAATGACGTCCAAGGTCGAATTTGGTTACGGCGGCTGTTTTCATATAAGATCAGCCAGCTGCGCAGGACATATTATAGTGCAAAAGCATTTGCGCAGACACAAGTGGACTCATTGTTCCTTCACTCTCATAGCGCGATGGGACGGCAATCCTACACTCCTACACGACCGGAGAGAGATTTTATACTTGTAGGTAACTAATAGAAGTAATCATTTAAATAAACTTTTTTTTTTTTTTTTTCTAAATTAAAAGAAACCAAAAGAGACTTTTTTAAAAATTTATGGTTGCGACATAACATAATAAGTAGTACCTACTAATTAACAAAACCGTGTCTGCATATAATGTAAGTCGTGCTTTCTTGTCCAATTAAACAATCATAATTAAGTATGAAGTTTTATTAAAATGTCAGGGCTGAATATAAAAAATTACAGCACAAAGGCGCAGTGGCGTAGTGTGTAAAGCACCAACTACGTACCTACTCAAGTATGAGTGTGTGGGTTCGATTCCAAGTCAGGTGAGTAAAAATGTTATTTTTTCTAAGTTTGTATGTAGTTTATAAAAGGCCGCGGAAAATTCCCCGGAATAAAACCTATAGCAAGTACAACAGTTTCCCTACCGGGGCTGCGGGTTTGTTCGAAAGAGTTACCGCGGCCCTGGTATATAAAAGGCCTACAACGGAACTCGACGGTTTTTAGTCTGTATGAGTCTGACACTCCCTCAGCGCTGCTAACCCACAGCGGGAGGGGTCATTTGATGATTTTTGACGTCGTTAAAAAAAAAGTACAACAATTTCTGTTCACTAAGTCACTTCATCATTCGTGCAAATCAATGATTGATAATTCATATCTAACTATGATTGTACCGAGATCCGTCGCGGCCAGAACCAGAAAGTGTAACGAACTATTTAACTTTCCCTCCAATGTCTATGTATGTTGCATACGTTTATGCATTTGTAATTATAACATCAGTAGTTAATAAACTATGCTAAGACTTCTCATATTCAGCAGGAATTTTTGTTGTTTGCGTGATAGATTTTTTTTTTATATAAGATTAACATCGGCTGGTTAGTTTTTTCCCCAACTATGTTAGGGTCAGCAGAAAGTCTGGCAAGCAGTCTGAAGCGCTTATTACATTTGACTAAATTCAGTCGTCTAATTAGGTTTGTCTAATTAGGTTTCTAAATGATTTAATGAAATCTACCTTCCTAAATGCGATTACATTTGTCTGAATTTAGTGACTGAATCATTTAGACGACTGAATTTAGTCAAGTGTAATAAGCCCTTTACCAAAGGGTATCCTGTTAGATTGGAAACCGACCCCAAATTAGTTGGGAAAAAACTAACCAGACCTCAGATCAAAGAAAGACGATGAATTTACGGCATATCAGACCAATTTTTTTAAGGAATCTAAGCTTACAATAATGTTGCCCTTTACTTCATAACCGAAATATTGACCTTGAACAACCGCAGAATAAATTGTTTTAACCAACAAAATTAACGTAAAAATAAAGAAATATTGCTATTTGGTGCAATAAACTTCAATTACGGTTAATAAAAATATCAGAATTTCACGCTATTACGAAATCCCAACATGGCGGTTTCGCACCAAAAGTTGTACATTACTTTTGCTGTCAGTTTGACAATTAAAACAATACGTCATTCGTATTTTTTATCGTTATGTATGTCATCATCACCAGCCATTGTATCGTTCCACCGCTGGACTGTGCGGCCTCCTCTCATGCAGAGATGGAATGAGCGTTAATCACTATGTGCGCGAGAGGTGGTTTGGTGATTTCATACTTTAGCCATTGGTGTCAAAATAAAATATACTTAGAAAGAACATAAAAGGTATAATAATTTACTTCTCCTTTCAGCCTTGTTCCGAATTTTAATTGTGGTTGGATTTTGACTACGTAGCGATGTGTCCAGATGCTGATCGCACAAGCAAACTAATTTGACGAGAACTGTACCTACAACTTTAAAACCCGTCTTCGTTACAATCCTGTTTTTAAAAAACCGAAAGTAAAACCCAAAACCAGTTTCATTCAAACAACAGAAGTGGTTTATTGACAAAATTATGTCATTGGCACACACACACTTTATAACATTAGTATTAATTATTTAACACTGGTCAAACCCTTTCATTTGGTACCCATATTGAGAGAGCTATAAAAAAAACAATGCAATTCAGCATTTTCTGGCGGTGGCTATCTTGGACTTTATAATATTATACATGATTCTACTAATCAAGCCCTTTCATTTGATACCCATATTGAAGGAATTCGCCATTTTGTGGCGGCGGCCATCTTGGGCCGATATTCACCAAACAAAGCTAGGAACACTCCCGATTAATTTTCATTTCAAACAAAAAAACCTAAATACATATCGATTCATCCGTTCTGGATATACAAACACACGTACACGACACACCACACATACATACACACAACCATACACGTCCAAATTATCATATTACTCTTCATAAAAAGTTTTCATTACAAATAATTTTTGTAAGTACAACAAAAAAAAATCCGATCAAAAAATAAAAAATGTAAGTTGCGGCTCCTTATCTTCCCTGTTCGGTTCTCCTGACCCCGCGCTGACCTCGGCGTGTGCGATTGGCGCGAAATTCAAATTTTAGACATTGAGTGAAGAGTATAGCTTGCGCGACGCGATAGACGCGCGAATTGTAGTGGGCGGAGCTATCTAAAAAAAAAAATCCGCGGTGCGGTCTTAAGACGGTTAAGACAATTGAAAACGGTCAGTTTTGTACGTTGGAAATAAATTAGAATGAGTTTTGACCAACAGGATTGCGTCCGCTCGTGTCTAAAGGAACAACCGGGTCAATCTATACTTCTATACTAATATTATAAAGCTGAAGAGTTTGTTTGTTTGTTTGTTTGAACGCGCTAATCTCAGGAACTACTGGTCCGATTTGAAAAATTCTTTCAGTTTTAGATAGCCCATTTATCGAGGAAGGCTATAGGCTACTTTTTATCCGGGTCCGTGCCGAGGTTCCCACGGGATGCGGGTAAAACCGATGGCAGAAGCTAGTCGATCATAAAGTTAAACAACGCTTGATGTTAAACAACTGTTCTATGTCATACCGATTTCTTCCGTGTTTCAGAAGGCATCATCTTCGTTACGGGTAGTCTGACAACCAGTCTTTCCCAGGGGTACCTTACCTATCGGGTTGCCCGGGTAACTGGGTTGAGGAGGTCATATAGGCAGTCACTCCATGTGGCACACTGGTACTCAGCTGCATCCTATCAGACTGGAACATAATGCATGTACCCAACCTGACCACTTCTGAATTAACATTAGGTAGATACAAAAAAACACGTTGCGCAGGTGCTTTTATAATGATTATACTTAATCCTAACTAATATTATAAATGTGAAAGTAACTCTGTCTGTCTGTCTTTCTGTCCGTCCGTCTGTCTGTCTGTCTGTCTTTTCTTCACGCCTAAACTACTGAACCGATTTGTGTGAAATTTGGTACAGACATTAGTATGGAACTTGAGAAAGGATATAGGATAGTTTTTATTACAAAAAATATAAAAATAATAAAATTTAATCCGGACATATAGCGCCATCTATTGGTCAAACTAAAAATCTGCCGGAAGTCACTATTCCACGCGAACGAAGTCGCGGGCAAAAGCTAGTACTTCATATTCGAAACACGTAGGAAATGACTGTATAGATCTAAAGTTCAAGAACAAAACTTGCTCAAGCGTTGTATTTTATCCTAATTGACAATGTTACCGATAAGTCGTTTACCTCAACTTATTTAGTTACCCTACTGTGACAAATTGCGGACTCAAGTTTGAAAGGCTGACGAAAACAGGGGCCCGATTCTTCTAAGTTAATAATGTCAAAATCGAATAGAAATCGAATCGCAATATGATCGCAATAGCAGTTTTAACCATATCGGGCATTCTGCTACTAATAAAAGACCAATCGTATTCGATTGACATTTGATTGGTGTGCGATTGGTCTGCTTTTTTGGTGTTTTTGGTCTACACGGTAGTTTGCTGTACAATCATTTTGCAATCGTAAATCATTTGCTGACAAAATGATTCATTATTGAATGATAGAAAATTATAAAAACGTTTATTTCAAAGAAAAAATAGCGGAATGCCACATACGCTTCAATCGAAATCGAGTCGGGATTGGATCTCAGTCGAATCGAGTCGAATGTGAATCGAAGTAAAATTAGGAGAATCGGGCCCCGGGACCCACTAATTTATCGTGTCTTCTGAATCACGGAGGATCTCGTCATGACATAGATGGTCACCCATCCACTGACCGACCGCGCTAAGCGTTGCTTGCCCTTTTGATTAAACGACCCGTGCAGCTGTTATTTAAGCGATAACCTATATACACTACATCTGTATTAAATATGTAGGTAACTAAGCAACTACCTAATACAAGTTTTTTTACAATCTTCTAAAAATAGTATTTTATTTACATTGAGATAAGCCCCAATATACACCGTGACTTTTTACTCGTCTTACAAAGGTGGTCCACTCAATCTATCTGACATAAAATACCACTAGACACGATTATTAATTTTATAGCCTTACTTAATTAAGATAATAGGTGCAAAGAAAAATACTGAAAAAAAAATGTTTACGTATCAAACGGTAGAAAGTAGGTACCTTCCCAACGCGCCGCGCTCCATTGATACAAGATTCGGGCAGCGCTTACAACAGGGTGTTCTTATAATCTACGTCATGCATCATAATAACACAGTTTAAATATATGTAGAGCAGTTCGGAAACTACGAACAAACGTTCGAAACGGCTCACTCACACAAACATGGCACACCGACGAGGCTCCGGGGGGATCTCGCGGTGCTCTCAGTAACGCGTGTCAAGACGAGTGGTCGCGTTTAATTTTTTTTTTTTTCTGAAAATGCCGCGAGCGAACGATTTATTTATTGTTATTGTTATACTGCTGCGGGTTGTTCGAAATAATTATATTTTAACTGTGATGCGGCGGTTATGAGGATATTTAAAGCCGATAGTGTAATAGTTGTAGAAAATGTAAATCAAAGATGGCGGCCGAAATAAGTATAATTTTTTTCGTCATAGGGCACCCATCACCCATTTTCATGGTATTTGAGGGTGTTAAAAACGATACTGTAGTCAAAACGTGAATCCAAGATGGCGGCTGCAACAGGCATCATTTTTTTCGTCATGGGTGTCATATTCATGGTATTTGAGGGTGCTAAAAACGATACTGCAGTCAAAACCTGAATCCAAGATGGCGGCTGCAACAGGTATCATTTTTTTCGTCATGGGTGTCATTTTCATGGTATTTGAGGGTTCTAAAAACGATACTGCAGTCAAAACGTGAATCCAAGATGGCGGCTGCAACAGGTATCATTTTTTTCGTCATGGGTGTCATATTCATGGTATTTGAGGGTGCTAAAAACGATACTGCAGTCAAAACCTGAATCCAAGATGGCGGCTGCAACAGGTATCATTTTTTTCGTCATGGGTGTCATTTTCATGGTATTTGAGGGTGCTAAAAACGATACTGCAGTCAAAACGTGAATCCAAGATGGCGGCTGCAACAGGTATCATTTTTTTCGTCAGGGGTGTCATATTCATGGTATTTACATCCTCCGAGCCTTTTCCCAACTATGTTGGGGTCGGCTTCCAGTCTAACCGGATTCAGCTGAGTACCAGTGCTTTACAAGGAGCGACTGCCTATCTGACCTCCTCAACCCAGTTACCCGGGCAACCCGATACCCCTTGGTTAGACTGGTGTCAGACTTACTGGCTTCTGACTACCTAATTTTTTTACTTTTAATTACTAATTTTTTTCGTCATGGGTATTATTTTCCTGGTTTTTGAGGGTGCTTAAAACGATAGTGCAGTCAAAATTTAATAATAAATAAAAAAAGAATTTCGAACGTATGAACAATAGGTATTTTTTATGTAATGGGTTTTTAATTATTATACCTACTCCAGCTTTTTAGGTAGTTATCTAAAGACTTTTAATTTAAAAAACTCAGTTTATGAATAAAGAACAGCTAATAATAAGTGTAAATACAATAACAACAATTACTTAATCAATTGGAAGATTATTTTAAGCAGTAGTTTATTTGTTTGATAATTATGTATTTGTGTAAAAAGTCCTTGAGTTAGTTAGTTGGAGCGGGTGCGCCGACAACCGCGCGCCCGCTCCAACTAACGCCCGAAACATTTTCGTCCAAACTCGGCTCGCTTACTCCCGCCAAAACTTGCAAAGGTTACGCCACCGTAATTATAAAAGTTACAGATCTAATATAAAGCTATAATTTAGTAATAACAAGTTGTTGTGTAAATATTATATGTTTTTCGTGTTCAAACTATCGTTTTTTGCTGAGATTAACCAAAGCCATGAAATTACCTATTTAAATTGTATTGTAAGCTAGTTAGGTAGTTAATTAAATTCGATGATTGATCACTACAGAACAAAAAAGTAAAAAAAAAACATTATCATTAAAAGTGACAACCCTATTGCTTCAACGGAGCGTAGGTAGTTATGTCCGCAAACAGGCTTAGTTTCCATACTGTCCATATCTTTACCGTGATAATAATGAATTAATTTTTATGTTCAAAATTTTAAAATCTCATAAATATTTATTTTTTTTATATGAACGTTTACTAGTCATTGGATACATGAAGTGGGCTGCCGTTGTAAGACGACTAAAAAGTCACGGTGTATAACTTTGTAAGTTCGGTTACCAGTAAAACCAGATAACATTATTATACAAGTATAAAAGACGTTATTATTGTCGTCTTCATTGTAAACTAGCCAATTCCCCGCGGTTTCACTCGCGCCCCGTGGGAACTACTGCCCGTACCGGCATAGAATATAGCCTATGTTACTCGGGAAGAGTACCTATTAAAAGAGTGACAGAATTTTTCAAATCTGTTCAGTAGTTTTGGAGCCTTTTAGGGTATAAACAAACACAAAATGTTTCCTCTTTATTACCTACTAGCTTCTGACAGCGGTTTCACCCGCATCCCGTGGGAACTACTTCCCGTACCGGGATAAAAAGTAGCCTATAGCCTTCCTCGATAAATGGGCTATCTAACACTGAAAGAAATTTTCAAATCGGACCAGTAGTTCCTGAGATTAGCGCGTTCAAACAAACAAACAAACTCTTCAGCTTTATAATATTAGTATACTTAGATATTATTATACAAGACGTTATCATTGTCGCTGATACCGGTCTTTAATGAGAGTGAGTAAATAAACATGTCCGTTAAAAGTACGTTATTTTGAATTTGACCGTTGAGTATTTACGATATTCAAACAGCTGCTAATTTTAGGAAGAGTATGTTAAAATAACCTTGAAGTATTTATATTATTATAATAAATGGGAATCATTTTTTTGTTTCTACCCTTAAGGCTTTGAAATGACTGAACCGATTTGAAAAAGTGTTGCTGGGGATTTTGTTCCACCACTTCTTCTTCCTATTACATGGAAATAAACATCCTCCGTCAAAATTACATGTGGGCTGTCTCATGTGCTGTTTTTCAGTCTATGTAGAATAAACGATTTTCTATTTTTAATGTGGATAAATAAGTACTATGCAAGCGTTTAGTGGAGTCCACTCGTGACCAAAGGGCTGGTCTATACTTCGGTCATAGAATATGCATTGCCATCCAGCGTGGCAATGCAGCCAGCCTTTTGGGCACGATCCCCGCTGACAGCGATGCGGATGAGTTTTTTGATACATAGTTTTTATTTTTCCCTTTTTTGTAAATATGTAGATTAGGTAGGACATGCTTTTTTTTTAACTAGAATAGTTTTTAATTGTAAAAATAATTAAATAAAATAGATACTTTACCTCATCTTCATATTGACAACTGCACCTAGACTGCATTAAACTCGCGTGCCTTGAAATAATTGCCATACCTTTAAAATATTCATAAAATCCTGTCTAACCAGTAGACGCTTCTAATTATAAATTGTAATCATATTCACGTTTGTACGATATAATAACTACAGGTAATTTATCTAATGTTAAATCTATTATGTAAGCATTATCGACCAATTTTAACTGAAATAAAAAAGGAGAGTCTTAGTTTAATCTGTAAGTATGTTTGTATGTTTGTGCGCGATTATTATCTCATGATTGGCTGAACCGATTTTGATGTGGTTTTCAGCGTTGTTGTTAGTCTTAAAGGCTCCAGCAGACCGGATGCGTATGCGTAGACGTAAGCGTAGACGTGCACGTACCATGAGTTGTAATGTATGGAAATGTATGAGACAGGCCACACTGCTTGCGTAACGTAGACGTGCGCGTCGTTACGCAAGCGGTGTGGCCTGTCTCATACATTTCCATACATTACAACTCATGGTTACGCCGTAACTACGCGCGTGACTACGACGTGGTCACGCATACGCATCCGGTCTGCTCGAGCCTTAAAAGATGTTCAATGACAGCTGTAACTCTTCTTCCAGCTGATACCCAAAAACTGATTTCTGCACAGCGATCCGAGCAAAGTTCTGTGGCGACAAAAACTTTGGCTAATACTAAACTTACTAGCAATTATATTACTTACAACTAGGGTTGCCATCCGTCCGGGTTTCCCCGGATTTGTCCTCGTTTGGAGGCCGTCCGGGGGCCGTCCGGGCGGGGTTTCAAGAAGTGTCCGGGGAAAACCCGGACACTTTTCATGTAAGGAAGCACCTCATTGAATTTAAGTAAGTATATGTTAATAGTAAATGGATCACAAACTAGGTATTATTTTGTTTAAAAAAAATCGTACTTGTTCGGCGAAAAAATGCGAT
Organism: Helicoverpa assulta; assembly: GCA_963856015.1. NCBI lineage: Eukaryota > Metazoa > Arthropoda > Insecta > Lepidoptera > Noctuidae > Helicoverpa > Helicoverpa assulta. The sequence goes on from CAWLCW010000022.1 coordinate 6,766,344, forward strand.
TTACGCCAAATGTCCGGGTTTTTTCAATGTTTGTCGGGGTTTGGCGAAATTCGAGATGGCAGCCCTACTTACAACAAATATACTTGCAGGTAATTAGAAACAAGCAGGTATATATATATTTTAGATCTATCGATATATTATCTTGTATGTAAATCTACAATTCAAGTATTAATTTCGGTTGTTTTAAAACACCGACATTTAAAAATGCTTTTTGTTGGTCGTTTTTTTATTATGTTTTTTTTTTTGTGAAGCTATTTGTCCGGGTTCAAATAGGTATCTAAATAGGTATCAATAGCCTCATGTGAGTTGTAGAGACTGCTACTGACCAATACCAGTAACCCGGAAAACCCGTTTTTTTTATATCCTCTGAGGAACCTTATCCCGCAAGCCCACGGTGGAACAAACAACTACCCAGAATCTCTATACATGGGTATCGTACCTAATGCAAAAGCATATAAAATATTGTGAAATTGTTTAAATCTTCAGTCAAATTCTGTACATTCCTCTCTAAAGGTACGACTCCACTGGTGGCTGACACTGCTAAGCACACCGCATGTATCTCGTGGTGTACTCGCTGTAGCAAACATTAAGACATTGCGCGCGAACATTACTAACATGTCCGCGACACTGCAACCGCCGCGCGAACACATGCTAGCTGTGGACTAAACACATCAAGTACACAATGTAATCTCGTAATAAAAAGCTGATTACTCAAGTTTTTTTCGTAACCTTACGTCAGTATAGTAAGTGATACATAACATAGAGATATTGTGAAGGTCACTGACAAGAAGACAAGGTTAGAAGTTCTCACGATTTACCTAATTGCATCTACCCATTGTGGGAGTGCAACACGACTTTATTCATAACGTCATTATTAAGTGGTGTTAAGTAATCAGTTAGCTAGTCTTTTTTCCAACTGTTCGTAACGACTCCTACTCTAGAGGTACCAATCTTTTAAATACAACCTGCCTTACCTCCTGAAGCCAGTTATCTGAACAATACGATAGGTACCTATATCTATACTAATATTATAAAGCTGAAGAGTTTGTTTGTTTCAACGCGCTAATCTCAGGAACTACTGGTCCAATTTGAAAATTTATTTCAGTGTTAGGTAGCCCATTTATCGAGGAAGGCTATAGGCTACTTTTTATCCCGGTACGGGAAGTAGTTCCCACGGGATGCGGGTGAAACCGCTGGCAGAAGCTAGTCTATAATAAGATTGGTTATGAGACTTTCTGGCTTCTGCACAGATAAAAGTTGGGGCTCGCGATCCACTAATTTAAAGTGCTTTGAGAAACACGGAGGAAATCGTCATGACAAAAAATAAGAGCAAACGATTTTAGCAGGTACGGAGTACATTATTTAAACCTAACTATGGTCCATGATAGGCATAATTAAATAAAATGATCTTGAGATAAAAAACTTTTTTTACAAAAAAATTAAACCGACTTCCAAAAACACTAAAAAGCAAAAAAAAAAACTAATTTTAGGTGCATCGGCCTAGAAGTCGGTGTCTAATGGATGTTACTAAGTTAATTTTGCCACCGACTTGTAGGCCGATGCACCTAAAATTAGTTTTTTTTTTTTGCTTTTTAGTGTTTTTGGAAGTCGGTTTAATTTTTTTGTAAAAAAAGTTTTTTATTTACTGCTTTTCAGTGATACGAATAGTTGTCACTATCCATATAAGTGGAAAGTTCTCATCAATACAAAGAATATAAGCCCAAATACGAGGTATTTTACATATTCAGTTGTCGAGTCCCCTCGACCTTCTCTGGTCTCCATCATCAGGTCAGCTCCAAACCTTCACTGTTGCAAAGGTCTCGTCAATACAAATAATATAAGCCCAAACACGAGGTAGTTTACATATTCAGTTGTCGAGTTCCCTCGACCCTCTCTGGTCTCCATCATCAGGTCAGCTCGAAACCTTCACTGTTGCAAAGGTCTCGTCAATACAAATAATATAAGCCCAAACACGAGGTAGTTTACATATTCAGTTGTCGAGTTCCCTCGACCCTCTCTGGTCTCCATCATCAGGTCAGCTCCAAACCTTCACTGTTGAATAGTACTTTCAGGCATACACCTGAGTGTCAAGTTTTTACACTATGTATGCCTACAACTTTCGAAGGTTGCCCTCAACTTTTCAGGGTTTCCATCATCAGATCCTGACCTGATGACTATGGGACCATCTGGCAGCTATTTCGCGTCGAACAAAAAAAGAATCACGCAAATCGGTCTATAAACCTCGGAGTAATCGATGTACATACATAGAAAAAAAAAAAAAACATACCGGCCGAATTGAGAACCTCCTCCTTTTTGGGAAGTCGGTTAAAAATTGAGTCTGACCAGTGTTGATGGCAACAGTTACCTCCGTAGCATGCATTTGATCATTTTGAATAATCTATACTAATATTATAAAGCTGAAGAGTTTGTTTGTTTGTTTGTTTGTTTGAACGCACTAATCTCAGGAACTACTGGTCCGATTTGAAAATTTATTTCAGTGTTAGATAGCCCATTTATCGAGGAAGGCTATAGGCTACTTTTATCCCGGTACGGGAAGTAGTTCCCACGGGATGCGGGTGAAACCGCTGGCAGAAGCTAGTCGTTAATATGTGTACTTACTTAACTTACGCACGCACATGTCAATCATAAATTAAAGATATCGTGAGTCAATAGTTTAACGCTATGAAAACTGTAATTACATAGTTAAACCGTTATTATTCGGTTAAATTAGTGTTTAAGTTAAACCATCGGAAGGAATTTAAGCCTTAGATTCCACTGGAACATCATTATATCTCTAACTTTTTCTAGACTATGTTGGGCTCGGCTTCCAGTCTAACCGGATGCAGCTGAGTATCAGTGTTTTACATGGAGCGACTGCCTATCTGACCTCCTAGACTCAGTTACCCGGGCAACTCAATATCCTTAGGTAAGACTGTTTGTCAGACTTACTGGCTTCTGACTAACACTAGAACACTGATCTGTAAAAAATATTGTTGAGAAAATTAGTTTTTTTAGGAATTAGGACGTTGTACTAGAAAGTTTTCATGTATGAATATGGAAATATATGTCCACACAAAAAACAAAAGACTTCTTAGCCATAACATTTGAACAACTAACAATATACTTTAGCCTACTTACTTACATTATGTAAATCGGTCATGCCATCATTGTCATCTTTGCAAAAATATCCTTATATTAAAAAAGTGAAACTCTCGTCTATCAATGTCTTTCCCACTTTTACGCCAAAACTACTCAACCGATTTAAATTAAGGTATGTGGATAGTCTCATAAAGTACATATGTAGGATAGTCTAGAACTTGATAAAGATCATAGGGTACCTCCTTCTTCCCTGGTGAGGGAAGTGGGTGCCTTGGGAGGCAGGGCACAGCTAAGTATAAAAATATTACATGCACAATATTATTGTCACATTACAGTACTTATTTAAAAGTTTTATTTCGGGAAATGGCTGATAAAAAGGTGAAGGAAAACATCTTGAGGAAACCTGGACTATATAGTCTGAAATCACCAACCCGCATTGAGCAAGCGTGGCGATTAATGCTCAATCCTTCTCCGTGCGAGAGGAGGCCGCAGCCCATCAGTTGGACGATAAAAAGGCTGTAACAGTATTTCGAGTAATTATCAATACTTTTTTAACCCAAGGCCAACCCCACATGACATCACGCTTAGAAAACTACTATTTCTCTCAATAAGGATATATTCCATAAAGAGTTGCAAGTCAGTCCGTCAATAGACAGGTCGCCATATTAACCGATTCTCGCAGATGACCATAAATATGATTACCTACAAGGTTATTTTAACTAAATAGCTAATAGCTACCGAGCTTGTATGAACTTTCTTAGTATATCTTAGGTCTTAGACACCAGTGACTATGTTTCGGATGGCACGTTAAACTGTAGCTCCCGGCTGTCATTGAACATCCTTGACAGTCGTTACGGCCTACGGGTAGTCAGAAGCCAGGGGCCCGATTCTCCTAAGTTAATAATGTCAAAATCGAATAGAAATCGAATCGCAATATGATCGCAATTGCAGTTTTAACCATATCGGGCATTCTGCTACTAATAAAAGACCAATCGTATTAGATTGACATTTGATTGGTTTGCGATTGGTCTGCTATTTTCGTGATTTTGGTCTATACGGTAGTTTGCTGTATAATCATTTTGCAATCGTAAATCATTTGCAGACAAAATGATTCATTATTGAATGATAGAAAAGGATAAAAACGTTTATTTCAAAGAAAAAATAGCGGAATGCCACATACGCTTCAATCGTAATCGAGTCGTGATTGGATCTCAGTCGAATCGAGTCGATCGTGAATCGTATGTCGCTTAAGTAAAATTAGGAGAATCGGGCCCCAGTAAGTCTGATACCAGTCTACCGCGTAGACCTATTATACTCGGATATAGTGTAGCTTTCCAACAGTGAAACTTGTCTCAAATCGGTTCAGTAGTTACAAAGCCTTAAGGGAACAAACACACAATTAATCAAAAAATGTTTCCTCTTTATTATATTTGTATAGGGATTTCCCGCGGTTTCACCCGCGTCCAGTGGGAACTACTGCCCGTACGGGGATAAAATATAGCCTGTTACTCGGGAAGATATAACTGTTATATGAGTGTTGAACTATAAACTAACTAGCTTTTGCCCGCGACTTCGTTCGCATGGAATAGTGACTTACGGCATATTTTTGGTTTGTACCAATAGATGGCGCTATATGTCCGGAATTTTTTTTTTTTTTTTGAAATAAAAACTATCCTATGTCCTTTCTCAAGTTCCAAACTATGTCTGTACCAAATTTCACACAAATCGGTTCAGTAGTTTAGGCGTGAAGAAAAGACAGACAGACAGACAGACAGACAGACAGACAGACAGACAGAGTTACTTTCACATTTAAATATTAGTTAGGATAATAGTTATCGAGAAGTCTGCAGTTTTATAAAGGCGGTTTAATTGTCGGAACACGCACGAAACAATACATTTTAATTGAAGTAATTTAAGACGTCGTTGAATCAAAATACTCTTGACTTTATGCACTTATTTTCAAGGAGAAATTACGTCATACAGTTTATAAATGGTCATCCATAGTCAGAAGCCGGTAAATCGCCAGTCTAACCAAGAGGTATTGGGTTGTCCGGGTAACTGGGTTGAGGTGGTCAGATAGGCAGTCGCTCCTTGTAAAGCACTGGTACTCAGCTGGGTCCGGTTAGACTGGAAACTAACTCCAACATAGTTGGGAAAAGGCTCTGGAAATGAAGATGAGGTGGTCACCCAGCCACGGATCGACCGCGTTTCTAACCTTATCATCGATCGACCTGCGTGGCTTTTACTGAGCCAATAGCTCCTTGTATTAGGTATTTTATAGAACAACCTATACATATGTTTTCCTGCGGTTTCACGCTCGTCCCGGGGGAAGTACTACCCGTGCCGGAATAAAAATATAGCATACTAGCTTCTGCCAGCGGTTTCACCCGCATCCCGTGGGAACCTCGGCACGGACCCGGATAAAAAGTAGCCTATAGCCTTCCTCGGTAAATGGGCTATCTAACACTGAAATAATTTTTCAAATCGGACCAGTAGTTCCTGAGATTAGCGCGTTCAAACAAACAAACAAACTCTTCAGCTTTATAATATTAAGTATAGATGTTACTCTGGAGTAAGTTAGCTTCAAAACAGTGAAAGTATTTTTTAAATCGGTTCAGTAGCTTCGGAGTCTTTTGGGTGCAAACAAATATTTCCTCTTTATTAAATTAGTGTAGATTGAATCATGTGGCTTTACTTAACCTTTAGCTCCTTGTTTTCTAGAACAAATTAGTACGAAAATAAAACTGTTACTATTATCGTCCATTGAATACTATTCTCTCTCAGCTATTCTAAACTTACTTTTTTATCGGAAAAGCGATGTTCACAACCGATTGAGCAGACTTCCGATAGGAACAAGACATGACCTTCCGAATTCAGCCGCCATTCTTGCACGCAACGTTACGATATCATTTTTAATCTTATTCTTTCATAATTTTATGAACGCGAAAGTTGCTGTCTGACCATAACGCTAGTTTTAAATGAATTTTTTAGGGATCCGTAACTTATTTTTATGAGTACCTAATCATCAAATAATCCCTGCCGCTGTGGGCAGCACGAGGGAGTGTCAGACTGTTACTGACTAAAACCCACCATGTTCCTTCTTAAGCCCTTTATGTTCCAGGGCCGCGATAACCCACGCCAACAATCTCGCAACCCCGGCAGAAGGTAAAAGGTAAAACGGGATCCTATTATTTAGAGATAGCAGTCAATTTGTCCGTCAGTCACCAGGCTGTATCTGAACCGTGACGGTTAAACAGTTGAAAATTTCACAGATGATGTATTTCTGACTGAAAACTAGAATAAAAAAAATTAAAGAGGTTTCCCAAATAACAAACGTGTTTTTGTTCTTTTAATATATACGGAACCTTTCCTGCGAGAGTCGAACTCGTACTTGGCTAGTTTTTTCCCGCACTTTCCCGCAGTGGGTGGCCTCGAAAAACTTCTGTCTCTAAAATAGTATTTCATTCGGCACAATCGATTCCAGTAATACGTAATAATTTTCCCTTCTGGGCTTGAAAAGATTTCAAATTCCAAATAACCTAGGATGATTTAAGAAATAATGTTACCAGTCTAGGCTTAGAAGTTTTTGAAGCCTTTGTTTAGATATGTATATTTTAAAATAAAAACATTTATTGTTAACAATTAGGTATTGTCATTATAGAAACTTTCTCACGGAAAAATAATATTTCTATCTCGTCGTTCTATGAAAACTGCGCTTTCCAACGCTCATAATATTTTGAATTCTTGACAGTGCCACGTTACAATACATTTATGAACTTGAAGTGCCTCGTTGGTCTAGATATCGCAAGCGCGGCTGTGTACGAGGACTCGGGTTTGATTTTCCGGGTCGAGCTGAAATCGCTTAGTGGGTTTTAGAAACTTACACAAAGCAGCCCGGAGCCTGAAAGTTGGTGATTGATACACCCGTGCATCAGCGGTCCTTCCTGCGCCTAATCTCTCTCCGGTCGTGTCGAATGACCGTCAAATCGCGCTATGAGAGTGAAGGAATATAGTGAGTGCACCTGTGTCTGCGCAAATGCTTTTGCACTGTGCTATGTCCTGCGCAGCTGGCTGATCTCCTTGTATGAGAAATAGATATAATCATCAATCATCATCATTAATGAACTTGACTTTACCCAGCATTCAATGTAATAACTTTCATTTTGTTTTGTTTAAATGTGTTAAATTACTTAATCTCACCTCGCGCTCAAGGCAGAGCACTCAATCCGTGCCCTCAGACTACATTTAAGAAAAAAAACTTTTTTGCTCAAACCTTGAAGGTCTTATGATGTTATGTAAAGTTATTGGTTTACCTAAATGGCATTTTAATGGCAGGGCTTGTAACCAGTAACAAATAAACAACTTTTAGTAAGATTATTTACAAAATGTATGGTTAACTTACTACCTATATGTACCTACCTATGTGCATTCGTACTTTGCTTTTCAGACTAAATTCTACCTAGGTATAATAAACTATATCCTCTCATCTTCTCATAAATTCAAGATTTACATCTAAATTGTTTGAGCTACTTTGCCGAGAAAGGGACTTATGACATCACGTTACAAGCAAATTTTCAAAAAGCATAAAATCATCTCTAAAGTATGAAAAATTAAAAAGTAACGCTATACAGAGAAACATATTCATAATACTAAGTTAGGTACTTAATTAATTCTTTTAATAACTTAATCTCATCCTATTATGCAAAGATCTTAGCGCATTTAATAACTTAATAGCTTGCATATTAGTTGACATTCCCACCATCTAATTATCAATTATTTTGCTAAAACAATGTACACTTTCGACTAAGCTAGATTTATCACAAAAACATTGCGTGCGTTCGCTACACCATTCAAGAAATAACAAACTTAAAAACGAGTTTTTTGCTGTTTATAAACTTGAAAAACTTTAATTCTAACGTTTATTACAACGGAATAAGACTTTAATTTGACTAGAACTATTTTTCAAGATGGCTACGGTCGCGTTAAGTTGGTATTGTTGCGATTGTATGTAGCCAACTTCAGTGCGCTTCGACCCGCGGACGGGTGTAGTCATGTTTCTCGCGACAAAACTTTTATAACAAAAATTCCAACGTTAAAACTAACAAAAACATTGACTGAAGTGAATTTGCGGTGTGAATGTTCATTATATTATGTTATAAAAAGTGGTTTCAAACGTGTTTTGTGGTTATAAAACTGTTAAACAGCCATTGTTTGAGTGCAAAACTTCGAAATTCTTGAAAACAATGAGTGTTTAACCATCATGGAAGACGTGTACACAATTAAAGTTAAAACGAAACCTGATAGGAGGAACTTATATCCTTCTGAGCGAAGGTATTCGGCGTCTACAGTGTCTGGGCTAGCTTGGGTGCATATCGCCCTAGCGGCCACTTCCTTTCTTCTCGCCTGTTTAGCACTAGTGAACCCAAATACCGACACACAGGTACAAAATAACAATACGCTCCGAAATGACGTTACACGAAATCCCGTTTACGATCTACTGCAAAATGAAACAGCAATCAACTTGAATAATGAAGATGGAACTCAAAAAAATTCGCACAACGAATCGAATTTTGTGACGAGTGGATCCGAAGAAACCGGAAAATCGTTAAATTCAAACGAAACAACGGATTTAGACGGTAATAAAAATGATAGTAATTATATATTGGTTTTAGCACCGGCCTTAATAACTATATTTGGTTTAGCTGCGGGCGTAGCGAGTATTTTAGCGTCAGTCAGATGGTACATAGACCATAACATAACCTGGTTATTCGTCATGTCGTGTCTATCGACGCTGATCTCTCTCGCTTCGTTCGTAATGATAGCTGTATGGTTTATAACCATGTCTGAGGGAGACATTACCGAGTTCTACAAGGACAAAGTGCCTTTCAAAGACTATGTAGTCATCAGACACACAGACGTAATCATTAAAAATGAGTCGCATATGATTGTAGCGCTAAATTCGACTGCAACCAACGAAGAAACACCGAATTTGTTTACGAAACGTGTGCTATCTATCAATATTTTAATAGCTGCGTTTTTGGAATTACTATGGTCTATTTTAAGCGTGAAAATTTCGTATAAAGGCATGAAAAATACATACAAAGAAGAGAACGAAAGACGAGGCAACTGTATTTCAGTTGTGACAAAAATCAAGGGCAATGATACGCGAAAATTGCCGCGAAACGGCAAGCTTTTACCTCCAAAACCTGACTTAATTGACCACTATCCTAGCAAGAAAATTAAAAGGATTTTCCTAGCACAATCTGACAACGGATTTTATTTGAAAAATCAAGGTAATAAAGCGAAACAGAATACTGAAACGAGTTCGGAATTTTATAAAGAGCGGATGATGAATTTTTTGAACAGATGCGCTTCTTTGGAAGGTATGTCCAACCCAGAGAATACTTCTAGTGTCCATTCTGAGGCCTTAAACCCGATACCAGAAGGCGTGACCGTGGAAACCAGTGTCCAAGACACGAGTAACATACCAGTTACTGAAATAAAAGATAGAGTAACTCCTATAAGTTGGGGAGATACTCCCGAACATACGGTCTATAATCAGAATACATTGAATTTGGACAAGATTTTCAAGTTTAAGCCAAATGCGAACAAAAGTGAATCGGTTAACGAGTAGTGCGTGATAGTGAAATTGACATTGAAATGTATTGGACACGCGAACTGTGAAAATATCTGTGTTTTAGTATTTGTAGATGTGTTTTACGCTGTGTTCAAACCTAACTGTTAGCCGCCGAAAGTGAGCGAACGTTACGCAGTTTATTGTATTTCCATACTTAATCACTTTTTCGTTGACATCTAACCGGCGATACGTTATGCGCTGACATTGAGTGAGTGAACCTGCTCACATTCGGCGGCTGACAGTCAGTTTGGTTTGAACAAAGCCTTAATTTTGTAATTTCTTCGACTGCTTTTTCTATGAATTCAAGAACTGTATGTACTGTGATAAGTAAAGAAATTCTTACATTGTTGTAGTGATCAAACATTTTGACAACTTCAAGCTGTACCTACTTTGTTATGAGGACACATTGTATCAAATTGTAATCTGTATTTGTTTACTTTCGCACTGTAAGCTTTTTTTTTTAACGACGTCAAAAATCATCAAATGACTCCTCCCTCAGGGATTAGCAGCGGTGAGGGAGTGTCAGACTCTTACTGACTAAAAACCGTCGTGTTCCGTCGTAGGCCTTTTATGTACCAGGGCCACGGTAACTCTCGAACAACCCGCAGCCCCGGCAGGCCTTGGCCCTACTGGGCCCCGCTGGGTTCGTATTATAAGCTGATCTCTGGAATTTGGAAAATTCTTTACTTGGCTTTGATCTTGGATACTTACTAATTTATTTGTTTTTGAGTCTTTTACATACCAGTGTAAGCGATTTTGGGCCGTCACGTCCAGAATTTAAAAAATATCTAAATAACTCGATTTTATTTATAAATATCGTGTTGGCAAACTAGATTTTTGATATGATGACAATACCTAATTTAGGCTGATATTTTATAGGACTATAGCATAACAATACCTACATAACGTGAATGAATGTATTTTCTTTCATGATCTTATAAAGAAAACTCGCATTATTATAAATATTTGAATGCTGCTTGTACCAATTTCGACACAATTCCTTTAAACAATGGCATATTCTTCAATTTTGACGTTACTTTTGGCCTGTTTCTATAACATATCTTTCGGTTGTATTGTAATTTTTGACATTTGTTAAATGTAATTTGTACCCATTATCTAAGGAATCGACATAGACACAAAATATTTGAAGATAATGGAATAAACATTAGAAAATGACACACTGAACACAGTTTTATTACATTTGAGATTTTGGTAGTTCAGATATTTTGTTATTTTAATTGTGTTCAAGTTTTTTTAGCTGACTGTACTTACTAAGTACTGGAAATGTGTAAAGAATTCGCTTATTGCATTCCGGGGCTGCGGTAACTGTTTTGTGTACCTAGGTTTTATGGCCCTATCGCTATTTAGGTCATTCGTCATCCATAACAGCATAGTCAGAGCTATAGTTATCGGCACGGATATTGAGCCCTGACCTTCACCTGCGCAGAAGTGATTTATTGGTTTATTGCCTTATGTGTACAGTGCGCAAAGCGATGCCCACTCTTCCGCCGAGAGCTCAATATCCGTGCCGATAATAGTAGATATAGAAGGATTAAAGATATTTTTTTCTGTCACGAAATTGGGTGAGCCATCTGTAAATGTACATCAACCTGCCTAAATCTGTCAAATAGATTTTCAACCTTATTACAATAGTGGAAGGTTAATGTTTGATTGGTATTTGACAGATTCGGGTAGGTTGACCTGCTATCAACCAATATAGCAGATGCAGACGCAGCGCTAGTGCTATAGCTCAGTAAATACGTACAAAAATATATAGTTCCACAATTTTCCGCGGGACTTCTTTCGTGAAATGGACTTCAGGTATTTACTAAAGCACTTTTTCTGTGCTCCCGAACTTACAAAGAACTCTCTTCTTACACCAAAATACACACAAGATTGTGTAAATACACACCCAAGTATTTCTCAGCCGTTTTCGTGTAATAAACCATCTGTACCCATATTCTAATAGGTATCTACAATATTAACAAACAGCAAAACAGACGCCAATCCGATAACATTCAAGCTCTCTCCAATTACAGCCGACAAAACTAATTGACAATGCTCAATTTTTATGGCGCGGCCGCCATTTGCCAATCAGAGACAATTGCGAGTCTATCCTACTCTATGTATAGAATGGCTAATGTTATAAAACTGGAGAGTTTGTTTGTTTTGACAAGTTAGTATGGCCTAGTGGGTAAAGAACCAACCTCTCAAGTATGACTGTGGGTTCCATTCCAGGCCACGCAAGTACCAATGCAACTTTTCTAAATTTTTGTGTACTTTTAAGTAGGTATATACTGGACACCAATGGCCGTGTTTCGGAAGGCACAATGAACTGGTAGCTCCCAGCTGTTATTTGAACATCTTTAGCAGTCTTTACGGGTAGTCCAGTAGGTACTAGTCTTACCAAGGGGTATTGGGTTGCTCAGGTAACTGGGTTGAGGAGGTCAGATAGACAGTCGCTCCATGTGGCACACTGGTACTCAGCTGCATCCATTTAGACTGGGAACCGACCCTAACATAGTTGGGTTGGGACAGATGATGATGATGATGAAAAGTATGCAATATTTTATTAACAATTGCAACCGCGGCTCGTAACTAGTCTAACGTAAGTAATCGACAAAGCTTAGATTCGATTCGTTTTTACTGCGAAAATCAATTATTTCTCACTCGGTTCATTACGATCATAAATGAGCGTTTACCAATTATTCTGGTTTCGTGATATTGAATACGATAACTAGCGGTTTTTATGTATATTGTGGAATGCGAATTATTATTATTGCCAGATAGAAAATCTTACTATTATTGCACTAAATATTCTTTCACGATTTGGGAACTATTGCGTGTACCTCTGATAAAATATAGCCTATATTACTCGGGATGAGATGTAGAGATGGCTGAGATGATGATTGACTCGCGAAGAGTAATATATAGGCTAAAAATATCGATCTGTACCTACATAGATTTTCATGCCATGTTTACTCGAATTCATCTTATATTAAGTTCATCATCTCAGCCATAGGACGTCCACTGCTGAAAATAGGCCTCCCCCTTTGATCTCTACATATACCTGTTGGAAGCGACCTGCATCAAACGTCTTCCGGCGACCTTTAAGTTACAGAAATATTAATGAAATCGGTTAGATGACTGATCAGTGAAATTGTAACGAACAGAGTTAGCTACGCGATTGTATAATAATTATTTACTTTACTTTATAACTAGCTGATCTCCGCGGTTTCACCCGTCAAGTGGGAACTACTGCCCGTACCGTGATAAAATATAGCCTATGTCACTCGGGAAGAGTGTAGCTTTCCAACAGTGAAAGAATTTTTCAAATCGGTTCAGTAGTTTCGGAGCCTTTAGGGGTACAAACTGCATGCAACTAAAGTCTAGTATAGCCTAGCTGTTCCCCGCTAGTCCACCCTCGTCTAGATCAAACTATTTCCTGGTTAAAATGTTATTTATTCTTAAATAGCATGAATTGTAATAAAACCGCATCTCATTTCATTAGGAGAAAATAATCGATTCTTATAATAACTATAAAAACCGGCCAAGTGCGAGTCGGAATCGCGCACGAAGGGTTCCGTTCCATTATTTATAAAACGGACAAAAAAATCACGTTTGTTGTATGGGTGCCCCACAAAATATTTAGTATTAGTTTTCATAGTATTGTTGTTATAGCGGCAACAAAATTACATCATCTGTCAAACTTTCAGCTCTCTAACTATCACGGTTCATGAGATACAGCCTGATGACAGACGAACGGACGGACGGACGGAGAAGCGAAAACAATAGGGTTCCGTTTTACTCTAAAAATATGCTCAAGTAAATAAGTATCTAGTTTTGAAGCTGACTGTACTTGGTCACAAAACGTTTTATAATGCGAAGCAATTTAGATCAAAGTTTCAATATTTTAGCCTACTGCGAACAATGGTTTGATTTTTTTTATGGAAACGTAGGCAAAAACACTGTCTTTTTATAGTTTTTCGTTTCTCAATAACTCATTAAGAATCAGTAAGCGAACCAACAGCTGCAACTAGTGTTTTCAAAACAGTTGAAGTCATTATTTGCCTAGCTTTTACCCAATTATGTTGGGGTGGGCTTCTAGTGTAACCTGATGCAGCTAAGCACCAGTGTTTTACGTCTGCCTATCTGACCTCCTCAACCCAGCTACCCGAGCAACCCAATACCCCTTGGCAAGAATAGTTGCCAGACTTCTTGCCTTCTGACTACCTGCAACGACTGCCAAAGATGTTCAAATGAGAGCCGGGAAGCCCTCTGAAACACGGAGGCACTCGTCATGACATAGATGGTCACCCATCCAAAAAATTACCGCACCAAGCGCTGCTTAACCTTATGATCGATGTCAAGACTTCCTCTTTAAATTCTTTATTAAGTAGGTATGCTATGTATGTTTGTACGTTTTACTTAAATTACCTTTATTCTTTAGTAGATTTAATAATTCAATTACTTAAACAATTCACTATTTCCTTTCCCGTAAAAAACTGTGTAAGCAACCGAATCATACATCAGTTTATAACATTGATTAATTACATAACTACTAATTACCGTAAAACCTATGTGAAGTACAGTAAACTGCACATTAGTGGTAATTGTCATGCACCTTAACTCAACAGTAATAAGTACGATTTTCCTATAAAACTGTTACCACTGGCCTGAAGTTGACTGTACAATTTAAGAATCTTTAAAAATATAAACTTCTCGAAACTTCCATACTATTTAGGAAGAACAGTTAATTTAGCATAATATCTAATTAATTAATTCATCCGCGACCCTGGGAGTGTCTTCACACACCCGGAAAAGATGCTAGCCGTACTTGATGATCAGATTATCCAACACTGAAATATTTTGTCTAATCGTTCTAGATTCTAGTAGCTTCCGAGATTAGTGCTTTCAAATAAACAAACAAACTCTTCAGTTTTATTAGATTTAAGAATTGTATACAGAGGCAAATATAAACCAATTGTTAGCCAACTTCGGACAAGCAAAGCTTATCGACAATATCTGTATGAACAAATGCGCAAGGAGTTAAATGACTAACTTCAAAATTGCAAAGATATGTGGCGTTAAATGACCAGACGTTTCTCTTCAATAGATTTTCAACCTTATCACGATAGTAGAAGGTTAATATTCAGTTGGTATTTGACAGATTCGGGTGGGTTGCCCTGCTGGCATCTGTGCATATACCTACTTCATTATCTACTATAATATACCTATAATTTTATATGTATGTTTGTTAACGAATTTATCTTTAATCTTTAGAGTTAAGACTGATTTTTTATATGATTGTGTATTAAAAATTATGAATTTATTTTATTTGGTTTCATTTTCACATGTCACGTATTTATAACTGTTTGCCGTCTCTTCTTTTCTAATGAATCTTCTGTTAAAGTCTGTTACCCTAGTACTTGTGACAAACAATGATTCAATTTCAATATCATTATATTTATTCCATCCTCCGAGCCTTTTTCCCAACTACATATGTTGGGGTCGGCTTCCAGTCTAACCGGAATCCGGATTTACCTGGGTGTGCCAGTGCTTTACAAGAAGCGACTGCCTATCTGACCTCCTCAACCCAGTTACCCGAGCAACCCAATACCCCTTGGTTAGACTGGTGTCAGACTTACTGGTTTCTGACTACCCGTAACGTCTGCCAAGGATATTCAATGACAGCCGGGACCAACAGTTTAACGTGCCATCCGAAACACAGTCATTGGTGTCTAAGATATACTTAGAACCCTAAGATATATTTATTTCCTCAATAAGTAGGTGAAAATAGTTAAAAATGAAACTACAAGCTATCTAAAAAAAAACAATTTTATTTAGGTATTGACAAAAAATTATTGTAAAAAAAGTGTACTTAAAATTACATTCTAATTTTATAATACTTAACAGTAAAAAGATCATTTAAAAAATATATGTAAATCATTATTATGTATTGAATTTGTATAATTATTGTCATTAATAATTACCACATACATATTACATTGTTACGAAGAAAAATTGTATTAAATTTTTTTTGTAACATGCTTTTAGCTGACATTATATTCTCTTAGGGTATTTTCTCAAAAATTACTCCATCATTTATCATTTAATTTTATATAGAAAAATAGAAATCAAAAACATATTTTACTGGAAAGTTTCAGTAAAACTAAGGCACTTCTCTTCTTTAATTGAAAAAATCAAATTATGAAACAAAAAATCGGCCAAGTGCGAGTCGGTACCTCGTATAAAGGGTTCCGAACTATAGTCCCCCGTTTTACGTTTTGGTTACGGAACTCTAAAAAAACCAATAATAAATCAAAAAATTAAGACTGAATTATAGGAAATAGCAACCATGACATATACTCGTATTTAGTAAAAATTGGTGGGTATGATATATTAAGGAATAAGTTCACCGACAATATAAACGTTATGACAACTTTTTACTAAGATTTTTCATGTTAACGTTTCAAAGTAAACAGTTGTTTTTAGGGAAGGTTCTATAGCAAAATGCGTCGAGCGTATTGTTTTATGTTTTATTTTGTTTTGAGATTGATGTTGTTTGTTTTATGTTTTTGTGCTTTGGAGTTATGTTTTCATTTATTATTGTGTTTGTGATCTCAGTGGCGTGCACTTGGAGAGGCCTATGTCCAGCAGTGGCCTGCGATAGGCTGATGATGATGATGATGATGATAATTGTGTTTGTACTTGTTTTTGTGTGGTTAAACTGGAAGCCGACCCCAACATAGTTGGGAAAAGGCTCGGGAGATGATTGTGACCTATCTATCGCCTTAGGTTAAGATACATATTAATGGTAGATTAGTGGTGTAAATAAATAAAGTATTGTAAACTAGCTTCTGCCAGCGGTTTCGCCCGCATCCTGTGGGAACTACTTCCCGTACCGGGATAAAGCCTATAGCCTTCCTCGATAAATGGGCTATCTAACACTGAAAGAAATTTTCAAATCGGACCAGTAGTTCCTGAGATTAGCGCGTTCAAACAAACAAACAAACTCTTCAGCTTTATAATATTAGTATAGATGTATGATCGACGCACTAACGCAGCATCGGTTAGGTGTGAATGATTGAATGTTTTATCGTATATTTGTCTGTATTGGCATTACGCATTTCCTTTCAAATATGAACCTTCTTTTATGGTATGAGGACGTTTATATAGTCGGTGAAAATAGGTGTAACAATAGTGCGGTTATGTAAGGGGCTCATCTGTGAAATAAGGGTGTTCGAGGCAGTCTAAAGCTGTGAGACGTTTTGCTGGATCGAAGATCAGCATGCCCTGAAAATATACGAAAAACAGCTGTATTAGTTATTTATGTATAACTTGATAATCTCAGGAAGTACTTGGTCGTGTTATAATAATAAATCATTTATTTTAATAATAATAAATCATTTTATGTATGTATTTATAACTCAAAAATAGCAGGACCGATTTAGCTGAAAGTTTGTGCGTAGGTAAGTAGAACCAGGAGACGAATATAACATACTTTTTGTCTCCATCTAGTTAGTGAAAAATTCAAATCTGTATGAGTGTTTGTAACCAAAAGTTCCGAAACTGCAGAACCGACTAAAAAAATCTTTCACTGTTGAAAAGCTACACTCTTGAAAAGAAAACTAGAGTATATATCCGATAGAAACAGGATATATTTTATCCCAGTAAAGGTGGTATTTCCCTCGAGTCGCGGGTGGAACCGCAGGAAAACCCCTGTTTATTACAGAAACCATTAAAATTTGAAGATTTCTTTATTTTGAACTAGCTTCTGCCAGCGGTTTCACCCGCATCCCGTGGGAACTACTTCCCATACCGGGATAAAATAGCCTATAGCCTTCCTCGATAAATGGGCTATCTAACACTGAAATAAATTTTCAAATCGGACCAGTAGTTCCTGAGATTAGCGCGTTCAAACAAACAAACAACCTCTTCAGCTTTATAATATTAGTATAGATTAAAAACCTAACCAAATATACTACAAGTTCAGTATATTATTTACCTTAATAAGTTCAAGAGCATGCGGATGTATCCTAGGTATGATCTCAGCTAAGTCCTGGGGCTGGTACTCCGGGAAGCTGTCCAGCATGATGGACACGTTCTCAGGCCACTCTGACCGCGATGGTCTGCCTAGCAGTCTGAAATTATTCATATTCATATATTTATTTCGATCAATCATAGGGTTAAGCAACGCTTGGTGCGATCGGTCCTTGGATGGGTGACCATCTAGTCATGACGAATTCTTTAGTGCTCCTGAAGGCACGATAAACTATAGATCCCACCTGTCATAATAAGTACAAGGCCGATTTCTGCCACGGCGGCTGTTCTCATGTAAGGAGATCAGTCAGCTGCGCAGGACATGTTATAGTGCACGAGTATTTGCTTGGACACAGGTGCACTCACTATTGCTTCACTCTCATAGTGCGATGGGACGACTATCCGATGATATGCTTAGACAGTACACACAAACTTAGAAAAGTTGCATTGGTAGGTACTTGCCTGACCTGAATCGAACCTACGCACTCATAGTTGAGAGGTTGGTTCTTTACCCATTGGGCCACCACGACTCACTCACTTGATGAATAAAATTACTCATAGTATACAGGGTGTTAGTGTGAACACCGTTATCCTTGAAACCATAGGTAGTTGACTTGATTATAATTGTATTTATCTGAATTTAAAAATAAATGAACGTTTCTTTCATTTAAAATTTTTAATAAGTTTCTTTCCGACACTGTCCGTAAATTTATGGATACTATGCGCGCGAGTTAAAGGGCGGTGACCTGCATCACTCAGTTTAAAACACATACAAATAACCTGTGATGTAACTTCCCTTCATACTTTTCCTGGCTTAGGAAAGGCAAAAATACCTACTACTGTTGCTTGACGAGTAAATGTTACAGCCTTTTTATCGTCCCACTGCTGGGCTCAGGCCTCCTCTCACACGGAGAAGGATTGAGCATTTAAAATTTAATGACGAGTAAATATTTAGGTTTTTTTTTTTTGCCTTAATTTAAGTTAATTTACGTTCCATAAGTGAAACCAAACTTATGGTTTCAAGGATAACGGTGTTCACACTAACACCCTGTATAATTAGGGTAATTAACTCCTACCTGAATATACAATGCAGCTGATCAGAGTCGGAGGCGCCAGGCAGTAAGGGTTTCCTAGTATGCAGCTGTGCGAGGACACAACCGGCTGACCACACATCTACTGCGGTGTTGTATGATGTTCCTAGAAGCACTTCTGGGGGACGGTACCAGAGTGTTACCACCTGGAATGTGTTGAAGTTGATTTGTAAACGCAAACTATTATTTCATTCGAGTTTGACATTTCTGAGAAAACGTTACTCTATGAAATTGTCTCGGTCTTCTGTGTTCCGCCGGCATCAAGACAATACTGTATTTTACTTTAAACGTATTAAATCCCTGGTCATCCTGAAATGTCGTTTGTTTTCTGCCCATAACCCATCAGAATGAGTGATACAATATATTAGAAGGGAGAAACTTTTTGAGTACCTATCACAGTACCTATATATTAGTTTGTATGTATTGTTATTTCTTCAGGCACAAACAGTGGAACAGATTAAATGGACGTTGAGTAAAAAATTACTAAAACGAAATATAACACGGTACAATCAAACTTGGTGTAATTGTATAATAAAAGTATACAAACTAACTTTTGCCCGCGACTTCGTTCGCGTGGAATAGTGACTTTTCCCGCAGATTTTTGGTTTGACCAAAAGATGGCGCTATATGTCCGGAATAAATTTTATTTTTTTGTAATAAAAACTATCCTATGTCCATTCTCAAGTTCCAAACTAGTTTAGGCGTGAAGAAAAGACAGACAGACAGAGTTACTTTCACATTTATAATATTTGTTAGGATGTACCTCTTTAAAGGCTCGAAAAATATTTCACTTTAGGCCAGGTGCGAGAGAAGTAATTCCCATTGGACGCCTACGAAACCACGGTAAACAGCCAATACATAATATCACTACTAATATTATAAACGCGAAAGTTTATGAGTTTGTATATCTCAATATTTGTTACTCTTTCATGGATTTTCATAAAACTTAACAGAAAGGTACTGTTTACCCAACTGTTGGAAGTAGTTCCCTCAAGCTACATACCACACTGGTGAGCTTCATATCGGTGTCATAAGTCTTGGCCAGGCCGAAGTCAGCCAGCTTGACCCTGCCAGCAGCCGTCACCAGCAGGTTGTGAGGCTTCAGGTCCCGGTGAACTATGCGGTGAGAGTGGAGGAAGTCTATGCCTGATAGTATGTCGTAGGACATGCTCTGGAACATGGAAAATATATATGTAAAGACACATGAAGGCCCAAGTTTTTTACTTAGTACATAAAATTCAGTTTTCTTAACTGTTCACTTTTGAACGTGAAAATCAAACAGTGGTTTTAAAAAACTTACGATTATATTGTAAGTGAAAATGTGTCATATTCGCCAAAGATTTGGTAAAATAAAATAAAGTTGTAAGGGTTCGATTCCCGGATGGAATATTGAGCAAATCGCTATATAGGTTTAAGGACTCTTCTCAAATCAGTCCAGTGTCTGGAACTTGATGATTATATTGTGGTGATTATGGTGATACATCCGTGATTTACTTACATTAAGATATGTCCTGTGCAATAGGCTGATCCGCAGATATGCTGAGACTACATAGCCACTATGGCCGACTAGACGCCATTATTTTTCACCAAATAAATCCTTCATCATTAACTAGCTTCTGCCCGCGACTTCGTTCGCGTGGAATAGTGGCATCCGGCAGATTTTTAGTTTGAACAATAGATGGCGCTGTATGTCCGGAATAAATTGATTTTTTATTTTTATTTTTTATAATAAAAGCTATGTCCTTCCCCTGACTCTAAACTACCTCCCTGCCAATTTTCAGCTAAATCGGTTCAACCGTTCTTGAGTTATAAGTGGAGTAACTAACACGACTTTCTTTTATATATATACTAGCTTTTGCCCGCGACTTCGTTCGCGTGGAATAGTGGCATCCGGCAGATTTTTGGTTTGAACAATAGATGGCGCTGTATGTCCGGAATAAATTGTATCTATTATTTTTATTTTTTTGTAATAAAAACTATCCTATGTCCTTCTCCTGGCTCTAAGTTACCTCCCTGCCAGTTCTCAGCTAAATCGGTTCAGCCGTTCTTGAGTTATAAGTGAAGTAACTAACACGACTTTCTTTTATATATATAGATAGATATAGATGAGCTTCATAATATTCATATTGATATTCAAATTAAAAAAAAATCAACCACATCTCCCAAATTTTATTTAAATAACTCCAAATTCCCTCACCCTTATAGTCCTCTGCGACAATGGTGTCTGAGATCTCTTGAGGAACGACTCCAAGTCCTGGTCTACGTGCTCAAATACTAGGAACAACACCAGCTGTTGATCTCTTTCTAGTGACTGACCTCCGTGGCAGACATCTAGGAGCCTGGAAGATACAGAGAAATTTATGTTAGAGAAGTATAATTCTTGGCAAAGTAAATGGTGGCTATTGAATGTACAAATCTTACTATGTCATATTATAAATGCCAAAGTCTCTTTTACACTACTGGATGGATTTTGATGTAACTTGGCAGTAGTAAGTATAGCTTGTATATCAGAATAAATTTTTATTCTCATATGTTGTTCTTTGTGATTCTACATGATCTTCACATGCTGTTATTGTATGTATCAATACAAACAAATTGTAATATAGCTATCGGCACGGATATTGAGCTCTCGGCGGAAGAGTGGGGATCGCTTTGCGCACTGTACACTTAAGGCGATAAACTAATAAATCACTTCTGCGCAGGTGAAGGTCAGGGCTCAATATCCGTGCCGATAACTATACCACATTAATTTTTAAAAGAGAAACCATGGAGTTTCTTGCCCATTCTTCTCCATAGGAAGCTACTTTTGGTATGGGCAACTAGAATCAAACTTATTTATAACTAGCTTCTGCCAGCGGTTTCACCCGCATCCCGTGGGAACTACTAAAAAGTAGCCTATAGCCTTCCTCGATAAATGGGCTATCTAACACTGAAAGAAATTTTCAAATCGGACCAGTAGTTCCTGAGATTAGCGCGTTCAAACAAACAAACAAACAAACTCTTCAGCTTTATAATATTAGTATAGATTTTTACGTTCATAAGTGCTTGTAAAGGCCTAAGTGAAATAAAAAATTTGACTTTGACTTAAATGAAAGACTACTTTCTATCCATGTTCAGCAAGAAGGCCCCTCGGTAGGCGTTATATGTATATGCATGTATATTGTTGTCTAGGGTTCGACATGGTCAGACAGGCAGACTGCTCCATGTGGCATCCTGATACTCAACTACATCCAGTTAGACTGGAAGCAGACCCCAACATAATTGAGAAAAAACCAAGTACATGACTTCTCTTTGCATTCATATTATTTACAGCGGTTTCACCCACATCCTGTGGGAACTACTTCCCGTACCGGGATAAAAAGTAGCCTATAGCCTTCCTCGATAAATGGGCTATCTAACACTGAAAGAAATTTTCAAATCGGACCAGTAGTTCCTGAGATTAGCGTGTTCAAACAAACAAACAAACAAACAAACTTCAGCTTTATAATATTAGTATAGATTAACTAGAATGCTAATCATTACCTGACAATATTAGGATGTCTATAAGCTTCCAGCTGCCTTAACAACGCTATCTCTCTCAACGTGGATAGCGGTATGCCGTCTTCTGTGAGAGCCACCTTCACTTTCTTCATGGCTACGATCTGTCCTCCGTTGTGGAGATCCCGGGCTTTGTATACTGTGCCGTACGCTCCTGTAATGATTATGAATTAAGATATAAATGGGTATTCAACATCAGAGATTGTCAGATGAGGATGAGAAGAACTCTGACGCTAGGGCTTGTTAGGTGATTAAACCTGCAGCTCACACAATAAGAATGTATAGATAGTTCAACTCAGATTTGCGCGCGGCCCTATGTGTGCGTCGGCTTGTAAATATACAACTTTCATTCGTGTGACAGTGACGTCGTCCGAGCATGACGTGTTCTTATCACTTTTTCTTATGGGTACAGTCGTTTACGAAAATACTAGTTATTCACGGAGAAATTATTAAGGAGTCAGATAAAGCGTTTCAAAAAATAAAACAACATTCAAAGCTTTTTATTATTAAATATAGTTTTTCATTATTTACTTTCAAATTGACATTGACAGTATCTAAGAATTAAATACTCCTTAAGTACATATTTTCTAGCTCGGGGTACGCGGACAATAAATAAAAGTGTGGACTAAGAATGTAAAAAGAGGTATAATCTAGTATAATAATGTAAACAAAATGTGTGGGGAATTTTAAAAAGTTATATTGCTTCGCATAATGTCGACCAAAATAACAAAATAATGAAACTCATAAATGAACGTTTAAGTCAAAATGATGAAGGGATGTGGCGTAATACTTGTCGACATGTACAAAAGAAAAAAGAAGAATACTATAGACATTTTGACATGGAGTCAGAATTTATAATTCACCTTGGAGAGTAGCGAATCCGAAATTCATCATTTGATTTTTCAAATAGCGATTCATAATCATTATAAATAAATAAACATTAAATTACGTAATAACTGTTTTTCTTTAAACACCCGTTTACAACCCCTAAATAACTGTATTGTACCCGACTGTACCTCTTGTCACGCACACAAAGTCACAGTATTATGTACAAGGGTTACCCACACATAAGGCCGCGCGCACGACTGAGTTGAACTTACTATAATAAGTAAGGAATTTCATGTCTTTGACATTTTGTTTAATTAAAATGTATTGTTGTAATTGTTAAAAAGAATTCCTCATGGAGTCATGAATTCTATCCCTCCTTGGTTAAAAACTTAAAAAATACAAACGAGAAGCTTTCTTACATAGCTCACATAATTAATAAACATACACGTTAGATTCATATTCTTGATAAACCGGATTTCAAATTTGCTACTTTTGATATTTAACCTAAAGAAATACCATTCAATGCTTTTCACAGAACAAAAGACATGAAGTAGTGTTCTATTTTTGAATTTCTGTTAATAATTAATCAAACAACTTACTTTTAAACATAAATTAGACGAAATACAATTTAAAACTATGATTTATTTCCACAAAAACCATTGCTATGAATTATTTTATTCCAAAATAACGTAAACAAACGAAGTTTATTTTTGATATTTGCGCGAAAACTTATCTACCGGCACATGTGAAAATAAGGTTATTTATTGTGTATTTTTGATAATTACCTGTCCCAATTACGTTTAATTCCTCATATTTTTTAGCATTTTGAAATAGAGCACCGACATCACTGATTGAAGCTATCGGCGGACTTTGAGAAGTACTGGCCCCCGACATTTTAACAGTTATTTACACCACTTAAATAGTTCACTAACACTAAAAACAGTATTTTATTCACTTTCCACCAGTTTTGTGTCTAATTGAAAGCTGTTTACATATTATTTTAGTAAAAAACACGTGTTTCAAAGTTTCCTTTCTTGTAAAAGTTTTGTTTTTTACGAGCGGGGAAAGGGGACGGCTAGACGGCAAATGTCATTGACCAAATTTAGCCACCTGCCGTTTATGCGACTAATTTTGAAAGTATTAATCTGTCATTGAGGTTTGTCCTACATGGCATACTTTTTATTCTGGTCGAGTTTTTAAAAACAATGAAGTTGAGTAAAGCGCCATCTGTCGGTTTTAGTTTGAAGTAGGACGCAATAATTTTACAATGTTTATTAAAAAAAAATGAAAATACAATAAATTATAAATCGTATTTCTATCACTTACTTTTCGATGATATAGTGACTAAAGATACAAAATAGTTATGTGTTATATTATTTCTAATGAAAAAAGGGACCGAAAAAGTTTAATTCGTTGAGCATGAACAACTTGTTGAATACTACGCCACTTACAAATCTCTCTTTACAAATAGGTACAAAACTTTCAAAAGATTGTAAATAACTTGAAAACAAAAATATCCAAAAAGGAACCACTCGCGTGATATCCTCGGGCTCGTCCGGGATTTGAACCCGGGACCTCTCGCACCCGAAGCGAGAATCATACCCCTAGACCAACGAGCCGTGTTAGTGACGAGCGAATTTAGTGTTCATATTTTATTAGTAATGACGTCACTATGACAACCTCATTATTACGCGTTTGGAAAACCATGATTGGATATTTTATGATTTCCTTTTGGTTAACTTCATAACTGCTGACTGGAGATTAATTTTCATCAATATGATTACCTATATTCTTATTAATCCCAAGATTCATTTTCGTTCGGAAAATAGGAAGGTAGGTAAGTATCTGAAGTATTGGACATTTTTTAAGTAGAATTTACTAGCAAAATTGAATTAATCCTTTAATTTTATTAATCAAAATCATTTTTTAGCACCAAAACAAGACCGAACACCTCAAGGCGTTTTAGAAAGTTGAAGCGCGAAAGGAGAAAAAAATTACCGCTACATGACACCCTCTGTACGTCTCGCTCTAACTCCTCAAATTCGTAAGTCTTGTCTCGTTCACACACACCTATGAATCGAAGTAAATTTCGAGTGCACGGCGCGTCAGTTGTCTTCAGACAGTACTGCCATGGGGATGCAACTGAAGTACAATAATTTTCTGAGGTTTTTTTTTAGAAATGCGCCATCTAGTGACGGATGCCCCGTAACTTGGGTATTTGTACTTCGTTTTAGTCACTAGATGTCACTGCACCTTAGACCGATATTTCATCGATTTAATAACAAATCTAAAAAAAGTTTTGTGATTAGAAATATTAACAAATATTGTAATTAAATAATTTTATGATTTATTTTTAATTCTTTTTTATCTATGAGGACGTCTTAGTTAATCACAATAATCACACTACTTGAAACCACTTGAAACACTGACGATTGACATTGACAGTCGACCATACTTTTAAATTAAACCGTTTTCCGTTTTCTAACGTGTTGGTTTATTCTGAGTGTTATTTTCTGGTTTTTTTATTACGATTGTTGCGTGTTCCTGGACTCTGATACTGACTGCTTCTGTGATTGACCTGGCTTCGTATTTTGGACCTGTGATCTACTGCATTTTCATTGACCCGGCTTTGTATTTTGGAACCTCGATCGACTGCTTTTACATTGACCCGGCACCGTATTTAGGACTAGAAAATGCGTCCAGTGGATCGTCTTAGGGGCGGAATGCCATCAACGTCAAGATATAAGTGCTACTTTGATTGTGACAATGACGGTAAGTTCAAAACTTTTAACTTTATAATGCACGTAATTTATCTTTTGCTGATAGGCTGCACAATATCCATTATTGTCATCCGTGCAATCTGTGGTCATCATAGTCCTTGAGTCATCAAAAATCTAAGATGCACTACCACACACACTCCTGTCCTGACCCTACACAAACAATTGAAACTGCACATTAACTTTTATATCCAATCAAAAGACTCGGAATCTACGTATAAGACAAAGCCCGCTCTAGACGACCCTCTGACCAAATAACTTCATCAGGTTTTAAAACTATGATTTTACAGTGGCGTAGCATGGGATTCCGCCGCCCGGGGCGCAGGTATATTTAGCTGCCGGTCAGTGGGTAGTCTTAGGGGCGAGCCCCCTTATTTAGGTACTTATTTAAATTCAAATGACTACAATTTAATAAAATTCTAAAGATGGTTTTGGCAAGAAAGAATTATTATTGATATCGACTCATGACCAGGTGCGGTCTCAGCCCATGATTTTGGGATTCACTAGGGTGCTGGAAGGAATACTTTCAGAAATTGTTACTGGCTCTCTTTGATATGTAGTGCAGCAGTGTGAAAATTTTAGCATCCTACCTAGGATTTTGTTGATTCATACACTAATGATCTATGTATAACTTTGTCGATTCATACAGCATGCAACAATATTTTTTGCAAACTAGGATATGTTAGATTTTCCTTTAAAGCTCAAAAAACATAAAGCCTTGTGTGGACTAAGCATTTATTGTCAAATTAAACGAAAAACAAGCAGATGTAAAAATTCAAGAGCGAGTCGAAAAATTTAGTACCCTGCCTGCCTGATAGGTTAGATCTTCTTTTAGTAGACAAGAAGTTATTGGGAGGTAGGCTAGAAGTATAGATAGATATCTATCTATCTTGTTGTATTTGTTATGGTGGTGGTGGTGGTATCTATACACACTATGTACACCATAACAAATTACAATTTAAAACTTAATAACTAAAAGGGGTGTAACAATGGGTGGTCTTATCGCTAAAAGCGATCTTTTACAGACAACCTTTAATGTATAGTGACTCTTCTCAAGAAAATTGTATTATGGGGTGGCATAAATAGGAACTGACAATGTAAAGGCGGCAAAAAATGCCTTTGCCTCTACTGTCAACGCTATCAGCTTCTACTTGGCTTGATGCTGCAGCTAGGCGGCGGTGCCGGCCCCTAGAGTAGCGCCACCCAGGGCCATGGCCCCCTCGGCACCCCCATGCTATGCTACTGTGATTTTATTTACTTCAACTGTGGTGTTCCTGTTCTAGTACTGCTAGACCTCAGCTATTATTTCTAGTGTTAGATTAATATTCAAGGATGGTATCACAGTACATTACTAAAATTTTATACATATGATGATGATATCTATTACGGTATTTTAATGAGAGTGAGTTGTTCATGTATAAAAACTTCTTGATTTCAGGCCCATTGCACCGATTTCCTAAACCTGAATACCCACATTTGGAAAAGTTTAACTCGTGGAAAAAAGTACTAGATAAAGCTTTACAAGAGAAAGGCGACATCTACATTTATAACCAAATTCGATTTTGCGACAGACATTTTGAAGAGTGTTACCGTTCAGCCAGTCACCGACTTACTCCAAATGCAATACCAACTCTAGGTACCTACTATTTAGATGTCTTATGTTATTTAAATCTTAATAGAAACAAAACCACATTTCTTTGCCTTCGCTGTAATAACAAAATTGTTCCTCAAATATTAAATAAAATTTTCTACTGAATAATCTAATCCTAATTAGAAGAAAATAAAATGAATATTATATACCAAAAATAATTGATGCAACATGCTATCTTCTAAGAATTAAATGAATATTGTTCTATATTCTACATAATTATACAGTAACTATAAATAATTTCATCCTTTTGCAGATTTATCTACATTACCAGTTGGTCAAACTCTTGAAGGTCCATCGGGACATGTCGAGGCAGACATGTCGAATTTATTAAACATTTCGCAAGATAAACTTGCTGTCATTGAGCCATCCAGCTCTACCCACTATCATAGTGATGTACAGAATGCATTACAGACAGCTGAACGCCCTAAAGGTAAATATTTTTATTGACAATTGACCTTTGACTTGTAACATTAGGTTTTTCTTTCCATCATCAGGATTCCAATTTGTTTCCACTGTAGGGTCATAAAACTTCTTGCAGAGAGAGAGAGTGGGCATTTAAGCGTACATAGGGAAATAAGGACAGAGAAAGCGACTTTGTTTTATACTATGTAGTGAAGCCTATGTGTTATTACATTTTTTATAAGCTATATTACTGTAAAGTTTCATCTAAATCCGTTTAGTAGTTTTCGCGGGAAAGAGGAACAAACATCCTCACAACATTTATAATATTAGTACTAGTATAGGATTATTTCATACTAACTGCGTCCCGCGGTTTCACCCGCGTATACCGGAATAAAAAATAGCCTATGTCTAATTCCAGGGTATAAGCTATCTACATACCAAATTTCATCCAAAGCCGTTCAGTAGTTTTTTCGTGAAAGAGTAACAAACATCATCCAAACTTACAAACTTTCGCGTTTATAATTTTAGGTAGGATTATTTCCGCACTTGCAGGAATCAATAAATGTAAGACAATAACAAATCTCCGAACTTGTAAACCTGAATTAAATGGATTAATAATAATAACTTGATATAATCCTACAACTTATGTGTCATAATAATTATTCATCCAAATAGCTAGTTCTAACCATCCATACCATTTTTTTTCGTTGGTAGAAAAGGCCCAAAAATGTATGGAGTCTGAATGATCTTCTTTATATCCATTTTTGTTTACCCATAAAATCCCCATAAAAAATATTTATCAAGCTTGTATCTGCTGTTGTAGGGAAGTCTCCACTTTTTGTATCTGTTCCTCGAAGCCTACCTATTCCAATCTCTGGTCATAATATAATAACAGAACAATATTATGTAACATATTTTTATCACAATTCTATTAAAACTTTGTGTAACACTATTTCTTTGATCTGAGGTGTAACATAATTTAAATTACAGGTTCTAGGAAAAGAGGGACTTGTCAATATTTAAAACGAGTCGTCACCTCCAAAGAGAAGGAGATAATAAAGTTAAAACAGAAAGTATTGAAGCTGAAAAAGAAATATAAGGAACAAAATAACAAGAAACTCTCTGCAAGGAAAATTTCCACATCAAAATCATTTTTGAAAGAGTTAAATAAAATGCCTGCAACAATAAAAATATTTACTTCCCTCCAAATGAAATGGAAAAAGAAACCACGAGGCAGGCGATTTACATTTAACGAAAAAATCATGGCATTGACCATTTACAAACAGAGTCAGAAAGCTTACAACCTCATGCGAAAAATGTTTGTCTTGCCATCAAAGCGCAGCCTACAAAAAATGTTGAGTAAATTTGAACTGAAACCAGGCTTCAATCCTGATATATTTAAAAATTTAAAAGCTACAGTAGCAAAATTGCCGGCAGAAAAAAAGTTGGTCAATTTACTGTTTGATGAGGTATCATTGGCTCCGGGTGTTTTTTACAACCCTGCCCTAAAACAGATAACTGGTTTTGAAGATTTTGGGCACAGACAAACAAAAAAACTCGCAGATCATGCCTTGGTCTTTATGATCAAGGGTATAAAAAGCAAAGTGAAACAACCTTTATGCTTTTCATTTTGCCAAGGTGCCACGAAAAAGGACGATTTAAAGAAGCTGATCAAAACAATAATAAAAGAAATCTCCAATACTGGATTGATAGTTATTGCCACTATATGTGACCAATCAGCCACAAATATTTCTGTGATAAAAAGTCTTCAAGAAGACACAAAACGCAAATATTTACAAGAGGGTAATGAATATAGGACCCAAGCCTTCGAGTTTGAAGACCAAAAGGTCTTCCCATTATTTGATCCTCCACATCTTTTAAAGGGAATGAGAAATAATTTACTCGCCAAACATTTGAAATTTGTACAAGATGGGAAAACAAAGTATGCAAAGTGGGAACATTTGGAGATGCTGTTGAAGTTAGATGTTGGGGATGATGAAATTAGGCTTGTTAATAAATTAACAGAAAACCATGTTAATAAAGAGAAAATTCCAAAAATGAAAGTGAAATATGCTGCACAAGTTTTCAGCCAAAGGGTATCATCAGCATTGAGATTCTTAGCAAGTAAGTATGCTTTTTATTGTTCTCATTATTTTCTCTATATTTAAAAAAAATTGCTATTAATTTACTAAATTAGATTTTTATTTTTAATTTACATGTTTTTAACCATCTTCATTCTCCACAGACAAATTAGAAAGTTCATTATTTTTCTTTAAAATAATATTAGATGTCCTGGCTACATTTATAAGTTCAAAAATATTTAAAAACAAACAATTGAGATGCTATTTCTCTCGATAAAATTCAAAATAAAAATACAATTCATATCTAATAATTTATCTAAAATTGGCTATGTCAATATTTAAGATGCATAAGATATATTGTTGGAATAACATTATAAATTGAAATGAAATAATAAATTAAAATTATCATATTGAAATAAAAATTTGAGACATTATGAAACTACAAAATATAGTTTAATGTTGGTTTCTTACTAATTATATTTACACCCACAACTATTTACTGAACCAACTGATAAAGACGCACAGTAAATCGTTACTGCCACTTTAAAGTTTGTAAGTTTGTGCCTTTTCGACACAGCCGTGAGGCACACCGTTTAATTTTTTAATTAAATTTTTGTATTTTTGTTTTTTTATTGTGTCCCCTAATCTGGGTCGAATAAATGTATTTTCTTTCTTTTTTCTTTAATTTCGGTCCACAATAGCAAAAAAGATTGATATGAACTGTATTCTAGTACTTATTTAATATATTGTTTCAGAACACAACCTTCTTCCGGCGGAGTGCGAAGAAACTGCTGATTTTCTACTCATTATGGACAAACTATTTGATTCTTTCAATGGACATTCATATACAGGTGATCCAAAAATTTTCAAGGGGTGTGTAATGAATAATTCTCCTCATTTTAGATTATGGACAGAGGTAGTTCCTATATTGGATTCAATGACTTTTAAAACTATAAAAAAAAAACGGGATGGTACAGAAGAAGTAAGATATGAAAAAGTGCCATCCCTTCAAAATTGGATCCACAATATTAAAACGTTTAAAGAAATGTGGGAGTTTTTAAAAATCAAATATAAAGTTACTAGCCTTTTAACCAGAAATTTCAATCAGGACCCTCTTGAAAATTTTTTTTGTAACATTAGAAGTAATGGGATACGAAATGTTAATCCCTCGTGCCTACAATTTATTAATGCGTTCAAAACTTTGTTACTTAATAATTTAAATTCGCCCCATTCTGTAAGTGCCAACTGTGAAAAAGATGAAAATAAATCACTGCAATCTTTCAAAGATCTTCTTGCTGAAAAACAAAACAATGAAATTGAATTGGTTAGTGGTGATTTTCCTATTGATTCTTTAATTAATACAATGAACCAAATTAAATGGAATGACTCGATTTTGCATGCCGAATCAAAAAAATATGTAGCAGGATACATTGTAAAAAAATCGAAATGTAAAGTGTTCAAAAAATGTGGAACATGTACTAATGATATATTAAGAAAGGAAATTGATTTTGAATCATTTAATTATGAAATAGATTATACGAAAAAATCCTTATTTAATGCATGTGATGATTTTATAAAATTATTAAATGAAATATATTATATGATTGTTGCATGTTTACGAGATTCACCTGAAATAAAATATCTGAAAGAAAAAATGAAATTTTACATCAATTGCCATTGTGATTTTAGTATAATTACTTGTATAGTTCATAAAAATAAATTAATTGATTTTATAATTAATATGTCAATTAATTTAATCATTCACAGTTGGTGCACCGGGGTTAATAGAATAATTAACGGAAAAATAACAAATTTCGATGTAAATGATGAAATTAAGTTACAAGCATTTAAATATTGTAATACACATAAAAAAAGGAAATAAAATATACTTAGCCGATAAATGTACTCTTTATCTTTTGTTTTTTTATTATCTCCCATAATATTATTGACTAGACTAGAAGTTGGAAACTGAAAACTGGAAACTGGAACTGGAAATTGAAATCACTGTTTTAAATTCAATTTACAGTAAATTGAATTTAAAACAGTGATTTCAATTTTCAAATTTAAAAACATATTTAAGAGAACTCTTGAAAAGCGCCATCTACCCTAACCATACATGAAGTAACCACGCCATCTTGTGACGGGGGCCCGTTAACTTTCACGCTAGTAAGTTGTTTTGAACGATGAGTTGCGTATCTATCTCTATATAGTAGTGTATTATCTATGAGTACTGCGCGCGCATGTTCAAAAAGATGGCGGAAATTTCGACTAGATAAAACAATTTTACAACTATTTTTTTCACATAAAACAACTTTTAACAGTTATTTTTCATTTCTAAATAGTGTATTGAATTTTATAAGATTTTTTTTGTAGTGTTCTAATAGGAGTGGACACGGAAATTGCGTGTGGAAGTGTGTGGCAAAATGTGAAAGTTCCTTCATATAAGAAAACAGTGATCGTGTTTTTTTACGTGGTATCCTACATATTTCTGGTTTCTACAGCTGTTTTGCTATTTAATAATCGGTAAGTGTATTTATGTGTTTACTCCATATTATTAAATTTAAATTAGTTACACTTTTTAAGTTTAACGCACTACATTGGTTGCGGATATGTGAAAATGAATGATTTTTTTTCTATTGAATCAATTTAATAAATTAATATTTATTGATCAAGCTTAGTGCAGATTATTAGTAATTACAGGTAGTTTTATCTCATGACAATTCTGCCTTCGTCGTCTAGGCTTTAGTAAAAGCTATTTAACAACAAATTCATCAATAAAAGAATTTACTTTGTAATAAATCCGGTAAGTATCCGCTACTTCCGGTAGGTACGTGAGTTTGTATTTACCTACTGTTAGAGCACTTTCACACTTCGTAGGGGTAATAGGTCTTATTATAAGCGGTCACTTATAAGTATTAAGTATGAAGCATACTGCTCAGCTGCATCCGGTTGAACTGAACATGGTTGGGATGATGGTGGGGTAGTTTGAAATCAGATCCTCTGACAGCCAGTCTTACTAAGGGCCCTGGGGCGTGAGTGTCTCCCAAATCCCAGGTAACTGGTTTGAGATGATATAGGTAAACTCCACAGTCGAAGGGATCGTTTGAAAAAGTTACCGAATACCTAGGTATAAAAAGAAACAACTGATTTACCTTCAGGTGCAGAAAGATCCATTACAGTTAAAGTTTCTTTAAATCTATTGTTGAAAACAAGATAAGAGGTGTTAGCAATCGATTTAATAAAGCTTTAATTTTAATGGATCTTTCTGCAACTGATAGTTAGGTAGGTACCGATGGATTTTTGACATAACCCTTTCAAGAATCATATCCTATTTCTACGAACGGGGGAGTAAGTTTTGAAAACAAATGAATGAATTATACGCGAGCTATATCTAGGAATGCTTACGGTCGACTTGGCAACTATAATTGTCTTAACTTCACGCTGTGTAATATGTGGGTAACGTTTGCTATACCGTTTCTTCGTTAAATCCTAGTTTTGATGCTGGCTGATCTCCTTCGAGAATAGCCGAGGCCGAGCCGATGATCGGCCTGGAAGCCTCTAGCATTAAGCTGCCAAGATATCTTAGACCCGAGGTCACTTACCAGCGTAAGCGTCCGTTTTCTGTGAAACAACTGTTTACAGAGAAGTACCTAGTTGTTTTAAGAAAAACAGACTTACGTCTCTATGTTGTGGATGAACTTAATTATTTCAAAAAATCATATGAGATTCTTCTTCATTTCTTACCCGTTTTTCTCCATACAAATTATGCCAAGTGGCTGGGACGAAAGAAAAAATTATTCGCTAGATTGCGAATCCACAAAACATCGACAAACAATTTTTTTTTTTTAAGTGTTGCATCACCACCTTATATCGTGTTGTCTGATTTGGTAAAAAGCTCCTACCTAATTCGGTTTGCTGCTGTTAGTCAGCAAAGTTAGAGAAGAATGAACCTTTAAAGCATAAAGACCACATCGTAATTTTGATTGGAAAAATGATCTTGAGAAAGAAAATTAATTGTATAAAAAACGCCCACCCTTCTCCACTTCTTGTGTTTGTGCTGGGAAGAAGTGGGAAGAAGTGGGAAGAAGTGGGAAGAATTTTGACGACCTCGATGGCGCAATGGTCACCATGCCGGACTGCCGAACCTGAGGTCCCGGGTTCGATTCCTGGTTCGGTCGACATTTGTGTGATGAGCATGCTTCGCTTGTTAGCCGTGGTCTGGGTGTTGCAATATGTATTTATAAAAAATATGTACCTATATGTGTAGCTATATGTAGTTTATCAGTTGTGTTAGCGCCCATAACACAAGTTAATTAATAACTTAGCATGGGGCTAACCGACCGTGTGTGGAAAGGTGTCCTGACATTATATTATTAAAACTTCCCAGTAACACAGGTCTGCCTGGTAGATTTGATGAACCCTTAAATCATAGAAGACTAAATAGTTACTATGCCCACCAACAAGGTGGACACTGGACAGACGATCTTATAAAGGTCGCCGGAAGACGCTGGATGCAGGTCGCCTCCAACAGGTATCTGTGGAAATCTAGCGTGGGGCGGGGGGCTATATTCCGCAGTGGACGTCCTATGGCTGAGATGATGATGAAATGTTACTACGTACTTATATTAAGGTTAATAAAATTAATATTCCTACTACCATTTTATCAGAATGTTTGGCTGGCACTTCCGTTTCAATTTCTCCATTCCCTTGGTCTTCTCAATTTTTCAACGAAACAAAATTTCTAAGAACAGCCAATATTTTCCTAAATACCAACATTGGCTAACTATCTAATCGAAAACATAATACCCATTAATATAGTCATAAAATCATCTAGCTAGAAACTGGTTTAGAAATCACTAAGTAATTTAATTGATATGCGAAAGCCTTGTATAATATCTATGAAAGTGCAAGAAGAAAGTTTTCAGAATTATGCAAGTTAATACATACCACACACTACACGACTTTTAGTCGGCCGATAGTTGGTTTTAGCTCATAGATAGATAGATATACTTTATTAGGTACATCAATTTTACATTTTTGATCTTAATCTAGTTAAAGTAGGTGACATAATGGGCGGTCTTATCGCTAAGAGCGATCTCTTCCAGACAACCTTAAATCAGTATGAAGATGAATGGAAGTACACACATAACAACGATCAGGTATGTGACCGGTATCATCATCATCATCTCCCGAGACTCCCAGTCTAACCGGATGCAGCTGGGTACCAGTGTTTTACAAGGAGCGACTGCCTATCTGACCTCCTCAACCCAGTTACCCGGGCAACCTTACTTCTGTGACCGGTATTAGACCGACGCGACTCAAACCTCTAATTAAATTCAGGATTCAAAAAAATATATTTTTCTAACATCGGGCCGACTGTCGTCTGTGTTAGTCTGCAGTGTGTCTGTGTGTCTAAAAAGAAAGTTGCAGATCGTCAGCTTATGCAGTCTTCATTATTACATAAATAAGATAAATACAAAGTTAAAGCGATTTCATTTTTGTTAGCTGTTTCCCGCGGTTTCAACAGGTTTATTTGTTGAAAAACGTAAAATGTATGTAAGTACAGAATAAATGTACTCATACAGATGTATGCAGAAACAACTCGAAGTCAAATCTTTTTATTTCAAATAGGCCTTTGCAGGCTCCTATGAAACGTCACGCTAGTTCCACGGTTCCAAAAAGTTGGTCTTGTGGAGAAGAGCCGGCAAGAAACTCCATAGACACTCTTTTAAAAAGTAATATGTTCACAAACATTTTATTACATAACTATAGTAGGCTGATAAAGTTATACAATGCAACTGAAAGGTGAACTGCAAATCTATACAATCCAAAGAGAGAAGATAAAGTCGTTAAACTGCCACAAATGCAGAGATGAGTTAGCGCCATACATATATCTTTATCGTCAACGAAGTCTTGAATTTTATAAAAAGCCAATCCTCCTTGCTTGCTAATATTATGTTAAGTACCCGTTTCCTGCAAGAACTACTTAGCCCAACCATAAAAATAAGTCTATAGCCAACTCGATAAAAGGGTTAAATGTAACACTGAAAGAATATTTCCTTTGGTTCAGTAATCCATGAGGTTTAGTGTTGTAAACTGACGGTCACATACGATAAGTGACCGTCATTTAATATTAAATGACCGGTCACATTGGACATTTATTGTCAGACTGGTCAGGTATATTAAATAAGTATTTTTTACTTGGTACAGTTATTATTTTCGTCTCAAGCAAATTAAAAACATGTGAAATAATACCTATTGCCTTTCTAAACCAACATAGTGCATAGATAACCTTTTAAAAAGATAGACTCTCAAGTACGTATTTATTTTTATTGATGTATACTGATAAATCATTAATCATAGAGTGTCGGCGAAATCTTTTTTTTTTTATCGACGTTAAAAATCATCAAATGATCCCTCCCGCTGTGGGTTAGCAGCGGTGAGGGAGTGTCAGACTCTTACTGACTAAAAACCGTCGTGTTCCGTCGTAGGCCTTTTATGTACCAGAGCCGCGGTAACTCTTTCGAACAACCCGCAGCCCCGGCAGGCCTTGGCCCAACTGGGCACCTCTGGGGTTGCTGACATCTCTTTGAGGAGCGCGTGGAGCAACGCGCGCCGTCGACACGGGTCTGTCGTCTAAGTAGACAGAGGGACGATGAGCCACCCGAACTCACCGCCCATAGACCCACACCTACGGTGGTCGGGTGTCATCTCGCGACACCCGGCGCCCGTGGTGTCTACCTGGTCCAGCACGGCGGCTGGAATGAGAGGTGCGAACTCTCTGGCGTTCCG
This sequence comes from Helicoverpa assulta, assembly GCA_963856015.1. Taxonomy (NCBI): domain Eukaryota; kingdom Metazoa; phylum Arthropoda; class Insecta; order Lepidoptera; family Noctuidae; genus Helicoverpa; species Helicoverpa assulta. The sequence goes on from CAWLCW010000022.1 coordinate 6,803,282, forward strand.
CCTCCTCCTTCTCGAGCATGATTGCTTCGCAGAAGGAGGCGACGGCATCCCATTCCCTCTCGCCCCGGACCATGGCCTGGATCAGGGCCGGACGCGAGAGGTCGCCGCAGCCTAAAGCCTCGACGAGGACCCGGCGGTGCCCTTCCCATGCGGGGCACACCTGGACTGTGTGGTCCACCGTGTCCTCGGGGCTGTCCGCACAGTGGTGACACCCGCGCGCCTCCTCACGACCGATTCGGTGCAGGTACCTCCCGAAACAACCCGTGTCCGGTGAGGACCTGCGTCATGCGGTACGTGAGGGCGCCATGACTCCTCCCGAGCCACTCCTCAAAGAGGGGACTTACCGCCACGATGGTGGCGTGCCCTGCACTGGGTTGCGACAGTCGCTCCCTCCAGGCCACCATGAGATCGCGCCGGAGCTCCGCCCGCTGCGCGACAACTTGCCGCGGCAGCGGAGTTTCCCCCCGGCGCAGTGTCTCCTCGCGCCAGTCGTACAGGCGCAAGAAGACTCTCGCCTCCAGATCCCACGGTGGCAGTCCAGCAAGAAGGCCAGCTGCTTCGCGGGAGATCGTACCCCCGGATTACTGTTACTGTTACAGCCTTTGTATCGTCCCACTGCTGGGCACAGGCCTCCTCTCACGTGGAGAAGGATTGAGCATTAATCACCACGCTTGCTCAATGCGGGTTGGTGATTTCAGACTATATAGTCCAGGTTTCCTCAAGATGTTTTCCTTCACCTTTTCAGCCATTCATCAGCCATTGGTGTCCAAGATATACTTAGAAAGTACATACAAACTTAGAAAAGTTGCATTGGTACTTGCCTGACCTGGAATCGAACTCACACCCTCATACTTGAGAGGTTGGCTCTTTACCCACTAGGCCACCACGACTTTTAGGATTAGCCTAATGGCTATCACCTTTTGGGGCACGTTCAGGTAGTGTACAGCCTGCGGCCGTACCGAACGTGCCCATACCGGGGCCCCGTAACGGGCCATGGACCGCATGACCCCCGCGTAGAGTTTACGGCAGGGAGCCTTTGGGCCTCCCAGATTGGGCAGGAGCCGTTTGAAGGCAGCACCTTCCTTCGCCTTCTCCAGTTTGGGGCCCAAACGTCGGAAATGCTCAACGAAGTTGTCGGCTGTGGAGGACGAGTCCTAGGTACTTCATCGCCCCCTCGACGCCGATGGGAACCCCCACCTCCCACCGTGACTTGGGAGCCTGAAGGTGGCGCGTTCCGAAGCCCATGAAAGCACATGGCCTCGGATTTGTGCAAGGTCACCTCCAGGCCCAGCAGCTAGATCCTCTCGATGATCGTCGCAACCCCGCGCGTCATTATATCGCCCGCCTCCTGGTGCGACCTCCCTTGTGCCAGAACCAGCGTGTCGTCAGCGTAGCAAACCACGCTGACGCCCCTAGGGAGGTCGGCGCGCAGCACCTAATCGTAGCCGATGTTCCACAAGAGCCGCCCCAGAACCGACCCCTGCGGAACACCGCACGACATCTCTCGCCGGGCTAAATCTTATCTTAAAGATCGATGAATGACATTTGGTTAGCTTCGATGATTCTAAAACTTCCGTAGTTTTATAAAGTAAAGAAAGAAAAAACGTTTATTTCTAATAAATTCTATTTATATACAAAAAAAAACGATTCTGACGTTGCTGACAATAAATGACTATAAGTGACCGGTCAAATTGGATAAATGTCCAATATGCTCGGTCAGATTAATCGGTCACATATAACGTGACGGTCACTTTACATCTCTAATGAGGTTAGCACGATCAAAACAAACAAACTCTTCAGCAGTTTTGGTACGCTTTCACATCTTGAGTAAAACGACTGTACCAACGACTGACCAATAAGGAGTTATTATTTAAATATATTCTTATATGCTCCCCCTGGCTGTACTTTTGGCCGTAGAATTCTCTCTTATAATCCCGACTAATATTATAAATGCGAAAGTAACTCTGTCTGTCTGTCTGTCTGTTACGCTTTCACGTCTAAACCACTGAACTGATTTTAATAAAATTTGGTACAGAGATAGAGTCGACCTTGAGAAAGAACATAGGATAGTTTTTTATCCCGGAATTTTGAAGAGTTCTCTTGGAAATGCGATATAACCGAACTCGACGGGGCGGAAGCTAGTTAGATATAAGAGAGAATTCTACGGCCAAAAGTTATTTTTTGGTAGGTAGGTAATCATCATAGTTAGGTACCTACCCTCCCGCTGTGGGCACCGTGAGGGAGCGTCAGACTCTTACTGACTGAAACCCACCATGTTCCTTCTTAAGCCCTTTATGTACCAGGGCAGCGGTAACTCTTTCAAACAGTAGATACCGCAGCCCGCGGCCGAAGCATAATAATTTCTTTCTATCGACTATGTAGCGGATAGAATAAGAAAAAAATGGCGTCGACACCCTGGCGCCATCACATCTTCCTAGCACGGCATGCTGTGCTGGGGCGGCTGCAGCTTCTGCAGAGACCACCAAGCGGCGCAAATATAATACCCTTATTGGAAATTATAGTTTTGAGCCGTTTGGGGTCGAAACGCTCGGACCGTGGGGCCCGAGTTCGCGGTTACTTTACAAGGACATCGCGAAAAGGCTTGTCGACGCTTCGCGTGACCAGAGGGCTGGCTTATTCTTTGGACAAAGAATTAGCATTGCCATTCAACGTGGCAATGCAGCCAGTCTTCTGGGCACGTTTCCGGAGGACAGTGATGTGGAGGAATACTTCGACGCCTGATCGGTGCCCTTTTATATTATGTTTTATGTTTATATATATTTTGTATATAGTATTTTATTTTTAGTTCTGTATAAAGATAAGTAGTTTAAGTTTGTATATATATATAGTGTGTACATTTGTGTAAAATTTAAATAAAGTAACTTAAGAAAAAAATAATTGCCGGTTCGACGGCATATTTCAATCCAGTTTTTGTTTGAAAATAAGTTGATGCGCCTACTTTGTACCTACTTATATTATAAGTGGAATTCTCCATGGAAGATGTTGATTTCAATTCAACATTGACGTTTTGAGTTCGGAATAAGCTTCTCCAACTGATTTGGGATCGGCAGTGTATGTTTTCGGCTTCAATTTCTCTCTGTTAGCAGTCATACTAACATCCACTTCCTTCTTAGGTATTCATGTCTTCTTTCAGGCAATCAATCCATCTTTACCTTGGTCTACCTCTGCCTCTCCATCCTTCCACATTCATACTTAACACACTCTTTGTAGCATGCGTTTCACACTTTCGTTCTTTCAAGTTTTTTTATTGCAATTTCGTTAAACTTTTATTTGATACTGAGTGCCTTTTTGGCCTTCCCCTGTAAAACGAGATCTATTCCAGATACGCGGTAGTATCCAATGCTAGTTACGCAGATTTGCACTGTCCCCGACGATATTTTTTATTTCCATACATATTCACTTTTTCGTTCACATCTAACTGACGACACGTTATGCGTAATATGCATAGACGTTGACATTTGGCGGCTAACAGTCAATTTCATTTGAAAGCAGCCTTAATCGGCTCAGACAAACGTGAGGTAATCGTACATAAACATATATACTTAAGTACTGAGAACCTCCTTATTTTTAAGTCGGTTGAAAATCCCCTGAAGTCAACAAGTAAACACGTTAACACGCCACTATAGGGCTCCACTGACCTGCATACTTGGAAACCGGTTCATGACCGCCTGACCGCGAGCCTGCGTCGAAGATTAGCTTTTTGATGGTGTCTCAACGTGGGATAACGTGGGTAGAGGGTGTTGGAGATAAAAGTAATTCGTGTAATTATGTATGTTTTATTTAGGACTCCAATTTGGGTGCGGATTGGGATATTTCGGATTTTTAATAAGTAGATACAGTATTTCCAAAATAAGGTTAGTTAGTAATAATTTACTAAATACTTATAAGTAATTAGTTTGCCTTTTCTATACTTCTAACCTATATGTACTATCTATTTTAAAGCTGAAAAGTTTGTTTACTTAAAATCGCTAATTGCCCAAGAACCACTAGGATGATTTGAAAATTAGTTTAAGTATTAGATAGCACATGTATAAAGGATATTAGGCTTCATTTTACCATTGTTGTACCCAAAGTGGTTTCCCTCAAGACCCTCAAACCCCGGGCAACAGCTAGGTACCATAAAATTAAATCATTTAGCTCCGTTTCACACACTACTGATAAGTCTCTTATCTATGCACTTTAACTGACATAGTTTGAAACATGGCTTCATGTGTGTTTTCACTTTTAAAATGTATGACAGTTTTATGCGGGTATGATAAAGTACTTGTATTTCTACTGAAAGTATTAGTTAGCTGCTGCGGGATTGTTTGAAAGAGTTACCGCGGCGCTGGTACATCTTCTTAAGCCCTTTGGCTTAAGAAGGAAGAAAGAAAGAAAGAAAAACCATTTATTTTACACACAAATGACGCAGAAAACAAACACACACAAATACAAACAAATAAATCTAGGGATAAAACAAACAGTAAAACAAAAAATAAAAGCGCTGCAACTGCGTCACTTATGCGTGAAAAGGGGCAGCGCTCAGCATAAATGCTGTGTCACGCACACGCAGGCACGAGACAACAGCGCTGGTTTTCAGCGCTGACCCACAGAAGGAACATGGTGATTGGTGGGTTTTAGTCAGTAAGAGTCTGACACTCCGCTGCACACACAACGGGAGAGGTCATCAGGATGATTTTGTCATTCGAGTACCCTACAATATTCCTTCTGTAATTCAGTATAATATAGGGGCCCGTAATTTTTCACCCCTATTTAATCCTGCTAGAGCCCTTTTGCATAGATAGGCCCCTTTTGGCATTTTCCTTCTTCTACCTTCAACAGATATTTCCTACACATCTGACGAAAATCCTCTTTATAAATAAAATGTTTTATCTCAACTTAAAATATTTACGGGTTTCAAAAGCTATAAGCAAATATTTTGATAATAACGGTTGTCACGATAAGCATAACTGTTATTTGGCAAAATACGGCAGGTTATGTAAAGAAGGTGCTTGTGGCTGATTAACAGCCACACGGGTCGATCCTTGGAAGGGTAACCATCTTGTCATGACGAGTTCCTCCGTGTTTCGGAATGCACGTTAAATTAGTGAGTCCCGGTTGCCATTTGAACATCTTTGACAGTCATTACGGGTAGTCAGAAGCCAGAGAGGCTGACAACCAAATCATCTCAGCCATAGGACGTCCAAGGTGACCGACCTTATAAAGGTCGCCGGAAGACGCTGGATGCAGGTCGCCTCCAACAGGTATCTGTGGAGATCTAAGGAGGAGACCTATGTTCAGCAGTGGACGTCCTATGGCTGAGATGATGATGATGATGATGATAGGACGTCCACTGCTGAACATAGGCCCCCCCCTTAGATCTCCACAGATATCTGTTGGAGGCGACCTGCATCCAGCGTATAATCCGACATACCAAAGGGTATCGGGTGACCCTGAGTGAGAAAGGCATTCGCTACATGTAAAACACTGGTATGGGAACTCAGATGTATCTGTTTAGAATGGAAGCCGGCCCCAATAGAGAAAAGGTATATAGATGTAGGTATTAGATAATGATGGTAAAGAATAATAGAGATTGATAAAATTCTTATGATTGAACGATTATTTTCTATGATAAATGCAATCATTCCTTTCCATATTGTGAGAATAATAATGAACACTCTGAAGTGCTTATTGTAAATACTTGTAAAATATCTATCTTATGCAATAACCTATGTAGGGGTATTGGGTTGCCCGGGTAACTGGGTTGAGGGCGTCAGATAGGGCAGTCGCTCCTTGTAAAGCACTGGTACTCAGCTACATCTGGTTAGACTGGAAGCCGACCCCAACATAGTTGGGAAAAAGGCTCGGAGGATGATGCAATAACCTATGTAAGTTTTTAACAAAACATATTCTTTAAACACAGCAGAAAATCACAAAGATTTCTCACAGAAAGTTGAAAATATTTTTATAACCGCCATCACAAACTTGTGAAGTTCATTGACACGAAACCAAACGGTATATTTTGTCTATTTTAGTGAATATATGTGTATAATATGCTAATATCTATATGGTGACCGGTTTTATATGGGTCTTCTTGTCAAAAGGTAAAATAGTTGCGTTTAAACATTTTAATTGTCATTTGCTGTGTGAATGAACTCATCAAATCCTTACTTTAAATTTTGACTGCGAAAGTAGTGCCCAATTTCACCAACAAATACCTAAATTTAGGGATCCCCTAAGAGCATTTAGAGAACACTTAATTAAGAATTTCGTTTTCACCAAAGTTTAAGTGTCTCTTATAACCTTTATTATTGGAGGAGCCCTTATTCTAAGTGACACTTAAGGAAACGTTAAGAGATTGTTGGTGAAAACGGGCATAACTCTGTTTGTTTGTCTGTCTGTTTGACTTGCACGCTAAAACTAAAGGTACACAGATAGTCTAGCTAGAGCCTGAGATAGGACATAGGCTATTGTTGTGAAGGTAAATACTACTACCCCAGGCGGATGCTAGTTACTCAAGTATTAAGGGTCCGTTCAGACAGACCAGCTCGGAGAGCATCGGCGCGCATTTTTCTTTTCACACAGTCCGGAATCGGCTCCGATCGGCTGCGTGAGAGGTAATCGGAGCCAAACGTCTGCAAGACCGAGAAAAAGAACGCGATCGGAGCCGGTCGGCTCCTCTTATTATTTCACACCGAGCGCCTTCGAGCATTCTTAATGACAAAAGCAATGCACATGCAAAAATAAACCTTAATTCAAATACTAAGTACCCGATTTTCAACGTGTTAAGAATTTGCTCTCCTCTCCGAGCCGGTCTGTCTGAACGGACCCTAAGACATTGTCATACCTTCTGCTATAAGGTATTTGTTGAAATAATCTCCTGATGTGCTTAGCTTCTCTCAAAATATGTAGCAGCCAGCCAGCCAACTGTTTTAAGTAGCCGTTCAATAAAACAGTAAACGTACCCATAATGAAAATCAAATTCTTCAATCAGCTGTATCGTTGAAAGTTTTGAACGCCTCAACTTTTCAATATTTAAAGAAAATATACAAACAAGCGAATTGAGAATCTTCTCCTTTTTTAGGAAGTTGGTTAAAAACTTGACCACTGATTCAATGTTGTTCATTCAGAAGACTAGCTGTTTGATTTATTGGTTAACTTTACCAATTGGCTATACGACAGACAAAGGCATTTTAATCTTCACTTCTTCAAAACAAAACGTCACCAGCTACGAAACTCACAAGACTGCACAACATACACACACGCAGACTCATGCACACACACACAAACCCCATTGAATGATAGTACGGTACTACGTAATGTGGGCCACGGTACACCTGTTGGCCGTTATGTGATGCGGATACGACTGTGGGGTAGGTAGAAATGTGTTCTTTAGTATTTTTTAGAAAGAAAGTTCGAAAAAAGTTAGTGCTTTCTCGTTAGGTCACTCTACTGGTCTGAATTTGGCTTCAGGATAGTCGAAATGTATGAAAAGTATACAAAGTACATCTGTCTATAAGTCTATATACCCATAGCTGGGCACCGTTAATAAAATAGTTAACTTCGTTAATCGTTAATCCGCTACAAAAAAGTTAGCTTCGTTAAACGTTAAAGCGTTACATTTCGGAAGAATTAACGCAAGTTAAAGTTAATCGTTAATCCGTTAACTATGTGTAAAATTGCATTTTTATATCGTTGCGTTAGTGAACTTATAAAACCAGTTGGTTGGTTTAGGTTCTGGAAGTTAACAGGTTAGGAACAAAACAAAATACTTATATAATTCAATTAAATGTGTAATTTAATCGTCGGACATAAGGTGCATAATATTCCCCTTCATAAACATTAACATGTTGAAATTCTCGCCTGAAAGCGAGGCTCGTTTTGGTGTTAAAATGTCTTTACCCGTGGAAAACAGACGTTCTACTGCAGCGCTTGAGGGTATAGCAAGGGTTTAATAAATAGATTTATAAATATCTGTTCCCCGAGGAATCCGGTGCTCCAAAACTCTTGACATTGAAAGAGCAATTGAGCTGAATCGGGGGTCAAAGGTGTTCGTACAATCTCTTGGAAGAAGCCACTTGACGAAGCTGACCACAACAAGTGGAGAAGTCGTTTCTTCGGTGCCGGCAGTCCTTTCGGAAGTGCAAAACTTCTATGGCCGGTTATACGCATCGCATGCATCTCGACCTGATCCCGGAAATGAGGATTCTAGAGCCACATTAACACGCCATTTCACCGAAGACCTGCCAGAAGTCAGCAGTGGTCAAATTGAGATCGCTCTGAGACAGCTCAAAAATGGAAAAGCCCCTGGCGAGGATGGCATTACAACAGAGCTATTAAAAGCAGGAGGTAAGCCCGTACCTACTGGAGGAGCTCCAGAAGCTTTTTAACGCTGTCCTCTTTGAAGGGAGAACTCCAGAGGCGTGGAGTAGGAGAGACAAACCCCTGCTGAAGAACTATCGACCCATTTCCCTCCTAAGCCGCGTATATAAGCTATTCTCAAGAGTGATCACGAACCGACTTGCCCGAAGACTCGACGAATTCCAACCACCGGAGCAGGCTGGGTTTCGGCGCGAATACGGCACCATAGACCACATCCACACAGCGCGATTATACAGAAGACCGAAGAGTATAATCAGCCCCTGTGTCTAGCATTTGTGGACTATGAGAAGGCCTTTGACTCGGTTGAAATCTGGTCTGAAATCTGGTGTTTCACTCGCTGCCACGCGCCGCGCTCGCCGCGCCCGGTACTTGTCTGAACCTGTTTTTCGCGCCTCGTCCCGCGGAGCCGTGCGGTAAATAGTAGACATTGGATTAACGATTAACGGACTTCTGCATAATTAACGGAAGTTAACATGTCCGTTAACATTTTTTAAAGTTAACTTAAAAGTTAATCCGCTAATCAAAATGTTAACTTCGTTAATTAACGATTAACGGATTAACGAGTTAATGCCCAGCTATGTATATACCTACTATTAAATATTGTGAAGTTGAAGAGTTTATATCTTTGCTTGATTGTGCTCAGGAGCTCCTGGTACGATTAGAAAAAATAAGTTTTAGATAGCCCTTTGGTCATCGATGTAGGCTATACGCACCTAACACGGTTGCCTGAAGGCTCCGAAAATACTGAACCGATTTGAAAAATTATATCATTGTTAGGAAGCTACACTATCAACATTCACATTATACATTCTGAGCAAATAAATTAATATTATTATCCCTGTGTGACATAGGACATATTATTTGCTGGAGTAGTTTCCATTTTACAAGAGTTTATACTCCGTTATTGTCATTTCCCCGGTAGGAATCTATCCCATAAACAAAAAGTCGAGCCCCTTCATTCATTGCCATATCTTTTGCCATGCCCATTAACTCATCATCATCATCATCTCAGCCATAGGACGTCCACTGCTGAACATAGGCCTCCCCCTTAGATCTCCACAGATACCTGTTGGAGGCGACCTGCATCCAGCGTCTTCCGGCGACCTTTATAAGGGTATTAACTCATCATCCCCTAAACCAAATTCTTTTTCAACCACTCTTTCACCACCTTTTCGTGATCCACCATAGAAACCTTCAAACCTCTATGGATGGTTACCACAAATTTTACAATCTGCAAACCTCTTTGGGCCGTTCCGTATTTCGCAACAACCTTGCATGACACATTGTAAGTATGGTTGCACAACCAGCACAACCGTGTTTCGGTTGCAGCTCTGCAATACTTACTAACATCCGTCAATGACTCACGCGCATGTCTCGAGCCATCCTTTTGGTTTGTAACCGGGTTTTTTCTAGTTTTAACTGACCAGGATAATTTTGTGTACTTAAGATTTTCTTTAACCCTTAATTTGAAAATGTATCTTTAAAGATACAACAACTTTAAAAAAATCTGTAACATTAAATAATTGTATTTTTTTGAATCGATCGATTTAATTATAAAGTTTGACTCATGACATCACTAGGAAAAGTAAGTCTATTGCATTTTCAACAACTAGACATCCCTATTTACGTCAACCTGAAAAAATTACGGACACGAAGAGTAACAAAGCTGTAAGTTTTATTGATTTTTATTATTTTTTATATGTGATGATGTCAGGTTCTTACTATTTTATGTGTGTAACGTAATATACTAACGATTTAGCTGAAATTATGGCATAGAAATGTATTTATCGAGCCATGACACGTTGTCAAACCTCAATGTATCTTTAAAGATACTTTGCTCAAATGTCGACTATACGACATTGTATCTTTAAAGACACATTGCCAAAAGTGAACCTATTATCGCACATTTAATTTCTCGTAACGTTTACATAAAAAAAATATTAACTACACGCATGTGAGACCCTACAGCATGTAAGGTTCCGTGGGATAAAATTAATTTTTATTTCGATTTTTTTTTTGCATAATTTTTGTCATAATTTCATATAAACAGTTCAGTGTTCAGTTTGCTTGGGTTTGGTTTGGTTGCATGTGCAATTTTTTTGTTCGTAGGTATTACAACGAGCAAGATCGAAGCGCATTCTAGCGTTGATTCCTGCAGGAAATGGACGATCGGACGACAGTGACACAACAGACAATGAGGAAGATAACACATCTTTGCCAGTTCATGGAATACAACATGATTCTTATAGTAGTTCCTCAACACCTTCACTGGATTCGGATAAAATGTAATGTGAGATTATGTCTAACTAAACAACGGAACTGTTTTTACGATTTTCATGTAAATAAATAAATTTTCTTACCAATTAACTATTTTATTTTATAACCCCGATTTGGTAATGTATCCTTTTGGATACATTATCGAAAAACTATACATTCCTCCGTATTTGGCAATGTGTAAAATAAGATACATATTATTTCAGCGCAATTACTGAAAAAAACATTTTTATAATATTTTTCTCTATTTCCTTATACCTCAAATAATTAGACTACAGTATTTTTTTAATAAAATTTTATAAAGATTATGCTTGCCAAATTAAGGGTTAAATGTTTTTTTTTTTAATAGTTATATGCAAAATTTAACAAACGGAAGACCATATAAAACCTGTCTAGTGATAATCAGACTGGCGCACGAAAGATTCCGAACCATTATTTATGAAACGGCAGAAAATATCACGTTAGTTGTATGGGAGATCCTAAAATATATTTTTTTAGTTATGATATCGGCAACATAAATACTTATATCATAATTATGTAAAACTAGCTTTTGCCCGCGACTTCGTTCGCGTGGAATAGTGGCACCCGGCAGATTTTTGGTTTGAACAATAGATGGCGCTGTATGTCCGGAATAAATTGTATTTTTTATTTTTATTTTTTGTAATAAAAATCTATCCTATGTCCTTCTCCTGGCTCTAAACTACCTCCTTGCCAGTTTTCAGCTAAATCGGTTCAGCCGTTCTTGAGTTATAAGTGGAGTAACTAACACGACTTTCTTTTATATATATAGATTACAATTGTCTAACTATCACGGATCTTTAGATACATACTAGTGACAGACGGACAGCGAAGTCTTAGTAATAGGGTCCCGTTTTACCCTTTAGCATTCAACCCTAAAAACCACGAAAATCGCTCTTTGTTTTATACACATTCGTGAGTATCCGCCACCGGTCAACATCGTAGTCAAAAGGGGGTCATTGATGACGTCAGTAATTATGACGGAACTTACGTCACGCTCCAACTATCTAGGACGATTACCTCCGGCCTTAAGGGTCATCTATATCCGTCTGCGTATTTCAAAATATATTTTGTAAATGGTCTGAGTAAATTAAGTCTTAGGAGTTATAAATAAGAGAGTAGTATATGTAGAGGTAGAATCTATACTAATATTATAAAGCTGAAGAGTTTGTTTGTTTGTTTGAACGCGCTAATCTCAGGAACTACTGGTCCGATTTGAAAATTTCTTTCAGTGTTAGATAGCCCATTTATCGAGGACGGCTATAGGCTACTTTTTACCCGGGTTCGAGCAGAGGTTCCCACGGGATGCGGGTGAAACCGCTGGCAGAAGCTAGTTAGGAAATAAGTGTATGAACTTCTTCATCTAATTTTAACAACTAGCTTTCGTCACTGGTTTCACTTGCATTCTATGGGAACTACTCAGCGCACCCGTATAAGAAGAAAGTATAGGCTTATTCGACAAATGGGCTATCTTAAGTTGAGATTTATTTATTTATTCGACTTACACGGCTTTAAAAGCCAATCACATAAATTGTAGAAGATAATCGTAGAGCTAATTTTTCGTGAATTTTTGCGACATTAGCGTATTCAAACAACCCATTAGCATTATAAATAATGTTAGGGAGATATAAACGACTGTTTTCCTTTGGACTTCTTTTTCATTCGGGATAGGCTGAAAACTGCCGAGAACAGCTACAGTCAAAAATATTTTCCAGTCGATAACTTTAAATTCAATCACACAAGCAATGGCTAATCTAGAGAAAAACACTTAAATCCCAGCACACGCAATGCACTAGAATCCAAGCTTTAACCTTGGCTTAACACTTAAACCTAAATAATGGAATCGATATTCAACACAGGACCAACATTGATTGAAGATTCTAAACTCGCAAGAGTAACGGAGTTCTTGGCCAAACATTTGTTATTGTGGGCCAAAGTGACGGCCTTCTTTTGTAAATAGTTTAAGGGCTATGAACTTTAAATAGGTTTTAATTGTTAGATTTTAATAACCTGTACCAATAGCTATTTCGACAGAACTCACCAGATTTTATCTGCAATTTTGATAGAATCTCACCAGATTCTTTAATCTTATTAATTTTTGAAAATTATTCGCGAACAAAAAATGAGTGAGTTTCCGATTTCCTTTGTCATCTTCATTATCAACCTTTTTATATTGTCTCACCTTTTGACACGTTACACAGATTTTAATTACTAGCAAAGAGAGAAAGGCATTAATCACTACACTTGCTCAAAGTGGATTCATGGCTATATCAGACTTTGAAGTCCAGGCTCCAGGTTCTAATAATCTGGACCCTCTCTTCTCTTTTCTCAGTCATTGGTGCCTAAGACACTACAAAAATGCTTAAATAAGTTAGAATTTAGGTACTTAATTTTCTACTGCCTCACCTGAATCAAACCCGCACACTCGTACTTGAGCTTCTTCTTTCTCCTGCCCTGTTCCCAAATTTTACTTGGGGTCGGCGCAATATGTAATTTTCTTCCATTTTCCCCTGTCACTCGTAATACTAACACTCACTCCCTTCCTATTCATATCATCTTTCAGGCAATCCATCCATCTTTTCTTAGGTCTTCCTCTTCCTCTCCATCCATCTACATTCATACCTACTTAGCACACACTTTGTTGCATGCGTATCATCTCTCCTCATTACATGCCCATACCACGACAATCTTCTACTTCTCATCTTGAGCGACAGGTGCTTTAACTTCTAAGCCACCTTACTTTTCTTAGCTGTCCCGAAAGTCAAAACGGATCCAACTACGGATCTGCAATCTGCATGTTATATTAACATACTGCCCTATTAGACCAGTTCTAGACCACAACATCTATAGCAACTGCAACCATGGTTATTTACTTCTAACCATTATGGTGGGTGCACACTTCACATAGACTTTCATAAAATTTTGACTGCGCAACATTTTGGTGCATACAAAAGTCTGTATCTGTACTGATTTCTGACACTTACGCGAATATTAGACATTGAAATAAAACTACTTTTACGAAAAAGTCTGTACAAAAAATCCGAGTAAAGTATGAGCACAAAAGTTTGTTCTTATATCGGGGTATTATGAAAATAACAAATTTGCATGCGCGTTATTCAAGTCTGAGCCAATTACAAGTCTGCACAAACATCTTGTCATCATACCTTCAATTAGACTTCAGATTAGACTACATTTCCACTCAGACTTTAGATTTTTAACCGACTTCCCAAAAAGGAGGAGGTTCTCAATTCGTCGGGATCTTTTTTTTTTTTTTTTTTATTTTTTATGTATGTTCACCGATTACTCGAAGACGCCTGGACCGATTTGCAAAATTTTTTTTTTGTTGGATAGGGTATACCTTCCAGGTGGTCCCATAATCACCAGGTCAGGATCTGATGGTGGAAACCCTGAGAAATCGAGGGCAACTTTCGAAAATTGTATTCGTGCATAGGTTAAAAACTTGACAATGAGGTGTATGTCTGATAACACTATGCAACAGTGAAGGTTTGGAGCTGACCTGATGATGGAGACGAGAGAAGGTCGAGGGAACTCGACAACTGAATATGTAAACTACATCGTGTTTGGGCTTATATTATTTGTATTGACGAGACCTTTGCAACTGTGAAGGTTTGGAGCTGACCTGATGATGGAGACTGGTGAAGGTCGAGGGAACTCGACAACTGAATATGTAAACTACCTCGTGTTTGGGCTTATATTCTTCGTATTGATGAGAACTTTCCACAAATGCGGATAGTGACAACTATGCTTGTCACTGAAAAGCCAAAAATAAAAAACTTTTTACAAAAAAATAAAACCGACTCCCAAAAACACTGAAAAGCAAAAAAAAACTATTCTTAGGTGCATCGGCCTAGAAGTCGGTGGCGTATAAACTCTGGAACATCCATTAGACACTGACTTCTAGGCCGATGCACCTAAGAATAGTTTTTTTTTTGCTTTTCAGTGTTTTTGGGAGTCGGTTTTATTTTTTTGTAAAAAGTTTTTATTAAGGCTGTTTTAAAACTAAACTGACTGTCAGCAGCCGCCGAAAGTGAGCGAACGATACGCAGTTTATTGTGTTTTCATACATATTCACTTTTTCGTTCACATCTAACCGACGATACGTTATGCGTAATATGCATAGACGCTGATATTTCAGTCAGTTTGGTTTTAAGGCAGCCTAAGTTCGAAAAGATATTTGTACAAACTTAAAACCTGCATCGTGTGGACCCACCATAAGAAATTCGCGGTTATGTGATTGTTATTCAATTGATAGCTTGGCCTACAAACAAATAAAGTGAAGTTCAATTAGGTAACGAACCATTGTGGATGTCCTCATTGTTTTATAATTATTTGGTTAATGAATAGTCACACGAGTCGATTATTAATTTAAGTAACGCTTTTAAGCTAGGAGTTCCCCCGAGTTTCGAAATTCACGTTTTTGTAAATCCTGTCTGTCATTTGATCATCTTTGGCTGTTGTTACGGGTAATCAGAAGCCAAAAAGACTTAGGGTCAATGGGTCCAAGACTTCCTACTTCATGGATATCGCGTTTGGTCCTGGTGAATGAATTGAGGAGGCCAGATAGGCAGCCGCTCTGTGTAAAATTCTATTACTCAGCTGCATACTAATCCACTAGGAGCCAAACCCAACATAGTTAGGAAAAGCCGACAATTGGGTGTAATGAGTACTTATATGGTTAACCATTTACAGTTTTCTTTGGAGTCTTCATAAAAAAACTTCCTAAAATTCTAACTTTATATTTGAATTTAATTCATTTTGTTTCAGATAATCAAATAAATGTGACCACCCATCGAAAATTAACTCAAAAACTAAAAAAAAACAGTGTTTAGTGAGTGATGTGAACAATAATGTGAAGTGGAATGGACAACGCTTAGTTTCCCGCCAAAACAAGATGGCTGCCGTTATAAAATGGCGGTCGAGGAGCATCAGTGCCATGATGCTTCTGGTCTTCATACAATTTGTCAATGGTAAGTGTGGTTTTGTATTTTTATGCCCAGTGCGCTCTTGGACTCAAAGACTGACTGCGATTTGTTTGCGGGCGATTGGAAGACGATACTGTCTGCATGTTTGCGGGACTTTTTTTTTATTACGGCAAAAATCATCAAATGATCTCGCCCGATGTGGCTTTGCAGCGGTGAGGGAGTGTCAGACCTTGACTGACTAAAAACCCATCATGTTCCCTGGTGGGCCTTTACGTACCAGGGCTGCGGTAACTCTTTCGAACAATCCTGCAGCCCCGGCGGGATGTTTGGGGGACTAACGTGGTGATAGACAGACAGCTCCAAAAATCCACAAAAACGAGACTTTTGACTAATAATAAAAATTTATACGTGTACCTAGAAGACTTTTTAAGAAAAGATCTTGAAATTCGATTATCTTGAAACGGGTTAACTTTTGCCCAGTGTATCCCATGGTCAAATTTGTCCGTATTGACCTATACTATCACCTCATGAAAGGATGCGGTCTACTTACAAGTAACCCTGTATATTGACTGATATCTTTGTTTTGTAACAAGTTTGTCATTCGTCGTATCTTTGTGTCTAGGATTTAAAAGTTAAGTCCTTAATCTGAATTAATTAAAACAAAACAAACAAGACTGTCGATATTTAAGAAGGTAACGCCAAATTGACTCTTGATGTCACTAATACAGCAGTTTTCAAGTTGTTATGTAACAAACAAACTTTCACATTCACAAATGACAACTGTCAGATAATGATCAGGGGTTTTGTCACGATGCTAAGTATTATTATGTTAATTAAATCCTGCATAGTTTATTTACTAAACACGTAACTGTATTTGGGTGAAAGGGAACTATTAGGGTGAGTGAGTTGCACCATTTAACTGTAACGATAACCAAAACGGTATAGTTATCGGCACGGATATTGAGCCCTGACCTTAACCTGCGCAGAAGCGATTTATTGGTTTATTGCCTTATGTGTACAGTGCGCAAAGCGATCCCCACTCTTCCGCCGAGAGCTCAATATCCGTGCCGATAACTATAACCAGCCGTATACTTGCCGGACATTGATCAAATCAGCGATTTGAAAACTGAAAATGATTCGGTTATCGTTATAGTTAAATAATGCAACTCATCGTAAAACTAGCCTTCCTCCAGTGGTATCACCACGCCAAGTATCCCGTGGGATCTACTTCAGTACACACTTCAGAAAAACTAGCCTATAGCCTTCTTCGATAAATCTCAGGAACTGCTGAGCCGATTTAAAAAAAATCTTACAGTATTAGATAGGTAATTTATCGAGGAGGCTATAGGGGAGATGTTCCTAAAACGGGTACCCCTCCTAAAACGGGTAGGCTTTGCCATTCATATATTATAGGCCTTAGTGTGAACCTGTGAGTGTAGAGCGGTGCGTTACACCCCCGCCGATCACGGTCAGTTGGCGCGCGCGCCTAGAGCGAGCGTGTTCAAGGTAAGACGTAAAAAAAGTATTTTGCTGAATTTACTAAAAAAAATCGGATTATGCTAGTGCTGACTACTCAAATATGGTGCAAGATACGGTTTTCGTAGTTTTGTATTATCATTTTGCATGTTATATGCTTAATAATTGTGAAGACTTAGAGGTCTCCTTGTTTACTACTTTAAGGTTAAGGTAGTTGAAATTTAAAACGTGCTTTTGGGCAAAACGGGTAGGGGCATAACGGGTGACTACCTGATTTGAAATAAGGGGCCACTTCCTCAATTGATCCCACAGAAAGCTAATCGAAGACAAAGGAAGCCACAGAGAGCTGAAGAAGTACAGAAACAGCGTGAAAAAGAAATTTTAATGGGTTTTCTCTGATTTTTAACAAAATTATCTACTGGTAGAATTATAATTTCAAATGTAACATTTAATGAAGTAAAAAAGTGATCTAGACTGATCAAAATAAGAAAACTGTTTAACATAATTAAGGAGACTAATTGACGATAAAGATTTCCTGGATAATAGGAGGCTAAGATATGTTTTCTAATTCATTTATCACATATATTCATTCATTACCTGCTTTGCCCAAAGGCACTACCCGTTTTAGGACCCCCCTGAGGGCAAAGCGGGTATTTCGAAGGGGTTTATTTTTTTGATTTTTTTCTGAATTTTGAAGAAGATTACTAAGACTGTCTTATGTTTTCCAAAGTTTATTATATAAACAACCCTATGAGCACAAATACAAGTCGCATGTAATGTTCTTAGTTATTTTATTTAAACATCTCCCTTAGCTTACCCGTTTTAGGAACATCTCCCCTATAGGTTATTTCTATTAGATTGCGTATGTTAATGTTCCCATGGGACGAGGGTGAAATGTGTTACTGTTACAGCCTTTTTATCGTCCCACTGCTGGACACAGGCCTCCTCTCACACGGAGAAGGATTGAGCATTAATCACCACGCTTGCTCAATGCGGGTTGGTGATAAGATAAGATAAGATAAGATTCATTTATTGCATAACTGTGTACATATTGATGTTCATTAAATACAATAAATTAGATCAACAGTCTATCCAAGTCGGACATGCAATATTAAAATAAAGTAGAGAAAAAAGATTCACTGACAATACAAAAGTGACACTTCTAAATTACTTTTCCAAAATATTCATTTAAATTATAAAAAACATTATCAATTAAAAATTTCTTTAACTTTGCTTTAAACATATTTCCATTTAATTGCTTAATTGCTGATGGCAGTTTGTTGTATACACGAATAGCAGTAATATTTGTACTTTTATAATAAATCATATTTTTTATACAAGGCAAATTAATATTATACTTATATTGTGTACGAACATTCACACTTTATTACTACTTTATTACTACTTTTACGATTTCAGACTTTATAGTCCAGGTTTCCTCAAGATGTTTTCCTTCACCTTTTTATCAGCCATTGGTGTCTAGGATTTACCTAGAAAGTACATACAAACTTAGAAAAGTTGCATTGGTACTTGCCTGACCTGGAATCGAACCCACACCCTCATACTCGAGAGGTTGGTTCTTTACCCACTAGGCCACCACGACTTCTCGAAATGTGTATTGGTGGTTTATGGGTTCTGTTTATTTTAGCTGTCTCAAAGAGCTTCCTCGTATTGGCTTCACACCCTCTCTAGTTCTATACCTTACCCAAAACTACAATTTGTGCTAAAAATAGTCAATTTTTCTCTCACCGTTTAACAAAATTCAATTACTTAACAACATGCATCTATTTGAACCATTTTCAAGAGCATTTGACTAAAAAAACGTCTATAAAAAGCTTCGATCAAGGCTACTCAGTTGTGTGCCAGTCAAGGCCAGAGGGTCATTGCCTTAGACATCGAAGATTACTCTTAACAACTCGTCTTCTTCATGTATTTTAATTGTAAGAAAATGTTGCCCGACTGCAAAGAAACGATGGATGGATTGTGTGAAAGTCGACATGGCAAAAAAGATAATAAAATTAGGAATAGAAAGAAAATTGGGATAAGAGCAGAAGAACGATGATAGCCAGACTGCATACAATTAGCTAAGTTCCATATTTTTCTGAAAATAGCGTAGAAAATGTGTTAGTTACATTATTTATTATCTGTTGCTCATTAGCTGTTTTCCGCAATTTCACCCCCTTCCTGTGGAACCCTGGAAACTACATCCCGTATTCGGATAGAATAAAAGCTATATCACCCGGTGATAGTGTAGGTTCCCAACTGTGAAAATCGGATCAGTAGTTTCGGGGCCCTAGGGAAACAAACAAAAAAAAACAAACAAATTTGGCTGGAAAATGGTGGTGAGGTAACTCAGACCCAAGAAATATATTATTCCCATTCGAGTAGGTACGGGAAGTTAAACCTTCGGGACACGGGTGAAACCGAGAGCGGATAACTAAATGTAAATAGGGACCTATTTGATAAATTAAATTATCTATCATTAAAAACATTACACATTAAACCAGCATCAGAATAAACGTTAAGAAAACATCACAATTACGGATTAACTCGCAAGAGCTAACAAATTGGAATTTATATACTTTCTCCTCGAAACACGAACGCTTTCGTTTTTTTTTATATTCACGACGATTTTAATCTGTCTTCTGGTGCATTTGTGAGATTAATGCGTAGGTTTTAGACTTAATTAGTGCATGTTTTACGCATTATCGACAAATTGAATCATCTACTAGCATTTTCCCAACTATGTTGGGGTCTCTTGTGTCTAAGGGCCTATGCACACCACGTTTTTTAAACGCGCCGTCGACGCGCGTTTGTAGCGATACAGACGCGATACGCACGCAAGACAGACGCAGCCTGTAGTCCTTTGCACACCTGTAGGCCCATAGCACACGGCGTTTTTTAAACGCGCTGATAACGCGCGTTTCAGGAACGCGCTTCTTCGGCGCTGTAAACGCTAATTGTTGCGTTTGCATTGATAATAGAAACGCGCGCATGAAGCGCGTATACGCGCATTTGAAGCGGTACAAACGCGCGTACAAAGGAGCGGAGTAGGGCAGAGGATCCAATAAATTCGCTTTTTTTTACGTTTTTTACTTTTTAAAAGAAGTACTAAAGCCAAAGTAAGCAGTGTTGTCTCAACCGACGCCATTGTACAACTGAAGAAGAGGAGTCTCTGATCAAAACGCAAAAGGTACGAGCGACTACAGCGCGTCTTACCGCTGTACCTGCGCGTATACGCGCAGAAGAGGCAGGTTTTATAATCGCCCCGTGTGCTTAAGTTACAAGGTTGCGATCCAATCTCGTTTGAATCGTGTATACGCGCGTTCTCTGCGCGTCGTCAGCGCGTTTAAAAAACGCCGTGTGCTATGGGCCGTAGACATACAGACGCGCGTGTGTAGCGATACAGACGCGATGCAAACGCGCGTGTGTAGCGATGCAAACGCGCGTGTGTAGCGATGCAAACGCGCGTGTGTAGCGATGCAAACGCACGTTTGTATCGATACAGACGCGCCGGTGACGCGCGTTTGCATCGATACAAAGGACAACAAACTGCTCTGCAGGATAAAAACGCGCCGGCGACGCGCGTTCCCAAAACGCGCGTCGACGGCGCGTTTAAGAAACGTGGTGTGCATAGGCCCTAAGTAGTCGCCGCGCGGAACGATCGATTATAAAAGTTAAGCAACGCTTGGTGTGGTTGGTCCGTGGATGGGTGATCTAGTCATCATAACGAGTTGTTCCGTGGTTCGGAAGGCACGATAAACTGGTTGTCATTTGAACATCTTTGGCAGTCATTACGGGTAGTCAGAAGCCAGTAAGTCTGACACCAGTCTAACCAAGGGGTATTGGGTTGTCCGGGTAACTGGGTTGAGGAGGTCAGATAGGCAGAGGCTCCATGTGGTACTTAGCAGCATCTGGTTAGACTGGAACCCGACCCCAACATAGTTAGGAAAAAGCTCGCCAGGTAATGATCGATGATAAACCCAAACGTGACTTTCTTTATTGTTAAGAATTTGTTTATGACTGAAAAGAAAGACTATGTGTCCATTATTTTGGCATTAAAAAGACTGACTAATTTCTTTCTGGCGTTCACCATGCCTATTGCCATTAGGCCGTCTCTGCCCAACCTTTTTCGAAGCCCAGCGTGATACCTACATAAAGTTGTAGGTATCTACTTATAAATAACTATGACTACACGCAAAAGGCGAGGCAGGTATGTCTGTATGTAGGCTGCAACACCGCTATACGTTTGCTGTTGATTTGTAGCAGGTGACAACTGAATAGTTTGTTAATGAGTAGACAGACAATAACAAATATTTGCTTGTTTATACGAGGTAATTAAAATGTCTGCCTAGCCTTTTCTAAACTGTGTTGGGTCGTTGGCTTTCAGTCTAACTGGATGCAGTTGAGTAACTGTGCACTATAGAGCGATTGCCTGTCTAATCTGATCAAGTCAGTTACCAGGCAACCTGATATCCTGGGTAAGATTTATTCTCAGATCTTCTGGCTTCCTGCCGGAGCTGCGGAATTGCCGCGGCCCTGGTACATAACAGGCTTAAGAAGGAACATGTGGGTTTTTGTCAGTAAGAGTCTGACACTCCCTCACGCTGCACCCACAGGGGGTCATTTGATGACCGTCTGCAGTAATGAATCCCAAAGATGTTGAAATGACAGTCACTAATTTCACGTGCCTTCCGAATCACGGTTCCGCCGTGTTTCATTCCTCGTCATGATATATACGGGCTCGGACATAGACCAAACGTGTCAAGCGTTGTTCAACCTTTAAGATCGATCGACCTCTTCAAAATTCCATGAAAACCCATAGACAGCTGTGTAGACATGTCTGTGTCGACAATTAATATTAAGGAAGTAAGGAAGGAGGAACTTCGGCGTAAAATCAGCCAATTTCAAAGACAATCAGTATTTAACTGGCTGGTTTAACTGTACCGTTGACCGCGGTTCAGTGAAGCGCTCAAAGTAACTGCATTGATAGCAGTTAACTCGCTATTGAGTGGTTATCTGTTACGGCATGTGCTGTCGTGGTTGTTTTAGCTGTTATGTTAGCTAAGAATTTTTGGTTACTGAGGAGCATTTTGTCAAGTTTTATAGTTATTCTCGTCTTCAATGGGGAGTTTTCGCACACCCGGATAGAAGTGAAATAAAAGGAGCATCTATGCAGTATACTTGCCAAATTCATAGTCTTTGATACTAACTGATTTCACGCGGTTTCGCCCCCGTCGCGTGGGGACTGCCGCCTTTTCCCGGATGAGATAAAGCCTATGTTACTCTGGAGGAGTGTAGCTTTCCAACAATGTAAGAATTTTCCAAATCGGTTCAGTAATTTGGGAGCTTGTAGGGCACAAACAAAGAAACAAAGAAAATCCTCTTTACTAATTAGTATAAATAAATATCTAACACTTAAGAATTTTTGTAATCGGGATAGAACTTCCTGAGGTTAGCGGTAACAGTGAAATAACAGCCGTTGACAGTATGTTACAGCTGGCGATGAACCATACATAAATTCCATTTAATTGAGTAGGTAATACATAAAAATTGAAAAATAAAACCGAGTATATAATATCGTTTTTATTTCTTAATTTTTGTCCTCACATCTCTTTTGTTCACAGTTGTTTTTGTCTCTTTATTTAACAAGTTTCTTTCATCACCAACCTTACCCAACTTGAGACAAATAAGACGTGTTCCGTGTGTATTTCACTCGGCTTGCTTCGTTAAAGTCCGTCACGCCATCTTGTCACAACGGTCCAGTGAGCATTCAAGTAGTTCTAGTGGACTTAGAAAATATCCGACGGTTTTAGAAATGAGTTTGTTTTAAACTATCTTGAGATAGGTACATACATAGAGCTGAGTACTAGCATGCTGCAAACTTTTAGTCGGCCGATTGTTAGTTTTGGCTCATAAATAAGTGTGGAGATGAATGTTAATGTCTACAATACAATGATCCGGATTCCGGCCGGTATCAGACCGACTAAAAAGTTGATTGGATTCACAATTATGTTCAATATAATTAATGCCAGCCAACCATCGGGCTAACTATCAGCCGTCAGATTAGTATGCAGTTTGTGTCTATCAGAGCAACAAGCTAAAAATTCCTTTTTTTAATAATACCAATCTAAAAGGCAATCCGTAACTTCTTTGGAATAGATAAGTAACTCTATCAGAGTGTCACAATTTCATGCTCAAACTATAGAACCGATTTGATTTACAGTTTAGAACACAGCTTGAGCTTGAGAAAGCACGTAGATTTACTTTTTATGCGGTTTCGGGAAATAGTTCCTGCTTCCGCCATTAAAAATACAGGGAACAGCTAGTAAATACCATGAATCATGATATTTCCCAAAGAAACGTGGTGAAACTGTAAGAAAACTGTTATTAGCTAGCTAACATATACCCTAAAAGGGTATCATCTAGTACCTGTGCATTTTATAACATGATCGCAGCCATATTTGAAGTTTTAAGTTTCAACATGATTATTTCCCAATTCTAACAAAGTTAACTCTAACAAGGCAGAAGCTTATTTCCCAACAACCAATAAACCTCTAATATAATTATATGAATAACAAAAACAGCCGAAATACCATTCACGGCTCCTTGCGGCTTGGAGTGAAAGTTTTGTCATACTATTGTATAGCCAACCATTGTTATGTCAGACGTTGCACAAGTTTGTCATAGTGAGTCAAAAGTGATAGATTCTGAGATGTGCTAGACTAGCTTTAGGAAGGGGTTTTATTTGTGTCCTTTGGGAACAATTCGGATATAAAGTAGCCTATGTTGATAAATTGGCGATCTAACAATTACATTATTGTTTTCAAAATCGAGCTGGGGCCCGATTCTCCTAAGTTAATAATGTCAAAATCGAATAGAAATCGAATCGCAATATGATCGTAATAGCAGTTTTTACTATATCGGGCATTCTGCTACTAATAAAAGACCAATCGTATTCGATTGACATTTGATTGGTGTGCGATTGGTCTGCTATTTTGGTGATTTTGGTCTATACGGTAGTTTGCTGTACAATCATTTTGCAATCGTAAATCATTTGCAGACAAAATGATTCATTACGGAATGACAGAAAAGGATAAAAACGTTTATTTCAAAGAAAAAATAGCGGAATGCCAAATACGCTTCAATCGTAATCGAGTCGGGATTGGATCGCAGTCGAACGTGAATCGAATAGCGCTTAATGGTCTCTGCACACAGCGGGCGCGGCGCGGCGGGACGGGACGGCGACGCGACGCAATGTACTAGATCGTCGCGTCGCGTCGCGCCGAGCGGGACGGCTCTGTGTGATGTCGTCCGTAATATCTAGTACATTACAACTGCTCAGCGTCGCGTCGCCGTCCCGTCCCGTCGCGCCGCGCCCGCTGTGTGCAGCGACCATAAGTAAAATTAGGAGAATCGGGCCCCTGTAGTTTCTGAGATTTTGGTGTTTAAACCAATTAACTCTTCAACCACGACAAAAACTCTGTACATTATCACTACACATACTTAGTATAAAAAAAGACGCATTCTCTGTCTCTATATCCCTATGTATGGTTAAATCTTTAAAATTACGCAACGGATTATGGTGCGGGTTTTTTTAAATAGATAGTGATTGAAAAGGAACGTTTATATGCATTATAACATTCATTAAATAGTGGAGTGTATTTAGTATCAGCATTGCACCCGCGCGAAGCCGGGGCGGTTCGCTTGTACACCAATAATTGATTTATGATTTTCAAGTGAAAAGAGGAAACTTTATTTTTGTTTTGCAGGTAAAGGCTCTGAAACCACAGATTTTTTAACTGTTGAGGAGCTACAGTATTAATAGGCTATTTATTATCCCGGGGGAACAACTAGATCTATATAAATTTAGTAATATGATAATGTAATGTTCTGCTAAAGATAAATACCTACAAACCAAAACGTTTCACCACCACAAATTTTAAGACGTTTTATTACAACCGCAACAAAATTGTATCACGAATCGTTACAGTCATATTAGTCACGCAGTTTCTTACTGCCAAGTTCATCTGTTGTCTAAAAAATAACAGTTTAAAAAAAACGAAAAAACACGCTGTTAGCAAGCACATAAAATTACAAAATCCAAAACAGCCAGTTTGCCATCTTGGGGAGGCCGCCATATTGGATTTGTGATGACGTTTCTTAGCTTGTCATGCATTGTCATTAGAACTTAGAGCGTGTGAGAAATTTCATCCTAATCGAAGATCTAATAGAAGTCTAATTAAGATTCCAAGGTTTTCTTACATAAACTGTTAGTTACAAGTGAAGCTAATATAAGCGTGTTAAAACTAATTTATTCATCTTCTTTTACAGGCTACGAAGAAACATTTACAATATCGCAGTTATCACCAAAATCGGCGATAGCAGACCAAAATCTTCAGGATGTGGTTATGCAAACCAGTCTGCCAGATAGCCTAGGACTTAGGATAGAACCTAGTGTGAACTATGAAGAAGAGGAACAACCAGTCATCACTCATGAAGACTTAGAAGAACATATTATAGTTGCTAGGTCGGCAGATCCAGTTAGAGAATCAAGATCTATAAACATTGATGAGATACCAACATCAAATAATGAAATCGATAATCATTTAGAATTGCACAATAAAAGGAAGTATTACGATATACATCCAACTAAAACGATGGGTTATTTGAGGAGTGATGATGAAGTCATTCTATCTTCGGAAGGGTTCGGAGATAGGTTGGAGTTTAAGTTTCCGGGGGAAGGGAAGAGGGTCCCAAAAGCGCGCGCACTGGCGCCTATGGGGCCCAGAATACGGCCTACTGCAGTGCAGCCGATATTTGCGACAGCTACCCCTAGGAAAGAAGAAGGGAGACAGAATACTGAAATCCAAAATATCATTACAGGCCTAGTAAAGTTGTTGAACGGTAATGTTAATGTACAAGCCAATTCTCAGCTTCTAAATGGAAGACCTGGACGTCCGATGGCTTCTAGGATAAACAACAGAGGTCCACCAAAGATATCTGAAGTTCCACCGCTTCCAGACTTCGATGCTCCTATATCTCCACCTCCGCATCATTTCCATCCAACCAAAACTCCTCCTCCATACCCATTTGATAGGCCACCTGTGTACGTAAACTTGCCTGAACAGATTGTTCCACCAATAAACAGGCCTGGTTTCCACAGGCCCATGCCTCCATGGCAGCGGCCTAGGCCTAGGCCACCAAACCGTCGGCCTAATCCCAATCTACCTATGTACAAACCAAATCACCCACCACCGCATACAATACCAGATATTCCTGAAATTCCGACCAAACCAGATGAAACTATTAGTGAAAATGAAACTACTCATTCAGAAAATACTCTCCATCATGAGAATGCTGATAGTTCTGAAGTCTCCATAGAAGTTAATACGACAGAACTTACAACAACCAGTGAAGAAGAAGATTTAACAACAGTTGCTGATACTACAACTTCTTCTAGTACTACAACAACTACGACTACAACTACAACTACAACAGAAGCTCCAACAACAGAAAAAACAACAACAACACAAAAACCTACAACAACGACGACAACTACAGAAAAACCGTCAACAACCACTGAGAAAAAGATAGAAAAACCTAAAGAGAAAGATAAGAAAAAAGACACCATATTCATTGACAAAGAAAAGACTAAAGATAAAACCAAAATTGATGAAAAACCTTTTAATAAAACAAATGTAACAAAAGATGATCTTTTAGAACAAGCCATTCAGATTATTGAACCGTCTTTACTTGATATAAAGTCTAGTACATCTTCTACTGTCAGTCCGACTCCTACTGAGGGATTGATCAGTCATGCGCCGTCAGTCAGTGTGATGACAACCACGTCATCATCATCATCATCATCTGCGTCTACTCCTTCATCATCATCTACGAGTTCCATAGAAACATCATCAATCAATTCTGAACCGTTGCCAAGTAAGTTTTCTACTTTCATTATTTTTGTATGTGTAAGCTCTGGAGCGCTCAGTCAGTAGTCGAGTCATATTAAGACTCATCCATCCTCCGAGCCCTTTTCCCAACTACGTTGGGGTCGGCTTCCAGTCTAATCGGATGTAGCTGAGCACCAGTGCTTTACAAGGAGTGACTGCCCTATCTGACCCCCTCAATCCAGTTACCCAGGCAACCCAATACCCCTTGGTTAGAATGGTGTCAGACTTACTGGCTTCTGACTACCCGTAACGACTAGAGTCTAGTCATATAAAGACTATGTGCATGTTTATATGTATACACACGAGTATAACTCACCCGCTTTCGTGAGACAAAACATCTGTTTATAATAACGTACAATCCATCATCCGATTACCATTATATTTTGTTAAGTATTGTTAAATAACAATAATACTGTGTTTCGGATGGCACGATAAACTGTAGGTCTAGGCTGTCATTCGAACATCTTTGGCGACTGCCGCTTACAAAGTAAGAAGCCAGTAAGTCTGAGAACCGGTCTTACTGGGATACTGGGTTGCCCAGGTAATCTGGGTCGAATAAATCGGACAGAGAGGCAGTCGGTCCTTGTTAAACCCTGTTACTCAGCTGCATCTGGGAAACAGCTAGGCAAGTTTTTAAACTATGCACAATATTTACTTCTTCTTCTTAATGACTGTATTTTAAAATGACTCATTCTTCTTGCAGCTTCCCAAGGAACAATCCCATATCATCCATACCGCCCCCGTCCTGGCATCGTTCTGGATGACACTGACTTCAAACCCCATGGGTCCCGGTACAGGCCTCAGGCTGAAGTATCAGTCATTACTGCCCCGGAGACCAGACCGCCGGGGTACGGCGAGATATTCGATGTGACGGTGTCTGCGATACAGGGGTTGGGAGAAAAGGGAGGTGGTGCTTCTGGTGAGTTCTGTATAAGTAGAAAGACTTTATTAACGTGTTTAAAAACCACGCACACAAAATAAAAACATATTACATTATGATTGATCAAAAGATCTAGTACCCGCACCGAATAAAAAGTAAAGTTCTGGAGTATGAGTTCCAAACACTTAAATAAGTTCATTAGCTTCATTTATTTATTAAACATACAGACTATTTTTATAAGTAGACTCAATAGAACAGTGGTTTACAAACCCACACAAGACTAACATGTACATTTGCGACTTCTTCCGAACAGATTTTGATTAAACTTGGCAGTATAGCTTATCCTTTAGAATTACATATAAGCTACTTTTTATATATGTCCGAGAAGTAATTTCCTCTGGATGCGAAACCGCTAAAGTAATAAATAAATAAATAAATACATATCATCATCATCATGTAATTTGACTTATATTTTTGCAATTTTCAGTGCACATTGAAAACGTGAACCTCTCAGGACACGAACACGACGACATCATAGTGTCCCCCTCAGGGGAGCAAGGGTTCGTCTCCATCGACGGCAAGAGGACGTATCTCAACCTGTTCGACAGCTCCACTCCTGGGCCCAGCATCAGGCCTACTAGGGTACAGAGCTTGCCTCAATCTGGTGAGTGAACTTAGAGATATATAGGGTCCCCCTCAGGGAAACAAGAGTTCGCCTCCATCGACGGCAAGAGGACGTATCTCAACTTGTTCGACAGCTCCACTCCTGGGCCCAGCATCAGGCCTACTAGGGTGCAGAGCTTGCCTCAATCTGGTAAGTAAACTTAGAGATATAGGGTCTTCTGTCTTGAACACGACGACATCATAGTGCCCCCCTCAGGGGAGCAAGGGTTCGTCTCCACCGACGGCAAGAGGACGTATCTCAACTTGTTCGACAGCTCCACTCCTGGGCCCAGCATCAGGCCTACTAGGGTGCAGAGCTTGCCTCAATCTGGTGAGTGAATTTAGAGATATATAGGGTCCCCCTCAGGGGAGCAAGGGTTCGTCTCCATCGACGGCAAGAGGACGAACCTCAACCTGTTCGACAGCTCCACTCCTGGGCCCAGCATCAGGCCTACTAGGGTGCAGAGCTTGCCTCAATCTGGTGAGTGAATTTAGAGATATATAGGGTCCCCCTCAGGGGAGCAAGGGTTCGTCTCCACCGACGGCAAGAGGACGTATCTCAACTTGTTCGACAGCTCCAGGCCCAGCATCAGGCCTACCAGGGTGCAGAGTTTGCTTCAATCCGGTGAGTTTCTTGGGGATACAGGGTCTTCTTTCTAGATGGAGAGCATTTTTTGGGACTGGTAGGACCACAGATGTTAATTTTAGATGGTACCGAAGCTATAGAAAACCAAAAAGAGACTGAAACCAAGACCTAAGTATACAGGAGCCTTTTTACTGTCCCAGTGCAGGGCACCGGCTTCTTATTATAGAAAGAAGGAAAAGCATACCACTGGCGTGATATGTGGATTAGCGACTTCAGACCCAGTAAAGTCCAGGTTACCTCAAAATATTTACTTACTCAAAATACATGTTTGTACTTACATACTTAGAAAATGGAAAATATAATTTAGAAAAGTTATCGGTACTTGTCTCACCAGGAATCGAACCCGCAAACTTGTACCTGAGAGGTTGGTACAATAACTACTACCTAGCAGACCAGTACTTCAGCACGTACCAGCGAAAATCCGAAATTAACTCCTAAAACTTCAAATTCCAGTTCCGCCACTTCAAGCCCCGCCTCTGGCTCCGACTCTCGGCACTGGGGAAGCTATACCAGCAGACGACATCCCCCTCCCCCCACCAGTTCGAAGACCAGGTCACCAGCATCCAGGACATGGGCACCAACATGGTCAGCTGCATCGACCGCAGCAGGGCTTTAGAAGACCACAGCCTACTGTCAGGTATGGGAATATATATTTTTTGGATTTTAATGTTTTTGTGTAACTTTGCTTCTCTGAATTAATCCATTTGACTCCGATAAAATCCGAACTAGTGGAACTTCCCCTTGTGTATTTGTGCAATTTACTTTTTAGTTATTTTTATTTATTTATTTTTTAGTTCATTTGTGTTACATACGTATACACACGCGAAAATGTCTGTCTTTTCAGTGATTCGGACGATTGTCGATTACTTTGCTTATAATAAAAAAAAAACGGTTTCTACTCTACTTACTCAAAATTCTAGAAACAATAGCAACACGCTGTAGTGTTGCTACTGCAATTGCGTAAGGCGCTAATTTGCTAACTTCAGAGAAACAAAGTAACGATTTTTTCTATAAATCTACTTAAATGTAAAAATGAAACCCACTTTCCGTTGTCACGACATAACATGAAAACGGCTTGACCGATTTGGCTGAAAATTAGAGGGGAGGTAACTTAGACCCGGGAGAAGGTTTTTTGTCACCATCCGGCTACGTGACGCGGGTGAAACCGCGGGCGAAAGCTAGTGCTACATATAAATCCATCATTGTCAGAACTCAAAAACACCAAAATTATGTGAGCCATCTGCAGATCTTGTTCTATAAATTGCAGTGTTTAAACTTTGTGTTTCAGGATCGACACTTGCATCGTTGGAGACGACTCCACTTGCGACCAGGCTCAAAACGAGAAGTGCAGGACTGAAGCCGGTGAGTAGTCAATTTGCCTAGCCATTTCTTATGTTAAGTTATTGGGCGATATTTAATCTACCTAGATTTTTCCTTTCGGACCACCAGCTTTATCAGCTTATCCGATCCAATATTCAGCTGCATGTGGTTAGACTAGAAGCCGACCTCCACATAGTGGGGAAATGGCCATTCTAATGAACATCGATCTAATTGCGCATTGTTCACTATGCTGGACTGCGGAACCTGGGAATCTCGGGTCTCGGGTTTGATTCCCGGGAAGGTCTGCATTTTTATGATAAACATGTTTGGCGACTGAGGTCAAGGTATTAAATTATATACAATACGTATTTATCTATACTAATATTATAAAGCTGAAGAGTTTGTTTGTTTGAACGCGCTAATCTCAGGAACTACTGGTACGATTTGAAAATTTCTTTCAGTGTTAGATAGCCCATTTACCGAGGAAGGCTATAGGCTACTTTTTATCCCGGTACGGGAAGTAGTTCCCACGGGATGCGGGTGAAACCGCTGGCAGAAGCTAGTATAATATATAGCCTATGACCCATTACACAGTTAATCAAAAGTTTACTTTGGGCTTAAGTAATCTATGCTTTGGGGGTTAACCGACCCGGTGTCCCAATAGGATGATAATGATATGTATATTTGCAGGTATATCCAGTTGTCAGTGCCGCCCAGGCTACGCTCGTCGCATCCACCGGGATCCCTGCAGGCGGGTCGTGTCGCTACTCCTCAATATGAGGGTCGATAGACTTTATGATAGGAAGGTATGGATTTTTGGTACTGCTTTAATTGAAAAAGTAATTATTAAAAAGAAAACCGCTTAAAAAGTGAACCAAACTACGTCCTGATAAAAATAAGATTGAAAAGACAAAAACAAGAATATAATCCTGAACTATGAAGAATAACTATCAGGGAAAATAAATAAAAACCCAATTCTGGGTTAAGCTCGCCGTTGTACATCAACTGTCTTTATTCTGTGTATATTTCTTGTTAAGTGTGCAATAAAGAATAAAGTAAAGTAAAAAAAAAAAGTATATAGTAACTAAGACAGTCGGTATCCATTAAAA
The DNA here is from genome assembly GCA_963856015.1 of Helicoverpa assulta. Lineage (NCBI taxonomy): Eukaryota > Metazoa > Arthropoda > Insecta > Lepidoptera > Noctuidae > Helicoverpa > Helicoverpa assulta. Next base: position 6,834,949 of record CAWLCW010000022.1, read on the forward strand.
TCCAGAATGCCTCGTATAAATATGTGTCTGTTTGCAAAATTCCGAAATCACGAAAGTTGGATATTAGGACTCCCGAGAAAAAATAATGACCAGAATGACATGCCTAATGACTTACAATTTTTTCAGGTGGCGTGGGATGCTAAATTAGCTGATAAAGAGTCAGACCCATATCAGCAACTAAGCTATGAAGCTGTCAGAGCTGTAAGTAAAAACTATTCGTCTAGCCTTTTCCCAATTACATTGAGGATTCCCGTTGCCATCTCAACATCTGCCTAGGGCTTAGACTTTACCCAACTATATTGGGTTTATCTTCCAGTCTACCTTATGGAACGACTGTCTACCTGAACTCCTCAACCCGTTACTCCCATATCAAGCAACACGTTACGGTTTGGTAACACTAGTTGGCCGTCTTTCAGGCTTATAACTACGCGTAACGACTGCCGAAAATGTTCAAATGAAAGCCGGTATCCACTTATAAGTGCCCGAAACACTGTGGAAGTCGTCTTAATGAATACTAGCTTCTGCCAGCGGTTTCACCCGCATCCCGTGGGAACTACTTCCCGTACCGGGATAAAAAGTAGCCTATAGCCTTCCTCGATAAATGGACTATCTAACACTGAAAGAAATTTTCAAATCGGACCAGTAGTTCCTGAGATTAGCGCGTTCAAACAAACAAACTCTTCAGCTTTATAATATTTGTATAGATCATCATACATATTATGAGACCCATCCACAAACCGACCGCCTCAAGCGTTCCTTAACCTTATGATGTTCTTAGTGTTTAATTACATTACCTCCATTCTAAATATAACCATTTATTTGCAGGTGGACTCAGCATTCTCCATGACGCCATTCTCGGATGACTTCGTGAGCGGCTCAGTGAACTCCGTGCATCAGGGAGACGAGAACAACCGCGGGATTTATGTTAACTTGACTATTTTGGTAAGAAAGTGCTACTCAGTAGTTTATTTTTGATATTGAAGACCAAGATTTATATAGCTTACCTTGGGACTACTAACCCATTTATGACAGAAAAGGGTCATGATTTTTATATAAAAATTAAAATCATGTATACAGGAATGAATTTTATCCAGTGCGCAAACTTTGTCAACTTATAGTTAAATAAGTTTTAAAGATACGTATATTTTTATTTTGTCGTGTTTTAGTACAAAAAAGAAAAGTTATTGATATCGAAAGATGTTTATTTTGTAAGCGATTGTACGGTCACAGTCGTCACAGTAGGCGCGGCGGCAACGCGAAACCGGTTTACTGACGCGAGCGCTACTTCAAGCGCGTAAGAATAGTTGGTATCCATATTTTGCTGATTTTAGGGCGGACAAAAGAATGAAAATTTTTTTTTTACTGATGATGCAGATATGTTCTGTTAATGATTCTGGACCACCAGTTTTTTTTTTGTGCACTGCTTAAAATTCATTCCTGTATAAAATGCTAAATTATTTTGGGTCTTACCAAAAATATGAACAAAATAAAAAAAAATAATGACACAATCAATCTGGAATAGACATATGATGTAAACTTATTTTTGACGATGGTCATCAGAGATTTTGTTGGACAAGTATCTAAAGAAAGTACAAAAAATCTGGTTACGTCTAATATATTCTGATCACGTGTTGCAACAACAACAAAACAACAATATTTGTGAACAATATTTCTCCCAGATGCAAGAAACACCGGAAACTCTTCGCACAGCAATCGGCACAGACATACAAAAGCATCTGCTGGGCGTCATCCGTCGCCGCTCCAACAACGTCGGCGCCTCCAACATCTTTGTCGATACTCCTGCCGGCAGCGTACTGCCTCTGCACGGTAAGTAGACCACTATGCAACATTCTAGAATGACTACAACTGGCAAAATATCCCTTGCGCAAAATGTCCCTTGCGCAAAATATCCCTTGCGCAAAATGTCTCTTGCGCAAAATATTCCTTGCGCAAAATGTCCCTTGCGCAAAATATCCCTTGCGCAAAATGTCTCTTGCGCAAAATATTCCTTGCGCAAAATATCCCTTGCGCAAAATGTCCCTTGCGCAAAATATCCCTTGCGCAAAATGTCTCTTGCGCAAAATATCCCTTGCGCAAAATGTCCCTTGCGCAAAATATCCCTTGCGCAAAATGTCTCTTGCGCAAAATATTCCTTGCGCAAAATATCCCTTGCGCAAAATGTCTCTTGCGCAAAATATCCCTGAGAAAGAAGAGTGAGTGAAGTGGTGGAGAGTGGAAGAGAGAGTGTGCAGAGCTATGGTGGAATTTAGAAAGTTATAGAATGACATGAAGTAGATACAGCCATGGTCGTCGCTTTAACAACGTCAGCGCTTCTAATATATTTGTAGATACTATTACCAGTATTACCAAGGGGTATTAAGTTGCCCGGATGCCTGGGTTGAGGAGGTCAGATAGGCAGTCACTCCTTGTGGCACACTGGTACTCAGCTACATCCGGTTAGACTGGAAGCCGACCCCAACATAGTTGGGAACTAGGCTGCGCAGATGATGGATGAAGCCGAAATATTTAGATTTCGCTTAATTTCATTTCTTTTATATTTGTTTTCTTTTCAGACGTGGACGAGTGTTCTTCACCAGATTTGAATGATTGTCATCAGCTCGCTACCTGCACTAATACTTGGGGAGGTTTCAAGTTAGTATTCTGTACTTTTTAATTTCAAGGCCCAAAATGGTTTCTTAGATTTTGGATAATCACGAAGAATATTCACGCGCTTTAACATAAGTCTTGAATTTTATCAGTGGCTGTCAGGAGAATTTGTAGGTCTAAACTGGTTTCCACTAGGTAGCAGTCTTACCATCGTTCCTTACTCATTTCTCCGTGAATGAAAGCGTGGATGAATAAAAATCTCAAATCGCTTCAATAGCTGCGAGGCACACGTAATATATATGTATTCGTATAGATAAAAAATACTCTATATTAATAATAAGCATTTTACAATTTACATGTCGTAACAAAAAATCTTGATACCTACTCAAATAATAAATAGGCTACTGTTCAAAATAATGTTACAATTAAGTATTTAAGTGATTATTAAATTTAAATTTATTTTTAGCCACATTTATTTTTGAGCATTAAAATAAAAAGTCACATCAAGTTTGTTTACCTTCGGATAACTACCCTCAAATGGATAATTCGGATAACTCTCAATCTTCATACTCCAGATGCCAATGCCCCGACTCGACCCTGGACGCGTCCTCCTCGCCGCTGAAGTCAGGCCGCGACTGCAGGTCCTGTGCAGCATCACACTGTAACGACAGGGGCGTCTGCAAGTATAACAATGGACAGCCTTATTGCAGGTAACTTATATTTAATTTAACCATCAATATACGCAGTAAACATCATCATCCTCCGAGCCTTTTTCCCAACTATGTTGGAGTTGGCTTCCAGTCTAACCGGATGCAGCTGAGTACCAGTGCTTTACAAGAAGCGACTGCCTATCTGACCTCCTCAACCCAGTTACCCGGGCAACCCGATACCCCTTGGTTAGCCTGGTGTCAGTCTTACTGGCTTCTGACTACCTGTAACGACTGCCAAGGATGTTCAATGACAGCCGGGACCTACAGTTTAACGTGCCATCCGAAACACAGCCAATGGTGTCTAAGATATACTTAGAAAGTACATACAAACTTAGAAAAGTTGCATTGGTACTTGCCTGACCTGGGATCGAACCCGCGCCCTCATACTTGAGAGGCTGGTCCTTTACCCACTAGGCCACCACGGCTTTTTTATACGCAGTAAACATATAAAGATAAAAAGTCATTAGGTTGAAATTGTTGAAAATCAGCACTTCTTGAAGGTCAAAATTACAAAAAACAGCCCCCAAAAACGCCCGCTCTTCACCACTTCCTATGTGTTTTTGCTGGGAAAAAGAAGTGGCGCAACAAACTCAACAGCAACACGTCTGTCTTTCTTATAAAAAGAGTAATCTCAATGATAACAAGTTCAATACAAAATTATGTCATTCATCATGTACTCGATAAAGATGAAGATGTCATTAAACAATTAAACAGCTAGGCCCTTTGATTGAGAAACACCATTCAGTTAATCATTCTGACCTACTCAACTCGGGTACCCAGGCGGTTGCCTTGGCAAGTCCTTGATGACTGGCTGTCAGATTTTCTGGCCTCTGACTACCCGTAACGACTGCCAAAGATGTCCAAATCACAGCCGGGACCCACAAATTTAATGTGCTTTTTATTTTATCTATACTAATATTATAAAGTTGAAGAGTTTGTTTGTTTGCTTGTTTGAACGCGCTAATCTCAAGAACTACTGATCCGATTTGAAAATTTATTTCAGTGTTAGATAGCCCATTTATCGAGGAAGGCTATAGGCTACTTTTTATCCCGGTACGGGAAGTAGTTCCCACGGGATGCGGGTGAAACCGCTGGCAGAAGCTAGTTTATTTAATAAAGTAAATAATATCTTCTCCTTTCAGCTGTTCATCAGGCTACTACGGTTCTACATGCGAAGTAGACGGTGAGGTGGTGGGTGTGGCAGTGGGTGCGTCACTCCTCGCTGCACTCGTTATAGCACTCACACTCGCCGCACTCATGTCTTGGAGGTAACTGTCAATCTATTGTTCAATCAACCGATCAATCTTTGTATTGGTCAGTCGATCAGTCTAACTATTATTCAATCTATCGATTAATCTATATATCTATTAATGTATCTATCAATTAAATTACGCATCAATCTATAAAATGAAATCTTTTTATTAATTACTTCACTTAACGTGTATTAATAAGTTATATTATTTACACAGTCGCAAGTGGTCCCGCGAGCAGAAGGCGGCCGGCATGGGATCTCCTATATTCAACTATATGGCTGCCAACACTATAAAGACTCCACCTGTGGGACAGCCGCCTTATCAGGTGAATATTACAACCATTACCATTACAACAGAACAACATTATATGTATTAAGTCCAAAAGTCAGAACAATTTTTGTGGTTGTTTTTGGCCTACCCCTTGTACTAGTAAAAAAAATGTTTCACCAGGTATATCGTTGTATTTTTTTCATAATATTGTTGCAGAGTTCCGTAGAAAAAAGAAAGGTTAAAATAAAAAATATACACCCTCTACATGCCTGTTTCTCACCAGTTTCTCATGAACTGTGACAACTAGATAGTTGAAGTTTTTATGTCAATATAATACAATTTACAAAGTCAAATCATTTGTTTCATTTATATTTATTATATTAAGCCACATGTTTGCCATTTGTTTCATACAAGTATTCATGAACGGATTATTTTTAAATGATTTTGTTATAATTTCAGGTAACATTGGAGGAGAGAATGCGATGGGCGCAGATAGCTGAAGCAATGGCACAAGCTAGTCACTACGCGGTAAGTTTAAACTACCTCTATATAAGCCAATATTATAAAGTTGAAGTTTGTTTGTTTGAACGCGCAAAGATCAGGAAATAGAAGCCTAATTAAAAAAAAATGCCCACATATTAAAGTAATTTATAAGCTAGGTTTCCTAAACCGCTGGCGGTAGCTTGTTTAAGATTCCTTTCTAATTTATATAACGCTTGTATAAACGCAAATTATTAATATAATTATAATTATAAATTATCATGCTATATTTACACATTTAAAGCTGGCTTAAGTACACATATAAATCGTGTTTTTACTAGACAATAGTAACGATTTTTTTATTTCGTTCCATACTTAGCCGGAAGCTGCACAAATGGCGACGCGGCCATCATCTGCGATGTTTGGCGGATATCCTACACTACCTCCCGTGCCAATGCCCAGGTAAATATCTAAAATATTCTACTGATAATATTTGAAAGTTAGTATTTTGTATGTTTGATCCTCGCTCCAAAATGTTGAGAACATTTTGGAATAATATACCTCGGATAGCTTACATACGTGAAAGAGTCACAAATATACAGACACCAATATGCAAACATCCTTAAAACGCGTTTATATTAGTAACGGGAGTTTTTTTTTAAATGATGTTTTTGATTGTATTTTTAAAATGTTTGCTCACAAATAAAAATCCCTCAACCAAGTATTTCTTATCAATTGAATTAACAATTAGTCGAGGAACAATCAATACATTGGATTGATGTCTATGGAGTTTCTTGCCGGCTCTTCTCCATGAGACACTAACTTTATGGAACTGTGCAACTAGTGCGATGTTTTTTAAGAGGCTGCAACGGCCTATCACTAGATAGTATAAAACAAAGCTTTTCTGTCCCTATGTCCCTCTTTACTCTTAAATCTTCAAAACAGATTTTCATGCTGTTTTTTTAATAGATAGAGTGATTAAAGAGGAAAATTTATATGTATAAACAACATGTAACATACATTAAATAGTGGGGAAATACTGTTATTCCGGGGCGGGTCGCTAGTTTGAAATAAAAACACATTTGACAGAATCAATGTATCAATCTACCACATACCACTAATAATGTCATAGGATGGGCATGCACGGCGGGCATCACACCGGCACACTCAACACGGTGACGTCACGCGCCAACACTGCCGCCTCACATCACAACTTATATGGTAAGTTTACATAAAGTACTATGTATGCAAAGGGTAGACATTGTAGACATTGTTAATAATAACGGCCGTCGTAATACTTTGCTTGTTCGATATAGAATATTGTCATGAGCCCCATACAAGTAATGTCAAATTCCTATATCTAGGAAGCAAAAAACAGATAGAATATTAATATTGTGATTAGCTGTAAAACTCCACTGGCCGTCTGTCATCATCACTGATCGTCTCATACATCGATAGCTAGACAGTTGAAACGTTCATCGATTTATGTATTTGTATGGCCACAGCAATATGTTAAAAACAAATTAAAATAAATATTGAAGTGCTCCTACAGTCAACAACAAACGTGACTTAAAACTATTTATTGCGACTTATATCATCTGTGAAATTTTCAACGGTCTATAACTATCACGGTCAATAATATACACCCTAGTTACAGGCAGACAATGAAGTTTTATTTACAGGGTACCATACTATTTATGTAAAGCACCTATAAAAAAATGGTATTATTAATACCTACATTTAATTCTACAGGTTACACAAACCATATGGCGACCGAATCAACAAGTTCTGAAGCATCCAGTCACGTGCAAGAGAGAGCTGACCTCTTAGTGCCTAGACCCAAATCTAGAGCCAGGAGTATGCATGTAAGTTGTACTTTATTAAGTAATTCTAATTTATTATGCATGTAAGTTGTACTTTATAAAGACTAAGATCTGAGGTTGAAATATTTTTCGGGAATCATTGAGAAAATGTTCAAAATCCAAATTGAATCTGCCTAGCTATTACTCAATTATGGAGTCGGCTTCTAGTACAGGATGCAGCTGAGTACTAGTATGCCACATGGAGCGACTGCCTATCTGACCTCCTCAACAGAGTTACTTCAGCAGTAAGAATCAGCTGTCTATAAATCTTTTAGGTTTTACCCACTAACTCTATTGACTTTAAATCACTTTTCGGTCATTCGACCCTTATTTTCCGGATTTTTTGAAGACAAGCCAGACATATTTTACACTATTTTTTTGTCAAATGTACCCCCACAAGAAATTACAATGTTTTATTTGCCCACAGAATCAAACCGGTATATACTACGATGTTGAATACGAAAATGCTCCAGAAGCGATATACGGCACTAAAGGTATCCCACTTTCTACCTACACGGTCAGTAGGGGACCACCATTCTATAGAACATAGTATTTGTAAGTATCGTTGGCCTAACCTTTTTACTTGTAAAAAAAGAAATGGTGCTTGAATCTCCCAAAAAAGTTGGAATTTTCGAAAACTTGTGGATTTTATTTCCGGATTGATAGATTGAGGATATAAGGATTGATGGATTGTGTTACATTTTTGTAAGTGAATTTATGAAATTAAAATTGTGGAAAAAGTAATCTGGTGAAAATAGGAGTTTTCAATGTTATTATTGAAGAAATTCAAATAATGAATGCATTTATGAAATTATATTTTTTGAGATTTTGCTCTTTAGAATCCCAGCATTTAAAAAAATAAGTACCTATGTAACTATTTATATTTTAGAAAATAAAGAATATTTAAAAATGTTATAAAAACTTCGAATTGTACATAAGACTGCTTTCAACGAATATTATCATAATTAATTATTGTGATTTTTATAATTTTTAGTTTTTAAGTTTTTAGTTGTAAGTCGTGAAATTATTTCCACTTTTACTATAAAACGAAAATAAATAAATATGAAATTTCTAATTATTTCCTAGCTTATTTGAAAAATGGGTAACTTACAATATTTAAATATGTTTGAATACATGAAACAAAAAATATTGTCTTAATTTGGACATACTACATGGTTATGCTAAGCCCATTTTCCGTAAAAACATGCTTAAAATGTATATAGGCCTCGGATGAAACCGCGAGAAACAGATATACTCCATTTGAGTAGGCACTTACTAAACAATCAAAACAATCTTGATATATCGGGTGTGTCATACCTAATACGTTAATAATTATATTAATTAAATATAATTAAATATAAGAAGCGAAAGCGAAGCGCCGTTCAAGTAACAACTCCGTCTATTCGCTCCGCAGTTTTTAATCTCAAAACTTAGTTTAAAGTGAACAGTTTTTGTTGGAATTTATGTTAAACGAAAGTATATAAAGAGTGTAAAGTGAATGTGTTTATTTCTCACTAAAACTCTTCAAGACTTGTGAGTATTAAGTAAAAACATTTTTATAACGTGGTCAAATCGGTGTTTTGTCAGCGTGTCCACTCAACGCACGACGCCCACGCGTGATCAAAACACTCAGTGAACACCCGCCATCTCGCTCGCACGCTGCTTCTCGCTCACGCACTGTTAAAGCACGCAGACATTGACGCGTTATCTGCTATTCGCTTGCTTATTGTACTTGGAAGCTCGCTACATTATTGCGCGCTGTTCGTCATCACGCTCGCATAACTCATCAATACACCTGTTGAACTATTTTATACCGCAGCAATGAATAATAAAGATAAATGTAACGGTTGTAAGGCTTGCCTGGATACCAAAGAGAAAATTATTTGCTCTAATAGTTTATGTGGACAGCAATATCATTACTTATGTGTTAATTTAACCGCTGTTAATTATAAAAAGCAACACAATTGGAAATGCCCTGACTGCGCACTGATTACCCTTAAGACGCAACGTAAAGGGAACAGCACACCTGTTCAACCAAGTCATCACCCGAATTCTAGTTCCAACGAGGAGGATAGTTTTGTTACCCTTCGTCCGTCATCCCAGAAGGTTGATCTTTCGAATTACATACTTCGTTCTGAAATAGCTGAAATTATTCGTACGGAAATTCGCTCTGCCATAAGCACGGAATTCACACTATTTCGGGAGCAACTCTCTAACTTCGAAGCATCCTTGCAATATTTTAGCGATGAATATGACAAGATTACCACCACGCTTAAAACGATTACTGATGAAAACACGCACATGCGCAATGAAAATAATTCCCTCCAAAATAAGATGAAAGATATGGAGTCTAGACTTGCACACATGGAGCAGGAAGCCCGGCAGAATAACTTGGAAATTAACTGCTTACCCGAACACAAAAATGAAAACCTTATTAAAACAATTGTACAAATCGGCAACGCAGTCTCTTTCCCTATAGCGGAAAGTGAAATATTATCATGCACTCGTGTTCAGAAATCCAATCCAGCTTCCAAAAAACCCAAGGCGGTTATCTGCAAGCTATCCAGCAAGGCTCATCGCGACAATCTCTTGGGCGCTATTCAAATATATAATAGGAAGAACCCTAAGAACAAGTTGAATACCAAACTTATTGGTTATGGAGATACCGAGTCCCCAGTATACGTTAGCGAACATCTCACACCCGCCAATAAATCATTACACGCGGCTACAAGAATCGCCGCTAAGGAAAAGAACTATAAATACGTATGGGTTCGGAATGGGAAGATTTTCATAAGGAAGGATGAGACTGCTACATCTCAAATTATTACACATCGTGATATCTTAAAATCATTAACTTAAGCTCATTTTTTTTTGCTATTACTATCTTATTTCTTATAATATGTCAATGTCTACTTAAAATTAATTAATAAAATTCAGTCACTTAAATATATACTATCAAAATAGTAGAAGTATACGAGGTAAACTACAGTCTGTATTTTTAAATGTTCTGAACATGACCTATGATGTAATAGTCTTAACGGAAACCTGGCTTAATGATAAGATATTAGAGAGACAGACAGTCGGGTACATTTTCTGAGGGTAAGGAGGGGGGAGGTGTACTTATTGCTGTGTTAAAAACCTACAGTGCTTACAGGAATTTTTCGTTTGAATCCAAGTGCGAGGATTTATGGGTGACCTTAGATCTGACCAGTTCACACAATTACAAATCAAATAAAATACATTTATGCGCCATATATCTTGCCCCACCACTTAAATCTAGTACTCTCTCATATTTTAGTGACAAGATAGATAACGTTATTCATCATACATCAGAAAATGTTGTTCTTATAGGCGATTTTAATTTGAGTTTCCTAACTTGGACAAAAGTACCTTCAGCGTCATATGTAGAACCACAATCTCCAACGAACAATCTCGGTACTTTATTTGTAGACTTTTTATCGAGTAATGACCTTAAACAGTTTAATTATGTTAAAAACAAAAATGACAGAATACTTGATCTAGTGATTTCTAACTCAAATTATTCTATTGAAGTTTGCCCAGCCAAAGATATTATATCTAATATTGACGAATACCATCCTCCACTAGATATAACACTGCAACTTAAAGTCCCAACTTTCTTACGTAATAGAAACACACCGACCCTTAAATTTCATAAAGCCGATTATCATAAGGTTAGAGAATGTCTTGCAAATGTAGACTGGGTAAAGGAACTATCCGGCTTACCTGATATTAATGTATTAACGAGTAAATTTTATAGCATAATTAACGAAATCATTCATAACCTAATTCCATTACACTCATCAAAAAAGAATTCATATCCATGTTGGTATACTAAGAATCTCATACAAATATTGAAAGAAAAAGAAAAATGCCGACTTAATATGAAAAAATATAAAAACAAACGCGACGAATATGAATATAATTTACTAAAAGAGAGAACAAATAAGTTGATCAAAGAACAATATTACAAATATATAGACAGCGTCCAAGAAAACTTGTTAAAAAACCCTAAATACTTCTGGTCCTACATAAAACATAAAAGAGATAATAAAAGCACAATCCCAAAAAAAATGACTCTCAACAATACAGTAGCCACTGATGGTGATAGCATTGCTAATTTGTTTGCTGAAAACTTTGCGTCAGTATATAGTCCCATCTCCAATGACATTAATAGCTCCTTATCACATATAAACAGTTCCACAAACGTCTATAACAGTTTACATAACATTCATTTGTCAGAATCTAAAATTAAGAAAAAATTACAACAACTAGATATATCAAAAGGATCGGGTTGTGACAATATACCACCGTTGTTTATTAGAGAGTGTGCAAACCAACTATCGAAACCACTTTATCTAATATATAATCAATCACTTAGTGATGGAATTTTCCCCGAATGCTGGAAAGAAGCCATTATAACACCCATTCCCAAATCTGGAGACAAAACTGACACTCGCAACTATAGACCCATTAGCAAACTTCCTTTGTTTGCTAAGGTGTTTGAGTCATTGGTGTGTCCTTATATTAACTGGCATATTAAAGGTTTAATAACAGAACACCAACACGGTTTCGTTCAAAATAAATCGACACTAACTAATCTTGTAAGTTTTGTTGAAAGAACATTGACTGATATTAGTAACGGTAATGAAGTCGATGCTATATACAGCGATTTTAGCAAAGCGTTCGATAAAGTCGATCATTTCTTATTGCTTCAAAAACTTCATTACACTTTTAATATTCATGGTTCTCTCTGGCATTGGTTTAAATCTTATTTAAAAGATCGTAAAGCGAAAGTGGTTGTAAATGGACACACATCTCGTTCCTTTATACCTACATCTGGAGTTCCGCAGGGATCTCATCTAGGCCCAATACTTTTTACAATGTTTATAGATGACATAAAATACTGCATTCACCACTCTTATTTTGAAATGTACGCAGATGATCTCAAAATTTCAAAAATCGTCAATTCTGACTCTGACCTAAATCTCCTACAAGATGACATAAATCGACTTTGTCAGTGGTGTGATACTAACGCCATGGAACTTAATATCAATAAATGCTATCACATAAAGTTTTCGCGTAAGAAGTGTAAATTCTTTACATCGTACACTATGAAGGAACAAGCTTTAAAGAGTGTAACACAAGTCAGAGATTTAGGGATTATTATTGATTCAGAAATGCGTTTTACTACACATATAGATAAAATAGTTGCCAAATCAAATAAAATGTTAGCATTTATAAATAGGAACACTAGACAATTTAAATCAATAACAGCATTAAAAGCACTTTACTATGCTCTTGTGCGTAGCAACATCGAATACTGTTCCGTAGTGTGGTATCCTATGTATCAAAATAACATTCAGCGAATTGAAAAAGTACAGAAAAAATTCTTAAGAAGACTATCTATTATCTGTGGTATACGACATAGTGTGAAAGAATATAATGATAGACTTGACCATTTTAAAATGAAATCCTTGCTTTGGCGCAGAGACTATTGTGGGTTGATATTTTTATATAAAATTTTAAACAGTAGAACAGACTGTCCATCTTTGTTGTCCCAAATTCAAATAAAAGTACCAAGGTCTTCAGCTAGGCTAGTAAATTATACCCCATTCGTCACGAAACATACCCGAAATAAGTATGGCAGCAACGCACCTCTCACTTATACTCTCAGAAAGTGTAATGACATTTATAGAAAACACGACTTAGATATATTTGCAAGTAAAATAAGTGTATTTAAAAGAGCCATTAAGAGTTTGCCTAATTTTTAATTTTTATAGTTTTATTATGTTTTACCCAATTTCTTAATTTCTTTCATTTTTAATTACTTTTAATTTTTAACTCTTTTACTTGAACAACTTAAAAATAATGTTGAGCCTACCTTTAATTTAAGAGCATACACTAACTGTTGTTTCATTTATTTTTAAGATTGTCTGTATGTGTCTTAGTTGGTAAGCCTATAAAAATAAATAAATAAATAAATAAATAAAAATAAATACGTTAATATACTGGTTAATATATGTCAATTAGTACAAAGAAATTTTTTTTTCAAACAAATTAAATAGAATAAAAATTTGCGAGAATTAAAACATCATATAAGAAGAGTCTGTCATTACAAACAATAGAAGTTCTCCCTTGAAAACTGACAGCTGTCAACTGGTCAAAACATTCAATACTCCTAACTTTATCTCTGCTTTACACATGATCTTGTAAATTATGAAAACGAAAAATGACTCCTGTGGCTAAACCACTGAATGGATTAGGTTCTTTTTTTTACAATTCGCTGTAGAATATCTTATGGTATATGTGATAGGATTTTAGGTACGACACACCCGATATATATTTTTAAAAACAAAATGCGACCAAAATCAAACATTAAAAAATCGACTCTACTATTACAATTTTTTATTAAATTGTAGTTTATGTACGACTCTTAAACGACATTTACGCACGAAATCAGACGAATTATACTTCTGTTACTGTTACAGCCTTTTTATCGTCCCACTGCTGGGCACAGGCCTCCTCTCACACGGAGAAGGATTAAGCATTAATCACCACGCTTGCTCAATGCGGGTTGGTGATTTCAGACTTTATAGTCCAGGTTTCCTCAAGATGTTTTCCTTCACCTTTTTATCAGCCATTGGTGTCCAAGATATACTTAGAAAGTACATACAAACTTAGAAAAGTTGCATTGGTACTTGCCTGACCTGGAATCGAACCCACACCCTCATACCCGAGAGGTTGGTTCTTTACCCACTAGGCCACCACGACTTTCTACAACTTCTGTACTACATCACATTTAGTTCAGCATTTTTCAAATAAAATATTTTTTTTTTACAAGACTTTTTTCCGTATTATTTTTAACATAACATAAAGTGGAAATAATTTCAAAGGTTCTTTGAAAATCATAGCTAGGTAGCTATTTAAAAGAAGATTATATATTTCATAAATGGCTAAAATGGTCAATGTTTTACAAAGAACGAAATATTGTACATAATAAGTATATATAAGTAAAGATGAAATCACAAATATATCTTTTTGGGTATTTCACTAAAATTTAAGCAAAATAAAATTTATATTTAGTAAATTATTCGACTAAAGCGTAACTAAAAAAATAAAAAATCTTTTTCAAATATTTTAGTTTCAATTCCTCTGTTTTATTTTTATAGGCCATCGATACAGGTATTGTAAATATTATTTTTTCCTAAAAACTGTGAACTTTGAAAAACTTTTAAATAATTTATACTTACAGCAAAAAACACTACTATAACAGTGATGAAAAATACGTAAAGAACAGTCAAAAAATATCTTATTAAAAATGTATTTAATATTAGAGTACCCGCACATTGCATACCTACTAAACAGTCAGCCGTCAGTTAACCCGATAACATTCACAAAGCAGCCCCTAGTCTGGAAGTTGGTGATTGATTCACCCGTGCATCAGAGACCACGTAAATGTCGGTACTGCGCCTGATCTCTTTCCGGTCGTGTCGGATTGCCGTCCCATCGTGCTATGAGAGTGAAGGAATAGGGAGTGCACCTGTGTCTGCGCAAATGCTTGTGCACTATAATATGTCTTGCGCAGCTGGCTGATCTCCTTAAAAATGAGAACAGCCGCCGTGGCCGAAATCGGCCGTGGACGCCATTTTTTTTTTGTTGGCAAAAAAGAAATATTTTTTAAGAAAATCTTGATTCCAATAAAAGTTTTCAGTCGGTCTGATACCGGCTAAATACCTGATCTTTGTAATGTGCGTACTACCATTCATCTTCATACTGATTTATGAGCCCAAACAAACTATCGGCCGACTAAAAGTTTGTGTTGTGTGCGAGTACTCTTTTAAAATAAAATAAAATAAAGTAGATATTAAGAATATCTAGGTATATAAAGAAATGTAGATAAATATTTAAATTAAGAAAAAAATTATAAAAAACTTGCTCCACTTAATATTTGTATTCAAATTAAATAAAATAGTCATATTTTTAGTTTTATTTAAAATTAATTGTAAGTTTTCAATTTGTTCATATCACGGTCAAAGTCAGATTAACTTGACAAAATGTAAAACGTCTAGGTGAAGTGAAATATATTTATTAAAAGCTTATGTATTGAAGAAAGGTGTTATATTTTTGTACTGAAAATACTTGTTTATGTATTATGTAAAATATATTGATATAAACTACTATTTGCTTATTTTTATTTATTTACATCCTTTTGACCGCCGAGCTTTTTCCCAACTATGTTGGGGTCGGCTTCCATTTTAACCGGATGCAGCTAAGTACCAGTGTGCCACAAGGAGCGACTGCCTATCTGACCTTCTCAACCTAGTTACCCGGGCAATCCAAAGTACCTAGGTAAGACAGGTTGTCAGACTTACTGACTTCTGACTACCCGTAACAATTGCCAAGGATGTTCAATGACAGCCGGGACCTACAGTTTAACGTGCCATCCGAAACACAGTCATTGGTGTCCAAGATATAAATAGAAAGTACATAAAAACTTGGAAAAGTTCCAATGGTCCGTGTCTGTCGTAGAATCGAAACCACACTCATTCTTGAGAGGTTGGTTCTTTACCCACTAGGCCACCACGACTTTTTTACTTTAAAAATTATGTTAGCAGGTACTAGCTTCCGCCAAAGGCTTCGCCCGCGTAGAGTTCGGTTATATCGCGTTTCCAAGAGAACTCTTCAAAAGTCCGGGATAAATACTGTTACTGATAAAAAATGTTCTTTCTCAAGGTCAGCTCTACCTCTGTACCAAATTTTATTAAAATCAGTTCAGTGGTTTAGACTGAAAGCGTAACAGATAGACAGACAGACAGAGTTCCTTTCGCATTGATAATATTAGTAGAAATAGATAAACCACATTTTTTTTCGAAAACAGCTAAGTATTGATTGTCCTAAAATTGAGATGTCATGCTTCAACAAAATGCAAGTGACGCCACAGCAAACAGTTTAACATCGTAAAACTCATCACATAACGGTGCCTACATAAATGCAACACTTGAATCAAAGTGTCAATATCCCACTTATAAACCATTTATGTGTTAATTGTAAGAATAAATATAGCTTTAGTCAGTTATTTTTAGAATCAAGTCTGATTTAATGACTGTAAAGCTAAGAAGAATTATATCCATCTATAGATCATTCATTCTCCGAGCCTCTTCCCCAACTATCTTGGGGTCGGCTTCCAGTCTAACCGGATTCAGCTGACTACCAGTGCTTTACAAGGAGTGACTGCCTATCTGACCTCCTCAACCCAGTTATCTATCTATCGGTACTAATATAATAAAGAGGAAACATTTTTGCTTGCTTGTACTACAAAGACACCGAAACTACAGGGGCCCGATTCTCCTAATTTTATTAAGCGCCATTCGATTCACGTTCGACTCGATTCCACTGAGATCCAATCCCGACTCGATTACGATTGAAGCCTATGTGGCATTCCGCTATTTTTTCTTTGAAATAAACGCTTTTATCCTTCTAATCATTTTGTCTGCAAATGATTTACGATTGCAAAATGATTGTACAGCAAACTACCGTATAGACCAAAATCACCAAAATAGCAGACCAATCGCACACCAATCAAATGTCAATCGAATACGATTGGTCTTTTATTAGTAGCAGAATGCCCGATATGGTTAAAACTGCTATTACGATCATATTGCGATTCGATTTCTATTCGATTTTGACATTATTAACTTAGGAGAATCGGGCCCCTGAACTGATTTGAAATAGTTGTTCACTGTTGGGAGGAGGCTAGACTATCCCCGAATAACATACCTAGGCTGTATTTTTCCTAAGTACGTCAAGAACTTTCCCTGGAATGTGAAGGTACTTAGTTTTCTTTTGTTAGTTAGGTAAGACTGCACCGTTTGGACCAGTGGTAGCAAAGCATGGCAGTTGAGCACGGAGTATCGAGTTCGAGTCTCATGTCGTGCCGAAATAGCTTTTTGGGTGTTTAGAAACTTTCACTAAGCAGTCCGGAGTCTGGAAGTTAGTGATTGATTCACACCCGTGCATCGGAGAGCACGTAAATGTTGGTCCTGCGCCTGATCTCTCTCCGGTCGTGTCTGATTGCTGTCCCATCGGGCTTTAAGAGTGAAGGAATAGTGAGTGCACCTGTGTCCAAGCAAATGCTTGTGCACTATAATATGTCCTGCGCAGCTGGCTAATTTCCTTATATGCGAACAGCAACCGTGGTCATATTGGTTAAGAGTACCTTATGAAGTCACTGAAATATTATACCTATGTATCATCATCAGCCTATCGCAGTCCACTGCTGGACATAGGCCTAGGAGATCGATTTTCGGCTTCTCGCATCCAGCTCCTGCCAGCCGTCTTGCGCAAGTCATCACTTCACCGTGCCTGAGGACGTCTTACACTACGTTTGCCGAGGCGTGGTCTCCACTCTAGAACTCGTTTACCCCAACGGTTATCGGTTCTTCGGCTAATATGGCCAGCCCACTGCCACTTCAGCTTGCTGATTCGGTTGGCTATGTCGATGACTTTGGTTCTCTGACCTATGTATGTATTTACTCAATATTTAATAAATAATTAATGATCATCCAACAAAATACCAAACATGTAAAGTACACACAATTTTTACATAACTAAAAGGCCTATACAAACATACAGACAAACAAATTCTTTACCTATTCGTGTATTTTTTAAGCTCAGTGCAATGCCCTCAAGTTTGTCTGTGGCAAACAGTGACCAATGTTTGTCTTTATACTTGAGGATCCGTTGACTTCTCTTGTCTATGGTATGTGCATGGTGTAGCAAGGTCGTGGGCGATGGTTGAACGTCATTAAAAGCTTGTGAACTGGTTTTCGTATTGTGAAAACATTAGGAGAACGTTAGGTGTAAGTTGCGCACGATTTTACAAGACAAGTGCACCGAGGGAAATATTATATTATACTTACTTAACTACTTAAGGATGGAAGTAGCCCATATCCTTTCGCAGGCTGTAGGCTTTCTGTGAACTAAAATCGGTTCATTCGTTTTGACGTGAAAGCGCGACATGGATGATAGAGACAAAGCTACTTTCGCATCTATACTAATATTATAAAGCTGAAGAGTTTGTTTGTTTGAACGCGCTAATCTCAGGAACTACTGGTCCGATTTGAAAATTTCTTTCAGTGTTAGATAGCCCATTTATCGAGGAAGGCTATAGGCTACTTTTTATCCCGGTACGGGAAGTAGTTCCCACGGGATGCGGGTGAAACCGCTGGCAGAAGCTAGTTTATTATATTAGTGTTAGTGGGATGTATGGTAAACCGGCGCTGTCCCTATCAAGTAGCTTGCTCAGTAATAGGTAGATCCCTTCTTCACAGGAAGATTCAAAGATTCAAAGAAGATTTTGCAGTAAAAGAAATCATAAAATGAGCCTTTCCACTGTGGGAAGAAAGAACTGGAAGAAGAAGGGACTGTCAGAAGTGAGCCCTTGGTATACCAGGGCTGCAGTCAGGCTCACGACCTAAGTATCCTGTAGCGGAAAGGGCTAGGCAAATGATATACGAATTTTTGACTGCTAACTCTATAATAGCTCCAAATATTTTTTAAGTATTTTTTTTTTAACTTCCGATCTTTGTTTATAAACTTACGAGCTAACCAGAAATTGTATAAAAAGCTTTTTTTCACAAACGTTCCACTAAACTACTAACCAAAGTCATAACTCTTCTTCGTACGTGTGCAGTCGGCTAAATTGATACAAAATACAGGATTATTTATTTCAAGTTTCATTCAGAGAATTTTAAAACAAAAGTCTTATACTTTCTTTTAACAATCAGGTTTTATTGACATACTAGCTAATACACAATACTCTTACTTTGGGACTACCTCGTTGGTCTAGCTGTCGCAAGCGCGGCTGGTGAGCACGAGATCTCGGGTTCGATTCCCGGAGTCGGGCTGTTTATTTGTGGGTTTTAGAAACTTTCATCGTCGGTCATGTCTGCACATAGACGGACAGTCGATAGAACAGACGAATCTGGACACCTAGGATGCTTGTTCGTGCTCGTGCACAGCAGCTGCACTTGTGAAATGAATTACTAAGCATAGCTTGGTCATTCACGTGCTTACTATGAAGTTTTAAGCTGACATTCTTTACGACAAACTAAAATTATGATAGAAGGTAAGTAACTTCCGAATCTATTCACACATACACTGATATCTTGATTAATAACTGTTACAGCCTTTTTATCGTCCCACTGCTGGGCTGCGGCCTCCTCTCACACGGAGAAGGATTAAGCGTTAATCACCACGCTTGCTCAATGCGGGTTGGTGATTTCAGACTTTATAGAGGTAGTCCAGGTTTCCTCAAGATGTTTTCCTTCACCTTTTTATCAGCCATTGGTGTCCAAGATATACTTAGAAAGTACATACAAACTTAGAAAAGTTGCATTGGTACTTGCCTGACCTGGAATCGAACCCGCGCCCTCATACTCGAGAGGATGGTTCTTTACCCACTAGGCCACCACGACTTTTTATAATCTTTATGATTAATAACACCTATCATTTATTAACCATAAAAGAAGATTGACGTTTATTTATAGTATCCTGCAAAATTAATGACATTGCCATTTTTTACACACATACAATGTTGTCGTATTTCTAACAGTACATACTTCTAGAGGTCAATGTCCTGACTTTGGTCAGTACATAATTGATATTTACATTTACATAACAACTATATGAAAAGCCCATAAAATGACGGTAAGACTCGAAGAAAAAAATAGGAAGGTACTTGAAAGATTATGACAGTAGTTAGCGCTCATTGGGAGGCCTACCGTAGGCCTACCTTCGTAGGTCTGTGTGCGGTAAGTTTTGGGTGCCTCATCATCCTTCGGTCTTCTAGGAGACAACAGGCCCTTGTCAGCTGCGCGGGTTGAGCCACACACTCCAGCGGGGGCCACCAGGTAAAGGTAAAGGGTAAAGGGATTCAGAATTAACATGATGGGTAATTAACAGTAAGAGTCTGACACTCCCTCACGTTGCTAACCCACAAGGTTCCGAAGGAGTCATTTGATGATTTTCCACAAAAAAAACGCCTACTTTCGACAGTGGACGGCAATAGATGATGAAAAAATAAATATAATACCTAGCGAGTTTAATGAAGGTACATAATATAAATACTATAACTACGTTTCATTTCGCATGCTGTCGCGACCCTCAGTCATGAGGTATCGAGGAAGATCATGGACGCAAAATTATTGTGTACCTACTGTATGAATGATATTTACTCTTATCTGCAAAAACTACTGAATGGATTCTGATGAAACTGGTCAAAAATATAGCTTTACATGAGAATAACAAGCTGTTTTGTTAAAGGTGGCACTTTCAAACTGCATTTTGTATACTCATTCCTTACTCTATGCATTCTTGTATTTTTCATAACAACCAGGCATTACGGATAATGCCCAATTTAACATTTTGTTCGTAACATGTTGTTGAACTTTTCTAATACGGAAAAATACATTTAGGTTTTTATAGTTACAGTTACAGCCTTTTTTTTTATCGTCCCACTGCTGGGCACAGGCCTCCTCTCACACGGAGAAGGATTGAGCATTAATCACAACGCTTGCTCTCTTGTCCAGGTTTCCTCAAGATGTTTTTCCTTCACCTTTTTATCAGCCATTGGTGTCTAAGATATACTTAGAAAGTACATACAAACTTAGAAAACTTGCATTGGTACTTGCCAGACCTGGATTCGAACCCGCGCCCTCATACTCGAGAGGTTGGTTCTTTGCCCACTAGGCCACCACGACTTACTAGCACGACTTTTTTTTTTTTTTTAGCGACGTAAAATCATCAAATGACCCCTCCCGCTGTGGGTTAGCAGCGGTGAGGGAGTGTCAGACTCTTACTGACTAAAATCGTCGTGTTCCGTCATAGGCCTTTTATGTACCAGGGCCGCGGTATCTCTTTCGAACAACCCGCAGCCCCGGCAGGCCTTGGCCCTGCTGGGCCCCGCTGGGCTTACTAGCACGACTTAGGTTTTTAACCAACTTCAAAAAGAAGGTCCTCCGTTTGATCCGTATGTATGTCTGATTTTGATACAGTTTTCAGCATTACATTTGTCAGACTCAAGAGACAGTTATAAGTAAGTATATTACTGAAGTAGGTTTTTTTTGTAAAAAGTTTTCTGTAATAAAAGCTCTTATAAAAAACTTTTTTCCAAATATCTAGCTAGAAGAACCGGCAAGGTACTGCATCGTGTGTGATCCAAACATTTTGTTTTTCTTACTACTTACGATGCATCTGTGTTTAAAATCATATGCATAAGTACACTGGAGATAGTTTGTGGTGTAACTCCATTGAAAGCTGTGCGATGGAATGCGGTAAGATAGTTGTTTCTGGAAGTTATTTTAATTGTTTGAATTTAAAGTGATTATATCACCTAAATAAATTGGACTCGGCTTCCAGTTGCAGCAGATGCTAGAAAAGAATTAAGCACATATGGTGACTCCCTATCTGACCTTCTCAACCTACATAGGTACCTGGGCAACACGATTACAATTCCTTGGTAAGATTCGATGTCGCATTTTTGGGCAAGGTTCGAGTCCTGAGTCAGGCCGAAATTGCTTTGTGGGTTAATATAAACTTTAAGAAAACAGCCCAGAGTCTGGAAATTTGAGATTGGTACATTTCTCTCCAGTCGTGTCAGATTGTTGTCACACCGGGCTATGAGGATGCACTTTTGTCTGCGCAAATGCTAGTGCACTTAAGTACGTCCTGTGCAGCTGCATGAGCTCCTTAATAAAAAGACACACTGAAACAAACGCAAGAGTCACAGTCTATTTTAAAGTCCAAATTATTTCCTCCCACTACTTATCCACAGTCACAAAACCCTATAGCTTCAACATATCTATAGCATATCTCTCCCTACGTTAACAGCATCATTTCGCAATCTCCTCACCTCGCGTAGCGGTCATCTCGGCCTGTATATAAGAGAGCACGTTGCATAACTATGCTTATTCAGCGAAAACCAGCAACGGATTTACACGTATGTACCCTTATTTATTTAATTTTTACGTATTTTTTTGGTAATTTTTCTAGAATGTTTTTTTTTTCATATTTTGTTAAATTAAAACTGAGTTGCATCTTGTTGTATTTAAATGTAAAATAATTTTGATTTTTAATTTAAGACGGAATTAATTAACATATTTATAAGAAAGTGCATGACTAAAAATATTTGGTAGTTTGCTATTCTTTAAAAAACAATACAAAATGCATTCGCTACGAAAATGTAACACAATTAAAAATTACTCCATTTAATTAAAAAGTGCTGTAAGAACCACTTTAAAAATAAAAATACTACATTAAACGTAAATAAAATGCATTAAAACACACTTAAACCGACAAACCCTAAATATGTAAATAAAAAAGTGTTAATGAAAACATAAGATGCAACAAAACTAAATTTTTTGATGGTTATTCGTTGATAGGTATTATCAATTTAAGCTATAAGCTTCGTTAAGTAGGTACATAAATAGTTATTTCAGTATATGAATCATCTATCCAATTAATATATAATGTAATTTTATAAGAACGGATATAGGAATATTTTGTTTAAAAAGTAGCGTATACTTACCTATGTTAATAATTCTGCTAAAATATAACATACTAGCTTCTGCCAGCGGTTTCACCCGCATCCCGTGGAAACCTCTGCATGAACCCGGATAAAAAGTAGCCTATAGCCTTCCTCGATAAATGGGCTATCTAACACTGAAATAATTTTTCAAATCAGACCAGTAGTTCCTGAGATTAGCGCGTTCAAGCAAACAAACAAACTCTTTAGCTTTATAATATTAGTATAGATATAGATACTGACTGTTTCTTGGTTTCACCCGCATCCCAAGGGGAGTTCTTCCCCTATCAGGATAAAATATAGCCTATGTTACTCAAGAAGAGTGTAGCTTTCCAATAGTGAAAGAATTTTCCAAATCTATGCAGTAGTTTCTAAGCGTTTAGGGTAGGTAGGTACAGATATAAACATAAAAGTTTTTTCTCTTTCAACAGACAAAGTGGTAAATACCCGTTTTCACGGTTGTTTTTTTGTTTTCTACCTTCTTCAATAGTTTTTTTTAATATTTTTCAACAATAAAAGTCTTGGAGACCAAGCATTTTCTTTGCAATAACATTTCTAACTTTCAAATTCAAGTAACAACTTAACTGCCTACATTTCAAGTCCCGCTAACATTTGTTTCAAGAGATATTAAACTTATAAATTCTACGAGCCATTGTCTCGCCTTGCAAACGATAGGTTTTACAACTCGGCTTAGAAAATACCTTTATTTCAGTCTGCCTGGAATTCTGAGTAACTGTATGTAACTGTTTTTCTTTGAATGGGGAAGAACATTTTATAGACACAGTGTGTAGTGTAAACTTTGAGATTTTAGTGCAGTCTTACTTAGTTTATATTATAAATGCGAAAGTGTCTCTGTCTGTAGAGCTTTCACGGTATTTGGTACAAAATATATTCTAGATAGAGCGTATATTAAAGTCAACGACGGTAGATAGAAGATAGAAGAAGAGTGTGGACGGAGAAATATGCTTGGGTGTGGGGCAGAGTCAAATCAAGTCTTTTTTTTTTTATTTCATAAACGCCTATGAAAGCTCTTTCGAAACGTCAAACTAGTTGCAGGGTTCCAAAGAGCTCATGCTCTCATGGAGAAGAACCGACAAGAAACTCCATCTTATAGACACTCTTTTAAAAGGGCAGGAAGTGAATATATTCTAGTTAACTAGAGCCTGATAAAAGATATATGGACAAACTCAGAGACATTATTTTAATGGTTACTTAAGCCGTTCCTTAGTGCAGAATTTCTATGAGAATCTGTCACTAAGGAGTGACTTAAGCAATCATTAAATGTCTCTGAGTGCGGGGGATAGACTTAGATCTTTTATTGGGGGACGGGGAGTAGGTAGTTCCCTTGGGAGGCGGGTGAAACTGCAGGAAATAGCTAGTGGGTATTTAATGATATCATATAGGGAGCGATTTGTGATTTGCAATAATTTATTTGTTTATTTATTACTAGCGACCCGCTCCGGCTTCGCACGAGTTAACAGTATTTCGGCACTATTTAATGTATGTTATTATACATATAAACCTTCCTCTTTAGTCACTCTATCTATTAAAAAAAACTGCATGAAAATCGGTTGCGTAGTTTTGCAGGCATAGTTAGATGTAGCTGAACAGGTACATAATGACATAGAGCGAGTGTTTGTCTGACCTCCACAGATATTAATAAAAAATAAGAAAGGATCACGACAATTTTTTTTATCATAGAAAGTTTACGATTGTATTCCATTAAACTTAAACAGACACAATAAATAATTTGCATACATTTAATCAAATAAATAAATAAACACTAATTAATAAAATTAAACTTTCTACTGTCACTAGAAAAAACGAGTTTGCTGTTATTTTGACACACATATTTATTTCTAGACTTCAAAACTAGTTTTTATCTATGAATGGATATTTTTTATATGATCCAAACTGGTTTTTGATCTTGAATTCGTTTCCTGTTATAAATAATGCCACTCTTGTTTTCTGGAGCACTTTGCTTCCTTTATCCCAATCAAGCCTCTATTTTCATCCATTTATTGGATTCAGACCTTGGTCTGATCGTCCCTCCATCTAGTTGGGTGCCTTCCAAACTTCGCCTGCCGGGTCGTCATCACCACTCGAGAAATTTTCTGCTCCATCATCCATTTATTCTGCGAGCTTTACAATTCTTCGGGCTATGTCTGTGACTTTGGTTCTTCTGTGGATCTTCTTATCTCTGATGCGATTTCGCTGAGAAACTTCTAGCTTAAATAGCTATTGTTAGCATTGTTGAGTCAAAGGGCTAGCCGCTTGATTGGTCGGCTAATTCAACCAATTGGCTACGACAAAATCACTATACTCCCACGTCATAGCACATAGGAAAAAATCTATGAAAACATTCCACCAAATTAATTAGTCCAAACACAAAATTGCCTATCAATATAACGGTGCACCATTAAACGTTGCGTCAGAATTAACAGTACAATATTTGATTATCGTATCTACTTACTACACTTGAAACTTTACCGTTCCGAGAACCAGTCCTAAGATTAGTTCGAAGCAAAAAACTTATTTGCTTTAGATTAGCCGTCATGTGTTAACTGATGGTTTATCGTTTTTAACCGTTAGTTAAAGGTAGTTAACTGGCTTTTTGTTGATTGAATGTTATGCAATGGGAATAGTTTCTCGATTGGCAGTTGCATCATGTTGCATGGAAATTAGGTACTTGGTTGTTAAGTTGCTACTTCAGACTTGAGATTTTGGGTTCGATTCTCAACTTCAGTAAAGTATAATTCGGTGCTTTTAGTATCTAAAGTATCTAAAGAGTCGTGGTGGCCTAGTGGGTAAAGAACCAACCTCTCGAGTATGAGGGTGTGGGTTCGATTCCAGGTCAGGCAAGTACCAATGCAACTTTTCTAAGTTTGTATGTACTTTCTAAGTATATCTTGGACACCAATGGCTGTTAAAAAGGTGAACGAAAACATCTTGAGGAAACCTGGACTATATAGTCTAAAATCACCAACCCGCATTGAGCAAGCGTGGTGATTAATGCTCAATCCTTCTCCGTGTGAGAGGAGGCCTGTGCCCAGCAGTGGGACGATAAAAAGGCTGTAACAGTAACAGTATCTAAAGCCGGGAGAATATATCTATGGAAAATATAGGTGTGTTACCCTTTTATTTTTCAACGGTTTTTTTCTTCCGCGTCCCGGGGTACCTAAATATTTTCCGCAACCAGACAAAAATGAGCATATATAGCTTTCCTTGATAAATAGGCTAAAACTGAAAAGCTATTCAAATCGCAAGATACTTTTTTGAGATTGGGGCTTTAAGTCAAACAAACTAATAATTAGTACAGATGGTGATGAACCCATGTTTATATTTTCATATGTTATGTCTGTTAGTGGTAGCCATTGACAAAATTGGACCAATAGTTCCTTCGAAAAGGGCGTTCAAATAACCAAACATCATCATCATCATCATCATCATCTCAGCCATAGGACGTCCACTGCTGAACATAGGCCTCCCAATTAGATCTCCACAGATACCAGATAACCAAACATACTTCTTCACAATATTTTTCCATAACCACAGCAGGTTTTTAAACTACATCTAATCTACGGTTCCCACAGACATCCATGGTAAATCTATGCTATTTCCTCATGACATAAATAACTACTCTACACTACTATGGTACCCATGATTAGAACCTCCAGCTAAACCGGTTGAGTTCAATGAACGAAGTTATTAGTTCAATAACTGTAGTTTAAAATTTTTGTTTTTTTTTTTTAAAACACTTTCGCAATAATGTGTGGGCGGTTTATGGTGTTCTTTTTTTTGAGGTTCCGTATGTGAAGTTTTGGGTGTAGTAAATTTTATTGAAGTTGTAGTTTCGTATCACGTATCTATAATTTATGCTTTCAGATGTAACTTTGTAGTTAGAAGTTTTTAATTGGTTTATATTATAGGTACTGATAAGGTATCTTAATCTTTATAAAAATAATGTGTGGCGTTAACTTTTGTGATTTGGATGTATTTATTTATGTAATGTATTCCCCATATCTGTGATTGAATACATTACTTTTCTTATATTGCATTTCTACCTGTACCCCGGGATAAAAAATAAGTAGTCATTACTTAGAAAAAGTGTAGCTTTCCAACAGTGAAAGACTTTTTAAATCGTTTCGGTTTTAGGGTACATATAACAAAAATAGCTAGCTTCTGCCAGCGGTTTCACCCGCATCCCGTGGGAACTACTTCCCGTACCGGGATAAAAAGTAGCCTATAGCCTTCCTCGATAAATGGGCTATCTAAGACTGAAAGAAATTTTCAAATCGGACCAGTAGTTCCTGAGATTAGCGCGTTCAAACAAACAAACAAACTCTTCAGCTTTATAATCCTACTTATATTATAAACTAGCTTCTGCCAGCGGTTTCACCCGCATCCCGTGGGAACTACTTCCCGTACCGGGATAAAAAGTAGCCTATAGCCTTCCTCGATAAATGGGCTATCTAACACTGAAAGAAATTTTCAAATCGGACCAGTAGTTCCTGAGATTAGCGCGTTCAAACAAACAAACAAACTCTTCAGCTTTATAATATTAGTATAGACTAGCTTCTGCCAGCGGTTTCACCCGCATCCCGTGGGAACCTCGGCACGGACCCGGATAAAAAGTAGCCTATAGCCTTCCTCGATAAATGGGCTATCTAACACTGAAAGAATTTTTCAAATCGGACCAGTAGTTCCTGAGATTAGCGCGTTCAAACAAACAAACAAACAAACAATCAAACAAACAAACTCTTTAGCTTTATAATATTAGTATAGATTAGTAAGACGATTAAGACGAGTCGTGGTGGCCTAGTGGGCAAAGAACCAACCTCTCGAGTATGAGGGCGCGGGTTCGATTCCAGGTCAGGCAAGTACCAATGCAACTTTTCTAAGTTTGTATGTACTTTCTAAGTATATCTTAGACACCAATGACTGTGTTTCGGATGGCACGTAAAACTGTAGGTCCCGGCTGTCATTGAACATCCTTGGCAGTCGTTACGGGTAGTCAGAAGCCAGTAAGTCTGACACCAGTCTAACCAAGGGGTGTCGGGTTGCCCGGGTAACTGGGTTGAGGAGGTCAGATAGGCAGTCGCTTCTTGTAAAGCACTGGTACTCAGCTGAATCCGGTTAGGCTGGAAGCCGACCCCAACATAGTTGGGAAAAGGCTCGGAGGATGATAGTAAGACGATTAAGAAAACACTCGCAGTTCGCACTCACACTAGTTATTTCGATTATCTTATGTTATTGTATATTTCTCGTTATTAAAACGTGTTTTAACAAAGAATATGTATATTAGGTTTTACCTACATAATTAATAATTGATAATTAATAATACCTATTCATTATCATTTACCTACCCAAATGGTTTTGCGTTGCGGAACTCTGAAATAAAAAACATTTGAAACTGACCCAAATGAATTAAATTACACATTTTATTGATTCTCGTTAAATCGGGACTTTTAAACGATCTTGTTTTTTATGCACTTTATTGGACTTTCAACGCAGTTTTATTTAGATGATATAAAAAAAAACATGAAATAAACTACTTTTCGACTACCGTTTTATTCAATCTTCATTATTTACTTTACTAAAAATAAGGTAGCTTTTCTAGATAGAATAGAATAGATAGATATAATAGATTTATTTATTTGCATAAAATGTAGGTAATTTTACAATTAGGTGTTACAATTTTATTTGACCCGTGTACATTCTGCCTAAATGGCATGCAAAATAAGACTTATGCTATAAAAAACTATAATCTAGGTATCAATTAATACTATATTAATTTAATCTAAGAACAATAACTGGAGGCAACTCTATGTGTTACCACAAATACTTATAACCACTCCAAATGTTTGGTACATAGAAGAAGAAGTATACTTAAATTGTGAGACAGGACATAAATTACCTTTTATTTGGTTTCGGGAAAGAACTTGTTAATATCATCATCCTCCGAGCCTTTTTCCAACCATGTTGGGGTCGGCTTCCAGTCTAACTGGATTCAGCTGAGTACCAGTGCTTTACAAGAAGCGACTGCCTATCTGACCTCCTCAACCCAGTTACCCGGGCAACCCGATACCCTTGGTTAGATTGGTGTCAGACTTACTGGCTTCTGACTACCCATAACGACTGCCAAGAATGTTCAATGACAGCCGGGACCTACAGTTTAACGATTATACTTAGAAAGTACATACAAACTTAGAAAAGTTGCATTGGTACTCGCCTGACCTGGGATTGAACCCGCGCCCTCATACTTGAGAGGCTGGTCCTTTACCCACTAGGCCACCACGACTTTTTGATTGATATCTATACTAATATTATAAAGCTGAAGAGTTTGTTTGTTTGTTTGTTTGAACGCGCTAATCTCAGGAACTACTGGTCCGATTTGAAAAATTCTTTCAGTGTTAGATAGCCCATTTATCGAGGAAGGCTATAGGCTATTTTTTATCCGGGTTCGTGCAGAGGTTCCCACGGGATGCGGGTGAAACCGCTGGCAGAAGCTAATTTACATACCTAATATTATTCCTAATACTCATTGGCTTCCCCCAGTGGTTATGCTTTCAACCGCTTCTATGAGAACTATTTCGTGCACACGGATAAAGTTCCTTCTTTCTTCCTTTGTTGATAAAAGGCCTCTCTACGACTGAAATAATGTTTGAAATCGGTGCAGGTTTTCCTATGATTAGAGCGTCCAAACAACCAAACTATCTCATCATCATCATCATCAGCCTATCGCAGTCCACTGCTGGACATAGGCCTCTCCAAGTGCACGCCACTGAGATCGATTTTGGGCTTTTCGCATCCAGCTCCTGCCAGCCGTCTTGCGCAAGTCATCACTCCACCGTGCCTGAGGATTTCCTACACTACGTTTGCCGAGGCGTGGTCTCCAAACTCTTCAGCTTTATGTTATTTTATAGTATTGAATATATTAGTATAGAAGTATTTATGATTATGTTGTTTTGTTCCAGTTAAAACAAGATGGCGTTGCAGAGGTTGATGCGGGTGTTACTCGTCTGCGTTGTGGGGTACACCAGCGCGTCCGTTGTAGACAATACTAACTTCAGAAGTAAGTAATCTACATAGATTTATAGCCTAGACTAGGGCTGCCATCCTTCCGGGTTTCCCCGGATTTGTCCTGGTTTGGAGGCCGTCCGGGGGCCGTCCGGGCGGGGTTTCAAGAAGTGTCCGGGGGAAACCCGGACACTTTTCATGTAAGGAAGCACCTCATTGAATTTAAGTATATGTTAATAGTAAATGGATTACAAATTAGGTATAATTTTGTTAAAAAAATCGTACTCGTTCGGGGCAAAAATGCGATTTACACCAAATGTACGGGTTTTTTAATGTTTGTCCGAAATCCGAGATGGTAGCCCTAGCCTAGACCCAAACTTCGTATCATTTAAACCCTCCCTGAACCACTATAAATATTATAAAACCGAAATAAGCCAAATCAGTCCAGCCGTTCTCGAGTTTTAGTGAGGTGAGACTTAGGAACAGCTATTCATTTTTATACCCTCATATATTATAAGAAGAGTACTAGAAATCGATTTAGCGGTTCCTACTGTTTATTTGCTTTAATAATAAAACACCGAGATCTAGTTGCACTATTTAACTATAACGATAACCAAACCATAACCAGCCGTACAATTGCTGTCCATTGGCCAAAACGGCGATTTGACAACTCAAAATTATTCGGTTAAAAGTAAGTGGTATAATTACCTTAAAACAAAGTGAAGGGTTGTTTCAAAAAGATAATGATTCCGGCCAGGATCGAACTGGCGGCCTTCTGCGTGTAAAGCAGATGTGATAACCACTACACCACGGAACCCTGTTGCTCACGGGTTCAATTCCCGGTTCGGGCCGAAACTGCTTTGTGGGTTTTAAAAATATTCACAAGCAGCCAGTAGTATGGAGGTTACAAATAAGGGTCCGTTCATATAGACCGGGTCGGAGAGCATCGGCGCGCATTTTTCTTTTCACACAGAGCGAAGCCGATCGGCTGCGCGAGCATTAAAGAGCATGCAAATGGAGCCAAACGTCAAGAAAAAATACACGATCGGAGCCGGTCGGCTCCTCTTATTATTTCACACCGAGCGCATTCGAGCATTCTCAATGACAAAAGCAGTGCGCATGCAAAAATAAACCTTACTTCAAATACTAAGTACGCAATTTTCAACGTGTTAAGAATTGGCTCTGCTCTTTGAGCCGGTCTGTCTGAAAGGACCCTAACTCCTGATCTCTCTCCGGTGGTATCGGATTGCCGTCCCATCGCGGTATGAGAGTGTAGGAATAGTGAGTGCACTTGTGATGCGCAAATGCTTGAGCATTGGTGCCCTACCAATAAAATATAAGATTGTCTGGAAGAGATCGCTTCTAGCAATAACACTGCCCATTATGTCACCTACTTTAATTAGTTATAAGATCAAAAATGTAAAAGGACAATACTTTTAAAATGGTCCCTGGAATAACAGCGGGCAGCGATGATTTTGGTTCTAATTTTGGTCTTATAATTTCTATTTTGAAATTCTCCGTGGTGTACCGAAAAAATCTATATATGTAAGCCAAAATCATGTTTTAATTTAAATCAACAACTACTATTCCCATGAAAAATTCCTAACACTTAACTTTTTCCTCAGCTCCTCGCCAGAACCCAGCGAATATCTTCACAGTCGGCAACGGAGAACAGTGTCTCAGTGCTGACAGGACCACTGGGGGAGTCTGTCTGTCCCGCAACCAGTGCAACACTCAGGGAGGCAAGGCTATCGGCTTCTGTGGAGTTTTCGCCACTTGCTGTTCATGTGAGTATTGAGTTTGATTCGGGAACAGTGTCTCAGTGCTAATCGGACTACTGGGGGAGTCTGTCTGTCCCGCAACCAGTGCAACACTCAGGGAGGCAAGGCTATCGGCTTCTGTGGAGTTTTCGCCACTTGCTGTTCATGTGAGTATTGAGTTTGATTCGGGAACAGTGTCTCAGTGCTAATCGGACTACTGGGGGAGTCTGTCTGTCCCGCAACCAGTGCAACACTCAGGGAGGCAAGGCTATCGGCTTCTGTGGAGTTTTCGCCACTTGCTGTTCATGTAAGTATTGAGTTTGATTCGGGAACAGTGTCTCAGTGCTAATCGGACTACTGGGGGAGTCTGTCTGTCCCGCAACCAGTGCAACACTCAGGGAGGCAAGGCTATCGGCTTCTGTGGAGTTTTCGCCACTTGCTGTTCATGTGAGTATTGAGTTTGATTCGGGAACAGTGTCTCAGTGCTGATCGGACCACCGGGGGGGTGTGCCTGTCTCGCAACTAGTTCAAAACTCA
The DNA here is from genome assembly GCA_963856015.1 of Helicoverpa assulta. Lineage (NCBI taxonomy): Eukaryota > Metazoa > Arthropoda > Insecta > Lepidoptera > Noctuidae > Helicoverpa > Helicoverpa assulta. Next base: position 6,867,052 of record CAWLCW010000022.1, read on the forward strand.
GGGAGTTTTCGCTACTTGCTGTTCACGCAAGTATTGACTTTGCATGGGTAATGAGAGCTATCAACTTTTAAGGTTAATTACTACTACTTAGACTTCGCTGTTCCTCTATCACGAATCTGTATCTCATACACCTTCATAGCTAGACAGTTGTTCACAGATGATGTATCTGTATGTCTCTCTGTTGCACCTATAACCACGAATACCTGCTGCAAACTAGAATACGATAAATTGGTATTTTAGGTGGCTCTCGTACAACTTTGGTGTTTTGGAGGTGTTATACTTAGATAATTTTACAAAACCGTTTATGCCTGAGTCCGACTTACACTTGGCCAGTTTTTTGTCCCACCAACTGACGCAACTGTTAAGTGAGGGCTAAGTAAAACGAAAGCATTACGGGAGCCAAAAAAACTAACATTTTAATATTAGTGTAACAAACGTATATTGGCCATTCCTCAGTTTAGCACAGCAAAGGCAGATTTAATTTTCTGATTGGTTATAAAGTTACAATTTAAAAGCAAAATCCTGGAACAGCTCCTACAACTACCATTTCTCTTCCAGTAAACGCGTGCGACGTCCGCACGAACACGAAGGTGGCAGTGTTCATCAACCCCCCCCTCAACCACGAGTCCTCAGGCCTGGAGTGCTCCTACAACGTCGAGATCAACAACAACAATGTCTGCCAGATGAGGATTGACTTCGAAACCTTTAATCTGGCGCCACCTACTACTGTGAGTTTATAAATAACTGTAAGATAAGCGGTTACACAAGTTTCATATATTATTACTTCGAAGTTTCATTAATGTTGATCGAAGCATCAAAGCAGAAACAGTAACAAATATACATAGCCAGACTATTGGGTGTTTCTAATCCCGCTACAAGAAAAAATATAAGTATGAAAAATGTAGAAAATATTTCTCTGACTTAGACTTACATAAATGTTCTATGCCGTTTATTTGTTCGATTTCTATTGTTTGGGGAAAAAATCGGACACAGCATTTACTTAGGTACGTAACGGCCCTTTCACACGGCAGTCCAGATTTGCAGGATACAGTAAAATGCGGGACCGGCATTTTACTGTATCCTGTAAAAACGGACGCTGTGTTCACACGTAGTTCAGTTTTGCAGGAAGGCCGGTCCCACAAAACTGCACTGCCATGTGAAAGGGCTGTATCCTGTTTTTTGACCGTTCCTCCGCTAGCGATCAGGCGAAATGGACGTGAATACTTTGCTAATCTATAGGTATTATCGGCATCGTAGGCAGTGAAATAGAAGATTCTGGGTTCATCCTATCGTGACACAATGCTCGACTTTAGTTCACTTTCCCGCAAAAACAGTGTCCAGCAAAAAACCAAACGCAGGAAGCCGTGTGAACACTGCTATAGAAATATATGTGTCATTAAACGGGATCCCGCTTTTTACTGGACGAACGATCCAGTTTCAAATCGACGGGAACAGCATTTTGCGGGATCCTGCATGCGGTTTGCTCGTGTGAACACTAGCTTATAATATCTTTTGCGATCAAACGGGATCCTGCAAAAAACGGTATTCTGCAAAAAACTGAACTGCCGTGTGAAAGGGCCGTAAGCAGACAGTTCTATCATGACATAAGCTACCAGAATTCCATAAATATACTCGCTACCTGCTTCCTAATCGAGCTTTATTTACACCATTTTTTTTTTACTCCTATTAAACCAGAGATTACTTCTAGGTGGACCCAGTAGAGAATGTGACCCAGCGTCCCGGCTTCACGTGCAGGAATGACATCTTCCAAGTGACGAACCTTCAGGCTAACTCTGACATCTTGCCTCCTCTCTGCGGTGATAATAATGGACAGCATTGTGAGTATTCGTCTTTTGTAGGTGGTTAAACGAATTGTGGATTTTGGATGTGTTGAAAATCTAGAGAGCTATAATCAACTGTGTCTCGCGGTTTCACCCGCGTCCTGGGGAAACTTCTTCCAGTGCCGGACAAAAGCTTATGTTACTCGGTGATAGTTTAACTAACCAACACTGAAATATTTTTTTAAATCTGTTCGTAGTAGACTTTAGTGTACAATAAACACAAATAATATTTCCTCTTTATTAATAAGTATAGAAAAACAAGCGACAACCCAGTGGTTTATTTTAAAGCTGATGAGTTTGTTTGCTTGAACGCACTTATCTTACAAACTACTGATCCAATTTGTAAAATGATTCCAGTAGACCGTTTATCGACGATGGTTGTAAGATAAATTTTATTTGGTAGTTCCTTCGGGATACGGATGAAACTGCGTAAGCTAGTAATATACTTTATAGACATTCTAGAAAATAAGTTATAGGAACCTAACTTCTCTTCTTGTTCGCAGTATATGTAAGAGTAAACGCATCTACCAACAGCCGAGCTATTAGGATTAACTTCAAGATTGCTGACCGAGTGACTCAGCCTAACTTGCCACAAGCCACCTGGAAGATTAAGGTCACGCAACTGGAATGCTTCAACACACTTGGGTAAGTTTAAAGTGGTGAAAATAATACCAGTCTTACATCATAATGTCTTTGTATCCTCTCCTACTACTGCCGTGCTGCCGTCGTAACCTTTGACAATATATGACTTCAAGTTGTGAAGTCATGATGATTAACTATATCTTTTGTTTCCAGAAAATTCCGTGACGGTATCCTCGAGTCAATAACCCAGAGCTTGCCTTCCACTCCCTTCGGCGGAAGCTCAGCTGATAGAGACGAGTACCTTATTGGTAAGTCTATTATTCTATCATCATCCAAATTTTAAAAAAACGTATTTAAGATTCACCGCTGCTAAACCAGCTTTTAATTAAAAATAATCGTATCCAAATCGGTTTAATCCGTTTAAAGAGCGTTTAAGAGCTTTGGCCCTAGAGGAGAGTACAACGGAGCAGAGCGGAGAAGTTTTTAAACAATCTCCTGAGTGGGCGGAGACAAAATGTTTCATCATCTCCCGAGGCTTTTCCCAACTATATTAGGGTCGGCTTTCAGTTTAACCAGATGCAGCTGAGTGCCAGTGTTTTACAAGGAGCGACTGTCCTATCTGACCCCCTCAATCCAGGTACCTGGGCAATCGGAGACAAGATGTTTGCATGCACTCCTATCTGCTTTGGTGGAGAATCAGCCAAAGAGTCTTGCCTATACCAATTCTGCAAACTCTATAATGTTCCATCTTCCCTAATGATCCGGTTATTTCCAGCGCCACCCGGATGTCTGCAGTACTATCCGGACCGGGCAGGAGCATTTGAATCGTTCAACTATAATCGAGGTCAGGGTCCGTACATAGGAAATCTCATCTACTCCACGTGCTTCAAGAAGAGTCCTGATGTTTGCGGTATCAAGTAAGTTTTAGAGATTTTTTGTTTCTTAGTATGTAGTTCTTTCCCATGGCTTTAGTTTAGTTAGCTGGTGTAGTCACATAAATACTATTCTACATATATTCTTCCTTACTTGACTGACTACAGTATTTATAGTGTACTGAAGAATCATTTGGTACACCCAGGATACTATTATATATTCTTCCTATGCTAAGATCCTTCAAGTTCCTACGAATTCTGGATATCTCATAGATAACTGCCTCGTTGGTGCAGTAGTCGCAGAGGGCGATTGCTTTGCACTGACTCTTCGGTTCGAATCCCGGGTCGGGCTTTCACAAAGCAGCCCGTAGTCTGGAAGTTGGTGATTGATACACTCGTGCCTCAAAAAGCTCATCTGGCAATGACAGTGAGGTTATAGAGAGTGCACCTGTCTGCGCAAATGATTGGAAGGCGACACTAAAACAATTCTGAAAAGACTAGGCATATAGAAGAACAGAACAGCCTTATATAAGACCTGATATCCCCAACGAGACCTCCACATCCAAAATTCAAACCTCATCTTCTTCCCAGATTCACAGCAGCTACCTTCAACATGGCATACCGTGATGAGGCCAACATCTATCTGGACACTGACTGTCAGATCAACCCAGTGACCAGAGGAACTCCTCAATCTGAAGACTACTTGTTCATCCCTGAAGCGGAGACTGCTGATGGATTGAGAGGATCCAAGTTCTGTGGGGCTAGTGCTGCTAATCAGATTATTGCTTGTGAGTATGCGTTATGATTCTAGCTGTAAGCAGCGAGGGAACTTCTTCCAGCATCAGGATAAAATGCCCATGTCCGTTCTCATGCTCGAGACCGTCTGTAAAACCAATTTCATTCAAATCGGTTTAGTATTTTTGGCGTGACAGATAAACAGAGTTACTTTCGCATTTTGTTATATAGGTAATATCGGTAGATATCGTATACCCGTAAAATCGCTTGCACCTAAATATAATATGTACGAAACGAGCGCTGTCAGCAGAAAATTAGCTACCTAGTGTGAAAGTGGTCTTAGTCATACTTTTTTGGGTAAATTGTCATAAAATTATAAACAATCTCTTTTAAACTAAATAAGTAGGATTTTTTTCAGCATTTCTCGTAAATAAACCTAATATGATGAAAATAATCTCTTTTTGCTAATATTATTGTATTTTTTTAAAATTATTTTTTCTTTTTTTTTATGGCAATCTGCCGCAATTAACGGCAATTTCTGCCAGAGACTCGCGTGGGAGAAACAAAACAAAAAAAACTATATAAATTAAAGAAAAGAATAAATTCAGCTTTTCTGGTGGAAGAAATTGAGCCTGCAACAAAATACATAGTATTAATGAATTATTGTATTCTTTTCAGCAACCCCCCCTGGACCTCTATACGTCCACTTCAAGAGTGACAATCTAGTGACAGACGGCATACCCGAACAAGGATATCGGTTCAGCTATAATGTGCTTAATAACTGCTTCGGTAGGATCTAAATTCCCTTGCACGTAACTTTGGAAGAAACAGACATGCCATTTTGATTGCCAGTATAAAAATATTGTTAAAAAAGTAGGTACTATAAAAGCTTTTATTTTTACTTGCAATCGATGTTAAGGATTGTTTTTATTTATTTTGACAATTATGTTTTTGTTTTTTTTTTTTTCTGAAATAAATACTCATGTATTCTGAACTTCTTGCTGTCATTTTTGATAGCTGTCAAAGCATTTAAAATGGCCGCTTCGTGTGGCTTAAAGACTGTTTTAATTTATTTTACTGGAGTTTTAACAATTTGAGATTATTATTTATATATTTATGTTTAAGAGATAATGCATTTACTAGTTTATTAATGGAGGGCATTTAATTTGCATTTATAGACTTAAATAAATGAAAATTATAAAAATTACTAAGTTGTTTCATTATTATATCTTATACTAGCTTCTGCCCGCGGTTTCACTCGCGCCCCGGATGGTGACAAAAACTATCCTATGTCCTTCTCCCGGGTCTAAGCTACCTCCCTGCCAGTTTTCAGCTAAATCGGTTTAGCCGTTCTTGAGTTATAAGTGGAGTAACTAACACGACTTTCTTTTATATATATAAGATTATTCCTACCTAGAAAATATCCAGTTTTAACCGACTTCACAAAAACGAGGAGGTACACAACAAGTCACTGTCAGTGTGACAAAAATACTGCTAGCGCCATCTATGAACCGATATCCAAACCATTACACTAGCTTACTTTCCAAAAAGAGGGCGGTCTAGCAGAGATACTATTGCAGTGTATGCAACACTTTTTGAAATAGATTCAAAGTTATAAACATAGATGGCGTTTTGCCTACTGCGAAATCTATATAGTGACTTTGTTAAAGTAAGTTTTAACAAAAATAATTTTGTATTAAGTAATTACTGGGTAGTGCCCACGAAAACTTTTTTATGCACCTATTTGAACTGTCTTTGATTAGGAGTTAAACAGCAGATAAGATACCAAATAACTTGAATAGAAAAGTTCTAGCAGAAAACAATAAAAATCGCAATAAAGATAATCATCGTACTGCCTGGGTAACTTAGGTTGAGGAGGTCAGAAAGGCAGTCGCTCCATGTAACTACTCAGCTGCAACCCAGTCACAAAGGAAGCAGTATCTACGCGACACCCCGACGCGACCGTAGCAGATTTGAACCAACGTTCAATTTATTTATTTTATTTATTTATTTAAAAACATACACACTATCATTACAGTTTACAAACCAATTCGATAGTGGCGTCCGCAATAGCTACACATACAAAAATAATAAAATTTAACTTTTAAATCTAACACAAAAACAAAACAAAACTGGAAATCAAAAAAACTATACAAAAATCATAAAAAAATTACACTAAATTTACAACAAAATAACACAATAAAACCTCCTAATAACTATAATAATCCTAATAACTGTGTTTCGGATGGCACGTTAAACTGTAGGTCCCGGCTGTCATTGAACATCCTTGGCAGTCGTTACGGGTAGTCAGAAGCCAACAAGTCTGACACCAGTCTAACCAAGGGGTATCGTGTTGCCCGGGAAACTGGGTTGAGGAGGTCAGATAGGCAGTCGCTTCTTGTAAAGCACTGGTACTCAGCTGAATCCGGTTAGACTGGAAGCCGACCCCAACGTAGTTGGGAAAAAGGCTCGGAGGATGATGATGATGAACTATAACTAATAATATTTAACAATACTATTGCATATTCCCTCAGATTGCACGAAAACAAATCTATCCTCGCATGCACTTCATTTAATACCCGTATTGTGCGGGTGAGGGGTGCCTTCGCCAGCAGATTAGTTCTGGCTGCCGGCACGGCCAGCAGTGGCGGCCGCCGCCGTCTCCACACGTACCTGTCCGGCACGCACAGCTGCAGGTGCCGCAGCACACCCGGGTTGTGCGCCAAACCTCGCAGGAGCGACACCGCATACACCGCGAGTGTCAAATAATAACCAAGTACACCATCAAAAACATTACAATCTAAACTAACAAATAAACACTCCAACTTTGCATTTCTTTGCATAAAACTAGGTAGGTATAGACAATCATCATCAACACCCGAGCCTCAAATTCCCAACTATGTTGGGGTCGGCTTCCAGTCTAACCGGATGCAGCTGAGCACCAGTGCTTTACAAGGAGCAACGGCCTATCTGACCTCCTCAAAACAGTTACCTGGGCATCCCAATACCTCTCGCTAAGACTTATTGTCAGACTTACTGGCTTCTGACTACCCGTAACGACAGCCAAAGATGTTCAATGACAGCCGGGACCTAAAGTTTAACGTGCCCTCGGATACACAGTATAGGTAAGTACATAAAAATACAATAAAAAATAAAAATAAACTTACTTTTTCCTTACCTACCTGCATATTTGCTTACCCCCCCAAACGCGCAGTAGCCGTGAAGATACTCAGAAACATTCTCTAGTACTAATACAAGTCTGGGCTACACTTAAGCGCTAGGTTTGAAAAGAAACATTATATCTAGAAATGCATATTTTAATCCCAAATTATTACTGCTCTTGAGATCTGTACAGAGATGTTTATCCGACTTTATTGAAGATATCTTTATTTCATGAGTTTGCTTGTATTTGAGGGAAAAATTGGCTTGCCATTTTATATGTTCTAGGTCGTCTATCATAATAATTGAAATTGAAAATATTTATTTCAGACTTAGGGTCCGTTCAGATAGACCGGGTCGGAGAGCAGAGCAAATTCTTAACACGCTGAAAATTGAGTACTTAGTATTTGAAGTAAGGTTTATTTTTGCATGCGCACTGCTTTTGTCATTGAGAATGCTCGAACGCGCTCGGTGTGAAATAATAAGAGGAGCCGAGTGGCTCCGATCGTGTATTTTTCTTGACGTTTGGCTCCGTTTGCATGCTCTTAAATACTCGCGCAGCCGATCGGCTCCGGTCTGTGTGAAAAGAAAAATGTGCGCCGATGCTCCCCGACCCGGTCTATCTGAACGGACCCTAAGCACACACAGTACACAGTCCATATTACGTTAATAAATGAGAAACTTAAAAATCTATGTTAGTAAAATTTAAAATAATACTATTTTAAACATGCATCAGCGACCAGTGCCTGAGCATCTGGCTGTCAACTCTGTCCGACAATACACTCAGAAGCGTGTTGCTGCTCCCCTTTACCCGAGACCACAGGCAGGCCGTTCTCTTATAAAGCACCGCCTGAAGGAATACAAACTATGTAATGGAGAAGAAACATTTCTTCGTTTGTACCCAAAAAATTTAATTAATATAAGATTTGTGTTCTCTGCCATATTGATTCACCTGCATTCAATTCTTAAATTCACGTTCCCGTCATTTCATTTAAAGTTAAACACATCAATGGTCTGTTTAACTTTTCGTAATAGCACCGTTTGTTTACATTTAACTAAATATATATGCTTAAGAAAAATCGAGATTTTAAATATAAGATTTTATACAGCATGAAATTTCTAACGAATGTAAAAAATTCTGTCTAATCTAACGATATTACTGCATAAGTAGTATAAAACAAAGTCGCTTTTTCTGTCCCTATATCTCTATGTCAATTTGTACGCTTAAATCTTTAAAATTACCCAACGGATTTTGATGCAGTTTTTTTTTAAATAGATAGAGTGTTTAAAGAGGAAGGCTTATAATTTTAATAACATACTTTAAATAGCATTGCCCCCGTGCGAAGCCGGAGTGTTTCGCTAGTAAAAAATATATTTCCAAAAAAATGTTCCCCATGTTTTTTTTCATACTCCTGAAATATTTATACAAGTATTTTTCGTAGCGGTATTATCAGCACTAGTGGTATACCGCGGCGGTACTCAGCGGCACTGGTACTTGCCACTCACTGCGCAATAACACTGGATTTGTATGTACCTGTTGTAGGCAAACTTGTGCAGTTAGGATTATGGTAAATGTCTAGATATAGGATCGTTGTTACTTCTAGGAATCAATTATGTTTCTCTGAGCAGCTTCTGTAGCCAAGAGGTAATTATACAAACAAAGTTCTTTATTGAAATAAGTATTTGTAATAGATATAAAAGAATAAAGTCATCTTAAACCTTACATATTTTAAGTGTCCCGATTACTTAGACTTAGCTGTCCGTCTGTCATCAGGCTGTACTTTATGAAACGTGATAGCTAGATAGTTGAATGTTTCACAGATAATATATTTTGTTGCCGCTATAACAATAATTACTGAAAACTATAATGAAATTAGTATTTCGGGGGCTTCCATACTTTGATTTGAATCCAATTTTATAGAATGACAGTTAAAAAAAAACAAAACTTGAAACTATACTTACGTACTAAAAAAGCGCGTAAATATTATAAATTGGTCCTCATCGCTGTCACTCGGTAATGTACCCAATAGGCAGCATTGCCACGTTAGATGGCAATGCTTAATTCTTGGACGAAGTAAAGTCCAGCCTTTTGATCTCCATTTGCGGCTTTCATTTGAACATTTCAGGCAGTCCTTACGGCTAGTCAGAAGCCAAAACGTCTAACAACCAGTCAGTAGCTGGGTTGAGGAGGAAGTAGGCGCTCCTTGTGTCACAGTAGTACTCTGCTGCATCTGGTAAGACTGGAACCCGACCCCAACATAAAGTCAAAAAAGTCTAGGCAGGTGATGACAATTTAACTATGGCCACTACTGTACAGGGGCCCGATTCTCCTAATTTTACTTAAGCGACATACGATTCACATTCGACTGAGATCCAATCCCGACTCAATTACGATTGAAGCGTATGTGGCACATTCCGCTATTTTTTCTTTGAAATAAACATTTTTATCCTTTTCTGTCATTCAATAATGAATCATTTTGTCTGCAAATGATTTACGATTGCAATATGATTGTGAGCAAATTACCGTATAGACCAAAATCACCAAAATAGCAGACCAATCGAATGTCGTTGGAATACGATTGGTCTTATATTAGTAGCAGAATGCCCGATATGGTTAAAACTGCTATTGCGATCATATTGCGATTCAATTTCTATTCGATTTTGACATTACTAACTTAGGAGAATCGGGCCCCAGGTGTACTTAAGTAAGTTTTATATAAGTAATTACACACTTCATCAGAACCAATAGAAAACACCGACTTTTGTTATTACAACCGTAGCCATGGTAACCAGAAAGGCACTCCCATGGGGAAGTATTTTATCCAATGAAGTGGAAGTGATGTTGAAAACACTGGTCCTCAGCTGTATCTAATTAGACTAGAAGCAATTTTTTTTAATGACGTCAAAAATCATCAAGTGACCCCTCCAGCTGTGGGTTAGCAGCGGTGAGGGAGTGCCGGACTCTTACTGACTAAAAACCGTCGTGTTCCGTCGTAGGCCTTTTATGTACCAGGGCCGCGGTAACTCTTTCGAACAATCCCGCAGCCCCGGCAGAAACTGGAAGCTGACCCCAACATTGAGAAAAGGCTAGGTAAAAAGCCTTATTTCCCACTTTAACCGCAACATATCCGTAATACAGCTCATGATCCGGGTATTATTGAGAATGCAAGAACTCGACGTACAATTTGATAGCCGTTTTCATTCAAATCACAATGCCCTGATATGAATGAACTACTGAATGGAAGAATGAAGGAAAAACCAAACGCACTCGGTTTTACTTCGCTCGTATTTGCTTAAGAGAGAATTTACGATGTTAGAATTTATGATTGGTTGTTTTGGTCACCTGCCTAGGCTTTTTCTTAAGTTTGTTGGGGTCGGCTTCTAGTGTAAACGGATGCAGCTGAGTACCAGTGTGCCACATGGAGTGACTGATACTCCAATTTTTCACTATATCTAACTTGATTAAGGCCTAAGGTCATCCACAACAAAAACGTCAGATTTCTTAAAAATAAAATAAAGTTTATTTCAAGTAATTTTGGCTTACAATTTCATGTCGAGGAGTCTCCGTTTAGGAATAGAAATGTCTGTAGTTGAAGACTCCGATCAGTCCCAATACATTATAAGTGCACAAGTATGTAAGTCACAAAAGGGGAAAAAAATATAAAAATAAAAATTGTTAATTATATCTCACTAGCTTCTGCCAGTGGTTTCACCCGCATCCCGTGGAAACTACTTCCCGTACCGGGATAAAAAGTAGCCTATAGCCTTCCTCGATAAATGGGCTATCTAACACTGAAAGAAATTTTCAAATCGGACCAGTAGTTCCTGAGATTAGCGCGTTCAAACAAACAAACAAACAAACTCTTCAGCTTTATAATATTAGTATAGATATGTTAGTACCTATGTGACTGGGTATGTGAGTGTGTGTGAAAGCGTGTGTGTATGTTAAAATAGTTGGGAAATACAGAGTTTTAGTGTGCATGTAAAATATCATTTATCTATACTAATATTATAAAGCTGAAGAGTTTGTTTGTTTGTTTGTTTGAACGCGCTAATCTCAGGAACTACTGGTCCGATTTGAAAATTTCTTTCAGTGTTAGATAGCCCATTTATCGAGGAAGGCTATAGGCTACTTTTTATCCCGGTACGGGAAGTAGTTCCCACGGGATGCGGGTGAAACCGCTGGCAGAAGCTAGTTATTAATAAAGGTTTTCAATATTAAGTCATACGTTTCAAAAGTAGCTCTGTATCATCATAATTTAAACTTCGCAGCCATGCTGTAGTTGTTTTTTGCATTCATTAAAACAACTGTTAACTATGAATTTTACGTTCAATTTTTAAACTAAACAGTTGTTTTAAGAAAAACTGACGTTTATATTTCTGGCGAACTTTTGTCTAAGTAGGTAATTCTGTTTATTTTACCTACTTTGATAATTAGCCGAATTTGATATCTAAGTTGTTGTTGTAAATTAAAAGTCATATCAAGATTGTTTACCTATTCATATGCAATAAATGATATGACATTTATTGCGTTCCACAAGTTTTATATGGTGTTACAGAATAAGCTTACAGCTACGTACATTTGTGGACCCTGTTAGGGCCCAGCAACATTTGGCATTTAATTTACTAGTGCTACTCAAATGTAGTATGAGTATATGACATTGTCATATCCCAGTAAGTATAGCTTTAGCTTATAAGTTCAGAACTGTGCCTTTTCATTGACATCAAAGGTAGTTAGCACAGTGCTTTAATTCTAGTCAACAGCATTTTTGTTTCCAAAGTGAAACATATACATTTTTGCAGATTATTTATCACAGAATCGAAGTCTAGAACACAGGACTGCTCTAGTAGTTCTAGTTTTGGAGAAAAACCAATCTGAAAATGCCTGAAAACGCTTTTTTAACGATATTTAAAGCCATTTTTCTACAGACACTATTTTTTTTCGTATTTTCTAACTAAAGAATCATTTAGTACTACTCTTCTCAATTCAAATCCAGTTTACGTTACATCATTACGAGTTTTCTTTCTCAAGATATACCATTTTACATTTACGGTGTATTTTGTCCATACTAAAATGTCAATTAGTAATGTAAGGAAAATCGTACGTCGTAGCTGAAAAAAAATATCACGAGAATGGAAACTCGTACTGATGTAAACTGGATTTGAATTGAGAAGAGCAGTACTAAATGATTCTTTAGTTAGAAAATACGAAAAAAAAATAGTGTCTGTAGAAAAATGGCTTTAAATATCGTTAAAAAAGCGTTTTTAGGCATTTTCAGATTGGTTTTTCTCCAAAACTAGAACTGCTAGAGCAGTCCTGTGTTCTAGACTTCGATTCTGTGATAGATAATCTGCAAAAATTTATATGTTTCACCTTGGAAACAATAAAAGAGGAAAATTTTGTAGACTAGTGTTATAGATCTTATTAATTAGTGGCGTCCACGGCCGATTTCGGCCACGGCGGCTATTCTCATTTAAGGAGATCAGCCAGCTGCGCAGGACATATTATAGTGCACAAGCATTTGCGCAGACACAGGTGCACTCCCTATTCCTTCACTCTCATAACCCGATGGGACGGCAATCCGACACGACCGGAAAGAGATCAGGCGCAGGACCGACATTTACGTGCTCTCCGATGCACGGGTGAATCAATCGCCAACTTCCAGACTACGGGCTGCTTTGTGAAAGCTTAAGAAAACCTACAAAGCGATTTCGGCCCGACCCGGGAATCGATCCCGAGACCTCGAGCACAGCAGCCGCGCTTGCGACCACTAGACCAACGAGGCAGTCAGTAGATCTTATATTTATTTGTGTATACGTAGTCAGGGGACTGTTTATATGGAACACTTTTCAGCTTTTTGGTGTGGATTTTTCATGCAGTTTTCTTTTGTTTTAAAATGTATCTTTTTATCCCACTGCTAGGCAAGGCCTCTTTTCATACGGTCAAGGATTGAGCGTTTGATGCGATCAGTCAGTTTTCCTCAACGACAACTTTTAACATTGTCGACACGACAATTTCTTACAACATTTAACTGTAACGATAACCGAAATCTTTGCTGGCTGGTTATGATAAAGTTAAATGGTGCAACTTACCCTCACTGAAAAATAACTTAATTTACACTTTGACCAGAATCGAACCGCACTCTCTTTCTTGAGTCAATACTTTATCCACTCACTAAGCCACGACCACGACTAGGTACTTCAAACAAAAATCTATCCAGACTTTATTACTGAACTCAATCACAAAATTAATCGGGCCGGGAATCAAACCCGCGTCTCTTCACACTAACATGTCAGCCGCACTCCGTGGCGTTGCATACAAACGTGCCAAATTAGTTTTTGAACACACAGGTGACAAAAAACGCCTTGCGACTTTCTCTATGTAGTCTTTTTAGTATTAGAATTTAAAGATGGTAGCTTTCATATGTATGTAAGTTATTTAACACTAGCTTCTGCCCGCGACTTCGTACGCGGATCCTGTCCCTTATGCCAGCGACTACGGGGTCAGCAAAATCAAAGATCTGAATCGTCTGATATGTTGACTTGAAAACAACGGAATACGCATAGCCATTAGAAACGTTCCATAATTTAATTTTTGTACTTCAACGGCAAAAGCACAGCAGACTAAACAAAACGCTGAGAACTGAACCGCAACAGACGTGACCATAGGGATAAAAGTAGTGATTCTAATTAGTCCGCATTTAAGTTGTCAAAGTTGTGTGTGGCAAAAATATTACACGTATTATTACGTTAAAAAACATTAAATGTTACTGAGATGACAAAGTCGTGATGACTTAGTGGAAGTCGTGGTGGTTTAGTGGGTAGAGAACCAATCTCTCAAGTATGAGCGTACGTCCTGCCAATGCAACTTTTCTAAGTTCGTATGTACTTTCTACGTATATTTTGGATACCAATGACCGTTATTTGGAGGGGATGTTAAACTGTAGGTTCCGGCTGTCATTGAACATTCTTGGCAGTCAGAAGCCAGTAAGTCTGACCAGTTTTACCAAGGGGTGTTGGGTTGAGCGGGTAACCGGGTTGTGGAGGTCAGATAGGCAGTCGCTCCTTGTAAAACACTTTTTTAACGACGTCCACCGGGGATTGTCCTTGGGTTCATTTCTATAGTGTATAAAGGGATAATCGTCGGTTTTGTGTCACCATTTCATTAAAGTTGTCTCAAAAGGGCTTCAGCGTGTTGGCTTCGGCCCCACGTTTGCCTCCCAAAAATTCGGAACTCTGTAGTCCCGAGGTCTGGAAGAGACATACAAAATAATAATGAGATATAACGCAACAAATTCGAAGAGTGGGGGCTCGTGCCGCCACGTCTAGGTATGTAAAATTTGTACTAAGCAGTGACTTAACACAAAATTCAAGCGTGTTATATCTTCGTTATTATTTGTTTGTGAGAAGGAGAAAAGAAAAAAATACGTGTCCATTATTTTAGGGTTATCTAAAAGACGGACTAATTACTTTTTTTGATTCACCATACCTATTTCATAACATTCATTTCTATACATTTCAAGTGTAGTATTGCTCTTGAAGTTCCACATCAGGTGTTCCAGATCTTCGATGTATATACGTCAATAGAGAGTGCTTATCAGATTGAACCACTTTTGCTAAAACGTCACACCTCTATATGCTATAGTCTAGCTGGGCCCCTGGAGTTCCACATCAGGTGTTTTAGATCTTCAATTTGTATAAGCCAATAGAAAGTGCTAATCATATTGAACAACTTTTGCTAAAACGTCATACCTGTATATGGTACAGAGAAGCTGGGCTCTTGGGGTTCCACATCAGGTGTTCCAGGTCTTAAAATTTATTATCTCAGCTGAAAATGCTCATCACATGAAACAATTTTTGCCATGGTACCATTTTTGTATCTCTTATAGTTTTGTTGGTCTGTTGGTGTTCTGCATCAGGTCTTCAAGTTTCGAAGATAAATTATAGCCTATATGTTGACCACGCTTAATACTGATACAACAAAGAAAAAATCATTGAAATCCGTTCAGTAGTTCGGAAGATTAGCGTGTACAAACAAACAGACATACAGACATACAGACAAACAGACAAACAGACAGAATTTTTTTTTTGGATTTGTGCTCCATTACTGTTTCTAAACCCCACCCAATTATTATTTTTTTAATATATTCAATGTACAGACACAGTTTTTTTACAGATTTATTATATGTATAGATATCTAAAGTTGCTAATATTAAAAAGTTGTAAAATTTATTTTGTTTGTTTAAATGCGGTTATCTCAGGAAATACTGGTCCGATTTTGACACTTATTTCAGTGTAAGATAGCGTATTTATCGAGGACGTTTTGTAGTGTAGACTACTTTTTACCCGGGTGCGCGGAGTATTGTTCCCACAAGATGCAGGTAAAGCCACATGTAGTGGTTAAATTGTTTGTCTCGGCCGTCATTTCAACATCTTCTGACCAATATGTTCTAAGACCCTCTCTGACTTACCAATATGTACCCTGTTGTTCAAATAAATGGGTTGGTGAGGTCAGATAGGCAGTCGCTCCACGAAGCACTCTAATAGGTACCTACTACTTGCTCAGCTTGAAGTCGTGGTGGCCTAGTGGGTAAAGAACCAACCTCTCAAGTATGAGGGCGCGGGTTCGATTCCAGGTCAGGCAAGTACCAATGCAACTTTTCTAAGTTTGTATGTACTTTCTAAGTATATCTTAGACACCAATGACTGTGTTTCGGATGGCACGTTAAACTGTAGGTCCCGGCTGTCATTGAACATCCTTGACAGTCGTTACGGGTAGTCAGAAGCCAGTAAGTCTGACACCAGTCTAACCAAGGGGTATTGGGTTGCCCGGGTATAACTGAGTTGAGGAGGTCAGATAGGCAGTTGCTTCTTGTAAAGCACTGGTACTCAGCTGAATCCGGTTCACCGGAATCACAACATAGTTGGGAAAAAGGCTCGGAGGATGATACTTGCTCAGCTTCATCTGGTTAGACTGGAAGCCGGCCCCAACATATTTTGTTAAAAGGCTTTGTAGATGATGATGTGTTGAGTATGAATGTAGATGGATGGAGTGGAAGATTAAAACCTAAGAAAAGATAGATGGATTGCCTGAAAGATGTCATGAATAGGAAGGGAGTGAGCGTCAGTATGACGAGTGACAGGGGAAAATGGAAGCGGAAGACATATTGCGCCGACACTAAATAAAATTGGGAACAGGGCAGAAGGAAGAAGAAGAAAGCTAGGTAGATGATGTAACAATTCAGATCTAAAACCAAGTTCTTATAATACTAGGTACAATCTATTACGCATATTACAATCTTTAAGCGTCCCTTTATGTTTAATTAATGGTGTAAATAAATATCGTCACAAAAACTTGAGCGAAACTTTTTCCATTGCGCGCGTGACGTCATCTCAGGGGGCTGGTTGCACATTTTGATGACTCTACTTAAACGCAGTTTATGAGTAACGATTAAGAACGAAATAGTCCAAAAAACTTGATGTCACTTGGAACATTTTTTTATTGCTTAAGTACTTACTAATTTTGTAAATGCGAAAGTAATTATAAAGTAACGCTTTTTGTAGCACTTTCACGCTGATGAAACTTGGTGAAAAAAAATATAGGTACAATTTATCCTTATGTCTAAACCTGCAAAACAATCCTATTCGTATCTAGATACTAATATTATAAAGCTGAAGAGTTTGTTTGTTTGAACGCGCTAATCTCAGGAACTACTGGTCCGATTTGAAAATTTCTTTCAGTGTTAGATAGCCCATTTATCGAGGAAGGCTATAGGCTTCTTTTTATCCCGGTACGGGAAGTAGTTCCCACGGGATGCGGGTGAAACCGCTGGCAGAAGCTAGTTGACATATATGTACATTTACCTATATCAAACTCAAACTCAAAATCATTTATTCAAACTTGGCTGCTAAACAACATTTTTGAACGTCGAAATTTACAAAAGTCAGTCATCACGCACTCCCTTCACCACTTCCTGTGTTTTTACTGGGAAGAAGAAAAATCCCCAGCAACACATGTCATAATAATATTACCATTTCTACCAAATACCGATGCAATACGATGCAACTTTTCTAAGTTTGTATGTACTTTCTATGTGAATCTTAGACACCAATGGCTGATAAAAAGGTGAAGGAAAACATCTTGAGGAAACATGGACTATAAAGTCTGAAATCACCAACCCGCATTGAGCAAGCGTGGTGATTAATGCTTAATCCTTCTCCGTCTGAGAGGAGTCCGCAGCCCAGCAGTGGGACGATAAAAAGGCTGTAACAGTAACAGTACCAAATACCTACAAGCCAATAGTTAACAAACACTCAAATCTCATCTTACGTTACTCCCGTTAGGCGTTAACCACAGGGCACAGTCACTCCAAGATTTAAACCAACCGTTTATCTAAACTACAGTTACCGCGGTACCACCCGCCCGGCTCAGGTGTATCGTAATACGCCGTGAGTGACTTGAGTTTTACTTAAACGTCGCTTTCACACTTTGTTTGTACATATTTATAAGGTTTCCTGCTTATTTAGAAGATAATTAGTTATTTAGTAAGCGTATTAGATGATCTAATCTATACTAATATTATAAAGCTGAAGAGTTTGTTTGTTTGTTTGTTTGAACGCGCTAATCTCAGGAACTACTGGTCCGATTTGAAAATTTCTTTCAGTGTTAGATAGCCCATTTATCGAGGAAGGCTATAGGCTACTTTTTATCCCGGTACGGGAAGTAGTTCCCACGGGAGACGGGTGAAACCGCTGGCAGAAGCTAGTATGACATAAAAGTGGGCTGCGGGATTGTTCGGAAGAGTTACCGCGGCGCTGGTACATGAAGGGCTTAAGAAGGAACATGATGGGTTTAGTCAGTAAGAGTCTGACACTCCCTCACCGCTGCACCCACAGCGGGAGGGGTCATTTGATAATTTTCCATCAAGAAAAAAATATGGGTAAAGGACCAACCTCTCAAGTATGAGAATAGGTTCGATTATAGATCAGAAAAATACCAATGCAACTTTTCTAAGTTTGTATGTACTTTCTAAGTATGTATATCTAAAACACCAATGACTGTGTTTCGGATGGCACGTTAAACTGTAGGTCCCGGCTATCATTTGAACATCTTTGGCAGTCATTACGGGTAGTCAGAAGCCAGAGAAGCCAACCAGTCTAACCAAGGGTTGCTTGGGTAACTGGGTTGAGGAGGTCAGATAGGCAGTCGCTCCTTGTCAAACACTGGTACTTACTCAGCTAGCTGCATTTAGGTAGACTAGAAGCCAAAGTCGCTTTTTTACTATTATAGCAAGTGTAGTTTTACATAAAACTTTTCATAATATGGTGTTTTCTTTCACGATATCTGAAATACAGGAACAAAAATTGATCTAAAAGTACCAGGGCAGCATAAATCAAACGTAGTGCCAAACTCAAAAGTTATTTATATTTATATAGAGAGATGCTTCCAGCTCTTTGATAAAAAATAAAAATATTTTTTACTTTTAATTTTTAGCATTGGGCACTTGGTTTGTAGACAGGCTAAAGTGTAAAAATATGGAAAAAAATATTACTTTTTTATTTTGAAATAGTGAATGAAAATATTTTGCGAACGCCCCGGCGTCGTTGAGAGGTCGAGGAGTAGGGGTGAGACATGGAAGTCGGGATATCGATAAAATATAGTGTAATACTTTCTGATATGGGAAGTAATGATGCTATAGTTAAGTCCAGTTTATTTTGTGGTTCGATTTCAGAAATTGTAATGACTCTTAAACATGTTGCGATGACAATAGGTTTGTATACCTACCTACTGTTATAATTGACAAAGCCTGTGAATTTTATAACTTAAAACTTACTATACGAAGGAACGAAGCAGCATAACGATATTTTTAGGAACATTTTAGAAATAAGGCTAAAATGATTTAGTTACATGTTGCAGTAAAGGTCGTCCATTATGTTTCTTCCTGCTTTACTCTGAAATCTTTTTCGCTTTTTTTATATAGTCACTCGTCATATTAAGTAGCATTCACTTTCTTTTTATTAATGCTAATAAAGTAAAAAAAAGTCGTGGTGGCCTAGTGGGTAAAGAGCCAACCTCTCAAGTATGAGGGTGTGAGTTCGATTCCAGGTCAGGCAAGTACCAATGCAACTTTTCTAAGTTTGTATGTACTTTCTAAGTATATCTTGGACACCAATGGCTGATTAAAAGGTGAAGGAAAACATCTTGAGGAAACCTGGACTATATAGTCTGAAATCACCAACCCGCATTGAGCAAGCGTGGTGATTAATGCTCAATCCTTCTCCACGTGAGAGGAGGCCTGTGCCCAGCAGTGGGACGATAAAAAGGCTGTAACAGTAACAGTAACAGTAATAAAGTTCGTTCATCCATAACAATAAAATAAAAATATTATCTATACATTTTTAATTGAAATTCATCGACACGATCCCAGCACTAAACTCTAATATGGAGTGAATGCCGAAAGTTTGCATATTTGTATATTTTCCGGCAGAAAACCTTTTATACTATTACTTTTCAACTGAAACATACTTCATCTTCACAGTTGGATAATACTAACTGGGCCCCGCGGTTTCACCCGCGTCTAGTAGAAACTACTGCACGTAGGTACTGGGATAAAATATAGCCTATGTTACACCCGCATTGAGCAAGCGTGCGTGTTGATTAATGCTCAATCCTTCTCCGTGTGAGAGGAGGCCGCAGCCCAGCAGTGGGACGATAAAAAGGCTGTAACAGTATGTTACTTGGGAAGTCGTGGTGGCCTAGTGGGCAAAGAACTAACCTCTCAAGTATGAGGGCGCGGGTTCGATTCCAGGTCAGGCAAGTACCAATGCAACTTTTCTAAGTTTGTATGTACTTTCTAAGTATATCTTAGACACCAATGACTGTGTTTCGGATGGCACGTTAAACTGTAGGTCCCGGCTGTCATTGAACATCCTTGGCAGTCGTTACGGGTAGTCAGAAGCCAGTAAGTCTGACACCAGTCTAACCAAGGGGTATTGGGTTGCCCGGGTAACTGGGTTGAGGAGGTCAGATAGGTAGTCGCTTCTTGTAAAGCACTGGTACTCAGCTGAATCCGGTTAAACTGGAAGCCGACCCCAACATACTTAGTTGGGAAAAAGGCTCGGAGGATGATGAGTATGTTACTTGGGAAAAGTGTAGCTATTCAAGAGGGCAATAATATTTCAGATTGGCTCAGTAATTTTGGTGCTTTTAGGGTGTTCTCCGCAGTTCCACTCGCTTTCCGAGGGAACTATCTCCTGCATCCGAGTAAGAAGTGATCTATGACCTTTCTTCGACTCGACCTAGGCTATTTGGGTATCAATTTTAAAACGGTCCAGTAGTTTTGGCATAAAAGCACGACAGACTAATTATAATATTAGTATGTAATAAATAAGTAAGTTTTTTGCACATACAGGGTGTGTATTAAATAGTCATCATCATCATCAGCCTATCGCAGTCCACTGCTGGACATAGGCCTCTCCAAGTGCACGCCACTGAGATCGATTTTCGGCTTCTCGCATCCAGCTCCTGCCAGCCGTCTTGCGCAAGTCATCACTCCACCGTGCCTGAGGACGTCCTACACTACGTTTGCCGAGGCGTGGTCTCCACTCTAGAACTCGTTTACCCCAACAGTTATCGGTTCTTCGGCTAATATGGCCAGCCCACTGCCACTTCAGCTTGCTGATTCGGTGGGCTATGTCGATGACCTTGGTTCTCTGACGGATTACCTCATTTCTGATGCGATCCCTCAGAGAAATGCCGAGCATAGCCCTTTTATTAAATAGTATGCATGATTAATATCTACAGAGTGTACCGAAAAGCCAATATTTTTAATCATCGAAATCTGTCACGATGCACCGTATTACCGAATTCGTCGTTGGTTTCGGCTTCCAGTCTAACCGGTTGCAATTGAGGACCAGTATTTTACGTGGAACGACTATTCTATCTTACCTCCTCAACCTAGTTACCCGGGCAACCCTTGGTTAGACTGGTATCAGACTTACTGGCTTTGACTACCCGTCACGACTGAATAAGATGTTCAATGACAGCCGGGACCTACAGTTTAACTTGACCTCCGAAACACAGTCGTTGGCTTCCAAGATATACTAAGAAAGTATTACGAAGTAGTAAGAAAGTATAAAACTTAAACTAAATAAGTGGTATGTAAAAATCACAATTTCACATAATATTTAGTTTAGCAAATGACGTAAAAATCATAAAAACGTTTTCAAATTCAAACTTAAAAAAAATCTTAAAATTAAAAATACATACTTAAAGTTACATGAATAGTGACGTAGCTACACAATATTGTCGCTAGGGGGCGCTCCGTGCTTACAATACTGCGTTAAACGGAACTCTCTAATTGGTAGAGCCTAGGGCCAAACGTCAGGGGTCTACCCGTAGAGAATAAAATGATTAGCGGAGGTGCCATAACGGAGAATCTCCTAAGAAAGTAGCGAGCGCGACAACATGCAAAAAAAGAAACATTTTTTGATATCTTTTTACCCACGAAATCGATGTGGTCCAAAATTGTATAGTGTAGGGTAGCAATTAGGTAGCAACTCTGGGTGAAAAAGACTCAATACTTTTGTCGCTTCTTCACACTGGGAAAAGTGACAGCCATCCTGATATCAGAATGGCTCTCACTTTTAGATGCTAGACATCTTCAAAACCGCGAGGGAAGCAATTGGTAGCAACTAATGGTAGCTGGTAGCAATTGGGTAGCAATTCTCTATATGTATTTCCAGGGGATCGGTGTAGAGAGACAGTGATTCTGACATTAACGGTGTGCGGGTGACGAGAACCGTTACTGTCTTCGCCCATATAGGTACGCCTTCTTTGGACCCGACTTCAAAGAACCCGAATTTACTCGTAACTAATCATTTTGGCCACGAATTTGACCTAGGAAAAGTCCTGACCTACCTGCATTATGGCATCTCCGCTCATCTTTCCTTACTCCGTGGATACACTGAATACGAAATATCTACATTTTTGCGCTGTCATAACTTATAATGATTTTAGTTTCATTCGGACCGAGTTTAGAGAAAATATTTTTTTTTTAAAGTTAGTTTTTAAGATTTCTTGTAAATATGGTTGCAAGTTTACCTATTATTAAAATTTTGTTTTGTTAAGTTAGGTTAACTATTGAATTATGGGGACTAAAATATGGAATTTAAAATAGGTAATAAATTTTCGGTAAGACGAGTTATAAACTATTGAATTAGGTATAATGACATGTTTTGTTATGCCATTTTAAGTTGTTTGAATAAAGTTATGTTGATAATCAATCCTCCTGAAACCAATCCATGTGGTTGCCCAGGTGACTGGGTTGAGGAAGTCAGATAGGCAGTCGCACTATAAGGTTTAGGGTAAAGTGTTTACGATAATGAGACCTATGGGTCCGTTCAGATAGACCGGGTCGGAGAGCATCGGCGCGCATTTTTCTTTTCACACAGACCGGAGCCGATCGGCTGCGCGAGTATTAAAGAGCATGCAAACGGAGCCAAACGTCAAGAAAAAATACACGATCGGAGCCGGTCGGCTCCCCTTATTATTTCACACCGAGCGCATTTGAGCATTCTCAATGACAAAAGCAGTGCGCATGCAAAAATAAACCTTACTTCAAATACTAAGTACTCAATTTTCAACGTGTTAAGAATTTGCTCTGCTCTCCGAGCCGGTCTGTCTGAACGGACCCTAGAGCATTATAGTAAGTGAACTAGTAGTTGTAGAATAGACGTTAATCAAAAATCCTTTTAGTTTTTTTCAACAACCAAAACTCGAGTACGTAAGTACATGAAGAAATATGCAATTTTTTTTTCAGATGTTCAAAGATTTCTTTCATAAAAGCATTTTCTTTGCAGATAATAAACTTTGAAATCGTACCAGTATTTCCTAAGATCCAACAAATAAACTCAGAACCATCATGATATTAGTACCTATAATTACCAATATTACCTATTTAACCAAACCAATACCTATAATTTCGCGATGCAATAACCCCTACGGGCGAAACCCATTAAATTGACATCCAATTAAAGTGTGAATCAATGTAATTGAATTGAATTGATATTATCATCGTTCGCCCGAGGCTTAGCGAGTAATGTGTTCAATGATTTTAAATTAATTTAATTATTGTTCGTGTAGAGCCGCGGTGATGTGTGATCGGGAATGCACTTATTTTTGATATTTTATTTATGTGGGTAAGTACATACTAGGTTCGGCTATCGGTTTTACCCGCATTGTAACTTCTTCCCATACATGGAAAAAAGTAGACTAGGTATATCGTTTCTCAGGTTTACGAATATCTGAGTAAGTCATCATCATCATCCTCCGAGCCTTTTTCCCAACTATGTTGGGGTCGGCTTCCAGTCTAACCGGATTCAGCTGAGTACCAGTGCTTTACAAGAAGCGATTGCCTATCTGACCTCCTCAACCCAGTTACCCGGGCAACCCGATACCCCTTGGTTAGACTGGTGTCAGACTTACTGGCTTCTGACTACCCGTAACGACTGCCAAGGATGTTCAATGACAGCCGTGACGTACAGTTTAACGTGCCATCCGAAACACAGCCATTGGTGTCTAAGAGATGCTTAGAAAGTACATACAAACTTAGAAAAGTTGCATTGGTACTTGCCTGACCTGGAATCGAACACGCGCCCTCATACTTGAGAGGTTGGTTCTTTGCCCACTAGGCCACCACGACTCTAAGCCGAGTAAGTATCAAATCTTATTAAAATTGACAGACAGTAGTTACTTTTAGGATTATTTAGCCTACTATACTCTATCCACGGAAGCAAGAGCTAAAAGGTAAACAAAGAATGACACTTTTTCAAGATGGCGGTATAAACCGACCTATGACAAAACGTCACATTTTTGTGCAAAATGTTCGCAGTATCTGTGATTTTGTCATCGGTCGGGTTATAACGCCATCTTGAAAAAGTGTCATTCTTTGTTTACCTTTTAGCTCTTGCTTCCGTGGATAGAGTATAGTTACTTACTCGTGTGTCGGTATTAGGTACGACTTAACTTGGCCCGGGAATCGAACCCGAGACCCTATTGGAAACAAGCATTTTTAGTTACTATGTATGTAATTAATTATTCTGGACAACTGATTGTTATTTGTTTTATTATACTTACACTGAAATACTTACCTACCTCTTAGCCATTATCGTCATCTGATGTCCACGTATAGGTAGGTATACGCAGGGCGAAGTTATGAAGTAGGTACTGTAGAGATGTAGTACTTAGTTAAATACTCTTTATTTTTTACTAGCTTCTGCCAGCGGTTTCACCCGCATCCCGTGGGAACTACTTCCCGTACCGGGATAAAAAGTAGCCTATAGCCTTCCTCGATAAATGGGCTATCTAACACGTTACGTTCCTGAGATTAGCGCGTTCAAACAAACAAACAAACAAACTCTTCAGCTTTATAATATTAGTATAGATACTCTTTATTATCAAAACAGAGTTTTTCTTCGCTTAAAACGTAATCCCTTCAGGACGGGTGTTCACTTTGAATATCCTTTGCTGTTAGCAACACGCCACGCAACTTTTTCGCACGGTTTTTGTTGCGTGCGAGTTAATGCTAACGTGCGTTATTGTAGTGCAATATGGCACAATTAAATCATTGACTACGCATGTTATCGTTAACTATCCCATTGTAAGGGACGTGTTATTGTTAATTCCGTGCGTAGGTAATATTTTTCTGCTAGGTTTAGGCAGGTAACATTTATATAATTGTCCGCCTAAAGCTGCGCTTTTGAGATAAAGTTTCAACTTTATCCTAAGGGCGTAGCTGATGTAGAGATTAATACCTGGCCGGACAATGATGTAAATAGAATAGAATAGTTTTTTTGATATTGAAGTATGTCACTTCACCCCAATCAGTCAATAAACGCAAAGTTGAAGTTATTTGCAATCTTTTAATTAAATATCCTGAGATC
This sequence comes from Helicoverpa assulta, assembly GCA_963856015.1. Classification (NCBI taxonomy): domain Eukaryota; kingdom Metazoa; phylum Arthropoda; class Insecta; order Lepidoptera; family Noctuidae; genus Helicoverpa; species Helicoverpa assulta. The sequence goes on from CAWLCW010000022.1 coordinate 6,892,184, forward strand.
CCCGGTCCCTAGCGCGCCACGCGCTACAGTGCCTCCTAGGTACTCACCTTATGTCATCATAATACATAGTCATCTTCATAAACCTGTTCAAACCACTATTGTACCTTCATAACTTTCCTTTAAAAGCATTCGAAAGATCTTGGAACCCAGAAAACAATTTCGGCCTCACCCAGGAATAGAACCCGAAACCCCAAGCAAGACTTGCGCTACACGAACGAGTCAGTTTCTTTTAATTTCCTTAAAAACCGTTTCGTAGTTCTTATGTGAAAGATTAACAAACATACAGACACCCAACTTTCATAATTTTATTGTTTAGTGCGACTTTTTCTATCACCAATCCCCATGGATATTAAAATCAGTAGCTAAATCACCACTCCCACTTTACGTAATTGGTTAAAAAAGTACCCCATGGGAGTTACTTTCTGGTTACCATAGCAACGGTTGTCAAAACAAAATTCTGGGATTTCTATTGGTTCTGATCTAAGTATACTAATATTATAAAGCTGAAGAGTTTGTTTGTTTGAACGCGCTAATCTCAGGAACTACTGGTCCGATTTGAAAATTTCTTTCAGTGTTAGATAGCCCATTTATCGAGGAAGGCTATAGGCTACTTTTTATCCCGGTACGGGAAGTAGTTCTCACGGGATGCGGGTGAAACCGCTGGCAGAAGCTAGTAAAGTATATACTTACTTATATAACACTTAAATTAGTATATGCCTTTGTAGACTTTTAAAGATCTAGTTAAAGACTTTTGGCTTTTTGGCTTCTTGGCTTGTGACTACCCGTAATGACTGTCAAAGATGATCTTGGAACAATTGAAGGTGCCTAGTTAAGTCCACTTTTTTGTGTAGGTAGCTCTAGTCTAAGGTGATCTTCACACTGCCCCGCATCATGCTGCATCTTGCGTGTCGACGCACCTACGCGCGTTCCTGCGGGAGTGCAGATCTGCATCATCGTGCGGGTTTTTTACGCACTCACGCGCGTAGGTGCGTTTTGTTAATTCACGCACGGTGGCTCTCATCGAGTTCCATTTTCAAACATACACGTCACGCCCATTCAAAATCACGCGCGTCACTGCGGGATTCGGTGTGCCATACCATGCGTCTCGCCCCGCACCTACGCGCGGGGGTGCGTGTTTCTCCGCGTGTATGTGCGTGATCCGCATGAACGCGCGTGGATGCATTTTCAGTGTGTTGGACTATGCGTGTTTTCCATACAAACGGAGATATTTACAAGCAACGAAAAAAAACGCATCCACGCGCTACGCTGCATCATGCGGGGCAGTGTGATAATCGCCTAAGTATAGTCTAAACGGGTACCTACTTAATTCTTAGATAGTCGTAACGTAAACTTTTATTTCATCTGTATTTTGTTTGTTCTGTCTAATTTAGAGTACACACCCACTATTATACAAACTTTTAGTCAGCTGGTAGTCGGTTTTGGATCATAAATCAGTGTGAAGATGAATGGAAGTACACACGTAACAACGATCAGTGGCCCGATTCTCCTAATTTTACTTAAGCGGCATACGATTCACATTCGACTGCGATCCAATGACGACTCGATTACGATTGAAGCGTATGTATGTGACATTCCGCTATTTTTTCTTTGAAATAAACGTCTTTTTCCTTTTCTGTCATTCAATAATGAATCTTTTTGTCTGCAAATGATTTACGATTGCAATATGATTGTAGAACAAACTACCATTTAGACCAAAATCACCAAAATAGCAGACCAATCGCAAGCCAATCGAATGTCGTTGGAATACGATTGGTCTTACATTAGTAGCAGAATGCCCGATATGGTTAAAATTGCTATTGCGATCATATTGCGATTCGATTTCTATTCAATTTTGACATTATAAACTTAGGAGAATCGGGCCCCAGGTATCAGACCGACTAAAAACTTTGATGGAATTCATGATATTCTAAAAATATATTTTTTTCCATTCACCGGGCCGACAGTCGGCCGTCTCGTATTCTATAAGATCTTTATGTAACAAATAAATGTTTTATGATTCTTAATTTTTATCTTGTTTCTCTTCTAAACTTATTTATTACTCACTAACAGCCAGTTTCTTCATCAAAAGTTAAAGCCAAAGTAAAAGTCAAAGTAATGTCTAAAGTTAAAGTAACGGTCAAATTAAATTTTTCTATTAGTTTTGCTGTCACTTTAGCCTTGAAAAAACGAATTTGACCGTTACTTTTACTTTAGACATTGCTTTAACTTTAACTTTTGATGAAGAAACTGGCCGTTATTCAAACCCGCGCGCGTCCTAGCCACTGTTACTGTTACGTTACAGCCTTTTTATTGTACCACTGCTGGGCACAGGCCTCCTCTCACACGGAGAAGGATTAAGCATTAATCACCACGCTTGCTCAATGCGGGTTGGTGATTTCAGACTTTATAGTCCAGGTTTCCTCAAGATGTTTTCCTTCACCTTTTAATCAGCCATTGGTGTCCAAGATATACTTAGAAAGTACATACAAAAAGTCCTAGCCACGCCTTGGTGAATCTACTTCCTGTACATGGATGAAAGACAGTCCGTAGGTCTGTTATTCTGGTCTAAAATCTTGGTACAATATGTATTATTGCCTATTTTCTTAAATATTTTTCATCCCAGTATTTTTATAAGGAATATTTTCAAGTGATTTAACAGTATCTAGGTAACTTTGTGTCGAAAGAATTGTACTTAATTAGGTATCTTTTAAAACATTTTGAACTAATTATTAGTATTAGTCCAAGTAAATCTATGGCAATTTAAGTCAGAATATTATCAAGCCCTTAACAATGTCTATCAGACGGGAATCGAACCCGTTATTACTAGTATGGTTTGCATAACATTTAAGTACCTAGTTCATTTAAATTTAAAATTTTACCTTTTAAGTGATATCCATATATTTGGGAAGTGAAATAAAATATAGCGTCTTGGAATCCAAAATTTATTTTTTATTAAATCACACCACAATCACACACAGTTACACAGATGATGTATTTACACACAAAAAAATATGTTATTTAAAATATTATCATATAATTTTAAATAGATAAATTAGAGTTAAGAGTACACTGTACCAAAATTATAATTTTATGACACTGGAATATAATTTAAACAAAGAAAAACACAAATAAAGTTGTACACAAAATTTAAAAAACAAGTAGGTAGGTATACCTACAAAGAATGACGATTTTCTTCAAAATCTTTCCCACGGTGAATTCGTACTGGATATGCCCTTATCAGTTCTCCGTCCAGTAGTATAAAGCACACAGGCAAGAAGAATGACAAGGGCACAGCACAATACATTTATTTAGAATCTTCTTTCTTCCAAAATAACCATTTGTAGTGAAAAATATGGTACAAGTAACGCCATCTAGTAGCGAGTAGCAAGCAACTCTTAGTTCCGCCCTCAGTCGAGAGATGTCGTGCTTTTCAAATCCTGCATCCTAAGTGTGAGCAAATTGGGGATTTGTCACAGAGTAAAATGCAGAAAGTGAGTTTTCTTCTTAGTTGTCAGCTGTGAATCTGGATACCTAAGAAAATATTACACATTGATACATTTTAAAATCGTGATTTTACATAATTTTTAAACAAAATTGTATTTGGTAGAGATTATCGACATTAATTAAAACTTGTACTAATCAATAAGTAACATATTAATGATTCTATACAATCCAAAATACACTACAAACTAAATTCTAATATTTATTAGTAAACACCGAGTACCTGCAACAAAAGAACAGACGATTAATTATAATAAAAAGAAAATGGCGGCCACCCAAATGGCACCCAAACGTGGGACCTATTGTACTAACAACCATCTTTTAATTAAATTTGTCAAAAAAACGCAGTCTTTTCACTCTCTTTCCTTTTAGTATTTTAATAGGCGTCATTATTGTAGGTATTGTGGTGGTTTTCTTTAAGATATCGTGGCGGGGTCAATTGTGAGTTGACTTAGAAGGTGTTTTGACCTCAATTTACATAAAAGAATTGGAAACAAATGTTAACAAATAATTGGAAAAAATAATTTTAAAGCAAAAATCTGCTATTTAATAATTTTTTGAAGGGTAATAAAGTGGATACTTAATTTATACATTCATCAACGTCATTATGTCCAGCCTTTTCCCAACTATGTTGAGGTCGACTTTCAGTCTAATCGCATGCAACTGAGTACCAGTGTGCCACACGGAGCCACTGCCACTGACTACGACCCAATTACTCACACAGCCCGATATACATTGGTAAGATTAGTTATCAGATTTTCTGGTTTCTGACCACCCCTAACGATAGCCAAAGATGTCCAAACTACCAATCCTTCATAACGTCTAAAATCACCACAATTTCCCAAAAAAAACTCCATAAACTACGTAACTACTTTAACTACATCCCAATCTGTATCGGATCGCTTTACGTCAGTACCACGACTCGGACCACGATTTATAAAAATAAAATCGTTCGACCAAACCGAGGGTAGGCTGGAATTTTTCATGTTATGTGTCATTGGATCTAAGATCCATTGCAGACGATCGGTATCGAGATAAAGATGCTGCTTATCTCGTTAATTGAGTAAGTTTTTTGGAAGATACGGAGTAGTTTTTGAAGTGTAGAAAGTTTGGTTCTGAAATTACATTTTTGTGGATGATCTTGTAGATATTTGAAGATATTCTGATGTGAGATTTGATGTAATTGGCTAGGCTGTTATTTCGAAGTTTATTTATACTAGTATGTTGAGCTGCAGTTTATTTGTTTGTCTGAACGCGCTAATCTCAGGAAATACTAGACGGACTTGAAAGTTTCTATCATTGTGGCATAGCCTATGTATCAAGTTACTAATTATAGCATAGCAGTATACCTATATTTTGTTAATAGCAACTACCGACGGCATCCAAATAATAAAGTTCAAGTTTAGTCTGTTACTGTTTACAGTGTAGTGTTACTGTTTAATCAATTTCTAATCCTTCTATCACGTCTTCAACACCACTTATTAAAAATATTTACACCCAAGAACCCAACCAAACCCTACCCAACCAAAACATCAAACCCAAACCAAACTAAAAAAAAAACACAAAATCAATCGCACCATTCGCGTAACACGCCGCAGCCGGTCGATTAGACCCCTGGATTAACGGTCCACTGGAGTGGTCACCGGCCACCGTTCACCGATCGTAAATCTGACCGTGGTCCATTTGACCCGCCTTGCAGCCTCACGCCAATTTTAACTCGGTTTTTTGATGGTTAAACAACGGTTGTGGAGTTTAGTTGTGGGTTTGAGTATTTAAGATGTTTGATTTGTGTTTCTTTAGCTCGAAATACATACTCATACTTTACTTAACTTTAAGATATTGAAAGTATTTTTGATGGTTAAAGAACGGTTCTGTGAGTTTTAAGTTAAAAGCAAAAAATGGGTTTCATTTGTATTTATACTACTCAAATAATACTTAAATTTAAGTTCTACGGTAAAATATTTCTTTTACGGTTTAGGTAAGTGAGACAGGAATGGAATATGTTTGAGTATTTCCTAAAATTGAGCGGCGATTCATATTCAATCTTCATCAGAAAAAAAGATTTTTAAAGAAATCTCAGTCATATGTGCTTTTAACAAACTAATGTAAGCTGTCTAGTCGAGATAGTCTTTCTTAAGGCAATACTCTTACTTTGAGTTAGTAAGTTTCTTAATTTAAAGTTACAGCTACAGTAAAACATACCCTCCCAAACTTAATTACCAAAATCCATCTCAAAAACCAGCTAAAACAAACAAAACAGCTAAAGACACATTTCTTCTCAACTCAGTCCAAAATATTGAACAGTCCCATTTGGGTACCATTAGCAAAAGTTGATAGATACTGTACCCTCGTCAGTCAGTGACTGGGAATTGAATTCTGAACCTCGAACGCCCCTTCCATCACTCAGGGCACTGTTAAAATTACTATAGTTCGGTTATGAACGTTCAAAACGATTAATGAATTCCGACAGCGTTTACAAGCTAAATTGAAAGGCGAAGGAGTGAGTGACTGCGTAACTATGATTTAGGGCATATTTCGGGAAGTTCATGAGTGTTAAGATTATTATGAAACTTGAATGACTGGAGAACTTGTTTTGAACATGTTTTGAACCCTAGGAATGTATAATTAACTTGATAATTTGAGACAAAAATTAGGATCACCATCATCCATCATCATCCTCCGAGCCTTTTTCTCAACTATGTTGGGGTTTCCAAATTAGGATCACCAGTGATGGAAAAAATGAGAGGTCAGCGTTTGTCGTGGTAAGGGCGTGTGTTATGAAAAACAAGTTACAAAGAGTGTGTTAGTATGAATGTGGAGGAATGGAGAGGCAGAGGTAAACCGAGGAAAAGATGGATTGATTGTCTGAAAGAGGACATGAATAAGAAGAGAGTGGATGTTAGTATGGTTAATAGAGAGAAAGGTTAAAAAAATCAGCACACTCTCAAAAAATAAACTCCTAACATTATTTCCCAAAAAAATATAATAATATTATCGCGACAATTAATAACATAAGGTAGTTAGCAGTGACAGCAAACTCATAAGAGACCGTTTAAGCCCCCGAAATGACCCAAACGGGGTCGTTACAGTCATTATTGGGGGCGAAACGGCACTAAATCAATTTTTAATTCTGCCCGCAGTTTTGTACACTTATAATTATTAATTTAGTAACTCTTTTGAAATGGGTGCTCCTTTTAGGATCATTGATTTTATAGTATACAGGCTTCCACCCGCGGTTTCACCCAAGGGAACTGCTTCCCGTAGCTGGACGGTGACAAATACTACATCACTATCCTTTATCCTTCTGCCGGGTCTAAGCTCCCCTCTAATTTTCAGCTCAAATGGCTCAGCAATTCAGGAGTTATAATAAGTGTAACTAACATGACTTTATACATAAGAAAAGAAGATATTGTACTATTTTTTTGAAAGCTGAAGTCTTAGGTAATATGTTGGGGGTTTGTGGCTAAATTTAATATATACTGACAACTTTCACTTATTATAGTTATCGGCATGGATATTGAGCCCTGACCTTCACCTGCCCAGAAGCGATTTATTGGTTTATTGCCTTATGTGTACAGTGCGCAAAGCGATCCCCACTCTTCCGCCGAGAGCTCAATATCCGTGCCGATAACTATAATTATTTTGTGTTTTCTCGCTTGCCACTTTTAGTTAACAAATGAGTAATATCTATCTACCTAAGACCATTCTGCCCAATTTTCATCAAGTCTAAAATGAATCGCAAACAGCCTTTTGAAATAGCTGACAAACACAATATGAAAATGTCGCTTAAAACATTTCTAGTTTATAAACAGCAAAGATCATAAACAATACTTATTAACGATACTCAAACAGCATAAATTTAACCAACCATAATATTCCCACCCACTTAACTCAACTGTAAACGCCATAATCGTATAAAATATTTAATCGCATACAAACTAGTGCCATCTATTGTTGGGTAGCACACAACATTAGTTGCGCCACTCACCGACAGATGGTGCTGCACTCAATCAATACCTATTATGGAGTGTCCAGTTGTCTACATTGTAGTGACCAGATAATAAATTGATATGAAATCTATAAATTGCCTTATCTTACTACATTATTAGGTAAAATATGAGTACGTAATTTTGATACATGATTGAAGCTTTTCGTCAGCAATTTGTGATTCACATAATAATAGGAACGGCGTTAAAAACTTAATTCGATTTATGTAACCAAATCAAAAAATCATGTACTATGTATGTGCTTTTAATGTATAAGTAACTAGCCGTTTTCCCGCGGTTTCACCCGCGTTTTGTGGGAACTACTGCTCGCTCAGGGATAAAATATAGCCTATATTACTCTGGAAGAGTGTAGCTTTCCAACAGTGAAATCATTTTTCGAATCAGTTCAATCGTTTCTTAGCTTTCAGGGTTCAAACAATCAAAACATGTTTCCACTTTCTAATAGTATCTATAAATAATTCTACAGTAGCTTTTCAACCTACTACAACTTACTGTTTAGGTATTTCAATCGTATCACAGTACAGCTCAAAACGCCCAAAATATCCTAGACCTTAGAACCAGCCCATCCCATTATACCGACCGCCAGTTTGTTCTGCTAACCATGCAGAGCAATAAACAAACACGTCTGAACCACTTTGGACTGCACTGGACACCCAATTCTCATCATCATCATCAGCCTATCGCAGTCCACTGCTGGACATAGGCCTCTCCAAGTGCACGCCACTGAGATCGATTTTCGGCTTCTCGCATCCAGCGACACCCAATTGATATCCCCAAACCATTTGTGATCATCTGCTACACGAATTCCAACTTTATCCCCAAGATTTACAGTTAATTTTTCATCGATACCATCTCCTATACATGAGGTTACATCTCCAGAATTGCTAGCATTGTCAACTGCGATACGATTTTGGACTTTATGTCTTACATTTCTGGTTTGTTTTGGGTCGAATCCATCAATGAAATGTAATGTTAGATCTGGAGAATTACTGGTATTGTTATTTCCTATATGATTTTGAACTTTACTACCAAGATTTACGGTTGGTTTTTGATTAGTAAGTTCAACAATATGTGATGCGACATCTCCAGAATCGCTAGTACAATTGCTATTGTGTAGATATGGTGGTATAGTTATTTTGAAGGTGATAGTGGGCAGTTTGTCATCTGTTATGGGTGGGTCATTATTATTAATTGTGTTTGATGTTACACTATCTTCAGTTCGCGGTTTTGCTCGCAATATAGGTGAATGATGGTCATAGTAGTTAGGGGTTATATAACTTTATACTTGAATAAAGATTTCTAGAATAAATTCTTGTTGTAGTAGGATATTGTCTTAAATAGGTAGATCTAGGACCAGTTCCTTTAATATCCCACCCAAAACAAAAATGTGAAAGACTGCCAAGTTCGATAATATGGGAATGCTTCGCCTATAAAAGAAGTGAGATCTGAATAAGTACCAAGTTCCATACACATACCTCAGTTAAAAATAGTTACTTTTTAATGATGTTACTTGGCAAGTTTTCATACACCTTGTTATAAACCTACTAAACGCAATGAATCAAGTATTTAATTTTCTATTAAAACTTGCCAAGTAACATCATTAAAAAGTAACTATTTTTAACTGAGGTATGTGTATGGAACTTGGTACTTATTCAGATCTCACTTCTTTTATAGGCGAAGCATTCCCATATTATCGAACTTGGCAGTCTTTCACATTTTTGTTTTGGGTGGGATTTCATTTATTTTTGTAAGGTTATTTTATTTTTTTCTTATGATGAAGTTAGTTAAAAAAATGTCTCATTTATACTATCTTTTAGATTTTATAATATGCACTATGTTTCTTACAAAGAAATGAACTAGATTAACTAAATGGACTAGATTTACCAACTGACTACCATGACATGTTGTCATATATTATGTTCGTGGATCAAAGTTACACATTCGTTATTTTCGAAAGTGATTCACACTTGGCCGTTTTCAGATTTTTACTTTACTTTGACTAAATACAAACCTTTGTACCATTCGAAGATATATTATATAAATATAGATAAATTTAGTTCGTTTTAGTTCCTTAGGGGTATAAATTTACACCGGGTATAAAACACCTTCATTATTTTGAAACCGACTCACACTTGGCCATTTTCAGATTTTTCCCTTTACCTTGACATAAAGACCTACCTCCATGCCAAATTTCAAGTCAATACGACCATTGGAAGTGGTCTAGGTTTTTGATGAGTGAGTCAGTGAATCAGTCAGTGAGTGTATAGTAAAAATAGCGATTTTCTGACGTCAATATCTCAAGACCTACAATAGGTATATTAATGAAATTTTGTATTTTAGATAAGTGAGGGGGTCTCAACAGATACTAGAAATTTGATATGCGTAAATAAAATAGATTTTGAGTTACAGGGGGGTCGAATTTGGCCCGAAATGGTTCGTGTAATATAACCCACGGCCGGTGTGTCGCTTTTTTTGCTCGAACTTGGCGGACACACTGCCGTGTGTCTAGATAATTGATGACCAAAGTGAATAGTTTGGCTATATGCGTCTTATATGAAGTTAATGTTAGTTTAAATTTAAAATCATTAACATCTATGAATCCTGGACTTAATATATTTGTGTTATCTACAAAATTATTTAGTCAATAAGATTAATATATTCATATATATTATTGATAAATAATGAGAGACCGAATGTCTTTTCGGGTGCAATCTCACAATTTGAAAGTAATTTTAAGTTATTTTTATTACCAAATCCAAATATCTATAAATGAGAGTAAGCTAATGACAGACAGATATTAATGGTCCCATAAAATCACTAAATGATTTACAAAAAAAGCTATAAAATTTACTTGTAAGTGTCATAAAGTGTTCCTAATGATCCATCATTTAGGGTACTGAATGAAATAAAATTTATTTAAGAATATTTGTGTATTTTCGATAATTAGTTCGAAATTATGTTTATGGGTTTCGATATTTACATTAATGGTAATGACATGTATGCTAATGACTTCATTTAATGTAATTTTTATGATATAATTAAAAAGCAACAATATTATCCTGTATGTATTTCTAAAATAAGCTTCTCTGCTGTAAAGAAACAATATGTATTGAAAATACGCTGCTCACATTATTTCAACATCCTATTACTACTTGTAATGTTCTTACTAACCCTAATTTCGAAAGAGTTCCACTAACAAATCCTATTTGAAATGACCATGCTTTAAAAACTGCCACCATCAGAAAATGACACTAAAAAATTCAACCACACATTCCAAAAACAAAAATAATATTCCCGCCAAACTACCAACCTAACAACACTAGTACAGATAAAAATAAATAAAAGCCCGCGAGAAAAAGTTAACCAAACTCGGTCTATACTTCATTAAGGTGGGCACAAAAGCAGTTACCCGGTTACTGAATATTTTACAAGCCATTCCGGGCGAAACGCTAGTAATTTTGATGATATATCTCGCTTTGGGAGCATGATATGATGCGCTGTATGTGCTAAAATATGCATGGGGTTACTATTGACGTCTTGTCGATTGTGTATAGCGGCATCTCTCGGGTAGAATGAGAAGGTGTTGTTTAGCTACTCGACGGTAGATGGTGTTAGTTGTCTTGTTAATTTTGATGTGAGAAATTTTGGTTTCAGAGTGAATTTTTGTTATGTAACGTAGCAAATATTTATGAAAAATTAAAGCATGAATTTTGATGGAGTAAATGTGAGCGCAGCATCGTTTTATATTAAATTGTGCCGAGTAAAATACATACCAGCTCAATACACACATTGTAAACAGTATCGTTGAAAATTAATAAAAGTGAAGCGCGCAGACTATCAATCACGTCCCCCACTGTATAACATTGCGCTCAACCAACCTCATTAACGCTTATACACACAATTCCATCCAATTACATCATCACGTTATCAATAATAAAATTTTTAGTTCCGCTACTCGCCGCCGCGGGCGCCACGTAATCTCATTACGAGCGAGACATATAATACAAGCGACGAGGAATGAAAGAACGCAAACGGATGGAGGGTCGCTGAAAAACCGTTTTCATTCGCTAAAAATCAGCGATAAAAAAAGAAACTTCGATACTGAAACATGAAAGGTGCCTACCATCGCGAACGGTGAGACGAAAGAAATTTTTATACGAATTTTTTAAACGTTGCAACGGTTTTTTCAAACAAAAGATCCCCTTGTTATCTGGTTTTCATTGTTTTTTTGAGTTCACTCGTTCGCCCGATGTTTGAGATGGTTCGCGTGGATTTTTAGATTATTGTAAACAATTTCCATTAGATTTCGGGGATTTCTGGCTGTGTATTTGTGTTGTGTAAGCGTGGATTTTGATTTAAAGGCGTTTTTGATTAAAAACTATTCTGTTCTTGGTTTTGTTTTTAATTTGATTGGGATTGAGAATACCTAACAATACTGAGCGAAAAACTTAGGTAAACTATGCAGATACTAAAACAAATAGGTACTTGACAAACTCGCGAATTAAAGTCCTCCTCCTTTTTGGGGAGTCGGTTAAAAATATTAATTCTTTAACACCTTGTGTGCAAAATGTAGTTACACAAGTTTGAAATAGCACAACCAAACCAACTAAAACATTTAGAAACCTACAAACTACAAACATCTAAAACTTGCTTTAAAAATCTGAACACAAGTCCAACATAAAGGCTCGTGTACACCCCTGTAATTAGCGAGACCGTCGCCGCAATAATGTGTTCGCACCTGAACCCAACTGATTAAACCAACCACTGGTATTAAGGGAGATTATACCGCTGTTTTAAAGCTTAGTATTTAGGGAGCGATTTAAATAGATATTTCTAAGATTTTTGTTGGAGGATGTAAGTCGGTTTTTTTTAGGAGTTAGTGAAGGTTTGGATGTGAGTGAGGGTTTTATCTTTTTTTTTTGTTAATCTGTCTATGATATTTTGCAAGGATATTCATGAAAGTAAAGATTGTTGCTTGCATAGGTAAATTATTACTATCATTTGCTCAAGTTTATTTTAGACAGGTATGATTTCAGATACAAATGCAGTTTCTTGACCGGCATCCAAAAATGAGGAGAATCGAAATTTTAGATGTCAGTATTTTTTTTTTTGTTGATAAAATGATTAAGCCATAGATATTTACTATACTAGATATTAAAATAGAATAGGTATATAGAAGAAAAATCCTCTCAACCTTCCAATATTTTTTTAATACCTATACCTTTTTAACCATAGCGTCACAAAAATTTCGAAAAATCGTCCTTTTGCAATGCCAAAAAATCGTCGTGGAAATCTAATCGTCCACTAGCCCACATGGTACCCGACAGAGAACAACGATAACAACCGAACACGAAGCCACTGTATTAAATTTTATGTTATTTACACAGGACGACATGATTACGGGGGAGGCGTGGACAAACAAAACTTGGGGGAAAGCGGGTACGGGGGATCGGGGGACAGGTAGCCGTGTCGTTTACAATGTAAGCTTAAACCTCTGGTTACGGAGCACAATGGTAGAAGATTAAACAGCTGGAAATGCTCGGTTTATTGTTCATTTTTATCTTTTTTGAGGGCTGTGACGCTTCTGTCTGCTTTAAGTCTGTGTTATTAATCAACTGGATTGCTTGGCGTCTTTTTGATCAGGTTTTCTTGAGATTTTTTTTTTGTTGACTGTTATTAAATAGAGATTATTTTAGGAATACATGTTATCTATTCTTCATTTTTGAACCCTACTACTTACTCTTTTAAGAAATAAGGGAGTGCATAGTGGAATCTATACATGACTAAAAGGCTAGAAAATACTTTGGCCAAAGAAGGTGGCAATGCAGCCAGTTGGATTTTAGAGCATGAGCGATTCGGATGAGTACGTGCTTCTATTAACATTCATATATGAAGTCTATAGCATTTGTAACTGTTTCCCAAAGAAAAACTTTTCTTATGACACGTTTGATATCATATATATGCTATATCTACACATTTAAAGATCCGCAGATTCACAAGAAAAAACTCAGAAAGTCCCGTCACTTTACAGTACAATCGCCCATTAAACCGGGCGTCCATTTCGCGTTGGTTACGAAATGCCCGAGGCCTGGCGTTTAGGGTGGAAAACCTTCATAATTAAGTGTGTACATTCTCGCCTAGGGTTAATTGTTTGTCAGCTTTTGACGCAGTTGATATGGTAACATTGAATTTTTAGATAAATCATTATTTTGTTGAAGTCGTGGTCTCCTAATGAGTAAAGAACCAACCTCTCAAGTATAAGGGTTCGATTTCAGATCAGGCAAGTACCAATGCAACTTTTCTAAGTTTGTATGTACTTTCTAAGTATATCTTTGACACCAACACCAGCCTTGCCAAGAGGTACCTCTTCTGTATTGGGTTGCCCCGATAACTGGGCTGAGGAGATCAGATAGGCAGTCGCTTCTTGTAAAACACTGGTACTCAGCTGCATCTCTCATAAAAATCCAAAGCGCACCAGTATTTTTTTTTTAAATAAGGACCTTCAAGAAAAGCAACAATATTTGTCTTTATTGTCAATTGCTACTCAGTAGCAGTCGTTGTTACAATTCCACGTCAGAGGCCGTCAGGCGGATTTGAGTGAACTCTGACACCAGGGCTTGTTAGGTAATTAAACCTGCAGCTCACTCGATAAGAAGAACATTAATTATAATTAATTAAGGAATTAATAATTATTAATTCCTATTTATGAAAATCATGATTGTTTCGTCTAGATTCCTTCAAATAACCATAGCGAGTTAGGAAACCATCCCTTGGGCGTCGTTAAGCTGTACTAGGGAGTAAACTAGATAAGGTACAGAATAATATATGAAATACATCAAACTAAGCCAAACTAGGTTGGTAATAGTGGTTTTGTAAACATATTTAGGTGAATTTCTAAACAGTTTTGTCAGAAACCGTTTTTAACGCCATCTGTTATCGTAATTTGGAACTAATTGATTTGAAGTAATTTTAGAATGCCAATTTGTTTTTAGTTAGAGCTTTTCTGTTTCTGGGGAAATGGCTGCTTTGATTTCGACGAAATTTATAATGGAGATAGATTGAAACCTGAGACAAGATTTTGTAAAACAAATGATAAATTTCTAAACTAAAATGAAAGATCAATCGACCATAAATTGATTAACAGCAATGACCCCGATCTGTAGCAATTTCGACCCTCTCATTTAAATTACTTAAAAAATAAGCTTAGGGGTTGAAAAATTAAGTAATCGCTTCAAACAGGGGTCGAACCCGCATTTTGAAGAGCTTGAGGGCGTTTGATCGCGTTAAGCGCATGATGAGTCATAGGGGTAGTTTAGATTAGTAAACTTGTTTTCAATTAGGGTTAGTGTTGTTGCTACTCGACAATAGATGGCGCTAGTTGGAGTATCACTTCATGTATTTGTGTAATATATAATGAGCTTACATAATTTAAATGTCTCTATATTTATATTAAATCTCGATATTTTTATAAGGTAAATATGTAATTAAGATAGTATTGGATATTCATTACTTTGTTTTGGTAAAGATAATTATGATTTTTATCTTGACTGATATTAAATTACCGACAATCAAATTTAGCATTATTTTTGTAATTGCTTTCGGAAACATGTATCAACAAATATTATTATACATTATAGAAATTGAATCACAATACACAAAAAGAGCATAACCCAATCAAATCGAGCTCGACCAAGCAAAAAGTTGCTACTACTCCCCGCTAGATGGCGTTGGCCGCGCGCTAATTTCCCATCAGACCTGTCAGCCGAGCGAGTGGAAAGTTTAATGAATTCATCACGCCTCGTCTCCGGAGAGGGGGTAGCAGTATTTAAAGTGAATAATGTATAAAGATGTTTTTGATAGACAGCGTTTTACATAGATAGTTGTAGATAGAGTTGTGAATGTCGTTTTGAAATGAATTGAGAGTTTTGTCGTATTTAACCAACTATGAAATAAAGAGGTTCACTGTTTGACCCGTAGATATGTAAGTATTTTTGTGCGAAATTACTTGATTTCTTAGTGTGAGTCCGACTCGTACTCAGCCTGTCTTTACCGACTTATATTTATCTTACTCCGCGGTTTCACCCCGAGTCTCATGGGGACTACTGCCCGCACCGGGATAAAATATAGTCTATGTTACTCGGGAAGAGTGTAGCTTTCCAACAGTGAAAGAATTTTTTACACTTTAGGGTGCAAACAAAAAAATGTTTTCTCTTTTTTATATTATTAGTAAGTATAGACTATTTCCTCAATCCCCTGATATTTGTTCTGTATCACAAACATTGGTTATAGAGTAAATAGTTGATTAATTGCTTTGCGAAATTGAGGTAAAAGGTGGGTCATGTCAATACACTATTTTTTGTGTGTCGTCCAAAAAAACCGGCCGAGTGCGAGTCCGACTCGCGCACGAAGGGTTCCGTAACATTATTTTTAAAACGGACAAAAAAATCACGTTTGTTGTATGGGAGCCCCCCAAGATATTTATTTAATTCTAGTTTTCAGTATTTCTTGTTATAGCGGTAACAAAAATACATCATCTGTGAAAATTTCAGCTCTCTAACTATCACGGTTCATGAGATACAGCCTGGTGACAGACGGTCGGAAGGACGGACAGAGGAGCGAAAACAATAGGGTCCCGTTTTACCCTTTGGGTACGGAACCCTAAAAAATTAACTAAGATGTGATGAGAAGAGAATAAAAAGGTAAACAACTTGTTTGTATTGAGTGAATGCGCTAATCTCAGGAACAGTACTAGTTCTAGTTTGAAAAGATCTTTCAGTGATAAATAGCCCCCTGTATTAAGCATAGCCAACCTCGCTAGAGGCTAGCCCGTGTATCGAGGATAACCATTCTGTTTCATCATCCTCCGAGCCTTTTTCCCAATCATGTTGGGGTCGGCTTCCAGTCTAACCGGATTCAGCTGAGTACCAGTGCTTTAAAAGAAGCGACTGCCTATCTGACCTCCTCAACCCAGTTACCCGGGCAACCTGATACCCCTTGGTTAGACTGGTGTCAGGCTTACTGGCTTCTGACTACCTGTAACGACTGCCAAGGATGTTCAATGACTATACTGTTTAACGTGCCATCCGAAACACAGTCAATGGTGTCTAAGATATACTTAGAAAGTAAGTACATACAAACTTAGAAAAGTTCGCTGGTACCTGACCTGGGATCGAACCCGCGCCCTCATACTTGAGAGGTTGGTCCTTTACCCACTAGGCCACCACGACTCATCGTAACCATTCTGTTTGTAGGCCACTTTTATTCGGATTCAAGAAGCATTTCACTGAAGACGCTGGTAACAGCAAGTGAAACATTAAAATTATTTACAGGCTGCTTTTTCTAAGTGCTGGAAGTTATTCCCTCGAAAATACATCCCGTTTATGCTAATATGAACAGATTCCGAAACTACTGATTTGAAAATTCTTTCACTGTTGGGAAGCTGTACCTACTCTTCCCGAGTAACATAGGCTACATGCCGCGTACATGGTGACACTCATACATAATATTATTTGATTTATAACATGTTTGGACTTTAAAAGAGACTATGACCCTTGAGTTTGTTTCGGCGTTTCTTCTTAGGGATCAGTCAGTTAGGAAATGCCGACCTCAGCGTTCTTAAAATGACGTGTAAAAGTGATGTAATGTCCAACTTGCAAAATAAACGATTTCATTTAATTTCTATATATTTTATCCCGGTAGTGGCAATAGTTCCCACGCAGTAGGACGCGGGTGAATCCACAGAAATTAGCTAGTATTGTTTAAAGACATAACGTTGTAGTGACGTTACCGTGAGCGATAGACTGACCTCCATTGACACCCGCCCTAAAACTTGTCGCGAGGTGTGGTTCTCACTGATAGAGAGGGTATGGAAGGTGCTTTATTTTGTAAGTACCTCTAGATGCTTGGACGTGGTTTTACCCATGTCGAGGTGAAACTATGTTCTTGGTGAATATGGATAGCAAATAGCTAGTCCCATGTTGTTCTTTCTGAATATATGTAACCTAAGCTTTATCTTTCACCCGCGTATCTTGTGTAACTACTTCGCACATCTGAAAAAAACCGGCCAAGTGCGAGTCGGACTCACGCACGAAGGGTTCCGTACCAGAGCAAAAATGAGCAAAAAAATCACGTCTGTTATATGGCAGCTCCCCAAAATATTTATTCTATTCTAGTTTTCAGTATTTGTTGTTATAGCGGCAACAGAAATACATCATCTGTGAAAATTTCAGCTCTCTAACTATCACGGTTCATGAGATACAGCCTGGTGACAGACGGACGGACGTCTGAAACTTGACCACGCAATTGTATTCCTAAAACTTCATAATCCAAAGTCTAGCTATTTTCAGTAGAGGCGTTTCTAGTACTTCTATACATAATAATCTTTGACTAAAGGGACTGTCAGCAATTGATAGTAAATTACAGGAAATATATCTTTTGTTAGACATAAGTTTACGTACTTCAGAAAGCACGTTAAATTAGTCCCGGCTATCATTTTGAACATCTTAGGCAGTCGTTACAGGTACTCCGAAGCTAGGCTAGTCTGACCACCAGACTTACTAAGGCGATTAACACACGGTACCGCGCACCGCCGCGGAGAGCGGTGGCGCTCGAACAAAAGAGCACCGCTCGAACGCGCGGTCAGGCGGTGTACGTGTGTTAGGCATCAACGGATTTAATACAGGTCAATGCGACATGAAATCCGCTTCACCGCCTACCGCGGCGGTGCGCGGTGCCGTGTGTTAATCGCCTAAGAGGTATCGGGTTGTCCAAATAACTGGATTGAGAAGGTCAGATAGACAGCCGCTCCTTGTAAAGCACTGATACTCAGCTGCATCTGGTTAGACTGGAAGCCGACCCCAACATAGTTGGGAAAAGGCTCGGAGGATGATGACTTTTTCTTGTATGTTGTAAAATAATATTATGAAACTTACAAAGTTATCAGTCATTTTTGAAACTGCAAAAACGTTGTCTCCTTCCGGAACTCTTGAAATCTGTAAAGAAGAAAAATGAATTTTAGTAAGATGCACATTTTTCACAATTTAATCATGTGAGGTAGAGAAGGTCAGGTAGACAGTCGCTCCTTGTGGCACACTGGTACTCAGCTGCATCCAGTTAGACTGGAAGCCGACCCCAACACAGTTGGGGAAAAACTTTTTACAGAATTCTCCTTTTGTAAAAATATTTTTAAAAATAAATGTTTTTGCTTTTCATGTGCCTACAACGTACTGAAATATTGTATTTTGTTAAGAAAGTATTACTTATATTGTATTCGTATTTAAATACATGTAAAGTCACAATGTCAAATGCTTGCGTACGTCATACCTTACATTGTACACAATCTTATCTATACTTATATTATAAAGCTGAAGAGTTTGTTTGTTTGTTTGAACGCGCTAATCTCAGGAACTACTGGTCCGATTTGAAAATTTCTTTCAGTGTTAGATAGCCCATTTATCGAGGAAGGCTATAGGCTACTTTTTATCCCGGTACGGGAAGTAGTTCCCACGGGATGCGGGTGAAACCGCTGGCAGAAGCTAGTGTAATATAGGTATACTGAAATATATTAAAATTCAATTTCTAAGTTTTTTTCAGGCTCCAGGAAAAACATATTTTTATCTAAAAACCTTCTCCTAAGTCTGAGAAATACTATGTAGAAAACCGCATCAAAATCGGTTTAGCCAAACGTGAGGTAATCTCGCACCAACAAACATACATACAAACTTTACATGAAGGTGAAACTGAGAGCCTTCTGTTTTTGAAGTCGGTTAAAAATGTCTGCATGTCAAATGTAAAGGCTCTTTATTATTATTTTTAAATACATTTGATAAAGATCATTTTGAAAATAAAACGCATTTGTAAAAGTATGTTTTTAACGCGCGAGGTGTATAGGACAGGAATTAATTTTAATACAGTGACCATGTTTATTTATAATTATGACGGAATATACTTTACTTGTAAATATGAGGGAATACATTTATTTTACTTACAAATATGTCAGTGAGTAGTTTTTTTTTATGATTGCAAAATGTTTGGATTTATTTGAATTTTATTTTTAAAATATTGTTTTTAGTGCTTTTAAAAAAGGTCAGTTTGAATCATAAAAAAAATATCGTTTTTTATTTTTAATTCGTTTCAAAATGAGAAGTATCCTATACATTTTGCAATCATAAGAAAAAAACTAGGTACCTGTCTATTATTATCAAAACATCAAATCAAGGTTGACTAAAATAATGAAAACGAACTACAGTTGATATTAAAAAATAGTTATTCTATTTTTACGGTCCAAGGTATCTATATCAAGCCAAATATCCGTAACGAGTATTTTATGACACACATCCCGATTTTATTACTTGGTCACACTACACTATTAAGAAATCAGGTCAACACAACACTAGCATTGAACTGTCAAGCGCTCCTTAACGTTCCATATTCGAATTTAAATTTCAAATCCCGAACGATACGATGTCGATCTTTATATTTTTCAAAAGTGTGTTCGTTTTTTTTTTCGTTCGAAGTTCGAATTTTGAATTTAAAATTGGAATCTGTTCGTGTCCCAGTTTTTGTTGAATTTTAACGGTTTTTTTTGTGGTTTTTGTATTTTTTCTGAGTTTTGCATGTGTTAGTCATTCTTCGTTTTCAGAGATGTAAAGATTAGGATTGCTTTAAATACATTTATGTATTGAAATGTATTCAAAAGGACAAACACAACAAATCGTCATGAGTATGTATTTGTACAATCTATACTTCTTAACAGAAATATTCTAAAGACGAATATTTTTTTTGTTTGTTTGTTTAGGTGTACCCTAAAGGTTGTGTAACTACTGAACTGATTTGAAAAAATCTTTCACTGTTGGAAAGCACACTCTTCCCGAGTAACATAGGCTATATTTTATCCCGGTACAGGTAGTAGTTCCCACGGTACGCGGATGAAACCGTCAGAAGTCAGAAGCCAGACAGCCAGTAAGCAACTGGGTTGAGGAGGTCAGATAGGCAGTCGCTCCTTGTAAAGCACTGGTACTCAGCTGCATCCGGTTAGACTGGAAGCCGACCCCAATATAGTAGGAAAAAGCTAGGTAAATTAAGTAAATACATATGTATATTGAATATTATTATGATAATAGACAACGAGGTTGTAACAAGGATGCGAGGAAATAGAGCTATATTGTCTTTGGATTATTTCCTGCGCGTGCGATGATTTTTATTTCCGTTTAGGTATTTGTAGTGTGAAAGTCGATGTGGTTAGAAAGAATGTTACTTGTGAGATGACGGCAGATAGAAGAGTTTGGAAGGAGAAAACATGCTGCGCCGACCCCAAATAAAATTGGGATAAGGGCAGGAGGATGATGATTATAATGCGTATTTGTAGTAAGCACTAGTTAATGACGTCCACCAACAAGGTGGACAGACGATCTTATAAAGGTCGCCGGAAGACGCTGGATGCAGGTCGCCTCCAACAGGTATCTGTGGAGATCTAAGGGGGAGGCCTATGTTCAGCAGTGGACGTCCTATGGCTGAGATGATGATGATGATGATGATGATGCCACATGGGTCGATCGATCATAAGGTTAAACAACTCCTGGAGATCAGTGGATGGGTGGACCTTGTCATGACAAGTTCCTCCACATTTCAGAAGGCACGTTAAATTCAATTTTTCACTGTACTGCATATCGTCAATTTCTCCAATCCATACTAATATTGTAAATGCGAAAGGATCTCTCGTCAGTATGTAGCTCTTTTACGCCAATACTGCTGAATCTTTGGTTCTTAGACTCACTCTAAGTACCCCAAAGATTCTCTTCCTGGACTTAGACTGAGTCTAAATGTCAAAGATTTTGTAGTCTAAAAGACTGCTTAGCTAAACCATAGAGAGAACATAACCTACTTTATACTTACCCGGTTACGGGAGGTGAGTCTCCGAAACCATGAGTGAAACAGAGGAGATCATCCAGTATACTCCATTAATCTCTATTAATCCATAGGTATACCATAACCAACACAGGCCCATTTTTATCTTCACTCTCATTGGCTGCGTCACCGCGGGAACGCGATTGGCCTCTTCCGCCGACAAATTCAACTGTACGGATGTCCGCCATTGCTGGCTGTATTTAAAACATTATGGTTCGATGTCTATGGGTTTGACGGTTAGATTTTGGATGTTAGAAGTAAATAGATTAAGGAAAAGAGAAACAAAAGCATGATACAATAAAAGAATTAGGAAAAATAATTTAAGTATCGGAATTGAGGACCTCCTTTTTGGGAAGTCGGTTTAAAACGTACGTGGAATTTGGAGTTTAAAAAAATGAATCTATTGATTTTTTTAACTTAAACTTATGACCAAAAACAACGTGTAAGACCAATTTATTAGAAAAAAAGGTACATTTTTGTAATATGTGAAAATATTGACTAAAAAATATTAGCTCAATAAGACTTTTCACAACAAAAATTTCAAATCCGGCCAAACTTAGAGGCAAAAAGCTAGTCAATAATTAAAAGTAACATCTGTACTTGAGTATTAAACTTAATGAACTAAGAATTATTGCCAATAACGTTATAGAAAGTTACAAATAGCTGACATAACTCAACGGCCGCCATATTTCATTTTACGCATTTGAAATAAACTGTATCTAACGGTCGATTTTCTTAAGTTATTGCTGTTAAAAAGTCGTGGTAGCCTAGTGGGTAAAGGACCAACCTCTCAAGTATGAGGGCGCGGGTTCGATCCCAGGTCAGGCAAGTACCAATGCAACTTTTCTAAGTTTGTATGTACTTTCTAAGTATATCTTAGACACCATTGACTGTGTTTCGGATGACACGTTAAACTATAGGTCCCGGCTGTCATTGAACATCCTTGACAGTCGTTACGGGTAGTCAGAAGCCAGTAAGTCTGACACCAGTCTAACCAAGGGGTATCGGGTTGCCCGGGGAACTGGGTTGAGGAGGTCAGATAGGCAGTCGCTTCTTGTAAAGCACTGGTACTCAGCTGAATCCGGTTAGACTGGAAGCCGACCCCAACAGGATTGGGAAAAAAGGCTCGGAGGATGATTGCTGTTAAAATGTAAAAATTACTGGCTATTTTTTTTGGGGCTTTACTTGGAACTATGTATTAAAAGATAAAATAAGATTGTTTCATGTAGGTAATTACGTTTTTGGGTTTTGAAAAAGGTGTCTTATACACCTGTGTATGGCATTTTCACTCAATATTGTGTTTTATATTCAACACATATAAGGAAGACTAGGTACTTTGTCTGCCTTATGTGCGGGCAGTGGTACTTTGACATAAACTCAGTAGGTATATAGAAAAGCAAACCAGTCTTACGGTCTTTTGTGGTGAATTGCACCATTTACGTAAGTCCTATAACCGCACCATTTCGAGTCGTCGGTGACTAGGAAGCTGATTGTGGTTTATTTATCATAAAGTTTAACCGTTCATACTTAGGGTTACAATGATAAAACAGTTAAAAATAACTCTTAAATATCCAGGCAGGTAAAGCCACCGTTGAAATTTCAAAAAACGAATCAAAAACCATAAACAATTACTTGCCTACCCGCATACCGTTGACAATGCCATCTTTAAAAGAGAACACATTCAAAATTTGAATTCCGAATGCGGCTTCCATTTTGGAAATTAGAGTTTTTATTTTTAATTAAAAAGGTTCTGCGATACCATCGAGCTTTGTCATTGGTTTTTATTTACTCGTTTTCATGTTAGGGTTCCGTTGAAAGTAAGGAAATAATGGAACCGAACATCCTACGCGAACTCCACTTAAGCACCTGTCTAGTCTTTCCCCAATTCAATTCCCCAATTCACCAGTCTAACCAAGGGGTATTGGGTTGCCTGGGTAACTGGATTGAGGGGGTCAGATAGGGCAGTCGCTCCCAGTAAAGCACTGGTACTCAGCTGCATCCGGTGAGACTGGAAACCGACCCTAACATAGTTGGGAAAAGGGCTCGGAGGATGATAGTCTTTCCCCAACAAAAAGTTCTAGACTCACACTACTGGAAGCCACAGCCTGTGCCATATGGAGGGACTGCCTATCTGACCTCCTCAACCCAGTTATTTGGGCGAGAACACAGACTTTTTTGCAATAATGTACCTGCACCGAGAAGCCGAAAATCGATCTCAGTGGCGTACACTTGGAGAGGCCTATGTCCAGCAGTGGACTGCGATAGGCTGATGATGATACCTACACCTCCTGAGTCTAACAAGTACCTAGTATGCTGAAAATCACATAAAAATCGGTTAAAGGGTACATGAGATAACCGCGCACAAACGTTTTTACATAAACTCAAATCAAACTGACAACCGCCTTTTTTTAAATCGGTTAACAAACTATGGAACCGAGTACGGGTTTAAATCACTACATAGTATAAAACAAAGTCGCTTTTTCTGTCCCTATGTCCCTTTGTACGCTTAAATCTTAAAAACTACGCACCCGATTTTCATGCGGTTTTTTTTATAGATAGAGTGATTAAAGAGGAAGGTTTATATGTATAGATAACATACATTAAATAGTGGGGAAATATTGTTTTCCCGTGCGAAGCCGGAGCGGGTCGCTAGTATTAATATAATCCGTAAAAGTAGTTTTATTTAAACTACGGAACCCGTACCCATTGTAACCTCTTCCAACTATATTTTGAAAAGCATATTTACAGGGAGCGATAATTACAAGAATTTTTGCGACTGTTTGCAAAGGTCGCTTTGAGCCCGAACTGAAGTACCAAGTACGCAAGTACCAAGCCAGTCAAGATTTTCACTGTTGGTACTTTTTTTTCTCCTTTGTTAATTATGAATTGTTCGCTCTGGTTTTTTCTTTGTTTTAATTTTTTCGGTGGATCTTCGTTTGTTTTGTTGATGATGTTTTTTTTTTATAGTGATTTTTTGGTTTGTATTGTTAGTGTGTAAAGGGGAATTGCGTTTTTAATTTTTAGTAAGTCTTGTATGTGTAGCCTAAATTGATAATAATAATTATAAATGCGAAAGAACTCCGTCTATGTGTTGTCCTTTCACACCAAAACTAAATTGATATTTGGTATATAGATAGTCTGGAACCTAAGAAAGAACATAGGCTACTTTTTATACGAGAAAAAATAAGAAAAGGCTGGTTTAAAAATATTATTGAAAAAACTATTGAAAAAATTAGGTAGTTAAAATCTGATCATATTTAATGATAATATTCGACAAAATTAACGTCTAACTTTTACTCGAGCACGTGTAAAAAAAAGTATTGAAAAAAAAAATATAATCTAGTCTCGAATTCGTGTACTTTAGTTAGGTATAGAGAAATTACCTCATGACGTTACCAAAACCATAGGAAACAGTGAGTATAGAAAATAAAAATAGGTCGAAATCGACACAGCCGATATCAGGTCGAGGCCACCTTATCTTTACGAACTTCCGTTAAAACATTATTATTTGTTATACTTATTATACATGTTTATTTAAATTCAAAAAGTTTTTTTTGTTGCAATACCGGATATCTGAGGTTTTTTTTGTCGCGTTTTAAATTCGTAGAAGGTTCCGATTTTTGGATAAGAACATTTTTTGTGAATTTGGTTTGAAAAAATTTTTGTTTAGGGGTCAGATTTTTTATTTATTTTAAAGTTAAATGGCGAATAAATCACAATATAAATAATAGCTGGTCTCTATGAAATGGTTAGTTGCAGATATCTATAATCTATTTATAAGTTCTATAGGTACTTCTTTTGTTCATACTCTGAACTTTCTGGAACTGCTGAACCGATTTGAAAAATTATTTTACTCTTGGGAAGTTACACTGTCTCTGGGTGACGTAGGCTATTTATTTATTTATTCTTTATTGCACACTTAACAACAAATATATAAAAATAATACAGACAATTTATGTACAATGGCTACTCACATCTTACTGTTTGACGTAACGAAAGTAACTCTGTATGTCTGTCTGTTTGTCTGTTACGCTCTCACGTCTAAACAACTGAACTGATTTTAATACAATTTGGTACAGAGATAGAGTTGTCCTTGAAAAAGAACATAGGATAGTTTTCATGCCGGACTTTTGAATAGTGCTCTTGGAAACGTGATATATAAGGTAACCGAACTATACGCGGGCGAAGCTGCGGGCAGAAGCTAGTACCTCTATATCACAGAAATAATGAAACTTATATCCAGAGAATCGTACAAAAATGTGACGAATATCAATGTCACACAACAAATGTCTGCGGGGAACGCCATTAGCCCTCAAATTGAGGTCAATTGTTGTTTGCCATTCGCCTCGTTACGGCAGCCATGTTTGAAATAATTTGGAAATGGAACGCGTTTCGGCGGGAACGCTCGCCATTGGCTGTTCGGGACTTGGTGGCGTACTTTTTTAAGTAGACATGAAATGGAGTGTTATTGTGCCTATTGTGGAGTTTTTATGTAATTGGTGAAATTGGGATGTGGTTTGAAAAGAGTGTCTTTGGCGTTTCTTGCCGGTTCTTCTCCATGAGACACGCTCTTTGGAACTATGCAACTCGTTTCGAAGGAGCTCTTATAGGCTTATTTGGAAAATAAAAAAAAAAAGTTTGAAATTTGATTTTCTATCAATAAATTACATCAGTTGGTCTGAACAAAAAAACCGGCCAAGTGCGAGTCGGAATCGCACACGAAGGGTTCCGTACCATTATTTAGAAAATGAGCAGAAAACGTTTGTTGTACGGGAGCCACGCAAAATATTTATTGTATTCTAGTTTTTAGTATTTGTTGTTACAGCGGCAACAGAAATACATCATCTGTGAAAATTTCAACTCTGTAACTATCGCGGTTCATGAGATACAGCCTGGTGACAGACGGACGAACGGACGGACGGACAGAGGAGCGAAAACAATAGGGTCCCGTTTTACGCTTTGGGTACGGAACCCTAAAAATAGGCAAATGTTCCTCGTTATTTAATAAGATACATATCTATTTAAGTTTTTTTATTAAATCACCTAACTATCTATTTAAATTAGGATGACTAAGTATAAATTACGTCCCCGAAATGCTACTCGGTAGCAGTCGTTGTTACAATTCCACGTCAGAGGCCGTCAGGCGGATTTGAGAAAACTCTGACACTAAAGCTTGCTAGGTGATTAAACTTGCAGCTCACTCAATTAGAAGAAGATGTTTTTAAAATCCATAATAAGTTTTAAGTACTCAAATTCAACTATACCTAATTGAAACTAAACACCAAAATAGCTTAAAAATATTATATTGCCAACTGCCAATGGCATTGCTCGATTTATCTAGCAGCCATTGATTCCAATTTCAAATCTTGATTCTGCCCGTGACAGATGGACAATATGGCGGTAACCTGGCTCGGACCCGCCATATTGGTTTTGTAGTAAGTACTGAGACTTATTATTGTATAATAACTTAAAGAAATAAGAACATATTACTATCGTATTTTCTGTTATTTTAAAGATAATGAATTGATAGATAGATAGAAATATACTTTATACATACTTTTTTTTGATAGGGCAGTCGTTCCTTGTAAAGCACTGGTACTCAGCTACATCCGGTTAGACTCTAAGCCGACCCCAACATAGTTGGGAAAAAGGCTCGGATGATGATGGATGATAGATATACTATACTTTATTAGGTATAAAAATTTTTCATTTTTGTTCTCAGATTTAATTAAAGTAGGTGACATAGGCCGTCTTATCGCTAAGAGCGATCTCTTCCAGACAACCTTAGGATGGATTGAGACGAGAAGGAAAAGATTATATGGTAGGCAGTTAGGCAAAGTGTATACTTGCTCCTGCAAGTATATCTATTGGCCACAGAGCATCTTGGTCAGATGATTGTGGCAGTGCTTGTCTATGCGGTTATTAGTGCCGCAAGCACTTTCTTTTATGGCTAAATAAGCCAATCGCTGCACGGCACTTCTTGCCGCATTTGTCGCAGGTGAAGCGCGGGTCATCCACGGGTGCAGCGTTCTTGATGCGAAGCCTATTGCAAGTATATATATCAATAATATTAAACCTCTTTTTTATAAGGAAACTTATGGATTTTTTTTCCTGTAAGTTATATTTTATACCGGTAGGCAGTAGTTTTCACGGAACGCGGGTGAAATCGCGGGAACGGCTAGTATAGTTATCGGCACGGATATTGAGCTCTCGGCGGAAGAGTGGGGATCGCTTTGCTCACTGTAGGTACACTTAAGGCAAAAAAACAATAAATCACTTCTGCGCAGGTGAAGGTCAGGGCTCAATATCCTTGCCGATGATTTTATACTACATCTCAGATCAAAGTACTACATAATATTATAACTTTAAAACCAGTTGTAAAATTCATAATTCTCAATTCACAAGCCCTAAGTTTCGGATAAACGTGAAAAGGGCCCATTTTACAATAATAACGTACAGCTGCAAAGTACACAATAGTTTAGATTTTATTGTTAAAATCAACAATGGCCGACCTCTTTGCTAACGGCGTCCGGGGGTTGCCATGTGCAAAAATTATTATTAGAACCTTTTTTCTCGTCTTGCAATTTTTTGTTGTTGCGTCAAACTTGTTTTTTTTTGAGAATTGTTGTCCGGTGTTAAATTTGTCAATCTGTTGGATTTATTATTAACAATCGGTTTCGCCTGCTTTCTAAAGAAACTAAGTTACTTTCCGTAACTGGATAAAACGTAGCCCATATCTTATTCTGTGTGATAGCTCTCATCAAAAATTAAATAACTAAGCATTTCTGAAATTAGCTTTTGATGCACAACATAGGTATACATTGTTGACTATTGCAAAGTCAGTCATATTTCAAACTTCGGACAAGCAAAGCTTCTAAACAATATTTGTTATGAACAAAAGCGTAAAGCGTCAAACAGCTAACTTAAGAATTATAAAGTTATTGACGAGAATTAATTTAAAAAGCGCTATTCTCTAAAGTTTTTTCATCAAATTGCAGATGAAACCACTGAAAACAACTAGTATATCGTTATAAACCGCCATTGTTACTAAACATAGGTCTCATTGTATCCCACTACCTACTATTTATTATTGAAACCCAGCACATTCCGCCGCCTAAACTAAACGATAAGAAAAACATCACAAAGTATCAAATCTCAAGCAATCAGCTTTCTTTACTAAAATGTTTATTTAAAACAGTTGACCGTTATAAAACTTTTATGGGTAACGAAACGTATTCGAGTTTAAAAAAAAAACATGATCCTTTTCCCCGCCAATTTTGACATTTCAAAGTCGTATGACAGCTGTCACTGTAGTTTAATAACCAGTTTTTTATCTCATCATCCTGCCAAATACACTCAGCGGCACGGAATTTGGCCCAAACAAACACAAGTAGATATCAGCCCAGATAGCTGTTGTAAATTCTCATTTCGTATGACATATTGTCAGTCCTTTCGTAATTGTTAATTAAAATACAGAAAAATGTGTGTCTGTTACACTTTTATAACACTAGAAACAGATTCCGTTGTTGGAACACAAAGCAGAAAGTTAAGTTTAAATTCCGATAAAAATTTCCGAAGTACTAAGCACGTTCCAAAAAAAAAAAAAAAATAATGATTATGATCGTTTTTTGTTTCTCTTTTTTTCACAATTTGATCTGAAAATTACCCTTACTGCAGCTCAAGTTGCTCAAGTAGTGTTGCTAAAACGTCAAGGGCGTACACAGCGGAAGATGGTTGAAACTTTAAGTGCACCGCGTACAAGTTAAAGATATGCATAGAAAATGTATGACCAGACTGGCCTTTACACAAGAAGATCATAAAGTGGGGGTGTAAGGTGTTCGTCGGCGCAGGACGACCAATTTATCGTACGTACAATTATGAAAAATCGGTTTCTCACTGCGTTAGAGATACGTCAGCCTTTGCAAACAGCAAGAGAAGTCAACGTCCGTAAGCGCACGATAAGAAGAAGGATGGAGGAACGGGATCTGCGTGCTCGAAGACCAGCTCGAAGCCCGAAACTTCTCCCGCACCATCGCATAGCCAGACTTAGGTTTGCAAGAGAACATGCAAATTGAACGCATGACCAATGGAGTAAAATTTTATGGACCGATCAATGCAGAGTCGTCTTAAGAGCTCCAGACGGCCGTGAACGTAAATGGAGAAAGCGCGGAGAATGGTTTCTTCCCACCACTACCAAGCAAACAGTCGGTTTTCTTGGTGGGTACATCTTGTGTTGGCGAGGCATAAGTTCAGAAGCCCGTACTGAATTATTGATTGTCGAAAGTCGTCTGACAACAGTGCGGTATATTGAAGAGATCCTTCAAAATCATGTTTTACCCTGTCAGGGATTCATAGGAAGTGAAGAATTTCGTATAATGCAGGACAATGCTCGACCTCACACAGCTCTTTGCGTAACTGATTACTTGTGCGAGGTCGGTATTCAAAAATTGGACTGGCCTGCAAGAAACCCAGCCATGCATCCTGTAGAACATGTCTGGAACATGCTTAAAAGACAGGTCCGAGCAAGTCGTAACCCACCACGGACTCTCAGTGAACTGAAAACCGCGCTGGTAGCTGCCTAGGAGGAGATCTCTCAGGTGGAGATAAAAAACATCATCCAGAGCATGCCAGATCGTATGCAGGCAGTCATCAGATCAAGAAGAAGAAACACCCATTATTAAAATTCGATAACTTTCTGTTTTGTAAAAATGTTGAATTTAAAAGTTTTTGGTGATTATTGCGGTAAAGGACTCTGTTTTCTAACTCAATGAAACTTAATGAAAATCCTCACAATTCTGTTGTTTGTTAGTTATTTTCTTTTGGAAAATGAGTAAATTAAACAATTTTAAAATAAAAATTCGGATTTTTCATTTAAATAATGGTTATAAGGCCCAAAATGTGCTTGGGCCAAATTCCGTGCCGCTGAGTGTATGTTGGGGTCGGCTTCCAGTCTAATGGATGCAGCTGAGTACCAGTGTTTTACAAGGAGCGACTGCCTATCTGACCTCCTCAACCCAGTTACCTAGGCAACCCAATACGACTTGGTAAGACTGGTTGTCAGACTTCCGGCCTTCTGACTCTCGTAACGACTGCCAAAGATGGTCAAATATTTTTTCATCTATGGGTGTAATTTAATGCGTTCCAGACTTATTATTTTGAACACAGTTTACTTTTGAAATGTGGCAAAATATTACTAAGATTGGAGCGTCAATATAGAACTGTTAAAAATCTTAACAATTTAAATTCCAGACCTATTTACAACACGACAACCTATTTCCCATACCAATCTTGCTTTGCAACGGTAGCTTTACCGGGGGGGCGAACCAAATAAATCTTAAGATGTCCAACAGAAAAGAAAATCTACAAAGGGCCAGTATAGACTTCACATTCTCCAATATACTTTTGAAGAGCACCTCAATTCGGCTTACTTGACAAAAAGAGTATTGATTTCGAAAGGACTTACAGACCTGTATTTTTGTGGTTAGTATGTTAAAAGGTACAGATAACTTTGTAATAAAAATTTCATCCTAATCGAAGACCGGGAAGTGGGTGAAATTAAGACTGCAAGATTTTCTTACATAGGTAGTTACAAGTTAAACTAATATAAGCGTGTTAAAAAAATAAACCATATATGTATGTACCTCGTAATAAATGTAGCCTTAAAAAGTACTCACTTTAGTTCTAGGTTTAGACCATGAACTTTTCGGGACTGAGGTTTAAGCTCCGTACTAAAGCTGGTACTTTTTAAGACTACGTTTTATAATAAGATGGTATGTGAATTCCCGCTGTTTTAGCTGATGGAGCTTCTGCCAGTACCAGGATAAAATATAGCCTATGTTTAGCCTGTGTTTTTGTTTTATGTTCTTTTGCCTTTTACTTTGCGCATTTGGATAAAAAGTACCTCATAGTCTACCTCAATACATTTATTGAGGTAACACTGAAATAATTTTCCAAATCGGACCAAGCGCTTTTGAGATAAATGCATTTAAACAAACAGACTCTTCAGCTTAGTACTAGAACGGATTTGAATGAAACTTGGCAGTAATATAGCTCGTACATCAGAGTAATATAAACGCTGCTATTTACCCATGTACGAATAGAGAGTAGATACCTTGTGCCGCGAGTAAAACTGCGTGCAACAACTAGTAAATAATATTAGTGGAGTAAAAGTTACTGCTTCTTATCTATTAACTTTTATCTTTGTACAAACAATAGTCATTCATTCATATGTCATTGTTTGTGTTTAAACCATAGTTGAACTGAGTTGTTAACTTATCTGCTAGAGTAAATTGTTATCAAGGTAAATAATACATCTATAATAATTATACCACTAAGTATGTAGCTGTCCTCCAAAACCATCATCCTCCGAGCCTTTTCCCAACTATGTTGGAGTCGGCTTCCAGTCTAATCGGATGCAGCTGAGTACCAGTGCTTTACAAGGAGCGCCTGCCTATCTGACCTCCTCAACCCAGTTATCCGGGCAACCCAATACTCCTTGTTAAGACTGGTTGTCAAATTTTCTGGTTTCTGACTACCCGTAACGACTGTCAAAGACGTGACGACAGCCGGGACCCACAAACATGGCTTCCGAAACACGAAGGAATTCATCATGACAAGATGGTCTGAGTAAAAAACAGTGCACTATTGCAATCAATTAGTTATTAATTTATGTATTGTATCATTGTCCTTGATTGCAATGTCATACGTGCTATTATTAGCTTGAGTTTATTGATTTCAATAATGTTCATACTTATACTATAAGAGCCCTGAAGTCGTGGTCGCCTAGTGGGTAAAGAGCCAACCTCTCAAGTGGGTTCGATTCCAGGTCAGGCCAGTACCAATGCAACTTTTCTAAGTTCATATGTATTTTCTGTGTTTCGGATGGCATAAACTGTAGGTCCCGGCTGTCATTGAACATCTTTGGCAGTCGTTACGGGTAGTCAGAAGCGAGTAAGTCTGACATAAGTCTAATCAAGGGGTATCGGGTCGCCCGGGTGACTGGGTTGAGGAAGTCAGATAGGGCAGTCGCTTCTTGTAAAGCACTGGTACTCAGCTGAATCCGATTAGACTGGAAGCCGACCCCAACATAGTTGGGAAAAGGCTCGGGAGATGACTTATACTATAAGAGGAACTCATGACTTAGTAACAACCCCACGGATCGATCATAAAGTGCAAAAGTTTGCATCAAAGTATAATCCGTGGATAGGACAATCTTTTCATCACAACTCCTCAGTGTTTCGGAAGGTGGAATGAGAAAGCTAGTTAGTTATTAGGGAATTTAGTCAAACAAGGAAAGTAATAAAACAAAAAATTACAAACATTCGTATTTAGAAACTCCGTTTTGGGAAGTCAGTTAACAAAAAAAAATCCTCCTCTATTATCTACGTTTTGACAGTTGCAATTTTGACATTGACACTTATTTGACAGATCACTAACAATTTTTTTTTTCTCCATCATACAGCCTATATTTTTGACAGTATAAAATTAGTTTTTTTTTTACTTATGTATATCTAACATTGGCTAATACTGAGTACATATAAAGTTTTTATCAATACTACGTTATCATTGGGCGAAGGCCACTGCTTATCTGTCAAACGTAGCATTGTGTAACTATATCATTTATTTGATATTAACATTACTTACTTATGTATTTCAATTTTTAGGCTCGGTTTTAACCGACTTTGAAAAAGGAGGGTGTCAGTTTGACCTATATGTGTGAATGTATATGTATGTTTGTGTGCGATTATCCCATGTTTAGCGGGACCGAT
Source organism: Helicoverpa assulta (assembly GCA_963856015.1). Lineage (NCBI taxonomy): Eukaryota > Metazoa > Arthropoda > Insecta > Lepidoptera > Noctuidae > Helicoverpa > Helicoverpa assulta. The sequence continues at coordinate 6,925,365 of CAWLCW010000022.1, forward strand.
TTTGGTGCAGTTTTTAAAGATTTCTATGCTTCTATAGGTACTAATTATTTCACTTTTGGAAAGGTTCACAATACCCAGGCGACATGGACTAGATTTTATCTAGGTAGTGGAAGTAGTTATAGGATGGCATTAGCCAAAATACTTATTGGTAAAAAATATTATTCATTCAGGAATCGAACCTGGTACTTTCCAATGCAACGTTTAACTAATGCCTTATTTAAAAAAAAAACTATATTTAAATATTAATTAATCGTTTAGCAGCATAAGCAAAAAAACTTATTTTCCTTAACAACTCCTGAAAAAATAACCCGTGACTGCAAAATGTGTCCAGTAATTTTCGAGGTCAACATCGACTTACAAACACATGGTCCCATTACGTAATATAACAAAAAAACTACGGTAGGAATGTGTTCTATGTAGTTATAAAATTCTATTAACTTCAATGACAGATGGGGGTTGCGTCATCGGCGGCCATCTTGGGTTTGGAGCAAGACATCAAAAGTTTGAAATAATTTGCTGTGTTTTAAAATACGATTTTTATATACTATGTTTGTAAGTATAATGCGATTTATACTATTGCAAAGTTTCATCAAAATCCGTTCAATGGTTTTGGCGTGAAAGAGACACATTTACATATTATTTCGTTATTTCGTTCGACTAGCCCTACAATTTTATTTTAATTGGATAAGCACTTCTAATCTAGAACTAATAAAACATCGCATGTAAAGTTCACATTCTCCACTGAAAGAGGATATAAGTAAAAATCCGTCATATTTACAATACCAAGAAAATTGAAAAATGTCTTATTTACTATTTGTCTAATTTTTCAGGTAAAACGGCTGAACCACATAAGATAAAATGTTTCATGAAAAAGCTTAAAACCTGGAAAACCCATAGGATCCTTGATATATACTTTTTATTTGGATATCCTTATATAAGAGCCGCCTTGGCCGGCAATCGGCTAGGAGGAGGTCATCATCATCATCATTTATCCAATTAGCACCTATATTAAGATGAAAAGTAGGAAGTAAAACCGCAGTACCTACATAACTAGTTCTCTTAAACCACAATTATCCGTATAGGTAACTAGTTATTTAGAATATCTTCCCCTAACACACAGTTATCGATCCTAGGGATGTATATGGTTCAAAACATAAGATATAGCGATTTTATAATATCTACAAACCCCGCTCTTTTAACGCTTAGAACTTTTAAACTAAGTATCGTTATCATCTCTCTAGCCTTTTCCCAACTACCTCTATGTTGGGGTCGGCTTCCAGTCTAACCGCATGCAGCTGAGTACCAGTGCTTTACAAGGAGCGACTGCCTATCTGACCACTGATAGGTAAGACAACTTTTAAAATATATCGGATTTTCAGCAAAAAACAGCTACTGACAAGAAATTATCCTAATATTATTAAATGCTATATTATTATTACTAGCTTCTGCCAGCGGTTTCACCCGCATCCCGTGGGAACTACTTCCCGTACCGGGATATAAAGTAGCCTAGAGCCTTCCTCGATAAATGGGCTATCTAACACTGAAAGAAATTTTCAAATCGGACCAGTAGTTCCTGAGATTAGCGCGTTCAAACAAACAAACAAACAAACTCTTCAGCTTTATAATATTAGTATAGATAAAAGTTTCTAAACATGTACGTAGGTATGGTTATTACTCTTTCACTTAAAAACTACTGAACGGATTTTGATAACGCTTGGGCTGAAATGATTTTAGATTTTATACTCTTTCAGGTGAAACCTAGGGTACGGATTTTGATAAAACTTGAAATAAACGGTTTTCAATGTTTTAGGTCTTAAAATGGCGTTTACTTCTATGACTTACACCATACCTGGGCGTGGTCATTCAAAAATCCATCGATCGGGACCACTTACAATAAATTGAAGTTACTAAAGTAATTTAGGGTGAAAACATACTGACGACAAAGTATTGCTAAGAAGTATAAAGTCGTCAAAAATATGCGACACAAAATAGTTTTCGTACCTAATATTTTTAAAGAGAAAGTTATCACAGTAAGGATGAAACGATTGAGATTCAATTAGGTGTAGAGATAGACTGTAATCTAGAGATGGTTATATACTTAAGTATGTTTTTAAACATATGACATGGAAAAGGTGCGTTTTTGCATTAGTGTATCTAAGGATCGGGTCTGCTGGAAGAGATTTCATTAGAAATAAGCAGTATCTTTTAACTATTTTATGTTATTACGTACTTCTGTCGTTATTATGTGTTTATTGTGTGCATTAATAGTTAAATAAATAAATGATATATCAACTCATAAATATAGTGTGGTAGTGCCGAATCAAAGGTGCTTCTAAAGCTCCCTTACCAACAAATCGCAAATCGCTGCGATAAAAAGTCTAGGAGTGTGTAAAAGCCCTTACTGAATGATTTTGCATAAAAATGTTTGGCGTAGGCACTCGAAATATTATGTCTAATGGAGGATAGATTTAGATAAATAATAGAGGCTTGTTTTTGGGTTATTTTGTAAAGAGTCGTGCGAGTAAAAATATAGCTACTAAAATATACCTACATGTAGTTATAAGTAATCATTAGAAATGCATGATTTTTAATAATTTTACCATGTATAGGCAAAACTTGCTACGCTAAATTTGGAATTTCAGAAGTGCCAATTTAAATGGTAATTTTTCATATAATTTATAATGTACAAATAAAAAACAAATATTCATTTTTTTTCCTGTCTATAACAGATGTCGTATAACCAAACGTTAGAAATACTCAAAAAAAAAAAACAGTCTTCAATACTGAATAGGTTCACCATGATTTTGAATAAGAGAAGGATATAGTCCTTTTGTTAAGTTTATAATAGACCCGGATGTATGGTACAGCTGCTGGTAGCATGGTGACAAGATGTACGGTGACCATCGTTTTGAAGGACCACAGGACACTTTTTTTTTGTTTTTTTTTTTTTTTGGGTTTTTGGCAGATGATAGTATTTATTTAGATGTTATTAGGTTTTTTTGGTGGCTTTGAAAGGATGGTTTTGGAAAAAAAAGTAATATGTACATGGTAAGTAAATGTTTTTTTGACTTTTGTGGGTGTTGCAAAATGATTGCTGTTTAATTTTAATTGTCCTCTGTTTACAACTTTGTAATTCAGTTGAATATTTTTGACATAGTATGAATCGATTAATAACACAATTTTAACCATGATAATATGTCTTTAGGTTGACGTTATTGTTAAAACTGAATAAGTAATTTATCTCTAAAATTGGTAGTTAGACTCAGGTCTAGAGCGATTGATTCGTTTTTTTCTCAATTTAAAACCAAAATCAAACGAGTATTTATTACAAATAGCCACATCCAAATCGATCGGACCGAATCGGGCTGACGATGAGGGGTTCGTTACGGTGCAAAGGAGGAAGCGCCGTCAGCGAACCAACAAGAATCGCTGCGGCACGGCCCCTATTGAGCCTAACATCAAAATCCGTGCCGCCAAGCCGAACACCCCGGTGTACATCTCCCGCCTACACTACACCACTAAGGCGGAAGACATCGTGGAGTACGTGCGTCAGAAGCTGAAGTACGCCCCGAGAGTGCTGCTGCTGGAGTCGCGCCATAACGCCAACTTCAAGGCGTTCGTGGTGCGAGTGCCGACATGTTTCCTGCACCTCGTGTTGGACGAGAACTTCTGGCCACAGGACGTGGTGTTCCGTCGCTTCCGCGGACAAGTGCCACAGGACCGCACAGTGACATAGTGCATAGTGAAGTGATACTAACATAGTTTTAAGTTTTTTTATATACTAACAATTTTGTATAATATAATATGTATGTTAGTCATTAAGGTATATATCTATGGGCCAATGCAGCCTGAAAATAAAGGTATTTTGATTTTGATTTGATTTGATTTGATAAACCTTCCTTTTTTAAATCGGTTTACCATACACATAAGTAAGTACTCTTCACGTCTAACCTAGTTATACTTTTAAGCATATGTATCTCTATAACTGAGCTAGACAAAACCACAGTTGATTCACACACAGCTGTCTGTTATCTTGTGCTAATACTGGGAACTGGCTATCTGACAATATATAATATGTTGTATTATGTATTAGGTATGTACAAACATTTTGTGCTGATATGATGAATGTTAGGTGATTGAATTAAATGTGGTGATATGAATTTATATTGAGATTTTTTTGGCTAATACAAATAATTTGGATTTGTTGTTTCATAATTTTGACTGTTGAAATCATTTTATGATATGATTAAAATTTAACATTTTTGGTAAAGTCAAGTAAAATTAAACAAAATCCACCCATATTTTAATTTGGACAGATTTTTCATAGTTTTGTGACAAAATCTTAGCCTGAAATTATCTAATATTAGTGAAGAAAATTCAAAACATACGGATTTAAATATACATACTTGGAAAAATATTGAATAATATTATGAGTATGACCTATTCGTAAGTTTAAAAAAGTTAAGACTTATTAAATTAGTACAAATAAATCAATATTACTAGCACCTATAATACCTCTAATATCGTTAATTATTTTAGCAAAAATAAAACTACTCACAAACACCGACAATGACCGTCCCAAAACGTCCACCCAAATCCAAACCCCATGGTCACAGCACAAAACTAAAATAAACTCTTGCGCACATCTGCCGTGCACGTGGTCACACAAAGCTATGGGGGCTTAACCATGGGAAACAAGCTTAATTGCTTGTGTGCAGATTCTATGGGGTCCACGAACCAACAAATTGTTTTACCATTGATTTTCGATGGGTATTGAACTTTAGTCGCATTTGAGTGGACATTTTCTTTAAAATATTTTTTATTGGAACCTATGTAAATATTGGAATGTTAGTAAAAATATGTAGCGTTAATTCTGTAAGACATTTACTAATATTTTATGTTATGGATCCATAATTTAGTTTTTTTATGCAAGTAAGTACTAGCCGTTTTCCCGCTTTGCCGTAACGGGATAAAATATAGCTTATGTTACTCGGGAAAAGTCTGATGATAATCTATACTAATATTATAAAGCTGAAGAGTTTGTTTGTTTGTTTGTTTGAACGCGCTAATCTCAGGAACTACTGGTCCGATTTGAAAATTTCTTTCAGTGTTAGATAGCTCATTTATCGAGGAAGGCTATAGGCTACTTTTTATCCCGGTACGGGAAGTAGTTCTCACGGGATGCGGGTGAAACCGCTGGCAGAAGCTAGTTTGAATATATGTACATACATACGCCGGTATTATTTGAAATCTTTACTATTAACTTTATCCCTAGTTAATAATATGCATTATACATGCGATCCTCTGTCTGTCTGTAAGTCCGGCTTCCATAACAAAAATACTAAACCAATTTAAGTTACAAGAATACAGATAGTTTAGAAACTGAGAAAGGTCTTAGGTTACTTTTTACCAGTTGCTTGACGTACCTAATTCTCTCCAAACGCGGACAAAACCGCTGTCAAAACCTAGTTCTAAATAATTATTTTTTCTCTAAAACTCTAAAGATAATAATTAAAAATGATTAGTAGAGTTTGTAGTCAATAACAAACTACACTATTATTATTAATTCCATGCCCTTTAACCCGTTGATAAGTCAATGCGTATGAGCACGTATTTTTATCGATCATTAATGTTTCAATGAACTAAAAACTTGGGTTTGTTCATTAACTTCAATATTTTTTTTTATTTTAACTACAATTTTAGTTCCACGTGTTTTGTGGCCGCCATTTTTTTTACCGTTAAGAATGGCGCGAAAAGTATTTAAAAAATTGATTTGAAGTTTGCTGTCAGTTTCTTTGGAATTTGTGCTTTATTTTGAATTTAGTGTTTGCTAGTTTCGTATATAATAGTCACACACACACACATACTTCTATTCTGTCTGTCTACTTCTCTATTCTCTATTCTAACTCTCCTACTACGGGTCTGCTGGAAGAGATTTCATTAGAAATAAGCAGTACCTTTGTACAATTTTATGTTATCTCTTCTTCTTCCATGTATTCAATGTGTACTTAAATGTTTAAATAAATAAATACCTAATAGAAAATCTTTGATTTTTCAGTGCCCATTCAAGAATTCCTTCACATTGTTTTGTTTATTTTATGTGGTAGAAACCTCCTAATTATCTAATATGATTAATTACTACGAATTATTGACAGCTCTTAGCTGTCTAGTACATAGTTATAAATTTTCGCTCAAAATAAGTTAAAATAAGTTATTTTCCTCAGCTACATGTGCTAAAATTTTTCCGAAAATTTCGAGTTAGCGTGAATCCCATACATTTCTACTCACAGAAATTCATAAATTAATTACTTTAATTAAACATCATCACAAAATTCTATCAATGATACATCCCCCTTTTCGTATCACCCGCATATTTTGTTACAATCAATTTTAAACCTTACATCCTTAGACACAAAGCTCAATTTTGCTCATCACAAGACTAAGCAAAATTCTATAACATGCTAAGCAAATATGACTCTTAATACTACAGGCCTAAGGTTGATATTATTGTTGGTTAATATCCAGTCGTTCCTTCAGCATATTACAAATACCAGCTTTGAGAGCTTTACATACAACTATTCGGTCTAAATTAAAAAAGTACACTAGGGTGACCCTTGCCTCAAAATTTCGGTGGAATATCCCGTATTTTGGGTAATAATCATTTTGTAGGGAATTGGAAGATTGATAGACGTTACTGTTCAATTTTTGTAATGTAATATAGTTTGAAGTCGTGGTGGCCTAGTGGGTAAAGAACCAACCTCTCGAGTAGGAGGGTGTGAGTTCGATTCCAGTTCAGGCAAGTACCAATGCAACTTTTCTAAGTTTGTATGTACTTTCTAAGTATATCTTGGACACCAATGGCTGATAAAAAGGTGAAGGAAAACATCTTGAGGAAACCCGCATTGAGCAAGCGTGGTGATTAATGCTCAATCCTTCTCCGTGTGAGAGGAGGCCTGTGCCCAGCAGTGGGACGATAAAAAGGCTGTAACAGTAACAGTAATATAGTTGAATAGTATACTATTTTGTGTATTGTGTTAGTTGAGAAATCATCATCCGTCTAATCTTTTCCTAACTATTGGGGTCGACTCTTAAAACAGTAAGTATAAATCGAACTTTGTTGTTATAAAATCTTTCTCCTAAGAAAGACAAATACTATGATGAAAATGCATCAAAATCAGTTCAGCTAACGCGACATAATCGTACCGACATAATATATATAACCACATATAGATCAAACTGATTTCTAAGTTTGTACGTACACTAATGACTGTGTTTCGGATGGCACGTTAAACTGTAGGTCCCGGCTGTTAATGAACATCCTTGACAGTCGTTACGGGTAGTCAGAAGCCAGTAAGTCTGACACCAGTCTAACCAAGGGGTATTGGGTTGCCCAGTTGGTTGAGGGGGTCAGATAGGGCAGTCGCTCCTTGTAAAGCACTGGTACTCAGCTACATCTGGTTAGACTGGAAGCCGACCCCAACATAGTTGGCAAAAAGGCTCGGAGGATGATGACATGGGTCAAACTAATTGCCTCTTTTTTTTCAAGTCGGTTGAATGTTACAATATTAGCAACAAAATTACAAACACCAAAGGCATTCCAGACAAGAAAAACAAATGAACAGTGGCTCTTAATTCAAAGGAATGTGAACCTTAAATAGTTAATAGAGATTGTGTTACTATACATACAATATTGTGTATCACATAGGGTAGAATATCGTATGACAAATGACATGAGGCGACAAGTAGGCGCCTTCTAAGAAATTAGACGTTGAATCAGCTATATTAGGCCTTTGCCTATGTATTTGTTGGGTACTTGAAGAATTACTAACAGAGAAGCAAATTGGAAATGATTAGAGAGCTTTTGAGAAAAATTGGTACTCATTATTCTACAGTAGAAAAATACATAAAAATAAGACAAGTATGTGTAGAAGACAATGACATTTTGGTTAATCAATAGAGCTTGAAGATTTCTGAAAAATACATTTAGTTATGATTTAAGTGTAGAATCCTTAAAGGATTAGAAGCTCTATTTATTGATATAGTTAAGAATGGATGTATATGGATGAAATGTGAAAACTACATAAATATAGAGTTATAGAGTTTTTGTGTATTGCATTTACCTAACATTACAGAATCCACAACAGAACATTACAGAAACGGCTTTACAACCAAACGGCTTAACCAATAGCGATGAAATTTCTCATTCAGATAACTGACACCATAGATATATTCATAGACTACTTTTTATCTGAGTACAGTGAGTAGATCCCTCGGGATGCGGGTGAAACCGCGGGAAACAGCTAGTTAAGTTACAAATGCGTGGGCAACCAATCAGGGTGCTTCGAGAACTCATTCCTATAGTCTCATGGGAAATAATGAACAGACGTACTTCTGATTATTTTCAGTGCACGTGACTTTAATACTGAAAAATCAGAAAAACAGCACTTTTTTATATATTTCTATAGCTATTAATATTATAGAAAGGTAAAATTTGTAACGTTGTAAGAAGTAATATCTAGATAAACTGAACCAATTTTTATAAATCTTTAACAAATAGAGTGCCACGTTATTTATCAGTGTTATACCTATGCTAGATTTTATCCTGGTACGGGAAGTTGTTCCGTTGAAACACGTGTAACTCGGCGGGAAACAGTTTGTCTACAGCAAAATGGTTCGGAAATGGTGATAATTGTTTGAACCGTACAGAAGAAGTAATAATAATAAAAAATATATGCCATGTAAAAATAATTTTTACAATAAATAATTGCAATAAATAGTTTCAAAAATACAAAAACATTGAAAAACCAACAGGAAAACCATTAGTAACACTAACCAGCTTAATTACTATAACAAGGAAATGTCCTGAATTTACCCGCTAAACGCACAGTCATACTACACGAAAATCTTAAACAACCGCCCAGTAACAGTACGTAAACCAACCTAAAAAAAATTACAAACAAAATAAAACCTATTTTTAAAACATTACTCACCTTTTCCTACTATTAAAACAGGCACAACAGTCACACTTGCATTTTAAAAAAAGAACAGAAAAAAAATCACTGAACGCCCGCCATTTTGAGGAATACGTCAAAAACTGACACACGCGCGCGAAATGGGCTCTTAACGTTCTAATTTTGAAAAGAATATGACATTTTTTTGTTGTGTTTTGGGCGGGAAAGACGTCCGTCGTCGGTGGGGAACGAATTCGTACTGAAATGTAATTTGAATGGAGCACTGAATGACTATCAGAAATAGTCGAAGGGTGTGAATTGTGTGAACAGCGTGAAGCGCTTTAGACAGCGGCGCATTTCAATTTTATTTTTGGTTGAAACTTTAACGTGTTCTTTTTGAGTTCTACCTAGTTTCTATGGACTTTGGTAGGTATAGGTATATCAATAGGATTTTGAAATCACAGTAAAACTTTATCGTAGCTAAAAATATTAGATATAATTCAGTGTTCAGACAAACTTTTTCATGCCACTTTTAATTGTAATATTCTACTTAGAATAAAATTGAAAATTAACTATAGTGACCTACATTTTAAAGATTCACAGTTTTACTTTTTATACACAGCTACATTAAAAATATTTTACCAACAGACAATAATGAAAAAAGCGATCTATATTTAACAGTGCTGCAGCGCTTGAAGTGGCGAGTAACGTTCGACCAATCACGTAATCGCTTGCAAATTACAGCGATTCTTAAAGTTCTGAGCATTTACGCTTTACTATTATTTTGTGAGTAAAATCGTCATGTTTAAGAGTAGATGTTTCACGTGGTTTTGCTCCCGTTTTGAGAGTAACTTCTTTCCGTGTAAGGTTAAAATATAGCATAGGTACAAACGTCATGCACAATAATGTAGGTATACATGTGTTGTTACATACATACTTATGTTGTTGGTAAAAGAATTTACAAAATGGCATTAGCAAATATACATAGAGTTTTATCCCCTACATTGTCACATTTTCCTATATAGTATTGTGTACAAAATCACAAAAAATCTTAACTGTAATATATTGTAACTGATAACTAGATTTATATTTCAAATTATTCCAATAAAAAAAATCTGTTGCAATAAGTTAACTGCTATTATGTCGCTAATTTTGAAACAATAGACAACCGCGTGTCTCGCGTATATCAGCGCTCTGACACAACGGGTTTTATATAATTCAGGCGTAAACTGATAGTCAAAATTACGTTATTTAACGTCACAATTTAACCCCAAAAACACACGTTTTACAACACAAACCAGACATTCTTAAAACCTTATACATTCTTGCAACATTTACGCGCGCTCAAAACGTGGCATAACCTAAAAATACCAAGTCTCTACACATCAAAGGGAGTAAGTATTTTAATAAAAATTAACTTCCCAATGTATGGCAAAAAAGAATTTTTATGTCCCTCGGTATTTGTTGTACAATTTCGTACAAATTTCTGCCTTTTGTCGCTTTTAAGGGGAGTTTTGCAGCTGCTTAAACCGGGTCTAAGAGCACACTGAAAACTTTTAGTCGGCCGATAGTTTTTGTTTTCTATATTAAAATTATAACGAAGAAAAATTTTTTTTTTGTTAATGGATAAACTCAAAAACTACTACCCCGATTTTTTAAATTCTTTGACTATTGGAAAGCTACATTCTTCTCGAGTATTATAAGCTATATTGTATCCCGTTACGGGTAGTAGTTCCCACGAGACGCGGATGAAACCGCGAGAAAACGGCTAGTCGCTCATAAATCAGTGTGAAGATGAATGTTAGTACGCACATTACAAATATCAGGTGTTTAGCCGGTATCAGACTGAGTGAAAACTTTGATTGGAATCAAAATTTTCTTTGCAAAATATATTTTGCTGACCAGGCAACTGTCGGCCAACTGTTTAGTCTTAAGTGTGCTGGTACTCTTAGAGTGGGTTTATAATACTGAAGTGACTGTTGCTATGCGAAATTTTTAATGGCCTCTCTTACACGTATTTTTTTGTATTGATTTGTATTGCGGAAGTAAGAATATTTATTATTTTGGATTTTTGAGTGAGAAATGATTATAATGTATGTATGTAATGTCAGATAGGGCAGTCGCTCCTTATATAGCACTGGTACTCAGCTACACCCGCTTAGACTGGAAGCCGACCCCCGACCCGAACAAGGCTCGGAGGATGATGAAATTATTTATTTGATCCGTTTTTTTTATATTATGGGTGCTAACACGATTGACAGGCATTTTAGATTGCAGAATAAGGTATGAAAATAGGTGACATTTTATGAAAAAAAATAATTCGAGTTTATTCTCCTAAATATTTAAATAATCTTACTAAGTAGATAAGTATAAGCCATAGATATATAGTTTGCAATAACAACAAATTAAAAACCAGACTTACAACGATCAGATTAGCTAGCTTCAAAAATTTTTTTCTAAAAAAGTTTTTAAAAAACTTTTCAAAAAAAAAAAAGAAAAAAGTCGTGATAGCCAATAGGCGTTTGGAAGTCCTTTTCCCTGTTTTTCATGTAACAGTTGAGTGTCTTCCAATGTTACAAAGTTTCCGAACTTAGGCTTAGCAGTTTTTTTTTATGGTTTGAAAGTAAGTAACACAGTCATAATAGGGTTGAATCAATGGTGGTTACAAACTTTTTTAAAGAATGAGTTTTAAGTTTTTTTTTTTTTAAAGAAACATTATGAAGAGGCGTTTTTGTAAAGGGTTTCGTATTTTATGACTACAGACCATGTGATGTTTTGTTTAAAAACAATGTGAAACCCTGCAAATGTACAGGATATTTTTTTAAACAGTGCGCAAAAAAGTAAGAAATCATAATCTGCATTGTTAGTTTAAAAAATATCATTATTGTGTAAAATATTTATAAAAAAATTACAGATAAATAAAATGATTGTGTAATTACTTAAGTTATTCGTTTTAGAACTATGTATGTACATGACTTGTTTGATTTCAAAAGTCAAATCAAAATCAAATCAAAAGTCATTTATTCAAAGTAGGCTGAAAATCAGCACTTAATCAAATTTAATCAAATTTAATCAAAAATAAACAAACTGATACTCATAAATTGTGTGAGAACTTATACGATATTAAGTTTATTTCGTTAGCCCTGAAGTACTTAAAAAAATGCTATAATATTCTCTAAAAAAAAAAACCGTAAAAGAAACACGTTACTCCCACTCAACCATTTCCCTGCAACACTTCCCCACCTAAGCCATTAAATTACATTAAAAAAAGCAATATTTCCGTCTGGCAACACTCGCAGGACAGCGTAAAGCAAATACTATGTTTGTCTGAAAACTGCGCTGTAATTATGCTCTCTTGGGCTGTAAAGTAGGGTAAGGGTGTAGTGATGAGCGAAGCGGATAGCGATTTTAATAGAAATTCAAGAAAGGAAGAATATATGTTTAATGACACTATAGAAATCAGCATAGAGGCATGGAAATCAGCTTTTGCAAGCGGGTTTACCGGAAGGAACTACTTCACGTATACGGGTTACATGTGATCTAAAGAGTTCCTCAATGAATGAACTATCAAGGTAATATTGAAATTAGAATCTGTGTAACAGAAAAAAAAAACTGTTCCTGGGATAAGCGCGTTTAAGGAAACAATCTCATTCGATTTTAAAATACATAAGTATAGTATAGATTAAATATGACAGATTTCAATAATCTATCTATCTAGTAATTTATCACAAGAGGTCCATTATCAATTTTAATGGCTGATAAAAAGGTGAAGGAAAACATCTTGAGGAAACCTGGACTATATAGTCTGAAATCACCAACCCGCATTGAGCAAGCGTGGTGATTAATGCTCAATCCTTCTCCGTGTGAGAGGAGGCCTGAGCCCAGCAGTGGGACGATAAAAAAGGCTGTAACAGTAACAGTAACAGTAAACTAATAATTTATTCTTCGCTGTTTTAGGTAAGGTATGCTACCTTATATCGGCCACTTTTAATAGAATTTCTGTCGTCATAAAGTATAGAACGAAATAATTAGGCAATTGCATCAACGACCAGTTAATTATTTCACCTATCAACAACTACTACAAAGCGATTAACACCCGCTCCTCTCAACAATGTCACCTCACCCGGCCTACATACCATACCCTGATCTTTTAACGTCGCTTTGTCTTTCTGCAAATGTGTTCGCTACTAATAAGGCATAATGTATGCTGTGACGTAATAACTGTGACGTAAGCCTGACGTAAGTAAACGTCACTGTCGAATGTTCTAGTACAATTGGATGGATGTTGAAGTTTGGTTTTTTTAACCACTGAAAAGTTCGTGTTCAAGTATGTAAGAAAATTCGCATAGGTACTACATACATAGAGGTACATTTTACTATATTATGAAAAGTAATATTAGAAACCGATTGGTACATAACTACAACCCGTGCCGATAAAGAATGGGATTAGAAATCGCGACAGCTGTATTCAACTCTCGCTCATGTGCTATAGTGTATGAGCGAGAGGTAAATACAGCTGTTGCGATTTCTAATCCCATTCTATCTCGTAGTAACAAATTATGAAAAACCAAAAATTACAACTCTAAAAAGATATAGGTATTTCTGCCTATGTAGGTACTTGAAAATCCATCGCATTTTCTAATCAGAGAAAAATCAATAGGACTATAAGCCATCTTATATGACTAGATAGTTATTTATTTGAGCTACCAACATTTTGGTATCACGGTTTAGACGATACTTTTGAATCCTGTAAAGTTTTCTTTGAAAACCTAAGTTTTCTATGACTTCTGGAACAGTATATCTATATCTGGAATTCAATACCCTAGCAGAACTTAATAAAAAACAGTCTAATATTTTTTTTTGTAAGTGCCTTTTTAGGTAATGTTTTATTTAAAGATTATTAAAAAAAAACATGACTAATAAGGTCTGTTAATTAAACACTGTTAGAACAATGTCAGGAAAGCAGTTCAGTAAAAAGAAAACTAGGATTATCCTAATCTACAAATTAAGTACACGAAGAAACCTTTTTTTAACAATTTTAAGATTAATCAACACTGTTCGTGTTTTTCATTAAAAAAGAGGAAAAATAGGTTATTTTCACTGTGTAATAACTTAGAGATATTGAAGTTATAAAAATATTAATATTTTTAAGTAAAAACTGTGGTGGATATTCTTCCTTATATTTTAATTTAGTTGAAGGAATATCTTTAAGGATTTTTTTACCGACTTCTAGAAAGGGGGTTCTCAGTTTAATCTTTTTATATTTTCGTTATCTCAACTGAAGTAAAAAAAGCAATAGGTAGGTACCTACTCCATTTATACGTCTATCTAAATACCCTTATTATCGTTAAGGGAATTACAATTGTATATGTTTTTATTGATATTTGTACGAGAGAATCTATTAAACACCCATACTAGCTAGAACTTGTGCTTTTCCCGCGTTTTTTTTTTATTACTTTTAAGGATTTTGATTTTTAGACCGACTTCTTATATGCATACTATAGCATAATGTTATTTTGATATCTGCTCATTAAAAGTCCTATCGAATTAAGCACGGTATTTTTGGAGATTATTCAGAAAAAAACATGAATGGCTGAACCGTTTAGGCTGAAAACAAAAGGGGACGTATAGCTTACACCGGGGAGAAGGCCATAGAATAGTTTTTGTCACCATTTGCTACGGGAAGCAGTTTTCTGGGGAAACTACTAATTTATATAAAAGTACGAAAAAAACTTTGACAACCATTTATCAATGTGACAATATAAATATATCTTCCTTATCACACATTGACATATTGTGACGAAATGTGTCACACTTTGTATATGTGTGCGTAAGATAGTACAATAATTGTATGACAACATTATAACAATTATTAATAATCGTGTCAGAAATTAAATTGTTCTACATAATATTTAGCTCAATAGAACTTTACTAAGTTTGTAAGTACTTTCTAAGTAGGTATATCTTGGACACCAATGGCTGATAAAAAGGTGAAGGAAAACATTTTGAGGAAACCTGGACTATAAAGTCTGAAATCACCAACGCGCATTGAGCAAGCGTGGTGATTAATGCTCAATCCTTCTCCGTGTGAGAGGAGGCCTGTGCCCAGCAGTGGGACGATAATATTTAAGTAGCTCTGTTTATAATATAATACTCCGAAAAGAATAAATACAGCTCAAATTCCGTGTTTCGAAAAGCACCATAAACTGTAGGTCTCGGCTGTCATTTGAACAGCTTTGACAGTCGTTACGGGTAGTCAGAAGCCAGTAAGTCTGACAACCAGTCTTATCATAGGGTATTGGGTTGCCCGGGTAACTGGGTTGAGGAGGTCAGATAGGGCAGTCGCTCCTTGTGGCACACCAGTACTCAGCTGAATCCGGTTGGACTGGAAGCCGACCCCAACATAGTTGGGAAAAGGCTCGGGAGAAGAAGAAGAATGTAATGTAACTGGGTTGAGGAGGTCAGATAGGCAGTCGCTCCATGTGGCACACTGGTACTCAGCTGCATCCAGTTAGACTTAGATTAGAAGCCGATCTATACTTAGGAAAAGGCTAGGCAGATGATTCAGTTACATAAACACAAAATAAACCTTACTTATTGCCATTTAAAATATTTATCTTCGCACATTTTGTTAACTGGCAACACTGAGCACGTTATTACGTCATATCCTGTTCTGTAGTTACGGACCTTATCTTTTGGTTTCCGTACCCTCAAAAACAAGGGTTTGGGAATATATTTATTTATTATTATAAAGCTACATTTGATAAAGATAAAAATAATTCTCACTAATAATATAAAGCTGGACAGTATGATGGTAGTTTGAATGCACTTATCTTAGGAATTACTGGTCCGATTAGAAAAATTGTTTCAGAGCCTCTAGGATACAAATAAACAAAAAAATATTACCTCTTTATTTTATTAAGTAGAGATTTATTTAAAAGACGAGCTTCGGACCGTGGTTTCACCCGCGTTCCTATATGACTGTTTCTCGTAGCCGGATGGTGACAAAAACTATCCTGTATCCTTTTCCCATGTCTAAGCTATCTCCCTTCTAATTTTCAGCTTAAAAGGTTCATCCATTCTTTAGTTATAAAATGTTTAACTAACTCGACTTTCTTTTATATATGTATATAGATTTTCAGTCTTTCTAAGTATATCTTGGACACCAATGACTGTGTTTCGGATGGCACGTGAAACTGTAGGTCCCGACTGTCATTTAACATCCTTGGCAGTCGTTACGGGTAGTCAGAAGCCAGTAGGTCTGACACCAGTCTAACCAAGGGGTATTGGGTTGCCCGGGTAACTGGGTTGAGGGGGTCAGACAGGTCAGTCGCTCCTTGTAAAGCACTGGTACTCGCTACATCCGGTTAGACTGGAAGCCGACCCCAACATAGTTGTGAAAAAGGCTCGGAGGATGATGATTTTCAGTTTTTCACAACTACAGTTACACACAAAGAACTCCATATTTATTTGCGACACCATTATCCAACAATATTGGTTAACAAACAGTACGTTTTCAGCTTTTATTTCAATACACTAGAGCCCGTATGACAATGAAAAACATTGCAATTCCAACATGAGTAAAAATCTCGAAAAACAAACCACTGAATTTCGTGCCAATTAAAATATACGTTAACTTTATACACCTCTTCAATTGATAGGTACTAGGTAAAATAATAAAGAGAAAACATTCTTTTGTTTGTCACGTAAAGGCTGCGAAACCAGGTACTGAACTTTGGTAAATTCTTTCACTGTTTGTAAAGTTAACGTTTCCCTAAAAAACATGGGGTGGGTATATTATCCGGGTGTGTTAAGTAGTATCCACGTGGCGTAGTGGACACAGCGAGAAACACCTATCTAGGTATACTTAATATTATAAAGCTGAAGAGTTTGTTTGTTTGTTTGTTTGAACGTGCTAATCTCAGGAACTACTGGTCCGATTTGAAAATTTCTTTCAGTGTTAGATAGCCCATTTATCGAGGAAGGCTATAGGCTACTTTTTATCCCGGTACGGGAAGTAGTTCCCACGGGATGCGGGTGAAACCGCTGGTGTTTTATAAAAACACTAGCTTCTGCCAAAGGTGGGAGAAGATCTTTAGGAAACCTGGACTATATAGTCTGAAATCACCAACCCGCATTGAGCAAGCGTTGTGATTAATGCTCAATCCTTCTCCGTGTGAGAGAAGGCCGCAGCCCAGCAGTGGGACGATAAAAAGGCTGTACACAGTAACAGCTTCTGCCAGCGGGTTCATTCACATCCCGTGAAAACTACTTACTTTACACATTAAAAAACCCACAGCCTTCCTTCATAAATAAGATGTCTAAGACTGAAAGAATATTTCAAAAACTCTTAGCTTTATAATTATTAAGTGACTAGGTACAGACTTAGATAAATGGCCTATATCAATAACTTCATAAAATCTTCCAAAACCTAAGATTACAGCGTCCACAAAAAAAAATCACCTTTAAAATATTACTGCAGACATCCCACTTCATATTTCATACATGTACAGTAGGTAAATAAATCATTAATACAAAAATTTTCAGCAAAAAAAAACTCCATAATGAATAAAGAATTGGACTCACCAATGCATATGATCTCGTACGCCCGGATTCTGCAAACAGAAACACTGATGTGAGTATACCCTTATAGTAGGGGGTGCTTACATATTTTAATATGGGGGATATTTCCTGCGTTTTATGATTGGTTGAAAAGGTAAGGTAGGGATTGTGTTTTGTTTTTAACTAAGTTTGAAAAAGAGGTCATTTGGGATGTATGTAACCGATTTTGATGTGGTTTCCAGCATAGTATTTGTCAGACTTAGGGGGAAGGTTCTAGGTACTAATAAATAAAACTAGGTTTCATAATGTACAGAAAATAATATTTTCAAAAAAATGTTTCTAGCCCTGCGAACAATATACCCTACAGCCTACATTTTTTCTGCTGCAATTCAAGGAATTTAAGTTATAGAGCCAATTTGCTTAAGTCAAAAATATATTTTAAGCAACGTGCACTGATTATCTCTATTGAATCACTATTCCCTATCTTATCCGCGTGCCTAGTCTGTTCCCAACTATCTTGGGGTCGGCTTCCAGTGTAACCAGATGCATCATTTTCCATCACAAATATAATTTGCCTTACAAAAACACTACAATAATACTAGATAAGAACTCTAAAAAATAATGTTTAACACTTCAGCACAACAACACCTTCCACCCCACCCCAACAATCGCAAAAACCTTCTAAAATTCCCCACATCCGTATCCACCCCTTTATTTACCACCCCACCCCCCCTTTGACCTCAAAACCTCATTATCTTTATGCCTCAAACATTTAAAATGACCGCATGTAAACGTCCTGTTCTCATAAAAACGCATGGACAACCTACACAGTTGCGGTCAGTGGAAACCTGTAATAACCGGCTTAAACCGCTTCAGACCGGTTTGAACTGGCTTTCAATGGTACTTTGATGTTGGGATGCTGGTAATTTCAATTTTGCTAACTTTAGTATCTACGTTGATGTTTGTATGTGTTTTCTAGTTTAAGTAGGTTTTTTACCTATGTGTTTTTTGACTTGGCTTTATTTTTTGACGCTCTAAAAAACCATTCAGTCATAAACGTGATGTTTAACATTAAGCTACTCGTAGATTATTAAAAGCTTCACTATCCACAAGTGACATATCAGCTATGGTAACTTTTTTTTTTTGCAGAAAACACCCATTCGTTCGGTTAGAATTTCTAAAATCTTAACATATCCATAAGGCATTAGCTGTCTTTCAAGTTAGGAAAAGCAGCTGTTTAGAATCTATTTTGTTAAACAAGTTATCTTTACCTCTAACTACACTAAGGATTTATATTTATACTGTTATACTAATACAAAAAAACATATTTGGGAAGCTAATATTCCTATGGCATGCCCTATGAATATTTCATCCAGTTATGGGAAGTAGTGTCCACGGGACATGGACAAAACCGCAAGCAACAGCTAGTAATTATTATAACCGATCAAGTCTCTCGTCTCAAATATCAAGTAAAAATAATAAATAACAATAAATAAAACAGTCAACCCCAGCCCAGGTCATAACAAAAGGCCTAAACTCAGTCCAAACTGTACTCACAAGCCTAAAACCAGTTGGAACCAGTTCAAACCGCTTAATGACCGCTTCGAGCGAGCGCAAACTGGTTTTTTCCTCTTTTTTCTTATTTAAAGAGAAAATGGGGGGTATTTCTCCACCAATTAGGGGACATTTTCGCAGAAAACTTTAATTAATAAGTGGGGATTTTGAAGGAGTTTCGAGTTGACGAAATAAACGTTCGCTCCTACCTGTAATTGGTAGTTTTGTGTTACTTTACAAATTTTACAATACTGTTGATTGAAATTTTAGAATGGACGTTTAACTTTTTAGGGGCGGATTGGAAAGTTGTAAAGGGGGTAATTTTTTTTAAGTAAACAAGTTCATTTACCTACCGTATTTTTTATTTATTTTTATGGTTTTCAACAAAATAATTTATTGTGTTTGATTTGAACTTTTAATTAGTTAATGACCACAGAATTGATGCACAAGTACTGTTTTTTTTTCAGATGGGAATTTATAAAAATCTGTAGGTACTAAAATATTTTTTCAATGCCGAATGATCACCAAATCGTAGGAGTCTGATAATAATGAACTATTTCGAACAGTTTAACATCAGGGGGCGTAGCTCAGATGGTAGAGCGCTCGCTTAGCATGCGAGAGGTACCGGGATCGATACCCGGCGCCTCCATCTCTCTTTTTGTTATTTTTCTAACATTTGTTTGCTATCATTTTACATTTTCTACTATTTTAAAATAAGCAAGCGTGTTCGCTGAGATGTAAATAATATCTAAACGCTTATTCTTGTAATCTTTAGCGGTATGCATTTGCAAGCGGAGTTATTCGTCTGTTAACAGATAATGCATTCAAGGGAATGTATGAAAGGTTTTTGCTATTCGATAATAGATGGCGGTATATTAAATTCTGGTTTGTTTAGGTATTTTTCATTTGCATTTTTTACATTAAAGATAAACCAGTGTAACTAGCTGAATATTTATTTTTCTTGAGTCAGTTTTATTTAATTTTTATCAGAATGGTAAAGAATTTTTTTTTATTCGAAAATAAGGTTTGTACCCAAGTTTCTATCTATCATATTTCAATAACTGGACACTACTAAAATACCTATTACATAATTGTTATCAAGTTAATTACACCACTATCCTACAAAATCATATTTCGACGTTATTCAACGCGAAAAAACCTACAAAAAAGGGATCGTTTTTAAAAGAATTATTATAAAAAACGCCATTTCCAAAAGGCCTCGCTAGATTACCTTCGAACGCGGACGATTGACAGTTCATATCGGTTTTGGCGGGAAATTTGACATTCGACGCGTAAATGTCATTAGTAGACATTCGGTTGCTCTTTGGTTTGGATTTTAGGTTCTATTTTTGAATAGGAATACTTTTTTTTTTGAAATTAAGGATTCTTTTCAGAACTGTATTTTTTTGTAGGACGTTAAAAAGTATAGTTTTTGGAATGTTAATGGAAATGATTTGTCGATTTACTTTTAAATTAAAAAAAAAAATACATAAATAATATTTTTATTTCAATTGCTTCAGTCAAAGTGAGAGCACACACACTTTTGCATCGATTTCCGGTTAAAAGGATCCATTATTCTTCCACTTTTCTCAAAAACCCTTATTTTGTCCCCAATAGTTACTCACACAACAAAATCATTAGGTAGGTACTTCTATCACCTAACTAAAACCAGAATTACTTGCATAAAATAATCTACAATATACCAAAACGAACAGAACTCCAGAACCCGAGCATTTGACAAAAACATACCTACACCACAATCCGATTTTTGCTATCTAAACTCAACCACAACCCAACAAAATGGCTTAAGTACCAAAGGAAACTTTAATCAACAGTTGCCAAACTCACAAACTTAGACGTCTAAACCATCTATAGACATTATTATAGAATAATTTGAAAGTTTTGGCCTAAGCAACGCAAACTATGCTATTCAGAATAGTTGGCAGCCAGAATTTGTGTACAGCGCCATCTAGCGGCGGATAGCGCGAATAGCTTTGTGCGAAGAATGCAGTAGTGATTTATTGTAGGTAAAAATGTTTGGCGTGCAATTTGGGGGAATAATTTCGGTTCGAAATTGCCACATTGATTGTTCGAGCTATGCTGTTGATATTTGCTGTCATTTTAGCTCGAAATTGCAAGGTTTTGGAATAAGTAGTTAACTATGATAATTTTGACGTTCGTGATTGGGAAAAACATTTTTCTTGCTTTATCTGTCAAAAATGCGTTGGTGACGATTCTGTCTACAATTACAGTTTCAAAGGTTTAGGTATTTCTTGGAATTATTACAAAAATACTAATAGTATGAGCCGTTGTATTTTTATATAGTAAAAATAGTGCGGAAATAAGGAAGTAATTGACGATTTCTTATGGGAAATATCAGACATAACCTACAAATATGACATTTAAATGTCAATTACTAACAATGGCGAATATCTTTATAGGGTTGACGCCATTTTGAAAATGCCATGGTGCCCTTTTTGCACTATAGACGATCATTATATGGCTACCCCATAATAAATATAAATATTAAGTTATGTAGCTACATATTATACACTATTTTTTCTTAGGTACTTAAATACTTTTAATGATAACTTTGTACTTAGTAGGTTTTATCAAATTTTTATGGGAAATGATCAAAAGACGGCTCCCGCTGTGGGTGCAGCGTGAGGGGGTGTCAGACTCTCACTGACTAAAACCCATCATGTTCCTTCTTAAGCCCTTTAAGTATGTACCAGCGGCGCCGCGGTAACTCTTTCGAACAATCGACAGAAGTAGGTTTAACCTACTGTTTAAAAATATGGTCACGTGGTTTTAGTCAGGCTAGAGTCTGGAAGTTGGTGATTAACACATCCGTGCATCATAGAGCACGTCAATGTCGGTCCTAAGTCAAATCTCTCTCCGGTGGTGTCGGATTGCCGTCCCATCGGGCGCAGAGAGTGAAGGAATAGTGAGTGCACCTGTGTCCAAGCAAATGCTTGTGCACTATAATATGTCCTGTGCTCGCTGATCTCCTAGTTGTCGTGTGTCGGTCACGGTCTGTAGACTATTATAGGTAACAATATAGAGATGGTGCCAAACATACATTCAATACTTTTCAATATCAGTACATAAAAGCGAAAATATCATTAAATACACATCAGAACATATCAATCATCGGTCAAAGATTAAAAAGTACTTTAAAAAAAAAACAGATACGACAGCCAGCAACATTCATAAAAATATTAAGTAGGTACGTCAAAGACGTTTTTTCTGCCTATTTTTTGTATATTTTTCACAATGCGTTTATCGTTTAATCTGCTGTATTTTTTCATTTACCTAGCAGGCTTTTCAAAAGGGCCGTTCCTTTGTGTCATAGAGTAATTTAACAGAGGGCGTTTTTATTATGCCTAAGACATTTTTGCGAGAACTTTTGAATGCGTTGAAGATTTTTATGTTTTTTTTTTTTTAAGTTTGTTTTTGCTAATGGTCGGTGTTTAGTTTTTATAGGGTTATGGTTAAGTTTAGACTTAATTTGGTTAGTGAATTAATCTACCTATGCTAATACAAAAATTACAACATTTTGGAAACAAGAAACATTTTCTTGTTTACAACTATTGAATCGATTTGAAAAAAACTTTCACTGTTGGAAAGCTACACTCTTCCCGAGTAACATAGGCTATATTTTATCCTGGTGCAGGCAGTAGTCCCCACAGGACGCGGGTCCAACTGCAGGGAAACGAAAATTATAAATCTTTTTGTTTGTACGAACGCTCTTTAAGAAACTACAGAACCGATTTGAAAAATTCTTTCACTGTCACACAGCCCATTCATCAAGGTAGTTAACAGACTACATTTTATCCAGGTGCACAGATTTGTTCCCATATAAAACCGCCACCAAAAGCAAGTTACACCACATTATCCTTGTACCATATTGCGCTAATCCGGCGGATAAGGTAGGTAGGCATAATAAATAATTTGCCAGCAGTCCCCTCTGTGACACAGACGTAACTCTGCGTGTGTGTGCGTGACGGAATGTGTGGTGTATAGAAGGGGGCTTGGCATAGAGATGGGATGCGTGTTTATCGATGTTTTCTTGTGTGGGAAGATTTTTTATTAAGTATGTATGTTATTGTTAAATATAATTAATTTACTTTGAGGATTGTAATAATATAATATTTTTGTTCCTAATTTAAATAAAAGATTAATTATTATATAGTGTCTAATAAGTCAACTAAAGTTAATATTTGCATACAAGTAGGTAACTGCGTATGTGACTAAAATCATTTTGGAACTTTCACTAAGTATCTATAATTGTTTCTCACTAACATTATTTTCATAGCGATCATTTGTATAAAACGCAGTCGAAATAAAACAAATTTTATAATATATGTACTTACTAAATCTATTCGTGATTCAAGTTTATATTCTTTCTCCGTAAAATTACATTTTGAAAATCGTACTAAACGATGTTACAGTATTAGAAGTGTAGGCCTAATTACCCAAAATACGCGCAAAATCAACTTAAACAAAAACAGTATACCAACAGCACACAAAAGAGGTACCAACCGAAAATCAATTGTCAAAGCATTAATTGACAGCACAGAGTGAGTAGGTGTATAAAGTGAACGAATTGAATTAAATCACCCCTTTTCATTCTAGCGTTATTTATAGTGAGAACAACCCGCGGATTTTATTGAATGTGAAATTTTGGGCTTTTTGGTAAGTTACCATTCATGTTGGTGTTTTTGGGCGTTGATTTTTTTTTTTAATAGGATATAACTACTCGTACTTGACATCTATTAGCAGCTATTACATATTTGATGGTATTTGTACTTTGTTACTCATTACTATTACTGTTACAGCCTTTTTATCGTCCCACTGCTGGACACAGGCCTCCTCTCACACGGAGAAGGATTGAGCATTACTCATTAATTATTCTTAATACTTTCAGATTATAATGATGTCATGTATTGATGCGGTCTGATAATTATTTTGCATTTTTCATTAGTTTTATATTATAGATTTTGGAACTCTATGTTTCTTTCTTCTTATCGCGAGGGCTGCGGGTTTAATCACCTGACAAGCCCTGGTGTCAGAGTTTTCTCAAATCCGCCTGAAGACCAGAAGATCCATGTATAACTGGTATTTTTTTTTGCAAATATTTTTTACTAATTACTTTTTTTACTAAAACCTTCACCCAAAATTACTTAAAACCAAGACTCCCTTCTCTATAAGACGATGGGACTGCAACTCCATCACTTTTAAGAAAATTCAATTACATAGATTTCGTCGGAGCAAGGCTACTTTCCAATTAAATTATATTTAACGAAAGTCCATCAAGTCAGGTAATGGCTAGAAAATTCATGGAAATTAATAGAGTTAACTATGGTTTTAGGTGGACTTGGGAACTAAACGTGTGAAGATTTTAATGGTGTTGTGAAGTCAAGCATGGTGATTGGTAATGGGTAATAATCTTTGGGATATTTAAGGTGTCTTGGGATATATCAGATGAGGAAGAGACCTTCTTGAATAGGAAGCTTTAAAAAAGAAACAGTTTTACCTGTAGTTCTGGAAATAATATTACATTTTAATATACTAGGGTATGAAGTATGCTAGCTAGCACTATAAATGCGAAAAAACTACTAGGTCGGACAAAATATATATATATATATAGAAATTCTCCGTGCACGCAGTACTCTCATACTGCATCATACAACACCTCAAGTTACTCCACTGCTTATAAATATATTGCTGACACAACGAATTTCCGTATGTTAAATAAATTATTTGATTAAAAGCCACACACGCTGCTTTCTATTGATACAGTACCAGTAGCCTTGGTAAACACAAATATGTTGAACCCTCGACAGGTATGAACCTCAACTTCTGAACCAACTGGACTCCTGCCAATTATTTTAATGTAATAGCAGTCGTTAGACACCAGGAACCGAGGAGGCCATATGGCACACGTTACGAGGTCTTAGACCAGCAGTTTAGGATGTGTAGGGTGTTACGATGATGGAGATGACCTTAAATCTTGGTACGGTTTTTTTAAATTTAAGGATTGCAGAAGAGAATGTTTGAAAATTAGTTTGAAAAAGCTTTGAATGTTGTTTCATGTTTTAAAACGCTTTACCTAACTTCTTAATAATTTCTTCGTGAATAACTAGTATTTTCGTAAACGACTGTACCCATAACAAAAAGCGATAAGAACACGTCATGCTCGGACGACGTCACTGTCACACGAATGAAAGTTGTATATTTACAAGCCGACGCACACATAGGGCCGCGCGCAAATCTGAGTTGAACTATCTATACCACTAAGAAATTAAATTAAGCAATATTTTCTCAAGATCGGTTCCGGCTGTCATTGAACATTCTTGGCAGTCGTTACGGGTTGTCAGAAGCCAGTAAGTCTGACACTAGTCTAATCAAGGGGTATCACGTTGCCCGGGTAACTGGGTTGAGGAGGTCAGATAGGCAGTCGCTCCTTGTGGCACACTGGTACTCAGCTGAATCCGGTTAGACTGGAAGCCGACCCCAACATGGTTGGGAAAAAAGGCTCGGAGGATGATGATGAGTGTTTTCTCAAGATGCGGGAAAATACAGGTAACTCTTGTGAAGGGAATCTAGAACACTCGATAGCCTTATTTCTGACCGTTTTGAAAAAGATTCAAGTATGCTATTTTTAGATTATATGCAATTACGAAGTTGCTTTTTGAAGTCTTGAGATTTTATTCCAGTTATTTTATTTGTTTTAGTTGTAGCTTTTATGATGATTTTAACTTTATGTTCACAATTATTCTTAGTTTATGGAAATCTTCACTAATATGTAAAAAGAGATTTTTTTTATTTGTACCCTAAAAGCTCCAAAACTACTGAACCGATTTGAAAAATCATTTCACTGTTGGAAAGCTACACTTTTCATGAGTAAGATAGGCTATATTTTATCCCGGTACGGGTAGTAGCTTCCACTAGACGCTTGTGAAACCGCGGGAAACGGCTAGTCTATTTTATAATGGCTGCTAACTCTCCATAAAAAACGATTTTAAAAACCAACAAATCATTATTAAATACTAAATCAACATAATTGTTAGTCTTTAGGTATAAATTGACCCTCTCTATGATATTAATTACTTATCTTAATAATTGTTAGAAGGAGGTCCTAACCATCAAACTGTCGGGTTACAAGATTTATTTAGCAAATAAGTTATGTTCGGTCTGGGTTTTGGGCTAGGTCTGAAATTAGGGCTATTTCACATTTGGTAAAACTTAAAATTCATAGATCACAAGTACTTTGTAAAAAAGTTAGAAATTACTTTTTTAAACCAGAATTTTTTAATATTTTATTTCAGCTTAAATTATGTTTAAAAAATAGCGTGCAATTAGCTTCAATTGTAAAAAATGCAAGATTTTTCATTTATAAATGTAAAAAGTAACTAAAATATTTTTGACCTGCTAAATTCAATAATTCCTAACATAACACGCCAATTAAATACAATCTCCCCTCACATTCAATCTTAAAAAATAATATAAAAAAAATATAATATACATCGATATCAGCAATGTCACATCACTAGGCGAGCACAGACGTCCCTATCGATCCAGCATCCGTGGAGCACCTCCGCACTATCGGTCGATGACCCCGTGACCCAATGTCGGTATTATTATTTTTTATTAGGTACTACAATATACCTAAGCAGGCATTTTTATGTATTAGTATGATACACACACACAATATGTATAAAAATAAATAATATTTTAATAAGAAAAAAAATGGCCTAACATTACGTAATTAGTTTTTTTTTGTAATACCTACTTAATAGTGGGGTCAAAACATAGAAATATTTTTTATAAAAGCATTTTTTTTAAAACGACAAAAAAAATGTGACAGTGACAACCGCTGTCAATTTTGACAGATTTAATTTATGGTTTTTATCGTGATTCTTAACCAGTTTAGCAGTAGATGCATAAAGAAGTGTTAGGCGGAAAAATCTTCACACTTTATATAATAGATGTACCTAAGAATGAATAAGGTCTTCAAATACTTTTAGTCCTTATCGTCTGACTTTTAAGTTATTTTTAGAACATAAGTAGGTATTACATCTGACATTAGATGACCTCACAAAATTTAATGATGTAAGCATGTATTTCTCAGTAATAGATTGCTCAATAATTCATTAGAAAGTAATTCAATTATATGTATTTACCAATACTGAAGCTAAAATGTTATAAGTATGTATAGCTGAAGAAATTGTTTGTTAGTTCGCGCTAATCTCAGGTACAGTCAGCGTCAAATAGTTAGTGACACTCAGGGTATTCAAATAAATAGACGCAACCAAAAAATCAATAATATCGGTACAAAGAAAGTTTCCATATTGTTGTCAACAATATATTCGCTCAAAAGGTCGAGACGTTTAAAATGTCATATAGATCGGTTCAGTCAAACCGCCATAAATATGGTTACAGTCAGCCCGCCAATGGTATCCAAGCATTATAAGTGTTCAAAAATATGAAACACATTAGAAAAATGAACTTTACTGCTTTATAATTTAAATATTATTTCTCACGTCAACATTTCACAAAATGAAAGGGATAGAAACTTCTGCTGTCATTTTCATTTTAAGCATGACGTCATAGACATGTCTTTTGTTTTGTAAATAATTTCGTGCATAGCCGTTTACGATAAGTATATTTTATGCAATAAATAGCTGACTGGAAATAGATGTAAACCTCATTGATAAAGAGTATGAGTATATATATCTATGATGATCATTCTTTAGTAGTGCACTTGACATTGATATGACTGATAGATAATATAATGACATGAAAACAATACTAGATTGCCTAAAGAGGTTTTCATGTTTGGGAAACCGTTTACTTCTAAAAGGGTGGCCGCACACGTCAGATTTTTGCGGCGGGTTCCCGATGCGATTAATAAATCAAGGTACCCGAAGGCGTCAATTCCATAGAAAATATTCTTACGCCGCACACGCACGATTCTGCCAGAATGATTAAAAAATCTAACGTCCGACCAGGATGCACGGGCAGTGCGTCGGATCGACTCGACGACCGTTCAAGTAACCGAATCGGGTACCTGAAGGCGCACTCGCAGTACAATTTCTATGTAGCGGTGCACACATTCGGTTCGCTCGTACGGGTTTGTCTCCAGATGTCCAGCTAAACGATAGAAATTCATCTCTGTGTATTCCCAATAGCATCGCTTTCTTTTCTTTCATTCTTTTGACAAAAAAGTTGCTAATAGAATATCGTCATCTCCATTAGTTTTAAATTAATTTTTATTTTATAAGCGTTCTATGATACAATCGCCACAAGCTCTGGCATAAGTACTACTTTAGTGGATGTGGGACTCCTCCGATCGGGTTTCCAATTGGAGAATCGAATCAGGTACCTGACATGTGCGGCCTTACATGCAAGTTTATTTTTCTAATGTGTTCCATATTTTTGAACACTTGAATGCTTGGATACCATTGGCGGGATGACTGTAACCATATTTATGGCGGTTTGACGGAACCGATCTATATGACATTTTAAACGTCTCGACCTTTTGAGCGAATATATTGTTGACAACAATAAGGAAGCTTTGTTTGTACCGATATTATTGATTTTTTGGTTGCGTCTATTTATTTGAATACCCTGAGTGTCACTAACTATTTGACGCTGACTGTACTACTAGCCTGATTTGTAAAATTCATTTAGTGATGAAATTCTTGTGCAATAAACAATTTATTTTATTTATTTATTTATGATAGATGATCAAAAACGACATAGGCTATTTTACCTCTATGCGGATATGCGGAATAGTTCCCATTGCCAAAAGCTTATCTATTTATATAAAAGAAAGTCGTGTTAGTTACTCCAATTATAACTCAAGAACGGCTGAACCGATTTAGCTGAAAATTGGCAGGGAGGTAGTTTAGAGCCAGGAGAAGGACATAGGATAGTTTTTGTCACCATCCGGCTACGGGAAACAGTCATACCGGAACGCGGGTGAAACCGCGGGCAGAAGCTAGTATAATATATAGGTGTAATTAGATTAACACTATGATAAAAAATCGCTATCAAGTATCTACTAAGTACCTAATAGGTGAATTCCAAAAACCACAAGTCGATTTCAGCAAAACTCAGGAATTGATCCAGCTACTGATCGCAAGATTACCTTGTCGACCACTAGACCACCAGGACATTAATTCCTTTGCAATTAAAACATTCAATTAATGAGCCGGT
This sequence comes from Helicoverpa assulta, assembly GCA_963856015.1. NCBI lineage: Eukaryota > Metazoa > Arthropoda > Insecta > Lepidoptera > Noctuidae > Helicoverpa > Helicoverpa assulta. Next base: position 6,954,659 of record CAWLCW010000022.1, read on the forward strand.
TTAACTGTGGTGTTGTTTCTTAATTTAAATAATTAACGTACAATTTAATTGGGACTTGTCATGTGGGATATCTTATAAGCCGACTGTAAGGAGAAAAGGTTCTGTTTTTAATAGACCCTTTTCTGTTTTTAACTGGTTCTCTTCATCATCCTCCCGAGCCTTTTTCCCAACTATGTTGGGGTCGGCTTCCAGTCTAACCGGATGTAGCTGAGTACCAGTGCTTTACTAGAAGCGACTGCCTATCTGACCTCCTCAACCCAGTTACCCGGGCAACCCAATACCCCTTGGTTAGACTGGTGGCTTGGCGATACAAACGAAGGAAAAAAAACCTGTTTATTGATTAGTATATAGGTAGAGATGGTACGGAACCCTTCGTGATCGAGACCGACTCGCACTTGGCAGGTTTTTAATTTTCTGTCATTTCGTTAAATAACTTGAAAATCTGTATCCTTTTGTTGCAACCGGGAATCGAACCTACGCTCTACAGAAAACAATTTACCCAAAAATGTGGGTAAACAAGGACGAAAAAAAATATGATTTTATATGGTAATAACATCGATGGGTTCTTATGGAATATTTTATGGTAATTCCTTCCCATAGATTGATGGTTATTGAATAACTAGCTATTTCCTCTCGGAACGTTGTATGAAAAAGGGGTAAGCAGATAGGTAGGTAATGTAGGTATATGTTACCCAGTTTTGGGAGAACCACTTCCCGTAATCGGGTAAAAATTAGGCTATGTCCTTTCTTAGGTTCTGGACTATCTGTGTACTGAATTTCATTGAAATTAGTTCAGTAGTTTTCGCGTTAAAACCCGATTGAGAGACTGAGTTACTACTATTTGCCTTTCTTGTTTTATTTAAATTTTTATTTTATTCATCATGGGACAATAAACAGCTACAATATAAATGTTACAAGAATAGTTAATAATAATTAAACAATATTGCAACCCACTACATTATCCACATATTGGCAAAAATATGGTAAATGAGCTACCTAATATTGTAAGAATATTAAACAAATACCAATGCAACTTTTCTAAGTTTGTATGTACTTTCTAAGTATATCTTAGACACCATTGACTGTGTTTCGGATGGCACGTTAAACTGTAGGTCCCGGCTGTCATTGAACATCCTTGGCAGTCGTTACGGGTAGTCAGAAGCCAGTAAGTCTGACACCAGTCTAACCAAGGGGTATTGGGTTGCCCGGGTAACACTGGGTTGAGAAGGTCAGATAGGCAGTCGCTCCTTGTAAAGCACTGGTACTCAGCTGAATCCGGTTAGACTGAAAGCCGACCCCAACATAGTTGGGAAAAAGGCTCGGAGGATGATGATGATGAAGTAGTTTTGGTGTTTTAGCCCGACTGACAGACAGACAGAGTAACTACTATTCGCTTTCTAGGATAAAATGAGCTATCCAACATTGTAAACCTTTTTCAAATCAGTCCAGTAGATCCTGCGAGTAACGCATTCAAACAAAAAAAAAACTCTACAGATTTACAAAAATCATTTTCAAAAATGACCTCGCTTTTTGACATTTTAAAAACCATTTCTAAAAATAGGTAACGCTTAGTAAGTATCAGAATAGTTAACTAAGAAATTAATTGCTTTCTATATTAACTACTATCTACTAAATATATTGATGAGCGCTATTTATAGTCGGGAACTCGGAACTTTTGTTGCTTAGGTAATAATTTTCCTTGTTAGTTTATTTTTAGTCAAAGATTTAAGTTTCAAAATAAATTCATTACTTATTATCTATCTTCCTACATTAATAACTAACTGATACGTGTTCTCACTCGCACCTCAAAGGAACATATCCGGATAAAAGGAGTCTGTATTATTTTTAAGACTCTATATTAATTACTAGCTTCTGCCAGCGGTTTCACCCGCATCCCGTGGGAACCTCGGCACGGACCCGGATAAAAAGTAGCCTATAGCCTTCCTCGATAAATGGGCTATCTAACACTGAAAGAAATTTTCAAATCGGACCAGTAGTTCCTGAGATTAGCGCGTTCAAACAAACAAACAAACAAACTCTTCAGCTTTATAATATTAGTATAGATTACCATTGTAGACTATTATGCAGTAGTTAAGTTCAATTTTAATTCCAACACTCTATAGATAACCTTCTCTGACAATTTTTTTTATTATATTCCATAAAAATGTTCCAAATAGTAATCTGTGGTACAGGGTCGGACAGACAGACAGAATTAAACTCTCATTTATAGTATTAACTAGCTTCTGCCAGCGGTTTCACCCGCATCCCGTGGGAACTACTTCCCGTACCGGGATAAAAAGTAGCCTATAGCCTTCCTCGATAAATGGGCTATCCAACACTGAAAGAAATTTTCAAATCGGACCAGTAGTTCCTGAGATTAGCGCGTTCAAACAAACAAACAAACAAACAAACAAACAAACTCTTCAGCTTTATAATATTAGTATAGATAAAGATTCTTCAAGACTTAATATTACTAAAGTCCATTCACTATAAATTAATACTTAACAGCAACTTAAACTACTTAAGTTAACTTGGACGCTAACTATTGAGATATTGCATAGCTTGCGATAGAATGGAGAAGCTATATAAAGCTATGCAAAGCTATAGATAGCTAGACTTATGCAAAACTTATCCTTTTGAAATATTACCTAACTTGCTTCCCACCTGCCTATAGGAAGGTGCCGTATTCATAGTCTGGAACTCGGCAAAATGGTTATATAATCGATGTTAATATTGTCGAGTTATTAATATTTGTTAAAGTTTGTTTAATTGATTATTTATTGACTGATGAACCTTATATTAGAATAGTAAAAAAACTATCTATGTATGTATATGTAGCAGTATGAATGATATTCCAGAAAGTTTAATTTCATAGCGAAAAACTTTACCAAAATTCCTTATCATTTCCTTATTAGAATCTGGATAGAATATCATCATCATCAGTATCATCGCCCGCGCGGCTTTGACTTAGCCACGAGCTTTTGTGAAGAAGCAAGAAGAAGTGAAGAAGTTAGAAGCTTAGAAGTTGTACTTATAAGTTGGATTTAAAATAGTATATAAAACCCAGTACTCTTTTATACAGTTACTAGCGACCCGCTCCGGCTTCGCACGAGTTAACAGTATTTCGGCACTAGTTAATGTATGTTATTATACATATAAACCTTCCTCTTTAATCACTCTATCTATTAAAAAAAACCGCATGAATATCGGTTGCGTAGTTTTGAAGATTTAAGCGTACAAAGGGACATAGGGACAAAAGAACCGACTTTGTTTTATACTATGTACTGATATTTCACTGAAATACCTAGTATCTAAATAAAAATGTGTCTTTATTTAGACCTGCAAAGTGATATTGTTGTGCCGTATTCATAGTACAGCTCTCGGCAGAACTGGCACAATCATTATAATTGGAACTGTCCGATATTTTGTATTCTATTTTAAGAAGTAGGCTGGCGTTTGAAATTCATATTCTCTTCCAATACTTAAAAGGGTCTTCACATGAGATACTTGTATGTATTAATTGGAATGTTGATGATATAATTTATTTTCAGTCTATTTTTCTTTTAAGAATAAAATGTAAAATAGATTTTAGTAATAATTTACCATGATATTTTTGAAATGTTATATACTTTATCTACCATGGTCCAGTTTTTTATTGAAAATATACCGATCATCATCATCGTTTCATCATGAGTCTTTTACCATCTCACTACTCTTCTCATACAGAGAAGGAATACAAGGTGTTGATTTGCATTTGTGCCATACTTCAGGAGGAGGACATAAAATACGTAAATAATCGATTGGAATTACAGTAGACGGGAAATAGTTAATATGCACTGCTTTTTTTGTCATTGTAATGTCATAGCATTTCAGACGTAATCCAATTTTATGAATGAAATTTATGAATAATCGTTGCGTATGCAACGGGGTTTGCGTTTGTGTGAGGGCGCAGCACGGTTTTAAGGCCAGTAACACACGCGCCAAGTTTAAATACGGCTAGATGACATTGACGGATTTCCGAAAAAAAAAAACAAAAATTTTTGTACCAATTTTCTTATTGATTTGGGTTGAGAATCATTAGTATAATTACGTCCTTGACTATGGCACGGATGCAAATCAACAGCTTGTATATTGCTATAGTCTGACTTAAAAGAATTTCCGAATACAATATTGTACTCCAATATAAAACACAGCATCCAACAAGTTAATCCTATATACCTAAGTTACAATATTCTGCAGCTTGAAGTAGGAAATGCTTACTCAATCCCGTAGTTAATTGCGAATTCCACTTAAACCTATTAAGATTTAACTGTTACCGGAGCTGACGGTTAGCGGATATAGGAAATTAAGTTAAGGTTTTCAGTTAAGGAAAGGAGGTTTATTAAACCTTTAATTTTGTGAATATATTCTTGTTGATTCAGATTTTGTATAAAAAGTAGAGTTATTTCTAACTGGCCTCTGCCAGTGGTTTTATCTGCCTCTTGAAGAAACTACTACCTAGTAAATTATTTTGATATTTAAGCTATATTATTGCCAAGTTTCATCAAAATCCATCAAGTAGTTTTTCCATGACAGAGGAACAAACATCTATACATTCATATAATTTTGCGTTTATAATATTAGTAAGATAATGCATAATGTAAAAGACTACACTTTCGCATTAAACAAAGTAGACTTATTTCTAACTTAGCAGACTATCAGACGAAAATCGATCATACCTTAGCACGACAAACTTAGAAAATTATGAGTTCCCGCGCTAGTCTTGAGTTATTGGTTTCATTAAGGCTTTTACAAAAGTTATTTGTCTCTTGTTGGTTATGTACGAGACTTCTTTACCGTATCGAGAGCCGCCAACGCTCTTAATGGAATATTTTAGACGTATAAGAATATTTTTCACGATAAAGTTAGCTATAAACCTTGATGATGTTAGTAAAATATGTATCTAATGCTTCATACTAAAGATCTTGAATACCAAATAATATATCATGTTAGACAAATGAACACGTGAACTAAATCATTCTAGCAATGCATCATAGCGCTACTTAATTTCCTGTCACCGAACCGTTAATAGGGTGACAATTCACCAAGTAATGGCTGCCACGGAGAATAATATACCAAGTTGTTGTGGCGCGAGAATACAGCCTCCATTGTGTGCCCTCCATTAGGCAAAACATGGACGCCTTTAGTAACCTCTGCCTCTCAAAACTAACCTATTTCTGAGACACCATCTTGAAGTTTAAAGGGCAACTATAGGTATATTTTAAGATGAAGATCACCGCAAAAATTGTAGCAAGATTAAGTATTAATTTGTCCGCTAAAGTGTCTTAAACGTAATAAGTAACGTAGCTCTTCAAAGAATAATAAGCCTTAAAGTCTTCAGAATACAGTCGGCTTTTGTACGCTTAGTTTGAGAGGTGTAGATGCTATTTTTACTCCCCTTCGCATCTGCACCGAAATCGATAATCAGTGCACGTGTTTAAAAATATAATGTAGGCTTTAGAAAACTGCGGTTTTATGAAAATACATCGAAAATCTCTGAAAAAAACGTTTGGGTTAGCACACTTACCTTTGAGACTGCTTCGCACCGACCACAGGAAAAAGAACTTAAAAAAAATAGGAAAAACAGAAAAATAAAACAAAATAAAAATAAGGAAAAAACAGATTTTAATTTTTGAACTTAACAAACGGAACTTAGTGTAGGAAGTGAAAAGAAAATGGTAGAGGGAATTAAATTTTGCGAAATTTACGGGGATTGGAAAGAAAATCGCGACACACGCGGCCCAGGCAACTGTAGTGGCTCTCTGGACCAAAGCCTTTGGGGGCGCGTTTATATACCCACCGGCGGGTGGAAGAGGTAGCGGGGCGGCGGCCATCTTTGCCGTTGCCATGGCAACGAGGAGATGGCCTATTACGGGAGGGTGGCGTAGATTAGGCGTAAGATCGGCAGCCGAACCTTATGAGATGATATTAAAAAAATAATTTAATTCCTGTTTGACAATAAATTAATTAGTGCTAATCCGTGTGGTTTAATTAGTGAGTTTTTGGGTGTTTTTGCGTGTGAACTTAGGTTTTCTTTTCGGTTAATTATTTCTGTTGATTGCGTTTGTAAATATTCTTATTTGGGCGAAAGTTTCATTAAATTAGGTTAACAGTTTCGGAGATTAGTCTAAATAAACGGGGTAATCTTTTAAGAAAATGAGGAAGTTATATTTTTTACCACAATTTAGCCAGCATTTTTTCCTTTTAATTATGTGAAAATCTACCGTAAAGCTTACAATATTGAAGTCCCACGTTGGGCGCCAAATTCTTTTTTTCATCATCGTCCTCAAATTATTGTAATTTTGTTAGAAAATAAACTTTTTAGTTATTTGTTATCATTATAAGACTTAGTTTTTCTGCTTTATCGCATGGAAAAGAGGCAGTCGTCTACTTATTCATTACGATTACTCATTTTCAAAGATTTGTACAAAAATACAAGTTTTTTCTATAAATAATGTAATCATGTCGAGAAAAATAATCTTATTTATTGTATGAATATTTTCTCCGTTACAGTTTTTATGAGCATCGTCACTCGACGTGTCAGCTGAAAGACGTCCATTGCTCGATCTTGAGCAACCCTCATCCACTGCTTCCCGGAGATTGTGAGCGCAATGCAAGTAATTTTGGACAATAAAAAGTAATTTAATTCATGAAAACCAACACTTTTCAGTGGCATATCAATGTAAATAGACCATGTGACGGTTTACTCAATTTACTCATAAGACGTGATTATTAATAGGGTCAATACTATAAAATTTACCGAACAACTAGTAGATATAGTTGTCGGCACGGATATTGGGCTCTCGGTGGAAGACTGGGGATCGCTTTGCGCACTGTACACATAAGGCAATAAACCAATAAATCGCTTCTGCGCAGGTGAAGGTCATAGCCCAATATCCGTGCCGATAACTGTAACTGATAACTTAAAAATCCCTACTTACTGACCTTGTTGTAAAATATATCGTAGTCGCTCCTTGTAAAGCACTGGTACTCAGCTACATCCGGTTAGACTTGAAGCCGACCCCAACATAGTTGGGAAAAAGCTCGGCAGATGATGATGATGTTTAAAAATATATATCGTAGTAGAAATAGTGCGTCGTAAGCTGTATACATTGCATTGGGATAGACTGACAACGAAAACCTGTCTAGCTTTTTCCCAACTATTTGGGGGTTGGTTTTCAGTCTAACCGAATGCAGCTGAGTACGAGTGTGCCAAATGGAGAGACTGTCTACGAATTGGAGTGTCATTTTAAGATACAGTTTGGCTCTTAATTACATGTAGATCTTGACGCAAACTCATGAACTTAAATAGAATAAAAAAAACTTGAAAATTAAAGAATAAAACAAAAATCATCAATTTTAAAATTAATTAAAATACAAAATTAAGCTTCTTTCTCCAACCCTACCTCTCGCTGCGTCCGTTTCAACCCTCCGATTACTCACACTTTCACAAAAACTCACACTACCACATCCACCGTCCTATTCATACGGCACACAGCCGCACAAACTATAGTTTTCCATCTACGAACACAGATGGCGTTGTTCTCAAGAATTGTAAAGGAACGCCTTGCACAGAGTCGCACTGTGTTTCTTTGTGTTTTAGACGAAATATTCTATTGTTTCACACACAGGATACTCTATCGACGAATACTGCTGTCCTTTTCACACACTATAGAGTTACATGCGCCATCTCTTTCGGTTGCACAGCGGTTGACAGATGTAAATTTGCAGGAAAAAAATTGATTTTCTTTTCGTCATTGCAATTAATTTTTGGAAAAATTTTCGTTTTTGCGTTTTTTTTTTGGTTTAGGTTCTAGGTATTTGTTCGGTAGTTTCGAAATGTTAGTCTAAACAATTTTCGTGGAAGTATTTTTTCTTTTTCAATAGCGCAGGAAAACGATACACGTATTTCAGTCGTCTATAGCCTTAAATATTTTAGCAATGTTATTCCTTGATGTTTCTGCTAAATTAATATTAAACCTTATCCTTTAAGTCATAAAGTCGAATTTGAGCTGAACATGCCAATTTTTGTAACATTGTAACTTTCTGCCCGCGTTGAATATTTTATTAAGGTTTAGTTTCGTGCTACTCGTTCACAGGTGGCGCTAGTGAGCTTGTAGAATGATTTATTAATTAAATTCTCCTTATTATCTTTAAAAAATATTAAAATTAACTGATAAATGCTTAACATATAATACATTACTTCATACGAATACAAAACATCAAAGTAACAAAACACAAAAGTTATTGTTCTTGCTACTCGATACTAGATGGCGCTAGGTGCAGTTACAAATTAATATAAAAAAGTCAGTTGATTGATTAAAAAAGAAAGTTAAGAAAAGAAAGTTGATTGGAATGAAGCGTTTGTAAAACATGTGTAGGTTTGAATAAAACAATGATGATGTATTTGTTTACTTTTATGAAAAAATAACTGATTAACATACTGCTCACGTCAAAGATAGGCAAGTGTAGGTAGATTTTCATATTGCCTAAACATAGTTATCGGAACCGTATATGCTCCATCAGTACCTACCTTGTAAATAGATTAAGCAATGATTTCAGGATCTGGAATTCAGGATCTGAAACTAATAAGAACCGTCGGGTTTCTTATTTTTTTCAGTTTTTCAGTTTCGCCACAGGTTCCGCTGTGTTGCAAAAGACAAGCTTAGGTATAGAAAATAGGTATTTAAAAAAACAATCCTATAGATAAGTGTCGTGCCGGTTTCCAGATCTCACTTTTTTAATTCAGAAATCCATCCCGCCAGTATCCACCATTAAAAAAAAACTCTAAAACCCAACAAATTCACAGTCCATAAAACTGAAAAACAACACAAAGTACTCCTAGATTCCGGGAAACTGTTTTAAAACAATGTGTTCATTACATTCGGTGCAGCCGTTCCTGAAAACACTTAACGCACATACCAACATACGAGGAAGCCATTTTTTGCAACATACCAACATTACAGGTGAATATTAAAAAACTTCGCGCTTCCAATTTAGAGATCCGTTTGATATTTTTAATAGGATTTTTGGTGAAGATAGACTTCAGCGATTGAATTCATAGAGTTTGAATAGTCAAATATCGGAGGGCATGTTAAACTAGTGGGCTGTCAGATGAACACCTTTGGCAGTCGTTCATCATCCTCCGAGCCTTTTTCCCAACTATGTTGGGGTCGGCTTCCAGTCTAACCGGATTCAGCGGAGTACCAGTGCTTTACAAGAAGCGACTGCCTATCTGACCTCCTCAACCCAGTTACCCGGGCAACCCGATACCCCTTGGTTAGATTGGTGTCAGACTTACTGGCTTCTGACTACCCGTAACGACTGCCAAGGATGTTCAATGACAGCCGGGACCTACATCTTTGGCAGTCGTTACGGGTAGTTAAAAGACAGAACCTCAATAGGTATCCTACTATAATATTATAAACGCGAAAGTTTGTATGTATGGATGTATGGATGTTTGTTACTCTTTCACGCAAAAACTACTGAATGGATTTTAATGAAACTTTACAATAATATAGCTTATACATCAGAATAACACATAGGCTACAATTTGTAAACATATTGTTCGAAATACTAAACCTGCGCAGACGAAGTCGCGGGCACTAGCTAGTAGTTTTATATTCTAATGTTTTCCAAAAAATAAATGACTTTGACTTTAAAGGGTAAGGGTATTGCTCTTGTTACTGGATTGAGGAGGTCAGATAGTTGTTAGCTTTCATGAGCTAAACTAAGTTTTTGTAATGGTAAAGATTAGAAAGATTTTTATTATAAAATATCACGATATAGCTCGATGATGGAAAGTGGAACTTAGCGCCTAACGTGGGTCTTCAATATAATAAGCTCTACGGTAGATTTTAATTAAATAGAAAATGCTGACTAAACTGTGCCAAAAAAAACAGAACTTCCTCATTTTCTTAAAAGATTACCCCGTTTATAAGGACTACTAAAATCTTAAAATTTACTCATCATTTGCCTAGCTTTTCCCGACTATAGGCATTAAGGTCAGTTTCCACTCTAACCGAGTGCAGTGGAGTACTAGTGTCCTTAATCCTAAGTGTACCTTAGACGCAATCATCATCATATTTAAATTTTGTACGCCAATTACAGGCAAAAACATGTATAGCTCTAATTTTACGTAATCTCAACACCTACTTACCGTCTTACCACAAAAACTTTTAAACGTCAGTTTAAGACTTGTCTAAAAAAATGTCAAATTATGACGTTGACATATGGTTCATTTTGCAGCCACAATTTTTTTAGACAAGTGTAAAACAGGTGGTTAAGTTTTTGTAGTAAGGCCACTAATGTTTAACGATACCTGTGTTTTGTAAACATATACCCATGTTTTTAACAAAATAAATTATCTTTTATCTTTATCTTTTTTCATCCTCCATATCCCAACTTAATTTTATTACTCTAGACACAATCCTGTTAGAAATATCTTGTCTATGTCTGAACCCACGTTACTTACCACACGACTCACACTTAACCGCATATGAAGTCCAGACCTCATAGCAGAGATAACAGAACTAAAACAACTGCAATACGTCTGCAAGTCGGGATAGCGAGTTATTGCAAGCGAGTGTAATTAAAAAATAAGAGCAAAATAGTTTTAGCGAAACAGTAAGTTTTTCTTGCTTTGGGAAAATATTACAGGAATTCAGAGAAAAAGTATTCTACGTCGTGCTTTTTAAGCTATATCTAGAGGTATATCATCATCCTCCGAGCCTTTTTCCCAACTATGTTGGGGTCGGCTTCCAGTCTAACCGGATGTAGCTGAGTACCAGTGCTTTACAAGGAGCGACTGCCCTATCTGACCCCCTCAACCCAGTTACCCGGGCAACCCAATACTCCTTGGTTAGACTGGTGTCAGACTTACTGGCTTCTGACTACCTGTAACGACTGCCAAGGATGTTCAATGACAGCCGGGACCTACAGTTTAACGTGCCATCCGAAACACAGTCATTGGTGTCTAAGATATACTTAGAAAGTACATACAAACTTAGTAAAGTTGTATCTAGAGGTATATAGACCCATCTAAATAGGTAAAGTCAGTCAGGTAAAGTTAAGTACCTTCTAGGTATCAATATTTGCCTAATATTTATATCAAGGGGGAGGCCTATGTTCAGCAGTGGACGTCCTATGGCTGTGATGATGATGATGATGATGATGATGATTTATAATATCATCTGTCTAACCTTTTCCCAGCTATAGGTATTGGGGTCAGACAAACGAATTTTGGTTAAACTTGGCAGTAGTATAGTTATCGGCACGGATATTGAGCTCTCGGCGGAAGAGTGGGGACCGCTTTGCGCACTGTACACATAAGGCAATAAACCAATAAATCGCTTCTGCGCAGGTGAAGGTCAGGGCTCAATATCCGTGCCGATAACTATATACTTAGCTGAAACATTAAATAAGCCTCTATAACTTTTTTCCGGGTGCGTTAAAAAGTTCGTTCAGGGGACCGCCAGGTGTTTAACACATTTTCAATAATACTGTAAATCAAACATCTTAATAACAAGACAGAACTGATAGTTATTTTCAGTAGGAAGGTACTAGTTAAAACTGGTGAATGTTGAATGAAGAATGTTACTTGTGAGATGACGGCAGATAGAAGAATATGGAAAAGAATACATGCTGTGCTGCGCCGACCATATAAAATTGAGATAAGGGCAGGAATATGATGACGTAGTACATACATGAATATTTATGGTACACTAGCTTCTGCCAGCGGTTTCACCGGCATCCCGTGGGAACTACTTCCCGTACCGGGATAAAAAGTAGCCTATAGCCTTCCTCGATAAATGGGCTATCTAACACCGAAAGAAATTTTCAAATCGGACCAGTAGTTCCTGAGATTAGCGCGTTCAAACAAACAAACAAACAAACTCTTCAGCTTTATAATATTAGTATAGATAGATACATGATAAATAAACACTTTTTTCTGACCCATATTTTTTGGTAGTAAATCATCAAATTCCGCTGTGGGTGCAGCGTGACACTCCCTGTGTCAGACTCTTACTGATAACCCATCATGTTCCTTCTTAAGCCTTGACAATTACAGCCTTACTATAAAACCTTACCTAAACAACTGTTGAACACTCGTCTAAAAAAGTGTGGCTGCAAAACGGATCTTATTCCAACGTCATAATTTGACATTTTTTTTGACAACTGTTCAACAGACCCTTAAAAGTGTTTGTGGTACGACGGTTATGGCCTTACTACAAAAACTTAACCACCTGTTTTACACTTGTCTAAAAAAATTGAGGCTTCAAAATGAACCATATGTCAACGTCATAATTTGAAATTTTTTTAGACAAGTCTTAAACTGACGCTTAAAAGTGTTTGTGGTAAGACGGTTAATGTTTTATCAACCACCATATTATGAAAAAAATTACACAATTTTTCCTAAATTTTCACCCATACCGAACAAACCTTTACTTGGCAGTTATTTTCAATTTGGTAAACAAGCGTTGCTGACCGTACGTGTTGCAGTTATTGTTTTGTGTCTAACGCTACCTCGCTGTTAATGAACATTTTTGTGCATACTTTTGTGTATAGGGACAGGGTGAATTGGAACGTTATGGCGAAATAATATTGTTTTTTTGTTATATTCTGTTATTTATAAAGAGAGAAAGATTTTTATGTTTGAAATGTATAAATTCAAAAACTACTCATCATCCTCCGAGCCTTTTTTCCCAACTATGTTGGGGTCGGCTTCCAGTCTAACCGGATGTAGCTGGGTACCAGTGTGCCACAAGAAGCGACTGCCCTGCCTGACCTCCTCAACCCAGTTACCCGGGCAACCCGATACCCCTTGGTTAGACTGGTGTCAGACTTACTGGCTTCTGACTACCCCTATCGACTGCCAAGGATGTTCAATGACAGCCGGGACCTACAGATTCAAAAACTACCGATTCCCTTTATTATTTTAAAGTTTTTTTTTTTTCTATTAATATAGGTTTCGTTTTTGATAAAAAATAATGTTATAATCTGTAAATACTCATTTATTAAGTTAGGTTGTAATCGAATAAAAAAAAAATACTAAGTATTTAAAAGACTAGGTACTAAACTATTTTCAAACTGTTACAAATAGAATGCTGTATTATCCTTGATACCTACTATTCAGGCTATATTTTTACGGGTTAGGAAACTAGCAGTGTAGAAAAAACTTTTTTTTTACTGGATACACATTTTCTACCTGCATAAAAGTATTCCCGAACGAAAGGTAAACTTACTGCGTTATTTATAACTATTAATCTTTCGGATACTTTGTGAAATTATTGAAAAAATATGAATTCAACAGCAAACAACCCTATGTTTAAATATATTCGATCCATACTTCGAGTGACACTCTGTATTCTTTTCAATAAAAAAACTCACAAAGTTCCACCCTCCCCTGCCCCTGTCCGTCATAATGAAGTACTCAACTCATTTGTCCGTCTGTTTGTGTACAGTAAAATCACTTGTACAGCACATTTAACTAAATGACTCGGAAATATTCTCATTATGGCTGAACAACACCTATGTGAATGTATTAGTCTACTGGCTAAGTTTTTTTTTTACTGTTTTTCAGTTAGGCTGTGGTTCTACAACGTGTGCAAAACCTGAAAATGGTTTGATCCTTTTCTTATCGAGTGAGCTGTAGGTTTAATCACCTAACAAGCCCTAGTGTCAGAGTTTTCTCGAATCCGCCTGACGACCACTGACGTGGAATTATAACAACGACTGCTACTGAGTAGCATTCGGGGACCCCTCTTGCGATGAGGACAAATTTTTCGAAGCCCTTTAGTTTAAACTGTATTTCTATAAGATTATTTTTTGTAAATACGTATATATTTGTTTATTAAATAAAACTATAGTTCTTTAGTAAGGTGTGTGTAAAAGTCGACATGGCTAGGAAAGAATGTTACTTGTGAGATGACGGCAGATAGAAGAGTATGGAAGAAGAAAACATGCTGCGCCGACCACAAATAAATTTTCGATAAATGCAGGAGGATGATGATGATGACTAGTGCTTAAAATACCTCGTAACAAAATTTCTTCTAACAACAAAGAAAAATCACTGTCAAAATGGTTGACATTTCAAAATTATTTACCCAATTTCCCGCATATTTATAGTAGTTGTAAGAATTTTAAATATACCTGAAATAACTAAACAGAAATGTGTAGAAAATTTGATCATGAACAATGGAGAATTTTCACTTTAGGCATATGTGTGATTTTCGGTTTTACTTCCTTTGTGTTCGGTCCATTAAATACTTTAATGATGAATGTAGGATTTGAAGGTAAATCTATACTAATATTATAAAGCTGAAGAGTTTGTTTGTTTGAACGCGCTAATCTCAGGAACTACTGGTCCGATTTGAAAATTTCTTTCAGTGTTAGATAGCCCATTTATCGATGAAGGCTATAGGCTATATTTTATCCCCGTACGGGAAGTAGTTCCCACGGGATGCGGGTGAAACCGCTGGCAGAAGCTAGTACTTAAATAATGTTATAATCTGCCTAGCTTTTTCCCAACTATCGGGTACCAGTCTAAACGGATGCAGCTGAGTACTAGTGTGCTACATGGAGCGACTACCTATCTGTTCTCCTCAACCCAGTTACTTGGTACTGGTTGTCGAGACTTTCTGGGTTCTGATTACCCGTAACGACTGCCGAAGATGTTCAAATGACAGCCGGGATCCACCTATTTACCGTGTCTTCCGAAACGCGGAGAAACTCAGCGTGGCAAGATGGAACGACCGCGCCAAGCGTTGCTTTAATAAATCGATCCGTGTGGCTGTTAATTAGCCATGAGCTCCTTAAAAAGGCTGATTCTATACTAAACATAATAAAGAGCAAACATTTTTGTTACTTTATGCCATAAAGGATCCGAAACTGCTGAACTGATTTGAAAAAATCACTGTTGGAAAGCTACACTCTTTCCGAGTAACATAGGCTATATTTTATCCGGGTACGGACAGTAGTTCCGCCATGAAACTATGGAAAAACAGCTAGTTACTCATAATAATTATTGCCCACAGAACACTCACGAATCTTCTCAAGGATGCTGAAAAAAGAGACCCAATACGCCAACGTAATAATAGTAATGACTTCTCTAATGTGGATGACGTTTATAGTGAATGCAGCAGTGCTAGTAATGGTCATAGCAGATAGAGCTTGTGGTCTCGACTTCTACATAGGCGTTACCATAGCAACGATGTTGATATCTCTGGTAACATCGCTATACTATTTGGAGTATTGTACCAAGTTCGATGTGTACTGTTTTGATCATACCCCGGGAAGAGGGTCCAATACGGATACGTTTGCGTCTGTAGTACTTTTTATGTTGGGATTTATATATTTGGTAATGCAAAGTTTATTTTTGTATGTTGTGTGGAATTATAGGAAGCAAATTAGGGAGCTGTGTGTTGTTGTTTTATTTTGAGATTCCTTAACATTTAACAGAAGTTTTTCTAATGCCTATTGATGGCACAGCGTGGTAAAGTATTTTTAACCGACTTCAAAAAGGAGGTTGTCAATTTTACCTCTATTCATGAACTTATGTATATTTGTGCGCGTTTATCTCATGTTTAGCTTAAACGGTTTTGATGCCGTTTTTGGGATTTGTCAGACTTGTATCGGAAAAGTTTATAGATATTGATGCTAGTTTCAGTTTTTCGGCCTATTGGTGAAATATCCCTTGCTAGAACAAAGAGATCTCATTAAAAACCCAAAGACAGCTAAAATTTCTTTCCTCTACTCTCTGCTACGACGTAAAAAAATAAAACGTCAAAAATATTGTCAAAATTACGAGTGCAAGAGAAATCCATAAACATACATAAATATAATGTAAAAAATACCAAATAACCATAATTTGCTTCCACAGGCAAATTTGGACCAAAATTGGACCTAAATTGTGCCCTTTAAGACAAAATTTTGGAAATTCTAAGGCCTGATTAAGACTTATAATAATGTGTAAAACTACACATACTTTTCCAACCGCCTGGAGAACTATGAATTGGTTACTATCTGTATGCTGTATAATAATATCTGGGATTTTTGGACCTGTAGCTAATGTAGCTTTTGTAGCTGCTGGTAAGTTTATTACCTTACCAACATTATACATAAACAACAAATCAGCCCGGAGCCTGGAAGTTGGTGATTGATTCACTCGTGCAACAGAGAGCACGTTAATGTTGGCCCTGCGCCTGATCTCTCTCCGGTCGTGTCGGGTTACTCATTGGGCTATGAGAGTGAAGGGATAGTGAGTGCACTTGTGTCAGCACAATTGTGCATTATAATATGTCCTGTGCAGCTGGTTGATACTTGTATTAGAACAACCGTCATAGCCGACAATCGGCTAGGAGGAGGCATATTCAATATTATAAACTAGCTTCCGCTAGCAGTTTTATTCGTATCCATCCAGTGATAATTAGTATCCTATTATAGCGATCCTCGATAATTTTCCTTTGTAACACTGAAATAATTTTCCAAATTGAACCAATTGGACCCATCAGCTCAAGCAAACAAACAGACTTTTTGGCTTTATAATATTAAAACTCGAAGCTCAGTAGACCAAGTAGACCAAAAAGACCGCAGTCTCATCTCTCCCAACTTTTTCAGGTCCCGAAGGAGAAATGGCAGTCACCTGCAAAACGGAGCCTGAATACTGCTCATTACTCACCTATATTAACTACTTAATGTGGATATTATTCTTCACAAGCTGTACCCTCTTCTTTGCTTGCTGGTTCAACAGTATCTGTCTCGTCCACTGCTGTATGGGTCTCACCGTGGTCAATATGGTCTTGTCTGTCATAATCTGCACAAAATACCTGGTCTTTTGTTCTGTATTTGATAGAATGTGCCTGAACCGTTCAGACGGGAAAGAAGGTGATGATGGCTCAGCAATAGTGAATATGTTTCTTTTAAATGCTGTGTATTTGGTGTTTTTGGGCATGTTTCTGTTTATTGTGTATCAATATAAACGGTGTTTGCAGTATAGATATATTGGTGGTTGTTTTATTTTTAGTTTTATATGCATTTTAATATCAAAGACAGGATGTTCGTTCGAGTTGCTTCGTGTTTCCGAAGACACATTTAATGTCTGGCCACATTAAATGTGGGCCCAGGGAGTATTTTGAACATATTTGGCAGACTACGGATCTGATTATCTGAGCTAGACTTATTAAGGGGTAACTGGGTTGAGAAGTCAGATGACTTTCCACGGGATGAAGGTGAAACTGGTAATAAATACCTAGTAATATCATAAACGCGAAATTTTGTATGTGGACATGTAAAACTACAGGATATACATACCTACATATTTCGATGAAACTTGGCAGTAATATAACTTATACAAGCTGTTGATTTGCATCCGTGCCATAGTCAAGGACGTAATTATACTAATGATTCTCAACCCAAATCAACAAAAAAATTGGTACAAAAATTTTTGATTTTAATTTTTTTTCGGAAATCCGTCAATGTCATCTAGCCGTATTTAAACTCGGCGCGTGTGTTACTGGCCTTAAAACCGTTCTGCGCCCTCACACAAACGCAAACACAAAGCATACGCAACGATTATTCATAAATTTCATTCATAAAATTGGATTACTTCTGAAATACTATGACATTACAATGACAAAAAAAGCAGTGCATATTAGCTATTTCCCGTCTACTGTAATTCCAATCGATTATTTATGTATTGTATGTCCTCCTCCTGAAGTATGGCACAAATGCAAATCAACACCTTGTATATACGTTACTTTTTATCCATGTGTAGGCAGTACTTTTCTCGGAATCCGAAGATAAATAAATTACCGGTCCCGTAAAGACTAACTGAATAAAGTAAAAGATGCCGCAGAAACTACCTAATACTACTTATTATAACAAAGAAAGGGGAGAACAGATGCTCCAAGTAAATTGGCATGCGGCCAATACCTGAGGTCTGGTGGCGACACTCAATTTCACATCATAACTGTTAGTTTTACGCTTTGATTGATATCGTTTAATAGAAATAGTTTTATATGCTCCGGTGGTGCGGTGGTTAGGGTTGAAGAGTGCAGGTTTGATACCTGAGTATGGAAACTTGAGAGGTGGTGATATACAAAAGTTAGTGTTGAAATGATTAGTTTTTGGGGGTCGTAAGTAATCGTTGGACTGTTGCTTTATATATATTTTTTTTAAATAATATTTTTAATTATTGTTTTAAGGGCTGATTTTTCAATCATCAGTTAACTTCTATCTGAGGAATAAATATGGCGGTTTGACATATTTTCCATACAAAACCTGTCAAAACGTCAAACATATTCCTCAGATAAAAGTTATCTGGCGATTGAAAAATCAGCCCTAAATACAAAAAATTAAGATGTAGGTATCAAAAAACAATACATACTCTGGTTAGGTATTTTATTTTTTTAACACGCTTATTTTTCCTAAAAATAAAATCCCAAATTAATGTATTACCTTTTTTCTACCTATTTCCAAAAACAGTCTGGATTAAGTGGTCAAAATTTCAAAAACAAAGTGGTTGACTATACTTACTGAGGTGGGTATGTAAATGCCTACTCCAAAATGTAGATCCAATTTTTCAGTACTACTTTTAAACGTTAAACACCAATACCTCATTTGAACTGACCCCTTAAAGTCTGGACAGTATCCTAAACACACAGACAAGCACAAACACAATAAACGTGTATATTAGTGTGCCTCCTCTGTTTGTCGCTAACACTATACTGTGACGTCACTTGACCGGTAACGTCAATAGGTTTGGGAATATTTTGTTTAGGATAAAGGGTTTTTTAAAAGGGTCTTACACTAGCTTCTCTTGATGGTCTAGCTAGTGGTCAGCTAGAGTATCCGACAATTGGTCTGCAGGTTATGTAAGTAGGAACACCAATATAAAATGGTGTATACTATGTAATCCAGTCTAGCCAAGGGGTATCGGGTTGCCCGGGTAACTGGGTTGAGGAGAAATTTTTGCCTTTGTAATAAATTGTTAACATACGACAACGGTTGCCTCCGCATTCTGGGGACTATACTTATTTCACACGCCCGGAATAAAAAGTTGCTTATATAAAACTAAGTATCAAAAAATTCATCCGCATCGCTGTCAGCGGGGATCATGCCCAAAAGGCTGGCTGCATTGCCACGCTGGATGGCAATGCATATCCTTTGGCCGAAGTATAGGCCAGCTCTTTGGTCACGAGTGGACTCCACTACTTAATCGCTTACTGATTTCTCGAAAGAGTCTGTGGGCACTTGGGCCCCATGGTCCCAAGGTTTCAACCCCAAACGGCTCAAAAATGCAATTGCCGGTGAGGTTTACATATTTGCGCCGTTTGAGGTTTTCCGCGGCTGCAGCAGCTGCACCGACTTATAGGTATAAATAGATCCTCGATAAATGAAAATTATAGATTTTTACAAATCGAACCAGAATTTCAAGACATCGCGTTCAAACAATCTCTTCCGAATACCTAATATTACTACAGAGATAAGATTTTATTTACATAGATAGTTACAAATTCACAAAAAAATACAATTAAGATAAAAAAACTATCCTAGTAAAAAAAAAACTAAAACTAAAAGGCGTAAAAAACTAAAATTACGCCCTTTCTACAGGTGCAAAATAAGGAAGTTAAGTCTACCTCAAACTTAAACAAGTTAAATATCATCTTAACCGAGATGTCTACAGCAGTATTGTGAACTAACTTTTATAGTTAACTACACAATAACGTGACGAACAGACAATAGTGTCGCGTAACAATGAACGTGGAAATTCAATCCGCTGGCTTTTACCTACGTTTTTATTGCGAAAACTGTGAAGTTGGGAAATTTTAGTCGTCAATACGTCAATAGCTAGGTGCATGGTTCGAAGGAGTACAGAGAATAATAAGAAGATTATTTTCAAAACAGAAGTATTTACAATAATTGGCTTAATTCTGAGAAAATACGTTATATTTTATCTATACTTCTATACATATAAGAAATAAATACTTAAAACTTCACTAAGTAAGATCAATAAAAATAAAAAAAGAGGATTTTTTTGTTGTTGTTTGTACCCTAGAAGCTCCAAAACTAATGAAACGGATTAAAAAAATATTTCACTGTTAGGAAACTACACTATTATTGAGTAACATAGGCCATGTTTTATCTGAGTACTAGCTTTCCGCCCGCGGTTTCACCCGCGTCCCAAGATAACTCTTTCCCGTAGCCGGATGGTGACAAAAACTATCCTATGTCCTTCTCCTGGCTCTAAACTACCTCCCTGCCAATTTTCAGCTAAATCGGTTCAGCCGTTCTTGAGTTATAAGTGGAGTAACTAACACGACTTTCTTTTATATATATAATAGATGTGCAGAAGTGCGTCCGGGAAGCGGGTGAAACTGCAGGAATCAATATAAGTGGCAGCTCTGTTTAAGGAGATCAGCCTGCTGCGCAGGACATATAAACGCACATGCGTTTGCTTGTACGCCTTCACGGCAAAACATAGCGCACTCTTTCTATGATAGGATCCTCATTCCATACCTATGTTTGACAAATAAATATTTCTGATTCTGATTCTTGGACACAGGTGCACTAACTATTCCTTTACTCTCATAGCGCGAGGGGACGACAATCCGACCCTCGCGGAGAGAGATCAGGCGCAGGACCGACATTAGCGTGCTCTCTGACGCACGGGTCTAACAATCACGAACTTCCCCGCTACCGCGGCAAGTTGTCGCGCAGCGGGCGGAGCTCCGGCGCGATCTCATGGTGGCCTGGAGGGAGCGACTATCGCAACCCAGTGCAGAGCACGCCACCATCGTGGCGGTAAGTCCCCTCTTTGAGGAGTGGCTCGGGAGGAGTCACGGCGCCCTCACGTACCGCATGACGCAGGTCCTCACCGGACACGGTTGTTTCGGGAGGTACCTGCACCGCATCGGTCGTGAGGAGGCGCCCGGGTGTCACCACTGTGCGGACAGCCCCGAGGACACGGTGGACCACACAGTCCAGGTGTGCCCCGCATGGGAAGGGCACCGCCGGGTCCTCGTCGAGGCTTTGGGCGGCGGCGACCTCTCGCGTCCGGCCCTGGTTCAGGCCATGGTCCGGGGCGAGAGGGAATGGGATGCCGTCGCCTCCTTCTGCGAAGCGGTCATGCTCGAGAAGGAGGAGGCGGAACGCCAGAGAGTTCGCACCTCTCATCCCGGCCGCCGCGCTGGACCAGGTAGACACCATGGGCGCCGGGTGTCACGAGATGACTCCCGGCCACCGTAGGCGTGGGTCTGTGGGCGGTGAGTTCGGGTGGCTCATCGTCCCTCTGTCTTTCTAGACGACAGACCCGTGTCGACGGCGCGCGTTGTTCCACGCGCTCCTCAAAGAGATGTCAGCAACCCCAGCGGGGCCCAGCAGGGCCAAGGCCTGCCGGGGCTGCGGGTTGTTCGAAAGAGATACCGCGGCCCTGGTACATAAAAGGCTTATGACGGAACACGACGATTTTAGTCAGTAAGAGTCTGACACTCCCTCACCGCTGCTAACCCACAGCGGGAGGGGTCATTTGATGATTTTACGTCGCTAAAAAAAAAAAAAAAAAAAAAAGGCTCCTACCGGCTTAATGCCTCAGCTAGACTATCTGTAAACCTTTCATTTTTTGTTCAGCAATTCGTTTCTTTCACCTTATAATATTAGCAAGAATTTTTGGCCTAACTCCACAGCTTAACCCTTTTAACTGTTGCTTTAAAACAATAAGTTAAAATAACCGATTCAATGTTTGCTTTGTTAACTATAAACTAAGTGTGGTTCACGCTATTGTGTAAAGGCGATGGGCGTAGGTACTTATTGGTGAACTGCATATGGTTTGAAATTAAATTTGAAAGTTTTGCGATGGTAGATATGGGTGTCATAAGTCGGATTATGGTTTTGGCTTTTTATAATGACAGTGTTTTTTAGCATTTTTCTTGTCTGTCAAATGATGGTGTGGTGTTAAAAAAGGTGTTTGGTTAGTTATCGGCACGGATATTGAGCCCTGACCTTCACCTGCGCAGAAGCGATTTATTGCCTTATGTGTACAGTGCGCAAAGCGATCCCCACTCTTCCGCCGAGAGCTCAATATCCGTGCCGGTAACTATAAGGTTCTAAAGAGGATTTTTTTGGTGTTTGTTTGTTCAAGGTTGTGAATCTATCTAAAGGTTCCGAAACTACTGAATCAATTTGAGAAATGAGGAATCTGTCACAGTTGTAGGTTAAGCTACACTCTTCCCGAGTAACATAGGCTACTTATATTTTATCCCGGTACGGACAGTAGTTCCCACGGGACGCGGGTGAACCACGGGAACACTGCTTCTTGTATGTAGGCATTAAGATTGCTGAGAGAGTAGGTATGACAAATACCTAATTAGAACTAAGAGCTCTGTCTCACTAGGACGCCATGGCGACGTCGCCAGCGGCTCAGGGGCCCGATTCTCCTAATTTTACTTAAGCAACATACGATTCACATTCGACTGCGATCCAATCACGACTCGATTACGATTGAAGCGTATGTGGCATTCCGCTATTTTTTCTTCGAAATAAACGTTTTTATCCTTTTCTGTCATTCAATAATGAATCATTTTGTCTGCAAATGATTTACGATTGCAATATGATTGTAGAGTAAACTACCGTTCCTATAGACCAAAATCACCAAAATAGCAGACCAATCGCAAACCAATCGAATGTCGTTGGAATACGATTGGTCTTATATTGGTAGCAGAATGCCCGATATGGTTAAAACTGCTATTGCGATCATATTGCGATTCGATTTCTATTCAATTTTGACATTATTAACTTAGGAGAATCGGGCCCCAGGTCTGGCTACGTCTGGCATCCAAAAGTCGCCAAGTCGAGTGGCCATGGCGTCTCGACAGTCAATTGTTTACGTCGTCTCTCAAGAAATCGCACTCTGACTGGCGACGACATTGGCGACTGAGTGAGTGAGGTGCACTTTACCGTGTAACGTTATAGTGGCAACCGTGGCAACGTTGCCAAGCTGCCAGAGTATCCAGAAGCCACGTAGAGAACGACATTGCTATCGACATTGCGACATTGCTAAGCCGTCGCCAAATGTTATATTATATTAACTGCTTGGATACGTAGCCGGCGACGTCACCATGGCGTCTTAGTGAGGCAGGGCCCTAAGAACGTCCAAATAAATAAAGCCGTACCTACAATAAAGAATATGACATATTCACACTGTAGGCAGAGTAACACTAACTTCAAACTTTTTTTTTACCAATTGTTATACCCTCAAAATTGAATACAAATCTAACAATACTTGATATGTGACCTACATACGGTTAATTTAAAACACGTCATGTCACGTTATCTATTACAAAGGAGTTGTTACTTCCGACGTGTGGCTGTGAGCGTACTGTGGGGTAACTATTTGTTTGAGAGTTGAGTGCGTGAGAATTGTGTGAGATTTGCGTGACTATGATCGCGTCAGCTGTTGAGAGTGTAAAAACCCCCGACCCAAAAAAAGTACGCAATTATTATGACAAAAGGTTAAAAACGCTAAACCCTATAAAAAGCAAAAAATAACTTTTAACACTTCGTAAGTACCAACTAAAGCATGTCAGACTAAACTAAATTTTGACGTGTCGGGGGACCGCTCTAATTATCTAATTAAGATTCGTGTTTTTTTTATATACAAATGTTGTAATTAGGTAGGTACCTATCATTTGATTTATGTAAGTATTTTTGAAGGTAAAACGCGGTCCCCCGACACGTCAAAATTTAGTTTAGTCTGACATGCTTTAGTTGGTACTTACGAAGTGTTAAAAGTTATTTTTTGCTTTTTATAGGGTTTAGCGTTTTTAACCTTTTGTCATAATAATTGCGTACTTTTTTTGGGTCGGGGGTTTTTTTAAATTTATAATTTAATTTTATTTCATGCTTTTTGAAGGAGCTCAATTTTTCCTTCATTTAATTTATTTTATTTTAAGATGGGGTCGCTATAGGCGATCTCGGCCAAAGGAAGCTGTTTAATAATCCTCATGACAAACTGGCTCTGGGAGAATTGCACAGATTGAGAAACAATAAAGATTAACCTTTGGTCATTCTAGATTTTCAGCAAAAATATAAATCGGTTTATCCGTTTCATTTCGGCATTCCAGGGTTTCATCCGCCACATCTCATTTCCAGCATCAGGTTCTCGTCAATTAGAAACATGAAGAGAACTCGTCAAGACAAATTCAACGAGCCCAAACTCGATGGGTTTACTAAAAGGCAGTTCAGGGTTACGTCTCCTATCTTCGTGCCCTTACAGCAGACCAGCTCAGTGGTTCCAGAAGACATTAGTGTTTCAAATTTCAGATCCCACATATGCTTGCAAGTAAACTAAACGTGTAACATTCCTATCACACCTTACAAACGAGCTGATGACCTTGAAGACCTGAACCAATTTCCACCAAACATAGCTAAGAACACTCCCGAATGACATTCCTTTCAAACAAAAAAAACCGCATTACAATCGGATCATCCGTTTGGGAGCTACGATGCCACATACACCCACACACACACACACACACACACACACACACACGTCAAACTTATAACACCCCGTCGTTTTTGCGTCGGGGGTTAACTAGATGATAGTGTTCCGTGTCTAGGCGCTGCAAAGTTGGAAAAAGTATGTTCAAGGTTTTTTTAAAAAAATTAAATTATAAATTTAAAAAAACCCCCGACCCAAAAAAAGTACGCAATTATTATGACAAAAGGTTAAAAACGCTAAACCCTATAAAAAGCAAAAAATAACTTTTAACACTACGTAAGTACCAACTAAAGCATGTCAGACTAAACTAAATTTTGACGTGTCGGGGGACCGCTCTAATTATCTAATTAAGATTCGTGTTTTTTTTATATACGAATGTTGTAATTAGGTAGGTACCTATCATTTGATTTATGTAAGTATTTTGGAAGGTAAAAAGCGGTCCCCCGACACGTCAAAATTTAGTTTAGTCTGACATGCTTTAGTTGGTACTTACGTAGTGTTAAAAGTTATTTTTTGCTTTTTATAGGGTTTAGCGTTTTTAACCTTTTGTCATAATAATTGCGTACTTTTTTTGGGTCGGGGTTTTTTTTAAATTTATAATTTAATTTTATTTCATGCTTTTTGAAGGAGCTCCTTAATTTTTCATTCATTTAATTTATTTTATTTTAAGATGGGGTCGCTATAGGTGATCTCGGCCAAAGGAAGCTGTTTAACAATCCTCATGACAAACTGGCTCTGGGAGAATTGCACAGATTGAGAAACAATAAAGATTAACCTTTGGTCATTCTAGATTTTCAGCAAAAATATAAATCGGTTTATCCGTTTCATTCCGGCATTCCAGGGTTTCATTCCGGCATTCCAGGGTTTCATCCGCCACATCACATTTCCAGCATCAGGTTCTCGTCAATTAGAAACATGAAGAGAACTCGTCAAGACAAATTCATCGAGCCCAAACTCGATGGGTTTACTAAAAGGCAGTTCAGGGTTACGTCTCCTATCTTCGTGCCCTAACAGCAGACCAGCTCAGTGGTTCCAGAAGACATTAGTGTTTCAAATTTCAGATCCCACATATGCTTGCAAGTAAACTGAACGTGTAACATTCCTATCACACCTTACAAACGAGCTGATGACCTTGAAGACCTGAACCGATTTCCACCAAACATAGCTAAGAACACTCCCGAATGACATTCCTTTTAAACAAAAAAAACCGCATTACAATCGGATCATCCGTTTGGGAGCTACGATGCCACATACACCCACACACACACACACACACACACACACACACACACACGTCAAACTTATAACACCCCGTCGTCAAAGAAGAACGTTTTAGTAGCAGATTAATAAAAAAAAATCCTTTTGTTATAGTTGTGTTTCTACGTTTAATTAATTCAATTATCGTTTGTAATTATGATACTTTTGGCTCTATTTAAAACTGGTAGCTGTCTTTCTTCTTGGATGCCTTTTACAAGGAAATCAAAAGAAATAAGTATTGAAAAATGCACCAGCTGTTGACCGCAGTTTCACCCACGCCCTACTCATACTCGCAAATAAAAAAAAACCTATGTATTAATGCTGTTGTACAAGCCACATCACAACCACGTTTTATATATATAGGTACTAGTATCCACAGAAGAGTTACAAACATAAACTCATCTTTTTCTCACTTCCAACATAACTCAGAAGTCACCTAAAACTCACAATCGAGATACAATAGTACCGCCCTTTCCCGACGATATCACAACATTTCCTGCCTACCCCCGTTTTGTTTCATTCCCAACCCCTCCCTCCCCCGGGTCCAAGTATTGTAGCCAGGCCTATTCTGTGTGAGAAGCATGGCATACTGTCAAAATTATTATCTTATATGTTAATAAGTTGGGCGTTTGATGAGAAAAGTTTCAATTATGGTGCAAATACGTATTAATCAATATACATATACTTATGAGTAAGTGGCTTGCCGTGGTCGGTGCGTGGATGAATTATGTGTCCATGGTTCGTAATGTTAGGTACCTAAATTAAAGTCTTGACCGCTCAAAAAAATGAAATATCTTTTTTTTCTCGCGGATCGACAGAACTACTTGCCGGACCGGATAAAAAGAAGCCTACGACCTTTTTCATATTCTGGAATATCTCTGTACCAATTTTCGTTTAAATCGATTCAGTTCTTTTGGCGTGAAATTGTGACAGACATAGTTTTATTTTCGCATTTATAATGAGTACTTATTTAGTTTAGTACTTAGTAAGATATTTCGTAATATCTACCAAACATTCAGCACATATAATGGAAACAAAATTTTCTCCCTCATTTATCTACCAAGCCATACCAAACCAACAAGGTTACAAAACAAAACAAAAACCCGTGATAATTTCCGCAGCTCACCACCCGGCGACACGTCCGCTCTCAACAAAAGTCTGTGTCGGAATGCGCTATCAGTTCGAAATTCAAATTTAACGGTTGACCGGAAATGCGATGTCGGACGGTTCCGGCGGTAGCGTTCCGTTATACGTTTAGACTTGGAATTTGTGGTTTGATGGGTAGGTGCAGATATTTAGATGAATGTATGGTGTTTGTAAAGGCCTAACGTATGTACCTATGAGGGATAGGTTTTGAATGGATGTAAATTTAGGCTATACGTACTAGGTATATCTTTGTTTTGTTTGGTTTAGATATCTTTGTATACCTAGGGACCAATACTATGAAAAGGCAAAGTGTGTTTGTGAGTTTGTAGACGGGAAATCTCTGGATTTTCTTGAAACGATGTTGATAGCTTATTTACCAATACAAAGCCGAGCGATTGTTATAGGCTATATTTTATCCGTAGTTAACTCTTTCTACAATTATCTCCCTTGTTACTCATCTGTCCGAATCACTTTCTACCTTTTCTTCCTTATTAAAAGGACGTGCAAAAATTACAAAAATCTTATAACTTTTCACAAATTGACTTTAAATCTTATACTTACAACGCTATACCATAATCATTTAATTCCTAAAACACAACAACCTCTTTGCATTAGTCTATGATAGGGTTAAGTATGTGTTGCCGCGAAATCGACCTGTCACATTTGACAGATGACAGCCGTTTGCGCGCCAAACGATTTTATAAGATGGCGGGCGCGTGCTTTATCGTAAATCGGGACTTATTTCCATTGTGATACGATATTGTTCATATTTGGTAGTTTAGAAAAGTAAAAATTAATACATATATTATGTAGGTAATGCAGAAGTGTACCTATTTAAAGAAAAAACGTTCTTCAGTTTCATATTTTGCTATTGAGGAAATTATTAAGGCCAGATACGGCACTGGGCCGTACAAAGAAACTTGGTCTTATTGGAACAATTGCGTTCATGTCCCTAAAACTGAAACCAACAGCTGTGGATGTCATAATAAGTAGGTATATTGTACTTTCCATAATACAATTTTAACAATGTCTGTAAGCTTCACTAGGACGACATAGTGCTTAATTTTAATTATGACCGCCTTTGTAACCTATGACCACAGATTGAAGAACTTTGACTCGTGCCGACGAATTTTTGTTCGTGAAGAATCTCTCTATAAAACTTTTAAAGAACGTTATACGATTTTTAGAATTTTTACAATGGAAACAGTCCTAAAATTTCAGACACAATACTTTAAGATTAATTCAATTTTAAAATGTGAACGAAAATTGTTTTCCTATTATTTTGTCTATATCATAACGATACTAAAGTGTTGCATGTGGTTACTCGATATGACATCGTTTTTAAATCGATAGCTATCTTTTCTAGACGTACTTAGTATATGTTAGCTTTGAGAAACAGCTTTCGACTGAAAAAAACACATCTAAATCCGTTCCATAAAAGTTCTTAAAATTGTAAGAACAAATGTCGATATCATGTTATCCGACAAACAGTATTTCGGATTGCATTCGAATTATAAGAACTTATATAAAAAGTTCAATTCTTATAAAAAATATCCAATATCTATTAAATTACTGTGAGCTTACTTATATTACTACCGCGATCGATAATATCACACCGAAAAAAAAAACAAATTATTCTGAATTTCCCAACAAATTAGTCGAAGTACACTACAGAGTAAAGAGTCGGTGGTTGGCAAAGATAATAAATATCTTGTAACAATCAAAGTTTTCAGTCGGTTTGATGCCGGCTAAATAGGTACCTGATCTTTGTAATGTGCGCACTACCTACCTATCTTCATACTGATTTATGAGCCCTAAAGGTGAGTACAGACTATGTAACATGCTATATAACCTGTGTGTTTATAACACGTCCACAATATGTAACCTTGTTATTCAACATTGCAACATAAAACAATACTGTACACATTAGAATAACATTGCAATATAATAATGTTATATAACCATTGTCGTTTATCGTTCATCAGTGCTATCCACAATGTCGACAATAAATAGTTATAAAACATATTATTATAACATGTTTTATAACATTCAGTGTCAACATTATCTGAAACATGTTATATAGCAATGTCTTATAACATGTTATGTTACATAGTCTGTACCCACCTTAACAAACTATCGGCCGACTAAAAGTTTACAATATGCGAGTACTCTAGAGTCTATAGCTACGCCACCTTATTATAAAACGTGGTTTTAAAAAAGTACCAGCTTTTGTACCACCTTTAAACCACCGTCTCGAACAAAATCAGTGGACTAAAGCTATTACTGAAGCGGGTATTTCTTAAAACCACGTTTTATATTAAGGTGGATGGTGTCACAGACAGACACACAGAAAAAACAAACCAGTCACTTATAGCACCCCTCTTTTTTTGCGTCGGGGGTTAAAAACTAAACTGCACACAGTTAAAGTAAAAATTAACATTTCAGATTTCATAAACAGACGATAAAAATCTTTTTAAGCCCAATTAGTATGCTAACCGGTTTCTGAAACATTACCGTTAAACTGTTTTACGGGTATTTTCGTTTTATAGTTTTTAATATCAAATAGTTATGGTTTTGATACTTTTAACTTGCTTGTGTTTGTGACATTTAGCTTTGGTAATAACTTAACCGATATTCCATACTAATATATTAATCTATACTAATATTATAAAGAGGAAAACTTTGTTTGTTTGGTTGTAATGAATAGGCTCAAAAACTACTGGACCGTTTTTTAAAATTCTTTCACCATTCGAAAGCTACATTATCCACGAGTAACATAGGCTATATTTTATCCCGGTACGGGCAGTAGTTCCCACGGGACGCGGGTAAAACCGCGGGAAAACGCATAGTTTGTAATAAAAAGGAAATCCTATTATTTTGTTTGTTTATAACCTAGGTTCTGAAATTACTGAAACGATTTCAAATATTCTTTTACAGATTGTTATTATTTTTTCTGGGTATGAGAAGAAGTTACACCGAGTTGTGGGTGGAACCGCTGGAAAATAGCTAGTCTAATAAAGTAAATGTAAAAGTAATTGTCTCTGTCTGTTCAGCTTTTCCGCCAAAACCGATATAAATCTTTATTTTATTTATGTGGGGGAAAAAAAAAACTTTTCAGTTTTATATTTGTACTAACTGTTTTCCATGGTTTTACCAGCGTCTGGTAGAACTTCTTTCAGTACCAAGAAAATCAAAAATCAAAATCAAAATCAAAAATCATTTATTCAAACTTGGCTGCAAGACAGCACTTTTTGAACATCAGGAATTTACAATAGACAGCCCCCAAAACGCCCACCCTTCACCACTTCCTATGTGTTTTTGCTGGGAAGAAGAAGTGGCGCAACAAACTCCCCAGCAACACATGTCTGTCTGTAGGTTAGAAGAACCTTAAACAATGTTTGATATGTACATTTGTATACAATGTAATTTGTATTCCACAATAGAGGACAATATGCAAGATAGAATGTAGCCTATGTTACTCTTAATAATATAGGTTTCCGACAGTGAAAGAGTTTTCAGAAATCAGTTCAGTAGAATTTCGGATTCTTTAGGGTACAACTTTACCTATTATATTAAGTACTATACATTTAATAGTATGTAGAAGTTAAGATATTTTTATTACAATGAAGATGGATTTTCTTTACCAAAAAATACAGAATCATACTAAACAGATGTAACCATTTTAATGAAGAAAGACAAAGCAACAAGTAAGGTTTAACTAATAAGATGCAGTATCGTGTCTGTTTGTCTCCGCTCGAGCGAGAGCGGGGGTTAGGGAAATGAGCGGCGGTAGGTTAACGTGGATAGGCTAAGTAACTTGATATTTTTTTTTATTTATTTCGTTAAGGAAACTATCATTTATTATTATGATACATATTACGGTACATTTCTATTTCAAAATGGTTTTTATTGATGTTATTTTATTAAGGAGCATCGCCGATAATTTTTTATGAGTTTAATTTATGGTCTCGTAAAATTAAATATTATTTTTGTTTAATTTTATTTTCAAGTGAAAAATAGTATGAGCATAATTGGTTTAATTTTGTGGCCAAATATAAAGATAGTTTTTAGCTGTAGAGTTTCTTTTATCAATTTTAAGTTGTTTATAAGCACACTTACCTCAGGAACGACTGATATAGAATTGAATAGTCTGGTCCGAAAGTTCTTTGAGATCTTATGGTGAAATTCTATAACAAATGTTTTTGAAAAACTGCGAACCATTTTTTGAGGAATCTTGCGGGTCCAAATGTATTTGCATACGAGGGTTGCAGTGTCGCGGACATGTTAGTAATGTTCGCGCGCAATGTGTTACTGTTTGCTACAGCCAGTACACCACGAGATACATGCCCTGTGCCGAACAGTGCCGCACACCGGTGGAATCAAGCATTTTCATCATTGATTATCTAGTAAAATTTTGCGTCTTATCCACACAAATCCAAACTGGTTTTTACAGTCGGCGTGGCCCGAAGATCTGTATAAAATACCAATTATTTGTCGCTACCGGAATATTAAATAAGTCTCTTATACTTTTTTATTAATTTTAACATTTATTCCGTACTTTGTTTTTGTTTACTTTACGTTTGAGTTGCAGTTGTTTTTATTGTTCTTGTTTTTTCTCTTTTATTGGTGTTTAAGAAGTTTTGGTTTGGATTAAACGTATTTAAAGAGATTGAATAGACAATATTGTTTTGGAGGGCACATTAAACTGTAGGTCCCGGCTGTCATTGAATATCTTTACTAACCCTTTAAACTTTTTTCTCCTACCTATATAATTTTATGTACACTCATATTTATACCTACAAATAAAGTATCATGTATCTAATGAATATGAATACATAGGACTACAAACATACATAGAAATTCGAGTAAAATTCTGTGAATAAGCCAAACAATTATATGTGTATCTACACTATATACAACATGTAACTTAATTAACGCACATCCTGAAATTAGTTTGTTCAGAATCGTTTACTGAATCGATTTATATCATTTTTAATATAGGTAATTTTTTATCCCAAAAATAATTATAACTACGGAAATTATTGTCATATTAACCCTGTACAGTCAAAACAAATTCAAATAGATCGTAACTCAAAGTAATAAGACTTCGTGTATTGTCGGCTTTTTCCGTAGTTTCGTTATGTTGTGTCGAGTCGAGCGGCGCGCGGCGCGATATTTGCGTGCGTAGTAGTATGACCAAAAAGTTCTCCAAGAATTGGTATAACTAATTTAGTAAATAACAATGCATATACATGTTAAATTAAAAATTCAATGTATGTATTATGATTATAACATAATATTCTAATTGGGGTGTTTGAGGGTGTGCGTTAATTACGTTACATGTTGTATATATATATATTTAATCTTACTTCTTACTATTTAGCGACTTGCTGGCACTTCAAGTGACCCAAAGGCTGGTTTTTATTTTGGTCAAAAATTAAGCATTGCCATCCAACGTGGCAATGCTGCCAGCCTCTTGGGTACACTCCCGGTGGGCAGCGATGAGGAGTTTTTTGATGCCATTTTATAATTGTTTTTAGTTGTATATATGTATGTATAAATAAGTTTATTTTTACGCCATGTAAATATGTACATAAAACACTATATTATTTTAAAGGGAAAGATTTTTACGTACGCCTAATTTAAAAAATTCTTTCACATTTACAAAACTTCCTATCCTGATACCGGAAATGCGACCCCAAAACGCAGGTAAACCCACGACGAACAGTATCAATATAAAATGCATGCTGTGGGGTAGAAACAGTTTTACGACACAAATACACTGCAATAAAATGCATGTTATACCGTTAACTGTATCGAGTAGGGTGAGATCGAAGGATCGGAGGCCAGAGGTGAAATATACGACAGAAATGTGCAATATTTTAGGAAGAGAAAAATAAGGTGTAATAAATGTTACGCGTAGGTAAGGCTCTTTATTAATCTTTTTTACAGGTAAACTAAAGCAAGCCACCATCTTGAAATATATTCTTTGGACAAAGAATTGGGCCGCTGTCTGGTTACGAAGCGTCGACCAGTTTTTCTTATTATTTCTTTGAAATCTGATGGCAGCTATGGAGAAGTATTTTATATTCGAGAGGGATAAGAAGAGAGCAATAATAATGTTGCGACGAATGTGTGGGGTAACCAGGACGGATAAAGTGAGGAATGAGTAAATTAGAGGCACGAGGTCAGATAGAGCAGTCGCTCCTTGTAAAGCACTGGTACTTTTTTTTTTTTTTTTTTTTTTTTTAACGACGTCAAAAATCATCAAATGACCCCTTCCGCTGTGGGTTAGCAGCGGAGAGGGAGTGTCAGACTCTTACTGACTAAAAACCGTCGTGTTCCGTCACAGGCCTTTTATGTACCAGGGCCGCGGTATCTCTTTCGAACAACCCGCAGCCCCGGCAGGCCTTGGCAAAAGCACTGGTACTCAGCTAAATCCGGTTAGACTGGAAGCCGACCCCAACATAGTTAGGAAAAAGGCTCGATGGATAATGATGGAGTAAATTAGAGGCAGTTTCAAAGTGGTACCAATGTCAGAGAATAAGAGAAGTCAGCGTTTGTCGTGGTGTGGGCATGTGATGCGACGGTGTGAAATGCATGCTACAAAGGGTGTGTTAAGTATGAATGTGGATGAATGCACTGGCAAGGATAAGCCAAGGAAAAGATGGATGAACCCAAGCTGATACTGGAGAGATTGAAAGGCCATAGGATTCTTTTTATCCAGCAGATAAATTAGTTCTCTTGAGATTGGAACAGCTAGTAGGTATATGTATATCATTATTTCTTTATGGTCATATACCAACATTTTTCCTAACTCCTACAAAAAAAACATAAACTTTCTAACATTTCCTTAATACCTTACAAGCAAGTCCATTTCTATCTCCTAAGGCTATACCCAAGAAATATGACACGACCATCTCCCGAGAGAACCCGTAATGATAAATCCAGGGTTCGGAGCCATAAAATGTGCCACATACAAGTCGCTGGATCAAACATTTATGGAGAAAATGTACTGGATATTGATTTTCGGGTTACATTTTAGCGGCCAATGAGATGAGAGGGACACGCCCATTGAAAAGTTTTTTAGAGGTACGAAGGGAGAGAGCGGAGTTGGTGAATTGAGTGGGTAGTTTGATGTTGATTTTGATAGACCGTTTTGGATTGTGTGTTTCTAAACATATTGAAAATGAAGAAAACGTCTGAGATTAGGTAATTGTTCTGAAAATTATGTATGTTGTATAAATTATGTACAATTTTATTTCTGAATTTGTTTCTTAAGCTCTCATTGTCAAAGGAAAAAAAAAGTCGTGGTGGCCTAGTGGGTAAGGGACCAGCCTCTCAAGTATGAGGGCGCGGGTTCGATCCCAGGTCAGGCAAGTACCAATGCAACTTTTCTAAGTTTGTATGTACTTTCTAAGTATATCTTAGACACCATTGACTGTGTTTCGGATGGCACGTTACACTGTAGGTCCCGGCTGTCATTGAACATCCTTGGCAGTCGTTACGGGTAGTCAGAAGCCAGTAAGTCTGACACCAGTCTAACCAAGGGGTATCGGGTTGCCCGGGTAACTGGGTTGAGGAGGTCAGATAGGCAGTCGCTTCTTGTAAAGCACTGGTACTCAGCTGAATCCGGTTAGACTGGAAGCCGACCCCAACATGGTTGGGAAAAAGGCCCGGAAGATGATGTCAAAGGATTAAACAAATTATAAAAATCATAACATAAAGTGAGTGGAAGTATGCAGATTTTATGTTTGCTAATTAAAAAAAAATGCCTAAAATATCTAAATATGTTGTCTAAAACCTGGACTTATATAAAGTCAGGAATTGCATCCGCCTTCTCTGTTTGAGACGAGGCTGCACCCCTGCATTTCCATACTAAAAATACAATTTATTTTAAATTATTTTATTATAGAGAAAATTTATGACATAAAGAAAAAAGTGAAGTGACAGATGTAATATAGTGTAGATGTAAATAAATCATTAAAATATCTATGTACAGACAAAATAGGTTTGTCTTGTACAATATGTAAAAATTAAATAAAATTAAGAAAAAGATTGGTGTTAATAGAAATTAATAATATGTGATGTACCTATTAAAGGAAACACAATGTTGTTTGTTATAAGAAATAAAAACCTGAAATCTATGGATATTACATTTTTTGGAAGGAAGAAGTAACCGTAGCAAATGTACCCCCCCCCCCCCGGTGACAACTGAGAAATAGACTTCCTATTTGTCCCCCTCTAGTCAGTTTTCAAAGGGAACAGTCGACACAAATTGTCACCCCGGTGATAACTGGGAAGAAAATTCCCGGCTGTTACCCCGGAGGACAGCGCTAGAGGGGACTATTGGGAATAATAGATAATGAAAATAAGGTGAAACGTTTATATTACTGAAACATTCATCAATGATTTTTTCAACTGCCAAAACCCGTCAATCGGGAAGCCATGACTCAAAAGGACAGATGAAAATGGAGGTTAGTAGAGTTTCCTCGCTTTTCTGTGCTACGGAGCTAAAAAATATTTAAAAAATAACACCCGCATATGTCGATCGGTCCTAAGGCGGTTGACCATCTTGTGTGATAAGAAATTGGTGGATCCTAGTAGTCGATACAGAAGCGAAAGGGTCACTCGAGTAATTGGGCTGAGGAGGTCAGACAGGAAGTCGCTCCATGTAGCATACTGATACTCAGCTGTGTCGGATTAGGCTGGAAGCCGACCTCATTATAGTTGGGGAAAGTTTAGGCAGATGACATTAGATTAAATAAGTTACTCCATTAGTCTAAGTCTTTTTACAAATCATATGAAAAATTGAAAAAGTAAAAATGGAATTTCCAAAAGCTCATTTAAATTCAGATGATTATCCGTTAAAAGATATTGGCGAAATAAACGCGAATTGATTATTCCTGTTTATTTTACACTGAAAACAAACACAATTATTTTCACACCAACAAAACCCCCTCAAAAAAATACCACATCCAAACTTTCTCACATGCTACACTTCAAAAACACGCCCACCATCGCCCCGCCCAAAATAGGCGTGGTCTAAACACGGAAAAGATAAAACTATACATAGGATGAATACATAGCCTGTCTGCAATGTTTCCTTTGTCTATGAAACAGTCAGTTCTGAAAAGTTTTCCACGTCAACCATTACAGTTTTGCCTACCAAGTCGTTTTATGTTAGTTTTTTATTGATTTTGTTTTCAATGTACTGCAGAATGTATGTTTTTTGAATAGTCTTGGATAGGTTGTAGTTTAGGCTGGGAAAGTCATCATTTGGCTAGCTAGCTTAGATATGTTGGGGACGGCTTCCAGTCTAATTAGATGCAGCTGAGTACCAGT
Organism: Helicoverpa assulta; assembly: GCA_963856015.1. NCBI lineage: Eukaryota > Metazoa > Arthropoda > Insecta > Lepidoptera > Noctuidae > Helicoverpa > Helicoverpa assulta. The sequence continues at coordinate 6,990,942 of CAWLCW010000022.1, forward strand.
GTGCCTCATGAAGCGACTGTCTGTATGATCTCCTCAACCCAATTGCCTGGCTTATTAGACACCGATGGTAAGACTGGTTGTCAGACTTTCTGCCTTCGGACTACCCAAAAGACTAAGGTGTGCAAATTATAGCCAGGGCCTACCAATACAATGTGCCTTCAGAAACACAGAGAAACTCGCCATGATAACAAAGCCACATATTTTCGGACTAATCGTGACAAGCGTTGCTTAACCTTATGATCGAGCGTCTCCTGCAGCTGTTACTTAGCCACAGTTCCTCAGAGTTCCTCAGAGATGAAGGAAGAGAAGCTTCATCTCATATTGAATGGTGAAACCACGGTTAAGCAAACTAGTACAACGTTAAGACAAGATGGAGTGTCGATCTGATGCAGGCAGACAGTAGCAGACAAAAGTTGTACCTGTGTTTCAAACTTAGGACCTAGCGATATGATATTTAGGGGAAGCGGGAAAGCCTATGTTCTGTAAATACTGGTAGTGCAGCTGCAATCAGCTGACTGTGAACCAAACCCGATACAGTTGGACAAAGGCTAGGCAAAGGATAAAGCCTATGTTCAGTAGAATAATAGAAATGGCTCTTAAAAAATGCCAACATCCAAAATGAGAACCTCCTTCCTTTTGAGAAATTGGTTAAAAAAAAAGAGACTGATGCTTGAGTTTGTTTCAGTATTTCTTCTCAAGGTAGTCAGGAAATATAAGCCACATTATTGTAGCTTAAAAAAATAATTTGTTAAAATGTTTTTGCATAACTTTTAGCAGAAGAGGTGATGACGAATTATATATTGCTTATTTATATAGTAATATGTACTTATACAAGTACCTTCATAATTCACGATTATTTTAGAGACGAGAGAGCAAAAGAGGAAAGATTTTTATGGAAATAACGTATGAACGGAAAATACTGAACTTATTTCAAAAAATATTATTCCTGATTATACCTTTTAGGCACGCCCGAGAAGCAGTTTTATAGGCAAACTGCGAGAAGCACCCACACATTATTAAAAATTTTCCTTCAAACATATATTAGTTCTAGAAAAAACCCCAAAAATAAGCTCAAAAAATAAGAGAAAAACGATATCTACCTTACACACGTGACTGCAACTGACCCCTGGACATTACTGCAGCAAGTTTACGACTTCCCGCACGAGGGTGAGATGCAGTGTAAATATTTGATACCACTGCAAACGACTTTTATAGACTTCGGCCGAAGGTGAGACAATTGGTGTGTTCACCCTATGACTATGAACCTAGTACTGGTTTGTGGTGTTTTTACCCTATTTTGGATGTCTTTGTTAATTTTGACAAGAAGCTCGACAATGTATTAACTGATTACTTGATTTTGATTCGTGGCGATACTTGGTTAGAAGGAATTGCCGGGACTGCGGGATTGTTCGCGCGAGTTACCGCGGCGCTTTTGCATAAATGGTTTAAGAAGGAACATGATGGGATTTAATCAGTGAGACTCTCACACTCAATCAAAAAATTGGGTGTAGGTACTTATTGTACTCATAGGTAGGTACCTAATACAAGAAAAAGGATAAATGAATAAATCTACTTTAGAAAAAAATACACGATCTAAGTAAGATCATGTAATGTGACTATCAAAGCAAGAGGTACTTATAGTCAGTCTGCAACGACGCATGGATTGGGTATTGTAATCTATACTAATATTATAAAGCTGAAGAGTTTGTTTGTATGTTTGTTTGTTTGAACGCGCTAATCTCAGGAACTACTGGTCCCATTTGAAAAATTATTTCAGTGTTAGATAGCCCATTTATCGAGGAAGGCTATAGGCTACTTTTTATCCGGGTCCGTGCCGAGGTTCCCCGGGATGCGGGTGAAACCGCTGGCAGAAGCTAGTCCATAGTAAAACACCAGAAGTTTTTCAAAACTGCTCATTTGTTTACTTCAATTGATCATTTTTAAGCACTAGCTATTTTCCGTGGCTCCACTCACGTGTCAGATAAAAATTCCATCCTCCGAGCCTTTTTTTGCCCAATTATATTGGGGTCGGCTTCCAGTCTGACCGGATTCAGCTGAGTACCAGTGCTTTACAAGGAGCGACTGCCTATCTGACCTCCTCAACCCAGTTACCCGGGCAACCACATACTGGTGGTTGGTTAGACTGGTGTCAGACTTACTGGCTTCTGTCAGATAAAAATTAGTATAATTAATTTGTCAAGCTCTATTGTCCCCTAAGTCTTGTTTCTAACTCTTTAAATTGGTCAGACAGACATACCTACAAAGTCGTTTCCGCATTCACAATATTAGTAACTGGTTGTTTTCAACCGCATCCCATGGAAACTACTGCCTGTCATTATCTTATCCCAATTTTATTCGTGGTCGGCGCAGCATGTTTTCTTCTTCCATACTCTTCTATCTGCCGTCATCTCACAAGTAACATTCTTTCTTACCATATCTACTTTCACACAATCCATCCATCGTTTCTTTGGTCTTCCTCTTCCACTATATCCGTCCACGTTCATACTCATCACCTTCCTCACAACATGACTCTCATTCCTCCGCATCACATGCCCATACCACGACAGCCGGTTTCCACTCAGTTTTTCTGATACCGGCGCTACTTTCAAACTTCCTCTTATATACTCATTCCTCACTCTATCCATTCGCGTAACGCCACACATACCTCTTAACATTCTCATCTCTGCCGCATGCAATTGTCTTTCATTCGTCGCTTTTGTGGGCCAGCACTCTGATCCATACAAGACAGCAGGCCTGACCATACTCTTGTAAATTTTCCCCTTAAGTTTAAGGGGAATACGAGGGTCACAGAAATGGAAACTACTGCCTGTATCATTATAAAATACAGCCTATGTTACCTACTCGGGAATAGTCTAGCTTCCCAACAGTGAAAGAATTTTTCATATAGGGCTAGCAGTTTCGTGGCCTTTAGATTAGGTACAAATAAAGAAACAAAAAAATGTCTTCTCTTTATTATATTCGTATAGATTAGGTAGTAATCTTGTAGACGTCATTAACCAACCCGAATTTACCTACATCCATCTATATTAAAATTTTCCCATAAATAAAATAAAGCCAGACTCCACAACAAAATACAACTGCAAACAATAGGTACTGCAGTTCACCACAAAAACATAGGGATTATACTAGCAATTGTTTCACAGAACTTTGGGCCCCATGTGTTTCAGAATTCTATTATAGAAACATTATACTTACAACTTTTGTATTGGACGGTGCAAAAAGATTAGCTCCGCGGTTCCTTCTGTGTGAAAGTTGGTTTTATTGGGAATAGTATTTCTTTGTTTTTATTTAAGTAAGAGTATTTTATGTTTATTTGCGATTCAATGTAATGATTACGTTGCTGGGGAGTTTGTTCCACCATTTCTTCTTCCCAGCAAAATCACATAGGAAGCGATGCAGGCCGGGACTTTGGGAGCTGTCTTTTGTAAAGTTGACCTTCAAAAAGTGCGTGATATCTTAACGATATCTGGTAAAGTACTTAATATTTGGTTTACAGTCATCTGATTGTTTTAAATTTTAAAGGCCCAAATACTGCAAAAAATCTTAAACGGATTCGTAATAATTTTAATATTTTTTTTTGTGGGAAAATAAATATCTAGTACCTAGTAGACACATCGTTACAATTATCATGTAATTAAGGAAGCTTATACATAATAAATATACATTTTATTACAGTAAAGCTGCTCAATCGATTGAGATCAAATGTGAAATAGGAACAAGTAGGTAATCTACTTTTTATTCGGGCTATCCAACAATGAATTATGATTTTTTTTAATATCACCCCCGTGATTCTGTGATAAGCGAATTCAAACCAACGAACAAACTCGCCTGTATAATATTCGTACAGAATACAGATAAATATAATCCAAGTCATGTCTACCCGCGTATATTTATTAAATGTAATCTATCCATTTTCGTAGTGATGTATTGGTTTTATATCGATATAAAACGATTGGAAAATAACGGGGGTTTACATAGGCTTAGAATAAAACTGGTTAATATAATAAAGAGAAAACTTTTTTTGTTCCAAATAAACTAAAGGCCCCGAAACTTCTGAAAACTGCTTCCACTGTTGGAAAGCTACATTCATTCCGAGTAACATAGGCTATATTTTATCCAGGTAAAGACAGTAGGGTTTGTATATCATAATTATTATGTGTAATGTCGCGAAAAATTGAAAATCTTTCAACTAGTTTCTGCTAGCGGTTTCACCCGCATCCCGTGGGATGAGATTTGAAATATTCTTTCAGTTTCAGATAGTACATTTATCGAGAAAGGCTGGAGGATAAGTTTTATTCGATTGCAGGAAGTTGTTCCCCCAAGACGTGGGTTATAATAGGACCTAAAATGCCCAATTTTGAAAAAACCTTAATCTTCCTTTATCAACCAAATCAATCACTTACCAACATGCACGTTACTAGTGCATAGTATCATCACCCACAAAAAAAAAAAACTGAAAAAACATATCGACTAAAAATCAATTTAAAAATTTCATGTAAGCTGTATCTAAGATGATCTCGGATTCATCTCACGTAGCCACATTTCCTACCAGACATGCAGGTGTATTTACCACGGAGGAAGGAAAAATACCGGAGATGCCATAACGAAGGTAGGTCAGGCGCCTTCTTGTAGGTCAAGCAATACGGTAGGCGTGATCAGTTACTAGAATTAACGAGTCGGGTTCCTTGTCAAATCAAAGCTAAAGTCAAAGATTGTTCTTGATTGATTGGGGATTTTATTTTGAAAATTATGGACGGGTTTCATCGAAGGCATGTAAGGACGGAGCTACTAACGTTTCTTGTCCCCCGAACACCTTTTTGACGTGTTAATTTCTTAGGAGATAATGCGACTTTTCTAAGTATGTATGAATGTATGTACTAAGTATATCTTAGACACCATTGGCTGTGTTTCGGAAGGCACGTTAAACCGTAGGTCCCGGCTGTCATTTAATATCCTTGGCAGTCGCTACGGGCAGTCAAAAGCCAGTAAGTCTAACACCAGTATTACCAAGGGGTATTGGGGTTCACGAGTAACTGGGCTGAGGAGGTCATATAGGCATTCGATCCTTGTAAAGCACTGGTACTCAGCTGCATCCGGTTAGACTGGAAGCCGACCCCAACATAGTTGGGAAAAGGCTCTGGAGATGACATCTCCGCTAGTCATTATGTTCTCCATGGTACATACATACATGTATACTTTTATACATTATACATACACTTAGCAATGTAGCCGACTGTTCGCATCAAATTTAAATATACATGCTGAATATACGTGCGCACTCATTATATATGTATAGGGTGTTTTCAAGCGGATAAGTTTTTAAATTTAAGAAAAATACGTTTTGTTAAATGTTAGATAGACAGACAAACTTTATTAGGTAGGTAAACCAATTTTCTAATTTTAAATTTTGTTATTGTATGTAGTATCCATTAAAATTCCATGTAATTTTAAGTAGATTGATAAAATTTGAAGTAGAAAAAAATCTGCACAGGTAATCTCTGGACGTACTAAACCGCTTTTGAAAAATCTTTACCAAAACAAAGCTACGTAGTTTTTGAGTGACACAGACTATATTTTGTCTTGATATGAGGAATAGCTCTCTCGAGACGCAGATGAAATCAAGAGAAACCGCAAAAGTAAGCTTGTATAATAAATAATATTTTTATAACATTATGAACTACTTTTACATAACAAAAGCTCTCAGAAAACATCCATTAATTCCTCAAAAAATGCTGCATTTTAAAATGTAGAAAAAACATCACCCTGTATCCGTTAGGGTTGTGAGTTTGTATCGAAAGTAACCAACGCGGTAAGTGCTGTATTTTGTACGAAAATTATAGCATTGGAACTGTGTAGTGAGGGGGGAACATCGATGATTTTTGATATTTCGATGTCGATAATTTAGTAATACTTTTTTATGGAAATGTGTTATGAGTGTTAGAGTAGGTACCTATAACATGGTCCTGTCCTGAAATTAAGATTGTCAGTAGTAAGTTAGTCAAGCTACATATCTGCATTGAATTAATTCTGTATGAATTAAGTCACTATTTAATTACTTACAATGTTTATTAACTAAAAAAAATGATCAAAAGATAGCACCAAAAATTAAGAGGGTAAAAATATTTTCAACCAACTTCCCATAAAGGGAGGAAAATCTCAATTCATCGTCATCGTTTTTGTTTCGTTTGTTGAACTACTAAACCAGTTCTCAACAATATACACAAATGATTACAGTAAAATACTACTGTAAAACCTCCAACATTATCAAAACACTAACATCATCAAAAGTCGATAAATTTCACAAATTTACTCCCCTCACTAGCCTAATAGTCCGACGAAAGTGCAGTCTCGACATCATAATGTCGATAATGTACACCACTAATTATCGTGTAGCAGTCGTCGTATCGATAATGTATTTAGTTTACATCACTATTAAGTCTGGCTAGCTTTTCGACAAAGTGGTTTGAGGAAATATTAGTAAGTTTAACTTTGTTACTGTACCTAAACCTAAATAATATTATACATAGTTAAGTACCTATCTTTGGTTATATAAAAAAGAGGAAACATTTTTTGTTTGCTTACCTTGAAGGATCTGAAACTACTGAGATTTTAAAAATTCTTTCACAATTGGAAAGCTATACTCTTCCCGAGTATATTTTATCCCGGTGCGGGCAGGAGTTCCCACGGGACGCGGATGAAGCCGCAGTAAAACAGCTAGTGAGATATAGGTAGGTACAGCCAGGTGACAGACGCCCAATCCTTCGAGCGCGAGTCAGAACTTAGATATCATCACCATCTCCCGAGAATTTTCCCAACTATGTTGGGGTCGGCTTCCAGTCTAACCGGATTCTGCTGAGTACCAGTGCTTAAGAAGGAACGACTGTTCAACTAAAGAATCCAATTTCATTCATTTATATAGACTTTTTATTCTTCACAAAACAAGAGTTATTACTTATTATCCACTTTATCTTCGAAAAGGTACAAGCTTGTAAAAAGTATATAAAAATGGTTTTAAACCCCAAATGTGTATGTTATTCACTTTGAGAGCAGTAATACGCCATTTTGTCTACTTAAATACCAGTCGAACGGTTTTCATTGCACATAAAATATAGGGACCATGATTTGGGAAAAGGTAGTATCAAAATTGTTATTCAAAAGTCAAAAATATCCAAAAGAAAGAGTATGAGGGTGGAGTCAGCATTGTCCTTCGTCCCCCGAACACCCGTATGACATTTTTTTTCTCTATGGTTTTCATCAATAAATAAGCTAGTACTGAAAGATTTTTTAAATCTCTCCATTACTTCGCGTTCATACAAAGTTTTTAGCCTTAGTATATTACTAGCTTTAGCTTCCGTCAGCGGTTACACTCGCGTCAAGTGAGAACAACTCCGAGCACCTAGCTAAAAAAATGGCCTACATTCGTCCTCGATTAATAAGATAATTATTAAAAACTAAAATATTTTACAAATCTTGAGATTAGCACGTACAAACAAAAGAACAAACTCTTTCCGTCTCACCACAATAAACTTTAAACGTCAGTTTAACTCTTGTCTAAAAAAATGTCAGATTATGACGTTGAAATAAGGTCCATTTTGCAGCCACACTTTTTTTAGACAAGTTTTTGACACATGTTTAAGTTTTTGTAGTAAGACCATTTATCTTTATAACATTTGTCATCATCCTCCGAGCCTTTTTCCCAATCCTGTTGGGGTCGGCTTCCAGTCTAACCGGATTCAGCTGAGTACCAGTGCTTTACAAGAAGCGACTGCCTATCTGACCTCCTCAACCCAGTTACCCGGGCAACCCGATACCCCTTGGTTAGACTGGTGTCAGACTTACTGGCTTCTGACCACCCGTAACGACTGTCAAGGATGTTCAATGACAGCCGGGACCTACAGTTTAACGTGCCATCCGAAACACAGTCGGTGGTGTCTAAGATATACTTAGAAAGTACATACAAACTTAGAAAAGTTGCATTGGTACTTGCCTGACCTGGGATCGAACCCGCGCCCTCATACTTGAGAGGTTGGTCCTTTACCCACTAGGCCACCACGACTTTATAACATTTGTATACTTAGATTTATTGAATCGTGTAGAGAATATCCTCCACCGTCTCAAAGCCTCGTCACCCTACTGTAAGCGCACTTGATAAATGTTTATAGTTGTGTCCCACGCGATCGCGCCCGTGATGCTGTCCCGGGAAATTTGCTCGAGATGTACACCAGTCTAAGATGTTTGTTTTGTTATAGGTTTTGAAGGTATTATTGCTAAATAGTTTTAGTATTTTTTACAACTATTATAATACCTACCTAATCCATGGGAGTAAGCATTTAAAGGAAAAAAATCTTGTGATTGTATAAAACAAAGTTGCTTTTTAGGGTTCCGTACCCAAAGGGTAAAACGGGACCCTATTGTTTTCGCTCCTCTGTCCGTCCGTCCGTTCGTCCGTCCGTCCGTCTGTCACCAGGCTGTATCTCATGAACCGTGATAGTTAGAGAGCTGAAATTTTCACAGATGATGTATTTCTGTTGCCGCTATAACAACAAATACTGAAAACTAGAATAAAATAAATATTTTGGGGGGCTCCCATACAGCAAACGTGATTTTTTTTGCTCATTTTCGCTCTGGTGCGGAACCCTTCGTGCGCGAGTCCGACTCGCACTTGGCCGATTTTTTCTGTCCCTGTGTCCCCGTGTCCCTTTCTACGCTGAAATCTTCAAAACTACGCTACCGATTTTCATGCGGTTTTTTAATAGATAGTGATTAAAGAGGAAGAATTATAAGTCTTGTATGTACAATAGTACAATAACATACATTAAAATAGCGGAAAAATACTGTTATCCCGTGCGAAGCCGGTGCGGGTCGCTAGTTAAACAATAAATAAACTACTGCTTAAAATAGTGATTCAATTGATTAAATATTTTTCCGGGTTCCAGGCGTGTTCCTCCATGTATTAGTTGATTCGAAGGTACGTCGATTACTGCATCCTGGCTGTCATTTTGAACATCATTGGCAGTCGTTCCGGGTAGTCAGAAACCAGGAATTCTGATAAATGTCTTAACAAGGTGCGAAGGCCGGAAAGGTAGTCGCTCCATGGCACACTGGTCATGTAAATGTAACGGAGCTGCATGTTGTTAGACTGGAAGCCGACTCCAACAAATTTTGGGAAAAGAACCAACGTGATTTTTACGCTTGTTAGGGTTCCGTACTCAAATGGTAAAACGGGACTCTATCGCTTTCGCTCCTCTGTCCGGCCGTCCGTCCGTCTGTCAACAGGCTATATCTCATGAACCATGATAATTAGAGAGCTGAAATTTTCACAGATGATTGTATTATTTATTGTTGCCGCTATAACAACAAATAGAATTTAATAAATATTTTGGGGGGCTCGAATCAGCATTTTTGGTTTCAAAATTGGGTAAATTTGGCACTCATGTACGTTTTCTTTCTATTAGACAAATCTAAATTCCATTAAGCGAACTCGTAAACGTTTTTAATCTGTCTTCCAGACTGAACTAGTTAATAATACAGGGTGTGTCTGCATTTTATAGCCGGCACATACAAGGTGGACGGAGTAATATAATATTTAACTTCAACGAATGCTTTTACGTTTATTACTGCAGTTTATTGCATGAACTGAACAAAATATATTAGTTTGTTTGTAGTTGAAGAATGTCCCCCTAGGGTTTTTAGTGTGTTTATTGGATTATGCACCTTATTAATAACTGCATAAAGATCAAATTAACAGGTCTTCTCATCGAGTGATCTGCAGGTTTAATCACCTGACAAGCCCTGGTGTCAGAGTTTTCTCAAATCCGCCTGACGGCCTCTGACGTGGAATTGTAACAACGACTGCTGAAGTTTTTTAACCGACTTCAAAAGAGGAGGTAACTGTGTATGTATGTATGTATGTTTGTGTTCGTGGACAAAAATTAAACAACTTGAAAACTTATAATTCATAATTTTTATTTTTTTCTATGTCGCATAAATCCTAAAAATAAACTCTACTACAAATAATGCCATTAAAAAAAATCAAATACTTTAAAACATTTACAAAGCTAGTAAGCAATCGACAATCGACAGATACTGTCCAAGGAGAAAAGATCAGACAGGTGGCAGACAAATATCAAACTTATCACCTCCTAATAAGGTTCATAATCAAATGTCAATAATACCGATTATCGGGCTATCTATCCGTTGATTTGCGAAGAAAAATACGGATAGGTAGGTTATGGAAAGATACAAGGAGTAACATTAAGTGCAAATTGTACAATCTATACCTACAAAGATTTTTAGTTTTTTTTTAATCTTTATTGTAAATCTATAGGTACTAATATTAAAAATCTAAAGTTTGTCTGAACACACAAATCTAAGGACTTGTTGGGCCGATTTGAAAAAACTTTCAGTATTAGATAAACCATGTATCGTGGATAGAAGTTGGTGAAACAACTGGCTGAAGCTAATCTAAAATATACACAAGATTTTTTACAACCAATTTCAATAACCTATCCATCTCTTGATTTGACAACTAGAGATAGAATTTTCAACATTAGCAGCATATAAGTAATGTTAAATGTCTATCTCCAGTTACAAAATCAAGAGATGGATAGGTTATTGAAATCTGAAGTTTTAGTGATGAACTACTGAAGTGCTTGTTTGAAAATGAGTAATCTCATCTTTCTTATGAATATTCTTAACTGTCGCATATTTCTTAGCTTCAGCTACCGCCTTATAATAAACGTCTTTCAAATTACGCTTCGAAAGTTTCTGATCGCCATCATTTTGATTTCTAGAGTCTATCCTTTCATAGTTTTTGACCGTTTTTCTTTTCATAGTTAGTTGAATTCCATCGTAATAACTCGCTGTAGTCCTCGTATGTTTCTTGCCGAAGTTCTTAATGAATTTGTGTAATTTTCTCCGCGGCCTGTGCTTTGTAGAATGGTCCTTTTTGGTATGAAGATCCCTCTTGTATCTCAGTGAGTTGTTCTTCTCAAACAGCTGTGGGATGTAATACTACAGTATTAATAGCGACATCTGTTGCTGAATCAAGTGAAACAGTTGGTAAAAACCACCAGCCTACCAATGTCACTTTCCTAAATGCAAGTCATCATCATCTCCCGAGCCTTTTCCCAACTATGTTGGGGTCGGCTTCCAGTCTAACCGGATGCGGCTGAGTACCAGTGTTTTACAAGGAGTGACTGCCTATCTGACCTCCTCAACCCAGTTACCCTGGCAACCCAATAGCCCTTGGTTAGACTGGTGTCAGACTTTTTTTTCTAAATGTAAGTTCTAGCCATTTTAACGTGGTTGCACTCGTGTCCCGTGGGAACTACTGCCCGTAACGGGATAAAATATGGCCTACTAGCTTCCACCTACGGTTTCGCTCGCGTAGAGTTCGGTTATATCGCGTTTCCAAGAGAACTCTTGAAAAGTCCGAGATAAAAACTATCGTATGTTCTTTCTCAAGGTCAACTCTATCTCTTTACCAAATTAAAATCAGTTCAGTGGTTTAGACGTGAAACCGTAACAGACAGACAGAGTTACTTTTGCATCTATACTAATTCTATACTAATATTATAAAGCTGAAGAGTTTGTTTGTTTGTTTGTTTGAACGCGCTAATCTCAGGAACTACTGGTCCGATTTGAAAATTTCTTTCAGTGTTAGATAGCCCATTTATCGAGGAAGGCTATAGGCTACTTGTTATCCCGGTACGGGAAATAGTTCCCACGGGATGCGGGTGAAACCGCTGGCAGAAGCTAGTTTATAATATTAGTAGGGATGTTACTCGGGAAGAGTGTAGCTTTCCAACAGTGAAATAAATTTTCAAATCGGTTCTGTAATTTCAGATACAGACAGACAAACAAAAAAAAAATATTCTTCTTTATAACATTAGTCTAGATATCTTAGAGAAAGGTGAAGGAAAACATCTTGAGGAAACTTGGACTTTAAAGTCTGAAATCACTGATCCTTCTTAATTGGTGACTTAAACCCATTCCTTCTCTGTATGAGAAGAGGCCTGAACCCTGCAGTAAGATAGAGAGAGGCTGATGATGATGATATAATGTTTCCCGAAATAGGTACTTACTGTGAATAAATCGTAACCAGAAAGTTGCCTGTTCAGAAATTGCATTTGATTTTCTAAATAAGTCTTCACGCCCGACATTTTACTCTGAAACAAGATGCATTAAAAGTTAGAAGTTATATGTCAAACTGAAAATAACTTCTAGAAGGAGAGTAATTTTGTATGATGCATCTTCCATATATATTTTCTAGAGGAATACACATAGGTACTAATTATTTTCTGCTTTTTCGACTGTCATACTTCGACCGCATTTTTAGGATACTAGACGATATGATACGATATCAAATCTCCATGTCATCTCAATCAGTTCAACCATTGTAACGTGAAAGCGTTTCAAATATCAACTCACTCACTTATAATATTAGTATGAACTAGCTTCTGCCAATGGATTCACCTGTTTCCCGGGGGAACTACGTTTTGCACCCAAAGCTATGTTACTGCCAAGATTCATCAAAATCCAGATGTATTTTTGCGTGAAAGAGGAACAAACATCCATACATAGATTATTAGGATTGCTATAAGTAAATATGTATGTAATGTATGTAAACCTATGAAGTGGTCATGGTTGGCGTACGTTCAGCGGCACTTGTTGATGATGATGATGACGATGACGATAGCGCCGATGATAACGAATTAATAAATATTAAACTGAAGAGTTACCTTCTCATCATCGTTCAATTCCTCGTAGGAGTCCAGCAGATCCTGGACCGAGTGTAAACAATCTAAATAATGTGTTCTGATATCCATCGACGCTGCTTTGTCAGCTGGTCTAGGCTCTTCAAGTCGGTCTACTTTCTCTGAAAGAACATAATATACTGAGCAAAGAAAAACAGCAAAATATACGTTTGTTGTACGGGAACCCTGGAAAGATGCCATAATGCAGGTAGGTCAGGTAGGACATGACCGACATGACGTGTTAAAAAGTCGGTCAGAAAATCTTTGTCAGAATGTCCTACAAAAAAACGGCCCGATTAGGGTCCGTTCAGATAGACCGGCTCGGAGAGCATCGGCGCACATTTTTCCGACCGAGAAAAAGTACGCAATCGGAGCCGGTCGGCTCCTCTTATTATTTTACACCAAGCGCCTTCAAGCATTTTTAATGTCAAAAGCAGTGCACATGCAAAAATAAACCTTACAAATACTAAGTACTCGATTTTCCACGTGTTAAGAATTTGCTCTCCTCTTCGAGCCGGTCTGTCTGGACGGACCCTTATCTGTTCAACAAAAAATCCGACGTGGGTGGAAAGACTAACGGCCGAATCCTTTGTTGGAAATAGCAAAGATTAAAAAGTTACAAAATCAAAATTCATTGATTCAAACTTGGCTGCACAACAGCACTTTTTGAACGTCAACAATTTACAAAAGACAGCCCCCAAAACGCCCACCCTTCACCACTTCCCATATGTTATTGCTGGGAAGAAGAAGTGGGGCAACAAACTCCCCATTAATACCCTGCCATGATCCTATAGAACCTACCTTCATTCTGAAGATCCTGTAACTCCTCCATGATTTCTTCTTCCTGATACGGAGTCCTGAAAGTCTGTATGTCCGGTTCATGCTCCTGAACATCGTCCTTGGGGTATGTGAGCCATTCTAAGAAGCTTTGGAGATCTGGTGGAAGTTCTGAAGGGAGAAGAAGAATGTAAGGCTAATGATGTTGATGACTACCTGATCGTCTAAACTCAGTTATCTGGGCAACTCGATACGTATTGGTTAGATTTGTTGTTAGGACTATCCGTAACGACTGCTAAAGATTTACAGTGACATTGGGAATTTTTGAAACTAAAACATGTGTTCATACGTGTTACGTCTATATTCCGCAGCTGGATATACATATGTATTCTTCAACTGTCACTAACAATCTCCTCCTATTTAATCTCAATTGGTTTAGCAACATTACCTGGTACAGTTCGATGGTATACTATATTACCATAGTACCCATTTAATGATTAACTAGCTTTCGCAAGCGGTTTTACTTCTGGTAACTACGGTCCCTGGGGATCAAAAGTATACTTGGTCCATCCCCCGGGTCTAATTGTTGGCTGCGGGATTGTTCGAGGCTGCGGGATTGTTTGAAAGAGTTACCGCGGCCCTGGTACACAAAAGGCTTACGACGAAACACGACGGTTTTTAGTCAGTAAGAGTCTGACGATCCCTCGCCGCTGCTAACCCACAGCGGGAGGGGTCATTTGATGATTTTTGACGACGTTAAAAAAAAGCTACCTCTCACAGATTTTCAACCAAATCGGTTCAGCTGTTCTTGAATTATTATAGACAGTGTTTCTTTTATTATGTTTGTATACATGATGATCAACTTACTGGTGCATGTCTTCTGCTGAACCTGATAGTCTACCAAGTCTGTGAGCAGACGAACCAGCTGCTGCATCAGCGCTGACGCTATCGATCCTTGAGTGTTTTCTTCTCTGCCTGCAAGAAAAATTATATACCTGTGTAATTACCAAATAATATAAAATTATAGGCATCATCGTATATGTACGTAAGAATTGCGTCCTAGCTGATTAACCGGCCATGGCGGTTATTTAAAATCAGTCAGCTGCGCAGCACATATTATAGTGAAAGCTTGGACACAGGTGCACTCACTATTCCTTCACTCTCATAGCCCGATGGGACGGCAATCCGACACCACCGGAGAGAGATCAGGCGCAGGACCGACATTAACGTGCTCTCCGATGCACGGGTGTATCAATCACCAACTTCCAGATTCCCAGCTTTGGCTAATTTTCTTGTTCTCATGAGCAATTTATTATTTACCTTCATATCTTCCTAGGTATGTCTATCTGTATTGCTTGTTCCATATCTGAAAGACGACCACTGCTGGAAAGCTGCCTCCCACAACCCATTTACCCAGCTAGGGCTCTATATCTATCTTACTAAACACCTAATCATTTAATTAAAATACCGGCTTTTGTGCTATCATTCGAACTGGGAACGTTCCTCGTCTGTTCGACTGCCTTAGCTGCTTGCTTGCAAACATTCTTCATGTTGGCAGACAACTGCGTGAATATAGTCTTCTGGTCTACATCGTAGTCTTCCTGAAAATATTTCATCACCAATAACTTCTATTTTATCAAGGGTCAAAAAAAATAAAGCTGTGTATGGTATGTATCGTAGTTAATCACTGGTCAAATTCAATACTTTTATTTATGACATACCCTTGGGAACTACTGCCCGTTCCGAGATAAAATATCGCTTATAGCTTTCTACCTAATCGTGAAAGAATTTTTCAAATCGATCCAGTAGTTTTAGTGAGTTTGTCCTTTACAAACAAAGTTTTCCTCTCTAATTCTCATTCTAATTCTAATTCTCTTTATAGTACCATTAGTATAGACAAATGATGCAATTTTTCAATCAAACGATAAATGGAAGTGGCATCATTTTAAGATGAACCTTACCAAAGAATTGTATTAATTTCATTAAGTAATACAATGATACATTAAATACTCACTTCTTCCTCATCAGCTTCTCTTCTATGATCATAAAGTCTATCATAGATATACCTAGGATATGTGACCATACTGAAATACAAGCAGTTTTATTTAATGAGAAGACAGGAGCAGAACCACAAAATTGCTAGGTTTTGGATTTAAAACGCTTTTAATAGATATAAGACAGCCTCGAGTATAGATAAAGTTAGGATATAGGTAGAAGATACAGTTTCCGTAAAAGACTTTACCGACGTCAAAAATCATCAAATGACCCCTCCCGCTGTGGGTTAGCAGCGGTGAGGGAGTGTCAGACTCTTACTGACTAAAAACCGTCGTGTTCCGTCGTAGGCCTTTTATGTACCAGGGCCGCGGTATCTCTTTCGAACAACCCGCAGATCTCCGTAAAAGACTTGAAATAACTTATGATTAAGTACAATCCGTGCCGATAAAGAATGGGATTAGAAATCGCGACAGCTGTATTCAACTCTCGCTCATGTGCTAGTGTATGAGCGAGAGGTAAATACAGCTATCGCGATTTCTAATTCTTTATCGGCACGGGTAGTATGTACTAATGAATAAATATAAGAAGATAGTCTATAGCCTGGAAATTGATATGGACTACTTTTACGATCTTGGAATGGATAGAAAAGCCAAGGAACTACTAAATATAGCCTATGAAGAGTGTATCTTTCTGGGTTCGGAAGTTCAAATCAGGTTTCGGAGCCTTTAGGCTGCGTTTCCACTGAGGCGGAGACGCGCGGAGCGGAGAGGAGACGTGTGGGGATGGACCAATCACATTACATGAAATCCACATCTCGTCTTTTGCATGTAATGTGATTGGTCGATCTCCACACGTCTCCTCTCGGCTCCGCGCGTCTCCGCCTCAGTGGAAACGCAGCCTTAGGGTACGATCAAACCGATGTTTCCTCTTTATTACTTAGCTTAGATTACCAATTGATTCATCAAAGACTAGACCTTACCCACGTCGCTTCACAGATCTTCGCAAGCGCTGCTTGACAGGTTCATCAGCTCTCAGGATCGGCACTTCATCAGTGTGTGGATTTATCTTTAGGTTTTCAGCAAACTTCTTTATTTTGTCGTGTACCCATCTGCCTGAATAAAACATTAAGGATTATCATAGTATTATTGGCATAGACATTAGGTATGATTTTAATATTTCTGTGAACTATAATATCATATTCCAATTTTCTTATTACTCTCTTGGTTGATATGTTTCACACTTGGATCCTCCTCACTAAAATTCATTCCCTTCTTATCATATTATTTGTATCGGACTCAACCACAGCAGATAGGAGTGGAGAAATTTTGAAACAACCTAATTTTTCAAACATTAAGTCCCTGCCCATTGAGTTATATCTACCGAGCGGAGGAACTATTGATTACGTAGAAACTTTTCCCCTATACTTTGATCGTTTTACTTTGGTCATCATTATCTTTTATTTGGTCTTCTTCTCCCATTTGATGCTTTCACAATTATATTTCTAAATCATTGTAAATAAGTCTAACCGTAGGCTTTAAATTAGCTACAACTTAAAAATCTTCATTACTATACTCACCTGATCTTTTAATAAAATCATTCTCCTTCACAGAGTGTTTGTCTCTGATAGAATTATCCAATTTATCATTCTGTATACCATACTCGTCATCATAAATATCATTCCAAAATATTAAATTACTATCTTCAGCATTTCTCTTGAAGACGGCCTTTCGATTCGCTTTTTTCTTGGTTACTTGGGGAAAGGTATTTTTCGGAGCCTTGCTTGTTATAGCAGTTACGTTTATTTTAATGTTAGATAAAGCTGTTGGTGCCATTGATGTTATGTTGATAGGTTCGTCTGAAAATATAAGTCTATTATAATCATCATCATTGACAGCCTTTGTATCGTCCCACTGCTGGGCTGCGGCCTTCTCTCACACAGAGAAGGATTGAACGTTAATAACCACGTGCGTTCAATGTGGAGATGATTTCAGCCTTATAGTCTAAGTTTTCTGAAGATGTTTTCCTTCACCTTTAATCAGTCACTGTCCAAAAGGAGGCCTATGCCATGCAGTGGGGCCATAAAAAGGATGATGAAGCTACGAATTTTAATATAGCTGCAACGATGAATAGCAGTATTATTTCAATCGCTATATCCTGCCTTGCCAACAACTCCCACAGAAAGCTTATTGCATAATGAAAATTAGTTACTGATATGGTATTTTTACAAATTTTCCTGCGTTATATTAGAGATTTCGTCAAAATTGATTGCATCATCGTGTAATAAAAAGATATGATCTTTTTTAATGAATACTGATTAAATGATCTCTGAAATTGTATCTAATATAAAAAAAAAGTTTAACATACCTACCATTACCATCGATGGGCAATATTCTCACGCTTGTTATATTAGTATGTTCAAATGTGGTCATTTCTCTTGTTATGTTCGGTTGTTTGCTATCGTCATCAACGGAGAGTAGAACCCTGGACCGATGGCCGATGTTCTCAATCATTTCGGAATCATACAAGGCATATGTAGGTTCTGTTGTTGTTAAGTTAGACTCGTTGGAGTTGTTTATAAATATTAGCATGTCTGATCGTTCCGCACTGAAAAGAAAAAGATTTTTGAAGGTAAGTAAAACATAAGGTGACCATCTTGTCATGACACGTTTCGGAATACACGTTCAATTGGTAGGTCCTGGCTGTTATTTAGACATTGTTATTTAGACCTCTAAAAGAAAGTCGTGTTAGTTACTCCACTTATAACTCAAGAACGGCTGAACCGATTTAGCTGAAAACTGGCAGGGTAGTTTAGAGCCAGGAGAAGGACATAGGATAGTTTTTATTTCAAAAATAATACAATTTATTCCGGACATACAGCGCCATCTATTGTTCAAACCAAAAATCTGCCGGATCAGCTGGATGCCACTATTCCACGCGAACGAAGTCGCGGGCAAAAGCTAGTATAATATAAAACATAAATTAGCAGCTGGTTGTCAACTTGCTAATGTAAAGTATATCTAAAGAGCACTCTTAAAGCCCATATTATGTATTTGGATAATAATATATTATTTTTGCTAGAGGGAGTAGAGTCGTTCATGTTAGCTTGAAAGCACAAGGACTCAAATCGGTTCAATCATTTTGGTGACAAAGCATAAAAACACAGACTTTCGCATTTTATGTATAAGTAAGTAAAATATACCAACCGAGAATCACTTTCCTCTTTCCGTTTCTCTAACTTAACACCTTCTAAAGCTTTGAACCAATCAGAGACCATTGAAAAGAAATCACTCAGTGTCATATTCTCTGATTCACTTGAACGAATAGACCTATCAGGTTTCAGCGATATACTGTAGTTTATTGAATATTTTCCAGTGGAATTTACAGGTAAGTCAGGAGAAGTTCTTAATGTCACATTTGTGGTCCAAATTGTGGTACTTTCATTACCACTTGTAGTCCTAGGAGTTGTTGTTTCAGTAACATTCCTTGTACTAGTAGTAGTTTTTTCAGTAACATTAGTTGTTTTATCAGGTATCACTGGAGTAGTTGTATTTGTTGAATCTTCAATATCAGTAACATTCGTTGGATCATCAAAAGATATTTTTGTACCATTCGATACAGTCACCAATGTGGCTGTAACTTTACTCTCTCTTCTATTTCTCATGTTTGGTAAATAGCTTTTAGTATCCAAAATATTATCAAGTACCGTCCCGAAATATGAATCGAATTCCGTCTCACTTAAATCCGGTGCTTCCGTAAACAGTTCAAACGGGAAATTTATATTATCATTCATCATCATCAGTTCATCATTGAAGTTAATTATTATAGGTAAATCAAATTGGACGTCTACATTTTCAACTCCTATGACAGGGTTTTTTACTGTTAGTAATATTTTTCCTAGAAAACCATTGCCTGAACAAAAATCTCGTCTTATTTCACTGTTATTGATTGTTATTATAGTATCTGCTGCTGAAAGGTTAGCAACATTACTATCAGCATCACTAATCTGTCTCACTGTAGTCCCAGAAGTTACAATCTGTTCGTGTTCACTATAATTCGCTAAAAATGGATGAGCAGTACTAAAAACTTCGATATTATTCTGTGTAACTCTTTCAATGTAGGGTTCAAGATCATTTTCATATGTCGCGTTGTACATATACGGTTTCATGTTAAATTTATCAACAAATTGATCATTAGCACTTCCATTGGCTAGAGTGCCTGTCCTGTATCCAGTAACATCGGGGTAGTCATTAAAATCAGTCGATAGCAGATTTCTCTTGCCTCTGCCGAGAGCAAAAATGAGCCCACCGCTCTCACTATCGTCTTCTGGGCTTTTAAAATCTTGCATCGTTGTGGATTCAGTAGTCTTATAGCTAGATTTTGTACTGTACACTAGTTCCATATCTGGGTATGAAGAGATTAAAGTAGAATGTATGAAACTGGATTGTTTGGCAGAGTTTGCATTATCTTTGCTGTTTTGTATTTTGAAACTGGATTTGGGACTTGATTTAATTTTGAGATGTTTTGAGAGCATTCTGATAACATTCATGGCATCGTCTTCTCTTGCTTTGGTTGTGGGTCGTAATTCGAATCTTATGCCTTCCGAGTTATATGGGCTGGTGTAGTAAATTGCACTAGCAATGTTTGCGGTCTGCTCTGGTGACAAGAGATATGATGAACGTTATTGCGTCTTAGAACTGCTGAAAGAAAGCTAAGTGGATCTGAAATAAAGCTAAATTAGCTATTATAAATAAAAATTATATTGAGGCTTATTGTATGAGATCCTTTCCTCCACAATTTTTGAACAATATGACACAGCTGCTTGGTGTTGACAGATGGATTTCGAAATCTTGGGAAAAGGATCCTATATTTTATACTGTTTGAGAACATAACTCTAATAAAATTAAGGAAAAATATGTACATATAATGGTCCAACTGTTTCCCGTAGTTTCACCCACGTCCCATGGAAACTACTTCTCTCACCCGGGTGAAATTTAACTTCCATCACCCGGAAATGGTGTAGCTTCCCAATAGCGAACATTTAACAAGTCAGTGCGGTAGTTTCGCAGCCCAAACAAACAAAGTCTTCTCTTAATGATGCAGATTAAAAATGATACAAACGAGTACTGGTATCTGCCATCTCTTCATCCAAGACAGTCCTCTGCAGACGAACTCCAGGACTGGTGGTCCTCAGTAAGTTTGGGAGTCTACCTTTACCAATAAAAGCATATTTTAATTCTAACATTGGTGAGGCTAAAAAGAATGTTACTTGTGAGATGACGGCAGACATAAGTGTATGGAAGAAAATTGGGATAGGGCCAGGAGAATGATGAAGAATTATGAAATAACGTATAAAAATAAAATTTAATAAATGAAGTGTTTGAACGCGCTAATAATAGGAACTCGATCGATTGGGAAAATTCAGTTTTAGATAGCTCATTTGTCGAAAAAGGCTATTTTTTATCTGGATGTAATAGTTTTCAGTTGAAATAAGCCAGTATTCAAATATGGACAGGGAGAATGTTAAAGAATTTTCCTAATCGGTTTAGTAATTCCTGCAATTAGCACGTCCAAACCAACAAACTCTTTACCTCTATTTACTGAGTATACAAATCGAAATTACCTCTTTTGAGCCTCCCGAGTAGACCAGCTTTATAAGAACCATCATCTACCGACAGTTTGATTCTATGATCCGTAGCTGTAGCTTCAGATGGCGAGTTTTTCTCATTCCTAGCATCTTTTTTACCATCTAATACGCCATAATCACTGTATGCTTGAGCCATTTCAACTAGACTTTCATATTTATTCTTTAAGTAGTCTTCTACGTATTCAACATCAGATAAATCTCGGCCCTTCCTTTGTAGAAATACTGATTGGATTTCGTGGGTTTTTGGGGGGCTGTCGACCTGAGAAATAAATAAATTTCATGTATAAATAAACTGGCACTTACATATTTTCAAGAAAGGTACAATGAAGTATGCAGAGGTATATTTTTTCTAAATAGATGATACAAGACTGATGAAGATGATAGAAGATATTTTGGATCAAAACGCTTTGGAACGGCCAAATTCTGAATGTCATTTAGTTTCAAATGCTCATGGATGCGTTTGAGTGTTTCTAGCTCTTAAACATCACTGAATTTTTATGATTGTACTAAGTAGATAGTGTTTATCCCTTCACAGGAAAAACCCATACAAATAATGAATACACTCATCCTCCTCCGAGCCTTTTCCTAATTATGTTGGGGTCGCCTTCCAGTCTAACCGGATGTAGCTGAGTACCAGTGCTTTACAAGGAGCCTATCTGACCCCCTCAACCCAGTAAGTAATACGGGCAACCCAATACACCTTGGTTAGACTTGTGTCAGACTTACTGGCTCTAACTACCCGTAACGACTGCCAGAATGTTCAATGACAGCCGAGACCTACAGTTTAACGTGCCATCCGAAACAGTCATTGGTGTCTAAGATATACAGCATAGAAAGTACATACAAACTTAGAAAAGTTGCATTGGTACTTGCCTGACCTGGAATCGAACTCGCGCCCTCACACTCGAGAGGTTGGTTCTTTGCCCACTAGGCCACCACGACTATTTCAAAACTTTTTTACAAATAATGAACACATTCCTACCTTATTAACGTTCAAAGCAGAATGCCTGATCATGGAGTTCAGCTCATCAGGGTACAAAGGCATCGGACCTTTCCAATTCGGGTTGTGGACTCCAGGAGGATTGTACTTCACTTTTTCATTCGGCGTTGCCGGTTGGTCCTGCAAATTCTAATTATACTACATTTTAACTTGCAAACCACGCACTCATCGTTCGCCTCTTTTAACTAACTGGTAAGCGTTGTAAGCTAGACTGACCATCAGTTGCACAAAACTCCATTAAAGTTAAAGCTTCATTAAATCTATTGCTGACTCTTTCTTTGTCAACAAGATAGTGACAGCAGTAGATTTAATAAAGCTTTAACTTTAATGGAGCTTTGTGCAACTGATGGTGAGTTCCGTCACGCGCGTATCTTGGTCGATAGGTACTCTTTGACTTTTCTGAAGTCAAGGACGGTCTAGAAAAGCCACCAATATAAACAAAATGCGCAGAGAGTCAAATTTTAATGTTTTGAATTCAGAATTGAAAATTATGTGGCACAAACTATGTATGTCTGTCTGTACCCGTAACCGCAACCAATGAACTGATGAATCGGTTTGAATGCGGTTTTTTTGAAAGCTAATTTGCCCAGTCGACCCTTAACTTTGCATCTTAACCAACTTTTGCAAGTACTACAGTAGTTCCACTTACATTCATCCTTTTCCTCCTATCCCCAGCTTTATCCATATCATCATGACCTTCCATATCATCCGTCAGAACTTCTTTAAAGTCCTCGTAACCCAGATTCTCATCATCTTCACCAGTTTCAAGCTGCATCAGTCTTCTGATGTTCGGCACTTTATCTATAAGGGGCTCTTTGTCCCTATATGGTTGGGTGGGTAGGACCTTCCCAGTTTTCTTAAGGTCAGGGTTCCTGAAAAATAACTTAGGTTAGTAAAGCTGCATTTTGAATATATCGTCTTGTAAACAGTTGTGAAGCTACGTACTGTATGTCATAAAATATAAAATATACCTTTTAAAACAGTAAATAAATAAACAAAATCCCTACTTAATATTATAAATGCGAAAGTCTGTCTGTCTATATGTTATGCTTTCACGTCTAAACCACTGAACTGATTTTAATAAAACTTGGTACAGAGATAGAGTTGACCTTGAGAAAGAACATATGATAGTTTTTATCCCAGACTTTTGAAGAATTCTCTTGGAAACGCGATATAACCGAACTCTACGCGGGCGAAGCCGCGGGTGGAAGCTAGTAATGAATAATAATAACGTTTGTAACAATGTCACTCACACACGCATGTGCTCGATGCATGACACTCAGAATATAGCCCTATATGACCCCTTTACCTATTTATCGGGGCAATCCGATATACTTTGATAAGAATCACGTAGCAAGCACGTCATGCTCCCTTAGACGGTATGGCCAGCGGTAGAGTTGGGGGTCGGGTTGTCCCCTTCCCTCAAAAATGTGCGAAGGGGGCGATGGCTGATCCTCGCGTTATACTCGTGAACGGGTGCTGCTGGCGGTACCAGGTCGTGTTGATGGCTATTGACACTTAATAAATTTTAGTATGATTTTCTATTAGCTTTTTTTTTTTTGAAGAAAATAATAATACTGTAGTCCTAGCAGGTACACCTTGTTTGTGTTGTACAGCTACAACATAAACATCTGCGCATGTAGGTGGGCACGCCGATTTTATGCTTATATTAAAAATACATTTTTATTTTATTAACAGGAGGCTTTAGATACACTTAATGGACTTTAAGTAATGCTTGAGTACTTAGTCTTTATAGGAGTAAATCTGTGTGCTAGCCTACTTGTGTTCAGTTTGTTTTTTTTTTTGTGTTCAGTTTGTTTTTTTTTTCTTTCTTAATTTTATATAAAAGTTATCATGTGATAATGATATTTTTATTGGACTTGTTTTGTATACATTCTGGTTCTTCAAACCTTACAGACAGACATGTGTTGCTGGGGAGTTTGTTGCGCCACTTCTTCTTCCCAGCAAAAACACATAGGAAGTGGTGAAGGGCGGGCGTTTTGGGGGCTGTCTTTTGTTTTTGACGTTCGAAAAGTGCTGATTTATCAGCCTAATTTGAATAAACGATTTTGAGTTTGAGTTTGAATGGTCGTCAGACTAACTGCCAAGTGGCAAAGATATTCAAATGACAACAAAAATTTAATTTGCTTTCCAAAATACAAAAGAACATAGACAATGATATATTGCTCCTAAGACCGACAGTCCCCAGCTTAATCTTATGATCAACCTCGGCTGCGTCTTAGCCACGAGTTTCAAACAGCCTATGAAAACTTATTCTACTAATACTTACATAATTGTCGAAACACTGAGCAAAACTTCAAAATCACTAGGACTAGAAGTCACAATCTTCTGCTTCTCTTGTCCCATCATTTCAGCTTCATGGTTATAGAATGCCTTCTCATACTGTGTTGAAGCTTCTGGCTTCAGCATCTTCACCAGATCTGCCGACTGTGTACCCATCTTATCCTCAACCACATTCACTTTCTTATATTTCAGCCTCGGTTTTGGTATCTGATCAACCAGCTGATCTCTACCAATAATATTAACATTCTTCGCTGGATTGGGATGCTTACAAAGTTTATTTTCTTTATCTTTATTGAAAAGCGTGTCTAAACCAAAAGGATCAGTCATTAGTTCAGGTAGATTTTTATTTAAAAACCTATCTAGTAACTCATCTAGTCTTTGTGTGTTTTTGTAAAACGGATGTTTAAGCTGGTTTTCATGTGTGTGTGAAATTTGGTCTTTTGGTGCGTGCGAACACTTTTTTACTGGTAGTTTCGTTTTAGCTACTGGTTTGTATTGTACTATAAGTTTTTTCTTTTCTATAACAAATCCTGTTGGTTCTTCAGGGTCGGCGCCAAATCTTTTCATTCTTGTGCCGTTTGCTTTTCTTTTCTCATTAATGTTATGGTGTTTGTTGAAGACTGATCTTCGGTGTCTAATGACGTATCGTGGTGGGTGTTTGTTGATTTTCAGTGACCGTTTGGCCCTTTCAGGAGGTTTCGCCATAAAATCGTCATCTACGTACGGTGGGTCATTCTGTACGCTGAGTCTTTTTAGCGTTTTTATTTTTGCGTCTGTTTGAACTAGTTTCTTGTAGAATTCTGGAAAAGGAAGTGGGATGAAAGGGTGCAAATAAAATATGAATCTAGAGAGTTTTCTCAAAAATTCTTACTGCTAATATCTTTCGTTTTACATAAGTATTTTCTGATATAAAATAATATCTTAAGAATATATTCAGAAATATTATTAGCCTACTGGTGACATAATTTTAAGGTATAGTATGCACATATATTTGGACTTTAAAAGAAACTGTGACCCCTGAGTTTGTTTCGGTGTTTTTTCGCAAGGTAGTCAAATAAGAAATACCGACTTCATCTCGCTTTAAATGATTTGGCGTGTAAAAGTGTTTTATACATACTTTTCATCACTTACACCTATATAAGACCTAAGTATGTAAATAAAGTACTTAATAATAAGTAATCATTGATATCACAGGGGCTGTATGTAACCATTCAAGGCTACAACGAAAATTGGACTCTATCACAAAGGCTCTAGAGTAGTAAATCACTTGGCACATATCATACCTCTTAGTTTTTCAGCACTCTGAAAGTCTGTATTCTTGTCGGAATCCAGTACGTTCGACCAGTCGATTTCACTTGACATCTTGCTGTCTGACTCTTCTAGGGAATTCTGTGAACAATATGACAGAAGTTAATTATCAAGTCTTGGTATCAATGTCAAGTCAAGAATTCAAAAGTAAGATTAACCCGAAAATCAAGGTCAATTTTGTTTTTAAGGTTCGGCAGTTGCATTTGATCTTGACTAATCGATTGATTGAATCAAGATCAAAGTCAAAAGGTCCCACAAAATGATATTTTTTCGTGGTTGTTTTTATGGGATTACCAGCAAATTGTAGGTTCTTATGTAATGTTAAGTTAGTGATTCGAATTTTCAATTTTCTTAAACTATTGAATAGCTTTCAACCTTGGTCCCATTTATGAGAAATTGCACACCATGTGGTGTACAATGTTATCGTGGCTGACTTTAAAAGTCTCAGGGTTCGATTCCGAATGTACCAATGAATTTATTATTGAAAGTTTTTATTTACTTTCTAAGTAAATCTTCAACACCCATTGAGTGACTGATTAAAGATGAAGGAAAAAACCTCAAGGAAACCTGGACTATAAGGTCTTAAATCAGCAACCCGCATCTCTTGCACGTGTTGATTAACGCTCAATCCTTCTCCATGTGAGAGGAGGCCGCAGCCCAGCAGTGGGACGATAAAAAGGATGATGGTGATGATGATGATGAATTCTTAAGACTACAAAATTTCCAAAAAACCCATAACAATAAAAATTTCGCCAAAAACTTACAACCACTAATTTATAAGTCGGTCAATTAACCCCAAAATGCTCGGGCCCCATTAGCACCGTGAAAGGGGGCACTTTGCGAAATTAACCCTTCCAATAAATATGTCAGGGTATATTTAAAAGTGCCCAGGTGGTACGCGGGACAGTTTGAGTAACGGTACCGTTTGTAGGCGTTCGCAGGGTTAACTAACTAAGCTGGGACGTGGAGTATGGTGTGAATGGAGAGAAGACTAGGTTTGGTATAAAATGGTTATTTAAATAATGTAATTTTAACGGTAAAATGCTACGTTTTTAGGCCTTGAATTGGGTGCTGTATTTGTAACTCTGGAAAATTATGTAGATGTTTAAAAAATAATGATAATTGCTTCCGTGTTGACAATTAAAAAATTGCATTACTAATGATGAGTTTCAATAACTTATCTATCTTATGATCTAATAGAGATAAGAAATGTTGGTATGAACAGATAGGCAGTCACAAATAGCACAATGGTACACAGCTACATCCGGTTAAAATGGAAGCCGACCCCATCATATTTGGGAAAAAAATCTAAATCAAGATGACACGATGAGATTATAATATGTAAGTAACTTAAAAGTATGATTGTAACAAACACTTGTTTCTCTATTCGAAATAAATATTTAGTCCGCTTGTAACAAAATTGACTTTATTCCTTATAATAACTTATATTAGAGTCAACCATTGTATAGTTATCGGCACGGATATTGAGCTATCGGCGGAAGAGTGGGGATCGCTTTGCGCACTGTACACAAAGGGCAATAAACCAATAAATCGCTTCTGCGCAGGTGAAGGTCATGGCTCAATATCCGTGCCGATAACTATAAGCACTCTAACTTTTAGGATAGCAGTTGATACTCCCTTTCCTATCTACTCCGTGTCAAGCGACTTACTTTTAAAAGGCAATTTGCGTTGCGACAGTTCTAAGTAATTTACAATAATAATAACGCTGTGGTCTCTTGTTTATTTTCTAGACAAGCTTTATGGTTTCTTTTAAAAATTACCACAATATTTATAGTCTATGGTTCCATTTGAATGACTAAACTACATTAAAGTAAGTATTTAGAGTAATTTTCAAATATAACAATCTATTTCCAATTTATTTATCATCATATTTTTTTTGCAGTAAGAAGCACGATAAACTACATCGCAAGAAATTTTAATACACAATTCTGCTAACTGTCAATTTTGTATTGATATTAATCACATAGGTATTATGTACCAACATTAGTAATAGGTTTATATCATACAGCTGAGCATGAATGTGGATTGAGATAGAAAAAAGGGACAACCAAAGAAACGATGGATTGTGTAAAAGACGAAATGGTACGAAAGAATGTTACTTGTGAGATGACGGCAGATAGAAGAGTATGGAAGAAGATAACATGCTGCGCCGACCGCAGCCCAAAATTGGGATGAGGGCAGGATGATGATAATACAGCTAAAGAGTTTTATTGTTTTAACGCGCTAATAACAAAAACACTGGCCCATTTATCGAAGAAGGTCATAATACATAGCACTTTTCATCGGGATACGCTTAGTAATTCCCACAGAACGCAGGTGAAACCAGAAGCTAGTTTAAGAATTTTACTGTATTTAACAATTAAGTAAAATCTCAATACTGCATTCATTATTCCCAAAACAAACAACACATTTCACTTAAAATTAAATTCTACCAAACTTTCTCTAAACAAACGCTTACAAGAAAACCCGGAAACACATACGTTGAAAACGTAAGATTATAACAATAATTGGCGATCACTTATATTGTTAACTGATTAATATTAAGTTACAGTTAAGCGCTGACCCGAAACTTTGTTCAGTTAAAACACAGTTCCGAATTAACTTTGTGTATTAACTCGTGTGGATTTTGTTAAGGGGAAGTATTAGTAAGGGTTTATTTTGAACTAGCTTCTGCCAGCGGTTTCACCCGCATCCCGTGGGAACTACTTCTCGTACCGGGATAAAAAGTAGCCTATAGCCTTCCTCGATAGATGGGCTATCTAACACTGAAAGAAATTTTCAAATCGGACCAGTAGTTCCTGAGATTAGCGCGTTCAAACAAACAAACAAACAAACAAACTCTTCAGCTTTATAATATTAAGTATAGATTCTTACGTTTATTTTGATAAAGGAAAGTAATAATGGCGTCCACGGCCGATTTCGGCCATGGCGGCTGTTCTCATGTAAGGAGATCAGCCAACTGCGCAGGACATATTATAGTGCACAAGCATTTGCTTGGACCCAGGTGCACTCACTATTCCTTCACTCTCATGGCCCGATGGGACGGCAATCCGACACCACCGGAGAGAGATCACAAGCAGGACAGATATTTACGTGCTCTTCGACATAGGAAAGTATTGACGTAAGTGACATTTAGTTGAAAATGGATTTTATTTATTTAGGTACCTACCTAAGGTATTTGCCAAAAGCATTGCATTTATCGTTGAATTCAGAATTTCTGATTTGAATTTTATGATCTCGACATGTTTGTCCCAGAAACTTTTTAAAATAAGTTAAAAACCCATGTGAAAAAAAAACTAAGTTTTTCGCACTTTCGAAAGAAATTGCTTTTTTCGGTTGAGCCTTTCCAAAGATGAGTTGGAATTTGTTTATTATCACTGTGAATTTAACCTTCGACATGAGCTTTTAAATATTCCTTTTTATAAAGAAAATTCTGTTTTAGTACATACTTTCCCTTAACAAAATCGTCTATATTAACCGGTCATTAAGAACATGTGACGGGTGTCGAGCTAAATCATTCTCCGTCTCGCTCACTCTACTCAGTGAAGAGCGAGACGGGAGTTAGCAGTAACATATTGAGAGAGTAATTGTTTTCCACGGTTTTCTTGCGAGTTGGGGATTGGTTGGGTTTCAGTTATAGCGGTTAGATGAAAATTAATATAATTTGTAATTAATAAAATTATTGTTTGTGACTGAGATTGCCGATAAAAATCTCTGCAGATTTTTTGAACGTATGAAGACGGAAGACGCTGGATGCAGGTCGCCTCCAACAGGTATCTGCGGAGATCTAAGGGGGGGCCTATGTTCAGCAGTGGACGTCCTATGGCTGAGATGATGATGATGATGATGATGTGAATATGTAGGTATAATAGGTACCAAAGTAGGTAATCTGATATAATAAAGAGGAAATGTTAATTGTTTGTTAATCCGTATAGAAACGCCCTTTAAAAAATGTCTATACCCGGAAATCCAGGGTGGATTTCCGGGTATAGACATCCTCCAGTCAATATATTGGTACAGAGAGAGAGTGACTGCCTCGTTGGTCTAGTGGTCGCAAGCGCGGCCGCTGTACCCGAGGTCTCGGGTTCGATTCCCGGGTCGGGCCGAAATCGCTTTGTGGGTTTTCTTAAACTTTCACAAAGCAGCCCGTAGTCTGGAAGTTGGTGATAGATTCACCCGTGCATCGGAGAGCACGTAAATGTCGGTCCTGCGCCTGATCTCTTTCCGGTCGTGTCGGATTGCCGTCCCATCGGGTTATGAGAGTGAAGGAATAGGGAGTGCACCTGTGTCTGTGCAAATGCTCGTGCACTATAATATGTCCTGCGCAGCTGGCTGATCTCCTTAAATGAGAACAGCCGCCGTGGCCGAAATCGACCGTGGACGCTATTATTATATTGGTACAGTAACTAATCTTATAGTTTGATTTTTCTTAAACTACGGGACGCGAAAGTCACTTATTTTACGAATAGACTTATCATATTACCTAAAACAAAACAGTGGGACCACACCCTAGAAATAAAATTGCCAATCCTTTCAACATATACGAACGTTTGATATAATTTTGTTTGTTTATATTTTACAAAAATAAATAAATAACCTCAGAGTAACGATAGTAAGTCCTACTTTTTATTAAACCACAAAAAAATCTGGTTGGTTAGGGTCCGTTCAGATAGACCGGGTCGGAGAGCATCGGCGCGCATTTTTCTTTTCACACAGACCGGAGCCGATCGGCTGCGCGAGCATTAAAGAGCATGCAAACGGAGCCAAACGTCAAGAAAAAATACACGATCGGAGCCGGCCAGCTCCTCTTATTATTTCACACCGAGCGCATTCGAGCATTCTCAATGACAAAAGCAGTGCGCATGCAAAAATAAACCTTACTTCTAATACTAAGTACTCAATTTTCAACGTGTTAAGAATATGCTCTGCTCTCCGAGCCGGTCTATCTGAACGGACCCTTACGCTGGTAGGCAAATTGATTCACAAGGAAAGTTTGGTGAGCCGAGATGGCCCATCACAGTAGTTACAGTAACAGTCACTCAAGTACGTGGATTCGAATCCAAATAAGGCAGGTTATAATCATCAAATGAAGGCTCTCGCTGTGGGTGCAGCGTGAGGGAGCGTCAGATTCATACTCGCTAAGACCCACCATGTTCCTTCTTAAGCCCTTTATGTACCAGGACAGCGGTAACTCTTTCGCACAATCCCGCAGCCGTGGCCATCCTAACTAATATTATAAATGTGAAAGCAACTCTGTCTGTCTGTCTTTCTGTCTGTCTGTCTGTCTTTTCTTCACGCCTAAACTACTGAACCGATTTGTGTGAAATTTGGTACAGACATAGTTAGGAACTTGAGAAAGGACATAGGATAGTTTTTATTACAAAAAAATATAAAAATAAAAAGTATTCCGGACATATAGCGCCATCTATTGGTCAAACCAAAAAATCTGCCAGAAGTCACGATTCCACGCGAACGAAGTCGCGGACAAAAGCTAGTAGTGTATAAACTATTGCACCTGACAATATTTTAGATGTAATTGACAATGATGATGATGTCTAGCCTAGCCGATTATCGGCTACGGCTCTTCATGTAAGGAGATTAGCCAACTGCGCAGGACATAATATTATTGTGCACAAGCATTTGCTTGGACACAGGTGCACTCAATATTCCTTCACTCTAATAGACCGATGGGACGGCTTTCCGACACCACCGGAGAGAGATCAGGCGCAGGACCGACATTTACGTGCTCTCCGCTGCACGAGTGTATCAATCACCAACTTCCAGGCTCCAGGCTGCTTCGTGAAAGTTTTTAAAATCCAAACAGCGATTTCGGCCCGTCCCTGGAACGAACCCGAGACCTCGTGCTCAGCAGCCGCGCTTGCGACAGCTAGATCAACGAGGCAGTAAAGTGTAATTACAGTGTATTTATAGCATATCTATCACCCCCTTTTACCCCCTCGCCCCACCCTTGCAATTATAGCGTCTATAAATAGAGTCTTAAAGAGAGGGGTGATCAATTTATTTTGTTTAATTATGTCGTAAGTGCAGATGTGTTTTTAATTTAATAGGATGTGCAGTTCAGCGTAACATACATGGGTTGATCGTTCTTTAGGTCAAGCAACGCTTGGCGTGATCGGTCTGTGGACTATTTCCTTTTTTTAAATTATGATGATTTAAATCTTATTAACATATTTTCAGTAAACCATTCCTATCCGTCGTTAATACATAGCTCGTAACTTTAAAACAGCTGAATCGATTTCGATGAAACATAGCTTAGAAACAACGCCGGAGTAATAGTTTTCATTTTTAAAAAATAATTCAAATCGATTCATCCGTTCAAGAGCTACGATACCAAACTCTTACCTACATAATATATTTTTATCCGTTAAACTTATGACCCCTTTCTTTTGCGTTTGACTAAAAAAATAAGTAGGTACTCATTTTGACACTTTAACTGAAACTTTGCATAGACAAACAGACATACATACCCAACCATCCTCATCATCCTCCGAGCCTTTTTCCCAATCCTGTTGGGGTCGGCTTCCAGTCTAACCGGATTCAGCTGAGTACCAGTGCTTTACAAGAAGCGACTGCCTATCTGACCTCCTCAACCCAGTTACCCGGGCAACCCGATACCCCTTGGTTAGACTGGTGTCAGACTTACCGGCTTCTGACTACCCGTAACGACTGTCAAGGATGTTCAATGACAGCCGGGACCTACAGTTTAACGTGCCATCCGAAACACAGTCAATGGTGTCTGAGATATACTTAGAAAGTACATACAAACTTAGAAAAGTTGCATTGGTACTTGCCTGACCTGGGATCGAACCCGCGCCCTTATACTTGAAAGGTCCTTTACCCACTAGGCCACCACGACTTCATACATACCCATTTACACCTAAAATTCTTACCCCTACAAAAAAATAATAATACCAAATCTTCCATCTAGACCTAGGTATACTTATCTAGAAATTTTTTCTCATCACGATAGCAACAAGAAATTTTTTAATCTCCGAGGTGCCCGAGGGACCCTATTGTTGTGGACAGACAGACGGACGCAACTCTTTGTTAGTAGTGTTTTATATATATATTTATATGTATATGTATATAAAGGTGTTTGGTTGTGCAAGTACAGTAAGTACTTGAATGGTTGGTGAATGAATCTATCTAGTGGAAGTCGGTCTAGTGGGAGTGAATGAATGATTAGGTAAGCATAGCCTGCTAAGTTTCATTCTTAGTGGTAGATTTTCGTAAAATGATTGTTTAGTTTGAAAATTGATAGTGGAGTGTGGTTTTAAGAAAACTGATGTTTATGCTTTCGATATACCAATCTCGATATACCCGGTCAAAGGCGCAGAGGCAGGCCAAAACTGCGGTGGTTGAGTGTCGTAAAGAAAGACATGGAAATATGCGAACTCAAAGAGGAAGATGTCCAGGATAGAGCGAAGTGGAATAAGAAGATATGGAAAGCGGACCCCGAAGAAGAAGATGTTTATGCTTTCAGTTAAGTTGGGCTTTTAGTATTTTTAAGCTGAAGAGTTTATTCGTTTGATGGCGCTAATTTCAGGACCTAATGCGTACCTACTACCCTACTTATTTCAGTGTTAGGGTCATGCGCACTGTTTTTGTTCTTTTGTCAATGACAAAAGCAGTGCGCATGCAAAAATAAACCTTACTTCAAATACTAAGTACTCAATTTTCAACGTGCTAAGAAATTTGCTCTGCTCTCCGACCCGGTCTATCTGAACGGACCCTTAGATTAGCCATTTATCGAGAGAGGTATAATGCAACTTTTTATCTATCTATACTTATAATAAATCTGTAGAGAAGTCAATTCTGTACATTAAATATATTTCCAAAATATCTATCAGGGGGTGATTAGTGATTGATACTGATGCCAAAAATGCAATCAGTAAAAATTTTGTCTGTCCGTTTCGTTATGGAAACAAAACCTACTCGACGGATTTTAATGAAACTTGGCACAAATATTCTTCATACTCCTGGGCAGGTTATACGATACTTTTCATCACGCCACGATCAATAGGAGCAGAGCAGTGATGGGAAATGTTGGAAAAACGGGAGAAGTTACTCCATTTTTTAAGCTTTCGTCGCGTGTGAAGCCTTAGTGGTTAAAGCTAAGTAGTAATAGGCTAGGCATGCATAGATTTAGATACTTGTATAGGCTGGTGATTATTATTATTTCCTCTCTTTTCACAAAGTCCGAATCTAACGCGGACGAAGTCGCTGGCAGAAGCTAGTCTTACATAAAAGCTTACCACCTTCAGTCGGAAGCCGATCTACGTAGTCTACCTTGTGATCATGATATAAAATTATGGTATTGTATTCACAGTCACTCCATAAATTACTCTTAACATAATAGCTATGTCAGTGCGGAAAATTTACAAGAGTATGGTAGACCTGCTGTCTTGTATGGATCAGAGTGCTGGCCCACAAAGCGACGAATGAAAGACAATTGCATGCGGCAGAGATGAGAATGTTAAGAGGTATGTGTGGCGTTACGCGAATGGATAGAGTGAGGAATGAGTATAGAGGTATAAGAGGAAGTTTGAAAGTAGCGCCGGTATCAGAAAAACTGCGTGGAAACCGGCTGTCATGGTATGGGCATGTGATGCGGAGGAGTGAGAATCATGTTGTGAGGAAGATGATGAGTATGAATGTGGACGGATATAGTGGAAGAGGAAGACCAAAGAAACGATGGATGGAATGTGTGAACGTAGATAGGGTAAGAAATAATGTTACTTGTGAGATGACGGCAGATAGAAGAGTATGGAAGGAGAAAACATGCTGCGCCGACCACGAATAAAATTGGGATAAGGGCAGGAGGATGATGATGATGATGATAATAGCTATGTCAGTAAAAAAAATGGATAGTGAAAATAGCGCTGAAAATGTTTAACACGATGCTTTTTAAGAAACTTAGGCGGTTTCATCTTAACTCTGATTTAACTGAGACAAGAGTAGAGAAATGATGATGTCCTGCAGTTATTTAATACCATTTTTTTACCATACATACAGCACTTAAATACACACTCCTATTTAAAATAACTTGTGAATCATCAAAAAGGCAGGCGGGACTGATATTTTCATAGCTTTGGCACAACAATGAGAAACATCAGACTATCATTACGCCACACAAAGGGGTTGGCGAGGTATAAAAAATGTCGTCCGAACTCGGTTCAACTTGTGTTCACCACAATGTACTGTAGGCGAAGAGACGGGTGATAGGGTTCCTTTGTTTTATACAAATGTGATGGATGGCGTCCACGGCCGATTTCGGCCACGGCGGCTGTTCTCATTTTTTAAGGAGATCAGCCAGCTGCGCAGGACATATTATAGTGCACGAGCATTTGCGCAGACACAGGTGCACTCCCTATTCCTTCACCCTCATAACCCGATGGGACGGCAATCCGACACGACCGGAAAGGGATCAGGCGCAGGACCGACATTTACGTGCTCTCCGATGCACGGGTGAATCAATCACCAACTTCCAGACTACGGGCTGCTTTGTGAAAGTTTAAGAAAACCCACATAGCGATTTCGGCCCGACCCGGGAATCGAACCCGAGACCTCGAGCACAGCAGCAGCGGTTGCGACCACTAGACCAACGAGGCAACGAGTAAATGTAATAATCATGCATACCTTATTATTATAATTATGTTGTAACGTGAATTTTTAATATTGCGAGTACGATACATTTTTTTTAGATTTTTAGAGCTTATTTTGTGTTATTTCTAAAAAAAAAATCAGTTAAACACTGATTTTTCTTACACTAAAAACTATACATTTTTTCCTCATTAAAAACGATTGATGATGATGAAACCAAACACTCCAGTTTACTTTACGTTTGGTTTCTATGAGGACGATAAAATTTCGAAAGAGCAACAAAATTATTCCAATTTTTAAAAACTTTTGTATTTCATATTCTCATTATTAATATAAACCATGTATGAAATGTTACATTTTAGCTAATGAGGTGGTTTTCTTTTGAATTTTTCCGATTTGTAGTAGGTTATCCTATATTATTATCTATTGCTGAAAAAATATATTAAATACCCATGTAGCTAAGCCAAAGTATGTAAAGCTAAAAACATTCTTCTCAAAATGACATAAAAAACTCTGTCCCCGTCTCCCCGACCACAACATTACGAGGAAATCAAAAAAATAAAGTGTCCCATCATTTCTGCTGCAACTTGCAACAGACCAGACGTCCCATTCACGGTGTACCTTAAACGTGCGTCTAACTAAACACTCGTTTTGCAGGGTACTTTGATAGTCTGAAATGACCGGCGAGCGATAACAGTAGTGTAGGTAAAGTAGTTAAAAGTGGGGTAAGTTCAAATAGGTGTTAAAAAATTAAAAAGGGGTGGGTAATTTAGATCACATTGGAACACACATAATAATTATTAAGTATGCTGTATACATTTTTTGTACCAATGCAACTTTTCTAAGTTTGTATGTACTTTCTAAGTATATCTTAGACACCAATGACTGTGTTTCGGATGGCACGTTAAACTGTAGGTCCCGGCTGTCATTGAACATCCTTGGCAGTCGTTACGAGTAGTCAGAAGCCAGTAAGTCTGACACCAGTCTAACCAAGGGGTATCGGGTTGCCCGGGTAACTGGGTTGAGGAGGTCAGATAGGCAGTCGCTTCTTGTAAAGCACTGGTACTCAGCTGAATCCGGTTAGACTGGAAGCCGACCCCAAAATAGTTGGGAAAAGGCTCGGAGGATGATGATACATTTTTTGTGTATAATTTTTATTATGTATATATATTTTTAGGTGTTAAATATTTGTCTACTAATCAAGCAAAAAGTACGAAATGAATTTTCATGAAATTTTTCAATAATATGCATAGATTACCGGCTTCGGCCCACGGTAATAAACCTCGTCTCATTGGAATTATTCCGCGCACACAAATAAAAAGTGCCCATGATAGCCTTTCTCGATAAATTGCTATATATTATTGCTGGACTATTTTGATAACTAGCCCATCATTTCCAGAGATTAAACAAAACATAAAGGTACTTAGTTAACGTATGGCTATCATAACCCAACTTCGACTTTTACTCATATACACGGGAACTACCGTTTCAATTTTCACCCCCACCAAATAAATAGACTACAAATAAATCCAGCCAACAGAAAAAAAGAGTTATATGCGTCGGGCGACCACAAATCATTTAGGGCTCATCCACATGGGACGAGTCTTAAGGTGTCCCAGACAAGCATGATTTGTTGTCGCCCTAACACATACAGGGTGCGGTTTACAAGTTTTCTTATTAAATTGGATTTTGTACGTGATACTGTTGGAAAATGATAGGTTTTGGTGAAGAAAGTTTTGAGTGAGATGTGTACCTAGCTTTTTTTTAAGTATGTTGGGGTCAGCTTCTAATGTAAACGGATGCAGCTGAGTACCAGTGTGCCACATGGAGTGACTGCCTATCTGATCTCCTCAACCCAGTTACTCGGGCAAATCAATACTTCTTGGTTAGACTGGTGTCAGACTTACTAGCTTCTGACTACCCGTAACAACTGCCAAGTATGTTCAATGACAGCCGGGATCTACAGTTTAACGTGCCATCCGAAACACAGTCATTGGTGTCCAAGATATACTTAGAAAGGACATACAAACTTAGAAAAAATGCATTGGTACTTGCCTGACCTGGCATCGAACCCACACACTTACTTGAGAGGTTGGTTCTTTACCCACTAGGCCACCACAACTTTTAAATAAGTAAAATTAGTGACTCATTCAATTAAAAACAACCTGTGTACACTTAAGACGTTTACCAATTGACTTGTTCGTACCTAGGAGCATAATGTTTCAATATTTATCGCATTCTAGAGGGTAGCTTATATTTAAACCAACTTAAACATTCACCCCATACTGTAACCCTTGACTCTTATCTTCATGACCATAAGGTCGAATTTCCTTTGGCAAAATTACAACGAAAATGCTGGAATAATTTCAACTTTATAGTAATAAAAATAAGGTTGATATTAAAAGTGGTGTTTTTAAGATAATGTGAGAGTTAAGTTTGTAATATTTATCAATAGGATTGCAAAATGAATTTTGCATAGAATCTTAAGTATAAAATGTGTTCCCCATAGTGTATGATTTTGAATTATGGGTTTTTTTAAGTTTTTTTCTTAGGGTGAACTTACGGTATTTTCATGGTACGAATAGATCACTTAATTAAATTCCCATGGGTGACGTTTAAAAGGGACCCAAAGTTTCCAAACTGTCGAATGGATCATGGTTAAGCTTTATTTCCCGCGGTTGTTTTGTGGATGGGTCACCATTATTTTCTGAGATTATAAAGGAGCTCTGGCTTTTATTTGTAGATGTGTGGCAGTCATTACTCAGGAACTAGATTTTACTCATTTTAAAAGTGAAAGTTTTGTGGGTAACTGGACAACTCGTTAATCCGTGGTAGACTGCTTACCACAGTTTCTGGCTTCTGAAAAAAGTAACAATCAAAAATGCACAAATGACAATCGAGACCCGTTTGGAGGGTTATTACTGCGCATTTCCATAACCGATCTATCCACTGTTTCGCAGTTAGAAATTGCTAGACACAATTGATATAGAACAGGGCACGAGGAAGAAGAATTAATATGGAGCTAATCTATAGGTCACATAAGTAGGTATAGTTAAGGAAATGATACTAACATAGATTAAAGTTTAATACTTTTTCTAACAAATTCTGTTTATAAAAATAGGTATGTATGTTAGTCTTTAAGGTATATATGTATATATCTATGAGCCAATGTAGCCTGAAAATAAAGATATCTAAATATTTTTTTTCTCATAATTATTTCTTTTTTTTAACGACGTCAAAAATCATCAAATGACTCCTCCCGCTGTGGGTTAGCAGCGGTGAGGGAGTGTCAGACTCTTACTGACTAAAAACCGTTGTGTTCCGTCATAGGCCTTTAATGTACCAGGGCCGCGGTAACTCTTTCGAACAATCCCGCAGCCCCTGCAGACCTTGGCCCTGTTGGGCCCCGCTGGGGTTGCTGACATCTCTTTGAGAAGCGCGTGAAACAACGCGCGCCGCCGACATGGGTCTGTTGTCTAAAGATAGACATGAGCGATGAGCCACCCAAACTCACCGCCCACAGACCCACGCCTACGGTGGCCGGAAGTCTACCTGGTCCAACGCGGCGGCCGGGATGAGAGGTGCGAACTCTCTGACGTTCCGCCGCCTCCTTCTCGAGCATGACTGCTTCGCAGAAGGAGGCAACGGCATCCCATTTCCTCTCGCCCCGGACCATGGCCTGAACCAGGGCCGGACGCGAGAGGTCGCTGCAGCCTAAAGCTCTAATATCTAACCTATAGACGGATGAGATAAAGAAATTAACTTTAAACCACGAGTGTTGGGGCGTAACTCCCAACAGTGAGATGTTATATTGATGTGGTGTTTCAACAAAAAATAATCTAACCATCATTCTTAGAATTACCTTGTCTACAGGCAACAGTCCAGTCTAGACAATGAGCTAGGTAATATTTTAAGTCTCAAAGCGCAGTAATACATCAGTGAGACAAAGGGAGATGCAATACAGAGAGGCTGCGATGATGAGACTGCGAGTAGTTTGCGCGGAGAGTATTGGCGTGAAAAGATTTGATTAATGAAGATTTTATTTTGATTGATAGTGATTGTCTACATTGTAAAGCTGAAGAGTAAATTGTTTGTATAGACACGAAAATCTCAGAGGCTACTGTTACGAATTAAAAAAAAATCAGTGATAAATAGTCTGTTTATATCAAGGGAGGTTGTAAGATTTTACTGGGTGAAAAAGTTGTCGAAAGCTAATGTTATATTTTGTTCGTCATCCATACTATTTGATTGTCAGAAGGACAACATGTCCGTAACTTGGGCTCTGCTTGAAAGCTCTTAGACACCCTAAAGAATTATTTTTATTCCAATCTTGTTAATGTTTTTTAATAATTATTTTTTTTTGTGTATAATATCAGCCCCCTAATCTTCAAATTCAATAACGTTATTCATTCTAACAAATAATACGAACAATGACCAATACAAAACACCCTCACTATATGAGTCTGTCTGTCACCCTAAACTGAGGGTTGATTTCAATACCACAGTTACAAGGGGGACGTCTTGCTTACGATATATAGGTCAAACATACTAATATTGTAAGTTATCTGTACTAATATTCAGTACTAAGTTCAAGAGTTTTTTGATTGTGCTAATTTCAGGAACTGCTGGACTGAATGGAAAAACTATTTAAGACTAGATAGACCATTTATGTCTATGAAAAATTATTTAAGACTAGATATACCCGTCTAACCAAGGGGGTGCTGGATAGGGCAGTCGCTCCTTGTAAAGCATTGGTACTTAGCTACATCCGGTTAGACTGGAAGCCGACCCCAACATAGTTGGGAAAAGGCTCGGAGGATGATGAGATTATTTATGGGTAAAGGCGATAAATTTTTCGTCAGGTAATAGGGTTGTTTCCTAGTATTCAGTCAATTAAAAATAGGTATATGGAGTGAAAGTTCACAAAATTAGAAACACGATAAGCTATATTATATTATTTATAACTGACCACATAATTTTTAAATAATTTATGAATTTTAAAGTTATCGTCTATTACGTCACGCCCTTGAAAACGGCGAATCGAGTCCGATGTCGTCACTTTACATTGACAATGACAAGTATTTGACAGTGACAGTCTATGACAGGTATAACCTAAGAATTGATGTGTTGTTTTCTTCAGTTTTTATTTGTATTTGAGCGAAAGAAAGTTAGGAAAGAATTATGGAGAAAGGATTTATGAAAGCTGTTAGTTTTATTGTCGCTCAATTCTTTGCTAATAACCAAGATGACACAAATATAACCTCAATAACAAACACAAACCTTTCGTTCCTTTGCACAGTTTTATTTTACCGCGTACACAACTCAAAACATTACAGGTATTTTCTTTTGTGCCCAATGTTTAAAAATAATTTAAATGTTAAAAATATTTGTTTTTGTATCTATATTATAAGAATACATTATTGAAATTTAAAAATCAATGAGTTCTTTCTAATTAGTTTCTTCTCTTTAGATGTGCGTTAAAGTGTAAAGGAACACATAGTACATGTTGACGTCACAGTCACGTGATCGAGCGTTTTCTGGGCAATGTTTTAAGAAAAATAGAAAAAATACGAATACATAAAAAGCAAAGAGATTTAAGACGCAAAATTATAGGAGGGGTGATCTTTAAATTATTTAGAAGCTATTTAAATAGATTTTCGAAAATTGGAAACAAGCCTATTATACATACTTTGGTTACATCAAAAAATCGAAACGAACACTCGAATACAGAAACATCCTTTTCGGGAAGTCGGTTAAAATTACGTCATGTTTGTTATTCTAAGCCTACAAAATAATACTTCCCTACATACTTCCCTTACAATTGTCAAAGTAACCAATTGTTTTTAGAATAACAGACTTTTATGTTGTCGGTGAATTTTTGCCTTAATCTACCAGCATTTCACAAAACACAGACCACAAAAAACCATACCAACTGATTGTGAAAAATCATTCCCAAAACTACCATGAAACGTGTTATTTATACAGTGGCAACACCAAGGGGAATTGGTGACGCTATTGAGAGTAATGGTAGGATTTGAGTTTACTGCGTTTTAGTTCAGTGATCGATTTATGTATGGGTAGTCTTTGTTTTTTTTTTTGCTATGGCATATTTTGTTGATAACGGTTTAAAAAAAAAGTACTGAAAACTTACATATATCGTTTGTTTTAAGTAAGTATTAGTAATACTTATTTATTTTAATATTTTATTACCTACCCTTAAATACTTTTGAATTTATATCAAAAATAAAATCACTCACCAATTCACGAAAACTTGGTCCGAAATCTGAAAGCAGAAATATTGTATTTCATAAAAATTGTTGCTAAATCCAAACAGGATTTCAGGACAGACTTTCTGGCTTCTGACTACCCGTAACGACTGCCAAAGATATGCAAATGACACAGCCACAATTTCAAAATGTTGGTATAAGGAGGGTATCTATGGATACCAACATCGTTCTGTCCCATAGATTTTCCTTTACGGCACCTTTTTTTTTAACGACGTCAAAAATCATCAAATGACCCCTCCCGCTGTGGGTCAGCAGCGGTGAGGGAGTGTCAGACTCTTACTGACTAAAAACCGTCGTGTTCCGTCGTAGGCCTTTTTATGCACCAGGGCTGCGGTAACTCTTTCGAACAATCCCGAAGCCCCGAAACCTTGGCCCTGCTGGGCCCCGCTGGGGTTTCCGTTATGGCACCTCCGCTCATCTTTCCTAACTGCATTTTGATATATTTGTTAAATAACACACCTATTCCAGCCACGCCTGGGATACCATATTGCTTGGACAACGGATCTTCGTATTTTTTCCTGAAAAGAAAGGTTGATGTTTTCATTTTTATCATACACTAGCTTCTGCCAGCGGTTTCACCCGCATCCCGTGGGAACTACTTCCCGTACCGGGATAAAAAGTAGCCTATAGCCTTCCTCGATAAATGGGCTATCTAACACTGAAAGAAATTTTCAAATCGGACCAGTAGTTCCTGAGATTAGCGCGTTCAAACAAACAAACAAATAAACAAACAAACAAACTCTTCAGCTTTATAATATTAGTATAGATTGAAGTCACCTAATACATAGGTCCAATACTTGTGTCAGGAATAAACTCTTTCGCAAAAATGCACCCATGCGAAATCTTGGTTTTAACGACTTTATTATATGTATATTTCGAAAGTTTTTAATGACTGGAGCACGTAACTAGCACCAAAAGGGTACCTATGCTAAACGCGCGTAAGAGTGTATCCTTATATATATATTTATATATATTTTTTGTGACTATAATTTGAAACGATATTGAATTGTATAATTGTAATTTAATTATAATTAAATTGTAATAGACAGCTGTGTTGCTGGGAAGTTTGTTCTTCACCACTTCTTCTTCCCAGCCATAACACTAGGAAGTGGTGAAAGGGGGGCGTTTTGGGGGTGCTGTCCTTTTGTATTATTTGACGTGAAAAAGTGCTAAAAACTAGCCTATTTTCAATAAACGTTTTTGACTTTGACTTTGACTTAGTAAACATAAAGAGAACTTACTCATTCTTCTTAAAGTCATCAATCATCATATCTTTTCGATTTTCATTCAGCATCTCAATCTTCCTCTTCAATCTCTCGCTGTCACACATACACTTCGGTTTGCAAGTAGTCGTAGTCGGTTTGCAAGTAGTAGTCGTAGTAGTTGTAGTGGTCTTGCACTTGCACTCCTTGTCCCCCATGGGGACGCTCTTGAAGACGATGAGGAAGGCCACAATGATGGTGATCGTGAAGAGGAGAAGGAGACAGATGACGCACGCGTACTCCGTACTCACCACTTTCTTGAGTCTGTTACAGAAACTAGTATATCTGTATGTATTAATCTGTCAGGAAATGCAGCGGCGAATTTAAAAAAGATGGTGGAGTTTTTAACCTGATGCAAAAAGAGAGTAAAGAGAATCAGTTGTGTGAGTTTGTCTATGGCATCGTAGCTGTTAGATTTCCCCAAAACGGCTAAGTCAATTTCGAAGGTTTTGATTATACAATGAGACCACCATTTAACTATAATGGTAACAAGCCGTGTAGTTGTCACCCATTGATCTAATCAGCGATATGACAACTTAAAATAATTCAGTTATCGTTAAACTCGCATGATGCAACTTGTCGTAAAAGTAGCTCAAGTTACTTTTTTTAAATAGAAGATAAAGAAGCAGGACCGACATTAATGTGCTGTCCGATACACGGGTGAATTAATCACCAACTTCCAGACTCCGGGCTGATTTGTGAAAATTTCTAAGACCCATAAAGCGATTTCGACGCGGGAATCGAACAAAGTGACCTAGTGGTCGCACACGCGACTGCTGTGCACCAGGACTTTTTTTTAATGGGAAATCATCAAATGAACCCCGCTGTGGGTTAGCAGCGTGAGGAAGTGTCAGACTCTTACTGACTGAAACCCGTTATGTTCCTTCTGAAGCCCTTTATGTACCAGGGCCGCGGTAACTCTTTCGAACTATTCCGCAGCCCCGACAGGCCTTGGCCCTGATAGGCCCTACTAGTGTTTGCTGATTCTCTTTGACGAGGTTCGATAGTTAACGAAAATCAACTCACGCGCAAGACACACAGGAACAAGTTTCTTCAGGTGGTGGCTTCCTTGTAGGCTCTCTGGTATTTTGCTGGGAATAGAAAGACTGTCTTTCTGCGTTAGTATAGTATCAAAAAAGAATCGAGAAGATGGCAAAGAAACATGGATTTTTATGAACATGTTGGACTGCCTCGTCACATCATCATCACCAGAACCAGATCACCTTTTCCCAAATATGTTGGGGTCGGCTTCCAGTCTAACCGGATGCAGCTGAAAGTTTTAATGTTTGTCATTGAACATCTTTGGCAGTCGTTACGGGTAGCATAAGTCTGACAACCAGTCTTACCAAGAGGTATTGGGTTGCCCGGGTAACTGGGTAGAGGAGGTCAGGCAGGCAGTCGGTCTATATAAAACACTGGTACTCAGCTGCCTCCGGTTACATTGGAAGCGGACCCCAACATAGTTCAGAGAAGGCTCGGGAGATGATGATGGAGGGTCTTAAGCTGTAATGGTCCTGGTGATGATATGATGATGATGATGATGATAGTAAGCTGAATCCGAACTAACCCAGAACCACCAACTGTCTTTCTTTTCACTTTGGTAAGGCTGTAACAACGAAACAGACGTTATCTATATTACTAATATAAGAGAGAGGATTTTTTTTTAGTTTGACTGCTTAAAGGCTCCGAAACTATTTGAAAAAATCTTTCACTTTTGTAAAACTACATTCTTTCTGAGTAACATAGGCTATTTTTTATCTCGATACGGATAGCAGTTTTCACGGGATGTCGGAATTATGAAAACGAAAAATGACTCCTGTGGCTGAACCACTGAATGGATTAGGTTATTTTTTTTGGGATATAATAAA
Source organism: Helicoverpa assulta (assembly GCA_963856015.1). Lineage (NCBI taxonomy): Eukaryota > Metazoa > Arthropoda > Insecta > Lepidoptera > Noctuidae > Helicoverpa > Helicoverpa assulta. The sequence goes on from CAWLCW010000022.1 coordinate 7,035,811, forward strand.
ACGAGCGATTAAAAAAACGCTTTGCGACTGATGATGACATACTGTATTAATAACTTGAGCGGTATGAATTTGAGTAAGCGAAAAATAAACAAAACTAACTACGAATATTGATTAATAATAAAATCCAGAACGAGCTTACAAAAAGTGGATTGTGATAAATCCATTTCATATATGAAAATTTTATCCGAGCGACTACATTACTAAGTGAGCGACTGGAAATACAGAGAGGGCAACTTCAATATTAAGATAGAATCGATTTTTTTAAGTGAGGTTATACATAACGTACTACTAAAAAGTTCACTTTGAGCAAAGTTTTGTAAGCTGCTTTATTAATGATTATTGGTTCCTGATATTCTATTTTAAGACGGCAGAACTTTGAAAACGAATCGCTGCAAAACCGACTCCACGTAGTCTTGTTTGCCCTACCCCTAGAGTGCAATTCAAAACCGCGTAGGCGCGGAGGGGCGAGCAAGCCGAAGCTGCGGTGGTGAGCGTGAAAACCATCTGCGACGATAAGCTCGCATGGGACCGCCGGAGCCCCGCAGCGCCGGAGCCGTGACAGAAGCCATGCTTGCTGCATGTTGCATGTTTGCTTCCATGCTGCATGCCTTCTTGCATATTTCGCTTCAATCAGGTAACATTGCGCCCGATCGGATGATGCAATACCCTCGCTCCGCTATCCCCCGCTTACCCCTTGATATCTTAATTATACATTTCCGATTACTATTTAGGAAATGTATAGGTAGATTTCCTAGAAAATATGTCTAATGTAATTTATTTCACACATTTTGTATTCGAAACACTTCATTTAGATAAAATGCCGCTCAGTATAAAAAATACATTTGCCAAATATTGAAAAAAATGCAGGACGTAACGTTGACACTCAAACAAATATTAAGTCGCTCAAATATTATGAAGCTGCTCATTTTGTATTTTAAGTAACTCAAATTAATGTTTGTAAGATACTATTCTGTTGATTTTTCGTCACTTGCAGTCAGTCGCTCACTTAGTAATTATATAACCCAAATTAATTAATTTTGACACTTAAAATTGTAATTCACAGTCACTCGTTTAAATACTATCCATTTTTTTTACAATTCGCCACAGAATATCATAAAGTATAAGTGATAGGATTTAATGTGATTAGGTACGACACACTCTGTATAAAACTCTGCAAAATGTGTTTCTGAAAGCTAAACTCAAATACAACTACATTTCTCATTGAATAAGATATTAACTTACCTACTACAAAATCTTGCTCAAGACTCAGGTTTTAAAATGAGCAAAATAGTAACATTAGCCTTTTACCAACTATATAATATGTTGTGGTCGATTTTCATATTAACAAAATGCATCTAAGTTGGTACTTGAGCTACATAGAGCTGCCTATCTAATCTCCTCAACCCAGTTATCTGGGCATTCTCCGATAGACATAGTTGAGACTGGTTTTCAGACTTCCTGTCACACTGCATCCTCCTTATCCCAATTTTATTTGGGGTCGGCACAGCACGTTTTCTCCTTCCATAATCTTCTATCTGTCGTCATCTCACAAGTAACATCCACATAGTACAGTTTACTTAGTCATGTTCAACCCAAGTTGCTGATATTATAACCCAAAACATAATTATGTAGGTTCTCCTTAGAGTGTCCAATTTTATTTCTGGTCGGCGCAATATGTTTTCCGCTTACATTCCTCTCTGTCACTCGTCATACTACCATTCAGTCCCTTTTTATTCATGTCATCTGTCAGACAATCCATATCTTCCATCTTCCTCTATCTATCGACATTCATACTTAACACACTCTTCGTTTCATGTCTATTCTTCCTCGTTGCAAGACTAATCCGCATTAAGCATCATCCTCCGAGCCTTTTTACCAACTACGTGGGGTCGGCTTCCAGTCTAACCAGATGTAGCTGAGTACCAGTGCTTTACAAGGAGCGACTGCCCTATCTGACCCCCGCAAATCTAATCCGCATTGAGCACACTTGGTAATTAACGCTCAATCTTTCTGTGTGAGAGGAGGCAGCAGCCCAGCAATGGGACGATACTAGGCTGATGATGATGGACAGAAATAATATGAAGTATATTACTATGCTCTGAGTCCTGGGTTTGAAGTCTCTGTGCTCCGTGGACGAGGACTTGTAAACGTGTTGCTGTCCACTTCTCTTGCGATGCTCTGAGCTGCTCGATTCACAGGATCTCTGCAAGAAGATAGAAAGTTTAAAATTATTTAAAAACAAAACCGCTTGGAGAAAAGTTGAACAACCGCAGTTGGGAAACTGATAAATGATAAAGATAAAAATATATGATGGGTTGTCGTCACAGCGACTGTTCTCTCTAACGAGATCAGCCAGCTGCGCAGGACATATTATCGTGCACAAGCATTTGCTTGGACACAGGTGCACTCACTATTCCTTCACTCTCATTGCGCGATGAGACGACAATCCCACACCACCGTATAGAGGTCAGGCATAGGTAGAAGAATAATGTGGACCTATAGTCTTTTCAATGGCTCTTTCATACTCACTCGATCAGTTTTGCTTCTGGATCCGGAATATTGTCGTCTCTTTTTATCTTCTTTGTGCTCCGTAAGGAGATTTCTTTTTTCGGGATCACTGAAAAGCATATTTTTTTTTTTAATATTGATATTCTAATTGTAAGTAAGTCCCGGCTGTCATTGAACATCCTTGGCAGTCGTTCCAAGGCCAGTAAGTCTGACACTGGTCTAAGCAAGGGGTATTGGGTTGCCTGGGTAACTGGGTTGAGGGGGTCAGATAGGGCAGTCGCTCCTTGTAAAGCACTGGTACCGACTCAGCTACATCCGGTTAGACTGGAAGCCGACCCCAACATAGTTGGGAAAAGGCTCGGGAGATGATGATAGAAATAATGAAGAGTACAATATCTTACTCTTTCTCCCTCGTCATAATTTCTTTAAATATCTTCAACAGCGGTGATTGGGTTTCTTTATCGATCTTTTCATGGCTGAAACAAACCTACTTATTTCAATATTTTGCGTTTCTACATACTTTTTTCCTAAGAAATATGTAAGCTACGGCGTGAGTCCACAACTGCTATAAATGTTCGCGCGGCGGTTGCAGTGTCGCGGACATGTTAGTAATGATCGCGCACAATGTGTTACTGTTTGCTACAGCGAGTACACCACGAGATACATGCGGTGTGCGTCACAGTACCGCACATTGGTTTAATCTCGCCTCCAAAAGCCATCAGTCTGATTTAAAAAACTTTGACACTAAGGCTTGTTAGGGGATTCAACTTGACAACACGAACTATAGAACAAAATATATTTCATCTGCTTTAGACCATCACAATACAAACCACGGACACTTTTGAAAATTTTCAAAATGAATGTCACTTACCTTATCTTTTTTTGTAAAAGATAGCAAAAGAAAACTCTTACCTATTTGTACTTATTCCCATATTCGTTATGACATTTGGAAATTACTTTTTTTAAGTTATTTAATGGCGTTTCTGGTAGCAAAGAGGTTGGAATTCGAGTCAAAGAAGGTTGTTATGTCGAAGATTTTTATGGATCTGACGGACTAGTTTTTACCGTAGTTCTGCTTACATTCCAAGAGAACTACTTGTCGCTCCCGAATAAAAACCGGCCAAGTGCGAGTCGGACTCACGCACGATGGGTTCCGTACCATTATTTATAAACTGAGCAAAAAAAAAACACGTTTTTTGTATGGAAGCCCCCAAAATATTTGTTCTATTCTAGTTTTCAGTATTTGTTGTTATAGCGGCAACAATTCCAATTAGAATACATCGTCTGTGAAAATTTCAACTCTCTAACTGTCACGGTTCATAAAATACAGCCTGGTGACAGACGGCCGGACGGACGGACGGACAGACAGAGGAACGAAAACAATAGGGTCCCGTTTTACCCTTTGGGCACGGAACCCTAAAAAGTAGTGTATGTCTACAGAATATCTGTGTATAAAATTTTATTTCATTTAGTTCAGTAGTTTTGGCGTAAAAGCGTGGTAAATGGACAAAGTTACTTTCACATTTAAGGAAAAGCATTTTAGTCTAAAAGGATCAGCTAATTAGCGAAGCAGGCGATTATCGCCTAGCCAAAACCTATTATTGAAATCGCTAATCTCCCTTGACCAACACCAAACGGCTGGCTACTACCTTGGACAAAGGACATTGCTATCCAACTATGAGGAGTTTTTGACGCTTTTTAGTTTTAGTGTAAATACATCGTTTATACTATAAAAAGTCGTGAAGAAAAAGTCGTGGTGGCCTAGTGGGTAAAGGACCAGCCTCTTAAGTATGAGGGCGCGGGTTTGATCCCAGGTCAGGCAAGTACCAATGCAACTTTTCTAAGTTTGTATGTACTTTCTAAGTACATTTTAGACACCAATTACTGTGTTTCGGATGGCACGTTAAAATGTAGGTCCCGGCTGTCATTGAACATCATTGGCAGTCGTTACGGGTAGTCAGAAGCCAGTAAGTCTGACACCAGTCTAACCAAGGGGTATCGGGTTACCCGGGTAACTGGGTTGAGGAGGTCAGATAGGCAGTCGCTCCTTGTAAAGCACTGGTACTGAGCTGAATCCGGTTAGACTGGAAGCCGAACCCAACATGGTTGGGAAAAAGGCTCGGAGGATGATGATGACATCTTTTATACTATACTAGCATCGCCCGCGTAGTGTTCGGTTATATCTCATTTCCAAGAGAACTCTTTAAAAGTCCGGGACAAAAACCTGTTCTTTCTAAAGGTCAATTCTATCTCTGTACCAAATTTTATTAAAAACAGTTTAGTGGTTTAGACGTGAAAGCGTAACAGACAGACAGACAGTGTTACTTTCGCATTTATAATATTAGTAGGGATTTTGTAACTACCTACATATTTTGTCTGTAAATAAAAATTATACACCGTGACTTTTTAGTCGTCTTACAACGGCAGCCTACTTAATGTATCCAATGACTAGTAAACGTTCATATATATAAAAAAAATATTTATGAGATTTGAATAATTTAAAAATAAAAATTAATTCATTATTATGATGCATGACGTAGATTATAAGAACACCCTGTTGTGAGCGCTGCCCGAATCTTGTATCAATGGAGCGCGGCGCGTTGGGAAAGTACCTACTTTCTACCGTTTGATACGTAAACATTTTGTTTTCAGTATTTTTCTTTGCACCTATTATCTTAATAAAGTAAGGCTATAAAATTAATAATCGTGTCTAGTGGTATTTTATGTCGGATAGATTGAGTGGACCACCTTTGTAAGACGACTAAAAAGTCACGGTGTACATAAATATAGGTACACTCATATACTAAAATGTGTACCTGAAAGATAGATAAACAGTGAGAAAGGTATAAAAGTATCTTCAAAGTCCTCAAAAATTGAAATAACGAAGTTTGATGAAGACACTTATATTTCTTGAGTTATATTTTAAGTACAGTTTCTATTGCTATAAGATTGCGAACAGTGATAAGCGGAGGCGAGGCGATCAGTTTAAAAATGTGTTTTCGAAGGCACGTTAGTGGGTAGTTATTTGAACATCTCTGACAGTCGAGTCAGAAATTTCTAAAATCGTATTTTGAAATCTTGAAATCACAAGAAACCAACATGGGACAAATAAGCTACTCGACTAGAAAAGCTTTCGCTGAAAATCAGCATTAGCTCTGTCTAGTGTAGGCTTCTTATCTGAGTTCGGTATTGTTTCTCTCCTTATTAGCTTTTGCCTCGTTGGTCTAGTGGTCACAAGCGCGGCTGCTGTGCTCGAGGTCTCGGGTTCGATTCCCGGGTCGGGCCAAAATCGCTTTGTGGGTTTTCTTAAACTTTCACAAAGCAGCCCGTAGTCTGGAAGATGGTGATTGATTCACCCGTGCATCGGAGAGCACGTAAATGTCGGTCCTGCGCCCGATCCCTCTCCGGTCGTGTCGGATTGCCGTCCCATCGGGTTATGAGAGTGAAGGAATAGTGAGTGCACCTGTGTCTGCGCAAATGCTCGTGCACTATAATATGTCCTGCGCAGCTGGCTGATCTCCTTAAAAGAGAACAGCCGCCGTGGTCAAAATCGGCTGTGGACGCCATTATTATATTATTATTAGTTTTTGCGTATTTTTTGTACTTATTCCTACTTTGTATGTTATCTATTTATGCGACATATTCTTTCAAATAAGAATAATTATGTTTCCTTACTCCCTTTCTAAGTGTACGTGTTGAAATCGCTACCTCTCATGACATTCCCCGCTTTTTCTCCTTCTAAAACCACAACCCTAAAACGCCCATTCCCTTCAATTTGAACATGTTTACCGCTCATACAGAACTTACTACAGCTTACATACTTACACGGTTTTTTAAGATCACTCAAGAATATTGCTCCGAACACTTTACGAGGGTTAAGCAATAAAAGTATATTTGATACGTTGCGTTTTCCCGCCAAAATAATTGCTCGGAGGATGTATTAGTGCTCTTTTGGGGGATGTAATGTCAATTTGAAGTTTTGGGATGGAATTTATTGGTGATAGACTGGAGTATATGGTTATCTGAAAGTTGTAGGTAATTCTGGATTTTTAATAATATGCCTAGCCTTTCCGTGTACCTACTAGGCTACGGGGGGAGGGGGGGGGGGTAACTGGGTTGAGGAGGTCAGATAGGGCAGTCGCTCATTGTAAAGCACTGGTACTCAGCTACATCCGGTTAGACTGGAAGCCGACCCCAATATGTATAGTTGGGAAAATGGCTCGGAGGATGACAACTAGGCTACGCAAATTATCTCGCAAGTAACATTCTTTCTAGCCATGTCGACTTTCACACAATCCATCCATCGTTTTTTTGTTTGGTCTTCCTCTTCCACTATATCCGTCCACATTCATGCTCATCACCTTCCTCACGGCTACTGTTCTAACCGAAAATGTTCAATGACAGCCGCGACCTACAGTTTAACGTGCCATCCGAAACACAGTCATTGGTGTCTAAGATATACTTAGAAAGTACATACAAACTTAGAAAAGTTGCATTGGTACTTGCCTGACCTGGGATCGAACCCGCGCCCTCATACTCGAGAGGTTGGTTCTTTACCCACTAGGCTACCACGAGTTGACTAAAACATATTTTACCCAAAATATGTTCGACAAAAAAAAATAGGGTCAAAACACCAGTGTTCGTCTTGTCTGTTACAATATTTCCTCTAGAATATCTTAGTTCTCGGAGGGCGGTTGGGGGCCCGCAGAATGTAAATGTGGCCGAATGATAAATAAAGAAAGAGGTTAAACTGTTCGAGGTGGGCTACGTAAACATGGTTGTGGGTAGGGCTGGCGAGGACGGGAAAACGTGTGGAAAATAGCTGAAGCCATATTTTTTTCAACGAAACTAAACAATATTTTAATTTTAATAGAACAATTTTACGAACAAATCTTCGACTTTTGTAATTTTGATATGTACCTAGTATAAGTTCATCCTTAAGTACGGGTTGTCTTAGTTCTTTGTTGGTAGCCGTGGGACGTCGGCTTAGAATTGCGCTCCCCCCAAATCATCCCGTGGGTGTCGTAAGAGGCGACTAAGGGACAAACCGGAGGTCGGGCAGCAGCGTCCTCCGCGTACTGCACACCCTCACTGCGATCGCCAACCCGCCTGCCAAGCGTGGCGATTAACGGCAAATACCCCCCCAATGAGAAGCACAGAAACCAGGCCCCCAGTCCCCGGCAGCTCCGCTATCCCTGGCGCGGGTAGCGGTCAAGGTAACGGCGGAGCAGGGGGTGCTAAGAATCTCCGGAAGAGATCCAGCTACCCACCCCCACGACGACTGGCCCTGGTAACACACAACATACGCACATTGAGGACTGACGAAAAGATCTGCGAGCTGGAAGAGGAGTTGAGCAAGTTACATTGGGACATTATGGGGTTATGCGAAGTCCGTAGAGAGGGAGAGGACACCGTAACCCTGAAGTCTGGTAACTTGCTCTACTACCGGGAGGGCGACCAAAAGTCCCAAGGTGGTGTCGGGTTTCTCGTTCACAAGTCCCTCGTAAACAACATAACAACCATCGACAGTGTGTCGAACAGGGTGATATACCTAATACTCAGAATATCTGAAAGATATTCGCTGAAGGTCATTCAGGTATACGCACCGACCTCGTCACACTCCGATGATGAGGTGGAGACTATGTATGAGGACGTAAGTAGGGCCATACATAGTTCCAAAACCCACTTCACTGTTGTTATGGGGGACTTTAACGCTAGGTTGGGCAAGAAAAGCGGTGATGAGTTGAGAGTGGGGCAATTTGGATATGGGCAACGAAACCCTAGGGGACAGAGGCTGGCCGACTTTCTGGAGAAAGAGGAACTCTTCATGATGAACTCTTTCTTCCAGAAGCCGCCTCACAGGAAATGGACCTGGTTGAGTCCCGATGGTTTCACGAGAAACGAGATAGACTTCTTCATGACCGACAAGAAACGGATATTCAGTGATGTCTCTGTGATCAACAGGGTAAAAACCGGTAGCGATCACCGAATCGTAAGAGCCTCGCTGAATATCAATGTTAATCTTGAAAGGTCCAGTCTGATGAAGTCTACGCTCCGACCTACTCGGTCCCATATTCAAAACCCGGAAAGCTTTCAACTCGAGCTCTCTAATCGCTTTGCTTGCCTCGAGAACTTAGTGTCAGTGGACGAGATCAACGACGGACTAGTGGAAACTGTCCGCACGGTAGGGTCTAAGTTTTTTAGACCCTGCCGTAAAGATAGACCTCAAAAACTAACCGATCAAACCTTAAACCTCATGGCTGAACGACGCTTGCTACAGTTGCAGTCTTCCCACGATGCGAAGTCATATAGGCAGCTCAATAGACGAATATCCAAGTCCTTGCGACACGATCTGCGTCTCTTTAATACGAATCGTGTTAAAGAGACCATATAGCGAAACCAAGGCTCCAAAGTGTTCGCAAAGGACAAGTCTATTGGGCAAAGCCAGATGACTAAGCTGAAACGGGAGGATGGCAGCATAGCGTCGACCAAGGCAGAGGTTTTAGGCGAGATCGAGAGGTTCTATGGACAGTTATACACTTCGGTCGCAAAGTCTGTTGACAACTTGGCAGGAGATCCAAGAGCCAAGCTGTCCCGACATTATACCGAAGATATCCCGGACATCAGTCTGTACGAGATTAGGATGGCCCTGAAGCAGCTTAAGAACAACAAGGCGCCGGGTGAGGACGGAATCACTTCAGAGCTTCTGAGAGCGGGTGGAACACCGGTACTTAAAGTCCTCCAGAAGCTCTTTAACTCCGTCCTGTCCGAGGGCAAAACGCCTGAAGCATGGAGCAGGGGTGGGGTGGTGTTGTTCTTCAAAAAAGGTGACAACAGCCTATTGAAGAACTACAGACCCATCACACTTCTAAGCCATGTTTATAAGCTGTTTTCAAGGGTTATCACGAACCGTCTCGAACACAGGCTTGATGACTTCCAGCCTCCCGAACAAGCCGGTTTCCGAAGAGGCTTTAGTACCATAGACCACATCCATACGCTGCGGCAAGTTATACAGAAGACCGAGGAGTATAACTTGCCATTATGCTTAGCGTTTGTGGACTATGAGAAAGCCTTCGATTCGGTGGAAACATGGGCGGTACTTGAGTCACTCCAACGATGCCATATTGACTATCGGTACATCGAGGTGTTGAAGTGTTTGTATGATACAGCCACCATGTCGGTCCGAGTACAGGAGCATAGCACGAAGCCGATTCCATTGAGAAGAGGCGTAAGACAGGGGGACGTTATCTCCCCGAAACTGTTTACCGCCGCAATGGAAGACGCCTTCAAGCTCCTGGAATGGCAAGGACTTGGCATCAACATCAACGGCGAATACATCACTCACCTTCGGTTTGCCGACGACATCGTAGTCATGGCAAAGTCGATGGAGGAACTCAGTATGATGCTCGAGGGCCTCGACCGAGTTTCACAACGGGTGGGCCTGAAAATGAACATGGACAAGACGAAAATTATGTCAAATGTCCATGTTGAGCCCACCCCAGTCTCTGTTGGAAGCTCGGTACTCGAAGTTGTTGACTCATATATCTACCTAGGACAAGTAGTCCAATTAGGTAGGTCCAACTTCGAGAAAGAGGTCAACCGCCGAATCCAACTCGGCTGGGCAGCGTTCGGGAAACTACGCAATGTCTTTTCGTCCGACATACCTCAGTGCCTCAAGACGAAAGTCTTCAACCAATGTGTGTTACCAGTGATGACTTACGGCACCGAAACGTGGTCTCTCACTATCGGCCTCATCTCAAAGCTCAAAGTCGCTCAACGAGCTATGGAGAGGGCTATGCTCGGTGTTTCTCTACGTGATCGAATCCGAAACGAGGAGATCCGTAGACGAACCAAAGTCACCGATATAGCCCACCGGATTAGCAAGTTGAAGTGGCAATGGGCAGGCCATATTGCTCGCAGAGCAGATGGCCGATGGGGCCGAAAAGTGCTGGAGTGGAGACCACGGACTAGCAAGCGCAGCGTAGGACGTCCACCAGCGAGGTGGACAGACGACCTTATAAAGGTCGCCGGAAGACGCTGGATGCAGGTCGCTTCCAACAGGTATCTGTGGAGATCAAAGGGGGAGGCCTATGTTCAGCAGTGGACGTCCTATGGCTGAGATGATGATGATGATACGGGTTGTCTTGAGTCAAATTTTTATTGGTAAATGAAAAGGGCCAATCTCCATCGAAATAAGTTATTTTGAGGTTTCGATAAAAAAGTGCAATTTTTAAATAATAAATATTTTTTTGTGGTTTCATCCGAGTTTCAGGCGCGAGGGAATAAACGAATAAAATATAAATAATAATTGAATATGTAAGATTTTTCAAAAAAAAATATAAATTGATAAATATAGAAATTGATGATAAAGGTAGATAATATTTACAAAAAATACTTTTAATATTTTTTTACTTAAAGAATGTTTAAACTATATTTTCCCATTTTCCACCTTGCGACAACCCTGTCAGCTAATATGTGAGTGACAGATGGTCATAAATTACACACGTCACTAGATGTGTCCCAGGCGGTGAGATCAAATGTTACAATTGTGGGGGCACGGTTCCGTATGTGTTTTGGAAGAAAATGTTGTAGAATTTTTGGAAAAGAGGTAGGTATTTGTGTTGTTGTTGAAGTAATAAAGGTTAAAAACAGTGGATTCAAATGTATAGAGAGAAATCTAGTATGTAATTGATTGAAGGGCTCAATATAATTTTAATAGTTGTAATTATAGTGTAAATAGGTATAAATTTCAATTATTTTTCTCAATTCTCATACATAACTTTTAATGAGCTATTCTCGTATATTTGGGAACTGCATCTCGGAAATGGCTATTCATAGAATTAAAATAGTGTGATAAATCGATCTAGGTAGGTTTAAAAAAATATAACAAGCAAAGTTAGCTCTACAGGAACAACACGTAATAAAATATCAACAATACCAAGATTAACATACTTTTCTTTCCCCACCAATAAAATTTTGATTCCATCATATTTTACTTACACACCTTTAAGAAAAAACAAACCAAGAACGTTACTACTTTACGTAAAAGGGTTTTCTCTCCCATATTTTTCTCACAGAACCCTGCATCTCAACGCGACACGATCTAAGGTAAACAGGTTTATGAAGGTCTGTTCCCGCGGGGCACATTTAAGGGCGCCGTGCCCTGAGCACATAACTGGCGCACTCACCCTACGTTAATGATGTTCGATGTTCGATTCGTGTGGTATTTGGTATTGGTGATTTTTAGACTTTGGGTGCTGGTGGAGTTAGGTTAGGATGTAATGATGCTAAAAAAGATAAGACAGGTATAAAACTTTGATACCTATGTAATTTCATTTTACACAACCGATTCATCATGATAAAAAACCTAGTAAGTTTACAAAGTATCTGTTACGGCAATCTTTGGTTTTAGGCTGTTTATGTGTCGTGTAACTAATTTTATTTAAATCGTTACAATCATTTTGGCGTGAAGCCGGATAGCAAAACAAAAATTTGGTTTGAAATGTTACTGTACTCTTAGGATCTACTGATCCGATTGAAAAAGTATGTCAGTATTAGATACTTAGCTTATTTATTGAGGCAGTCTATAGCTTATATAATTTTATCCGGATACGAGTATTAATTTTCACGGAACGCGAGTAAAACCGCTGGCAGCTAACATAACATTGCGACATTAACGTAGGTATTTCACTAGGGTACCTATGTAATTAAATTTTTCATTTTTTATCAAGGAACAAACAGGCGATTGATCCAGTTGGGCGAAGATGTTCTAAAGACACCAGTAAAATTGCAGCAAACACCTAAAATTCTTCAATTAACTCATCCCAGCCTGAAAAGTAACCCTTTTCCCAAAAAGATCCAACCAGGATTCAATTACAGGCGGATCTTAATAAGCCATGAGCCATGAGCCACCTTCCAATCCCGCTGTTACGGGCTACTCGTAAACTCGCCCATCGGAATACTCGCTATTAGCTGAGGAATTGGTTTATGTCATAAGCAGAAGCGATTTTGAAAAATCCACCTTAGTACAAAACATCATCATCTAGGCCTTTTCCAAATGTGTTTGGGTCTGTTTCTAGTCTAACTGGATGCAGCTGAGGTACAAATGTGCAACCCAGTTACCCGGGCAACCCAATACCGCCAGATATGACTGGTGTCAGACTTACTAGCTTCTGATTACCGCCGTAGCGACTGCCAAGGATGTTCAATGACAGTCGGGACCTACAGTTTAACGTACCATCCAAAACACAGTCATTAGTGTCTAACTAAGGTATACTTAGAAGTCCATAAAAACTTAAAAAAGTTACAATGGTACTTGCCAGACCTGAATGAAATCGAACCCACAAACTCATACTCGAGAGGTTGGTTCTTTACCCACTACGCCACCACGACTTTTTTCAGGTACGTATAAGTAAATATTTTTTTTTTCAGGTGTAATCTATTACCGCTACCACCTATGACTTGTACCACGGTACATATTGAAGTATCAATGTGTACCGAGAGTCGTCGCGGTATTTTTATGGCTGTTAGCTTTTTTATAGTGTCATCCGTAGTCGTGTTGTTGTGTATTGGCCATGATATGCTAAAAAATATAACATGGACTCTATGATCATTTTATAATAAACTAAGCAAATACAAATATATTATTAAGTCTAAGTCTTTGCCCAGCAGTGGGACAGTTCAGGCTAGGAATAAAAATATTTTCTATGACGAAAATGTAATTTTGATTTTGATCAAACATTGATTAGTATGATTTTTAAAATACCGCCAGATAAGACTGGTGTCAGACTTACTGGCTTCTGACTACCCGTAACTACTGCCAAGGATGTTCAATGACAGCCGGGACCTACAGTTTAACGTGCCATCCGAAACACAGTCAATGGTGTCTAAGATATATTTAGAAAGTACATACAAACTTAGAAAAGTTGCATTGGTACTTGCCTGACCTGGGATCGAACCCGCGCCCTCATACTTGAGAGGTTGGTCCTTTACCCATTAAAAATATATTATTTCCAAACAACGACCAATCTAAACTGAACCGACTTCACAAAAATGCCTCCATGAATACACATCGACAAGACAACATGACATGTAAGTCAGGTTTCTTTACAACTCTGCTTACACCCTTGTTACTAGGGATTTGTTATATCTTTATGTTATTACTCGAAGCGAGAGAAACCAATGGAAAAGGCTATAGGTGCTAGTCTTATTAGATTTTGTCAAAGCTGTTATTTTCGACTACTTTTACTAAGAGAGTGCTGATTCCGAGTTTTCTAAGTTAATCTTTTTTATGCGGAAATTATCATGCAACCTATTACATAGCATAAATGTTTATTTAATAAAGACACACGAAATACTAAAATGTATTATCCGACAAAATGATTGAAAGTGTATTCAAATCATGTTATGAAGCATACGACTCTTTATTTTAACAGAGTTATAATGACTGTGTTTCGGATGGCACGTTAAACTGTAAGGTCCCGGCTTTCATTAAACATCCTTGGCAGTCGTTACGGGTAGTCAGAAGCCAGTAAGTCTGACACCAGTCTAACCAAGGGGTATTGGGTTACCCGGGTAGCTGGGTTGAGGAAGTCAGATGGGTAGTCGCTCCCAGTAATCGAACACATGCTAGCTGTGGACTCCTGCCGACTTTTGCTACAATCATCATCATCATTATTCTCCGAACCTTTTCCCAACTATATTGAGGTCGTCTTCCAGTCTAACAGTAGGTCAGTAGGGAGAAGAGCGACTATCTGAACTGCTCAACTTAGTTACCTGTACAACCTGATACCCCTTTGTAAGATACATTGAAAAATTTGGTATTTATTGTCTTTATGACACAGACAAAAAACTATAAAGTACAGACTGTCTGTACTTACATGACAATCCATCTCAAAAACACCTGAACCACTTGAGATTCGCTTGAAATCATTACTGTTACTTTAAACTTCATCCCCGAGGATAGTCGTGAGGTATTATCGTTTTGTTGTCTCATCCCCCATCAGAGCAGTCACGGTCTGATTGTGTTGGGGGATGGAATGGCGGTGTGGGAGAGTGGAGCAAGAGAAAAAATATTGATTTCTGACACTTACACGAATATTAGACATTTAAATATGTATCTATACTTATAATAAATCTGTAGAGAGGTCAATTCTGTACATTGAATATTTTTCCAAAATAACTATTGGGGGGTGATTAGTGATCGATACCGATGCCAAAAATGCAATCAGTAAAATTTTTGTCTGTCTGTCTGTCTGTCTGTCTGTCTGTCTGTCTGTATGTTCGTTATGGAAACAAAAACTACTTGACGGATTTCAACGAAACTTGGTACAATGATTATTCATACTCCTGGGCAGGTTATAGGATACTTTTCATCACGCTACGATCAATAGGAGCAGAGCAGTGAAGGTAAATGTAGGGAAGACGGGAGAAGTTACTCCATTTTTTTTGCTTCCGTCGCGTGTGCAGCCTTAATGGTTAAAGCTACACAGAAACCATGTAGGTCGGAAATGTTTTCCTTAAAATTATGTAAAAAATATACCTTGACAGTATATGTCCATCTTTTATGGTTGGCTCACAATGACACGTTTAACTCTCGGTAGCTTAGCAGTTCGGAGCTTTCTGATTATATTTGTCTACTATTACGTTTATAATACTCTCACTCACAATAACTAAAAAAAGTTGACATTATTACGTATTCAATAAAGAAAGAATAATAAAAATCGGTCAAGAAATACCAAAGTTATACATAAAATACGGTAGCCATCGCGAGTGAAACTGAATCATGCTATAAGGATCATTTTTGTGCAAAGGTCGCTGCGCTCGACGCGGCTCGCGGCGCGGTTGCTGCGCGAGCTTCATACAATATTTGGCTGTTGATGCGATCGATAGACGCGAATAGACGTTCGGAGTGTTCAACCTTATTGACCGACAATAATTTTATTGACGACTTTAAATAATTTATTTTTACTTATCTTTTGTTGTTATTTTATAAAATAGGTAAATATTAGTTATTTTGGTATGGTTTAAAAATTCGTTCAAATTACAAATTATTAATAGTTTATATTTTATTTCTATTTAGGTAAAGTAGTAGTAGATAAGCATAGATTTAGATATTGGATAGGCTGGTGTTTATTAGGTATTTCTTCCTCTCTTTTTGCACAAAGTCCGAATCTAACGCGGACGAAGTCGCTGGCAGAAGCTATAACCGCGATATAATACGTAAAAGTAGTTGTATTAAAAAAAATAAAATGATTTTATTTTCTTTGTTTGTAAATTTACGATTTTTTTCTGCTATAAAAATACGTATACTTGAACGATCATACAAAATAGGTGTGTAAGTAATTATAAGTATACACCTAATACATATTATTACTTAAGCTAAACATTTTTTTTCTAGAGTAGTGGAGTAGAGTACTGAACATGGAGTACTGAACATGTTCAAATAAATGTGTGTTTTTTTTTATATGTATGTGAAAAATAGGTATAGGCCTTAGTAAGTATGATTATAAATATAAGAGCGAAAAATACTATTTAAGAGGCAATTACATCTATTATATGCATATTAAATAAAAGCTGTATTTACATAGAATTATAAACATCACCATTTTATTTACTTTTATATCTGGATTTTTTACGAACATTTTCCATAACGTGCGCTTCAATTGCTTTCATAATAGTTAGTTAACTTACCTATATAATGCAATATCTTAGAGGTATTACAAGTAAAGCATAAACGGTAATCAAGTTTTTTCAGTAACAACAACAATATTCAGATAAAAATCTACATTATGTTAACAACGATATAATCTACAAAAACAAAGCAGGATATAAGATAAAACCGATTACAAGTAATATCCATTAATGACTGATTTCTTATCTAATTCTCAAAAAATGATTTTTGTAAAAACCCTGCCTTAATCATTCAGTTAGGTAATTAATATGTCATTAATTGATAATTAACACTGCCTACTATACAATATTTTATCTGTCTAGGCCAAACAATATTGGGGTAGGCTTCAGTCAGCATGCAGCTGAGTACCAGTTTGCCACAAGAAGTGAATGCCTATCTCATCTACTCAATACAGCTTGAAGCATAGATATTCTGTCCGCAACCTTCAGCAGCTAAACGGACACCTGCACTTTGTATGTTCTCTGAAAAGTCGGTTTGAACGTGATAATCTCAGGAACGACTTGACCAACGTAAAATATTGTTTGTGTTAGGTATATACTTAATGGTCCATTTCATTTCATCGAAGAGGACTGTAGGCAGCTTTTTCTCCGGATGCGCGGAGTTCTCATGCTATGCTGGTCAAACTACTAGCAGAAACCTTATTACAAGCAAAATAAAAAATGTACACTATCAGAAACTCATTTTGACTTACTTATGGAACGTTTTGAGCAATCAAGGCCAAAACATACTTTAGACTGATTTCGACCGCGATTTCGTCCGCGTGAAATATCTACTTAGTTACATTACTTACTTGGTATCATTGGTTCAGGTGATTTTTATGTTAAAACTAGCTTCTGCCAGCGGTGTCACCCGCATCCCGTGGGAACTACTTCCCGTACCGGGATGAAAAGTAGCCTATAGCCTTCCTCGATAAATGGGCTATCTAACACTGAAAGAAATTTTCAAATCGGACCAGTAGTTCCTGAGATTAGCGCGTTCAAACAAACAAACTCATCAGCTTTATAATATTATAGTATAGATAAGACATGAATTCCATTTTCACATTCACAATATAAGTAACTATAAAATAAATATTCAGTAAACTATCTCTTGTACCACTGCTCAAAAAACTGCTTGAAATCAATTACTCTACCGCATAAGGCTGTCCCCAGCACTGTGAGAAATCCAAAGCTTTTAAATTCCATTTAGCGCATTAGACGTGTTGTTATTTGTAATATTATTGTAAACATCGTTACAGCACCTGACGCTGTCTGCTTTTGTTAAATAAATCACAGTCCCAGGACACTGTAGACTGTAAATTGTCGGCCCAACCATCAGACCAGCTATCGAGCTGGTCTGATGGTTGGGTGACAGTCTGTTTTGAAGGTAATCGTGAGTCCAAACTTATTAGTAAGTAAAAAGTGCTGGAGTGGAGACCACGGACTAGCAAGCGCAGCGTAGGACGTCCACCAACAAGGTGGACAGACGAACTTATAAAGGTCGCCGGAAGACGCTGGATGCAGGTCGCTTCCAACAGGTACCTGTGGAGATCAAAGGGGGAGGCCTATGTTCAGCAGTGGACGTCCTATGGCTGAGATGATGATGATGAAATCATAATCCTCCGAGCCTTTTCCTAACTATGTTGGGGTCGGCTCCCAGTCAATGGATCCCAGTCTCCGGATGCAGCTGAGTACCAGTTTTATACAAGATGCGACTGCCTATCTGACCTCCTCAACCCAGTCACCCGGGCAACCCAATACCCCTTGATTAGACTGGACTGGACAGACTTATTGGCTTTTACTGTTACTTTTTAGTAGGTGACTCAAAATAATTATAGGTACTAATTATTTAAATAACTATAGCCTTACGTGATAAATGCGCTATCTGATTCTGTGATCAGAAAATTCAAACACTCTTTACGTTATGGTTTAGACTCGCCGTTCTCTCGTGGTTTTACTCGCGTGCCGTGGGAATTACTGTCTGTACCGGGATTAAATATGGGAAATTATAAGTCTAGCCACAAAATTGAATAATGCGGCGAATAATGATATTAAAAAGAAGCCTGTTTTAATTAGCACCCATTAAATATAGCCTATGTTACTCGGGAAGAGTGTAGCTTTCCAACAGTGAAGGATTTTTTCAAATGGGTTCAGTTTTTTGGAGCCTTTAAGGTAGAGCGAAGTGGAGAAGAAAAATTTGGAAAGCTGACCCCACCACCACGTGAGATATAGGTATAGCAGGAAAGATAGAGAGATTTTGAAGCCTTTAATGTACAAATAAAATAATAATCTTCTTTCTCCTGCCCTGTTCCCAAATTTTACTTGGGGTCGGCGCAATATGTCATTTTCTTCCATTTTCCCCTGTCACTCGTTATATTGACACTCACTCCCTTCCTATTCATATCATCTTTCAGGCAATCCATCCATCTTTTCTTAGGTCTTCCTCTTCCTCTCCATCCATCTACATTTATACTTAGCACACACTTTGTTGCATGCTATATGCATGCATCCCTCCTCATTACATGCCCATACCACGACAATCTTCTACTTCTCATCTTTTCTGTAACTGGCGCTACTTTCAGACTTCCTCTAATGTAATCATTCCTCACTTTATCCATTCTTGTAAAAATAATAATGTTTCCTCTTTATTTGACATATTATAAAATATGATAATAGATATAGAAACGTATTGTCATGCTTACATACAAAAAAAATATATCAAATCTCAAGCGTCGCCGCAGATTCAAGTTATAGCAAGTTAAACTTGATAGGAATATGTAATTATATTTATGTAACTAAGCATTCTAGTCCAATTAGGTCAGATCTGCTACCGTTGTAAGAACCCTATTAGGGAAACACTCGATATATTTTTATTAATTCTTTATTGCACACTTAACAATAAATATAAAAAGAATAAAGACAGTTTAACAACGGCGCGCCAACCGATGCCAACCTTAAAGCCATCTATACTAATATTATAAAGAGGAAAACTTTGTTTGTTTGTTTGTTTGGTTGTTATGGATAAACTCAAAAACTACTGGACCGATTTTAAATTTTCTTTCACCATTGGAAAGCTATATTATCTGCGAGTAACATAGGCTATATTTTATCTCGGTGCGGGCAGTAGCTCCCACGGGACGCGGGTGAAACCGCGGGAAAACGGCTAGTATATCAATATAAAGATATTTCTATAAGATTTGTGTTGCTGGGAGTTTTGCCACTTCTTCCCAGCAAAAACACATAGATGGTGGGTTTTGGGGCCTATTGTAATCTTAACCTTCAAAAAGTGCTGATTTTCAGCCTACCTACTTTGAATAAACGACTTTTATTTCAATTATAATTTACTTTTATCTTTGGTAGCCACATCAAAAATTAAAGACAAACCCATTTTTTTATAAACAGCTATCAAGGTTTGTTTTAGAATCTGATCACATTCATATAATATTTTTACTAGAAGCTCGTGGCTTTCGGAAGGCAAGTTAAGTAACTTGGAGGGTCCCGGCTGTACTTTGGAAATCTTCGACAGTCTTTACGGGCAATCAGAAGCTGTGAAGTCTGTAAACAATGGGTATCGGAATGCCCGAGTAACTTAGCTGATGAAGTAAATCATCATCCTCCGAGCCTTTTTCCCAACCATGTTGGGGTCGGCTTCCAGTCTAACCGGATTCAGCTGAGTAGGTACCAGTGCTTTACAAGAAGCGACTGCTTATCTGACCTCCTCAACCCAGTTACCCGGGCAACCCAATACTCCTTGGTTAGACTGGTGTCAGACTTAGGTACTGGCTTCTGACTACCCGTAACGACTGAGAAGACTGAGCTGATGAAGTAAATAGGTAGTAGTAAATGAAATAAGCAGTCGCTCCATGTGGCACACTAATACCTACCCAACTGCATCCAGTTAGACTGGAAGCCGAACCCCATATAGTTGAGAAAATGCTCGGCAGATGACAGAGACGGTAGCCTGCTAGACAATGCTTTCATGACTTTCAAACAAGCAAATTAATAATACTGTTACTGTTACTGTTACAGCCTTTTTTATCGTCCCACTGCTGGGCACAGGCCTCCTCTCACACGGAGAAGGATTGAGCATTAATCACGACGCTTGCTCAATGCGGGTTGGTGATTTCAGACTATAGTCCAGGTTTCCTCAAGATGTTTTCCTTCACCTTTTTATCAGCCATTGGTGTCCAAGATATACTTAGAAAGTACATACAAACTTAGAAAAGTTGCATTGGTACTTGCCTGACCTGGAATCGAACCCGCGCCCTCATACTCGAGAGGATGGTTCTTGACCCACTAGGCCACCACGACTTTTTTAATACGGTTACAATTAATTTTAAACACTAGATTACACTTATAAATAACTTCAAACACTCGACATTTCAAAGCGTGTAATACCAAAATAACCCCTCTAGTGAGATTAGGTCAGGTAATATAACTGCATTAAGGGATACCTCTTGACTTTGATTGTACGTCTAACTGACTTCTGACGTTTAACCACTTTTCAGAAATAACGGGTTGTTTCAAACGTTTGTGTTCGCTTTCAAATGATCGTGGTGTAGTTAAAGTTTAGAATAGGATTTTTTGTGCAGTTTATAAATGTAAATTTTCATTTTAAGAGAAATCCTTGTGTGTGATTAGAAAAACCTTTAATTTTGTGTCTAAATTGTAGATAGGTAGGTGATTCTAAATACAGGTATTTTTTCATTATGTACCTGCCTACTATCACCGAAAATAATAAAAACAGCAAGATTAATCTTTCGTTAGACTCTAAACGAGAGATGCATTCTATTATTTTACACTCATAATTACTAAGATGAGTAAGGTTAAGGATCCTGTTATTTTCCGGTGACATAAACATGACGAAGAAATGCATTTGCATAAAAAAACCGGCTAAGTGCGAGTCGGACTCGCGCACCAGAGCAAAAATGAGCAAAAAAATCACTTTTGCTGTATGGGAACCTCCCAAAATATTTATTTTATTATTATTTTATTCTAGTTTTATAAATTAAGTACTAAGTATATTAATGTCAAACTTTTTTGTAGCATCTAGTTATCATTAAGTCAATGCTGTGGTTTCCTGTAATTGGGGGAACACAGTAATCAGTTCCTATGTACCTATTTGTGTTTAATGTAAGTAATCTATGTATCCTCTGTTGGAAATCCAATAAATAAATAAATAGTTTTCAGTATTTGTTGTTCTAGCGGCAACAAAAATACATCATCTGTGAAAATTTCAACTCTCTAACTATCACGGTTCATGAGATACAGCCTGGTGACAGACGGACGGACGGACGGACAGAGGACCGAAAACAATAGGGTCCCGTTTTACCCTTTGGGTACGGAACCCTAAAAAGCCAGGCATGTACTTATCTATAGAGTTTTATGTGAATATTTTAGCATTTTGGTAATGCGTACGATCCGATGTCTATTAGTAGCTATAAAAACCCCGCTAAACAAACAAAAACGCAGACAAAGACGTGGGAATAAGCTAGTCTAACCACACAGATAAGTCTGCTATTAAACAAGAGTATTTAATATTAATATTATTATGTTAAATCCGTCTCGTTGGGTAATCAGGAGTAAGTGATACAAATCTTATTCTTGTTTCTGAAATTAGGGTGAGGGAGACTGTTCATGTCCTTGTATTTTGGTTTATAAACTAGCTTCTTACAGCGGTTTTACTTGGGAACTACTTAGCGTACTTGGTTAAAAGTAGCCTCTAGCTATCTAACGTTGAAATAATTTTTCAAATGTTTCTTGGAGTTTTATTAGGGCAAAATAAAAAAAACCGGCCAAGTTCGAGTTGGAATCGCGCACGAAGGGTTCCGTACCATTATTTGGAAAATGAGCAAAAAAATCACGGTTTTTGTATGGAAGCCCCCAAAATATTTATTTTATTCTAGTTTTCAGTATTTGTTGTTACAGCGGCAACAGAAATATATAATCTGTGAAAATTTCAACTCTCTAACGGTCTCTAACTATCACGGTTCATGAGATACAGCCTGGTGACAGACGGACGGACAGAGGAGCGAAAACAGTAGGGTCCTGTTTTACCCTTTAGGCACGGAACCCTAAAAATGTCTAACGATTAAGTATAGCTATCCAATATGGCAATACCTATTATAATAGTATAAAATACTGGCAATGATGGTGACAATCGTGTTTAGTATAATTTATCTTTTGTATGTTTAATGAAAATAATAAGCTAAAAAAGTTACAGAATAAAAAATTAAACACGTGTTAAACGTCACTTTATTTTTTTTTCATTAACATTGAATATAGCTTAACACACGTTTGTGTAGTGTTTAAAAAAATAGTTATTTTTATAAACACAAATAGTTTTATATTTAGTTTAAGTATGAGTTTTTTGGCAGTCATTATCTAGATAGACTTTGTCTGATAGTCATAGCTAATTTAAACTTAGGTAATTATTAGTGATTTATTCATAGTAGGCAGTCCCCAAAGACGGCCAGCCTTTTAGGCACGATTTCCGTTGATACTGACTGGGTTTCTGATACTTTTTATTTGTAAAAAGATTTAGATTGAAATAAATATGTAAAATTTTAAAATAAATAAAGTCACCAAAAATGTAATCTGCAAAAAAATTAAGGTATTTTAATATCGATTTTAAATCAGTAATTTACCACAGCCCACAACAGCATCACGCACCCTACAATAATGAGATTCGCCCGTAAACATCTGTTCGCGATAGGATTAAAATATTATTCCGCGAGAGGAGCTGCGCGTCTCACGAATAGCTAATTTGTCTTTTGTTTGTCCTGTACAACAGTACCGATTATCCTACTAATATTATAAATGCAGTTGTATGTATATTTTTTGTTCCTCTTTCACGCAAAAAATACGAAATCAACCCAAACAAAGTTGCTCGCGCCTAAATTTTTATAGTAATCAATCGCGTCACCGCTGAATAACAGATATTTAATTTTAATTTTTGGCGGCTGATTGACGCTTCTCGTGACCAAAAGGCTGGCTATTACCTCGGACAAAGGATCAGCATGGCCATCCAACGAGGTAATGCTGCCAGCCTCTTGGGTACGCTCCCAGTTGACAGCGATGGGGATGAATTTTTTGACGCTTTTTAGATATAGTGTTTTTTTTTTAATTGTTTTACTAGGATAGTTTTTTTTGTGTTGTAAATATCTATGTATATAACTATGTAAATAAACACCTTTAATTTTGCAAAATTTTAATTTTTTATTTATTTATTAATTAGGACAACAAACAAATCTTACACTAGGTACAATGAATGTTATTACGATATCCAAAATCTTATGCTAAGTGTAGCCTTAATTATAGGTTGCCACAGTATGCATAATATTCATTCAAGCTACAGGGTACTTTTAGTCTATGTACGGGAAGTAAGAAAGAAAGAAAAGAAAGAAAAGAAAAGAAAGACAAGAAAGAAAAGAAAGAAAAGAAAGAAAAGAAAGAAAGGAAAGAAAAGAAAGAAAAAAAGAAAGAAAAGAAAGAAAAGAAAGAAAAGAAAGAAAAGAAAGAAAAGAAAGAAAAGAAAGAAAGAAAAGAAAGTAAAGAAAGAAAAGAAATTTATTGACACAAGCCATACATAGAGGTACACATAGAAATAAAAAAAATAAAAAAAGTAACAAAAGGTTGCGCCAAATAGGTCCAGTTCAGCATTATGCCAGACAGCTAGTGTCTGACGCTTGTTTTCAACTGGAAGTAAGTAAGTCTGACACCAGTCTAACCAAGGGGTATCGGGTTGCCCGGGTAACTGGGTTGAGGAGGTCAGATAGGCAGTCGCTTCTTGTAAAGCACTGGTACTCAGCTGAATCCGGTTAGACTGGAAGGCGACCCCAACAGGATTGGGAAAAAGGCTCGGAGGATGATGACCTATGCGGAGTTGCGGGTGTCGATCGGTATGAAATGATTTACAGGTAGTTCTCTTGGGATGCTGGTGATACTTGCTGGTATCTGATGACTAGGTTCCTATAGCAGCGGTTTGAATCGCCTCTCGTGAAAACTATGACGGACACCTCGATAAAAAGTCTAGCCGAATACTAGCCGTTTTCCCGCGGTTTCACCCGCGTCCCGTGGGAGTTACTGCCCGCACCGGGATAAAATATAGCCTATGTTACTCGCAGATAATATAGCTTTCTAATGGTGAAAGAATATTTAAAATCGGTCCAGCATTTTTTGAGTTTATCCATTACAACCAAACAAACCAACAAAGTTTTCCTCTTTATAATATTAGTAAGATAGATCTATAGCCTTTCTCGGTAATCGGGCTATCAAACACTGAAAGAATGTTGAAATCGGACCAGTGATTATCGTGTTCAAACGAACAAGCAAACCTCATCGTTGACCGAGCCTTATGTCGTTGTTAGCTTCCAGTCTAACCCGATGCAGTTGAGTACCAGTGTGCCACATACGGTGAAGCTGGAAGCCGACTCCAACATCAGTAGCCGCGTAAGGGGGGGGGGGGAGGGTCGGCCCCAGGTGCCACGTCTAGGGGGCGTGCCATCTCAGTCGGCAAATTTCTGCACGACCAGGATGGCGGGCAGAAGGGACAAGTCACAGAGGGTACCATTCTAATTTGCAAAACCTAAGTTGACTACCAGTCGATGCGCAATATTCAAATTTTCAACCGATGCTACGCCGCCACTGTCCTACATAGTTGGGATATGGTAAAGTTTGAAGCAGTCTTGGCAGATAATGATACCTACAGCTTATTTTTTAACCATGTGCGGTAAGTATACTCAATTCTTTAATGCATACCATAATGTTTACAGTTGTTGTTCTCTAGGTAATTTATGTCACAATTATGGACCCTGTCGGGCACAGCACATACAATAGTAGGAGAGTGGAGGAAGCGCACTGAGTGTTATCTCGGTGCATGCTCTGAAAAAGTAATTGGTAGGTAGGTACTTAGGTATCTACTTTTTTATGGAAAATCACAAATGATCCCTCCCGCTGTGTGTGCAGCGTGAGGGATAGTCAGACTCTTACTGATTAAGCCCATCATGTACCTTCTTAAGCCCTTTATGTACCAGGGCTGCGGTAACTCGCGCGAACAGTCCCACACCTATAAATAATATTTGAACTTCGCAATTTTAGACGGAAGTGCTAAACATCTAAGTTGCAAGTGCAAATGCACTGATTAATTAATATGTACTTCACACCTTTATTAGCCACGGTATTTTAATTACTTTAGACCAGTGACCAATTGTCTTTATAACAAATGTTTCCTTTGAAAATTGAACGTAAAAAATCAAAGTAAACAATTGATTAAAACAAACTAGCATTTATTATATGTTGTTTGTGATCTTAATAATTAAAGGTATAAAGTATAATTTTGGCGAAAAATCTTAATCATTTCACATTCCAGACACTAAGCTTTTAACTTTCTGTTCCAGGATAGAGTAGCGCCATCTAGCGTCGAATAGCAAAAGTATTCAAGAAATTGCTTCTTTATACACTAATTAAATGTATATTAACTAAATTTTGTTCCAATAATAACAATATATAAACTAATACAATTATGCAGAATATTTTATTTAGCTGTTTAATACGTTTTCTAATAGTTTATCTACTTGTAAAGTCTCACGTTGATCGCAATGCGAACTACTAGCGACATCTATCGATAAAATAATACAGAATCGTAATAATCATCATCCTCCGAGCCTTTTCCCAACTATGTTGGGGTCGGCTTCCAGTCTAACCGGATTCAGCTGAGTACCAGTGCTTTACAAGAAGCGACTGCCTATCTGACCTCCTCAACCCATTTACCCGGGCAACCCAATACCCTTGGTTAGACTGGTGTCAGACTTACTGGCTTCTGACTACCCATAACGACTGTCAAGGATGATCAATGACAGCCGAGACCTACAGTTTAACGTGCCATCCGAAACACAGTCATTGGTGACTAAGATATACTTAGAAAGTACATACAAACTTAGAAAAGTTGCATTGGTAATTGCCTGACCTGGAATCGAACTCGCGCCCTCATACTTGAGAGGTTGGTTCATTACCCACTAGGCCACCACGAATCGTAATAATGAGACCTGTTATTTTAATTCAAATAAGGATGCAGGTCGCTTCCAACAGGTATCTGTGGAGATACTCTGTACACGTCACGAATATCTACCGGTTCCAATTCCACTTGCAGAGATCTGCCGATGTCTACGATAAGCTTTGATAGGTCTTCGTTATTTTCATTTTCTTTCGGAGGGAGATTCCTGATTTCGATTGCTGCAGACCGACGACACTCTTGCATGTCTATTATTTGTTTTTCGAGTTTATTTATATGCGTACGCTGTTCGGCTCGTTCGCTTTCGAGTCTTTCCATTTTTGACTTCATCTCTTCATATTTATTGTTCATAAGGTTTGCAGACTCCTCGATTTCGGCTTTAATGTTTTGTAGCTTTTCCTGTTGTGCTTTAATTTCAGCTAACTCCGCCGTTATTTTAGATGTAAATGTGTTTAAAAAGGTTTCCTGGTTTTTTTGCCACATGATGAGCATTTCCTTGATTTCTTCTTTAAAAACTTCAAATTCATTCGCTCTGCTCGACTCAGATCGGGGGCGTTTTGATCTCTGGGTGATATTTTCGAAATCTGATGGTGTACTGGTGATATTAGGATTAGATGATGCTCGCTGTATATCTAGAACTGGTGTTGATGGTGGCGTTCGAATCGTTCTAGACATTATAGGAGCTATGTAGCACGATGAAAGCCGACTTATAATATTCAATAATAGATTTTATTGTTAATACTTTAGTTAGTGTTTATATTGAAGCGTACGTAGCGTAGTTATCAAATAAGCATACAAGCAATTTCGCGTTGTACGCTGCGGCAGCGAGTCACACTCTCGTAGCCTCGTAGCAGATAACCGAGTGTATCGTAGCCAATCTCCGACGAAGCCACGCCCCACCTCGTAGCCGCGTAGCAGATGGGTAAGTGTTATTTGGCGCGCGATCGCTCACGTTGAGATGGCGTAGCGGATAGGTGACCGGCTTCGGCAGTCACAATCGCCTAGATCACCGGTTCGATCCCAGCCAAGCGTGAGTTTTCAAAGTTGTTTTAAAATACAATTTGAATTATTTCTTCCACTCACCGCCACGAATACCGGCCCAAATCCCACCAATACTTCCTCGACTAGAGTGAGATATCCGACACAAACAAATATGTCCGCCGTGCCTTACGGGCTTCACCTCAAGAAGAAAAAGGAGGGTCCGATTTCTGAGAATTTCTGAATGAAGGAATTTAAATTAAAGTATTTATGAGAGTAAAATATCGTCTTGACAAACTAAAAACACGTCCACTCCGTACGGGTGCCAGGGAGAGAGAAATTTTCAAATCGGACCAGTAGTTCCTGAGATTAGCGCGTTCAAACAAACAAACAAACAAACTCTTCAGCTTTATAATATTAGTATAGATTATTTAATCCCGACGTTTCGTCTGCCCGTGACCATGGATGCTGTAAAGGATCCGAAACGTCGAGTATATAATGATGTCTAATAATGAAAAATGTCACTGAGTGTATTATTTACAATCCCCTATCTCCTCCTTTATTTACTCCCCAATGTACTCCCTATGTACTTCCTATTTACTCCCCAATGTACTCCCTATGTACTTCCTATTTACTCCCCAATGTACTCCCTATGTACTTCCTATTTACTCCCCTATGTACTCCCTTTGTATTCCCCAATGTAATTCCCTATGTAGTAATGGCGTCCACGGCCGATTTCAGCCACGGCGGCTGTTCTCATTTAAGGAAATCAGCCAGCTGCGCAGGACATATTATAGTGCACAAGCATTTGCGCGGACACAGGTGCACTCCCTATTCCTTTACTCTCATAACCCGATGGGACGGCACTCCGACACGACCGGAAAGAGATCAGGCGCAGGACCGACATTTACGTGCTCTCCGATGCACGGGTGAATCAATCACCAACTTCCAGACTACGGGCTGCTTTGTGAAAGTTTAAGAAAACCCACAAAGTGATTTCGGCCCGACCCGGGAATCGAACCCGAGACCTCGAGCACAGCAGCCGCGCTTTTTTTTTTTTTTTTTTTTTATATATTTAGGTTCACCTACAATTGCTTACATCAATACTTATAATTAATACATGCTGAAAATAATTAGTAATAACAATGTAGCAATTACTTAAAGGTAAACACCGCTTATGTTAAGTAACAGGGTTTAACTACGACCTTAACTAAACACTTTTATTTATTAAATTAAACACGTTCTATTTACGTATGGAATAGGGTAGTTGACTGCTATTAAAAATGTATATGTAAATATTATTACCTTGAAGGTTGCTTGATATTTTTAAATTTTTCAATGATGGTTATATTTTTTGTAAAATTTTGAATAAACAAATAGAAAATCAGTCAACTATCCCATCAGTGCATCTCAAGATTCGGTAAACTGATTAATAGGGCCTTTTTTTTGGGGATTGTATCAAAATGTAAATCAATTAAATCACTGAAGCTATTTACTACCCTACTCATTCGTGCATAGGGAGAATTGGCACCCAGTACTGTCCTTCTTAGAGGTGGATAAAGTGGTGTGACTGAGCTACGAGGAAGTCTCGCAGGAACGCGAAACCTAAAAAGGGAGAGCAACCGAGGACAGTCAATCTTATGTTCTAGAATTTTATATGCAAACATCGCATCATTCAAACATCTACGATTTGCCAGTGATTTTATGCCAAAATGTTTTAATCTACCTTCGTAGGAGCGAATAGTGCGTGATATTCCTTTAGAAAATGCGAGATGCCACAGGAATCGTTTTTGTATTCGCTCAAGGCGCAGTGAGTGAACTGCATAATGCGGCCGCCATACCACGCTACAATATTCTAATATGCTGCGAATTAAACTGTTGAAAAGTAAAATTTTGGTTTTGGTGTGACGAAAAGTTTTACAATTTCTTAAAACAAAGCCTAACATTTTAGAGGCTTTTTTACTTATGCTGTCCAAATGAGGTTCAAACGTCAATTTTTTATCAAATAAGACTCCTAGGTCCCTAATAGTATCAACTTCATTAATTTTGTTTTTCTCTATATAGTAATTAGAGTTAATACAATTAAATTTGCGCGTAAATTTTATATAATAACATTTATTACAGTTTAGACACATTTTATTGTTTTTGCACCAAAGGATAAGCCTGTTAAGATCTTCCTGTAGAAGTATAGCATCACTTTTTGATTCTATTTTTCTTACGAATTTTAAATCATCTGCATATATAAAGACTTCCGAGAACTGAAAACAGTCCTGGATGTCATTTATAAAGAAATTGAATAAGATGGGGCCTAGATGTGAGCCTTGCGGTACGCCGGAATAAATATGATACAAAGATGACTGATACCCATTTAAGACAACAAAAAAGTTTCTATCTTTTAAGTACGACGACAACCAGTTGAGGAAAGAACCAGTAATACCATAAGCTCGTAATTTGGCAATTAAGATGTTGTGGGGCACTTTGTCAAAGGCTTTACTGAAGTTCGTGTATATGACGTCAGCTTGATGACCTGAGTCTATTGTTTTTATCAATAATTCAGTAAAGGGAACTAGATTTGTACTTGTAGATCTAAGTCCAACAAATCCATGCTGGTGGTCACTTAAATAAAGTCTCAGGTGGTTTTGAATGTAAGGACAGATTATTGCTTCGAAAATTTTGGCAAGTGATGACAATATCGAGATAGGCCTATAATTAGAAACATTTTCGTTGTTATTTGATTTGTGAATTGGAACGACTTTTGCCACTTTCCATCGCGTGGGAAATACACCAGTAGACAGAGACTTATTGTAAATGATCGTAATAGGGCGTGCCAACCCAGAAGAACAAGCCGAAATAAAGATGGGTGGTATTCCGTCTGGTCCGGCTCCCTTTCTGGTGTCTATACTCTTTAATTTTTTTAGTACTACATTTTGATCTATGATTGGACTATTTAGGCTTAAGCTATTTCTTTCTAGAGATTGTAAGTATTCTGAGTTAAAATTATTATCAAAATTTTGATTTAGGCTATAAGCGGAGACAAACTGACTGGCGAACAACTCACATATTTCTGTACCGTCAGTTGAAGTAGTTGTCCCATTCGTCATTGACCTAGGGTATGTGCTTGAACTTCCTCTTTTAGCTTTCACATACGTCCAAAATAGTTTAGGATTTTTGCCAAGTTCCTCTTCCAGAAGGTTAATATATCTATTGTAACACATACGGCCAGTTTCTTCATCAAAAGTTAAAGTTTAAGTAATGTCTAAAGTAAAAGTAACGGTCAAATTCGTTTTTTCAAGGCTAAACTGACAGCAAAATTCATAGAAAAATTTAATTTAACCGTTACTTTTACTTTAGACATTACTTTAGCCATAACTTTAACTTTAACTTTTGATGAAGAAACTGGCCGTCAGTGGCTAGACGATCACAATCTTTACCTATATATTTTAATTCTATGGCGTCTAAGGGGTTATTATATTTTTTAAAACGCTTTCTGAACTTATTTTTTTCATTTAATTTTTTAATTAGTCTGCTATTAAACCACGGAGGGTATTTATTACCTTTTGGTACGCGATATGGAATGAATTTTTTTATAGCAGAATTAACAACCTCATAGAAGACCTCTAACATTTCGTTCACACCACTAAGTCCCTCAAACAATTGGTCCCAGTCCTGTTCTTTTAAGAATTTACAAATTGATACATAATCTCCTTTGTGAAAATTTGGTCTTACATTTGCAATATTATAAGGTAAATTGGTTGTTTTTGGAATAGTGATAACAATATCTAAGGGTGGGTGATGTTGATCTACATTGCTTATGGGGTTTAAACATTCATTAACACTGCACGTTGACAGAGTGGAAAATACAAGATCCAATATTCGGTCAGCAGAGTTTGGTACAAAGTTGAACTGATCGAGTCCATTTGCATACGTAAAATCTAGCAGAGTATCACATATAGCAGAGCATGACGTTTTTTTGTGACATGTTACATTTTTTATTAATTTCCAATCAATATTACTTAAATTGAAGTCACCTATAATACAAACTTCAGTGTCTGTGATTTTTTCAAAGACTGCATTGCAATGATCGATATATAGTTCTAAAGAGGGACGGCGAACAGGCGGAGGTAGGTATACCGCGCAGAAAATCAATTGACGCGCTGTGTGCATTCCTGATATGTCTAAAGCTACCCATAGGTCTTCGCAACCGCTTTCCCATTCTTTGATGCGTTTAGATTTAATACTATTCTTTACCGCAATTAAAACTCCGCCACCATCTTTAGCTTGTGAAGTAGATGTATTTCTATCCCTCCTATAAACTACATATCTATCATCGAACAATTCGCCGCTCAGTACCGAATCATTAAGCCATGTCTCGGTTAAGATAATGACATCATAATTGTTACAAGAAATATTACGATAAACTGTGTGAGTTTTTGTTCTAAGACCGCGACTGTTTTGGTAATATATTTGTAAACTTTTGAATTTTATATTAATAATAATGAGAATGTGCAGTCATGCATGTAAAGCGAGGGGGAATTGTGGAATCTGAGGGAGTACAACTCTCAGATTCTATAAACCTGAGATCACTCTCCGCAAACGATACATATAAATACTTGGGTATGGCGGAGGGGTTAGGCATCAATGTGGCTGTCATGAAACAGTCATTACGGGAGCGTTTCTTTGGCCGCCTGAATAAGGTCCTGAAAAGTTCCTTATCGGGAGGCAACAAGGTTCGCGCCTTTAATGGTTGGGTCATGCCAGTCCTGATGTACTCTTTCGGCATACTCAAATGGACTCAAACTGAATTGGACGCCCTGGATAGGAAAGTCCGCACACTGCTGACCGCAGAACGAATGCATCACCCACGATCGTCAGTGATGAGACTGTACATCCCACGGAAATGTGGAGGCCGAGGCTTTTTAAATGCAAAGACGCTCCACAACCGCGAGGTGTGCAGTCTCAGAGAATATTTTCTCAAAAGCGACGTGGGTATGCACCGTGATATGGTGGCAGTGGACAGAGGACTCACCCCGCTGTCGTTGGCAAATGAGAACTGGCGCAAACCTGTCGTACTAACTACCCACGATCGCAGGGAGGTATGGCAGAGCAAACAGCTACACGGACGCTTCTTCGGGGCTCTTCATGGCCCCGATGTAGACTTCAAAGCGTCCGTATCTTGGCTACGCTTCGGTGACTTGTTTGGAGAAACCGAAGGGTTTGTATGTGCAATTATGGACGAAGTTATCCTTACGAACAACTACCGGAGATATATCGTGAAAGACGGGACGGTTGACATATGTCGGGCATGTCACCATCCGGGTGAGTCTATCAGACATATTATATCTGGTTGTTCTCGTTTGGCTAATGGTGAATATTTGCACAGACATAACCAAGTGGCCAAGATCATCCACCAGCAGCTTGCTCTGCAATACAACCTTGTAGACCTTGAGGTACCGTACTACAAGTATGCGCCCGACCCAGTTCTCGAAAAGGACCATATCACGTTGTACTGGGATCGATCTATCATCACTGACAGGACTATTGTAGCCAATAAGCCTGATATTGTGGTGATAGATCGATTAGCGCGCCGCGCGATGATAGTCGATGTTGCCGTTCCGCATGACGAGAACCTTGTGAAAGCTGAGAAAGAGAAACAAATAAAGTATCTCGACTTAGCGCACGAGGTTGTCGCCATGTGGAGTGTCGACACGGCTGTTGTTGTGCCGATTGTCGTTACGGCCAATGGTTTAATAGCCAAGAGCCTCGACGAACACCTCAGGAGGCTCTCGTTGGGCGGCTGGATCAAGGGACTGATTCAGAAGGCTGTACTCCTTGATACGGCACGTATTGTGAGGAGGTTTCTGTCTCTGGGACCCTAACCACCGGTACCATGGACCCTGTGCCCGATATCGGTGGCAACCTATTTTTTATATTTTTAAATGTTTTTTTATTTTTATATTTAATATTTAAAAATGTAAATTATATGTTCTAAATAAATAAATGACAATAATAATGAGAATAACATCCCAAATTATATAATCTACGATAACACTATAATTAGTAAAAAAAAGATAAAAAACAAAACTACAATAACTTATTTAAAGTGTCCTGGTTTTTTATAAGTACATGGTCCGCATCATCCGTTTTTTTGACGAAGATCCTTCCACCTCGCACCCAAACATACTTGTACCCCTTCTCCTTCGCTTTAAGCCTGGTGGCAGCGTGGAGCGCTTTATTCGAAGGCGATAAATGTTCGACGACGTATACCGGTGTTTTATTGCCTGCGAGTCCAAAATTAGCAGTGTTCAGTTTATTCAGCGAATGTTTCTTATTGTACTCGATAACAGCGGCTAGGAGAGAATCACGCGTTCTTGGCGACGCAAGCTGGACGACAATAGACCAAGGGCGAGGATTTTTGGTATTCAGCTTAGCGATACGAGTGGCATGCAGTATATCGACATCCTTCAGTTCGTATCCGACTGCAGAGCCGAGTTGTTTAACAACGGTGTACAAGTTCTCTTTTGTACTTTCAGTCAAGCACTGTATCTCTAAGTTGTTTGACCGTGCATGTTGCTCTAGATAATTTAATCTGTAATTTAATTCTGCTACAGTATTTTTTAACTGACGATTCTCGTCCTCCAGACCGGTAATGCAGCTCATAGCCTTAACATGTTCAGACTGAAACTCGTCAAATTCTTTCGTGTGAAATGTAAGCGACGTTTTCAGTTCATCTACATCTTTCTTTATTGGTTCCAGCTCCCTGTTAATCGTCGAAACTATTGTGTTATTTATTTGTTGAAGTAACGTAGCGAACTCAGTCTTAATGACTTCCTGAACGATGGAACGGACGTCATCAGCGGTCAGAGCAGTCGATGCAGGTGGCGAGTTTAACGCCTGTCTCTTATTGCCCCGCGTAGTGGAAATATTACGCATAGGAGTACTATCTTTCGTAACCGTTTTTGAAATTAATATCATACAACCCGGGCACTTCCACTGACGATAAATATCCGAGTCATTGGGAATTTCCGGTATTGACAAGCAATGGAAATGATACGATTTATTGCATCGAATGCAGTTGATAAACTGCTCATAATTCTCCGTGTCTTCATTAGTACAACATGCCCACGACGGTGTAGTCGTCATTTCAATATGCTGTAGATTAGACCGTTGAACAAATTATGCGTAAAATTATAATAACAGACAGCCAAAGACCACCAAAAACTTCAGTACAGTTACAATAACTTAATTATTGCAAGTTA
Organism: Helicoverpa assulta; assembly: GCA_963856015.1. Lineage (NCBI taxonomy): Eukaryota > Metazoa > Arthropoda > Insecta > Lepidoptera > Noctuidae > Helicoverpa > Helicoverpa assulta. The sequence continues at coordinate 7,070,236 of CAWLCW010000022.1, forward strand.
AAAACATTCACAAGTTCACAAGTCCACTCCGTCCGTTATCAGTGAATGCTGGAGTTCGCGTCCAAAACGTCGTAACAGCCGTGCAAATCGTGTCGCTTACGCGTATTTGCGAGTCGCGCAGGATAATCACTTAATGACGGTGTTTGTGTTTTATTTGTAAGTTGATTTTATGGATTTTTTATTGATTTACACTTTATAATGGCTCACCCACTGTCCAATTCGATGGCAAGCACTTATTAGAGTAAATTGTTGCACAAATCCACCACAAACATTAACTTTAGACACAATTAATGAAATAAACTTTGATGAGCAAAATAGTACGTGACTTTAACTGACGGCGGTCGACGACCAATTTTCCCACTAGGCGGTCGACGGCCTAGTGGGCAAAGAACCAACCTCTCAAGTATGAGGGCGCGGGTTCGATTCCAGGTCAGGCAAGTACCAATGCAACTTTTCTAAGTTTGTATGTACTTTCTAAGTATATCTTAGACACCAATGACTGTGTTTCGGATGGCACGTTAAACTGTAGGTCCCGGCTGTCATTGAACATCCTTGGCAGTCGTTACGGGTAGTCAGAAGCCAGTAAGTCTGACACCAGTCTAACCAAGGGGTATTGGGTTGCCCGGGTAACTGGGTTGAGGGGGTCAGATAGGGCAGTCGCTCCTTGTAAAGCACTGGTACTCAGCTACATCCGGTTAGACTGGAAGCCGACCCCAACATAGTTTGGGAAAAAGGCTCGGAGGAGGACGACAAGGGCAGTAGTTCCCACGGGATGCCAGTGAAATCGCGGGAAAACATGTAGTAGGTAAAGTAAACTTAACTAAAACATGTCTTCTCAACGCATGCCTTTATCCACACAACAATTCGATTAAGTTTTATATTCATTCTACATAATGTATCATGTGTTTCATCCAAAGACCTCAATTTTGATGATTTTTCATAAAAAAAAGGACCAAGTTCAGTGATAACATAAATTCACCGAATAGAATTTATCAAATACTAGCTTCTGCCAGCGGTTTCACCCGCATCCCGTGGGAACCTCGGCACGGACCCGGATAAAAAGTAGCCTATAGTCTTCCTCGATAAATAGACTATCTAACACTGAAAGAATTTTTCAAATCGGACCAGTAGTTCCTGAGATTAGCGCGTTCAAACAAACAAACAAACTCTTTAGCTTTATAATATTAGTATAGATTATGTACCATTCGAACGTTAAACTTCCACTATTATGATAAGGTTGAAAATCTATTGAAGAAAGACAGATTGGGGTAGGTTGATGTGCTGTTTATACTTGCCTGACCTGGAATCAAACCTGGGGCCCGATTCTCCTAATTTTACTTAAGCGACATACGATTCACATTCGACTGAGATCCAATCACGACTCAATTACGATTGAGGCGTATGTGGCATTCCGCTATTTTTTCTTTGAAATAAACGTTTTTATCCTTTTCTGTCATTCAATAATGAATCATTTTGTCTGCAAATGATTTACGATTGCAATATTGTAGACACAGGTGCACTCCCTATTCCTTCACTCTCATAGCCCGATGGGACGGTAATCCGACACAACCGGAAAGAGATCAGGCGCAGGACCGACATTTACGTGCTCTCCGATGCACGGGTGAATCAATCACTAACTTCTAGACTACGGGTTGCTTTGTGAAAGTTTAAGAAAACCCACAAAGCGATTTCGGCCCGACCCGGGAATCGAACCTGAGACCTCGAGCACAGCAGCCGCGCTTGCGACCACTAGACCAACGAGTTCATTCGTTGATAAGTTACGTATTATCAAAGCCAGTAAAAAAACGTTTATTGAAACTAGACAATTAGATTAGGTAGCACTTTTTAACGTCAAAATATCAAAAGGACTGCTCCCAAAACGCCCCCCTTTCACCACTTCCTAGTGTTATGGCTGGAAAGAAGAAGCGGTGAAGAACAAACTTCCCAGCAACACAGCTGTCTATTACAATTTAATTATTATTTAACAACTATACCTACAATATTGTTAAAAAGTATTCAGCCTGGTCCCATTTTAATTTTGCCGCTTTTCAACCTCGTGTATCGTAAATTCCCACATAAGTATTCATAATAGAGGTATATGTATTAGCGACCCGCCCCGGCTTCGCACAGGGTAACAGTATTTCCCCGCTATTTAATTAGTGTATGTTATTCTACATATAAACATTCCTCTTTAATCACTCTATCTATTAAAAAAAAAAACATGAAAATCGGTTGCGCAGTTTTGAAGATTTAAGCGTACAAAGAGACACGGAGAATAGGGATACAGGGACAGAATAATTGATTTTGTTTTATACTACTTATGTAGTGATTTACAAATAACCGGAACCTCCAATTATAGCCTACTCATGTATAATATGACCTGACAAAAGACGTAACTGTCAAGATTATTGATAAATTAAAAGCGAACACTCACAAAGATATGGCCCGGATATGTTTTAATTCACAGTTCAAGATAAAATAATGCAGTGTTCATTGTTTTGTAAGTTTTGTTGTCAAGCACATGTATTTATCTTGAACAATAACGACGTCAAAAATCATCAAATGACCCCTCCCGCTGTGGATTAGCAGCGGTGAGGGAGTGTCAGACTCTTACTGACTAAAACCGTCGTGTTCCGTCGTAGGCCTTTTATGTACCAGGGCCGCGGTATCTCTTTCGAACAACCCGCAGCCCAACAATATTTTACCTCACTTCGAATTAATGAGATTATAGGCTCAGATTACTATAATATATATAATAGTTACCTACTATGCTAATAGGGAAGAGCTACAATATAAAACTACTTTTATATTGTACTAGCTTCTGCCAGCGGCTTCACCCGCATCCCGTGGGAACTACTTCCCGTACCGGGATAAAAAGTAGCCTATAGCCTTCCTCGATAAATGGGCTATCTAACACTGAAAGAATTTCAATTTTCAAATCGGACCAGTAGTTCCTGAGATTAGCGCGTTCAAACAAACAAACAAACAAACAAACAATCAAACAAACAAACTCTTCAGCTTTATAATATTAGTATAGATGGTTATTAAATTACCTAGGTATCTATTAGTTTAGGTAGCAAATAAAAATAATAGTTACTTTACGAAGAGATGCATCTTATTAGTGACTAGCTTCTGCCAGCGGTTTCACCCGCATCCCGTGGGAACTACTTCCCGTACCGGGATAAAAAGTCTATAGCCTTCCTCGATAAATGGGCTATCTAACACTGAAAGAAATTTTCAAATCGGACCAGTAGTTCCTGAGATTAGCGCGTTCAAACAAACAAACAAACTCTTCAGCTTTATAATATTAGTATAGATAATTTCTCATTTCTGTGGTTTTGTTGTGACCCTATAATTAGACATTATTCTGCTTAAAACTAAAAAAAAAACTACCATTCAAGAGTCAAGAATGTCTAAAAATTTTATGTATTTTTTATTAGTTGGTATTTGTTTTAGACAAAGAGAAGTTGACTTCAGAAAACAGTACAATAAACGGCTTCCGCGTGCTCGGGGACGCGCCTTAAGCCCTCTATGTACCAGGGCCGCGGTAACTCGCGCGAACAATCCCACAGCCCCAGTAGTCTCGAGGCACCTTGAAGTAACTTTGTAATAATGATTCCAATTGATGACGAAGTTAACGTGGGCGTATGCACATTCTATCAACACCTACACAAGACCTTTACACACAACAATATTCAACAGCTTGTGTGTGCAAACGCGATAATATCGTACGTAAAAGATGACGGATAAATATTGTCAATACGATTAACTATACTTAATATTATTTCGCAGAATCTGCGCGATAAACAGATTTATTTTTGTGGTCCGATTGCTTACGTATTTCAGCCATTTGTTTCTATTTTGTTTGTGTAGACAGAGGTTGTTGTGGTTAGGTTGTAACAACCGCAAGGCAACCTGAATATGTCTCGGTTTTCTGAAGATATTTTTCTTCACCTAATAGGTCATTCGTATCCAAGATATATTCATAAAGTACCTTCACACAACTTTAAAAAAGTTCATCATCATCTCAGTCATAGGACGTCCACTGCTGAACATAGGCCTCCCCTTTAGATCTCCACAGATACCTGTTGGAGGCGACCTGCATCCAGTGTCTTCCGGCGACCTCTATAAGGTCGTCTGTCCACCTTGTTGGTGGACGAGGTGATTAGAAAAGTTACAATTGTAAATATCTACAGATTGGGTAGAACTTTTACATTTTTGATCTTAGAACTAATTAAAGTTCGTGACATTATAATGGGTGGTCTTATTATGATTTGGAATCAAACCTGCACACTTGTAAGTACTTGAGAAGCTGGTGCTTTAACCACTGGGCCACCACGACATCCAAATGTTCGTTTATCGACCATATCAACCGTCAATGCAATACTTTAGATAAAAACAGCTAAATTTTTTACTTTAGGCAATTATTATTGGTATGTAATACTGATATAGATCTGCATAATGATTAATTGCAGGAAAAAAAGCAATTATGATTGGAAATGCCCCCCGTGAGGCCGAAATTCTACCTAAGTTATTGTTAACCAGCTGAATTTCACTGTTAAATTATTTATTATTGTAGAAGACAAATTGGCCCGATGTGGTGTTGTGATGTAGTGGTAAGTCTAATATAAGGAATGTACTCAATAATTATAGGGCAGTATTAAACGTATTATCGAACAATAAACGTCTTTCCTTTAACAAGCTACTCCCGTCCTTACATGGCGACCCTGCCATTTAAGGTTCGGTGTCGGGCTCAATAACAATTTCGGTACAATGGAACGGGAGGTTCGAGATTTGACGGTGATCTTGCACGACGTGTGTATTCAAAAGTCGGAGCCTTTAATTTTCAAAAATGGGCGGAAGTACGAGTAAGGAAGAAGTTGTACTTGCTCAGAACGCTGCAGGTGGAACAAACGTGGCTGATGTCGCACAGTTACATCAAAATCAAAGTGTAACAAATATAATTTTGGGCATAATTCTTCTTCTTATGATACTTGGAGGCCTAGTGGCTATATACAAGCTGTACAAACGGTGCCACAAAAATTGGATGCGGGAGGAGATAGCACGGAGCGCGTTCAGACGCTCTGGAGTCAGGCGTGAACCGCGGAGCAAGGATCCAAGCGGCGGAGTTTAGCAGAAGGTGAAATGGAGTGAAATGGATAGAAGGAATGAGTAGATAAGAGGAAGTTTAAAATTGGCACCTCGTAACAAAGAAGCTTCGTAAAAACCGGCTGTCATGGTATTGGCATGTGTCTCCAAAAATGAGGATCATGCTGTGAGGAAGATGATGAGAGTGAATGTGGATAGATATAGTCAAAGTGAGCGACCAAAGAAACGATGGATGGATTGTGTGAAAGTCGACATGGATTGAAAGAATGTTGCTCATGAGATGACGGCAGATAGAAGAGTATGGAAAGAAACAAAAAAATTGGTTGTTTCTAAAGTAGGTTTACGATCGAGATGTTTACGTGATAACGTCTTATTGGTGATATTTAAAACGAAAACTTAACCGCACGAGAAAATCTCCATTCGTTTGTATGCCGCTAGAGTGAGAGAGATGGAAGATCGGTCCACTCACTCGAACGCTATGCCAGCCTCCGCTCGTGAGGATTCCGCGTGACAAGTTTCACGGAATGACTGGCAGCGCTCGAGATGAGACGGGAGATCGGTCCGTCTCTCTCTCGTTATACCTGCGATCGCGCTCGTGAGGTTTTGGTGTGACACAAGTTTCTGAACATGTCACCCGACTAAAACGATTTTAAAGACTTTATCACGTCAAAAATAATATGAGGATAAGGGCAGGAGGATGATGATGATTTTTCTAATAAACACACAAAATTGCGTGCTAAAATTCACGTAACCGATTATACAGTAAGAAAAACATTAAATATTAATTTGGTAAACATAATCATTTACAATCTTACAGCTACCTACTAGATATGTATCTATCAGAGATTCAATCTTAAAGTTCTGATTATCATATGGTATATCGTAAATAGTTATTTTGATAATGAGTCGTTTATCATTTTCTTTTGTTTTTGCCGCCGATATATATCGTTAGCGGAATATTTATTTCTAATTTATTTTGCGTTAGAAATCTATTATTGCTAAAGGCTATTAGATAAGTATTATCTATAGTTATCGGCACGGATATTGAGCCCTGACCTTCACCTGCGCAGAAGCGATTTATTGGTTTATTACCTTAAGTGTACAGTGCGCAAAGTGATCCCCACTCTTCCGCCGAGAGCTCAATATCCGTGCCGATAACTTTACCTACGAATAGACGAATAGACGAATTTCAAGGCGACGTAGTACGTACTACCAGGCCTCTGTCACTCGACGTACTTGCGCGCGATAAATGCCTACCGCTCGCTGGGTTACCGGTAACCCCACGCGGCTCAGGGCTTTCAATAGTATCACGCGCCGCGCGCAACACAATATTATTATTTTTATTTCGTGGCATGTTATGCTGTTGGTTTTTATTAGTTTTTTAAGCTACCTAACAAACTGATGGACTATTTTGAGTTGTGTTGGTTTATATGCGACTATTGTAAGTTTTAGAAACATGTTATATTTATGAACTTATCTAGTAATTCTATTTTTTTTAATAAATTAATACTTATCTACTTTATGATTTTAACAACAGAGATCATTAGGTACTTATTTTACTTTAGATACCTACTTAGTTATATGAACTGTATTGTGAGTTTTGTAGCTCAAAGCACATCTCAAGTGTACGTAGGTATAGTTCTGGTCCAACTTAATGACGACTCGGAACATTACGCGTGTCACTACGCAGAAACCAATTTTAGGTATGTATCAACACTCGACGGAGTTGTACCATATGGGGTATGGCACTTGTGCTCGAAAAATAGTTGGAAACCGCCTTTGATTTTGACGAAAGCTTTACTTAAGTACTTACCTATGCTTACGTATTAGTTAATATTTAGTAATATGTACTCATACTCCATTTTAGTAGGCAATACAATAGTACACTAAAGAAAAATAATCTTGATATTACTTATTATTTAAAAACTCAGTTTTAAAAAAGGCTATCTTAAAATAAGCGTAACTTTGTTTTCCTACTTAAATATTAATAAATTGTAAGAAGCAACCCTAAGCACGGCCACGGCACGGTTGCGGTCACTGAACTGTGCGCTATCGCATTGGAATAACAATCAAGCGCTCGAGCTTTTAAGGTTCATTTTATAACGCAGCTAGGAATTTGTAGGTAGTTGGGGAACTTGTAGGTGCTTATAACAGTAGGTATGGACTTTTTTGTATGGAGTGATTTATCTGTTACGTAGTAACTATTATATAATCTGTGGTACTACTACGTCGCCTTGAAATTCGTCTATAAAAATTTGCCTATCTCCATCATCAGGTTACCACCTATCATCATCATCTTCATCTACCGAGCCTTTTCCCAACTGCACATTACAAGGAGCGACTGCCTATCTGACCTCCTCTACCCAGTTACCCGGGAAACCCAACACCCCTAGGTAAGACCCAGTTATAATACTTGTTAAACAGTAAAACTGGTTGTCAGACTTACTGGCTTCTGACTACCTTAACGACTTCCAAAGATGTTCAAATAGCCGGGACATGCAGTTTATCGTGCCATCCGAAACACGGAGGAACTCGTTATGACAAGATGGTCACCCAGCTATACGGACCGACGGTACCAAGCGTTGCTTAACTTTGCCTCGAGCACTTTTATCATAATTAAAATGTATTTACTACAGTGGTTTAGATAGGTACTGCTGTAATTACTACCCATAGTATCTGTTACAGCCTTTGTATCGTCCCACTGCTGGGCACAGGCCTCCTCTCACACGGAGAAGGATTGAGCATTAAACACCACGCTTGCTCAATGCGGGTTGGTGATTTCAGACTATATAGTCCAGGTTTCCTCAAGATGTTTTCCTTCACCTTTTAATCAGACATTGGTGTCCAAGATATACTTAGAAAGTACATACAAAACTTAGAAAAGTTGCATTGGTACTTGCCTTACCTAGAATCGAACCCACACCCTCATACTTGAGAGGTTGGCTCTTTACCCACTAGGCTACCACGACATTTACTACCCATAGTATCTAACTTTACATATTTTTAAGTAAATGATGGATGATACATAACGAATATTATCTAAATTACTTACCTACGTAAAATAGCTGAAATCACAGCTTTAATCAGCATTCATATCTATATTAATTATATCGTGTGTTTCGTACCTAACCACATATAAGTACTATACTTTATGATATTCTATGGGGAATCGTAAGAAAATTAACCTAATCCATTCAGTGGTTTAGCCACAGGAGTCATTTTTCGTTTTCATAATTTACAACATCATGTGTAAAGCAGAGATAAAGTTAGGAGTAAGTATTGAATGTTTTGAACAGTTGACAGCTGTCAGTTTTCAAGGGAGAATTTCCGTTGTTTGTAATGACTGACTCTTATATGGTGTTCTAATTTGTTTGAAAAAAAAAAATTATTTTAACGTGTTTTATTTTTTCTTTGTGCTGATCGACATGTATTAACCAGTACATTAACGTATTTAATTTAATGTAATTAGGTACGACACAACCGATATTAGATAAACACACACTGTTTATCTAATATACAATAACGTTAGTTTGTATGAACATCTTAGACTGTGTTCAAACCAATCTGACTGTCAGCCGCCGAATGTGAGCGAACGTTACGCAGTTTATTGTATTTCCATACATATTCTTTTTCGTTGACATCTAACCGACGATACGTTATGCGTAATATGCATAGACGATGCGGTTGAAACGCAGCCTAAAGTAGGGAAAAAATTAATAGTTTAGAAAACTAAAAAACACGCTAGTCATGTATTGTCATCAGAATTACTCAGAGCGCGTGAAAAATTTCCGCACGTTAACACTGGGTTGAGGAGGTCAGATCTACTGTCAGTACCTTTTGATTATCTCTTTTTTCGAAAATTGCACAATTTAGTATTCAAATTACAATAAGGAAGCTTGTTATTGGACTTTGTACTCTGGTTTTACCGGCAACCCGAGGCTATATGTTACTAAGGGAGCGTCTACACGGTGGAAGTAGCTTGCGCATGATGAGGCACATGCGTAGGTTACACGCATGTTAAAAACGTGCGGGCCAGCGACTCGCGCATGTACCAAAGCAAAACACTCACCCGCGTGCTCTTGACACTATTGTCACTTGTCATGTTAACTTACTCCAGCTACATCCATCTCATGAACAATTTTAAATGTTTATTATTTTCTAAGTGCATATGTTCTATGCATATTCATATGTGCGGGACGACCTGGATGCCTACAACCCTGATTGGTGGGAGGTCTCAAAAGATCGAGAGGTGTGGAGGCAAAATGGGGAGGCCTTTGCCTAGCAGTGGGACAGTACGGGCTAAGAAAAAATAAATAAAAATATATGTTCTAACATTATTTCAAGTGTTAATGATTTTCAAATAAACAGGATGTGTGATACAATCAGTGCTAAACGTATAACAATATCCTAAGTCATTTTGTTCTCTAATACGATAAGTAATGATTGTTTTATCTTTCAAAGACTGCAAACTTTAGTCGGCCGACAGTATGTTAGGGCTAAATCAGTTTGAAGATAAATAATATAATAGTAAGCACTATCATTTCACTATCACACACCTCGTTTTCATGGGTGAACATAGATTAAGTAATAAAATTATGAATGTGAAAGTTTGGATGTATCATCATCTCAGCCATAGGACGTCCACTGCTGAACATAGGCCTCCCCCTTAGATCTCCACAGATACCTGTTGGAGGCGACCGGCGACCTTCGTAAGGTCATCTGTCCACCTTGTTGGTGGACGTCCTACGCTACGCTTGCTAGTCCGTGGTCTCCACTCCAGCACTTTTCGACCCCATCGGCCATCTGCTCTGCGAGCAATATGGCCTGCCCATTGCTACTTCAACTTGCTAATCCGGTGGGCTATATCGGTGACTTTAGTTCGTCTACGGATCTCCTCATTTCGGATTCGATCACGTAGAGAAACACCGAGCATACCTTTCCATAGCTCGTTGAGCGACTTTGACCTTTGAGATGAGGCCGATAGTGAGAGACCACGTTTCGGTGCCGTAAGTCATCACTGGTAACACACATTGGTTGAAGACTTTCGTCTTATTTGACAAGTAGCTAGGAATGATTACCCATCCTCAAACTGACCTTAACATAGCAGATTTGTCTTTAACAAAAGGACTTTCCTTGTATTCTAAAACTGTGGGATTAAACGCTAAATCCTTTCGAAGTAATACCTACAGTTGATTTATCGTTTCCGCGAATATTTTCGAAGCTTGCAGACTACGTTTCCGCTGATAGAAGCCGTTTAGCTGTTTAGACAAGTTTTTTTGGGAATGGTTCCGTATCAATACATAGTATAAAACAAAGTCGCTTTCGCTGTATGCCCGTATGTATGCTTAGATCTTTAAAACTACGCAACGGATTTTGATGCGGTTTTTTAATAGATAGAGTGATTCTTAAGGAAGGTTTGTATGTATAATACATGTAAGTACCACGGGCGAAGCCGGGGCGGGCAGCTAGTATATTATATAAAAGAAAGTCAAGAACGTCGTGTTACTTACACTGCTTATAACTCTAAAATATCTAGGCCAGGGAGAAGGACATAGGATAGTTTTTGACATCATCATGCTACAGGAAGCAGTTATCTCCGGATGTGGCTGAAACCTAAGGCTAGTTGAAAGTAAGCCTAAGGGACTCTTTTATATAAAGGGCATAAGAAGAAACATGATGGATTTAAGTCAGTAAGAGTCTGACACTCCCTCACGCTGCACAGAAGGAGGAGTCTTTCACTGATTTCCCAATTTGAAAAAGTATTTAAATAAAAAGTTTCAAGACGCTTTTACTAGCTTGTTACTGTTTTTAACTAAACTATGACATAATGAAATCTCAGGTAATTAATACATATTCCAAGAATCGTAGCGTCATGAAGTCATGAAGGCGTCTGCAGCTGTATGTAGTTCTAATGACAATACCTACATTTAGATGGTAAGTATGTCAAACTGATTTGAAGATATGAACTGGAACTTCACGATGGAAAATCGTATCATAGAAAAGTCTGACAAGATTTTTAAGTGCATATATAAAGGCGGATTTTTCAATTTATTTATTTAAGAAAGTAGTAATGCTAAAATTAAATTGCGTAAACCCAGGGGTAGCGTCTTCTAATCTTAGATCATTATCGAAATAATCGCGATGTCATATCTATTAACATTTGCTACTACACGGAACTCGAACTTTATCGATACGTATATGTTTACAAAAAAGAATTGTTCTTTAATCACTAATTATTATCACTCTTTATCTAAAGATAATTATAAAAGTATATAATATATTTGTTTTTTTGCAATCAGCGCATTACAAAAGTGGACTTTTGACTGTGTGTGCGAAAAAAAGTGAAAACGAAAAAAGGAATGTTTAGTAAGTTTTTTTTTTTTATATTTTGTTTACGTTAAATACGCTTTTGAAGTGCGAAAAAAGTGATTAAGATAAGTAATAGTGAAAATATAGAGCTCTCCCGCTTTGACATTCAAAATTCAATTATTTATTTCAATGAAAGAGTTAGACAGTTATCCAAACTGAAGTAGAGCCCTTACACACTGCAAACTTAACTGTAGGCCGATAATTTATTGATTGGTAATAGGTAGAAATTAGTTGTATATCCAATCACACTTTTCAGTCGCTAATGTGCGCACTACCATTCATACTTTATGATACCGATCAAACAAACTATCGGCTTCTAAAAGTTTGCAGTCTCCGGGCTAGAGTTATTTGTAAGCTCCTTAACATTTATATTTATTCTCATGGAGAAGAATGGGCAAGAAACTCTTTACTAACTGGTTTAATTTGATTTCACTTTACACTCGGTGGAATTAAAGACACCTGTTAATATTATCATGTGTAGGTGTAAAACGAGCTTTATCAAAGGGAACTATTTCTCGTATCCGAATAAAATTATAGCCTATTACAAATCTCAAAATGTTGTATTGATAAAAACACACAATAACAAGTTTTCTATTGACAGAAACAGACCAACTTTAAGTCGTTATTATATTATCTATAAACAATTAGTTACAGTTGACTTCATCCTTTCAGTTTTTACGTGTATTATAACAAATGATATTAATTGCAACATAATAATTATGATCCACGTAACGTAAGGAAATATAATGATGATTCACTTTATCTGTAAAACGATAAATAAGTTGTTATCTGTCTAATTATCACTGACCAATAACCATTCTTTCTTTAAAATTAATCTTAGGTACCCATTATTTCATCACAAAAATAAATAATGTATTAAAGCAACTTTCTTAAATCACCCTTTAGTAAAATAGGAGTAGATATGACTAAAACTATCCAGCACTATCTGCCTAGCTTTTCCCAACTATGTTGGTGTCGGCTTCCAGTCTAACTGGATGCAGCTGAGTACCAGTGCTTGTAACTGAACTTAAATCCTTACTAATAAAATTATATTATTAATGGGAATCCTTGAGTCTAGAACCAAGAAAGCTCGTAAGCAAATTTTTTATCCAGATGCAAAAAGCAGTTTCTTCTGCGTGGAAAAGTTAGTATCAATATAAAAATAAGTTATACTAATAAGTTTTCTATAAACAATGTTCTGTACAAAGGATATAGATAGCATAGTTTTTGGGTATTTATTTTAGATACTAAAATTGCTAATCGCGTTTCAGTCTATCTAGGCTATCCGGTTGGTCTAATTTTATATAAGTATTCAAATATTTTTTACTTAACTTTTCAAATATCTATTTGAGAACCCCCAATTATCCATTTAAGGCTAATTATCAGCACTTTTGAAAAGTAGTACTGATAAAAAGTGCCCCAGCCTTCACCACTTTCTCTACTGTCATTTGAACATCTTTGGCAGTCGTTACGGGTAGTCAGAAACTAGTGAGGCTAACAACCAGTATTACAAAGGGGTATTGGGTTGCTCGGGTAACTGGGTTGAGGAGGTCAAATAGGCAGTCGCTGCATGTAGCACTCTGGTACTCTGCTGCACCTGTTTAGACAGGAAGCCGATCCCAACATAGGTGGGAAAAAGCTACATAGGTGGAACAGTGTTTATTATATAGTTATCGGCACGGCACATATTGAGCCCTGACCTTCACCTGCGCAGAAGCGATTTATTGGTTTATTGCCTTATGTGTACAGTGCGCAAAGCGATCCCCACTCCTCCGCCGAGAGCTCAATATCCGTGCCGATAACTACACACGTATGTTACTTTTATCTTCCATTAAACTTACTACCTGAAAACCTCCGGTAGTACATACATAACCTAATCAAATGTTTGTCAAAAACGATAACTTTTAATCTCACTTCTTTATCATTCGACATCTAAATGTGGCTGATAATGTAGATTAGTATATTAATCACTTAATTCATTAACAATAGAAAATACTGGCCCATTTAAAAGTTCATATACAAACACGTGGTAGTTTTATGTTAAAATACGTCATGTAGATCTGTATGATCATAGAGGTATATTCCACTGTTACTGTTACTGTTACAACCTTTTTATCGTCCCACTGCTGGGCACAGGCCTCCTCTCACACGGAGAAGGATTGAGCATTTATCACCACGGTTGCTCAATGCGGGTTGGTGATTTTAGACTATATAGTCCAGGTTTCCACCGAATCGAAGGCTTTCTCATAGTCCACAAACGCTAAGCATAATGGCAAGTTATACTCCTCGGTCTTCTGTATAACTTGCCGCAGCGTATGGATGTGGTCTATGGTAATAAAGCCTCTTCGGAAACCGGCTTGTTCGGGAGGCTGGAAGTCATCAAGCTTGTGTTCGAGACGGTTCGTGATAACCCTTGAAAACAGCTAATAAACATGGCTTAGAAGTGTGATGGGTCTGTAGTTCTTCAATAGGCTGTTATCACCTTTTTTGAAGAACAACACCACCCCACCCCTGCTCCATGCTTCAGGCGTTTTGCCCTCGGACAGGACGGAATTAAAGAGCTATATCAGCCACTGGTGTCCAAGATATATTAGAAAGTACATACAAACTTTGAAAAGTTGCATTGGTACTTGCCTGAACTGGAATGAACCCTCATACTCGAGAGGATGGTTCTTTACCCACTAGGCCACCACGACTTTTTAGAATATATAGCAATGTATGCGAGCTATCCTGATATTCTTTTTTTATCTTTGTTTATTTTAAGAAATATTCATAAAGCGGTCCGTAGTGTGGGAGTGGACTGGAAGCCGACCCCAACATAGTTGGGAAAAAAGGCTCGGTGGATGATGATGGTCCGTAGTGTGGGAGTTTGTGATTGATACACCCGTGCATTGGAGAGCACGTAAATCTCGGTCCTGCACCTGATCTCTCTCCGGTTGTGTCAGATTTTCGTCCCATCGCGATACGAGAGTGAAGGACTAGGGAGTGCACCTGTGTCTGCGCAAATGCTTCTGCATTATGATATGGCACTATGATATGTCCTGCGAAGCTGGCTGATCTCGTTAGACCCGTAGATCACGGCCACTACAGCTTACTATATTAAGATATTAATTATTTTAAGATAAGTACTAAAGAGCCTCCTCCTCTTTCAGAAACCCTTATACTCCTGACAGCCTTGGCGTCAGCTTTGGCTCGTCCCAGCGAAGAAGGGTCCCTCAACAATGGACTCCTAGAGTATCACCCCGACTGCCCCCCGACGGAGGTCCACTTCCTCCTCCCTCACGAGTATGACTGCACCAAGTTCTACTACTGCGAATATGGACTGAAATACATCGAGCCTAGGAATTGTGCCCCTGGTACTGAGTTCAGTGCTGAAATGCAGGTAAGATCAAACTCAAAACTTTGTCGAAGTTTCATACAATATTACCTTCTTCTTCCTCTTGCCCTGTTCTTAATTTTATTTGGGGTCGTTGCAATAATGTCATCCTCTTCCATTTTCCCCTGTCACTCGTCATACTGACACTCACTCCCTTCCTATTCATGTCATCTTTCAGGCAATCCATCCATCATACAGTGTATTACCTAATCTGTCTTAAATATCATGACCCCTGATTTTACTAGGGGTTCCAACTGATGTCTATATTTATAGATACATTCCTATTTATGCATTACTAGCTTTCCGCCCGCGGTTTCACCCGCGTCCCGAGATAACTGCTTCCCGTAGCCGGATGGTGACAAAAACTATCCTATGTCCTTCTCCTGGCTCTAAACTACCTCCCTGCCAATTTTCAGCTAAATCGGTTCAGCCGTTCTTGAGTTATAAGTGGAGTAACTAACACGACTTTCTTTTATAAATATACTAGCTTTCCGCCCGCGGTTTCACCCGCGTCCCGAGATAACTGCTTCCCGTATCCGGATGGTGACAAAAACTATCCTATGTCCTTCTCCTGGCTCTAAACTACCTCCCTGCCAATTTTCAGCTAAATCGGTTCAGCCGTTCTTGAGTTATAAGTGGAGTAACTAACACGACTTTCTTTTATATATATAGATATAGATATATAGATATTAATTTATGTGTGTCTGTCAAGTAATATGAGACAGCATAAACGTCAGTTTTGTTAAAACGATTTTTTAATTAAGTATTATAATTTTCAAATGAAATTTTCACAGAAAACAGTTATTTTGACAAGAACGGATGTCGGCACCATTTTCAGTAGTCAAATCGGTAATTTGACCAATGACACGACTGGTTATGGTTGGTTTATCGGCATAGTTAAATGATGCAACTCACCTTTAGTGTTCATAAATTAAAATCATATTTTTTTCGTCCACAGGTCTGTATTCATCCTGCTAGCGCTGGATGCACCCTCCCTGGCTACTCCACCACTTCTGAAGCCCCAGCTCCTACAACTCAAGACCCAATTACTGAAGCCCCAACAACTACAGCAGCCCCAACCACAACTGCTGCACCTACAACAACAACTCCTGAACCTACCACTACAACTACAACTCCTGAACCCACAACTACTACAACTACGACTACAACAACACAAGCGCCAACCACGACGACTACAACAACAACACAAGCCCCAACAACTACGACTACCACAACAACACAAGCCCCAACGACAACTACTACAACACAAGCCCCAACGACAACTACTACAACACAAGCCCCGACAACGACTACAACAACACAAGCCCCAACAACGACTACAACAACACAAGCCCCAACAACGACTACTACAACACAAGCCCCAACAACGACTACAACAACACAAGCCCCAACAACGACTACAACAACACAAGCCCCAACAACGACTACAACAACACAAGCCCCGACAACAACTACAACTGCAGCCCCAACAACGACTACAGCAGCCCCAACAACAACAACAGCTGCCCCTACAACTGCTGCACCTTCAACAACAGCTGCACCTAATACAACTGCAGCGCCATCCACTGTGGCCCCTACTGCTGCACCTTCTACTGCTGGTAAGATTTCTGTCTAATCATCATAATATTAACATAAATTCACCAATCTTACTAAGAGTCTCAAAAATATATTCCAAATCACCAATTATGCAGCTAGTGTACCTAACACATAGAACGACTGCCTATCTGACCTCCTTAACCCAGCAACTCCTTGGTAAGGCTAGTTGTCAGACATATTGGCTTCTGACTAGCCACTGACCTCTATATATAAATACTAGCTTCTGCCAGCGGTTTCACCCGCATCCCGTGGGAACTACTTCCCGTACCGATAAAAAGTAGCCTATAGCCTTCCTCGATAAATGGGCTATCTAACACTGCAAGAAATTTTCAAATCGGACCAGTAGTTCCTGAGATTAGCGCGTTCAAACAATCAAACAAACAAACAAACTCTTCAGCTTTATAATATTAGTATAGATAGAGGTCAGTTTGTCAAAATTGTCAAAATGACTGAACTGAAATTTTTTGTAATTTAATTTATTTAATTATATTTACATAATAAAGGGACTCATATTATTATAAATTTGGTAAATCGAAACGTGAAATAATAAAATAAATGATATTTGGCTTTGGATCATTGTTACCTTAGAAGATTTTATCAACATTGATGTGATCACCCTGGAGTACCAGAAAAACCAAGATGAGTGCAATGCTGGTCTAAGGTACAGTAGTGTGGGTGGTAGCCTACAAGATAAGGACCGAAGATGTGGCCTAAGCCACCAAATACCTGCACTGTAGAGAGAAGAACGGATATATATGTCAACAAGAGCATCACGTTTCAGCCGACAGATAATCTTGAACTATTTCAATTGACTGTGTATGCGGCTACAGAGGAAAATGAATCCTATGCTGATGAAGCGTCAAAAGAAGAGATCGCCTAGCAGATGACATCCCACCAGGGCCCCTGTGGGCCTAATAAGAACATGAGGGAACTCATACTAGACCTCTCTGAGCTGGAGGTTGCAGTGAGGAGACTAGATCCGGATTTTAAAAGACTGGAGTGTGATATTTTTGTTAATGTTTGTTAATTTAATGTTTAATTTATATATCCTAAAATACACCAATCCTTAGGTGGTAGGAGAGTGACCACCAACAATTGCATTCCCAAAGAGGGTTGATGTCAGGCAGGCGGCCGGTCGTAAAAACACAATGCCAAATCATATAGCAATATGTCGAATGTTGAAGAGATGAGCGATAGGGCTAGGGCGTACCCCTCAGGCGACGCGCAGGGGCAGCACCCGGCCCCTGTGGGAAGTGGACAAGGGTTTTTGCACCAACCTGGGCGGGTGCAATGTAAGAAGCGAGTCCGGGAAGTAAGATTGAGGTATGCAAGTTGGAATGTAGGAACGATGACTGGAAGAGCCAGAGAGTTAGCGGATGTATTAAAGAGAAGACGAATAAATGTGGCATGTTTGCAAGAGACTAAATGGAAGGGCACGAAAGCTAGAGAAATTGGGGAAGGATACAAGTTTTATTATTGTGGAAGTGATGGGAAAAGGAATGGGGTAGGCATTGTGTTAGATAAGAACTTGAAAGAAAGTGTGATAGATGTAAAGAGAGTGAATGATAGAATAATAGTTGTTAAAATAATGTATGAAAGTTTGATAATAAATGTTATAAGTGTGTATGCTCCTCAAGTCGGTTGTGATGACAGGGTGAAAGAACAATTTTGGACGGATTTCGATGCAGTAATGATGAATGTGCCGACGAATGAACAGGTATTTGTGGGAGGAGACTTTAATGGCCATGTTGGCAGAATGAGAGGGAATTATGAAAGAGTGCATGGAGGGTGGGGGTTCGGTTGCCAGAACGACGAGGGTGAAGCCCTGCTACAGGCTGCTACTGCGTTTGACCTAGCAGTGGTAAATACGTGGTTCCAAAAGAACATCGAACATCTGATCACTTATAAAAGCGGTCACCACGTGACACAAATAGATTACTTTTTGGTCAGACGCAGTAGTTTAAAGAACATCAAAGACTGCAAGGTGATACCAGGCGAAGCTCTAGTCTCGCAGCACCGACCCCTAATTATGGATGTGATTTTAACTTCCCGGCCAAAAGCCAAAGAGAGACGGCCCCCCAAAATCAAATGGCATCTGTTGGGGAAGGCTGAGTTGGCCCAGGAATTTAGAAAAGTAGTGGTTGATAAGATGATTGAAATGGGAGAAATGAATGAAAAGAATGTGAATGAATGCTGGAGTGGAATGGCGACGTGTATAAGGAAAGCGGCAAGAAGCATTCTAGGAGAATCAAAAGGGAATGGAGTGATAGAGAAGGAAACTTGGTGGTGGGTGGAAGAAGTGCAGAGTGTATTAAAGGAAAAGAAGATGAAATTCAAGGAATGGCAGCGGACGGAAGACAATGATGATAGTGAAAAAGCACAAAAAAAGGCTGAATATGATGAATGTAAGAAGAAAGCAAAGAAGATTGTGGCTGTTTCAAGGGCAAAAGCGCACGAGAAGATGTATGACTCCCTAGATAGCCCAGCTGGTCAAAATGACTTTTACCGATTGGTTAAATCTAGGGAGAAAATGACAAGAGATGTATGCCAGATAAGGTGTGTAAAGAATGGAGACGGAACGGTCCTTTCGAATGATGTGGAGATTAAAGGTAGGTGGAAGGAATATTTTGAAAGACTGATGAATGAAGAAAATGAGTGGAGCGGTGTGCTCCATCATAAAGCGGTGAACGAGGGCCTTGTAAGAAATGTATGTGAGGATGAGGTCAGATTAGCAGTGAATGGAATGAAAAATGGAAAAGCGATAGGGCCAGATGGAATACCAGTGGAAGTGTGGAAATTATTAAAGATGGATGGATGGAAATGGCTGGCTTTATTCTTCAATAAGTTGTTGCAAGAGGAAACTATACCAGACGAGTGGTGCAATAGTTTCCTGGTGCCCATTTTTAAGAACAAGGGTGATGTGTTGAATTGCAACAACTATAGAGGAATAAAGCTAATGTCACATAGTATGAAAGTGTGGGAGAAAGTTATTGAAAGGAGGCTGAGAGAAGAGAGTGATATCGCACGAAATCAATTCGGTTTTATGCCTGGTCGGAGTACAACGGACGCTATATTCTGTATTCGCCAATTGTGCGAAAAGTACAGGGGTGCACACAAAAACTTGCATATGGTGTTCGTTGACCTCGAGAAGGCATATGACCGGGTGCCTCGTGAGGTTTTGTGGTGGGCCCTTGAGGAGAAAGGTATACCAGGGAAGTATGTGCAGTTGATCCGAGCGATGTACGGCAGATGCAGTACAGAAGTCCGGTCCGCAGCGGGCACTACCGCCAGCTTCAGTGTAGGTGTTGGCTTACATCAGGGGTCGGCCCTCAGCCCGTATCTCTTCCTGCTTGTAATGGACGCGCTTACGGCAGATATACAGGAGGAGGCACCCTGGTGTATGCTTTTCGCCGATGACATTGTTCTGGTGGGGGAGAGTGGGCCAGAGGTCCAGAGTAGATTGGAGGCATGGCGGCTGAGACTGGAGACAGTGGGTTTAAAGGTGAGCAGGAGTAAAACCGAATACCTCCATTGTGATTTTGGCGGTATTTCGGGACCCATGACCATAACCCTAGCCGGCATGCCCCTACCAGTTTGCTCCGACTTCCGGTACCTTGGTTCACTCGTCCAAAGTGACGGTGAGGTGAACAGGGACGTTACGCATCGGATCAATACTGGATGGATGAAGTGGCGACAGGTAACTAGCGCTATTTGTGACCCGCGGATGCCCCTCAAACTGAAGGGCAAAATTTACAAATCCGTCATTAGACCTGTCGTCCTGTATGGATCGGAGTGTTGGGCATTGAAAAAGAGGGACGAGAAGAGAGTGCATGTAACAGAAATGAGAATGCTGAGATGGATGTGTGGTGTTACAAGAATGGATAAAGTGAGGAATGATTACATTAGAGGAAGTCTGAAAGTAGCGCCAGTTACAGAAAAGATGAGAAGTAGAAGATTGTCGTGGTATGGACATGTAATGAGGAGGGATGATACGCATGCAACAAAGTGTGTGCTAAGTATGAATGTAGATGGATGGAGAGGAAGAGGAAGACCTAAGAAAAGATGGATGGATTGCCTGAAAGATGATATGAATAGGAAGGGAGTGAGTGTCAGTATGACGAGTGACAGGGGAGAATGGAAGAAAAAGACATATTGCGCCGACCCCAAATAAAATTTGGGAACAGGGCAGGAGAAAGAAGAAGATAGAGGTCAGTGTGACTAGCTGTAACGACTGCCAAAGATGTTCAAATGACAATGTACAATGTCTTACTGTCTAACTCGTCATGACAGGGTAGCCCACGGACCAACTTTAGCAAGTGTTGCTTAACCTAATGATTAATCAACCTGCCAGACTGTTACTCAACCAAAAGCTCCTCTAATTACAGATTTCTATAACTTATCTATCCGGTTTTGTGCGATTTCTGATAGAAATATAAATTGAATATAACGTTAAAGTCGAAATTCAATCTGTATATCGGTTAGAGAAATCCACTTCTATCCACGATTCTAACGAGTTTTTCTTTATTCTTTCAGCCCCATCCAGCACAGCCCAGCCCGATTGTGACTTCTTAGACAACGGATGCCCAGCTGACTTCGATGTTCACCATCTTCTTCCCCACGAGGAATATTGTAACAAGTTCTACTACTGCGTCTTCGGTGAGAAGGTGGAGAGAGACTGTGCTCCTGGCACCTGGTTCAACTTTGAAATTCAGGTCAGTTTTGGTATTTTGTTTGTTGGTAGTTAATGATTAAGGTTGTTTCGGATGGCACGTTAAACTGTAGGTCCCGGCTGTCATTGAACATCCTTGGCAGTCCATACGGGTAGTCAGAAGCCAGTAAGTCTGACACCAGTCTAACCAAGTGTTATTGGGTTGTCTGGGTAACTGGGTTGAGGAGGTCAGATAGGGCAGTCGCTCCTTGTGGCACACTGGTACTCAGCTACATCCGGTTAGACTGGAAGCTGACCCCAACATAGTTGGGAAAAAGGCTCTGAGGATGATGATGAGGATGATGCTGAGGATGATGATGAGGATGATGATGAGGATGATGATGATTAAGATTGTCAGATGGAAAACACCGGACTCATTTATACTCTATCTGAGAAGACACTTAACCAAAGATTTAAACCATTTTGATATGTTACTTTAAAAAGTTTGGTTGAAAAATCAAATAGGGCTATGAGTCAAGCATGCTAGCAAGATGAGATACTAGCGGTTTCCCATGATTTTACCCACTCGCATGTCATGATAAAATAAAGCCTATGTACCCGAGGATAGTGTAGTGTATATTTCAAATAATTAATTTAAATAAGAATTCTTCATATGGGTTAAGTAGTTTCGGCGCCATTACGAACAACCAAAAAAATATCATAGTGGCCTAGTGGGTAAAGAACCAACCTCTCGAGTATGAGGGTGTGGGTTCGATTCCAGTTCAGGCAAGTACCAATGCAACTTTTCTAAGTTTGTTTGTATTTTCTAAGTACATCTTGGACACCAATGGCTGATTAAAAAAGGTGAAGGAAAACATCTTGAGGAAACCTGGACTATATAGTCTGAAATCACCAACCCACATTGAGCAAGCGTGGTGATTAATGCTCAATCCTTCTCCGTGTGAGAGGAGGCCTGTGCCCAGCAGTGGGACGATAAAAAGGCTGTAACAGTAACAGTGACAGTAAAAATATATAATCTTTATATATAGTATACAAAGACAGCTGCACTTTTCAGAAGCAAAATATATGAACTAGCGATTTCTAAGGATAAATAGAGGCTATCAAACAATAAAATAATATTTACTAAGTCAAATCATTTATTTCAGTGTCATATTATGACAACTTCACGGAAAGTAGATTAGATACACCATTTATATTAGATAGGTACTTTATTGTTTCCACGACTGCGTAATTCCGGTCATATCTATGTATATAGAAAGATACTCTGTCTATTAGTCCAAAACCAACTGAAAAGATAACTAGACATAGAATACTTTTTAGCTAGATGCGCGAAGTATATAATTCCGTTAGGACCCGTATAAAGTGGGAAAAAGCTACAATTTCAAAAATAAATATAAAGACGTGGAAAGTTAAATCTGCTATTTCAAGTGTCCATTCGCTTGTACCCGAAAATCTTCAAAACAACTAAACAGGTCATCATTGTTATCGCCAAATACTTGATGAGGAAAACAAACTTCTGTCTGTTACGCTTTCACGTCTAAACCACTGAACTGATTTTAATAAAATTTGGTACAGAGATAGAGTTGACCTTGAGAAAGAACATAGGATAGTTTTTATTCCGGACTTTTGAAGAATTCTCTTGGAAACGCGATATAACCGAACGCTGCGCTGGCGAAGCCGCGGGTGGAAGCGAGTTCGTAATAAACAAACTTCACCTCGTATTATCGAATTAAGGATTAGTTCCTGATAAAGTTTATTACAGCAATAAAAATACAATTTGATAATACAGGGGAAGACCTGTGTTAAAATCCTTGAAACACTTAGGTATCTAAATAGGATTTATAGAGCCCTCAAAATACTACAAAGTATTAGACACTCATAGTTGGTAATGCGCATATTACAATGATCAAGTATTCGGTCGGTATCAGGTCGACTAATGGCCATTCCCAATACCATATCTTCATTTTGTTTACGTTACTATAGAGATAACAATTTGATATTACTTGTATGGAGGCTTACTTGAAGGAAAACATCTTGAGGAAACCTGGACTGTAAAGCGTGGTGATTAATGCTCAATCCTTCTCCGTGTGAGAGGAGGCCTGTGACCAGCAGTGGGACGATAAAAAGGCTGTAACTGTAACTGTATGGAGGCTTATGTCAAAATTCTATCTCTGAAATTCTTCTCTATCTCTAGCTAGCAAATAAATAGAAACATAGAATATTGAAAACGACTGAGTGAAAAGTTTGATTGGATATATATAAGATTAAATTCAAAACAAACTTGCCATTTATCATAACTTTACCACACAGCCACGAAATAACTCAGTAGGTACTTTTAGCAACAATATTTCTTGCCCACAATTCTCCAAAAATCCCTCGATTCTCCAAAAGGTGCAAAATTACTCAAAACAACGAAATTTCATTTACAGAACTGCGACTGGCCTCAAAACGTAGACTGCGACAAAGGAGTCAGCGAAGTGACTCCCACTCCTCAACCACCAATCACCGAGGGTCCTGGAAATGACAACGACTCCGGAGACATCCTGGACAATGGCTGCCCAGCTGACTTCGACGTCCACCACCTTCTTCCCCACGAAACTGACTGTGATAAATTCTATTACTGCGTCTTCGGGGAAAAAGTCGAAAGGAACTGTGCCCCTGGCACCTATTTCAACTATGAAATACAGGTCAGTTTGTCTATTAGATACGTCTTTAAGAAGAAGTTGCCTAAGCATTTTATGACTATTTATTTGTGTGTTAGCTGTTAGGGTTTTCGAAATAATAGTAAAATAATTTGTCTTGAGTGCGTTTTTGATTTTTAAATTGTTTGTGACGTAAAAATGTTAGTAAGTAGTAGAAATATTGGGTTGCCGGGGTTACTGGGTTGAAGAGCTCTGCTAGGCAGTTGCTACATGGTATAAAACACTGGTACTCAGCTGCATCCGATTAGACTGGAAGCCGACCCCAACATAGTTAGGAAAAGACTAAGCCGATGATGATGTGAAGAAAAAGTTTTGTTTTAATGTCGGATCATAAATAATAGAAACTTAATCTTTTTTGTACCATAACATTTATTTTTATTTAAGATAACAGTATAAACAAGTATGAATAACGAAAACTCTCATATTTTTCCTAAAAAAAGTAAGTCAGTTACTCGAGCAACCAGGAACCGCTTGATAGTCTGGTTATCAGACTTACTGGCTTTTGATTACCTGTAACGAATGAAAAAGATGATAGCCAGTATAAATTTTGAGGAATCCTTACAAATATCATTTGATTTGTTTTTAAAGTACAAAGAAGCCAGTGTGTCATAAAAAATGACTTTAATCTTCCAAAATATGTTGATAAACTATCTTAAGATTATGAGCATTATAGATTTTTTGGATTTGATTATTCATTTGTACTAAGAATCATGTTTTATGACTACGATACTCTCGAATAAAAACTAGTCACAAACCATCTGCAATTTCACGGACATGTTAGTAATGTTCGCGCGCAATGTGTTACTGTTTGCTACAGCGAGTACACCACGAGATACATGCGGTGTGCGTCACAATGAAATCTCTCTTCAACAATCTATAATATCAAATAATGTAATAAAATAGCTAAAACCTAATCAAATTCTAATAAGTATTGATAAAACACAGATTTGTAGATATCAAATAAACTATGAAACTAAATATATTTATATCTATGACGGAATTAAGAGATTATATTAAGAATGACGCGATAGTGGAAATATTTCGTGATTAACAATGATTAGTATTTTACGCAAGTATAGGAAATAAAATTGTATACGTGAAATCGGAATTATAATGCTTTTAAGTAGTTTTATAATTCACATGACTGACTATCTTCACTAATAATATTATGAAAATAACTGAGTTCGTTTGTCTGATGCGCATTCAAATCGAATCATTAAACCGATTTAAATGGAATTTTGAGACACAGATAAGTAGTTATAGCATGAGGAAGGACATAGGCTACTATTTATCCGATATTTTTTATGGAGTTTCTTGCCCGTCCTTCTCCATAGGAAGCTACTTTTGGAATGGGCAACTAGAATCAAACTTACTTATCATTTTTGACGTTCATTAGTGCTTGTAAAGACCTAAATGATTTGATTTGATCCTAGTGCGGGAGGAAAGTAGTTCCCTCGCTAGTTAGTAGTACTTAACTCGTTTGATAGTCATATGCGTGAACAGTAACCTATTATACATTTTACAATACTTCACATTTAGCATATACATAACCTTTGTTTGCTATTTTAGTAAAAAAAAAAAGTTTAAAAAGAGCAACCATACATTTTCTTGCCCGTTCTTCTCCATAGTAACCACGGAGGTTTGTCCTCCGTGATAGTAACCATCACAGGGGGCAAGTAGAATGAAAATGTGAAATTATCTTCCGACGCTGTTTCACCAGCTTCCTGGAGAAACTACTTTCTTCACCCAGATATAAAGTAGCCTATATATTATTCCGATAGTTAAACTACACAACGGTAAAGTTTCATCAAAATCTGTTCAGCCGTTTGCATGTGAAGAAGTTACAAACTTACATTCACAAACTTTTGCATTTATCACACATTGGCAGAGATTTGATACCTGCTCAAAGACGCAGTTTCTGCGTCATATTATAATTATATAATCAATCTACTTATCTTCATCAGATAAAATAATTAAGATCTAACGATACGATTAATCAACGTGACTAATTATTTGAATATAATCTTTGAATTTTTCATGTGACTTTGCCGACATATCATTTGATAAAGGGTTTATCTATGCAAGTTCCCGTCATCATTAAAAGTATATACCTATGTTATAAAATGCTGTGATTAATAAAAAAACAGGAAATAACTTCGTGTATTGTGTATCAGTGAAATATTTTTCCGAATTACTTTAATACTTTACCTATTTATTATATTCGTCATCATCAGTCCAACTTAGGCTTAACTTAACTGTGTTTCGGATGGCACGTTAAGAGGACGAATTGGAATTTTTGGCGCCAAGGATGTCAATTTTTCTCAGTAAATACAAAACGGATCAAAATACAACTTGGTTACCTGAAAGTTCATGATATAAGCCTTATTTTGTTAGTTGTAGAAACATGATTAGGTAACTTTTATAACAGAGAAAAATATATCAAACATACCTCTTTTTAAAAAGAGATTCACATATTATGGGCAAACGGGACCGATTTAAGCCTCTTAACTTTTTTAGTAGTTGAGTATATACATACTCTTTAAAATGGTAGTAGGAATTTTTATTAAATTATCATTTCTAAATATTAAAATTACAAAACCATGTTGTCGCTTACGACTTTTAGTTATAAGCTAGCGCGCGTATTGTTATCCTCGCCCCGCTCAGACGCTCCGACCCCTTTTGGCGCCTTAGATGCGCGTGCCGGTTATGGAATTATTGTTGACCACTTCCTCGCCTTAAACTGTAGGTCCCGGCTGTCATTGAACATCCTTGGCAGTCGTTACGGGTAGTCAGAAGCCAGTAAGTCTGACACAAGTCTAACCAAGGGGTATTGGGTTGCCCGGGTAACTGAGTTGAGGGGGTCAGATAGTGCAGTCGCTCCTTGTAAAGCACCGGTACTCTGCTGCATCCGGTTAGACTGGAAGCCGACCCCAACATAGTTAGGAAAAAGGCTCGGACGATGATGATCAGTCAAACTTACATTGTACTAATATTGTAAATGCGATAGTAACTCTGTTTGCCTTCAGGCCACTACTGAACAGATTTAAATGGATACACATTTATTTATTCTGAGACCTAAGAAAGGATACAAGTTTGTAGAGTAACTTTCTCATTTACAATATATAATATTTATTTGAATAAACAAATTAACTTTTTACCAAGGGTCATGTAGGTAAATAAAAAAAAAACAATCGAATTCTTTATTTTTTACACACAAATAAACACACAAGAATTGCTGAAAATATTTATTATTTTTTGGGCTCTTAATAAGAAAACAGATTTTCCAGTTTATACCTGTGTCTGAATTTAACACAAAAAACAAACAATTAAAACAAAGCCACCATTTCTCTTCCAGACATGCGACTGGCCCCACAACGTAAACTGCTCATCATCAGGCAATGGAAATGACTCCAACAGCATCGAAGACGACGTCGTTGGAGACGACAACAATGACGGTAACGGAGGCTGCGATGGCTCTTGCCCGGACAACGGTGGTAATGACGGTAACGGCGGTAATGGAGATGGCAATGACGGTAACGGAGGCTGCGATGGCTCTTGCCCAGACAACGGTGGCAATGACGGTAACGGCGGTAATGACGGTAATGGAGATGGCAATGATTGCGAAGACGGTGGATTTGTTCCTCTTCCCAACGGATGCCCAGCTGACTTCGATATTCATCATCTGCTTCCACATGAATATGATTGCAATCGCTTCTACTATTGTGTGCACGGAGAGATTGTGCCAGCCCAGTGTCCCCCTGGAACTCACTTCAATGCTCAAGAACAGGTAAAAATTTGACCGTTTTCCTGTATATATTTTTATTATAATTATTATATTCTAAAGCCTGATAAAAAGCTTCATCAAAATCGATTTTGTACAAGATTGAATGTTTAAGTTTAGAGTTACTTTCGTAGTTCATAATAGGGATAAGCATGCGTGATACAAAAAATGTTGTACATACCTAAAATTTTTCATTAACTGTAAAGATATTTTTGAGTCAAACGAGTAATTTAAGCATAGACGTTTTAGTACATCCAGACAAAGTAAATTAGAAGAAAGGGTTTCCATCAACATGCTAGGAGACAACTATGTAATAATTAACCACATGTCTCAGTCTTCAATCCCTACTAATATTATTAATGCGAAAGTAACTAAGTTTGTCTGTTACGCTTTCACGTCTAAACCACTGAACTGATTTTAATAAAATTTGGTACAGAGATAGAGTTGACCTCGAGAAAGAACATAGGATAGTTTTTATCCCGGACTTTTGAAGAATTCTCTTGGAAAAGCGATATAACCGAACTCTATGCGGGCGAAGCCGCGGTCAGAAGCTAGTAACAAAATATAAGTCATGATAAATGATATCTGACATTAATCAAATGACAAAAATACTTTGATTGACCAACCTGATAAGTTTCACATTATACACATCTTTAAATCCATTTTAGAGCAAAATTCCGGTAGACACATTGATCACTGCAAAAATTCAGTTACCTACTTCAAATTCAAGTCAAAACTAAATAAACAAAAATGCAGTGCAATGCTTAAATGCCCGTAAAATAATAATTATCAGTAATTATCATGTTTGATGGAAATCAGTTTTATTGAAATTGCCGTTATTATTTAGTGGAAAACGTATCTGTTTAAAGAATCTAGATTTTAATCTCTTTTGTTTTTTCGGAAATTACGTGCCAGAAATTGCAGTTGTGAAAATCTTTGTTCGACATTTTAAAGGCGGCCTTTAGTTTTTTTTAATCAATTTAAAAAACCTATTATTAATATTTATTAACCTAGGAAATCCTACTGTTGAATCTTGAAATATTACCAATAGACATAAATAAGCATTCAATCGTTATATGAATATGTATCCCTACTCAAGCTACATAAACCGGATTTATTTTATCAGAAAATGTAGGCACAGTCAATAACTTAACCTTATCCTCTACTGACGCTTAGGTTGCTTATAGAAAATATTTTGGATTTTAATAATTCAAAAGGCAGTTCAACACTTGATTTTTGCTTCATTCAAATAATAAAAAAATATCTTAAGGACGCGTTTGCAAAATTGATAGGCATGAAATCGAACTACTACATTGACACGGCCCACTCACACAAATGTAGGCATTGTTAGCTGCAAGAATATAGTCAAATAAACAAATTTTGAAACTTGGATAATTTATTTTGTTTTTTATGTACTCAAGTACTTATCTGCGTTTAGATAACCATAAAAATTTTACTGGTTTTGTTGGTTATGTATGATGACTATGATGAAACTTTACCTCCGGTCTTGATGGAGTGACCTGAATGTATATCGTCGGTGTCTGCTACTGGAACTCCGCGACGAATAGAGTTAGGTGTACCGAGTTTGGGCTCGTTTTGTTAGCTATGATGAGACCTTACCACCGGACTTGATGAAGTGACCTGAAGGTATACCCTCGGTGTCTGCTACTGGAACTCCGCGACGAATAGATCTAGGTGTACCGAGTTTGGGCTCGTTTTGTTAGCTATGATGAGACCTTACCACCGGACTTGATGAAGTGACCTGAAGGTATACCCTCGGTGTCTGCTACTGGAACTCCGTGACGAATAGATCTAGGTGTACCGAGTTTGGGCTCGTTTTGTTAGCTATGATGAGACCTTACCACCGGACTTGATGAAGTGACCTGAAGGTATACCCTCGGTGTCTGCTACTGGAACTCCGTGACAAATAGATCTAGGTGTACCGAGTTTGGGCTCGTTTTGTTAGCTATGATGAGACCTTACCACCGGACTTGATGGAGTGACCTGAAGGTATACCCTCGGTGTCTGCTACTGGAACTCCGCGACGAATAGATCTAGGTGTACCGAGTTTGGGCTCGTTTTGTTAGCTATGATGAGACCTTACCACCGGACTTGATGGAGTAACCTGAAGGTATACCCTCGGTGTCTGCTACTGGAACTCCGCGACGAATAGATTCAGATGTACCGAGTTTGGGCTCGTTTTGTTAGCTATGATGAGACCTTACCACCGGACTTGATGAAGTGACCTGAAGGTATACCCTCGGTGTCTGCTACTGGAACTCCGTGACAAATAGATCTAGGTGTACCGAGTTTGGGCTCGTTTTGTTAGCTATGATGAGACCTTACCACCGGACTTGATGGAGTGACCTGAAGGTATACCCTCGGTGTCTGCTACTGGAACTCCGCGACGAATAGATCTAGGTGTACCGAGTTTGGGCTCGTTTTGTTAGCTATGATGAGACCTTACCACCGGACTTGATGGAGTAACCTGAAGGTATACCCTCGGTGTCTGCTACTGGAACTCCGCGACGAATAGATTCAGATGTACCGAGTTTGGACTCGTTTTGTGTGTTATGAAGAGACTTTACCACCGGACTTGATGGAGTAACCTGAAGGTATACCCTCGGTGTCTGCTACTGGAACTCCGCGACGAATAGAGTCAGATGTACCGAGTTTGGACTCGTTTTGTGTGTTATGAAGAGACTTTACCACCGGACTTGATGGAGTAACCTGAAGGTATACCCTCGGTGTCTGCTACTGGAACTCCGCGACGAATAGAGTCAGATGTACCGAGTTTGGACTCGTTTTGTGTGTTATGAAGAGACTTTACCACCGGACTTGATGGAGTAACCTGAAGGTATACCCTCGGTGTCTGCTACTGGAACTCCGCGACGAATAGATCTAGGTGTACCGAGTTTGGGCTCGTTTTGTTAGCTATGATGAGACCTTACCACCGGACTTGATGAAGTGACCTGAAGGTATACCCTCGGTGTCTGCTACTGGAACTCCGTGACGAATAGAGTCAGGTGTACCGAGTTTGGACTCGTTTTGTGTGTTATGAAGAGACTTTACCGGCGGACTTATGGAGTAACCTGAAGGTATACCCTCGGTGTCTGCTACTGGAACTCCGCGACGAATAGATCTAGGTATACCGAGTTTGGGCTCGTTTTGTAAGTTATGATGAGAATGAATAAATATATATTTTATTTAATACAAGTGATGGTTTCATGTGAAATAAAAGAAGGTTTTGGATTCATTTTAATTTATTCACAAATTTTTCAGCCCTAGAATATTTTTTTTTAAGTGCGAGGAATGTACCCTCAGCTTCATATTCCGTGACATTCTTGGGTCAATCAATTCTGGAAGAAGACAATTTTGGTAAAAACTAATTAAATTTATCTCCATTTTTTCCTTCCAAAATTGTTCATCTCTTTGTATGTACTCATATTTGACTTTGCCAGGGCCCGTCCAAATAGCAAACACGCAAGTGTCTTGCCTAGTAATGCGTAGCTGTCCTTGTATTTGGTAATACCATTTATGTTTTTTGTTTACCGTAAATAAATTATCACTAGGCAACCAAAAATCAACTTTTTTGAGTTTAATGGCATCGTCTGGCTCCAAACCATATGCCGAAGATGGACATTTTATTTCTATTATTCCAATCTCACACTTTCCGTCGGGGGTTGCTCCAAGAAAGGGAAATTCTCGGTCTATGAACAACCCGCACTTTTCAATGGGCATATTCAAGATCGCTGCAAGTTCGCGGATGGCAGTCGCTTCATTGCTTCTGCCATGTTTTATTGACGGGATATTGCTTAAGTCTTTCTGATACAATATTTGTTTTATTAGTGGTCCACACTCAGTGGTTATGCGACGTTTACAGACTGCTGCGAACCACGACGCTGTCAGCAGTTTCCTTCTAGTTTCTAGCCATAATGTACTGCCACTCTGCAAAACTGTGTCCCTTTCTAAATTTACCTTTTCAGTCTCCGAAAGTTCTAATGCATTTAAAAATTTATTTTTGGCCTCTTCAAATTCTTCCTCGTTCATGTCCACCTTTTGGCAACTTTCACCATAATAGGCATCTTTAGATGCAGATGGCTTTGGATTCTTTTTCTTTTTAATTTTTCTGTTGTGCCTTTTTTGATTTAAATTTTGGCGTAATTTTTCTAGCCGAACAATTTCGGGATTGGCATCTGTGCCAAAAATATATTTGTGTACTGCCGACTGAAGGACACCCGTGTTATAGGACACCACGGCTGCAGCACAACGAGCAAGATAGGACCCCCGCTGGGTAAAGTTCACTCTTTTGCCTCCTATAAATTTTGCAACTCGTGCATTAAAACTTTCCACTGCATTATTTGTTTCATTGTAAACAAAACTACAGGAATGCAGTGAAAGACGTTGGGCCAAATCTTCAACTTTTTGAAAGACCCCGTAAGCTGTCAGTTCTGGCACCATATTATTCACGTTGCGTTTTTTGACGTCATCACTACAAAAATAAGTTGCGCAGTTGGAGTGATCACCAAATATATGATAGGGACCATTTATTATATCATTTTTGATACCTCTTGCCTTTTCTTCGAAAGCAACGTTTTTATTGGACCAATATTTGACGCTACTATCAATGCCCCAACGTATACGCAAATAATTTTCTTTCAGAATCTTTCGGCCCCTTATGTGGAAAGAAGTATTACTACAAATTGCTAGCAGGCCTTTGCAGTAATTTCTTAGTAAATGATTTTTACATTCGATTTTACCCACAGTTATGTTATCATAAGGCCTTGCGTTCCTAATGCTAGCATAAGTGCTTGAATCACCATCTGCTATAAACTGGTGGTAGATAAGTCCATGCATACCAATGGACTTTTTGAAGCCCTCTGTTATTACAACTGCTTCTATAGCGGTAGAAGGACCTTGAAAATTTTTAAAACAAGCATGTTTCCTAGGTAATGCCCCTTTATTTTCTGCTCGTGCACAGATATTGCAGAATTTATTTTTGACACCATAATATAATACTTTTTTTGAGTGCATGCCTACGATTGCACCAACACCGGAGGAAGCACTGTAATTGGTTCCATAAGAGCGCTTGGACCAACATGCATCACCCGATACAGGTATCATAGCTAACCCATCTGTATTTACACTTCCAATAGCTAAAGCATTGTCTTTCTCCTCTTTACCCGCCTCGATCATGTAGTGCTGCGCAGCCTTTTTCCACCACCGACTTATTATGTCATGCTTAGCTTGGTACAATCGTACTGACATTGGTGGCATATTTACATGACACAAAACAGTATTAAGCTGTGTAACCCCAGCACCAATCGTCATTATACCAGCGACAATTTCTTCATTCACGTCCATTTTATTTTCAGTTTTTTTGGATGATTCTAACGTGAATTCAGCACCACACATTTTGCATTTAATTGAAAAGGTCGAGTGAAGCCCAGACCTTTTTTCACTCAATAGTTCAATTGTACTCAAATTACAATTAAACATAGACTTATGATTGCTGATTCCTTGTAATTGCTCCATAAAATAAGCCATTTCAATAAGCCTTCTTCCTGAAATCTGATAGGTTACTTTTTCTTCATCCACAGCGGTCTAGAAAAAAATATTTAATTTGTCATTTGTACCAAAGGACGTTAGCAAAACACAATAATAGTACATGTACAAGTCGTAGTAAAGAAATATGATAACTTACGTAAGATGTCTCCAAGTCATTGTTATTGGAAGTACTACAATCTGTTTCTTCTGAATGCACCTCACTTATGTCACTAGAATTGCGACTCACTTCTCGAAGTCTGTGAAAACAAACGAATTAATTTGACAGTTCTCAATTATGATGAGCATTCCATAAACAAATGATTACCGTCTTATATTTTCCAATGCATTTTTTCTGGAAAGCACTTGTTTACGAGAGCTTTTGCCAAACGTTCGACTTCTCGGCATCTATAACAACAATTGAATATTCATAGTTATTATGTACTCAAACATTTTATTATAAAAAAAAAAAAAAAAAATAATAAAAAAACGAGTCCAAACTCGGTACACCTAACTCTATTCGTCGCAGAGTTTCAGTAGCAGACACCGAGGGTATACCTTCAGGTCACTTCATCTAGTCCGGTGGTAAGGTCTCATCATAGCTAACAAAACGAGCCCAAACTCGGTACACCTAGATCTATTCGTCGCGGAGTTCCAGTAGCAGACACCGAGGGTATACCTTCAGGTCACTCCATCAAGTCCGGTGGTAAGGTCTCATCATAGCTAACAAAACGAGCCCAAACTCGGTACACCTAGATCTATTTGTCACGGAGTTCCAGTAGCAGACACCGAGGGTATACCTTCAGGTCACTTCATCAAGTCCGGTGGTAAGGTCTCATCATAGCTAACAAAACGAGCCCAAACTCGGTACACCTAGATCTATTTGTCACGGAGTTCCAGTAGCAGACACCGAGGGTATACCTTCAGGTCACTTCATCAAGTCCGGTGGTAAGGTCTCATCATAGCTAACAAAACGAGCCCAAACTCGGTACACCTAGATCTATTTGTCACGGAGTTCCAGTAGCAGACACCGAGGGTATACCTTCAGGTCACTTCATCAAGTCCGGTGGTAAGGTCTCATCATAGCTAACAAAACGAGCCCAAACTCGGTACACCTAGATCTATTCGTCACGGAGTTCCAGTAGCAGACACCGAGGGTATACCTTCAGGTCACTTCATCAAGTCCGGTGGTAAGGTCTCATCATAGCTAACAAAACGAGCCCAAACTCGGTACACCTAGATCTATTCGTCGCGGAGTTCCAGTAGCAGACACCGAGGGTATACCTTCAGGTCACTTCACCAAGTCCGGTGGTAAGGTCTCATCATAGCTAACAAAACGAGCCCAAACTCGGTACACCTAGATCTATTCGTCGCGGAGTTCCAGTAGCAGACACCGAGGGTATACCTTCAGGTTACTCCATCAAGTCCGGTGGTAAAGTCTCTTCATAACACACAAAACGAGTCCAAACTCGGTACATCTGACTCAATTCGTCGCGGAGTTCCAGTAGCAGACACCGAGGGTATACCTTCAGGTCACTTCATCAAGTCCGGTGGTAAGGTCTCATCATAGCTAACAAAACGAGCCCAAACTCGGTACACCTAGATCTATTCGTCGCGGAGTTCCAGTAGCAGACACCGAGGGTATACCTTCAGGTCACTTCATCAAGTCCGGTGGTAAGGTCTCATCATAGCTAACAAAACGAGCCCAAACTCGGTACACCTAGATCTATTCGTCGCGGAGTTCCAGTAGCAGACACCGAGGGTATACCTTCAGGTCACTTCACCAAGTCCGGTGGTAAGGTCTCATCATAGCTAACAAAACGAGCCCAAACTCGGTACACCTAGATCTATTCGTCGCGGAGTTCCAGTAGCAGACACCGAGGGTATACCTTCAGGTTACTCCATCAAGTCCGGTGGTAAAGTCTCTTCATAACACACAAAACGAGTCCAAACTCGGTACATCTGACTCAATTCGTCGCGGAGTTCCAGTAGCAGACACCGAGGGTATACCTTCAGGTCACTTCATCAAGTCCGGTGGTAAGGTCTCATCATAGCTAACAAAACGAGCCCAAACTCGGTACACCTAGATCTATTCGTCGCGGAGTTCCAGTAGCAGACACCGAGGGTATACCTTCAGGTCACTTCACCAAGTCCGGTGGTAAGGTCTCATCATAGCTAACAAAACGAGCCCAAACTCGGTACACCTAGATCTATTCGTCGCGGAGTTCCAGTAGCAGACACCGAGGGTATACCTTCAGGTTACTCCATCAAGTCCGGTGGTAAAGTCTCTTCATAACACACAAAACGAGTCCAAACTCGGTACATCTGACTCAATTCGTCGCGGAGTTCCAGTAGCAGACACCGAGGATATACCTTCAGGTCACTCCACGTTAGCAGTCACCAAAGTACTTCATGATCACGTGCGATGAAACGTTATTTTTTAGTGAAATATTTACAATATTGCATAATATTTTGGTGTAATGATAAAAATCAATAATCTTACCTTAGAAGGATCAAATTTGGTTAGTCGAATATTTTGTATTTATACAGCGATCTTTTTCAACACGAGCAGCTGGAAACGAGCGATACAGTGTCCTCTCACGACGGCGGCCGAGCGCAGACTGACTCAGAATGAGGCTTTCGCACAATCGTGGGTCGGAAGGAATACAAATAAAATAACCCCTATTTCAAGCTGTTAAGACTCATCGTTAGTAGCAAAATATGTGAAAAAAATTGGTTTTGTTTTTATTTTTTCTAACCTTATTCATAGCACAATACTGTATTTTTTTTCCTCACATTTAATCTTGACTATGTTTGCCTATTTACAAAAAATAAATCAATATTAAATTACTTTATTCTTAGTAGAAAATTGTACCTAAACTTGACCCGGAATCATGAATTTTGTAGAAAGGGGTTACGAAATAACTTTTTTATGATATCAAAAATTTATTTTTTCAAAAAAAACCTTCCTCGCGTTTATAGTTGAAGACCCAAGCTATAACTAGGAGTTATTTGTCATATTTGATTTGGCTTGGTTTAGTCGCAAAATGTACCGAAAAACAGCTTAATTTTGCTCAAACTGCAAACGCGTCCTTAAATTTCAGATTTGTGACTGGCCACACCTAGCTGGATGTGAAGAGTCGGGAAGCTGCAATGGCACTTGCCCTGATGACGGCGGTAACGATGGAGGCAATGATGGTGGCAATGACGGTGGCAACGGAGGCTGCGATGGCTCTTGCCCCGATGACGGTGGTAACGACGGTGGCAATGATGGTGGAAATGACGGTGGCAATGATGGTGGCAACGACGGTGGCAACGGAGGCTGCGATGGCTCTTGCCCCGATGACGGTGGTAATGACGGTGGCAATGATGGTGGAAATGACGGTGGCAACGATGGTGGAAACGACGGTGGTAACGACGGTGGCAACGACGGTGGCAATGATGGTGGCAACGACGGTGGTAATGAAGGCTGCGATGGCTCTTGCCCCGATGACGGTGGTAATGACGGTGGCAATGATGGTGGAAACGACGGTGGCAACGACGGTGGCAATGATGGTGGAAATGACGGTGGCAACGGAGGTTGCGACGGTTCATGCCCATCCCCAGTCACCCCCGAAGACATCTGCATTAACGAGTGCAACGTCGCCCCCTGGGCTCACGACGACTGTGACAAGTACTGGATCTGCAAAGACAATACTCCTATCCTCATCACTTGCTCCGAAGGTCTTCATTTCAACCCTAATACCTATACCTGTGACTTCCAGTGCAATGCTGGATGCGTTAGGGAGAACGTCCAGACAACTGCTGATGCTACTGGAGTGAAAGTCTTCCTACCCTGGGATAAGGTTGATAGGGAAATGATGAAATTGTTGAAGATTGAATTCTAAAACAGTTTAAAATAGAATCTTTGATATAGGATGTTCCGTTTGCCAATGATAAAGAGAATTGTAAATACATTTATACTTCCAAATAAATGCAAAAACAATTATACAAAAAAAAAAAACTTGTAAACTTTAAAATTTTTACTGCTAAATAAATGAATGCAATTTTATTTAATTCTTTTGATTTTGTAATTGTATTTTTTTCATGTTTTTTATCTTTATTATTAGATGTATGCTGAAAGTATTTGTCGGTGGTCCAAGATAAAAAAACTACTATTTTATTAATAAAATATTTTTTTATAAAATATTTATAAATGACTCTCTGTATCATTTTAAAATAAATGCTATATGAAGAGAATTAAATGTTTTTTTTTTTATAAATTATTATTATTTTATTAATAAATCAAAGTATGTAAATAAAACAATACATGTAAACTTTACTCAGAAATATTATTTATTTGTAAAATATTGTAAATAAATATAAAAATTCACAATTTTCAATCGTTTCTTAGTATTATGTCTTATATTAAGTTTATCTTAGTTTAAAATTACATAAGGCACATTAAAATATATTATTATTACTGCTAATAAACCTGATTTTTATTAGGCCCCTTTTTATAAGTTAAAAAATATAAACCTCCTTCTTTGGGAAGTCGGTTAAAATACCAATGGGAACTACTTATTTTTAAGAAAATAACGCACTATACTAAATGACTATTGTTGAAAAATATTATATTCACTGAGGGTTGAATAACAGCTTATTTTTACGCTACAATAGAATTTTTATTAGGTATCTGTCTAGCCCTTTCCTAACTATGTTGAGGTCGGCTTCCAGTCTATCGAGATGCAGCTGAGTACCAGTGTGCCACAAGGAGCGACTGCCTATCTGACCTCCTCGACCCAGTTACTCGAACAACCCATTACGACTTGTCAGACATACTGGCTTCTGACTACCCGTAACGACTGCCAAAGATGTTATATTTTAAAAATTTGTTACAAAATACAGGGTGATTACCCAAAAATATTTCTAAAAAATACAAAAATGACTACTTTGGATCGTAGCTTCTACTGTAAAATATCTATACAATAATCGTATAACATGATTTTTTGTCTTTTTACTAATTAATCAACAATTTTTCATTAAAAATACTAGACTGGAATGCTTAGTTTTTATTTCATTTGTTTTTCAAATCTACTGCTGACTGTCGGCTGGTTCATTTGCTTGCAAAACCTGGAAAATTACATAAGTTTTTAATACAGCTTTATATAAAATTTGACAAGTTTAATAAACACTTTGGCAATGTAATAATATTAAAAAAAAAATAAGAAATAATATAAATAAAATAATATTAATCTAATTAGTGTTTTTTGTTCTCACGTACTAAAAGATTAATAACACTAGAGACATTTATAATTACTCTGTTCTGAAATTAAAAATAATTCAGACACAGATAAATTGTATATATGTAAAACTAGCTTCCGCCAGCGGCTTCGCCCGCGTGGAGTGTTGATAAAAAGTAGCCTATGTGTTAATCCAGGTTATCACCTATCTACATACTAAATTTCAATCAAATCGGTCCAGCTGTTTTTGCGTGATTGAATAACAAACATACATCCATACATTCTCACAAACTTCACATTCATAATATAAGTAGGAAGTAGGATGTAGGGACTAATCAGAATTATAAAAAAAAAAAAACTGTGTAGGTATTTTAACCAAATATTTAAAAACTACTCATTTTCAAACCAAATAAACATTCAAATTATAAGCATATATCCTCGAACATAACTAATTTTAAGTCTTTCTGTCATAGCAATACACGTAAATGTGACAGAAAATTATGAACAGCACTTTGACATTTCAGTATTAGGTCATAACATCGATATATATGTACTACGTACTAGATAGAACGTTCCGAACAAAAAGCTTGCCACACTGAAGTGCACTGCAGACTTTGCATTGCCCAAAATGGCAAATCAGAGCGATTTTGACACCTGCGTCAGATGGACGTCTATGAAACGACAATTATAAAATAGAAAATACATATCAAGGTATAAACTTACACATATAAACTATTCGAGAGTCAAGTTACTAAAATTACATACTGTTCATGTTATTACAACGCTTGTATATTATACTTTTCATTTATAATTCAATTTTACAAATATGCATTAATTTGTTTCCCGCCATCTTAAAATTATGGATTAAGAAAATCATGCGGAAACAGATGTGCCATAAAACTGGCAGTAGGTAAAATATCAATGAAAACAGACTTCACTAAATCATGGTATTATTGGTTCTTACTTTCAAGAAAAAATAATATGACCTCGTATGTATTTCGCTACTGTAAAAACACTATAAGATATATCAGCGCATCATCAGGGATATTTTTATAATTCTTTCACCATTAGAAAGCTACATTATCTGCGAGTCACATAGGCTATATTTTATCCCGGTGCGGGCTTCCCCACATTCTTAAAAACTCTACATATGTTTTTCTGAAATATAAGCCATACCTCTCATAAACATCGATATCCATTCATTTCATCCAACAACAAACATGCATCACACTGGAAGTGCATTTCAAGTCTAAGATTTATTATTTTTAAGAAAAAAAAACATCGTAATTAATATTAAAAAAAACCTAAAAATAAGTTCCCGGTTTTAATATATTACATGATTTTGCATTCACTTAGATATAAATAAACTTTTTGATATATCACATGATTTTGAATTTACTTAGATATAAACTTTTTGAGTAATGAAGAATGTAGGCAAAATACGAGGGAAATTTTACTAATTAACATCAATGAGGATGACTACATGTCACAATACGTCAACAAGATGTCAACAGACGACATAAGCGGGTAAATTATTTGTATATGATTTGTATGGATGTTCTTGTCTATCGCTAGAATATATGTCAATGGGTCATAACTACAGTAAAAAACAAACAAAAAAGGTGACACATACCCTCTTAATCTTCTTGCCATACATAGACCAGAATGTGACTTTGACCTCCGTGGGTTTGCCAGTCCGCGCGTCAAACACACGACAACTGTCAAACGGGGGGCAGTAGAGATGAAGGGAGACAGCCCCGTCTACGTGAGACGGGTTCTCTACGCGATGGAGGCCTAGGGCGTCTGAAAAAAAAAGATAAATTGATTGAGGACAAAAAAAATAAGAAGAAATAGGAGTTAAATTGGTTGGCAGAAAAATTATAATCAAGATGTGGAGTAGAGTGGACAAGAAAAATTTGGTAAGATGATTCCACTACGATATGAGATGGTACGTAGGGGGAGAGATAGACTGACAATTGATGTAGAAATCGAAAGATAAATTAAAAAATATTTGCATAAAATATAGAATCCTCTCCTTTCTAAAAAACGTTTAAAAAAAGATTTTGGAAGCTGAGCAACCTGTATAATTTTGAAGTTTTATTATTTTATATCCTCACTAGGTACATATAAAATATCGTAATCGTCACAAGCCGTGAAATGTCAGAGCTTTACATTAACACGTACTAATAGTAGAATAGCAAATAACTGCCCTGCAACTG
Source organism: Helicoverpa assulta (assembly GCA_963856015.1). Lineage (NCBI taxonomy): Eukaryota > Metazoa > Arthropoda > Insecta > Lepidoptera > Noctuidae > Helicoverpa > Helicoverpa assulta. Next base: position 7,110,844 of record CAWLCW010000022.1, read on the forward strand.
TTTCACTAACATTTCTGATAGGCGTAACAAAAGTCTTGTGCAACTCTTAAAATATTGAATAAGATTCCACCTCGTGATTCGGTAAATGCTTAGTATCGTCATGGAATAGAACTCGCGCCGTCGCGTCGGTCGGTTTTTAGTTTTTTTTTTTTTTTTTTTAATTTACATAAGGAATGTTTACTCACTCACCATTTATATAACATACATCGTTAACCTCCATTCTTGTCCTTCCCCTAACTTTCATATCCCTCACATCGTATCCCTCTTCATATTCCCGCCCATTTTGACACCTGTCACTGTCACGCTTCTGACACCTGTCACATTGACAACTTTCAGTTTGACAGCTGTCATCCGGGCTGTCTAAAGTGAGTTCGGATACGCTGTCCGGTAAGTCTTGGCTTTCTGAGCAGCATTTCCTTCGCGATTTGTTGTTGTTTAAAACCTTGACCACTTCCGGTTGAACGTTTTCAGGCCACTCGTATCTGGAAATTGGTAATTATTTTTGTTTTAGTATTTAGGTAAGTGGTTTGAACTTGTTATTAGTAAGTAGATATATGTTTCGCATCATTATATTTTTGTAGGCAGATTTATATCGCGTGTAAAGGTAAGAAAGGAACTTTTGGCTAAGCAACAGGAGCACTGAGCACTTTTTTGAGCAGGCACTTTATCTGGTGGAACCCGACTGTCATTTGAACATCGTTGACAGTCGTAACTGGGAGCCAGTAAGTCAGAAAGTCTGTCATCAATCTAATCGAGGGGTAACGGATTGCCCGGGTGAGGAAATCAGATTGACAGTCGTTCCTTGTAAAACCTTGGGACACAGGTACTCAGATGCATTCGATTAGACTTGAATCCAACCCTGACATAGCTGAGAAAAGGCGGTTAAAATCGGACCAAAACTCATTTAAAATTAATTCTCATAGGTCACTTTAACTAATATCTCTCTGACTCATAAATAACGATAAAGTTATTGTCAACAAGAAGCCAGTTAAAACTGCATTTGAACTTTATCTGTTTGAGTTAAAAGCGTCCGTTGTCAACAATAAGGGCCGATAACTGGCTTGTAACTGACCTTAACTTGTGTTTTGTTTATTAAATGTATGTTTTCTTATATTGTGCTGTTCTGGTAGGTTCTTGAACAGGGATAACGTTTCAAGTGAAAGAATTCTCCATGTTTAATCAAATTATAGTGACAGTCTATCGAAGATTTTTTTCTAAAGAAAGTCTTGATTTCAATCAAATATTTCAGTCGGTTTGATACCGGCTGACCTGGGGCCCGATTCTCCTAATTTTACTTAAGTGACATACGATTCACATTCGACTGAAATCCAATCCCGACTCAATTACGATTGAAGCGTACGTGGCATTCCACTATTTTTTCTTTGAAATAAACGTTTTTATCCTATTCTGTCATTCGATAATGAATCATTTTGTCTGCAAATGATTTACGATTGCAATATGATTGTAGAGCAAACTACCTTATAGACCAAAATCATCAAAATAGCAGACCAATCGCAAACCAATCGAATGTCGTTGGAATACGATTGGTCTTATATTAGTAGCAGAATGCCCGGAAAGGTTAAAACTGCTATTGCAATCATATTTTGATTGAATTTCTATTCGATTTTGACATTATTAACTTAGGAGAATTGGGCCCCTGATCTTTATAATCCATTCATGTTCATAGTGATTTATATGCCTAAGCAAACTATCGGCTGACTAGAAGTTTCCAGTGTGAACTTGTAAGTGTGTTACATAGTTTTAAGTCTGTCAAGAGCCGAAAATCCTGCAGTGTAAAGAGCTTATTACACTTGGCTAAATTCAGTCGTCTAAATGATGCACTTACTAAATTCTGTCAAATGTAATCGCATTTAGGAACGTAGGTTTCACTAAATCATTTAGAAACCTAATTAGACAAACCTAATTAGGCTACTAAATTTAGTCGGGCTTCCGCGTACTAGTCGAGTTAAGTAAAACGTAAAACCGAGAAAGTCCGGTTATGTTAAAGCGCTAGTACGAGTATTTACCTATAGACTTCAACCCAACATTGATGGTTATTATCAAATAATTTACCATTTAAAATTTTGCTAAAAGATAACAAATATGTGTATATACTTGCTATTTTTTAGAGAAAAGCGTGAGTAATGTTTTTCTTTTATGATAACTGAACAAAAGTATTTCGGTTTTTCTCACTTTGAGGTCAGGCCACTGGTATATTTTTATTATCTTGTCAAATATTATGATTTGACGTGATGATAAAAAGATTTAATAATAAAAGTTGATTACGTCAATAAAATAGTGACGCTGTATTACATTATACTAGCTTCTGCCAGCGGTTTCACCCGCATCCCGTGGGAACCTCTGCACGAACCCGGATAAAAAGTAGCCTATAGCCTTCCTCGATAAATGGGCTATCTAACACTGAAAGAATTTTTCAAATCGGACCAGTAGTTCCTGAGATTAGCGCGTTCAAACAAACAAACTCTTCAGCCTTATAATATTAGTATAGATTTAATTTAAGTCAATCAGCATGGTATGATTTTGTTATCTACATAAGCACAGATTACTTAGTAGTTAGTAGGTACGTCATAAGTTTATTCCGTTTTTTTAATGTGCTATTCCCAGGAACCACTCGACCGATTTGAAAAAAATGTTAAGGGTCTGGTAGCACATTTATCGAAGAAAGTTTAAATTAATCCAGATTTTATCCGGGTGCACGGAGCAGTCTCCACATAAAGCGAGTAAAGTAAATAGAAAATAAATTAGGTACGCAAAAAAAACAATTATTTTTGTAAAAAACAGTTACTTTTTTTTTGTACCCAAGCCTTTTATAAAATTGAATAGGGCGCCGGAACCTATATAGGTACCATATTTTTTATCGATTGCAGATAGTACCGCAAGAAAGGGGCCGTTCAAGTATTCTTTGTTTTGCTTATTTTGGATGACATGGGGGGTAGGGGAGTCCAGATGATGATTACGTCATCGATATTAGAGGTATTTACTTTTTTACACGAATGGCAACCCTCACATTGTCTATGCTTGAAAACGAAACGCATTTTCGGGGATTCAAGCAAATAAATACAAGGTGTTGATTTGCATTTGTGCCATACTTCAGGAGGAGGACATAAAATACGTAAATAATCGATTGGAATTACAGTTGACGGGAAATAGCTAATATGCACTGCTTTTTTTGTCATTGTAATGTCATAGTATTTCAGAAGTAATCCAATTTTATGAATGAAATTTATGAATAATCGTTGCGTATGCTTTGTGTTTGCGTTTGTGTGAGGGCGCAGCACGGTTTTAAGGCCAGTAACACACGCGCCAAGTTTAAATACGGCTAGATGACATCAACGGATTTCCGAAAAAAAATTAAAATCAAAAAATTTTGTACCAATTTTTTTGTTGATTTGGGTTGAGAATCATTAGTATAATTACGTCCTTGACTATGGCACGGATGCAAATCAACAGCTTGTATACACGCATACGTTTAGGCACTCGCTTTAGAATCGATTCGGGGAATTACCGCGCGCTGTTCACTTGTCTAAATTTCATCTGTCAGTGTATTGTTTTGTTCGGATACTATAACATTATAATTATAATATAAAAAAAAATACATTTTTAATTGAAAAATGTTTACGTAAGCATGGGGGGAGGGGGTAAAAGCTTTGCTTACTTTTGCTGACAAGGGGGATGGGGGGTGTGTTGTGTGTTACAGCCTTTGTATCGTCCCACTGCTGGGTACAGGCCTCCTCTCACGTGGAGAAGGATTGCGCATTAATCACCACGCTTGCTCAATGCGGGTTGGTGATTTCAGACTATATAGTCCAGGTTTCCTCAAGATGTTTTCCTTCACCTTTTAATCAGCCATTGGTGTCTAAGATATACTTAGAAAGAAGAAAAATAAATCTGTTTACGTAATATTTGAACGGCCCCAAACACGCAAGTAGTATACAATGTTTATCTGTTTTGTCAAGCACATAATTTATATTATTTTGAACTCGTTACTTATCTAAACTTAAATCCTGACTCAGTTGCATCAGATATTGCATGTTACTGATGTATGTGTGTACCTACCACATTATTGCATGTTACTACCTAAATGCTGAATACCAGTGTTATCTATAAAGTGCTTTAAAATAAACAAGCGGTTTCACTTGGGAACTACTGTCCGTACCGGGATAAAATATAGCCTATGTTACTCGGGAAGAGTGTAGCTTTCCAACAGTGGAAGATTTTTTTTTAATTGGTTCAAAAGTTTTGGAGCCGTTAGGATAAAAACAATTTTTGCTCTCAATTTTCCCGTGGGTATTTTAGGAAAAAATATTTTAAAATAACTCTTGTCGTAGAGGACTGGGTATCATACTTTTGCTGACTAACCACCTATGGTAATTTCTGAGTTCTTTCTACGTTTCGATTTAGGTAAGGTTTAACTTTTGCTACAAAGTTTGTTTATCACAGTTTTTTTCTTTCCAGCCAGTGTTTTTGAAGGTGCTGCAGTGTGATTCTATAAGACTTCACTCTAAACTTCGCATCTGAATCCGCCGACAGTTACGACACTAGCGCCACTCTTGCGAGCGTGTTTGCGAGTTGAACTAAATTAAACTCGAGATTTTGACAGATAAAGTACCTATGAGATGACTTTTAGAACGTTTTGAACCGAGTGCGAAGTGAAAGTGAAGCGAAGTGAAATGCGAACTGAAATGCGAGTTGTTGACTGAATTTTATAGAATCGACGTACTGGCCAATGTAAATTGACGTGACTTATCAAAGAAAGACAATTTAGTTAAACAAACTTTTCCTAAGACTAAGTATCGCGCAAATATTCAGAATCCTTTATTTTGACAAAAACTAATGTCAGTTAATTCCCCTTATTTGTAAAGATTAAACTGTTTTGACAGCAACTTTACAGTGTGTATTTACAAATATTATCGCTAAGGCAGTGTAAAGTACACATATTATTAATTTCGTCATCTCCTTATCTGGGAGTCTGACGGTGTGACATGTTTTGTCAGAAATTTCCAGACTTATCTCGTATTGACGTGTTTCTTGGTTTAAATAATAACTAGCTTTTGCCCGCGACTTCGTTCGCGTGGGATAGTGGCATCCGGCAGATTTTTGGTTTGAACAATAGATGGCGCTGTATGTCCGGAATAGATTGTATTTTTTATTTTTATTTTTTGTAAAAAAAACTATCCTATGTCCTTCTCCTGGCTCTAAACTACCTCCCTGCCAATTTTCAGCTAAATCGGTTCAGCTGTTCTTGAGTTATAAGTGGAGTAACTAACACGACTTTCTTTTATATATATAGATAGAAATAATAATAACTAAAGTGCATTTGACACATTTGACTATGGAATTAAACAGCCTGCTATTGAATACATATGATTCGTTTATCGTATAGTTATCGGCACGGATATTGAGCCCTGACCTTCACCTGCGCAGAAGCGATTTATTGGTTTATTGCCTTGTGTACAGTGCGCAAAGCGATCCCCACTCTTCCGCCGAAAGCTCAATATCCGTGCCGATAACTGTAGCCATCGAATACAAAGGGCTTCAGAAGAAATATGGAAACATTGTTTCTCGTTTATTAGTACCTACACATATTTTAAAAGCATCGCAATCTTTTAGAAGAGTTAAATTATGTACAAAAGCTCTACTAATCGTAATGGTCGCTGCACACAGCGGGCGCGGCGCGACGGGACGGGACGGCGACGCGACGCTGAGCAGTTGTAATGTACTAGATATTACGGACGACATCACACAGAGCCGTCCCGCTCGGCGCGACGCGACGCGACGATCTAGTACATTGCGTCGCGTCGCCGTCCCGTCCCGCCGCGCCGCGCCCGCTGTGTGCAGAGACCAAGTTTTGCGAGCTTAGAGTTAATTTCACCAGTGTTCATTATAATTAGATACAATCATTTTAAAAAAGTCAGTATGCATTCTCAAATCTATACTAATATTATAATGCTGAAGAGTTTGTTTGTTTGTTTGAACGCGCTAATCTCAGGAACTACTGGTCCGATTTGAAAAATTCTTTCTGTGTTAGATAGCCCATTTATCGAGGAAGGCTATAGGCTACTTTTTATATATGCCGAGGTTCCCACGGGATGCGGGTGAAACCGTTGGCAGAAGCTAGTACAAGATAACTGTAAGAGTACCCACATAGTACAAACTTTTTAGTCGGCCGACAGTTTGTTCGATCTCACATAAATCAGTATGAAAATGAATTTGTGTAAGCAAATACCAACGACCAGATATTTGCACGCCTCGTTGGTCTAGTGGTCACATGCGCGGCTGCTGTGCTCGAGGTCTCGGGTTCGATTCCCAGGTCGGGCCGAAATCGCTTTGTGGGTTTTCTTAAACTTTCACAAAGCAGCCCGTAGTCTGGAAGTTGGTGATTGATTCACCCGTGCATCGGAGAGCACGTAAATGTCGGTCCTGCGCCTGATCTCTCTCCGGTCGTGTCGGATTGCCGTCCCATCGCGCTATGAGAGTGAAGGAATAGTGAGTGCACCTGTGTCTGCGCAAATGCTTGTGCACTATAATATGTCCTGCGCAGCTGGCTGATCTCCTTAAATGAGAACAGCCGCCGTGGCCGAAATCGGCCGTGGACGCCATTATTATTATTTGCACGGTATCAGACCATCCAACTAAAGACTTTGATTGAATTCACGAACTCTAAGAAAACTAGGCAGCTGATGAGCAAGGATCTACACGATGCTGTATTTACCTGACTTCCTCAAGACTGCCACTCAAGAGCTTCATAAAGCAGTGCGAGTCAGCATGGTCGTGGATAGCGGAGGCATGACCAGCTCCCCAGCAGAGGATCATGATGTTGAAAGCACCGTTACCAGCGTCTACCAGGTTACGGGTGTATCTGAAATACGAAAAATAGCAGTTTTAGTATGACACTTATGTACTTCAGGTCGCGATCATCCTGAGGGAGTCTACATCCCGTACCCGGATAAAAGATGACCCATGTTCAGCGCAGATATCTTCCTCATCCTCCGAGCCTTTTCCCAACTATGTTAGGGTCGGCTTCCAGTCTAACCGGATTCAGCTGGGTACCAGTGCTTTACAAGAAGTGACTGCCTATCTGACCTCCTCAACCCAGTTACCCGGGCAACCCGATACCCCTTGGTTGGACTGGTGTCAGAATTACTGGCTTCTGACTACCCGTAACGACTGCCTGTTGACTGGATGTTCAATGACAGCCGGGGCCTACAGTTTAACGTGCCATCCGAAACACAGTCATTGGTGTCTAAGATATACTTAGAAAGTACATACAAACTTAGAAAAGTTGCATTGGTACTTGCCTGACCTGGAATCTAACCCGCGCCCTCATACTCGAGAGGTTGGTTCTTTGCCCACTTGGCCACCACGACTTCTAACAGTCACCACGACGCAGATATCTTCCTAACAGGGAATTATTCAAATCGATTCAGTAACTCTAGCTATTCGATGCAAACAAACTATTTTTTTCCTCTTTATAAAACTACTTAGTTTCTGCTTGCGGTGTTTCCCACTTCCTAAAGGGAACTATTTACTGCGTCCGGATTAAAAGTTGCCTGTGTTTTTTTCTACCATATTTATACAGGAATGAATTTTATCCAGTGCTCAAACTTTGTCAACTTATAGTTAAATAAGTTTTATAGATACGTAAAGTCGTAGTGGCCTAGTGGGCAAAGAAAATGTCGTAGTGGCCTAGTGGGCAAAGAACCAACCTCTCGAGTATGAGGGCGCGGGTTCTATTCCAGGTCAGGCAAGTACCAATGCAACTTTTCTAAGTTTGTATGTACTTTCTATGTATACCTATCTTATACACCAATGACTGTGTTTCGGATGGCACGTTAAACCTTAGGTCCCGGCTGTCGTTGAACATCCTTGGCAGTCGTTACGGGTAGTCAGCAGCCAGTAAGTCTGACACCAGTCTAACCAAGGGGTATCGGGTTGCCCGGGTAACTGGGTTGAGGAGGTCAGGCAGGGCGTCGCTTCTTGTAAAGCACTGGTACTCAGCTACATCCGGTTAAACTGGAAGCCGACCCCAACATAGTTGGGAAAAAAGGCTCGGAGGATGAGATACGTATATTTTTATTTTGTCGTGTTTTAGTACAAAAAAGAAAAGTTATTGATATCGAAAGATGTTCATTTTGTAACCGATTGTACGATCACAGTCGTCGTAGTAGGCACGGCGGCAACGCGAAACCGATTTACTGACGCGAGCGCTGCTCCAAGCGCGTAAGAATAGTTGGTATCCATATTTTGCTGATTTTAGGGCGGACAAAAGAATGAAAAAATTGTTTTTACTGATGATGCAGATATGTTCTGTTAATGATTCTGGACCACTAGTTTTTTTGTGCACTGATTAAAATTCATTCCTGTCTGTATATAGACTTAACGCTATTTGACGCAGTTGGTCAAAATAGGGACTAAAAGGCAAACTTTTATATCAGTAGATCTATATGCTACGAAATATTCTTCCCAGCAAATACTTAAAGGAAGTGGTGAAGTGAAGGGTGGGCGTTCTGAGAGCTGTCTTTTGCAAATTTTGAAGTTCAAAGTGATTTTTACCAGCCAAGTTTGAATAATAAATGATTTTGCTTATAATTCAATCGCCGAAAAATCTGTAAAGTTTCTGTTTTACGCCTTTTTGTAAAACATGTATCTATACATGACTTTGACATCACTGATATTAAAAGTATATAAACCTTCATAAATACATAAGTACTTTTTTTTTTTTTTCGACCCCAAAAATCATCAAATGACCCCCATGAGGGACCAAACCCGCTGTGGGTTAGCAGCGGTGAGGGAGTGTCAGACTCTTACTGACTAAAAACCGTCGTGTTCCGTCATAAGCCTTTTATGTACCAGGGCCGCGGTATCTCTTTCGAACAACCCGCAGCCCCGGCAGGCAAAATACATATACTTGTATGATAAAAACCAGTTATTTCTAGTTTCAGTCACCGTCACCCATCCAAATATTGAACAACGGTAAGACTTATCAGTCTATCATATATTTACTCGTTTACTTCGCGAATAAACTTTCCATACTTAAAATAATAAAGAAAATCTTCAATTAGCAACAACCAGTTTCTATGTAGATAAGGGCAGGTGTTAATTTTATACACTAGCTTCCGCCCGCGGTTTCACCCGCGTCCTGAGATAACTGCTTCCCGCAGCCGGGTGGTGAAAAAAAAATGTCCTTCTCCCGGGTCTAAGCTACCTCCCTACTAATTTTCAGCTTAAACTTTTGAGCCATTCTTCTATAAGTACTATATTTTTTACTAGCTTCTGCCAGCGACTTCGTCCGCGTTAGATTCGGACTTTGTGCAAAGAGAGGAAGTAATAATAATCACCAGCCTATCCAATTATCTAAATCTATGCGTACCTAGCCTATTACTACTTAGCTTTAACCACTAACGGCCAGTTCCTTCATCAAAAGTTAAAGTTAAAAGTTATGGCTAAAGTAATGTCTAAAGTAAAAGTATCGGTTAAATTAAATTTTCCTATGAATTTTGCTGTCAGTTTAGCCTTGAAAAAACGAATTTGACCGTTACTTTTACTTTAGACATTACTTTAACTTTTGATGAAGAAACTGGCCGTAAGGCTGCACACGTGACGAAAGCTTAAAAAATGGAGTAACTTCTCCCAACATTTCCCATCACTGCTCTGCTCCTATTGATCGTAGCTTGATGAAAAGTATCCTATAACCTGCCCAGGAGTATGAAGAATATTTGTGCTAAGTTTCATTAAATTCCGTCGAATAGTTTTTGTTTTCATAACGAACATACAGACAGACAGACAGACAGACAAAATTTTTACTGATTGCATTTTTGGCATCAGTATCGATCTTTAATCACCCCCTGATAGATATTTTGGAAATATATTTAATGTACAGAATTGACCTCTACAGATTAATTATAAGTAAGTATAAGTAGATTATAAAGAGGGAAAAAATATATAATTATTTTTGTTTATTTGTTCGTAATGGATAAACTTAAAAACTACTGAACTGATTTTTAAAATTCTTTCACCATTAGAAAGTTACACTCGTCCCGAGTAACATATAGGCTATATTTTATACTTACCAGTGAGGACAGTAGTTCTCACGGGATGCGGGTGAAACCGCGGGAAAACGGCTAGTGAGTTATACTTAAGCAATGTTACTCGTTGCTATGCAGATAAGGTATATCTGAACACAGGTATTTATTATTTATTTATTTTTTATCTTAAGAAACTCTTTTGATAACTGGAGGGCAATGTTAAATAGTAATTGGTTGTTTTCGCCGTCTTGACAGTTGTCATACTTTTGTCCGTAAATGATAACATCATCGGCAAGGATATTGAGCCCTGACCTTCACCTGCGCAGAAGTGATTTATTGGTTTATTGCCTTAAGTGTACAGTGCGCAAAGCGATCCCCACTCTTGCGCCGAGAGCTCATTAGTTATCCGTGCTGATAACTATACCGATTAATGCATGTAGCAGAAATGAGAATGCTGAGATGGATGTGAGGTGTTACAAGAATGGATAAAGTGAGGAATGATTACATTAGAGGAAGTCTGAAAGTAGCGCCAGTTACAGAAAAGATGAGAAGTAGAAGATTGTCATGGTATGGGCATGTAATGAGGAGGGATGATACGCATGCAACAAAGTGTGTGCAAGATGGAGATTAAGACCTAAGAAAAGATGGAGGATTTCGTGAAAGATGTCATGAATAGGAAGGGAGTGAGTGTCAGTATGACGAGTGACAGGGGAAAATGGAAGAGGATGACATATTGCGCTGACCCCAAATAAAATTGGGAACAGGGCAGGAGGAAGAAGAGTGTACCTATACCGATTAATAGAGATAGGATATTGTAGGTAATGTACACATAGGTGTGAAAGTTGAAACTTTATTAACTGCAATTCTGAAATATACATTTTAAATCCTAACGCATTTGTTAGCAAGGATATTGTCGAGAAAATTTGCTTGTCCAAAATTAGTTGCTATTAACTTCACATTAGTTAAAAATGCGTGGGGATACTTGACAAATGACTAACTTCAGAATATCGGATATTTTCGGTGAACTGTATGTTGTTAAGAAAAGTTATGATTACATAAAACAAGGTCGCATGTTCAGCAAAAATTCTAGCAACCACAAGCCTTAGATAATGTCATTATAATATACCACACGCGAACATTCTCATGGATAAGATTTACGGTGGAATTTTTATATCACAAGATTTTAAACACTAATGGCCTTACTACAAAAACTTAAACATCTGTTTTACACTTGTCTAAAAAAATTGTGGCTGCAAAATGAACCATATGTCAACGTCACAATTTGACATTTTTTTAGACAAGTCTTAAACTGACGTTTAAAAGTTTTTGTGGTAAGACGGTAAGGATCTTAGTACATAATAGCTTTTCACACTAGCGAATTTTCCGCTCTGTTTTTCCGTACAGCAAAGCATGGGTCACAATCAAATAGAAAAGCTGCTCTTTTCGAACGTCAAAAACAAAAGACAGCCCCAAAAACGCCCCTTCACCACTTCCTATGTGTTTGTGCTGGGAAGAAGTAGATTTTGAACTCCTTCCAGTTTTAGTGTAAATACTTGCCTCTTTTTATACAGGGTTACTTGTAAGTAGAGCGCATCCTTTCATGAGGTGATAGTATAGGTCAATACGGACAAATTTGACCATGGGATACACTGGGCAAAAGTTAACCCGTTTCAAGATAATCGAATTTCAAAATCTTTTCTTAAAAAGTCGTCTAGGTACACGTATAAATTTTTATTATTCGTCAAATATCTCGTTTTTGTGTGTTTTTGGATAGAAGATGAATCACTTCCTAATAACAAACCATAAAACTGTACAAATCACAGAGTAAATTATAGCGAACAGCAATTACTTTTTATTAGCTATTTTCTCAAAAATATTACTCTTCATTTTTTTTGTGCAGAATACTTAAAAAACATCTACATTTATCTAGCTATCCAAAAAGGCACAAAACACACAAAAATCCGCAAAGACTTTTAACTAAAAATAATAATTTATACGTGTACCTAGACGACTTTTTAAGAAAAGATTTTTAAATTCGATTATCTTGAAACGGGTTAACTTTTGCCCAGTGTGTCCCATGGTCAAATTTGTCCGTATTGACCTAAACTATCACCTCATGAAAGGATGCGCACTACTTACAAGTAACCTTGTATATTTTTTTTATAAAGTTGTACCTAATAGATAACTCTGTACATATTTTTGTAGTAACTAATAAAAAAGTTACTGATCAACAACTCACCGGAAACGATCAAACTTGGCGAATTTGCTCCAATCCTTCGGGTTGGATTTGTACCCGAGCATGACTTTCTGAACATCCTGTACATTGACGTGGTCGCGAGAGAACATCCTGTGTAGCTCCTGTATCAGTATGTCTAGGCCGGTTATTTCACTGTGAACAATATTGGAATATATATCTATACTAATATTATAAAGAGGAAAACTTTGTTTGTTTGGTTGTAATGGATAAACTCAAAAACTACTGGACCGATTTTAAATATTCTTTCACCATTAGAAAGCTATATTATGTGCGAGTAACATAGGCTATATTTTATCCCGGTGCGGGCAGTAGCTCCCACGGGACGCGGGTGAAACCGCGGAGAAACGGCTAGTAAGTATTAAACAGGCTGTTTCTAAGCAAGAAACTACTTCAGGCACATTAATAAAAAGTACCTTTTGTTATTCTGATGTGGGTATGTATATTTAGTGTCAAGTTACGTCTAAATCAGTCTAGTGGTTTTAGCGTGAAAGAGTAAAAACATCAAACTTTCACGTTTATAATAAGTATCTAGTAGGACGGCTCATGGAGGCAGGATTCCGGAGAGGTCAGGCGCCTTCTAGTACTTCAGGTAACGTATGGTCCGCGTGATCAAAACGACCAGTTTCTAGAATTAGCGAGACTCAAACTCAAACTCAATTTTTTTTATTTCAAATAGGCCTATGAAAGCTCTTTCGAAACATCAAAGTTAGGTGCACGGTTCCAAAGAGTTGGTCTCATAGAGAAGAACCGGCAAGAAACTCCATGGACACTCTTTTTAAAAGAAAATAAAATTATTTACATATTTCATACAGTTTTCTATCTAGTCGTTCGGGACGTTCGGGTTCCTTGTCAAATCAAAACCTATCTAAGAAAGATGTCAAATATTGGTCCTGTTTTTTTTAGTATGGCACCTCGCAGTTCAGCCTAGGAGGCCGTGTATTGCTTAGCCGGTCTTTTAAATATTGGTCCTGATTGATTGGATTTATTTTGAAAATAATGGGCGGAGCTAGTAACATTCCTCGTCCCCCGAACACCCGCATTTTGGCGCGGTACTTTCTTAGGAGATTTTGCGTTATGACATCTCCGCTAGTCATTTTGTTCTCCATGCGTGTGTCTAACATTTTTTCAGGTAATGTTTTGTAAAATTGTATCTCTTCTATTACCTACAACATTGGGTTGATCACTAAGATACTTAATCTATACTAATATTATAAAGCTGAAGAGTTTGTTTGTTTGTTTGTTTGAACGCGCTAATCTCAGGAACTACTGGTCCGATTTGAAAATTTCTTTCAGTGTTAGATAGCCCATTTATCGAGGAAGGCTATAGGCTACTTTTTATCCCGCTACGGGAAGTAGTTCCCACGGGATGCGGGTGAAACCGCTGGCAGAAGCTAGTACTTAATATTTTATTGCACTCCATAAGTTTCACGAAAGTGTTACATAGGTTGTATTGTACCGTAGGGCACGGCAGGATAGAAGAGAGGAGAAATCTTGTTTTATTGACTAGCTTTTGCCCGCGACTTCGTTCGCGTGGAATAGTGACTTCCGGCAGATTTTTGGTTTGACCAATAGATGGCGCTATATGTCCGGAATACATTTTATTTTTTATTTTTATATTTATTTTGTAATAAAAAACTATCTTATGTCCTTTCTCAAGTTCCAAACTATGTCTGTACCAAATTTCACACAAATCGGTTCAGTAGTTTAGGCGTGAAGAAAAGACAGACAGAAAGACAGACAGACAGAGTTACTCTCACATTTATAATATTAGTTAACATAACTGTGTATTATTATAATGAAGATACTTACACATCAACTTTCAATGGTCTCTCAATCGGTAATACTTCCATATCAGCACATTGTGATACCTTGATCTTACAGTTGGCATTTTCCACGTCCATATTCACTGAAACAATTGAAACAAACTTATCATTTGAATACATTGTTCTTCAGCTGAACAAACGTTGTTTTTATACAGAAATGTCGGGATTTATAATATTAATATAACAACGGTCAGACCGATTGTCGGTCACAGCGGCTGTTCTCATATAAAGAGATCAGCCAGCTGCGCAGGAAATATTATAGTGCACAAGCATCACTATTCCTTCACTCTCATAACCCGATGGGACGGCAATCCGACACCACCGGAGAGAGATCAGGCGCAGACCGACATTAACATGCTCTCCGATGCACGGGTGTATCAATCACCAATTTATAGACTCCGGGCTGTATTTTGAAAGTTACTTGAAAAGTAATTTCAGTTTCTTTCAACACGGTTGTTACTGAGCAAGGAGCCATACCTTCGTTGAATGTAAATAAAATAATCTGTGTAGATTAAAAGCTATAGATTGTCGTCATTCATAATCAATATTATAGATTAAATGATTGACTATTTTCAAAGAAATGATTGACTCTTTTCCTTGGGAATAATTTGTTTGTTTTTTATTGCAACGAAATCGCGAAATAATGAGTTTGTGGCGATTCTGGGGATGCGGGTGAATCCGCGGGTGGAAGTAGTACTAATTAATGAATACTTACTCTATACGCCAAAGTTTGGCGTATAGAGTAGTTTGGCGGCCAAACTAATTTTGTTTATTGAGCTGGTATCCAGAAGACGGTTATAGACAAATATTTATCCGGGTACGAGAATTACTCTGCTTCTTCTTATCGAGTGAGCTGCAGCTTTAATCACCTATCAAGCTTTATAGTCAGAGTTTTCTCAAATCCGCCTGACGGCCTCTGACGTGGAATTGTAACAACGACTGCTAAGTACTGAGAAACATAGTTTTACGGGCCCTGCCGGGCACGGGTTTATAACTTCGACAACATACAAACTTCTTGCTGCTTTGTTTAGCTCATCATCACCTGCCTAGGCTTTTTCCAACTATTCTGAGATCGGCTACCAGTCTAACCGGATTCAGCTGAGTACCAGTGCTTTACAAGAAGCGACTGCCTATCTGACCTCCTCAACCCAGTTACCCGGGCAACCCAATACCCCTTGGTTAGACTGGTGTCAGACTTACTGGCTTCTGACTACCCGTAACAACTGCCAAAGATGTTCAAATGACAGCCAGATGTAGCTTTATTTTGCGCTTAGTTACAAATATATTACGCATTTAGTTGTTTATATAAGTAAAGGGTTATTTATAAGGACTAGGTATCTACCTAAGTTATACACTATAGGTACCTACGGTACATAACTTGTCTCTGGAATGTTGGCAATAAGGTCAACTTTATACATAAAGTAAACACTTCCTTTGCGTAGGGCTGCCATCCGTCCGGGTTTCCCCGGATTTGTCCTCGTTTGGAGGCCGTCCGGGGGCCGTCCGGGCGGGGTTTCAAGTGTCCGGATAAAACCCGGACACTTTTCATGTAAGGAAGCACCTCATTGAATTTAAGTATATGTTAATAGTAAATGGATTACAAATTAGGTATTATTTTGTTTAAAAAAAAATCGTACTCGTTCGGGGAAAAAATGCGATTTCCGCCAAATGTCCGGGTTTTTTTAATGTTTGTCCGGGTTTGGCGAAATTCGCGATGGCAGCCCTACCTTTGCGGAAATCATAGTTAGCTTGTTATACCAAAAATGGGACCGTATCTATACGTAATTGTATTATGTTTTACTATCTTCTGCACTCGGATAAAAATAGCCTATATCCTTTTTCGGGCTCTAGACTATCTGTATACCAGATTTCATTTAAATTGGGCCAGTAATTTTGTCGTTAAATTACAATTTTGACAGTCGGTTTGGTTTGAAGGCAGCTTAAGTTTTTTTTTAAATATCTGTATTGAAACATTGTTTCAAACCGTGATAGAGAGTTGAAATTTTCACAGATGATGTATTTCTGGTGCCGCTATAACAACAAATACTGAAAACTACGATAAAATAAATATTTCGTGGGGCTCCCATACAACAAACGTGATTTTTTTGCTCATTTTCGCTCGATATCCATAAATAAATAGAATATTAGTTTGGATGGTACGAAACCCTACGTGCGCGAGTTCGACTCGCACTTGGCCGGTTTTTTTTCTGTCCCTATTTCCATTTATACGCTTTTTAAATCTTCAAAACTACGCAACCGATTTTTATACGGTTTATTTAAATAGATAGAGTGATTACAGAGGAAGGTTTATATGTATAATAACATACATTAAATAGTGGGGAAATACTGTTATCCCTACGAAGCCGGGGCGGGTCGCTAGTTGGTAAATAAACTAGCTCGTTATAAACTCTACCTTTACATCGACTGGGTATCGAACCTGCACTAACCAGTTCTGCATCCAGTTTGAAACCACGCAACTAACTTGCTTAGTTTTTGTAAAGAATTCCAGATTTGTGCGTGATTTATTTTATACTAGCTGTTGCCCGCGGTTTCGCCCGCGTCCCGTGGGAACTACTGCCCGTACCGGGATAAAATATAGCCTTTGTTACTCGGGAAGAGTGTAGCTTTCCAACAGTGAAAGAATTTTTCAAATCGGTTCAGTAGTTTCGGAGCCTTTAGGGTACGAAGAAACAAACAAATTTTTCATATTTATTACTAGCTTACGCACGCGGTTTCACCCGCGTCCCGTAGCTTGATAGTGACAAAAACTATCCTAAAACCTTCTCCGGGTCTAAGTTACCTCCCCTCTAATTTTCAGCTAAATCGGTCAAGCCGTTTTCATGTTATGTCGTGACAACGGAAAGCGCGTTTCATTTTTATATATATACTAGCTTTCGCCCGCGGTTTCACCCGCGTCCCGTAGCCGGATGGTGACAAAAACTATCCTAAAACATTCTCCCGGGTCTAAGTTACCTCCCCTCTTATTTTCAGCCAAATCGGTCAAGCCGTATTATTACGAATGTCTATATAGGTATAGACATTCGTAATAATACCTACTATAGAGTAGTAGAATAGATATTTGCGTGATTAGTTTTATACTAGTTGCTCCTCGCGGTTTCGCTCGCATCCCAAGTTGACCTCAAAAACAAAAGTTTCTAGGTATTTCATATTTATTGTAGGTATTGTTTTACAGTTTGCCATAATTTGTTTTTTATGCAAGTAGGTATTTAAATCTTTATATGTTTTTTTTTCCAACTCATTTCAGTAACAATAATCCAATCATATACATTTGTTTAGACTGTTACTGTTACTGTTACAGCCTTTTTATCGTCCCACTGCTGGGCACAGGGCTCCTCTCACACGGAGAAGGATTAATTAGACTCCTTTAGTTAAAAGTCGCCCTTAAAAGTAATTATAATGATAAACTTAAAAAACAAATAGGTACTTCTAAAATGCTGAAAACTGACCGAAAAACTTAGAACCTCCTTTTTTGAATTCGGTTAAAACCCTCCTTTATTTCGAAGTCGGTTAAAGAACTTCCGATTTTACAAGTCGTTACAGAACCGTTTTTTTTCCAACTCAGTTAAAAATAAATACAAACCTTTTTAATCACAATAATTCACCAACGGAAAAAAAACAGCAACTCGCAACGGCTTCCAAATTCAGACTGTTCAATTCACACAGAAAACTGACAAAGAAAAAAAATCCAATCTTATTTAGACTGATCACTTCACAAGATAATAAAATACTTATCAATTGTAAAACACTCGGTTTACTTTAAAATAGAGATAAAAAATACTTAAACAAACTGTCAAAAGAAAGTTTATACTTTTAAGAGTTAAGTAAACAATATAAAAGTATGTTTAAAATCAATATATCGTGCGTGCGTCCGTTTGCGCGAACAAACTTGGTATACCGAGGTAGGATCGCACGCGCATGTTATAAGCGCGCGAAAGTTACATTTTTAAGGCGCTCGTAGACGGTCCGTTTTGCAAGAATTTTGCGTGATTTTTTTTTCATGTAAAATAGGGTATATTTTGACCGTTTTTGGTACAATATTTTATTTTTAATTGCCCTTAAGCTTTGACAGGCACGTCCAAATAAAATAATGTAGATGATGCCGAAAGGCGGCAACACTGAAATGGAACTGGGCCGGACACGTCAGCCATATGCATCCGGAAAGATGGGCCACTATTGTCACCCAGTGGACACCCCAGGATGGACACCGCAGGCGGGGTAGGCCCCGGAAGAGATGGCGTGACGAACTGGACGCCTACTGTCGGGACTGGTGGACTCGATCGAAGGATCGAGAAGTGTGGAAGCGGGATGGGGAGGCCTTTGCCCAGCAGTGGGACATTATAGGCTAGTAATAATAATAAGATGATTTCTTTATAGTAGTCAGAAGCCAGTAAGCCAGTCTTGGGTTGTCCGGGTAACTGGGTTGAGGGGGTCAGATTTCCAGTCGCTCCTTGTAAAACACTGGTACTCAGCTGCATCCAGTTAGACTGGAAGCCGACCTCAATATACATAGTTGGGAAAAGGCTAGACAGTGTTTGAATCAATTTGTGAATAATGTGAATAAACTTACATTTTTGTGAATAAAATTACATTTTTCTAATCCTACTAGAGGTATAAAGCTAAAGGTATGATTGTTCCACTTTCGCGCTAACGCCGGCTCCACACGTTGGCCCCAACGCTCGTTCCAACGCTATTCGTCCAACATGTGGATCTAGAAAATGGCATTGGTTCCAACGTTGGGGCGAGCGTTGGTAGTTGGCCGTCTCGTGTCGGTTTCTTCAAAGGAATCTGCGCGCCAACGTTCGCAATCCGTCCACATGTTGGCGCTTTGCTCAGTTCTGATACAACACGCAGCGAGTGCGTGATGCAATGGCTTTCTCATCCAGCAAATCGCCACCGGCATGTACAAATGAAAAAGTTATACCTACAATTTATCGAACTATATCAAGCACACCCCATAATATGGGACGCAACTCGAAAGGATCATAAAAATAAAAATTTCAGAGCATTCATCATTTCGCGCTCAGAGCAGTTTCGATTTCTGTATCGGACATCTTCACATTGGCTCTGACGGGACAGAACTAGTTTATTGGCCAACGTGTGAACGCCTCACCGAGTTTGCAGTCCAACGTTGGAACGAGCGTTGGTACCAACGTGTGGAGCCGGCCTAACACTATTGGAAGAACTTTGATAAAACTAGGCAGTTATATAGCTTATGTATTAGAATAACATTATAGGCTATTTATCCAAGTGCGGGAAGTAGGTCCTTCGAGGTGCAGGTGTGACCGGGGGCGAAAGCTCAAAAAAAGGGACGTTAACACCAAAAAACCGGCCAAGTGCGACTCGCTCACGAAGGTTTCCGTACCATTATTTATAAAATGGACAAAAAAATCACGTTTGTTGTATGGGAGCCCCCAAAAATAATTATTATATTCTAGTTTTCAGTATTTGTTGTTATAGCGGCAATAGAATACATCATCTGTGAAAATTTCAAGTCTCTAACTATCACGGTTCATGAGATACAGCCTGGCGATAGACAGACGGACAGAGGAGTGAAAACAATAGGGTCCCGTTTTACCCTTTGGGTACGGAACCCTAAAAACAATGATTTTTTTTTCAACTTTTATATACTGTAATAGTGAAGTAATTAAGTGCACAAAAGTGATTTAATAACAGAAAACACGTGAATTAAATTAATTACTTACCTATAACAACCATTTACGTATTTTAGGTAGAAGTTTAAAGTCTGCACTGATAGGTACTGATTAATTAAGAAAGATAACCATTATGACAGATAATATATTTTTTGTTAAAATGTGCTTGAAAAGGAGGTGCATAGTGACAAGAGTTGATATTCTGGTCGATCGGTAGATCAATCTATACTAATATTATAAAGCTGAAGAGTTTGTTTGTTTGTTTGTTTGTTTGAACGCGCTAATCTCAGGAACTACTGGTCCGATTTGAAAATTTCTTTCAGTGTTAGATAGCCCATTTATCGAGGAAGGCTATAGGCTACTTGTTATTCCGGTACGGGAAGTAGTTCCCACGGGATGCGGGTGAAACCGCTGGCAGAAGCTAGTAAAAAAATATTATTTCTTTTTTTTTAAATAAGTGGCATTTCCCAACATTGAATGTGCACTCTACCGGGTAATGAATCACCAGTGCAGAGCCCTGATGATAAAAGGTATTGGCTCCGGGATGGATGGCGCGAGTTACAGTGGCCCTGGTACATAAAGGGCTTAAGACGGAACATGTAGTCAGCAAGAGTCTGACACTCCCTCACGCTGCACCCATAGCAGCGTCATTGGATGATTTCTTATCAACTAGCTAGACTATGCATGTAGGTACTTAATAATGACGCAGGGAAAATGCGGCCCAACCAGTTGAAAAAAAAAACAAGAAACACGTCACACCAACGTCAAGATTTTCATCTTATCCTTGCGTTATTATATTATTTATTTATTTATTTATTTATTTAATGACACCCGTGACGTCACTAACTGTCAGTTCTATAAATTGACGTATTCACAAAACTATCATTATCTGCTCAGCCTTTACCCAACTATGTTGGGGTCGGCTTCCAGTCTAACCGGATGCAGCTGAGTACCAGTGTGCCACAAGGAGTGACTGCCTATCTGACCTCCTTAATCCAGTTACCCGGAGAAACCAATTTCTCTGGGTAAGAATGGTTGGCAGACTTTTACTGGCTTCTGACTACGCGTAACGACTGCCAAAGATGTTCAGAAACAGAACTTGACAAATATTTCTCTAGAGTTATGATGGAGTAAAATTGCTTTAAAGGTTGCGCTTGCTCCTCTCGTGTTTTCTTCTTAATTTTAACTTTTTACAATGAATCCACAAAAAAAGAAATTCGCGCTCGCTTCGCTCGCTCTTTCTTAACTTTTGAATGCTAGCTAGATTCCAACATTATAAAAACAATTGATATCTAGAGCGACTGCACGTGCTGCTGCCGCTTCGATCCATAACGGTTTCATGTAAATACATACACACCAGTAGTGCAGCTGCGGCCGACTTCATGCAGTCGCGGCATGTGCGGTCGGCAGTTGCAGTCGGCAGCTAGCATTCAAAAAGTATCTTTACTTTTTGTTCTGTACTGTTACTGTTACAGCATTTGTTTCGTCCCCTTGCTGGGCTGCGGCCTCCTTTCACACGGAGAAGGATTGAGCATTAATCACCACGCTTGCTCAATGCGGGTTGGTGATTTCAGACTATTATAGTCCAGGTTTCCTCAATAACTCAAAAATTGGGATCGCTTCGGTCGTGCTTTCTAATCAGTATTATATTTTCTTTATTTTTTGGCGACGCCCCTAACTATGCGTCATTCTTCTTATAATTGACGTGTTCAGTAAAACACCATAATAATTTTATCTTCTAATAATTGGCCTCCCACGATTGTAATAAAGTACGATTATAATTTATCTAAATACTTACTTGTCGCGCAATAATAATATTAAATAAGCAGTACAATAATATATTAATGACTTTAAATGAAAACATTGATAAGATACGGATGCGACATTTTTGTTTGTTGATAGGGAGATAGTGTTCTGTGTGAGGGCTAAAACTACTTTCAATTAAGCCTAAACTTTTTTTTGTGTTACCAAGATATTTACATATTTACAATAACGATTAAAAAAAAACTAATCTAGTAAAAACTAAAAAGCGTCAAAAATTCATCCCCATCGATGTCAACTGGGAGCGTACCTACCCAAGAGACTGGCAGCATTACCTCGTTGGATGGCCATGCTGATTCGTTGTCCGAGGTAATAGCCAGCCGTTTGGTCACGAGAAGCGTCAACCAGACGCTAAGAAAGATCTTCAAATAGGGTGTGGGCATTCGGACCCCACGACCCGAGGGTTTCAACCACAAACGATTCAAAAATATAGTTGCCGACAAGGACTAAACTAAGTAAAAATGAATTAAACTAAATATACATGTAGGTATAAAAGCAACTTTGACTGCTAATTCTAAGAACCTGGTACATAAAGGGCTTCAGACGGAACATGGTGGGTTATAGTCAGTAAGAGTCTGACACTCCCTCACGCTGCACCCACAGCGGGAGGAGTCATTTGATGATTTCCTCCAAAAAAAAGCCTCAACATTATTCAATAAAATACCAAACCCGCCAAGTGCGAGTCGGACTCGCGCACGAAGGGTTCCGTACTATTATTTATAAAAAGGACTTCTATTCCTATTCCTTTACTGTTCACGCTGTTCGGTTATGGAATTCCCTTCCCCATGAGATTAGAGATTGCCAAACTGTTGGATTTTTTAAGAGGAAAGTTAAAGAACATTATCTGTCCATTGCATCATAGTTATTTTATTTATTTATATATGTATCTAGGTATAAATTATTTTATTTTCGGGTATATATTATTTAGTAGGTATATATTCATTATTTACGTATTGTGTATGTAGGTATAATAAACAATTTACAGCTGTTTTCTTCCATTTTAATTTTGTTTCCCTTGCTTTTTACACACTGTCTACATCTCTTTTATTCCTTTTCCTTTCGCAGGTATGCTGGAAGAGATTTCTTTAGAAATAAGCATTACCTTTGTAAATTATTTCTTTCCTGTCATCTTTCTTTATTATGTGTGTGTACAAAAATTTGTAAATAAATAAATAAAAGGACAAAAAAATCACGTTCGTTGTATGGGAGCCCCTGAAATATTTATTTAATTCTAGTTTTCAGTATTTTTTGTTATAGCAGCAACAGAAACACATCATCCGTGAAAATTTCAAGTCTCTAACTATCACGGTTCATGAGATACAGCCTGGTGACAGACGGACGGACGGACGGACGGAGGAGCGAAAACAATAGGGTCACGTTTTACCCTTCGGGTGCTATACGTTCATTTTCATTATTTCTTGTAATTCACTGAAGAAAATCGGTCATGAAAATGTCCTTTCCCATTAAAAAAGGTACTTACCAAATAGTTTTTATCTGACTGTTAGGCCTCTGCCTCGAATTTTGCGGGCAGCGGGGCGGCAGCGGCGGCGGCGCGGGCGGTCACCGTTTTGACTGGAGCTCACCGCTCGGTGCCCGCTCCCGCGCCGCTGTATTCGAGGGCCGGTCCATTTGATTATACGCGTAAGATCCTGCCGCTCCCGCGCCGCCGCCGCTGCCGCCCCGCTGCCCGCAAAATTCGAGGCAGAGGCCTTACTGTATCACTACATAGTATAAAACAAAGTCGCTTTTTCTGTCCCTATGTCCCTTTGTACGCTTAAATCTTCAAAACTACGCAACCGATTTTCATGCGGTTTTTTTCAATAGATAGAGTGATTAAAGAGGAAGGTTTATATGTATAATAATATACATTAAATAGTGGGGAAATACTGTTACCCCGTGCGAAGCCGGGGTGGGTCGCTAGTTTAAATATAAAATTACTAGGTATTGGAAATTTACATCTTTATCATCAATTAATACTTGCATACGTAATAGTTTAACATCAACATTATGAAAAAATTTCGAAATGGTTTTACCCGAACTAAGTAAATACTAGGAAAAAAACTGCTTAACAACTTAATGATAAATATTGGGTCAAATAACAATATTTTATTGATATAGGTATATAAAAAAAGATATATAAAAAAATGTCCTGGTGGCCTACTAGGTTGGTTGGTTCTTTACCCACTAGGCCACCAAGACTAAAGCCTCCTCATTATTTTAGTGAATAATATTCTTGCCAAAAATCCGTGTCTAGTCATATTTTCTTGTTTAAAAACTCGTGGAAGGCTACCTTTAGAAGCAAATAGCAAGAAACGATACCCAATGAACATTAGTGGCATACCTGCGTAGAGATGTGCTTGCTGCACGCCGAATGTAATTGCCATGTCGTTTTAGGCCGAAACTATTTTGAAGCCGAATCATCTGGTTAACTGGCTTTTTCCCAACTATGTTTGGGTCTTACTGTGTAACCGAATGCGACTGTACCAGTGTGCCACATAGAGCAACAGCATCCTCAAGCCAGTCTACCGGACAGCACGGTAGCATCCTAGGATGTTCGATGACAGCCGGGCCAACAGTTTATCATGCCCTCCAAAACACTGCATTGGTACTTGCCTGACCTGTAATCGAACCCACACACACATTTGAGCGGTTGGTTATTTACCTCCTTGGCCACCACATCCACCATTCGAATGAAATGAACTATTTGAATGATTAGAAACACGTAGGTACCTTGTAGTAGGTGCTATATTACCAAGTGGAATTCCCGTCATAATACCTATCTCTACAAAAAAAGAACCGTTTTTGGTATAATCGGTTAAAACCACGCCGTGTAGCGACGGCTTAAGAATACATGTGTCGCTACCCCTTCTTCCAGTGGGTGTCGTAGAAGTCGACTAATGGAAAAAAATGCACCGAACACCAGTGCGAGAGAAGGAAAACTCGAAAAAAACCCTCTATCAACCCGTCTGGCCAGCGTGATAGCAGTAGGCTAAATACCTCCATGAGCAGCACAAAAAAGCCACGGCCCCTAGTTCCCGGCAGTCCCGCTATTCCCGGTCACGGTGGCGACCGTGGTTACGGCGGGACAGGGGGTGCGAAGAATCTCCGGGTTACGGGAGGCCACCAAACTAAACTGACTCTTGCGACGTACAACGGCCGCACGCTACGGCTTGACTCGCATCTGGCGCAACTCGAGGTGGAACTTGGGAAGAT
Organism: Helicoverpa assulta; assembly: GCA_963856015.1. Taxonomy (NCBI): domain Eukaryota; kingdom Metazoa; phylum Arthropoda; class Insecta; order Lepidoptera; family Noctuidae; genus Helicoverpa; species Helicoverpa assulta. The sequence continues at coordinate 7,135,676 of CAWLCW010000022.1, forward strand.
TAGGTGGCACATATTAGGGTTATGTGAAGTTCGAAGAGAGGGGGAGGACACCATAACCCTCGAATCAGGTCACCTAATGTACTTCCGAGAGGGAGACCAACAATCCCAAGGTGGCGTTGGGTTTCTGGTTAATAAGTCCCTAGCTGATAACGTTGTGGAGGTGTCTAGTGTGTCGAACAGGGTAGCGTACCTTATCTTAAAGCTCACCGACAGGTATAGCCTCAAGGTAGTGCAAGTGTACGCACCGACCTCGACACATTCAGACGATGAAGTGGAGGATATGTTTGATGATATATCAAGGGCCCTCCACTTCACTACAAAGACCCATTACACCGTTGTCATGGGGGACTTTAACGCTAAAGTGGGAGTACAGATTTGCGGCGAATCGGCAGTAGGATCCCATGGATTTGGAAGCAGGAATCATAGGGGGCAAATGCTCGTCAACTTCCTCGAACGCGAGGGGCTCTTTTTGATGAACTCTTTTTTCAAAAAGCAGCCCCAAAGGAAGTGGACTTGGCAAAGCCCCGACACTATGACTAAAAATGAGATTGACTTCATCATGACGAACAAGAAGCACATATTCAGAGACGTCTCCGTGATCAATAGGTTTAATACCGGTAGCGATCACCGACTTGTCCGAGGCTCTCTGAATATCAACTTCAAGGCCGAACGTTTCCGTCTGATGAAGGCCAGGCTCCGACCAACACTGCTCCAAACCATGACAGGATCTGAAACGTTCCAATCAAATTTGGAGAACCGATTTGCCGCCGTGGAAACCACAACAGACGTTAACCAGAACCACGAATATGTGGTTCGGATCCTCAGGGAGGAAGGTTCGAGATTCTGTAACATGCAGTGTAAGGGCAAGAAATCAAAGCTTTCGGAAGAGACATTAGGGGTTATGAAGAAACGACGTGAAAACCCGCCTGTCACTTCGTCAGCTAAGCGGGCTCTAAACCAAGAGATCAACAAGCACGTACGACGCGACCTCCGGTGCTCCAATACTCTTGACATTGAAAGAGCAATTGAGCTAAATCGGGGGTCAAAGGTGTTCGTACAATCTCTTGGAAGAAGCCACTTGACGAAGTTGACCACAACAAGTGGAGAAGTCGTTTCTTCGGTGCCGGCAGTCCTTTCGGAAGTGGAAAATTTCTATGGCCGGCTATACGCATCGCATGCATCTCGACCTGATCCCGGAAATGAGGATTCTAGAGCCACATTAACACGCCATTTCACCGAAGACCTGCCAGAAGTCAGCAGTGACGAAATCGAGATCGCTCTGAGACAGCTCAAAAATGGAAAAGCCCCTGGCGAGGATGGCATTACAACAGAGCTTTTAAAAGCAGGAGGAAAGCCCGTACTGGGGGAGCTCCAGAAGCTTTTTAATGCCGTCCTGTTTGAAGGGAGAACTCCAGAGGCGTGGAGTAGGAGTGTTGTCGTCCTGTTCTTCAAGAAGGGAGACAAAACCCAGCTGAAGAACTATCGACCCATTTCCCTCCTAAGCCACGTCTATAAGCTGTTCTCAAGAGTGATCACGAACCGACTTGCGCGAAGACTCGACGAATTCCAACCACCGGAGCAGGCCGGGTTTCGGAGCGGATACGGCACCATAGACCACATCCACACAGTGCGGCAGATTATACAGAAGACCGAAGAGTATAATCAGCCCCTGTGTCTAGCATTTGTGGACTATGAGAAGGCCTTTGACTCGGTTGAAATCTGGTCTGTTCTGGAGTCCCTGCAGCGTTGTCAAGTAGATTGGCGATACATCCAAGTGATGAGATGTCTCTACGAAGCCGCTACAATGTCCGTCCAAGTACAGAATCAGCAAACAAGGCCCATACCGTTGCATCGAGGAGTGAGACAAGGTGATGTTATTTCCCCGAAACTGTTCACTAATGCAATGGAGGATATGTTCAAGACGCTGAACTGGAAAGGGCGAGGCATCAACATCAATGGCGAACACATCTCTCACTTGCGATTTGCTGACGATATCGTCATCATGGCGGAAACGCTGCAGGACCTACAACAGATGCTGAACGACCTGGCTGAATCTTCTCTACGCATCGGCCTACGGATGAACTTGGACAAAACCAAGGTCATGTTCAATGAACATGTTCTACCGGAACCGATTGCGATACACGGCGCCGTTCTCGAAGTTGTTCGGAAATATGTATACCTCGGGCAGACATTGCAGTTAGGTAGAAACAACTTTGAGGACGAGGTGAATAGGAGAATTCAGTTGGGTTGGGCTGCATTTGGGAAGCTACGTCGAGTCCTAACATCGTCGATCCCACAGTGCCTAAAGACAAAAGTCTTCAATCAGTGCGTCCTACCTGTCATGACTTACGGAGCCGAAACGTGGACACTGTCGGTACGGCTGGTTCACAAGTTTAAAGTCGCTCAGCGGGCTATGGAAAGGGCTATGCTCGGCATTTCTCTGAGAGATCGCATCAGAAATGAGGTAATCCGTCAGAGAACCAAGGTCATCGACATAGCCCACCGAATCAGCAAGCTGAAGTGGCAGTGGGCTGGCCATATTAGCCGAAGAACCGATAACCGTTGGGGTAAACGAGTTCTAGAGTGGAGACCGCGCCTCGGCAAGCGTAGTGTAGGACGTCCTCAGGCACGGTGGAGTGATGACTTGCGCAAGACGGCTGGCAGGAGCTGGATGCGAGAAGCCGAAAATCGATCTCAGTGGCGTGCACTTGGAGAGGCCTATGTCCAGCAGTGGACTGCGATAGGCTGATGATGATGATGGTTAAAACCAGAGGACGAAGGACGAAAACCTACGTTTAGCTATTCACATCACTATTCCTCAATGATTTACAATGTAACAGTTCTTTACCCTTTCAACAGCAATCAGAAACTTGACAACTGAACAATAATTTCATATATATCTACTATTTACTTATTTATTTGCCTTCCTTTTACTTTTATTGACAATATTTAACTTGCACTTGCAAGATAGTAATATACTTATGTTGCATTGTTTGTGCGGTTTTATCCAGTTTTTGGTTTACGTCATTATATCACTTGTCCTTAGAACTTAGATTATTTAAACAACTGGACAAGCTATTCATAATTACCATTTATATCTGAAACAGTGAAGTCGTGGTGGCCTAGTGGGTAAAGAACCAACCTCTCAAGTATGAGGGCGCGGGTTCGATTAGAGGTCAGGCAAGTATCAATGCAACTTTTCTAAGTTTGTATGTAATTTCTAAGTATATCTAAGACACCAATGACTGTGTTTCGGATGGCACGTTAAACTGTAGGTCCCGGCTGTCAATGAACATCCTTGACAGTCGTTACGGGTAGTCAGAAGCCAGTAAGTCTGACACCAGTCTAACCAAGGGGTATTGGGTCGCCCGGGTAACTGGGTTGAGGAGGTCAGATAGGGCAGTCGCTCCTTGTAAAGCACTAGTACTCGGCTACATCCGGTTAGACTGGAAGCCGACCCCAACATAGTTGGGAAAAAGGCTCGGAGGATGATGATTTATATCTGAAACAATCGGCCGACAGCTGTTGACCCGATGGTTGGCAAATTTTGTTCTACGGTGATCTTCACACTGCCCCGCATCATGCTGCATCTTGCGTGTCGACGCACCTACGCGCGTTCCTGCGGGAGTGCAGATCTGCATCATCGTGCGGGTTTTTTACGCACTCACGCGCGTAGGTGCGTTTTGTTAATTCACGCACGGCGGCTCTCATCAAGTTCCATTTTCAAACATACACGTCACGCCCATTCAAAATCACGCGCGTCACTGCGGGATTCGGTGTGCCATACCATGCGTCTCGCCCCGCACCTACGCGCGGGGTTGCGTGTTTCTCCGCGTGTATGTGCGTGATCCGCATGAACGCGCGTGGATGCATTTTCAGTGTGTTGGACTATGCGTGTTTTCCATACAAACGGAGATATTTACAAGCAACGGAAAAAAACGCATCCACGCGCTACGCTGCATCATGCGGGGCAGTGTGATAATCGCCTAAATATAATCGGATCAACTGACCAACATACCATCTCCATTCATCTTCATATTGATTTATCAGCCCAAAGAAACTATCGGCCGACTAAAAGTTTATTGGTTTTAATGAGTCTGACAAACATTTTATTTTAAAGGTAAGACCTATAAATAACGTGAAGTTGAAAACAATAGATTACTTAGGCTAATAAGGCTGATTTACACAACACACATATTTCGAAGTAAAGTACATTGCTTTCTGAATGAAGCATGTTTATGAAACATCGCATTTTGTTTGCGAACAGTTTTCAAGTGAATCTGACGGATTTAATCTCGAAGGTTCCAGGCCAGGGGTAGAAAACCCTGCCGGAGCTGCGGGTTGTTCGCAAGAGATACCGCGGCCCTGGCACATAAAAGGCCCATGATGGAACACGACGGTTTTTAGTCAGTAGGTAAGAGTCTGACAATCCCTCGCCGCTGCCAACCCACAGCGGGATGATCATTCGGATGATTTTTGACGTCGTTAAAAAAAAAGGGGTAGAAAACCAAGAAGGGACTGCGGTATTGTTAGCGCGAGTTACCGCGGCCCTGGTACATAAAGGGCTTATGAAGGAACATGGTGGGTTTAGTCAGTAAGAGTCTGACACTCCCTCACGCTGCACACACAGCGAGAGGGGTCATTTGATCGAAAAAATTGGGCTTACCGTGTGTTGCTGGAAGTTTCTTTGCCACTTCTTCTTCCAAGCAACGGTACATAAGAAGGGAATAGAGAAGGGCGGGCGTTTTAGATAATTTCATGTAGGTACTGTTGTACTGTTTTTCAACTAATTTTGAAGAAAGCTTTTTCGTTGTGATTTTTTTTCAGTTAGGTACAGCCGCACGGGTACGTCGATCATAAGATTAAACAACGGTTGGAGCTGTCCTAGGGCCCGATTCTCCTAATTTTACCTAAGCGACATACGATTCACATTCGACTGAGATCCAATCCCGACTCAATTACGATTGAAGCGTATGTGGCATTCCACTATTTTTTCTTTGAAATAAACGTTTTTATCCTTTTCTGTCATTCGATAATGAATCATTTTGTCTGCAAATGATTTACGATTGCAATATGATTGTAGAGCAAACTACCGTATATACCAAAATCACCAAAATAGCAGACCAATCGCAAACCAATCGAATGTCGATGGAATACGATTAGTCTTAGTAGCAGAATGCCCGATATGGTTAAAACTGCTTTTGTGGTCATAATGCGATTCAATTTCTATTCGATTTTGACATTATTAACTTAGGAGAATCGTACCCCTGAGCTGTGGGTGACCATTTCATGAGGACTTACAACACGGTTGGGAAGAGGCTAGGCCAAACAAAATCAGAACCAAAATAACTTTAACTATGCAGTTACCTATTCTAATCATAGCAAATAGGTACCTATACCTACACCTAACAAAATATCCCTTATCACTTTATCGGGGATTTTTTTACAAGATCGCGTGTTTTCGCCAACTAAGTATATATGGTAAGTACATACTAGATAAAGGTCGGATAGGTCTAGAAGCTGACAAAACATCAACACACACTTTATTATATATACGTAGATATATATTATACGTAGTTCGGTGCGTCACACGAAAATATTTGTTCTAGATTAGCTATTGATTTGTTTGTATGACGAAGATATACAAGGGTGTATCAATAATGATTTATTCAAAGTAGGCTGAAAAATAGTACTATTCAAACGTCAGGATTAGGTGTATGAGACAGCCCCAAAATCACCCACGCTTCACCACTTCCTACGTGTTATTTATTACTGGGAGTTAGGGTTAATTAAATATTAGCCGACTGGCAGCAACACCTCGTTGGATCGCCATGCTAATCCTTTGTCCGAGGTAATAGCCAGCCTTTAGGTCACGAGAAGCGTCAACCAGCCGCCTCGAGAGATCTTTAAGGGTGGCTTTCACAACTTCATAAGTGTTTTTTGGCTGGTTCTTTGCGTCGAGATTAAAAAAGATAATAAAAAGAACTCAAATTGCTATGGGTTTTTGAGAGTCAAAGAAATAAGATAGGTGCCTCTTATGGTTTCTCTAGATTCTTACACGAAGAACAAATATCATTTTCAGACTTTATATTATTTTCAATACCTTTCTCTACGCCGTAAACAGTATCATAAAATCTAGTATTTTACTATCTTACATTTACGTTGTATGTAATTAACTAATTATAAAACGGAATTGTTTTCAGTTTCAGCTCATAACACGTTTTGATAGACGCTGAAAACACGTGCTTAGATATCACTTTATGTAAAGATAAGTAAATACTTATCCCTTCTTGGTAGTCGGTTCAAAAGGGGTGGTTTGTTAAAACAATCTTTAGGTACAGTACCATCATCATCATCCTTTGTATCGTCCCACTGCTGGGCTGCGGCTTCCTCTCACACGGAGAAGGATTGAGCGTTAATCACCACGTGCAAGACATGCGGGTTGCTCATTTCAGACTTTATAGTCCAGGTTTCCTCGAGATGTTTTTCTTTACTTTTAATCAGTAATTGGTGTCCAAGGTATACTTACTTACTTAGAAAGTAATAGCGTCCACGGCCGATTTCGGCCACGGCGGCTGTTCTCATTTAAGGAGATCAGCCAGCTGCGCAGGACATATTATTGTGCACGAGCATTTGCGCAGACACAGGTGTACTCCCTATTCCTTCACTCTCATAACCCGATGGGACGGCAATCCGAAACGACCGGAGGGAGATCAAGCGCAGGACCGACATTTACGTGCTCTCCGATGCACAGGTGAATCGATCACCAACTTCCAGACTACGGGCTGCTTTGTGAAAGTTTAAGGAAACCCACAAATCGATTTCGGCCCGACCCGGGAATCGAACCCGAGACCTCGGGTACAGCGGCCGCGCTTGCGACCACTAGACCAAAGAGGCAACTTAGAAAGTACATACAAACCCTCATACTAGGGTTGGTTCTTTGCCCACAAGGCCACCACAACTTTTAGGTACTGTTCTCATATAAGGAGATCAGCCAGCTGCGCAGGACATATTATAGTGCACGAGCATTTGCACAGACACAGGTGCACTCCCTATTCCTTCACTCTCATAGCGCGATGAGGTGACAATCCGACACCACCGGAAGCTTACCTATGCATCAAGATGACCTATTTGCTACTTTTATGGAGATGAAAGATTATCAAATAAACACACATCCTGACAAACTTTCGTAATTATAATATTAGTAGTATGTTAATAGATTATATTATCTTCCTTATAAATCGTATGTTATTTACATAGAAACTTGAAGATTCCACACAAGTTGAGGTCAACTGGTGTACTGGATATCCGCTAGATATACAATACTATCAAGAATATTTACAAAACAAGACATATGCTAGAAACTTGTACTTCGTTCTTTCAACATCTTAGACCTTATCATCCCATACCGTCCTTACTACATATACCTCATATTGCCCCTCTTTGACTTGACTGCCTCGTTGGTCTAGCGGTCGCAAGCGCGGCTGCTGGGCTCGAGGTCTCGGGTTCGATTCCCGGGGCGGGCCGAAATCGCTTTGTGAGTTTTCTTAAACTTTCACAAAACAGCCCGTAGTATGGATGTGGTGCATCGGAGAGCACGTAAATGTCGGTCCTGCGCCTGATCTCTTTCCGGTCGTGTCAGATTGCCGTCCCATCGGGTTATGAGAGTGAAGGAATAGGGAGTGCACCTGTGTCTGCGCAAATGCTCGTACACTATAATATGTCCTACGCAGCTGGCTGATCTCCTTAAATGAGAACAGTCGCCGTGGCCGAAATCGGCCGTGGACGCCATTACATAATATATATTACCTACTTTTACTAGCATTATAAAGCTGAAGAGTATGTTTATTTACTTGAACGAATTAATCTCAGCGACGACTTTCCGATTTGAAAAAATATATCAATCAATCAATCTTTCAGTGATCCATTTATCGAAGGAAGCCGTAGGTAGGTCCTTTTTATCATTGTGTGTAAAAGAATGAGTCCCGGCAGGCGGGTGAAATCACTGGCACCTGGAACTAAACTCTTTCCGTCTATCTTTCATGCCAAAACTACTGAACCCATCATTTTTAGGGGTCCGGACCCAAAGGGTAAAACGGGACCCTATTGTTTTCACTCCTCTATCCGTCCGTCCGTCCGTCCGTCTGTCACCAGGCTGTATCTCATGAACCGTGATAGTTAGAGAGCTGAAATTTTCACAGATGATGTATTTCTGTTGCCGCTGTAACAACAAATACTGAAAACTAGAATAAGATAAATATTTTGGGGGGCTCCCATACAACAAACGTGATTTTAAATAATGGTACGGAACCCTTCATGCGTGAGTCCGGCTCGCAGCAGCCCAGACAGATGTGTGTTGCTAGGGAGTTTGTTCCAACTTCCACCCCTTCTTCTTCTCAGCAAAAACACATAGGAAGTGGTGAAGGGTGGGCATTTTGGGGGCTGTCTTTTGTAGATTTTGAAGTTCAAAAAGTGTTGTTTTGCATGATTTTGAGTTTCCGAGTTCCGAGTTTAAAAAGGACTTAGGCTACTTTATATCGAAAAGCGCGAAACGGTTCCCTCGGGACGCATGTAAAAATTACTCTACAAATTTTTAACTCTACAAATTGAAGGAGAGCTAGATAGATCTTGAAATCTCTACCAATCGATTAGGAATACCAGCATCTATACATAAAACTGCATTGCTAGAACATTAGCGAGTGCGATCGCAAGGTTTTACAAACTCGTTGCGGTAGGACAAACCGGTTCGTCTAACTTTAATGTAGGAAACTTGTTCTGTGTCTTAGAACTACGGTTATTTAAGGTATATCCTGCTATATATGGAAAAGCAAGAATGTATGTAGTTTGTTACTGTAACTGTTACAGCCTTTTTATCGTCCCACTGCTGGGCTCAGGCCTCCTCTCACACGGAGAAGGATTGAGCATTAATCACCACGCTTGCTCAATGCGGGTTGGTGATTTCAGACTATAATAGTCCAGGTTTCCTCAAGATGTTTTCCTTCACCTTTTTATCAGCCATTGGTGTCCAAGATATACTTAGAAAGTACATACAAACTTAGAAAAGTTGCATTGGTACTTGCCTGAACTGGAATCGAACCCACACCCTCATACTCGAGAAGTTGGTTCTTTACCCACTAGGCCACCACGACTGTTACTATTTCACGTGAAATGGAAGCCTTGCGGATCGTGCATGTAGCAGAACTGAGAATGCTGAGATGGATGTGTGGTGTTACAAGAATGGATAAAGTGAGGAATGATTACATTAGAGGAAATCTGAAAGTAGCGCCAGTTACAGAAAATATGAGAAGTAGAAGATTGGCATGCTATAGGCATGTAATGAGGAGGGATGATACGCATGCAACAAAGTGTGTGCTAAGTATTAATGTAGATGGATGGAGAGGAAGCGGAAGACCTAATAAAAGATAGATGGATCGCCTGAAAGATGACATGAATAGGAAGGGAGTGAGTGTCAGTATGACGAGTGACAGGGGAAAATGGAAGAGGATGACATATTGCGCCGACCCCAAATAAAATTGGGAACAGGACAGAAGGAAGAAGAAGGAAGCCTTGCGGATCGATCGATCATAAATAATGTTAAGCAACAAACAAAAGAGATCAGTTCGTGGATGGCTAACTATCTTGTCATGACGAATTCTTGTGTGTTTCGGAGGACACGCTAAAGTAGTGGGTCCCGGTTGCCATTTGAACATCCTTGGCAGTCGTTACGACTAGTTAGAAGCCACAAAGTCTGATAACCAGTCTTCCCAAAGGGTTGCCCGGGTAACTAGGTTGAGGAGGTCAAATAGCCAGTCGCTCCCTATAAAGCAGTAGTACTCAGCTACATTCGGTTAGGTTGGCAGCCGACACCAACATAGTTGGGAAAAGGCTCGGGAGAAGATAATGGATGAACTTTGTCGAGAATTTTAGAGTGAGAGTGAGTACATCACTAGATATATACCTACTTCTATAATTCTATGAGCTTCTTGTTAAAAAGCTACTGTCCGTAAGCGTGTGATCCATAGACCATACAGTTGTTTCTTACCCATATTGAATTGCTTCAATATTTACCTACTTACATAAGATCGTAAAATACTTAATCTACGCATTATCAAGGTATGTTGTGTATTAATTAACTCAAGGATAACCTTAAATAGGTATAGATTTGTAATTATCTTTTGTTTTATCGAATATTTGGCACATTGTTACCTATTGCGCGGAAATTATATTTCAATGAGTGTACCTACACTAGCTGTCTCCTTCAGTTCCACCCGTAGGGAAAACTTCTCCATACCGATTATTTTTTATTATTTAAAAATAAGTCATGGTGGCCTAGTGGGTAAAGAGCCAACCTCTCAAGTATGAGGGCGCGGGTTCGATTCCAGGTCAGGCAAGTACAAATGCAACTTTTCTAAGTTTATATGTACTTTCTAAGTACCTATATCTTGGATTCCAATGACTGTGTTTCGGATGGCACGTTAAACAGTAGGTCCCGGCTGTCGTTGAACATCCTTGGCAGTCGTTACAGGTAATCAGAAGCCAGTAAGTCTGACGCCAGTCTAACCAAGGGGTATCGGGTCGCCTGGATACCTGGGTTGAGGAGGTCAGATAGGCAGTCGCTCCTTGTAAAACACTGGTACTCAGCTGAATCCGATTAGGCTCGAAGCCAACCCCAACGTAGTTGGGAAAAAACGACCATGTACCAAATGGTCGTTTACTGAAATTTCAATATATTCCGTATCAAATAGCATCCAAATTAGTTCTAATTTTTCCCAGCGCATGGGATATAGTTCTTTTGGGATGTGAGTGAAAGTAGGTAGGTAGATAGGCGGTTTTATCATACCTGAGTAGTGTGTCATAGGAATACTAATAGTATGTGCTTGCATACACATGTTTTACAAATATATAAATAATTATGAATATGTATGTTGTGTCGATTCGGCCGGTTTTTTATTACGTAACTGTATGAGGTTGAAAACTCCGCGGTTAATGTCCCTACTATTATTTTAATCTGGACGTTCAAAAAATGCTCTTTTTCTGCCTTATTAAAAGCAAAATGCACCATGATTGAAAGAGAAAAAAAATAACCATGCACATGGATATTTTAAAAAGTTTTTATCCCATAGAGAAAGTGTAACAAACCCAGAATTAACCAGATTAAAATACAAAAACATTTTTAAGTATTACCAACTCGTAAATGAAAGCAATTTTTCTGTTACGCTTTCAAAAAAAACACACAAACCCTTGAAAACCAAAACAACAGTTTTTTCCTACAATCTTACTGCACTTACGCCATTTTGTAACCAGAGACAAAGCGCGCGAAAAGTAGTATACTATTTCTTAAACCGGGTTAAAACCTTTTTGATGCCAAAAAGACTTATCCTTTTGCCAAAATCCTATACACTTACGCCCTTTTAGTAATTTAACAATATCAAGCAAAAGTAGTATACTATATTTTTTGTGTAAATGTTAAAATGTCGTAAGTACAGATAAAATGTACTGAGTTAAGACGTTTTAGAGTTAAGAGTTGGTGTTGAGTGAATTAAAATTCTGATAGCATAGTTCTAATATAGGTGAACACGCGAATTTAAACGTGTATTGTATTATTTAAACATTTAGAGTGTGTTTAAGTAGACAGTTGTAGAATATATTATAGTAATTTGAGGTATTTTGTGATGAATGGATTCTGTTAGACAATATTTTATTTTTATTTAATTCTATGCTTTACCTACCATAATAATTAAGGTTAGGAACCGCTAATCCGATTAGAAAAATTCTTTAAGTGCTAGTTAACTCATTTGTCAAGGATGAACGGAAAGTACCTCTAGTTGACGTAGGGAAGCGGAATAGGATTTTTTTAATATACAAAGTGTTGATTTGCATTTGTGCCATATTTCAGGAGGAGGACATAAAATACGTAAATAATCAATTGGAATTACAGTAGACGGGAAATAGCTAAATGCACAGCTTTTTTTTTGTCATTGTAATGTCGTAGAATTTCAGAAGTAATCCAATTTTATGAATGACCGTTGCGTATGCTTTGTGTTTGCGTTTGTGTGAGGGCGCAGCACGGTTTTAAGGCCAGTTACACACGCGCCAAGTTTAAATACGGCTAGATGACATTGACGGAATTCCAAAAAAAAAAAAAATTACGTACCAATTTTTTTGTTGATTTGGGTCGAGAATCATTAGCATAATTACGTCCTTGAATATGGCACGGATGCAAATCAACAGCTTGTATATTTACCTACATGTATTTTAATTCCAGAGCCCAAATAGCAAGAGTAGATAGGCAGATAGGTAAGTACGCCTTTCTGATAAAGTGTACAAAATATCCTAATTTAGTGTAAAACCCTATAATCATCGGCAGGGATATTGAGCCCTGACCTTCAGCTGCGCAGAAGCGATTTATTGGTTTATTGCCTTATGTGTACAGTGCGCAAAGCGATCCCCACTCTTCCGCCGAGAGCTCAATATCCGTGCCGATAACTATAGCAATAGTGATACACGAATAAATACAGGAATGAATTTTAAGCAGTGCGCAAAAAAAAACTGGTGGTCCAGAATCGTTAACAGAACATATCTGCATCATCAGTAAAAAAATTTTTATCATTCTTTTGTCCGCCCTAAAATCAGCAAAATATGGATACCAACTATTACTTACGCGCGCCGAGCGGAGCTCCGTCAGTAAACCGGTTTCGCGTTGCCGCCGTGCATACTATGACGATTATGACCGTACTATCGGTTACAAAATAAACATCTTTCGATATCAATAACTTTTCTTTTTTGTACTAAAACACTACAAAATAAAAATATACGTATCTATAAAACTTATTTAACTATGAGTTGACAAAGTTTGCGCACTGGATAAAATTCATTCCTGTATATTATGTAGGTACCTAAGTATGTTTGTCTACGTAGGTGGCATTCATTCGTAAACTATCAAATGTGTGGTCTTCGGTCATAGCAATCACGTTTATTCATTAATAATGTTTTTACGATATTTTGACCTTTAACTATGAACTGTGACCGTTGGTAACTTCTACTCACCGGTAATAACTTCTAGTTTGATAAAATAACTAGTGGAATACCAACTTTAACTGGATTGTAATCGGTTTGCCGTTATGACGAAAAATATTTACAAGTGGTGGTCTAGTAAGTAAAGAACCAACTCTCCTAGGGTGAGTGTGGGTACGATTCCAGTCAGACATCTGGGTACCAATCCAACTAATAATGGCGTCCACGGCCGATTTCGGCCACGGCGGCTGTTCTCATTTAAGGAGATCAGCCAGCTGCGAGGACACATTACAGTGCACAAGCATTTGCGCAGGCACAGGTGCACTCTCTATTCCTTCACTCTCATAGCGCGATGGGATGGCAATCCGACACAACCGGAGAGAGATCAGGCGCAGGAAGGACCGACATTAACGTGCTCTGGGCTTCTTTATGTAAACTTATATAAACTCTCAAAGCGATTTCTGGGTTAAAGAGGTCAGATAGGGCAGTCGCTCCTTGTAGAACACTGGTACTTAGCTGCATCCAGTTAAACTGGAAGCCGACCCCAACATAATCGGGAAAAGGTAAGTCCAAAATCAAATGTCTTTCAGAGGTTAACGGAAACTTTTATCATTTACTTAACAAAATAATCGTTGAGCCATTCAATTAATTCTGATTTTGGATAATATCTAAGATGGCTTCAATTCTTTTTTTGTAATATCAGTCGTTCGTCATCCGGTCTGTTATTTTTGTTTATTATGAAATATCGACTTTAACCTATCTACTTAGAATTTTAAAGTTTTTTAAATAAATATTAAATATAAAGTAATTAAGCAGCTATGTATTTATTATTAGCTGTTCCATTCGCGTCCCAATATTTCTTGTACCCAGAAAAAAATGCCTATGTTCTTTCTCAGACTCTAGAAGTCTAGAGACTGTCCTATGTTATGTGGACCTCATATAAATCGGTCTTGTAGTTTTGGCTCGAAAGCGCCAAATAAGGAACTATTTCGACATTTACTTTTAACGTTAGTTTTGATTAATAAACAATTCTACTTCTTACTTTCTACTAACTAGTTTTGAACACCTCTGAACTTTCAAGGAATCTTTTCGTATCGTTTTACAAGCGTATCCAGGAGCAGACAGTAGTATGACAGTACATAAGAACTTGTAGAACGGACAAAATAAGTTCAAAGTACTTACCTATATTTAATTAAGCAAAACATTTCATTGGCTTGTGAACAATACCATCAATAATCTGATAATGTGTTAAAGATCTTAGATAGTCATCAACTTTTGATAGACTAATTTAGTTCTATGGTTTCAACCGCCTTTGGGTTCTTTATTTTTGGTGAGAAATCATCAAATAAATCCCCATGTGTCAAAGTCGTGGTGGCCTAGTGGGCAAAGAACCAACCTCTCGAGTATGAGGGCGCGGGTTCGATTCCAGGTCAGGCAAGTACTAATGCAACTTTTCTGTATGTACTTTCTAAGTATATCTTAGACACCAATGACTGTGTTTCGGATGGCACGTTAAACTGTAGGTCCCGGCTGTCATTGAACATCCTTGGCAGTCGTTACGGGTAGTCAGAAGCCAGTAAGTCTGACACCAGTCTAACCAAGGGGTATCGGGTTGCCCGGGTAACTGGGTTGAGGAGGTCAGATAGGCAGTCGCTTCTTGTAAAGCACTGGTACTCAGCTTAATCCGGTTAGACTGGAAGCCAACCCCAACATAGTTGGGAAAAGGCTCGGAGGATGATGATGTGTGTGCAACGTGAGGGAGTGTCAGACCATTACTGACTGAGGCCCACCATGTTCCATCTGAAGCCCTTTATGTAGCAGCGCCGCGGTAACTCGCGCGAACAATCCCGCTTCCACTATCCCAAAGACGAGAATTGTTTGACTGTGAAAGTTAGTAAATAGACGAACAGACTCACATCCTCTTTAAAAAACTTATTAAAAAGGCTAGTTTTTATCGTAAAAGCAGATGGCGGTAGAATCTGTGTTTTTTTAAACTGACGTAGGCATGTGTCTTCGGAATTACTCGAGATTACTTATATCATTATTGATCTGCGATTATCCATTATTGGGTAGGTACCTTCGTATTTTGCAGCATCTTCATAGAAAGATGCACGCTATGTTCTCTTAGAACATTGCAGGCTGCTTGAAACTTTTGTACGGAAACTAACGCCATCGCGTATTTACATTGTGTACATAGCCAAAACGCATCCATAGGAAACTGCTCGCTGATATTTTGTAATGCTGTTTTTTAATTTGTGATTTCAAAGTATACACGAATTTTGCGTACTGCTCGAGTATAATTCGTAGCTTAGACGTGCACATGCATCTTTCCAATTTATACACGGTCAAATTTAACTATACAAAATTAATATTAGGTAAAATATTAAATAAAAATGGCTTTTGAATCTGAGTTTGTTTATTAAAAATGCTAATTAAACAGGCTTCTTTTTAATATCATTATTCGCCCCCAAAAATGTATGTTGCCTTCTAAATTACTAATTCAGCCACAATTAACGAGCATCTAAATAATACTATCTTAGCCACTAGTTATCTTCTAAGTAAACCACTCTAAATACAACTCAGCATGATGGTTATTTTTTAGCATCTAAATTTGTAGCAGGCATTCTAACAGTAAACTTCTAAAATACCATTAAATGACATCATAAAATATATTTAATTAGCTTCTAATTTTTTTAACTCAGTACGTTTAAAATGTAAGCAAGCAACATGCAGCAAGCATCGCTTCTGTCACGGCTCCGGTGCTGCGGGGCTCCGGCGGTCCCATGCGAGCTTATCGTCGCAGATGGTTTTCACGCTCACCACCGCAGCTTCGGCTTGCTGGCCGGCTCAGCCGGCCAGCCTCAGCCGCGTCGGCGGGCGTTAAAACTACCTGCGCCTCAGCTCGCAGGCCGCCTCGCCCCTCCGCGCCTACGCGGTTTTGAATTGCACTCTAGGGGTAGGGCAGACAAGACTACGTGGAATCGGTTTTGCAGCCATTCGTTTTCATCACTAACTTCAATTTTTAATACAATGTTTTTTAATTGAACAAGCATTATTAATATTTAAATTAACATTAAATGCTAGGTCGTGTTTTAATCAAAATGGCGAGCATGCAACTCCTCGCGAATAGTTTGGAATCGTAAAGTTTTTCGCGCCTATTCCAAAGTATACACGATTAGTTTGCATGCGGACTAGCACTGTATATTATGGAACAAAGCAAGTTACTTTGGCCACTACAAAATATATGCGAGTATTTGCGTACTGCTGCTGTATACATCGGAAGACTTTGTATAAAAAGTGAATTCCAATCTATTCGCGACTAGTTTCACACGCTTGCGTACTAGCCATGTACATTCTGTAAATACGCAACGCCATCCATCCTTCATATTGAAAACTATTTACTCGTTATACCCGTTGGGTTACCAATTTATAACAGTGATATGATTTAATCAAAAATAATAATATAATGTAGATAAATATTTATCTTGCTAAATAGTATTTATTTTATTTAGTGGAGTAGATAGAAAAAATAAAACAACGAATTCAATCAACATTGCAAAAAGTGTTTTTTGTCCTAATATGGTCACACCAAGTAGGGAAATGACGTAAGACGTCACCTAAAAAATGCGTTAATTTCAAAAAATTAAAATAATATAGTTAATTTGATTTCGAGTTTCAGGTGAGATTGTTTGTTTGAAACACTTTTTGCCCTGGATTTCGACTTCGAGTTGAGCTGATGCTCCTCCGTTTATGCGTGACGAGTTCACAGTCAAGTGCTCTTGTTTTGTGAGATATTACTCTGTGTGAGAAATTGACTCTTGTTTGAGATAGGACTCATTGTTAGTGTTGTGAGAAATTGACTCTGGTGTTCAACTTAACACATACAATGTCTTTCATGTCTTGCTGTGTGCCTGGCTGTACGATCACTACAGAAGACGGTTGGTATAAATCATATTACATATATTATTTTGTTGTTTGTTATTTTACATGAATAAAGCTCAGTCAAAACAATATTCCAGGTGTGCTGCATAAATTTCCAAACCCAAATATTGAAAGAGAACGCTTCAAGAAATGGGTTCAAACTGTTGGAGATACCGTCAAAAAGTTTGATGAAATCTTCATTTATAACAACCGAAGAGTATGCCGAAGACATTTTGCACCGGTCTTCCACTACCCTAAGAACAGATTATGTAAATTAGCAATACCCACACTGTTCATTGAAGGTAATTAATACATTTGCTTGCACACTGTGTACAGTGTCAATTTTCCAACTGGACATAGATAGCTATATTTGAAACTATGAAAAATAACAAAAAATACTGATTGGAGTTACTTATTTCATGAAAGTTTAAATCAATATACTGAATAGAGTCTCATTCGAGGCTCATTTTGACAAAAACTATAACTCAGACAATGGTTCAAAATCATTGATCCTGTCCAGGAATCGTACCTGTTTTTATATATTGGATTAAATTTTGGAAAGTAATAATAAACTTAAGATAAATGGAAAATAATTAATTTCATTTTCAGGTGGACCCTTGAATAAAGAAACGCCTGTTCAAATGTTACGAGATGAGCATTCAACAACTTCAGCTCTATTAGACATAACTAACATCAGACTATCAGGTATTTTATATGCTGCTTTAAGGCCTACAGCGTTTGGCATAATATTGTTAGCGCCATGTGCTCGAATGGCCCCAAAAAAGTTTTCTAAGGGGTTTAGATTAAAATTTCTTAATAGTAGTAAATTCACACCCTTAGAGGTCATTGTTTTAACAGTTTTTTGAAACCTTCTATTGTTTTTACCCAACTGGAGAGGGAGGGAACTATTGCCGATTTTCCATAATTTTTGAAAAATGTAATGGATTTAAGAATTGTTAGGCCATCATTCCATAACTTACTTATGATGTGAATAATATTATATTAGCCAATAGTAATCTTCAATGTAAGCCACTTCAAATATAACTTAGTATGGTGATTATTATTTAGCACCTAAATTTCAGACATACAGTATTATTTATACATGCTAAGTTATAATACTTATAATGTATTTTATGATGTGGTCCACTGAATCAGACAATAATGTACTTTCAACTTGTGAGAATAATAAAAGTTATTTTATGTTTTTGTATTTGGCCCGGGCCTGCAAAATTAAGGATATTATTAGGATTAATTGAATACCTAGCTACAACTTATGTATTGAATTAGACAATTCATTGTAAACTTATTGTTATCTTTAAAAAAAATAAAATAAAGTGTGTAAATAATTTTCGTTTTTTATTACAATACATTTGAATCGTCTTTTTCCAAGTCAAAATCAGCAACCATAGCTATATGTATACGTAGCTAGTTATAGATTTAGTTAAAACCACCGCGGATAGATGGCACTGCTTGTATGATGACGGAATTACGGTCGAGAGTACCGTCTATCTCTAAGTATAATACATTGTAGTCTTTGGAAAGATGGCTATCATTTGAAAGGAAAGATACGTGACAGGATTTATCTTTTTGTCACAGCTTTAATGGCGTTTTTCCATCAGATTAAGTATATTTTGAGGTTTGAATTAAATCAATGTACTTAGGTTGGAAAGTACTGAAGTGAAATCATATTGATTAAGTAGTCACCCAATTATTCATTTATCCTTAAAATCTTTCGCAAATAACATTAATAGGATCACCAATTCCCTAGCCATACAACTACCTTTGGTCTTTTACGGTCGGCTTCCAGTCTAACCGGATGCAGCTGAGTACCAGTGTGCCACAAGGAGCGACTGCCTATCAGACCTCCTCAACCCGGTTCCCCGGGCAATCTGATACCCCTTCGTAAGATTGGCTCAAACTGTCCGACTTATGATTACCCGTAACGACTGCCAAAGATAGGTATTCAAATGACAGCCGGGACCTACCAATTAAACGTGCCTTCCGAAACACGGAGGAGCTCGATAGGACAAACCATGTGGTCAAGCCTCGCTTAACCTTGATTGATAGACCCGTGCTGGTGTTACTTAGCCACGATCTCCTCTATGATAAGGATTTATTACTAGGATACTGTCACAGCCTTTTTATCGTCCCACTGCGGGGCTGCGGCCTCCTCTCACACAGAGAAGGATTGAGCATCAAACACCACGCTTGCTCAATGCGGGTTGGTGATTTCGGACTTCATAGTCCAGGTTTCCTCAAGATGTTTTCCTTCACCTTTTTATCAGCCATTGGTGTCTAAGATATACTTAGAAAGTACATACAAACTTAGAAAAGTTGCATTGGTACTTGTCTGACTTGGAATCGAACCCACGCTCTCATACTCGAGAGGTTGGTTCTTTGCCCACTAGGCCACCACGACTTTTTTTCACTACTACTAAGTAGGTACTATTACTAGGATGTACAAGGATAATAGGACTATTGCCCGATAACGTACAGGTCAGACACTTCAGACTCCTGAATCAGCAACCCACTTCGAGTGTACATATCTTATTTAAGTACTTACATTGAGGAAGTCAAATAGGTAATCGCTCTATGTAAAAAACTGACGTTAGTAAGTTGGTTTAAAACAAAAATTACTCAAGAAACAAACCAATTCTTCATCATTTGTGTAGCCGTTTCTCAACTACATATGTCGGGTTCAGTTTCACGCCTAACAAGGTGCAACTGCTCTAGTGTTTTACAAGGAGCAGCTGCCTATTTGACCTCCTCAATACGATACCCACCCTTTGTAAAACAAGTTGTCAGACTTTCTAGTTTCTAGACTTTCTTTTCAGCTTAATTATATTAGTATAGATTATTATATAATTCTTATTCCTATCAAAAATAAGTTCAATAAATTCTTCACCTTTGCCATCCACTGTTCATTGTTTTCGCTTGTTTTTCTTTACTTGTATTATTAAGATTAGATAAGAAGGATTAATTTCGTTGTAAGACATAATGCGACACACCTCCAAGACTTCATTATGTCTTCGTAATGATGTCTCAACACAAAGACATAAATAACATTAGATTGCTTGACTTTTAAATAGCTATTATCACGGTGAGAAGCAAAAAAAAAGTAAGAATTATTTCTTCTAACTGATTCCAGTTCGTAATCGGCAAATCAATTGTAAATCGTAGTGGGCAAAAAACAATCTTCTCAAGTACAAGGGTGCGGGTTCGATTCCAGGTCAGGCAAGTACCAATGCAACTTTTCTAAGTTTGTATGTACTTTCTAAGTATATCTTAGACACCAATGACTGTGTTTCGGATGGCACGTTAAACTGTAGGTCCCGGCTGTCATTGAACATCCTTGGCAGTCGTTACGGGTAGTCAGAAGCCGGTAAGTCTGACACCAGTCTAACTAAAGGGTATTGGGTTGCCCGGGTAACTGGGTTGAGGAGGTCAGATAGGCAGTCGCTTCTTGTAAAGCACTGGTAGTCAGCTGAATCCGGATAGACTGGAAGTCGACCCCAGCATAGTTGGGAAAAAGGCTCGGAGGATGAGCCAAGAATACACATTATTATTGGTTAATGGCTTATTAGGCATGGGTAAAGCAGCAAACGGGCTTCTAACAAACAGACAGAAAACTCTGCTGGAGCCTGGGGAAGGTCACGGAATACTCATTGCCAGGATTTAACTTGAGTTCTTTTTCTTTCTTTCAAAATAAGCTTGATATTCTAGGTATTAATTAACAAAAGATAATCTAATGTTTTTACAGTCATAACGATCATGTGGAAAACGTATAAAGCTTAAGAACAAAACCTTTTGTGTAAATAAAAATAGTTTCAGTCTGCGTATCCAAACGCTATATTGCTTGGTGACAGTGACAGCTGTCATTTTGACATTTTCGTCTATGTGACGTCATGGCGCTGTAACCGCGTCGATAATTTGTAAACAATTGTATAATTGATACAATTTTCAGTTTTTCTTTTTCTTAAACTAATAAAATAGTATTTAAAACCACAGTACAACTTACTATAAGTATAATACATATTGAATAACTAGTGAATAGTGTAAAACTTAAGCTTAAACAACAGAAAATGTCGGACGTAGAAGTTGAGGTTCCATCTACATTTAAAAAGCGTAATATAAGAAATAAAGGCGGCAGAAAACGTAAACAATCTAGTTCCGAAGGTAATAGATGTAATATTGTATGTAATATTTCATTAAATGGTCAAATATGGTGTGAAATCTTGGTTTATTTTTAGGTTATGTTAGGGTCTTATATTTTGTTATTTGCTTTTGTTTTTTATGTACTCTTTAAAATACTCATCATATCAACTGCATACTCTTTATAATGCTAGTCGTGGTGGCCTAGTGGACAAAAAACAATCAAAATCCTCTCAAGTATGAGGGCACGGGTTCGATTCCAGGTCAGGCAAGTACCAATGCAACTTTTCTAAGTTTGTATGTACTTTCTAAGTATATCTTAGACACCAATGACTGTGTTTTCGAATGGCACGTTAAACTGTAGGTCTGGGATGTCACTAAACATCCTTGGCAGTCATTACGGGTAGTCAGAAGTCAGTAAGTCTGACACCAGTCTAACCAAGGGGTATCAAGTTGCCCAGGTAACTGGGTTGGGGAGTTCAGATAGAGCAGTCACTCCTTGTAAAGCACTGGTACTCAGCTACATCTGGTTAGACTGGAAGCCTATCCCAACATAGTTGGGAAAAAGACTCGGAGGATGATGACTCTATATCTATATAAAGCTACCTTACCAGCTTCCACCAGCGGTATCACGCGCCTCCCGTGGTGAAATGAAAACCCATTCAGTGGGTATACTTTGCCTGTTAATTCTTAAAAAAAAATTAAAATCTTGCCAGAGTTCCTAAGTAAAGCGACCCACCCACTGCCCCGTGTACAACATAAAACAAACCCATGGTCAGTGAGTCGTCTCAGGGATTCAACATTATATTTGTACCTTAAGATTCTGAAAATGTCACAACCTTCTTTAAATACCTAATTTAGTTAATTTTTAATTACAGAAAAAAACAGTTCAGACTCAGATGAACAAACAGTTGTATTGCCGACCAAAAGACCACAGAAGGACAACCCTAATATACAGAAGACTGACACCAAGAGAAATAAACCACAGTTTGAAGATACAGTTGACAGTGACAGCAGTAATGATGAGAAAGTAAGATTTTTAGGGTTCCGTACCCAAAGGGTAAAACGGGACCCTATTGTTTTTGCTCCTCTGTCTGTCCATCCGTCTGTCACCAGGCTGTATCTCATGAACAGTGATAGTTAGAGAGCTGAAATTTTCACAGATGTTGTATGTATGTTGCCAAAACTTGTATTTTATATATATTTTTTGTATCTTTAATTTTAGTGCCAAATCCTGAACTTCCTTATACGTCACAACCTTCACCTTTTCTTTAATTTGCTTGATGTAGCTGTACCTTGGACGACCCCTTCCTCTCTTTCCTTCGACTTTCCCTTCCACGATGTTTATGATAAAATCGTCGTGACGTATAAGGTGTCCCATCATTTTTCCTCTCCTATTCTCTATATTTTACAATAGTTGTCAATAGACGTATAAGGAAGTTCAGGAGTTGGCGCTAGATAGGTGTAAATGGAAGGAGCTGCACCGACAAGAGCTGGGCTCTTAAATTAATGATGATGATGTTACATTTTGTACGCTTTCAGACAAAACAAAGGACAACTCTATCAGTACAACAGCAGAGAGAGAACGCCACAGCTACCTACGAGTTGGACACGGAACGCGATCGAGATGCACAGGCTATATTCGAGAAGGCACAGAAGATAAATGAAGAATTACAAGGACAAGCTGATGATAAGGTATGTATGACTGCCTCGTTGGTCTAGTGGTCGCAAGCGCGACTGCTGTGCTCGAGGTCTCGGGTTCGATACCCGGGTCGGGCCGAAATCGCTTTGTGGGATTTCTTAAACTTTCACGAAGCAGCCCGTAGTCTGGAAGTTGGTGGTTGATTCACCCGTGCATCGGAGAGCACGTAAATGTCGGTCCTGCGCCTGATCTCTTTTCGGTTGTGTCGGATTGCCGTCCCATCGGGTTATGAGAGTGAAGGAATAGTGAGTGCACCTGTGTCTGCGCAAATGCTCGTGCACTATAGTATGTCCTGCGCAGCTGGCTGATCTCCTTAAATGAGAACTGCCGCCGTGGCCGAAATCGGCCGTGGACGCCATCATAATATGCGTAATTAATACATTTTGTTTACAAAATTGCAGGTATACCGCGGCATGAATAACTACGCTCAGTACTACAAGAAGCGTGACACTGCAGCCGGTAACGCGAGCTCAGGACTCGTGAGGAAGGGGCCCATTAGAGCTCCGGCCAATCTTAGGGCTACTGTCAGGTATGGAGATATTTGTACTGTTTGTAGAAAATTCTAGAAATGGGGACTATGGGTAGTCAGAAGCAAGGAACTCTGATAACCAGGGCCACGATTCCGCTAATTTTACTTAAGCGACATACGATTCACATCCGACTGAGATCCAATCACGACTCAATTACGATTGAAGCGTATGTGGCATTCCGCTATTTTTTCTTTGAAATAAACGTTTTTATCCTTTTCTGTCATTTAATAATGAATCATTTTGTCTGCAAATGATTTACGATCGCAATATGATTGTAGAGCAAACTACCGTAAAGATTAAAATCACCAAAATAGCAGACCAATCGCAAACCAATCGAATGTCGTTGGAATACAATTGGTCTCATATAAGTAGCAGAATGCCTGATATGGTTAAAACTGCTATTGCGTTTCAATTTCTATTACATTTTGACATTATTAACTTAGGAGAATCGGGCCCCAGTCTTTTCAAGGGGTATCGGGATGCCCGGATTGTGGACGTCAGATAGGCAGTAGCTCCATGTAGCACACTGGTTCTCAGCTGCATCCGTTTAGACTGGAAGACGATACCAACATAGTTGGGAAAAGGCTCGGAGGATGGATGAATATTTGAGTCTATCAAAGTGTTGTATCACTATGTAAATATTGTTTATTATTAATTACAGATGGGACTACCAACCAGACATTTGCAAAGATTACAAAGAAACGGGATTCTGCGGTTTTGGAGGTCAGTATATAGAATTGAATATTTTTATTTGCATTGAATAGCATAAGATAGCTAAGAAAAGATGGATGGATTGCCTGAAAGATGTCATGAATAGGAAGGGAGTGAGTGTCAGTATGACGAGTGACAGGGGAAATGGAAGAGGATGACATATTGCGCCGACCCCAAGTAAAATTGGGAACAGGGCAGGAGGAAGAAGCAGATTTGCATTGAATATACAACCCTGCCTACTAATATTATTAATGCGAGAGCAGCTTTGTCTGCTCTTCCGAATATACTGAACTGATTTAATTGCAAGGTACAAAGATAGTCTAGACCCTAAGAAAAGACATAAGCATTTATCTATACTAATATTATAAAGAGGAAAACTTTGTTTATTTGTTTGGTTGTAATGGATAAACTCAAAAACTACTGGACCGATTTTAAATATTCTTTCACCATTAGAAAGCTATATTATCTGCGAGTAACATAGGCTATATTTTATCCCGGTGCGGGCAGTAGCTCCCACAGGACGCGGGTGAAACCGCGGGAAAACGGCTAGTATATAATAATTTATTTGTGTATTATAATATATGAAGGTATATGTTTCATATTTTTTTTTACAATTTGTTTGCATCTACCAACGCTTTCTCTCCGCCACCCAAAGGTAGACTGGTAGAGAACGTCTAAGGCGTTAAGTCCGCCCTTGTACTGTTTGTGCAAGAAGTATTTTAAATAAATAAATAAAAAATAAACTTCTTTTAGGACTTACAGGTGTTATATGACATGGGTGAAGCTGTGAGAAATAAAATAAAAATTCATCTATTTACAGTAGGCTGAAAAGCACTTTTTGAAGGTCAAATTTACAAATGACAGCCCTCAAAACGCCCGCCCTTCACCACTTCCTATGTGTTTTTGCTGGGAAGAAGATGTGATGGAACAAACTCCCCAGCAACAAGAAACCGCTAATAAACTGTATACAGAAGGATTCCTAAAGGCCTTTCGAACATTCCAGACTCCTGCAAGTTCCTCCACGACCGATCAGACTACAAGCACGGGTGGCAACTGGAACGCGAAGAGACGGAGGGAGGTACAGCAGCCGGCGACTCCGACTACGAGGTGTCCAGCGATGAGGAGTTGCCTTTCCGTTGCTTTATCTGCAGGAACAGCTTTACAGACCCTGTGGTTACAAAGTGAGTGGGTTTGTTAACATTGTCTCTATTCTATTCTATTCTATTTTTGTATATGGCAATCCGTGTCGATGTCAATTTCGACGATTCTGCCAATGACAAGTGGGATGAGAAGCAAGAAGTGCTTTTAATTAAAAAAAATAACATTGTCTCATGATGTTGTGGCTGAAATTTTATGGCAGATGTAGTAGAATATTTATGGTAGAAATTCATAAATGATAGAAATTATGCTGTTGATAAAGTAAAAATTAGTTTATTTGGTAGTAATTCGGTAGTCGCAATGACAGAAATTCGGTGATAGTCATGGATGGAAACATTTTTAGAAATTATGTTATAAATATGGTAGAAATTATATAAATGAATGGTAGATTTTTATGGTAGGTTGGGTACTTTTTCTGACACATTTGCAGCTTAAAAGTAGCTGTAAGTACTTCTGTTGGTGACTTCACGCATGGTAGAAATGGTAGCATTCTATTTATGTAGCGATTTAATGTGTGTCTCATAGACACAACTTTTATCTGAATGGATTTTGATGAAACTTAGTATTTTATACATCAGAATCTATCTAACATACATTTTTTTTATCTTTCCAGATGCAAACACTATTTCTGCGAGAAATGCGCGTTAGAAAACTACAAGAAGTCGAGTCGTTGTTTCATATGTAACGCGCAGACTAGTGGCATGTTCAACCCGGCTAAGGAGTTGGAAGCCAAGCTGCCGAGGCGCCTCGCTGATGATGATGATGATGATGACGACAGTGGTGATGATTGATTAATAAAGAGATTTGAAAAGAAATATGTGTGGTGTTTTTTTTTTATATTTGTGCTCTTATTTTAGGCAAGATATTAATGCTACAATAAAAAAGTGACCTTAAATACATAAGTACTTACCTTAGTTACCTGCGTTAGCTACTTTTGTGCACGAGGTCTCGGATTTGATTCCGAGATTGGCCGTACTAGCTTTCTGGGTTCTAAGAAACTTTCACAAAGCAGCCAGAGTCTGGATGTTGTTGATTGATAGGTACACCCGTGCATCGGAGAGGACGCAATTGTCGATCCTGCGCCTGATCTCTCTCTGTTAGTGTCGGATCGTCGTCCCATCGCGCTATGAGAGTGAAGGAATAGGGAGTGCACCTGTGTCTTCGCAAATGCTCGTGCACTATAATATGTCCTGCGCAGCTGGCTGATCTTCAGAAAACAGTATACGTGACCGTCAATCGGTCTAGAAACCACTATATACAACACAAATTAACAGCGCCCACGTTTAAGTTAAACATAGTTTAGTGTTGAAATATATAGGTAATATCACCTAATATAGAAGTAGTGATAAACTAATTACAAAGGAATTTAAAACGCCTACGTAGTATGTAGTTGTACCATCAAATAAAATCAAAACAGAAGGTCAAGTTCCCTAAGTTAATTTTGTAACAAAAGAAAATCGTTCACCATTTTTAAAGTTATAATCTGCCTAGATTTTTACCAACTAAGTATGTTGGGGTTGGCTTCCAGTCTAACCTTACGTAGCTGGTACCAGCGTCTTACAAGAGCGACGGCCTTTCTGATCTCCACAACCCAGTTACCCGGGCAACCTAAGGCCTCATTTACGGAGACGCGGGGCGTCGCGCGTTTCGTTGAGCGGCGCGGCCCGCACTGAATTCAAATATATGGCGTTGTATGAGAGCGTTTACGGAGAAGCGATTTTAGACGCGTTTGTTTGAATTAGGTACGGCGTTTTTTGCGGCCGAGCCCGCGGATGGCACCGACGCGTCTCACGCGGCGGCAATTCTCGATGAAGCTATGGCCCGCCGCGTGCTTCGCTACACGCTAGAGGATTCGCCGCGGGCGCCGCGGCGGACACCGCCACGCTTCCCGTCTCGCTTCTCTATGAACATGGTCGTATATTGCTATAAGTTTGTGTTCACGCGTGCGATGATGCGCGCCGCTTCACGCGCCGCCCCACCGTAAACAGAAAAAGCGTCCGACGCGCCGCGAGACGCCACGCCAGACGCGACGCGAGACGCCCCGCGTCTCCGTAAATGAGGCCTAATACTGCCCATAGCCAAAGATGTTCAAATGACAGCCCGCAAACTAATTGGCGAAAGTCGTGAATTAGTTCAAAATAAAACGACTTCTTTCTTCGTCCCAATTGATGCACATTACGTCACAAAATAAATATATAATATGTATGCTAAAGTCATTAATCTTACGATTTAGTTTTTAATCGATTTTCTTCGGTAATTATTTATAATAAGATTGTAAAGGTTTATTGTTGTTTCTGCATTGTTAGGAGACCAGCAAACCGATTGGCACATATGAAATGGGTAAGTAGTTATGTAAATTATATATTTTTTTAGTTTAAACGACGAAACTTTGCTTAAAAATAAGTACGACGTGCAATTTTTTATAAAATGGTGGCGGTGCAATTAGTTTTAAAAAGTAATTGGTATTTGAAAGCGTGAAATGTTATATTTATCAAGAGTAAACTTATTTATTTACGTAGGTAATCGTAGATTTTCATAAAAATAAATAAATTGTGTAGCCAGATATTTTGTAAAGTAATGTTAGGATTCCCAGACCTAGCTGTGATCTCGTTAGAAAATAATGACCCCTTTTTGTTTGACAATCCTTAAAATGCTTAAAATGCCTCCTATAGGTACTAATGTTATACATAAAAGCAAAAGTTTGTAAGTAATTATGTATGGGAGTTTGTACCTCTTTCACGCAAAACTACAGAAAAAAAAATAGTTAAACTTGGTAGTAACGTAAGCTTTAGGGGTTTAGGAAACGTTCACAGCAGCACAGAGCCTGGAAGTAGGTGATAGAACACCCGTGCATCGGAGAGCACGTAAATGTGTAGTTGCTGGGGAGTTTGTTCCACCACTTCTTCTTCCCAGCAAAAACACATAGGAAGTGGTGAAGGGCGGGCGTTTTGGGGGCTGTCTTTTGTAGATTTGACGTTCAAAAAGTGCTGATTTTCAGCCTACTTTGAATAAATGACTTTTGATTTTGATTTTGATTTTAATGTCGGTCCTGCGCCTGATCTCTTTCCGGTGGTATCGGATTGCCGTCCCATCGGGCTATAAGAGTTAAGGAATAGTGAGTGCACCTGTGTCCAAGCAAATGCGCGTGCAATATAATATGTTCTGCGCAGCTGGCTGATCTCCTTATATGAGAACAGCCGCCGTGGCCGATAATCAGATAGGAGGACTTCATCATCATCATCATATATTTTACTAGCTTCTGCCAACAGTTTACCAGCATCCGGTGGGATCTTCTACACGAACCTGGATAAAAAATAGGTTAGCAAACGAACAAACAAACTCTACAGCATTATAATTATTAAGATATATTTATTTATTCACAGATTCCCACCTAATATTCCTGCTGTTATATTCAGTGTGTGTCTTCGGGAATCCATGTTTGAACCGTCAAAAAAGTGCCTTTCCACACGAAACTGATTGTGACAAGTACATATATTGCAAGCGAGGTGTACCAACAGTGGGACATTGTCCAAATGGACAAGTTTTCGATGTCGTGGAAAATGTAAGTATTTAGTTTATTGGAAAGAAAGAAAGAAAGAAACATTTATTTGTCAGAATATGGGTACAAATCAGTTTTGTTTTCGCAACCATATTGTTTTCGCTCCTCTGTCCGTCCGCTGTCAACAGGTTGTATCTCATGAACCGTGATAGTTAGAAAGCTGAAATTTTCACAGATGATGTATTTTTGTTGCCGCTATAACAACAAATACTGAAAACTAGAATTTTATAAATATTTTGTGGGGCTCCCATACAACAAACGTGATTTTTTTGTCCGTTTTATAAATAATGGTACGGAACCCTTCGTGCGCGAGTCCGACTCGCACTCTCTCCGACACTCGCACTCACTCGACTCCGGTTTTTTCTAGTTTTTGTTAAAATGGTATTTGTAAGCTAACTGTAATTACAGCTTAAGATGCATCTACACGGTGCAAGTAGTTTGCGCATGTTGAGTCACATGCACGGGTTACATTCATTTTACAAACGTGCGGGTCCAGCGACTCGCGCATGTACCAAAGCTAAACCCACCCGCCTGCTTTTGTCACTTACGCATGTTAACTTGCTCCAACTACATGCACCGTGTAGACGCATAGTTTCAGTTTGAATCGCGTGTAAAACTATGAATATCACCTAGTTTTTTAATACAAGAAAAAAGTAAAACTACGTAATTTGTTTGTGTGACCATTTCATGGTATAAAATGGGAGAGAATCGATTTCGATGGCTTCATCTGATTTGCACGAATGAATAAATTAAAGTCACGTTTTACTTTTGCAAAGAAAATCATCGACATAACCCGTTAACAAACGCCAAGTTCTTTGGTTCTCTCAAAATTACCAAAGAAACATTATTTTGGCGAAAACCATCCAAATAAAAAAAAAACGGCCAAGTGCGAGGCGGACTCGCTCACGAAGGGTTCCATACCATTATTTATAAAACCGCATCTACCTGTTGCCGTTATCGAAATCGAGCAAAAATTAGAGATATCAGAGCCACCCAAAATATTGATTTTATTCTAGTTTTCAGTATTTGTTGTTATAGCGGCAACAGAAATACATCATCTGTGAAAATTTCAACTCTCTAACTATCACGGTTCATGAGATACAGCTTGGTGACAGGCTGACGGACGGACAGAGGAGCGAAAACAATAGGCTCCCGTTTTACCCTTTGTGTACGGAACCCAAAAAATCACGTAAATTCTAAAACAACTAAACAAACATTTATTGCAGAAATGCCTACCAAAAAACGTAGGAAAATGTGACCCCAAACTCCTAGGAAATTCTCCTACGCCTAACAACATCAAAAAGCGAGCTGCTGAGGAAACGTCACAAATTGACATCCGTCGACGTATCGAGGGGTTACCGGAATGTCATGACAAGAGTACATGGATTGAGGGTGACCCGGAGGATTGTGGGCATTTCTACCTGTGTGTCATCGGTGAAATTAGCCGAGTGGATTGCCCTTATGATTTTGTGTTTGATCCTTCGAAAAAGGTAAGTTTTTATATCTACATATTTTTAGTAGACTAGATTTTTTGTGAGCACGAGAGTTATCGGCACGGATAATGAGCTCTCGGCGGAGGAGTGGGGATCGCTTTGCGCTTTGTACACTTAAGGCAATAAACCAATAAATCACTTCTGCGCAGGTGAAGGTCAGGGCTCAATATCCGTGCCGATGATTATATTAGAAGCTCAAAAAATGCGGGCCTTTTTTTGACGGGGTATCATCAAATGACGGCTCCCGCTGTAGTATAGCGTGAGGCAGTCAGGCTCTTACTGACCAAAACCCACCATGTTCATTCTTCAAAATGTTTTACCCGACTTCCCAAAAAAGAAGAAGGTAGAAATCCTCAATTCGATTTCTTTTAATTTTATATTTTCTCTTTGTGATTTAAAATAAGTGTTTTTTCACCCAACTCTCTTTCAGTTTTGCGTACCCCCAACACACTACAATTGTATTACTAGTACAACAACGACGAGTACAAGTACAACAACAACTCCTAAAACAACAAGTAAGTAACAACATTTACTGAAACTTTACTAATGCCGCAGAATAAACATGTACAATTGTGAAGGTACATACTGTTACAGCCTTTGTATCGTCCCACTGCTGGGCTGCGGCCTCCTCTCACACGGAGAAGGATTGAGCATTAATCACCACGCTTACTCAAAGCGGGTTGGTGATTTCAGACTTTATAGTCCAGGTTTCCTCAAGATGCTTTCCTTCACCTTTTTATCAGCCATTGGCGTCCGAGATATACTTAGAAAGTACATACAAACTTAGAAAAGTTGCATTGTAACGTTCGTAAAAATGTCACTCACATGCTGCGTGCATCGACGAGCTTTTATATTCTTCTCTCGGTGCTGTCAGTGTCGTGCACATGCGTTTTATTCCTCAGATAGAAGTTAACTAAGTCGTGGTGGCCAAGTAGGTAAAGAACCAACCTCTCGGGTATGGGTTCGATTCCAGGTTAGGCAAGTACCAATGCAACTTTTCTAAGTTTGTATGTTCTTTCTAAGTATATCTTAGACACCAAAGGCTGAAAAAAAAGGTGAAGGAAAACATCTTGAGGAAACCTGGACTATATAGTCTGAAATCACCAACCCGCATTGAACAAGCGTGGTGATTAATGCTCAATCCTTCTCCGTGTGAGAAGAGGCCTGTGCCCAACTGTGGGACGATAAAATAGGCAGTAACAGTAGAAGTTAACTAATGATTGGAAAATCACCCAAGTTTACCGACAGCGTAAACGTCTGTTTTTCTGTAACCAACTGTAAAAGAAAAATGAACATAAAAATTCGGTAAACAACTATTTTAAGAAATCTGGCGTTTATAAATGTTGTCGGTGAACTTGATCAATAATAGGGTAAAACTGTTTCACCTACAGCAACTACGACAATAACTATGACTACGACAGAAGGGCAACTGCCCCCGTGCGGTTATTCCGACGATTGGGAACGACCCGACCCGGCGTCATGTAATCAGTATTACAAATGTCTAAACGGTCAAGTTATAACCGTGCACTGTGATGGCTATAATGAGTTCAGTCCTACGAAACTTGTAAGTATATTGAAAAAACTGTCTATTATAATTTTATCTCTCTTCGGTGGTGTCGGATTGCCATCCCATCGCGCTGTGAGAGTGAAGGAATAGTGAGTGCACCTGTGTCTGCGCAAATGCTTGTGCACTATAATATGTCTTGCGCAGTTGGTTGATCTCCTTACATGAGAACAGCCGCCGTAGCCGATATACAGCCGTAGCAGCTAGGAGGACATTATCATCCCGATAATAGGCTAGGACATCATCATCAATTATAATCTATGTATCTATACTATTATAATAAATAGGACAGGACTTTTTCGTTTATTTGCATCCGAAAGACTCCGAAATACTGAACCGATTTGAAAAATGATTTCACTGTTGTGAAATTACACTGTCCTCGAATGACAAAAGTGTTTGTGGTAAGACGGAAAATGTTTCCTGTTTATTGTATAAATTAACTATTCCCAGGAATGCGTACCGAGTTCGGAGTCAGGATGCGATGTAAAAGGTCCAATCATGGAGTCCAGAATAAAATCCCCCATTAATTTACCCAATTGTGGTTACGATGACGTTTGGTTACAACCAGACCCAAGGGACTGTTCGAGTTATTACTACTGTATTAGTGGACAAATCGATTCTGTCAGTTGCTGCTGCGGTTACGAGTTTAGTGCTGAACAACTTGTGAGTATCAATAAATATCACACACTTACCCTTATCTTACCTTTACCTATTCGTTACCTTAACCTTACCTTAAACATTCGTTACCTTACCCATCGTTACCTTGGTCTTACCTTACACTTTCGTTACCTTAAACTTAGCTTACCCATTTGTTACCTTAACCTTACCTTACCCGTCCCTTACCTTAACCATACCCACTCGTTACCTTAAACTTAGCTTACCCATTTGTTACCTTACCTTACCCATCCGTTACCTTAACCATACCCATTCGTTACTTTAACCTTACCTTTCTTTACGTTTCTTTGCACCTAAGACGATCCATTGACCCATATTATTATTTCACAGGTATGTTTACCCAAAGAGCAGGCTAGATGCAGAACCTCGTATTTTCCTGAATGTCAAGATTTTGATGTTTGGTCTCTGCCCAACCCGTCATCTTGTACTAACTTCTACTGGTGCAACAAAGGACAAGTTATTAAAGTTGACTGCCCCTACCTTAACGAGTTTAGTCCTACAGAGCTTGTAAGTAATACCTTTATAATATCTCTGCCTCGTTGGTCTAGTGGTCGCAAGCGCGGCTGCTGTGCTCGTGGTCTCGGGTTCGATTCCTGGG
Organism: Helicoverpa assulta; assembly: GCA_963856015.1. Taxonomy (NCBI): domain Eukaryota; kingdom Metazoa; phylum Arthropoda; class Insecta; order Lepidoptera; family Noctuidae; genus Helicoverpa; species Helicoverpa assulta. Next base: position 7,168,753 of record CAWLCW010000022.1, read on the forward strand.
TCGGGCCGAAATCGCTTTGTGGGTTTTCTTAAAGGACAATGCTATTCTTTGTATGGAAGTTGGGCTCAAGAGTTGTCCACGGTAACTGCATAGTGTATTATGTTCCATAGGCTTATAATAGGTCCCAGAACGAAATATTTTGAAATCTATCCCAGGAGTCCTGAGAAAAACTGGTTTGACTCTTATTCAATATTACGAAAAATATGCTTACGAACTCTTAACTATTCCACTTTTATTATCTTAATTGAAATGCATTATAATATTAATCGACAAATACGAGGTATTGAACGAGAATTTTTTTTACCGACTTCAAAAAATGGAGGAGTTTCTCAGTTACTTTGTATTCTTTTTACGTTTGTACGTGCATAACTCCGTCGTTTACCAACCGATTTAAACAATCATTTTATTGTTTGAAAGGATTTACTTTCCAAATGGTTCCTTTGTTATTCGGTCCAGGGTCTGGTGATAGAAACCTTAAAACAATAGCGAACTCTCGGAAATTGTAAACACATATCGAATAAAAACTTGTCATTCGGGTATATGTCTCCGACACCACAAAACAGTGGAGGTTAAAACCTGACCTGACGATGGAGACGACAGTGAGACGAGGGAACTCCTCAACGGTATCTATTTACTACCTCGTGTTCGAGCTTATTTTATTCGTCTTGATAAGATTTTTCCATTGCCATTACGGATATTAATTGCATGACGCTACACGAACTTAGGATTGATTGTGGTAGATAGAGACTGAAAAGCAAGAGAAACAACAATTTCCTTTAAACGACTATTCCTGTTTTTTTATCCTATTAACAGTGAAACCATTAACTATCTGAATGTTATTTCAAGAAAAGAGGTTGTTAGGTTTGTGGCTGCTTAAAATGGCTAGCTAACAATGGCTGGTTAACATTAGAACCGGTTTTTCTCGGGACCTCTGCGACCGATTTCCAAAATATTTGGATTTCGTGATAACAGCGAAGTAAAGAACCTATTCTAACCATTCCCACTACTGGGCAAATGGCTTGGGCTTTATAAAGTGACTGTTCAAGATTAACATTAGAACCGGTTTTTCTCGGGACCTCTGGGACCGATTTCCAAAATATTTGGATTTCGTGATAACAGTGAAGTAAAGAACCTATTCTAACCATTCCCACTACTGGGCAACTGGCTTGGGCTTTATAAAGTGACTGTTCAAGTTTAACATTTGAACCAATTTTTTTCGGGACCTCTGGGAGCGATTTCCAAAATATTTGGATTCCGCGTTAAGAGTGAAGTAAAGAACCTATTTTAACCATTCCCACTACAGGGCAAATGGCTCAGGCTTTGTAAAGTGACTATCTATGGAGAACATTTGAACCGATTTTTCTCGGGACCTCTGGGACCGATTTGAAAAATATTTGGATTCCGTCTTAAGAGTGAAGTAAAGAACCTATTTTAACCATTCCCACTACTGAGCAAATGGCTTGGGCTTTATAAAGTGACTGTTCAAGTTTGACATTAGAACCGGTTTTTCTCGAGACCTCTGGGACCGATTTCAAAAATTTTTGGATTCTGTGTTAAGAGTGAAGTAAAGAACCTATTTTAACCATTCCCAGTACTGAGCAAATGGCTTGGGCTTTATAAAGTGACTGTTCAAGTTTAACATTAGAACCGGTTTTTCTCGGGACCTCTGGGAGCGATTTCCAAAATATTTGGATTCCGCGTTAAGAGTGAAGTAAAGAACCTATTTTAACCATTCCCACTACTGAGCAAATGGCTTGGGCTTTATAAAGTGACTGTTCAAGTTTGACATTAGAACCAATTTTTCTCGAGACCTCTGGGACCGATTTCAAAAATTTTTGGATTCCGTGTTAAGAGTGAAGTAAAGAACCTATTTTAACCATTCCCACTTCTGAGCAAATGGCTTGGGCTTTATAAAGTGACTGTTCAAGTTTAACATTAGAACCGGTTTTTCTCGGGACCTCTGGGACCGATTTCCAAAATATTTGGATTTCGTGTTAACAGTGCAGTAAAGAATCTATTTCGACCACTTTCACTACTGGGCAAATGGCTCAGGCTTTGTTAAGTGACTATCTATGGAGAACATTTGAACCGGTTTTTCTCGGGACCTCTGGGACCGATTTCAAAAATATTTGAATTACGTGTTCAGAGTGCACTATGGAACCCCCTGGAACTACTCCCACTGCTGGGCAAACTTTGAGCCCAGACCCTGGCATTGTCCTTTCACAAAGCAGCCCGTAGTCTGGAAGTTGGTCATTGATTCACCTGTGTCGGTCCTGCGCTTGATCTCTTTCCGTCGTGTTGGATTGCCGTCCCATCGGGTTATGAGAGTAAAGGAATAGGGAGTGCACCTGTGTCCAAGCAAATGCTCGTGCACCATAATATGTCCTGCGCAGCTGGCTGATCTCCTTAAATGAGAACAGCAGCCGCCCGTGGCCGAAATCGGCCGTGGACGCCATTATAAAAAAAAAATCTGTCCTAAAAACACATAACTATATATATATATAGATATAAGTGTGGGTAGACTGACATACACATGTGAAATTATTAGCTCTGTATATTTAAATTATATAAAATAGTAATCTTGTATTTTTTAATACATTTATGTGTTAGTCATCTAGTAGACCTACCGTTGCATTGAATTTTCCTATAAATTCTATCACAATCCAACAAGTACACTGTATCAACACAACCAAGATGGACAGCAAACTGATTCAAAGTTTTGAAGAGCTGGAGAGATTTTTTAGTTCCCGGATGAGTGAGTATGAGGATAAGCTGCTCCAAGCCTCATCAGTACCAGATCTTGCTCATTCCGACATCAGTGCACTTTCCCGGGACTTCTCAGATTTTAAAGTCTTTGTCTGCAAAACACTGTGTCACTTAAAAACACAGATAGAGCTGCTATCCTTGGGACTTGATAGTCATGAAACAGTAATGAGAAGGAAGATTTTGCTGTTTCATGGTATTGCTGAGACACCGCACGAGAAATTGAATAGCACCATACTGAACATTTTCTCCAAGCATCTCAAGTTAGATGATATTCATGCCGATCACCTGGATGTGTGCCATAGGCTTGGATCATCTCAAGGCAAATCAAGACCTGTGCTGGTGCGGTTCAGCAATATGGAGCAGCGTCGTTTAGCTTGGGATAGTAAAACCGCACTTAAAGGGACTGGTATAACTATTTCCGAGTTCTTAACGAAGACGCGGCATCAAGTCTTTATGGCCGGCCGCAAGCACTTCGGCGTCAACAACTGCTGGTCTGCTGAGGGAAAGATTGTGGTATTGACGCCTGATAAGTCGCGCCGTAAGATTTCGACCATGGGTGAGCTTGAAAATCTAATATCATTATATCCTGCGTGCTCATCGATGCCCGAGAATTCTGCTGCTACTGCCAGTACATCCACCGCTAAAGCTACTGGTCCTTCTCCGAAAGCAGCGCCCCAGAAAGCTAAAATTTCCAGGAGGGGTCGTCGTTGATTCGCGCTACTCGACATTAGCTAGTTTTTACTTTACTTTTGCGCCTACCTCCTATGATTTGTAGAACTATTAATATTCTCTTAAAACTGTCATTATTTTCTATAAAATTATGGGCCGGTAGATGTTTATTATTATTGTGCATTTTTCACTTCACAGACTTCACTTTGTCAGCTGTCATATAGATAACGCAAATAAGCAACTGTCATCTTTTCTATTAATTTTTTTTTTTTTTTTGGCACCTGGCATTTAATCTTATTTTATTTGGTGTTGTAGTGATTGGATGTTCTTATTAATTTTACTTAATTTTTATTTTGTATTATTGTTTCACTTTTATTTTCCACTTCATATAATAGATTGTTATAAATCTCTCCCAGCTGCAGCGTAAGGTCTATTGGGTAACGTTGCGTAAGTTTTAAATCGTACTCTTTTTTTCATCTTTTCTTTTTGTGTTATTATTACATTTTATATACTTTTACATTTAATATTTTATAATATATATATTTATTTAGAACTATGAATGATGTTATTCCTGACGATGAATATTTCTCTTGTTCTTCTGCATCCAGCAGTTTTCACAGTGTGGAGAGTGACTCTTCGCCTCCATTGACACTTGGCGATCAAATCTCCTCCCTTCTTGAACATTTTCCTAAAAACCTTAATATAGCACACATTAATGCTCAAAGTGTTCCTGCTCATTATTCTGATCTTCTGGCTTCCATCAACAGTGCCCATCTGGATGCTTTGCTGATCTCGGAGACTTTTCTAAAACCGTCGTTGTTATCGGTTCACTACGCCCTTCCAGGATTTGTTTTGATCCGTAACGACCGAACGGGAAAGGGAGGTGGCGGTGTTGCAATTTATCTACGTGCTGATATTTCCTTTAGGGTAATTAGTGCATCACCATCCTCTTATTCGGGTTCAGCTGAGCATCTTTTTATTGAAATCTCCCTGTGTCACACAAAAATGCTCCTGGGTGTGATGTATAGCCCGAACCTTGGTGTGGACTATTTCGACGGACTTGATTCGCTTTTATGTGCCTTTCGCCCTGTCTATGATCGCGTAGTCTTGATGGGCGATTTTAATACTTGTATACTCAAGGATGACTGCCGTAGTCGCAAACTTCTTTCCCTCTTAACTTCTTATGATCTTAGTATCCTCCCGCTATCCGCTACGCACCATTTCCCTAATTGCACCCCTTCTCTCCTGGACCTTATTATTGTTTCTAAGACTAATCATGTTTCTCTTCACGGTCAACTAACTGCTCCTTTTTCCTATCATGACTTAATTTTCATTTCTAATAAGGTCCGTCCGCCAAAACGAAGGCCGAAATATATTCCCCTTCGGAACTTTAAGGGTATGGATCTGGAGGCATTGGGGCGTGATGCTGACTGTATCGACTGGAATCCTGTCTTCGAGTGCACACATATCAACGACAAAGTCGATGTTTTCAATAGGGAATTAATCAGTCTCTACGATCGTCATGCTCCTATTCGTCAGGTTAAAATCAGACATATTCCCGCTCCTTGGCTCACGCCTGCTATTAAGGATTTGATGGCCACCAGGGATAGAGCCAAACGGAGGCTAAAGCGCTGTCCTTCAGACCGCAACCTCTCTGCGTTTAAAGAGCTCCGTAATCGCTGCAGTCGTATGTGTAGAGATGCAAAGAGACGCTACTTTCATAATTCTCTTGACAACCGTAACCCGTCTGAAGTCTGGAAATTCCTCAAATCTGTCGGCGTTGGCAAGTCTCATGCTGTTTCTAGTGGTGTTTTTGACGTGTGTGCCCTAAACACTTATTTCTCACAACCCCCTATTATTTTGGATCCGCACGTCAAATCCTCTACTTTGAATAGGCTTGACTGCTTGCCGAAGCCGCTGTGCTCACCTTTTGAGTTTGATGCAGTAAGTGAGGAGGGTGTTAAGAAAGCTATTCTTGCTATCTCCTCCACTGCTGCAGGTAATGATAATTTATGCTCAAGAATGATTCATCCAATCCTATCTTCTGTCCTTCCAGTCTTGACTCACATTTTTAACTTTTCATTATTTTCTTGTACTTTCCCTGATGCCTGGAAATCAGCTAACATTATCCCCCTACCTAAAATACAGAATCCTGAATCATTGACCGATTTCAGACCCATTTCTATCCTTCCGTATCTTTCCAAGGTTCTTCAGCATATTGTTCATTGCCAACTTTCTAGCTTTCTTTGTAAAATTGATCTTCTTAGCACTTTTCAGTCCGGTTTCCGACCTGGTCATAGCACTTCTACAGCACTGTTGAAAGTAACTGACGATATTCGCCAGGCTATGGACCATAAATCCCTTACCATACTTGTCCTACTAGACTTCAGCAGCGCCTTTAATTCTGTTGACTTCGATATTCTGCTTGGAATCCTCAGATCTTCAAATTTATCCTCTGCTTCTTTAGACTGGTTGGAGTCTTATCTCAAGGGGCGCTCGCAGCGGGTTCGTCTTGATGATTCTTTCTCTGATTGGTGCTCACTTGTCACGGGTGTGCCTCAGGGTGGCGTTCTCTCTCCTCTTCTCTTTTCTATTTTTATTAATACAGTCACCACTGTCATCTCCTGTAACTTCCATCTCTATGCCGACGACTTACAGCTTTATCGTCACTTTGTGCCGCTTGACGCGGAAGTTGCCTTGTCGGCCATGAATCATGACTTGGAATTAGTTGATCAGTGGGCGCGTTCGTTTGGACTACTGATCAACCCTAGAAAATCCAAGGCCTTGATCATCGGTGGCAGAAATATGCGGAGTAGGCTAGATTTTAATGTTTTAACCCCGCTCTGCCTTAATGGAGTTAAAATTGATTTTAGTGCTACGGCTAAAGACCTTGGTGTGATCATCGACTCCAACTTATCCTGGACAGCTCAAGTCGCTGAAGTCAGTCGGAAGGTATATTATACATTCCACTCGCTCAGGTGCCTCCAGAACTTCTTACCCTTGGAAACCAAAATCTCTTTAGCCCAAACCTTAATCCAGCCCATTATTGACTACGCTGATGCCTGTTATTTGGATGCCACCGAGGAGCTCTTAAACAAGCTTGAGCGTCTGCAAAATATCTGTATACGTATTATCTTTAATCTTAAAAAATATGATCACGTCTCTAGCTTTCGCAGCACTCTCAAGTGGCTCCCAATTCGACTTCGCCGGAACACTCGCATTTTGTGTTTATTATTCAACATCCTCTATAACCCTAAATTTCCTTCTTACCTTCGAGAGCGGTTTTCCTTCATCCGTCCTAATGATGCGCCTTGCAGGTCACATCTTAGAACGATTCTAAAATTTCCTTCCCATTCCACCGACTTCTATTCCTATTCCTTTACCGTTCACGCTGTTCGGTTATGGAATTCCCTTCCCCATGAGATTAGAGATTGCCAAACTGTTGGACTTTTTAAGAGAAAAGTTAAAGAACATTATCTGTCCATTGCATCATAGTTATTTTATTTATGTATATATGTATCTAGGTTTATATTATTTTATTTTTGGGTATATATTATTTAGTAGGTATATGTTCATTATTTACGTATTGTTTATGTAGGTATAATATACAATATACAGCTGTTTTCTTCCATTTTAATTTCTGTTTCCTTTGCTTTTTACACACTGTCTACATCTCTTTTATTCTCTTTTTCCTTTCGCAGGTATGCTGGAAGAGATTTCTTAAGAAATAAGCATTACCTTTGTAAATTCTTTCTTTCCTGTCATCTTTCTCTATTATGTGTGTGTACAAAAATTTGTAAATAAATAAATAAATAAATAAAACTAAAACTAAAAAGCCTAAAAAATGTTATCCCCATCGCTGTCGACTGGGAGCGTGCCCAAGAGGCTGGCAGCATTACCTCGTTGGATCGCCATGCTGATTCTTTGTCCGAGGTAATAGCCAGCCTTTTGGTCACGAGATGCGTCAAGTACAAAAATATTATTAACTAACTTTCGCCCACGGTTTCACCCGCGTCCCGTAGCTGGATGGTGACAAAAACTATCCTAAAACCTTCTCCCTGGTCTAAGTTACTTCCCCTCTCATTTTCAGCCAAATCGGTCAAGCCGTTTCCATGGTATGTCGTGACAACGGAAAGCGGGTTTCATTTTTATATATATAAATTTATTTCACAGGAATGCTTACCAAAAGACCAAGCTGGATGTAGTATAACCCCCACGACCCCACACCCGGGTATACCAACGACTTGGACCCCCTCTTCGATACCCTCTTGCAATTACTACGATTACTGGGTCCAAGGTGACCCCAGCGACTGTTCGAAGTACTTAATCTGCAGTCAAGGAAAAATTGAGAAGTATGATTGCTGTTGTGGATACGAATTCAGTCCTATACAGATGGTGAGTATGTATTTTAAACCTAGTTGATATTTTAAGAGATTTGATGATAGTCAGAAGCCATTGAATGTGACACCAGTTGTGAAGGGGTATCGGGTTGCCCGGGTAACTGAGTTGAGGATATCAGATAGGCAGTTGCTTCTAGTAAAACTCTGTTTCAAGGTTCTTCAGACCTAACAGACAGACATGTGTTGCTGGGAAGTTTGTTGCGCCACTTCTTCTTCCCAGCAAAAACACATAGGAAGTGGAGTTTGACGGGCCTTTTCGGGAGTCTCTTATATATTTTTGACGCTCAAATACTCCTCTTTTAAACACATTTTGGAATTTCCAGGTATGTATACCCAAAGAGCAGGCTGGGTGCAGTGGATTACCATATCCTGCATGTGGTTACGATGACAACTGGGCATTGCCCAGCCCAGACTCTTGCGCAGATTTCTACCTGTGCAATCAAGGTCAAATTGTGACCGTTACATGTCCATATCATTATGAATTCAGTCCCTCAGCGCTTGTAAGTACCGTGTTTATTTTATTCCTACTAATATAATAAATGCGACAGGTTTCTGGTGTGTACCTATGTCTGCGTGTTTGTATGATTGTTACTCTTCCACTCTAAAACTAAGGAAGATTTTGATACTAAGTAATAGGTACTTGCATTTGGCAGTAATATAGTTTAAACTTTAAACATACATATACAGGGTTACTTGTAAGTAGACCGCATCCTTTCATGAGGTGATAGTATAGGTCAATACGGACAAATTTGACCATGGCATACACTGGGCAAAAGTTAACCCGTTTCAAGATCAGTCGTCTAGGTACACGTATAAATTTTTATTATTAGTCAAAAGTCTCGTTTTTGTGGATTTTTGTGTGTTTATGGATAGAAGATGAATCACTTCATAATAACAAACCATAAAACTGTACAAATCACAGAGGAAATTATAGCGAACAGCAATTACTTTTTTAGTAGCAATTTTTTCAAAAATATTACTCTTCATTTTTTTGTGCAAAATACTTAAAAAACATCTACATTTATCTAGCTATCCAAAAGGCACAAAACACACACAAATCCGCAAAAACGAGACTCTTAACTAATAATAAAAATTTATACGCGTACCTAGACGACTTGTTAAGAAAAGATCTTGAAATTCGATTATCTTGAAACGGGTTAACTTTTGCCCAGTGTATCCCATGGTCAAATTTGTCCGTATTGACCTATACTATCACCTCATGAAAGGATGCGGTCTACTTACCAGTAACATTGTATATGAATATATGTAAATTACTTTTTATCCACGTGCGGGAAGTAGTTCCCTCGAAACACGAGTCAAAGTCAAATCATTTATTTCATTTAGGCCTTTACTAGCACTTATGAACGTGAAAAGGTTACTCTTTTTAAAACATAGTAAATAGGTGTTACAGTTTGTATGTATTGATACAAACATACGATAATAACCTAAAAAAGAAGTATTTACAATATTTTCTGGGTTGACTCTGAGAAAGTTACACAATGCAAGTTGAGTAAAACAGCTAGTAGTTAATAATTATAAATGTAATTTTAGTTTATAGTGTTTGTTCACCTTATTAATGTAGGTAATATTTATTCTAATTGTTATTTTTTGTGAATAAATAGGAATCGACGATTATACCTAACTAGCTTCTGCCAGCGGTTTCACCCGCATCCCGTGGGAACTACTTCCCGTACCGGGATAAAAAGTAGCCTATAGCCTTCCTCGGTAAATGGGCTATCTAACACTGAAAGAAATTTTCAAATCGGACCAGTAACTCCTGAGATTAGCGCGTTCAAACAAACAAACAAACAAACTCTTCAGCTTTATAATATTAGTATAGATTTATCCCTTGTATAATTATAACTCAAGAACTAAAATTCCAAAATCATTTCAGGAATGTCTTCCAAAAGAAATTGCAGGTTGTTCTCCAACCACAAAGCCCCCGGTTACAAGGACAACAGTTGCATCAACAACAGTCGCAACAACAACTGTTGATCCGGACTCTACATGCACGAACACAAGTGTTTGGATGCATCCGCACCCGGAGAACTGTCAACTTTATTTAATGTGTTTATACGGAGTATTAACTATTGAAAAATGTGGCGAAACTACTGTATTTGATCCGGTATCAATGGTAAGTTTATCACCATCATCCTCCGAACCTTTTTCCCAACTATGTTGGGGTCGGGTTCCAGTCTAACCGGATTCAGCTGAGTAAGAGCGCTTTACAAGGAGCGACTGCCTATTTGACCTCCTCAATCCAGTTTCCCGGGCAACCCAATACCTCTTGGTTAGACTGGTGTCAGACTTACTGGCTTCTGACTACCCGTAACGACTGTCAAGGATGTTCAATGACAGCCGGGACCTACAGTTTAACGTGCCATCCGAAACAACGTAACATCAACGGTAAAATTGTAATCCTTATTAATTATTTTAATAAACCATTCTTTTGACCCATTTAATATCAAGAGTATTCAAATCAAATCAAATCATTTATTTTATTTAGGCCTTTACAAACACCTATGAACGTCAAAAATTATAAATAAGGTTGATTCTAGTTGTCCATTAAAAAAGTAGCTTCCTATGGAGAAGAACGTATTGAGGTTCGTAGGCAGTTAAATCATGATTTTTTTCAAAATCTTACTTTGTAATAACAAATTATAATTTCTCGTAGACCAGCTGATTACCTAGCTAAACCGTATTATTTGTGTTAAGCGTGTTATTCTACTGCTATTCGTGAACACTTATAATTGGCTTTCTGTTTCTTTAGATATGTCTGTAACATTGTTTTGTATAGCCGTTGGTAATAAATAAATAAAAATATTATAAATTCTAAAGTTACTCAGTCGCGCTTTCACGTCAAAACTGCTGAACCTATTTAATAGTCTAAGGGCCAAAAACGACATAGGCTACTTTTTATCCTTTTGCGGGAAGTAGGTCTCTCACAGCCAGTTTCTTCATCAAAAGTAAAAGCCAAAGTAATGTCATAAAGTAAAAGTAACAATTAGTTTTGCTATCACTATACCTAAGCCTTGAAAAAACGAATTTGACCGTTACTTTTACTTTATGACATTACTTTGGCTTTTACTTTTGATGAAGAAACCGGCTGTCAGTCCGGGGGAAACAGATAGTATTATTAAAAGCCTTTATTATCAAAATACATATTTCAATTACGTCTGTTATTAAATTGAAAATATTCATTAAAATATCTAAATCACAATTAAAATTAGAATAACTAGTTTGTGAAGAGCAAACCAATCTTTCAGTATTTTAATAGAATTTGATTAAATGTTTATGAATTGAAATGTCCCCGGATTCAATATTTCTCAAAAAGTCTAACCTCTGATCCTACCAAAACATACTAAGGCCCTAAAATTATTTTTATAATGTTTTTATCAGGAATGTCGACCACAAGAACAAGTAAATTGCCACGTCAGCACGAAAACACCTGCAACAACAGTTACGACACCTTCTCCAACAACAACAACAGTTTCTCCAACAACAACAACAGCTTCTCCAACAACAACACCGATTGTGTGCAACAGTTATGAAATCCGGTTAATAAAAGATGAAATAGACTGCAGGCACTTTATACTTTGTTTGTATGGAAAAATGTCAAGAGAAATATGCGCAAATAACATGGAATTCAATCCTGTACACCATGTAAGTAAAATTTTTGAATCTATAAGGTAAATTCATCATTATCTCCCGAGCCTTCTCCCAATTAAGTTGGGGTCGGCTTTCAGTCTAACCGGATGCAGCTGAGTACCAGTGTCTTACAAGGAGCGACTGCCTATCTGACCTCCTCAACCCAGTTACCCAGACAACCCAATAATACTTGGTTAGGCTGGTGTCAGATTTACTGGCTTCTGACTACCCGTAACGACTGCCAAGGATGTTCAATGACAGCCGGGACCTACAGTTTAACGTGCCATCCGAAACATAGTCATTGGTGTCCAAGATATACTGAGAAAGAACATATAAATTTAGACTAGTTGCATTGATACTTGCCTGACCTGGAATCGAACCACGCAATCATGCTTGAGAGGTTGGTTCTTTACCCATTAGGCCACCACGAATTAAAACGGCAAAATCTTACATTCCTTTACTTTAGTTTTGAAAGCATTCTGCCTATTATGCATTACAACAGTAGAAACGGAATGTCTTTGTGAAATCCCTTTTTTTCAAATAGTCACAATTTTCTGTGAACTTTTTCTTGTACATATAAAAAATAAGATATCTTTCTGTTCATTAAAATAATATTGTCAATATGATTTCGTAGGTATGTGAGCCTGCCGAAGAAGCCGGATGTAGTATGACACCTTCTACAGAATTGCCACCAACAAGTTCCACAACAGTGACTTCTCCAACAACGACAGGCCCAACAACAGTGACTCCTTCAACAAAGACAGGCCCAACAACAGTAACTCCTCCAACAACGACAGGCCCAACAACAGTGACACCATCATCTAAGGCCCCACCAACAGGGCCTACAACGAAGGCCCCACCAACAGGGCCTACAACGAAGGCACCACCAACAGGGCCTACAACAGTAAATACTCCAACAACGACTGGCCCAACAACAGTGACTCCTCCAACAACGACAGGCCCAACAACTAAGGCCCCACCAATAGGCCCAACAACGAAGGCCCCACCAACAGGCCCAACAACAGTGACTACTCCAACAACGACAGGCCCAACAACAGTGACTTCTCCAACACCATCATCTAAGGCCCCACGTACAACAACTGACAAAGGTACGTTTAATGTCATCATCAGCCTATCGCAGTCCACTGCTGGACATAGGCCTCTCCAAGTGCACGCCACTGAGATCGATTTTCGGCTGCTCGCATCCAGCTCCTGCCAGCCGTCTTGCACAAGTCATCACTCCACCGTGCCTGAGGACGTCCTACACTACGTTTGCCGAGGCGCGGTCTCCACTCTAGAAGTCGTTTACCCCAACGGTTATCGGTTCTTCGGCTAATATGGCCAGCCCACTGCCACTTCAGCTTGCTGATTCGGTGGGCTATGTCGATGACCTTGGTTCTCTGACGGATTACCTCATTTCTGATGCGATCCCTCAGAGAAATGCCGAGCATAGCTCTTTCCATAGCCCGCTGAGCGACTTTAAACTTGTGGACCAGCCGTACCGTCAGTGTCCACGTTTCGGCACCGTAAGTCATGACAGGCAGGACGCAATGATTGAAAACTTTTGTCTTAAGGCACTGTGGGATCGACGATGTTAGGACTCGACGTAGCTTCCCAAATGCAAGATACAAGATACTTTATTTGTAAGCAAGCAGCCCAACCCAACTGAATTTTCCGATTCACCTCGTCCTCAAAGTTGTTTCTACCTAACTGCAATGTCTGCCCGAGACATATTTCCGAACAACTTCGAGAACGGCGCTGTGTATCGCAATCGGTTCCGGTAGAACATGTTCATTGAACATGACCTTGGTTTTGTCCAAGTTCATCCGTTAGGCCGATGCGTAGAAAAGATTCAGCCAGGTCGTTCAGCATCTGTTGTTGCAGCGATTCCGCTATGATGACGATATCGTCAGCAAATCGCAAGTGAGAAATGTGTTCGCCATTGATGTTGATGCCGCGTCCTTTTCAGTTCAGGGTCTTGAACATATCCTCCATTGCATTAGTGAACAGTTTCGGGGAAATAACATCCCCTTGTCTCACTCCTCGATGCAACGGTATGGGCCTTGTTTGCTGATTCTGTACTTGGACAGACATTGTAGCGGCTTCGTGGAGACATCACTAGGATGTATCGCCAAGCTACTTGACAACGCTGCAGGGACTCCAGAACAGACCAGATTTCAACCGAGTCAAAGGGAGTTCATCAAAAAGAGCCCCTCGCGTTCGAGGAAGTTGACGAGCATTTGCCCCCTATGATTTCTGCTTCCAAATCCATGGGATCCTACTGCCGATTCGCCGCATATCTGTACTCCCACTTTAGCGTTAAAGTCCCCCATGACAACACGGTGTAATGGGTCTTTGTAGTGAAGTGGAGGGCCCTTGATATATCATCAAACATATCCTCCACTTCATCGTCTGAATGTGTCGAGGTCGGTGCGTACACTTGCACCACCTTGAGGCTATACCTGTCGGTGAGCTTTATGATAAGGTACGCTACCCTGTTCGACACACTAGACACCTCCACAACGTTATCAGCTAGATATTAACCGGAAACCCAACGTCACCTTGGGATTGTTGGTCTCCCTCTCGAAAGTACATTAGGTGACCTGATTCGAGGGTTATGGTGTCCTCCCCCTCTCTTCGAACTTCACATAACCCTAATATATGCCACCTAATCTTCCTACTCGAGGTGGAACTTGACCTCGAGTTGCGCCAGATGCGAGTTAAGCCGTAGCGTGCGGCCGTTGTACGTCGCAAGAGTCAGTTTAGTTTGGTGGCCTCCCGTAACCCGGAGATTCTTCGCACCCCCTGTCCCGCCGTAACCACGGTGGCGTGACCAGGAATAGCGGGACTGCCGGGAACTAGGGGCCGTGGCTTTTTCGTTCTGCACATAGAGGAATTTAGCCTACTGCTATCACGCTGGCCAGACGGGTTGATAGAGGGTTTTTTTCCGAGTTTTCCTTCTCTCGCACTGGTGTTCGGTGCATTTTTTACTCCATTAGTCGACTTCTACGACACCCACTGGAAGAAGGGGTAGCGACATATGTATTCTTAAGCCGTCGCTACACGGCGCACAGGTACTTCATACATATGAAGTTTCTGTCGACTCTGGATGTCTTTTTGGCTATTTTATGTAGAAATATAATAAATTGTTCCAAGGTGCTTCTAACCTGCAGACAGACATGTGTTGCTGGTTGCTGGGGAGGTTGTTGCTCCACTTCTTCTTCCCAGCAAAAACACATAGGAAGTGGTGAAGGGTGGCCGTTTTGGGGGCTGTCTTTTGTAAATTTCCGACGTTCGAAAAGTGCTGTTTTGCAGCCTAATTTCAATAAATGTTTTTTTAATTCTGATTTTTGTATATTTAAACAGGCCCAACAACAGTGACTTCTCCAACAACGAAGGTCCCAACAACAGTAACACCATCATCTAAGGCCCCACCAACAGGGCCTACAACGAAGGCACCACCAACAGGCCCTACAACAACAAGTGTTCCAACAGGGCCTACAACGAAGGCACCACCAACAGGGCCTACAACGAAGGCACCACCAACAGGCCCTACAACGAAGGCACCACCAACAGGGCCTACAACGAAGGCACCACCAACAGGCCCTACAACGAAGGCACCACCAACAGGCCCTACAACGAAGGCACCACCAACAGGCCCTACAACGAAGGCACCACCAACAGGCCCTACAACGAAGGCACCACCAACAGGGCCTACAACGAAGGCACCACCAACAGGGCCTACAACGAAGACACCACCAACAGGCCCTACAACGAAGGCACCACCAACAGGGCCTACAACAGTGACTCCTCCAACAACGACAGGTCCAACAACAGTGACTCCAACAACGACAGGCCTAACAACAGTAACTACTCCAACAACGACAGGCCTAACAACAGTAACTACTCCAACAACGACAGGCCCAACAACAGTGACTCCTCCAACACCGTCATCTAAGGCCCCACGTACAACAACTGACTCAGGTACGTCTAATGTATCTACGGATATTGTTAGTAGTAATACTTACATAATTATTGATACGCCCAGCAGTTTAACCTATAAGGGTCATGGCACATCATACCGGCACCGCAATAGCACAGCTGCAGCAAGGCGTCGCCTCGAATTTAGACTACGGCTAGCTGTCAGCGCGCTAACTACGCGTTGTCCGCAAGGTGCAAGCTCGCAGTCCGCGCGCCGGCCGCGACCTGTAAGCTTGCTGTCCGCAAACTCAATATTATTTTAAGACACGACGCAATGACGTTGTTTCGGTGCCGACTCGGAGTTTATAATTTATTTAGTTTTTAATTTATAATTTATCTTCGAATCTTGAAGACCTGATGCAGAACTCCAACAGACCAACAAAACTATAAGAAATACAAAAATGGTGCCATGGCAAAAATTGTTTCATGTGATGAGCATTTTCAGTTGAGATAATAAATTTTAAGATCTGGAACACCTGTTGTGGAACCCCAAGAGCCCAGCTTCTCTGTACCATATACAGGTATGACGTTTTAGCAAAAGTTGTTCAATTTGATAGGCACTTTCTATTGACTTATACAAATTGAAGATCTAAAACACCTGATGTGGAACTCCAGGGGCCCAGCTAGACTATAGCATATAGAGGTATGACGTTTTAACAAAAGTTGTTCAATCTGATAAGCAGAGAGTGCTTATTGACGTATAAACATCGAAGATCTGAAACACCTGATGTGGAACTTCAAGAGCAATACTACACTTGAAATTTATAGAAATTAATGTTATGAAATAGGTATCTCGGGACTACAGAGTTCCGAATTTTTAGGAGGCCAACGTGGGGCCGAAGCCAATACGCTGAAGCCCTTTTGAGACAAATTTAATGAAATGGTGACACAAAACCGACGATCATCCCTTTATACACTATAGAAATGAACACAATGACAATCCCCGGTGGACGTCGTTAAAAAAAAGACAATCCCCGGTTCTGTGCTATACTATTGCTAACTGTGGATGAAAACTACTTGGGCTATTGTGATGGGATGCTAATGGACTAGGAATGGGGAAACTACGGGAACTATGGCACCTGCCGATGACAATGTATTAGATACATGAAAAGATGGCAGGTGGAGACTCGCCACCTCACTTACTGGGCCCCCGGGAATCAGTCACTGAATAGCAACAAGAGGGCAACAGGGACATGAGCGGCTGAAGTGTGAGGATACCTCGGTGGATTTTAAACGCAGATTACGTGCCTCTGTGAGTCACTTACCACGAGGCACCTACCCTCCGAGCAGGGCTACTAACCCTGCTCTAGCGACTCCACTCTGGACGGCCAAGCCAAGCCGGAGGCGTGAGACCTACCCCCATCATGGTTCACTCCGACCAGCCGGAGATGGGGGACAGTATACTCTCTCTGGAGAACTCAGTATATATAGCCCCGCGGGGTCGCTACTCCCCGTCATCAGCCTCAGATGTCCTGCGGTGCTTATATCTCATTATTATTGTCGTTATTATCTCAAGAGCCTTTGTCCCAATTATGTTAGGGTCACGATGCAACTGAGTACCAGTGTTTTACAAGGAGCGACTGCCTATCTGACCTCCACAACCCGGTTACCCGCTCAACCCAACACCCCTTGGTAAAACTGGTCAGACTTACTGGCTTCTGACTACCCATAACGACTGCCAAGAATGTTCAATAACAGCCGGAACCTACAGTTTAACATCCCCTCCAAATAACGGTCATTGGTATCCAAAATTTACGTAGAAAATACATACAAACTTAGAAAAGTTGCATTGGCAGGTACTTGCCAGTGCAACCAGCGTGCCAGCCCCTACCCACTAAACCACCAAGACTTCCACTAAGTCACCACGACTTTGTCATCTCAGTAATATTTAATGTTTTTTACGTAATAATACGTGTAATATTTTTGCCACACACAACTTAAATGCGGACTAATTAGAATCACTACTTTTATTCCTATGGTCACGTCTATTGCGCTTCAGTTCTCAGCGTTTTGTTTAGTCTGCTGTGCTTTTGCCGTCGAATTACAAAAATTAAATATATGGAACGTTTCTAATGGTAATGGGTATTCCGTTGTTTTCAAGTCAACGGGCCCTTAAAATTCAATATCAGACGATTCAGATCTTTGATTTTGCTGACCCCGTAGTCGCTGGCATAAGGGACTAAAATCCGCGTACGAAGTCGCGGGCAGAAGCTAGTTACAAATATTTGGAGGCTAATTTTCTTTTCATCAAATTCATTAAATGCTTGAGTTAATTAGGTACCTATGTAGGGTGACTGCTAGCTAGCATGTGGTGGTTGCATATTGTATACCTATACCGCAATATACTACTGCGGTATACAAAATTATGTAAAAGGTTCCTCTAACCAACAGACAGACATGTGTTGCTGGGGAGTTTGTTGCGCTACTTCTTCTTCCCAGCAAACACATAGGAAGTGGTGAAGGGCGGGAGTTTTGGGGGCTGTCTTTTGTTAATTCCTGACGTTCGAAAAGTGCTGTTTTGAAGACTAATTTGAATGACTTTTCATTTTTGATCTGATTTTTTATTTTTGAACAGGCCCAACAACAGTAACACCATCATCTAAGGCACCACCAACAGGGCCTACAACAACAAGTCTTCGAACAGGGCCTACAACGATGGCCCCACCAACAGGGCCTACAACGATGGCCCCACCAACAGGGCCTACAACGAAGGCACCACCAACAGGGCCTACAACGAAGGCACCACCAACAGGGCCTACAACAACAAGTGTTCCAACAGGGCCTACAACGAAGGCACCACCAACAGGGCCTACAACGAAGGCACCACCAACAGGGCCTACAACGATGGCCCCACCAACAGGGCCTACAACAACAAATGTTCCAACAGGGCCTACAACGAAGGCACCACCAACAGGGCCTACAACAACAAGTGTTCCAACAGGGCCTACAACGAAGGCACCACCAACAGGGCCTACAACGAAGGCACCACCAACAGGGCCTACAACAGTAACTACTCCAACAACGACTGGCCCAACAACAGCGACACCATCATCTAAGGCCCCACCAACAGGGCCTACAACGAAGGCACCACCAACAGGCCCTACAACGAAGGCACCACCAACAGGGCCTACAACAGTAACTACTCCAACAACGACTGGCCCAACAACAGTGACACCATCATCTAAGGCCCCACCAACAGGGCCTACAACGATGGCACCACCAACAGGGCCTACAACGAAGGCACCACCAACAGGGCCTACAACAGTAACTACTCCAACAACGACTGGCCCAACAACAGTGACACGATCATCTAAGGCCCCACCAACAGGGCCTACAACGAAGGCACCACCAACAGGGCCTACAACAACAAGTGTTCCAACAGGGCCTACAACGAAGGCGCCACCAACAGGGCCTACAACGAAGGCACCACAAACAGGGCCTACAACAGTAACTACTCCAACAACGACTGGCCCAACAACAGTGACACCATCATCTAAGGCCCCACCAACAGGGCCTACAACGATGGCACCACCAACAGGGCCTACAACGAAGGCACCACCAACAGGGCCTACAACAGTAACTACTCCAACAACGACTGGCCCAACAACAGTGACACCATCATCTAAGGCCCCACCAACAGGGCCTACAACGAAGGCACCACCAACAGGGCCTACAACAACAAGTGTTCCAACAGGGCCTACAACGAAGGCGCCACCAACAGGGCCTACAACGAAGGCACCACCAACAGGGCCTACAACAGTAACTACTCCAACAACGACTGGCCCAACAACAGTGACACCATCATCTAAGGCCCCACCAACAGGGCCTACAACGATGGCACCACCAACAGGGCCTACAACGAAGGCACCACCAACAGGGCCTACAACAGTAACTACTCCAACAACGACTGGCCCAACAACAGTGACACCATCATCTAAGGCCCCACCAACAGGGCCTACAACGATGGCACCACCAACAGGGCCTACAACGAAGGCACCACCAACAGGGCCTACAACAGTAACTACTCCAACAACGACTGGCCCAACAACAGTGACACCATCATCTAAGGCCCCACCAACAGAGCCTACAACGAAGGCACCACCAACAGGGCCTACAACGAAGGCACCACCAACAGAGCCTACAACGAAGGCACCACCAACAGGCCCCACAACGAAGGCACCACCAACAGGCCCCACAACGAAGGCACCACCAACAGGCCCTACAACAACAAGTGTTCCAACAGGGCCTACAACGAAGGCACCACCAACAGGGCCTACAACAACAAGTGTTCCAACAGGGCCTACAACGAAGGCACCACCAACAGGGCCTACAACGAAGGCACCACCAACAGGGCCTACAACAGTAACTACTCCAACAACGACTGGCCCAACAACAGTGACACCATCATCTAAGGCCCCACCAACAGGGCCTACAACGAAGGCACCACCAACAGGGCCTACAACAAAGGCACCACCAACAGGGCCTACAACGAAGGCTCCACCAACAGGGCCTACAACAGTAACTACTCCAACAACGACTGGCCCAACAACAGTGACACCATCATCTAAGGCCCCACCAACAGAGCCTACAACGAAGGCACCACCAACAGGGCCTACAACAACAAGTGTTCCAACAGGGCCTACAACGAAGGCACCACCAACAGGGCCTACAACAACAAGTGTTCCAACAGGGCCTACAACGAAGGCACCACCAACAGGGCCTACAACAGTAACTACTCCAACAACGACTGGCCCAACAACAGTGACACCATCATCTAAGGCCCCACCAACAGGGCCTACAACGAAGGCACCACCAACAGGCCCTACAACAACAAGTGTTCCAACAGGGCCTACAACGAAGGCACCACCAACAGGGCCTACAACAACAAGTGTTCCAACAGGGCCTACAACGACGGCACCACCAACAGGGCCTACAACGAAGGCACCACCAACAGGGCCTACAACAGTAACTACTCCAACAACGACTGGCCCAACAACAGTGACACCATCATCTAAGGCCCCACCAACAGGGCCTACAACGAAGGCACCACCAACAGGGCCTACAACAAAGGCACCACCAACAGGGCCTACAACGAAGGCTCCACCAACAGGGCCTACAACAGTAACTACTCCAACAACGACTGGCCCAACAACAGTGACACCATCATCTAAGGCCCCACCAACAGAGCCTACAACGAAGGCACCACCAACAGGGCCTACAACAACAAGTGTTCCAACAGGGCCTACAACGAAGGCACCACCAACAGGGCCTACAACAACAAGTGTTCCAACAGGGCCTACAACGAAGGCACCACCAACAGGGCCTACAACGAAGGCACCACCAACAGGGCCTACAACAGTAACTACTCCAACAACGACTGGCCCAACAACAGTGACACCATCATCTAAGGCCCCACCAACAGGCCCTACAACGAAGGCACCACCAACAGGGCCTACAACAACAAGTGTTCCAACAGGGCCTACAACGAAGGCACCACCAACAGGGCCTACAACGAAGGCACCACCAACAGGGCCTACAACAGTAACTACTCCAACAACGACTGGCCCAACAACAGTGACACCATCATCTAAGGCCCCACCAACAGGACCTACAACGAAGGCACCACCAACAGGCCCTACAACGAAGGCACCACCAACAGGGCCTACAACAGTAACTACTCCAACAACGACTGGCCCAACAACAGTGACACCATCATCTAAGGCCCCACCAACAGAGCCTACAACGAAGGCACCACCAACAGGCCCTACAACGAAGGCACCACCAACAGGCCCCACAACGAAGGCCCCACCAACAGGCCCTACAACAACAAGTGTTCCAACAGGGCCTACAACGAAGGCACCACCAACAGGGCCTACAACAACAAGTGTTCCAACAGGGCCTACAACGAAGGCACCACCAACAGGGCCTACAACGAAGGCACCACCAACAGGGCCTACAACAGTAACTACTCCAACAACGACTGGCCCAACAACAGTGACACCATCATCTAAGGCCCCACCAACAGGGCCTACAACGAAGGCACCACCAACAGGGCCTACAACAAAGGCACCACCAACAGGGCCTACAACGAAGGCTCCACCAACAGGGCCTACAACAGTAACTACTCCAACAACGACTGGCCCAACAACAGTGACACCATCATCTAAGGCCCCACCAACAGAGCCTACAACGAAGGCACCACCAACAGAGCCTACAACGAAGGCACCACCAACAGGGCCTACAACGAAAGCCCCACCAACAGGGCCTACAACGAAGGTACCACCAACAGGGCCTACAACGAAGGCACCACCAACAGGGCCTACAACAACAAGTGTTCCAACAGGGCCTACAACGAAGGCACCACCAACAGGGCCTACAACAGTAGCTACTCCAACAACGACTGGCCCAACAACAGTGACACCATCATCTAAGGCCCCACCAACAGGGCCTACAACGAAGGCACCACCAACAGGGCCTACAACGAAGGCACCACCAACAGGGCCTACAACAGTAACTACTCCAACAACGACTGGCCCAACAACAGTGACACCATCATCTAAGGCCCCACCAACAGGGCCTACAACGAAGGCACCACCAACAGGGCCTACAACAGTAACTACTCCAACAACGACTGGCCCAACAACAGTGACACCATCATCTAAGGCCCCACCAACAGGGCCTACAACGAAGGCACCACCAACAAGGCCTACAACGAAGGCTCCACCAACAGGGCCTACAACAGTAACTACTCCAACAACGACTGGCCCAACAACAGTGACACCATCATCTAAGGCCCCACCAACAGGGCCTACAACGAAGGCACCACCAACAGGGCCTACAACGAAGGCACCACCAACAGGGCCTACAACAGTAACTACTCCAACAACGACTGGCCCAACAACAGTGACACCATCATCTAAGGCCCCACCAACAGGGCCTACAACGAAGGCACCACCAACAGAGCCTACAACGAAAGCACCACCAACAGGGCCTACAACGAAGGCTCCACCAACAGGGCCTACAACAAAGGTACCACCAACAGGGCCTACAACGAAGGCACCACCAACAGGGCCTACAACGAAGGCACCACCAACAGGGCCTACAACGAAGGCACCACCAACAGGGCCTACAACAGTAACTACTCCAACAACGACAGGGCCTACCACAGTGACTCCTCCAACAACGACGGGGCCTACAACAGTGACTCCTCCAACACCGTCATCTAAGGCCCCACGTACAACAACTGACTCAGGTACGTCTAATGGTTCTAAGGATATTGTTAGTAGTAATAATAATAATCAAGCTTTAAGTCGTGGTTGCCTAGTGGGCAAAGAACTAACCTCTCAAGTATGAGGGCGCGGGTTCGATTCCAGGGCAGGCAACTACCAATGCAACTTTTCTAAGTTTGTATGGACTTGTATATCTTAGACACCAATGGCTGTGTTTCGGATGGCACGCTAAACTGTAGGTCCCGGCTGTCATTGATCATCCTTGGCAGTCGTTACGGGTAGTCAGAAGCCAGTAAGTCTGACACCAGTCTAACCAAGGGGCATTGGGTTGCCCGGGTAACTGGGTTGAGGAGATCAGGCAGGGCAGTCGCTTCTTGTTAAGCACTGGTACTCAGCTACATCCGGTTAGACTGGAAGGCGACCCCAACATAGTTTGGGAAAAAGGCTCGGAGGAGGATGGTATGGATGATCTGAAACTGTTTGCCACTACAGAACTGCAGCTGATGAAGCTACTGAAGATCACTGATTTCAGTAGTTGCATCAGGATGGAGTTCGGTGTGGACAAATGTGCAGTCATGCGTGTAAAGCGAGGGGGAATTGTGGAATCTGAGGGAGTGCAACTCTCAGATTCTATAAACCTGAGATCACTCTCCGCAAACGATACATATAAATACCTGGGTATGGCGGAGGGGTTAGGCATCAATGTGGCTGTCATGAAACAATCATTACGAGAGCGTTTCTTTGGCCGCCTGAATAGGGTTCTAAAAAGTTTCTTATCAGGCGGCAACAAGGTTTGCGCCTAAATGATTGGGTCATGCCAGTCCTGATGTACTCCTTCGGCATACTCAAATGGACTCAAAATGACTTGGATACTTTGGATAGGAGAGTCCGCACACTGCTGAACGAAGAACGAATGCATCACCCGCGATCGTCGGTGATGAGACTGTACATACCACGGAAATGTGGAGGCTTTTTAAATGCAAAGACGCTCCACAACCGCGAGGTGTGCAGTCTCAGAGAATATCTTCTCAAAAGCGACGTGGGTATGCACCGTGATATGGTGGCAGTGGACAGAGGACTCACCCCGTTATCGTTGGCAAATGAGAACTGGCGCAGACCTGTGGTACTAACCCATGATCGCAAGGAGGTATGGCAGAGCAAACAGCTACACGGACGCTTCTTCGGGGCTCTTCATGGCCCCGATGTAGACTTCAAAGCGTCCGTATCTTGGCTACGCTTCGGTGACCTATTTGGAGGAACCGAAGGGTTTGTATGTGCAATTATGGACGAAGTTATCCTGACGAATAACTACCGGAGGTATATTAGGAAAGACGGGACGGTTGACATATGTCCGGCATGTCACCATCCGGGTGAGTCTATCAGACATAATACACCGTGACTTTTTAATCGTCTTACAAAGGTGGTCCACTCAATGTATCCGACATGAAATACCACTAGGCATGATTTTTAATTTTATAGCATTTATGAAGATAATAAGTGCAAAGAAAAATAATTAATACATAGTATTTCTATGTATTAATTATTTTTCTTTCTAGAAACATCCTGTTAATAATTTTTACGTATCAAACGGTAGAAAGTAGGTATCTTTAAAGCGCTCGAGTCGAGTGATCGTTCTATCACCATTTTTTACGAGACAAAATATCATAAGCCAATCTAGCATAGTCCACGTGGACTGTCATCCAATGAGATTATTCAAATCTCATAAATAACAATATTTTTTTTATGAACGTTTACTAGTCATTAGATACATGAAGTGGGCTGCCGTTGTAAGACGACTAAAAATTCACGGTGTATATGTATGTATATCTAGTTGTTCTCGTTTGGCTAACGGTGAATATTTGCACAGGCATAACCAAGTGGCCAAGATCATCCACCAGCAGCTTGCTCTGCAATACAAACTTGTAGATCTTGAGGTACCGTACTACAAGTTGCGCCCTACTCAGTTCTCGAAGATATACTTAGTGCTGTTTTGCAGCATAATTTGAATAAATGTCTTTTGATTCTGATTTTTATTTTTTAACAGGCCCAACAACAGTGACTTCTCCAACAACGACTGGCCCAACAACAGTGACTTCTCCAACACCAAGTGGCCCAACAACAGTAACACCATCATCTAAGGCCCCACCAACAGGCCCAACAACGAAGGCACCACCAACAGGGCCTACAACAACAAGTGTTCCAACAGGCCCTACAACGAAGGCACCACCAACAGGGCCTACAACGAAGGCACCACCAACAGGACCTACAACGAAGGCACCACCAACAGGGCCTACAACGAAGGCACCACCAACAGGCCCAACAACGAAGGCACCACCAACAGGGCCTACAACAACAAGTGTTCCAACAGGGCCTACAACAACAAGTGTTCCAACAGGCCCTACAACGAAGGCACCACCAACAGGGCCTACAACAACAAGTGTTCCAACAGGCCCTACAACGAAGGCACCACCAACAGGGCCTACAACGAAGGCACCACCAACAGGGCCTACAACAACAAGTGTTCCAACAGGCCCTACAACGAAGGCACCACCAACAGGGCCTACATCGAAGGCACCACCAACAGGGCCTACAACGAAGGCACCAACAACAGGGCCTACAACAGTAACTACTCCAACAACGACTGGCCCAACAACAGGGCCTACAACAACAAGTGTTCCAACAGGCCCTACAACGAAGGCACCACCAACAGGGCCTACAACAACAAGTGTTCCAACAGGCCCTACAACGAAGGCACCACCAACAGGGCCTACAACGAAGGCACCACCAACAGGGCCTACAACAGTAACTACTCCAACAACGACTGGCCCAACAACAGTGACACCATCATCTAAAGCCCCACCAACAGGGCCTACAACGAAGGCACCACCAACAGGCCCAACAACGAAGGCACCACCAACAGGGCCTACAACAACAAGTGTTCCAACAGGGCCTACAACAACAAGTGTTCCAACAGGCCCTACAACGAAGGCACCACCAACAGGGCCTACAACAACAAGTGTTCCAACAGGGCCTACAACAACAAGTGTTCCAACAGGCCCTACAACGAAGGCACCACCAACAGGGCCTACATCGAAGGCACCACCAACAGGGCCTACAACGAAGGCACCAACAACAGGGCCTACAACAGTAACTACTCCAACAACGACTGGCCCAACAACAGGGCCTACAACAACAAGTGTTCCAACAGGCCCTACAACGAAGGCACCACCAACAGGGCCTACAACAACAAGTGTTCCAACAGGCCCTACAACGAAGGCACCACCAACAGGGCCTACAACGAAGGCACCACCAACAGGGCCTACAACAGTAACTACTCCAACAACGACTGGCCCAACAACAGTGACACCATCATCTAAGGCCCCACCAACAGGCCCTACAACGAAGGCACCACCAACAGAGCCTACAACGAAGGCACCACCAACAGGTCCAACAACGAAGGCACCACCAACAGGGCCTACAACGAAGGCACCACCAACAGGCCCTACAACGAAGGCACCACCAACAGGCCCAACAACGAAGGCACCACCAACAGGCCCTACAACGAAGGCACCAACAACAGGCCCAACAACGAAGGCACCACCAACAGGCCCAACAACGAAGGCACCACCAACAGGGCCTACAACAACAAGTGTTCCAACAGGGCCTACAACAACAAGTGTTCCAACAGGGCCTACAACGAAGGCACCACCAACAGGGCCTACAACGACAAGTGTTCCAACAGGGCCTACAACGAAGGCACCACCAACAGGGCCTACATCGAAGGCACCACCAACAGGGCCTACAACGAAGGCACCAACAACAGGGCCTACAACAGTAACTACTCCAACAACGACTGGCCCAACAACAGTGACACCATCATCTAAGGCCCCACCAACAGGCCCTACAACGAAGGCACCACCAACAGGGCCTACAACAGTAACTACTCCAACAACGACTGGCCCAACAACAGTGACACCATCATCTAAAGCCCCACCAACAGGCCCTACAACGAAGGCACCACCAACAGGGCCTACAACAACAAGTGTTCCAACAGGCCCTACAACGAAGGCACCACCAACAGGCCCTACAACGAAGGCACCACCAACAGGGCCTACAACAACAAGTGTTCCAACAGGCCCTACAACGAAGGCACCACCAACAGGGCCTACAACGAAGGCACCACCAACAGGCCCTACAACGAAGGCACCACCAACAGGCCCAACAACGAAGGCACCACCAACAGGGTCTACAACGAAGGCACCACCAACAGGGCCTACAACGAAGGCACCACCAACAGGCCCTACAACGAAGGCACCACCAACAGGGCCTACAACGAAGGCACCACCAACAGGGCCTACAACAGTAACTACTCCAACAACGACTGGCCCAACAACAGTGACACCATCATCTAAGGCCCCACCAACAGGCCCTACAACAAAGGCACCACCAACAGGGCCTACAACGAAGGCCCCACCAACAGGGCCTACAACAACAAGTGTTTCAACAGGGCCTACAACCACAAGTGTTCCAACAGGCCCTACAACGAAGGCACCACCAACAGGGCCTACATCGAAGGCACCACCAACAGGGCCTACAACGAAGGCACCAACAACAGGGCCTACAACAGTAACTACTCCAACAACGACTGGCCCAACAACAGTGACACCATCATCTAAGGCCCCACCAACAGGCCCTACAACGAAGGCACCACCAACAGGGCCTACAACAGTAACTACTCCAACAACGACTGGCCCAACAACAGTGACACCATCATCTAAAGCCCCACCAACAGGCCCTACAACGAAGGCACCACCAACAGGGCCTACAACAACAAGTGTTCCAACAGGCCCTACAACGAAGGCACCACCAACAGGCCCTACAACGAAGGCACCACCAACAGGGCCTACAACAACAAGTGTTCCAACAGGCCCTACAACGAAGGCACCACCAACAGGGCCTACAACGAAGGCACCACCAACAGGCCCTACAACGAAGGCACCACCAACAGGCCCAACAACGAAGGCACCACCAACAGGGTCTACAACGAAGGCACCACCAACAGGGCCTACAACGAAGGCACCACCAACAGGCCCTACAACGAAGGCACCACCAACAGGCCCTACAACGAAGGCACCACCAACAGGCCCAACAACGAAGGCACCACCAACAGGGTCTACAACGAAGGCACCACCAACAGGGCCTACAACGAAGGCACCACCAACAGGCCCAACAACAAAGGCACCACCAACAGGCCCAACAACGAAGGCACCACCAACAGGGCCTACAACAACAAGTGTTCCAACAGGGCCTACAACAACAAGTGTTCCAACAGGGCCTACAACGAAGGCACCACCAACAGGGCCTACAACAGTAACTACTCCAACAACGACTGGCCCAACAACAGTGACACCATCATCTAAGGCCCCACCAACAGGGCCTACAACGAAGGTACCACCAACAGGGCCTACAACAAAGGCACCACCAACAGGGCCTACAACGAAGGCACCACCAACAGGGCCTACAACGAAGGCACCACCAACAGGCCCTACAACGAAGGCCCCACCAACAGGGCCTACAACGAAGGCACCACCAACAGGCCCTACAACAGTAACTCCTCCAACAACAACAGGCCCAACAACAGTGACTTCTCCAACAACAACAACAACGGAACAGCCTTTCGTGTGTAATGAACAAGACTTTTACTTCAAATCTGATGTCGAGACTTGTTCGAGATTCTATATGTGTGTCTACGGTGACTTCTATCATGAAACATGTCCTAAAGGATGGCATTACAATGAAACTATTGAAGTAAGTATTTTGTTTAGTTCCTGTTTAGGCTATGTTCAAACCAAACTGACTTTCAGCCGGCGAATGTGAGCGAACGTTACGCAGTTTATTGTATTTCCATACATTTTTACGTTTTCGTTCAAATCTAACTCATCATCCTCCGAGGCTTTTTTCCCAACTATGTTGGGGTCGGCTTCCAGTTGAACCGGATGTAGCTGAGTACCAGTGTTTTATAAGGAGCGACTGCCCTATCTGACCTCCTCAACCCAGTTACCCGGGCAACCCAATACCCCTTGGTTAGACTGGCGTCAGACTTACTGGCTTCTGACTACCCGTAACGACTGCCTAGAATGTTCAATGACAGCCGGGACCTACAGTTAAACGTGCCATCCGAAACAGCCACACACTTCGTTCAAATCTAACTGATGATACGTTGTGCGTAATATGCATAGACGCTGACATTCTGCGGCTGACAGTCAGTTTTGCTTAAAATCGTCACTGAAACAAATGTTTGAAGCTGACCCCGACGCAGTTGGGAAACGGCTAGGCAGATGATTGTATCCCACGTTTCTAACCATTTTTCAATACAATCGGTGGACCCGATTTAAAATTTTAGCTGTCTTGTTAACAACGACAATAGGATTTTGATAAATCCATATAGCAGGTAAGTCGTTTTCTGGGGGGAGGCATGAGGGGCCTGCCGTGAGGCGGGCAATCGCCGGTGGGGGACTGGATGCCATAGATTCCCAGACCCCCTTCACTCAGGCGAGGTCGGAGTGCCGCTGGGCCTTTTTAGTGGGTATACCGGGAACGTCGTTACCGGGGAGTCCCACATACCCCTCTCCCGTCCCCCGACGGGAAGGGCATGCGTAATAGCATTTTTTACCCAGCGACAACAAAAAAAAAAAAAAGGTAAGGCCATTGTGCCTTGTGGGTTAGAAACTTTCGTAAAGCATGTAGCTCGTAGTCTGGAAATTGGTGATTGATACACCCGTGCATTGGAGAGCACGTAAATGTCGGTCCTGCGCCTGATCTCCCTCCGGATTGCCGTCCCATCGCGCTATGAGAGTGATGGAATAGTGAGTGCACCTGTGTCTGCGTTAATGCTTGTGCACTATAACATGTCCTGCGCAGCTGGCTAATCTCCTTGTATGAGATTATCGCCATGGCTCAAATCGCCATTATTACCGTTTTTTTTTTCAATTTTCAGCGTTGCCTTGCCTCTGAAGAACCTGGTTGCCTTACCCCTTCGACTACGAAAACTACAGTAGTCCCACCAGTAACTTCCACTACTGATTGTACTGCGGACGACTCGTGGTCGAAACCAGACCCTACCAGCTGTGAACATTTTGAGCTTTGTATGCATGGAAGAATGATACATAAGAAATGCCCAGATGGCCTTGAATTTAGTGCTGCGGAGTCTGTAAGTATTTTTGACTCTTACTGGTGTAAGAAACGTGATTTTCATGTTAATGTTAGTTCTTGTCTCATGAAAAAAGAACTGGATGTATTTCGGTGAAAGTTGGCAGTAATGTAGCTTTTATATCAAAATTACTTCTTTGTAAAAACATAGGCTAATTTTAATCCATGTGCGGAAACTAGATTTAATAAAAGCCCACTGCAGATTTCACTATCAACTGTAGATTACTTTGTTTTGATTGAGAACTTCTATAATTTATCTATCAATTGTTTACAGATTAAAACTTGAAATTCAACACAATCTGTTACGTTCAAATTCAATCTCTTATCGCAAAACAAAGGATAGCTAAGTTATAGAAATCCACCCTAAATCATGACTACCATAAACCCTTATTATAACTTTATATCATTCCTTACAGAAATGCCTACCAAAATCGGAGGCTGGTTGCACCGTAAAGTCCAAAACCACTCAAGCTCTGCCCATGATCCTTTCTCGCTTCAAAGAGGACCCTGAGGTCAACTGCACAGGTTCTGCCGAAACGCCTGTGTATTTCATAGAAGACCCGAAAGATTGTAGACGATATTATATCTGTTCTTCTGGGAACGCGGTCTCGCAGACTTGTCCTGATGGATTCTTCTTCAGTGATAGACGACAGGTAAGAAAGTTCTGGACTTGAGACCACGGACTAGCAAGCGCAGCGTAGGACGTCCACCAACAAGGTAGACAGACGACCTCATAAAGGTCGCCGGAAGACGCTGGATGCAGGTCGCCTCCAACAGGTATCTGTGGAGATCTAAGGGGGAGGCCTATGTTCAGCAGTGGACGTACTATGGCTGAGATGATGATGATGATAATGAAGAAAGTTTAATCTACACTACTATTATCCGGCATCATGAAAACGCAAAAAGTGAAACATTATTTACTTAATAAGCGGAACTACATCGCTCACCCGGATAAAAATAGTGTCAGTATATAAACTGTCTATCGTTAAAAGACTTTTCCAAATCGGACTTGTTCTTCCTGAGATTAGTTCGTTCTACCAAACAGACAAACTTTCTAGCTAAAATAATTATTTCAGTATAAGTTAGCCCATTTATCATGAAAGGCGATACCTACCTACAAGTAAGCATTGTATCCGGATAAAGAAATCATCCTCCGAGCCTTTTTCCCAATCATGTTGGGGTCGGCTTCCAGTCTAACCGGATTCAGCTGAGTACCAGTGCTTTACAAGAAGCGACTGCCTATCTAACCTCCTCAACCCAGTTACCCGGGCAACCCGATACCCCTTGGTTAGACTGGTGTCAGACTTACTGGCTTCTGACTACCCGTAACGACTGCCAAGGATGTTCAATGACAGCCGGGACCTACAGTTTAACGTGCCATCTGAAACACAGCCAATGGTGTCTAAGATATACTTAGAAAGTACATACAAACTTAGAAAAGTTGCATTGGTACTTGCCTGACCTGGGATCGAACCCGCGCCCTCATACTTGAGAGGTTGGTCCTTTACCCACTAGGCCACCACGACTTCCGGATGAAGAAATAGACTACACAACATCTCATAATCTTTTCAAAAATTAACATTCGCAAAAGTTTGGAACCGCAAGCATGAACTAGTTAAACCTCATTGTTTTTTTATGGCGTCAAAAATCACCAAATGAAATCCCGCCGTGGGTTAGCAGCGGTGAGGGAGTGTCAGACTCTTACTGACTAAAAACCGTCGTTCGTCGTAGGCCTTTTATGTACCAGGGCCACGGTAACTCTTTCGAACAATCCCGCAGCCCCGACAGGCCTTGCCTTGCTGGACCCCGCTAGACTTAGACCCTAATTATAACTTTTACTATTGTTCTTGGAATCATTATTTCTAAATTAAATATTAATTCCTATATTTCTCTTTTCAGATATGTCTACCCTCACACCAAGTGCAATGCAAGAATTTGTGTCCAAACGACGTCTCACAATTCGTGTCAGACCCCTACGATAAGACACGTTACTACATATGTTTCAATGGCATACCCTTACCGCAAATATGCCCAGCTGACTACAAGTTCGATCCCGATGTATTAATATGTGTTAAGGAAAAGAGGAAAATTAAATAAGCATTAGATCATTGATATACAAAAACCCAAGATGTACAGTCCCGAATAAAAGTAACGCTCGAAAGTGCCCCGAACACTAATTCTGTCTCTTTCTATAAGGTACAAGCATACGTTATTGCAAGTTCAACTTTACGCGAATTGCTTAAAGTCGTTATTACAACGCACTGTAGTTAAAGCAATAAAATTTTATGACTGAAGTGGTCGGCTAGGACAAAGAAAATGAGCGCACAATTTTGAATGTTGCGCTCATTTGGTGAGGACGTTTTTGAGACGTTGAGTGTGCATCTTGGGTTTTTTGTATATCAATGCATTAGATATAAGAAATAATAAAATTTAGTTAATAGTTTTATCTTTTTTTATTGAGTTTTTTACCTACTGCGGGAGGTAGTGTCAGTCAGTTACTGACTAAAATCCCTGATGGATGTCGAAACCCTAATGAATTCCCTTACATACTCCATTCATTCATTATACCTCTCACCCTTATGCACCACCCCTATTTACTCTCCCTATGTATCAAATTGCCCGAGTAACTGAGTAGTGGAGGTTAGATAGGGTATTCGCTCCAAGTGCCACACTGGTTCTCAGCCGCATCCGGTTAGACTGGAAGCCGTCCCCAATATAGTTGGTAGAAGGCTCGGGAGATGGATGAATGTACTTCCTCTATATATTCTCTTATGTTCTTTATTATATTTATACTCCCTTATATACTTCATTATCGTCCACCAACAAGGACTGACGACCTTATAAAGGTCGCCGGAAGACGCTGGATGCAGGTCGCCTCCAACAGGTATCTGTGGAGATCTAAGGGGGAGGCCTATGTTCAGCAGTGGACGTCCTATGGCTGAGATGATGATGATGATGATACTTCATTATGTAGGTACTCTGCTATATACTTGCCGACATACACCTTCGTACTCCCTTAAGTAATGCCGCTATAAGTCCCCCTACATACTTCCTTATGTAAATGGCGTCCACGGCCGATAAGGAGATCAGCCAGCTGCGCAGGACATATTATACTGCACGAGCATTTGCACAGACACAAGTGCACTCACTATTCCTTCACTCTCATAACCCGATGGGACGGCAATCCGACACCACCGGAGAGAGATCACAAGCAGGACCGACATTTACGTGCTCTCCGATGCACGGGTGAATCAATCACCAACTTCCAGACTACGGGCTGCTTTGTGAAAGTTTTCAAGAAAACGCACAAAGCAATTTCGGCCCGACCCGGGAATCGAACCCGAGACCTCGAGCACAGCAGCCGCGCTTGCGACCACTAGACCAACGAGGTAGCCAACTGAACGATAAGTTATAGTAAACCTTTGTTTTGAAAATTATCATTTTTATTACGTAGTTTAGTTCTAATCATGACTCATAACCGTAACGAATAATTAGTTAAAACACAATAAAATACTCGTAATTGCCAATTTTACACTAAATTTCCGCAATTCGATTTGAAGTAGATAATTAGTTCAAAAATTATACAGGAATTATTTGCATTTTTTATATAATTTTTCAAGAGGAACACAATGCAACAAAATGTTTGGAAAAATAGACTTGTGTAAGTAACTTCACTTTTGTTATTTTATCGAAGAACGTCGGATTTATCAAAGGCTATCATAATATGCCTAGCCTTTTACCACCTATGTTGGGGTCGGCTTCCCGTCTAACCGGATGCAGCTGAGTACCAGTGCTTTACAAGGAGCGATTGCCTATTTGACCTCGTCAACCCAGTTACCCAGGCAACGAAATCAGGCGTACGACTGGTTGTCAGACTTACTGGCTTCTGACTACCCGTAACGGCTGCCAAAGATGTTCAAAGACAGCCGGGACCTACAGTTGAGAGGTTCGTTCTTTACCTAACAGGCCACCACGAGTCCCAAAAGTTAAATGTAAAGTGAAATATTATTTATTTTTCAGTTTTATTTTCATTAATTCTGCACTGCCCACAAGCATTGTCACAACCAATAGATGATGTAAATGATGGCACCACAACTCTCGGTATAATATCTAAGGTATAAAACTATGTTATTATTCTTTATTGCACACATAAATACAGAGAGACACACTAATTATAGATAAATAATGTAATAATAATGTACAATGGCGAGCTTAACCCAGTGTTGGGTTCTCTTCCAGCCAACCTTAGAACTATCATTTATTACCAACTGTAAATTGTTATATTTTGATTCAACTTCTGTGGTACATACCTACTTCCCCCTTGGTACGGCACTGTTCGGCACACCGCATGTATCTCGTGGTGTACTCGCTGTAGCAAACAGTAGGAACACATTGCGCGCGAACATTACTAACATGTCCGCGACAATACAACCGCCGCGCGAACACATGCTAGCTGTGGACTCAAGACATCAAGTACACAATTTTCATAAAATTTTCCTATATTACATTCTAATAACCTAATCTTTTATTGTCATTTACAGGTATCAAGCCCTGAAACAGAAGTTAATGAACTAGAAGATATAACTGAAAAAAACTTGAAAGTAACTGAAATAATACAACAAATTGATGTAAAAGATAATGGAGAACAATTAATAAATAATATTAGTAATATCGTTATAAATAATGAACCTGTTATTGAAACAGTTAAATACACTAATGATGTAGATTTAAAAAATATCAATACAGCAAGCATTAGTAATAAAACTAAAAGCACTGAAGATGTTGACAATACTTCATTATCTTGGAGATCAGATAAACGGAATAAGAAAAAAATAACAAAAGAAAGGCGTGCTCAGGATCCACTAGTTTCTTTAAGAGGTACTAAAGATAGTGATGAATATTCAAATAACAAAGAAAGTGACGATCCTAATATATTCTTGATAATAAATGGTGAAAACGTTGATAACATATCTCTCGACTCAAATGGTCTACAAATAAAAGCAGATGTCCTTATAAATCTAAAGGTTTCTGACTCCATATTATTAACCAAACTCATGAACTTGACAAAAACCCCAAAAGATATTATTTCAAACTTACTACAGATAAACTCAAAAAATATATTTTTATTCTTAAACCCACGCAACACTTCTATTATTCCCATTAATACTGCTAACAGTGTAATATCACGAAATCCTAATATAAACAAAAATAAAGTTAAGAAACATAAAACAATACCCCCAACTGATGATCCTCCTATTGATATAAGATTCGGGTCCGAAGAAAATAACCCAAAAACTACCGACAAAGATACAAATAACATATTAAATTTAACTGAAAAACCAAATAAAAATAACGATAACATTTTAACCAATCTATTGCCTGGACAACTGTTAGACTTTGATTTACCTAAAATACCAGTAGATGATATTTTAGGGACAGCAGCCAACATTTTCAATAGATTTAAATAAAATTCGATTGATCTTGATGAAAACAAAACTGACTATTGGTCATTTGTAATAGGGTATTACATGCATTTTTGAAATATATCTTAAATAAATTCTTTAGTCTTAATATATCTCTAAAAAATTAAAAATATTTTTTTTTCTCACGTTATGTACGAATATAAATAAATTGTTTTATCATAATTTCAAATTTCGCGCGTATTTCGCGAAAACGCGGCACACAACGGACGCCATGATTGTTTTTTGGTCATGACGTCATTACGTTAGTAAACAAACTACAGCTGTCAGTAATACATATTTTGATATGTATTGAAAATTTTAATAATGAGTAATTATGCTCCGTATCGTTGGTGTGTTGTTTCTGAATGTGAGAACACTAGTGTAAAAACACCAGACAAATTATGGATTCAAGTACCAGTGGATATAAATACTGACACTGATATATGACACTTTTGTTTACTACCGTAATGACGTCATTAGCATGGCGGCGACATTTCGTAGTGTTCAAAGACAGATAAAAAAACCTAAAAACTTTAAACTGCAATAAAAAATATATTTATGTACCTTACGAAGTGATACTAACATTTCCCGATTGCTTTTCCTCTAAACAATCATTGTAATACACTTTTAATTTTTTTCTCATCTAGACTAAAATACCCTATTTCTCATTAATTGACGACAAATTAATAAGTCATTTTGAATCGTAAGGGTCCGTTCAGACAGACCGGCTCGGAGAGCAGAGCAAATTCTTAACACGTTGAAAATTTAGTACTTAGTATTTGAAGTAAGGTTTATTTTTGCATGCGCACTGCTTTTGTCATTGAGAATGCTCGAATGCGCTCGGTGTGAAATAATAAGAGGAGCCGACTGGCTCCGATCGTGTATTTTTTCTTGACGTTTGGCTCCGTTTGCATGCTCTTTAATGCTCGCGCAGCCGATCGGCTCCGGTCTGTGTGAAAAGATAAATGCGCGCCGATGCTCTCCGACCCGGTCTATCTGAACGGATCTATCCCGGTCTATCTAATGGAGTTTATTGCTGCAAATAGTTGTAGTAGGTATTGTTTTAGGTGCTCACGGAATCTCATCAATAGAAATTTAATTCATATACGATTTGTTTTCACTGCCATATTGATACCCCGCATTCCATGTTTAATTTTTAAATACCCGGTTCTTTCACACGCCTCAATAAGCCCAAACAAAATATCAGCCGACTAAAAGTTTGCAATCTGCGGGTATTCTAGGCTAGCCGCTGATTGCAACTTTTCGTCACCGTGACTTTTTGTCACTGTCACCTGCTGTCACCCACAATGCGCTCACTGAATCTGTTCTTGGGTGACAAATCGCGTTCATTTTTGTATGCCGGCTGAGTGACAAAAAGTCACCAGTGAGCGGACTCCCATTGTAATGTACAGGGCGAGTGACAGTCACGTCACTCCGGCATTGCCTGCTGCTGCAACTATTTGTCACCGTATTATCACGTCACTATAGTGAGCGCACTCAGTATAGTTTTCATAGCGCTTGACTAAGTGACAAAAAGTCACGGTGACGAAAAGTTGCAATCAGCGGCGGGCCTAAACTTCTTAAGAGACTAAAAATATAATTTCAGGCTTAAATTAAAACTCAATATTAAAACATGAAACTTTTTATTTACAACTATTTTTCGCACCTTCATTTATTTTTTGGTCGACCTTTGGTTTACTTTTAATACAAATTCTTCCTTAAAAATATTAAAATACAATAAATAAATCATTAATCCTATTTCTATACAAAATACATTGGTCACAGTGCGAAAGTTATTTCAAATATTAATTTAACAAATATATGTAAAATAAAAATAAATATTTGAAAATCAGATTCTTTTTATTGATTGATTGATAGAAATTGATTGATGAAATCTGATGAATCGAGCAATCTTGGGACTTATGTTTACATTTTCAAAAAAACTTTTATTACTCTGCCAAAATAATCAAAAATGTGAACTGCCCTACTAGAAAAATTGCATTGAAAAATTCTATATCTTCTCCACTTAAAAAATCTCTTATTACTGTCTATTTATTTCTTCTAGCAGATTCCTCACTCCATCTTGATCTATCAATCAATTTTATCCATCACTTAATAAGTTGTAGATCTCAAAGTTTCATTACTAAGTAATGCATTTATTTATATACAAACAATTATTATTTATTGAACAATCTATTACAAAATCATTTCTTCGAAATAAATGTACTTAAGCTTGTTTTTTTTCTACGTTTTTTGTCATAGACTCTGACAACTTACAAACTTGCGTGTTTGTTTATCCGCGTTTATCTCTGTAACTGCTAGTCGGATTAGAAAAAAATCTTTCAACATTAAAAAGCTCAATTCTTATGAAAGGTTTTAAGCTATTTGTCATATCTCTAAGACTTTTAGAAGCCGCGTAAATTAAGAAAATGTAAGGGAAGTTATTCTGTAAGAGATTGTACAGTAAAATGTCAAAGTACGCCGTTATTCATTTTGTTCAGCTGTCAAAGTGTTTAGCAATCAGACCAGTTTTCCTTTTAATTTTGCTGTGCAGCCATTTTGTGACATCGAAGAGCAAGACTGTGGAAGAAAAAAACATTATATTAGTAAGTAGCATTTTATGTAAATAACTAGCTTTTGCCAGCCGTTTCACCCGCATCCCGTGGGAACTACTTCCCGTACCGGGATAAAAAGTAGCCTATAGCCTTCCTCGATAAATGGGCTATCTAACACTGAAAGAAATTTTCAAATCGGACCAGTAGTTCCTGAGATTAGCGCGTTCAAACAAACAAACAAACAAACTCTTCAGCTTTATAATATTAGTATAGAGGTAGATAGATAAGTTGGTTAATAGGGATTGATCATAAGGTTAAGCAACTCTTGTCACGACGAGTTTCTCCGTGTTTCGAAAGGCAAGTTAAATTTAAGGGCCTATGCACACCACGTTTTTTAAACGCGCGGCACCGGCGCGTCTGTATCGATACAAACGCGCGTTTGCATGGCGTCTGCATCGCTACAAACGCGCGTCGACGGCGCGTTTTGACGTGACAACGTCTTATAAATTGGTTTGCCGGGTGACACTTCAAGAAACTGCGTTACGCTCCGCTCACGTTATTGAGATGAGAGCGAGTGAGAGGCACGCGTCCCTTCCACTCGGCCATGGTTAGCCCGCCTAAGAGCGAGAGAGACAGACATAAAAAGTGAAAGGCACGCGTCCCTTCCACTCGAGCACAGTTAGCCCGCCTAAGAGCGAGAGAGACAGAGCGAGAGAGACTCAAAGTCGTTGTCACGTAAAACTTTCGCCCGTATACCGACTTTACAGGCAACCAATTTTTATCCTGCAGAGCAGTTTGTTGTCCTTTGTATCGATGCAAACGCGCGTCACCGGCGCGTCTGTATCGAGACAAACGTGCGTTTGCATCGCTACACACGCGCGTTTGCATCGCGTCTGTATCGCTACACACGCGCGTCTGTATGTATACAGGTGTGCAAAGGTCTACAGGCTGCGTCTGTCTTGCGTGCGTATCGCGTCTTTATCGCTACAAACGCGCGTCGACGGCGCGTTTAAAAACGTGGTGTGCATAGGCCCTAAGGGTCTCGATCATCATTTGAATGTCTTTGGCAGTCATTACAGGCAGTCAGAAGCCAAAAAGTCTGACAGCCAGTCTTACTCAAAGTATTGCGTTGTCTAGGTAACTGGGTTGAAGAGATCAGATAGGCAGTCGCCCCATATGGCACACTGATACTCAGCTGCAACCAATTAGACTGGAAGCCCACCCCAACATAGTTGGTAAAAGGCTCGACAGATAGGTTCTACCAGATAACTCTTACAGACAAATTAACTTTCATAATGAAATGACGATTACCCCCGGCTGTCATTGAACATCCTTGGCAGTCGTTACGGGTAGTCAGAAGCCAGTAAGTCTGACACCAGTCTAACCAAGGGGTATCGGGTTGCCCGGGTAACTGGGTTGAGGAGGTCAGATAGGCAGTCGCTTCTTGTAAAGCACTGGTACTCAGCTGAATCCGGTTAGACTGGAAGCCGACCCCAACATGGTTGGGAAAAAGGCTCGAAGGATGATGAATGAAATGACGATTACAGCAAAGTTAACTCACCTTTGTCTCATCATTAAACTCAAATCCTCGACTGCAATACATTTTCATAACAGTACCGCCTCCACAGAAATAGTACGATTCACATCCAGCCGGGTCCTTTACATTGCCGTAAACACCCACAGGACACATTATCTCCGCCAATAGTTTAGTGGACTCTTCTACATCAATGTCTTGAGCATCTAGGGTTTCCGAAGTCCCATTTTGATTGAGGAATGACGATGCTTGAGCTGATTTTCGAAGAGTACAACCCCCTTCGGCTATGAGGACGCAATTATTCTGTGAAAGAAATCATTTTATTGTAAATGTCATCTTTTATCGGCCCTAAATCGCTTTGTGGGTTTTAAAAACTTTCATAAAGCTGCCAAAGTCTGGAAGTTGGCGGTGAGACACCCCTGTGCCTGGGAGCGCACGTAACCCCGGCGACCCCAAATGCTACTCAGTAGCAGTCGTTGTTATAATTCCACGTCAGAGGCCGTCAGGTGGATTTGGCAAAACTCTGACACTAGGGCTTGTTAGGTGATTTAAGCTGCAGCTCACTCGATAAACTAAGAGTTAGTGCTCAAGTAACTGGTTAGAGAAGGTCAGATAGACAGTCGCATATAAAACACTAGCCTATGAAGACAATATCCCGTGTCCTTCTCCCGGGTCTAAGCTATCTCCCCTCTAATTTTCAGCTTCAAAGGTTCTGCCATTCTTGAGTTATAAAATGTGTAGCTAACACGACATTCTTTTATATAAGAAAAAAAACCGGCCAAGTGCAAGTCGGACTCGCACAGGAAGGGTTCCGTGCCAGCAAAAAATCACGTTTGTTGTATGAGAGCCCCCCAAAATATTTATTTTATTCTAGTTTTCAGTATTTGTATTTATAGCGGCAACAGAAATACAT
Source organism: Helicoverpa assulta (assembly GCA_963856015.1). NCBI lineage: Eukaryota > Metazoa > Arthropoda > Insecta > Lepidoptera > Noctuidae > Helicoverpa > Helicoverpa assulta. The sequence continues at coordinate 7,209,119 of CAWLCW010000022.1, forward strand.
CATCTGTGAAAATTTCAACTCTCTTACTATCACGGTTCATGAGATCTGGTGACAGACGGACAGAGGAGCGAAAACAAAGGTACATTATTTTTTCTTCATTTCCTCACCTGCACTGACGGATTGTACTCAAAACCAGTTGGACAAGTTAGATGCAACGGTGGGACGGCTCCCATGCATCTATAGAAGGCATCACATCTTTCAGGGTCCGGGACAGTCCCGAATACACCAGGAGGACATAATTGTGGAGCTGTAGTTGTAGTTGGTTCCGGAGTTGTGGTGATTGGTTCTGGAGTTGTGGTAGTTGGTTCCGGAGTTGTGGTAGTTGGTTCCGGAGTGGTAGTAGTTAGTTCCGGAGATGTGGTAGTCGGTTCAGGAGTCGTGGTAGTTAGTTCCGGAGTTGTGGTGGTAGGTACCGGAGTTGTGGTAGTTGGTTCCGTAGTTGTGGTAGTTGGTTCCGGAGTTGTGGTAGTCGGTTCTGGAGTTATGGTATTCGGTTCTGGAGTTGTGGTAGTCGGTTCAGGAGCCGTGGTAGTCGGTTCCGGAGTTGTGGTAGTCGGTTCAGGAACCGTGGTAGTTAGTTCCGGAGTTGTAGTAGTCGGTTCCGGAGTTGTGGTAGTTAGTTCCGGAGTTGTGGTGGTTGGTTCCGGAGTTGTAGTAGTCGGTTCCGGAGTTGTGGTAGTTGGTTCCGGAGTTGTGGTTGTTTCGTCTGGTCTGGTTTCACCGTTATTTCCTAGCGTACAACCACCTTCAGCTATTTCCACACAACCCTGTAATAGGAAAAGTAAGTTTAGATATCTGTTTTCAAACAAAAAAATTGTATAATGAAAATACTAGTACATATAATTATACAAATTATACATATATGTAAACAAAGTGCGTGACGACACTTCGTTTAGTCTGTACAGTTTGTATAATGATTTATCTGTGAACTATTTTTAATCTGTGGAGCGATGACTAGTTAAATTAATGGTAAAGCAATAGCTTTAAATGTTGTTTCTCTTTTCAGTTAAGAGAGTTTAGAATAAGTATGTGTGCGTTAGTTTTGTTAATAAGTGATTAAATAAAAAATCTCTTTTCAGAGCAACGCATGAGGTTATAGTTTTACTTCACCTATCCAAAGATAATTAACACATTATGTATATATGTAAATAATATAACCAATTAAATTATTATGTAAATAAATATTGGTATGCCAAGTCAGGCAGAATATACCTAGAACTTTTAAACTCTGTAAAAACTGGTAACACCTATGTTCTGTGCAAATAAATGTTTCTTTCTCATAAATATTTTCTTACTAGCTTTTGCCCGCGACTTCGTTCGCGTGGAATAGTGATTTTTGGTTTGACCAATAGATGGCGCTATATGTCCGAAATAAATTTTATTTTTATTTTTATATTTTTTTATAATAAAAACTATCCTATGTCCTTTCTCAAGTTCCAAACTATGTCTGTACCAAATTTCACACAAATCGGTTCAGTAGTATAGGCGTGAAGAAAAGACAGACAGACAGACAGAAAGACAGACAGACAGACAGAAAGACAGACAGACAGACAGACAGAGTTACTTTCACATTTATAATATTAGTTAGGATATCTCTTGTAAACATAATTTTTTTGCAGCTCATAGTCTTAAATGCATTATAAGATACTTACCATGGCCGAATGGTCATATTCTAATCCAGTTGAGCATGTCAGATGCAATGGTGGGACAGCCCCCATGCATCTATAGAACCTATCACACCTTTCAGGGTCTGGCAAAGTACCGAATACTCCAGGGGGACATATTACTGTAGCTGTGGTTGATTCTACTGCTTCCGTAGTCGTAGTGACCGGTTCCGGAGTAGTAACTGCTCCCGGAGTGGTAGTAATCGATTCTGGAGTGGTAGTAATTTCTTCGGGAGTGGTAGTAATTGCTTCCGAAGTGGTAGTAATTTCTTCCGGAGTGGTAGTAATCGATTCTGGAGTGGTAGTAATTGCTTCGGGGGTGGTGGTTATTGCTCCCGGAGTGGTAGTAATTGCTTCCGGGGTGGTAGAAACTGCCTCTTCAGTTGTAGTAGTGGGTCCCGGAGTGGTGGAAATTGCCTCTACAGTTGTAGTACTGGCTTCTGGAGTTGTAGTATCTTCTAGAGTAGTTGGGATTGATGTAGTGGTTGTTTCTTCTGGCCTGGTTCCAGGGTTATTTCCTAGCGTGCAACCTCCTTCAGCTATTTCCACACAACCCTGTAAAAGAAGAAATACATTAATGATACCGTTTTCTTTATATTTTGATTGCAGCTCACAGACTTAATTTTATTATAAGATATTTACCATGGCCGAGTGGTCATATTCTAATCCGGCTGAGCATGTCAGATGCAATGGTGGGACAGCCCCCATGCATCTATAGAATCTATCACATCTTTCAGGGTCTGGCAAAGTACCGAATACTCCAGGGGGACATATTACGGGAGCTGTAGTAGTCACTGCTTCCGTAGTAGTAGTTATATCCGGAGTGGTAGTCATGGGTTCCGGAGTGGTAGTAGCTACTTCGGGAATCGTAGTAGCTGCTTCGGGGGTCGTAGTAGATACTTCGGGAGTCGTAGTAACTGCTTCGGGAGTCGTAGTAGCTGCTTCGGGATTCATAGTGGCTGCTTCGGAAGTCGTAGTAGCATCTGCAGTTACAGTTGTCGGACTTAATGTCGTTGGAGCTTGTTCGGTAGTAGTTATTTCATCCGAAGGGAGAGTTGTTAATCCTGGTAATGTAGGTGACTGTTCCGAAGTCGTGGTAGCATCTGGGGTAAGGCTTGATGGTAGTTCTGTTGTTGTTACTGATTCAAAAGTAGTTTGCTCTTCTGTAGTTGGTTTAACCGTTGTTGTTGGTACTGCATCTCCAATAGTAGGTTCATATGTTGCCGTAACGTCTTCTGGGATCGTTGTTGGGAAGTCATTTGTAGATGGGTTATCCGGAGTCAAAGTTGTCGATTCCGATACTGTAGTTGTTAGTTCCGAAGATGTAGTTGTTTGTTCGGAAGTTGTTGTAACTTCTGGAGCCACAGTAGTCGGAATGGAAGTCGTGGTTACATCTGGGTCAGTTTGAGAACCATTTCCAAGTGTACAACCTCCTTCGGCTATTGCCACACAGTTCTGCAAAAATAGAATGTATTATTGCACCAGTAATTTAAAAGAGCAAGTAGAGAAAACATTGTTGTTAAACTATGTAGATTTAGACCGTGACTTTATTTGCGTCGTCCTACGTTTCTAACGTTATATAAGAATTTGTCAGGATTTTGAATTTAGTATGACCGCTGAATTTATGTGCCTTGGAATGTTAAACAATAATATAAAATTAACCACTTACCATAACGGAATGATCATATTCAAATCCAGCAGAGCATGTAAGATGCAACGGTGGTATCGCCCCCATGCATCTATAGAACGCATCACATCTGTCAGGGTCTGGCACTGTTCCGAATACTCCCGGAGGACATATCACTCTAGCTGTAGTCGTTTCTACTTGTTCCGTAGTTGTAGTTGGTTCCGGAGTGGTATTAGTGGCTTGTGGAGTGGTAGTAATATCTTCCGGAGTGGTAGTAATGGCTACCGGAGTGGTAGTAATGGCTACCGGAGTGGTAGTAATGGCTACCGAAGTGGTAGTAATGGCTACCGAAGTGGTAGTCACTGCTTCTGGAGTTGTACTAGTCGCATCAGGAGTCGTAGTAGGAACTTCCGAAGTTGTAGTAGTTATAGGTTGTTCAGAAGTCGTAACAGCTGGTTCAGATGTTGTAGGACCTTGAGTAACAGTTGTCGGTACTGTAGAAACTGGTTCTTCAGTAGTAGTTGGTTTTAAAGTAGTTTCCGTCACTGTATCTTCAGTTGTAGGTTCAAAAGTGACAACCTCTTCTGAATCTGCTGGGGCTGGTGTTTCATTCTCATCAACACCTGTTGTTGGTTCTGAAGGCAGTGTTGTTGGTAGGTTTGTTGTTGTTGGATCGGAGACTGTTGTTTGAACGTTTTCATTTGAAGGTGGAGTTTGTGAATTTCCGAGAGTACATCCTCCTTCAGCAATTACTACACAACGCTGTGGAGAAAGCATGATAATGTTAAAATTGGAACTTGTTGGTCATTTATATGTAGTTATAGTCATTTATTTATTAGCAATATCTTTATTAATTATTTTATAATATGTCTGTACATAATTTCTTTCTATCTATACTAATATTATAAAGCTAAAGAGTTTGTTTGTTTGTTTGTTTGAACGCGCTAATCTCAGGAACTACTGGTCCGATTTGAAAAATTCTTTCAGTGTTAGATAGCCCATTTATAGAGGAAGGCTATAGGCTACTTTTTATCCGGGTCCGTGCCGAGGTTCCCACGGGATGCGGGTGAAACCGCTGGCAGAAGCTAGTCTTAGGTCTTACTTAAGGTACATGTTAATATACAGTCAAAATATATTAAACAATTAAGGCCCAAAAAAAAGCAATTAAGTTCTACTTAAAAGTATTTCTGTTTCTATAGAGATAGAATGATATTGGAGCAGTAATTTAAATTGAGTTACTTTTCAATATTCTGTCTTTAGAACCTCTAATTTTGAAAGTCAATTGTCCTTTAATCATTAATGTTATTTCTACTATCACAACGTACACTTACAAGTTTTTCAGCATCGAACTCATATCCTTCAGCGCAGTATAACTTCACCGGGATCCCATCAATGCAACTGTAGAAACTGTTACAGTTTTCAGGGTCAGGCAGGTTACCAATAAAGTCTGAAGGGCATATGAAGGTCGTGGTAGTCTTTATATATTCTGTCGTAGGCTTAGCAGTAGTGGTGGTGGCAGGTGCAGGGGTGGCCGTGGGTTCGGTTCCCGTTGGGGTCGGAATGCTACCGAGGGTGCAGCCTCCGGGTGCGATTTCAATGCAGGACTGTGAAGAGAAGAAAGATATTGTTTTAGTGTGGGATGCAGGCTTAATCACGTAACAAGTTCTAGTGTCAGAGTGTTCTCAAATCTGCCTGAGGCGTTCTGATGTTGAATTCTAACGACTGCTACTGGATAAGAGTAGAGGATAAGGTTGTTTATTTCATTAAACCCCTCAAAGATGTTTCAGCCTGATCCGGGAGTCGAACCCAGGATCCCGTCAGTCACAAGACAATCGATTATACCTACATAAATTCATTTAGATAATGTCCCATAGATTTGATCGTTGCAAAAGGGACACAAAAATCTATCGTAATTGAAAACTAATTAAATCACCTATCATCCACGATATCACAAAGAAGTATCTTCATCGTTTCAGCCGCTATACCGTAATAGGTACCGTACACAGATTCTTATTATCTTTACACAAACATAAATACTTATAATTCATTTAACTTCTAAAATATTTCTTTACACAAACATTAGTATCATCCAACCACTTTGTCGTTTGCTTACCTTTGACACAGGATCAAACTCAAATCCAGAGCTGCAATGCAACTCTATAGCTATGCCATTAGTGCACAGATAGAAAGACGAGCAGATGTCTGGGTGTGCCACATTGCCCCAGTAGTCTACAGGACATAGTGGGGGTGGTGTTGCCCCATCTTCAGTAGTTGTAGGAACATATTCCGAAGTCGCTGTCGGTGAGTTGGAAGTCGTTTCTGTGGCTGAACCAAGGGTACAACCGCCTTCCGCTATTGCGACGCATTCCTGAAATTGATAATTAAAATTGATTGACAGTTAAATATAGCATGTTTTATTATTATATTATTTTTTATGCACATGATAAAAAAGGACCTTTCCACCTACGTACAAAGGAAACTACATCCCGCACCCATATAAAAAAAGAACGCCCTTTCTCAGGCACTTGACTCTCTGTGCTAAATTTTACTTGCGGCCAGTTTCTTCATCAAAAGTTAAAGTTAAAGTAATGTCTAAAGTAAAAGTAACGGTCAAATACGTTTTTTCAAGGCTAAAGTGACAGAAAAACGAATAGAAAAATTGAATTTGGCCGTTAATTTTACTTTAGACATTTCTTTGACTTTTACTTTGGCTTTAACTATTGAGTTTCTTCAACTGGCTGTTATACATATTTCAGCAGTTTTGGGGTGAACGCACGACAGACAGACAGACGGATACCTTATTTACCATTATTTAATTTTTTACCTTATATGTATGTTGTAGGTATAAAAACTTACCTTTGCAATGGGATCGAACTCGAACCCAGAACTACAGTGCAACTGTATAGCCATGCCATTGGTACATAAGTAGAAGGAAGAGCATATTTCCGGATGGGCCACATTGCCCCAGAAGTTAGGTGGGCATATAGGTTCCTCATTCTGTGTAGTAGTCTGTACATTGTTCGTAGTTGCCTCTACATTGTTTGTAGTTGTTTCTACATTATTCGTAGTTGTTTCTACAATATTCGTAGTGGTCTCTACATTGTTCGTAGTTGTTTGTACAATTTCCGAAGTCGTTTCTACTGGGGACGATGTCGAAGTCGTCTGGCCTGCTTCCGTGGTTGAACTTGGCTTTGAAGTCGTGTCAGCTTGTGTGGTACCTGATCCAAGAGTGCATCCTCCTTCGGCAATGACGACGCAAGTCTGAAAAGACGTTATTATTTATAATAAATTTGCTGTGAATCAGCTCCAGGTTTGATTCTACCGTCGTCATTGATTAAACTGTAACGGATGAGAAACTACGATGGATGAGTGTCGTAAAGAAATATATAGAAAACTGCATTATCGGAAAAGAAGATATCCAGGACAGAGCGAAGTTGAAGAAAAGGATACAGAAAGTGGACCCCGTCACAAGATGGGACAAGCGCTAGGATGAAGAAAAAGAAAAACAAACAACAAACAAACAACAGCAAACTATTGCAATAAAAAGTTGGGGACTTAAATAACGTTTTAACCACTTACCCTTGTCTCAGGGTCAAATTCATGACCTTGACTGCAGACCAAAAGAATTGCATTTCCACCAGCACAAGTGTAGAAGGCATCACATCTATCTGGATGAGGCACGTTTCCAAACACACCCACAGGACAAATTGGCGCCGCTGTAGTAGTATCTACGGTTTCTGAAGTCGTTTCTATATTTTGCGAAGTCGTTTCTACACTTTGCGTAGTCGTTTCTACTGCAGACGAAGTGGTATCTACTGGTGACGAAGTGGTATCAGGTATATCGGTGTTTGTTTCCGTGCTTGGTCCAAGAGTACACCCGCCTTCAGCTATTATTACACAAGTCTGGAAGAAAAACAAATATATTTTAATATACTTACTAAAAATTCTAGACTCCGACTCATTAAAAGTTAAGCAACTCTTATCGCGGTGGATGGGCAATTTATGGCGTAGCAAATTTTTGTTGGCTCCGAAAGAGCGTGAAGTCATAATTTTAGCTGTCATTTGAACATCGTTGAACAAAGAATATCTTCTATCTTCTAAAAGGATATCGTGCTACCCAATAAGCGTTTTGATTAGGTCCCATTGGCAGGTGATCTGTATAAAACATTGCTACTTCGCTGCATCGATTAGACTGGATGTCGACCCCAATATAGTTGAGAAAAGGCTAGGGAGATGATACTTAAACCTAGATAATGTCTAAAAGTCTTAAACGAAAGTATTAAAATTTCCTATCAACAAACTCACCCTTAATTCAGGGTCATATTCAAATCCATCAGGACAGTACAACGGTATAGCGGGACCTCCGTTACACATATAGTACCCATCACATCTCTCTGGATTCGGTACATTACCAAACACACCCATGGGACATATAGGTGCAACGGTTGTTGCATCTGAAGCTTCAGTTGTTGTCGTTGCATCTGTTACTGTAGATGATTCTGTAGTAGTATTGTACTCTTCTGTAGTAGTAGAGTAATCTTCTGTAGTATTAGTGTAATCTTCTGTAGTATCTGTATAATCTAGTGTAGTATCTGTATAATCTAGTGTAGTATCTGTATAATCTAGTGTAGTAGATGTAGAACTGTAATCAGTAGTACTGTCAGTCGTTGATTCAGGATATTCTGTAGATGCAACAGTAGTTGTTAGATCAGCATCTGTAGTCAAATCATCAACAGTTGTTGGTGACTCCGTTGTTATATATGAGGTAGTGCTTTCAGTAGAATCGGTAGTTGATAGCGTAGTTGATGATTCAGTCACATTAATTGAATCGTAGTCAAATATAGTTGTTTCATTAACTGATTCAGTAGTTGATGACTCAGTAGTCCCTGATTCGGTAGCTGCTTCAGTTGTAGTTGTTATTTCAGCAGAATCTTCTTCAGAATTGTCAGGACGTTGAGTGGTTACTGCATCACCAGGAGTTAAATCTTCAGACTCTTCGTCAGAAACTTGATCACTGTCTGTAGATGTTTCAGAACTTTCTGTTGTTGTGTCGGCAGTTGGTGTTGTTTCAGTAGATGGTGTTGTTTGTGATCCTAGGGTACATCCACCTTCAGCTATGGCTACACAGGTCTGAAAACCGAAGGAGTTGACAGTGTTATAAGTACATAGAGTATTATACATATTGTAATTTTTAATACTACATCATTATACTGTTACATTGCCTTTTTTAATTTCTCTAATTTAATGAGTTATTTAACAAACCCTATATGCAAAGTGAAAAAACTAAATACTGGGTGTCCCAAAAGTCCTTTGAAATTTAAATTTCGAATAAAACTCAAATGGCGTGCGGGAATGGCGCGCGGGGTGCGGGGGTAGCACCAACGGTCTTTCGGAATTCATTCGCCATGGTACGTTTTACCGGAGTGGACCGTGCTTTTTGTGTGCGTGAGTTTTATCACAACAATGATTCAGCCACCATTGGGACACCCTGTACTTCAAACAAACTCTTTAGCTTTAAAGTACCTATATAAAAGTTTATTGAAAATAAGCTTATTAGAGGGTAACCTCTTATTCACCAATGATCTTAATATAGGCACTCATCTTAGCGTATTTTCAATAAACGATGTTGACTTATAAGCCAACAACACTATTGGTGTATTTTAAGTAACTACAGGTTTCCAAACTCACCCTCAGCTCCGGATCATACTCAAATCCGTCACTACAGAACAACTGAATAGCGGTTCCCCCGACACACGTATAGAACGAGTTACACAGCTCCGGGTGGGGTATATTACCCCATTGTCCTATGGGGCATAGAGGTGCTTCCGTGGTGGTGGTGGAAGCGAGGGTCGTGGTGGTACCAGAGCCGAGGGTACAACCACCTTCGGCTATTGGGACGCAGACCTGAAATAAATGGGAAATGTATGGCTTTGTTTTGGTTTAAATATTATTTGCTAAGGTGAACTAGGTTTCTCATTAATCAGTAGATTTTATTTAAAATTATTGTTTACCGAGAAAGTATCTTCCCACATTTGGATAAAATGTAGCATGTATGTTTTTGATGTGTGGGCAGCTAATTTTGATAATCAAAATCCGTAGAGCCGTTTGTGCCGTTTGTGTTAAAAAGTAACAAACATACAGACTTGCACTTTTATACTATTTGTGTGAATTATTCAATCTTACGAACAAATGACTAGTGATAAACTGCCTATATCCATGCCAAATTGTTTTAATTGTATCAACCATTTTACCTTGAAAACGCAACAAACTCATTTTCGAATTTATAATATTAGCAAAGTTATAAATTTTACTATGATAGTTTTTATATGTATTGTAAATATGTAAATATAGAATCTATTAACAAGTAATAAATATCATAAAATGGAATGCATTTGACTACGTTGAATTATGAACTCTTCAATATAATGTAAATAAAAGCAAAGATGAGTCATATTTATGAATACTCACACTAGTCTCCGGATCAAACTCAAAGCCAGCACTACAGTGCAGTTGTATCACGGAACTACCCGTACATACATAGAACGCATCACAAATTTCTGGATGTGCTACATTCCCAAATACTCCTGCAGGGCAAACAAATGGCGCTTCTGTCACTACAGTAGTTATATCTGTGGGGTCTACTGAAACTGGGTTATCTGGTGTCGTGTCTTCTGGGTCCTTGACTTCCATTCCAGGAGTTGTGGTGATGGATCCTAGGGTACATCCACCTTCAGCTATGGCTACGCATGTCTGTAAAGAAGATGGAATTTGTTTTAGTGTTAGAGTTGAAATATTGTGATTAGTAGTGGCGGTTAGACAGTGATAAATCTGTCTAATGGATTTTCATTTGCGATTTCTACTTAAGTTTCATATGGAAATGATAAGATCTTTAAAATCAATCCTAGCTGCTAGCATACAAAATAGCTAATAACGTTAAAAACTAGCGCTGTTACTAAACAAACCACAACAGCTTTTATCTGAACAAAATACATCGAAATAGGTTCAACCGTTCAAGAGCCACGGTGCCATACACACAACATAACGATCTACAAACTTAAGTTAAAACATCCCTGTTTTAACGATCCTGTGTTAAGACGGTGTTTTAAGTTTTATTTACTAACAAGTATTATATAATGTACTAGCTTCTGTCAGCGGTTTCACCCGCATCCCGTGGGAACTACTTCCCGTACTGGGATAAAAAGTAGCCTATAGCCTCCCTCGATAAATGGGCTATCTAACACTGAAAGAAATTTTCAAATCGGACCAGTAGTTCCTGAGATTAGCGCGTTCAAACAAACAAACTCTTCAGCTTTATAATATTAGTATAGATGTATGTTAGTTTTTAAGGTATGTATCTGTGGGCCATTGTTGCCTGACTGTAAAAGATTAAATAAAATAAATAAAAAATTTGCATCAAGACTTTAAGAAACGGAAACTGGTACTTCTCAATTCGGAATATCCCATATTCCATCTTAACCCATCTCTTCATATTTTCACACAAAAAAAAAAACAGCGACTTTCCCTCTTACAATTATAATATCACAAATAACACCTACCCTGCTTGTAGGATCAAACTCAAATCCACTCGGACAAGTTAATGGTACAGGAACACCATTCAGACACATGTAATATAAATTACACTCAGTTGGATGTGGAACATTACCAAACACTCCAATAGGACATGGGTCGTAAGGTTCTGTTGTTGTTTCTATGTCATCAACAACAGATGTTGTAGCTGTTGTGGAGTCAGCTATGTCCGAAGTTGTTGATGAAGGATCTGTCGTTGAATCAGAATTGTCTGAAACTGTTGTTGTTGTGTCAACATTTTGTGTTGTTGATGAAAGTTCTGTTGTTGTGTCAGAACTTTCTGACGTTGATAAAGCTTCTGTAGTTGTGTCTAAATTATCTGACGTTGTTGTGTCAACACTTGGTGTTGTCGTTGATGAAACTTCTGTTGTTGTGTCATGACTTTCAGTCGTCGTTGATGAAGCTTCTGTAGTTGTGCCAACAATGTCTGTAGTTGTTGTATCAACATTTTGTGTTGTTGATGAAGGTTCTGCGGTCGTATCAGAACTATCTGAAGTCGTTGATGAAGCAATTGTAGTGGTTTCAGAATTTTCAGATGTTGTTGAAGCTAGCGTAGTTGTTCCAACATTGTCTGAAGTTGTTGTGTCAACATTTTGTGTTGTTGATGAAGATTCAGTAGTCTCCTCAGAATTGTTAGATGTTGTTGAAGAACCTGCTATTGTGGTGGTATCGTGTGCCGAAGTCGTTGTCTCAGTATTTGGTGTAGGTGTTGACGTAACGTCGGAACTTTCTGACGTTGTTGATGAGGATTCTGAAGTTGTTTCAGTGTTACCAATCGTTGTGCCAGATCCGAGGGTGCAGCCACCGGGGGCTATTTCGATACAACCCTAAAAATGTTATAAATGTAAGATTTTTTGTAAATACATACATAGTATTCGTTAAATGGGTAGTGTCATGCAGATGATGTGTTTGATAAAGGTGATTCATTTTCTTGTGGGTGTAAATTATGTAATAAGTTTTCGCTGCAAGGTGGACCCAAAAAATTTTAAACATAATCTATACAGTTTCGACAATTCTGTTAGTGTTTGCACGAGATAGGTTAGAAAATCCCAATTTATGGAGGTCAGGTAGACAGTCAATCCTTGTGAAACATTGACCCTTGTAATATTAGTAAAGACAGAAATACTAACCTTGCTAATATCATCAAATTCAAATCCTTCAGGACAACTGAGTTCCATAGAAACTCCATTCATACACATATAATACAAATTACAAGATGTCGGATGAGGAACATTGCCTATTACTCCAATAGGACACGGATCATAAGCTTCAGTAGTCGTTGGCTCTGAATTCGTTGGCCCTGAAGTCGTTGGCTTGGAAGTCGTTGGCATAGAAGTCGGTGTCTCGCTGTCCGTAGTCGTCTGCACGTTAGTTGTAGTCGATTGGAAGCTTTCGGTAGTCGTTTCTGTTCCTGATGAAGTTGTGCTTAAGCCGTAAGTACAGCCCCCTTCGGCTATTAGGACGCAAGTCTGAAATAACATTTTAATATTAAAGGTTTAATAACTGAAGGTGGATTTCAATAACCTATCTATGGCCCGATATTTTTCCTAGAGAAAGGAATTTTATATTATTGTACAAAAAAAATCGTGATAAATTCACACGTGACAGTCCTAGCTAGTGTTATGGGTGCATATACTTAACGTATTTACACTTATAAGTACATATTATATCACCCAGACCACAGCCAACAAGCATACTCATAACACAAATGTTGACTGTACCGGGAATCGAACCCGGGACCATCAGTCAGACCATCCGGCATAGTCCATAGTGCCAACGAGGTTGAGCTAAATGACAAACTTTAATTTAATTTACTTGTGAGATATAAAAGAAAATATTGGATACTAGCTTCTGCCAGCGGTTTCACCCGCATCCCGTGGGAACTACTTCCCGTACCGGGATAAAAAGTAGCCTATAGCCTTCCTCGATAAATGGGCTATCTAACACTGAAAGAAATTTTAAAATCGGACCAGTAGTTCCTGAGATTAGCGCGTTCAAACAAACAAACAAACAAACTCTTCAGCTTTATAATATTAGTATAGATATGAAGAAAAATTGGGATAAGGCCAACAGATTGCTGATGATATTGAATTCCTTTGACAAAGCCTACGTATAAGTACTGTCGTACTTACAAAAGTTATGAAAAAAAATATCTTACCCGTAACTCAGGATCAAACTCGAAGCCATCGCTACAGAACAGCTGTATGGCTTGCCCACCAGTGCACAGGTAGAAGGAGTTGCACAGCTCAGGGTGGGGGACATTGCCCCAGGTGCCGATAGGACAGAGGGCCGTGACAGGGTCCTGTGTAGTGGGTGCAGGGGTCGTTGTTGTAGACCCCATGGTACAGCCTCCTTCGGCGATGAGGACGCATTGCTGAAAAATGCAACAGATTTTGAAAATGGTATTTTGTTATGTAGAATTTATGTATGAAAGTATAGGTGTCTTTTCTCAGGAAAGCGATTGAGCTATGTTTGTGTGTTTAAATGTATTCATGAATATTGTGTTTGTATGACTCGGGATCTGGGCCACTTCTGAGTGCTCCTAACTTACGCATACAAACACAATGTACAAATATGATGAGTGATTTACACTCAAGTATAACTCTTGTCATGTAAAACAGTTTATCAGAGAAGATTTTTCAATCGCTAGATAACTTTTATCTGAAGAATATATTTGACGTTATGTATGACTGCTTTTGTATAGAATCGCTATATTTATTCCTCAGTTAGAAGTTACATAACCAATGATTTTAAAATCGGAGTTAAATGCCATAACTTTTTTACAATTTTAATACCAAACCATTCAGTCATTACAACTTCTTAGGTAATATTATCAAGTTTTTTTTGTCTGATATTATTGAAACTTACCCGCACTTCCGGATCAAATTCAAAACCTTCACTACAATACAACTGGATCGCATTGCCCGCAGCACACATGTAGAATGAATCACAACGCGTAGGGTGCGGTATGTTACCCCAAACGCCTTCTGCGCATATCTCTTCAGTATCTGAGACTGTGGTAGTGGTGATACTGGGTGTGGTTAAGTGTGCATCTGACGTGGTGTCTGTTGCATCTGTTGTAGTAGTTATGGGTCCTAAGGTGCAACCTCCTGGGGCTATTGGTACGCAGACCTGAAAAGATTGGAGTATATAGATCAGTGTATTGTGCAAAATTTTTGGGAAGATGTAAGTGAATGAGGGAGTGGGGTAAGTCAATCAATCAATTTATTTATTTCTCATCATCAAAATACATGAATTTGTTGGATACAAGTTGCTTTAAACAAAATGACTGGTGTCTGATGTCTGAAGTAGATTAGTCCTGTATTACAGAACACCAGGCTTACTCTCTGCCGAAATAAAAATCTTAAAACTATTGAGATCAAATTATGAGAAAAAATAATAAGTGAAAAAGACAGATTATAAGGTTATGCAATGCTTGGTGCGTTCGGTCCATGGACAGATGTCTTTTGTAATAGAATTGCATGTGCTTAGAATGGCACGTTAGATAAGTGGATTCCGGCTGTCATTTGAACAACTTTAGCAGTCGTTACGGGTAGTCAGAAGCCAGAAAGAATGACATCAAGTCTTGCCATGCAATGGGTTGAGGTCCTCATTCCATTGCATGGCTCAACTTGAGGAGGTCAGATAGGCAGTAACTCCATATAAAACACTGGTACTTAGTTGCATCCTTTAACACTAGAAGCCGACCCCAATACAGTCGAAAACAGTTGATGAAAAAAGAAATTCACTCACCTTAGTTTCCTTATCAAATTCATGACCATTTGGACACAACAATTGCACAGCTACGCCACTGACACACAGATAGAAAGCATTGCACAACTCTGGATGTGGTACATTGCCATAAGTGCCTAAAGGACATGGGTCATACGCTTCCGTTGTCGGATAATCAGTGGTCACTGTTGTTGTCACATCAGTTGCATCTGGGTCTTTAGTTGTTGAAGCCTGTGTAGAAGATGGCTCCGTTATTTCTGTTGTTGGAACGTCTGTGGTCGTCCATTCTGTTGTTGGATTGTCGGAAGGTGTTATTGTTGGATCCTGTGTTGTTGGTATGTATGTTGGGTCTTGGGAAGTTGATGTTGGTACGTCTGTAGTAGATGGCCTATTTGTTGTTGGCACATCAGTTTCAGTTGGTCCCTGGGTTGTTGAGGGAGCTTGTGTTGTTGGCACGTCAGTTGTTACAGCCCCTTCAGTGGAAGGATCATCAGTGACCGTGGGACCCTGTGTTGTAGGCACATCAGTTTCAGTTGGTCCCTGGGTACTAGTGGGAGCCTGTGTTGTTGGAATGTAAGTTGTTGTTGGTACGTCAGAAGTAGATGGCCAAATTGTTGTTGGGCCGTCTGTGACTGTAGGTCCCTGAGTTGTTGGTGCATCAGTCTCTGTAGGTCCCAGTGTTGTTGGGACATATGTCGTTGTTGGCCCGTCAGTTGTTACAGGCCCTTCAGTGGAAGGATCATCAGTGACCGTGGGACCCTGTGTTGTTAGCACATCAGTTTCAGTTGGTCCCTGGGTTGATGATGGTTCTTGAGTTGTTGGTATATATGTAGTATCTTGTGATGTTGTTGTTGGTGCATCAGTCTCTGTAGGTCCCTGAGTTGTTGGTATATATGTCGTTGTTGGGCCGTCTGTGACTGTAGGTCCCTGGGTTGTTGGAACACCAGTTTCAGTAGGTCCCTGGGTTGTTATAGGAACCTGTGTTGTTGGAATATAAGTTGTTGTCGGTACATCTGAAGTAGATGGCCATGCTGTTGTTGGTGCATCAGTTTCTGTAGGTCCCTGTGTTGTTGGTACATATGTCGTTGTTGGGCCGTCTGTGACTGTAGGTCCCTGTGTTGTTGGTCCATCAGTTTCAGTTGGTCCCTGAGTTGTTATGGGAGGTTGTGTTGTTGGCACGTCAGTTGTTACAGGCCCTTCAGTGGAGGGATCATCAGTGACTATGGGGCCCTGTGTTGTTGGTATATATGTTGTATCCTGAGATGTAGTTGTTGGTACATCAGAAGTAGATGGCCATACTGTTGGCGGATCATCGGTGACTGTGGGTCCCTGAGTTGTTGTAGGAGCCTGAGATGTTGGTAGATATGTAGTATCTTGTGATGTTGTTGTTGGTACTTCAGTCTCTGTGGGTCCCTGTGTTGTTGGCCCATCAGTGACTGTGGGTCCTTCTGTTGTTATGGGAGCCTGTGTTGTTGGAATATAAGTTGTTGTTGGCACGTCTGAAGTAGACGGCCAAATTGTTGTTGGTGCGTCAGTCTCTGTAGATCCCTGTGTTGGAACGTCAGTTTCAGTTGATCCTGGGGTTGTAGTAGGAGACTGTGTAGTGGGAATATAAGTTGTTGTTGGTACATCAGTTTCAATTGGTCCTTGGGTGCTTGTGGGAGCTTGTGTTGTTGGTACATATGTAGTATCTTGTGGTGTTGTTGGTGGTACTTCAGATGTAGTTGGCCCATCAGTGACAGTTGGTCCCTGTGTTGGTACTTCTGAAGTAGAAGGCCATATTGTTGTAGGATCATCAGTAACTGTAGGTCCCTGCGTTGATGGGCTTGGAACATACGTTGTTGTTGGTAGGTCAGTTGTTACAGGCCCTTCAGTCGAAGGATCGTCAGTGACTGTGGGTCCCTGTGTTGTTGGAATGTTAGTTGTTGTTGGTACATCAGAAGTAGATGGCCAATTTGTTGTTGGGATGTCAGTTTCAGTTGGTCCCTGGGTACTTGTGGGAGCTTGTGTTGTTGGTACATATGTAGTATCTTGTGGTGTTGTTGTTGGTATAACAGAAGTAGACGGCCAATTTGTTGTTGGCACATCAGTTTCTGTCGGTCCCTCTGTTGTTGGAACGTTAGTTTCAGTTGGTCCAGAGGTTGTAATAGGAGACTGTGTAGTGGGAATATAAGTTGTTGTCGGTACATCTGAAGTAGATGGCCATGCTGTTGTTGGCACATCAGTTTCAGTTGGACCCTGGGTACTTGTGGGAGCTTGTGTTGTTGGTACATATGTAGTATCTTGTGGTGTTGTTGGTGGTACTTCAGACGTAGTTGGTCCATCAGTGACAGTTGGTCCCTGTGTTGTGGTAGGATCCTGTGTTGTTGGGACTTCTGAAGTAGGAGGCCATATTGTTGTAGGATCATCAGTAACTGTAGGTCCCTGCGTTGTTGGGCTTGGAACATACGTTGTTGTTGGTAGGTCAGTTGTTACAGGCCCTTCAGTCGAAGGATCATCAGTGACTATGGGTCCCTGTGTTGTTGGAATGTTAGTTGTTGTTGGGACTTCAGAAGTAGATGGCCAATTTGTTGTTGGAACGTCAGTCTCAGTTGGTTCCTGAGTACTTGTGGGAACTTGTGTTGTTGGTAAATATGTAGTATCTTGCGATGTTGTTGTTGGCACCTCAGTTTCAGTAGGTCCCTGGGTACTAGTAGGAGCCTGTGTTGTTGGGACGTATGTTGTATCCTGGGATGTAGTTGTGGGAACATCTGTAGCAGTGGGTCCTTGCGTTGTTGTAGGCGCTTGTGTTGTTGGAATGTAAGTTGTGGTTGGCACGTCTGAAGTAGATGGCCGTACCGTTGTTGGGACATCAGTTTCAGTCGGTCCTTCAGATGTAGTTGGCCCATCAGTGGCAGTGGGTCCATCCGTTGTTATAGGAGCCTGCGTTGTTGGACTGGGGACATAAGTTGTTGGTCCGTCAGTGGTTATAGGCTCTACAGTTGAAGGATCATCAGTAACTGTAGATCCCGATGTTGTTGGGATGTATGTTGTATCCTGAGATGTTGTTGGTATTTCAGATGTAGTTGGCCCATCAGTGGCAGTGGGTCCCTGTGTTGTTACGGGAGCTTGTGTTGTTGGAATGTAAGTTGTTGTGGGAACCTCAGAAGTAGATGGCCATTCTGTTGTTGGCACATCAGTTTCAGTTGGTCCCTGGGTACTTATGGGAGCCTGTGTTGTTGGTATGTAAGTTGTATCTTGGGAGGTTGATGTTGATGCCTCTGAAGTAGATGGCCAAACTGTTGTAGGAACGTCGGTTTCAGTTGATCCCTGAGTTGATGACGGTAACTGGGTTGTTGGTATTTCAGATGTTGTTGGCCCATCAGTGGCAGTTGGTGCCTGGGTGCTTGTGGGAGCTTGTGTAGTTGGTACATATGTAGTATCTTGTGATGTTGTTGTTGGTATGTCTGAAGTTGATGGCCATACTGTCGTAGGAACATCAGTTTCAGTTGATGCCTCGGTTGTTGTGGGATCCTGTGTTGTTGGCACGTATGTCGTTGTTGGAACATCAGTATCATCAGGAGTCTGTGTTGTTGGTACATATGTAGTATCCTGCGACGTTGTTGTTGGCACGTCAGTTGTGTTAGGCCATATTGTCGTAGGGCCATCAGTGACTGTGGGTACATCTGTTGTTGTTGGTCCTTGTGTTGTTGGGATGTATGTTGTGTCTTGAGATGTTGTTGTTGGTAAATCAGAAGTAGAAGGCCAATTAGTTGTTGGAACATCAGTAACAGTGGGTCCTTCTGTTGTTGTGGGAGACTGTGTTGTTGGAATATAAGTTGTTGTTGGCACATCTGAAGTTGATGGCCAAGCTGTTGTTGGCACATCAGTTTCAGTTGATCCCTCGGTTGTTGTGGGAACCTGAGTTGACGGAACATATGTTGTTGTTACGTCTGAAGTGGTAGGCCAAGCTGTTGTTGGCACATCAGTTTCAGTTGGTCCGTCGGTTGTTGTGGGAGCCTGTGTTGTTGGAATATAAATTGTTGTTGGCACATCTGAAGTTGATGGCCAAGCTGTTGTTGGCACATCAGTTTCAGTTGGTCCCTGGGTAGATGTAGGAGCCTGTGATGTTGGAACATCAGTACTGGCAGGAGCCTGTGTTGTGGGTACATATGTAGTATCTTGTGGCGTTGTTGTTGGCACGTCAGTTGTACTAGACCATATTGTCGAAGGACCATCAGAGACTGTGGATCCTTGTGTTGTTGGGTTGTATGTAGTATCATGAGAGGTTGTTGTTGGTACGTCTGAAGTAGATGGCCAATTAGTTGTTGGGATGTCAGTAACAGTTGGTCCTTGTGTTGTTGAAGATCCTTCTGTTGTTGTGGGAGCCTGTGTTGTTGGAATATAAGTTGTTGTTGGCACTTCTGTAGTTGATGGCCAGGCTGTTGTTGGCACATCAGTTTCAGTTGATCCTTCGGTTGTTGTGGGAGCCTGTGTTGATGGAACATATGTTGTTGTTGGCACGTCTGAAGTAGAAGGCCAATTAGTTGTTGGAATATCAGTAACAGTGGGTCCTTGTGTTGTTGACGATCCCTCGGTTGTTGTGGGGGCATCAGTTACGGTAGGTCCTTCCGTTGTTGTAGAAGCCTCTGTTGTTGGGATGTACGTTGTTGTTTGCCAAGTTGTTGTATCAGGTGATGTTGTAGGCTCGTAAGTTGTAGGTACCGTTGTTGATGGCACAGGTATATCTGTTGTTGTAGGACCTTGTGTTGTTGTAGGATCAACAGTCGTTGGTACCTCAGATGTAGTTTCTGTTGATTCTTCTGTTATACCTGTTGTTGGTACATTAGTAGTTACTGTTGTAGGTACAACAATAGTCGTAGGTTCATAAGTGGATGTTGAACTAGGTATGATAGGAGTTTCCCAAGTTGTTGGGATCTCTGTTGTTGTAGGCTCAACTGTTGTTGAAGAAGGCACGTCTGTAGTACTAGTTGTTGTAATGGGTTCATTAGTTGTAGGTACGTATGTTGTAGTAGGTGCCTGTGAAGTTGTTGTTGAGCTGGGAACGTCTGTTGTTGTAGATTCCCATTCTGTTGTTGGCTCGTAGGTAGTAGGTACTTGAGTTGTTGTGACTGGACCTTCAGTTGTAGTAGAAGGAACAACTATAGTAGTGGGCTCATAAGTTGTAGGTACAGCCGTTGTTGAAGGTGCTTGTGTTGTTGGCACCTCTGAAGTAGATGGCCATGCTGTTGTTGGTACATCAGTTTCAGTTGAACCCTGTGTTGTTGTAGAAGACTGTGTTGTTGGTACATCAGTCTCTGTAGGTCCCTGTGTTGTTGTTGGCACATCAGTTTCAGTTGATCCCTGTGATGTTGTAGAAGATTGTGTTGTTGGTATATATGTTGTTGTTGGTACCTCTGACGTAGATGACCATGTTGTTGTTGGCACATCGTTTTCAGTTGAAGATTCATCTGTAGTAGTGGGTTCCCATGTTGTTGAAGGTTCATTAGTAGGTTCTGCAGTTTGTGTTGTTGATGTAGGAACAACAATCGTTGTTGGTTCATGAGTTGAAGTAGACTCTTCAGGTGTTGTAGGTTCATAAGTTGTTGTTGTAGGTAACTGTGTTGTTGTAATAGGACCCTGCGTTGTTGTAGTAGTAGGTACAACTATCGTTGTTGGCTCATAAGTGGTGGGTACCTCTTCAGTAACTGTTGTTGGCACCTCAGATGTGGTAGGAGCTTGTGTTGATGATGGAACCCAGTCTGTTGTAGGTACTTCAGACGTTGTTGGCGAGGGAATATCTGAAGTAGTAGGTACCCATTCTGTTGAAGGTGCATTTGTTGCTGATGTTGGAACGTCGGTGGATGTTGGTCCCTGTGTTGTTGTTGGCGCTTCTGAAGTTGATGGCCAAGCTGTTGTAGGCACGTCAGTCTCTGTGGGTCCCTGCGTTGTTGTAGAAGACTGTGTTGT
Source organism: Helicoverpa assulta (assembly GCA_963856015.1). NCBI lineage: Eukaryota > Metazoa > Arthropoda > Insecta > Lepidoptera > Noctuidae > Helicoverpa > Helicoverpa assulta. Next base: position 7,229,678 of record CAWLCW010000022.1, read on the forward strand.
TGGTACATAAGTTGTTGTTGGCACATCTGAAGTAGATGGCCATGCTGTTGTTGGCACATCGGTTTCAGTGGATCCTTGTGTTGTTGTGGAAGACTGTGTTGTTGGTACATAAGTTGTTGTTGGCGCATCTGAACTAGATGGCCATGCTGTTGTTGGCACATCAGTTTCAGTAGATCCCTGTGTTGTTATACTAGTAGGTGAATTTGTTGTTATACTAGTAGGTGAATTTGCATCAGTCTCTGTGGGTCCCTGAGTTGTTGGTACAAAAGTTGTTGTTGGCACATCAGTTTCAGTAGATCCCTGTGTTGTTGTAGAGGACTGTGTTGTTGGTATATACGTTGTAGTTGGCACTTCTGAAGAAGATGGCCAAGATGTTGTTGGTACATCAGTTTCAGTTGATCCCTCAATAGTAGTAGGAACATGTGTTGTTGGCAAGTATGTTGTATCTTGCGAAGTTGTTGTTGAAGGAACATTTGTAGTAGGAATCCATTCTGTTGTAGTAGGTACCTCTGTCGTTACAGTAGAAGGCACATTTGATGTTGTTGTAGTAGGTAACCATTCTGTTGTTGACTCAGATACTGTTACTGTACTAGGTTCCTGAGTTGTTGTGGGCACACCTGTTGTTGGTACCTGTGTTGATGTACTAGGTACGACAATAGGCGTAGATCCATCAGTTGAAGTTGAATCATCAATTGTTGTAGTTTCCCATGATGTTGTAGGTTCATATGTTGTTGTTGGTACCTGTGTAGTTGATGAGGTGGGAACATCCGTTGTTGTAGATTCCCATTCCGTTGTTGGTTCGTAAGTTGTAGGCCCAACAGTTGTTGAAGGAACTTGTGTTGTTGTTGGTATCTGTGTTGACGTAGTAGGTATCACAATAGTCGTAGGTCCATCCGTTGAAGTTGAGTCATCAATGGTTGTAGGGTCAAATGTTGTTGAGGGTTTCTGTGTAGTTGTTGGAACTTGAACTGTTGTTGAAGAAGGAATATCTGTTGTTGTAGATTCCCATTCTGTTGTTGTAGGTATCTGAGTTGTTGTGATTGGACCTTGAGTTGTAGATGTAGTAGTTGTTGGGACCCACTCGGTTGTGGGATCAAAAGTAGATGGTACAGTTGTTGTGATTGGAACTTGTGTAGTTGTGGGACCGTCTGTTGAAGTAGGTTCATAGGTAGTGGGTTCATAAGTAGATGGTTCATAAGTTGTAGGAGCATGCGTTGATGTAATTGGACCTTGCGTTGTTGTGGGCACATTTGTTGTTGAACCCTGTGTTGTTGTAGATACCTCTTCAGTAACTGTTGTTGGCTCCTCAGATGTTGTTGTAGGAGCATGTGTTGATGTAATCGGACCTTGCGTTGTTGTGGGCACATTTGTCGTGGGACCCTGAGTTGTAGGTACCTCTTCAGTAACTGTTGTTGGCTCCTCAGATGTTGTTGTAGGAGCATGTGTTGATGTAATAGGACCTTGCGTTGTTGAGGGACCCTCTGTTGTTGTAGGTTCATAAGAAGTGGGTTCGTAAGTTGTGGGCTCATAAGTTGTAGGTACTTGTGTTGATATTATAGGGCCTTGTGTTGTTGAAGACCCCTGTGTTGTTGTAGTTACCTCTTCAGTAACTGTTGTTGTGGATACAGGTATATCTGTAGTTGTGGAATCCCATTCAGTTGTTGGCTCAAATGTTGTTGAAGGACCCTGTGTTGTTGTAGGTACCTGTGTTGATGTACTAGGTATCACAATAGTTGTTGGTCCATCAGTTGATGTTGAGTCATCAATGGTAGTGTGCCATGATGTTGTTGTTGATGGAACATCTGTAGTTGTGGTACTAGGAACCTGTGTTGTTGTAGAAGGTACCTGCGTTGATGTAGTAGGTACCACAATAGTCGTAGGTCCATCAGTTGATGTTGAGTCATCAATGGTAGTGTCCCAAGATGTTGTTGTTGATGGAACATCTGTGCTTGTGGTACTAGGAACCTGTGTTGTTGTAGTAGGTACCTGTACTGTTGTTGATGTGGTAGGTACTTCAGTAGTTGTTTGTTCCACTTCAGTTGTTGGCATATAAGTTGTTGTACTGGGTTCCTGTGTTGTTGTATAAGCCTCTGTTGTAGTTGTTGGTACCACTGTTGTTGTAACAGGCGACTGTGTTGGAGTTATTGGTAAATCTGTTGTTGTTTGTTCCCATTCTGTTGTTGGTTCATACGTGGTAGGTACTGCCGTTGTTGTTATAGGAGCTTGTGTTGTTGGAACCTGTGTTGTTGATGTGATAGGAACTTCTGTGGTTGTGTTTGTGGAACCTTCAGTTGTTGTTTGTTCCCATTCTGTAGTCGGTTCATATGTTGTTGGTACTGTAGTTGTAATTGGTACCTGTGTTGTTGTTGATGTAATAGGAACTTCAGTGGTTGTGTTTGTAGAACCTTCTGTTGTTGTGATAGGTTCTTGAGTCGTTGTTGTAATAGGAACTTGTGTCGTTGGTGTCTGAGTGGTACTTGGTACTTGTGTTGTTGTAACCTCCTCAGTTGTTGTTGTGCTAGGTACTTCTGTTGTTGTTACAGGTCCTTGGGTCGTTGTTGTAATTGGTGTTGTGGTACTTGGTAGTTGTGTTGTTGTAACCTCCTCACTTGTTGTTGTGCTAGGTACTTCTGTTGTTGTTACAGGCTCTTGTGTCGTTGTTGTAATAGGAACTTGTGTTGTAGTACTTGGTACTTGTGTTGTTGTGACCTCCTCAGTTGTTGTTGTTGGTACCTCTGTAGTTGTTACAGGCTCTTGTGTCGTTGTTGTAATAGGAGCTTGTGTTGTTGTACTCGGTACTTGTGTTGATGTGACCTCCTCAGTTGTTGTTGGTACCTCTGTAGTTGTTACAGGCTCTTGTGTCGTTGTGGTAATAGGAACTTGTGTTGTGGTACTTGGTAGTTGTGTTGTTGTTACCTCCTCAGTTGTTGTTGGTACCTCAGTAGGAGCTGGTGTTGTTGCCGCTGTTGTTGAAGGTGCTGCAGTAGTAGATGTGGTACAATCCACCATGAACGGCCAGCTGCAATACTGAAATGTAATCGCTTATTTAGCAATGTTACTTTTTCCCGTCATTAAATTTTAAGAACGCTAGATGCGGCAGTTCAAATTCTTAATCCAAAAACTGTTATGAATTTTTATGTAGAATTTTCAAAGTAAATACTATAAACTACTTATCTTTTAAAAAATAAAATAAATAAAAGTAAATATATATTTTTGATGCATTTTTTAAAATATTTATAGTAATTGTACATAGTACGTAATAAGTTGGATATAATAGATGTATATAATTGTGTTATTAAGATTATGTAATTAGTTTTTTTTATGAAAATCTGAAAGTTATGTTATATGACCCTGAGCCTCCGAATGTTTTTTAAACAGCAATAAACCAACCACCTACTCCTAATTTCCATACTTAACAACAAAATAATCCTCACCTGCAAGTTAAAGTCAAACCAGGTGCCAGGAGCACAATCCTGCTCAACTTTATTGCCGTTCACACAAGAGTAGAACTTCGCGCAGTCAGACTCGTGGGGCAATAGATGATGTATGTTAAAGTCTGACGGACAGCCGTTGGGTAGGAGATCAGGCGCCGTTGTTGTAGTTGGAACTGTTGTTGAAGTTGTTATTGGGGGTATTGTTGTTGTTGTTGGGGATTCTGTTGTTGTTGGCGCTTCAGATGTTGTTGTTGATGGAAGTTCAGTCGTTGTAGTTGTTGGAACTTGAGTAGTCGTTGTTGTTGTTGGCTCTGAAGTTGTAGTTGTTGTTGGCGCTTGAGTGGATGTGGTCGTAGTTGGAACCTCAGTCGTGGTTGGCGGTTCAGTAGTTGTAGTTGTTGTTGTTGGCGCTTGGGTAGTTGTTGATGGCGCCTGAGTAGTTGATGGCAATTCAGTTGTTGTTGTTGTCGGTGCTTGTGTAGTTGTTGGAGCTTCTGTAGTCGTTGTTGGCTCTGCCGTAGTTGTAATTGGGGCCTGAGTAGTAGTAGTGGTTGTTGTTGGAATTTCACTAGTTGTAGTTGGCGTTTCAGTCGTTGTTGGCGCTTGTGTAGTCGTTGTTGTTATTACCGATTCAGTTGTTGTCGAAGGTGCTCCTGTAGTGGCTCCCGGTTCGCATTCAACCAAGAATGGTAGATCGCAACCCTAAAAGTGACAGTAGGTATCAGTAGGTAAAAGTAATTAATTTTAATGTACCTATTTAATGGATCCTGGAACCGAACCCAGAACATCTGACACTGAAAGAATGTTTCTAATCGGACATTTCTAATTACTGAGATAAGCTCGATCAAGTCGACAAACTCTTCACTTATAAAATATTAGAACAAACTATTTTGCTACAATATTTGTAAAAATTTAAGATATTAATATTAAGATTCCAGGTCAGGCAAGTACCAATGCAACTTTTTTAAGTTTGTATGTACTTTCTAAGTATAGCTTAGACAATGACTGTGTTTCGGATGGCACGTTAAACCGTAGGTCCCAGCTGTCATTGAACATCCTTGGCAGTCGTTACGGGTAGTCAGAAGCCAGTAAGTCTGACACCAGTCTAACCAAGGGGTATCGGGTTGCCCGGGTAACTGGGTTGAGGAGGTCAGATTCTGATAGGACAGTCGCTCCTTGTAAAGCACTGGCACTCAGCTGAATCCGGTTAGACTGGAAGCCGACCCCAACATAGTTGGGAAAAAGGCTCGGAGGATGATTTATATACACACACCTGTCCTTTAAAATCAAAGAGTGTCCCAGGTGGACACGACATGAGGACCTTCCTTCCATTGCTGCAACTATAGAATTTGGCACAATTCGTCTCATGAGGCAGTAAGAGATGTACGCTAAAGTCCGCTGGACAGCCGTTCGGTAAGAACTCTGTTGATGGTGGTGTAGTTGAAGGAGCCCCTGTTGTTGTTGTTGTTGTTGATGGTGACGTTGATGTTGTTGGAGCTGATGTTGTAGCGCCTGGGTAGCAGGTTACGGCGTGTGGCCAGTCGCATGTCTGTAATGTGATTGTGGTTAGTGAATGTTGGTTTGATGAAAGTTTTTGAGAGTAGGGTTAGTTAAAGTTAATGAAAACGTATATTTAGACGTATATGTGTAAAGTAATGCTGTTTTATATTTATATTGCTTCATAAAAGTGCTGGCTGTTTCCCGCGGTTTCACCCGCGTCCCGTGGAACCTACCATTCGTACCCGCATAAAATAACGCTTATATCACCCGGGGATAGGGTAGCTTTTTATTATTTATTTTTCAAATCAGTGCAGTACTTCCGTATCTTCTAGGGTACAAACAAGACAATATCATTACTCTTTATAATATCACTTCATATAAGTTTATATGTAAATCCCTACTAATATAATAAATGCGAAAGTTACTCTGTCTGTCTGTCTGTCTGTTACGCTTTCACGTCTAAACCACTGAACTGATTTTAATAAAATTTGGTACACAGATAGAGTTGACCTTGAGAAAGAACATATAGTATATATAGTAGGATAGTTTTTATCCCGGACTTTTGAAGAATTCTCTTGGAAACGCTATATAACGGAACTCTACGCGGGCGAAGCCGCGGGCGGAAGCTAGTTGATAGCATATACATAGCTAAAATAAAAAAATACATGTATTACGAACCTGTGACGCAAAGTCAAAAAGGGTCCCTGGCCCACAGGGCATTTCAATCTTAACTCCATTACTGCAACTATAATACTTCGAGCAATCAGTTTCATGTGGTAGCAAATGATGAATACCGAAGTTAGCCGGACAGCCGTTCGGTAAGAACTCTGTTGTTGCTTCTGTTGTTGTTGTTGATGTTGATGGCGGTGTTGTTGATGTTGTTGATGAAGCTGTTGTAGTTGTTGTTGATGATGGTGTTGAACATTGTACTGCGAATGGCCAGTTGCATACCTAAAAATTATATGTAATTAAATAAAATTAATTCAGTCCGTGGATCCGGTTGGCACTTTAAATTGGTGAGTCTCGGATATCACTTGAAGATCTTTAGCAATCGTTACGGGTAGTCAGAAGCGAGATTCAGTCTTACTAAGGGATATTGGGTTGCTCGGTTAACTGGGTTGAAGAGATCAGATAGGCAGTCGCTCCATGTAAAATACTCAGCTGCATCCAGTTGGACTGGAAGCCGACCAAAACATAGTTAGGCAAAGGCTCGGGAGATAATGAGACTTCCTTAAGATCAGAGAAATCGCAAATACATTCATTGCTGGCTTTTCAAAGGTGCTATTAGTTCAGAAATGTTGCAAACAACAAACAAATGGCCTGCGGGATTGTTTGCGTAAGTCACCGCGGCCATGGCACATAAAGAGCTTAGGAAGAAACATAATGCTTTAGTCAGTAAGCGTCTGACACTCCCTCACACTTCAGCGGGAGCAGTTTTGTATGATTTCTCATACAATTGGAAAGAAATAAATCCACTACTTACTTGTAAATTAGCATCAAACCACGTGCCCGGCCCGCAGGTCATCTCAATTTTGTTTCCATTGCTGCAACTGTAGTATTTCGAGCAGTCCGTCTCGTGAGGCAGCAGGAGATGTATGTGGAAGTTCGACGGACAGCCATTTGGCAGGTACTGGGCTGATGACGCTGCTATCAATGTCAGGAATATGATAGCTTTGTACATATCTGGGGGCGAAACAAGCAAATAAACAAAAGAATATCTAAGTAGAATTGAATCTCCAAGGCCGATTTCGGCCACGGCGGCTGTTCTCATATAAGGAGATCAGCCAGCTGCGCAGGACATATTATAGTGCACGAGCATTTGCGCAGACACAAGTGCACTGACTATTCCTTCACTCTCATAACCCGATGGGACGGCAATCCGACACCACCGGAAAGAGATCAAGCGCATGACCGACATTTACGTGCTCTCCGATGCATGAGTATCACCTACCTACTCCCAGATACGGAGATGATTGTAAAAGTTTTTTATACCCTTAGCTATTTTGCAAGACCTGAAAATTGATCCCGGAACCCCGTCCACAGCAAAAAAATATTCATTTAAAAAGTAGCTAGCAAAACACGTTTTTAACATTGCTATCATTTTTCCATGAAACATAAGTCCACGCCCAAACTTCAATAGTAATGATAAGATAACAAATGTACCTACATATAACATTACTAGCTTCTGCCAGCGGTTTCACCCGCATCCCGTGGGAACTACTTCTTGTACCGGGATAAAAAGTAGCCTATAGCCTTCCTCGATAAATGGGCTATCTAACACTGAAAGAAATTTTCAAATCGGACCAGTAGTTCCTGAGATTAGCGCGTTCAAACAAACAAACAAACAAACTCTTCAGCTTTATAATATTAGTAAGTATAGATAAACCTGATTTCAGAGATAAATGATTAGTCAAGATTTCCTTTCCATATTAGCCGTTTTCCAGCGATTTCATCCACGTCCCGTGGGAACTATGCCCGTACCGAGATAAAATATAGCCTATATTACTACTGTACTCTAAAAAATATTTTTTCCTCTTTATTGTATTGGTATAGATAGGATAGAAAACTAATATTATAAACGGGAAAGAGTGTACCCACATTTACTACTCTTCACGCTAAAGCTAGCTACTAGACTGAGTTTTATAATATAAAACATCACTGCAACAGAATTTACTTAGTAGGTAGTAGGTGTATTTCATTACTTTTTACCCAAGTGTCGGAAGAAGCTCCCTCAGTCGGAAATCCGTTAATACAAGAAAACGAAACGCAACCGAAAGCGAAAACCACACAAATCAAGGAAAATATAGAGTTCTTTATGGTCTCTGCACACAGCGAGCGCGGCGCGGCGGGACGGGACGGCGACGCGACGCAATGTACTAGAGCGTCGCGTCGCGTCGCGCCGAGCGGGACGGCTCTGTGTGATGTCGTCCGTAATATCTAGTACATTACAACTGCTCAGCGTCGCGTCGCCGTCCCGTCCCGTCGCGCCGCGCCCGCTGTGTGCAGCGACCATTACGTGTCACATTAGCACTCAATATTTATACATTTTACATCTAGTACCGTATGGATAGAAAATATCGTCACAACAATTTATATTATATAAAATCAATGCCACTTTTCGTTGTAATATTATAACTCAAGAACGGTTTCACTTATTCAAAGCAAATGTTTAGGCTGTGTTCGCACTATTGAGTAGATGGTTTATGTAAAGTTTGCACAAAATCGGTCGAGCGGTTTTTGATTTATCACATTTTTTGTAACAAAATAGTGGATTTTATACGTAGCGAAGCACTGGTAGTTTTATTGCACGCACTATTACACTATCATTATATCCCGAGCATTTTTCCAACTACGTGAGGGTCGGCTTCCAGTCTACCCGGATGCCGCTGAGTGCCAGTGTTTTAAGCCGCTGCCTATCTGACCTCCTCAACACACACACTACTACTAATAAAAAAATAATAAATTAATACACAAGAGGTATCGGAAAAATGGAAAGAATAGAAAAATAATTGCCGCAGTTTGAATTGTATTTGAATATTTATGTCCTATAATATTATAAACACCAAAGTTATGTACCTAAGTCTGAATGTATGAATGTTTGCTCCTTTTTCAGGCAAAAACAACTAGATGGAATTTAATGAAACTCGACGTTATTTAATAATACATCAAAGAAATATAGGCTACTTTTTATCCATATGCGGGAAGGTGAGAAACCGCGGATGGAAGATAGTTAAGGCTTACCTACATTTTGGATGAATAATTAATTCCACAATTTTTATAACATCATTTTCACGTATTATTCGTTTAGTTCAGATATAGATAAAGTTCGTCTCGTGCAGCAACGTCTTTCTAACCTCATACACACTTGCCAAGTATCACTACACTTATTAAAACTTAGAAATTTTGTCATTGAATGAATATAATTCTTTCTTTTTCCTTTATTTTTTTTTTCGTTTTTTATTTCACTTGTAAAACAACAGGCATGGCGAATGAAAAAAGTAATTAGTCCGTCTTTTAGATAACCCTCAAATAATGGACACGTATTTTTTCTTTTCTCTCACAAACAATTAACAACGAAGATACAACACGCTTGAATTTTGTGTTACGTCAAATTTAGAAAAAATATACATAGACTTAGCCTCACGAGCCCCCACTCTCTATATTTATTTATTTATTTATCATACTTTTTGCAAACATTTTACCAAAATGAAAAACAATATACAAAGGCGGACTTAACGCCTTAAGCGTTCTCTACCAGTCAACCAATTAAAAAAAAGACAATTTATTGCATTATGTTATTATTTTTTAGTAAATATGTAATGTATTGTCAAAATAATAAAAAAATACGTGACCAATATTTTTCGCCAATCTAAAATACGGACAAATAAGAATCACTATTTTTTAACCCTGTCGACACGCCTATTGTTATTATTGAAATTATTAAGTATGAAAATTATGTTCAAATTATTTAATAAGTAGGTAACAATTCAATATTTATAAAAACAACGCCATCTCAACTATAGTTTTACACTAATGTGGAAATTAACAAATTATTGTAATTTACTGTAACTAAATATTAATGATGTTATTTAAATTAAAAGCCTTGTAAATTAATTGTTTCCTACTAAAAGCATAACGGTACATATTTATTGTATTTAGTTAAAAATCATTTGCAGTGGTAAGTTTGATTATAAATTACAATTCTGTTAAAGTTAACAATAGATACAAGTAAATTATTATTCTTGTATACATTACAGAAATAAACGTGAAAAAATATATAATAACCAGCGGCCCAAAACGTGCTTCGCTACGTAAATAAATTAAGAATCGCTCGACCAATTTTGTGCAAACTTTACATAAACCATCTACTAAATGGTCCAAACAAAGCCTAAACATTTGCTTTGGATAGGTGAGTCCGTTCTCGAGTTATAAAATTACAACAAAAAGTGACATTATTTTTTTATAATTTAATTATCCTCAACTCACCTTAAGAAATACACTAAAACTTTTCAGATCACTTATATTTTCAAAATAAAATCCCAAATCGTTTCATCACTAGCCACTAGAGCTGCACTTTCCAAAAAAAAAACTTTTTCTTGATAAAATAATTGATGTTTATTTACCCGTATATGTAAATCGATTAAAATTTCGCGTTCAATATCAGTTAATATATCTAAGTAGCTACTTGGTACTATCGTAAAATCAAATCGCGTCACCAATATCAGAATTTTGCATGTTATATTAAAAACCTTTTAAGGCTGATTAGACACTGCTTTACTTTTCGGATGTTTTTTTAATTACTGATTAAAGGTGAAGGAAAACATCTTGAGGAAACCTGGACTAACTACCCACAATTTCTGAAATCACCAACCCGCATTGAGCAAGCTTGGTGATTAACGCTCAATCCTTGTCTGTGTGAGAGGAGGCCGCAGCCCAGCAGTGGGACGACAAAGGAAGTGGTGAAGTAAAAGGTGAAATGAAGGTGCTTTTTTGGAAAATTGACCTTCGAAAAGTGTTGACTTTCAGCTTAATTTTAATAAATGACTTATGATTTGAAAACAATGGGCTTTGCTGTGTTTGAAATGACTTTGTTTTCTCTTACAAAATGCTGTTTTTAGAAATTTCACACAAATGTACTGGCATCGTTTTTCATAAAGAACTAGCAGAAGATGCGCCTATACTAAGTTTTAACTACATCGATCAAGATAATTTCGTTCCAGCGTCTAATAATGATAGCGGCTGTTCTCTTTACGGAGATCAGTCAGCTGCGCAGGACATGTTATAGTGCACAAGCATTTGCTTGAACACAGGTGCGCTCACTATTCCTTCACTCTCATAGGGCGATGGGACGACAATCCGACACGACCGGAAAGAGATCAGGCGCAGGACCGAAATTTACGTGCTCTTCGATGCACGGGTGAATCAGTCGCCACCTAACAGGTACTTTTTTAAAATCCATATAGACGTTTCAGCCCGGGAATCAAAGGTGCACAGCACAGCAGTGTAGTAGTATACTTAGTACAAATCTAACAGAGACACTAGATAAATAAAACAATAAGTAAAGAGAAGAATAGCTGTTCATAAGACTTTTGGCTCCATATTCTAAGTAGTACCTTATTGATGTTTTTAAACTGTGTGAACATACGCTGCACCGACACCAAATGAATTACAACGCATATATTTTTATTCATTATCAATATTGCCACAACAGACAAAGGCCTTGTGATTGCCCTGACAGTCAAAGCACGCTTACTCAACGCTCAGGCGATTTAGTAATATAATACTTACTCTAGCAGTTTTCCGCGGTTTCTCTCCCTATATCGGGGAAACTTTTGTTTTTGACGTTCGATAAGTGCATCCTAATTTGAATAAAAATTTTTTTAGTTTGAGTTCGTTTATTATTATTATAAATGTATGTCTCTTCCAGACCTCGGGACTATAGAATCCCGGATTTTTGGGAGGCGAACGTGGGGCCGAAGCTCAGTCGCTAAATCGCAACAAGAGGGCAACAGGTACATGAGGGGCTGAAGGGCGAGGATACCTCGGCGGACTTTAAACGCAGATCACGCGCTCCCTGTGGGTCCAGCATCACCGGCCCACTCGCCACTTACCACGAGGCACCTACCCTCCGAGTGGGCTGCTAACCCTGCTCTAGCGACTCCACTCTGACCGGCCGATGAAGGCAAGCCAAGAGGCGGGAGACCTATCCCCCGTCATGCTTCACTCCGGCAAGCCGGAGATGGGGGACAGTATACTCTCCCTGGAGCACTCGGATATATAGCCCCGCGGGGTCGCTACTCCCCGTCATCCGCCTCAGATGCCCTGCGGGGCTTATTATTATTATTATATTTGTATGTCTCTCCTCGGGACTATAGAGTCCCGGATTTTTGGGAGGCGAACGTGGGGCCGAAGCCAACACGCTGAAGCCCTTTTGAGACAACTTTAATGAAATGGTGACACAAAACCGACGATTATGCCTGTATACACTATAGAAATGTACCCAAGGACAATCCCCGGTTCTGTGCTAAACTATTGCTAACTGTGGATGAAAACTACTTGGGCTATTGTGATGGGATGCTAGTGGACTAGGAATGGGGAAACTACGGGAACTATGGCACCTGCCGATGACAATGTATTAAATACATGTAAAAATGGCAGGTGGAGACTCGCCACCTCACTTACTGGGCCCCCGGGAATGAGTCGCTAAATCGCAACAAGGGGGCAACAGGTACATGAGGGGCTGAAGGGTGAGGATACCTCGGCGGACTTTAAACGCAGATCACGCGCTCCCTGTGGGTCCAGCATCACCGGCCCACTCGCCACTTACCACGAGGCACCTACCCTCCGAGTGGGCTGCTAACCCTGCTCTAGCGACTCCACTCTGACCGGCCGATGAATTATTATTTTATTATTATTATTCTTAGCCTGAACTGTCCCACTGCTGAGCAAAGGCCTCCCCACTTCGTCTCCACACCTGTCGATCCTTTGATACCTCCCACCAATTAGGGTTGTAGGCGTCCAGGTCGTCGCGCCATCTTTTGCGGGGTCTACCTCGTCTGCGGTGGCCGTCCTGTGGTATCCATTGGGCGACAATGTTGGCCCACCTATCTGGATGCATACGACTGACGTGTCCAGCCCAGTCCCATTTTAATTTAGCTGTTTTTTGGCCCACATCGGAAACTCCAGTTTTGAAGCGTATAACGGTATTGCGTATCCGGTCTGTTCGCTTAATACCTAGCATGCTACGCTCCATTGCTCTTTGGCAAACCTTGAGCTTGGACTTCTGACACTCCGTGAGAGACCAAGTTTGTGCACCGTAGGTTAGGACGGGCAAGATACACATGTCGACTAGCTTTCGCTTGAGTGAAAGGGGAAGGTCCCCATTCATGTAATGCTTCATGGACCAGTAGCTTTTCCAGCCGTTCTCAATGCGGCGGTCTATTTCTCGCTGTTGCCTGTTTTCGAAAGAGACTAACTGGCCCAAGTAGATGTATTCGTCGACATAATGTAGAGCTTGCCCGTCTACCTCGAACCTACGTTTCGTGCTGTTGGTCATTGTCTGTGTCTTAGTCATGTTCATTTGAAGTCCAACCTCTCGGCTTGCCATGCTCAGATCTTGGAGCATTTGTTGGAGTTCCTCTGATATGGACGCAAAAAGGACGATGTCATCAGCAAACCGCAAATTTGTAATTCTCTTGCTCCCGATCGCGATACCTTTTGATGTCCATAGCACAGTGAGCTTTTTGAAAAATAAAAAAATACAAGCTGTTGATTTGCATCCGTGCCATATTCAAGGACGTAATTATACTAATGATTCTCAACCCAAATCAACAAAAAAATTGGTACGAACATTTTTGTTTTTATTTTTTTTCGGAAATCTGTAAATGTCACCTACCCGTTTTTAAACTCGGCGCATGTGTTACTGGCCTCAAAACCGTGCTGCGCTCTCACACTAACGTAAACACAAAGCATACGCAACGATCACTTATAAATTTCATTCATAAAATTGGGTTATTTCTGAAATCCTATGATATTACAATGACAAAAAAAGCAGCGCATAGTAACTATTTCCCGTTTACTGTAATCCCAATCGATTATTTACGTATTTTATGTCAACCTCCTAAAATATGCACTTTTTTAACGTCAGCAATTTACAAAAGACAGCCCCCAAAACGCCCACCCTTCACAACTTCCTATGTGTTTGTGCTGGGAAGAAGAAATGGCGCAACAAACTCCCCAGCAACACATGTCTGTCTGTAGCTTGTATGTATGTAGAAGTAATGCTACTACAGACAGATTCAGCCTATTAGTTCCTCAACGGACAACGACTTTAAAAAATAAAGGATCCCAAGCACGGTTGCTCAATGCTTAGGCCTTAGGTGATATACTTATGCGTGTTATGTCTAAGTTTCCACACCATTCAGTTCATTTCAGTATATACAAAAACAAAGACATTTCAAACAGTTCTTCTCCGGTTAGAAACCAAACATTCATGTAATACCACAGATTACTTAATGCAGTACAGGGTTTGCTTCTTCAAAAGGATCAGGTTTAATCACCTAATAAGCTTCAGTTTCAGAGTCTCAAATCCGCCTGACGACCTCTGACGATGTGTAACAACGACTGCTACTGAGTATCATTCGGGGACGCCGACTTTACGTGTCCTCCCAGAAACAGGGGTGTATAACACCGAAAACTCCCAGACTCTAGTCTGCTTTATAAAGTTTCTAAAACCTACAAAACGATTTTGAATCAATACAGAAATTGAACCCGGGACTACTGCATACAAAGCCTTAGAATAAATAGACTTTGGCTAAGAAACCCGTAATTTCAATGGAGTTCAGTGTAAACAAAAAAATACCTAATATATTAATTAAGACTGATTTCAGTTCAAAAAATTACAGGGCCCATTTACAGGGCCTAGGTCGCGATATACGAATGTCAAGTAGAAAAACCAACGACCGTAGGTATTGATTTCAAGATTATGGCCACTCCTTGTCTGGAAAAACACGTAAATAATATTCTTCTATTGTACGTTTATCTATAGAATTTTTCGTATAAATCAGATAACGAGTAATTCATAGAAAAATACGTAATTTTCGATGACGTTTTGCAAGGCGAACGTTGTAACATCAATCATTTTTCAACCAATTGTAAACTGCTAATTTGTGATTGGTCCGTTTTGTTTTAGAGTGGGCTTTGATTGGCTATAAAGTTGGTAGATTAAATATTGTTTTATATCCCTATCGAACAGTTGCCTAATTAAGAATTGAAGTTTTATAAATGGTAATTGGAGTGGCGTGCACTTGGAGAGGCCTATGTCCAGCAGTGGACTGCGATAGGCTGATGATGATGATGATGATGATGATGAAATGGTAATTAACTTTAATCTTACTTTTCCGCACGCTGTGTGTTGAAATCCTATTGTTATTGTGCGTGTTAGTTCACATTCTTATTGTCAGCGTTAAAGTGTTAAATTCATGAGTTTTCTAATTAAACTTTCCCCGTCCGGGTAAATAATAAATAGCCTATGTGTCATTGAGACGTAATAACTCGGTATAGTACCCGGCACGTAACTACGCAAGAATCGTTAGATGAAAACAGGTCCTATTTTTTCCAAGCAGACATAAATGCTAATGAATGATGGCAATACCCATAGTTTGATGTATAATGCACGAGCAATAAAAGGGGCCACTTTTTTGTATCATTTAGTGCACTACTTATGTGCAAACTCACACTTAAACAAGAACCCAAATCCTTGTCAAGTTATGTGCTGGCAACTGTAGGTACTTATGTTACTGTAAAGTTTCATCAAAATACGTATACACATCTCATATTAATAAAGAGGAAACATTTTTGTGGAAAGGAACTGGAAAGCTACACTCTTCCCGAGTAACATATATACCGGTACGGGCTATATTTTATACCGGTACGGGCAATGTTCCCATGGGACGCGGGTGAAAAAAAACGCCTAGTTATCCATATTTTTAGCTCCCACGGGAATCGGGTGAAATCGCGGAAAAACTAACTAACTATTCATATTTTTGACAGCCAACTTAAATTGCATTTGATAAAATTTGAGATATCTAATTTCCATATTTTTTATGATAACAATTTATCTTAAGAGTCAAGTAAAAAATACAATAGGAGTGAATGACCTTACAGAAAATAATGGAATTCAAAATCTATTTCACAAATCGGCTATTGACCTCTATCTGGCTGATATTATCCTAATCCTAACTAATATTATAAATGTGAAAGTAACTCTGTCTGTCTGTCTGTCTTTTCTTCACGCCTATACTACTGAACCGATTTGTGTGAAATTTGGTACAGACATAGTTTGGAACTTGAGAAAGGACGTAGGATAGTTTTTATTACAAAAAAATATAAAAATAAAAATAAAATTTATTTCGGACATATAGCGCCATCTATTGGTCAAACCAAAAATCACTATTCCACGCGAACGAAGTCGCGGGCAAAAGCTAGTGATAAAATAAAACGTAATTTCATAGTTATGAATGTGGATGAATATTTTATGGAGGAAGGGGACGACCAAAGAAACGGTGGATGGATTGTGTGAAAGTCGACATGGTTAGAAAGAACTTGTGAGATGACGGTAGATAGAAGAGTATGGAAGAAAAGATGTTGCGCCGACTAGAAGCAATAATTGGCCGTCAGATAGACCATGAGGAAACTGTGTGATTATGCCAAAACATGTGAAAAACACATTTAAAGTTGGTTATTTTCTGAAATACTAGATAGGTACAAAAAAGCTGTAGCTTTTGTATATTGGTGAAGCTTACCATTTTCTCTGAAATCTTACCATAAGAAAATGTTATCCATTTTATGCACACCACTGAAAATAAAAACTTTTTTAGACTACTATCACTATGAAAGAAAATCGACAACTGACTAAAAAATAGGGAATTACCTGACTACCTACATATTATGATACATTATAGGTAAATTATACAGTAGCTGTAAATGTATAAGTCCATGGTTTACAGTTACGGTATTTGTAAAAAATTGTAAAATACAATTATAAAAGACACGACCGGCTTCCAAAACTATTTTTTTTATTTTGCACTTAGATCCATCTTTCCATAGCTCTCTAGAAATCAGTGTTTTGAGGTTTTTCTTTTTTCTACTAATGACTTTTTGAAACAATATACCTAAATATTTTTACGAGTTAACAAACTTAACTTTGAAACTCATGACACAATTTTTTCTTAAAAAGAGTTTCCACGGATTTTCTGGCCGGCTCTTCTTCATGAGACCAAATTTTGAAACCGTGCATCTGGTGTGACTTTTCATAAAAGAGTGAGAATATTGTATATTGTAGACAGCAATATAGGTACTCATTGTAAACCAATGCATACGTAAAATATTTTTCAAAGGTTCTTCTAACCTACAGACAGACATGTGTTGCTGGGGAGTTTGTTGCGCCACTTCTTCATCCCAGCAAAAATACATAGGAAGTGGTGAAGGGTGGGCGTTTTGGGGGCTGTCTTTTGTAAATATGGACGTACAAAAAGTGCTGTTTTGTAGCCAAGTCTGAATAACTGATTTTAAGTTTGAGTTTGCAAAGTTATATGTGTCAGTTCGCGGTAAAAGGTACCTTATGGACTTTAGCGCTTAAGTCATTTGGAGATACAAATTCTACAATCTTGCTTAGACTAAAAAAACATAATGTCGTAAGTGCCAACACCCATAAGGTACCTTTTACCGCGAACTGACACATATTTAAATTAATCAAGTGACTGTTGTTGTAGGTAAATGATATAACTTTTATAGACTATTTTTTATTGTTACGTAACTGTTTATCATGAAAAAACTTCCCCAGAAAAGTCTTAGTGTCGGTAATTTGTAGAAATTGTTAATATTTTAATCTAATAAGTACTTAAACTAAAATAATTGTTTTACTTTATTGTAATGAGACTTTAATCCTTCACGATAATGATTGGGAGTATGTGAATGATATCACGGATTTTAATAAACAATGAACAATTTGTGTAAATAAAAGAAAGCTGCTGAAATTGGTAATTTCATACAACCTCGTATCGTAGTCTTGGTGACCTAGTGGGTAAAGACCAACCTCTCAAGTATGAGGGTGTGGGTTCGATTCCAGGTCAGGCAACTACCAACGCAACTTTTCTAAGTTTGTATGTACTTTCTAAGTATATCTTAGACACCATTGACTGTGTTTCGGATGGCACGTTAAACTGTAGGTCCCGGCTGTCGTTGAACATCCTTGGCAGTCGTTACGGGTACCTAGTCAGAAGCCTGTAAGTCTGACACCAGTCTAACCAAGAGGTATTGGGTTGCCCGGGTAACTGGGTTGAGAAGGTCAGATAGGCAGTCGCTTCTTGTAAAGCACTGGTACTCAGCTGAATCCGGTTAGACTGGAAGCTGACCCCAACATAGTTAGGAAAAGGCTCGGAGGATGATGATGATGATGATACTGCCTCGTATCATTTAATCTTCTTTGTACATCTGTCTATGTGTGTGCTAAATATGAATGTAGGTACGTAGGTAGATGGAGGGAGAAAAAGATGGATTGGTTGCCTGAAAGATTACACGATAAGAAGGGAGTGAGTAGCTAAATTAATAGTGTATCATCTATGGGATGCAGCATGACGAGTGACAGGGGAAAATGGAAGCGGAAGACATATTGCGCCAACCACAAATGAAATTGAGAACAGGACAGGAAAAAGAAGAAGGACAATGAAAAAGAAGAAGGACAAGGAAATGTTTCAATGCGTCTAAACATTTTTAAACCAAAATTAACCGAATCGGTCAAGCCACTGTCGAATTTAAGCGAGACAGAAACGAAAAAGATACAGACTGACTATCACTAAACATTAGACTTATCTCATCTGGGGAAATACGTAAAGCCGGGGCGTCCCCGAATATAACTTAGTAATATTAGTTGCTAAGGCGAGATTCCCCCTTGGTGCGTCACTGTCAGGGCATGTATCTCGTGGCGACGGTTTTTAGTCAGTAAGAGTCTGACACTCCCTCACCGCTGCTAACCCACAGCGGGAGGGGTCATTTGATGATTTTTGACGTCGCGTCGTTAAAAAAAAATGGGTATCCTATACCTTGTTTTCTCGGGAACTTTTTAGTATGTTATCGCTTTCTTTAATTAATTATTTCAATATTTAGAAAATACGATATAATTAATTGTGATTATTTGCGACAATTTTTGCTTGTCATAATGACTGTTGAAATCAAACTGTTGGATTTTCCTTAATTAGGAATATCTTCGTGGACTGTCTCTACCACCTTTGAGATAAGATCATTAATGACAGACAGGTGGTCAGAAGCCAGAAAGTCTGACATCCAGTCTTACCAAGGGGATTCGTAACTGAGTTGAGGAGGTCAGATAGGGCAGTAGCTCTTCGTAAAATATTGGTACTTAGCTGAATCAGGTAAGACTGCCGAAGCCAACTTACGCCGAGGAAAATGCTCGGGAGATGATAATAATAGGTATGTGTTGTTTTGCCATAAACTTACTAAATGTTACGAAAGTTCTGCCAACGCAAATAACAACGGAAGGGGCTTGTCAATGATAGAAAAACGTGCAATTCAAACAAAAGAATAACAGATTTAATCATTTTTTTTATGCAATTCCACCGGTGTGCGCCCAAATGTATCTCGTGGTGTACTCGCTGTAGCAAACAGTAACACATTGTGCACATTACTAACATGTCCGCGACACTGCAACCGCCGAGCGAACACATGCTAGCTGTGGACTCGCGACATATCGTAGGTAAACATATAATTTTGATGGAATGTCGCTATTACTACTATTAATAATTCTACGTCCTTTAAAATAACTTCGATATCCGATAAAACCTAATGTAGCCCGCCTAAACGAAAAACATTTCTTAGAAACATTATCTTATGATAATAATATATTAAAACAATTCACTGGTTTAAGTAACTTTGGTAGATAAATGATTACTCGTTTTTGGTGTAACATTTAGTAATATACTAGTTTTAGCTTGCGATTTCATCTACTTTTTTATTTAATTTTATCACTCGTGTACCAACCAACCACCAAATAAAGAACCAACCTCTAATGTATGAGTGTGTGTGTTCGATTCCAGGTCAAGCAAGTACCAATGCAACTTTTCTAAGCTTGTATGTACTTTCTAAAGTATATCTTGGACACCAACGACTGATAGTTGAAGGAAAACATATTAGCAACGTAGACTGTAAAGTCTGAAATCAGCAACCCTTAATTGAGCAAGCGTGGTGATTAACGCTCAATCCTCCTCCGTGTGAGAGGAGGCCGCAGCCCAGCAGTGGGACGATAAAAAGACTGATGTTGATAATGATATATGTAGGTGCCTATGTATGTGTAGCCAGCTACCATGTTTCTTAGGTATGACATACAGCCCTACAAACATTTGTATTTGTAATAAATTTTAATAGGTATATGTCGACTTGTCGGCAACTATATTTTCGAACCGTTTGGGGTTGAAACCCTCGGGTCGTGGGGTCCGAATGCGCACACCCTATTTAAAGATCTGTCTAGGCGGCTGGTTGACGCTTCTCGTGATCAATAGGCTGGCTATTACCTCGGACAAGGAACCAGCATGGCCATCCAACGAGGTAATGCTGCCAGCCTCTTGGGTACGCTCCCAGTTGACAGCGATGGGGATGAATTTTTTGACGCTTTTTAGATATAGTGTTTTTTTTTTTTTGTTTTACTAGGATAGTTTTTTTTTTGTGTTGTAAATATCTATGTATATAGCTATGTAAATAAACACCCAATAGGTATTGTATTAGCAGAAGTTTCAGTGTCCTCTATCTATAGCACTGATTTAATATTAAAACAATAGATAATGTGGTAATGACAGTGATCATGATAATCTGTTACGTATTTTTTGACCTTATTTTGGAAGAAACATGAATGGGTTTTATTTACAGATAATGAGTTTTTATTTATTTACTAGCTTTTGCCCGCGACTTCGTTCGCGTGGGATAGTGATTTTTGGTTTGACCAATAGATGGCGCTATATGTCCGAAATAAATTTTATTTTTATTTTTATATTTTTTTGTAATAAAAACTATCCTATGTCCTTTCTCAAGTTCCAAACTATGTCTGTACCAAATTTCACACAAATCGGTTCAGTAGTATAGGCGTGAAGAAAAGACAGACAGACAGACAGACAGAAAGACAGACAGACAGACAGAAAGACAGACAGACAGAGTTACTTTCACATTTATAATATTAGTTAGATATTAAGTGGGTTTTAGTCAGTAGGAGTTTGATACTCTCTTCCGCCGCACCCACGGCGGGAGGAGTCATTTGATGATCAAACACCATCGTATCTTCTTCTTCTTCAATCTTTCGAGTGAGCTGCACGTTTAATCACCTAGCAAGCCAGAGTCAGAGTTTTCTCAAATCCGCCTGACGGCCTCTAACGTAGAATTGTAACAACGACTGCTACTGAGTAGCATTCGGGGACGTTTTACCAGGTCTACCAGGGACGGGGGTGTTATTCCGAAAACAACACTTGTCTGTATGTGTTGCCGGCGGAGTCTGAGCAGAAATACATAGGCAGTCTTTTGTTTAAGTTTCTCCACAAGGGGTTTGGCCCGACCATTGAATCGAACCCGAGACCTCAATCGCGCTACGCGACAACTAGGCCAATGAGGCAGTTTAGGTTGTGGGAGTGACATTAAAATTATTCTAATTCCTAAAAAACTCCCCGAAACCCCTCATCTGCAAAGCCTCTTCCTAACTATGAAGGTGGCAGATTCCAGTCTAAACAGAGGCAGCTAAGTACCAGTGTCAAGACTACCTACGACTGCCAAAGATGTTCAAATAACAGTCGTAAAAACAATTCGGAAAAATCTCAAACAAAGCTTTTAAATTTTACAAAAATATAACGCAATATTTTTATGCAATTGCACATAAGTCGTTATAAATGTCAGTTTTCTTTGTCACGGTCAAGACTATCAGTTGACTACCTAAGCAAGCAATTTAGGTAGACAACTTTGACTAGATAAACTAATTGACTAAATGAATATTATTTGTTAAAGATTTAAGATTATAAACAGTTAATATAATTCACTTGTTGGTGATATTTATCGAGTAGTTTTTTTTATCTACTTGAACTTGTGTAGGTATTTGCATTTTATCTATGAGTATGAATAATGATTTGAACACGTGTCTATGGTGGGTTTTCTGATTAAAAGTGAACTTCTATCCTGTGTATCCGTTATTTTTTTATTATAAATTAAAATTTAATTTCGTCTAATACAATAAGAAAACATTTTTTTTTGTTACTTTGTATCCTAAAAGCTCTAACCTCCCCACTCAGAGACATTTAATGGTTATTTAAGCCATTCCTTAGTGAAGGATTTGTATGACATTCCGTCACTAAGGAGTGACTTAAGTAATCATTAACCGTCTTACCACAAAAACTTTTAAACGTCAGTTTAAGACTTGTCTAAAAAAATGACAAATTATGACGTTGACATATGGTTCATTTTGCAGCCACAATTTTTTTAGACAAGTGTAAAACAGGTGGTTAAGTTTTTGTAGTAAGGCCATTAATGTCTCTGAGTGGGGAGGTAAAGCTACTGAACTGATTGAAAAATTCTTTCACTGTTGGGAAGCTTCACTCTTCCCGAGTAACATAGACTATATTTTATCGCGGTACGGGAAGAAGTTCCCCTGAAATGCGGGTGGAAACCACGGGGAACAGCTCATATCTAGTAGTTTGTGAATGGGAATATCTATAGCTCGAAATATTTTTTTTTAAGGAAAATCGTAAACAAGTTTACATAAGATAATGTAAGAACATTGATTTCAGAATATAACGATGACGTATTGATTAACTTTCTTATGACTCATTACATTTTCTTTTTAATTATGAAATTGCGTAAGAGTGCAGAGAGTAATTGCATAATAGGTTGCAAGCTTAGAACTTTATTTACACCATCTGCCTAGCCTTTTGCCAAATAAGTTAGAGTCCTGCACTGCCGCTTAAATAAATAAAAAGTAAAAAGCGTGTTCAAAAACACCGTTTTCACGTTTTTTTACTCTGTACTAAAAACACGGTACGATACCTTTCGCCTTTTTTGGCGTCCATTCCGAGTTCCCCAAGAGAGTATTTCCAAAAAAATCATAGGTCTTTGCTAATAAATGAAAAATGAGTCTTTCTATCTGTCCGGCTTCCACCTCAAAACTACTGAACCTATTTAACCGATGGTCTAGAACCTTATGAAGTCTGTACGTAGTTTTTAGGGTTCCGTACCCAAGGGGTAAAACGGGACCCTATTGTTTTCGCTCCTTTGTCCGTCCGTCTGTCACCAGGCTGTATCTCATGAACCGTGATAGTTAGAGAGCTGAAATTTTCACAGATGATGTATTTTTGTTGCCACTATAACAACAAATACTGAAAACTAGAATTAAATAAATATTTTGGGGGGCTCCCATACAACAAACGTGATGATTTTTTTGTCCGTTTTATAAATAATGGCACGGAACCCTTCGTGCGCGAGTCCGACTCGCACTTGGCCGGTTTTTATCCATGTGCTGGAAGAAGTTTCCTCAAGACTCAGGTGGAACCGCGGAAAACGTCTAGTAGATACTCTAACTCTATTATCGCCGCATCTTTTTACGCAAATTCACAAATGCAATAAAAAGCTTGTCAATAAAAATCTGATCAGATATAAGATAAATACATTAAGTACATAATTAATTAAAAACATTATGAAATTATGCGTCTAAGTTAATTAATTCTATTATTACCTATCTTTCATTTAATAAACATTAATGTATGTTACATGGTTCGGCCATTTTGATCATCTGAGGCGGATGTGACTCATAGTTTATACGAAATCATTTAAATATAACATTTCTTTAGATAAGATTAATTAAACGTAGTTTTTAATTGATAGGAAAAACGTGTGTGTAATACTCATCATGAACCATTATTTGCCTAGATTTTTCTCTTAAGGATTTCCAGTCTAGCCCGATGCAGCTGAGTACCTACCAGTGTGCCACAAGGAGCTAGGAACTGGCTATCTGAAATTCGCAACCCAGTTACCCGCGCAACTCAACAACTCAATACCCTTTCTTAAAACTGGTTGTCTGGCTTCTGACCAACTATCAAACTCCACAGCAGGAACGGAACAGAACGGAGAAGTTTTTAAACAAGCAATAGAATTTCGTTATTTAAGCATCAAGGACCAACCTCTCAAGTATGAGGGCGCGGGTTCGATCCCAGGTCAGGCAAGTACCAATGAAACTTTTCTAAGTTTGTATGTACTTTCTAAGTATAT
This sequence comes from Helicoverpa assulta, assembly GCA_963856015.1. Taxonomy (NCBI): domain Eukaryota; kingdom Metazoa; phylum Arthropoda; class Insecta; order Lepidoptera; family Noctuidae; genus Helicoverpa; species Helicoverpa assulta. The sequence goes on from CAWLCW010000022.1 coordinate 7,253,419, forward strand.
CTTAGACACCATTGACTGTGTATCGGATGGCACGTTAAACTGTAGGTCCCGGCTGTCATTGAACATCCTTGGCAGTCGTTACGGGTAGTCAGAAGCCAGTAAGTCTGACACCAGTCTAACCAAGGGGTATCGGGTTGCTCGGGTAACTGGGTTGAGGAGGACAGATAGGCAGTCGCTTCTTGTAAAGCACTGGTACTCTGAATCCGGTTAGACTGGAAGCCGACCCCAACATAGTTGGGAAAAAGGCTCGGAGGATGATGAAGCATCAATACGTACGCCGCCCGTATAGCAAAGAAATCCCATCCAGAGGAAACTCCTTCTCCCACCCGGAACGAGAAAAAAAACCGTCTTTCGAATCGGCAAAAGGCTCTGGCTTAGACTGCCATATGTATGTTAACAGAAAGCATTCAAATAGGTTCTGTAGTTTGGGAGAGGAAGTGCAACAGAGAGGCAACAGAGAGTTAATTTCGCATTTTTAACATTAGCCGGTACGGATTTCTTGCGACAGCTGTGTCCAGTCAACACTAACGGTGCACTATTTAACTGTAACCATAACCAAATTATTTTCAGTTGTCAAATCGCCGATTTAAACAATAGGCGACGAATAAAAATTCAAGTTCGTGTTGGTGTTTATATTCTTTACATCACCTACTGTGAAAACAACATTGTAAATAGCCAGTTTGAGCACAGTTCTCTGTAAGATAATTTAGTAAAAAAAATGTCGCACACAAAATAAAATGTGACATAGGTAGCGTTATATCATTGTTCATTAATATACCTACCGAACTCTCTCGAAAAATCTTTAATCTGTCAACCCCTCCAAAACAGCAAGCTTGAAGATATAATTCAGACAACGTATCATCATGCAGAAAATATTTTTAATTGAAATTCATTGTATGTAAACTGCGATAAAATCAATTAATCCAATTACCTTTAAAAGAAGATGACTATAAGATAATGAAGTAAAAATCAAAATGTATTCGTCTTATCATACAGATTCTTATCTATGGTTTATATTGATTCTTAGAAGACTTTTTCGTAATTGATAATAACTACTTATAGAGGTGCGACTGCGACTGCGACTTTATTTCAATGTAGCGTTAAAAAATAACTTAATTTAATGATTTTTTTCAAAATTTAACTTTGTAGTATGTACTTAACTATAATTTTAAAAGCTCATAGACCAGTTGATTACCTAGCTTTAAGCGTGTTATTCGTGTAAAGCGTGTTATTCTATTACTATCCGTGAAAACCTATAATAGGATTTCTGTTTCTTTATATATTATGTCTACAACATTGTTTTGTGTAGCCGTTGGTTTTCCAATAAGTAAATAAATAAATATGGTTTAACACTTTTAAGAAGGCACATTGATTAGTAAATTGCGGCTGTAACTAGAACAGCTTTGGTAGTCGCCACTGGTATTCAAAAGCCTGGCCACTACTAAATTCAGCCAAAACTACAACCGTTTAACCCTTGCTAAGACTGTTTAGGAAGGGGTATTGGGTTAAACGGATTTTTTCAATTTAATATCATCATCATTATCTCTCGAGCCTTTTCCCAACTATGTTGAGGTCGGCTTCCAGTCTTACCGGATTCAGCTGAGTACCAGTGTTTTACAAGGAGCGACTGCCTATCTGACCTCCTCAACCCAGTTACCTGGGCAACCCAATACCCCTTGTTTAGACTGGTGTCAGACTTACTGGCTTCTGACTACTCGTAACGACTGCCAAGGGACACCCTTGGCAGTCGTTACGCCAAATGACAGCCGGGACTTACAGTTTAACGTGCCATCCGAAACACATTTTCGATTAAATAATTTACATAATTTTTAAACATCCCATCTCTAAATAATTTAAATAAACACAAATATCAATTAGCATACATTAAATTAAATGAGATAGTACTAATGTCGGCTTCTTTGTGCATTAATAAAATAAATTATACTTTATCAATAACATCGGTCGATTGCATCTAGAAAAGGCTAAAAACATTAATGTTTTTTAGTGCTTATAAATGATTGATATCTTAATATTACTGATGCATATCGGAATGGTATAAAATTTGTTAATTTCATTTGCGATGTATCATTTTTATTTTTGAAGTGAATGCATCCGTTTTGTAATTAAAAACGGAAATATAAGCGTGTTAAAAATATAATTCAAGAGATGGCGTTTGATTGTGTCTATGGTTCATAGAACTCTAGACCGTACTAGACTCAAACACCATCTGAGAACAACAGAAGCTACCAAAGACAGCTCCTAAAACGTTTTACATTTATTGATTAAAACACTCTAATTGAAGAGAAAATAAAGAGTTGCTTGTTGGCCGTGAAATAATCAGTATTTATAAATATGTATATATGTAGTTACCTGTATGTAGTTTATCAGTTGTGTTAGCGCCCATAACACAAGTTAATTAATAACTTACCATGGGGCTAACCGACCGTGTGTGAAAAAGTGTCCCGACATTATGTCCCGACATTTATTTATATAATTAAACTTAGGTACACATGAGCTGTCTGAACTACTCTACTATGCTTGCATGCTTTTAAATCAATAGGTGCCATTGCTTCAAACTCATGATTCTGATTAAAATGTTTGGTCTTCTTCTCTTCTTTACGAGTGATGACAATCGAATTTAAAGCTTTTCAGGACCAATATTTCGCCAAGCTCACGGCATTATCAGTGTGGGTGTTAGGGCATACTGGGCAGCATAGAAGGTGCCGCATTGTTTGTGGTGCCCACCACATTTCTAGACCTGTGTGCGTAGTCTATTGAGAGACTTCCATACAGCCCACGCTGAGTTATGGACCGCGTTCTTCGGATGGAAGAAAGTCAGGCAGAGCGAATTCTTCCCACTGTTTCATGAAAGACTTAGATGCATCGTCTACAGAGGCTACAGGAGCGAGAAAACTATTGTACACAGTTAGTATTAAGCCTGGGAAAGGGTACAGGCTACTTTATATCCGGATACGGTAAGTGGTTCCCTCAGAACGATCACGATCGACAAAATATCTATCACTTTCTGTCTGTATGTTTCTTACCTTGCTCTCTGTAGTAGTTGGTAGTCAGCTAGCTAACTCGCAAACTACCTATTCACTTTTTTTTTGTCAATTATAAAAACCACCCACTAAAGTACTTATTTTATCACTCAAACAATAGTTACTTTTACTTTATTCTTTACTTCTAAGTAACTGAGAGAAGTATGAAGTCACTCAAAAATTACTATCCAAAAAAGGTTTTAGTCAGTCAACCATTTTGTAAGCCACTGTGACCGTCAAAGAAAGAAAATTATTCAACAATTTCGAATGCAATGTTTATCAGTATTTTCTGAGAAATTAACAAGCAATATTGAAATAAAACATTGTTTTTCCCCGAGTATTTTATTGTGGTATTAAAACAATAAAATATTATCTTTGTATTTTTATAACTGATTTAGGATTTTGCGTGATAAGTAGGTACCTACTCATTTTTGACAACGATTTTGCTCGCTTTTAATATTACAAACTATAGTTGTATGTATATTACTTTGTATATATGTATACTATTTCTGGGGAGTTTGTTGCGCCACTTGTTCTTCCCAGCACAAACACATAGGGAGTGGTGAAGGATGGGCGTTTTGGAGGCTGTCTTTTGTTTTTGACGTTCAAAAAGTGCTGTTTTGAAACGATCCTAATTATTGTAACCAACGGAAATAGCTTTTTTTATATATTAAGGATCATTAAACTATAAAGGATAACGTAATCTGATTGCACATTCACTGTTAAAATGAATAATGCTTCAATAATTCTATCTATTTAGGAAATTATAAAGTTATCATTGTGCGACTTTTTGGAAAAATAAGTAATTAGACAAGACCTTATCAAGCTTAAAAACACCTGCTACTTAAGTTCAAGGGTACAGATTCGATCTCTCGCACGTGGTGATTAACGCTCAATACTTCTCCGTGTGAGAGGAGGCCGCAGCCCAGCAGTGGGACGATACAAATGCTGTAACTGTAACAGATGATGCTGCACGGGGTTGATCGGTCACAGGTTAAGCAACTATTTGGAGGGTTGGACTGTAGATGGTTGATGTTCTATGTATATCATACCGAGTTTCTCCCCACCTTATTTTAAAACGTGGTTTAAAAAAAGTACCAGCTTTTGTACCACCTTTAAACCACCGTCTCGAACAAAATCAGTGGACTAAAGCTATTAGGTACTGAAGCGGGTACTTCTTAAAACCACGTTTTATAATAAGGTGGTCAGTGTTTCGGAAAGCACGTTAACTTTGCGGATCTCAACAGACATTTTAAAATCTTGTCAGTCTTTTGTGGGAGTTCAAAACCAGAATTTCTGAAGATCGGTCTTTCCAAGAGTTATTTCGTTGCCCATGTAAACGGGTTAAGGAGGTCAGATACTCAACTGCTTCCGTTGAGACTGGAAGCCGACTCCAACACAGTCGGTAAAAAGGGTAGACTAGCATAATAACTGATGATGTTAGATTATGAACATCCTGTATATGAAGTCGTCAGCAGGTCTGCCGTATCACGGTTTCCTTGTGTTATCAGACAGTAATGTGTTAGTGTTGTGCCGTGATTATATTTATTGTACAGTCGGTGACAAAAGTTGTAAACCACTTTTCTTATGACTGTTTATAACTTGTATACATTTGTATAATTTTTAGTCCCCAGGCCGGCGAACAAATTTTTTTTTGATACATATACATTTAAGACTTTGTGAGTGCCTTCCTTACGATGAGTCCGACAAACTTTTCGAATGCGCAAATTTTGGTGCCGCTGCGTTTTTTAATGCTTGACTCCTGAAATTGTCGATATGACGTCACTATGGCTCTTCGTACATACACGTTTCATCTTTTGAGATTCGTTTAATAAAGTTAACTAGAGAATGGTGGTCAACTTGTCCGATAAAGATCGTGCTGCGTTTGGAGTGTCCACCATCCTGAAAATGTCGATATGACGTCACTATGACTCTTCGTACATACCTGTTTCATTTTTTGAGATTCGTTTAATAAAGTTAACTAGAAAATGGTGGTCAACTTGTCCGATAAAGATCGTGCTGCATATGGAGTGTCCACCATCCTGAAAATGTCGGTATGACGTCACTACGACTCTTCGTACATACCTGTTTCATTTTTTGAGATTTGTTTAATAAAGTTAACTAGAAAATTGTGGTAAGCTTGTCCGACAAAGATCATGCTGCATATGGAGTGTCCACCGTCCGGAAAATATAGATATATTTTAAGATTTGGTATAAAGTACTGACAATTGGTGTGAAGTATGTTAATAGTAAATGTTGCATTTAGAAAGTCGTTTCGAATGATATATGTCTCATTACTACAGGAGGGATTTATTAACTCGAAAACACCTATCGATAAAATAATCTTATATAAGCTCTAGCTTCTGAAATACTAACAATTCGCCGAAGTTTTTTTAATATGAAATGTTGCATTTAAAACCGTCTTTTGAATGATGTATAACTCATTACTAGAGATAGGATTTATTTAATTGAAAACATCTATCAATAATTATAATTTTAAATAAGCTCTAGCTTCTAAACTACTAACAATTTGTCGGAAGTATGTTAACACGAAATGTTTCATTTGGAAAGGTTTTTCAAATAATATATAATTTGTTACTAAAGAAGTAATGGATTAGCTTGACAGAACCTACCGATAATATATTCTTAGAAAAGCTCTAGCTTTTAAAGTACTAACAATTTGTCGGAGTTATGCTAATACAACCTTGCGCTTAAAAAGATCTTTAAATTGAAATATGGCTCATAACTTCAAGTGAGATGTTATTCCTTAACACAATGTAAAGTATCAATAATATGCCTTAGGTCAGGTATGTCTTCCAAAATACTAAGAATCGGTAAGTGGTATGTTAAGACGGAATATAGCGCTTAAAAAGATCTTTCGATTGACATATGGTTCATACCTAGAGGTGGGACATTATTCCCTAACATAGTAAAACCTATCGATAATACGCCTTATTTGGGCTATATCTTCTAAAATACTAAGAATTGATAAGTGGTATGTTGAGACAAAATGTTGCACTTAAAAAGACCTTTTGATTGATATATAGTCCATTAATAGATGTGGGATATTATTCCTTAACATAATATAAACTATCAACAATACGTCTTAGTCAGGCTACTTTTTCTAAAATAGTAATTAAAATTGGTAAGTAGTATGCCAATTTAATATACTTAAATAATGCACGTGAATATTTAAGTCAGAAATTGACAAAAAGAATAAACTTCTTCCAATTGTAATATTTTTTTCTCATTTTCTTGTCGAACTGGCTATTTGACTCACTACATTTGTCGGACAAGTGGATATTTGCAATAAGAATAGTATTATCTATCATTGTTGTATTTGTCCGACATGTATGTATGGGGAGACACAGTGACGTCATATCGACATGTTCCGGATGGTGGACACTCCAAACGCAGCATGATCTTTATCGGACAAGTTGACCGCAATATTCTAGTTAACTTTATTAAACAAACCTCAAAAAATGAAACGTGTATGTACGAAGAGTCGTAGTGACGTCATACCGACATTTTCAGGATGGTGGACACTCCAAACGCAGCACGATCTTTATCGGACAAGTTGACCACCATTCTCTAGTTAACTTTATTAAACGAACCTCAAAAGATGAAACGTGTATGTACGAAGAGCCATAGTGACGTCATATCGACAATTTCAGGAATCAAGCATTAAAAAACGCAGCGGCACCAAAATTTGCGCATTTGAAAAGTTTGTCGGACTCATCGTAAGGAAGGCACTCACAAAGTCTTAAATGTATATGTATCAAAAAAAAATTTGAATTTGACAAAATATCTATCACTTTCTGTCTGTATGTTTCTTACCTTGCTCTCTGTAGTAGTTGGTAGTCAGCTAGCTAACTCGCAAACTACCTATTCACTTTTTTTTTGTCAATTATAAAAACCACCCACTAAAGTACTTATTTTATCACTCAAACAATAGTTACTTCTACTTTATTCTTTACTTCTAAGTAACTGAGAGAAGTATGAAGTCACTCAAAAATTACTATCCAAAAAAGGTTTTAGTCAGTCAACCATTTTGTAAGCCACTGTGACCGTCAAAGAAAGAAAATTATTCAACAATTTCGAATGCAATGTTTATCAGTATTTTCTGAGAAATTAACAAGCAATATTGAAATAAAACATTGTTTTTCCCCGAGTATTTTATTGTGGTATTAAAACAATAAAATATTATCTTTGTATTTTTATAACTGATTTAGGATTTTGCGTGATAAGTAGGTACCTACTCATTTTTGACAACGATTTTGCTCGCTTTTAATATTACAAACTATAGTTGTATGTATATTACTTTGTATATATGTATACTATTTCTGGGGAGTTTGTTGCGCCACTTGTTCTTCCCAGCACAAACACATAGGGAGTGGTGAAGGATGGGCGTTTTGGAGGCTGTCTTTTGTTTTTGACGTTCAAAAAGTGCTGTTTTGAAACGATCCTAATTATTGTAACCAACGGAAATAGCTTTTTTTATATATTAAGGATCATTAAACTATAAAGGATAACGTAATCTGATTGCACATTCACTGTTAAAATGAATAATGCTTCAATAATTCTATCTATTTAGGAAATTATAAAGTTATCATTGTGCGACTTTTTGGAAAAATAAGTAATTAGACAAGACCTTATCAAGCTTAAAAACACCTGCTACTTAAGTTCAAGGGTACAGATTCGATCTCTCGCACGTGGTGATTAACGCTCAATACTTCTCCGTGTGAGAGGAGGCCGCAGCCCAGCAGTGGGACGATACAAATGCTGTAACTGTAACAGATGATGCTGCACGGGGTTGATCGGTCACAGGTTAAGCAACTATTTGGAGGGTTGGACTGTAGATGGTTGATGTTCTATGTATATCATACCGAGTTTCTCCCCACCTTATTTTAAAACGTGGTTTAAAAAAAGTACCAGCTTTTGTACCACCTTTAAACCACCGTCTCGAACAAAATCAGTGGACTAAAGCTATTAGGTACTGAAGCGGGTACTTCTTAAAACCACGTTTTATAATAAGGTGGTCAGTGTTTCGGAAAGCACGTTAACTTTGCGGATCTCAACAGACATTTTAAAATCTTGTCAGTCTTTTGTGGGAGTTCAAAACCAGAATTTCTGAAGATCGGTCTTTCCAAGAGTTATTTCGTTGCCCATGTAAACGGGTTAAGGAGGTCAGATACTCAACTGCTTCCGTTGAGACTGGAAGCCGACTCCAACACAGTCGGTAAAAAGGGTAGACTAGCATAATAACTGATGATGTTAGATTATGAACATCCTGTATATGAAGTCGTCAGCAGGTCTGCCGTATCACGGTTTCCTTGTGTTATCAGACAGTAATGTGTTAGTGTTGTGCCGTGATTATATTTATTGTACAGTCGGTGACAAAAGTTGTAAACCACTTTTCTTATGACTGTTTATAACTTGTATACATTTGTATAATTTTTAGTCCCCAGGCCGGCGAACAAATTTTTTTTTGATACATATACATTTAAGACTTTGTGAGTGCCTTCCTTACGATGAGTCCGACAAACTTTTCGAATGCGCAAATTTTGGTGCCGCTGCGTTTTTTAATGCTTGACTCCTGAAATTGTCGATATGACGTCACTATGGCTCTTCGTACATACACGTTTCATCTTTTGAGATTCGTTTAATAAAGTTAACTAGAGAATGGTGGTCAACTTGTCCGATAAAGATCGTGCTGCGTTTGGAGTGTCCACCATCCTGAAAATGTCGATATGACGTCACTATGACTCTTCGTACATACCTGTTTCATTTTTTGAGATTCGTTTAATAAAGTTAACTAGAAAATGGTGGTCAACTTGTCCGATAAAGATCGTGCTGCATATGGAGTGTCCACCATCCTGAAAATGTCGGTATGACGTCACTACGACTCTTCGTACATACCTGTTTCATTTTTTGAGATTTGTTTAATAAAGTTAACTAGAAAATTGTGGTAAGCTTGTCCGACAAAGATCATGCTGCATATGGAGTGTCCACCGTCCGGAAAATATAGATATATTTTAAGATTTGGTATAAAGTACTGACAATTGGTGTGAAGTATGTTAATAGTAAATGTTGCATTTAGAAAGTCGTTTCGAATGATATATGTCTCATTACTACAGGAGGGATTTATTAACTCGAAAACACCTATCGATAAAATAATCTTATATAAGCTCTAGCTTCTGAAATACTAACAATTCGCCGAAGTTTTTTTAATATGAAATGTTGCATTTAAAACCGTCTTTTGAATGATGTATAACTCATTACTAGAGATAGGATTTATTTAATTGAAAACATCTATCAATAATTATAATTTTAAATAAGCTCTAGCTTCTAAACTACTAACAATTTGTCGGAAGTATGTTAACACGAAATGTTTCATTTGGAAAGGTTTTTCAAATAATATATAATTTGTTACTAAAGAAGTAATGGATTAGCTTGACAGAACCTACCGATAATATATTCTTAGAAAAGCTCTAGCTTTTAAAGTACTAACAATTTGTCGGAGTTATGCTAATACAACCTTGCGCTTAAAAAGATCTTTAAATTGAAATATGGCTCATAACTTCAAGTGAGATGTTATTCCTTAACACAATGTAAAGTATCAATAATATGCCTTAGGTCAGGTATGTCTTCCAAAATACTAAGAATCGGTAAGTGGTATGTTAAGACGGAATATAGCGCTTAAAAAGATCTTTCGATTGACATATGGTTCATACCTAGAGGTGGGACATTATTCCCTAACATAGTAAAACCTATCGATAATACGCCTTATTTGGGCTATATCTTCTAAAATACTAAGAATTGATAAGTGGTATGTTGAGACAAAATGTTGCACTTAAAAAGACCTTTTGATTGATATATAGTCCATTAATAGATGTGGGATATTATTCCTTAACATAATATAAACTATCAACAATACGTCTTAGTCAGGCTACTTTTTCTAAAATAGTAATTAAAATTGGTAAGTAGTATGCCAATTTAATATACTTAAATAATGCACGTGAATATTTAAGTCAGAAATTGACAAAAAGAATAAACTTCTTCCAATTGTAATATTTTTTTCTCATTTTCTTGTCGAACTGGCTATTTGACTCACTACATTTGTCGGACAAGTGGATATTTGCAATAAGAATAGTATTATCTATCATTGTTGTATTTGTCCGACATGTATGTATGGGGAGACACAGTGACGTCATATCGACATGTTCCGGATGGTGGACACTCCAAACGCAGCATGATCTTTATCGGACAAGTTGACCGCAATATTCTAGTTAACTTTATTAAACAAACCTCAAAAAATGAAACGTGTATGTACGAAGAGTCGTAGTGACGTCATACCGACATTTTCAGGATGGTGGACACTCCAAACGCAGCACGATCTTTATCGGACAAGTTGACCACCATTCTCTAGTTAACTTTATTAAACGAACCTCAAAAGATGAAACGTGTATGTACGAAGAGCCATAGTGACGTCATATCGACAATTTCAGGAATCAAGCATTAAAAAACGCAGCGGCACCAAAATTTGCGCATTTGAAAAGTTTGTCGGACTCATCGTAAGGAAGGCACTCACAAAGTCTTAAATGTATATGTATCAAAAAAAAATTTGTTCGCCGGCCTGGGGACTATTTGTATTGTACTTAATATAAAAGTACCTTAATATTGCTACAATATATTATAATTTACTTATATTCTGGAGTATAAAAAGAACAAAAATAAAAATATAAGTTGCTTAATAAGTTCATTTAATTAAAAACTAAGCGTATAGCTAATAAAGGCAAAAAATACTATAAATAATTGAATAATTTGTTATACAAGAACTGTTTTAAACACAAAAACTACCAATGTAACAAGAAAACATTTCTTGTTTCTTTTTTTTTCATCACCACCCTATTCCGTAAAATTCAATAATAATCATTCGGCAAGTAACAGCCAAATGTACTTACATTTCAAGCTGACTGTACACAAGTTACCAAAAAATTACGAAATCCAACAGAATCTAATCGTTTATCACAATAATCTGTTTTTCTTAGAAACTTCATATAATATCAAAAGTCAAACAAACTTACATATACACATGCCGGTGGCGCTGTTTGCTAAGGAGAACGGCTTAGAGTTGTGAAAATGCGTACATTTTCATTTAGTTCCAATTTTCGCCACCCGCAAAGTTTAGTTGGTTTTTCAGTATTATAGAATTTATTGCGCATTTTAAAAGTATTTTGCAGTGATTTCAGGTACTTTGTCAAAAATAATCCGATGACAATGTTATATTTACTTGGATTCTAAGAAAATGCCGATCGCAATACCTTTGTACTATCAAGTAATCACTACATAGTATAAAACAAAGTCGCTTTTTCTGTCCCTATGTCCCTTTGTACGCTTAAATCTTCAAAACTACGCAACGGATTTTGATGCGGTTTTTTTCAATAGATAGAGTGATTAAAGAGGAATGTTTATATGTATAATAACATACATTAAATAGTGGGGAAATAATGTTACCCCGTGCGAAGCCGGAGCGGGTCGCTAGTTACATTATATACGAGTTTGTATTATTATACAAGTTTTCGTAGACAATAAAGTCGAAATTCAGCATGATTTTTAGACGAAATGGGTCTTATGTGTCATTGGTTGATACTACTTTTATAATAATATTTACATTTAAAATAAAGAAGTTATTGAAATTAAAAAATAAAGACTCCTGATTTTTTTCCCTTTTTAAGCAAAGACTTAAGTAATTAAAAAAAACTAACCGGTTTTTCACACGAAATCTATTGAATCGATTTAATAGAAAACTATGCATATAGTCTAGATCCAAAAAATAACAGATATTCTTCTTTCAGGTACGGCTGCAGAAAATAGTTCTCTTATAGTTAGACACATATAGAAAGTAAGAATAAAAATCATTTAACCGCAAAAGTCACGGGCAAAATATAGTAACCAAATAAATACACGCCCTACATAAAAACATCAGCCTGTAACCAAACGCTAGATTGTCCGATTACGCCGTAATTAGATACACATCAACATTACTATGTGGAAGCTTATCTACTTATCTATGTGGCTAACTGTACTTGTAACAGTTACATACTGATGTAAGAATCATCATCCTCCGAGCCTTTTTCCAATCACGTTGGGGTCGGCTTCCAGTCTAACCGGATTCAGCTGACTACCAGTGCTTTACAAGAAGCGACTGCCTATCTGACCTCCTCAGCCCAGTTACCCGGGCAACCTGATAATACCCCTTGGTTAGACTGGTGTCAGACTTACTGGCTTCTGACTACCCGTAACGACTGCCAAGGATGTTCAATGACAGCCGGGACCTACAGTTTAACGTGCCATCCGAAACACAGCCAATGGTGTCTAAGATATACCTAGAAAGTACATACAAACTTAAAAAAGTTGCATTGGTACTTGCCTGACCTGGGATCGAACCCGCGCCCTCATACTTGAGAGGTTAGTCCTTTACCCACTAGGCCACCACGACTTTTTTTTTAAATAACTCTTCATCTTAGAGTCAGTCTGCCTATCTGACCTCCTCAACCCAGTTACCTGGGTAACCCGATATCCCATGGTTAGACGGGAGATACTTAAAATAGCAGTTTTTCGCGACAGTAAATTACAAAATGACCGATGGGGTCGAAAAGTGCTGGAGTGGAGACCACGGACTAGCAAGCGCAGCGTAGGACGTCCACCAACAAGGTGGACAGACCTTATATAGGTCGCCGGAAGACGCTGGATGCAGGTCGCCTAAAACAGGTATCTGTGGAGATCTAAGGGGGAGGCCTATATTCAGCAGTGGACGTCCTATGGCTGAGATGATGATGATGATGAAATTACAAAATAACCTTCTACATTGTCCGGTGTTTTTGCTGCGAAGATGTAACGGTAGGGTACAAACTTCCCAGCAATTCACTTTTTTCTTTGGTATGGCAAAAACAAATCTATACTAATATTATAAAGAGGAAAACTTTGTTTGTTTGTTTGTTTGGTTGTAATGGATAAACTCAAAAACTACTGGATCGATTTTAAATATTCTTTCACCATTAGAAAGCTATATTATCTGCGAGTAACATAGGCTATATTTTATCCCGGTGCGGGCAGTAGCTCCCACGGGACGCGGGTGAAACCGCGGGAAAACGGCTAGTTAGCTATATACTTAGGCAAAATTTGGCTTTGACGCTGAACGTATGTTGCGTTTTCACGCCGGGACAAATGAACTGAATTTTAATACACCGCACGGAGCCTAAGAAAGGACAGGCTACTTTTTACCTACGTGCAGAAAATACTTCCATCGAAACGCGATCAACAGCTAGTTCCTACGAATACCTTTGAGTACCTACTTATTATGTCATAATTATACCTAAGTTTAATTAATTAGTCACTCGCTAGGACGGCGGATATCAGCAAGATCATTACAATCTACAGTTTATCTGATAACTTGCATGTGTCAGGGAATTCTTTGCATTATTACAAACAACACAGTACATAACAACACATCACACTTTCCGATCTTACAGTATTTTGTAGTTTATACAGTATTTTTAGTGAATACCTGTTATTTAATTGTTTAGCCTATAATCTAGTCTCATGTTTGTTCCTACACGAAAAATGTATATCCTACTAATATTATATATAAACGCGAAAGTTTGTATGTATGGATGTTTGTTACTCTTTCACGCAAAAACTACTGAATGGATTTTAATGAAACTTTACAATAATATAGCTTATACATCAGAATAACACATAGGCTACAATTTGTAAACATATTGTTCGAAATACTAAACCTGCGCAGACGAAGTCGCGGGCACCAGCTAGTGTTTAATAATAAGGTCAATTGTTGGATTTTTATATATACTTATATTTTTTTTCTCTCTATAGATTTATTAATTATTATTTTAGTTGTAAGTTTAATTTTTATTTTATTTTTCTGTGCCCTACAGGGTCCACAATTGTACTTAGCTTTAAGCCATATTGTTACACCTATTTTATACATTGTGGAATGCAAATAAATAATATGAATATGAATATTATAATTCAGTATTTGTGATGTAGCTATTCAAAAATGTTGATGAAATTTGGCAGTGATATAGCTTATATACATCGTAATAATAAGTTGAAGGAATGAATGAAATCTAAGCAGTAATTATCGAATAATTTTCCCGACAGTGACCTTTGAAATAATTCAAAGTGAGTTTTGATGTTACTGTTACAGCCTTCTTATCGTCCCACTGCTGGGCACAGGCCTCCTCTCACACGGAGAAGGATTGAGCATTAATCACTACGCTTGCTCAATGCGGGTTGGTGATTTCAGACTATATAGTCCAGGTTTCCTCAAGATGTTTTCCTTCACCTTTTTATCAGCCATTGGTGTCCAAGATATACTTAGAAAGTACATACAAACTTAGAAAAGTTGCATTGGTACTTGCCTGAACTGGAATCGAACCCACACCCTCATACTCGAGGTTGGTTCTTTAGTCACTAGGCCGCCACGACTTTTTTGATGAGTTTTGATGTATTTAAGGAAAAACGGCTGAACTAATTTCAGTAAGTTTACTGAGCAGAAGATTTAACTATGAAGACATTTAAAGACAATTTTTTTTCCGGGTACTGTCCTCAGATAGCCAACATAAATGATAATAAAAACCCCGGAATTCTTACAAAACTATTGCAATCCGGATCGATACGGTAAAAACATTTGAAAAGATTGTGCTAAAGATAAAAATATCTTTATCATAGATAAAATATTAATTACTCGTAACGTAGTGATTAGAAGGGAAAATTACTACGCCTACGCAATAGCTAGTAATAGTATTTTTTGTCTATCTCTAATATCATCATCATCATCATCATCAGCCTATCGCAGTCCACTGCTGGACATAGGCCTCTCCAAGTGCACGCCACTGAGATCGATTTTCGGCTTCTCGCATCCAGTTTTATAATAAAGAAGAAAACTTTTTTGTAGGTACCCTAAAAGGTCCTCAAGTTCTGCACCGATTTGAATCACTCTTTCCACCGTAGGAAAGCTACACTCTTCCCGAGTAACATAGGCTATATTTTATCCCGGTACGGGCAGTAGTTCCCACGGGATGCGGGTGAAACCGCGGGATACAGCTAGTCTTTTTATAATTATTGTTTTTGCATAGGTATAGTGTATAGGGGTTGAAAATGTGACTTTAAAATCGCGTGTTGTATTGAATTTTATAAAGTTTTCATAAACCAGCCCAGAGTCTGCAAGTTGGTGATTGATACACCCGTGCATCGGAGAGCACGTTAATGTCGGTCCTGCGCCTGATCTCTTTCCGGTGGTGTCGGATTGCCGTCCCATCGGGCGCAGAGAGTGACCGTCAGTTGCACAAAGCTCCATTAAAGTTAAAGCTTCTTTAAATCTATTGCTGACTCTTTCTTTGTCAACCAGATAAAAAGTGTTAGCAATAGATTTAATGAAGCTTTAATTTTAATGGAGCTTTGTGCAACTGACGGTGAAGGAATAGTGAGTGCACATGTGTCCAAGCAAATGCTTGAGCACTATATGTACCCTTCTGACTTCTTTTGACACCAGTTAAAGTTAGTAAAGCAATATGAACCATTTCTTGTAAATGGTTTGAGGAGATCAGATAGGCATTTGCTTCATGTGATGTGGAATACTTGTACTCAGCTTCATCCAATTAGACTGGAAGCCGACCCCAACATAGTTGGGAAAAGGCGCGGGAGATGATGATTGCTCTTTTAGGGACATCCCCTTACATACAAAAAAATGCATTATGACCAAAGTTCAAAACTACCGAATTACGCATACAGATACGCATCAGATCATAATCAATTTTAAAAACATATTTTTTTAATAATTAAACACGAAATGTAGGACAACTAATTATGATAAGTCAATTAAAATAACAACGAATTGTACAATTATATTATTGATATTGATCTGAAACAATCAATCGGAATCGAGCTATTTGATCTGGGAAATTTATTTTTTGAAATTACTAATTGTGAATCATCATTTTTTTTGGAGTTCCGTATCCAAAGGATTATACGGAACCCTGTATAAGTGCGAGAACTAACTAATTTTGGCCTCTTGATGTCCGTCTGTCACTAGGCTGTATCACTTAGTTAACCGTATGTTGTTTTTTTTTTTTAATTATGTATTCAAATATTTAATATTCTATTCAAATAAATAATGTAAAAAGTCAGGGTTAACTTAGGTTTACTCTAATGATAATTTCAGAAATAATTCACTGATGAAACGTTGCGTTGTTCTAGGAAGCGAGGATGAAGAGTAAGAGATGTCGGGGTCGTCTAATAGTTGAAGCACAAGCCTTTCAAGTTCGAGTTTGCAGGTTCAATTACAGGTTAGTCTAGTACCAATGTAAGTTTTATGCAATTTCTAAGCGTATCTATACTAATATTATAAAGCTGAAGAGTTTGTTTGTTTGTTTGTTTGAACGCGCTAATCTCAGGAACTACTGGTCCGATTTGAAAATTTCTTTCAGTGTTAGATAGCCCATTTATCGAGGAAGGCTATAGGCTTTTTATTCCGGTACGGGAAGTAGTTCCCACGGGATGCGGGTGAAACCGCTGGCAGAAGCTAGTCCTTGATAAAATCTCGACTATTAAGTCTGAAATCAGCAACCCGCATCTCGGGCACGTGGTGATTCACGCTCAATACTTCTCTGTGTGAGAGGAGGCCGCAGCCCAGCAGTGGGACCAGACCAGACCGACCAGAGATTGAAATGCCAGGTACTATATAAAACCAATATTATCAATACAACAATAACGCTAACGATATCTACAATATTGTGAAAGTGAAGGCCGGTAGACCGATAATGAATGTTATGATTGCCAAATCGCATTACTACTTAAGAGTAAAGAGAGATAAATACTAAAAGTATTCAAAAGCAAGAACTCTATATTAAAAAGACTATCTAAAAGCGAGATTCCACCGGTGTGCGGTACTGTGTCACACACCGCATGTATCTTGTGGTGTACCTACTCGCTGTAGCAAACAGTAAGACATTGCGCGCGAACATTACTAACATGTCCGCGATACTGCAACCTTTGTTCTCGCGACTTAATGTACCTACAGATGTTTTTTCACATCGTCATCATCATCATCAGCCTATCGCAGTCCACTGCTGGACATAGGCGTCTCCAAGTGCACGCCACTGAGATCGATTTTCGGCTTCTCACGAGTTTTTTCACGAGCAATATTAATTAGCCATAATACTGAAAGATCCAACAGGCATTTGAAACGCGCTAATCTGGGTAAGATAATTCCTGAGATTAGACCAACAGACAAATACACGATTGAACAATCTCTTCAACTTTATAATGTTGGGTTATTCAGTAACTGGACACACGACACTAGACGGATGGAGTTTCTTGCCGGCTCTTCTCCATGAGACCAACTTTTTGGAACCGTGCAAATAGTGTGACATTTCATAGGAGCCTGCAAAGGCATATTTGAAATAAAAACATTTTGATTTGATTTGGAGATACGCTTTGGTTTTTGATGTGTGAATAACCCATAATATTAGTGCATAACAGATTGTCAGTCTTTTTCTAGATTACTACTATAAACACAAAGATGGCAGCACCTTCTTTATAAATCCATAAAATAAGATTAGTAGACTTATTTCTAAGATTTTCTTCAAGCGATCACCGTTGATAAAATTGTTAAAATACGCTGGTAGATATTTGATTGAGGATCATGTTGTGAGGAAAGTGATGAATATGAATGTGCATGGACGAAGTGGAAGGGGACGACTAAAGAAACGATGGATGGATTGTGTGAAAGACGATAGATAGGAAAGTCAGTAAAAATAACGGATTAGCATATCCTAAAAGAAAGAAAATTATAAGGTACCTACCTAAGTATTTGTACATACGATTTTAATTAAAAATCACCACAATAGGTAAGTACCTACATAAGGATATTGTTACAAATAGGTACTCACTCTTAGTTTTTATGTTGCGTCAGAATTTCCAATAAACGTGAAACAGATAAATAGCACAAATCACACGAAAGTAGTCTTTATTACAAACAAAATGTTACTTTAATAAACGCTATTTTAGCCTTCAGATATCTAAGAAACTTATTTGTAGTTCTAGCTTCAAAGTCTACTTGTATTTTCTATGCTTTCAGAACTATTAAAGCACTAATAGTGTTTCTTTTGTTTTGGGCACTTAGGGGCACTAAATATACTTAGGTGGTAAATGTCAGTATGTCACTCACTATAAAAAATACACCTTAAACCACTAAAAATAGCACTCACCGCCTTCTAATTTGAGTTAGTCCTCAAAAATCACTAGTTTTCACTAAAATTATTTATATTTTATAACAAACATTATTTCTTATGGTATGTATACACGTTTGCTAATCATATATACATCTGATATCAATTAATACACATGTTATTTAATAATCGACATTTCGCTGTCAGATACGCGCGTTTTTAATTATCGCCTTATACAGGGAGTTTGGGTTTTGTCGAAGATAATTTTCAAGTCATTTCGTATCTGTAATGACAATGCTGATTTGGAATTTCGTTTTGATGATTATTTTAGTACCGTGGTTTAGAAACTAGACTTGGTATGTAGTCTGCCGGGGCTGCGGGGTTGTTCGCGCGAGTTAATGCTGCCCTGGTACGCGTATTTCCCTTTACGTGTTCAACTGGCGACACCGGTCTCGCGAAATCCACACGCTTTTGTTTTACTACGGAATCCTACGATCCCGTGTTCAATTCGCGTCAACTGATCACGACTTTGTGATCAAGTGGCGCTGGGTAAGGTTTTACAAAATCGTGTGCAGTTGAAGTGAACACTTTTATGACTTGACTCTTAGACTGTTTGGGTCTTCAAAAGCGTGTTGAATCAGCGACGGGTATTATTCTATAGTAGACAGTAGGTTGTATTATTAACTCAGTATGATTTCAATGAAATATTACATACAATACAATACAATTAATGAAACATTATCAACAAAAAAACACCGAAACACAAGACAACTATTTTGCGGAACGTTCGTTTTGGTCTATGTTCACAGCGATAGTGTGTGCACCCGGACTGAGTTCTACCACTGCTGGGTACCTAATTGTTTTTGATGCCGTTTCGAAATAGATGTAGGTTGGACCTTTATTTTTCGTGAACGTCGTATTTTCTTATCATGCATGTATGAAACAATAGAGGAAGGAGTCTACAATCGGGATAGTTCAGATGAATATTTTTTCAGTATTTGTGTGTTTACTGGATTTGGTTCTTCTTTAAGTACTTTGATTATTCTAATAAATTCAGACTCAATTGCGTCTACCTAATCATATAATTTTCTTGAATTTATTGAAGACTCTGTGGAAATATTACCTATGTTCTGTGTTATCAGGTTCATTAATCGGCAACGTAAACTGTTGCTGTGAGGTGCCTTGACTTAGGGCACGCCACCATCGTGGCGGTAAGTCCCCTCTTTGAGGAGTGGCTCGGGAGGAGTCACGGCGCCCTCACGTACCGCATGACGCAGGTCCTCACCGGACACGGTTGTTTCGGGAGGTACCTGCACCGCATCGGTCGTGAGGAGGCGCCCGGGTGTCACCACTGTGCGGACAGCCCCGAGGACACGGTGGACCACACAGTCCAGGTGTGCCCCGCATGGGAAGGGCACCGCCGGGTCCTCGTCGAGGCTTTGGGCGGCGGCGACCTCTCGCGTCCGGCCCTGGTTCAGGCCATGGTCCGGGGCGAGAGGGAATGGGATGCCGTCGCCTCCTTCTGCGAAGCGGTCATGCTCGAGAAGGAGGAGGCGGAACGCCAGAGAGTTCGCACCTCTCATCCCGGCCGCCGCGCTGGACCAGGTAGACACCATGGGCGCCGGGTGTCGCGAGATGACTCCCGGCCACCGTAGGCGTGGGTCTGTGGGCGGTGAGTTCGGGTGGCTCATCGTCCCTCTGTCTTTCTAGACGACAGACCCGTGTCGACGGCGCGCGTTGTTCCACGCGCTCCTCAAAGAGATGTCAGCAACCCCAGCGGGGCCCAGCAGGGCCAAGGCCTGCCGGGGCTGCGGGTTGTTCGAAAGAGATACCGCGGCCCTGGTACATAAAAGGCCTATGACGGAACACGACGATTTTAGTCAGTAAGAGTCTGACACTCCCTCACCGCTGCTAACCCACAGCGGGAGGGGTCATTTGATGATTTTACGTCGCTAAAAAAAAAAAAAAAAAAAAAAAAAAAAAAAGGTGCCTTGACTTTTTTCAGCCATCTCCACGTCATTTGAATCTAGTGTTATATTTTGGAAGAAACAGGGTTTATATTCGTCTCCCAATGCGCTCTCGCCTGCTTCGGCCCGCACGATTTATCCCGAACATTTACGAACGCGCTAAATCAGTACGGATTTGTTTCGAATAGACAAGTTAAAAAACCGTGTTCAATTCAATAACACACTGTTTTGTAAAACTTCTTTTAACGTTGCTTGATCGCAAAAGCGTGCTCAGTTGACGCGAATTGAACACGGGATCGTAGAATTCCGTAGTAAAACAAAAGCGTGTGGATTTCGCGAGACCGATGTCGCCAGATGAACACGGAAAGGGAAATACGCCCCTGGTACATAAACGGCTTAAGAAGGAACATGGTGGGTTTAGTCAGTAATGGACACACTCAGAGACATTTAATGGTTTCTTAAGCCGTTCCTTAGTGCAGAATTTATATGAGAATCTGTCACTAAGGAGTGACATAAGTAATCATTAACCGTCTTACCACAAAAACTTTTAAACGTCAGTTTAAGACTTGTCAAATTATGACGTTGACATATGGTTCATTTTGCAGCCACAATTTTTTTAGACAAGTGTAAAACAGGTGGTTAAGTTTTTGTAGTAAGGCCATAAATGTCTCTGAGTGTGGGGGTAAGAGTTTGACACTCCCTCACGCTGCACCACAGCGGGAGGGGTCAAGTTTTCCCATAAGAAAGGTGTTATGTAGTTGGGGTTGTACCTTAGCTGTCCTAAGTAATGTTGATATTATTTAGAACTAGCTTCTGCCCGTAGTTTCACCCGTGTAGGTACCATAGGAACGACTCCACATACCTATGTAAAAATTAGTCTATAGCCTCAAGTACCTACATAAATCTTGGACACCAATGACTGTCTTTCGGAGGGCACGAATAACTGTCCCGGCTGTCATTGAATATCTTTGGTAGTCTTTACGGGTAGTCAGAAGCCAGTTTTACCCAGGGGTATCGGGTTGCCCGGGTAACTGGGTTGAGGAGGTCAGATAGGTAGTCGCTCCTTGTAAAGCACTGGTACTCAGCTACATCCGGTTAGACTGGAAGGCGACCCCAACATAGTTGGGAAAAGACTCGGCAGGTGATCAGACTTTCTGGATAAATAAGAGGGTTTTTCAAATCGGACCAGTAGTTCTTAAGATTAGAGCGTTACACCAAATTAACAATCTCTTCAGCTCGTAAAACTTATATATTTATGTATTTATGGCGTCATAAAATTTTTACAATTTACAAGATAATATTAGTTTAAACCACAACCTATTTATAAAAATACAATAAAATATTATCTCACGTTAAGACTGGTGTTAAGAGCTTATGCCAATGTGTTTGTTACGAAAATAATAATTAATCAATGATCAGGAAAAATAATATTAGCGAAGACTAAAATGGCTGATAACAAATGTCAACGGCTTTTGTAGTTCTTGTCAAGTAACATTACCAGTGTGAAGTCAGCTATTGTTTACTAGCTTCTGCCAGCGGTTTCACCCGCATCCCGTGGGAACCTCGGCACGGACCCGGATAAAAAGTAGCCTATAGCCTTCCTCGATAAATGAGCTATCTAACACTGAAAGAATTTTTCAAATCGGACCAGTAGTTCCTGAGATTAGCGCGTTCAAACAAACAAACAAACAAACTCTTCAGCTTTATAATATTAGTATAGATATGTTTTGACAGTTTCACTGTCACTGGTAGCATTTTTAAGAAAAGTTGTTGACATGATAGAGAGCGTCGATCACTCCAATATTTTCAGGAATGGCGTTTTAACACAATCTGCAAAGTCTGTTTACTATGAACGGGGTCGGCTTCCAGTCTAACTGGATGCAGCTGAGTACCAGTATGCCACATGGATCGACTGCCTATCAAACTACTGAACCCGTTACCCGGGCAACCGAATATCTACCTAAGCTAATTTGATATTCAGAATTTTAACACATTTATGAGTACTTTAATTAAAACAGTTACAAAGTCAGAGTATTCGTAAAAACAAAGGTTTGGGTTCAGAATAAAGATAACATTAATCCATTTTTATTGCGGTATTAACCATTTATTACGATACTACCGATAAAGATATAGATTAAAGGAATTTCATCCAGATTTAGTTATGACTTAAATTGTCGCCAAATCTTTATTAATTATGTTTTCTTGGTATTCACTCGTTTATCTTGAATTTTCAGCTTTTTATTTTGAAGTATTACCACACTTGTTTTTGGTGTTGCTTGGTGTAAAAACGAAGATACAACGCGATTGTACTTTAAAATGATGTAGGTAACATCATTTTAAAGTACAAATTTTACAAAAACGTGACGTTACGAGCCCTCACTATCAGTATTTGTTGGTTTATATCTAAGTAAATATTTAGGTAATATTCTGTTAAAATAATCTAAAATGCGGAAAAATTTGAATCACTATTTCTTAACCCTGTAGTCACGCCTATTTTTATCGTAGATTTTCAGCTAATTCGCATCACCGATAAAATCAAGAAAAAAAGAGAAATAATTTAGTTCTAATAAGTGAACAACCTGTATTTCAAGGAAAACGATACTTCAGTGATCACGAGAATTTGTTATTAAACATGAAAAAACGTGGTTTTGTGTGGTTTCAACAAGATGACATTTCTCATCTTGATAATATTGCAGATGTCTGCAGTCTTAAATATTCCCATGAGATAAGTAGGTACATGGACAAGTAAATCTGTTTGGCCGTTTATAAAAATATTAAAAAATACTTAAAGAAAATTCATTGCTGAAATTACAATGCAATCAGATTTGTGTATCCTCTTAAAATTTTGTAATGAGTTGAGGAGGTCAGATAGGCAGTCGCTCCTTGTAAAACACTGGTACTCAGCTGCATCCAGTTACACTTGAAGCAGACCTCAACGTAGTTGGGAACGGACTAGACAGATGATTGTAAACAGTTGTTTTAAGAGAATCGAACATTTATGCTATCAATAAACTTGGACAAAGTAATACCCATGACAAAATTTTGGCGCCACAATTCCTCAAAAACCAATATTTTATCTACTAATTGCACTAAATATTGATAAGAACTTATCATTTCGCGTCATAAGACGAAGAATGCATACAATTTGTAAATCGGGTGTCACATTCCATAGAAAGAGAGATGGTGCTATGTGGAGTGTATAAGTCTGTCTCTCTCTCGCAATTAAATCTGGATCACAATTGGATTAAATAGATAATCTGAGTATTAGCTATTAATGCAAATATCACGTCAGTCTTTTTATGTAGAAAATGACAAATTATATGATTCATATTGAAATACATAGAATATGTCCGGATGGCGTTCCAAAAACATTGGGTCTCAATAGGCCGTTTTTAATCGATACTAGAAGCAGTAGATAATATAATAATTGTAAAATCCATCTTGAGATTTTTTATGTACATAGTTAATTACAAGTGAAGCTAATATAGGGGGAGGTTTCTATGAATGGACCAGGTAACTTTACGACCTCATATTTAAAAAAAAAATAGAAAAAAATAAAACCGAAAAACACTGAAAAGCAAAAAAAAACTATTCTTAGGTGCATCGGCCTAGGAGTCGGTGCGTTTTTGCATCCTTGTTTACGCTCCACGCTTGCTTTAAGCAAACTATAATGTTCAAATTATTTTTTAATTTTTGAAAGCGTGTTTTTTAGTTTACTTTACGTCTTATTAAAAGGAAACAGATCGCCAGCTATGAATTTTCACGCTCAGTATTCAAAGTAATAAACAATTGCTTTAAGAAAAACGTCGGTTGAATTACCGGTTCTTAAGTCATTTAAGCACCCCTCGGGGCCCAATAGGACTTGCAATGTGTATTGGGTGGCAAATCATCATCATCATCATCATCTCAGCCATAGGACGTCCACTGCTGAATATAGGCCTCCCCCTTAGATCTCCACAGATACCTGTTTGAGGCGACCTGCATCCAGCGTCTTCCGGCGACCTTTATAAGGTCGTCTGTCCACCTTGTTGGTGGACGTCCTACGCTGCGCTTGCTAGTCCGTGGTCTCCACTCCAGCACTTTTCGACCCCATCAGCCATCTGCTCTGCGAGCAATATGGCCTGCCCATTGCCACTTCAACTTGCTAATTCGGTGGGCTATATCGGTGACTTTAGTTCGTCTACGGATCTCCTCATTTCGGATTCGATCACGTAGAGAAACCCCAAGCATAGCCCTTTCCACAGCTCGTTGAGCGACTTTGAGCTTTGAGATGAGGCCGATATGGGTGGCAAATAGTCTCGGTAAAATAAAATAAAACAATATGTTTACATTTTTCTAAACGTATATTTATTAGAAACATAGCAACAATACCCTTATTTACTCTACAGTAATTACAATGGCGGTGGGCCGCTACGGGGCCTTTCAAGCGGGGTGCATGGGGTGCAACCGACCCTGGGTGCAACTGATTCATTGGTATGCAACCAAGTCAACTGGGGTGCAACCGACACTGGGTGCAACCAGGCCCACTGGGGTGCAAAACAGACCCGGGTTTTTTGGTAAAACGGATGCAACTAGTAATTATCACATTTGTAAGAATCTGATTAATTAAGAATAATATCAATCAATGTGTTTTTTTTTCAAGCGATTGTCGCGCCACAGTTGCGCTGCAAATTATATATATTTTATGTACGATTAGATGAGTTACAGCATTATAATGAAAATGGCAATTATAAACCTTTATAAGTCATTTAAAACTAAAAAAATATATAGTAAAAATACTATTTTTGCTCCTGAGATCATAATTATTGCATTTTTTCATTGTAATAAATATAATTTATAACGTAATTTGTTTGTACTAAAATAACAACAAATTGTCAAAAAATACAAAAATAACATTTGATATTGACAAATATAACTTAAAATTTTAACAAATACACCTGTTAAAAGATATAATGAAAACAATAATTATTTTGAATTCAAACTATTCAAAGTTCCAATACAACTAAATTGGTAACTTTATTGATTAATTCCAATCTCTAAAACCCAGTTTCACCATTCAACTATAACCATAACCAGCCGTATACTTGCCGCCCATTGGTCAACTGAAAATGGTTCGGTTATCGTTATAGTTAAATGGTACAACCTACCGTGAGCACATCGATCTTATTGGTAAATTATACCTGGTAAAGTTATCGGCACGGATATTGAGCCCTGACCTTCACCTGCGCAGACACACACACATATACACACATATGTACACATTTTTTTATTGGTAATAAAAAAATGTGTACAGTGAGCAAAGCGATCCCCACTCTTCCGCCGAGAGCTCAATATCCGTGCCGATAACTATAACTTTGTTTATAAATAAACATAAACCAGGTGTTTATAAAATAACAAAAAGAACAAATTAAGTTCATGAAATGAAACCAACAATAAGCAAAGCATGGATACATTTCCATATGTTTTTACTTTTTGGTGTCATCTAAATACATTTTTGGTACACACAATTTCAATAATAATTTTTCAACCAATTTGTGATTAACAGTGTTCAAAATTGAACACAATACTTTTTTTTACCTAAACAATATAATTTTATCGTCAAAATATACAAATACATATTTAACACTAATATTTTACGAAGCTGTGAAGTAGTTTCGATACTTATTAATTTCAGAATAGTATTTATACGCTCTAAAATAAATGAATTAAAAAATAACGAGCTATGTTGCCGGCTGCATACATAAAGTGGCTCACGTCAGCAACTAATATGTTTCATGATATTTAAATGGCTGCAAAATCTTCATCATGGGGCTTTTAATTAGTGAAACTACTCCACAGCTCCTAAAAGTTTGTGGAACCAATACTGATTGTTTTTAACCTAATCAACACACAAACCACACGTTTTGTTACATAACAATATTAACTTAAACAATGCTATAATTATAGACATTAAATAATACTAATTTTAAGCCAATATTCATCATTTAACATACACAATTGGATTCGAAAGCAAAATTTTGCCGATTCGTGGGAGTTGGTAAATATTTTTTGGAAAAAATCTGCAGCCTAGGAATTTAGAACACGCTATTCAATTCACAGCACATAAAATGCTTCTAGGCAAATAATTAAAATATAAAGTGATTTCAATATAGGTCATTTGTAGCGCGATAGTTGAGCAATTGTTGCGCGATAGTTTGGTAACTTTGTCTATCAAAAGTCGCAATGAAAAACCTTGTTGCGGCTCAATAGTTGCACCACTGTGGCTCAACAATGGAGCTACAGTTGCGCGATGTTTGGCCCAAATTGAAATCACTCTAAACATATTTATTAGGATTTTCATATCTTAATCATATTGTACAGTTTCGCACCGCCATTTCACAAAACCGAAAAATTAAGTACTTTTTTATACAATTTTAGGCCAATCCTGATGTTATCATACGAGAATATTTTGAAATTAATCAAATAGACATTTAATTAGTAAAAGGTCAGCAAAAAACGTAAGTGTTCTTGGCAGTCGGGTAAAATCATACAGAAAGGAGTATAGCATTTTCTACCTAGAGAAATGTTAGCGTTTTTTGGTTCTGGTGACATTTTGACAAAAGTATTGATGACGAAGATGTTAAGCATTTTAGTTACTCGTTTTTCTATACTTTACATTTTACAACATTCTTTGACATAGAATGTTAGTTATACCGTGAGTTGCACAAAGCTCCATTAAAGTTAAAGCGTCATTAAATCTATTGCTGTCACTTTTTATCTTGTTGACAAAGAAAGAGTCGGCAATAGATTTAAAGAAGCTTTAACTTTAATGGAGCTTTGTGCAACTGACGGATAGTACCTTAGAAATAAATACCAAGGTTTTGCAAGATAGAGTATCGATCTCTCTTTCTGCGCATTTTTCCCGAAGAGGACCATTTCATTTTAATATGCTTCAATACGCAAACCAATTTAAAAATTGTCTAATCTTTATGTGTGTTTATGAGTATTCCTAGTTCAGCCAAAGATATCATTGAATTACTAAGAAGTTATAAAAAGCTAAATTTTGTTTTAAAACTCCATCTAGTTAGCTCTATTTTTCTTGTACATGATATGGCGATATTTTTCATTATATTCTTTTTTAGCTTTGCATCTTTCTGTATCAAGATATTTATCAATTTCTCAAGAAAGAAATAATTTATGTATTTTGAACAAAGAGACATTTTGTAAGGCAACTGTAGCCCGCAACATTACGCCATGTTGTAATATCTTTAACACAAGCGTACAATCCAGTTGAGCGATTTACGGGCAACATATGAGCAACATTTTTGTTGCCGGTAATATTGTTTTAAAACCACAGAGTTGATATGAATAGATATTGTCCTTATAGAAAGCTGATTCAATAATATTTGACTAATTCAGTGTATTCAATTTACAATAAGATCTATATACGTCCCTTCTATTAATTTCAAACTCTGTGGTTCGATCCGTTCAATCAAATATTTTCTTAATGATGATTTCGTAGCAAACTTTATTTTTCAGTGACTATTAACAGAATTACTACCACGTCTAACTCATACATTCATCGCTATAATTCCAATTGAACCTTATCGAAGCGGGACAAGCCGTTTGCTGATATATTGTGTGTTAAAAATACTATTCGACTTTAAAATTTGAGTTTTCACTTACACAGCAGTTTTGTTGCGATATTTCGGGTTTTTTTGAAAACGTGATTAAGTTACTAAGTTTAACCACGTTATAAGTGAAAATAAACCACTACATTTTATTGTTTGTACTTATTGATTGACAAGCTTCCGCAAGCAGTTTCGACCGCCTACTTTGAGAACTTTTCCGCGCACCCAAATAAACAGCCTAGTGTTTTTTTTTATCTGTCCTAGGATTATATAGATTATGTGTACTATGAAAAGGACTTTATGAAACCAAATTCCTGAAGGTGGCATTCCGATCCCCGCTTCTATCGCATGCGACCGAGTATCGTCGTGCTACGGTTCGATATCCATACAATGATTATATTATAACATATTGTCGCCGATTAAACCCGTCGGAAAATTGACTTAAAAGGGGTTCCATCTAATAAAAATTTATAAAAATATCGCAACGAAACAACTGGGTTTTTCAAAAAGCACTGCATTTACAATCGTACAAATTACAAAACCGCCCCAACCATTCAAACTAAATATATTTTACACAAAGCAAACATATGTACTAACACTAAGGAACGCCGATACCTGCGTCGCAACTGCGTGGCGATTGCGTCACAACTGCGGTGCAACTGCGTGGCAATTTTGTGTTGATTAAGGTGGAATTCCGACAAACGCGTCTGTCGCATATTCGAGGTTATATTAATATAACTATTAATTAAGTACAATTAATGGAAGTCGACCTATCGGTCATCGGCCGCAAGCGACAAGAGAATGTGCCGGAATTACACCTTTAAGTCTAAAATGAGTGAGAACTGCGTCGCAACTACGATGGCAACTTTACAACAGCATCACAGCTGTGCGGGCGACTGCGTGGCAACTGCGGGACAACTGCGTGACAACTGCGTCACAGCTGCGTGGCAACTGCGACTCACCGGCGATCATTATTGTTGCGATAAACGATTCTATGCTAGTACCTATAGTAGTTAGGTTTGAAAGGGCCTACTTTGTTTAAGCCTAAGTACTTCGCCTGTTCGTCCGTTAACTCCGTGAGATGGGCATCGAACGTTGGAAGGTGTAGACTGGCGACGTACTCGTCCATCTTCTTCGGTAATAGGTATACGTCAGCCTGCAACAGAAATCAATATATTTTATGAAAACTTCCATTGTTCTTTACATTTTGTTTCTTTATTCTTTTATCAGGCAATCGCTTGACCATCTTTAACATGTTATTACAGGAGCTAAAAGTGAAACAACGAGGTCGGATAGGCTGGCAGTTGCTCACTAATGATCACTTTATTTCCATGTGTGTAGCTTTGATGATATGTGTATCAGTTTTGATGAGTTGTATGTCGGTTTATAAGAATATTGTGTCAGTTTTGATGAGGTGTGCGTCGGTTTTGATGACGTGTGCGTCCGTTTTGATGATGTGTGTGTCAGTTTGAATGCTACGTGTCAGTTTTGAATGAAATGCAGCAGTTTTGAGGAGGTATGTCAGGTTTGATAAGGTGTGTATCGGTTTTGATGAGGTTTGTATCCGTTTTAATGAGTAGGTGACAGTTTTGATGAGTGTATGACAGTTTTGATGAGGTATTTGTCAGTTTTGATGAAGTGTGTGTTAGTTTCGATGAGGTTTGTGTCTGTTTTGATGAGGTATTTGTCGGTCTAGACAAGGCTTGTGTCATGTGTTGTGTGTGTGTATGTGTCTCACCTTGTACCGGTGCGCGGGCGCGTTGTACAGCTCGATGAGCGCGAGCGCCTGCGTGGCGGCCGTCACCGACACCACGAACGATGGCAATGAAGAACAGCATAGGTTGGCTAGACGACCTTCTGCTAGTAATACTATGCGTTTGCCGCTCGCCCAGATTATGTGGTCCACCTGTGGTGACATACAGGTTGATATGATTACATAAAAACTTGTCACATAATACATATGTGTGTGAAAGTTTATTCGAGCAAGTTCCTTCGATGTGTGCACTGCATGCACAATTGAGCTAACTCGGCAGTCTCAGAAATGGTGATAAACTAGACTGTAAGAACTTCCGCGCACTAGCACGAGGCGACCAGGCCGCGCCACCAGCAAGAACACTTTGGTCACGTGTCGCGAACTGTTAGGATGGCGATCCGTGGGTCCTTTTTAAAAAAAAACACTTGTTACCGCTAAAAGAATGTTTATTAAGAAAGGTTACACTACACAAGACACACTGGTTACACAACACAAGAACTGAACTCCCGACACGGAATGTACAGTATGTACTGCGAAATGGCTATGACTGACTAACCTAGCACATGGAAAATGGCTTTTTATAATATGGGTGACAATATGGAAGCGGCGGGGTTTTCACCTAAGTCAGCATTTGATGCATTACAAAGTCGGTTTATAACATCTCCCCCCTTTAGACTGAGCTTTATTTAATTTATTTAAATTAAAAGCGAAGGAATATTAAAGATTAATGTTCAATTAGTAAATAAAACTCAGGTTACAAAGTGTGCCTTAACTAATTACAAGACATGCTTAAGTTTTAAAACTTATTTAAGATAATATAATAAACCCAAAATAAGAATTATTAAACCCAAAATAGAAATTGAAACTTATATTTAAAATGAAAGTAATATTAAAAGTTAGTGATATTTCTATTTGATTTCTTTAAGCCGGACAAGGCTTGATTACCAAAGTCTGTGTTTGGAAGACTTTTTACAGATTTGTTATCATTTTCTAAATCATCAGAGATTTCAGTAAGTTCTATGGATGAGTGAACATTATTGTTTTTCTTCATTTGCTTGGTATTATAGCATTGGTTATAAATCTGAATACAACAAGAGGAATTTCTAAAACTGAAACATTTGGTACACAGTTTATAAATAATGAAAATAATAATTGCTGATATTATAACATAAGTCAGCCCAGAATAATAATTACCGTATTTGACAATATGGGACTGATTTTCGCTATTGCGAATTTCGGTTTCTAAGTTTTCCAATTTGTGTGAAGCCAATTTCAATGATTCTAAATCGATATTTGATAAGCTAATTGGGTTGATAGAATGAGTACTTTCATTCAGAATATTATACTTGCAACAATCATCCAAGGTCAGATCAAAACTCAGAGTTATCTGACTCGGTACTGTAGACTTATACACATTTGAGGGATGAAATTGCAATGTTTGAAAATATGCTACGCAATTATTTTCTAAGGACAAAATTCCTGTTCCATGTAAAATATAATCAGTAATGTTATTGTTACATTTCAAAGTTAATTTATTAGGTTTAGATTGTACATAAATATATCTGTTGTTATTTAGCTTTTGCCAAACATTTATAACACCATAAATAACCTTGGAGTCACAAATTTCAGGAAGTGATAAGGTCACTTCGGTTAATAACTTAGATTCACATGAGGGATTGTTAATCGTTGACAATATTGATGGTGAAGGACATAAAATATAATCACTATTGACATGCTTACATTCACTTATGCTATCTAATAAAACGTAAGATAATCTGTCATCCGTTACTGCTACGAATAACTTTGAAG
This sequence comes from Helicoverpa assulta, assembly GCA_963856015.1. Classification (NCBI taxonomy): domain Eukaryota; kingdom Metazoa; phylum Arthropoda; class Insecta; order Lepidoptera; family Noctuidae; genus Helicoverpa; species Helicoverpa assulta. The sequence goes on from CAWLCW010000022.1 coordinate 7,284,853, forward strand.
GACGAATTAAAACATAAGTTAAATATTGATTTGTATCGCTTGGGGTAGGTAGCGGTAAATTCTTGTACAGGTTGAACTTAATAGGAGACATTAATGGTACTTGTATGATAAACATTAGTTTGTTATTATAATAATATACAGTTAGTTTGGATAAGTCGATTATAGTGTGAATGTTTTGCAATGTTAGCGAAACCGGGAACTCGTTGGTTCTCTTTAGTTGACTGTTATTCGATAACTCATTGTATAATTTCTTGGGAGTTATGACGTACGGGTGTAAAATATTAGCTTTAGCGAATAAAATTGAGTTAAGTACTGTGTCTAAAACATTCGAAATTGATAGTAATGAGCCTTCAATAATATTAAACATAGAATTAATTTTTTCCAAATTCAATATGTTGTTATTTGTCCTAGAACTACTAGCAAATATATAGTTAAGCTTTTCAATTTGCCTATTGAGTAAGATTTCATTATTGTTTAACTTCTGTATAGAAACATTAAAACTATTTATCGTAGAACGTACAACATGTATGTTATCTTTCATTAAAGAATAAATATGATGCTCATTTTGTTGACAAGCGCTAACAGCTTCGTCATATTTTCTCGCGTCATCAGCATCTAATGTACCGAAAAAGAATTTTAAAATTTCGCCTCCAAATTCAAGAGCGCGTTTTTGACGATTATCGGAAATAAGATGCGATAAAGATTCTAACTTAAGATTATTGGAATTAATAAGTATTTCTAAGGGGTTAATAGTATCCTTACACTCTAAATTAATATTAGGTAAATTACGAGCTTTTTCGCAAAAAGTCGATATGTTTTCAATAGACTTTTCTATATTTTCCATATAAGGTCTAATATTAATCATGTCTACATATGTGATAACATTCCAGTTATCGGTTTGGAAATAAACTATTGATGTTGGATCAAAATAGATTCCTGCACTATGTTCTATTATTTCAATTGGCTCGGAGAAACTTGAACACACGAAACATCTGAAACAAATATTCACGCCGGTTTAATTTCGTTAACATGATATTTTACATGTTTTCTATTAACGCATAGAGTGACGTTATTTTTACCGTGTGTTTTTAAAATCTTAAATGGTCCCTTCCACACAGGGGACAGAGCCTTACGGAGCCTGTGATGGTGTTTTAAATAAACTAAATCACCGGTTTTGTATGTTTTCTCCCGGGCTGTCGAATCATAATATGTTTTTGAGGATTCTTTACTTTTATTCATATTTTCAATAGCTTTTTCGCGGGAGTATCTCATCCTATATTGTAAAGCACGAATATATTCATGATAGGTAACGTTATCGTTTGACTCGTAAACACTACTAGGAATTAACGGCTTATAACCGTATAGAAGTTCGAAAGGCGAGAATTCGGTAGTGCAATGAGGGGTTGTATTATATGACAGAATCGCTGTTGCTAGATAGCAATGCCAGTCGTTCTGATTGTCATTAACAAAAGACCTTAAGTACTCCTTGAGAGTAGCATGGCTTCGTTCTAGTGCGCCATTTGTCTGAGGATGATATGGAGTAGAAAATATATTTTTTATTTTAAGAATTTCAGTTAATTGCTTAAATAGATCTGACGTAAAGGTTGTACCTTGATCCGTCAACAACATTTTGGGAAAACCAAATAATGAAAAGAAATGTATGAGGCTGCGTGCAACTTCATCAGTCGTACAGGTTATCATAGCATAGGCACATGAAAATTTTGTTAAATCATCCTGAAGCGTTAAAATATATTTAAATTTCTGAAGGCCTGCCTCAGGTAAAGGACCAACGATATCGAGGGCTAATCTTTCAAAGGGCCTAGTACTCGTTGATGTTATTACCATAGGTGCCTTATTTGATGCTCTTAAAGGTTTATTTACTTGGCATAACTTACAGTCTTTAACAAATCGTTCAATATCTGAACGCATTCCTTTCCAATAGTATGACGCTTTGATTCTACTTAACATGCGTTTAACGCCTGGGTGACCCGCTATAGTCGTCCCGTGATTTTCTTTAAGGATATTACTGATCTCGGCAGGAGTTGGATAAAGTATTTGATTTTTATAAATATGGACCTCAATTTTAGTGCCATGAAAAATGTAAGATATTATATTATATATTTTAACGTAAACTAGTTTAGAAAATGGTTCGGAGAAATCAGGCAAAGCTAACTCCTTTTCATAATCATTTTTAGAAATGATATCATCACGTAATTTAAGTAGTAAGTTATAAATAGTTTTATAAGTTGTTTCATCGAAATGATGGACCTTAGTGTATAAGAAATAGAGTATCTTATTGTTTTTACAGACAACCGTTTGTAAGGTGTCAGGTTCACGTTCGCCTGCGCGAAATTCCTGTGGGTTGTCAAGCAACGCTAATAATTGCTCAATATGCGGCATTGAGTTGTCTAGATCTAAAGAAACTGGACAGGCAATACACTTTTGTTTTGTTTTGTGTAAACTCTCGTTATGTTCTACGATTTTTGTGTCGCAGACCGAAATGGTTTTTGTGAATTGTTTTTTAAAGTATTCCTCATACGTAGTCGAGTTGATGTTGGAACTTCGGGTAGTCACAGCATTGACTGGATAACGCGATAGCGCATCAGCGTTACTATTAACTCGACCGGGTTTATACACAATCTCATACTCGTATTCTTCGAGTTTTAATCGCCATCTTAACAAACGTCCGCCCGGATCTTTAGCGTTAAATAACCACGTTAAAGGGCGATGATCAGTCACGATTTTAAATTTATAACCGTAAATATAAGGCCTAAATGTGTTAACGGCGAAAAGTATAGCAAGGAGCTCTTTCTCAGTTGTTGAATAATTACCTTCTTGTTTATTTAAGGTGCGGGACGCATATGCTATGGGCTTATCTTTGCCTATCTCACCCTGTGATAAAACTGCTCCGACGGCATAATTTGAAGAATCAGTCGTCACAATAAAAGGTTGAGAGAAATCAGGGTATTGTAAAAGAGGAGCTGAGATGAGCTTTTCTTTAAGCATGCTGAAAGCTTGCTCTTGTTCGTGAGACCAATGAAAGTTAACATCTTTTTTTAGTAAAGATGTGAGAGGTTTGGTTATGTGAGAGAAATTCTCGATAAAGCGGCGGTAATAACCGGTTAATCCAAGGAAAGATTTCACATCTTTCGGGGTTTTCGGTGTGGGGAATTGAGATATGGCCTTTACCTTATCTGGATTAGGCGAAACACCGTTGTCCGTAATAATATGCCCTAAATAAGCCACTTCTCGTCTTAAAAATTCGCACTTATCGGGCTGTAATTTTAAGTTTGCCTCTCTAAATTTAGTAAATACAGATTCCAATTTCTGTATGTGAGTTTCAAGGTTATGTGAGTAAATAATGCAGTCATCAAGGTATATATAACAATGAAGACCTTGAAGTCCCGAGAGCACAATATTCATCATTCTTTGAAATGTCGCTGGAGCATTTTTGAGCCCGAACGGCATTCTTGTAAATTCGAATTGACCTGATATACTGTTGGTCGTTACGCTGAAGGCTGTTTTTTCTGTATCCTTGGGATGTAATAAGACCTGGTGGAACCCTGAAGATAAATCGAGGGTACTGAAATATTTTGAATGGCCTAATTGATCCAAGATGTCTGTTATAAGAGGAAGAGGATAAACCTCGGATACAGTAACGTCGTTCAAGCGTCGATAGTCAATTACAATCCGCCACTTTTGTTTACCTGATGCATCTATTTTTTTCGGAACCACCCACACAGGCGCATTCCAAGGAGATGTTGAGGGGCGAATAATGTTCTGGTCGAGCATTTTTGTAATTTGTTTTTCGACTTCATTTTTATGCACTTCAGGGAAACGATACGATTTGACGTGAATTGGGGGTGCGTCCCCAGTATTGATTGAATGTTTGATTACGTCTGTATGAGATAGGTTTTCGCCATCAAGATGAAATATATCCGTATATTTAGAAATACAGTTCATCAAAGCCTTATGTTCTTGCGGATTTAAATGAGAACACCTTATTTGTTCAAGAACCCTTTTATGACGGTCAGTTTTTGAGAAATCTAATTGGTGAATAGATTCCTCATGAGTGTTATCTAAATTAGAAGGTAGTTGGTCAATTGGAGTTAACTTGACTTCGTAGTTATCAATTGGGACCTCATGTTCCGTGGTGTTTAGAATAGAGACATTAACTCTATTGTTAGGTTTTAAGCTCACTATACAGTTTGCTAAGAAAACACCGTCACGGATTTTATGATCTAAGATCAAACCTTCTTTTAGATTAGCAACCTCGGAGAGATTGGAAACAGGACACTCTATGACAGTTTCTGACCGCGGAGGTATAACATATGATGGCTTACTAAGGAAAATAGGTATTTTGTAATTTTCTAAATTAAGAGTATTGGTAGAGTAATGAATATCTATTTTAAAATGTTGGATAAAATTACTACCAATAATACCATCGTAATTTAAGTTGATCGCATCGTTAATAGTATGAAATAAATACTCAAACATTATTTTATTTTTCGACGAAATGCCATATTCAAAAATTAGTTTTATGGACCCAAGAGATTCGCAATATGAGTTATTATCGCTTAAACCTCTAAGTTTTATAATTTCGGGGCCCAACACTGGTTTATTAAGTAAACTCGAAAGTTTAACAATAGAAACTGAAGAACCAGTGTCAATTAAAAAGCATAAAGGCTTGTTATTATAATTTGTTTTAAGATAGACGTGAGGTAAGGAAACTTTACAATTTATGTTAAGCGTTTGCTCACGTATTAGAGAAAATGTGGGAACACATTGTTTAGAACTTTGCGTGTCTTTTTTTGGATTTGAAGGTTCCGGTAGACACGAAACCGTAACCTTATTTAGTTTAAATCATCGGAATTATCAATGTCTACTTGATGCACATTAGAGCGATTATCGTTGTTATTCGGTGCACTTGCACCTGGTGGTGTAGAGTTGCTAGCATGTGAGTTCTTTGCCTTAAGTTTCCGACACTCGCTTATCAAATGACCGCGTTTTTTGCAATATTTGCACGATTTCTCGGGGTCAAACTTGGAAGTAGTAGTATTATGGGAATTATCTGATGAATCTACATGATGGAAATTTGGAGAAGACCGCTTATTTTTATAACATTCGGATGCGGTATGACCACTTTTGTTGCAATGTGTGCAATGTTTATTAGAGCGCGTGGTTAATTTTGATAAATTAAATATTTTCTCCTCTTCAACGGCATGCGTTATTGCTTCGGATAATGATTTAGGATTCCTACACCGCACTATATGAGAGTAATTTGAGTTCAACCCTAACAAGAAAGTATTGAGAGCGAGATCCTCCATAGCGGCTAATCGACCTATAAGTTCTTTATCATTATCGCAGCTATAATGGATGTCTGATTGCAATCTTGTTAAACATGATTCAACACGCACAGCATACTGCATCGCGTCTTCAGAAGGCAATTGCTTACACTGTTGTAAATTAACTAATAAATGTGTGGAGTGTTTTTTCTCCCCAAAGGTAGTCTTAAGAAATTGTTTAATATCAGCCCAATCCTCAAATTTCTTTAAACAGGCTGCTAACTGAGCTTTGCCTTCTAATTGCGAGATGATATATTTACATAAAAAGTTCTGTTGTTCTGTAGTTGCTAAAGATATCGCACTCTCGCAGTTTGTTAAGAATGCGGGTAAATACTCGCGATCCCCGTTATAGGGTTTAATGAATTTAGTGAGAACATTGAGGGTGATTTTATCCGACATTTTATTAGTTTTATGTTTTACTGAAATTTTCTCCGATTCTGAACTGGATGAAGATGCGATTTCCTCAGATTCTTCTTTTTTTGGAGGCATTGAAATAATAATATGATTATTATTTATAGCACTTACAGAACATCAGATAAAACAAAGCATGCACAGTAAAAAATAAATAAATTCGTTTTGTTTCAATAACACACGAGTGATTTTGAATATTTGGGAAACGGCACTTCACTTCACTAAAGCACTTTTATAATATTTGAAAAACTCACATTAGCAGATGAACAGCAGTCGCACACGTGAACATTCTGGAAAGGTGACGTCACGATGCACGCGGCGCTGGCGCCTGGCGACCCAGAGAGTCGTATTGCAGGCAGTTCCTGCACGTGGTGTGCTCAGAACACGTGGCTAATGATGGATGGAGAGACAGCCACAAATCCCATGCGAGAGATGTTGAAGCAGTACAGGGGTCTTGTGATAACCTGGTGATGCGGGCTCACACTCGAAAGTGGAGGCTGACCGTCGACCACGTGGTAGCAGATGTGTTCGGGGGTGATGCGGGCTCACGCTACACAGCGGAGGCTTATCGTCGATCACAGTAGCAGCAGCGCGGACTTAGGCGTTTTTAGGGAGCCTAAGGTTTACCGTCGACCACGACACAAAGGACTTTCGACCACGGACCAAACAATAATGGTGCAGACACGTGGAAATATTCGCGACGCCTACACCTAATGGATCCCAGTACTTAACGATTTTCCTGGGATCCCACTTCTGACACCAATTTGTTAGGATGGCGATCCGTGGGTCCTTTTTAAAAAAAAAACACTTGTTACCGCTAAAAGAATGTTTATTAAGAAAGGTTACACTACACAAGACACACTGGTTACACAACACAAGAACTGAACTCCCGACACGGAATGTACAGTATGTACTGCGAAATGGCTATGACTGACTAACCTAGCACATGGAAAATGGCTTTTTATAATATGGGTGACAATATGGAAGCGGCGGGGTTTTCACCTAAGTCAGCATTTGATGCATTACAAAGTCGGTTTATAACAGAACGATGACTCAGCCCAAGCATATAGAGGTGACAGCCCCGTTGGTTTATCTACTTGTCGCAAGAGCGACAATGCTCTGCATGTGTGTGTGTGTGTCTCGAGTTAGATTCTCAGGTCGGGCCGAAATTCCATGCCGGTCTGTGCATCGGAGAGCACGTAAATGTCGGTCCTGCACCTGATCTCTTTCCGGTGGTGTCGGATTGCCGTCCCATCGGGCTATGAGAGTGAAGGAATAGAGACTGCACCTGTCTGTGTCTGTTCAAATGGTAACTGTAATAAGTCCTGCGCAGCTGGCTGATCTCCTTATATGAACATCTACCGCCAAAATCGGCCTTGGATGCCAAATAACATGTATTTATTATGTTGTTATAACTTGACAGTCACTTCTGAAAGGCATGCGGCGCTCGCCATGTATGGAGGATGGAGCGTGAGGGAATGGGATGGCGTCGCCGCCTGCGAACCAGTCATGCTGAAGAAGGAGGTGGCGGAGCGAGTTCGCATTTCTCATCCCAGCTCTAGTGATCGTCAGAATCGCTGTCACTCTTCATAGAACTCCTCGACATACATATAGAGAGTTGCTACCTAATTGCTACCAGCTTTTTTTATTTAGCAATTAGCAACATGAATTTAATTAATAGGTGATTTCAATATTAGTAATAAATTTCAGCTCTCTAGTACTTTCGGTCACTACGACTAACCGCGGACGTAGGTACGGACGGACTACGGAACCTTAAACATAAAATAACCTTACCTGACTACGAACTCTCTCCCACAGCAGATCAGGGGTACGTAAGGCATGGACATCTATCTCAGTATTGCTGTGTCCCATGTTGCACACGACGCAACCATTCTTCATCCGCTCCATGTGTTCACGTGTGACCACGCCCTTATTGCCCGTCGCTGTTATTACGATGTCTACTTGGCGTATTACCTGAAGAAAATTAATTAAGTAATATAGTGATTCTAATTAGTCCGCATTTTAAATTGGCGAAAAATAATGGACACGTATTTTTTCTCTTGTCTCACAAACAAATAAAAACGAAGATATAACACCATTGAATTTTGCAATACGTCACTACTAAGTACAAAGTTTACACAGACGTGACGTCACTAGCCCCCACTCTCAACCTTTGTTGCCTTGTACCTATTACAGTAATGTTAATGATTTGTTAAAGTAAAAAATACGTGTCCAATATTTTTTGGCAATCTAAAATGCGGACTAATTAGAATTTAATTTTTAACCCTGACATCACGCCTATTTCTGAAATATGAGGCCGTAAAAGTTGTAGAGAGCATCTGGGTAGGCAGATGATGATGAAAAGTAATAGAAATAAAAATACATGCCTCTTGAGTACGAGAAAGACTCTAGGTAGTCTTTCGGGGAGTTTAAAAACATATATTTTCATAGTGAATAACTCACCTCATTTAACTTAACAACTCGGAAGCCATCCATGGCCGCTTGTAGCGCACAAATGGGATCTATTTCTGTCACATACACCTGAAAGAAACCAACACGTTACCTATCATATATTCTGGGAAAATTCTCCTAGACTAAGATAATATCCTACTAATATTATTATAAATGCAAAAGTTACTAAGTTCTTGTAAGTTTCTTTCGCGCAAAAACAACAATGGTTATTGCTAAAACTTGGCTGTAATATATTTACATTATAAAAAAACATTGTCGAAAGGTTCTTCAAGGGGTATTGGGTTGCCCGGTTAACTTAGTTGAGGAGGTCAGATAGGGCAGTCGCTCCTTGTAGCACACTGGTGCTCAGCTGCATCCGGTTAGACTGGAAGCCGACCCCAACATCGTTGGGAAGAAGGTTCGGAAGATGATGTTGAAAGGTTCTTCTATCTTCTAACCTACAGACAGACATGCGTTGCTGGGGAGTTTGTTGCGCCACTTCTTCTTCCCAGCAAAAACACATAGGAAGTGGTGAATTGTAGGCGTTTAAGGACACATAAAATATACAGAAAAAGACATCCAGTTTTATAAATTGTGACGTTGGAAAAATGATGTTTTGCAGTCAATTCAGAATCCATAGAAAAAAATAGGTTTATTAAGTGCGAGAAGTTTCCTCAGTTAGCTGGGTAAGCTAGGTCTATAAATATGTAATACTCACAACACATCCTAAGGCTTTGAGTGCTTGACAGCATCCTTTCCCGACTTCCCCGTAACCACACACGACTGACTGTTTGCCACCAAACATCAGATCTGTACTGCGTTTGAGAGCGTCTATTATACTTTCCCTAAAAGAAAAGGACTGTTTCAAATCCAGATCAAAGTCAAAGTCAAATGTTTATATTTCAAGCTAGCGACCCGCCCCAGCTTCGCACGGGTGAAATGCTGATACCAAATATGCGATATCATACATACGAGCTGTTGATTAACATCCGTGCAAAATTCAAGGACGTAATTATGCTAATGATTCTCGATCCAAATCAACAAAAAAATTGGTACGTATTTTATTTTTATTATTTACGGACATCCTTCAGTGTAACCCAGCCGTATTTAAACTCGGCGCGTGTGTTACTGGCCTTACAACCGTGCTGCGCTCTCACACAAACGCAAACACAAAGCATACGCAACGATCATTCATAAAATTGGGTATATTCTGAAATACTATTAAATTACAAGAACAAAAAAAGTACATATCAGCTTTTTCCCGGCAACCGTATTTTTTAAGTATACGCAGAGGGCATACAACGCTCTGCGTATCCAGTACAACAATGCATTCAGAATGCTTGTTGGGCTGCCGCGGTTCTGCAGCGCGTCGGGTATGTTTGCCGATGCGAGAGTCGATGATTTCTACGCAATTATACGTAAGCGTTGCGCCTCTCTAAGGCATAGAATACGCGGCAGCTCCCACAGCATACTCAGAGCATTGAGCGATCGGTGGGACTGTCCAATGTTAGGCCGATGGGTGAGACTGCACACACAGGTCGGAGTTGGATGAGTGTTGTATTTAAAAATATTTATGTGTAGTTGTTGTTTGTTTCTCTATGTGTACCTACTAACAATAGTTTAATAAGTTTTAATGTATCGACGGTAAAAAGGCAAAAGGGGTCAAGCGCCACATTTTGCGATTTTAACTTTTTTATTGACCCCAACTCCACTATTTTTTCTCTTTCGAATGGTCGTAGTATCGTTTTCCTAGCATGAAAAAAAGTCGCTTGCACCAAAGAATTATTTGTACTGAAGTGCCAAATCGATACTTACCAAAAGTGCTCAAGCGACACCAACTTTACGTTTTTGTATCGCCTTGTCATTTGGCATAATTTTAAAAACAATATTAGAAGTAAATATGTCGTTTATATCCATTTTTCTTTTATTTGTTTAATAACTATAACGTCGCTTACACCAATAGTAAAAATTGTCAACGAAACATAAATTGGCGCTTGGCCCCTTTCTTAAATAATTTTATTTTCATTACGTTGCATTTGATCCACTCCGCACGCGCGACAGCGCCCTTGCAAATGGGTGTATGTCTCGTGTAGGTACGTGAAAGCAAGTTCACGCGTGTTTGAAACGCGATCGCAGTTGTTAACACAGATTAAAATTTTATATAAAACATGTCTGCAACTCCCGAAAACGTGAAATTGCGAAGTTTGTTTTAGGCCGAAAAAGACTTGCTAGTACCAAGAAGGTTAGGTATTTGATTATAATGATAGCAATAGAGGGGTCGAAGAAATTTAAGATGCCGTGATTCCCCTACTATCATCGGTAAATTCAACCTCATTTTATTTATTTTATAAAAATAAATTTAACGTTTCTTAGGATAGTTTTTAGGGTTCCGTATCCAAAGGGTAAAACGGGACCCTAATGTTTTTGCTCCTCTGTCCGTCCGTCCGTCCGTCTGTCATCAGGCTGTATCTCATGAGCCGTGATAGTTAGAGAGTTGAAATTTTCACAGATGGTGTATTTCTGTTGCCGCTATAACAACAAATACTGAAAACTAGAATCAAATAAATATTTTGGGGGGCTCCCATACAAAAAACGTTATTTTTTTAAGAACTGGTAATAGGTAGTAGGTACGCGTTTCATAGGTACATGTTGGATAATTTTATTACGAGAGCAACTTGAAAATGTGTTTATTGAGATATCTTAACGATATTGGTGTAATTATTGGTATTATTAATTTTTGTATAACCATTTTATCCGTTTTTGAATCATGTAAATCGGTTCACGCGTTTAGGAAATCATTAAAAATGTAAACAATCATAATTTTTACCAAGTTATTGTGGTTTATTTACTCAAATAATGTGATAACATGCTGTTGTATGTACTATCAGTTAGGTAACTGCTGTTTTTTGGATCTCAGTTTTGTTCCTTGTATTGTTTTAGTTTAATACATAATCCATAGTTCTATTACCTACCTGCTGTGCCAAATATAAAATAATACTGTTAATTAAGATATTTTAACTTAAGCCAAAATCTGACTTAGTTCTATGATCTGTTGTGCCAAATAAAATAAAATACTTTACTACTTTATATACATGGAGCTTAGGCCAAAATCTAAATATTCCAACATTCAATATTGGTGTTTGACCCCCTCGCAAATGCGATAAACCTGGTAAAAACCTGGGGTCAAGCGACATCTATCTTTGAAACTATTGATCTCAGGCTTATTTTGATGTAAAATTATTAAAGAACATTGTATTTAAGTAAACTTTTCTGAAGATTGTAATGTGATTCAATAAAGCAATAAAGAGATATTATTTTTTTAAACTTTCTTTTTACTCTCCTGAACAATTTGATCTGTGGTGCTTGACCCCTTTTGCCTTTTACCCGTCGGTATTTACTAACACTATGGACCTCGGTCTGCAAATAAATGAGTAATTAATTGATTATTTACGAATTTTTTATCAACTTCCTGAAATTTTTCACGAATGCAAATGAAAAGCTTGTATTGTACTCCCCCGCAATCCCTGAAACTAGCGCAAGAGGAGGAACTACTGACCTGCAAGAGTACAAGTTATCGAACTTGGTCTTAGTGACGGAGTCGTTCACATTCATGGCCGGCACACACAGCTTGCCGGCTTTGCTTAGCTGGTATAGTCGGTGGACACCCGTCACGCTCTCCTCCACTATCCCTAGAATGGAGAAGAAGGGGGAATTTGTTATAAAGATGTTGATTTTGGGGGGCTCCCATATAACAACCCTGATTTTTTTGCTCATTTTTGCTCGATATCAATGCAACAGGTAGATGCTTGAAATATTCACAGAATATGGAATGTATTATTATAATTATGGAACGTTTTATAAATAAAAGCACGGAACCGTTCGTGCGAAAGTCCGACTCGCACTTGGCCAGTTTTATAAAAAAAAATACAGAGGCACTTATTTAGCTTTTTGTTCAGTTTAACGTAATACAGCATTTACAATTTAGCCTGAATGCAATAAACGATCAGTATCAGTATCAGATCTGTATACATAAGAGAGTACATGAGAGCGTACATAAGAGAGTACATAAGAACGTTCATGCACCCCAAAAAAATCTATCACATAACCATTCTATTCCCAAAAAGACCAGAAGACCAAGCATTCCTTTTTGTTGTTTATCAATGACAAAAAATCATCAAATGACCCCTCGTGCTGTGGGTTAGCAGCGATGAGGGAGTGTCAGACTTTTACTGACTAAAAACCCGTCGTGTTCCTTCAGAACCAGGGCCGCGGTAACTCTTTCGAATAATCCGGCAGCCCCGGCGGGCCTTGGCCCTGCTGGGTCCCGTTGGGGAGACCAAGCATACCTTTAATATGTTTGAAGGCAGCGGCGTGTTTCTTGAGCATGAGATGCGTGGCATCCCCTCCATCATCCAGGATCATGTTGGGAGTCCAGGTCGCAGTGGGGGTGCAGCACTGGTCGATGCACCACCAGAAGGCTTCCTCGCTTTCTCCGCGCCACGCAAAGATCGCGTAACCTGGGCAGATATTCATCATCATCATCGTATCAGCCAATTTCCTTTTTGATAGAAAATCCTCCCGCTGTGGGTGCAGCGTAAGGTAATGGCAGACTCTTACTGACTTAAACCCACCATGTTGGATGGATATACAGGAAGAGGACAATGAAAGAGAATATGAAAAGATTGCATGAAAGACGATATGGCTGGAAAATGTTACTTGTGAAATGGCATCAGAAAGAAGTATAAAAGAAGAAGGTATTCTAAGACAACCACAAATAAAACTGGGATAAGCGCAGGATGCAGGTCGCCTCCAACAGGTATCTGTGGAGATCTAAGGGGGAGGCCTATGTTCAGCAGTGGACGTCCTATGGCTGAGATGATGATGATGACACTCGGACTAGTTAGAAACTAAAATCACTCAACTAAAATAAGTTAAAGTTATCGTCAAGTATCTTTGCTCGTCCGAAGCTACTAGGTACTTCCTCACAATAGACAAGACCACGAACAAAATAATTACAGCAAGGGGTCACAAAGCTAACTTCAGAGAGTCGAAGATACTTGACGGTAACTACAACAGCTGTTGATGTAGTTACATTTTATGATAATAGTATTATTTCATTATTTTAAAGCTTTTTTTTTTCGCAAAATAAGTATGTTTCTTTTCTATGTCAGTTGATAAATAAATGTTTTTTTTTTTTTTTCATTTTTGCATTTAGAGGTAGTATTTTGTTATTCAGAAAGATAAGTAATTTAGGCTTATATGTACATATACTGTGTACATATTTACTTGTAATGCTGCCAGCCTCTTGGGTACGCTCCCAGCCGACAGCAACGGGGATGAATTTTTTGGCTCTTTTTCTTTTTTTTTTGTTTTCTTGTAAATATATTTACTTGTAAATAAAAATACAGTAAATAAATAATTGAAAATAATTTACCCGCATGTGCCAAAGCTGCAGCCACTTCATTCTGCGTACTGTAAATATTGCAGGCAGCCCAGCGGACACTCGCGCCTAAGGCCGCTAGCGTTTCTATAAGAACTGCTGTTTGAGCGTTGATGTGTGTGCAGCCTACGATCTGGAAGTAATAGGAAAGGAGTCAGCGAGTGCGTATTAACAGGATCAATGTAATACGGTCTGTAGATAACTTAAGATGAGCAGATTTTAATGAGACGTGTAAGGGAGCGTTTAAGAGCACGTTTATGGTGCCACAAACAGATAGACATATTTAGTGGTCAAACTTATAATACCTCTGTTTTTGTGTGCAGTGTTCACCGACTTTCTCATGTCCAAGTTATTTTGCACGGTACTATGTGAGATTACGTTAAGTTACTTATGGAAGATTTCAGTGTTCAGATATTTTGTTATTTTCATTTTATTCATGGAGTTTTTACGATTCAGAATAAGGGAAAGATTTTTAACGGTTTTCTGACAACTTGAAGGAACTTGTACTATAACAGGTTTTACTACAAGACCATATTTTTATTTGGGCTTGGAGACAAATGGGACCTTTTACCTCCATACATAAAACAGTTGTCTGGCATAAACATTAATTTTAGATATTATCTAGTCTCTAATTCCCACAAAAAATATTGTAAAAACAACAAAAACAAATTCAACTTTCAGACCCACGTTTATATCAGTTGATTGGGCAATCAATCAAACCACTCCAGCCGTTAGTTCATCAATCATTCTGTCAGTCTTTCAATCTGATGTCTGAAACGATGTCAGACTTTTTGATTGACCGATTTTGCTACCTAATGAAAGTAAGTATCCTAGTTATTTTTGTAAATGTCAGACTGTATTTTTGGGTAATTGTTATTCAATATACTGAACAGATTTAGAAATAATTTGGTATACTGGTAGTTGTGTGCGTACTGTTGTTTGTGAACTGGATTACCAAAGACTGTTTTTTTTTCTTTTTCAGGTAATTTGAAATCTGAAGTCTACACAGACGAAATAGCAGCACCAGTACCTCGTGAACACTATTGAAGGTAGAACAATGCCTCCAGGATTTTATTACATAAGTCTTATTAGATAAGACTGTTCTGAATGTCTGTTCCTGATTTAGAAGATAAAAAGTTTCAGACTCCCACCAAGTTTTAAACAACCAATAGAATCTCGTTATTCAAACATCTCGTCTCCACCCGCTCAGTAGTATGCACTTAACAGAGAAATTGAGAAGAGTTGTGGTGGCCTAGTGGGTAAAGAACCAACCTCTCGAGTATGAGGGTGTGGGTTCGATTCCAGGTCAGGCAAGTACCAATGCAACTTTTCTAAGTTTGTATGTATTTTCTAAGTAATCTTAGACACCAATGGCTGATAAAAAGGTGAAGGAAAACATCTTGAGGAAACCTGGACTATACAGTCTGAAATCACCAACCCGCATTGAGCAAGCGTGGTGATAAATGCTCAATCATTCTCCGTGTGAGAGGAGGCCGCAGCCCAGCAGTGGGACGATAAAAAGGCTATAACAGTAACAGTAACAGAGAAATTCTATCAACTGTTTAAAAACGTCTCCACTCCGCGTCCCTTTGGTAGAGGAGCTTAAGCATTCCTCCATGAACCTAATATTTTTTCTATCTCCCACACTACAGACTTCTTCAAAAACAACCCTTAATTCAACAGAAATAAAGTCATCAATCACCTTAGCATCCTTAAGAGGCTTATCATCCTTCGCCCTCGCCCTAAGAGCCATGATCCCCGGCATCTCTTGTTCAGCGATTTCAATCTCTCGTCTTCCGAAGGCATGCTGTTCTATGTTCCTCACGCAGTACGCTGGGTTCGGCTGACCAGCCGCTATGGCTTTTTCATGGGGTTGTACTCCTTCGTCCTCGTCTGATGATGACCCTGGAACAAGAGGATAGGTGGTTTTAGATGAGGGAATAGCAAGGGTGTTTGGCGTTGGGCACGTTTTCGTGATGGAATCCAGAACGAATTCCCATCTTTTAAGGAGATCTTTCTTAACCAAATGCACAAGTTTTAGCCCAATTTTGGATTGCACAAATGGCGCAAATTCCAAAGTCCGTCCTGTAAAATCTGTTGATCTAGCTTGCGGGAGGTAACTTTCCCCTTCATATCACGATTTCCACATCCACATCCTTAAACAGACTGCAGCTTTTTTATGGTAATAACGGGTGTGTTAATTATGGATGAAAGGACAGGCAGACGTAGATTGACTGACTGAAAGAGGACATGAATAAGAAGGGAGTGAATGTTAGTATGACGGCTGACAGAGAGGATTGGAAGCGAAAAATATTTAACTTGGAATCAGAGCAGCAAAACGTACTTACTAGAATAGATAGTCTAAAATGGAGATGGACTGGACACATGCTGCGCGGTAAACAAGAGAAGTGGAGCAACACCATAACAAACTGGTACCCTAGAGATGGGAAAAGGAACAGAGGAAGACAAAGCAAGAGATGGGATGATGAACTAAAAATGACGGCAGGCCCAAAATGGAGAAGGGTTGCTAGAGACAGAGTACAATGGAAATTGTTAGAGGAGGCCTTTGCCATGAGGCACACTGAACTCGGAGATTTTCTATAACTTAAGAGACAATCACATAACAAGGAAGGAAGCAGTTCAGGATAAGAGGCTTATTATTATTATCAGAGCAGCAAGTAGTGTGTTATAGTTATTATTCGGTACAAATTAAATAAAACACTTACAAATGTCACTTCCAGATATAATAGAATATCTCTTCTTGTGTTCTTTAGATTTTTTCACTTCGTTTATAGTTTCCATTTTAATTTATTATTTAGACTAAGCTTATTTATCACTTATTTAATTGACCAATATTGCTTACACCTGGTATCTCTATCTACCTACTAGACTAGCTTGTCCCAAACTAAAAAAGAAAATAGCAATGAGCTTTGCATCCAATACTGCTGAACAAGAACTCTCGCCAAACTTAATGGATCGAAACTAACTTCGCAGTACGAGAATGCATGTGCCTGTGGATGCAGCTGAGTACCAGTGTTTTACATCGTGTTCCGGGAAAAGTCTAGGCAAATGCAAGGGTTAACATCATCATCTGCCATTTTCCCAACTATGTTGGAGTCGGCTTCCAGTCTAACCGGATGCAGCTGAGTACCAGTGTGCCACAAGAAGCGACCGCCTAACTGATCTCCTCAACACAGTAGCCCGGCAACTCAATACCAATCAACAATGTATTAAAAACATAAAGACTTTAAAAGCATAAATTTTATGTAAGTACTAGCTTCTGCCAGCGGTTTCACCCGCATCCCATGGGAACTACTTCCCGTACCGGGATAAAAAGTAGCCTATAGCCTTCCTCGATAAATGGGCTATCTAACACTGAAAGAATTTTTCAAATCGGACCAGTAGTTCCTGAGATTAGCGCGTTCAAACAAACAAACAAACTCTTCAGCTTTATAATATTAGTATAGATAAATAAGTTGAGAGCGTGTATGTCAACCGCGCGCCATTTGGCCTAAAATGGTACTTTTCAAACCACTGTTTCTCATTAACTACTTATCCTATAACTATGTTAATTTCTAATAACGCAAGGTAATTTCACCGTCTATATAGTTAATTGAACATAAATTTCAATTTGTGTAGTTTAAATACTTAAAACCCATAGAACGTAACAGATGTTTTATAAAATTCCCGTTCAGCGTCTATTTCGAAGCTTAAATTCATGCGAAAACAGTGGCAAATCTAATCATATTTATTTTTTTACTCATAGACGAAATCCCCATGCCTATAGTTAATTGAAAACATTTTTTGATTTAGGTCTCTATCTTTCAGAAAAAAATATTTTAACAGTGTGAAAAATTGTGAATTTCAAATGCTTTTTTTACCTACCTATCTTACTTAATTTAATATAACAATTATTTACTATAGTAATATAACTCTTCCTTTAAAACATAAACTTTATATTATAATTTAATCTCTCGTTTTAATTTTTTTAAAAATTATTTAAAAACTACTATAAAACGCTGCACGCGAGTCAACTCAAACCAGACCGCCGCAAGGCTTCACAGAGAGAGGACGTGTCGCTCCGTTACATCGCGTAGGGTGAATAACCTCTGCCGTGGATACCGAGAATAGAGTACATTTCAAGCGCGACCAACAAATCTTGATACATTACTATTTTATCCTTTCGTGTGTTTTAGACGTGGATCCACGCGAGACACAATTAATTTTCTATTGTTCTCTAATTAGCGGCATTCAAGAAGTTAAAGCTCAATTTTGAAGCATATTTTTTTTAAAAGCTTTTATTTAACTTGCAATGTATGTATGTATGTATGTATGTAACTATGTGTGTGTGTTCGGGTGGAATTTTACAACTCAATTTTAAGGCACTTGCCCTCAACCGATTGAGCTGAAATTTTGCATACATGTTTAGTTTGGATGACAATGCATGTTAAGCTATGTGACGTCATCCTAAATCCAACATGGCTAAATATACAAGATGGCGGACTAGTTATTTTTAAGGTACCTATACAATATGGGTATCAAATGAAAGGGATTGACAATTAGAACACATTGCACTTTACGAAATAAAAATCCAAGATGGCCGCCGCTACAAAATGGTGAATAACCTATTTTTTTCAATCCCATCCATATAGGTATCCAATGACAGGGCTTGACAAGTAGAATAAAGTGCACTTTACCAAATCAAAATCTAAGATTACCGTCGCTACTGAATTTAGACTTAGGAACTTACCAGGTGAAAACTAAAAAGTATAAAATAAATTGAGGTAAAAAAATCTTTAAAAACAAGCTTTTATTTAAATGCGCTAAAAAGAGAAAAATAAACTTTTACTGTAACTTTACTGTCAACTTATAACGACATTTCAAATTTAACATATTTGACAAAATTTATATGTTTTAAAAGCTTGTCGCGATTTTACTAAGAAAGTAAATACGAGTACTTAAATCTCGCGACAAGCTTTAAAACATATAAATTTTGTCAAATATGTTAAATTTGAAATGTCGTTATAAGTTGACAATAAAGTTACAGTAAAAGTTTATTTTTTTCTTTTTAGCGCATTTAAATAAAAGCTTGTTTTTAAAGATTTTTTTACCTCAATTTATTACCGATTGAGTTGAAATTTTGTTTGAACGTTCAGTTTTAATGACAATGTATGATTCTATATCCAATATGGCTGTATACCCAAGATGGAGAAAAAAAATGTTTTTAATGCATTCCTACGATATGGGTATCAGATGAAAGGGCTTGCTATGACTAACTCGAAAAAAAAAATGTGTCACGAGTCTTAATCCAATATGGCGGACTCCTTAGGCTAGAAATCACTTATTGCAGATGTATGTTACCAATCGAGCTATAATTTTATTTATATGTTCATTTTGGATGAACCCAAATTTTGACTTTTGATCCCGAATAACTTTTGAAGCATATAGGAACGATGACTTAAAACTTTATTTGCAATGGTAAACGCAAGCTCTTCACCATTATTTAGCTTTCCGGCAATTGTTGTTATTTGACCACAATTTTTCGGTCTGGATGGACTGGACCATTCATATAAACAATCAATTTTTCAAATCAGTCCAGGCGTCGTTGAGAAATCGAGAACAATCACAAAACAATCTAATTGAAACCTCCTCCTTTTTTTGAAATCGGTATAAATACAGAAACTCTTAACATTGCCATTAATCATCAGTCGACTATTTAGTACTGTTGAAAATTGTATGTAATATACAGCAAGTCCTCAAAACCAAGGTTTTCATAGGTGCCCGATTTTTTTGCTAAAGAGTGTAAGTATTAACGACTTATTTTCATGTTTTCATATTTTAGTCATCCATAGACTTACACTATTTTCTCGCTATTAACTATTTACTAAATAATAATATATTTTTTGTTCTACCAATTTCACTCGAAAGGATCAAAATGGTTTGTGTGACTATACGTGAAGTATGATAGGCACGCACACAGCCGCGAGTGGCCGCGACGCTAGTCTGCGTGATTTTTTGCGTTGAATTACCTAAAGTTGACATCGCGCGGCGAGCGTACACGCTCTTAAGTAAAAGTATTATTGATTTATATTTACCTACAAAGCAACATAAGTCAGTCTATTCTTAGCCGACCTTGAAAAAAAGTAGGTGTTTATAAACAATACAAGTTGGCGTAGATACTATTCTTGTATGACGCAACGTCTGTGAACTTCATAACATAACATAGAATTAAACTAATAAATAAATCATTAAATATCTATGAGAGATCAGACTTGATCGTCATGTTTCATAAAAATGCATTCAGTGATTTAACGTGAAAGTTACAAACATTTACACATCCAAACATCAAGTGATTTCTTGAATGTTCCGTAATTGGGATTTTATTTAGGATATTTATTCTACAAAAGAACTAAAGATACTTACTTTTAAATCGGACTCATGTAGTTTCTGCAAAATGCCAGTAAAACCACGTCAAACAGTTTCTACTATAAAATTTCCAGTGGTTCTTAACCGGTGGTCCGCGGACCACTGGTGGTCCCTGGAGGCATTCCAAGTGGTCCGCGAAGCAATGCTTCGCGACGTTGCTATACGTTGTCTAACTTTATTTTAACGTCTTATCTATGCGAACAGGGGTTTTCGAATGGACGTATATAAGATATCCATCTTACTTGTCTAACAGAAAAAAAAAATATGTTTGGGCTACATTTTAAGTAATTTTGGCTTTGAGTCTTAAAAAATAATTAAAATTTCGCGCTCGCTTCGCTCGCGTATTCAGAAACTATGTGCCCTTATATTTGCATTTGTCAACAAACAAAAAGTTAAGTACGTTTGGGCCACATTTTACGTAGTAATTTTTGGTTTGAGTCCGAAAAAAAATTTCGCGCTCGCTTCGCTCGCGCTTTTGGAAACTAACTGCATATAGACAATTGTTTATCACAAAAATCGTATTACCTACATTAAAATCTGATTTTTTTTTTTTGCTAAATTATAAAGAAATGAGTGCTAATTATAAAGTGTGCTTGTATTCTTTATCAAAGAACCCTCAATTTAGGTAAACCAATGGGGTGGTCCCCGGCAAGACAAACTTTTGGTAAAGTGGTCCCTCATGCCATAAAGGTTAAGAACCACTGATCTAAATGAACACGCTCTACACATGTAGGTATATACTAAACATACGAGCTCATTTACATTGAGATTATACGTTTATAGGTCAAGCACATTAAATATATTTACTGTTGCATTTGTTGTAGTATTGTATAATATAGACACTAGCTGTTTCCAGTAGTTTCTAGAGAAAACTACATTCCGCATACTGATAAAAAGGGAAAAAATGAAATTAGACCTATGACAACCAGTCTTATTTTCTGGACCTACAACTGCTAAAGATGTACAATCACAGCCGGGTACAAAGGTACCTACTACCTTTTTTTTAACGACGTCAAAAATCATCAAATGACCCCTCCCGCTGTGGGTTAGCAGCGGTGAGGGAGTGTCAGACTCTTACTGACTAAAAACCGTCGTGTTCCGTCGTAGGCCTTCTATGTACCAGGGCCGCGGTAACTCTTTCGAACAATCCCGCAGCCCAGCGTATCTAGTACCTCAAAACCTATTCGTGATTAGGGCAACAGAAGTTAGCTTAAATAACTCTATTTAAGCCAACTTCTGTGACACCAACACAATTTGGTAGAGATGGATACTCCTTTCTACAAAATTGTGTACTTTATTTGGACCCCTACCTACCTACCTGCCAGCCAGCATGACTACCAGGTCTTGCAAGCGCCACAAGTGCTTTCCGAAACTCGGAGGAAATTCGCAAGACACAAGACGACACAACATGGTCACACACACGGAACTACCGCGCCAAGCGTTGCTTAACCTTATGATCGTTCTGTTATAACCAGAGATCGGAATTAGGTAGAGTTATTCATGTACTTAGACATAGATTGATTTTATACAGCGAAAGAATAAAGTGGATATGTCTCAAACCCCGAGATTAATTTTAATTTAAAAAGCAGAAAATATCCCGTGATTTTTAGGGTTCCGTAGCCAAAATGGCAAAAACGGAACCCTTATAGTTTCGTCATGTCCGTCTGTCCGTCTGTCCGTCTGTCACAGCCGATTTACTCGGAAACTATAAGTACTACAGTGATGAAATTTGATGGGAATATGTGTTGTATGAACCGCTACAAAAATATGACACTAAATAGTAAAAAAAAGAATTGGGGGTGGGGCCCCCCATACATGTAACTGAGGGATGAAATTTTTTTTTTCGAGTTACATACCCGTGTGGGGTATCAATGGAAAGGTCTTTTAAAATGATATAAAGTTTTCTAAAAAACATTTTTCTTAAAGTGAACGGTTTTTGAGATATCAGCTCTCAAAGTCGTAAAAAGTATGTCCCCCCCCCTCTATTTTTATAACTACGGGGTATAAAATTCTAAAAAAAATAGAGGTGATGCATGCTAATTAACTCTTTCAACGATTTTTGGTTTGATCAAAGTATCTCTTATAGTTTTTGAGATAGGTTGATTTAACTGTAATTTACGGAACCCTTCGTGCACGAGTCCGACTCGCACTTGGCCGGTTTTTTTTTTAATCAAAAGTTATTTACTTTTAAGACTATCAATAATTTGCATTGTGAATTAATGTGAACTAATAGGAATTGTATTTTAAATATTTCTATTTTAAATGTTTTATTTGTCTATTTTTGACGTTCTTACTATTATTTAGGCGTAATATTGTTATCCACTCGGGATTATCCATTAGAAATCCCGGGGAGGTCCATATTAATATCAACATTTCGATGTAAGTACATAAATAACTCTACCTAATTCCGACCCTGGTTATAACCCTTATTACAAGGCAACAAGGCACTTGTGTACATTGTGCAGGTATACCTGCGCAGGTAGACCGGAGTGTGTGTGGGAATAGACCTGTGCAGTTTTTTGCACGCTACCATTGTTCGGTTGACCTGCAGATTACCTCACCGGTAGACCGTAGCGTGTATGGCCAGCATTAGCCAGCTATTAACATTTATGTCTAAATCTAGAAGGAAGCATATTGACCTAGGCTATATGGCAGATAATACGAGTCTATTATGGATAGTATGCATACAATTAAGCTTTTGTATACCCATATTCAGATTAATCTGAGGTTAAGATAAAATAAAGGAAAACAGTAATGGTTAGGTCTGAAACGAATTTAGTGACGCCAGTTCCGTATGTCCAATATTTTAAGACTACAAATAAGTAAGCATATATAGTTATCGGCACGGATATTGAGCCCTGACCTTCACTTGCGCAGAAGCGATTTATTGGTTTATTGCCTTATGTGTACAGTGCGCAAAGCGATCCCCACTTCTGCCGAGAGCTCAATATCCGTGCCGATAACTATAAAAGCTTTATATCAGACCCTTCGTAAGTTTACGTTCGCGCAGTCACGAAAAGATGACTGGCTAAGTCGTGGTGGCCTAGTGGGTAAAGAACCAACCTCTCGAGTATGAGGGTGTGGGTTCGATTCCAGGTCAGGCAAGTACCAATGCAACTTTTCTAAGTTTGTATGTACTTTCTAAGTAATCTTAGACACCAATGGCTGATAAAAAGGTGAAGGAAAACATCTTGAGGAAACCTGGACTATTTAAATAGTCTGAAATCAGCAACCCGCATTGAGCAAGCGTGGTGATTAATGCTCAATCCTTCTCCGTGTGAGAGGAGGCCTATGCCCAGCAGTGGGACGATAAAAAAAGGCTGTAACAGTAACAGTAACAGAAGCCGTCCGGACTCATTTGACGGTTCAATAACCTATCAACGTGTTGATCTACTTTCTAGGGATAGGAATTTGACATATCAAGATCCTACCTATAATTAAATAAGTTGTTTAAATCCGCAGTTATTTAAGTAAGTAGTTCCCTCAGGAAGCGGCTGAAACGGTTAATATAAGTTAGTTCTTTATAAAGTTGAGTCCCAACCTAACAAAACCAAACGCAGTCAAAAACATCTAAGGTCTCTTAAAAAAACATGAGGAACCCTACAAATCCTAGCCCTAGTCTAGACCAACCAGTTAAACCGCCTTGATATGCCAGTAAAATCTAGGCAAACGTTACAAATATGGTTATTTACCTTAACTTCAGGTTTCTAGAGTACGGCATCGACACAACTTCCTTGGTAATTCCGGTCAGGGGTAGCCAGTCAATAGTGTTGGATCGTGGAAATGTACTGTATGTTCGGAAATGTTATGAGCGCGAAAATTTATATCTATGTCATCATCATCATCATCTCAGCCATAGGACGTCCACTGCTGAACATAGGCCTCCCCCTTAGATCTCCACAGATACCTGTTGGAGGCGACCTGCATCCAGCGTCTTCCGGCGACCTTTATAAGGTCGTCTGTCCACCTTGTTGGTGGACGTCCTACGCTGCGCTTGCTAGTCCGTGGTCTCCACTCCAGCACTTTTTGGCCCCATCGGCCATCCGCTCTGCGAGCAATATGGCCTGCCCGGTGACTTTGGTTCGTCTACGGATCTCCTCGTTTCGGATTCGATCACGTAGAGAAACACCGAGCATAGCCCTCTCCATAGCTCGTTGAGCGACTTTGAGCTTTGAGATGAGTCCGATAGTGAGAGACCACATCACCATGACCATCTATGTATGGATGTTTTTTGCTCTGTCAAGCAAGAATTACTTACTGGATGATTTTGATGAATCTTGGCAGTGATGTAGTTGATATATCAGAATAACATAGTCCAGTTTAATAATAAATACACCTATTTGCAAATAAATATGATTAAGTCGGGTAAGAAACGTAGTTCCCCCAGGAAGCGGGTGTAACCCCTGGTGGAAGCTAGTAAAAATATTAATGGATCGTGGAAATATACTCAATTCAGAATCTTTACTTATATAAATGCGAATCAATTTTTTTTATTTGCAGCGAATTTGCAGATATTCTAAAACATTTCTCGAGCCTGGGAAATGACGTAGCCTTCTTTTTACCCCGATGCGGGAAGTGGCTCTAGGAACGTGGCTGAAGCCACTGACGCGACGGTAGCTAGTATATTATATAAGCATAAAAACATTTACTTATTTACATAAAACAGCGAGCAAAAACGGGCGACATTGACCTCCCATAATTAATATTATTAATGAATTGGTACAAAGGTTCGTCAAACATTTGTTGTGTCGCACAATAGAAATAAAAAACTGAATTAACGGAAATATACTCAGCCATTACTTACATTACTACACCCTATTCACGGAGCCATCAGCCAAATGGTAAACAAACCATAAAAAGGGTTCTTCATAAGCCACGATTGAAGTAGTGAACATATTTTATAAAAATAACTACGGAAGTGATACAATGACAACATTAGAAATTATATTTTAGAACGATGTCTGTAGAACTTATGTAATCCTTTCAGACTTATTTGAAATCAAATAACACCGCAAATTATTTACTTAATTTTAATTAAATATGAATTAAATCGTTTACATGAAAAAAAAGAGTTCATTGTCAAACATAGAACCCTACTAAATTGTAGACCACAGATACTGCGAACATGTTACATAAAAATGTGACGTTTTGTCATCGGTCGGGTTATACCCGCCATCTTGAAAAATTGTCATTGTTTACATTTCGGCTCACGGCTCGGTGAATAGGGATAGCTACTGCCAGCGGTTTCACCCACTTCCCGTGGGAACTACTTCCGCACGTTTTCTTTTGTACTTTTGTTGCGCCACTTCTTCCCAGCACAAACACATAGGAAGTGGTGAAGGGTGGGCGTTTTGGGAGCTGCCTTTTGTAAATTTTTGACGTTCAAAAAGTGCTGTTTTGCAGCCAAGTTTGAATAAATGATTTTTTTTATTTTAATTTTGCACCCGGATAAAAAGTAGTCGATATTTATTTGTTCTGTGACACGACGTATTAAAAATATAATAAACTAGCGGTTTCACGCGCAACCCGTGGGAACTACTTCCCGTACCGGGATAAAAAGTAGCCTATAGCCTTCCTCGATAAATGGGCTATCTAACACTGAAAGAAACTTTCAAATCGGACCAGTAGTTCCTGAGATTAGCGCGTTCAAACAAACAAACAAACATACTCTTCAGCTTTATAATATTAGTATAGATTATCACAGCCAAAAACAAACCTGTGTAAAATGTCATATTATTTTAGTTTTTGCGTGAAAGAGGATGATTTATGTACATGTACAAAGTTTCGTGTTTAGGTACATACAATTAAGAAAATTATTATGCAATTAATGTAAATAATTAAAACACTGACTGGCTATTTATGTAAACTATCATTTCTTTCACTCGGATCCTCAAGACACAGGCTGTCAGCCTAGTTTGAGGGTCACTGCCAAAATCATTGTGACTCTTTTGACGAATAAATGATTTTAATTTAATTTATGTAATAGACAATACCTGTTTATTTTTAATAAATACCTGTATATGATTGTGAGTGTGGATTATTGCCCATTTTGATACGGTTTTTAGCATAAGCAGGTCATGTCATAATTAGGAGAAGGTTTTAGGTATTATTCAAGTCGGGTTTATTTTTGCAAGAACGTTTTATAAGACACTAGCTTCTGCCAGCGGTTGCACCCGCATCCCGTGGGAACTACGTCCCGTACCGGGATAAAAAGTAGCCTTTAGCCTTCCTCGAT
Source organism: Helicoverpa assulta (assembly GCA_963856015.1). NCBI lineage: Eukaryota > Metazoa > Arthropoda > Insecta > Lepidoptera > Noctuidae > Helicoverpa > Helicoverpa assulta. The sequence continues at coordinate 7,311,161 of CAWLCW010000022.1, forward strand.
AAATGCTATCTAACACTGAAAGAAATAAAAAGTATTTGTTGTTATAGCGGCAACAGAAATATATCATCTGTGAAAAGGACAATGCTCAAAAAAAACCCAAGCCCGGCGCAAACGAAATGTAACTCAAATTATAGGTAATAATAAGTAATGAAATACTGCATAGGAGGCATCATCGAAATCAATGGCTATATGTGTGAAATTGCTATTTGATTTTTAAAGGGGTAACATGAGCAGCTGGGGCTTATAGTTTAATTAAAGTGCTATCTGATATAACAAACAAGTAATATGGCAAGTAAGCCCGCCAGATGTTCAAAGGCGGGCCCCGTCAACCTCTGTGGCCGTCACCCAGCGGCCACAGCAAACTCCACTAAGAGAGGCGCGCGCAACACAACGCCACCGTCTCGAGGCCTGTTTCTGATCGGACGACAGACGCCCCTAGTCTGTCGCCCGCAGGCCGCGCCCTATGGTGGCCGGAGATCAGCCACCCTGCGACGCCCACCACGTCTGCTGCGGGCGGGGAGAGAGGAAGCAGTTTCTCTCTCCCTTTCCGCCGCCTCCTTTAAAACCATCACATCCTCACAAAAGTAGGCGACGGCGTTCCACCCTTCTTCGCTGCCGACCATGCAGGACACGACAGCCGGCAGCGAATGCGACGCAAGCCTTGTCCAAACCGGGTTAACTTCACTTTAGCAGTGTTCCTTTACACCTAAATTCTTTATACGAGGGAAAATGGCAGGAATGGCATATCAGGATATTACTGCTCCTGTATTCATGGGTGGAGGACATTGGGCTGCAGCGCCCACGTCATCGCCTCATTTACATTACTTAGGGTGGGCTAGACATGAGGAACAGTTCGCCCATACCGCAACATTTTTGGATCATGTCGTGTTAGAAATAAAGAATCGATGACTTTTAGAAGTTATTATTAAAATGAAAAGTACATTCATATCGTGTTTTAGTTCTATCATCCTATTATCTTGTAAAAGTAAGTAAAATAGTGGAGAAGTTGCCCTAAACATGTCATTATGTACACTCTTAAACCACAACTGTATCTGTTTGCTGTTCCTTTTACTAATACATTATGTTACCTCTAAAATCTCGAGTAGCAATGTACCGCAGATGTTAAAATTCGAACAGCAATTTCACACATATAGCCACTGATTTCGATAATGCCCCCTATGTAATATTTAATTACTTATTTTTACCTATATTTTGAGTTACATTTCTTTTGCGCCGGGCCTGGGTTTTTTTCTCATACTTCATGAGCATTGTCCTTTCAACTCTCTAACTATCTCGATTCATGAGATACAGCCTGGTGACAGACGGACCGACGGACGGACGGACAGAGGAGCGAAAACAATAGGGTCCCGTTTTACCCTTTGGGTACGGAACCCTAAAAAATGGGGGCGCTAAAAACAATATTTATTCTCAAAGTGGGCAGTAGACAAAATAAGTTTGGGAACCACTGGTATAGATACATAACATACCTAAAGAAACAGAATGGTTTGCGCAGAATACACAAGTAAGCTTTAGGATTTGTTTTGATGAATTTTCCTAGAACTGCACTTTAGTATTTTACCGTCAAAAACCACAGAATCTAGATAAAGATCTGACTAAGTACATACTAACTTTTATCCTTAAACTGCAAGTACCTACAAAAGTTACTCTGTCCGTCCGTACGTCAGACAGACATGTGTTGCTGAGGAGTTTGTTGCGCCACTTCTTCTTCCCAGCAAAAACACATAGGAAGTGGTGGAGGGTCGGCGTTTTGAGCGCTGTCTTTTGAAAATGTTGATGTTTCAATATTATCGAGTAATATTTTATTGGTAAAATCCTTCCTTCTTAATATCTTTGTTAGAGCCGAGGAATACACCGGGTCTTCAATATCCGGGTGTATGTTTTAATCAGTACAAGGAATACGTTTCAGCTCGGCACGGAAAACATTTTATGAATCAACATTTTTAAGTATCTGACAAACAGATTTAAATAAATAGACAAGTTTTTGGTCTACTTTATAACGCAGTAATAGAACTACCACATAATGCAAATAAAAAAATCGAAGCAGAAAACTAGGTGGAAAAAAGTCTAAAATTTTTTTGTACTTTCAAGAATTAGACGTTTGCGAACTGAATATATTTGCATAACATTCAAATCTTAAATTCCGAGAATCTTCTATGCAAGTGTTTTATACATGTACGTTTACTTTACATATTATAACGTTTACATATAAAATTAGACACACCCGCTTCTCGAGAGAACTACTTATTTTCGTTATCCGGATTAAAAGTAGTCTATATTTTATTATGATGTCTAGTTTTATTAAAATCCATCCAGTAGTTTTTGTTCTGCAACTCGCATTAGAGGTATATGCAGTATTAATTATGAGAGTAAAGGAATAGTGAGTGCACCTGTGTCTGCGAAAAAGCTTGTGTTGTATAATATGTTCTGCGCAGTTGGCTAATCTCCTTACATGAGAACAGCCGCCGTAGCCGATAATCGGCTAGGAGGACATCATCATTATTACAGTTATCGGCACGGATATTGGGCTATGACCTTCACATGCGCAGAAGCGATTTATTGGTTTACTAGCTTCTGCCCGCGACTTCGTTCGCGTGGGAAAGTGGCATCCGGCAGATTTTTGGTTTGACCAATAGATGGCGCTATATGTCCGGAATAAATTTTATTTTTATATTTCTTTGTAATAAAAACTATCCTATGTCCTTTCTCAAGTTCCAAACTATGTCTGTACCAAATTTCACACAAATCGGTTCAGTAGTTTAGGCGTGAAGAAAAGACAGACAGACAGACAGACAGACAGACAGAGTTACTTTCACATTTATAATATTAGTTAGGATGACCTTCACATGCGCAGAAGCGATTTATTGGTTTACTAGCTTCTGCCCGCGACTTCGTTCGCGTGGGAAAGTGGCATCCGGCAGATTTTTGGTTTGACCAATAGATGGCGCTATATGTCCGGAATAAATTTTATTTTTATATTTCTTTGTAATAAAAACTATCCTATGTCCTTTCTCAAGTTCCAAACTATGTCTGTACCAAATTTCACACAAATCGGTTCAGTAGTTTAGGCGTGAAGAAAAGACAGACAGACAGACAGACAGAGTTACTTTCACATTTATAATATTAGTTAGGATTGCCTTATGTGTACAGTGCGCAAAGCGATCCCCACTCTTCCGCCGAGAGCCCAATATCCGTGCCGATAACTATAATTAACAATAGGAATAGGTTGATAAATGCTATCTAAGTAAATGTGTTCAGCTAGTTTTTCTATTATTAGTATCAATGACCGATTAGCAAGTGTAATGAAGTTTTTCTTAAAATGGCAACTCTTTAACAAAACTTTGGGCTAAGATTTATAGGAATACTAGGTATCGCTCATTAGTGTATACATAGTCTATTCTTCTATACTCTATCTATATTGATATAAGAAGAGTAACATTTTTTTTGTTTTTTTGTACACCCCTAAAAGCTTAAAAACTATTGTACCGATATAAAAAATTCTTTCGCTGTTGGAAAACTACACTATCCCCGCGTAACATGGGCTATATTTTATCCGGGTACGGGCAGTAGTTCCCACGGGTAGCGGGTGGAATCGCGGGCGACAGGTCGTGTCTATTAAATAAAGTTAGAATTTAGATATGAATAGAGAGATAGATAGGAACGAATTATTTCTGAGCATATATCATGATTTTACTGTTACCCATGAAAATAAGGGAAAAAACTGTTACTGTTACTGTTACAGCCTTTTTATCGTCCCACTGCTGGGCACAGGCCTCCTCTCACACGGAGAAAAAACAATAAAAGGTAATTTCCCACTGTTACCATGTAATTATCTAAGGAATTCAAGAGCAATATAATTTAATTAATTGCAATATAATTGATATGAACGCTAGAAATTGGTTATTTGCGTAATAGATTTCGTTAAAAAATACGGTAAAACTACCGTTTTGGAGACCGCTGAGGTAACTAGAGTTTATAAAGTTAACTGCGATTTATATGCGGAAAATTGGAAGAAGATACTCCAAGCCTCCACTACCCAGATACCCGGGCGGGTTGCCCGGGTATCTGGGTAGTGGAGGCCAGATAGGCAGTCGCTTTTTGTAAAATCACTGGTACTCAGCTCCTACCGGTTAGACTGGATCTGACCCCAACGTAGTTGTGAAAAGGCTCGGGAGAAGATGGAAGACGATACTGGCATTATGTCTGTACTGCGAGATGAGCGCATAAATGCTCAAAAAATAACTGGAGACTAGCTGTTTTTGTTGCTAAATAAAACAAAACATAAGTAAAGTACCTATGTTTGGTTAATTCTCAACGCAAAAACTGATCATATACATCAGAAAAACATTTAAATTACTTTTTATCTCAGTGCGGGAAGTAGTAACCTCGGGGCGTGGGTAAAACCGGCGGCCAAAGCCAGTGCAAAATCCCTACTAATATTATAAATGCGAAAGTAACTCTGTCTGTCTGTCTGTTACGCTTTCACGTCTAAACAACTAAACTGATTTTAATAAAATTTGGTACAGAGATAGAGTTGACCTTCAGAAATAACATAGGATAGTTTTTATCCCGGACTTTTGAAGAGTTCTCTTGGAAACGCGATATAACCGAACTAGACGCGGGCGAAGCCGCGGCCGGAAGCTAGTTAGAATATATTGAAAAAAAAATAAAGAAAATTAACAAAACAACTAACAATCACTAAAAACACCATGACAACGAGCCTCAAACACTTATTTACTTACTTACTGTACATATACTCCAACCAGTTTCGCAAACCACTTTTTCTAAACGTCGGTACATACACTAGGTGGCAATAGTACATAAATAAATATTATGCATCTTTTAAATTGAACCTGTGTCAAGGAACTTTGGACTGAACCTAAAAAATATGATCTAATATAATCTAAAATTATTCTGGTGTAGAATTTTAGGGTTCAGTATACAATGAGTCAAGAGGGAATACTTCTTAGGCAATGTCTTAATATCACCAAATTTTTAATTATACAGGATGTGTCGTTCACAATCACATTAAATCCTGTCGCATATACTTTATGATATTCTATGGCGAATTATAAACAAAATAACCTAATCCGTTCAGTTTAACCGCAGAAGTCATTTTTCGTTCATGTGTAAAGCAGAGATAAAGTTAGGAGTATCGAATGTTTTGATCAGTTGACAGCTTTCAGTTTTCAAAGGAGAATTTCAGTTGTTTGTAATGACTTATATAGTGTTCTAATTTTCGCACATTTTTATTATATTTACTTTGTTTGAAAAAATCTTTTTTTTTTCATCATCGATCTCAGTGGCGTGCACTTGGAGAGACCTATGTCCAGCAGTGGACTGCGATAGGCTGATGATGATGATGATGATTTTTTTTTTTGTGTTAATCGACATATATTAACCAGTATATTAACGCATTTCATTTAATGTGATTGTGAACGACACACCCGATATGGCTGAGCGCAGATATTTTAACAACAATTAGGTAGTTTTTATTTAACATGGTTATGTTAACCGAAATAGAATGAAAGAAATACCCTTCAAAGTGAGTAACCTACCGAATCATTAATCATCTGAGACATTGACACTCTAAAATATGGATGGCATGCGCATAAGAAAACGCCCACTAGAGACGGACGATTTTGTCAAGATCTAACGGACAAGCAGTGGCTGTAGATTTCAGAAGAACCTTGGGGGAGGCCTTTGTCCAGCAGTGGACGGTTTGCAGCTAAAACGACGATATCAAAAAACCTAAATCCTTTTTTACATAAACAAAAAATCCTACAGAACCCCCATGCCATAGCAAAAAGCACACATGCAATTTTTTACAAGATCTATTGGTACGGAACGTTTTTTCCTCGACTCTCGGTCGTCGCCATGAGTGACTATAAACTGGATTCATTCGATAACTATATAAAAGGTGGTTTGTTCGCACATATGGCAGTATTACAAGCACTACTCTAAGATGAAATCGTTTGTCGTGTTCTGTGTTTTGGTAGCTGGCGCTTTTGCCGCTGTAAGTAGATTCTTTTATTTATTTATATAATGATGGGGAATACTTATGTAATTTTGTTTGTGATTATCTCTGGAGTTTAAAAACCTGGTTGAGTAATTATTTCGTTGATAAAAAAAGGTATATAATATTATGAGAGCTTAGATTAGAGAGCTTAAGCTATTTGTCCCAAATATAAACAAATACTTTAAGTACTGATGAAAAAAGTTCAGAAAAATCCACTTGAAATGGGAATCAAACCACAACCTCAGCCCATTAGGTACAGAGTATCAAACGAGGCAAAATCCATACAAATATAATAAAGAACATTTTTTTAGTTTATTTGTAGCCTACGCTCAAAAGTACTGAATCTAAAAAAAAAAATCTTTCTCTGTTGGCTCTATCCCCGAGTGGCTAAGCTACAGGTAGCCAAAGCTCCTGAAACAGAAACCTCCTCACAATACGTGCCGTATCAAGGAGTTCTGCCTTCTGAATCATAAGTCCTTGATTTTTTAAAGAGGACTCTTAAAACACTCAATGATATTTATTTTTGAAGCTTTTGCGAGGCTCTTAAACCAGGAATTTTAATTATAAATGCGAAAGTAACTCTGTCTGTCTGTCGAGCTTTCACGGGAAAACTAAAGGGAAAAACACATAGGATTACTTTTTTAACCGGGTGTGAGGAGGAGTTCCCTCTGGAAGACGGGTCAAATCGCTGGCAGAAGCTATCTTTTTTATATTCTTGAAGTTATTATGCGATACTCATAAATCTTGATTCAGGTCACGTATTGTTTATATTTTTGTTTGATATTGTTATATCAGCATTTTATATGCGTTCGTCGTTTCTTAGAGTTGTGATTAAATTGTCGTAAAAACTATTTCAAGGCAAGAAATAATAGCAATCGTTTAACACATAAAACTATGTCGTTATACCTACACCAATCAGGTAATATATTTTAATTGACTAACTGTTTCTCTCTATTTCACCCGCTTCCCGACGGAACTACTTTCCCGCTTCCCGAGGGAACTACTTCCTAAACCCGGTTGAAATATAGCCTACTTTAATTCAGGATAATGTTAACTAAATTGTAAAAGGATAAATTTATTTAAATCTGTTCTGGTTGAGTGAGTTCCATTCATGTATTATTTAAACTGTAAAAACATGAAAAATAAAAATTAAGTAAATCAGTAAAAAGTTCATGGTCAGCTAGTTTTATATAAATAATCGATTTGGTCTAAAAATAAGTACTTATGAATATAAAAATACAATATAGTGATTGTAGATAAGAAATGTATACGAATCGATTTAGATGGACTGCCAACATGGAGATAGGTGGTTTTAATATATTGTCTCTGTAGCGGAGAAATTCTATTGGTTGTTTAAGAACTTCTCCACTGCATTTCGCTTTAGTAACGTCTGGTCCCATATCCAATCTTTGTACCACTGACTGTAACTCTTATGCATCCGGATCTGACTAGAAACCAGTTGATGATTATGACTATAACTTTCACAGCAGTTTTCTTTCACCGACCAAAAAACACACTAATTTCACAACCAAACCCTAACATGAAAACACCTCTATTTCAGAACGTATCCCTGCCCCCAAAACAGAATGAAAAAGCCAATCAAATAGCGACCGAATGTATGAAAGAATCTGGCCTAAAACCCGAAGTGCTAGCCGAAGCCAAGAAAGGCCACATCAGCGATGACGAACACTTGAAGAAATTCACCTTCTGCTTCTTCAAGAAGGCTGGCATAGTCAGCGAAGATGGGAAGCTGAACACAGAAGTAGCGTTGGCCAAGTTACCGCCTGGTGTCGACAAGGCAGAGGCAGAGAAGCTTTTGGAAACTTGCAAGGGTAAAACTGGCAAGGATGCCACTGACACAGTCTTCGAGATCTTCAAATGCTACCATCATGGTACTAAAACACATATTTTGCTTGGATTTTAATTTTTAAAATTAGGTTTAGGTGTAAGGTTCTCTGAATGACCCCCGTTACGCAATTGTTTTTGTTTTGTTTGACCCCTTTATCATCTCTAAATGACCCCTTTACTAGATTTGCTCTAAATGACCCCGTAAAATTAAAACACGTAATATTTAATCTAAAGCTATTTTAGAGTATTTTGTGTTGCCTTCCTTTTTGATAAAAAAAGCCTCACTTTATATTAAGTTTTTAAAAATGTTTATCAAAATGCAAAGCTGTGAAAAATGTTACCAACTAAATTATTGTTTTTATTTATTTATTTAAATAAATGATAATGTCTTTTAAATTTTCTAACTTATTTAAATACCTACAGGTAATCATCCATTTCTCCTCTCAGTATTTGTTTTTATTAGATTCAAGTAATATTTTGGGTAAGTTAGATGTACATATTTTACAATATACATAATACTATCTGCCTGTCTGTCTCTATCAACCCTGCTGTTGCTATCTTCACAGCAGCTACAAATCTGTCAGACTGTCACATGAATTTGACAAAACTCTGACACTAGACCTTGTTAAGGCAAGATTCCATCAAAATTGTTCGCATACAAAAAATATGTGCACTATGTCGCGAGTCCACAGCTAGCATGTGTTCGCGCGGCGGTTGCAGTGTCGCGGACATGTTAGTAATGTTCGCGCGCAATGTGTTACTGTTTGCTACAGCGAGTACACCACGAGATACATGCGGTGTGCGACACAGCGCACATCAGTGGAATCTCAGATTAGTAAACTTGCTGTCACGTGAATTTGAAAATCATAAACTGCACATTTTGATAACCAATCTATCGGTTATTTTGCATACTATGGATAAGAACTGACGTCATTTGTATGGGGCCAATGTTACAATTCCAAGTCCACTAGTCTTACCAAGGGTATCAGGTTACCCTGGTAACTGGGTTGAGGTGATCAGATAGGCAGGCGCTCCTTGTAAAACACTGGTACTCAGCTGCATCCAGTTAGACTGGAAGCCGACCCCAATATAGTTAGGAAAACGACTCGGAAGATGACGAATTTTAACATTCTATCCACCGTAAGTCAAATCAGTCACTAAGCATATAATAAATATATGTATATGTATATATATTACGTTGTTATCAGACAAACAACTTTCACGCATCGCGTACAAAATCAAGACTCGTGGAACTGATAAGGAAACCATGGAAAACCGACACAGTGTTACTTATGAATGCACTCATACGATAAATCAAGATTATACGCAGAATTTATAAGTGATTTTCAATTAATTCCCTGGGGAACTTATTCCCGTGTATGGATAATAGTAGCTTATATATGTTATATATACACTAGTATAATTAAGAGGAAATATTTTTTTGTTTGTTTTTTTTGTACCCTAATGGTTCCGAAAATACTTCACCGATTTGAAAATTCTTTCACAGTTGAAAAACTACACTCTTCCTGAGTAACATAGGCTATGTTTTATTCCGGTGCGGGCAGTAGTTCCCACGGGACGCGGGTGAAACCGGAAAACGGCTAGCGGAAGAGTGTAGCTTTCTAACTATGAAAGAATTTTTCAAATCGGTAAAGTAGTTTGAAAGCCTATTCACGTCAAACAAACAAATATTTTCTCTTTATCTTAAGTGTAGATAAATACATAGGAATAACACTATGACCCTATTTTGAACCGAAATTAGACTAAGCCATAAAACAACACTAACTATTTCACCATGCCAATAAATTCTATGACTGCATACGTACGAAAATAGTTACCAACATACATATTCTTATATACCACACTACAATTTATTACCCAACCAATAAAGAACTTTATAACTAACTATAGCACCAAAAACCGTAATCCAATGTACAAAAAACCGTAAAATTTAATCACAACACTATCACTTGCACATAAAATTAATTTTAAAAACAAAAAAAAGAACGCGGAATTATTTTTTCAAATCATACGTTCGCCTCGTTTAGCGCACCTCGCGAATGTGACGCGTCGCGTTTAGAAAGTAGGTTGTAAGTATTGATATATTTGAAAAAAGTTTAATTCTGGTTATAAATTAAGGGTCCGTTCAGACAGATCGGCTCGGAGAGGAGAGCAAATTCTTGACACGTTGAAAATCGGGTACTTAGTATTTGAAGTAAGGTTTATTTTTGCATGCGCACTGCCTATGTCATTAAGAATGCTCGAAGGCTCTCGATCTGAAATAATAAGAGGAGCCAACCGGCTCCGATCGCGTACTTTTTCTCGGTCTTGCTGACGTTTGGCTCCGATTGCATCTCACGCAGCCGATCGGAGCCGATCAGAGCCGATTCCGGTCTGTGTGAAAAGAAAAATGCACGCCGATGCTCTCCGAGCCGGTCTATCTGAACGGACACTAAGTTGGGTAATATATTTCGTGGTGCCCCGGGGGGTAACTAGCCTAAATTGGACGTGGACTCAACCTGTTATAGATATACTTAGCTGCTTTGTGCAAAAACAAATATATGTACAGTCGCCTACATATGCTTAATCAGGCAAGAATGTATATTTTTTAATGAGGATTAGCTCACGCTTCGCTTATCAATATTTTATGGATATTACTTATGTGTAATTATGTCTTTTTGGAAGAAGTACAACTTGTTTTTAATTTTTAACCAACTTCCCGATAAGGAGGATGTACACGATTTTGTCCAAGTTACCTACCGGGGACTATACTCTCTTAGTATCTAAGTACCTTTTCCCAACTATGTTGGGGTCGGCTTCCAGTCTAACCGGATTCAGCTGAGTACCAGTGTGCCACAAGGAGCGACTGCCTGCCTGACCTCCTCAACCCAGTTACCCGGGCACCACAATATCCCTTGGTAAATGTAGTTTCCAGACTTCCTGGCTTCTGATATTCTCAGGAATATTTGGGGAAAGGCTAGGCGGATAATTAAATTGTGCGATTGTTTACCTGTGTAGTTTATCTCATCAACTTTAGACAGTATGTGTATATGTATTTATAAATTACACTTTAATTAAATGATTCTGTCAGAATGTGTGTTTAGTCTAGGTATCTTAAAGTTTTATCTGTTTTGTTAAACAAGCTCTGTTAGTTTAGATGACAAGGTGCTGTGTACAGTGGTCAACAATATGTTTATTTCTGACAACATAATAGTTAACTATACAAAAAAATGGATGATGTCTGTTGTAATGTCTGTTGAATGGTGTCTGCATACAGGATACATATTTTAAACATATGTATATTTAAACGACTTAAAAAAGGAGGCTCTCAGTTTGATTGACCTGTACCTAGGCAAAAAAGTTTTTGAGCACTGATTTTAATGTATGGTTCTTGTAAGAAGTAACTTAGACTAGTTTTTATCCGGGTGTGCGAAGAAGTTCCATTTGAACGCGGGTGAAACCGCGGGGAACAGCTTTTTATTTAGTAAACTAGCTTCTGCCAGGGTCCGCGCTAGATTCAAACTTTGTGCAAAGAGAGGAGGAAATAATAATCATCAGCACCATTAAGGCTACACACGCGACGGAAGTTTAAAAAATGGAGGAACTTCTCCCGTTTTCCCTACATTTTCCTTTACTGCTCTGCTCCTATTGGTCGTAGCGTGACGAAAAGTATCCTATAACCTGCCCAGGAGTATGAAGAACAATCGTACCAAGTTTCGTTGAAATCCGTTGAGTAGTTTTTGTCCCCATAACGAACATACAGACAGACAGACAAAAATTTTACTGATTGCATTTTTGGCATCAGTATCGATCACTAATCACCCCCTGATAGATATTTTGGAAATATATTTCATGTACAGAATTTACCTCTCTACAGATTTATTATAAGTAGGTATAGATTATTCTAAGTAGAGAATTGCCCACTGCGTCTTTACTTGTATGTATTTTGTACGACTAGAAATTATTAGCACAAGGCTTTCAAAATATTTACCATCCATTCAAATATTTGCTTCGTGCAAGAATTTTAAATTAGGCAGGCTTTTAATAACTTTACGCAAAATACCAATAGCAAGTACCTATTTTTAAGTCGTGGTGGCCTAGTGGGTAAAGAACCAACCTCTCGAGTATGAGGGTGTGGGTTCGATCCCAGGTCAAGCAAGTACCAATGCAACTTTTCTAAGTTTTTATGTACTTTCTAGGTAAATCTTAGACACCAATGGCTGATAAAAAGGTGAAGGAAAACATCTTGAGGAAACCTGGACTATAAAGTCTGAAATCACCAACCCGCATTGAGCAAGCGTAGTGATTAACGCTTAATCCTTCTCCGTGTGAGAGGAGGCCTGTGCCCAGCAGTGGGACGATAAAAAGGCTGTAACAGTAACAGTAAAACAGTAAGTACCTAACATGCAATATAATGTTTATTTAAAACCAAATAAAGTAAAAAGCGTGCCTAGGCAAGACATAACTTGACAAAGTAACTTAGTCATTTTTGAAACGTTAAATGACCAAAAAAATATTAAAATGTTTTTTGTTACCTTGGTAATGAACACAAAAGCTTTACAAACTCCAAACAATTAACCCAACAAATATTTAAAACTAGCTTCTGCCAGCGGTTTCACCCGCATCCCGTGGGAACCTCGGCACGGACCCGGATAAAAAGTAGCCTATAGCCTTCCTCGATAAATGGACTATCTAACACTGAAAGAATTTTTCAAATCGGACCAGTAGTTCCTGAGATTAGCGCGTTCAAACAAACAAACAAACAAACTCTTCAGCTTTATAATATTAGTATAGATTATATCCAATCCATCACACAATTTAGAAAAAACTTAAAAAACCGACTTCAATTTAATAGGCACCTTGAAGCTTCTCCAAACCAAACCAAACCTTCTCCAAACAAATACTATGAAAACTGCATCGATATCAAAATCACAGCCAAACGTGAGATAATCACGCACACATACATGCATAAAGGCCAAACTGAGAACCTCCATTTTTTAAGTCGGTTAAAAACTCATTTTTTTTAGATTCACTTTTGCATCCAACAGTAAGTACCTACATTTGAATGTGCACCATAGCGAACGTTAACAGGGTAAGCTGAACAGCAATCGATACTGTCGCAGTGCAATGATAGGTGGAACCCTACATTATTTAGTGAACCGACCTCTTTCTTCAATTCTAAGGATAAATGGTTTTCTTTCGAAGAAAAGGCAAGAAAACAATTTATGGAGCGCACGGGGTCGATCGATCATAAGGTTAAGCAACGCTTGGCGCGGTGGAACCATGGATTGGTGACCATGTCAACATGATGTCATGTAAGGAGATCAGCCAACTGCGCAAGACATAATAATATTATAGTGCACAAGCATTTGCGCAGACACAGGGGCACTCACTATTCCGTCACTCTCATAGCCCGATGGGACGGGCAATCCGACACGACCGGAGAGAGATCAGGTGCAGGACCGATATTTACGTGCTCTCCGATGCACGGGTGTAACAATCACCAACTTTCAGGCTCCGGGCAGATTCGTGAAAGTTTCTAAAACCCACAAAGCGATTTCAGCCCGACTCGGGAATCGAACCCGATACCTCGTGCTCAGCAGCCGCGCTTGAGACAGCTAGACCAACGATGCAGATCCATGTCAACATAGAGAGTTAAGTACTCCATTTTTCTCCACTCCTAGCAGATCTTCGTGCACAGAAGTTCTAATTTCGCAGAATTTTTTTACTTTAACTACAGGGAATACACCAGAAGATACATTTTTGAGCGTCACAGTGCCACACAAAGGTGGAATCTTGCCTACATAACACTAAGGTACTCTGATCAATCAGACGCCACCTCAGGTAGTCGGAATCCCCGTCAGCAAATACTACACAGATCTATTTGCTGACGACTCATACCTTCGCAATACGGCTGAATAGTAAGAATGTCGCACACAGAAGTATCGATTTTTAGTTCAAATATTTAACCTGAAGATTAGGGCTTTATTTTCTGTACTTGGGTTTTTTACACAATATTTCTTGATTGAACTATATCTATACTAGTATTATAATCCTGAGGAGTTTGTTCGCGTGAACGCGCTAGTCTTAGGAATGTTTTCAGGGTTAGATAGTCCATTTATCGAGAAATTAACTTTAACTTTAGTTCTCACGGGACGTGGCTGAAACCGTTAGCGGAACTAATCGAGTAATAAGAATAGAGATACAGGCAGGACGAACAATACAATACATAATTATATACGAAAGAGTTTGTATGCATGGATGTTTGTAACTCTTGCACACAAAACCAGACAGAAGTGATTTTGATAAAATATAGCAGTAACAAAGCTGGTACATTACAGTAAGTTAGGCTACTTTTTATTTGCATGTAAGTAGTTGCTAAGGGAAGCGGGAGAAACCGCGGGGACCAGCTAGTTACTGAATAAGGGTTGTGTGAAGCTTTGAATATGACGAGACGCGGACATAAGATCTTTGTAAGAATTTTGAAGAGTTTCGAGACTGCGTATAAAATATTTAGACAAAGGTGTGAGCAGGTTATTACTTGATCACTTTTCATTCTGTGATTTTGTGTCAAGCATCTTCGGCAGTCGTTACGGTTAATCAGAAGCCAGATGTAATCAGAATCAGTAGATAGTGTTTAGATAGGCAGTCGCTCTATGTGGCACACTGGTACTCAGCTTCATCCCGTTAGACTGGCAGCCGACCCCACAAAGAAGGGAAAAAGGATAAGCAGATGTTAATCTTAGTGAGATGTTTGTGGAGAGAACAAACAAAATACATAGCACCTTCTCGCAGTCGGTTAAAAGGAAAGTCTCTTACCATCACTCAAATCCAATTTTTTTACAACTTCCTCTGAGATAGTGGGCACTAAATGTTTCTCACTGGACATTTTCACTTAAACCGATCCTAGGCACTACCTAAATTACTTAAGGTTACCAATGAAATATCTTTTAAACGTACGAGACACGACTAGATGCGGGAAATTCAAATATAAAATGTTTTTTTGTACTGAAAATATGAGGCGTGATCTTATCATTCGCGATAATACTCCTAAAGTTCTTTTAATTCACGTCTTTCTCTTAAAATTGTTTCATCCAAAAAATACATTGAATTTTATGAGAACCTCTTCCATTATTTAGAAGTCGGTTAAATATTTTTATACTCACATAAACTTAAGTAAAATATCAACAATCCATTTTATATTTGAATTTATCGCACCTCTACGTCAAATCCACGTTAATCACAGATTACTAAATAAGTACTACAATGCTTGAATACCATTCCATTACACTGAAACTTAGCCTAACAAATTACGAAACATACCTATGTGATAACATCAAAATAGGACAAAGTAGTAGTCGTTCGTGGTTCCGAATCGTACTATAATCAATTACAACCGATCTCGTTGCTCGAACATGAGATCTAAAATGCAACGTCAGTTTTATTAAAACACTATTTACTATGAATTTTCACGAGCAAGTTTCAAAGTAAACAGTTGTTTTTACGTGACGTCAATGTTGTCGGTGACCTAGGGCTCTATTTTTTTAAAGGATATTTGCTTGAGACGGAACGAATACTCACTTTTCACCTATTGACACTCATCATCTCAACATTATGTATAATTTCAAAACACGTAAGCTGAGCTTGTTATACATCATAGTAGCACACATCATAATGACGCATTGTAGCGCCTAAAAAAATATGAATGCAAAGTTCTTAAAAAATATTTGCTATCAATGTTTGTAAAGGTAGAGTTGTCATACATTCTTCTCCCGGGGTTGGCTTCCCGTCTTAACCTGATGCAGCTGAGTACCAGTGTGCCACACGACCGCCTACCTGACTTCCTCAAGCCGGTTATCCGGGTAACGAGACTTTTTCCCAACAACTACTACCTACCAAAATATTTATCTACAATCTTTAACACAATACATGTATTTAATGGCATCCAAGGTTGATTTCGGTCAAGACGACTGTTTTCATTTAAGGAGATCAGCCAGCTACACAGGACATATCATACTGCACAAGCATTTGCTTGGACACAGGTGCACTCACTATTCCTTCACTCTCATAGCCTTTATCTATTTACTCCATCTTCAAAAGAACGCTAGTTACACAAACAGATTTTGCAAAACACTACAAGATTATCAGCGTCGTGTTTTCGACACATTTCAAGTGTCTACTTAAGATAAAAATATCTGTACGTGGTAAAGTAATCAATAACAAGACAATATTGTATTTTGTATCTATAGATTACATTAATCATATCGGTCACAACCTTAGTTATCTCGCAAATCTATCCTAACTAATATTATAAATGCGAAAGTAACTCTGTCTGTCTGTCTGCCTTTTCTTCACGCCTAAACCACTAAACTGATTTTAATAAAATTTGGTACAGAGATAGAGTTGACCTTGAGAAAGAACATAGAATAGTTTTTATCCCGGACTTTTGAAGAATTCTCTTGGAAACGCGATATAACCGAACTCTACGCGGGCGAAGCTGCGGCAGAAGCTAGTTTATATTATAAATGAGAGAGTAACTCTTGTCATTTCATCATCATCAGCATTTGTATCGTCCCACTGCTAGGCTGCGGCCTCCTCTCACACAGAGAAGGATTGAGCGTTAATCACCTCGTGCAAAAGATGCGGGTTGCTCATTTTAGACTTTATAGTCCCGGCTTCCTAGAGATGTTTTCCTTCACCTTTAATCAGTCATTAGTGTCCAAGAATATACTTAGAAAGTGTATACAAACTTTGCGAAGTTGCATTGGTACTTGCCTGGCCCGGAATCGGACCTACACACTCACACTTGAGAGGTTGGTGCTTTACCTACTAGACCATTAATGCCATAACTTTCCTGACTCTTATAGTCAAGAGTTTGAGCCTGAGAGAGGGCATAAGCTACTTCTTATTCGTGTGCAGGAAGAAGTTAACCATATTTCTCCATTTCTCCGTATACTCGTTCCGCCGGACAGGCAGCCTTACAAAGAAAACTGAATAACATTTAGGTACCTACCAACACAAAAGGTCACCGCTGAAAGTGTGAAACCCAAACAAGTGTTCATGAAAGCACATAATAATACTTTACTTACAATGAGTTTTTACTGTTACTGCTAAACACTTTTATACTTCACTGACCTTCACAAACTTTTATTTTCAGTATGTATTTTTACCCTACTACAAAAAGCTAAAGGGGTTATAATTTCAGGTGGTATTTTATAAGGATTCCTTCCAAAAAGGGCACGCGTTCACGTACACAGGTGCACTCTCTATTCCCTGATGATGATACGGCATTCTCCCGATGTTAACAGGACCAACATCAACGTGCTCTCCGATGCACTGGTGTATTAATCACCAACTGCTAGACTCTGTGCTGCTTTGTGAATGTTTCTAAAACCTACAAAGCGATTTCGGCCCGACTAGAAGTCGAACTGAATAGAAGACCAACGAGGCAGTTAGTGTACACTGGAAGCTAGTATCCATCATCTGTCTAGCCTTTTCCCAACTATGTTGGGGTCGGCTTCCAGTCTAACCGGATGTAGCTGAGTACCAGTG
Organism: Helicoverpa assulta; assembly: GCA_963856015.1. Lineage (NCBI taxonomy): Eukaryota > Metazoa > Arthropoda > Insecta > Lepidoptera > Noctuidae > Helicoverpa > Helicoverpa assulta. The sequence goes on from CAWLCW010000022.1 coordinate 7,328,598, forward strand.
CTTTACAAGAAGCGACTGCCTATCTGACCTCCTCAACCCAGTTACCCGGGCAACCCGATACACCTATGTAAGACTGGGTGACTAAAAGCTAGTATTTCCTATAGCTATATATTACAATAGGAGTCTGATATATTCACAAATATGGGACGTCACACAATGCACGCTCGTATCAAATGCATATCAATGTATTGATGTTATAGAGCTAAATAGATGAACCATTTGATTGCAAACGTGTTTCTGTTATAGACCAACTATATTATTACAGCAGAATAATAATATAGTTAGCATCCGTGACCCGTGAACTACTGCCCGTACCGGGATAAAATATAGCCTATGTTACTCGGGAAGAGTGTAGCTTTCCAACAGTGAAAGAATTTTTCATATCATAAGAAACACTCTCTCTAGCAAACCACCGATGCCCTGACAAGCTAGCTGAGAAGACAGCGACACCCAACTGCAGATATCTTGTACTTATCTATCCTTGTTTTAGAGATTGCTTGATAGAAATCGACCGTAAAGAACCTTCAATTAACACAGAAAACTGGATATAACAAGTCACAAGTCACAATCACTACTTATCATAACCACACTTATACTTCCACCACATCCACTAACTTAGAGCGTTGAACCAACCGGAACCGACATCACAAACCTCCATGCGAAAAAGTCTGCCAATAGGGATTGAAGCAACGTGACAAACGAAGATCGCTCACTCGTGTATTTTCAATCACATGTTTGTAAAAAGCACTGAAACATATTGTAAAGTAGTCTACATACTTCAAAAAGAGTCTAAGGAGTTTCTTGCCGAGTCTTCTCCATAAGACCCCCTTCAAACCGTACACCTTACTTCTGACTGTTATTGCTGCGTTCTTCCGAAAAAAAACACATAGGAAGTGGTGAAGGGTGGACGTTTCGGTATCTTTTGTGCTTGACGTTCGAAAACTGCTGATCTATAAGACTAATTTGAACAATATTTTTTTGAGTTTGACGACAGGCCTTTCGTTAGAACTTATGACAGGTTTAAGGGAACAAAAAACTTTGGCTCTGTGTCCGGTTGTTTAAATACTCCAGAGGTCTACTAATCGCGACCGCAATACCTGCATTAAATTGATTGGTCGAGCCGTTCACCCGGGTGCCCGACTCGCCACTACTTCGGCACTGCACGTGAACTATCGTGACAAATGTGACGTTGATGGGTTTTTGGAAGGGGTTGACATGTAGGGGTTAAAGACCTGTGGTTGCTGCATTCCGTCAAATGGGTGGTCAGTGGTCAGTTTATGGGATCGCGGTCAATGCGCTGATATGAGTAGTAGCATTTTATTTTTGTGATCTAATTTATATACATTACCAGCTGTTCTTCGCGTACTGTGGTAGCTACTCCGCACGCTCGGATAAAGAGCCTAGTCTTCTTCGATAAATGGGCTATCTAACACTGAAAGAGATTTTTCAGATCGCACTCATATTTCCTGAGATTGACACATATTTAATACCACTGTGTTTACGTCACTGTTTTCATAAACACCCGCACTAAATTACATCATCATCATCATCTCAGCCATAGGACGTCCACCGCTGCACATAGGCCTCCCCCTTAGATCTCCACAGATATCTAAATTACATACAGTTGCACAAAAAAAAATTTACTATTTCACAACGGCATCAAAACTGTTCAACCACTGTCAGTATTAATATAACCAGTACTTACTAACTAAACCTGAGGTTTCCCTTGACCCAACCGTTATTAACAATACTCATACATATCTAGTACCTCTATAGGAATTATCACGTGCGTCCTAGATATAAACTTATGCTAATGAGCTAATTGTTTTCATATTTAATTGAGTTGTATGCATTATTGTTATTAAGTTGTGGTTTCTTTGTCATGGACATTAGAAGATTTTATGTACGTTTATATCGTAATACAGAAAGTAAAATACATGTTTATCAGACGTTCACATAATACATCTTTTCATATTGTCTTCTATAATAATAATAATAGAGTCCAGACAGATAGTCGGCCACGGCGGCGGTTAAGGGCATCAGCCAGCTGGACAGAACATATTATAATGCGCGAGCATTTGCACAGACACCGCTGCACTCACTATTCCCTCGTAGTCCGCAATCCGATACCACCGGAGAGAGATCGTTTTTAACACCATAAATCAATACTAAACTCAGTAGCAGAATCGTGGCTTCCACTCGACAGTGGTTGCTTCTGAGTTGCTCTTTTAATAGGAAATATAACATCAAAACACGTGTTGTACAAACATACACACTAAACAAAGTGACCCAAAACCACATACATATATTTCAAGACCTCAATGTGTATTTTTTAAAATTCAAGATTTCATTGTGGTAAAATCTCAGAGTCAATAGACAATCATGGAATTCACTCAAAAACAACACGGTTGTGCAACCACATTCACAAAATGATTGTCAAAATGATAACCACCTTCAGTGGAGTGCATATACAGCAGTGAACAGATATAGTCTACGAAGCCCTTGATCTAGGTGGGGCTGATGATGATGAGCAAATGTATGAGAGGAAGGGACTTGAAGATTCAGGTCATACTGAGACATGAGGCACCTTCATCCAGTTGTAGACTAACCAAAAGTAATAATGATGGTAAGTAATATTATGTAAGGAGGAAAACTGAATATAAAACTTAGTCCTGTATCGGGAGAGGCCTACCCCCAGTAGACGGTAGGAGAGAGTTAATTCCAAACCTAACAAGTATTCTTTGACATTAATGACTGAGAAAAGGTGAAGGTAAACCTGGACTTTAAGGTCTGAAATCGCTTCCAGTTAGGGAAGGCATGGTAATCAACGCTAATTCCTACTTTGTATAAGAAGAGGCATATTATTATCCCCTTTAATGGAACAACAAAGACAGTCAAAAGGCTCATGACGATGAATGAAGATGCTTATGAAATTGCAACACCCTTCAAGACTCCAGAAGACACGTGCAAAAGCCAGCTGCATCGTGCTGATCTAGGACCTCAATTTACGTGTGAACTAACCTGTGTCTCCAGAACTCTGGGCCTTAAGTACCGCTGTCGCGCTTGGTACAACTAGAACAATAAGACGGTTACTGGTAGACTGCCTTTTTGTAGTAATGCTACCCTGATCTGGATAAGGACCTCTGAATTTCTGTAGTGTATCTTTGGAAAGAATCATTCTCATTCTAACATCTAATATGATGATAGTATATAAAAGAAGTCTCCCTAGTAAGGCAACAAAGTATTGGATTATGGCATTTCTGCTCTCTTTTGGTTTTGGGAGTGCTCACATCATTGTCAATTTTCATTCAGAAGGACCTATAATTTTGATGAAAATTACCACATTTCATCATGTAGAAGTAAATGTAGAAGACGCAGATATTTAGAAGACCAGACGGTGGTATCTATGTATATTGTTGCTTAGCAGTTGGAAAGATACCACACAGACGGATTGTAAACACACTATTAAACAGGTCTTTATTATATTACTATTTCGTCATAACACCCAACTTTTAGCTACATAAGGCTCTTTTGTAGAAATGTAAACAGGCCTCTTCTAAAAAATATACACTGTCCTTCCAGATAAAGGTTATACAAGGTGTTGATTTGCATTTGTGCCATATTTCAGGAGGAGGACATAAAATACGTAAATAATCGATTGGAATTACAGGAGACGGGAAATAGCTAATATGCACTGCTTTTTTTTTTCATTGTAATGTCGTAGTATTTCAGAAGTAATCCAATTTTATGAATGAAATTTCTGAATGATCGTTGCGTATGCTTTGTGTTTGCGTTTGTATGAGGGCGCAGCACGGTTTTAAGGCCAGTAACATACGCGCCAAGTTTAAATACGGCTAGATGGTATTGACGGAATTCAGAAAAAAAAATTAAAAAAAAATTACGTACCAATTTTTTTGTTGATTTGGGTCGAGGAGAATCATTAGCTTAATTACGTCCTTGAATATGGCACGGATCAATCATCAACAGCTTGTATTTCAGTCTTTTCAGATGCCAGATCTCCTCACTATGTTTTCCTTCACCATTAGTCAATGGCGTCCAAGATAAACTTCCGAGCTAACATTAGAATTTATTACGTGGATGCGTCATGCATGATGCAATATAGGAGAATAAAATCTATTTTTAAGGGTTTATACTGAATGCCTAAACGACGGATCTGAATTAACTTGTCACTACATAATCGCTTTTTCTGTCTCTATATCCCTATGTCCCTTTATGAGTTTAAATCTTCAAAACTACGCAACCGATTTTCATGCGTTTTTTTTTTTGATAGATTGAAGGGGAAGGTTAAGGGATGATTTATATTAGGCCGGGCCGTGTCCGGGCTTTTACGAAATTCTAAAGACGAGCGTAACGTTTCACATCCTTGCCCCGTACGAGCCACGTACACGGCACGCCCCGGACACGGCCCGGCCTAATATAAATCATCCCTTATATGTATAATAACATTAATAACATACATTAAATAGTAGAGAAATACTGTTATCCCGTGCGAAGCCGGGCGGGTCGCTAGTATTTTATATTATCTTAATCAAATTACATATTTCTAACTAGCTTCCGCCCGCGGCTTCGCCCACGTGGAGTTCGGTTATATCGCGTTTCCGAGAGAATTCTTCAAAAGTCCGGGATAAAAACTATCCTACGTTCTTTCTAAAGGTCAACTCTATCTCTGTACCAAATTTTATTAAAATGAGTTCAGTGGTTTAAACGTGAAAGCGTAACAGACAGACATACAGAGTTACTTTCGCATTTATAATATTAGTAGGGATAGTTTTGGATCTTATAAGCGGGTAAAATGTTATGAAGTCATCTACATTAAAGCTAAGCGTCCACTTGTCGGTATCGTACGCAACGGACGTATCGCACGCAACGGATCGTAGTATTATTTATATAGAAACTCAAACAAGTGCGTCCACCTGTCCGCATCGTAGGCATCGCATTCTATATAAATAATACTACGATCCGTTGCGTGCGATACGTCCGTTGCGTACGATACCGACAAGTGGACGCTTAGCTTAACACAGATAGATGCTCGGCGCCATTACGGGGTCGGTATTGTCTAAATAACTCCATGTGCGCGTCATTACACAAGGTTAAGGGATGGGGGTGTACAGAACAATGCTCAAATGACGTCATTCACTTACTACGTGTTTCTGTCTATCTATTCATTGTGAGTTATGGATCTGACATTAGCCCCATACAAGTAACAGCAGATTCCTTTCTCTAAGACTCACTTATTGGTACGTACTCAGCTGCAACCGGTTAGACTGGAAGCCAACCCCAATATACCTCTAGTTGGGAAAACCTAAGCTGATGATGATGAATACTTGTAAACATCTCATACACTTATGTACAAAGCCGGGATAAATAGCAGAAAGCTAATATATTATAAGTAGTGTGTGACAAATCGGATAATATTTAATAGGCCAAGGGAGACCGATACTCATGAAATCGAGAGAACTTGGCACAAGTATTACATAATCTCCACTTGAATATAAATAAGTAGGTACTCAGTAATGTTTTATTTGATAGTTTATTCTGATGACTGTTAGATGGCTTCAGAATAGAGGGATTACCTGGATTAAACGAAAAAAAAATTACATAAATACATTCTTAAAGCTCGTTTCTTATTTTAGTAAAGCTTTGGTTTCCTAGGAAAGCGGTGCCGTCATATGGCGGCCGCAGCGGTGAATGACGTCACCAGAACGTTGTCTATGTAAACAAACTGGGGCGGTTTCCTAGAGAGCGGTAACTGACGCCGTAACTTCAAAAAGCGGTGCCGCCATTTGCATGACGGCCGTCTTGACGGTGTCAGATAGTTTGGTGAACGTTTTATTGAAAGCGGTGAAGCTTTTTTAATACGTATTTGTGTTTTTTTTTTCGGAACAACGTCAAAAATTAGTTACAACTCTTGGAGCAGCGAGGACGACGAAATTTTAATAGATTTCGTTCGTAACCACGAAGCAATATATAATATAAAAAGTAAAGATTATAGAAAAAGTCAACTAAAACAGAATTGGTGTGGTGAAATTTGAGAAATATTAAATAAAACAGGTTAGTAAGTATGATACAACTAACAAAAAGTTTATGACGGTGTGTTAAAACGGCCGTGGAACTTTCCACATGTCATCACCGTAAAGACGACCTTCTTTTTGCGTCCGTAATATTACGGCCGCTATATGACGGCACCGCTTTCCTAGGAAACCCAAGCTTTATAGACCAAATAGGAAGAATCCCTACAAAGCATTCTAAGTGTAAAAGGTACACCTAACACAGTTCATAAATTCTTCCCAACAAAAATATTTTTCAAATCATACGTGCCCAAATAAATAAATGACGTGGTATTGAAAAGCCCCTCTATTTTCGTAAGTCAGTTGTAAACTTATTTAGCTTAACGCTACAAAAATATGCACATCTATGTATAACGCAAAACCGCGGATACCAGCTAGACTTACATAGGTATCAAATATCCCCTTGAAAGCCAGTAATAATAAAATAAAAATAAAATAAAAAAAAATAAAAAGCCTTTATTTGTTGAATCCGATACAGAATGTTTACAATCTTTATAACTACAGTCTGTAATTATTCAACCTGTCTTACGACAAAGGCCTCCTCCAGAGTTTTCCACTCCGTTCTATCCCTGGCTGTACGACTCCATGTAGGGCCCGCCACTCCTTTGAGGTCATCCTCCCATCTTTTGGATGGTCTGCCTCTGCTTCTCCTGCCGTCTAGCGGGCACCACTCGGTTACCAGCCTAGTCCATTTTTCCTGTTTTTCTCTTGCCATGTGTCCTGCCCACCTCCACTTTAGTTCTTTGTAAGTTATGTATGCATCCTTGAATTTAGTTAAACTTTTAATATCTGTCAGTTTTTCTCGGTCTCTTATTTTGACTCCTATTACGCTTCTCTCCATTCCATTTTGACAAACTTTTATTTTGTTTGCCAGGTGTTCAGTCAATGCCCAGGTTTGGCACCCATAGAGTAGACATGGCAGGATACACATGTTATACACCTTCCTTTTTTCTTTAATCGGCATTTCCTGGTTCTTCATTACTTCACTGAGTGACCAATATCTTTTCCATGTGTTAGATACTCTTCTCTCTATTTCCTTTTTCATGCAATCCGTGGTGGATACTAATTGTCCCAAATATACATATTCGTGCACATATGCTATTTCCTCCTCGTCAACTTTAATGGTGACTGTTTGTGAAGAGTTGGACATAATTTTTGTTTTTGCTAGGTTCATTGTTAAGCCTGCCTTCCCACTTTCATCAGCTAGTTGTTGCAGCATTATTTCAAGAGCTTTTGGGCACTCAGAGAATATGATTAGATCATCTGCGAAACGTAAGTGGGTCAAGTATTCGCCATTTATATTTAAACCTTTATTCGTCCAATCTAGATTTCTAAATACCATTTCTAAAACGGCTGAGAATAGTTTCGGCGAGATAGGATCTCCTTGTCGTACGCCCCTCTTGATAGGAAATTCTTCGCCCAAAGCTTCCAGTTTTACTCGTGCCGTACTTTTTGTGTATACATTTTGGAGTATCCGTATGTATTTTGTTGGTACACCCTGCGTTCTTAATGCTTCCCAGATAAATCCGTGTTCTATTGTGTCGAATGCTTTGTTATAATCTACAAACGCTAGATAATAAGTCTTGTTGTATTCTTTATATTTTTGTAGTATTTGTCTAAGGACGTGAATATGGTCAATGGTTGAATAGTTTCGGCGGAATCCTGCTTGTTCTTTGGGCTGGCTTTCTTCTAAAGTGGTTTCAATTCTGGATAGTATAATTTTAGAAAACACTTTGTACATATTCGACATCAAACTTATGGGCCTGTAGTTAGTTATGTCTCCTTTGTCACCTTTTTTGTGTAACAGTATAATGGTTGATTTCGTCCAATCCTTAGGAGTCTTTTCTGTTTCGATAATTTCGTTGAATATTTGTGTGAGTTTCGAGGCAATCACTGGTAGTGTTATTTTCAACAATTCGTTTGTAACAAGATCAGATCCTGGAGCTTTGTCATTCTTTTGTGTCCTAACTGCTCTTATGACTTCCTCTTTTATTATTTCAGGTATTTCCTGTTCGTTCGTGGGTGTGTCATAATGTTTTACAACATGCTCTATCTCTAGGCTTTGGTACAGTGTTCGGTAAAAATTTGTAGCAAGTTTTAGTATCTCTAATCTGTTTCCCGTGTTTTTGCCTTCTCTATTTCTCATGTTTGGTATCCAATCTTTTTTGTAATTTAATTCTTTTAGTGCCTTTTTTACTCCTCCTGTTTTTTCAATGTAGTTCTTCAGTGTATTCGACCGTTTTGTTTTTCTTTCTCTACGTAGTTGTGAGCTTATCTGTTTGCTAATTTCTGAAATTCTTCTACGGCTGTCTTGAGTTGTATTTCCTTGAAGTAGTTCCTTTCTGTTCTTTATTAGTTCCTTAATTTTTGGTGAGATTTCTTTCTTCATGTGTGTGCTTGTTTTCTTCGTTACCGTTTTTAGTTGGTGTAACAGATTGTTGTATTTTCCTTCTAGTTGTAGAGATGTTTTGCTGTCTAGTGCTGTTTTGAGATTATTAAGAAGAACTTCTGTTTCGCCAGTATATTGAGCAACTGCGTATTTGTCATGAAAACGTCTCGGTTTTTTAGGAAGTATTCCTGCCATTGTAGCTCGCACCATTCTGTGGTCTGTGTTGAAATTTAGGTTTTTTATGACCGACAAATCTTTAAAATGCTTTCGGTTATTAGACATAATAAAGTCTATTTCGTTCCTGTAGAGTCCGTTTGGTGAAATCCATGTCCATTTGTTTGTTATTTTCTTTTTGTAGAAACTGTTTAGAATACTTAATCTGTTTTGGAGACAAAAGTTCACTAACTTTGTTCCATTTTTGCTCCTGGTTCCAAAACCGTGTTGTCCTATAGCCTGTTCTTCTCCTATTTTTTGTGTTCCAATTTGACCATTGAGGTCTCCCATCACTATGACGTTTTTATGTGCGGTTTCAATGGTGTTTTGGAGCTGTTCGTAAAAAATTTCAGCTTCCTCTTTGTCTGATTCGGTTGGTGAATATACCTGTATAATGGACCATTCTTCTTCATTTAGTTTTATGTTGAGCATCGCTATGCGTTCTGTAATTCCTCTGAGTTCCATTATATTCTTTGAAAAATTTTTCTTGATCATGAATCCAACTCCGTACATTCCTGGCGTCTCCCCTATATAATGTAGTATGTACTTGCCATGATCTTCTATAGATTGTCCGAGTCTTCTTATTTCACTAATCCCTATAATCTCCCATTTTAGTTCTTCTAATGCTATTTCTAATTCTTGAAGTTTCTCAGGAGTTCTGAGGGATCGGCAGTTTATAGTTGCTATGTTGATATCATTTGATTTGTTTTTATTCTGAGTGTTGGTATTAGTGGTAGGGGAGCCCTAGAAGGGATTTTGGGATTTACTCAAGCGCGGCAGATTAATATATAGGGAGGTACCTATTACCCCATTTAACACCTCCACCAAGTATTAGTCCTGTATATGCAGCCGCGCGTCTAGAATAAAGGATCAGATTAGTAAAAAAAAAATTATCATCTGACATTCTCCAGCGCGTCAGGTTAAGATAGGGTAAGTTAGTTATATGCTAAAAAGTGTATATTCCACTAATCTGACAATTTGCGATTGACGATAAGAAGTAGGAAGGTTACAAACTTGTAAAAAAAAAACGTCATCTTGACTTTCTCGAGCGCGGCTAATTTTTTTTTATTTTGAAGGGAATAATTCAAGAATAATGAAAAATATATAATCTGACGATTTCCGCAAGCCGAAATAACAAAAATTCGTCGATAAAGTTAAATGCGTGCAGCTGCGTGATGCCTACATTTCCTTCTCCGCGTTTCTATTCCTCTCTCACTCTTTCTCTATCTATTACTCTCTCACTCCGTCCCCACTCTGGTTTCTGTTGCCATGACGTCGTGGCATACTGTTTACAACGTGTTTCCAACGTTTTGGCTTTTCTTGCTATTTTAATATTATTTGGGGCTTTGCCACGTCCACTTCCTTTGGGGCTGCTTTTTGAAAAAGGAGTTCATCAAAAAGAGCCCCTCGCGTTCGAGGAAATTGACGAGCATTTGCCCCCTATGATTCCTGCTTCCAAATCCATGGGATCCTACTGCCGATTCGCCGCAAATCTGTACTCCCACTTTAGCGTTAAAGTCCCCCATGACAACGGTGTAATGGGTCTTTGTAGTGAAGTGGAGGGCCCTTGATATATCATCAAACATATCCTCCACTTCATCGTCTGAATGTGTCGAGGTCGGTGCGTACACTTGCACTACCTTGAGGCTATACCTGTCGGTGAGCTTTATCATAAGGTACGCTACCCTGTTCGACACATTAGACACCTCCACAACGTTATCAGCTAGGGACTTATTAACCAGAAACCCAACGCCACCTTGGGATTGTTGGTCTCCCTCTCGGAAGTACATTAGATGACCTGATTCGAGGGTTATGGTGTCCTCCCCCTCTCTTCGAACTTCACATAACCCTAATACGTGCCACCTAATCTTCCCAAGTTCCACCTCGAGTTGCGCCAGATGCGAGTCAAGCCGTAGCGTGCGGCCGTTGTACGTCGCAAGAGTCAGTTGTTTTGGTGGCCTCCCGTAACCCGGAGATTCTTCGCACCCCCTGTCCCGCCGTAACCACGGTCGCCACCGTGACCGGGAATAGCGGGACTGCCGGGAACTAGGGGCCGTGGCTTTTTTGTGCTGCTCATAGAGGTATTTAGCCTACTGCTATCACGCTGGCCAGACGGGTTGATAGAGGGTTTTTTTTTCGAGTTTTCCTTCTCTCGCACTGGTGTTCGGTGCATTTTTGACTCCATTAGTCGACTTCTACGACACCCACTGGAAGAAGGGGTAGCGACATATGTATTCTTAAGCCGTCGCTACACGGCCTCAGCACTTAGATATTCCTTTAAAAACTTGAGATATCAATGGATTATTTAGTTTTAACTTTTGCACACCTTTTGATCTATATCTCAGGACGGGCAAACGTCAACAAAGCTGTCATATTAAAGGTTGTTCTAGATAAAAAGGCCTATACAATGATATGTATGACATTGCTATTAGTGGAGTGTACCAGGTCCCGTATATTTGTGTCCATTGTCCTTTATGTTTTTCATACTTATTTGCTTATAAATAAAAGTTTTGTACTTCAAAGAATACATACTGGTTTATTTACTTGCAATTTTTTAAGTTCTTCAATTTGTTAAAAGGTTTGCAAAAAAACTTTCCATTGTCAGATTAAGCGAATTCCTCCAGATAATCGTCAGATTATAAGATGATTACGTTAAGGGTACATAAATGAACCATATATATCTTAATCTGACGCGCTCGAGTATTTCAAAATGGCGATTTTTTTTTGCAATTTCAAATAATAGCCACGAGTTTAGGTCACGTCTAAATCGTCAGATTATTGCATAAGCGCCTTCGTTTTGGTTCACTTAACACCCCTTTTGATAATCTGACGCGCTCGATAAAATTATTTTTTTTCCCATTTTTAACCCTTACCTACTACCACCCCCACCATGGAAACAGTCAGATTAATATACGTATGTTTTCAAAATGACGTAGGACGTGCATGCTATTAATATCTGACGCGCTCGAGTATGTCCATGCAACTGTTTTTTTTACATTTTTGAAAGTTTATAGCCGCTCCACCCACCGATGAAAGTGTGTGTATGTCAGGACATTTTTTTCTTCTTATCATCTAAGCTTCGCAATCTAATAGGTCTCATTGACGCTCGAGTCACTCCCGATTTAGCACTCTTGCCTCCCCTACTATAGGTTTTACCTCTGGAGGGTTGTGGTCGATGACCCCCACGGGGACCAGCCGGCTTGGGGGACTTTTTGTTGAAGTTTCTTTATGTAGTGTTGTAGTATTTGTTATGCCGGTGGTCGGTTTTAGTTTTTTGGGATTTCCGTTTGTGAGTTATTTCTGCTACGTTCCACATAGTCGAGAATATTGCTTTTTGGAACACTCCTAGTGAATGAAGGTTTTGAGGTTTCCCTCGAGTTTACTTTCTTTTGGGTTGATGAGTTGGGTGAGCCCGAATCTTCTCTCTTCCTTTTGTCTCTGGTTTTGTCTGTTGGTTTCTTCACTATCAGCTTGTCATGTTTAAAAAAAGCGATGTTTCCTTTCTTCCTCTCCTCTTCTAGTTGTGGTTGTAGCTGCTTCCGTTTTTCAATTACTTCCTTACTATAATCCTCTTTGACATTAATACCAGGTGGGAGGTTGGTCTTATTTTTCAGAATGATGTGTTTTTTCCATGATGATGCAATGGTGACTACTACGGGCCGATTTTTATTTTGGTTCTTGCCGATTCTATATGTGTTTTTTATTTCGTGGCTATCTATGTGTGTTCCTGTTTCTATTATTATGTCTTTAATGTAGTCTACCAATTCCAGTTCTGATTTACCCGATTCCTCAATTCCAAAAAACACTAGGTTATATTTCCTTTTTTCAAATTCCATTCCTCTTAGTTTTTGTTCTAATGTAGAAATCTTTTCCTTGAGCTTAGTATTTTCGTCCATTATTGTTTTCAATCTCTCGTCTATTGCCACCATAACACTCTCAGTTACTGTTGTAGTTATGATTTTTGTTTGTTGTTGCAGTTTTTCGTCTAGCCTTGACAACAGTATTTCCATACTTTTTTCCATTATTGTATGCGAGTCTCTCTGTGGCTGTCAATGTCAGACGTTTGACGTTTGACAGATTCGCTGTTCAGTTGTTTATGTTCTATTCTACTTTTCTTTATGGCAAATAGTATGATTTATGTTGGTAGCACTGACCTATGATTTGCAATTAAGTTAGGTTATGTTTTAATCACTATTTTAACTACGATTTTTCGTCCGTTCTTATATTTGGCGCTGTGGTTATAAACCAAATCTGTTTTCCACTGTCACACTCTGTGTTTTTTGCGTTCGGACGCCACAATGAACCCTTATTGCACAGATTTTTGATTTAATACGCAGAGGACGTTAACGTACGTGTTCACTCTTAGACCACCGGAAACGGAGCACCGGAAACCAGTAATAATACATAATCTATAATCCTGTCGTTTGTAAAATCAGGGTCGTGGAAACCTTATAATTTGTGAACATATATTTATTTGCCGATGTTAACTACAGGTCTCGTCAAATCAGCGGGGTCTACTAGAGCCAAGGCCTGCTGGGGTTGCGGGATTGTTCCAAAGAGTTACCGCGGCCCTGGTACATAAAATGCCTACGAAGAAACATGGTGGGTTTTAGTCAGTAAGAGTCTGACACTCCCCATGCTAACCCACATCTGCCCTAGCCGATAGGTTTATCACATTTGTTCTATTCATGCTTAAAACGATTTTGGCATATGTTTTACCTGCCTGACGCCAACCCTCTTTAGGAATGCTGTGGTGATTTATCCGTCACCTTGCGGTTGGCCCAAAATGTAGATGTGTCCCACGAGTGAGAGATGGGGAGGTCCTATTCTAATCCGGGATTGTCGCTACTGGACCAATGTAGTAAATTATTTTTCCAATAGAAAGCTACTTGATTTGGGAAGCAGTTTCCTTGGACCGCGAGGAACAGCTAGTTCAATACTTCTGGAGTAACAAACAATAACATTGAAGAGTTGACCTAAATATTTAACCTTCATTATACTGAATGTTTTGCGAAGTCCCCTCACGGCCAGACTCGTTACGTAACAGATTATAACATTGAAACAAATGATATTAGTTGCATATACGAGTAGTGGATATCTAAGTAATATTGTAAGTGGACTGTAGGTAAGGTCAGCGTTAAACTAGCAGAACAAATCAAGATTTTCAAGAGCCGTCATCATCATCATCATCAGCCATAGGACGTCCACTGCTGAACATAGGCCTCCCCCTTTGATCTGCACAGATACCTGTTGGAAGCGACCTGCATCCAGCGTCTTCCGGCGACCTTTATAAGGCCATCTGTCCACGTAAGGGTACTGACGTACTAACGTAAATTATCATAATTTCCTAACAACACAAACGTCAAAATGTATTTACCATCCTAAACTTCGACGACGGTGTTCAGCAGTTTCAAAAGTTCGGGATGCGACTTAAGCTGTTGAAGGAACTCAAAATTATTACAATGCGTTACTATTCCAACGGCCGTGCAAAATACTCCGTCTTACTATTACCTAGTACTCATCATCCTCCAAGCCTTTTTCCTACCTACCTATCCCTCTCCTGGTTTCATTACCTAATACTCTGTCTTTGTATTAATTTGCCTACCAGCAATACATCATTATCCTCCTGTCCTTATCCCAATTTTATTTGTGGTCGGCGCAGCATGTGCAAGTCGTGGTGGCCTAGTGGGTAAAGAACCAACCTCTCGAGTATGAGGGTGTGGGTTCGATTCCAGGTCAGGCAAATACCAATGCAACTTTTCTAAGTTTGTATGTACTTTGTAGGTAAATCTTAGACACCAATGGCAGATAAAAAGGTGAAGGAAAACATCTTGAAGAAACCTGGACTATAAAGTCTGAAATCACCAACCCGCATTGAGCAAGCGTGGTGATTACGCTTAATCCTTCTCTGTGTGAGAGGAGGCCTGTGCCCAGCAGTGGGACGATAAAAAGGCTGTAACAGTAACAGCAGAATGTTTTCTCCATCCATACTCTTCTATCTGCCGTCATCTCAGAAGTAACATTCTTTCGTACCATATCTACTTTCACACAATCCATCCATCGTTTCTTTGGCTAGCCATACATATAAGAGCCAAAGAATAGATAGAATATTGCAACGGTTGTAAGTGGCGGAAGCTAGTACGCAATAAATTCAGCAAAACCCATAATAAATCGTATCTTCCAGAGATAAAGAGATAGAATCGATTCATTGAACATAATGTGAGGAAGATTTTGAGCGTGAACGAGGAAGGATATAAAGGACGGGGACAAAATAAACTATGAACGGCATTAGAAGTGTTTTCTTTTTAAAATAGAGTCAATTGGCCAATGATGCTGATTATTTCAAGAAGGAAGACGAAAGGGCTAGCTGTTTGATTGAGTAGCTATTTCATGGATCTGTGAATGGAATAATTTTAGCCAATGTGTTACCTACATACGTGTAGTACCTACCTAGCTAAAGAATATGATTAGCATTAGGCTGCCTTTCCACCGGAGATGTGGTATGCTACGTATTCATTGGTGCACATAGCATTACACTGTTAGAAACAGATTCTACTAAGCTATATTTCTTTTAAGGAAAGATGCGTACTATGGTTCATCTCGATCTGCGCATCTTCCTCGGTCAGCTACTTTCATAGCATATGTTACTCGTACCGCTACATAGCTTAGCATCCGTGGAAACGGTCATAGCTAAGCTATCACATTTTAGTAGCATGGCTGCATACCACATCTCCGATGGTAAAGCATGCTTAGGCTAACTAGACTAGATAGAGTCTCAACAATTTGTATATAGTTCATAGATAATGATGTAGATAGCAAGATAGGTAGATGAGAATCGATTCCAAGGGTTTACTGGCCAGCTGCGGGTTGTTCGAAAGAGATACCGCGGCCCTGGTACATAAAAGGCCTATGACGGAACACGACGATTTTAGTCAGTAAGAGTCTGACACTCCCTCACCGCTGCTAACCCACAGCGGGAGGGGTCATTTGATGATTTTACGTCGCTAAAAAAAAAAAAAAAAAAAGGGTTTACTGGCCAAGAGCGAAAGGCCGCGATGAATAAACAAACAATGATTGTAATATTATTCAAGAAATAATAGCCACAACCCGCATCCAGTTTTGCATTGTAAATATATCGATCTGATGAAAGGTTGGGCATACATTTTGGATTTTTCGATGAAATATTTATTAAAATGCTTCTGAATTTGAAGTATTACTAGCTTCTGCTAGTGGTTTCAGCCACGTCTCGTGAGAACTACTTCACGCATCCATCCTCCGAGCCTTTTTCCCAACTATGTTGGGGTCGGCTTCCAGTCTAACCGGATTCAGCTGAGTACCAGTGCTTTACAAGAAGCGCCTGCCTATCTGACCTCCTCAACCCAGTTATCCGGGCAACCCAATACCCCTTGGTTAGACTGGCGTCAGAGTTACTGGCTTCTGACTACCCGTAACGACTGTCAAGGATGTTCAATGACAGCCGGGACCTACAGTTTAACGTGCCATCCGAAACACAGTCATTGGTGTCTAAGATATACTTAGAAAGTACATACCAACTTAGAAAAGTTGCATTGGTACTTGCCTGACCTGGAATCGAACCCGCGCCCTCATACTTGAGAGGTTGATTTTTTACCCACTAGGCCACCACGACTTTTTCACTACTTCACGCACTTGGTTAAAAAGTAACTTATAGCTTCGCTCGATAAATAGGCTTTGTAATGCAGTACCACTGAAAAAATACTTTGAAATCGGACTAGTAGATTAGCGCGCTCACGCAAACAAACTTCAGATCTATATTGTTAGTGTAGATTATTTCAGAGCAAGCAGAGCAGAGGTCTGTCACTTCGAGGATGGTGCTATAGAATGGTTGGGTGTCCATTTATTAAAATAACGGAATCTTGGAATTTTAGAAAAATCTTACAGTGTTAGATAGCCCATTTAATGAGGAAGATACTAGATTTTATCCGGGTGCGCGAAGAAGTTCCAGGCGCGGGAGAAACATCGAGAAACGGCTAGCTTCTACACTAATATTATGAAGCTGAATAGTTTGCTTGTATGTTTATTCGTCTCCAACATAAAAAGCGGGTGAAACCGTTAGCATTAGCTAGTTATTTTTATATACAGGTAACAATAATAATGTTTACAAATCTCCAACTCAGTGGTACCCATCTGATTACCATATTGTTTTTCACAATACATTTACCTGACAAATAAACATTTTCTTTAGGCTTTCCTTGAACGGTGACAATCAGTCTCAAGGGATGAAGTAAGATAGATGTTATTTATTTAAATCTTACTGAAGGTTGATGTAAGGAGGCCTTATCTATACTAATATTATAAAGCTGTAGAGTTTGTTTGTTAGTTTGAACACGCTAATCTCAGGAACTACTGGTCCGATTTGAAAATTTCTTTCAGTGTTAGATAGCCCATTTATCGAGGAAGGCTATAGGCTACTTTTTATCCCGGTACGGGAAGTGGTTCCCACAGGATGCGGGTGAAACCGCTGGCAGAAGCTAGTACACTGATAAAATTGTAACAGAGAGTGCTTAGTGGCTAAGTACCAGGCACATGGGTTGAACGATCATGGTTCACCGTACAGTGCCCACTATGCAGACCATTACAACAGTTTGTGGGGCTTAGCATATTAGATGCTTACCTTATGAGTATTATAAAGCTGAAGTGTTTGTTTGTTTGTTTGAATGCGCTAATCTCAGGAACTACTGGTCTGATTTGAAAAATTCTTTCAATGTTAGATAGCCCATTTATCGAGGAAGGCTATAGGCTACTTTTTATCCCGGTACGGGAAGTAGTTCCCGGAGATGTAACTATTGCCCATTATAATTCTTAGCTGCTTAGTTAAAAGAACAAGTAACGTAGCTATGGGTTCTTGATGGGTGACCATTTATATCATGATGAGTTCCTCTGTTTCGGAAGACACATAATTGGGTCTGGGTTGTTATTTGAACATCTTTGGCCATTGTTACAGCTAGTCAGAAGCCTGAAAGTCTGGCCGCTAGTTTTAACAGGATATATTTATTGTGTAGAATTTCCCAGGTGTCTAGGCAGCCGGCATGATGACTGCTGGCAATTTTATTTAAAAAGAAATACTTTACATTATTAATTGTCTTCTGTTTACTAAAGTATAATGTAATGTAGATTTCATTTTTCTAGTAGAAAAATCACATAAAATCTAAGAGCATTACTGCAATTGATATACTTACCCATTATTTAAAAGCTTCAAAAATAATACTGCACATTATTACACATCTGAAAACAACATAATTTCGTGTTCTACTCACCAGTATATGATGTAGAACTGTAGGAATCGGCAGAGGAGGCCGATAATGACCTGCTTCGGTATCTCGCAGATTTTTTCAAAGCGCCAGATTTCCCGCGCTGTCCGTCGAACTTCCCTGCAGCTCCGGCCTCCGTGTTCCCGCCGCGGACCTGCCCCGGGTCCGTGACAGGGCTATCACTCGGCACATTAGCAGTAACCACACTATCTTTTCGACTAGAATTCAACTGATTCGGTTCGCCATGACCGTCAGACATGTTTGAATTTATATTTTTTAATTATTTTTTTTCAGCTTATTAATCCAATTAGAATTTACGGTTTTCTATATTAAAACCTTCTTATTAGTGCACTGTATGTTTTTATTAGAAAATGTTGACTATAAGCACATCGAAGAGGTAAAATAAAAATATCAATAATAAAAACAGCAGTACAAACAACCGCAGTGGCGATTAAAATAAATTTAATGATTGGGAGAACACTTCGCGGTTCAAAATTAAAAACATGTGGTGGAACGATATTATTTTGTTATCGGCAAAGTCATGGAAAACTAAAAAATTAAAGAGAACAGATGGAAAATACAATTTCTTCAGTTATCCGCCCGAGCAAAATCGCACACCCCTCTCTTCCATACTTCACCCCCGAAACTGAAATGTCATTTTTTCGATCGGCATTCAAGCAGGGATTGCAAAAGTTCTTTCTTAAAAACCGATTCAGAATAAAATGTTTCGGTTATTGCTATGGCAATTAAAAGTTTCAACTTTCTTAAAAGCTGTTTTAGTTGGCATATTAGTCAGTTATAATACTTTACCAATTCCAGACTTTATCAATGACATCCATCATTATTTTCTCACTTTGTAGTTGCTTTGCTACGTCATGCTACAGTAAAACCAATAACATAATAAATAACATTATTTTTTTAATCTGAGTTATTGCAGCATGGAATTTTAAATTCCACTTTAGGACCTATTATAATCTTTTTCCATTTGTTTATAAACTTTTTACTTTTTAAACAGAAACCGGTACTACCGGTTTTTAATCTATGAAAATTATATTTAGAAACTCCTACACACATCACTATCGTCGCCAATATGGAAGTGAAACGTATGTCAACTACTGCGCGACCAAACAACTAGGAAATAAATAACTCAAAAATACTTTCTATTATTTAACTTGGTGAGTAAATATTTACAAAATTATTATTAAAACATTTTTTTCACATATTTCGCTCAAAGTTCATCCATTTTCGTGCGTTGTTCACAAACGAAAATACAGTCGATTATCGTCATTGGAGCGTTCGCCGGCGAACAAAGATATTTTGAAAAGATACATAGCCTATAAATATTTAAATCGCATTCGAAAGCGATGTAAACAAAACCTTTGAAACATATCCTTTGAGTTTTCATTGATGGTTTTCCTGTAAATTTTTGAAAACATGCCTGTGTGACAATTTAGTTGTCATAGTGTTTACATGTCATACATTATATTATTTTATGTATTTATTGTATTTAAAAGGTATTGGTGTCTGCATCTTTATCTTTACGAGCGTCACACTGTATAAAGTTAAGTGATAATGATGTGTAAATAAATATTCTCGAGATATTTCGTACGACATGACATACTAATAAAAAAATAACACACACGCTCTGTCTGACATATGTGGTTTCGTTTTTTTTTTAGTTTTTTTCCTCAAGTTTAAGGAAACGTTCGTCATTCAGCCTAGGATTTTGAGGTTTTATGTTAATTTTTATGTATGTTTTTTTGTAATAGCATGATTCTTATTCTTTAATCTTGGAATGACTGAATAACATTGAATGTATCAGCTACTTATTATCTTGTGATGTACAGTATTTTAAGAGAATAGTGTTTCTAATATAAAGTCAAAATGTTATTAATCCTAATCTTGAATGTTTTCATACATAATTACTGTTAGCTAAATGGCCTATAAGATTTACTCTAACTTGTACATTTGTAAGAGTGAGACATCATTATTAAAAAGTGTGCTATGGTAATCAAATTCACATAAATTTGCATATATTTTGGCACACATATCTGTGCTTTGGCTGCAATTCAACAAAAACATGGGTAATACTTATTTAAAGTTATTTCAAACAAAAATAAACAATTTTATACTATTTCATATTTCTTAAACCTTTCAAAATTTTTCTTATAAGAAAATGTTAAAAGCAAACCAATCAAAAGTTTCTCTGAAATGCACTATTTCTAACTTGCATCCAGCACTAAATGGACGTAGCAATACATGTGTATGCACAAAAATTCACAAAAAAAAGTTATGGTGGCTTAATGGGTTAAGAACCAACCTCTCAAGTATGAAAGTGTGCTAGATTCCAGGTCAGGCAAGTACCAATGCAACTTTTCTAAGTTTGTATGTACTTTCTAAGTATATCTTGGACACCAATGACTGTGTTTCAGAGGGCACAATAAACTGTAGGTCCCGGTTGTCATTTACGGGTAGTCAGAAGCCAGTAAGTTGTACTTGGGTATTGGCTTGTCCGAGAAACTCGAGTTGAGGAGGTTAGAAATGCAGTCGCTTCTTGTAAAGCACTGGCATTCAGCTGCATTGGGTTAATGGGCACATAATGATGTATGCACAAGAATTCACTATAAATATATGAACACAGTGTCTTGTATGTCTGTTCACATGATTTCACACAAGATCATATGAAGCTAATACATTTTAATATGTTTTTCTGTCATTCCACAGATAGCCATGGATTTGAAGAAGGTATATATTTATTTGTTTTATCACAAAATTACTGTTATATGCACCTTTCCATGTATTCATATATTCCTTACTACATACGTATGTATTAACTACTTAATATGTATTCTTGCCATTTTTAGAAATTTTTTACCCAAAGGGTAAAATAGGAGCCCTATTGAGTTACCGAAATTTGCTGTTGTTGTGATTTTTTGCTTGAAATATTCACTGGCTATTGAATATATTGCCTACTGTTACGGAGTTTCTTGGCATGTCTTCTCCAAAAGATCCACTCGTTGGACTGGACACCTAGCTATTGACGGTAGATATTAGCACGTAGGAGTTTGAACCAAACAATTAATGTAGTGATTGCTAGTGGCCAATCAAACCATAGTTTTTCGTTTTCTTATCTTTCCCTTTCATAGGTTATTGTATCAAGTGTATGGAACCCTTCTTGCCCGACTCTGACTCACACTTAGCCGGTTTCATAAAGTTTCTATAGTTATTATTGTGGTGACTCCTACTTATATAAGATTACTAGGAAGTAAGATGCACAATTCTTATTCTTTGTCTTAATGTGATCTAGTTTTTATTACAACCTTGATTTACTTTTCAAGGGCACATCTACACTTAATATTAAAAAACTGAAAAGTTTGTTTGTTTTGAACGCGCTAATCTCGGGAACTGCAGTTTCCAATTGAAAAAATATTTTTTTTTTTATTCACCATTTATCGAGAAAGGTATTAGGATAGTTTTTTGTTCCCAATGTATGTACTCGAGATATAGATGGGATATTTACGACTAGCTTCTGCCAGCGGTTTCACCCGCATCCCGTGGGAACTACTTCCCGTACCGGGATAAAAAGTAGCCTATAGCCTTCCTCAATAAATGGGCTATCTAACACTGAAAGAAATTTTCAAATCGGACCAGTAGTTCCTGAGATTAGCGCGTTCGAACAAACTCAGCTTTATAATATTAGTATAGATAATAACGTAACGTGTAAGACTCTTTTTATCCGCGTTTGGAAAGTAGTTTTCTTCAGGAAGGGGGTGAAATCGACGGTGGTAGCTAGTCACAACATAGTATAAAACAAAGTCGCTTTTTCTATCCCTATGTCCCTTTGTACGCTTAAATCTTCAAAACTACACAACGGATTTTCATGCAGTTTTTTTAATCAGATAGAGTGTTTCAAGAGGAACGTTTATATGTACAATAACATACATTAAATAGTGGGGAAATACTGTTACGCCATGCGAAGCCGGAGCGGGTCGCTAGTATGTAATAATATAAATACGAAAGTAACTCTGTCTTTCTATCGCGCTTTCATTGCTGAACCAATTTAAATGATATTTGGTACACAGATAGTCTAGATAAGGAGCTGAGAAAGCGTTACAAGAAGTGGTTCTTCCGAGACGCAGGCGAAACAGCAGGCAGAACTAGTTTATAATAAGTACTAGCTGCCGCCCGCGGCGAGTTCGGTTATATCGCGTTTCCAAGAGAATTCATAAATAAATAAAAGTCAGGGATAAAAACTGTTCTATGTTCTTTCTCGAAGTCAACTCTATCTCTGGACCAAATTTCATTAAAATCAGTTCAGTGGTTTAGACGTGAAAGCGTAACAGACAGACAGACACGGTTACTTTCGCATTTATAATATTAGTAGGGATTAGTATTAGTTGCCATTGAGGAATCTAAACAAAACAGTTACTATGATAATTATGGTCTCTGCACAAAGCGGGCGCGGCGCGGCGGGACGGGACGGCGACGCGACGCAATGTACTAGATCGTCGCGTCGCGTCGCGCCGAGCGGGACGGCTCTGTGTGATGTCGTCCGTAATATCTAGTACATTACAACTGCTCAGCGTCGCGTCGCCATCCCGTCCCGTCGCGCCGCGCCCGCTGTGTGCAGCGACCATTAAGTACTAAAAACAGTATGAATAACAATTGAATGCGCAGACGTCATATTTAATCACTTAACCTACCAAATATGGTTGCCAAATAGTTAAACCATAGTGCAACCTAGTTTTTTCTATGCTATTAAATCATAATTTGGAAAGTTCGTCTATGAATCATGCTGGTGTACTCAATGGATTTGAGTGAAATTTTAAAAGCAGACTAGCTTGTGCCCCCGGTTTCACCCGCGTCCCATGAACTTCGATGATGAATATGGATAAAAGTAGCATATATCTTTCTTCGATGAATGGACGTTATACATATATGAAACTAAAAGATATTTAAATCTGTTCTTATTTCCTTAGAACGTTCAAACACACAAAACAATATTCAACTTTAAGACATTAATCTCCACAGGTAATAAAAAATCTGAATTTTACACCGTAAACTATAAAAGTAGTGATTTCACGCGGGTTCACCCAAATGTCTTTATGTGCCCAGTAAAAGTAGGCTATAACGTACTTTATCCCTCTTCGTCATCAACCTAACCTTTTCCCGAATATGTAAGCTTCAGATGTAAAATATATTCACTATTCTGACCGTTTTATTCTTCCAGCTGCATATAATACTACGTGTTGGCTAATGCCAGGCCGGATTTCACACAAACGCTTTAGAAGTCAATATATTAAATTCTGTATTAGCTCTATTCATTCACTTACTTTCATTCCAAATCATTTGAGCTAATTATACACCTGATTTCGTTCAAACTGTCCTCCTAGTTCCCCAACTCACTATTCTTATTCCCCCAACTCACTATATCAAATCCCCAAGTTCACTACTTACGTTTTATCGTTCCAGCTAGTTATAATGTCGAGTGTTGGCCGCGGGCGAGGGTACACCGGTCGGCATCACTTGCGGGAACCCCGTCCCGGGGACGACGCGGACTCGGACGCCGCCAGGACACTGGCTGAATTGAGCCCCAGATCTACTGGTGAGTTGGGGGATTATGGGGAGATGCGAGATTCAACAGCCAAACCATGTTTTGTCCTTCAACAAACTATATTGGAGATAGTTTCGAGTCTGGTTCTAAACTTCCTGGCTTCTTCTGATTATCTTTAAAGACTGCCATGGATACACAAAGAAAGAGCATAGGTATGAAACCTGGACTATTAAGTGTGAAATTACCAACCCGCATCTCACGCACGTGGTGATTAACGCTCAATCCTTCTCCGCGTGAGAGGAGGCCGCAGCCCAGCAGTGGGACAATAAAAATGCTGATGATGATATTCGCTTACCATTGTTTAAGATATACTTAGAAAGTACCTTATTACACTGGAGTACTGTGAGAAGAGAGTATGAATGCTTTTTAGGGTTCCGTACCCAAAGGGTAAAACGGGACCCTATTGTTTTTTTGCTCATTTTTGCTCTGGTACGGTACCCTTCGTGCGTGAATCCGACTCGCACTTGGCTGGATTTTTTTTTTTCAAGTGTAACGGGCTACTTTACCCGTATTTGTTGTAAATATGAGTGAGACAGCTTATTATGGTCATTTACAAGTTACAAAGTACCTGTGCTTTATATAAAGTCATTAACAATAGATTTGTGAGATGACAATATTAAACAGCTACGTGTAAGAAAGAGATGGAATACTAAAGTAGGATTTTTTTGTAAATACAGGTACCTCTTTTGTAACAATAGGTTAAGACATAGGATACTCTATTTGTTGAATTTAGAAGCACCTGTGACTTTATACAGTGAGGTTGTGATTTTGGCCTATTTTTGTCAAAAAGTGGTATTTTGTTGTTCAAAAATGGTGATAAATGAAAGACTAGATTGGGCGGAAGAATGCGCTCAAACGGATACAGGTAGATTAGGCTATTTGAAAATGTCTTGTGTTATTTACACGGTTTCACCCGCGTCCCACTGAAACTACTGCTCGTATCGGGATAAAATACAACCTATGTTACTGGGAAAGAGTAGCTTTCCAAAAGTGATAGAATTTTTAAATCGGTTCACTTTCGTAGTCTTTAGGGTAGAAAACTAAAAACAAGCAAGTGTTCCATCTTTGTTATATTAGTATGGATTCACGGAACTCCTCACACACGAGTCCGACTCACACTTGACACGTTTTTGAGCTTACCACAAACATTCACAAAAGTATTTTCTCCAACATGTTTTAACTCCATTATTTTTGCAAGTATTCATTAATGTGTTTTCCCCAAATTTATTTTCCCTAATAAATAAAATTTTATATATAAAAATGAATTGCTGTCCGTTAGTCTAGCTCAGTGGTTCTTAACCGGTGGTCCGCGGACCACTGGTGGTCCCTGGAGGCATTCCAAGTGGTCCGCGAAGCTTTGCTTCGCGACGTTGCTATCCATCTTACTTGTCCAACAGAAAAAAATTAAGGTTTGAATTGTAGCCTTTTTACGTAATTTTGGTTCTGAGTCTTAAAAAATAATTTAAATTTCCCGCTCGCTTCGCTCGCGTATTCAGAAACTATATGCCCTCGTTTTTACATTTGTCAACAAACAAGAAGTAAAAGTACGTTTGGGCTACATTGTACGTAATTTTGGTTCCGAGTCTTAAAAAATAATTAAAATTTCCTGCTCGCTTCGCTCGCGTATTCAGAAACTATATGCCCTCGTTTTTGCATTTGTCAACAAACAAAAAGTTAAGTACGTTTGGGATACATTTGAGTCCGAAAAAAATTTCGCGCTCGCTTCGCTCGCGCATTTGTAACTACGTAAGCATGTGTATGTCTTTCTTTACATTTACTTACCTACAAAATAATAGAGTACTTGCGTTTTGTAAACGCTGAACATTGCGTTTGTAAGTGAAAGATTTAGTCGGAGCTAAAACTGTTTTTTTTACCTAGTGGATCCCCCCCCCCCCCTTGTCAAAGCTATAAATTCGTCCGTGGGTTTTCAACGCTTCTGATTGTTAAAAACAAGCATAGAAATCTGTTGCATGCCACTGACGACATGCGTTTAGCTTTGAGTAGTACTGAACCAAGAATTCAGAAGTTAGTAAAGAGAATACAGTCACAAGAATCTCATTAAATTTAATCTCAATTTAGGCAAACCCCATTGGTGGTCCCCGGTAAGACAAATTTTGGTAAAGTGGTCCCTCATGACAAAAAGGTTAAGAACCACTGGTCTAGCTAAAACTCGAGAATAGCTGGACCGATTTGGCTTATTTTGCTTTTAAAATGTTTTTAGAGGTCTATATATATATATATATATATATATATATATATATATTGATCCTGGCCGATTTCGGCCACAGCGACTTGGATCTGCGCTTAATTTTGAGAGCTTCGCTGGTGTGCTCTCCAGTGACTGACAAAGCCAATTTTTGCAGTGAATGTCCGTCCACATTCACTGCAAGTCAGCACTCCTCCGATATAGGTGTATTGTATGGCCGCGGGTGGTCGGGCCTTCAGCTCATCTCGCTTAGCGTCGAGCTGTTCTCTCCGCCGGCTCTCAAACTCGCACACCTTGTCCTTAATAGTCCGCCTCCATTTGGTCCTATCTGCCGCCATAGCCTCCCAGTGTGACGGATCTAAGTCACATCTCTTCATGTGGCGTTTCAGCACATCTTTGTACCGCAGACGCTGACCACCCTGCTTACGCTTGCCAGTCTCCAGCTCTGAGTAGAAGACGCGCTTTGCTACTCGGGCATCTGACATCCGGGAGACATGACCAGCCCAGCGCAGCTGTCGACGCATTAGATAGGCCTCAATACCGCTGACATTAGCGCGTCTAAGTACTTCCGTGTTACGAACACGGTCCGACCACTGGATGCACATAATGTCACGTAGGCATTTTAGATGGAATCTATCTAATGTCCGAATATGCTCGCGGTATAGACACCAAGTCTCAGAGGCATATAGGAGATTTGGCAGAACTATTGCCATGTACACAGCTACTTTTGTAGAGAGCTTTATGTCATGTGAGCGGAACACCTTGGCACGAAGTCTACCAAAAGCTGCAGCAGCTGCTCCTATTCGGCTGT
This sequence comes from Helicoverpa assulta, assembly GCA_963856015.1. NCBI lineage: Eukaryota > Metazoa > Arthropoda > Insecta > Lepidoptera > Noctuidae > Helicoverpa > Helicoverpa assulta. Next base: position 7,355,210 of record CAWLCW010000022.1, read on the forward strand.
TGACTTCGTTATCAAGGAGACACCTGGATGTTATGGTGCTGCCAAGATATTTGAATTGGTTTACTTGCTTAAGCGAGACATCTCCGAGTCTAATGTCAACTGGGGCACTGTTCACAGTATCAAGTGCCATGACTTCGGTTTTCTTGACATTTATCTTCAGGCCAAATCTGCTGCATGCCTGCAGTAGTCTCGACATAAGCCTCTGCAGCCCATCTGGGGATTCCGCCACAAAACATAAGTCATCTGCATACATCATCTCAGTGACAGTCGCGCGAGACACTCTTGTGCGAGCCTTGAGTCTATTTAGGTTGAAGACACCACCGCCATCGGTACGAAAACAAATACGGATACCTTCGGACAGAGTCTGCAAGGCTTCCCGAACGACAACTGCAAAGTACAGGGCAAAGAGAGTTGGAGCGAGCACGCAGCCCTGTTTCACACCGCAGCTCACTTTAAAGAACTCCGAGTCCTCGCCCTGCACACTGACACAACAGCGCATGTCATCATGCAGAAGTCGTATCATTCTTATAAACTTGTCCGTGCATCCAAGTTTCGCTAGTACCACCCATAAGGCTTTGCGCGGCACCGAGTCGAAAGCTTTCTCCAAGTCAACAAAGCAAAGAAACAATGGTTGACTCTGCTCACGACTCTTCTCTAGAAGTTGACGGATAGAGAAGATGGCCTCACACGTACCTCGATTCGGCCGGAAGCCAAATTGGGTTTCGGGCAGTATGTCTTCAGACAAGGGCATCAAGCGGTTCAGTAAAATTCGTGCAAAGGTTTTGCCTGGAGAGGTCAGGAGAGAGATACCTCTATAGGAGTTGCAGTCAGATTTGTCGCCTTTGTTCTTGTACAAGGAGCACACCCGAGAGACTTGAAACTCATCAGGTACTCGCTCCTCGTTCCACATCTTTGCAAAGAGTTTCCAAATGGTCTCATGCAACTCCGCACCCCCATATTTCAGCAACTCTCCAGGAACATTATCAATGCCGACCGCTTTTTTGTTCTGTTGTTGTTGAACGGCAACGATGACCTCACGCAGGGTCAGTGGATCGTCTAGCTGCTTGACAGTGGGCAGTGATGCCATCGAGCAGATAAACGACATGTCCACAGCTCTATCGACATTGAGCAAGTCGTTGAAATGCTCTGCCCATCTCTTAAGTACGTCCTGCTTGTTGGTCATTAGCTGTGTGCCGTCATGAGATCTTAAGGGTACTCTTGTACGACTGGTTTTACCGACCAGTTTGCGAACCTCATCATAAAACGCACCTAGCTGTTTCGTGTCAGAGAGCCACTGCATACGTTCGGCCTTTTGACGCCACCACTTGTCTTTTATTTCCCGTACATATCTCCGCAACTCGGCTCCACTTTGCTTAACACGCTCCGCTTGTTGATCGTCCCTAAATTGACGTAGTATGGAGCGGTGATTCTGGATAGCTTTTGTTAGTATTTTATCATTTTCATCAAACCAGTCTTCGTGTCTACCAGGTTTGACACCCAGTGTCTGCGAAGCACTAGCGATTAATCCGGTCGAGAGGGTATGCCAGTTAGCTACAGAATCACCATGCTCAACGTCTATTAGCTGGATCGCATCACTAATTGCCTGTATATAGTTGTCGCGTACCTCCAAACTTTGAAATTTTTCCAAATCTAGGCACTTAGGCTTCACTCCATGAGATCTGCGAGGAGGATATAAACGAAGCTTCATCTTGGTGACAACAAGACGGTGGTCCGTGGAGCACATTGCATTAGCATCACGCATAACACGTGTAATCTGTACTTGGGAAATGTCTCTTTGCCGAACGATTATGAAATCAATCAGGTGCCAATGCTTTGATCTCGGATGCATCCAGGTAGTTTTATATTTAGCCGGGAGTCTGAACATGGTGTTGGTGATGGCCAGTTCGAATTCGGCACAGAGAGATAGCAGGAGTTGTCCATTACTATTCATGTTACCGACACCATGTCTTCCCAAGACCTTTGGCCAAGCTTCAAAGTCACGTCCGACTCGCGAATTGAAGTCACCCATCAGAAGTATCTGTTCCCTTTGGGGAATTTTTGATAGGGTTTGCGTAACTTCTTCGTAAAACTTGGCCTTGGTTTCATCATCCTTGTCGAGCGTTGGTGCATAAACACTGATGATATTAAGGTGATTGCCATTATCGAGGTGTAGGCGCAGCGTGGTGACGCGGTCCGAGATGTGGATAGGATAATCCTCTAATTTAGCTGCTATATGGTTGCTGATCGCGAATCCAACCCCGGATCTTCTAGGCTCTGAGGATGGAGTACCTTTCCAAAAGAAAGTATATCCGCCCAAGCGCTCCAATCTCTCCCCCTCGTCTGCCAAGTGAGTCTCACTAAGAGCAGCGATGTGCACACCGTAGCGTCGGAGTTCTCTCGATACGAGAGCGGTTTTACGAGGAGGACACAGGCTACTTTCGCGATCAAGGAGGGTTCGCACATTCCACGCTGCAAAGGTCATATTATTAATTTTAACGGGTTTCCGTCTGAGATTATTATGTATCTTTCGACCACGAGTTATTGATGCAGAGACAGCCGTGGTTACTCTCTCTTTTTATACAGGGTTAAGCCTTTTTTAGGACACCTTTTCTAGTCCCCTCCCCGGATTGGGGGAAGCAGGGCCTCTCTAAATAGAGCTGCTTCGTCACCCAGGGAGCTGCCGAATTGCACTGTTAACCCAATGCAGTGCAAAGCGACCATCTACCCTAGGTCGCCTGCGTGTAGACATCAGACAAAGCCAAGTTGGCATCACAACCGGACCTCTCTACCTCTGCCCATCGCCGCAGGGCTAAATCGGAGTCCATTTGGCAGACCAAGTCAATTGCGCAGGAGATATTAAAGTGCACGAAACGTAGCAACGACAGTGTGTGCGCATACACAGGTGCACTCTTATCTCTACCTCCCTGTATCCAATGGAACGGTAAACCGCCACAATTGGAGAAAGGTACAGACGTCCCTAGGCGTTAGCATGGCCTCTAACGCGAACCATGAGCCATGAGAAGGGCTGTGCCTGGCCGGGATCGCCAGTGGATCTTAGCAGGAGGCATCTGCTTGGAATTTGAGATTGAGGGAGAGGAGGGTAGGATACTGCTGCCACGGAACGGAGAGGAGTGTGACAACAGAAGCTCGAGTAGTCGGGGTCGGGGCGGTAACCGCCGCTCTACTGACGGCGCTCGCCGCCGTGCTCGACACTGTGCACGACATTGTGGCGCCCTCCAGCGGACACGCCAGGTACTGTGGAGAGCCTGCTCTCGCACACGTCCGGCACCGGCGGTGACCGCCGCGCTACTGACCGCGCTCGCCGCCGTGCGACACTGTGCACGACACTGTGGCGCCCTCCAGCGGACACGCCAGGTACTGTGGAGAGCCTGCTCTCGCACACGTCCGGCACCGGCGGTGACCGCCGCGCTACTCTTTTAGAGGTCTATGAAAGGTTCAAACGATGCGAAGTTTGTTGGGTCAGCTAGTTAATATATAATTTTACTTCCAGACCCAACCAGAATGGAGGTGAAGCGCGACGGACCGGCGCTAGAGCCCGACAAGGAGACGCCGGACAAGGAGGCGCCGGAGGAGGACAGCTCGCTCAAAGACATGCTCCGAGTCGACGACCAATATGTGCCGCTGTTGACCCTGGTGAGTGGTTACAGTTTTAACCGACCGTGGAAAGTTATATGCAGTATATGCTGTTTAGTGTTTGTGTGAAATACACTTTAATTTTTGCTTGGCTCTAACTTCGTTACATAATATAAACTTGAACTCTATTATGTGATTGTAAAAAAGTACATATGTTGGCATCAAAAAAGTCATTGAGGTATAACTGTATATTTAGGTAAAATTTATGAGCACTACTTCTCTATCAAAAAGTCCCCTATGTCCTTCCTCAGTCTATCTGTGTGCCTAATATCATCTGTGCAAGAGACAGACGAAGTTATTTCTATTTTTATTGGCACACCATAATATTGTCATATCATAAATTGTAATAAAATTCTACTTTGCTATGCCTATTATAGCTATACACAACAAGAACATTATATAATACCTGCGTAAAGTAAAATTGTAGTTATTATATTGGTTTACTAGCTTCTGCCAGCGGTTTCACCCGCATCCCGTGGGAACTACTTCCCGTACCGGGATAAAAAGTAGCCTATAGCCTTCCTCGATAAATGGGCTATCTAACACTGAAAGAAATTTTCAAATCGGACCAGTAGTGCCTGAGATTAGCGCGTTCAAACAAACAAACAAACTCTTCAGCTTCATAATATTAGTATAGATTAGTAAGTATACAACAATGCTATGTATGTCCCCAGTTGGAGCAGTTCTCCCCTGGCGAGGACGGCATCCAGTTCAACAGGAAGCTGCGGCACTTCGAGACCACCGTGTGCTCCATGTGTCCTGACGAGACCCGCCTGCAGTGAGTATCAAGGTCTACATCCTCAAAAGGACCTTGCAAAACGGGACCCTAGTACTAAGACTTACCTGTCTGTCTGTCACCAGGCAGTACTTATGTATCATATGATTTTTTTTATATTTATTATGTGCCTTAGATGCCTTTTTTTTTGTCGCTGGGCTAAAAATGCTATTACGCATCCCCTTCCCGTCGGGGGACGGGAGAGGGGTATGTGGGACTCCCCGGTAAAACCCACTAAATAGGCCCAGCGGCACTCCGACCTCGCGTGAGTGGAGGGGGTCTGGGAATCTATGGCGTCCAGTCCCCGCCAGCGACTGGCCGCCTCACGGCAGGGAGCACAGCGGGCGGCGTCCCCGCGCCCGTCGCCCGCTGATGTGCCTTCCATGCCTGACACAAATCAATAACACAACTTACCGTAATTGCAATGTGAATTCAATATATATAGCCAGTAGATGAATTTGTTTTATAAATGAGCTTCCGTCCGCGTCAAATCAAATCTACGTTCTCTAAAGCTATATTATGTTTTCAGGCAAGCATTCAGCACATTCCGCGCAGCAGCCCTGCTGAACCCGGTGACGGCTCGCAAGCTGGCAGCAGTCGGAGCCTCCTTCACTCGTCAGCAGCGACAGCAGCTGCTGCGGGCTGAACTCCTCAATGTGGTCATGCAGGGGACCTTCTCCAGTAAGTGTGTAACACTGCCTAGCCTTCAAGCATCAGCACCGTCATCATCATCATCCTCCGAGCCCTTTTCCCAACTATGTTGGGGTCGGCTTCCAGTCTAACCGGATCCAGCTGAATACCAGTGCTTTACAAGAAGCGACTGCCCTATCTGACCTCCTTAACCCAGTTACCCGGGCAACCCGATACCCCTTGGTTAGACTGGTGTCAGACTTACTGGCTTCTGACTACCCGTAACGACTGCCAAGGATGTTCAAATGACAGCCGGGACCTACAGTTTATAGTGCTTTCGGAGCATTGTATAACTTTATGATCAATCGATCCTTGTGGCTGCTACTTAGCCATGAGTCACTCTTTGTATAAACAATATTTAAAATGTATTTTTTTCTTTTCTTTCAGAATTAGATGTACTGGAACGCTCAAATCCATTATTTTTAATAAACGCTGCAAACCTCATGGGAGACTATTTTGCAGGTAAGATTCAGATATTTTTTTAGGATAAGTACGGAAATATGACTTCAATGTGATTTAATGTGACAGTTTTAGCAAACAATTTGGTTTCCTTAAATCCTTACTTCCTTACTTCCTTACTAATATTATAAATCGGAAAGTGAGTTTGTTTGTTTGTTTGTTTGTTCCGCTTTCACGCCGTAACTACTTAACCGATTGCTTTAAAATTTTGCAGACGTAAAGTTAGAAGTCCGGATTAAATAATAGGGTACTTTTTATCCCGAAAAAAATAGATATTCCCGAGGGAAAACAAAAATATTGTTTGCTTGATGGATGGATTGTAGATGGCGCTGTGTGTCGTTTAAAACAAGGTAATATATTGCAAACGAATATAAACATGTAAATTTAGAAGCCGTTGCTTCCTCTGGAATTGCTGCCACGCTGCTTACTGGAGGACGAACTGCGCATTCCGTTTTGAAACTGCCTCTAAATCTTGCTCAAGAGGAATCCCCAATCTGTAATTTTAGTAAAAATAGTGGTCGGGCCGCGATGCTGCGCCAGTGTAAGCTGTTAGTTTGGGATGAGTGTACCATGTCGCACAAAGGAGCTATTGAAGCTCTCAATAGGACTTTGCAGGATATAAGGGACTGCAAGAGCATAATGGGAGGATTGGTAGTTTTATTAGCAGGTGACTTCCGGCAAACACTGCCAGTCATACAAAGGGGGACTCCAGCAATCAAAGCATCTTCCAAGTTGTGGGACCATGTCATAAAGTTTCAATTAACCACAAACACGCGAGTGCGATTATTCAATGACATTCAATCGGGTAATTACGCGGAAACATTGTTAAAAATCGGTGATGGGAAAATTACAGTAGATGCAGAGGGAATGATAACTTTAACGGAAGAGTTTTGTAATGTTGTGGGCAGCGAATCGGAGTTGGTAGCAAAAGTTTATACTGACTTACACGCTCATATAAATGATGATCAATGGCTCTGCGAACGCGCAATATTAGCACCAAAAAATGAAACGGTCACTAAAATAAATGAAAATATTTTGAATGAAGTTATGGGAGAAAATACTGAATATTTATCTGTAGACACAGTGATAGAAACAGAACATAGTGCCTCATATCCTGTGGAGTTTTTAAATTCTTTGGAATTATCTGGGGTGCCTTCTCATAAATTAAAACTAAAAGTAGGTGTTCCGGCGATGCTCATGCGTAATCTCGATGCCCCTAGACTGTGTAATGGTACCAGGCTGCGTGTCACTCAGCTTGGGCGGAACATTATTACAGCCACTATTTTAACTGGCGCGGCAAAGGGTGAAAGTGTACTCATTCCTCGGATTCCGATTATTCCAACAGACCTCCCATTTCAATTTAAAAGACTACAATTTCCTATAAGGGTTTCATTTGCAATGACCATTAATAAAGCACAAGGCCAAACTCTAAGGGTTGCTGGAGTACACTTAGAAAAACATTGTTTTTCGCATGGTCAGCTCTATGTAGCGTGTTCCCGGGTTTCCAGTGCCCAAAATCTGCATGTTTTTGCTCCACAAGGGAAAACGTATAATATAGTGTACTATTCAGTTTTGGTTTAACAACTAATCGTATCCAGCGTTACATCGCGCTTCTTAGATTTTTCCGTGGGAATGAGAAGTTTTCTTATAGTTGTGATTTATACCGCAATATAACCAAATTCCACGCGGGCGAAGCCGCGGGCGGAAAGCTAGTAAAGTATAAAAAATAAAACTAAATCCTTTTGCTCTAACAAAAAGTATTTTTGGTAATTTTTATCAGTAAACTAATTTGAATTTGACTTCAATGGTACAGCACCCTTTGTCTGTGAATCTTATTTGCTCTTGACCAGTTTTTATGATCTTTTTTGACCTCTATATAATAATAACTAAGCCATTCATTCCACATTTCTTAAGTATGTTAGTATTTTTACCTGAAATATGGACCCCTGTTAAGGCGATAATATAAAACCAACCCCTATTACGTTAACAATATTTATTTATAAATTGAAAAGGCGTAGTTTGTCGCAGACGTAAAAATGGCAGTGTCGCCGAAACCCCCGCGTTGCGTCGCCCCGCGTAGGCTGCTTTCCGTTCCTCCTTGTTCATCGCTGTGTTCCGAAGCGACGTAGACACCCCCTGTAAAAATAAACGCCTCGTCCATGTTTTACCACGATTCCTTGTATGAAATATTTATGTTTAAATCTCTATAGGCCTATATAAATACAAAATAATGAACTAACATATATTACGTATGTTATTTCACAGAGGCTCGTCTCTGCAACGGCAACAAGGTGCATATACTAGCGAGTCCGCTGCTGCAGTACATGCGAGCGCTACTAGCTAGTGACGATATACGGGCACATCGCAGTCTCGCTACACAGGTATTATTTACTTATTTATATACCACATTTTGTATATGATTGTCCTCCTAAATTGTAAAAAAAAAGTTATAAAAAAAATATAATGGAGTCCACGGCCGATTTCGACCACGGCGGCTGTTCTCATTTAAGGAGATCAGCCAGCTGCGCAGGACATATTATAGTGCAGGCGCATTTGCTTGGACACAGGTGCACTCACTATTCCTTCACTCTCATAGTGCGATGGGACGGCAATCCGACACCACCGGAGTACGGGCGCAGAACCGACATTTACGTGCTCTCCGATGCACGGGTGAATCAATCACCAACTTCCAGACTACGGGCTGCTTTGTGAAAGTTTAAAAAAACTCACAAAGTGATTTCGGCCCGACCCGAGAATCGAACCCGAAACCTCGAGCACAGCAGCCGCGCTTGCGACCACCAGACCAACGAGGCAGTCAAAAAAAAAAGTTATAGATCATGTTACACAATGGTTATTTTTTATACTCTAGCGTTAAACCTGAGGACTTGTTATTGGCTGTCCTATTACCATTCAAAATTACAATGTGTTTTATCTTGCTGTAAGTCTTCCATGCTGTATAAATAAATAAATAATTAATCAAAAGCAAAAAATCATCAGAATCAGAAGTTCAAGCTCCATAATTAATTTCATCAAAATTGGTGTAGCCGTCTCAAAATATCTAGATATAAATTAACATAGTGACGCCTCTGTTTCGTAATTATATTTATTTTTTTTGTCTTATTTTCCTAATTTAGAGAAAATAAACTTTTTTCCTTTTTAAATAAAATCGCTTTTTAACCCATCCAAATCCATCACAAATATAGTGCAATTATGAAAATCTCTACCACAAAAAAATTACATAAGCAAAAAAACTAAACATCAACTTATCTCATTCCAGTTAATGCAGAACGGTCGCGAGCTCCTCTCAGTGCTCGCTCAGGAACTAGACGAGCTGTCCATCTCCATCCGCCTCCGTCTGCTCTCCCCCCCTCCCGTCAGCACCATTTGGCTGCTCCTCTCCGCAGACCTGTGCCTCAACAAGTTCCTCCCCCTCCCCAACACCCTCCAGCAGTTCTACGCGGCACACCTTGAGCTCACCACGGAAGAAAACTTCAGCGAAGTCTCCTACGGCTCCTGGAAGAAATCCCCAGAAAAAGATGACTTCAGAAGTGAGACTACAGAAATCGCTGAAAAAGTCAGCCAAAATATATCTCAGATAAGCCTTAATAATAACGAAGATACCAAGCCTAAGTTGAGGCCCATTTTAGGAGCGGGTGCTGGCCTGTTACGACAAGAACAGGCCTTGTCTGTCAGTCAGGATAATTTCGAAACTTGGACGGCCAAAAATAATTTGAACAAGAGATATGACTTGAACTCTTGGCGGCAGCAAGAAGAAGAGAAGAAAGAAGAGATTGAGTTCAACCAAACTGTGTTACCTAATGTACAAAACTTCCCCGTACCCGACTACCCGCCGCCAAACCACAGATTCAACTACCCAGAAAACTTTGTGAACTACTTACAGCAAGGGGATGGGACGTATATACAAAATCAGTACACAAATGTAGCCTTTAACCAGCAAGGGGGTGATACTTTCCAGTCATTCCCGGAAAGGACCCCCTCGAATTCCGAAAGACCCCCTGTCGTTGAACGGGTTAACGAAAGGACCCCTGTCCCAGCAATGCCAGAGAGGGTCAACAATGAAATACAAAAAAACAGCAGCCGAAGACCTGTAGAGAATTGGAGGAAAGAGAAGAATGACGTTAAAGATGACCCCAACAGGAATAGACAACGGAATTGGACTCGACAGAAGTCCAAAGACAATGTCAGTGAAGATGAGGATAAAGAGAAATATAAGGATCGGTCTACATCTAGGAATAGGGATGGTAGAGCCCGGATGAACCGGAGAAGCAGTGCGGAGGAGGAAGGTCAGGCAAAGACACCTCCTCGCAGACATGTGACCGAGGTCCCCAGGAACCACAAATATTGGGACCATGATGACCGATGTGATAAGGATTATAATAGTTAGTACGAGAATTTGTAAGCGGTGAGCGTTCTGTGGCAAGTAGACGAATTGGTGGTACGAGGCCTTTTAGACCCCCTAAAAATTAAAGACCCCCTAAGTTGTAGGGGTGAAAGTGTTAGTACAGTGTTTTTGAGTGGATTTTGAAGATGATGTCTCGAGTTTGTTGCCAAATTTTTTTGTCCTTTTTACCACTGCCATTGTGAAAGTTTTATTTTTACAATATTCATTTAAAGTACTGCCAAAATTGCCCCAAATTAAGGTATGATTCTAAAATAATGGGGATATTCTTGAAGAAAAGTCAGAAAACTACCAAAAATACTGTATTAAACATACATTTTTATTTTTAAGGGGTCTTATAGCCAAAATTATATTGCAAACGCCACTATATTAACAAATAAACTTAAATATGGACTTTACTAACCAAAATTGGGATTAAAATAGTGAAATTTAAAGTGACAAAAGACACTAAAATGACTCTTAGTGACGAAAAGTGGATGCCAGTTGAAAATTTTAGTGTTAAAAAAGTACCAGATGTCTTTACTATTTCTCTTTATAAACTTATGTGTAAGATTAGTTCAAATTTTAACTGTAATAATCGGATAGTTAGTTTATGTGGAGATATAGTTAACTAGGTATTTAGTGAACTTATTTTTGTTTTTGATAAAAACGACCGAGAAATTCGTTGTCCGATTTTTTACTTAGATAAATTGGAAAGTGAAATATGAATTTTATTTGATAATTTTGACATTAGTTCGTAATATATCGGGTGTGTCGTACCTAATGACATTAAATTAAATAAGTTAATATACTGGTTTATATTATGTCGATTAACACAGAAAAAAATTAAATACATAAAAATAAATATTTTTTCAAACAACGTAAATAGAATAAAAATGTGCGAGAATCAGAACACCATGTAAGAGTCAGTCATTACAAACAACTGAAATTGAAAACTGACACTGTCAACTGATTATCGTCCCACTGCTTGGCACAGGCCTCCTCTCTCACGGAGAAGGATTGACCATTAATCATTATTGCATTGGAGATCATTGCTGGATGATCTCAAAACATTCGATACTCTTCAAACTTTATTTCTCAGCTTTACACATGATGTTGTAAATTATAAAAACGAAAAATAACTCCTGTTGTTAAACCACTGAATGGATTAGGTTATTTTTGATACAATTCGCCATAGAATATCATAAAGTATATGTGATAGGATTTAATGTGATTAGGTACGACACACCCGATATTTAATGGTGTTTATCTAAAGGTGCATTTTTCACTGTAGTCAAAAAAATTTCACGATTTATCGGACGATAAAAAATCGGTCGTGTCCTCAGACCTTGTTTAGACTATACTTTTAATACTACTTTGTAATATAATATTAAAATGTGTTCATAAATTTGTTAAGTGACTTTTAAAGTATTTATGTAAAATTTTGGACAAGATAATATGCGAAAATTATTAGAAATTTGGTTAATAACATGCATGAAAAATTTTATATTTTGTATGTAAGTGATTTTAAAAGAATTATTTAAATAAGGTCTCGGAAACAATGTTGAAGATTGTAAAGTTTTTTTTAACGACTTAATATTTTAACTGACTCTACTTTTTGATAGTTGAAAATGTCGAGTGCTAACTGAAATTACAAAATAACGGTTATTTCCATTAAGGAATATTAATTTAATTTAGTAATTAGACATTTAGAATATAATGAAATATACTTTTCTCTCATTTCAAATAGTGGTAGTCATTATTATTAATTAATTAATAGAATTCTTAAGTCGATCTTAATTTTTTTAACAGGACTGTAGAATTTTAGGATGTTGACAAAAATTGCGATTATTAATCGCATGTGCGATTTTTTTGTCCCAGTTGCGATTCGAGCGCCATATTCAATAAAAACTTTCACATAATTTAAAAGAGGTATTTAATTTTATATTTAAATACAGCTGCGACAAAAAGTCGCAATGTTTGTGCGCGTCCTAATAGAACTTACTCTTTAGTTGCTCAAATATTTAGTTTCAGATCATGACAACAATATATAAAATAGTAATATTCCATCTAAATTGAACCAATTATATTTCAAAACGAATGACTTTGGACGTTAGAGGGCAATAACGACTTTTCAAAAAAAAAGTTGTTATTTTGTACGTAGAACTATTGAAACAGACATATATATTACTTTAGCTGTTTCATTTCAAGATTAGCTAAAAGCCCAAAATCTTTTTGTAAGATCCAGTTCTAGGTATAGGATAAAACGCCTTATATACAATACATACAAAAAAAATGTCCCAAGTTATGAAAATCCTCTTTTCTTGGTAGTCTATTGAAAAAGCACCAAGAAAATAACTCAAAAAATGAAAGCAGACTTCTTAAAATAAATTGATTTGCTCATTCAAAATAAAAATAGTAAATTGTTTTAGTACGCATAAGTACTTGTGTCTAATTATAATATAATTCAAGCTGATTTCACTTGTAAGTCGGATCAGATGCACTCGATAAATACAATCCTTAGTAATATTATAGTAACTCTGTCTGTCTGTCTGTTGCGCTTTCAAGAACTACTGAAATTATTTGAATGAAGAGTGGTATACAGATATCCTGAGAAAGTATTTAGAAGAATTATATCCGGGTGCAAGCGCTCCCTCGAAACGCGGGTGAAATCGCGTCTTTATAATTAAGTCTTGGCCGAACATCGGTCATAATGGCTATTACTATAATTTATTTTGTGTTTTTACACAGAAAACAAAAAGTTAATTTAGAATAATAAACAGACCGACCTTATGCCGGTCATTTATCGTCTTATTTTATTTATTTACATCCGTAATATTTTTACGGGATACATAATTTTACTTATCGATAAGAAAAAAAACTGATTAGCAGGCTACGAAAAAAGCAAACTAAACGAAAAATAAAACCTAATCAGTCCTGTTAACCAGAATGAAAAATAATTGAAATTTCTGTCGAGTTGGAAGTCGGAACTCTGATAACCAGTCTTACCAAAGGGTTATTGGGTGTCCAGGTAACTGGGTTGAGGAGGTCAGATAGGCAGTCGCTTCTTGTAAAGCACTGGTACTCAGCTACATCCGGTTAGACTGGAAGCCGACCCCAACAGTTGGGAAAAGGCTAGACAGAGAATATTTTTATCGAGTGTATGCTACGTTATAATAAAACTTATATCTGATCTAATACTGAACACGTGAATTGGCTTGGTTGTATTAATATGGTGAATAGAAACGGGCTCAATAGTTAAACAATCGGTGTGTATCACATTATGACTCATGGGAAGTTATTAATATACCTAAACATTTCAATATGATGTGAAATGTCTTATTGTTTGGGTGAGAACTAGACAAACAATATTTTTGTTGAAGTACTGACATTAAACCGGTTCTTTTATTTCTTATCGAGTGAGCTGCAGGTTTAATCACCTAATAAGCCCTAGTGTCACAGTTTTCTCAAATCCGCCTGACGGCCTCTGACGTGGAATTATGAAGGCAAAATGTGTTTCAAAAATTGTAAGTCTACTCAAAAATAAGAATTCGTATGGTTTCCATAATATGTAATGATACTTAGCGAATATAATAAGGAGGAAACATTATATTGTTTGTTTGTACGGTAAAAGCTCCGAACTACTGACCCGACTTAAAAATTCATTCACTGTTGGAAAGCTACACTCTTCCCGAGTAACATAGGCTATATTTTATCCCGGTACGGGAAGCGGGTGAAACCGCGGGAAAACGTATAGTTCTAAATACAATGCATAATAATGGATGTTAATTCTTATTTTTCATATTGTTATTCATAGTTTGAAATAATTAGATTTAAAATAAATATAGATTTAAGACTTACTATAAACAAATAAAATTGGGAGAGTGAATTTTGGAAAATGGATAATGTTTTTTTACAGTGATTTGCTTTGTTAAGAAATTCTACTCAAAGGAAGTTAAATAACACAAAATAAATTTCAAAAAATAAGTTTCGAGTCGCATTAAAAAATAAAGTTTGGGTAGCATTTCAAAACACTGTAATTCAATTAAAAACTTTATAAAATCCTTGTAAGATTCTGATAATGTATTTTATTTGTTGTTACAAATAATTTGACTATGAAAAGAAATTAAATTCAGTAAAATATAAGCAAAGATTTAATATCAGACAAAGGGCAAATAAAATAGTTTTATTTATTCAATTCTAAGCCTTACAAATTATGATTATAAACGACAAAAAGATTGGCGAGGCGAGATAAATCACAAATAACTCAGAATTTTAGAAAGTTGGTGATTTTATGTCTCTTTACGTTATCAAATTGAGGATTAAGGAATGTATGATAACAAGAAACTCTTAGGCATAACTGGAATCTAAGGTACAAAGCATTATGTACTTGATGACAATTTAAAAATACGCTATATTACTGAAAAAATAAAGAAATCTGCGATTACAAGTCGGGAGAAATTTCTCACTATTTCGAAATGGTTGACTGATTTTCAACTACCTACCGTTTAGATCCCAATTTTAGCATCTTCTAATTAAAAAAAAAACACTTCAGTGTATCATCCGTTTCGGAGTAATTAATGTATAGACAAACATAATGTTAAAAACTTAAAAAAAACTGAGTTTATTGGGAACTTACAATTAGTTTCTTAAAAAAGTTTGTATCAAGCATATCTTTGAACCTTGGATTCTAGTTATATCTATAAGTTACTTGTAGAACCATCGCTCGAGAATAAGTACCTGTATAGAATAATTCATTGTTATGCACAATGATCTAATTATAACTTTTAACTTTAGTCTCAAACAAACCATCATCCTCCGAGCCTTTTCCCAACTATGTTGGGGTCGGCTTCCAGTCTAACCGGATTCAGCTGAGTACCAGTGCTTTACAAGAAGCGACTGCCTATCTGACCTCCTCAACCCAGTTACCCAGGCAACCCGATACCCCTTGGTTAGACTGGTGTCAGACTTACTGGCTTCTGACTACCCGTAACGACTGCCAAGGATGTTCAATGACAGCCGGGACCTACAGTTTAACGTGCCATCCGAAACACAGTCATTGGTGTCTAAGATATACTTAGAAAGTACATACAAACTTAGAAAAGTTGCATTGGTACTTGCCTGACCTGGAATCGAACCCGCGCCCTCATACTCGAGAGGTTGGTTCTTTGCCCACTAGGCCACCACGACTATAAAGTCTCAAACAAACCGTGGGGTTTAATATAAGGTCTAAATTACAATAGAAAAGGGTAATTTCTAAGGTCTGGTGTTAAAATGCTGGGACAATACTTCAAAATATCTATATTTATAGTCTTTATTGTTTTTCGTTTGATTGTAATGGATACACTTAAAAACTGCTGGACCTATTTTAAAAAATTATAGTTGGAAAGATACTCTCTGTCCGAGTAACATGGCTATGTTTTGTTACTCCTACGGGACGAGGGAGGAACCGCGGGAAAACGACAAGTTAGTCAAATAAATGTATTTTGAAGTATTATCTAAGATTATAAGCAGAAATAAAATCGTTAAGAAATATTCACCACGGCCAGTAAATACTTACATAAGTGTGGTATTTTCAGCAATGCCATAAAGGGCCACGATGTCACCATAACAATTAGGTAGTTAATTAGTCAAATATGTCGGTAATGTAATTATAAACCCACGGTTTGTTCACGGGTTTCTTGCAAAATTATACACTGATGAGGACACTTCAGTAAGTTAGTACATTTTTATGCCTTTTTCACCCACCTGTAAGAAAATATTAACTTAATGGTAATCTACCACACGGCTACCTACATATTGTCCAAGTTTTTTCATTGTCATGTAGGTAGCATCCAGAGTGTTTTTGAGAATTTTTGCTTTTGAATTCTCTCAATTTAGGAAAAAGAAATAGTATAATTTTGCAAGAAACCCACCTTATCTATTTATGGAATAGAAATAATGCATTGTAAATTAGCTAAATAAAAACAAAAAAAAGGTATATTTTAGATTTTTCTAAGGTTTCGTAATGAAAGCAAAATGTTGTGGTATTTTTTTTTCGATTGATTAATTAACAAAGTATATTTAATTATGGTAGCTTTCGCGCCTTATTTACCTTTTAATTGGGTAGGATAAAATGGCTGACAATATTGATTATATTATACTATGGAAATTCCATATGGAAGCTCAATAGTTTTCACTGTAAAAAATAAGTTTTCGGACCCTAGAAAGATTAATTATTTCATAATTAAAGTTGAAAGTGAAATATAATCAATATTTTTAGTTAATATTTGGCTCAAGAAGCTAACTAGGCGCAATTTAGGATACTTAGTTGAAATAGATGCCTGATTGACACGACTTTATTTCTTTAAAATAACGAACACAATTTGTCAAAAACTTACATATGTATGTACCCTACAGATTTCTTCAAACAGCACTTCGAAAAAATTTTGAAAGACAGAAAAATGCAATTTGTCGTGTCAACGGGTCGTCTCGTTTAGTCTGTGTTTATTGAAAAATACAGACGCACGTAGTTATTCCATCCCTTAAACAAAATATTTTGGATTCGTCTAATCTTAACTTTCTTCAAAAGATTTCAAACTTGAAGTCAACTGTATTATTTGAGACATAAGATTCATAAAATAATGCATTTGAACTACGATTTAGTAATGAAAATTTTTGTCTATATAAATGGGTGTTTTGACTTGATGCTGTACTAATCAAATGACTTATTTTAATTCTGCTCGAAAAAGGAAAACTCTCAGATATAGATTTAATTTTTTTTTTTTGCTTTATTTTATCTCAAAAGACCAATGTAATATTTTGTATCACCTTATATCCTATAGGTTGTAATGCATGAAAAGATCTCAAACTAAAAAATGGTGTATGGATTATTGCATTTTTTAAAGATAGTTAAAACTAAATAGATTATAAAGTTTCTTCATATAATTGTATAGAAAGTTATAAATCTGATTATTCACATCACTTTTAAGCTTATTTTAAATGACGTAAGTTCTTATGTTTAGTTAGATTATTCCAAATCTATGTGTATTTGCTTTCCTCAATAATATTGTACAAAAGTTAATTATTTTAGTTATAACTCGTATAATGCGAAGGGATGGGTAACTGCGTAATGTTTTGTTAATATAAAAATAATTTCGATTTGAAGGCGGTCAAGTCGCTGCGGTTTTGTTAAATTATGTAATCTCGAATAAATTGAAATATGATTTCAGTTTTGATGTTTTATTATTTTTATGTAACTACTTCTAGCACCCGGGTGGGTATACACCTCCATACCAAGCTAAGTGTAAATGCGAAATAATAGAAAAAGTTAGATTTTAAATAATTTTATTATAATAAAAATAATGTACATACCCACAGCTTAAAATAAGTAACTTAAGTATAGATAACAACTAAAACATGATAGGAACAACAGTAATGATGATTTATTTACAAAATAAAATGATTTAAATTGACAGCCCACAAGAAACATACAATATCGGTTTATTTGCTGACCCACACTGCTGGGGAAAGCCTTGGTATTTATTAATACCAATATAGTTTTTGAACTATTTAAATTTACCTTTTAACGCAATACATTAAAAATACCTGAAAACATTTACAAATAAGTAACTTCTTCAGTTTATATGACGCCTGTTGACTGTACTACAAAATCACAAAATATGGAATGAGTAGCAACTTTAACATTGTTATACAGGTATTGAAATAGCGGTATATAGCGACAACGAAGACAATTATTGTTAACTTTATTTATGTACACAGAATGAGATTATTACACTAATATGATTTAAAAAATTCTTTCGCTGTTAGGTAGACTATTCCAGAGTAACATAGGCTATATTTTATCCCGGTACGGTCAGTAAGTAGTTCACACGGGACGCGGACTGAAACCGCGGGAAAATATCTAGTATTAAATATGTTTATTGTTGCTATTTTAGACTTCGCTGATATAAAAATGTGCGTTATATACAATAAATTAGTGGAAAAAATATTGGACAAATCTAATATTTTGAGAATGTTAAGCATACTGTCAAGTGCTAACTATTTTTAACCATGATAAGAAAACTGTTTCAATATTATGTTAGAAACACAATAGTTCATTACAGATAGGAAATGAAATTAAGAAATTTGTTTGATTTTCTATAATTTATAAATGCAAAATGTGTGTTGCGTTACCATGGCAACGATCCATCTCTTTGTTATTAAAACAATACAATTTTACATGGAGAAAAAAATTACTAGCAGAAGTGTCACAATGCAATATCACATAAGAACTCGAACGTCTCGTTGGCTCACTCGAAACTGATCGTTCAGTAACGCCCCGTCCGTATTTGAGTTAGAAGAAGGTGCCTGACCCACCTGCATAATGGCATCTCCGCTCATCTTTCCTTCCTCCTTGGGTGAGTAGTAATAGGATAGTTTTTATTCACAGGTGAAACCGATGGAAAAACCTTAGCTAGGAATATATTGACTTCATGAAGATCGCGCTCAAATATAACAAAGAATGTGATTTCAATTCCTTGTTGATTTGGATTTTTAGTCCAGAATACCGCACCTGTAAAAAAATGTGTTAGATAAATTATATTTTCTGTTTTCGGTTCAGTAGTTTTTACAAACAAACAAAAAATTTTTCTTCTTTATAATAATAGTGGTGTAGATGAGGTTCAAATAACAAATATAGGATATATAGGAAGTTGTGGAGGGCGGTTTGGGGGCTATCTCTTGTGAATTTGACCTTAAAAAATTGCTAATTTTCACCTTCTTTGGAGAAATGAGTTTTTATCTTGTACATAGTATGAGATGGTTGGTATTGGGTAGGCCGGGTAGGTAACTAGGTTGAAAAGGTCAGATAGGCAGTCACTCCTTGTGGTACAGTGGTAGTCAGACCCCGACATAGTTGGGAAAGGGCTCGGGAGATGATGATATGGGACTCGTACTGTCAGCAGGTGGTGACGTCATGGTGCCGCTCGATGTGGCGGCGGAAGGCTCCGCGCGAGGCGGACTCGTATAGATGTATGACAGTACATACTGTCAGCAGGTGGTGACGTCATGGTGCCGCTCGATGTGGCGGCGGAAGGCTCCGCGCGAGGCGGACTCGTATAGATGTATGACAGTACATACTGTCAGCAGGTGGTGACGTCATGGTGCCGCTCGATGTGGCGGCGGAAGGCTCCGCGCGAGGCGGACTCGTATAGATGTATGACAGTACATACTGTCAGCAGGTGGTGACGTCATGGTGCCGCTCGATGTGGCGGCGGAAGGCTCCGCGCGAGGCGGACTCGTATAGATGTATGACAGTACATACTGTCAGCAGGTGGTGACGTCATGGTGCCGCTCGATGTGGCGGCGGAAGGCTCCGCGCGAGGCGGACTCGTATAGATGTATGACAGTACATACTGTCAGCAGGTGGTGACGTCATGGTGCCGCTCGATGTGGCGGCGGAAGGCTCCGCGCGAGGCGGACTCGTATAGATGTATGACAGTACATACTGTCAGCAGGTGGTGACGTCATGGTGCCGCTCGATGTGGCGGCGGAAGGCTCCGCGCGAGGCGGACTCGTATAGATGTATGACAGTACATACTGTCAGCAGGTGGTGACGTCATGGTGCCGCTCGATGTGGCGGCGGAAGGCTCCGCGCGAGGCGGACTCGTATAGATGTATGACAGTACATACTGTCAGCAGGTGGTGACGTCATGGTGCCGCTCGATGTGGCGGCGGAAGGCTCCGCGCGAGGCGGACTCGTATAGATGTATGACAGTACATACTGTCAGCAGGTGGTGACGTCATGGTGCCGCTCGATGTGGCGGCGGAAGGCTCCGCGCGAGGCGGACTCGTATAGATGTATGACAGTACATACTGTCAGCAGGTGGTGACGTCATGGTGCCGCTCGATGTGGCGGCGGAAGGCTCCGCGCGAGGCGGACTCGTATAGATGTATGACAGTACATACTGTCAGCAGGTGGTGACGTCATGGTGCCGCTCGATGTGGCGGCGGAAGGCTCCGCGCGAGGCGGACTCGTATAGATGTATGACAGTACATACTGTCAGCAGGTGGTGACGTCATGGTGCCGCTCGATGTGGCGGCGGAAGGCTCCGCGCGAGGCGGACTCGTATAGATGTATGACAGTACATACTGTCAGCAGGTGGTGACGTCATGGTGCCGCTCGATGTGGCGGCGGAAGGCTCCGCGCGAGGCGGACTCGTATAGATGTATGACAGTACATACTGTCAGCAGGTGGTGACGTCATGGTGCCGCTCGATGTGGCGGCGGAAGGCTCCGCGCGAGGCGGACTCGTATAGATGTATGACAGTACATACTGTCAGCAGGTGGTGACGTCATGGTGCCGCTCGATGTGGCGGCGGAAGGCTCCGCGCGAGGCGGACTCGTATAGATGTATGACAGTACATACTGTCAGCAGGTGGTGACGTCATGGTGCCGCTCGATGTGGCGGCGGAAGGCTCCGCGCGAGGCGGACTCGTATAGATGTATGACAGTACATACTGTCAGCAGGTGGTGACGTCATGGTGCCGCTCGATGTGGCGGCGGAAGGCTCCGCGCGAGGCGGACTCGTATAGATGTATGACAGTACATACTGTCAGCAGGTGGTGACGTCATGGTGCCGCTCGATGTGGCGGCGGAAGGCTCCGCGCGAGGCGGACTCGTATAGATGTATGACAGTACATACTGTCAGCAGGTGGTGACGTCATGGTGCCGCTCGATGTGGCGGCGGAAGGCTCCGCGCGAGGCGGACTCGTAGCCGCAGGCGCCGCACACGAGCACGTCGGCCGCCGCCACCGCCGCGCTGTACAGCTGCACCTGCACTGCGGGGGCCACTGCGCCCAGGAAACAACTGTGTAGTGGCGACACATCCGCCCGCAACGCACAGGAGATTACATAGTCATGACCAATCCCGAGATATCGCGTTCAATTAATGAAAATAATGAATAAAAAATCTTAATTGAACTTTTATAAGTATTTACTATAGCTATCTAATTGTAATTGATAGTAAAATAAACAAAAAACAAAATAAGTGTATGAAATTATTTTGACATAATATGAAATTATTTGTGTTTTAAGGCATTCACATCGGCTTTCCGTTTTTTTTAAAAAAACGTATGTATTTTAAATATTCATTTCCTTCGATTGTCTTTTTATCGGCGGACTCATCTCGCTATTGCAATCTCATGTGCGTTTTGTGTCAACTAGCCGGAACTGTCGCGAAGTACGGCGCCTAACTGAGTAATGACAGCGAGTACCCTCCCCCCCCCCCGCTCGCATACCCAAGGCGCGGCCAACTAGTTCCGCGCGGACTATAGTCCAGAATCATTAAGGCTTCGTTCACACGGCGTTTTTTTGTAATCGTTTTTAACGTAACGTATAGTCAACGGGGTGTTCATATTGTAAATTTTCATTCGTTTAAAAACGAATAGCCGCAGTTTCCGCACAGTTGTCACAGTGAGTTGACGTCACGGATCCACGTAATGGATCCACTCGTCTTATGGATCTATGTACAAAAAGACGTGCAGGACAATGCCGTGTGAATGAAGCCTAACAGAACATTTATCTGCATCATCAGTAAAATGTGTTTTTTTTTATCCGCCCTAAAATCAGCAAAATATGAATACTAACTATTCTCACGCGCTTGTAGCAGCACTCGCGTCAGTAAACCGGTTTCGCGTTGCCGCCGTGCCTACTGTGACGACTGTTACTGATGATGCAGATATGTTCTGTTAATGATTCTTTCTTTTTTACCCACGACGGAACGGAGCAGGTATATGCGTTTAGGGTGAGAGATGTGCGTTTGTGCGTTTGTGTGTTTGTGTGTGCGTTTGTGCAAAGTAATGTTCCCACATATCTTCTAAACTAATGATCTGATTTTGATGCGGTTTTCAATAAAGGGTTTGTGTTTGATGAGTTCATGTTCTTAGACAGGTGTCATGGCTGTAACTCACTAGGGGGCGCCACAATATTAGTCCAAACAGCAAAGGAATGTTCCCAGCTACCTTCTAAGCTAATGATCCGATTTTGATGCGGTTTTCAATAACGTTTTTGTGTTCAATGAGTTCATGTTCTTAGATAGGTGTCATGGCTGTAACTCACTAGGGGGCGCCACAATATTAGTGCAAAAGAGCAAAGTAATGTTCCCACCTACCTTCTAAACTAATGATCCGATTTTGATGCGGTTTTCAATAACGGTTTTGTGTTCGATGAGTTCATGTTCTTAGATAGGTGTCATAGCTATTAATCACTAGGGGGCGCCACAATATTAGTGCCAAACAATGTTACAATATAATCAAAACGTCCGATTACAATTCTGTTTTCATCAGCAATGTGTACGTGCTTAATGCATGTTCCCAAATAATAAAAATTACGCCTGTAACTCACTAGAGGGCGCTACAATATCGGTGCAAAATAATATTGCAATAACATATTATATAGACTATAATTCGTATATGTTCTCTAAAAAGTCTGAAATAAAATTAAGAGCGTGTACGCTCGCCGCGCGATGTCAACTTTAGGTAATTCAACGCAAAAAATCGAGCACACTAGCGTCGCGACCACTCGCGGCTGTGTGCGTGCCTATCATACTTCACGTATAGTCACACAAACCATTTTGATCCTTTCGAGTGAAATTGGTAGAACAAAAAATATATTATTTAGTAATAGTAATTAGTTAATAGCGAGAAAATAGTGTAGGTAATATAAAAGCATGAAAATAAGTCGTTAATACATATATCTTTTGCAAAAAAATCGGGCACCTATGAAAACCTTGGTTTTGAGGACTTTCTGTATATTACATAAAATTTTCAACAGTACTAAATAGTCGACTGATGATTAATGGCAATGCAAAGTTTCTGTATTTTAACCGATTTCAAAAAAGGAGGCAGTGGCGGATTTACCAATAGGCCAAGTAGGCCAGTGCCTAGGGCGGCAGATTTAGAGGGGCGGCAAATTTAGCTATTTTTTTTACAGGTTTTTTTTTATAATTAACTCATATATGAGTACACACTCCATATATAAATAAACGATTAATAAACGCACTGTAATATATACTTAGGTACTAACGTGATCATGAATTTTAAAATATTCCAATAGCGTTTCAATAAAAATAAAATAAAAAATCCGCTCGCTTCGCTCGCGGTTTTTTCATAATTCCTGGTTTATTCTGCGCTCTTTGAGTCCTCAATCTAACAAAAAGTTAAAACACCGAAGTAGCAAAAACAACTGACGCTCTACACTGACGATTTCTAAGCTGTTTATGAGGTGGAGGACTTTTGTGTCCCAAAATTCAAAAAATTTCGCGCTCGCTGCGCTCTCAGCTTTTTCACTTTACACTGTTTTTTTTTTCAAACTTGTTTGAGTATTTTTGTGTTCCAAGACTATAAAAATTTCGCGCTCGCTGCGCTCGCGCCTTTCACTTGACAGTGACTATTTTCGGGTTTCTTTAGGTATTTTTGCGACCCAAAATTCAATAATTTCGAGCTCGCTACGCTCGCGGCTTCTTCTCTTTGCAGTGGTTTTTTTCCACACTTGTTTGGATAGGTATTTTTGTGTCCCAAAACTAAAAAAATTCGCGCTCGCTTCGCTCGCGACTTTTTCACTTTACGGCGTTTTTTTAACTCGTTTTGATACAAAATAATTGAGTTTTGGAACAGTAACGTTTTTACATTTGTCGTTTTTTTTTTTGGGGGGGGGGAGGGTGGCTCAATAGGTAGTCCGCCCCGGGTGCCACCCGATGCTACGCCGCCACTGAATCATAGCACCTGAACGAATGAACCGATTTCAATTTAGTTTTTTTTGTACTACAGGTGTTTTACGGGCGATTGTTCTTAGACATGTTTGATGAAAATTGATTGAGCCGTTTAAAAGTGACAGAGGTGTTACGCTTCAAAGTCGCTGTCATATAAACTTGTTAACATTAAACTCTTCGGTACATAGAGGGTTGCAAAAATAATCTAGTAACTGACAGAAATATCATTAAGTTCACAATCATTAGAGGCGGCAAAAATTGAATGGCCTACTAGCGGCAAATTTGTAAATCCGCCACTGAAAGGAGGAGGTTTCAATTAGATTGTTTTGTGATTGTTCTCAATTTGATGGTTCTCGATTTCTCAAAGGCACCTGGACTGACTTGAAAAATTGATTGTTTATATGAATGGTCCAGTCCATCCAGACCGAAAAATTGTGGTCAAATATCAACAATTGCCGGAAAGCCAAATGTTGGTGAAGAGCTTGGGTTTACCATTGCAAATAAAGTTTTAAGTTATCTATCCTATATGCTTCAAAAGTTATTCGGGATCAAAAGTAAAAATTTGGGTACATCCAAAATGAACATATAAATAAAATTATAGCTCGATTGGTAACAGACATCTGCAATAAGTGATTTCTAGCCTAAGCCTATTCATAGCAAGCCCTTTCATTTGATGCCCATATCGTAGGAATGCGTTAAAAACATTTTTTTTCTCCATCTTGGGTATACCGCCATATTGGATATAGAATCATACATTGTCATTAAAACTGAACATTCAAACAAAATTTCAACTCAATCGATAAAAAAAAATATGCTTCAAAATTGAGCTTTAAATAAAATAGTAATGTATCAAGATTTGTTGGTCGCGCTTGAAATGTACTCTATTCTCGGTATCCACGGCAGAGGTTATTCACCCTACGCGATGTGACGGAGCGACACGTCCTCTCTCTGTGAAGCCTTGCGGCGGTCTGGTTTGAGTTGACTCGCGTGCAGCGTTTTATAGTAGTTTTTAAATAATTTATAAAAAAATAAAAACGAGAGATTAAATTATAATATAAAGTTTATGTTTTAAAGAAAGAGTTATATTACTATAGTAAATAATTCTTATATTAAATTAAGTAAGATAGGTAGGTAAAAAAAGCATTTGAAATTCACAATTTTTCACATTGTTAAAATATTTTTTTCTGAAAGATAGAGACCTAAATCAAAAAATGTTTTCAATTGACTATAGGCATGGGGATTTCGTCTATGAGTAAAAAAATTAATATGATTAGATTTGCCACTGTTTTCACATGAATTTAAGCTTCGAAATAGACGCTGAACGGGAATTTTATAAAACATCTGTTACGTTAAAGGGGTTTTAAGTATTTAAACTACACAAATTGAAATTTATGTTCAATTAACTATATAGACAGTGAAATTACCTTGCGTTATTAAAAATTAACATAGTTATAAGATAAGTAGTTAATGAGAAACAGTGGTTTGAAAAGTACCTTTTTAGGCCAAATGGCGCGCGGTTGACGTACACGCTCTTAAGCAAAATAAAAATTTTTGAAAAAACCCCCGACGGTAAAAATCTTATTGAAAAATAATAAAATAACTCAAAACCCCGGCTTAACCCAATTATATAGGAATAACCGTCGGGGGCTGCCTTTTCTATATGAAATTTCAACAATTAATTGAGTGTATTTTATGTCATCGTTAAACATCTACAATTCTTCAATAATTGTATTCACGACACTAGAATCCTTTAGCTGGTTTAATGGCAGCTCCCGACGGATATTCCTATATAATTGGGTTAAGTCGGGGGTTTTGAGTTATTTTATTATTTTTCAATAAGATTTTTACCGTCGGGGGTTTTTTCAAAATTTTTTATTTTTGTGCACTGATTAAAATTAATTCCTGTATTATATATTATTGTATATTTATATACTTACAATCGGCAGATTTACTGGTTTCACCCTCCAGATGTTTCTCTTGCACGTGCTTCATCAACTAGAAAATTACAACATTTTTTAAATTAAATATTTAACAATTAAATAATAGTAGGGGAGGCAAGAGTGCTAAATCGGGAGTGACTCGAGCGTCAATGAGACCTATTAGATTGCGAAGCTTAGATGATAAGAAGAAAAAAATGTCCTGACATACACACACTTTCATCGGTGGGTGGAGCGGCTATAAACTTTCAAAAATGTAAAAAAAAACAGTTGCATGGACATACTCGAGCGCGTCAGATATTAATAGCATGCACGTCCTACGTCATTTTGAAAACATACGTATATTAATCTGACTGTTTCCATGGTGGGGGTGGTAGTAGGTAAGGGTTAAAAATGGGAAAAAAAATAATTTTATCGAGCGCGTCAGATTTATCAAAAGGGGTGTTAAGTGAACCAAAACGAAGGCTCTTATGCAATAATCTGACGATTTAGACGTGACCTAAACTCGTGGCCATTATTTGAAATTGCAAAAAAAAATCGCCATTTTGAAATACTCGAGCGCGTCAGATTAAGATATATATGGTTCATTTATGTACCCTTAACGTAATCATCTTATAATCTGACGATTATCTGGAGGAATTCGCTTAATCTGACAATGGAAAGTTTTTTTGCAAACCTTTTAACAAATTGAAGAACTTAAAAAATTGCAAGTAAATAAACCAGTATGTATTCTTTGAAGTACAAAACTTTTATTTATAAGCAAATAAGTATGAAAAACATAAAGGACAATGGACACAAATATACGGGACCTGGTACACTCCACTAATAGCAATGTCATACATATCATTGTATAGGCCTTTTTATCTAGAACAACCTTTAATATGACAGCTTTGTTGACGTTTGCCCGTCCTGAGATATAGATCAAAAGGTGTGCAAAAGTTAAAACTAAATAATCCATTGATATCTCAAGTTTTTAAAGGAATATCTAAGTGCTGAGGCCGTGTAGCGAGGAAGGCCGTGTAGCGACGGCTTAAGGCGACGAATTGGTCAACAATAATTCCATAACCGGCACGCGTATCTAAGGCGCCAAAAGGGTCGGAGCGTCTGAGCGGGGCGAGGATAACAATACGCGCGCTAGCTTATAACTAAAAGTCGTAAGCGACAAAATGGTTTTGTAATTTTATTATTTAGAAATGATAATTTGATAAAAATTCCTTCTACAATTTTAAAGAGTATGTATATACTCAACTACTAAAAAAGTTAAGAGGCTTAAATCGGTCCCGTTTGCCCATAATATGTGAATCTCTTTTTAAAAAGAGGTATGTTTGATATATTTTTCTCTGTTATAAAAGTTACCTAATCATGTTTTGACGTCTAACAAAATAAGGTATATATCATGAACTTTCAGGTAACCAAGTTGTATTTTGATCCGTTTTGTATTTACTGAGAAAAATTGAGATCCTTGGCGCCAAAAAATCCAATTCGTCCTCTTAAGAATACATATGTCGCTACCCCTTCTTCCAGTGGGTGTCGTAGAAGTCGACTAATGGAGTCAAAAATGCACCGAACACCAGTGCGAGAGAAGGAAAACTCGAAAAAAAAAACCCTCTATCAACCCGTCTGGCCAGCGTGATAGCAGTAGGCTAAATACCTCTATGAGCAGCACAAAAAAGCCACGGCCCCTACCTAGTTCCCGGCAGTCCCGCTATTCCCGGTCACGATGGCGACCGTGGTTACGGCGGGACAGGGGGTGCGAAGAATCTCCGGGTTACGGGAGGCCACCAAAACAACTGACTCTTGCGACGTACAACGGCCGCACGCTACGGCTTGACTCGCATCTGGCGCAACTCGAGGTGGAACTTGGGAAGATTAGGTGGCACGTATTAGGGTTATGTGAAGTTCGAAGAGAGGGGGAGGACACCATAACCCTCGAATCAGGTCATCTAATGTACTTCCGAGAGGGAGACCAACAATCCCAAGGTGGCGTTGGGTTTCTGGTTAATAAGTCCCTAGCTGATAACGTTGTGGAGGTGTCTAGTGTGTCGAACAGGGTAGCGTACCTTATCATAAAGCTCACCGACAGGTATAGCCTCAAGGTAGTGCAAGTGTACGCACCGACCTCGACACATTCAGACGATGAAGTGGAGGATATGTTTGATGATATATCAAGGGCCCTCCACTTCACTACTAAGACCCATTACACCGTTGTCATGGGGGACTTTAACGCTAAAGTGGGAGTACAGATTTGCGGCGAATCGGCAGTAGGATCCCATGGATTTGGAAGCAGGAATCATAGGGGACAAATGCTCGTCAACTTCCTCGAACGCGAGGGGCTCTTTTTGATGAACTCCTTTTTCAAAAAGCAGCCCCAAAGGAAGTGGACGTGGCAAAGCCCCAAATAATATTAAAATAGCAAGAAAAGCCAAAACGTTGGAAACACGTTGTAAACAGTATGCCACGACGTCATGGCAACAGAAACCAGAGTGGGGACGGAGTGAGAGAGTAATAGATAGAGAAAGAGTGAGAGAGGAATAGAAACGCGGAGAAGGAAATGTAGGCATCACGCAGCTGCACGCATTTAACTTTATCGACGAATTTTTGCTATTTCGGCTTGCGGAAATCGTCAGATTATATATTTTTCATTATTCTTGAATTATTCCCTTCAAAATAAAAAAAAAATTAGCCGCGCTCGAGAAAGTCAAGATGACGTTTTTTTTTTACAAGTTTGTAACCTTCCTACTTCTTATCGTCAATCGCAAACTGTCAGATTAGTGGAATATACACTTTTTTGCATATAACTAACTTACCCTATCTTAATCTGACGCGCTGGAGAATGTCAGATGATAATTTTTTTTTTACTAATCTGATCCTTTATTCTAGACGCGCGGCTGCATATACAGGACTAATACTTGGTGGAGGTGTTAAATGGGGTAATAGGTACCTCCCTATATACTAATCTGCCGCGCTTGAGTAAATCCCAAAATCCCTTCTAGGGCTCCCCTACCATAACTCTTAGTGTTTAGGTAAAGTCGTGGTGACTTAGTGGGTAAAGAACCAACCTCTCGAGTTTGAGGGCGTGGGTTCGATTTCAGATCAGGCAAGTACTAATGCAACTTTTCTAAGCTTGTATGTACTTTCTAAGTATATTTTGGACACCAATGGCTGATAAAAAGGTGAAGGAAAATATCTTGAGGAAACCTGAAATCAGCAACCCGCATTGAGCAAGCGTGGTGATTAATGCTCAATCCTTCTCCGTGTGAGAGGAGGCCGCAGCCCAGCAGTGGGACGCTACAAAGGCTGTAACAGTAACAGTTGGCTAATCTCCTTACATGAGAACAACCGCGGTAGCCGATAATCGGTTAGGACGACATCATCATCATCAATCCGACACGAGCGGAGAGAGATTACAAGTAGGACCGACATTTACGTGCTTTCCAATGCTCGGGTGTATCAATCACCAATTTACAGGCTCCGGGTTGCTTTGTGTAAGTTTTGAAAACCCACAAAGCGATTTCGGCCCAACCCGGGAATCGAACCCGAGACCTCGTGCTCAGCAACCGCCCTTGCGACAGCTAGACCAACGAGGCAGTTACTATGAACTATGTAAATACTAGCTTCCGCCCGCGGCTTCACCCGCGTAAAGTTCGGTTATATCGCATTTCCAAGAGAATTCTTCAAAAATCCGGGATAAAAACTATCCTATATTCTTTCTCAAGGTCAACTCTATCTTTGTACCAAATTTTATTAAAATCAGTTCAGTGGTTTAGACGTGAAAGCGTAACAGAGTTACTTTCGCATTTATAATATAGCATAGCTGGTGCCCGCGACTTCGTCTGCGCAGGTTTAGTATTTCGAACAATATGTTTACAAATTGTAGCCTATGTGTTATTCTGATGTATAAGCTATATTATTGTAAAGTTTCATTAAAATCCATTCAGTAGTTTTTGCGTGAAAGAGTAACAAACATCCATACATACAAACTTTCGCGTTTATAATATTAGTAGGAAGTAATAAATGCAATGTATTTCGTACATATACATACCTGTGTGTGCATGGCGGCACGGAAGGGACATCGGGCACACTGCAGTGTGACGGCGGCGCCGCGACCGCCGCTACAGCGCCCGCGACTCGCGCCTCCGTGTTCGCGGGCCTAAACGATTATTCAGTTTTTATATAGAAATAATAAGTTTTTATAAAGAAAGAAAGGGAGACCATACGGCAGACGGGAGGACGAAATAAAGCACACAGCGGGTTCAAACTGGATACAGATAGCGAAATCCAGAGAAAGCTGGCTCGATTTGGAGGAGGCCTTCACTCGCAGAGGGGATCTTACAGAATAATTTTAATTTTAATAAATTTCAATTTTATAAGAACTAACACGACATTAACATACATTTGATACTAACATCACTTTGTATTATAATTTTTTCAGGAAGAAATAAAAGCCTTTTTATTATTTTTAGCAATAGGCGTGACGACAGGGCTAAAAATACAATCTAAATTGCGGACTAATTCCGCAATTTAGATTGTATTTTTAATTTCAATAAAACGTTTAATATTTACTAAGATATAACACTACAAAGATTGAGGGCTTGTGATTTCAAGTTTATGTTAAATTTGTACTTAGAAGTGATGTAACGCAAAATTCAATTGTGTATATCTTCATTGTTATTAGTTTGTAAGAGAAAAGAAAAAAATACGTCTCCATTATTTTAGAGTTATCTAAAAGAAAGATTTATTATTTTTTCATTCACTATGCATATTTAATTGGAATCTAATCTATGTAGATTTTTTATTTATTTAGTTTCTCTTCAACAATGAGTACATGGTTACATCTAAAACTATACATTTTAATATATATCTAAGTGCCTCATCACTTAAAGAAGAGCACTGCATGCACTATAATTTGCACATAAATCTACTTAACTGTGTAAGAAAAATAAAAGAAAATGATACAATGAAAAAACAAAACTATTTTTTACAAACTTAATACATAACATAGATACCTCTGTGACATAGAATAAAGAGCCGAAGTAGAGTATCTACACACAAATGTTTGTTCGCGTCGTACCTACATCTATAGCTGCGCTTAGGGCAGCGCGGCCGCAGCACGCGGCCACGCGGACACGCCGCAAGCATTTGTGTGACGATGGCCTACTGCCACTATTTATTATACTATGTATGTGGCCTGGACAGAATTTTCTTAACATTAAGTTAAGATGGAAGATTAGATAGTTAACCGTATATTACCTTATGCGTGTTGGACAGTGTTTTCTTTGCATCTAATTTAGAAAGCTAGCAGTATATATCAAAATCAAAATTCGTTTATTTAAACTTGGCTGCAAAACAGCACTTTTCGAACGTCAGAAATTTACAAGAGACAGCTCCCAAAACTCCCACCCTTCACCACTTCCTATGTCTAAAAAGGTTAAGAAAAATATCATAATATGCGGTGACTGGAATATAGACATCCTAAAAAGAAATAAAATATCCAACGATCTAAACGCCATACTTAATAATAACAACCTGAAAAATTATATTGAATTACCAACGAGGAAAACATCGTGCATAGACTTAATTGTAAGTAACATTCATGACGCCAAGTCCGCACTGCACTACTTAGCACTCTCAGATCACGAAACAGCTCAATCGCTGACAGCTAACTTAGAAACGGACAATAAAATTAAGGACATTCACCGTTTTTCGTTTAAAACTATAAGGGACCTTAGTGACGAAAACATAAAAAAATTTAAAGACTGCTTGTCAAACTTATCATTCTCTGAGGTATACGAATACGTCTCGACAAACGAAGCCTTCAATTGCCTACACGATACAATTATTCTTTTTTACAATTTATGCTTTCCCATTATTAAAGTTAAAGTTAGTAACAAACAAGTAAAAAATCGTCGATTAACAAAAAATATTAAGCGATGTTGTATAAAAAAACGAACGCTATACCTAAAATACAGCCTTTGCAAAGATAACAAAAAACACAACAAAAAAAAATATGACGACTACACTCGAATATTAAAAAGATGTATACAAAATTTACAACAAATAAATAGTCAACAGTATATCAGCAAAGCAAAAAATACAAGTAAAGCAGCATGGAATTTAATTAAAGCAGACGTTAATAATAATATAAGCTACTCCGACATTGACACAATAAAAATTAATAATGAAAGTTATGACAACCCTAAACAAATTTGTGACCTATTTAATGACTACTACATTTCCCTGACTAATGCGACTGAAATATTACAAAAAAATAATCACACTACAAACTTTACAATTCCTCAAAATCCCAAAAGCATTTTCTTAACACCAGTAGATGAAGCAGATGTGTATAAAATAATTCAAGGTCTAAAAAATACGAACGCTACTGGTTATGACGAAATAAACACCAAAGTGTTAAAAATATGTGCAGCGAGTCTAGTACCGACCTTATGCTACATAATAAATCTATCACTAAGTGAGGGAGTTTTCCCAAAACGTATGAAAAAGTCTATTGTTAAACCTTTATACAAGAAAGGTTTAAAGTCGGACATGAATAATTATCGGCCAATTACTTTGATACCCATATTATCAAAAATATTCGAAAAAGTCATGTGTAATAAATTAGAAAACTTTTTGACATCATGTGACATCTTCAAAAAAGAGCAATTTGGATTTAGAAAAGGAAGATCGACTGCTTCAGCATGTTTCTCTTTAATTAAACAAATAACCGAAAATCTAAACAAAAAATCTAAGACAGCCGGTGTCTTTCTAGACATGACAAAAGCATTTGATTTCGTCTGTCATGAAACATTACTCGCTAAACTTTCTCACTACGGAGTTCGCGGAAAAGCTAACGATTGGATCAAAAGCTTTCTTACCGAGCGACAGCAATGCGTAGAAATAACGAGAATGTGTAAAAATGAACAAAAACAATTCAGATCTAAATACAAGCAAAACAACTTCGGGACACCTCAAGGAGGAATTTTATCCCCTCTCCTCTTTCTGGTATATATTAACGACTTACCAGAGGCTATTAATGAAGAGAGCATATTATTTGCTGATGACACAACCTTGATTATTACAGGTAATGATACGAAGGACTTGGAAAAACGAATTGTTAAAGCATTAGACAAGGCAATCAAATGGCTAGAAATAAATAACTTAAAAATAAACATGACAAAAACAAATATAATACAATTTAGAGCAAATTACAGAAATACAGATAGTCTAAATATACAATATAACAATATTCTATTAAACACGGTTAATGATTGTGTATTTTTAGGTATAACCGTAGATAAAAACTGCAGCTGGAAACCACACATCGATAAACTACTCAAAAAAATTGACCGCTTTGTATATGTCCTGAAAAGATTAAGACAAACTGTTAACTTAAATACCGCATTGATTGCTTATCATGCTTATGTAGCATCTTTACTGAGATACGGTCTCATAATTTGGGGTAACTCAGTAGACGTGGAAAGAGCTTTCAAAGGACAAAAAAAATGTATTCGGGCATTGTGTGGAGCTCACTTCTTGGATAGCTGTAAACCTCTATTCCAAAAACTTAAAATTCTGTCTTTACCATGTCTTTATATATTTGAAACATGTATGTTTGTTAAAAACAATTATGATCTATTTGAAAAAAAGCACTATAAAACAAATAGTAGAGTGCGACACAAAGACAAATTGAAATTACCCCAAATAAAATTAATATTATATAAAAGAAATATTTACTGCATGGCAATAACTATATATAACCACTTGCCAAATAATATCCAAGATTTACCATCGTTATTATTTAAAAGAGTGCTATTTAGACTGTTATTAGAAAAAAATTACTACAGTATCAAAGAATACTTGGAGGATGAATCACTAGTGACATAATAAATAAATATATTTGACTGCACATACTATATAATATTCAAAAATGACATAATTACAATAATAACATAATGTAATTTCAATTTCATTATAAATATTTTGTACGCCATAGTATGGCAGGATATGTTGGAACCAGAAATTTGTACCATCTATTGTACCATATTCTGACAAATAAATATATTTGATTTGATTTGATATTTGATATGTGTTGT
Source organism: Helicoverpa assulta (assembly GCA_963856015.1). Classification (NCBI taxonomy): domain Eukaryota; kingdom Metazoa; phylum Arthropoda; class Insecta; order Lepidoptera; family Noctuidae; genus Helicoverpa; species Helicoverpa assulta. The sequence goes on from CAWLCW010000022.1 coordinate 7,388,967, forward strand.
TGCTGGGAAGAAGTGACGCAACAAACTCCCCAGCAACACATGTCTGTTTAAAGGTTAGAAGAACCTTTCAACAATTTATTGTATTTACATTTGTATGCAGTATGTATTGCATTATACAATATGCAGCCACCACATGCTAGCTAGCACTCACCATACCTTAACCAACTCATGCATTGAATGAATTTATTGAAAAGAAAATGATATACCTTGTGAGCAGACATCTCCTTGACGGCATTACACTTGAAGGCGCAGAGCTTGCAGGAGTAGAGGTAGAGGCGGAAGTTGGGCGACGCCAGCAGCTCGTGCGGCGGCGGCAGGTCGCTCTTCCGCTTCCGCCCGCGCCCGCGGCTCGCTTGTAAAGCTCTGTGGAGTTGTCAACTCAAACTTTATATCACCGAACACAGTCAAAAGTAAAAAAAATATATATCATACTAGCTATTTTACTGCGTTTCCACCCGCGTCTACACTCGAAAAGCTTCACTCTTCCCAACTCAAACAAGCTATATTGTATCCCGGTAGAGGGCTATAGTACCCCATGGGACATACGCGCAGATGCTTCTGAAGAATTTAGTTGAGGAACGACACGGAGTTTTACCAGAATTATGCCAAACGAACACAAGGTAATTATGCAACCCAGACTATATAATTAACATCATAATCATTGTCCAACTTTTAACTTTAACATTAGTTTAATACTCACTTGGCTTTGTGTAGAGACTTGGCCTTTTCTAACAAATCTGCTGGTGACAAAGTTTTCTGTAACAAATTAATAAAACGTTAAAGAGTCTGCCATCAATACTTTTTTGACAAAGAATTATCATTTTCAACTGACTTCCCAAAGAATAGGAAGTTCTCAATTTGGATGTATTTTCTTATAATGTTTGTGTAACAGTTTTATGTTGCTTTTAAGTGCTTCAGAAGTCAGTTTTTGTTTTGTGACAAGTTTTCTATACCCAACATGTTCCTGTTACAGTCAAAGTAATAATAATGGCGTCCACGGCTGATATCGGCCACGGCGGCTGTTCTCATTTAAGAAGATCAGCCAGCTGCGCAGGACATTATAGTGCACGCACATTTGCTTGGACACAGGTGCACTCACTATTCCTTCACTCTCATAGCGCGATGGGACAGTCACAGTATGGTACAATGAGCATTACTACCGAATTGTGAATCTTATAAGCGTTTAGGATGTGTCATCTATAAGCTTGTAAGGTGAAACGAAATGAATAAATTCTTATTTTTTACAAAATAAATGTATGACATACACATGAAAATACTAGAAAATGTATGATAATATAAAGTTTATAGGGATATTTAAATCACCCCACTTTTAAAGAACAATTTCTCTCTCTGATTTCACCAAAACTCCCAACCGACTGTAAAACAATACAAACCTTAGGTTCTTCAACCGGTTCCTGCACAGCGGTGGCTTGCTGTAGTGCAGACTTGAGGATCACCAGGGAACCCTGTCCGTCTTCATTCTCTACCATTACGTAGGAGTCTTGGTTGTCCGGATCTGTAAGGAAAACGAATCTATTGGTACAAGTTAAAATAAGCTGTTTTGTAATTAAAAAGTGGTTTTATTTACTCTCCTCAATTGCTACTGGGTTTGGTTAACATTTATACATATACCAATAACAGTTAATCAACATTGTTGATGAGACGCAATGTTGCTGGAAATATACTTTGCTTTTAATATTTTGGATCTCTCTCTGTGTCGGATTGCCGTCCCATCGAGCTATGAGAGTGAAGGAATAGTGAGTGTACCTGTGTCCAAGCAAATGCTCGTGCACTATAATATGTCCTGCGCAGCTGGCTGATCTCCTGAGAATAAACACCGTGGAAGGGACTCGGCTAGGACGCCATTTTTATTATTTGTGCCATCCATTTCTTTTAAAAAAATCTTAGCATCTTTAAATGAAAACCCTCCATTGGTACTGTAATCAACTTATTGGTCTAACTCTGAACACATGATATACCTTCAGTATCACTGGACTGCAGCACACAGGTGACGGTGGCATCAGATGAGATGTCTCCGTCCGACGTGCCAGCGTTGGCCACCAGTTGGAACGACTCCGACTCTCCAACATTCTGACATCTACAATGAATAATACTGTGTTATTAATGTGTCTGTCTGTTACGCTTTCACGTCTAAACCACTTAACTGATTTTAATAAAATTTGGTATAGAGATGGAGTTGACCTTGAGAAAGAACATAGGATAGTTTTTTCCCGGAATTTTGAAGAATTCTCTTGGAAACGCGATATAACCAAACTCTACTCTAGGTTTTTTTTTTGTTTACTATATAAGTATACTAGCCGTTTTCCCGCGGTTTCACCCGCGTCCCGTGGGAGCTGCTGCCCGCACCAGTATAAAATATAGCCTATGTTACTTGCAGATAATATAGCTTTCTAATGGTGAAATAATATTTAAAATCGGTCCAGTAGTTTTTAACCATTATAACCAAACAAACAAAGTTTTCCTCTTTATAATATTAGTATAGATACAATAATCAATTTCATAGATTAACATACCTGACAAGTGTCAAATTAAGTAGATCAAGCTGCACCAGCCCCTTGCTTGTGTCCAGTACCTGCATATACTTGGTGCCCTCACCACCTTCCTCAGACAAGTCGGGTAAGACGTGGCTCTCCTGAAAGAAACAATAATAAAAAATGCTACATGTATGCAGGCTGTCATTAAACATCCTTGGCAGTTGTAACGGGTAGTCAGAAGCCAGTAAGTCTGACACCAGTCTAACCAAGGGGTATCGGGTTGCCCAGGTAACTGGGTTGAGGAGGTCAGATAGGGCAGTCACCCCTTGTAAAGCACTGGTACTCAGCTGCATCTGGTTAGACTGGAAGCCGACCCCAACATGGTTGGGAAAAAGGCTCGAAGGATGCATGCAGTGTGTATAAAATTCATGGTGGTTAAAGAGCCAGCTTTTCAAGTGTGAGGTTGCAGGTTTGATTCCTGGTCAGGGGGGTCAATGGGAACCAGCAAGTTCAAAATAAAAATCTTTAAGTGGAAATGTCTAAGGGATGAGATTGAGAAAGGTTTTGGTACAAAATGTAAATTAAAGCAAAGTCAGGCTATGTTAAAAATTATAATAATTAAAAGAAAAAAATACATTCTTTACCTGATTCTTTTCAAATGGTGTGACTTCCACTATTTGTAGTTGACCTGAAATTAATTTTATATTAAAATAGATAATAGTTCCTATAAATGAGAAACGCATGTGCTTTTACATAATATGAATCCTTCACATGTATATTATGTTTGTACACTTACCATCCTTATATTCCGCAGACAGGATCTGGCCGTCGGAAGTCTCAACCGTCACCTCTTCATCAGACATGATTAACTGGTATTATACCTTGTCTTAAACTGAAATTAAACCATATGTCCTATTTGATATGCTTATTTTACTGGCTACATTGTATTTTGGACTAGCTTCTGCCAGCGGTTTCACCCGCATCCCGTGGGAACTACTTCCCGTACCGGGATAAAAAGTAGCCTATAGCCATCCTCGATAAATGGACTATCTAACACTGAAAGAAATTTTCAAATCGGACCAGTAGGTTCTGAGAAGTTCCTTAGCGCGTTCAAACAAACAAACTCTTCAGCTTTATAATATTAGTATAGATGGTACATTAGATTGGCGAGTCTCAGTTATCATTTTATCATCTTTTGCAGTTGTTATAGTCAGAAGTGAGAGTCTGACAACCAGTCCTACCAACTCGGTTACTCGGTTGAGGTCAGATAGGCAGTTGCTAAATGTAAAACTGTGAGACTCAGCTGCATCCAGAGTTTTGGTTGAAATAGTTAATTTTTATAGGATGTATAGATGTTGGTCAGTAGGCAAGTTAGTTAGGCAAGTACCAATGCAACTTTTCTAAGTTTGTATGTACTTTCTAAGTATATCTTAGTCACCAATGACTGTGTTTCGGATGGCACGTTAAACTGTAGGTCCCGGCTGTCATTGAACATCCTTGGCAGTTGTTACGGGTAGTCAGAAGCCAGTAAGTCTGACACCAGTCTAACCAAGGGGGATCGGGTTGCCCGGGTAACTGGGTTGAGGAGGTCAGATAGGCAGTCGCTTCTTGTAAAGCACTGGTACTCAGCTGAATCCGGTTAGACTGGAAGCCGACCCCAACATGGTTGGGAAAAAGGCTCGGAGGATGATGTATAGATGTTGGCCAGTTATAATGGAGAATCCACCTTTGCAAGGCAAACCTATGTTCATAGAATATTCTACAGCAAGTAATAAAATTAGTCATCTGTATCGGAAATCAGGAATACATGGATAAAACTGACTTATAACATGTAGTCAACTATAAAAATATGCAACAATGTATGATTATACCTATTTTATAGTTAGGTAAAGCCGTGAATAGATGAACACGTAGAAAGACAAAGAAAGGAGTCCATATTTCCTCAGATACAGCATATTTACAGTAATAATATTGCAAATAAACGTGTTTTAGATATTTCAAAGCGATATAAAACAAAATAAACGTCAACCAGTGTATAAAAATTCTTGCAACACCAAATTCATTGTTGCGGTGTTTCTATTTTACGAAATGGACGGCCATCATTTTTAATTTTATTATTGCAACAATCAATACTCACATTTAATGGCAACAATGATGATTTCCAACACTTTATTTCACGATAACAAGATTCACAATACGTTTCAATAAGTGATTTAAATCAATTCAATGGATAATAACGCATTAAAATGGCGTCGACGCTATATTAAATATGGTTTTCTTTGTAAATTACGAGAGGAAGACATCTCGGCTGCTTGACAGAGTTGCCAGCGTGAATTTTGTTTACCCTGAAAATTGGACCGGAAGTAAGGTTAACGACTATTTAAATAAAAATATGTTTCAACTTTATTTTCTTGATTAATATTTTTAGAAGTAATCTAGTAATCTTAACTTGTTTAATATAAAATAAATAACATACAAGAAAAATAAATTGTAGCCACATAAAAAAATATCGTACTTGACTTAATATTTAACTCCAACTGTTAACAAAATATGATTTTAATAACTGGATGATTTTTATTTCTTTATTACACTTTACATATTAAAGTTAATGATATTTTTAAAATGTTTATGTTAAAAGTCTTTGATCACGAATGATGTCATGTAGACATTCATACCACTGTCTCTTTTTAATGTTCTACGTATATATAGCTATCTCTCTTATGTAGAGTTGGTAGAGCTAAAACTGTAGATAGATTAGCTCATACATCCAATTGGGGACTGGTAGATTCTATTTTTACGAGAACATTCCATCTTACTCACTCTTATACGATTCCCATAAGACCAATTAAGAAACGTGACCCCCTAAAAACACTACAATAAGAAACTTAACAATCCAACAAAAAATACTAGAAAACTAACTTTATCGCGACACACATTTTGCGTATCTAAAATTTGAGATTTTTATAGTATTTTTGATGGAAAAAAATATTGAAATATGAGTTCTGCATCGCGCTATCGAAGTTTTCACGTCCAATTGGACAGTGAATGAAACTAGTAAAACAGATAACGGGAGGTCCGTAGCTACTACGTAAGCCGGTACTGACGAGGAGCCGGTCTAATTCCTTGTCATCAGATATGTTGAAGCGTAAGCAATCATATAATGGTAAAATATAATGTCAAATATGTCAAGAAAAATAATAAAGAGAGACTAGGTCTCATCCACACGCTAGTAGCTGATATGACTTCCTTTTTGTTGAGTAGTTATTTTGTTTAAAACGGAACCCTAAATAATATTAAATCATCTCTTGATAATAAGTTAGATAAAAAATGTGGGATACCAGAGAATTTATCCCCGAAAAAAAATTGTTATAATGCTCATAAGATTTTGTTTTTCTTTCTAGTTAGTCTCGATTTCCTACAAGATATAAACTAAACTATTCTAAAAAAAATCTGATGTATCCCAACTAGACTCTACCTTACTTCAAAATATAGAGTTTATACACATAATATACTCATTTAATTTTAAAAATATTGCTATATTTTAAAATATATTTTTATAATAATAAATAGAGTGCTAAACGGGATAAACGCTAAGAAGAAGAAGAAGAAGAGTGCATAGCATTTATTTTAAGATGGCTAAGGAAGCAGGTACTTCAGTATCAGGTCATTGATTCACCCGCGGGGTCAATGTCCTGCCTTGACATTGTACCTGCAATGTGACTGCGCCAAAATATCATAAAACAACACTACATATACAAACAGAAATGAAGTATTGATTACCGAAATCTGTTAATCAATGCTTTGTTCTGTTTTAAAGTCTGGATTCAACAATGTAGAGTCTATATTGAACATCTCTGGTTCAGCGTTACACATTCCAACTAAAGTTAATTATAAGACTTTTAGCCTAGCATCAGTTCTAATTAGTGCTAATTCTAGTTATAAACATATAGAAATTTTTACATTGATGATGTTGTTGAATGAATAGATGTTATACGCCGATGAGGGTGCTACTACTGCACACGAGAAAATTAACTTTATTGATGTACATATTTAAACAATTGTTTGAGCATTAATATTAATAATCAAAAGTAAAGTCAAGTGTTGCTTGAAAAATGCTAGTTAACAGCGACTTACAGGCAAAAGCAATGCAGCGTTATCTATCAGAATCGAATAAGAAAATCCACAAAAAGGAAGTCAAAGGCGCTACACTGGTGAATGTGAGAAGGACTCTCGTTTTTCATTGAACAGAATGATTGGACATATCCTTTTAACATTTTATATTAAACCCATACATGACGACTTATTCAGGCGACATATTCAGATGGCGGAGGCTTAGACCGGCCCTCCGCCACGACCGGTTTCCCGTGTAGCAACGGACTCCCCGAAGATACTGAAATGCTATTTGTATGCATAAAGCTGGGAGAGAAAACTTCGATACCGCGATGCAGGCTTCGAATGCTGATTGGTCAGTTCTCGTGACGTAGCCGACAAGAGTCGGGTGTGGTGACCGAGGGGAAAGCTGGATAAGTCAAGCTTTTGGTATAGTTTTTTGTGTGTGATGAGAGGTAGGAATGTTCGGTTTACAGATAATGATCTAAACGAGGTATGAGATCATTGCACCGAATTACGAAGCTGGTTGTAAAAATTGACATGGGACCAAATGCTGCCTCAATACACGTTCGTTCAAAATACTTACGTAATTCCTGCTGCCTGTATTCATTCTAAAAAAAGCATACCACTCCATCCATGTCTTCATGTTTTTTCTTAACAAACAAAAAATGTTTACAGTATCCTCACCCTACCAAACCTCTACCCTGAATCCGGTTGGTCACGCAAATAAATGGGGCTCTACCTTAAGGGGTCATTGTAATTTCCGGTCGTTCAACTTCCTCGCGAACAGGTAATTTGTCGGTTTAGAATTACATTTTACAAAATCTAAATAGGTATACAGAGAAAATATATCACTTTGAGCAGCTGGAGCATTCTGGAGTAGTTTTATTCCTTTACCAATCTGCAAATGCAATATGCAATACATCGATAGATTATTCAAAATTAAAAAAAAATGCACGAGAAGAAAACGAAAATTTTCTAACGTATGCCGTTTTCTTCCAAGCGCGGATGACGCATTTTCACCGCTGGAAGTGATCGCATGCACGTCACAGCTCTACGTAGAGCTGCTAAACAAACCAGTACTACGTACCTGCCTATATAGGACACAATAACATTGCAACGATAAACTGCTTTGTCGACTCTACCATGTACGGCTTCGATAGATATCGATAGAAAATACATATATAGAGCTCATTGCATTCGTATGCGGTTTTATTCTCTTAAAGAACTGTATACAAACTTTGGCAGATATTCATCGCTTATTTATAAGCGTTAGTGAACAGGTATTGCTGAAAGTACGATAATACATTTTCTAAGGTTATATAATGGGAAACTTTACATAAAGAAACTGCCCAATTAAGTTTAGTATTTAATCTTGACAAATATGAGTCACTTTATATCTACTTATTAAACCTACAAAATGAGTAGAACACCTGTTACCCTATTTTCGTGATCCTATTTAATGTGACTCTAACGAGAAAATGGTTAAGAGGATGAGATGGTGAGAAGGAAGTTTGGTGGTGGAGAAAATGGTGGGGGTCAGATAGGGCAGTCGCTTCTTTTAAAGCACATCCGGTTAGACTGGAAGCTGACCCCAACCATCATAGTTGGGAAAAAGGCTCGGAGGATGGGGATAACGAGAAAATGGTTTTTGAATCTCTCTCCTGGCTTTTTTCTAAATGATTTTTTCCACTTTTTCAAGAAACGTTAATGAAGTATAACAATCTTTATGTCTCGCCCTTCCGAGTCATGCTACGGTCATTGATTCTGGACGGACAAATTACGAATAGTTTTTTAGCCAAAATGCTGAGTCATATAAAAATATTCTTAAAGTGAAGATAATTCTTCGTGGAATATTATGAAGAGAATCTTATTGGCTAGTTAAAACACATTGCGAGGTATAAAGTATAGCATACTTCGTGTATCTTCATAAGGTAGAAGGCCTTGATACGTAAGATATGTAGCTCACATTATATCGTCTTTTTAAGCCACTGACTTTACGAGCGATGAAAATATGTATAAGAAAGCTTGACTTCTCCATTTTTGCAATTTTTATATAATAAGTCAAACTGTTAAGAATAAAATTAAGGAAGCATAGCAAAATTGACTAGTAGAAAAAGGGTAGTGTACTTGTGAGTAGTCCGCATCCTTTCATGAGGTGATATTATAAGTCAATACGGACAAATTTGACCATGGGATACACTGGGAAAAAGTTAACCCGTTTCAAGATAATCGAATTTCAAGATCTTTTTTTAACAAGTCGTCTAGGTACACGTATACATTTTTATTATTAGTTAAAAGTCTCGTTTCTGTGTATTTTTGTGAGACAGTGGAAACTCATTACAGTTAATTGGCACGTAATATCAAAGTAAAGAAAATATTCAAAAGTAAGCCTAATTGAGACGTTAATTGCTTAATTATCAGCGTTAAATAACTCATTGACGTATGAAAGCGATCAGTGACTCTTCCGACACAAATTCATGGATGCGTGCGCCTACGATACGCTCTATTTATTTATTAAAGGCAAAGCTACTTCGTGAGGTCTATTGTTTATTTAATCGAAGTATTCTTTCTTAGGAATCTACTTCCTAATTGAAGATCGAGGATAAAGTAGATTAATACAATAGAAATGTACGGAATTGTGCAATCAGCTTATACATTGAGAAACTTTTATCAAAAATATATTTACAGTGCTTTCTATTTTTGTAGAAGTTTCTGTACAATTTTATGTTAATGAAAATAGGTACACGTATAGTAACACAAACAGGCATTCGTTTTTTCTGTTTTCACTCCATTTTTATCATCTCACGCTTTACGTTATACGCCTTCCATCAAATAACTTAAAAGTATACCGTAAAGCAATATGAATTTGATGAACTCGGCTTTTATATTCCAATAGCATATAATATCTACTTCCAAACAAATAATATCCAGTATACATTGCTTACTTTGTATTCTAAAATATTATTATCATCTCGTCTGCCCGCGTAAGACTACAAAGAACAGTTATTGTGCAACTTGACCTTAAGTCTTCATTCATGGAACCTGATTGCTACCCCTCTACTGCGGGATATTACAGAGTAGCTCACGACAGAGAATCTGCTTTGAATAAATATAGAGAACTATATGTTTTGCCGCGGTTTCACCTGCATACCGGGATGAAATATAGCCTATGTGCCTATGGGAATAGTGTAGCCACCATAAATAGAAATATTTTTTTAAATCGGTTCATTAGTTTCGAAGCCACAATTGTGTAGATTAGTAGATTCGTATTAGAATATACTTGTCCTCGTGATATAAACATAAGCAGGTATTACACGATTTTAGGTGAGATTGTAACTTAATTGAGAGCAATATCTAAAACATGCAGTATTGATGCAAGATATTAAGTAGAAGCCACTTTCAAATAACTGCAATATTTAAGAAATATGTGAAGAAAAATTATCAACCCTAACTAGACACAGAAACTATTAAAATTTCTAACTAGAATCGACACTAAACCAAAAATATCAATTAAAACAACAATTTGGCACCTCTAAAAAAATATAAATCAAGAAATACAGCCGCCTCTGTACCCAAAAGATAACCTACATCTCTAAATCGCGCAAGCAACATTTTCTCTGCACGCCAAACATGGCTCGCAATTTCACTGCTCAAAGCAGGGAGTCCGCTACCACAAGGTAAAGTGGTTCAGTGCATCCACTTCAATCAAGTGCACGTCACCATAATTCAGACAGACACGATCTCAGTCGCTACAAACTTCAACATTTGCCATTCTGTCGACTAGAAGAAATTGCTAGACTGTATTTGGATACCCGCGACTTTGTAGAATGACGAATGCTTGAACTTGATATTGAATGCTTACAGCACCTGTGTGGGCCTTTGACTCCTTTTTGGTACTAGTAAAATAGCTTAGGTTTTTTTTTTTCAAAATAACGAAATGTAGTCATTTTTTTCTAACAAAATGCCAAAATAATTTCTAGCTATTCCATCAACCTTAAAACACTTTATTTAACTTATTTATTTACATTATAAACGAAATCTACATTTACATAAAAATGGAAACTCTACTTTTTGTAACCCAAAAAAATTCTTAAATCTACAGAAGACCAAGTTAAAGAAAAGTTATGATTATTTTCCAAAGAAATCAAAGAAAGAAAACAAAATTGTTTATTTAGTTCTAAAGTATAAGTAAGTAAATAAAGTAAGTAGATAACCACGAAATAAAAAAAACCGTTTTCACATTATAAAACATTGTATATTCGTATGTCAAAGAGAAACTTATAAGAATTTTACTTAGTAAATTCATTACTATTTAGTAAGAAGATTCAAACTAATTATTCCAACTACAAAAACAAAAACTAACCTAGGTATATCTTGACGCGACACCTTGCGGCTACTTAGTGCCTTTCATAATTCAGCAATGGACGACTAACTTACAGCTTCCGAAAAGCGTAACACGGTCTGCACTTATTTCACTTAGAATTGTGTGGATGGCGCTCTACAAAACAATAAGGGCGCGTTCACACGACACGCGCACGCCCAGCGCACGCCACCCGCGTCCAACTCGCAATGAAATTTGTTAAATAAGAATTTGAGCCTTATAATGCATCAATAGATCTCAAATTGCATTTAACGAGGTCTACACGCGCACGCCATGCGCACGCCCCGCGCCCGCCTCGCGCCAACCCTGCACTCGCCCTGCCCGCGCTCTGCACCCTCCCCGCGTACGCGTTGTGATACATGCTAGGCATGTCATGCTAGGCCCGCTGGAAGCCACTATGCCTAGTGAACGAAGTAGTCCAGTCACTAGTAGTTGATGTTGGCGCGAGGCGTGTGCGAGGCGGATGCAGCGCGTGTGCGGGTTTAAGGCGGGCAGAACGCGTGCACGGGTGCTGTGCGTGATCGGCGCGTGTCATCTGAATACGCTCTAATTACACAGTACACTAGCTATTGAACAAATAAAAATGCTTTTTTACACATTTTTTAGATTATTTAATTCTTATAACGAGGTTAACAAAAACAGGATTTTATAAACACGTCATTTTCCCTAAAATATGTTACTCCCCTAAGCAATGACAACCCCAATAAATACCCGCAATGGCTGTACTGCGCAAGTCAAAACTATGTCAATTCCGTTTTGACAAATTATAACATCAACGCGACAACAATTCTTACGAAAATTATTAATTTTAAACGTGTTATAATAATATATAATATGTGTTAAATATTATTTGTTTGATTTATATGATACTGCCAAAAAAGGGCTTGTTTTGAGGTAATTTTATCCGCAGTATTTTTACGACCGTAGTGTGTAGTCAATTTTATTAATTTATTTTTTATTGCGCTCTAGTGCGTTCTAAGTAATTTTCTTACGACACAATAAATAAATTGGGAATTTTATTTTACATAAAATTAATGTTATCTCAACAGTAGTTATGTATTACGTAAATAATGAGAGAAGCGCATGTAAATATTTTGTCTGTGTCGCAAGGCACAAGGCAGCATTTCAATATATTATTAAATCAATTCATTTTATACTGCTGTAAATAAAGTGAACACTACTTTCAATTTATAATAAAATATTTCATCAACACAGCTGTACTATTTTATCTCAAAGTATATGTTTCTTTCTAAAAAGTAGTTTAGTTGTACCTACTTGCTTCCGAGACCTGCATTTAATTTAGTCGTTGTATATTATTTTTCTTTAAAACAATATTTAACATTATGTTTCAGAATAAAATGGCAACTGGCGGTTCTGGTGCAGTATTCTTTCTAGGCACGCGAGCGCATTACCAGGTAAATAATAAATAACGTCTGCGAAATAAAAGTATTGTTATTGATCTTCATTAAATGTTATGGATACCTTTGAGAATGAATAAATTCACGCATGTTTGCAATTTTTTTAGTAAAATGTATGTTACAAATAAGATGGTATATAATGGCATATTGACCAGTATGTATGTGTATATGTGCGCGATGATCTCTCGTGGACTGACTTTGGCGGAGATTTTAATTGATGTTATTTCGCTTTTATTTTTTTAAAAGTTCTTATTTCTTCCGAACTACTTCTCGCACAATAAAAATTACCTATAAAGTTACCTAATGTTATTCCGACGTATAATTTACATTATTGGCAAGTTTTATCAAAGTCCATCCAATTGTTTGTATGAAAATTGCATTTGCATGGAATAAACATTTATCCATACAAAATTTTGCATATCTAATATTATTCATGTTTTTTTTTTAAATAAAAGCGAATATATAATTTCTTTGAAAATTCAAAACATAAACCTTGTCCTTTTTATATACTTCAACACGAGTTAAGGTCATGGCACACATTCTCCCGGGGCTACGGGATTGTTCGAAAGAGTTACCGCCCCGGTACATAATAAAAGGCCTACGACGGAACACGACGGTTTTTAGTCAGTAAGAGTCTGACAATCCCTCACCGCTGCTAACCCACAGCGGGAGGGGTCATTTTTGACGTCGTTAAAATAAAAAAAATGGCATACATGAACGGCATTGCGCAACTGCTGTTAGGTAGCTGCATGTTGTCACACCGACGCCGTTGGCTTTTTATATTCACGTTATAAAATGTTATTATGAGAAACGATTTAAAGGAAAAATAATTATAGATACCTTTCATTCCATCAGGTTTTAAACCAACCAGAAAGTCGTTACGACGCAGAAAACGGCAACGCTTCCACCGAGACTATCTACCAGAACCCATCGGTGCAGGAGCTGTGGCCGGCAGACAAGCAGCGCGATGATAACGAGCGCTGGTACTGCGAGCAGGACCTTACTGGTGAGGGTGCGGGAGTACTTAGTTATCTGCATAGCCTTTTTAATTTTCCTAACTAACCGGATGCAGCTGAGTACGAGCGACTGAAGTATTTGGAAAAATAGATAAGCCCGTGAGACAATAAACCAAACTTAGGATTTTGTTCTACTTTCACGTCTATGCACATGCAGCAAGGGTCCCACTTTCCCGCCATGCATATGCATAAAGGAGACAGTTGCCAAGCAACCGAACGTATACTCGACACGAAGAGCGACTGCCTATCTGATCTTCTCATCCCAGTTACCCGAGAAAACCGCCAGACGGAAGCCAATTTTGCGTGAAAAGTAAATAAATGTGTAAAGTTTTGTTGTCTTTTCCAACAGTGAGCGAGGAGAAAGAGAAGTCGGAGAGCATGCTGCGCTCGCGCCGGCGACAGAGCACCGCTGCACTCTGTGAGGCGGAGGATATGAAGCCAGCGTTGCTCAACTCTGTGGGGAATAGGTAATGTTGTATTCTCTTGGGATTCCTATTACTAAGACTTCAGTGTACGTCTGCCACAAGGCAAGTTCACGAGTTTTTTTCGGCAATCACGACGAGATCTCGGAGATATTGAGATATATTTATCTGTATATGCGCAAGGAGCCCATAATCCTGATATTGATAAATAAATAGTCCTTAAATGTTTATTTGTACATAAAATATCGTCCCAACTGATACCTTTACATGATTTCTATACAGCGAAATCGTACAATATTCCTTTCCAACATTAAGTTTAACTTAGGCCCGGCTTCACTGACCGATAAAATGTTAGTTATCTGACAGTTAAAGCTATATGCCACACAAAGGCTGCTCATAATTTCTGTCAGACATTGCTACCAGAGACCTGTGAAATATGTATAGTTTATCTGTCAGATAAGTTCCCTATAGTCTATCAGAGACTTGGTGAACATGGATTGTTTTGTTACTAGTGGCCCAACAAAATGTGCCAAAGGTCGCGGCACTCTCCTCGCGCTGCTGTGGTCGCTCGCGCGCCGCAAGAGACGCGCCGGCGACCACGACGAGATCTATCTGCGGCACATCGACAACGCGCTCACCAGCAGCTGCACCTACAGGGAGAGCTGCCGCTGCCTGGAGTGTCAGGTAAGTGGGGAGTACCACCAGTGCTGCTGTGACGAGATCTATCTGCGGCACATCGACAACGCGCTCACCAGCAGCTGCACCTACAGGGAGAGCTGCCGCTGCCTGGAGTGTCAGGTAAGTGGGGAGTACCACCAGTGCTGCTGTGACGAGATCTATCTGCGGCACATCGACAACGCGCTCACCAGCAGCTGCACCTACAGGGAGAGCTGCCGCTGCCTGGAGTGTCAGGTAAGTGGGGAGTACCACCAGTGCTGCTGTGACGAGATCTATCTGCGGCACATCGACAACGCGCTCACCAGCAGCTGCACCTACAGGGAGAGCTGCCGCTGCCTGGAGTGTCAGGTAAGTGGGGAGTACCACCAGTGCTGCTGTGACGAGATCTATCTGCGGCACATCGACAACGCGCTCACCAGCAGCTGCACCTACAGGGAGAGCTGCCGCTGCCTGGAGTGTCAGGTAAGTGGGGAGTACCACCAGTGCTGCTGTGACGAGATCTATCTGCGGCACATCGACAACGCGCTCACCAGCAGCTGCACCTACAGGGAGAGCTGCCGCTGCCTGGAGTGTCAGGTAAGTGGGGAGTACCACCAGTGCTGCTGTGACGAGATCTATCTGCGGCACATCGACAACGCGCTCACCAGCAGCTGCACCTACAGGGAGAGCTGCCGCTGCCTGGAGTGTCAGGTAAGTGGGGAGTACCACCAGTGCTGCTGTGACGAGATCTATCTGCGGCACATCGACAACGCGCTCACCAGCAGCTGCACCTACAGGGAGAGCTGCCGCTGCCTGGAGTGTCAGGTAAGTGGGGAGTACCACCAGTGCTGCTGTGACGAGATCTATCTGCGGCACATCGACAACGCGCTCACCAGCAGCTGCACCTACAGGGAGAGCTGCCGCTGCCTGGAGTGTCAGGTAAGTGGGGAGTACCACCAGTGCTGCTGTGACGAGATCTATCTGCGGCACATCGACAACGCGCTCACCAGCAGCTGCACCTACAGGGAGAGCTGCCGCTGCCTGGAGTGTCAGGTAAGTGGGGAGTACCACCAGTGCTGCTGTGACGAGATCTATCTGCGGCACATCGACAACGCGCTCACCAGCAGCTGCACCTACAGGGAGAGCTGCCGCTGCCTGGAGTGTCAGGTAAGTGGGGAGTACCACCAGTGCTGCTGTGACGAGATCTATCTGCGGCACATCGACAACGCGCTCACCAGCAGCTGCACCTACAGGGAGAGCTGCCGCTGCCTGGAGTGTCAGGTAAGTGGGGAGTACCACCAGTGCTGCTGTGACGAGATCTATCTGCGGCACATCGACAACGCGCTCACCAGCAGCTGCACCTACAGGGAGAGCTGCCGCTGCCTGGAGTGTCAGGTAAGTGGGGAGTACCACCAGTGCTGCTGTGACGAGATCTATCTGCGGCACATCGACAACGCGCTCACCAGCAGCTGCACCTACAGGGAGAGCTGCCGCTGCCTGGAGTGTCAGGTAAGTGGGGAGTACCACCAGTGCTGCTGTGACGAGATCTATCTGCGGCACATCGACAACGCGCTCACCAGCAGCTGCACCTACAGGGAGAGCTGCCGCTGCCTGGAGTGTCAGGTAAGTGGGGAGTACCACCAGTGCTGCTGTGACGAGATCTATCTGCGGCACATCGACAACGCGCTCACCAGCAGCTGCACCTACAGGGAGAGCTGCCGCTGCCTGGAGTGTCAGGTAAGTGGGGAGTACCACCAGTGCTGCTGTGACGAGATCTATCTGCGGCACATCGACAACGCGCTCACCAGCAGCTGCACCTACAGGGAGAGCTGCCGCTGCCTGGAGTGTCAGGTAAGTGGGGAGTACCACCAGTGCTGCTGTGACGAGATCTATCTGCGGCACATCGACAACGCGCTCACCAGCAGCTGCACCTACAGGGAGAGCTGCCGCTGCCTGGAGTGTCAGGTAAGTGGGGAGTACCACCAGTGCTGCTGTGACGAGATCTATCTGCGGCACATCGACAACGCGCTCACCAGCAGCTGCACCTACAGGGAGAGCTGCCGCTGCCTGGAGTGTCAGGTAAGTGGGGAGTACCACCAGTGCTGCTGTGACGAGATCTATCTGCGGCACATCGACAACGCGCTCACCAGCAGCTGCACCTACAGGGAGAGCTGCCGCTGCCTGGAGTGTCAGGTAAGTGGGGAGTACCACCAGTGCTGCTGTGACGAGATCTATCTGCGGCACATCGACAACGCGCTCACCAGCAGCTGCACCTACAGGGAGAGCTGCCGCTGCCTGGAGTGTCAGGTAAGTGGGGAGTACCACCAGTGCTGCTGTGACGAGATCTATCTGCGGCACATCGACAACGCGCTCACCAGCAGCTGCACCTACAGGGAGAGCTGCCGCTGCCTGGAGTGTCAGGTAAGTGGGGAGTACCACCAGTGCTGCTGTGACGAGATCTATCTGCGGCACATCGACAACGCGCTCACCAGCAGCTGCACCTACAGGGAGAGCTGCCGCTGCCTGGAGTGTCAGGTAAGTGGGGAGTACCACCAGTGCTGCTGTGACGAGATCTATCTGCGGCACATCGACAACGCGCTCACCAGCAGCTGCACCTACAGGGAGAGCTGCCGCTGCCTGGAGTGTCAGGTAAGTGGGGAGTACCACCAGTGCTGCTGTGACGAGATCTATCTGCGGCACATCGACAACGCGCTCACCAGCAGCTGCACCTACAGGGAGAGCTGCCGCTGCCTGGAGTGTCAGGTAAGTGGGGAGTACCACCAGTGCTGCTGTGACGAGATCTATCTGCGGCACATCGACAACGCGCTCACCAGCAGCTGCACCTACAGGGAGAGCTGCCGCTGCCTGGAGTGTCAGGTAAGTGGGGAGTACCACCAGTGCTGCTGTGACGAGATCTATCTGCGGCACATCGACAACGCGCTCACCAGCAGCTGCACCTACAGGGAGAGCTGCCGCTGCCTGGAGTGTCAGGTAAGTGGGGAGTACCACCAGTGCTGCTGTGACGAGATCTATCTGCGGCACATCGACAACGCGCTCACCAGCAGCTGCACCTACAGGGAGAGCTGCCGCTGCCTGGAGTGTCAGGTAAGTGGGGAGTACCACCAGTGCTGCTGTGACGAGATCTATCTGCGGCACATCGACAACGCGCTCACCAGCAGCTGCACCTACAGGGAGAGCTGCCGCTGCCTGGAGTGTCAGGTAAGTGGGGAGTACCACCAGTGCTGCTGTGACGAGATCTATCTGCGGCACATCGACAACGCGCTCACCAGCAGCTGCACCTACAGGGAGAGCTGCCGCTGCCTGGAGTGTCAGGTAAGTGGGGAGTACCACCAGTGCTGCTGTGACGAGATCTATCTGCGGCACATCGACAACGCGCTCACCAGCAGCTGCACCTACAGGGAGAGCTGCCGCTGCCTGGAGTGTCAGGTAAGTGGGGAGTACCACCAGTGCTGCTGTGACGAGATCTATCTGCGGCACATCGACAACGCGCTCACCAGCAGCTGCACCTACAGGGAGAGCTGCCGCTGCCTGGAGTGTCAGGTAAGTGGGGAGTACCACCAGTGCTGCTGTGACGAGATCTATCTGCGGCACATCGACAACGCGCTCACCAGCAGCTGCACCTACAGGGAGAGCTGCCGCTGCCTGGAGTGTCAGGTAAGTGGGGAGTACCACCAGTGCTGCTGTGACGAGATCTATCTGCGGCACATCGACAACGCGCTCACCAGCAGCTGCACCTACAGGGAGAGCTGCCGCTGCCTGGAGTGTCAGGTAAGTGGGGAGTACCACCAGTGCTGCTGTGACGAGATCTATCTGCGGCACATCGACAACGCGCTCACCAGCAGCTGCACCTACAGGGAGAGCTGCCGCTGCCTGGAGTGTCAGGTAAGTGGGGAGTACCACCAGTGCTGCTGTGACGAGATCTATCTGCGGCACATCGACAACGCGCTCACCAGCAGCTGCACCTACAGGGAGAGCTGCCGCTGCCTGGAGTGTCAGGTAAGTGGGGAGTACCACCAGTGCTGCTGTGACGAGATCTATCTGCGGCACATCGACAACGCGCTCACCAGCAGCTGCACCTACAGGGAGAGCTGCCGCTGCCTGGAGTGTCAGGTAAGTGGGGAGTACCACCAGTGCTGCTGTGACGAGATCTATCTGCGGCACATCGACAACGCGCTCACCAGCAGCTGCACCTACAGGGAGAGCTGCCGCTGCCTGGAGTGTCAGGTAAGTGGGGAGTACCACCAGTGCTGCTGTGACGAGATCTATCTGCGGCACATCGACAACGCGCTCACCAGCAGCTGCACCTACAGGGAGAGCTGCCGCTGCCTGGAGTGTCAGGTAAGTGGGGAGTACCACCAGTGCTGCTGTGACGAGATCTATCTGCGGCACATCGACAACGCGCTCACCAGCAGCTGCACCTACAGGGAGAGCTGCCGCTGCCTGGAGTGTCAGGTAAGTGGGGAGTACCACCAGTGCTGCTGTGACGAGATCTATCTGCGGCACATCGACAACGCGCTCACCAGCAGCTGCACCTACAGGGAGAGCTGCCGCTGCCTGGAGTGTCAGGTAAGTGGGGAGTACCACCAGTGCTGCTGTGACGAGATCTATCTGCGGCACATCGACAACGCGCTCACCAGCAGCTGCACCTACAGGGAGAGCTGCCGCTGCCTGGAGTGTCAGGTAAGTGGGGAGTACCACCAGTGCTGCTGTGACGAGATCTATCTGCGGCACATCGACAACGCGCTCACCAGCAGCTGCACCTACAGGGAGAGCTGCCGCTGCCTGGAGTGTCAGGTAAGTGGGGAGTACCACCAGTGCTGCTGTGACGAGATCTATCTGCGGCACATCGACAACGCGCTCACCAGCAGCTGCACCTACAGGGAGAGCTGCCGCTGCCTGGAGTGTCAGGTAAGTGGGGAGTACCACCAGTGCTGCTGTGACGAGATCTATCTGCGGCACATCGACAACGCGCTCACCAGCAGCTGCACCTACAGGGAGAGCTGCCGCTGCCTGGAGTGTCAGGTAAGTGGGGAGTACCACCAGTGCTGCTGTGACGAGATCTATCTGCGGCACATCGACAACGCGCTCACCAGCAGCTGCACCTACAGGGAGAGCTGCCGCTGCCTGGAGTGTCAGGTAAGTGGGGAGTACCACCAGTGCTGCTGTGACGAGATCTATCTGCGGCACATCGACAACGCGCTCACCAGCAGCTGCACCTACAGGGAGAGCTGCCGCTGCCTGGAGTGTCAGGTAAGTGGGGAGTACCACCAGTGCTGCTGTGACGAGATCTATCTGCGGCACATCGACAACGCGCTCACCAGCAGCTGCACCTACAGGGAGAGCTGCCGCTGCCTGGAGTGTCAGGTAAGTGGGGAGTACCACCAGTGCTGCTGTGACGAGATCTATCTGCGGCACATCGACAACGCGCTCACCAGCAGCTGCACCTACAGGGAGAGCTGCCGCTGCCTGGAGTGTCAGGTAAGTGGGGAGTACCACCAGTGCTGCTGTGACGAGATCTATCTGCGGCACATCGACAACGCGCTCACCAGCAGCTGCACCTACAGGGAGAGCTGCCGCTGCCTGGAGTGTCAGGTAAGTGGGGAGTACCACCAGTGCTGCTGTGACGAGATCTATCTGCGGCACATCGACAACGCGCTCACCAGCAGCTGCACCTACAGGGAGAGCTGCCGCTGCCTGGAGTGTCAGGTAAGTGGGGAGTACCACCAGTGCTGCTGTGACGAGATCTATCTGCGGCACATCGACAACGCGCTCACCAGCAGCTGCACCTACAGGGAGAGCTGCCGCTGCCTGGAGTGTCAGGTAAGTGGGGAGTACCACCAGTGCTGCTGTGACGAGATCTATCTGCGGCACATCGACAACGCGCTCACCAGCAGCTGCACCTACAGGGAGAGCTGCCGCTGCCTGGAGTGTCAGGTAAGTGGGGAGTACCACCAGTGCTGCTGTGACGAGATCTATCTGCGGCACATCGACAACGCGCTCACCAGCAGCTGCACCTACAGGGAGAGCTGCCGCTGCCTGGAGTGTCAGGTAAGTGGGGAGTACCACCAGTGCTGCTGTGACGAGATCTATCTGCGGCACATCGACAACGCGCTCACCAGCAGCTGCACCTACAGGGAGAGCTGCCGCTGCCTGGAGTGTCAGGTAAGTGGGGAGTACCACCAGTGCTGCTGTGACGAGATCTATCTGCGGCACATCGACAACGCGCTCACCAGCAGCTGCACCTACAGGGAGAGCTGCCGCTGCCTGGAGTGTCAGGTAAGTGGGGAGTACCACCAGTGCTGCTGTGACGAGATCTATCTGCGGCACATCGACAACGCGCTCACCAGCAGCTGCACCTACAGGGAGAGCTGCCGCTGCCTGGAGTGTCAGGTAAGTGGGGAGTACCACCAGTGCTGCTGTGACGAGATCTATCTGCGGCACATCGACAACGCGCTCACCAGCAGCTGCACCTACAGGGAGAGCTGCCGCTGCCTGGAGTGTCAGGTAAGTGGGGAGTACCACCAGTGCTGCTGTGACGAGATCTATCTGCGGCACATCGACAACGCGCTCACCAGCAGCTGCACCTACAGGGAGAGCTGCCGCTGCCTGGAGTGTCAGGTAAGTGGGGAGTACCACCAGTGCTGCTGTGACGAGATCTATCTGCGGCACATCGACAACGCGCTCACCAGCAGCTGCACCTACAGGGAGAGCTGCCGCTGCCTGGAGTGTCAGGTAAGTGGGGAGTACCACCAGTGCTGCTGTGACGAGATCTATCTGCGGCACATCGACAACGCGCTCACCAGCAGCTGCACCTACAGGGAGAGCTGCCGCTGCCTGGAGTGTCAGGTAAGTGGGGAGTACCACCAGTGCTGCTGTGACGAGATCTATCTGCGGCACATCGACAACGCGCTCACCAGCAGCTGCACCTACAGGGAGAGCTGCCGCTGCCTGGAGTGTCAGGTAAGTGGGGAGTACCACCAGTGCTGCTGTGACGAGATCTATCTGCGGCACATCGACAACGCGCTCACCAGCAGCTGCACCTACAGGGAGAGCTGCCGCTGCCTGGAGTGTCAGGTAAGTCATTGTGCTGGTCTGAAGTTGGTTGATAGTGACTGCACAATCTTCAAAATGTAACAAAAATACTTTTCTGGCAATCGAAAAGCATCTTCAGGCAGAGTTCAGAAAGGAAAGTAATTTTAGTACAGCTGCAGAATAAAACAATTCCTATATTAAGACTATTCTGAAGTCTCTGTACTCTATTTAGATAAGTACCTAGGCACTTATCTAAAGGTAAACAATCTTGATAGGACCTTGTACATAGCTACCTACCTATTAAACAAATAAACTACTGCTGAAAATCATTATTCAACTGATTAAGTAATCGTTATTATAGTATTTACATTGATAAATTAATTGTTTATCGTTAGTTAAGTCCGTATCTATTCGAATTGAATACAGTGGCCTTGAAAATGTGATAACTTATCTAATTTCATAGAGGTTATTCATAAGAACTAGTGTTTTTTCATACATTTTCATTATCAAGAAGATACTGTTTAGTAATTTTAACGTAGCAACCGCCAACGTCCATACCACGTTGAATACACCGGTTCTCGTCCGATCACCGAAGTTAAGCAACATCGGGCGCGGTCAGTACTTGGATGGGTGACCGCCTGGGAACACCGCGTGACGTTGGCTTTTTATTGCTCAAACATTTTTCTAAATATTTTTTTACAGAGAATATTTTTGACGTAATTTCTTGATTTTTTAAGGAAATATTTTGTTTGTTTTTTATTTCTTACTAGAAAAAGCATCGCGGTCGAAATCAAAGTCTAATAGAAATATTAACCGGACAATCAAAATTGAAAATTTTTCTTTTCGAATTTTAAGAGTAGGTAGGTATAAGTGATTTTTAGATGCAAAGTTATGTTTGCAATGAGATTTATGATTGCATCTTTATTTTTTTTTTATCGAAGTTTAAACTTAAACAAATTTCAAAACTTGACGGTGCCGCAACGTGAAAGTAGCGCCTCGTATTATTATTATTCTTCTTCGGTGATTTGAATACAGATAATGAATAAATTATCAGGTTAACATTAATAAAAGAAAGATTTTATATGTACCTCTGTATTTTTTCCTTTATCTCAGGTACTTAAGCCAGTCAATCGTTTTTAGCATTGTATAATTCATACGCACAAGTTATTGTAGGGTACGCAAAGCAATCGCATTTCGTCGTTCCATAGTATCGTCTGACAGATTTGAATTTACAGTAAGTATTTAAAAAACTAGTCTTTTGCATAAGGCTTTTCATCTACATAGGTACGGTATAATCGATTTTTTTTGTTTGCACGTTAATGGCTTCGAAAGTGCCTACTGAACCGATTTGACAAATTCTTACACTGTTGGGAACTCAGATCAAATCTGAGGTTGGGAAACTATACTCTTCCCGAGTTATATAAGTAGGCTATATTTATTTCCGGACTTGCTTTTATAGAAAGAAGTTCCCCGGGACGCAGATGAAACCGCGGGGAAACGGCTAGTTGGTCTAAAAAGCTCGCATTCGGAGTGCGGTACATTTCTGTTCAAACATGCCTTAAGCACCGTATACTGTAACCGTAACCGTACTGTAGTTTTTAGGGTTCCGTACCCAAAGGGTCAAACGGGACCCTATTGTTTTCGCTCCTCTGTCCGTCCGTCCGTCACCAGGCTGTGTCTCATTAACCGTGATAGTTAGAGTTGAAATTTTCACAGATGATGTATTTCTATTGCCGCTATAACAACAAATACTGAAAACTAGAATCAAATAAATATTATGGGGGACTCCAATACAAAAAACGTGATTTCTTTGCTCGGAACCCTTCGTGCGCGAGTCCGACTCGCATTTGGCCGGTTTTTTATACTAAATCTGCATATGGCCATGACCAGGAACACTAGTACCCTCCAAAAAAGGTTTGATAGTAAAAAAAAAAAAAACAACAAAACTAATATTGGTATCTCTGTATTGTCTGTAACATGTCATTATAATTATATAGAGGTCATTCACATATTCTATATTTATTTATACCTAACTGAACACAGACATGGTTCACTATGCATAAAACTAAAAAACAGGTTTTTAAATTACTTCGTCACAAGACTAAAGTCTGCAATTTTAATTAATTTTGTCAATTCTAGTCTGCATATTCTTAATAACTAAAACTACTGGGTTTTTATATATTATATTATTTTATAATATTCAAATAAAACCAAGTTTTTAACATTATAATAATTATATAAAAATCTGCTTATAGAGAAAATATTAATTACAAGTCAACTGAAAATTGTAACTGGAATTTTAAAAACTATTAATAATGGTAATATGTATTGCAGTATATTTAATATAAATACTAATATTAATTTTACATAAGGAAACTAAAATTATTTCTGCCTATAGGCACTAAAGAATTCACATCTGTGGTCAGTAAAGTCTAAAGTCACTCAGCAAATGAAAATATATTGAATTGCATCAAGCTTATACAATATAAAACAATTCACATGTTTAGGCACTAATTATTTAGCTTAACTATTAACATTATATTACACTCTTTAATAAGCCCGCTCATTATACATATTTACATGCTTAAGATTCGTGATAAAAACAATTACACATATACAAGAAAAGTCTTTGCTAAGTAAGGTATTTCATATCTCGTGCCTTTTCCCAACTATGTTGGAGTCGGCTTCCAGTCTAACCGGATGCAGGTGAGTACCAGTGTTTTACAAGGAGTGACTGTCCTATCTGACCTCCTCAACCCAGTAACCCGGGCAACCCAATACCTCTTAGTAAGACTGGTTGTCAGACTTACTAGCTTCTGATTACCTGTAACAACTGCTAAAGATGTTCAAATGACAGCTGTTGCTTTGTATGGAATTTATGATCTAATGAACTAATTATTAACAAGAGTATGAGTCTACATTGTAAATTATAGCTTGCTTGAGTATTCTTAGTGTATTCTTAGAAACCTTAATGAGAAATTCCAAACTCAGCAAAGTACTGTTTGTTGTATATGTGTAATAGAATAAACATATATCCTAAAGTTAGTTTATTAATTAGATGAAAGACTTTTAAAGCGCTTGATTAGTATTTGACACATCCAGTCAACTCAGTCACAAATCCAATAAAAAAATAACCACTGATTCGAAAGTCAGGTACCAGTGGCGAGGCGTCCTTATAAGCCGATTCCCATCGGCTTCCCTTTCGAATTTCAAGAAAGAAGCATAGGTATAAGTTATAATATAGGTATAAGTATAATTAATATAATCATTTAAACCACACAATTTAAATATGTAGGTACAACAAAACGCCTACCACCGTAAAAAAAATTGACTATAAATTACTTGAAACATTTTGCTCCTACTAAACAAGCCGCGGCTTCCTCCTCCATACAAAACTACGCTTGCGTGACGTCATCCACGCCGCGCCGCGCGATGTTCGCGGCATAAGGGCGAGCGGTAAGCCGGCTCACGGAGCGGCTTCCGCCAATCAAAACTCGCGAGTGAACGAGAAAGAACGCGTCAAGAGTAGAGTAGCTATATCTGTCTACGCGCGAGTGACAGCGCTTAGAGTTCTCAAATATGTAAACAAACAAATCAGACAAATATTCACTCTCATTGTTCTTATTTTGTTTTAGATAATACCAATAATAATTAACAATTTGTTCTTTGTATTACTTAATTTAATTTATTAGTGTGTGTATCATTTGGAAATAACATAGTTCGTGTGTGTACAATATTTTATGTTTAAGTGTTTTAGTTACATTATGTCAACATAGATGGCGTTGTGCATTTTTATTCAAATCCTGAATCGCGGTGTTAAGATTCTCCGCGATTTAATGACCCTAGTTGTGAATTTATAGTTTTTTTAATTCACCAAGTACATAATTTTGTTTAAGTAGTTGGCAGTATCATTACTCCCTACTAATCCCCGCGATCATCGCACTGTGTGACCTGGTACTCAGTACAAGTGCAGTACTGCAGCGTGTGTAGGTACCTAGTGAAAATAGAGGTTAAAATGAGTTACATTGATACGTAGACAGTTGGCAGCAGGTTTCTTTTTAGTATACCTACCTTTAAAACTTAACTAGGATAGCATTTATCGCATTAGACTGTTTTACGACGAGAGATTATTTACTTAAGGAAGGAACTTATTTTTCAAGGTTAAGTTTTGAGAATAAAAACGTGTTATAAAACTCGGGCACGCGGCTCGTGTGAATTACCTACCAATATTACGTCTATATTAAAATTACTAACGTCCTGACGGATAAATACCTACGATAAATATCAATGGCTAACAGGCCGTTGTAAATTAAATACTGAAAATGTATTGTTTCTAGTGCCAAGTTTTCTCAGATTCTAGTAGTTAAGAGCGCTATTACAAAATCGAATCGCTCAGGTTTAGGTAAATTAGACGATAGCCGGCAGCACTTGCGCGCGTGTGCGTCTAGTGAAATACGCAACGCACACCTGCGGACTGCCACGCGGCACAAACAAACTTGAGACTTTGCCACTTTTATTTTCGAAATAGTTTATTGGTTTTATAGTTTATGAAATATTATTTGTACCGATGAATTTTATAACCTAGAATAGCTCGATTGAGTTACAATAAACAAGTAATCGTTTACAATTTTTAAATTATTTAATCAAAACCAAACTTTTCACCATGTTTATCAATTATAAGTAATTGATTTATAAAAAAAACTAAAATCTATAATTCGTCTTCCATGTATTGTATCTTCATTTTCCTGCAACAATGAAAACTAGGAATGTAGATAGTTTATTAAAACAAATATGTCACGTATACCTTTTGCGGGTGACAAAAAATACTTACCATATTATTTGTACTGGTATTCAATTGAGTCTGATAGTCTGAATTAAATATGCTTTCATTATCCTGCAAGAATCAAAGAAGTCCAATTACATTATTATGCAACAGCGAAACTAACGACGATGACATTTACGTACATATTTCTTTATAACCAACATCAAAAAAAGAGAACCCAATCTATAACATTTTCGAATTAGAATATCATGGCCTAATACTTATGTATATTACATTTCAATTAGATCATTATAACTAATAAATAAAATAAAACTCACTAGTATCAAAACGTGTTAGATGCGTAGGTTGCGCTATATTTTTCGAACTCCGGCGAGTTTACGCGGCGCAACAGCGAGCGATACGTCCCTCCTCGGTAAGCGCCTGGCGCTGACTAAAGTTGAACACCGCGCGTCACAAGATTTATATTGATTTTTGCATTGCAAACAAAAATTATTTTAAAATATTGTTTTACTTTTAAATAGACCAATTTTTTTTTCAAGCTTTATAACAATACCACCTTAATTATTAAATGTTTTTTATTTGAATTTGGATTATACTTTCATAGATAAAAAATATAGTTTCGTACGGAAAATTGTCAGTAACTCTCAGTTTTATAGAATTATTTTTGGTGTAATACTGTATGAATTGTAATAAATTGATTTAAGCACTTCCAAGTACAAGATGTAGTTGTATCTTGAACATTTTTATAAATGGTTAAATTGCTATATCCTCGGAGTACCGAAGCATCAAAAGATACCCAAAAGCAACATTTTATGAAACATCCTTTGCAGAGACAAAGATTTTACTGATGTACGTGGACAAATTAAAATATTTATTTAATACACTTTCAAGATAAATGATCAAACTTTCTGAATCTTATTTTTGTTTTTTTATTGTGACTATATCCAAAGCATCAAAACTCGTATAAAACGTTTAAATTCGCGAAAATTTGTGATAGCCCTCTTAATATACCTAACTAAAGATAATAAAGTTTTATAGATATTAATAATCTGCCGAATTCCTCGAGAAAACATGTTCAAACTATCAGTCTCTCAGTCAGTGCTAAAAGGTGGACTGAGAAATTACCTCCATTACCTCTCCCCCCCCATCCCTGAGTACTCCCCCCCCCCCCAGTTTTTTTTTTGCTGCGGCTTCCCTATTTCATTAAACCACCCTTCGCCACTGTCAGGTACAATTCAATTCACAAACTTGTCTATATCATACTCTAAGGCAACCGTGTCTACTTGCACGTCATCAACGGTTTTCTTGCGTTCTTCCAAACGTACGCATTTGAGACATTTCTCCCCTTTTCTTAACCAACATCTTCGATGATACATAGAGTTACATTTATCACACATTAACGCACCGCTGTCAAATGGGTATAGCACCTCGTTGTTCTTACAGATTTCACATAAGTAACCTTTCCCTGAACATCGGTCACAACTTGTTATGTGTGAACGGCAGGTCTCAGTCAATTCCATTAGCTGTCTCTCTAAAGTACCATCTTGGATGGCCTGTAAATGGCTCATACTGTATTTCTTGTTAACATCACCGAATTGTACGAATAAAGGTGATAGTAAGGCTGTGCCATCCACACAAGCACACAGGTACCGTCTCATCCACTCCAAGTCTTTCCTCATTCGGTGCACCCACTCCAATTCAGCTATAAAGTTGAATAATCTAGGGTTTATAGTCTCAATGTCGATATATGGTCTTGCCCACGATAAGTTTAGCATTTGGAATGCCAATCGAGAAACGTACCGCTTCTCCCAGTCCCAGTTGTGAATAACTCTCGCTGGAGTTGCCATTAAATCATTCCAGTGGCATGTCGCACAGAAGTATAGGCCAGTGTAGTCACATAACCGAGGTTCATTCCAAGAATCTTTGAAAGTTAACGCTGTTTGACATTCCGCACACTTATAATCTTGTGCCGCTAACCCTTTTTCGGGACATATACTCATTTCGAAGCTTCCCTTCTCTGTCATGACGACGTGTGCACATACCCTACAGATGTGATCAACACATTTGTAATGACACAAGTAGCCACAGTCGTTACAAATGTATGAACCTTGCACAATACTCCATATTACCCCACTGCAGTGATCGCAGTACTGTTTGCGGTTACTGGGATTTGTTTGCTGTTCGAAATGATGACCTTTTATGGAGACGCGATCCCTAGCTTTGCCATTATTCTCTTTTAAGTCCTCTAATCTTAATCTGAGTTCTACAAGGTATCTTACGAACCACTTCCGCTCGTCTGAACACTGTTCGCTGTTCAAAACGAGTTCTTTACACTGTTGAATGGCTTTTTCAATCTCCTCTTTCGTTGCCGAGCTGTGTATCTTCAACTTTTTGTTCGCTACTGACTTAGGTATACAATTCGAGTCGTAACCTTCGTCGACGGAAACCCCGCCAGAAGTGGACGATGTGGAAGTTCTAGAAGTAGCTTCCACGCTTGGACTGCAGCATATCAAGCTGTTCCTATATTTAGGCGAGTCGTTCGCGATGTTCACAGCCATGGTCACTAATTACACAAAGGATTTGCAACACTCGTACATTACTGAAATTTACATAAATTTTGCGATGTCACTGTTTGTTTTGGTTTTAGTTATGAATGCAGACGTCTGTTATCTAATATTGCGTATCATTTCCATGGGGAGTCGACAATGTTTTGATACTGAATCGTAATTTTTTACAATGAAATTGATAACGTCATTTTTGACAGGTAAGATTTTCGTGTTTGTTTCTGTATGTTGGTCGACTGGTATGTTGCGTTTCGTTGCCCACTAATTTTAGTTTGCAAGATATTCTGTAGCTGTCATATTTCTCAAGTTAAGTTATTATTATTTAGTTACACGAAAAAACATATCATTTGTATTTTCTTTTGTAAAAATTCCCATTTTTCACTTTACACAAGCGTAGTTTTAAAATTAATTCGCAGTTGGTCGCCGTTTTCTGTATTGAACGAATCGTGGTTGCTACGCGCAGGCGTACCAACACTCAGTCGATAGCCCACTCCTGTCAATGTCATTGAGACGACTTTTCATTGCTGTCATTTGCTGTTTATCATACATTGCTTGCATAATACAGTAGAAACTTTTAATACAATATAAAAGCGTCAATGTATGATAAAATATAATTAACCTCGCGATATACCGCGGATGAGATCAGCTTCTATATTCGTCCTAATTACCTAGATTATGGTACTTAGTAATGACCTATGACCTTGCACGCGCTCTAAATGGGAAACCCGCGTGGTATAAATAAATATAATATGTATTCGCAAGACAATGTAGCAGTTTTGGTACTTTGAATTGGCCTACATTGGCGCGCTATTTTAAAAGTTCTACATAGAGTTGCCATCCCACTTTTATCCGATTGCCGAATCAAGAAATATTTCTTGATAATGTAGGTGCTCTCTATAACTAGACAATCATTTACACATAAGTACGAATTTGTGCAATTTATTTGAAAGATTACGTAGGTACTTATAGCAAACTTCCCGGGAAACTCCCAGGGTTTTTTTACTGCAAATTTTTTAATAGGTTAATTGTAACTTTTAGGGTTACTTGCCTAAAGAGAAAACAGGATCCTTTTATTTCCCTATCCGTCTGTCACCTAGCTGTACTTATCTTTTTTTTTTTTTTTTTTTTTATCGACGTAAAATCATCAAATGACCCCTCCCGCTGTGGGTTAGCAGCGGTGAGGGAGTGTCAGACTCTTACTGACTAAAATCGTCGTGTTCCGTCATAGGCCTTTTATGTACCAGGGCCGCGGTATCTCTTTCGAACAACCCGCAGGGCTGTACTTATCTCACGAACTGTATACCTACATAGTTACGTACTAATTTACGTACGGTACAATATATTTGTGTTTTGAGTGTTTTTTTTTTCCATTTTCAGAGCCGCTACTTCGAGTGTGATGAAGACAGCGAAGACTACAGCTCTGATGATGACAGCTACGTGGCGCAGTACGTGGCGGAGGCTATAGAGCATCACCACGAGCCCGCAGCTGATGATGAGGATGATGATGATGAAGTAAGGTCATGGGGAAGGATCTTCTTCAACAAGAGGCCCGTAGCTGCAAAGGAGCCATCCATGCTGTCATCAGTTTGACTCGCATCCCCTACCTAGGAACTATTTTGCACACCCAGATATAAAGTGATCTAAGGGTGCCTCCACATCTGGCGAATGCACAGCTCGTCGGCCGTTCACACACAAGCTGCTCGCAAGCCAAATGTGGACGCACCCTAACACTGAATTAATTTTTCATAACGCTCCAATAGTTCCTATAATTAGCGCGTCAAAACAAACAAGTTCCTTATAATATTCATAAAAACAGCAATAAAATATATTTTTGTGTTTCCCAGGTGTTCGTAGACACAGTTCCCGGCGACAACACATCGACAGACCTTCTCTTAGATAAGAAAATGTCAGTCTCCTCAGACGAGGCGACCACGACGGAACCCGACGCCGAGGATAAACTGCAGCTAGAAGTGGCCGCGGGCACTCCTGTATTACTCAACTATTTACTCACACATCCAATTACTTGTAATATACAGTGAGGGAAACAATGAATAGCGGATATGTCATAACGAAAAATCTTCGAAGAAAGTAGCGCGAAACATGCGGGTGTTTGAAGGACGAGGAACGTTACTAACTTCGCCCTTACACGCCTTTTTTTGACAAAATAAAATCACCAATATTTGATAGATTGGTTTTGATTTGACAAGCAACCGGAACGTATTGTTAGTTCTAGTGACTGATCACGCCTACTATACGTTGCTTGAGCCACAAGAAGGCGCCTGGCCTCCTTCCTTATGGCATCTCCGCTCATCTTTTCTTTAAATCTGTGGTACAGAGTTCCAACGATATGTTTGACAGGTGATGCGAAGATGTGAGATAAAAATAAAAATGTTTTATTTAAAACGGTGGAATAGAAAAAAAATATTATTTTAAATCATGTGTGATGATGGATGATCATTCTGGCCATTTTGCGGGATTTTATTGCAGTTTTTGCTAAATTATTATTTTCTTGAAATGTATAGTGAGTGTTGTGTGTCTGTGGTACAGAGTTCCAACGAATATGTTGACAGGTGTATGTGGAAATGGCGGGAAAGTGAAAAATTTCAGGTAAATTATTTACTCATAGTCTAGTGAGTAAATTAATGTACCTATGTAGGTATCTGCAGAAATCAGAATAGTATTTATTTCAAACAGAACTTTATGATTAAGTAGGTCTGACAATTCTGACATACAAGCAGAAATTGTCAGAACAAAATGGCGCTAATGTTGCCTTTATTTTAAAGGGATGTTTGTCATTTGACGCATGAAAAACGTTAAATATTTGCCTAATGTTGCTGCAATTTATTATTAAGTTAAAAATGAGTTGTTTTAAATTGTACCTAAGCTGTAACTATGTAGATATAAGTCGCCAAACTTTTTGTCGTCATGAATCATTCCGCGAGATGTAGATAGGTACCTACGTCGTTGTACCTAAATGAAAGTTAAAAATACTTTACCTTACATTACATAGCTAAAATAGTTTTATATGTAAGGATGTAGTAAGCAAATAGCTTAAAATAGACATCCTGAAATAAGATAGAATTAATATTGTCTTTGCTTGTCTACGAAATAATTCGCTCGAATAGATAAATAGACCCTAGATTAAATGCTATAAATACAAAAGTGTGTTATTAAGTCGTGGTGGCCTAGTGGGTAAAGAACCAACCTCTCGAGTATGAGGGCGTGGGTTCGATTCCAGGTCAGGCAAGTACCAATGCAATTTTTCTAAGTTTGTATGTACTATCTAAGTATATCTTAGACACCAATGGCTGATAAAAAGGTGAAGGAAAACATCTTGAGGAAACCTGGACTATAGTCTGAAATCACCAACCCGCATTGAGCAAGCATGGTGATTAATGCTCAATCCTTCTCCGTGTGAGAGGAGGCCTGTGCCCAGCAGTGGGACGATAAAAGGCTGTAGGTAACAGTAACAGTTATTAACCAGCTTAAAAAAGGTGGTTCTTAGTTTGAAATGTATGTATGTTTGTGCGCGTTTACCTCACGTTTAGCTGAGCCGACTTAGATGCGGTTTTCAGCATAGTATTGTCAGACTAAGAAGAAGGGTTAAGGTATATTGTTGAAGACGGTTGATTGTGTAAAAAGTTTTCAATTCTTTCATTCGTCCATATTGTAAAATAATTTTAATGACATAAAAATTAATGCTGCCTGAAAAATATACATACATATTTATATTTAATTTTAAATCTTATGAAAAACAATCCGTGCAATTTTACCCTACTTGCTATTAGAATTATCAAATTAAATATCCAAAATATTACTAGGAAGATAGGTATCATACCTATATATAATAATCCTACTTCCTACTTATATCCTACTTATATTATAAATGTGAAAGTTTGTGAGAATGTATGGATGTATGTTTGTTATTCAATCAGGCAAAAACGGCTGGACTGATTTGATTGAAATTTGGTATGTAGATAGGTGATACCCTGGATTAACACATAGGCTACTTTTTATCAACACACCACGCGGGCGAAGCCGCTGGCGGAAGCTAGTAAAAAATATATTTTCCAAGAATCGAACTTGCTATTGCTTAAAAAAATACATATGTAGTTCCTGTGTTGGTCAAAACTTTAATAAGATAGTTTTAATAATTGTAGTTGTAAAAGATCTCATACAAGTACCTGTACCTACTTATTTGTTTATTAGTGGTAGTCATAGATAGCTTTAAATTATTATGTGTCTACGTAGATATAATGTTATAGCCGATTTTACAATAGTAGCGTAAAATTTATCTCAGGAAAGTAAATATGGCATAAAAATTGAATAATGATACATAAAGAACAGATTTTTAATCAATATTAACTCTGTTAGAGTGTAGCGCAAAAAATAGTTAAGATGCGCCTTAAAATTCAATAGTTAAACTGTCCTTCACTGTATCACCCATTTTTATTGGAAAATGCCTTAAGACAAATAGCAACATAATGTTAAAAAAAAATAGCAATGCTGTCATAAACAGCTGTGTGTTTGTGCTGCCATATTTATTCTGGAGATAATGGTTAAAATCAAGTCATATTTTGGGCCTCAATTGAACTACGGTAGTTGTAAGCTGTTTTTGTAAGTTCCTAACTCTCGATAAATGCTTGGATGAGCATACAGACCCACCGAGTGTTCAGCTGTGTGGGTGGCCAGGATTGGATCTAATTGAATCTCCCACAATTCTTTTTATAAATTCAAAATACCTAATTATATATTATCGTTTGTTTTCACGTCGCGTTATGTTACCGTGTTGTTTTCCATCTCAAAAAGTATTTAAAACATTTGTGGATACACCTTTATTTAGTTTCTTAGTAGTACCACAGATTACTATAATAGTTACTTAAAAGACAAACTCTCCTCCCTCTTATTTTGGTAAATGCCTTAAGATGGCAACACCAACATGAACCGATTGCTCGGTGGGTCTATAGTATAGACCCACCGAGCAATCGGTTTTCATATCTTCGTATAGACTCTATACGAAGATATGAAAACTGTTCAAAAATTCAGTTTCTATATAAATTGCTATAATGTATTAAATTGTAATAAGAAAATCGACTTCGTAAATAAACATTGTTTTATGAGTTAGCTCAAATATCGTTAAGCTCTCTGTTTACATTTATAATGATTTATATATAATTAGTTATGTTAATAATTAAGCCAAATTTAATCCAGTTTTGCTACAAATTCTATTATATTTAAGATTTTTTAGTTATTATCGAAATATTGCTTGTGGAATAAAAGAGATTTAACTAAAATAGTTTTTTTATTTCTTAGCCTTTTTCTGCTTTTTCTATATGCCCATTTTAAAACTGTACTTAGTGTTATCTTTTGCACCATTTTTATGTCTGAATTGACTG
This sequence comes from Helicoverpa assulta, assembly GCA_963856015.1. Lineage (NCBI taxonomy): Eukaryota > Metazoa > Arthropoda > Insecta > Lepidoptera > Noctuidae > Helicoverpa > Helicoverpa assulta. The sequence goes on from CAWLCW010000022.1 coordinate 7,423,265, forward strand.
GGCATTTATTGGTCAATTATGTATTAAAAAGTTATATTAAGATCTTTAGTGTGCCTACTCAAACGAAGTATATTAGGTTCTAGTTAATATAAATAAAACGCACATCATCATCCTCCGAGCCTTTCTCCCAACTACGTTGGGGTCGGCTTCCAGTCTAACCGGATTCAGCTGAGTAGGTACCAGGGGCTCGATTCTCCTAATTTTACTTAAGCGACACGATTCACGTTCGACTGATCCAATCCCGACTCAATTACGATTGAAGCGTATGTGGCATTCCGCTATTTTTTCTTTGAAATAAACGTTTTTATCCTTTTCTATCATTCAATAATGAATCATTTTGTCTGCAAATGATTTACGATTGCAAAATGATTGTACAGCAAACTACCGTATAGACCAAAATCACCAAAATAGCAGACCAATCGCACACCAATCAAATGTCAATCGAATACGATTGGTCTTTTATTAGTAGCAGAATGCCCGATATGGTTAAAACTGCTATTGCGATCATATTGCGATTCGATTTTGACATTATTAACTTAGGAGAATCGGGCCCCTGCTATTGCGATCATATTGCGACTCGATTTCTATTCGATTTTGACATTATTAACTTATTAGAATCGGGCCCCTGGAATCGAACCCGTGCCCTCATACTTGAGAGGTTGGTTCTTTGCTCACTAGGCCACCACGACTTTTATAAATTAAGTAATTAATTTTATGTATGAATAAAACGCACATACAGAACAAAATAAACTTTAATCAAGTACATAGTAACACCACCGGACTACACTGTAGTACACGTCACTAAACTTTAACAACAGCACAAAGTTACAGGCACTTAATTTATCTATACGTATATCTTTTGTACAACAAACAAAAGGTACCACAATAAGGTACCAAAAAATACACTCTTTTAAACACAAGTGAGTTTTTATACTAACAGTCTTTATTAGGCAAAAAGGTATTCGTCAATTGACACATCCTTGAAGGCTCGAGCAGACCGGATGCGTATGCGTAGACGTAAGCGTACACGTGCGCGTAGACGTGCACGTACCATGAGTTGTAATGTATGGAAATGTATGAGACAGGCCACACCGCTTGCGTAACAACGCGCACGTCTACGTTACGCAAGCGATGTGGCCTGTCTCATACATTTCCATACATTACAACTCAGTGGTACGTGCACGTGTACGCTTACGTCTACGCATACGCATCCGGTCTGCTCGAGCCTTTACGATTGGTTGCGTCTTGTGACGACCATATGAGTAACTATAGTTTTTTTTCTATGGATATCGTCGCGTAAATACTATAATATGTATAAAAAATATAGTTTAATTTGGTATCGAGATCCATTACAGTCGAAGCTTAAATAATAACGTTCTATGACTTATTGGTTCTAAGACTAACAACAATTTGTCTATGATAATACATATGTAGGTATACAGTTGTCAAATATGACGGCTAGTTTGGCTACAGTATAAACTGTGAATAGGTACGAAACTAAGTTTTATCTTAGGGTGCGTCCACATCTGGCGAATGTGTCGCAAATGTGCAGCACGCGAGCAGATTGCGAGCTGTCCGCGAGCTGCGCGCGTGCAGTCACTGCAATAGTTCGGTGCGCCTCTTTAGCGCAACTCACGCAAGGCTCGTATAGAGCGCGCGAGCGGCGCGCACTCAGTTCTCGCCCTTACAGTTCCGTTTACTGGCTCAGTACTATCGAAGATGGCAGACGTCGCGCGCGAGCTGCGCGCGGGCGGCGCAGAAGCGGCGCACGAACAAAAATGCACGCGCGCAGCTCGCGAGCAGGTCGCAAATGGCTCGCGAGCTGCACATTCGCGGCACATTCGCCAGATGTGGACGCACCTTTAATGTATCAAAAACCTTCATATAAATGTTATTGTAGGAAAAAATGGAAAGGTATATTGAATATACCTAGAGGTTTAATTCTAAGTAATATTTAGGATTACATGACCGATATTTTAAGGTTACCAAAGTTTTTAATTAATAATACAAAGAGCCCTTTTAACTGACCGCTTTTTAGAAAATTTTTCACTGTTAAACTATTATCTACCTTGTTCCTATTGAAATAATATCTAAAATCAATTTACACAACTTTCATAAGTAGGTACTGGCTATGCCGTTCGTATATTAACTGATTTTAGACTCTATTTCCATGACAATTTAGTCGACAATAGTTTGTTGTCAATGAATAACATAACTTTTTAGATGCAGTCGGGCAAAAGTGCTCTGAAAATTAAACAGCAAAAAAAAATTACAACCTATAGGGACGACCCATACCTATGCGTATGACCGGCTTGCGCAGACGACCGCGACCGCGTCCAACCGGCAAATCCGCCACGCATTCGGCCGGTAAGACACCCGGCAGGCCGCAATTCGACGGCTTCGCGTCCGAGAGTCGGCAGCCCAACGGCTTAGCGCGGCAATCCACCGACATAACATCCGACATATGACAATCCAACGGCATTACTTCTGGGAGGCACCCCAAGGGTACTGCGTCGGGCATACGGCACCCCACCGGCACAGCGTCGGGTATGATATGCGGAAGACTGTAGTCGGACGGCATGGTGTCGGTCTTGGACAGCCAGCGCGTGTCCGCCGGACGGTGGGAGCCGGACAGGATGAAGTCTGGGGGGCGAAGGGGGTCGGTGTCGCGGGTGGGGTACTCGTCTAGGGGGATTGGCGGCTTTGATGGGGTGCGGCCGTACTGGAAAATAAATAAATATGGGTGTACATGTACATTGCCTATAGTGGAGTTCGTTGTGAAGTTGCAAATGTGTGGATGACCATCTATGTAACACATCAATTGTTCAATGATTGCCATGTTGTGTTCCACAATGTTTCGGAAGGTAGATGAAGTTGGTGGGACTGTCATTTGAACATCTTTGGAACTTGTCACGGGTAGTGAGAGTGTTACCAAGTGGTAATGTGTAGTCCGGGTAACTGGGTTGAGGAGGTCAGATAGGCAGTCGCTCCTTGTAAAGCACTGGTACTCAGCTGCATCCGGTTAGGCTGGAAGCCGTCCCCAACATAGTTGGGAAAAGGCTCGGGAGATGACAATGACTAAGGTTGAAAATCTATTGAATAAATTGACAGATTGAGGTACATAATCTGTACCAATAGAATAAGTTCTACATAATTTAGTACTAGGGCGCGATTCTACTAATTTTACTTAAGCGACATACGATTCACATCCGACTGAGATCCAATCACGACTCAATTACGATTGAAGCGTATGTGGCATTCCGCTATTTTCACTTTTAAACAAACGTGATTTAATCATCTATACTAATATTATAAAGCTGAAGAGTTTGTTTGTTTGTTTGAACGCGCTAATCTCAGGAACTACTGGTCCGATTTGAAAATTTCTTTCAGTGTTAGATAGCCCATTTATCGAGGAAGGCTATAGGCTACTTTTTATCCCGGTACGGGAAGTAGTTCCCACGGGATGCGGGTGAAACCGCTGGCAGAAGCTAGTGAATCATATTGTTTGCAAATTATTTACAATTGTAGAACAAACTACCGTATAGACCAAATGGCAGACCAATCGCAAACCAATCAAATGTCATTGGAATACGATTAGTCTTATATTAGTGGCAGAATGCCCGATATGGTTAAAACCGCTATTGCGATTCAATTTTGACATTATTAACTTAGCAGAATCGTGCCCCTGGATGTGGTAATGTGAGGAATATATCATGATGATGATGAACTAACCAGTATGTCTCGCTGGTTCCTCTCAGCCAGCAGCGTGGCGAGCGCGGCGCAGTGCTGCAGTACTCCGCGCCGTAGTTGCGCACCCGACCACGTGCAGACACTCGACGTGTCTGACAGACATACACTTTATATAAGGATGCCCTCCAAGAATGGCTCAAAGGGAACAAGGCTAAGCCAGGGTCGTTTAACAACGCAGGTGGAAAACACATTTCGTCCATTCTTTCAAAGTTTCATTGGCCAGTACCGAGAGCTACGTCCGTTATTTTAGTTCTACAGAGGATTCGATCTCGCAGAGAAACTGAGCTGCTTCATAAGGCCCATAGTTAGTGTCCACGACTCTGTGCCGTATGTCATCACTGGCAAGTGGCAACACACATTGGTCATCAAGCTTTGTGATTAAACATGCAAACATGCATGAAAAATTAACTTTCAACCCGCAAAAATTGCAATCAAAATTCTGAAGTCAAATAGTTGGTAAATGACCCTGTTCATATCTCTGTTCCGTTTGGTCCATACGAGCGACACCTGTATTAACGCAAGAAAAAAAAGAAAGGCGCCTAAGGTTTTAAAGGTTTTTTGTGCTTTAAGACGATACCTCGTTGCGATGTTCACGGGCGAACTGGGTAAATGGTTGAGAGGGATAGAACTATGCGATAGCAACGTAAATAGATAGAGAGAGGAAACATGCAACCTGCTCGAAAAAAAATAACGTAAGCGCCATACTAAATAAAAATTTATTAAAAATTCAATTTTATGTTTCTTTAAAAATTGTTTTCTAATTAATGTTTAATAAGATATTATCTACATTCTTCATTATTTTAATGTGACAGAAAGTACATGACTACGACATAGAATTCATAAAATGTTATTTTTAGAGGTAAGTTCTGATTTTTTTTCTATCGAGAAAAGTTACTTGTTTTATGTTTTTGTCTTCGGATTAATCTAGGTAATATAGTCAACAAACACATATAAAAAAAGTAAATTATTCAAATAAGTATTCTTAAATTAAAATTAACTTAAAAAAATTGTTGAATTCCGAGGTAGCGCCTTAAGGTATATGTATATAAGAACTGAGGCAACGATTTTAAGAGCTTAGAATTTTTTATTATTTTAATTTATTTACTGAATCAACTTAATGTGGGATATAATGAATAGTTATGCATATACATACCATCAGTGTTGTCACTCAGATCAATTTCTGAAGAGTGCGGGGCGTGATGAGCACCACGGACAAACTCTATGCTCTCTTCTAGCTGAAATATTTATTACATACATACTCTTCTGGGCACTCGAGTAAAGACACATAATACCTAAGACGCTAAGAAGTTGCCCCTCATAAATGATAGGTATGTATTTTTTAAATATATCTTGACCACCAATGACTGATTAAATGAAATAAATGCTATTTTATTCTATTCTAAAGGTGGAGGAAAACGTCTTGAAGAAACCTGGACAAGGCCAAATTAAAAATCAGTATTGAGCAAGCATGGTGATCAATGCTGATTCCTTTCTTGTATGAGAAAAACTATGTAAAAGGACTGATGATGATGATTAAAAAAATGTTAAATAGGTACACTATAGGTACCAGTAACTATTAAGTAATTTATAGAGCCACTAGCTTCTGCCAGCGGTTTCACCCGCATCCCGTGGGAACCTCTGCACGAACCCGGATAAAAAGTAATATAGCCCATAGCCTTCCTCGATAAATGGGCTATCTAACACCGAAAGAATTGTTCAAATCGGACCAGTAGTTCCTGAGATTAGCGCGTTCAAACAAACAAACAAACTCTTCAGCTTTATAATATAAGTATAGATTAAGTAAACTGTGCTAATACAAAGCAGTGTAGTTTTTTAACGACTTCACAAAAAAACAAATAGACAAATTAAGAACCTCCTCCGTTTTTGAAAGTCGGTTAAAAAGAAGTTTTGTTCTCAAGTTTACATATTTTTTTGAGCATGCAAAAACAGTTAAATGCTATAACTCACTGGACAAGGACAGGTGTCTTCTGGTGGCTCATACCCCAGGTCTCGGAGCCACTGCTGAGCCGAGTCCAGCACCGCGCGGGGAGACAGCGGCCTGCACAGCGGCGCGCACCCAGACTTCATGTCGTACTCCAAGTCTAAGGAAACGGCTAGCCAGGTTCAAAACGAGAAAGATTCGTGACTAGTAGCTTTTCCTAATATTGTATTTACTTATCTATTGTTTTTGTTTACTAGGAAATTTTGATATTTTCCCCATACAAGTAATGTTTCGGATGGCACGTTAAACTGTAGGTCCCGGCTGTCATTGAACATCCTTGACAGTCGTTACGGGTAGTCAGAAGCCAGTAAGTCTGACACCAGTCTAACCAAGGGGTAATGGGTTGCCCGGGTAATTGGGTTGAGGAGGTCAGACAGACAGTAGGCCGATTTGAAATAAAAACATTTGACTTTCCACGTGACAAGGTCCCATTGACTTTTGAGCAGAAAACCCTGAAATCGGGTACAAGGAAATGGCTAGGCTAATAAGGAGTCGTACCTGAAGGCCAGGCGGGTCGTGTCCAGGCTGCGTAGTGGGGATGTTCCGCTAACTCGTCAGCAGACCCCTCGCTCTCCACTCCGCACCACTCCTGTATACAAGAGTAGTTAATTATGGCCAGTTTTAAGGGTTATCGATGAAGTCTCTGATAGCTTATCAGGAATTTATCTGACAGATAAACTATAGCTTTTGTTTCACAGGTCTCAGGTCAGCAATATCTGGCAGAAATTATGAGCAGCTTTTATCTGGTAGATAGCATCAACTGGCAGATATCTAACTGACACTTTATCGTAACTTGTGAAACCGGGCTTTAGCCTTATTTCATTCTAAAACTGAGCTTTTTATTTATAGCCAGTAATTCTGTCACCAGTTGTACCAAGGAGTATCGGGATGCCCTGGTAACTGGGTTGAGGGGGTCAGATAGGCATTCACTCCTTGTAAAGCACTAGTACTCAGCTGCATCCAGTTAGATTGGGAACCCAACGCAACATAGTTGGGAAAAGGCTCGGAAGATGATGGCGTATCTACCTACAGTAAATATGTGTGTACTGCACAAGTGAGACAGTACCTGCTCCGCATCCTGCCACAGCAGGTCGGACTGGTCGCTGGGCCAGGCCTGCTCCCCCGGAGCCCTACCTACAGTAAATATATGTGTACTGCACAAGTGAGACAGTACCTGCTCCGCATCCTGCCACAGCTGGTCGGACTGGTCGCTGGGCCAGGCCTGCTCCCCCGGAGCCCTACCTACAGTAAATATATGTGTACTGCACAAGTGAGACAGTACCTGCTCCGCATCCTGCCACAGCTGGTCGGACTGGTCGCTGGGCCAGGCCTGCTCCCCCGGAGCCCTACCTACAGTAAATATATGTGTACTGCACAAGTGAGACAGTACCTGCTCCGCATCCTGCCACAGCTGGTCGGACTGGTCGCTGGACCAGGCCTGCTCCCCCGGAGCCCTACCTACAGTAAATATGTGTGTACTGCACAAGTGAGACAGTACCTGCTCCGCATCCTGCCACAGCTGGTCGGACTGGTCGCTGGGCCAGGCCTGCTCCCCCGGAGCCCTACCTACAGTAAATATATGTGTACTGCACAAGTGAGACAGTACCTGCTCCGCATCCTGCCACAGCTGGTCGGACTGGTCGCTGGGCCAGGCCTGCTCCCCCGGAGCCCTACCTACAGTAAATATATGTGTACTGCACAAGTGAGACAGTACCTGCTCCGCATCCTGCCACAGCTGGTCGGACTGGTCGCTGGGCCAGGCCTGCTCCCCCGGAGCCCTACCTACAGTAAATATATGTGTACTGCACAAGTGAGACAGTACCTGCTCCGCATCCTGCCACAGCTGGTCGGACTGGTCGCTGGGCCAGGCCTGCTCCCCCGGAGCCCTACCTACAGTAAATATATGTGTACTGCACAAGTGAGACAGTACCTGCTCCGCATCCTGCCACAGCTGGTCGGACTGGTCGCTGGGCCAGGCCTGCTCCCCCGGAGCCCTACCTACAGTAAATATATGTGTACTGCACAAGTGAGACAGTACCTGCTCCGCATCCTGCCACAGCTGGTCGGACTGGTCGCTGGGCCAGGCCTGCTCCCCCGGAGCCCTACCTACAGTAAATATATGTGTACTGCACAAGTGAGACAGTACCTGCTCCGCATCCTGCCACAGCTGGTCGGATTGGTCGCTGGGCCAGGCCTGGTCCGTGCATGGGCACTCGGAGAGTGGCGCCACGGCGTCTGGTTCGTCGGCTACGGAATAATATTATGATCTATCTATACTTATATGAGCAGCGGTTTCACCCGCGTCCTGTGGGAACCACTGACATTTTTTTTTACAAAGCAACTATAAGCTACCTTCCCAAAAGACCACGGGAAAAAGACTAGTGTTACATAATAAGTAGATGATAGATAGTGAAAGTTATTTATTAAAATTAAGTTTTTACTTTTTTGTGGTTAGACACCTACAAGATCAGGGGGGAAAAACTATTTAAATACATAAAACTGAGCCCAAACACTATGTAGAAAACCGCATGAGAATTGTTTCAGCCAAATAAGTGGTAATCCTGCACAAACATACAGGTCAAACTGAGAACCTCCTTTACTGTAGTCGGTTACAATATATACATGTTTGTTTTATTAATTTAAGTTTGGTAGCTACTAATTAAAGTTAATTAAATAAGTAATGAATGAATGATGATGTCATACAGTGCGGCTGCTCACCAGGCTCCTGGCCCAAGAAGGCCTTGTTGTGAGGAGACTCCACCTCCACATTGTTCTCATCATCAATGCTGTATGTTTCATCCAATTTACTGAAATAAAAAACAATATTAAAATAAAAGAATTCACACATACACATAAACACACATAGACACTATTTTTTTCATGAGGAAACATCAAATGACCGATCACGTAGTGGCTTAGCAGCGGTGAGAGAATGTCAAACTTTTACTGACTAAAATCCATCATGTTCCTTCGTAGCCCTTTATGTACCAGGGCAGAGGTAAATCTTTCGGAAAATCCCACAGCCACACAGTCAGACACTACGCATGCACACTAAAATGTGGCTAAATGTCATATTTAACTAAAATACATGGACACAAGTTAAATATCATAAAAACTATCAGATGGATTTTGATAAAACTTAGAACTAATAAAGCTTATATATCAGAAAAATGAGTAATTTTTATCCAGGTGTCGGAAGTAGTATACCTCTGGACACAGGTGATGCCACAGAGTAATTTTAATGAGCAGCAACTTCATAAGTGTAGTTTTGATCAGTCTATTCTTTTCCCATGTTTATGATGCAGTTTATATTCAAAGTATAGTTCTAGCTAGCTATCTTTAGTGGTAGTAATACTTCAACGGAAGTACATATGTACTAGTAGTTTATTCATTTAGATATTCATTTATTTAACTCAGGCATCTAAGGCCTACAGAAAATACTATATTTATATACAACTAGCCGTTTTCCTGCAGTTTCACCCGCGTCCCGTGGGAGCTACTGCCAGCACCGGGATAAAATATAGCCTATGTTACTCGCAGATAATATAGCTTTCCAATGGTGAAAGAATATTTAAAATCGGTCCAGTAGTTTTTGAGTTTATCCATTACAACCAAACAAACAAACAAAATTTTCCTCTTTATAATATTAGTATAATTACAATGATATAGTGATACATATATATTATGTAAACAAGTTAAAACAAATGCACACAAAGTAATAAATAGTATTAAAGTGTTCTGTCTCAGTTTTGTACACTTTACACCAGCGGTTTCAGTGTAGCAACAAGCAAGGCTGTGTAAAAGATTCAGGACTTACAAAGGTATGCAAATAATGTGGTTTCATAACAGGACAGGCTTAAATTAATAGCAATTTACTACACTAATATATCGGAAAGAGTGTATCTTTCACTGTTGGAAAGATACACTGTTCCCGAGTAACATAGGCTACATTTTATCCCGGCACGGGCAGTATGTCCCACGGGATGCGGGTGAAGCCGGCTGGTAAACAATCATTTGCTATCGAGAAACACATCCGGCGTTTTGAAAATTGAAATAAGGGTCAGTTCAGGGTTTAGAAGTTTATATTTTGTTACCAGTTTGTCTGTGAAGACGGCGTATCTTTCACATCTTCGGATAGCTTCCAATTGTTCTTGTTTTGGTAAAACTTTAATTTATAGATTGCTAGCAGACGCTTGTCGTTATCTGCTGTCGACATTGCGACCGATCTACAACAAAAAGAGCTATCACCTTTCACAGCACCAACTCAATGTAAAGTTTTGCAATACACGCAAAAAAAATCTAACATACAAAGGTAGGTAACAAAAACTACGAAGTTGTAGTTGTAATGGAATAAAGTACTCTGTGATCTCGACTGTTTGACTTGTCACAAGAAATATTATTTCCGTGGAATAATCTACTAGATGGATTACAATATTATTGGATTGAGGGTATGTCTGTCTCACAGAAGATTTAAAGTTTGATTACCCGCCATTTTGATTGTTATTGTAATTGTTTTGTTGACATTGACAGCATCATTCAGGAAAGCTTTCTTACCAAAAACTTTTATTTATGACTGGAGGCTCCCTGTGATGGCTTGCTAACTCATGGTCGGCCACAGCAGCTGTTCACGTATAAGGATAAGATCAGCGTCTGCTCAGGCTGGACATATTGTAGTACACAAGCATTTGCGCAGTCACAGGTGAACTATCTATTTATTCACTTTCGTAGCCCGCAGGAAAATGCAGAATGGTCACGAAAGTCGTCTTTGGTTCTCGTGGCCCCTCTCTAAAAGGCAGAAGACGGCACAAAAGCTGAGGTTTTTAGTGGGTGCAAGCCCCACGTAACCTCGCCGTCTCCCCGGGTGGTGTGTGTATGCGTCAGACATTTTCCTAAGCTGAAACAAAAAAAAAGGAAAATGCAGAATGGACATTGCGTTCTCTCCGGAGTACGGGCGTATTATAATCATCAAGTTCCAGACTCTAAATTGCTCTGTGAAAGGTTTTAAAACCATGAAGCGACCCGGGAATCGAACCCGAGACCCCATGCACAGCAAATGCGCTATAAACTTGACATGAGCAACATTCAGATTGAAACAATTTTTTTTACAGCTCACGTTGCTGAACCGAGTAACATTATTTCATGAATTTTATTTTCTTGTGGCAGTGTGGTTTCTAGTTAGGCTCTAAACTTCTTGATCCGCACACGGTGTTATCCATAGAGCTTATAGGTACTAATCTGTACTACCATGGCCGAACTCAAAAGACTCGCGAACGTAAATCAAGCAAGGTAAAAGAAAGATTATTATCACCTCATTATTACGTGGGTACATAAAATTCATTTACGAGCAAGCCTGGGGCCCGATTCTGCTAATTTTACTTAAGCGACATACGATTCACGTTCGACTCGGTTCGACTGAGATCCAATCCCGACTCGATTACGATTGAAGCGTATGTGGCATTCCGCTATTTTTTCTTTGAAATAAACGTTTTTATCCTTTTCTGTCATTCAATAATGAATCATTTTGTCTGCAAATGATTTACGATTGCAAAATGAATGTAGATCAAACTACCGTATAGACCAAAATCACCAAAATAGCAGACCAATCGCAAACCAATCGAATGTCGTTGGAATACGATTGGTCTTATGTTAGTAGCAGACTGCCCGATATGGTTAAAACTGCTATTGCGATCATACTGCGACTCGATTTCTATTCGATTTTGACATTATTAACTTAGGAGAATCGGGCCCCTGGAAAAAATCAGTTTATCTTTAAACAAAACACTCAAAATAATTTCTTGTGTTACTTGTGTTGTCTTTTTGCGCAGCGTTCCTTTCTTGTCATTCCGTGTCGCGGAAAAGTTTGGTGAGAACTTTATTGGTAAGTTTATAATATGTTATTATCCGATTATTAAGTGGTTATTACTGGATGACTTAGCAATGTACCTACCACAATATTCTCTTTATACGTAATCGACATACCTATTCGATTTGAGTTAGATTAATTTATGTTTTATATGTGCAATACCAATATATATTAATAAGGCCAATCAATAAATTAATCAGTAGTAGGTACATACCTACCTACTTAAATATTTTATTATTATTTATCTTAGTATTTACATAAGTAATTGTGCAAAATAATGACGCATTCAAGTTCAATCGGCTTACTTCATTTAGATACGTTTTTGGAGTCATCTGCATGTTTTTTCCGATGTAGTGTAGGTAGGCACGCATGTTATGTATATCTTAGAGGTCGAAAATTAACCTTCCACTATTGTGATAAAGTTGAAAATCTATTGAATAAATTTTACAGTAAATTGAGGTAGGTTGATATTATGGTTCTGAATCACGCTTTAACAGATAAATAAAATGAGCTGTAATTTACGGACTTCTTTAAAAGGAGTAGGTTCTTTTTAAAAAATCAGCAATAAAACAATATCTAGGTAAAAAACATACATTTATTGTGATAATTTAAAAGTTTACCTACCTGCTAAAAATATTTACAAATTACACTAAAAATATTATAATGCTGAAGAGTTCGTTTTTTGGTTCAACGCGCCAAAGACGCAGAAAGTCCTTTCTGCATCACAATTTACTTTTATCTTTTAATTTAGGTACCTACACTATACGTAAATCCACAGCCATAGTAATTTTTTTTATAATATATACGTACCTATGCTTATTCTTAGGTTTATAACTTTCCAGTTTATACAATTCAAAGGTTTATTTGTGTAGCATATCACTGAATTATATTACGCTCGTAAAGTGTCGTAATTAGGCCTCTTTAAGTTCACATTATCTCCAAACAAATTATGCGAAATACTCGTAATTGGTGCCCAAGATTATACAGGCTCAGTTCAGGGCTTATCTCAAATTATATGCATCATCATCATCAGTGGCCTTTTACATCTATAAAAGATGATTTAAGCTGCATCCGTGTCAAGTTGCTTGGTTTTGGCACTTGCGCTGATGACTAACAAGGCCTATGCGAGAGCGACAGCGCCGATCGCAACGTCCGCAAACGAACTGTGTTCCCGGTGACGTTGGAGGTTGTGCCATTCGTTCGTGACGTAGATCGCGTTTGTGGGAGAGCAGATCGAACCAGGCTTTGTCATGCGCGACCACCCCATCAGATAATATTTTTCTCCAACTGTCACGGTCACCAGAAGCTTTTACCCAGATGTTCGGGTCAATTTTAAAGGATACCATGTCGCGTTTAACGCTGTCCTTAAATCGCAACAATGGCCGCCCAACTGGTCGTTTGGCGTCTGAGATTTGTCCCAGTAGAGTTTGTCTTGGCAAGCGAGAAGGCTCCATCCGCTGCACATGCCCTAGCCAGCGCAATCTTCTTTGTTTAAGAAGTGCGGTTATGCTAGGCATGCCCGCGATACTAAGCACCTTCTCGTTTGTTACTCGGTCCTTCCACGAAATATCCAGTATACGCCGGAGACAGCGCATATGGAAGTTGTTTAATTTCCGCTCCTGTTTGGCATACGATGTCCATGTCTCCGCGCCATACAAGAGTATGGACAAGATACATGTCTGATAAATGATGATCTTAGTCTTTATCGTAAGATATTTGTTATACCAAACTCTCGCGCTCAGCTTCCCGAACATCGTAGAGGCCTTGCCGATGCGGCTGTTTATTTCAGCATCGAGGCAAAGGTTGTTCGAAACTATGGATCCAAGGTAGCAGAAATTATCAACAACTTCCAGTGGTGAACCTTCTAATGAGATTATGGGTATCTCAGTAACCCCCTGCGTCATTATTACCGTCTTCTTTGCGTTGATGGACATGGAGAATTGCTTACAAGTTCAATAAAGTTCAATAAATTATATGCAAACACTTTGGAAATGAATAACTTGTATTCATATAAAATATTAGGTTACTCAGTTCGTCGGTTTCATGCGAGCTTCTTCCTAGGGCGGAACATAAGAGGTAGGCCGCCTTGAACACTCTGCACTATACTGGACTGAGGGTCTACTACAGGGTACCGTAGGGTCTCGGGCGCTGGCTCCACTGTGAATTCGGACAGCACTGCTGCCAGTCCTGCTAGAGACTGCATCAGACCTAGCCGCTCACCTGCCGAGATAAAAATAAGGTTCTGTAAAACATGTGAACGCTTAAAACTGGCTTAAAATAAGGACCCACTAGTGGCACGTGTGTACAAGGAATAGCTCGATTTGGGAAGCAACTCAATAAAACCTAATTCAAAATGATATTCGTCATGGACGTCTTTTCGAGGCTGAGGGATTTTTAGAAAGAGTTACCATGGCTCTGATGCACAAAGGACTACAGAAGGAACAGGTGCACAATAATTTATTTATTTATTTATTTATTTACATGGGAAACCTACAGCTAAAGAAAATAAACTAAGAACAGTATGGTAAACGGACAGCCAATTACAGGTCTCCACGTATAGATACAGATATATACAAACAAATCTGTGAACAACATTATATAAGAAGAGTACTGCCAACAAGAAAGGAAATATAATAATAACAGAATCAAAATATTACAGTTTGTATTAATGAAAAAAGTTAAGGCTTAGACACTTTCTGGCCGAGGACACGCTTGTCGTGAATGGATCAAAATCATGCTGTTTACATATGTTATTGAAGCTTCTACTTGCACGCACAATAAATGAATTCTGCCTATAATTCGACGAAGTAAGTGGTACACACAACGGTGGATTAAATCGTTTCAATTTACTAGGGACATTAAAATAGAATTTAGATAGAATATCGGGGCTGTTAATGTTGTTATTAAAAGTCTTCAGTAGAAATAAGCAGTCAGAAATCTCCCGACGCATGCTTAGAGGCAGTATATGAAATTTTTTACATAGTTTAAGGTAATTTTCTGACTTGTAGGGTATTTTTTGGTGAAAACATAGATATTTTATAAATCTCTTTTGAATGCTTTCAATTCGATCAATATATTTATGATACCGTGGGTTCCAAACCTCGGATGCGTACTCCAAGTGACTTCTAACAAAAGTGCAGTATAGGATTTTTAATGTTTTGGCTTGTGTGAAGCACTTGGACAGACGCATTATGAAACCTAGAGATTTGGATGCTTTAGCGACTATTTTGCCAACATGTTCTTCAAAGCTAAGTTTGGAGTCATGGTGAACCCCAAGTATAAAGCATAATAGTCAGTTGAAGTCTGACACTCCACACAGTAGTGTAGTATGACACGCTTTACCCTCAGTGATCACATACCGACACGGGAGACACATAACCACTCATTTAATAAACATAATTCACTCACCTATGCAAGCTCTGGGTCCTAGTCCAAACGGCAAATAGATGAATTTATTATTGGAATCGAACTCTTCTGGAGAAAATCTCTCCGGCCGGAACACCTCAGGGTTAGGGAAGTACTTGGGGTCATTATGCAAAGACTGCAGCGGAATCAGAATCCTGCAAGTATCATCGATGGTCATATTGAACTCTGGGAAGGTGTAGGGTCGAGTGCACTGACGCAGTAAGAAGCCCAGCGAAGGAAACATTCGTAACCCTTCCTTGAACACCATCTCAAGGTAGTGCATCTCCTTGACAGAGTCATACGATAGCTTGCCGTCATGTTTGGCTAAAACGCGGTCCACCTCCTCTTGAGCTTTCTTCTGAACCTCCGGGTGGTACGCTAACTGGTGGAGAGTGAAGCTAGTAGCTGATGATGACGTCTCAAACCCAGCTGCGAAGAATACAAACACTTGAGCCGCTATTATTCCGTCGTTGAACTCCAAGCTGGCTGTTTCAGGGGATCCGTCAGGCTGCCTCGACTCAATAGACTCGCCGACCATTGTGCCTTTCATTTTACACTCCAACATCAAATCAATGAAATCTCCTCTTCCACTGGGCTTATAGTTTCTTTTCGCCATTATCTCTCCGACTAACTCATTGATGTCTTTCTCCAAACGAGTCAAAATCTTCACGTTCTGGCACAGGTCCGGAAACATTTCCTTTAAAACAATTTTCACTAGCTCTAAAGGTTTTATTTTGAAAATGTTGATGCCAAGTTGTCTAAATGGAGAGTTTTCATCATTAAGAGTGTCTGCGTCTAGGCCAAACCCACAGGCTCCTATGAAGTCGGTAGTGTACCTGGCCATCAGGTCACGCGCGTCCAAAGACTTGCCATCAGCAGCCGCGGCGAGTGCGCGAGTCTTCAGCCTCTCTGCTCTCTCCACTATCAAGGGAAACATAGCCTTCAGCTTTCCCGAAGTAAATGCTGGAGTCATTCTCTGTCGCAGTAGCTTCCAGAGATCTCCTTCAGCGAAGAATAGATTCTGCATCAAAGGCTCAAACACGGTCTTGTTAGGAGTAAATCCTCGTTGAAAGAAATGAGAAAAGTCATTGCTTAAAAGTCGCTTCGCGATTTCTGGGTCTCGTATCAGGAGTTCAGGTTGTGAGGCACGGAAGAAGCCCACGACTCGTTCGTTGGGGTACTTCCAGTACAATTCGTCGGCTACTTGTGTCATACTCGAAAAGAAAAAATATCCCTTAATATTGTTTCCGAAGAGCGGCAACGGCTTGTCATGTTTGATTCCTCTTTTCTCCCAGTATTTGAAATTCTTGGTACCGTAGAGGTACAAGGAGATCAACAGAATCACTATTATGGCGAGAGTAATCATGGTTGCTGGCGGCACTCGCTGACTCTCACAGTACTAACTCGCGGCTATCTGCAACAACAGGTGGAAGTTTTTATTAAGGATATCACAAATTAAATCTTTCATTATCTTATCGTAACCTTCACAAATATTAATGAATGTCTGCAAAGATCATAGTAAGTACTTAATCCTTTTTAATAACACATAATAACATTCATGATTCCACAAAAAATGTCTTGTTTATAGCAACCTTTGACCCTTAGAATCGAAACAAAAATAAAACTAACTCATAGCCGAAGAAATGACAATTAATTTGTTATTTATTGTTATTACACCAATGTACGCAAAATTGTAAGATATTTTCCCATAAAACCGGTTTAGCGGTTTGACTATGGGTTGTGAGCCGCATTGCTTTACATACATACATAAACTAGGCGTTTTCCCGCGGTTTCACCCGCGTCCCGTGGGAGCTACTGCCCGCACCGGGATAAAATATAGCCTATGTTACCTCGCAGGTAATATAGCTTTCTAATGGTGAAAGAATATTTAAAATCGGTCCAGTAGTTTTTGAGTTTATCCATTACAACCAAACAAATAAACAAACAAAGTTTTCCTCTTTATAATATTAGTATAGATAAACTGTTGTGAGTATATTTTTGAGTCTTAAAGCCTGAGGACAGTCACAAAACATTTGCTATCATACAAGGAAAACAAGTTACCTTGAAACACGACACTAGTAAGACACTAGCACCTATGATTAAAACAAAGAAAATAACTAAATAATATGCGAGAACAATTAATGAACCAACTTGTTATAATCACAACACAGACACTGAAACAGTTTTATATACCTCCTCGTATATACGCAACGAAATAGGGGCACACGATAAATATTACAGAAGGCTAACTCCGCCTGCCGGATTAGTCGCGCGAGTTACCGCGGCCCCGGTATACAAAGTCCTTCAGAAAGAACACGGTGGGTAAGAGTCTGACACTCCCTCACGCTGCACCCATAGCGGGAGGGGTCATTTGAAAATTTCCCATTAATAAAGGCCAACTCCCCCTATTCAGCAAAAAAGAAAAGCCTAGAATTGTTCAGAAACATGGGGAATCCCATATTAAAATCGTGATTATTGCTCGTTTTATAGATTGTAGTACCTAGGGGAATTCTTCGTGCGTGAGACCAACTAGCACTTGTCCAGGCTTTTTAAATTTTTGTCTGAAAATACTACATGATGCAACATTGGTGGATGATTACAATAACGTATGCCTTCTGTAGATACATCCATTCTGTGGCGTAGTTATTATTATTAGGTCAAAAAAAAACAAGATTAATACGAGATTGTGAGTAATCTTATCTATACCTACTACCTATGTATTCACTTAAAAGGTTGTTGACGGATGTTGACTTAATGGCTGACATATCAACGCATCCCAGGGCCTAAAAGTCTCGCCCGGCCCTGGTTCAGCCCATGGTCCGGGGCGAGAGTGAATGGGATGCCGTCGCCTCCGTCTGCGAAGCAGTGATGCTCGAGAAGGAGACGGCGGAACTACTGAGAGTTCGCACCTCTCATCGCAACCGCCGTGCTGGTCCTGGTAGACACCACAGGCGCCGGGTGTCGCGAGATGACTCGGCCACCGTAGGCGTGGGTCTGTGGGCGGTGAGTTCGGGAGGCTCATCGTCCCTCCGTCTGTATAGACAACAGACCCGTTCGAAACCTTGCCATTCAACATCGCAAACAAAGTTGCGGGTAAAAGCTAGTCATATTATAAAGCTGAAGAGTTTTATGTTTATTTGCTTGAACGCCGTATTCTCAAGAATTACTGGATTGATTTGAGAAAATATTTCAGCCTTAGATAGCCCATTTATCAGAAGGAAGACAATAGGTTACCTTTTATCCAGGTGCGTGATGTGTGGTTCTCATGGGACGCGGGTGAAACCACTGACAGAATCATCATCATCATCATCTCAGCCATAGGACGTCCACTGCTGAACATAGGCCTCCCCCTTAGATCTCCACAGATACCTGTTGGAGACGACCTGCATCTAACTGACAGAATTTTTGTCAAAAAAGCGATTTTGGCAGAGCATTTCTTGGTTTATACTTAGAGACTGTCTGGTTAGGAAAAGCGCCACGGAGGAAGATATGTTCATAATCCATTTCTTGAGTTAGGCTTGCACCCGATATCGGTAGGGACAGGTGTCTCCTAGTCACAATTGTTAAACAATGCAAATTCACGTTCAATTCACGTGAATTCATGATTGATTACTAATATATAACGATAAAATCTACACAAGGTATGTTTTGTAGTGATCGGACTTTGTACCTGCTGAGTCATTTCAGGCTTAGCTGTTCTCATTATGTTTTAGGAAAATCACAATGAGATGGCATTTTGTTTGGTTCGTTATCATTTAAGTCCAAAGTACCTAATAATTTCATAACAAACAACAAGATTACTGATGAATCAGTTGCCAAGCCACGTAGGTGTATCAAATAGCGACTCGTCGGAGGGATTATGTTACAACACAGTTATATTGCGTAACTTCTTCTCAAATAATTTCTTTCCTGTTGCCAGGATATACCCGTACCAGGATAAAAATCTCTTTAAGATCGTCTCCAGGGTCCATCTAGTCTCATACCCGATTCCATCTCAATTGATTCCGCCGTTAAGTGATGAAAGTCAAACCAACTTAAGAATTGATTTATAAGTGCTTGTGCCAAAAATAGTTACCTAAAGTAACCTGTAAAGCATTCGAGAGCGTGAATCATCGACAATAACCATACACTTGTCATCTCACAACTGTATTACTGCTATTTATTCAATCTCTGGAATATATCTCCTCGTAGCCATCAAAAAGGAATATCGGATCTCAGGTCAAAGTCCTCAGACAACAATAAAAATAGGGTTTACCTCAGGGAACAATACTGAGTCCATTGTTTCCTTAGTACCGTGAGTGTATTGTATAAGACTTATCATTTATTTGATAATGCTAAACATTATGTGAATATTTTGTCGTGGCAATCTTATCTCGTTTTATGCAGAAACAAACAAAAGAAACAAGTTTATTCGTGTTATTTATGTAATTATAGGTATGTCATACACTATCATAAAAAGCAGACAACTCTCACAGATTAACGTTGAGAAATAAAATTACGAATAACTGGGAAATGAGTAACACTAACTGCGATGTATTTTGGGAATTATAGAAAATCCTTTATTTTCTTACATCATCTCTAAAATACCTATAGAACATTACATCGCGACACTTAAGATTAGTCATAACTTAAATTGAGCTACACTTTATGTATGAATATATATTTGTCTAGTTCGTCAGTGTTCAAGAGACTTTGTTCCTCGGGCGGAACATCAACGGTAGGCCTGCCTTGATGCCCTGCACCACGCTGGACACGGGGTCTACGATGGGGTGCCTAACAGTCTCCGGCCCTGGCTCCACTGTGAAAGCGGACAGCACCGCTGCTAGTCCAGCTAGTGACTGCATCAGACCCAGACGCTCACCTGGGGAAACAGAATAAATAATGTTTACCTTGCTGCAGTATTGATTCTAAATTTCGATAGAGTATCTTTTGATCTTGTAATAATATTGAAGACAAATAGAAAAGGTTTACGTATCAAGTTAAAAGGAGTAGGTAAATGATGTAAGGTCTCACCTATGCAAGCTCTCGGTCCAATTCCAAATGGCAAAAACACATATTTGTTCTTACTGTCAAACTCTTCCGGAGCAAACCTCTCCGGCCGGAACACCTCTGGGTTAGGGAAGTACTTGGGGTCGTTATGCATGGACTGCAGTGGGATCATCACTCTGACAGACTCATCAATGGTCATGTTGAACTCTGGGAAGGTGTAGGGTCGAGTGCACTGACGCAGTAAGAAGCCCAGCGAAGGAAACATTCGTAACCCTTCCTTGAACACCATCTCAAGGTAGTGCATCTCCTTGACAGAGTCATACGATAGCTTGCCGTCATGTTTGGCTAAAACGCGGTCCACCTCCTCTTGAGCTTTCTTTTGAACCTCCGGGTGGTACGCTAACTGGTGGAGAGTGAAGCTAGTAGCTGATGATGACGTCTCAAACCCAGCTGCGAAGAACACAAACACTTGAGCCGCTATTATTCCGTCGTTGAACTCCAAGCTGGCTGTTTCAGGGGATCCGTCAGGCTTCCTCGACTCAATAGACTCGCCGACCACTGTGCCTTTCATCTTGCACTCTAACATCAAATCAATGAAGTCTCCTCGCCCACTGGGCTTGTAGTCCCTCTTCCTCAATATCTGCCCAACCAGTTCCTTAACGTCATTCTCCACATGAGCCCAAATCTTCAAGTTCTGACAGAGATCCGGAAATACGTCCTTCAAAATAGCTTTAATTACTTCTTTAGGTTGCATTTTGAAAATTTTTATGCCGAGCTGTCTGAATGGAGAGTTTTCTTCGTTGAGAGTGTCTGCGTCTAGACCAAACCCGCAGGCTCCTATGAAGTCAGTAGTGTACCTGGCCATCAGGTCACGCGCGTCCAAAGACTTGCCATGCGCTGCTGCGGCGAGCGCACGAGACTTTAGCTTCTCTGCTCTCTCAACTATCAATGGGAACATAGCTTTCAGCTTTCCCGAAGTAAATGCTGGAGTCATTCTCTGTCGCAGTAGCTTCCAGAGATCTCCTTCAGCGAAGAAGAGATTTTGCATCAAAGGTTCAAACACTGACTTATGGGGTGTAAACCCACGTTCGAAAAAATGAGCGAAATCAGAAATCAGAAGTCGTTTCGCGATTTCTGGGTCTCTTATTATGAGTTCAGGTTTTGATGAGCGGAAGAAGCCTACGACACGTTCGTTTGGATACTTCCAGTACAACTCGTTGGCTACTTGTGTCATGCTGGCGCGGAACGTGAATCCTAGCCAATTGTTCCCGAAGAGAGGGATCGGCTTGTCATGTTTGATGCCTCTAACCTCCCAGTACTTAAAATTCCGCGTTCCGTAAAAGTACAGCGAGATTAGTAGAATCACTACTATGGCGATGGTTATCATGGTTGCCGGATCTACATAGATAAAGTTGAGAGGCACCTACTCGAAGTTTCACCAGTCCCGGATGCAGTTGTCAGCTGGGTATCTGAAACACACGCGCATGTGTAACTACGTATCTCGATGTTGTGCTCAACGGGTAATTGTGTTGAGTGCAAAGTACTCGAGAATTAACACTAATGATAATGTAATAACTGCAAGTGTCAATATGGAACTGCACAAACTTGTTTATTGTGACGATCGAGATAATTATTATCCGACTGATGTGCCTTTGTAAGTAATTTATTTTTAGCAGAATATACACTGTGCGTAGGCCTTGTTCGTCACCAGCCTTTGTATCGTCCCACTGCTGGGCTGCGGCCTCCTCTCACACAGAGAAGGATTCAGCGTTAATCACTAAGTGCGCTCATTGCGAATTGCTCATTTCAGACTTTACAGTCCAGGTTTCCTCGAGATGCTTTCCTTCAGTTTGGTGTCCAGTATATATATAGGACGTGGATTCTCTCCCTATGGGTCCCGTATTGCCAACTTAAGTTGGATAACTTAATTTGGCATATTTATAATGCAAAACTGTAGGTGGAATGGAAAAGTATTCGATGAATTATAAAGGACCAAAACTCAATTTGTAATGGTGTCATATACCTATGTAAATAAGTAAGCAGTTTTAGAATAACCGGCAAACTGGTTATTAAAGGACGCATAGATTTTACTAAACACAAAATTTACAAGGACTTCGTGCAAAAAATGACGAATAGCTCTGTACTTGGATTACTTATTACAGTAATAAAATAAAATTAATTATAAATAAGGTATGCAATGCATTGTTATGGAAGATATCTTCCAATAAAGCGCTACATTTACCTACACGAGTCTTGCTGTTTCGCAAACAATGTGTCTTGGGACATTTAATATTTTTAAGGAACCCTTTACCTTTATTATTAAGGAATTCTGTTTTTGGATAAAAATAACTGTGATTATTTACAGGATATACTTACAAAAACAATAAACAAACACTGGAAAATAATATAATACGTGGTGCACATATGCACCACGTGTGGGATAGAGATTATACTAACTTGCAGTGCAGATCAAAACAACAATATATGCAATCCGCATAGTTAATTATGGCTAACAATATTTGATATGCTTTTGGTTACGATATTTAAGGAAGTAATGCTGAAGTTTCTCGCTTGAAGACTATAATAAGGAAACAGAAATATAAAAAAAAAAATATTTAAATCATCATCCTCCGAGCCTTTTTCCCAACTATGTTGGGGTCGGCTTCCAGTCTAACCGGATGTAGCTGAATATCAGTGCTTTACAAGAAGCGACTGCCCTATCTGACCTCCTCAACCCAGTTACCCGGGCAACCCGATACCCCTTGGTTAGACTGGTGTCAGACTTACTGGCTTCTGACTACCCGTAACGACTGCCAAGGATGTTCAATGACAGCCGGGACCTACAGTTTAACGTGCCATCCGAAACACAGTCGTTGGTGTCTAAGATATACTTAGAAAGTACATACAAACTTAGAAAAGTTGCATTGGTACTTGCCTGACCTGGAATCGAACCCGCGCCCTCATACTCGAGAGGCTGGTTCTTTGCCCACTAGGCCACCACGACTGTCACAAAAAAAAAAAAAATATTTAAATACCTACATAAAAACCTAAAATAATGTAATGGCGTCCAAAGCCGATTTCATCAACGTCTGCAGTTTTCTTAAAAGGAGATCAGCCAGCGGCAAAGGACATATTAGGTATAGAGCACAAGTATTTGCGTGGACACAGGTGCACTCACTATTCCTTTACTCTCATAACCCGATGGGACGACAATCCGACACCACCGGAGAGAGAATACAAGAAGGACCAACATTCGATACACGGAGAATCAATCACGAACGTCAGAAAAAACTACAACTACTACGGGCTGCTTTCTGAAAGTACATACCTATCTCAAAACCTTAAGCCCACTAAGCGATTTCGGCCCAACCCGGGAATCCAACTCTGCCATTATTATACTTACTCCATTTATTATAATACGTTGATTTTAGTCAAATTTAGTTTTTTGATAAAAAGTTATATCAAGATTGTGAAGTGCCTACTCAAACAGAGTAGGTATAGATTAATTTCAGAAAAATTCCAGAGTCCCTACTGGGGCCCGATTCTCCTAAGTTAATAATGTCAAAATCGAATAGAAATCGAATCGCAATATGATCGCAACAGCAGTTTTCACCATATCGGGTATTCTGCTACTAATAAAAGATCAATCGTATTCGATTGACATTTGATTGGTGTGCGATTGGTCTGCTATTTTGGTGATTTTAGTCTATATACGGTAGTTTGCTGTACAATCATTTTGCAATCGTAAATCATTTGCAGACAAAATGATTCATTATTGAATGACAGCAAAGGATAAAAACGTTTATTTCAAAGAAAAAATAGCGGAATGCCACATACGCTTCAATCGTAATCGAGTCGGGATTGAATCGCAATCGAACGTGAATCGAATGGCGCTTAAGTAAAATTAGGAGAATCGGGCCCCTGTGCAGAAACTAGTTTTAGTTTTTAGGTTAGGAAGTACCAGCGGGCAGTGATGTGCCCGGAAATTAGTTACGAGACGCCATTGATCTTAACCATAATAATAAGCGTTAAATTCAGATCACAATGAACCTACGTTATAATAGACGAACTACTCATAACCATGACTAAATTATAAATCGCTTATCGAATGAGATTATTAGTGCGATCATCAACGCATTGTATCAAGTTCAAAGAGCAGTTTTTATCTCTGATAATTTTCTAACAAATTATAGATAAAAAATGATAAAATATGCCTTCTGTACGCGTGTCTACGCAGTGGCGAAACTATTTATAATTAATATATAGAAACGCGAAAATAAGATAACTGATATTAGCTGTCTACCATTTGTAGGGTATAGTTATCGGCACGGATAATGAGCTCTCGGCGGAGGAGTGGGGATCGCTTTGCGCACTGTACACTTAAGGCAATAAACCAATAAATCACTTCTGCGCAGGTGAAGGTCAGGGCTCAATATCCTTGCCGATGATTATAAAAGAGATATAAATGGCGTTGTGTAGAGAACTCTTATGTATTATTATGGCGTTAACCCTGAAAGTTTTAATTTCTTTAGCGTACAGGTACAGGGCTTATATTATTAACAGACCTCCAAAAAGGAATTGGAAAACACTAAAAGGTGGAAAAAAACTTATATAGCTCTGGAAGATGGCGGCAAAATGAACACTGCAAGAACCTGCCGACTTAGATTTTCTTTCAATGTTTTTGAAGTTTGTGACATTGTAGGTGTACTGCCTAGATTTGCTGAGACAATTGTTATATAAAAATTATTTTCACATTACATAGCTACGTTATTGAGTCTCGTAGGGTACGCTTTGTAATTATTATAAGGTACACGTTCCGCCCTGTATTCAGGTAAAAAAGCTAATAATAAAACACAAAAACATAATCTCAAAAAATAATCTTTACTTACAACCATTTTTACACATTCACACACGCACTGCGAGACCGATACACCAGCTATACGATAGAAAAATAACAAATTTCTTGGAAAAATAATACAAAAACGAAAAAACATCGACGAACAGAACAGTAAGTATAAATATAAATATTATTATGTACAGGAAGAGCATCTCGCACTCAAATTGGTAAAAAAATTGAATTTTTCCGCTGGTTTCATGTTATTGACGATAATTAGTGACATTTTGAGATCATCACTTAAGTTATATTAAGTATGTCTATTTATGAAAAGACTTTAATTTGAGCAAGCGGAGACTACAAAAAAAAATGTACCAAATAAGTGCTGTCATTTTTATTTCCTAAACATTTTTGGCGCCATTTCTGTTGTAGTTCCAAAAAACATACATGCTTATTGGAGGCTAGCACACTATTTTCTATTAATTATAGGGAAAATAATGAATCTTCCACATGTGTGTGCAATGTGAACAGTTTTTCGTCATATAATAAGCATAAATTATCACAACATTTTTGAGGACATCACATTCTAGCGTTAGTCTCCAGTCACGCATATAAGCTCCTTGGCATAAAATTTGCCTTTAGTCTGTTAAATAAACATAAATAGTTGTTGGAACATCGAAATAAATCTGATATATAACTTTATAATACTTATATTTTCGAGCCCAGCATAATCAGTACTAGTGCCTAGTACCCGCCACGAATTCGTAGACTTTTATTATTATTAAAAAATAATCTTTCATACAATCTTGCTCTTACAAACAAAATAAGACATAATATCCAATTTAGTGCGAAAGTAGGTAATGTGCGTACATACATTTATAAAAATAGACAATAACGGAAAGATTAGGAAAGTTTTGAAATAACACACAGTTTTGTGTAAAATAAATAGGAAATAATTTTAGCGAAAATATATTTTGAGGATTCTACCTGTTTCAAGCTACAGCTGAAACTGTGTAACCGAAAGAGAAAGTATCCGAGTCTTTACAAAATAGTAATTGCGTAAAAAGTAGTAAGTCTTTAGTAAGGGCGCGTCTACACGGGCTACACTTTTGAGCGACTTGTGGCTGTAATGTGGCCATTACTAAAATATTTTACGGACACTGATGTCCGAGCAATCTATGGCTGGGCTACATGTCTAGAATAGCTGATTCTGATTATCTATTGAACTATATCGGTCATATATGGCCATATACCAAAAATGTTTAGCAAGTATTGCCAGTACATTTCTGCAATGTTGCATAGTCTAATTGTATTGTAATGTTGCTGGCCACTGCGTTACAGCCACATATTACACAAAAATGTAGCCCGTCTGGACGCGGCCTAATGCTAGACATTTATTGTGTACAGCGCCATCTATTGGCGGTGTGACAATAACATGAAACCAGTGGCGACACCTAGAGAGTTCTACTAACAACTGCTTAGAAGAATTTCTTCGCTTGCGCCTCTTTTCTTTCTCTGTGAACAAACAAAAGAAATTAGTTTTAATGTATGTATGTATGGACGCTTATGCACGTATGCAAAATTTCATCCTAATCGAAGACTGGGAAGTGGGTCAAATTAAGATTATACAGCTGCGTCTACGCTAGGAGAGCCGAACACAATTCGTCGTCGTGTGGACCAACTTAGAAGCCTCTAACGAGCGCCTGTCGTCGGTTTTTGACGAACACAAAGGGACTTGCTAACAGTGATCGTTGTACGTCCACACTTGACGCCGAGAACGGCTCCGCTTGTGCTTCGCTCGTGCTCGGTTCGTGACCCGCCTTAAGATCTTCTTACATACATAGTTGCAAGCGAAGCTAATATAGGCGTGTTAATATGGTGATACTCACTTATACATGGCGTATATGAGCATGAGCGCGAGCTGAGCGGCCACCACGACCAGCAGCCCGGTGAAGCTCACGCAGCTCACGTCCGGACACGCCGACATGCCCGCTACTTGTGGCTGTTGCGTTGCTAACCTGTGAGGGGGTGTTGGTTATAAGTTGATGTTTTACTTTTGTTCACACACACAACAATAATTTTATTTCTGACATTGACAATATTGCTATTTAACGCTGATAATTAAGGTTTTTGGGTTTCTGTACCTAGAACGAGAAAACGGGACATCATTACTAAGAATTTGCTGTCTGTATGTCACCAGGCTTTATCTCCTGAACAGTGATATATTTGAAGAGGCTCACATACAACAAACGCAATTTTTTGCTTATTCTATAGGTACAGAACCCTTCGTGCCAAAAACTATTTTTTGTTCTGTGTCTATAGGTCAATATTTTAAAATGTACCACATATGGACTGGTAACAAAAAACAAAAAACTGTTTATCAAAGAATTCTATACAGATAAATTAGTGTAGTCATTATGTGTAACAATTTAAGTCATCAGTTTTCTTAATTTTAATTTTAATACCTAATATAGTGCTCTAATTATCTATATGACTTTTTCTTTTACCTATATTTCTCAAACAAAATCCACATTAATCTCGTCCTCACCTCTGCGCCACGCCAGTGACGGTGGCCTTCACCTGCTGCATGCTGTCACGCAGCTCGCTGAGGAACTGCGGCGATGCTGCAGCACCAGCAGCGCCGGCGCCGGTGGCAGCGGCCAGCGAGTCCGACTTGCGGGACACGTCGATTATGAACCCTCTGGGGAAGGAAAATAGGGGTTGGATTTAGTATGAAGGAATATAAGATGTTTTTACTGTAATAAAGAACATGATGATTGTGTTGTAAAGAAGATTGCTCTGAATGCGCTGAATTTAGGAATCATAGGACCGATCTTGAAAATATATTTCAGTGTCATGTAGCCAAATCTGGGTGGACTTTTTATCCGAGTGCGCAGAGTAGTATGAAACTAGTCTTTACTAATATCATGAAATGGAGTTTGTATATCCCAATAGAAGATAATATAGAATTTATCGAATCGTTTCATTATCTCTGAGTAACTTGAGGTACATTTTATCTGTGTTGATTAGTTTCCACAGAAAGCAAGTAAAACTATGAGAAAAAACGAATCCCCTCTAAAATTCGACTAAATAATGGCTTAATAATAATAATGAACAATCCGGAGCTATATATTCATTGATTTCTAATAACTATTATTTCCATGACATTACTATGTTACTTACTTGAGTTCAGCAATAGTGTTGATCATGATCTGATTGTTGGCGACGAGTGCATCCCAGTCGTGACGACCGATGGGCAGCGTCGGCATCTACGACATAGTGCAAACTGTCAATTATTTGCTTATCTACCAAATATTTTATCAATCTATACTAATAATAATAATAATAAGCCCCGCAGGGCATCTGAGGCGGATGACGGGGAGTAGCGACCCCGCGGGGCTATATATCCGAGTGCTCCAGGGAGAGTATACTGTCCCCCATCTCCGGCTTGCCGGAGTGAAGCATGACGGGGGATAGGTCTCCCGCCTCTTGGCTTGCCTTCATCGGCCGGTCAGAGTGGAGTCGCTAGAGCAAGGTTAGTCCTGCTCGGAGGGTAGGTGCCTCGTGGTAAGTGGCGAGTGGGCCGGTGATGCTGGACCCACAGGGAGCGCGTGATCTGCGTTTAAAGTCCGCCGAGGTATCCTCACCCTTCTCAGCCGCTCATGTCCCTGTTGCCCTCTTGTTGCTTTTCAGTGACTGATTTCCGGGGGCCCAGTAAGTGAGTTGGCGAGTCTCCACCTGCCATTTTAACATGTATTTAATACATTGTCATCGGCAGGTGCCGTAGTTCCCGTAGTTTCCCCATTCCTAGTCCATTAGCATCCCATCACAATAGCCCAAGTAGTTTTCATCCATAGTTAGCAATAGTTTAGCACAGAACCGGGGATTGTCCTTGGGTACATTTCTATAGTGTATACAGGGATAATCGTCGGTTTTGTGTCACCATTTCATTAAAGTTGTCTCAAAAGGGCTTCAGTGTGTTGGCTTCGGCCCCACGTTCGCCTCCCAAAAATCCGGGACTCTATAGTCCCGAGGTCTGGAAGAGACATACATAATAATAATGGCGTCCACGGCCGATTTCGGCCACGGCGGCTGTTCTCATTTTAAGGAGATCAGCCAGCTGCGCAGGACATATTATAGTGCACAAGCATTTGCTTGGACACAGGTGCACTCCCTATTCCTTCACTCTCATAACCCGATGGGACGGCAATCCGACACGACCGGAAAGAGATCAGGCGCAGGACCGACATTTACGTGCTCTCCGATGCACGGGTGAATCAACCACCAACTTCCAGACTACGGGCTGCTTTGTGAAAGTTTAAACCCACAAAGCGATTTCGGCCCGACCCGGGAATCGAACCCGAGACCTCGAGCACAGCAGCCGCGCTTGCGACCACTAGACCAACGAGGCGCGCAGCTATACTAATATTATAAAGCTGAAGAGTTTGTTTGTTTGAACGCGCTAATCTCAGGAACTACTGGTCCGATTTGAAAATTTCTTTCAGTGTTAGATAGCCCATTTATCGAGGAAGGCTATAGGCTACTTTTTATCCCGGTACGGGAAGTAGTTCCCACGGGATGCGGGTGAAACCGCTGGCAGAAGCTAATTAAAAATAAACCAAGAGGCTAGGGTAGGCCAACTATGTAGCGGCTTCTAACTGGAAGAAGGTGAGTATCAGTGTACCACATGAAGTATCATATAGACCAGTAATCCTATAGATACCCTTATGAAAGTCTGTTATGGTTGTTACTGAACCCTGAAGGTCTAATTAGAAATTTAGTAGAACCCTAGAGGTCCCTTTTTGGATCCTGTAGATTCCTTTTGAACAATGCTGGTCTGTTTAAAACACTGCAGGGCCTTTAGGATCTTGAAGGTCCCTTAAAGACCCTGTTAGTACCTGTTAGACCCCTTACGGACTCTGTTGGACCCAGTAAGGTCTCTATTAGACCCAGTAAAGTCTCTATTGGACTCTGTAAGGTCTCTATTGGACCCAGTAAGGTCTCTATTGGACCCTGTAAGGTCTCTATTGGACCCTGTAAGGTCTCTATTGGACCCTATAGTTCTCTACTAGACCCTATAAGATCTCTATTAGACCCTGTAGAACCCTATATGTCACCTGTTGCGGCGGCGCAGCGCCGGGCTGTATGGGCTGTCCCTGCGTGTGGCCGTACACCGCCGTCAGCATCGACAGCGAGTTCATCTGCTTGCCTATCACCTGCAACATACACAATCATTATTATATTTACTGCGAAAATAATATTACATAAGTCCTAACACAGTTATCATATTTATTGTGAACCCTCAAAATTGTTTTAATAATAAACATTTTTATTTTTTAGGTTATGTTCTATCTTTAAATCATGTCAGACTTTTTAATAAATAGCCACAGATGTAATAGTTTATACTAACATGTATTTGGTAAACTGCACTATTTATAACTAAAAAATTAACCGGCTAAACCAATTTGGCTGAGTAGGAAAGTCTTTTGAAAGCACAGAAAGGAGAAGGACAGAACGTATTTTGTATCCCAATCCAGGTTCGGAACATACTTCCCTCAGAATACGGGCAAAACTGAGGGAGTTAGATATCATAAAATAATTTTGAAAATCGCCTCTTAACAACTCAAACACCTTAAAAATAATGAATAGAGTAGTTGTCCTCACCTCATCGACCTTCTTGTTGAGGTCCCTGAGTATGTCGTGTATCTGCGTCTGCCCCTGGAAGAT
Organism: Helicoverpa assulta; assembly: GCA_963856015.1. Lineage (NCBI taxonomy): Eukaryota > Metazoa > Arthropoda > Insecta > Lepidoptera > Noctuidae > Helicoverpa > Helicoverpa assulta. The sequence goes on from CAWLCW010000022.1 coordinate 7,453,835, forward strand.
CTGGCGCAGTTCCCGCTGAGCGTCCGACTCGAACCAGTCCTCGAACTCGCCGTCCTTGTCCCGCACCTGGGGATATAGCGGGGATTGGGTGAGTTAGAGAGAGATGGGGGTATGTTTGTCAGGTAAGTAACAGTAAATTGTATTTTTCAATTTTAGTATGAATAAGGCAGTATTTTTTTTTCAAATAGACCTATTACAGGTTTTTATGAAATCTCAAGCTAGATGCACATTATCTTAATAAACTTTAGAGTATTTTTTTAGACGTTCAGTGTTTTCAGTAGTTTTTTCCTAATGTCAACGGGCAAACACTAGTGTCAAGTTTTTACTGTATGCTTGAAATTTTCGAGAGATGCTCTCGATAACTTAGGGTTACCGTCATCAGATCCTGCAAGTGATGAAGTAAGGACCGTTTAAAAAATCTAACAAAAAACAAATCGAGTAAAAACCACACAGATTGACAATTTAAAACCTTCCTTTTTGGGACGACACGATTAAAAATTGAAATACGACAGTAAGCTTATGTTTCATTTTATAGTATAAAATTTATGTTTAAATATTTTCGTTAAAGCTTCTTATGTATTCTTATTTTATATCTGTCGGTGTCCCAAAAAAGACTATAAATATACTATCTGATACCTCATCAGGATGCTCCTTCCTGTAGTCCTCCTTCTGCTGCTCGAGTTTCTTCTGATATTCCTGATACTCTTGTGACAGCTTCTGCTGCTCGTCAGAGCTCATCTGCTGACCACCTGTGAACACAATACATTATACTTAATACTGAAAGCCTTTATTGAATGCTTTTTATATGTCACTTTCCTATTCTCTTAAACATATACCGTCTTACCACAAAAACTTTTAAACGTCAGTTTAAGACTTGTCTAAAAAAATGTGAAATCATGACGTTGACATATGGTTCATTTTGCAGCCACAATTTTTTTAGACAAGCGTAACACAGATGTTTAAGTTTTTGTAGTAAGGCCAATAATATCCTAAAGCTAATTTATATGAAAAATTTCACATTCAATTAAATAGCTGTATCCTTCGGTGGAAACTGCTTTCGACACCTGAATACCTGGACCTTCACTTTCACTGTTATGAAGGTTGGAAGGTGGTTTAGTCATTTCACACATAAACAAAAAATGTAAGTGTGTAAATAACTCTAGTCACTTCCTTGATTTCCAACAGCATTTTTACACAACTAACTTTACGGTAACCTCAATGTACCAATGAGTGTTGAACTGAATGTTCCAATGTGTGAACTAATGACAACCAACTGACCGCTCTGTTGCTGCTGCGCGTGTAACGAGGTAGTGAGCAAATGTATGACGTCATGATCGTCCGCCAGTCCGCCCGTAGCCGCGGACAGCCCGAGGAACCCTCCGCGCGGAAGCACCACATTCTCAGCGCGGAAACATAGCTCGTAGTCTGCTTCATTGTTTGTCATGCCTGGAAGAAAATATGGAAATACTAATAAGTTTGAGGAGAATTTATTAAAAATGAAAAATAAAGTTATATTTCGAGCACATAATGTGTGGTTTTTGTGCACATTGCTACATTATTATTATTTTACAGTATATATTGTGCACAGACGCGGTACAATTTGCACAGAACACACTCACCGTTGTGGAAGTACACTGTGAGGGTGTTGAGGTAGTATTCGATGCGGGCGCGAGTCGGGAACGGCTTGTTACGGAAGTCGCGAAGACAACCTGACAGGAGTTGCTGAGAACCATCACTGGAAGACATAGGAAATAAATGTTAATTATTCGAGTATCTTGCATAGAATCCTATTACAATTAGAAAAAATTAAAAGCGTGACTGTTTGTATGCATTAATCTCATAAAGAACTGGCCCGATTTGAAAAATTTTTTCAGCGTCAGATAGTTTATTTATTTGGGTGCGTCCCATAGTTGCCAAGCTGCGAGTCACGTAAAACCGCTACAATGTGACATCCCCCATCAGTGACACAGGGCTAATAGAAGGCTTTTCCACTTTGCTCTGCCCTTCAAATTTGAGCAGCTTTAAATATTTAAGACGCGGATATTACTCAAATACATTATTATAATACACTAGCTTCTGCCAGCGGTTTCACCCGCATCCCGTGGGAACCTCGGCACGGACCCGGATAAAAAGTAGCCTATAGCCTTCCTCGATAAATGGGCTATCTAACACTGAAAGAAATTTTCAAATAGGACCAGTAGTTCCTGAGATTAGCGCGTTCAAACAAACAAACAAACAAACTCTTCAGCTTTATAATATTAGTATTAGATAATATACACAAATTTACCATCTAAAATTAAATAAAAATAATAATTAAAAAACTCCAACTAACCTCTTATGATCAAACACCTTAGTCCCATCATTGAGCACAGCCATGATATAAGGATTGTTGTGCTTGTTATCATTATCGAACGAGTCGAAGATGACGGCGAGACCGTTCCACCTGTCCGAGGAGCCGAATACCTCGCCCGTGTAGTCGCCGCGCTGGGTCGTGTACCAGAACGCCTGGAAAGGGGGTAGAAAGTAGTCAGAAGTATTAACGATATATAAGTATGAGCGTGAAAATACTTGGGGTTGGTTGACCTCTGATTAGTCGAGAGCCGAAAGATAAAAAAACACTGACATTTCGCAAAACTTCAAAATATCTGGCCATCTAGCCCCAAATCCAATTCTTATTCACATAGTTAGCACCGTCACTAGTGTCATATGGAGAGGCTGTATGTATATCAAAGCTCTTCAACTCAGCAACCCGGGCAACTCGATTGTACTTGGTCCTGCATTGCTCATTGTTAAATAAGCCTGCCGATCCATGCGGCTGCTATTAGCCACGACCTCGTGCAGCTCGTGCTCAGAGAAATATAAGCCGTATTTATTTCCCACTTACCAGTCCGTCAGCCCCTATCCTGCCCCTGCCGGTGACCTTGAACATGATGTCGATCTCCCACCAGTCGAAGTTGAGCGGCTGCTTCGACCAGATGGCGCCCTTCTGACTGCGCAGCGACGGCGCCAGACGGACGCTCTCCCCAGACGCTATCGCATCTGGAAAAGAAATATAAATCGGTTAGCAAGACTATTTAGGTGAACTTTTTGAAAATTTTGGACAACAACATTTTGAAAACGGTCAGGAGTTTTTCGAAATTAGCAGTTTTTGGAAGTTGCCAAGAAATGTTTGATGGATTTTTGAGAATTTTGAACCTAACATATGTTAGCAGAATAACTTAAAAAAATAATCAGGCAATAGATACGGCCTGTGTATACAGCTAGAATTTACAGATCTGTACCAATATTATAAAGCTGAAGAGCTTTTAGATTGAACGCGCTAACAAGGAACTTGCTAAGAAAGCTGCGTTAGATAGCCTATTTATGAAGAAGTCGCTGGCTTTTATAGGCGTAGTTCCCGATAGTACAAACCGCTGACATTATCTACCTTAACATTTTCACTAATACATAGAGCTATGAAATAAAATCCTCACACATCTACCTCTAAAATCTATACAAACTATGGTAATTAAATGGACAGCCGACGAATTGTCATGTAAAGTTATTAGAGGTATAAATACACAATAGTTTATACATATTTATATTCTTATGAACTGGTTGTGAGATGTTGAATGAATAATGAGTTCTAGTCTGCTCTATACTTATATTATACAATATGTATTTATAAAAATATGTATATGTGTAGCTATATGTAATTTATCAGTTGTGTTAGCACCCATAACACAAGTTAATTAATAACTTAGCATGGGGCTAACCAACCGTGTGTGGAAAGGTGTCCTGACATTATTTATACGTAGCCTACATAGAGTGAGAATTTACTATGAAGAAGATATATGTAGATTAAAATGGTGTATGCCCGAGAATAGTAATACTTTACTTATTGTATGTACAAAGCTTAACAAATAATGGCAACTGTATTAATCATAATATCACTTCAGTTTTGTAGTTTTATGCATTCTTCATATAAATAATATTAAGGTAAACGCGGGTGAAGTCGTCATGCCCCAATAGTCGTCAATTAATCTAAAAACTTTTATTTATTTTTTCTATTGAACTTAAAATGGGCCGGTTTATATGTCAACATATTGTTGATAACATATTGCACAATTGAAATGACAATACGGGGTTATAACAGTTATGGCATCGGAGATATGTTAGTCGAAACGTTTGTGCCCTAACAAAATCGTTTTTTCGTGAAGTTCAGCTGTCAAAAGTGAAGCTCAGCACGTGGTTTTGTGTTTTGATTTACATAACTCCAGTGGTGTCTGTGGTATGTTTCTTTGTTTAATTGGATAGTTAAGTTTATTTGCTAACGATGTAATATGCAATTTGGAATACTTTTAACATAGAAGATATATTTTTTTAATGTGACATCTATTGGCACTTTAAAACTCCCATTTGACCCAAAACTCGTCAATTTTAGAATTATTATGACGACTACTGGGACATGCTCAAAAGTTGCACCTAAACTCGTCATAATGAGGATATTTTGTGTTTTACAGTACAAAATGCGAATAAATAGCTAATATCGGGACTTTAACAAAATTGTTAACTCTCTAGAACAAACATATTTAAGGTTTAGACTACATTTGTTGATAATTCTGTGTTTGACCTAACTGTTCTTACACTATGCTTTTTGTTCGAAATAACTGCATGTCATCACGCGTATTGTACCGCGTCTCCCTAACGTGTCTTAATAGCGCCTGTATAAAAATTATGTCATTCAACCAGCTGTTTTGCTGCCAGAAATATTAAAATCAGTTTTAAAACTAAGATGACATAGCTTCCAGCGCTGTCACTTCTTTGCTTGTCGTATTCCATATTGATGGGTAAAGAGTAATCTTATTATAAGATTTTTTTATTTAAAATTGTATGTACCTAGTGATTGCATGATCGTAATTTTATGCAGATCATGACTGTAAGAAACTACAAGCAAGAGGGCCTTTTAAAAGTAATAGAAGCTGTTTAGAATAGAATAATGAAATTCTAAACCGCCGTGGAACGCCAGCTTAGAATTGCGTTCCCCCAAATTATCCCGTGGGTGTCGTAAGAGGCGACTAAGGGACAAACCGGAGGTCGGGCAGCAGCGCCCTCCGTGTACCGCACATCCTCACTGCGATTGCCAACCCGCCCGCCAAGCGTGGCGATTAACGGCAAATTATGATTATGATAGGCACACAAACTAGGCCCTCAGTCCCCGGCAGCTCCGCTATCCCTGGCGCGGGTAGCGGTCAAGATAAAGGCGGAGCAGGGGGTGCTAAGAATCCCCGGAAGAGATCCGGCTACCCACCCCCACGACGACTGGCCCTGGTAACACACAACATACGCACATTGAGGACTGACGAAAGGATCTGCGAGCTGGAAGAGGAGTTGAGCAAGTTACATTGGGACATAATATAGTTATGCGAAGTCCGTAGAGAGGGAGAGGACACCGTAACCCTGAAGTCTGGTAACTTGCTCTACTATCGGTAGGGCGACCAATAGTCCCAAGGTGGTGTCGGGTTTCTCGTTCACAAGTCCCTCGTGAGCAACATAACAACCATCGACAGTGTGTCGAACAGGGTGGTATACCTAATACTGAGAATGTCCGAAAGATATTCGCTGAAGGTCATTCAAGTGTACGCACCGACCTCGTCACACTCCGATGATGAGGTGGAGACTATGTATGAGGACGTAAGTAGAGCCACTGAGCCATACATAGTTCCAAAACCCACTTCACTGTTAGCATAACAACAGTACTTTAATGCTAAGTTGGGAAAGAAAAGCGGTGATGAGTTGAGAGTGGGACAATTTGGGTATGGGCAACGAAACCCTAGGGGACAGAGGCTGGCCGACTTTCTGGAGAAAGAGGAACTCTTCATGATGAACTCTTTCTTCCAGAAGCCGCCTCACAGGAAATGGACCTGGTTAAGTCCCGATGGTTTCACGAGAAACGAGATAGACTTCTTCATGACCGACAAGAAACGGGTATTCAGCGACGTCTCTGTGATCAATAGGGTAAAAACCGGTAGCGATCACCGAATCGGAAGAGCCTCGCTGAATATTAATGTTAAACTTGAAAGGTCCAGTCTGATGAACTCTACGCTCCGACCTACTCGGTCCCATATTCAAAACCCAGAAAGCTTTTAACTCGAGCTCTCTAATCGCTTTGCTTGCCTTGAGAACCTAGCATCAATGGACGAGATCAACGACGGGCTAGTGGAAACTGTCCGCACGGTAGGGTCTTAGTTTTTTAGACCCTGCCGTAAAGATAGACCTCAAAAACTGACCTACCAAACCTTAAACCTCATGGCTGAACACGCTTGCTACAGTTGCAGTCTTCCAGCGACGCGAAGTCATATAGGCAGCTCAATAGACGAATATATAAGTCCTTGCGACACGTTCTGCGTCTCTTTAATACAAATCGTGTTAAAGAGACCATACAGCGAAACCAAGGCTCGACGCCTTCAAGCTCCTGGAATGGGAAGGACTTGGCATCAACATCAACGGCGAATACATCACTCACCTTCGGTTTGCCGATGACATCGTAGTCATGGCAAAGTCGATGGAGGAACTCAGTATGATGCTCGATGGCCTCGACCGAGTTTCACAACGGGTGGGCCTGAAAATGAACATGGACAAGACGACAATTATGTCAAATGTCCATGTTGAGCCCACCCCAGTCTCTGTTGGAAGCTCGGTACTCGAAGTTGTTGACTCATATATCTATCTAGGACAAGCATGGGCGTAGCCAGCTTTGGGCTCAGGGTGGGGCAGCGGTCAACCTTTCCCCGGGGGAGGGCGGGGGTCCTCCGATTTTTTGTATCTTGAGCCGTTAATCTCAAACTTGTTAATCTCTTAATTTGAGAAGTTTATATTTTCAGGTTAGGGCATATAGTTTCTGAATACGCGAGCGAAGCGAGCGCGAAATTTTTATCGGACTTAAACCAAATATTACGTAAAATTTAGCCCAAACGTACTTAAGTTTTTGTTTGTTGACAAATGCAAAAATAAGGGCATACAGTTTCTGAATACGCGAGCGAAGCGAGCGTGAAATTTTTATCGGACTAAAACCAAATATTACGTAAAATTTAGCCCAAACGTACTTAACTTTTTGTTTATTGACAAATGCAAAAATAAGGGCATGTAGTTTCTGAATACGCGAGCGAAGCGAGCGTGAAATTTTTATCGGACTTAAACCAAATATTACGTAAAATTTAGCCCAAACGTACTTAACTTTTTGTTTATTGACAAATGCAAAAATAAGGGCATGTAGTTTCTGAATACGCGAGCGAAGCGAGCGTGAAATTTTTATCGGACTTAAACCAAATATTACGTAAAATTTAGCTCAGACGTACTTAACTTTTTGTTTCTTGACAAATACAAAAATAATACAGTTTCTGAAAACGCGAGCGAAGCGAGCGCGAAATTTTTATCGGACTTAAACCAAATATTACGTAAAATTTAGCCCAAACGTACTTAACTTTTTGTTTGTTGACAAATGCAAAAATAAGGGCATATAGTTTCTGAATACGCGAGCGAAGCGAGCGTGAAATTTTTATCGGACTAAAACCAAATATTACGTAAAATTTAGCCCAAACGTACTTAACTTTTTGTTTATTGACAAATGCAAAAATAAGGGCATGTAGTTTCTGAATACGCGAGCGAAGCGAGCGTGAAATTTTTATCGGACTTAAACCAAATATTACGTAAAATTTAGCTCAAACGTACTTAACTTTTTGTTTCTTGACAAATACAAAAATAATACAGTTTCTGAAAACGCGAGCGAAGCGAGCGCGAAATTTTAATTATTTTTTAAGACTCAAAACCAAAAACTACGTAAAATGTCGCCCAAATGTACATTAATGGGGGGACTAGGTAAGACACACCCGATTTACGTCCATACGAAAACCCCCTCGCTTGCATAGCTAAGCTTCGCGGACCACTTGGAATGTCTCCAGGGACCACCAGTGGTCCGCGGACCACCGGTTAAGAACCACTGCTAAACGATCGTTCTAGGTATTGTACAGGTCGTAGATAGCTGGGCAAGCAAAATAGCGAGCGCGGTTTTTACACTAGGATAAAATTGCATTTCCGAAATTTTGATCACATCTACCAGTTCCATCTCCTTCAATGCATTATTTTTTGGATTAGATGGACGGCTCGGCTCGCTGCGCCACATAGCAACTATTCTTTTAGGGAATACTGCTCGCTTTCAAATGACGCGCGCACCGCGCACGTTCGGGAACTCGAGCATCGAACTCGAGCATGCATTTTGTTTTGATCGCGCTCTTTTCAAAGTCGACAATTGTTTTTGTGCAATAACTTACGGATAGTACATATGTTGTTGATGTTGTTAGTTAGAGTTAGTAAAAAAAACATTGTTTAATCAGACACCTTATAGGTCAGAGCCAGGGCCCAGGGTGGGGCAAGTGCCCCAGCTTGCCCCAGTCTGGCTACGCCCATGAGGACAAGTAGTCCAATTGGGCAGGTCCAACTTCGAGAAAGAGGTCAACCGCCGAATCCAGCTCGGCTGGGCAGCGTTCGGGAAACTACGCAATATCTTTTCGTCCGACATACGCCTCAAGACGAAAGTCTACAATCAATGTGTGTTACCAGTGATGACTTACGGCACCGAAACGTGGTCTCTCTATCTGCCTCATCTCAAAACTCAAAGTCGCTCGACGAGCTATGGAGAGGGCTATGCCCGAGGTTTCTCTACGTGATCGAATCCGAAATGAGGAGATCCGTAGACCAACTAAAGTCACCGATATAGCCCACCGGATTAGCAAGTTGAAGTGGCAATGGGCAGGCCATATTGCTCGCAGAGCAGATGGTCGATGGGGTCGAAAAGTGCTGGAGTGGTGACCACGGACTAGTAAGCGCACGCAGCGTAGGACGTCCACCAACAAGGTGGACAGACGGCTTTATAAAGGTCGCCGGAAGACGCTGGATGCAGGTCGCCTCCAACAGGTATCTGTGGAGATCCAAGGGGGAGGCCTATGTTCCGCAGTGAACGTCCTATGGCTGAGATGATGATAAATGAATGTGGCGTTTATTTTTTGTCAAAACGAATTATTTTATTTTACAATTTAAATATTTTAATAGTAATAATTTTACTCGTGCCACATATGCACATAACTGCACGGTTATTATGATTAAGAAATATAACATATACATATTTTATAGACTGATTTTGTGATTCCAAGTGTTTGATAGTTAGGAATATAAATTAAAATGCAACTATGTATCTGTTTTATTGAATACCTGCTCTTCTAACAGATTATGACCTGCTATTCTAAATAGGGGTTTGATTTTCTATCTATCTACCTAATGTTTCAAAGGCACGTATGCTTAACAAATTCAACCACAAAAAAAATGTTCGTAACTTGAACTTTATGTTCAAGAGCAGAGAGTTTACATTAGCATTAAAAGTTGACGAGTACTGGGAATATTTGACGAGTATCCGTACAAATCAGACGACTATTGGTACAAATCGCCCTTTTTTTACTTTTGCCTTAATAAGTACATAAACCCATCAAAATGATTAAAAAAACATTAGTTACTTAGAATAACGAATAAATACTCTATCACGTCATGCAAAAATTGACATTTTCTATTGAATATTTAACACACAGTAGCGCTTCAAAGTCAGTGATTTCCGAAATCCGACGAGTATTGGTACGTTTACCTTATGTAAAGTCAGCAGAACTTTTATAGCTAAGTTTCACTTGCATCCCGAGGGAACTACTTCCTGCATCCGGATAAGTAGCCTATGACTTTTCTCATGCTTTAGTTAGACTATCTGTATTGCAAAAGTTATTTAAATCGGTTCAGTACATTTTTACGTAAAAGCAGGACAGCAGATTAGCAAACATCCGCGTTTTGTCATGAACAATTGTATTGAAATAGGAAGCTAGTAAATAGTATCGATTGTAATAGTAATGGCGTGAAATAATAATAGCGAGATCAGTCAGCAGTGCAGGACATTTATAGTGCACGCACATTTGCTTGGACACAGGTGCACTCCCTATTCCTTCACTCTCATAGCGCGATGGGACGACAATCCGACACCACGGAACGTGCTCATCGGAGAGCAGGTGGTGGTGGTGGCACGGGTGAATCAATCACCAACTTCCAGACTACGGGGCTGCTTTGTGAGAGTTTCTAAAACGCACAGAGCGATTTCGGCCCGCCCCAGGAATCGAGCCGAGACGTCGTGCTCAGCAGTCGCGCTTGCGACCACTAGGCAAATGAAAAATATAAGTACCTAGTTGTATTAGGAAGCTAATAAATAATATCGATCGATACATATCGATTACATAAACTCGGTAAGCTAAATGTTATCTTTATTATGGTAGTTTATCAACCTTTATTCAATACAGATTGTATTTCGTTCGGAATGTTATCAGTTATGGCTTCTGTTCCCGGTTTTACCCGGTTTTCTATGTTAAAAAAGGATCATGGTATATTTATTCTTCGATAAATAATAATTGTTTACGCTTGTAATAATTTATAGTGGGATTTAGATTGATTTTGATGAGAAGTTCATTATTTGTAGTGATAGCAAAAAAGGATTGAAAAACAGAGAAAGAGGGAGCGTTTTGGAAGCTGTGTTTAGTCGTGTAGACTTTTTTAAATGCTGGTTTCAGCTGTTTACCGTTTCGAAAAATAAGCGTTAATTCATGTATTTTTTTTTACAACATGGCCACTGTTGATTATGCATATTCCAATCAATAAGATACAGAGATATATACAGTTTGACAATAAAATATGTTTATATCTAAATCCATTTATTAGTGTTCAGATAAATAATATCATGAAGTACAGGGGCCCGATTCTCCTAAGTTAATAATGTCAAAATTGAATAGAAATCGAATCGCAATAGCAGTTTTAACCATATCGGGCATTCTGCTACTAATATAAGACCAATCGTATTTCAACGACATTCGATTGGTTTGCGATTGGTCTGCTATTTTGGTGATTTTGATCTATACAGTAGTTTGCTCTACAATCATATTGCAATCGTAAATCATTTGCAGACAAAATGATTCATTATTGAATGACAGAAAAGGATAAAAACTTTTATTTCAAAGAAAAAATAGCGAAATGCCACATACGCTTCAATCGTAATTGACTCGGGATTGGATCGCAGTCGAATGTGAATCGTATGTTGCTGAAGTAAAATTAGGAGATTCAGGTTTCACAACAGTCAATTTTTTTTTTTCTCAAACTTAAAATCACCATCTGCCTAGCCTTTCCCCAACAACATTGGGGTTGGATTCTAGTCTAACTGGATACCTGGAAGACTTGTTGTCAGACTCTACGGTTTCTAACTAGTTGAAACAACTGTCAAGGGTGTTCAAATGACAGCCGGGACCCTCCACTTTAACATGCCTTCCTGAACAGTCAAACATCCACAGTCCGACTGCGACAAGCATAATAAAACCTAGCAGATTTATTTCAAACATGAACATATATTTGAACGAATTTAAAAAAATATCTTATGTAGCATTTCGCAATACTTCAGCTCAGCAAATCACCAAGTTAGCACTATCAATGTTTTCAATTTAAATGCACATTAAGCAAGTACATTTATAATGTACTTCTATACTCCAATTGCGGACTTACAACTACGTTTATCGGTGATATTTGCAAGAATTCAGAGTACTAGGTAATGCAAATTTGTCACAGTTGGTATGGTATTTAACAAATACTAAACTTATATGGTCCAAGGTTTTATTTTTTCAGAGTAGTTCCAGTTTCAGAGTGTGACAGTTTTAGTGATTAAAATTAAAGTGAGGAGGGATCTTGACTTTATAAGCTCCTAGGTGATTTCCCAGTTTCACCTGTGTCCCGTGGGAACTATTGCTTATACCCGGATGATATATAGCCTATCTATACTAATATTATAAAGCTGAAGAGTTTGTTTGTTTGTTTGTTTGAACGCGCTAATCTCAGGAACTACTGGTCCGATTTGAAAAATTCTTTCAGTGTTAGATAGCCCATTTATCGAGGAAGGCTATAGGCTACTTTTTATCCCAGTATGGGAAGTAGTTCCCACGGGATGCGGGTGAAACCGCTGGCAGAAGCTAGTGTAACTATATGCAACTATGTGTATGCAGTATGATTTATAAGAATAAATATATTTTCCTTCTTGACTTAATAAATGTACATTTAAATTCTTCAAAAGGAACAAATAAATATATGTACTTCCCCAACTTCTAATTCTTTACTAAAACTGCTTTTCCCTGAGTATCATAAATGTTATGATTAGGCTTATGCAATGCTGTAAGCAGAAGCTATAAATGATAGCTTCAGCTTATCAATTGGAGGAAATTGTACCTCATCCCTTTTGGTGTGAACTATCTTATCTAGGTCTATAACAATAAATAAATATCTTTTTATTTACTGCTATTTTTCTATGCTAATATAATAATGTTAAGTAATAAATAAGTTAGAAATTATAAAGGTGAAGGTTGTGTGTCTACAAAGGGTAATCTCTGGTTCTACTGATTTTTTTTTTTTTTACCAATAGGAAGCTACGTTATTTGGGAGTATCCTATACTGTATTTTATACAGGTAGTTCCTATTATTTTTAATAAAAACTGAATGAAAAATAAGTGAATGCCATAAGATTCTCCATAAAGAGAAATCAGGTTTCGATGTAATGCATGGAATTACTGTCGAAATGATATAATAATAGCCTGCTGTGTGCGACTGACACGTTTTTTAAATAGAAAGTTTATCAATATTACACAGAAACAAAAAATATGCATATCATTACGACTTTTTGCCGTAAAATCAAGTTGTATGAACATGTTATTAGTGTGAATAATTATATCGATTAACGAACTCGTTACACTATCAATAACGACTATTTAATTTAATATTATCATAAATTATTTCAGCTTTTTAACCGTGTCGACTGCTTTCGTGGAACCAAAAAACATCATCTTGGCAACTACTGCACCTCTCTTTCTCACATACACGTAAATATATGACTCTGTCACTCTCACTCTTGACAGTTTTCACTGACGTGTCGCTGTCAGGTCGACTGGACCGAAACAACAAACGGTTTTAGCCTTTTTATTCACTATTTATAACATAACATGAATATTCATAAACACAGAAACGCAGATAAGAAGTTCATACGTTAAATTAAAACGTTTAAATCGAGCTAATAATTGATAGATAATGAGAAATTAGGTTATACTTACTGCCTCCGTACTCCCAGAATGGAACGGATCCATCTTTTTGCGCTAAATACGGCGGCTTAAACGAATATTTGTATTCAAAACGTCTGTGTACGGACTGGGTATTGACGCACACCAAAACGCATAATATTACACTGCACAAAACTAAATTTAATTTAATCAACGACATATCGACGGCTTACAGCAACCGTGCCCGCTCACGTCAAGACATTAAAAAAAATGTTGATTGCGAATATCGCCCGTGATTCGTCAACTGAGATACGTTCGGAAACACCTTAGTTACTTAAAATAATTCATTGATGAAATGAGCCCAGTTTATATTAATTTATTAAGTGTACGAATAGTATTATGTTAAAGTAAGTAAAATAATAACTATAACTGGTATAATATGATGATTAAGAATGTCAATGTTTTTAGTTTTTTTTTTAATTTAATAAACCGGAAGATCTTATAGAAAATATATTTTTAAACTTGTTTCAAATAAAAATATTCACCATAGGAATTCTGATAAAGTAAATATTGTTTTTACTCATTAAAAATAACAAATAAATACAGTTACTGTATCCGAACGAAAACTAGAATAGTATTGCCAGTCAAGGAAAATTCCTTGAAGTGTGGGAAATTTTATTAACACCTTGCGGAAGAGTTCACATAAGAAAATAATCAAGTAAAGCAAAAAGAGTAGAGATTGACATTCAAAACACGACGAAATATAATTGATAAAACTTTTATTTTCATGCAATATTCAAAAGGTTGGTCGGCCCAGTATATTTAACGTGATAGAATATTCTTCAATACTTTTAAAAATAGAGTGCATTTAAGGAATTTTACACTGGCAAAACCAAATACTGCTATAGCGTATTATTGGTATCGTATTTGTATTATTTTTTATTGAAAATACGTAAAATAATTACGAAAACATTATTATTTAATGTTCAGAATTGTGTCTATAATAAAGGCAAATAATAGTTTAAACGCTGTCTGCTCTATTCCACTGAGAAACTGAAGAATTTTGCGTATAAACAAAGATAACGTATGTTTTGAATTATTTCGCTCCAAAATATTATGAAAATATTCTGATAGGAAATCAGGTCAGTAGTTCGTAGTTAAAGCTCGCTTATACGACTGTAAACAATCTTACCTCTACAATTTTTATTTAATAACATTATTCAATAACATATCCAACGAAAAACCTTTAAGTTGAATATAATTTTCTAGCTTCACTACCTTTTAAATTAAACTTAAGGTCAGTGGGTCGTCTTAGGGGCGGACTTGCCTTCTTTGATAAATAGGAAATCAAACATTGAAATAATTCTTCAAATTAATTTTAAGTGTGTGTATGCATCTTTTGTTGTGCAATAAAATTTATTTTCTTTCTTTCTTTCTTTTCTTTCAAATCGGTACAGAAGATCCTGAGATTAGCACATACACACAAATAAAATCACTCCAACTTTATAATATTTAGAATAGATTTTAAATACAGTATTATTTTAACGATTCCAATTAACAATTTAATTTCCATACTACCAACCGCTTCAAAAAAATACACATATTCCTTTTTCAAATTCCAGCAGTATGTCAGAAGACATATTCTACCGTCGCCAAGTGTCCCGGCAACACCTGGAAGTGTTAGCTCAGTACATGGAGAGATACCCTCCGCTTGCACTCGCCAGTGCTCGGTCCAGGGAGGGACATGTACAGTCTAAGAGAATGTGGGAGAAGATTGCTCGGACGCTTAACAGGATTGATGAGGGTGTTACGAAGAGTGGGAAGAGTTGGGCTAGGGTAAGTGGTATTTGTATTAATAGTATGCATGTGAATTGTTATGAGTTCGGATAGAATTTACCTGCTTAAAAATGTTGCATATTTCCATATTCAAGGACTACTTTCTCCATACACTGTGCTAAATAAAATCTTAATCATTGCAGCTGTTTTGAATGTGTAAAAAGTTCATTTAATACTAGAAACAATATTAGGAGTCTGTTGATGGGTGACTATCAATGGGCAGGAGTTTTAGGGCCTTGCTTTGAATATTTATTTTTTACATTAAAAAGGGGCTAATGCACAGCATTCTTTCCTAAAATTTTTTTTGGTCATAATGAGTTCCTCATTTTCACAGTGAGTACTTTACAATTAATTTACTAATCTATTCTTAATTCTTTTTCAGTACTGGATAGACCTAAAATTCAAGATCCGTCGCAAGTACGCAGTGATACAGAAGTGTCTATCAGAAGGGACGCACTGCAGCATACACCTGAACCCACTGGAGGAGAGGATAGTCAAGATCCTGACCGATGAGGAGGGGAATCTGCTGCCCACAGCGTCGGTGTACCATCAGATGAAGAGTTACCATCCTCTGCATTATGTGAAGAGTGGGGTAGGTGCAGTTTTATGTAGGGTTCAATATGTGGCTGTAGATATTAATGTGACAGTAAAATTACTATGCTTTTGGGGTGAAACAGCTGCATGGATCATAACTAGGGAGGGAAGGGTTATGTTGTTTTTGAAATGCAGGAAACAGTAGAAATATAAAGAGACACATTGTATGCTAATTACATAAACCAGTTGACTGTCTGTATCATAATAATTTGCAGTAACTATGAGATTGTAAAAATATTGCCACAAAGTTACTATTTTGTAAGAATATTGTGCCTAATAAGATTACACTAGAATACACTAGTATCACACTTTAATCTCTTATAATCTATTATGACCATATTTTAATTTAGATTTTTCTCTTTCAGAATAACAACCTAAACATAAAAGCAATAACGGAATCCAACACAAAAATCGACGACACAGGAGGCATAGAGTCCGAAGACGAGTGTCAAGATGACTTCCTAACCACCTCACCCACAGAACACATAGTTTTGCCTCAACCGGACATCAAACCCAACATAGCCAGCATGAAGCAAGACATCACAGACCCCATTCTCATACCAGAAGAGAAGAAATCTATAGAAGAGTTGAAAAGAGAGTTAGTGGAGTTCGAGTTGAGAAAGCAGAAAGAGTTATTTGAAATGGAGAAGCAATTTAAGAGAGAGAAACATGAGATGGAGATGGAGATTTTGAGGGTAAAGAAACAGCTGATGATGAAGGAGTTGAAGAAGTTATAGCCTTGAGTGTAGACAGGAAACTGTCTACTGAAAATATAGCTGTTTTTAGTTTTGCGCAAAAAGTCCGGTGTAGTATGATGTTTGCGCAAAACCTCCATGATTGTTGCGCAAAAAAATATTCTTTATAATTGTTGCGCAAAAGATCTTTATTATTTTGCGCAAACGGTTTTTGTGATGATGTCACAGAAATGAATCAGTGCAATATCCATAGCAATGTTTGCGCAATGCGTTTTCTTTTCACGCATTATTGTGTAAAGCTCGAAGTATCTACATTGTGTATGTATTATAGTTTTTTTTATTGCTTTGCTAAAAAATGAACTTAATTATTTATTTTCTTGAAGAATCGTGTCATAACCTGAAGAAACATAAAGTTTAATAGGTAATAGAATAGAATAAATAAAAAGTGATAAAGTAAATAGTCATTGGATTAAGTGTAAATAAACGTATTTTGATAAGTTTCAGAAAAAAACGTGTTTTATTTTAATTTGAACGGCATCATTTTTATAAATACTAGATGAAAACCCGGCTTCGCTCGGGTGAAATTTGATGTATACACTCATAATACACATGTTTCTGTAGTCACCGGTTCTCAAAGAATATTAAACATAGATTCATAAAGCTTTGTTAGTTGTGTTTAATAAATATGGTAAATAAAAACTGCAAAAGTTATTACAGAAATTATTTTTATTTTAAATCAGCATTCAAAATAAACTAAGACAAATTAACAAAACAATCAAATTCAACTGTTAATGTAGATTATGTAAATAAATAACTCTTATTAATAGTCAGAAAAGTATTTTTATCATTTGTTGATGTTAACATTTACTTAAAAACTAAGTTTAATGCGGTTCCAAAGCGCAAGCGTCGAAGAATCGCAAACAAACTATGTACGTCGTATATTTTTAAGGTTTACTCTCTATAAATCTCTTTGTTTTAAGCACTCAGTCTTTTCTCTACTTTAACTTCTTCTTCTAAAGAAATAAAATCACTGCTGACTGACAGCAGCTGTTTTTCCTTGTTGTCCGAAGAAGCATCATCAATCATCAATGAATCCTCGATTAGCGTCAACTCTTCGTTATCAACCTTAAAAGAGAAATATATTTATGAGTAGCTAATTCAAAGCTTTAATTTAAAATTTTAATGCTATATTGTGTTACTCTTATTAAACAAATTTAATAAGATGTGATAAAAAAATACACCACATGCAGGAATTGAACCTACATCCTCGACTTCTCCGTTGTCGCGCTCTTACCATCTGAGCTAACTGAGTTTAATAAGAGAAATATATTTTATTTTTAGACAAATATTCAAATAATAATAAGTATTGTGAATGTATGTAGGTGTAGGTATATCCTCCCACCTCTATATTTATTTTACTCAGTGACCTACACTATTAACTTACCTGAAAGTCATCAAATAAATCTTGTGATGCAGCAGAAGCAGCTTTTTGCTTTTTAGGAAAAAGGTTTGATAGTGCCCGAGCCTTGTTTATTCTTAACTGCCTAATTGTTTCTAAGCCACAACACTCGCAATAATTGAAATTATCTGCAAAAATATATTACACAATTATTTATAATAAGAACCAGCCGAGCTCAAGTGGAACTTGCGCATGAAGGAGTCTATTCCGTTATCAGAAAAAACGGTGCAAAAATCGTGTCTGTTTTTGTATATGTTGATAACAACTCAACACAGGCTATGCATGTGGTTATTTATTATTATTTGTTGGGTTAAAGAAAAAAAAAATATTAAGCCGCTTACCGAGTATAATGTTGTCGCATTTCACACATCAACTGCACATTTGCATTTGTTTGCAGTTTCTTACAAATATTTTGCATTTCCAAAAATTGCATGTCACTGGAAGTAAATAAGTACTTATTTTATTTAAATGCAGAGAGTCTTACAATCCTCTCATTAAGAAGAAAACAGAACAAAATTCACTTAAAAACACAACCCGCCTATATCCATACTAAAATACTACTCACCATCTTTATGAGAGCCCTTCGCTGCATCCACTTTCCACAATTGTGTCAATGTTTCCACAATTTCAAACGAAATATATCACTGTGCGAAACTAAATGATCTCCATTTATTTATGGATCGATGACAACCCAGCAAATAGAAATGGTTTTGGCGCTGATCGCAAAGCATAGAACCTCAAGCGGCGCAAATATAGTAACCTTATAAGCAATTGCATGTTTGAGCCGTTTGGGGTTGAAACTCTTGGGCCGTGGGGTTTGAGCGCCCGCCTTCTTGCCAAGGATATTTCCCAGCGCCTGGTTGACACTTCCCGGGACCCAAAGGCTGGCTTTTATTTCGCACAGAGGTTGAGCATAGCATTGCCATCCAACGTGGCAATGCTGCCAGCCTTTTGGGTACATTACCCAGTGACAGCGATGAGGAGCAATTTTTTGATGCACTGTATTAGTTTTAAGTTGTATATATATACAACATGTAACTTAATTAACGCACATCCTGAAATTAGTTTGTTCAGAATCGTTTACTGAATCGATTTATATATCATTTTTAATATAGGTAATTTTTTTCCCAAAAATAATTAAAACTACGGAAATTATTGTCATATTAACCCTTTTCAGTCAAAACAAATTGAAATAGACCGTAACTCAAAGTACCTAATAAGACTTCGTGTATTGTCGGCTTTTTCCGTAGTTTCGTTATGTTGTGTCGAGTCGAGCGGCGCGCGGCGCGATATTTGCATACGTAGTAGTATGACCAAAAAGTTCTCCAAGAATTGGTATAACTAATTTAGTAAATAACAATACATATACATGTTAAATTAAAAATTCAGTGTATGTATTATCATTATAACATAATATTCTAATTGGGGTGTTTGAGGGTGTGCGTTAATTACGTTACATGTTGTATATGTCTATTTTAACTTTTTAAAATTAATGTAAATATTTTTTTACGAAAGTGAATGACATTGACGTTTGAATTAAACATTGACATATATTCTAGCGATAGACAAGAACATCCATACAAATAATTTACCCGCTTATGTCACAGTTTAAATATATGTCACAGTTTAAATATATGTAGAGCAGTTCGGAAACTACGAACAAACGTTCGAAACGGGCTCACTCACACAAACATGCACACCGACGAGGCTCCGGGGGGATCTCGCGGTGCTCTCAATAACGCGTGTCAAGACGAGTGGTCGCGTTTAATTTTTTTTTTTTTCCGAAAATGTCGCGAGCGAACGATTTATTTATAGTTATTGTTATACTTATCATCTTTATTATTCGATTTAAGGCCGCGATCATAATTAATTATATTTTAACTGTGATGCGGCGGTTATAACGATATTTAAAGCCGATAGTGTAATATTTGTAGAAAACGTAAATCCAAGATGGTGGCTGTAACAGGTATCATTTTTTTCGTCATGGGTGTCATTTTCATGGTATTTGAGGGTGCTAAAAACGATAGTGCAGTCAAAACGTGAATCCAAGATGGCGGCTGCATCAGGTATCATTTTTTTCGTCATGGATGTCATTTACATGGTATTTGAGGGTGCTAAAAACGATAGTGCAGTCAAAACGTGAATCCAAGATGGCGGCTGCAACAGGTATCATTTTTTTCGTCATGGGTGTCATATCCATGGTATTTGAGGGTGCTAAAAACGATACTGCAGTCAAAACGTGAATCCAAGATGGCGGCTGCAACGGGTAGCATTTTTTTCGTCATGGGTGTCATATTCATGGTATTTGAGGGTGCTAAAAACGATACTGCAGTCAAAACGTGAATCCAAGATGGCGGCTGCATCAGGTATCATTTTTTTCGTCATGGGTGTCATATTCATGGTATTTGAGGGTGCTAAAAACGATACTGCAGTCAAAACGTGAATCCAAGATGGCGGCTGCATCAGGTATCATTTTTTTCGTCAGGGGTGTCATATTCATGGTATTTGCGGGTGCTTAAAACGATAGTGCAGTCAAAACGTAAAACCAAGATGGCGGCTGTAAGAGGTATCATTTTTTTCGTCATGGGTGTCATTTTCATGGTATTTGAGGGTGCTAAAAACGATAGTGCAGTCAAAACGTGAATCCAAGATGGCGGCTGCATCAGGTATCATTTTTTTCGTCATGGATGTCATTTACATGGTATTTGAGGGTGCTAAAAACGATAGTGCAGTCGAAACGTGAATCCAAGATGGCGGCTGCAACAGGTATCATTTTTTTCATCATGGGTGTCATTTTCATGGTATTTGAGGGTGCTAAAAACGATACTGCAGTCAAAACGTGAATCCAAGATGGCGGCTGCATCAGGTATCATTTTTTTCGTCATGGGTGTCATATTCATGGTATTTGAGGGTGCTAAAAACGATACTGCAGTCAAAACGTGAATCCAAGATGGCGGCTGCAACAGGTATCATTTTTTTCGTCAGGGGTGTCATATTCATGGTATTTGAAGGTGCTTAAAACGATAGTGCAGTCAAAACGTGAAACCAAAATGGCGGCTGTAACAGGTATCATTTTTTCGTCATGGGTGTCATTTTCATGGTATTTGAGGGCGCTTTAAACGATAGTGCAGTCAAAACGTGAATCCAAGATGGCGGCTGCATCAGGTATCATTTTTTTCGTCAGGGGTGTCATATTCATGGTATTTGCGGGTGCTTAAAACGATAGTGCAGTCAAAACGTAAAACCAAAATGGCGGCTGTAACAGGTATCATTTTTTCGTCATGGGTGTCATTTTCATGGTATTTGAGGGTGCTAAAAACGATACTGCAGTCAAAACGTGAATCCAAGATGGCGGCTGCAACAGGTATCATTTTTTTCGTCAGGGGTGTCATATTCATGGTATTTGAAGGTGCTTAAAACGATAGTGCAGTCAAAACGTAAAACCAAAATGGCGGCTGTAACAGGTATCATTTTTTCGTCATGGGTGTCATTTTCATGGTATTTGAGGGCGCTTTAAACGATAGTGCAGTCAAAACGTGAATCCAAGATGGCGGCTGCATCAGGTATCATTTTTTTCGTCAGGGGTGTCATATTCATGGTATTTGCGGGTGCTTAAAACGATAGTGCAGTCAAAACGTAAAACCAAAATGGCGGCTGTAACAGGTATCATTTTTTCGTCATGGGTGTCATTTTCATGGTATTTGAGGGTTCTAAAAACGATAGTGCAATCAAAACATGAATCCAAGATGGCGGCTGCAACAGTTATAATTTTTTTCATCATGGGTATCATTTTCCTGGTTTTTGAGGGTGCTTAAAACGATAGTGCAGTCAAAATTTAATAATAAATAAACAAAGAATTTCGAACGTGCCGTAGCAGCCGAAAATATTTTTCTGTTAATAATTTGTAGATATAAATGAACAATAGGTATTTTTTATGTAATGGGTTTTTAAATATTATACCTACTCCAGCTGTTTAGGTAGTTATCTAAAGACTTTTAATTTAAAAAACTCAGTTTATGAATAAAGAACAGCTAAAAATAAGTGTAAATACAATAACAACAATTACTTAATCAATTGGAAGATTATTTTAAGCAGTAGTTTATTTGTTTGATAATTACGTATTTGTGTAAAAAGTCCTTGAGCCTTGTCTGCTCGCAATCGCGCGCGAGGTGGTGCGGCAACAACCGCGCGCCCGCTCCAACTAACGCCCGAAACATTTTCGTCCAAACTCGGCTCGCTTACTCCCGCCAAAACTTGCAAAGGTTACGCCACCGTAATTATAAAAGTTACAGATCTAATATAAAGCTATAATTTAGTAATAACAAGTTGTTGTATAAATATTATATGTTTTTCGTGTTCAAACTATCGTTTTTTGCTGAGATTAACCAAAGCCATGAAATTACCTACCTATTTAAATTGTATTGTAAGCTAGTTAGGTAGTTAATTAAATTCGATAATTGATCACTACAGAACAAAAAAGTAAAAAAAAAAACAACACCAATATCATTAAAAGTGACAGCCCTATTGCTTCAACGGAGCGTAGGTAGTTATGTCCGCAAACAGGCTTAGTTTCCATACTGTCCATATCTTTACCGTGCTTATGTCGTCTTTTGACATCTTGTTGACGTATTGTGACATCTAGTCATCCTCATTGATGTTAATCGCAGAAGTGACATAATATGTTCGCTCGTATTTTGCCTACATTTTTCATTACTCAAAAAGTTTATATCTAAGTGAATTCAAAATCATGTAATATATCAAAAAGTTTATTTATATCTAAGTGAATGCAAAATCATGTAATGTATTAAAACCAGGAACTTATTTTTAGGGTTTTTTTATATTAATTACGATATTTTTTTTCTTAAGAGGGCTTTCACAAATTTTCGCGAATTTAAACGCGCTGATATATGTTGTAGTGTTTTTACAGTAGCGAAATACATACGAGGTCGTATTATTTTTTCTTGAAAGTAAGAACATACCATGACAAAGTGAAGTCTGTTTTCATTGATATTTTACCTACTGCCAGTTTTATGGCACATCTGTTTCTGCACGATTTTCTTAATCCATAATTTAAGATGGCGGGCGGGAACAAATTAATGCATATTTGTAAAATTGAATTATAAATGAAAAGTATGATATACAAGCGTTGTAATAGCATGAACAGCGTGTAATTTTACTAACTTGACTCTCGAATAGTTTGTATGTGTAAGTTTATACCTTGATATGTATTTTCTATTTTATAATTGTCGTTTCATAGACATCCGTCTGACGCAGGTGTCAAAATAGCTCTGATTTGCCATTTTGGGCAATGCATAGTCTGCAGTGCATTTCAGTGTGGTAAGCTTTTTGTTCGGAACGTTCTATCTAGTACGTAGTACATATATATCGATGGAATTAAACTTCAACTTTCAAATTCTTTTTTCTGTGGTTGAATCGGCCAATATCCGGTATAAAGAAAAAACACGTATCAAAAAGTATATCTTAGAAAAGTGTCAAAAACAATACGCGAAACGCGCTGATCGCATAGTGAATGGATGGTGAACTACTAAAGATTGCGACAGCGGTTTGTTTGTCAGTGCCATCGGAATTTAACGAAATTCTCACTAATCCGAATTTTGCGGATATATGTTGTCGACTCAAAATCGATATTTTTTATGCTTTGTTATTTCATATAAGGTTTCGATCCAGTCTACCGTACCCCTTGACGAAATTATTAATATAGAAGATTTGTTATTTCATATAAGGTTTCGATCCAGTCTACCGTACCCCTTGACGAAATTATTAATATAGATACAGAAAATGTGTTTAATTGCATAATTGGTTTATTCCTCGGCCTCTGTAAAATAATATTTCATTGGTCGCTGGGCAGGTGGATGTAGCACTGAATGAAACGTGCCGCATTATAGCTGGCTGCCTCAAGCCGACCCCGGTACAAATGCTGTACCCTCTGGCCGGCATTGCCC
The DNA here is from genome assembly GCA_963856015.1 of Helicoverpa assulta. Taxonomy (NCBI): domain Eukaryota; kingdom Metazoa; phylum Arthropoda; class Insecta; order Lepidoptera; family Noctuidae; genus Helicoverpa; species Helicoverpa assulta. Next base: position 7,477,527 of record CAWLCW010000022.1, read on the forward strand.
CACCAGATGTTCGCAGAAGCGTAGCTTCTGGCATCGAGAGAGCCAAACTCGAAACAGCCCAACGACACCCCATGCACTATTACACCCCTGTGCCACAGCGGCTTAAAAGCCGCAGGGGTTTTTACAGAATCGTTGCTCCTGTGAGGTGAATGGTGAGGCCTCTCTAGCCAGACGGGATCTTTGGCGGTCGAGGAGTTCACTGCCCTCTCCGTTTGTTCCGCTCTTGGAGGGTCTCCCTCTTGGACACGATCTTCCGAGAGGAATTTGGCAGTCCTTAAACAGACTCCGAACACAGGTCGGCCGGAGCAAGAACAATCGGTCCAGGTGGGGTTTCGCGGACGGGGCGGACCTTGGGTGCGAGTGCGGGGCTGCTGTGCAGACCATGTCCCACCTCACCGCATGCCCACTGTGCCCTGAAACTTGCTCGCGGGAGGACCTAATGAGCGCGTCTGACCGTGCTCTCGCTGTGGCGGCATATTGGGCTGACAAACTGTAATGTCATCGACACGAAAGAAGAAGAAGAAGGTAGGTACCCCATTTACGGGACCCACGGGACGCGGGTGAAGCCGGGGGCAGAAGTTAGTACCTACCTGTTAAACACTCATCAAGGGTTATTAAGGGACATGAGAGACAATAAAAATCTATTGAAAAAAAATATACTTATATATTGATGAACATTTTATTCACGAGTATTTCTTGGATTTTGAAACACCAACATATTCTATCTAGTATAGTTCCCGCTAAACTTAATGGCGTATCTCATCTCAACAGCTCGCGAATGAGCATAAATATGTAGATTCTGCGCATGGAGTTTCCAATCCGTCATTAAGTTGGCACAAACTTTACTTAATTAAGGATTTCTATAACCTATCTATCAATTGCTTTGCTATCAGAGAAGGATAATTTTATATGGATCTATTCACCTAATATTCAATCGCAGATAAGTTATAGAAATCCACCCTAACTCTTCACCATCCTTCTCAGTTCTTCGCAAAAGGATAATAAGGATGATCCAACCACTTCAGCTGCGGTATAGTGCGGTAGTTCCTGTCGAATGCCTTGAGGGTCTCCTTCTCTTGTTCAGTCAGTTGGAAGTCGAAGACTAGGTGGTTCTGCTCGATACGAGACTTGGTCAGCGACTTCGGGATTGGGATTACTCCTAATTCCACCTGGAAACGAGAACCAGTCATGTTAAGGGAAGTTGCCTTTCACAATATATGAGCAGTTCGTGGCGCCAAAGCCGTAAGGGTCGATCGATCATAAGGTTAAGCAACACGGCGCGGTGGTTTCGGAGATAACTGACTTGCGACTGCCTCCGTATTTCGGTAGGCACATTTCTGTGGGTCCAACCTGTCATTTATCCAACTTTGGTAGTCGTTATGTTAGTCAGAAGACAGGGCCCCGATTCTCCTAAGTTAATAATGTCAAAATCGAATAGAAATTGAATCGCAATATGATCGCAATAGCAGTTTTAGCAATATCGGGTATTCTGCTACTAATATAAGACCAATCGTATTCCAACGACATTCGATTGGTTTGCGATTGGTCTGCTATTTTGGTGATTTTGGTCTATACGGTAGTTTGCTCTACAATCATATTGCAATCGTAAATCATTTGCAGACAAAATGATTCATTATTGAATGACAGAAAAGGATAAAAATGTTTATTTCAAAGAAAAAAATGCGGAATGCCACATACGTTTCAATCTTAATTGAGTCGGGATTAGATCTCAGTCGAATGTGAATCGTATGTCGCTTAAGTAAAATTAGGAGAATCGAGCCCCTGAAAGCTTGATAATCAGTCTTTCCAATTTGTATCGGGAGCTCCTTGTAAAACGCGAGTACTCAGCTGCATTAAACTAGAAGCCGATCATAACTTAGTTGTGAGAAGGCCGGGCAAATATGAACTGCTTGTACCTATGCCACTTATTATAAAACAATAGAAAATCAATTGTATCTCCCGTCTATAAGCTCGGCGGGTAACTACAACGGGTTAGTGGTCATATTCTAAAACCTTACCAGGTATCTCAAAGCGATTTGCGGCACAGTTTTGTTATGTCTCTTAGCGATCTCCACGAGGGCGGGGTCGTCGACCCTGGGGGGCGGAGCGCCGGGCTGCGCCTTGCTGTAGAACAGCGACCCGAAGGGCGTGTAGCCCATGACGCGGATGTCCTGACGCGCGCAGTAGGCGAGGAGCTCTGGTTGTTGGAGGTTTAAGTTTATCTGGGAAAATGGAAAAGGGATGTCATTGGGGTCGAGTTACCACATTACCACAGGTATTAGGTACTTTAAAAGCTGTTCAATTTTACCTAGTAATAAAAGTACATACATTCAAATAAAGCGATTATTGGAGGAAGCCATTTATAACAACATTGGCAACAAGTCTGGCAATTACTGGTGTGACATCCCGTGCTTGGGAGGGCACGTAGGTAGAGCATTCGATCATAGATATTAGGATGAAAGGTTAACAAGCAGCAGCCGTCGTTATAAATTACATGCCAGAGGTTGTCATGCGGATTCGAGAAAACTCTGACTCTAGGGCTTGTTAGGTGATTAAATCTGCAGCTCACTCACTCTATAAGAAGAAGAGCACGCCATAAAATCTTTAGGACCTCATAAAAATGCGGAAAAGAAGACTATTCTACTCATTTAGTCAGATAGTGACTTAGTTACCTCAACTTGCAACACAGTAGGTTTCTCCAGTCCATGTTCGAGTATCCTGTCGATCTGCTGCTGGTTGAAGTTGGAGACGCCGATGGACTTGGCCAGCCCGAGGGTCTTGGCTTCTATCATGCCGCGCCACGTGTCCAAGTAGTCTGTGTAGTCGTAGGTTTGGTTCAGCTGGGGACAAATTGTTTTAAGAATTAAGTATTCAAATTTTAGCTAATTTAGTTACTAGGTTTCGCTTGAGGATTCGCTTGGGCATGCATAAAAAGTAGTCTATTTCCGTTTCCAGGGGGATACTCTTCTAAATTCTTTAACTCTGTTTACTCCATGCCTTACATCTCAATCGCTCAGTTGCACAAATTGTGACAAACAAACTCGCTTGCGCATTTAGACGTAATATTGCATCTTTCGCCAACAGTTTCTCCCTCTTCCAGAGAAAACTTCATCCCTTACCAGGATATAGAGTAGAGTACCTTAGTACATAGACATATATTATTCTGATGAGTCAGCTGTATTCTTCCTGCCATGTTTGATCAAGTTTCATCATCAACGTCCGTTCAGCCGTTTGCACGTGAAGCAATCAAAAACTTTCGCTTTTACAATATGAATAGGTAAGTAGGTGTACTCACAAACTGTCCGACAGGCCAGTGTATGAGGTACAGGTCGACGTACTCAAGCCCGAGGTTGCTGAGTGACTGACGCAGCGCCGGCACCACCGCCTCACGCGCGTGCTCGCTGTTCCATAGCTGAGGAGGAAGAGTTAGTTAGTGAAGAGTTAGTGGGTGATAATGAAATGTAATGGTTTACAAGATCTGGGGCCCGATTCTCCTAATTTTACTTAAGCAACATACGATTCACATTCGACTGAAATCCAATCCCGACTCGATTACGATTGAAGCGTATGTGGCATTCCGCTATTTTTTCTTTGAAATAAACGTTTTTATCCTTTTCTGTAATTCAATAATGAATAATTTTGTCTGCAAATGATTTACGATTGCAATATGATTGTAGAGCAAACTACCGTGTAGACCAAAATCACCAAAATAGCAGACCAATCGCAAACCAATCGAATGTCGTTGGAATACGATTGGTCTTATATTAGTAGCAGAATGCCCGATATGGTTAAAACTGCTATTGCGATCATATTGCGATTCGATTTCTATTCAATTTTTACATTATTAACTTAGGAGAATCGGGCCCCAGAGATTATATATAGCGAGTAGAACAGAAGAATCATTCGTTGAAAATGGTACATCTCACGAAAGAAAACCAATAAATCCTTAATCAAACTCACCTTAGTAGTAATAAAAAGCTCTTCTCTCTTGACACCCTCACTGATCTTCTTAGCAACAGCCCTGCCGACCTGGTCCTCTATCCTGTATGCGAAGGCAGTGTCGATGTGTCGGTAGCCCGCGGCGATGGCCCAGGACACGGCCTGCTCCACCTCGCTGGCTCCCGGCTCCACGCGCCCATGTTGGGGGAGAGAGAGGCTTTATTGCTTTGTTACTAGTGAGTCTAAGGAGTGGCAGTGTCGATGTGTGTGGTTTGTGTGTGTAGATACTTTTCGGAATGGTAAACTTAATTTTGGGTGTACAGAAGAGGTGTTACAGCCTTATTATCGTCCCACTGCTGGGCTGCGGCCTCCTCTCACACGGAGAAGGATTGAGCATTAATCACCACGCTTGCTCAGTGCGGGTTGCTGATTTCAGACTATATAGTTCAGGTTTCCTCAAGATGTTTTCCTTCACCTTTTTATCAGCCAGGTGGAACAACCGTGGTTCAACAGAAGAGGTGAAACTGGGTAAATTCTAATTGTAGTGTTATCCCTTCTGCAAATAACAAAGCACTCGACAGACACTCGACTACGATTACTGCATTATAGTTGGCGAGTTTGTTGCACCACTTCTTCTTCCCAGTAATTACACAGGAATTGGTGAAGAGAGGGCTTTTTTGGGGCTGTCTCATGTTATTCGGATTATTTCGGATGCTACGCTGGCGAGACCGTTGAGAACAGCTTGTGTATTGTAATATGACAAATACCTTGGTGTTATTGCCGAGCCATGTCCCGAGCGCGAGCGCGGGGATGTCGCGACCATCGTGCAGCTTAAGAGTTGGCACTATGGCTGGGACTATTGCTCCATACGCCTGAAATTATTCAAATATCGATGGAATGAGAACTACAGAAAAACTGATATTATAAATGCGAAGGTAACTAGTCGGTCTGCCCGGCTTTTACGCCAAAACTACTGAATCGATTTAAAAGAAGTATAGTTATCGGCACGGATATTGAGCCCTGACTTTCACCTGCGCAGAAGCGATTTATTGGTTTATTGCCTTATGTGTACAGTGGGCAAAGCGATCCCCACTCTTCCGCCGAGAGCTCAATATCCGTGCCGGTAAATATACCTACACTGAGGATACAGATTTCATTTCACAGATATAATGCTTCTTCTCATTCAGGTGTGGGAAGTCAGGAGGGGACCTCTTGACGCGGGTGAAACTGCAGGGAACCACAGTTTTCCATCACATCTCTATGTAAAAGTTTATAGAATTTCATAAAACATACCAAAAAGTTGGTAAATACCACAACCAAGCATTAGAAACTCGAATACCTAAACATTCTCCTAAATCTAAATCCCAAACCGGTCACTCTATTAGGTAAAACCAGTACCTAACTATAAACCGATAACAAAACCCAAACATATCAATCTCTAGGTTTTACTCACCGAGAAACATGTTATTACTAACACAAAAACACTACTTAAACCCTTCATTACGAATCAAAACTAAAGAACAACTGATTTTACATTAAAATAATTTCATATAATCGTCTATTTTGATATAAAACTCTGTAATGTTTGACCTTTTAGATAACACGCGCGAGTCGTGTGTTGGTGAGTAGTGAACTAAACGTGTTGACTTGAGTGAGGAGGGGATATCAACATCTCTGCATAGTTTAGTGTTTATGTATGTTAGTCTGTAAGTCGGTTCGTATGTGGTTCTACTACTAATGAGATGTGGGAGTTATGTTACAGGTTATAGACTGTTGTAGAGATTACAAAGTCAAGACCGCCGTTGATATAATGTTAAGTTAAGCTTTACCTATAGAAAGTTATCGAAGTTCGTTTTTGCAAATGACTTGAATGTGTAATAATAAGAAAGGCTTCCACCAGCAGTTGTACAACCTCTGGGAACTACCCACCTACCTACTTACTCCGTGCATCAGAATAAAAGTAGCTTAGGTATAATACAACTTCTTCGGTAAATAAGGTAATTAGCTTACGCCGAAAGATTCCTAGAAGATTATTAAGAGTAGGTACCTATATACATAAATATTCTCAAAGGAGGATAATAAAATAAAATAATAACATATTGCAGTCACACAAAAAAGAAGCTTAAGAAAGCAACCGGTTCCTATATTTATTTATTACTATCTAAACTCGTCGACCTGCATGACTCTCTAAACTCGTCGGATAACTTCTTAGTAAAGGTTAATGATCACCAAACTCTTTGGATAGTAATGGGTAAATATTCTGTTAATTAGCGTCAACGTGATAATTATACTTACCTATCACATTATTATATTTTCGGATATAAGTTGTAGATAGCTCTATGTATAGAGATACGTAAGTATAGTATAACCGTAGCTTATATAAGTTATATTTACATTTATATAGAAAAATGCTAATTCATAAATATGGGAATCAGATAACTACCTACATGCATTTTGAGATCAAAGATGGAGATATCAAATAACGGCTCCTGCTGTGGGTACAGCGTGAGGGAGTGTCAGACTCTTACTGACTAAAACCCATTATGTTCCTTTTATGTAAAAGTGCCGCGGTAACTCGTGTGAACAATCTCGCAGCCCCGGTAGGCCTTAGCTCTGATGGGCCCCACTGGAATTTGCTGACTCTCTTTGAAGAGCATATTATTATGGAAAAACCCGCGCCGTCGACACGGGCCCGTCGTCTCCTAGGACGCGGAAGGACCTAACATAAATATCTTCAGTGTGCATTGATTCCAAGACCATCGGGATTGTTCGCTCAAGTTACCGCGACCCTGGTACACAAAGGGCTTAAGAAGGAACATGATGGGTTCAGTAAGAGTCTGACACTCCCTCACGGAGTCACGGTACACCCATAGCGGGACAATTAATGTTTCGTATCGTTCGCGAAAATCATAGATGGTGATTTGTTTGGTCTCCATGCTAACGTACTCATAAAACTGGTTTCCCATACAGAGTGACTAATTGTTATTAGTTGCGAAATCTAACAACCATAGACTAAGAAACAGAATCGACAGCTTGCCTGTGTTTAATTCATGGTTCACCAATGTTCTCTACATTGTCATAACTTGTATAGAGGTGGTGCTAGCATGTTACTGATTAAACCCAACTATTCCTTCTTGAGACCTTTTTGTAAGCCAAGATTACTTCCGAACAAAAGGCTGCAGCCTTGCCTTTTCTAATATTCGAATAGTACTCTGTGTACTCACATATATACCCAGATTTGTCTGGAAATTGGCGAGGAAGAAGCAAGAACCAGGGGCCCGATTCTTCTAAGTTAATAATGTCAAAATTGAATAGAAATCGAATCGCAATATGATCGCAATTGCAGTTTTAACCATATCGGGCATTCTGCTACTAATATAAGACCAACCGTATTCCAACGACATTCGATTGGTTTGCGATTGGTCTGCTATTTTGGTCTATACGATAGTTTGCTATGCAATCATATTGCAATCGTAAATCATTTGCAGACAAAATGATTCATTATCGAATGACAGAAAAGGATAAAAACGTTTATTTCAAAGAAAAAATAGCGGAATGCCACAGACGCTTCAATTGTAATCGAGTCGTGATTAGATCGCAGTTGAATGTGAATCGTATGATGCAATGAAGATTAATTTAGATGCAAGTAAAATTAGGAGAATCGGGCCCCCGGACAACTTTAAGGATTGATAAGTCAGTCGTCATATATTCTGCCTGCAGTCGCGTCTGTAATATAGCATGTATTAAAGCTTGCCTAGTTCAGCTTATTTATGTGCAAGTTGTGTGGATACGAGGCTAGTAGCGTTCAGATTGTCAAGTGAAATGATTCTGGAGCCCGATTCTCCTAATTTTACTTAAGCGACATTCGATTCACATTCGACTGCGATCCAATCACGACTCGATTACTATTGAAGCGTATGTGGCATTCCGCAATTTTTTCTTTGAAATAAACGTTTTTATCATTTTCTGTCATTCAAAAATAAATCATTTGTCTGCAAATGATTTACGATTGCAATATGATTGTAGAGCAAACTACCGTATAGACCAAAATCACCAAAATAGCAAACCAATCGAATGTCGTTGGAATACGATTAGTCTTATATTAGTAGCAGAATGTCCGATATGGTTAAAACTGCTATTGCGATCATATTGCGATTCAATTTCTATTCGATTTTCACATTATTAACTTAGGAGAATCGGGCCCCTGTTAATGTTAGTTCCTTGTCTGTTGGTGGCGTGCTGTGTGAGTGTCTTTTGTTTTTATATTATCTTTGTACACTAAGCTCCGAAAGTAATGCATTGATTTGAGAAATTCTTGCTCTGTTGGGAAGCTATAGACTATCCCCGAGGAGTGACATGGGCAAAATTTTTTAACCGAGTATGGGAAGAAGTTTCCACGGGATGCTGGTGATTCGCTTTGGGGTAGTATTCCCGTTAATGGATAACTGAGCAACTGCACTGTATGTACCTAATAATTTCCTTATTTTTTACTTGATTGATATCTCATCTAAGATTGTATTTCTAAGATGATACTGCAAGGCCAACTACTAATTCTGGATAATCCAATCTACATGTTTTTTGTAGGTAATAAATTCTATGAATAAGTGTCTCGTAAATCTACTGTTTTTATTTATACTCTAGCTTACGCCACTGGTTTTTATAAGCTCCTCTCCTAGGGGAACCACTTCGCGCACCCAGATATAACAAGTAACATTAGACTCTCTTGATCAGTGCTAAATTTTTCACATCACTTCTTCCCAGCAAAAACACATAGAAAATGGTGAATGGCGGGCGTTTTGGGGCTCTCTTTTGTAAACTTGACCTTCAAAAATGCTGATTTTCAGCCTACTTTGAATAAATGACTTTTTATCTTATCTTGGTACCTAGTTCCTAGTTTATCGCTAAATATTCTTCGGCTTTATAATAATTAGCTTTGCGGGCTTGAGTGATGTGCGTGTTGCAGATTGAAGTCGCCCGGTTATCCTTGATAGAATCTGCCATTTGTAGATAAACTATAAGTATATAAGGCAATTAGTAAACATGTTCATCTGAGCAGAATGCAGAAACACGCAATCTCTTTGTTAGCAATATTGTCATTCACTACTTGTTATTATAAAGTTGTTTAAAGTTCGTCTGAGATCCAGATGCAACATTAAACTATATACTTAGGTTCATATAATCAAATCGTTACTGGAAATGTTCAAATCGGCGATTTAACTATCTACTGACAAAAGGCTCAGTTATCGTTTAAGTAATAAGCAAATACCATTCGCCGTAAACCTAGTAATTTTTTTAAGATACGAAAATCGTTGTTATTAAATTGTAATGTAGGTATATGATTTTATATGCATCCTTATTTCTTAAATTTGAACCAACGTGAATTCAGACAGTTTCCAATCAAAATTTATTGTGTCAAATGTGTTTTATTGTGATGAAATTATAAACAAACCAAATTATATATAATCAAAGCCAAATAACAAATTCATGGGCATTCACTGAAACTAAAAGATTCAAGATTCCTAAAAATGTCATGCATATAAAATAGAAAATAATCCAAGTACTAACTTATCTGCGTCCTGTGAGAACTTCACACACCCGTAAAAGTACCGTGTAGCTTGATAAATAGGCCATCTAACTAGACCAGTAGTCCCTGAGATAAACGTATCAAGCAAATTCAGCTTTATAATATTGAGATACATTCCGATTCATGCAAGTACGATGTCAAAACGTACATTGGAGGAGTTTATAGAAGACTATAACAGGACGAAGCAGATCTTACGCCCGAACCCGGACTGGGAAGAAGACTTGGTTCAAACAGTTGTCATTACTCCTGAGATGGAAGCCAGGATCAAGAGTTACAACCAAGTTAGGGGCAAGAAGAAACCGAAGCCTGAGTGCTGTTGTCAGGTTGTTTATAAGTTATAAGCTGTTTTTAGCGTAACTTCTTTCTGTACCCAGATAAAATGTAGCCTACGTGTTATTAGGTGCCGCCTGGGGATTGTGGCTTCTTAATATTGAAAGAAATTTCAAATCGGTACAATAGTTTTGAAGCCTTTTGTGTACAAACGAAAAAATGTTGTCTCTGTATTATATGCATTAAGTAGGTATAGAAAATTATGTATAAGTGTAGACTTAATTGTTTTCTAGATTAAAAATAACAGCTTCTACGCGAGAAATAGCTCTTTTTGCTCAAAGTATTTCATACAATTTTAATTGTCCTCAGGAGGCAGTATCCAAGCCAGGAGTGGCGCCTCTCATCGAGCTGAATGATGGCCACACCATCCCCAGCCTTGGGTTGGGTACTTGGCTTGGCTTCACCAAAGAAGTAAGTTTAGAACAGCGCCATCTGTCGGCGAGAAGTAGTAGCTGTGCTTCTAGTATTCGCCGCTATTTTTGGTGGCGCTAGCTGTATGATACCTTATATTTACTGTTCGTGTTACCAGTATTATTCTTTTTTGTCACTTTATTGGTTAAGTTTGTCAATTATTGGCTTAAAAATGAAAAATAAACATGTTTGCTTTCAACAAATTGTACGTTTAACTGACATACAGATTTTTTTTTAATTATGAAATTGTAAGTTAATTAATGTGAGTAATTTAAAAACTTTCTGTACACTTTTTGTTCTAATAATACCTTGTTCATCAGGGTACCACAGCCCCGGTAGAAGATGACTCGGTTCAGAAGGCGGTGGAACTCGCCATAGACGTGGGCTACAGACACATCGACACGGCAGCTATATACAGCACTGAAGAACAGGTTTGCAAATCCATATTACGACTGTTTATTTAATTAATACTTAATGCACATTTTGTACAATGGCGGACTTAACGCCTTAGGCGTTTTCTCCCAGTCTACCTTTTTGAGAAATAGCATTGGTAGGTGCCAAATTTTCATGATGCTGCCTTTCTTGGCTTTCTTTCTCATCATCTGGTTAGTTTTTATTAATTCTGTTGGGATGGGCTTTCAGACCATCCGAAAGCATAAATATGCTCAGGTGTTTTATCTCACAAAAGCAAGAGAGCCATACTTGTGTGTATTAAACATAAATATTATTTTGCAGGTGGGAGCTGCGATCAAGAAGAAGATAGCGGAAGGCGTTGTGGCGCGCGAGGATCTCTTCATAACCAGTAAGGTATGTTTAAAAAACAGTTTTATTTCGATTGGTATCTCGTATTATGTCTTTCTAACGTTGACTTTGTTGGTATTAGATACAATTTTGTTTACCACCTTCTTCGATACATGACGTATTTATAAGTTTGGACAATACCGATAAAGGTGTATTCCCGCTTTTTATCGTGTTCCTGATGAATTTCCTGGTGGATATTATACCTATATATCTACGGTCGTGTCGGGTTACCGTCCCATCGGGCTATGAGAGTGAAGGAAAAGTGAGTGCCTGCGTGATATGTCCTGCGCAGTTGGCTAATGTTCTTACATGAGAACAGCCACCGGGGTGATAATCGGCTTGAAGGACATCATCATCACCACCTATATGCATATTATTTTTGTGAGCAAATTACTTGGAGAGGCCTATGTCCAGCAGTGGACTGCGATATGCTGATGATGATGAGCAAATTATTTAGTACCGCACGCTAACAAGATATATTGACTTTTATCCAAAATTAAATGTTTATCGTTCATGTTTCAGCTGTGGAACGACCGTCACGCTCCTGAGGCGGTAGTGCCGGCGCTGAGGGAGAGCTTGGCGCGGCTGCAGCTCGACTACCTCGACCTGTTCCTCATACACTGGCCTGTGGGACAGTTTGTACGTATCATCATCATCATCAGCTGCTTTATCGAACCACTTCTGGGCTGTGGCCTCCTCTCACATAGAGAAGGATTGCGGGTTGTGGCTTTCAGACATTATAGTTCAGGTTTCATCGAGATAATTATCTTTTATTTAATCAGCCACTGGTGTCCAAGATATACTTAGAAAAGAAATCTAAGTTTAGACGCTTTCCTTAAATTCGTTTGTTCGTTTTAGTCAGAATATCACTGAACATTTTTTTAGAATATTAGTTCATTACTAGTAGATAAGGTACTCCCATGATGTAACAACATGATGATCATGATATATTCTATCACATATATTAAAAAGAGAACATTTTCCAGGAAAATGGCACGTTCGATGCGACAGACTACGCGGAGACGTGGAAGGGCATAATCGACGCGAAGAACCGCGGGCTGGTGAAGTCCATCGGCGTGTCCAACTTCAACATCACGCAGCTGCAGCGGCTGCTGTCCATGACGCCCGTCAAGCCGGCTGTGCTGCAGGTTGAGGTCAGTTCATTATCATCTGCCTCGTCTTTTTATATTGTTAATTGTATTGTATTCATTTGAATATACCTACCGAACTAATCATCAATCTGGCATTTTTTCATGTTGAGATCGGATTCCAGTCTAACTGGATGCAGCTGATTAATTAGCGTGACACATGGAGTAACTGTATATCTGAACTCAGCAGCCCAGTTATCCGGACAGTCGGATTTCTCTTTGTAAGATTGTATTTAGTTCTTCTTTGGCGGTCGTTACAAATAGTCAGAAAGTTTGCAAGTCTGACAACCAATATTTCCTAGAGTTATCGCGTTGCTCGGGTTACTGGGTTAAAGAGGCCAAATAAGCAGATCAAATAGTTAAGACAGATGATGACGATTTCCCAAATAATTTTACTAGTACAGTTTTGAGTAATACTGCTGAACTTATTCCCCTACTTTCTCCTTGCAGGTGAACTTAAACCTTCAACAATCGCAGCTGATAGAATTTTGCAAGATGCAGAACATAGCAGTAGTAGGGTACACTCCCTTCGGCTCGCTGTTCCACAGCAAGGCTGCGCCGGACGCCCCCCCTCCCAGGACGGATGAACAGGCTCTGCTGAGGATCGCTGACAAATACCACAAGACTGTTGCTCAAGTTGCTTTGAGATATCTGGTGAGTTTGCTGAAATTTCCTCTCTGTGGCTTTGATTTTAAAGTTCAAAATTGGTTGTAGTTAATTTTGATAGTTGATGGCCATTTATCAGTTTAAAAATGCCTTTGCAGGAGTATCTTGTGCTTGATACCTATTTTGGTGATCAAAAAGTTATGTACCTATGTTTGAGCTATATTTTACGTAATTTTTGTTTAATTTATAATTTCAACCCTGCACATTATCCTTAAAAAAAACTTGATCTATATTTATATATAAAAAAAAACTTAAAACTTATTTTGGTGATTGCTTATAACCTTAAAACCTATAAAAGTATACAAGTATTATATCATCGCAAGAAATTGCGAAAGTACTGAGTACCGTACCCATGTTTAACTTTGAATATTTTAACAAAAGAAAAAGCAGTGAAGTAAACTGTATTTTACAATTGATTTTAGAGGACTGTTTAGTTAAGTGTGTAAGATCTGAAAATCTTTGCCTTACAAAAAAAACTAAATATGAAAACAAACTTTGATTTAGTACATCTTCCCGACAACAGATGGCGCTAATCTCAATTCCCTTACAGATTGAACTGGGTGTAATTCCAATACCGAAGTCGGTGACGCCAAAGCGTATTCGTGACAACATCGAAGTCTTCGACTTCCAGCTGAAGAGGCAAGAGAGAGAGGTCATGAAGTCATATGACAGGAACTACCGGACTATAGCTGTTACTATGTGGAAGGATTCGCCTTATTATCCGTTTTAAATAAATGCCTTGCGTTTAAAAACTATAATTTTGTTCCTGTTTGTTACATCATCCAAATTGTACCCTTACATTGTAACATTATTTAGTAGGTATATAGCGGTTGTATAATACGGAGTAGGTACATAATGGTCGTACATAAGGGGAGTATATTTGCCAGACACTTCGTGATAATTTAACTTAAATAGAAAGGTGCAGGAATTAAACAAAAAAACATCAATTCATGATTAACTTGTATATACTCGGGGAAAAATATCACAAAACAAAAGTAAAAAAATATACAAAACCAAAATACAAAAATAAATACATCCCGCTTATCTCGGCTACTGTGTGAATCATGCATTCGCCACACTACTCGTGAAGTTCCTCGGTTTGAATCCAACAGACAGACATGTCGCACCCTGAGAACGAAAGTGACTCAACTCAAAATTGCCAATTTTTGGGAATAGGCGAAAATGTGTTTATCGTATTAAGCATTTTCTGTTCATTTTACAATAACGCTAACACATGGTAACAAAAGTTATGAATTTCCTTTGAAATATATTGTTTGACTTAATAGCTTTAGATACATTATATAGTTTTTGCAAAAAAAAAAATGGTTTTCCCATTAAAATACGGTTGAGGGACAAAGAGACTGAAATATACCTCAATCCTTTTCTTACCTTTATTGGTCAGTTTTCTAATTTATTAATGACTAGCTGTTGCCCGCAACTTCGTCTGCGTGGGCAATATAGAATAGTCAAAATACTACTTATCCCGTAATTGCATTCTTTCACGTGACAGTATAATTAGGATTAGCACTTAGCAGTCGCATAGATTCATTGATCAAGGTTGTGTTGTGGATGTGACCATTTATCTAAACAAAAGAACTAAAGTTTGTGACGTTGTGAATATCTCTCGATCTAGTCAGCCAATTTGGAAAATTATTACGTATGGTGCGTAAGTAATTTTCACAGGAAATAGCTATAATCTATGTCTATATGCTTTGAGTCTGACAAAGCTGTCATTTGTACATTTTCTGCAGCTGCTGCGACTAATCAGAGGCCAGAAAGTCTGCCAGTCTTACCATGGATATCGTCTTGTGTAGTTGACTGGATTGAAGATAGGTAGATAGGTAGTCGATCCAAGCAAAATATTGGTACTCAAACAGATTCGGTGACTGGAAGCCAACACCAACATAATTGGGGAATAGCTGGATGGATGATAAAATGAGTCATCATCATCAGCAGGCGCATAGGGTAGGATAGTTTCACTTACTCACTATGGTAAGGCTGACCCCACATTAGGCGTGCGCGATCGTCGGGCGTGTGAGTAGCGCGGGCGTCGCGAGCGCGCTGCGTGAACGTCGCGTTTTGCTGCCCTGCGGCATGTGTGAAGAGTGCAAGCGACGCGCTGGCGGCGAGCACGCGGCGCTCGAGTTGCGTTCTTACCCCTTCGCCCGCTATCTCCGCCGCCCGCTAAACGCCTTAGCAGTTAAACGTCAAGGAGAGCGGCGCGCGTGCGCCGCGAGCGCGCTGCAAATGCTGCAGGGCAGCAAAACGCGACGCTCACGCAACGCGCTCGCGACGCACGCGCGGCGCCCGCGCTACTCACACGCCCGAGGATCGCGCACGCCTAATGTGGTGGCCTAAGCCGGGACTCCACCGAAATGTTTGCATTAGTTCACGAATAGGCAAAATGTACGTATCTGTGAGAGTCCACTTCATGTGTTCGTACTTGAAACCTGCAGTTTTGCCAAGATTTTCAAAATGTACGCTCGCAATTTGTCATTTCTTGGTGGAGCCAGCAAATCAAAAGAAACATAAGTGTTGTATACTGTGCGTCACTACCGCACACCGGGAAAATTTCGCTCTTGCAGAGGACGTTTATCCTAACTAATATTATAAATGTGAAAGTAACTCTGTCTGTCTGTCTGTCTGTCTGTCTGTCTGTCTGTCTTTTCTTCACGCCTAAACTACTGAACCGATTTGTGTGAAATTTTGCACAGACATAGTTTGGAACTTGAGAAAAGACATAGGATAGTTTTTATTACAAAAAAAAATAAAAAAAATAAAATTTATTCCGGACATGTAGCGCCATCTATTGGTCAAACCAAAAATTTGCCGGAAGTCACTACTCCACGCGAACGAAGTCGCGGGCAAAAGCTAGTATACCATATTTTGTGTCACACGTAAACAGGACGACAGTAAGTATCCACCGAAACACTTTCAAAGATCTGATAAACGAACAAATCAGACCTGACTTGGTCACCTGGGGCCAATCAGAGCTCTATGAAGCGATAATACGCTTTGGCTCCTACTGTTATTGTGGTTTCTGAAAATTTATTCACCTCATTCAACGATGAATGTAATTCTGATGGTACTATTAAGAACACTTGCTTAGCGCAAAAGCTGACGTTGGCAGGTCAACTCTTTTGACTTCTCGAATAGGATACCATTGGTTTTTGTGCAATGCACACCTGCAATGCATTCTGGATTAGGATAGGATATAGGTGGATAGGATTTGCAACAGAGAACAATTCTGTCTTTGTGATTAAATGACATCAAACGTAGTTTTATATAAAAGGTGTTTTTTTAGACTTGGCTCGGGTCTTACTGAGACTGTTCGTAATCGTGAACAGTGTATTTGCGATCAGAAGTTGAAAGTAAGCATGTCTCTGGTATGCGGCGCGTAATTTGTACGTTTTCAGACGCATAAAGCATTTTACGTGTGTATGGTATTAAATCGAGAAAGCTCCCATTTCTTATCTGCACTTTGTACCTGGGCTTATTTTTAAAGCTACAGAATCCTACATTACCTACCTCACGCTTAGCAGCGCTTGCGAGAGATAGATCCTCATTTCTTCTAGGATTAAGTTTACATATTTTGCATCAGAAAAAATAATTAAGGTCTACTTAATACTTCTCACTCAAAGTAATTTGTTTTAAGGCCACCACATTAGTGGAAGATAAGCTAAACTATGTTTATGAAAAAATCCTGATATGAACTCCATCTGTAACTTTAAATGATAATTAATTGTTCCACTAAAGTCATCATTTTTGACATAATGTTCAAAAAATTATTAAGATGGCACCGTTTTAAATTTGGCTGAGAACTATTAATTTTCTTTTTATCAAGGTAATAATTATAGTTGGATTTTGATGTGGCACGGCAAACTGACAAACACTATTGAAATGTCTATCGAAAAATTGCACTACGTGTTAAAATATGGTGAATTACGGAAAATCCATCTGTTGAAATAATAATCCTCTATAAAGAATGTATGGTAATATTGTCATTTACCACCTCGCTCCTTTGACAAATTGGATGTATTTTATTTACCACAGATGGAGCTACTTTAACCTTGGCTAAACAAAATTTTCATATTTTTTTTTTCTTCCGAAGTTACTTATAAAGGTGTGATTTTCTGTGTAAAGATTAATAATAGGCCGATCAACTAATATAAGTACAACATTCAAATGTACAGTTTTGACAAATAGATTGCGTGTCGTATTATTTTACATCTTGAATTCACAAAATTAATCATATCTTTTGATAGAGTGAATCGATTTCGATGAAACAAAAACTAAGTAATACCCCAAGTTACGTAGAATTTTTATATATAAGCATTGTCTGCATTTAATTCGTAGATTTTACGTGAATCCCGAACAAACAAACAGATAAACAGACAAACAGACAAACAGACAAACAGACAAAAATGACAAAAATGATGGAAATGGGTTCTGTTAGTTATCCTTGAACATGCTGGCTATTTTTTTTGTCAATTTATTCAATGTACAAAAATTACTTTTCTACAGATTTATTATATGTATAGATAGAGTATACTTTTTTGAGTCATTCTGTATACTTAACTCATTTAATCAAAATTTTGAAATCGGTCACTTTCGTTCTCAGCGTGCGATGTGTTGCTGGGGAGTTTGTTGCGCCACTTCTTCCCAGCACAAACACATAGGAAGTGAAGGGAGGGCGTTTTGGGAGCTATTTCATGTCAGTTTGTCAGAAGCCAGTAAATACACCAGTCCAACCAAGAGGTATTGGGTTGCCCGGGTAACTGGGTTGAGGGGGTCAGATAGGCAGTCACTCCTTGTACAACACTGGTACTCAGCTGCATCCGGTTAGACTGGAAGCTGACCCCAACATAGTTGCGAAAAGGCTCGGGAGATGATGATGAAATGGTTTAATGTAATTTCGAAGTTTCGAACGCCCAGTCAACTTTGAATTAAGGCTCTTTAATTTTGGACCAATGACGAAAGAGTATACCGAAGCAGAGTTGATGAAAGTAAGTGCCCCTCCACACTCCTCATATTCGATAACTTCGCAAGTAGCATGGGGTCTGCTGATGTCTTAGCGGATCCAGGCCCGTGTGGCCAGCAGGGCGAGCGCGAGGGGCAGGGCGGACAGCGGCAGGTGGCGGCGGGCGCGGTTGCACCAGTTGCCGGAACACACGCACGCGTGGAAGCGCGCGTACAAGGACACGCCGCGAGACATCGCTAGGAGCGATGCCATCGGACTTACGATGCAGCCGTTCTCTACGTTCTGGAACAATCAGACAGTTGGGCTCAAAGTCAAATGGTTTTATTTCAAATTGGCCTTTGCAGGCTCTTATGAAACGTCACACTAGTTGCACGGTTCAAAGAAGTTGTTCTCATGGAGCCGGCAAGAAACTTCATAGACTTAAATGGTTAGCTTTGAGCTAGCCAACTGGTTTGGAATTCATCGTCTTTTGTTTATGGGTGTTGGTCTGTTGTTGTCGAGAAACTGACGAGGATCTTATTTTTGAGTGCAGTGAGAAAGAAAAGTTATTTAGGTATTATGTACCGTCGTGTTATCGTACTATCGCGCTATGAGAGTGAAGGAATAGTGAGTGCACCTGTGTCCAAGCAAATGCTTGTACACTGCACTATATCCTGCGCAGTTGTCTGATCTCTCTAACTGAGAAAAACCGTTGTGGCCGAAATCGGCCTTGGACGCATTATAATTTCAAGTTACGGTTGACTAGCGGTTGTCCCCACCACTCTGTCAAGTGGCCAGTAAACCTACTCGTATTTTTAACACCAAAAAATTACAAATTAAGACTGGTGGCTGGAGCCCCCCGATACCGACTATAAGCGCTAACTCCAGCTTGGCCATCCTCTTGCTAGCAAAGTGCAAGCCCATCATGGGTCGGAAGCGAGCGCGGCAGGTGCGCTGCGTGTAGACGCCCGTCAGGTCCGTCCACCGGACCCCGCAGCCGCCCGTGAAGCGACCGTAGATCGACCGCGGCTCTGAGGGGTTCTCCACGTAGTTGTGGCTGGAACAAAACCTTCAGTCATTTGGACAGCTTGACAATAGTGGTGCCCTAGTGTGTAAAGAACTAACCTCTCGAGTATGAGGGTGTAGATTGAATCCCAGGTCAGAGAAGTACCAATGTAACTTTTCGAAGTTTGTATGCACTTTCTAAGAATATCTTCCCGTCTGGTTCCGGTCTCGGCTGTCAGTGAACATCTTCGGCAATCGTTACGGGTAGTTAGAAGCCAGTAAGTAGGTCTGACAACCAGTCTTACCAAGGGGTATTGGGTTGTCCGGGTAACTGGGTTGAGGGGGTCAGATAGGGCAGTCGCTCCTTGTGGCACACTGGTACTCAGCTGCATCCAGTTAGACCGAAAGCCGCCCCAACATAGTTGGGAAAAGGCTCGGGAGATGAAGAAGCTGGAGGACCATCTAGCGAGCCACTCACACATCGAGATGTCGACAGTATTTCCTGAAGGTGGCGATCTGTCCTCTCGAGCGCGCGTCGATGGGTGCGAGCGGCAGGAAGTCGCCGGAGAACGCGTCCGCGCAGGCGGCGCTGCGCGGGATCTCTGGCGTCCTGAGGCCGCATACGAAGCACTACAACACACAAATATTTTTTTATTATTCTTTTTTTATTTAGCCAATGCTGTCCCACTACTGGGCAAAGGCTTCCTCTTTAGCCTTCCTTCTTTCTCTATCTGTCGCCGTTTGCAGCCAGTCCTTGGGAACACAAATAATTAATATTGTTAAAATTAATGAATTGCTTCCCGCAATTGGATATAAAGTAGCCTATGTGCTGGTCTGATATATGAGCTATTCCAAGACCATCCTGTAGGTACCTATGTCTCTCTTGAAAAGAAGCTTTGTTAAGCATAAGTATGAGCATAACAGCATAAGCATGGCGGCATAATGAGTCATGAATACGGTCGTGATATTATGTGCTTACATTAATTCCGTTGAGTCTGAATGATAGTGTCACATACCTTGCCGACGATGGATGTGTTGGAGAAGTCGTAGGCTGCCGGCGTGGTGGGCGTCGTGCTGAGCGTGCTCGCCGTCGGGCACGTCGGCACGCCGTGTCTGCGGGCACGACGCTCAATAACCATCACGACAATAGGGACATAGGGAGAACATAGGGGGGTCCATAGAGTAGTACATAGGGGAGTTCAAAGGGGAGTACATAGGGGAGTACGTAATGGAGTACACAAAGGGTATCTAGAGGCGTACATAGGGAGTACATATCGGTAGTACATAGGAGCAGTACACAGTGGAGAGTACATAAAGAAATACCGGACTACATAGCAGTAGTTATCTGCGTAGGAGTCAATAGTGTGATGTTTACAATGACTTACTCAATGAGTGTCCTATTGAACTCCTCGGTGAGGTTCCACTCGTAGTCGTAGGTGAGGTTGGCGATGATGGCGATGATAGCGTTGATGTCATACTTCACGCCCGGCGGGAACGTCTCGTTGCCCTTAGAGATCTTACCCAAAATGAAAAAAACTTATGTGAGACCACCTTTACACGTAAGGCTTTCAAACCAAACTCACTGGCAGTCGCCGAAGTCAGCGCCTATAGATGCATGTTACGCATAACGTATCGTCGGTTACATGTGCACGAAAGAGTGAATATGTGTGGAAATTCCTAAATACAATAAACTGCGTAACGTTCGCTCACATTCGACGGCTGACAGTCAATTGGAACGCAGCCTAAGTTTAAAAATGCAAATGTTAAACGCTTTTGCAAGTCGCTTAAAATATGTATGTAGTAATTTTATACCACTTCTTACAACTTATGTAAATCACGGAACTAGCTTACGAGTGTAAAGTCGGGGTAAGATTTTCGTAACATCTAAGGTAACCATGGCAACACAAAAAGTGCTGATACACGGTGATATTATCTTCAAGCCACTACCTCATCACACCCCTAACTCTTTTCTCATTTATATTGGTATCGCCATAGGTACTGGGTAGGGCTACTTTTGATTTTCGATTTTTTTCGATACAACGCAAATTGCGTGCATTGATCCTCTATTTATATGCTAAAATAATTACATTAGCCATCCCAATTACACATGCTTTTACAGAGTTTGAGGATATTCCCAAACACACATTACCTATGACATACTATTTTGTTTAGTTTCACAAGGCTGAAGTCTCTATCAATGGATCACTATAATCTATATCTATCCTTAGATTTGTGATTAGAGATAGCATTTGAAATAAGCTCCATACATTCTTTATCTCTAACCACAAAACAAAGGATAGATATCTTATAGAAATCCGCAGCAAGTTAGAAATCGTTTATTCAGAACACGATCACATTACCTGTCCCCTTCTTGAAGTTGTCCGCCGCTGAAATATAAACGTATATGTTTAATATATTGTCGCTTTTAGAATCATGACATGATAGAGATTTGAAGGAACGAATACCATGCTACCTATTAATATTTTATTTATTTGAGACTAGCTTCTGCCAGCGACTTCGTCCGCGTTAAATTCGGACTTTGTGCAAAGAGCGGAAGAAATAAACACCAGCCTATCCAATTATCTAAATCTTTGCGTACCTACCTATGACCTAAAATATGTTTCTTTTTTATTTAATAGGTAATAATATTACTTTTTCAAAATCAGTGTGAGTGAGAGTCTTATAAACGTAATAGTAGACAAATATAATCAGAAAGCTCCAAGCTCCTAAGCTATCGAAAGTTACACGTGTTACTGTGAGCCAACCAAAGATAGACATATGCTGTTGTGGTATGTTTTTATATAATTTTAAGGTGAACATTGCCGTCATACATGGTTTCTGTGTAGCTTTACCTAACCATTAAGGTTGCACACGCGACGGAAGCGTAAAAAATGGAATAACTTCTCCCGTTTTCCCAACTTTTCCCTTCACTGCTCTGCTCCTTTTGATTGTAGCGTGATGAAAAGTATCCTATAACCTGCCCAGGAGTATGAAGAATAATTGTACCAAGTTTCATTAAAATCCGTCTAGTAGTTTTTGTTTCCATAACGAACAGACAGACAGACAGACAAAAATTTTACTGATTGCATTTTTGGCATCAGTATCGATCACTAATCACCCCCTGATAGTTATTTTGGAAATATATTTAATGTACAGAATTGACCTCTCTACAGATTTATTATAAGTAGGTATAGATTATATTTCGTCCGCGATTTCAACCACGTCCCGAGGGAACTACGCAACTGTGTAAAAAGTGTCCTACGTTCGTCTCGAGGGTGGAAACTATACCTCTATATCTCAGTCGGATCAGCAGTTCTAGAGCGAACACGTAACGCAAAATGTATTCTTCTTGAAATTAAATTGCTGTAGAAAGTTAATTTTGTTGAAAACGTTCCCTTTCTCACTTTATCTTCTGCCAGCTTCCACCGGCGGTCTGCATCCCGTGGGAACTATCTCCTACAGTCGTATAAAAAATAGCATATAGCCATCCTCAACCAGTGGGCTATCTAATACTGAACGACTTTTTTAAATCAGTCGAGGACTTTCTCAGATAAGCGCGTTCATGCATAAGTTCTAACGGCCATTTCCATATTATTCTACATATTTATCTGTTGGTTAGTTATCTTTTGCTGACTAGTGACAGATTGACATTACTTGTCTGAGGATAATGTGAAAATTCTATCTCTAGTAAGGATATCAGCAGAAGATAGTATATTGGGAAGGGCCGTAACTCTTTAGTTATACAATTGCAGAGGTTGTTTGGGCAAAGTTTTGATATCTTACCGATGTCTTCTCGGTTACTTTAACGGTAGTGGCGGAAGTCTGAAAACAAAAGGCCACGTTAACCACTACATCATAATGTTAAGGGTGCATCTACACGGTGCATGTAGCTTTCGCATGTTGAGGCACGAGCGCAGGTTACATACATTTTAAAAACGTGCGGGTCCAGCGACTCGCGCGTGTATCAAAGCTAAACCCACCCGCGTGCTCTTGTCACTTGTGCAAGTTAACTTGCTCCAGCTACATGCAACGTGTAGACGCACAACAATAATGTTGAGCCTTATGGGCTGCGAGTCGTTACGATCCACTAGTTACCACTAGGTCTCGGCACGATCCCTGGGTCAGGGAAAAATCGTTTTGTGGCTTTTAGAAACTTTCACAAAGCAGCCCGTAGCCTGGAAGTTGGTGATTGATACACCCGTGCATCGGAGAGCATGTTAATGTCGATCCTGCGCCTGATCTCTTCGGTCGTGTCGGATTGTCGTCCCATCGCGCTATGAGAGTGAAGGAATAGTGAGTGCACTATTAGTGTCAGTGCAAATGCTCGTACACCATAATATGAGAACAGCCGCCGTGGCCGAAAGTCATAACGTGATCCTCATTCCTCCAGGAGAATGTGGAAACTGCTGAGTACTCATAAATAAATAAATATTTCCTTACCTCTGGAGGCCCCGGGTCCTGCAAATTATACATAATATTAACTTTAAGTAGATATTAAAGGGTTAACCAGACTTAGGTACGTTGTTTTGCTTTCTAGAGATAGGAACTTGACATTACTTGTATGGGGCTAATGTCGTTTCTATCTCTAGTAACCAAATCAACTGTTGATAGGATATCGGGATCGGCCGTTAATGAGTGATGAAGGGTTAGACTGGGAGAGTACGTGCTATGCAGCTTTTTAAGGTATTCTGGTACTAGATAGCCTTGGAGCTGTCAAAAGGAAGTCACTACACATCGCTTTATAGAAGTCGGTGACTTTATGTTGCTGCTGGGTTCATTTAGCGACCGACTTCCAAAGACGAGTTAAAGATATTTTATTTTGTAATATGGTTAGGGTGTCTGAGAATCAAATAAAAAACATAAACTAATCAAACGCAAAGAATCTAAACGTATTTCAGTTATCCATAAATTATTTCACGTTACTTTTAGGTAATCTTTCCTTTGGACTATTTAGAATCACTACAGCAATGTATTGCCTATATTTCCTTTATCTGAGATGTTTATTTTTGTTAAGTATTGAAAGTCAATTTACAAAAGACAGTGGTGGAAGGGCTTTGTATACTATTTAATAAAGTATATTGATTCCTTACCGCTGTAGTAAACGCTCCATTTGTTCGTTTCTGAAAATAAGTCGCCATGTTAACTGTGAGCCGAGTATACCGTAACTTATAGTTACCGGCACGGATATCGAGCCCTGACTTTCACCTGCGCAGAAGTGATTTATTGGGTCCCTTTGGTGGTATGAAGTGAGCGCGGGGGCGGCGGTAAAGCGGTGATTGGCCCGCAGCGCATCGCGTCATAGCCGTCACTCGGGATTGGTTCTTTGCTGCGGTTGACGTACGACAGGACGACGAGTACACTTCGGTCGGGCCAATTTAATTGAGACCAATTTTTATAAAATTTATTTTTATTTTTTACAAAAAATGTTTTTCATTTCATTAAAGAATAAATTAAATTCGAGGTCAAAAATGTCAACAAGAAAAGTACCAAGGTACGTAGTAGTTTTTTTTTGTCAAACTAGAAAATTTAACCTATATTTTAAATTAGAAACACTTTTGATTACCTAATTCCATCCCAATTTCCATTTCTCAATTAAATCAATCAATAAAAAATCTTTCTTTAAATCATTGAGCCAGTACGAAATTACATAGGGAACTTAGGAAAAATAAATAATAAAAGGGTGTGTGTTTTTTCTTGCCATAAGTGTACGGTGCGCAAAGCGATCCCCACTCTTCCGCCGAGGGCTCGACATCCGTGCCGATAACTGTACGACAGATTTCAATAACCAATAGGTATATCTGTTGACTTTCTAGGAAGAGATAGGAATTAACTCTTCACGTATGGGACTAATGTAAACAATTCCATATCTAGTTCAGTCGCAAATCAACAGATAGAGATAGGTTATTGAAATGAGTTGCTTATCCCTCTTAAATAATTCCAAGAAACTCCCTAGAGATTATTTTCAAAAAAGCAGTAGGTATTTACAATATTTTTCTCACATTTCAAGTTATCCCTAAGAAAGTTATACAATGCAGGAGAAGTAAATTATATATCGGGGCTTGTTCATATAAACGCTTGCGTGGTTCCTATAAGCCCTGTAGACTACCCGCTTTCTCCCTGTACGTGAAAGAATTCATGGACCGGGCTCCTAAATAAGTTTAAACGATAACACCCGAAACTCACACACATACACACAAACTCACACACTACTCACACGTAAATTAAAATGTTACTAACTATAATTAAGTATTATTTCGTAAAAAGTTACTGTTAAACTCTCCATCTTTTTTAAGCTGTGCGCCACCTGTATAACATATGGAATGCTAATAAAGGCTTGAGTATTGAGTAAACTGATTGTTACCTGCAACAATTCGTACTCCTCTTCCGTCAGTTTGGCGTGCTGTAATCAAAACCTCATGTTAAAATTGTGCATCTAAAGATACCCTTCCGATACAGGCGTAAGTCGCGACAGTTCCGCACGACTTCTGTACGCGACAATTGGGACGTCAGCGTCAGTTCGTAATGCATGGCTCCGTTTCCGGGGCATGCGACGGTCGCACGAAATCGACAATAACCGTCGGTCTATACATTAAGAGGGCTATCACAAATTTTCGCGAATTTAAACGTTTTATACGAGTTTTGATGCTTTGGATATAGTCACAATAAAAAAACAAAAATAAGATTCAGAAAGTTTGATCATTTATCTTGAAAGTGTATTAAATAAATATTTTAATTTGTCCACGTACATCAGTAAAATCTTTGTCTCTGCAAAGGATGTTTCATAAAATGTTGCTTTTGGGTATCTTTTGATGCTTCGGTACTCCGAGGATATAGCAATTTAACCATTTATAAAAATGTTCAAGATACAACTACATCTTGTACTTGGAAGTGCTTAAATCAATTTATTACAATTCATACAGTATTACACCAAAAATAATTCTATAAAACTGAGAGTTACTGACAATTTTCCGTACGAAACTATATTTTTTATCTATGAAAGTATAATCCAAATTCAAATAAAAAACATTTAATAATTAAGGTGGTATTGTTATAAAGCTTGAAAAAAAAAATTAGTCTATTTAAAAGTAAAACAATATTTTAAAATAATTTTTGTTTGCAATGCAAAAATCAATATAAATCTTGTGACGCGCGGTGTTCAACTTTAGTCAGCGCCAGGCGCTTACCGAGGAGGGACGTATCGCTCGCTGTTGCGCCGCGTAAACTCGCCGGAGTTCGAAAAATATAGCGCAACCTACGCATCTAACACGTTTTGATACTAGTGAGTTTTATTTTATTTATTAGTTATAATGATCTGATTGAAATGTAATATACATAAGTATTAGGCCATGATATTCTAATTCGAAAATGTTATAGATTGGGTTCTCTTTTTTTGATGTTGGTTATAAAGAAATATGTACGTAAATGTCATCGTCGTTAGTTTCGCTGTTGCATAATAATGTAATTGGACTTCTTTGATTCTTGCAGGATAATGAAAGCATATTTAATTCAGACTATCAGACTCAATTGAATACCAGTACAAATAATATGGTAAGTATTTTTTGTCACCCGCAAAAGGTATACGTGACATATTTGTTTTAATAAACTATCTACATTCCTAGTTTTCATTGTTGCAGGAAAATGAAGATACAATACATGGAAGACGAATTATAGATTTTAGTTTTTTTATAAATCAATTACTTATAATTGATAAACATGGTGAAAAGTTTGGTTTTGATTAAATAATTTAAAAATTGTAAACGATTACTTGTTTATTGTAACTCAATCGAGCTATTCTAGGTTATAAAATTCATCGGTACAAATAATATTTCATAAACTATAAAACCAATAAACTATTTCGAAAATAAAAGTGGCAAAGTCTCAAGTTTGTTTGTGCCGCGTAGCGGTCCGCAGGTGTGCGTTGCGTATTTCACTAGACGCACACGCGCGCAAGTGCTGCCGGCTATCGTCTAATTTACCTAAACCTGAGCGATTCGATTTTGTAATAGCGCTCTTAAAATACTGGGATGAATAACGCATTAGTTGTACCCATTTTTAGCCGTTGGTCTTCAGGCACGCGACAGACGCCTGCGTTGAAAGGGCACCCTTAACCAACAGTTGTATTAAGGTCACACATAAAATAATTCAATGTTACAATTGAGAGGGTTTTTATTATGATCGCATTGATTCCAGTGGGGCTCCTTGTGGGATTGTTCGCGCGAGTTACCGCGGCGCTGGTACATAAAGGGCTTAAGAAGGAACATGGTGGGTTTTAGCACAGGTTTTAGTCAGTCAGAGTTTGACACTCCCTCACGCTGCACCCACAGTGGGAGCCGTCATTTGATGATTTTACACCAAAATACAGTATGTTACCTGCAAGGCATCCAGCTCTTCAGGCGTGATGATGGCAAGCTGGAATGAAATTAAGTTATCATTGTAATGTAGTATTCGTTATAATGGATGAGTAGAAATAAAAGTAGTTATTAATGCAAGACATATTAATTACTAGCTTCCGCCCGCGGCTTCGCTCGCTTAGAGTTCGGCTATACGCGATATTTCCAAGAGAATTCTTCAAAAGTCTGGGATAAAAACTATCCTATGTTCTGCGTAACAGACAGACAGACAGACAGAGTTACTTTCACATTTATAATAGTTAGGATATGTTTCAGTAGAGCGCGCCTTCTTTCTCAACTAGACGCTGTTGGAAATGGCTTGTACAACGAGAAGTGACTGCTTACCAGATCCGTAAAGTTCTTAGTTCTATTCTGAAAAGAAATTTCCATGTTAAATTACTGCTTAAATAAATGAGTGTCCATTATTTTAGAGTTACCTGATTCTTGCGCTTTCACCATGACCCTTGAAAACTACTGTCCGTAGCCGGCTAAAATACAGCCTATGTATGTGGCCCGAGGATAGATCTTCCTAGCAGTGAAATAATTATTCGAAGCCTTTGGGATTCAAACAACAAACAATACTAGATATGAATATAGAGGGGCTTCTGCCAGTGCACCCAAGTACCGTGGAACACTATAGGGTGTAGTCAGTTGCCCGGGTACCTGGGTTGAGGAGGTCAGCTAAGTAGTCGCTCCTTGTGAAACACTCGTACTCAACCGCAAACGGTTAGACTGGAAGCCGAGCCCAACATAGTTGGGAAAAAGGCTCGGAGGATGATGACTAGGATGATGACTAAAAAGGATCATGTTGTTACCCTTATATCTGCCAACACCTTCGCTGATATCTTTGGGGTCTGGAACAAATGTCATTTTCACTTGGCAAATTCTAAACGGCTTGCCTACCTGCTGCTACCCTGCTTGCTGCTGGTGGAAGAGAACTGTTAACTACTAGGGCCCGATTCTGCTAACTTAATAATGTCAAAATTGAATAGAAATTGAAACGCAATAGCCGTTTTAACCATATCGGGCATTCTGCTGCTAATATAAGACCAATCGTATTCCAACGTCATTCGATTGTCTGCCATTTGGTCTATACGGTAGTTTACAATCATATTGCAATCGTAAACCATTTGCAGACAAAATGATTCATTATTGAATGACAGAAAAGGATAAAAACGTTTATTTCAAAGAAAAAATAGCGGAATGCCACATACGCTTCAATCGTAATTGAGTCGTGATTGGATCTCAGTCGGATGTGAATCGTATGTTGCATAAGTAAAATTAGCAGAATCGTGCCCCTGTAGTGTTGTAATCTATACTAGATGTGCAGAATATTATTAGTTGTCGTAGCATGTAGATTACTTAATTTTATGTGATCAACATGAATATTTGTGCTGACAACACTGTTAAGGACTTGAGTGATTTTGACATCTGTCAACCCGAAGGGCTAGCTGTCACGTACATGGAAGACGATACCTATGCAAAGTTATTGTAATTTGTGATAAACTGTGTTTACATATATAAACCCAAGAACTTATTGTGATACGGATTGACGTTTTATTTCTAATGAAGGCTAGGAGATCATACCCTAGCTAGCTAGCTTATACGAGGAAGACAGTTGTTGCCGCCATATTGTCAAAGTGAAGTAGACTGAATCGTCCTTTTTGGTTGCTTTCTTTTTAAAGCTAAACTTAATCAGCCTTACTACAAAAACTTAAACATCTGTTGAACAGTTGTCTAAAAAAAGTGTGGCTGCAAAACGGACCTTTTTTCAAAGTCATAATCTGAGAGAGATCATTTTTTTTGACAAGTGTTCAACAGACGTTTAAAATGTTTTATGGTACGACGGACTGTCTCTAAGTTGTGGGTACCCTTAGAAACGAGTTAAACCAGTCGGCTAATTGTTAGCTGGGCGTAATGTTGAATACATTTTGTTACTGAAAGCGTGTGTATGATAGTTATCTCTATTTCTTACCAGGGTAGTAAACTTCTTGTCCGTCTTTTTCTGAAAACAAAGCATCGTGTTGATTTGTGAGTCCAACATTGAGTCTAACGGTTTCATGAGATCTACTGCTCGTACCGGGATAAAACATATAGCCTATGCTACTCAGGAACAGTGTAGCTTTCCAACAGTGAAAGAATATATCAAATCGGTTCAGTAGTTACAAACAAACAAACAAACTCCTCTTTCTATTAATACTAGCCGTTTTCCCGCGGCTTCACCCGCGTCCCATGGGGACTACTACTATAGCTACTCGAAAATAATGTAGCTTTCTAATGGTGAAAGAATTAAAAAATCGGTCCAGTAGCTTTCGAGTGTCTCCATTACAAACAAACCAACAAAGTTTTCTTCTTTATAACAGTAGTATCGATTGGTTAATAATAATATTATTATTTTTAATAAAGGAAGATTGATGTTACGTGCAAGATCTTGTACTCTCTCTCCGATATGTTGGCGTACTGAAACGAAACAAACATGTTAACCAGGTGCACTGAAAGAGTTCGTCCGCCATAGCGTCACAATCAATGTCCCGGGCTCATGGGAAATTATAAATAAAATCGTTAATTTTGCAAAGAATATGGGTACCTACAAAATAGGATGTTACCATTTTAAATAGGAGTTCCAATATATTCTTGACTGGCAACACTACTTGTACGGGGCAAATGTCAAACTCTGTTTAGAAAAAAGTCAACAAATAGATTATTGAAATCAGAATGATGTTGAGTAGTTACCTGCAACTGTGCCAGCTCTCTGTCTGTCAAGTTGAGTTTCTGAAATGTCAATATCATGTTAATTTATTAAAATCAAAATCAAAAGTCATTCATTCAAATTAGACCGCAAAACAGCACTTTTCGAACGTCAGAAATTTACAATAGACAGCATCCAAAACGCCCGCCCTTCACCACTTCCTTTGTGTTATTGCTGGGAAGAAGAAGTGGCGCAACAAACTCCCCAGCAACACATGTCTGTCTGTAGGTTAGAAGAAACTTTTTAACAATTTCTAATACATAAATTTGTATACTACAGTATTGTATTTGCAGTATAGGGACAGTAAGCACTCACCCTGCATACCTAACTAACTCAAGCTGCTAAGTATATCCGCAATGGCAATCCGTTGTAATGTAAATAAATAAAAGTCATTTAGTGACGCGAGACGTTTCCGCAGTAACTTGTCTAGGGAACTATATTTCCCGCCCATGTGTGTGTTACAGCCAAAGTAATAAGTCCGCATATTATACATATTATCTAGCTATTATTTATAATATCTACTCAATTTGGATAAAGTGATAATTGACACAGAATTAATCACATTGTTATGTTACAGCCTTTTTTTTTTTATCGTCCCACTGCTGGGCACAGGCCTCCTCTCACACGGAGAAGGTTGAGCATTAATCACCACGCTTGCTCAATGCGGGTTGGTGATTTCAGACTTTATAGTCCAGGTTTCCTCAAGATGTTTTCCTTCACCTTTTTATCAGCCATTGGTGTCCAAGATATACTTAGAAAGTACATACAAACTTAGAAAAGTTGCATTGGTACTTGCCTGACCTGGAATCGAACCCGCGCCCTCATACTCAAGAGGATGGTTCTTTACCCACTAGGCCACCACGACCAATCAAATACATTCACATTAACTAGCAATTTTATATAATATCTCCATAGACTTAGATAATGTAATAAAACGAGTAGGTAAAGATTATTATTTCATGTTAACTAACTAAAGTGCCTGGTAGCTGACCTTAATACACTCAGCGGCACGGAATTTGGCCCAAACAAATACAAGTAGATATCAGCCCAGATAACTGTTGTAAATTCTAATTTCATATGACATATTGTCAGTCCTTTCGTAATTGTTAATTAAAATACAGAAAAATGTGTGTCTGTTCAACTTTTGTAACACTAGAAACAGATTCCGTTGTTGGAACACAAAGCAGAAAGTTAAGTTTAAATTCAGATAGAAATTGCCGAAGTACTAAGCACGTTCCAAAAAAAAAATATGATTATGATCGTTTTTTGTTTCTCTTTTTTTCACAATTTGATCTGAAAATTACCCTTACTGCAGCTCAAGTTGCTCAAGTAGTGTTGCTAAGACGTCAAGGGCGGAAGCAGCGGAAGATGGTTGAAACTTTAAGTGCACCGCGTACAAGTTAAAGATATGCATAGAAAATGTATGACCAGACTGGTCTTTACACAAGAAGACCAGAAAGTGGGGGTGTAAGGTGTTCGTAGGCGCACGACGACCGATTTATCGTACGTGCAATAATGAAAAATCGGTTTCTCACTGCGTTAGAGATACGCCAGCCTTTGCAAACAACAAGAGAAGTCAACGTCCGTAAGTGCACAATAAGAAGAAGGATGGAGGAACGGGATCTGTGTGCTCGAAGACCAACTCGAGGCCCGGAACTTCTCCCGCACTATCGCATAGCCAGACTTAGGTTTGCAAGAGAACATGCAAATTAGACGCATGACCAATGGAGTAAAATTTTATGGACCGATGAATGCAGAGTCGTCTTAAGAGCTCCAGACGGCCGTGAATGTGAATGGAGAAAGCGCGGAGAATGGTTTCTTCCCACCACTACCAAGCAAACAATCGGTTTTCATGGTGGGTCCATCTTGGTTTGGCGAGGCATAAGTTCAGAAGCCCGTACTGAATTATTGGTTGTCGAAAGTCGTCTGACAACAGTGCGGTATATTGAAGAGATCCTTCAAAATCATGTTTTACCCTGTCAGGCATTCATAGGAAGTGAAGAATTTCGTATAATGCAGGACATGCTCGACCTCACGCAGCTCGTTGCGTAACCGATTACTTGTTCGAGGTCGGTATTCAAAAATTGGACTGGCCTGCAAGAAACCCAGCCATGAATCCTGTAGAACATGTCTGGAACATGCTTAAAAGACAGGTCCAAGCAAGTCGTAACCCACCACGGACTCTTAGTGAACTGAGAACCGCGCTGGTAGCTGGCTGAGAGGAGATCTCTCAGGTGGAGATAAAAAACATCATCCAGAGCATGCCAGATCGTATGCAGGCAGTCATCAGATCAAGAGGAAGAAACACCCATTATTAAAATTCGATAACTTTCTGTTTTGTTAAAAATGTTGAATTTAAAAAGTTTATGGTGATTATTGCGGTAAAGGACTCTGTTTTCTAACTCAATGTAACTTAATAAAAATCCTCATAATTCTGTTGTTTGTTAGTCATTTTCTTTTGGAAAATGAGTAAATTAAACAATCTTAAAATAAAAATTCCGATTTTTCATTTAAATAATGGTTATAAGGCCCAAATGTGCTTGGGCCAGATTCCGTGCCGCTGAGTGTATAATTCGAAAAAGACTAGTTAGCACAGTGCACCCCATAATAGTAGCGAAAAGTCCCCTCTTTGAAGTGCGGCCTGCCCGGGAAGGGCACCGCCGTGTCCTCGTCGAGGCAGTCGGCAGCGGCGACCTCTCGCACCCGGCCCTGGTTCAAGCCAAGGTCCGGGGCGAGAGGTATTGGGATGCCATCGTCTCCCTCTGTGTGGTCGAGAGACGACTCCCAGCCACCGTAGACGTGAGCCTGTGCGATGAGTTCGGGTGCCTTATCGGCCTTCCGTTTCCTGGGAGACACGGACCCGTCTCGGCGGTGCGCGTTGTTCAACGCGTGGGTTTAAGCCACTAACAGTCTGACCTCACGCTGCACGCTCACGCTCTCTGAGTGCCTCACGCTGCTCTCCCACAGTGGGAGGAATCATTTGATGATTTATCATAAAAAGAGTCGATAATAACTTGAGCCGTTTCTAAGAATTAGTAAGTAGTCAGACGATTATACCATATTTATTACTTTGGCTAACTTTGACCAGCTATTATGAATTAGATCCAGATAAAGTGATTAATCTATCACACTGTCTAGTCAATTTGGCTATAAAGTCTAGTAGTATAATAGTCTAGAAAGTCGTGGTGGCCTAGTGGGCAAAGAACCAACCTCTCGAGTATGAGGGCGCGGGTTCGATCCCAGGTCAAGCAAGTACCAATGCAACTTTTCTAAGTTTGTATGTACTTTCTAAGTATATCTTAGACACCATTGACTGTGTTTCGGATGGCACGTTAAACTGTAGGTCCCGGCTGTCATTGAATATCCTTGGCAGTCGTTACGGGTAGTCAGAAGCCAGTAAGTCTGACACCAGTCTAACCAAGGGGTACCGGGTTGCCCGGGTAACTGGGTTGAGGAGGTCAGATAGGCGGTCGCTTCTTGTAAAGCACTGGTACTCAGCTGAATCCGGTTAGACTGGAAGCCGACCCCAACATGATTGGGAAAAGGCTCGGAGGATGATGATGTCTAGTCAATTTGGGTATTATATACAATGACCAGTCATTATGTATAATATATATTTAATCACTTTGGCTGTAACATGTGCATGGATATAAAGTATTATATACTTACCCAGTTGTCCCGAAAGAGGAACACACATCCATACATATTAACCTTCATAAGTCAGTAGGGATGATGTACAAATATATATAATTTAACAATATACCTAAAGAGATAGGTACTCGGCTGTCTACCAATATAAAACACATGCTAATAGAAAACAGAGCTTCCCTTGATTTTTTTTCCCTTGTTTCCGTAGAACACCAATTTTCTGTACACTGTCCCTTTGTTTATTTCCTAAATACAGTGGGAAGGGTTCGTATAAGACTTGAATTAATATCTCACAGGTTCCGTGAAGTTTTTAGTTCGTTTCTGAAAAGAATAAATCATCAATCATTTATTTACATATTTACAATACATATAAAAAACTATCCTAGTAAAACAAACAAACAAAAAAAACCACTACCTATAACTAAAACGCGTCAAAAAATTCGTCCCCATCGCTGTCGACTGGGAGCGTGCCCAAGAGGCTGGCAACATTACCTCGTTGGATCGCCATGCTGATTCTTTGTTCGAGGTAATAACCAGCCTTTTGGTCACGAGAAGCGTCAACCAGCCGCCTAGACAGATCATGAACTTGCAACTTCGTCTTTGGTTAATGCAAGCAATTATCGACCATTTTCTTAAGAATTAAGGTGTAGGTGTCCATTCTTTAAGAGCCTTTTAAATAAATTCATTATTCAAAATCATTCATTCAAAATAAGCTCCAAAACAGCTATTTTGAACGTCACAATTTACGGGAGACATCCCCAAAACGCCCACTTTTCACTACTATGTGTGCTGGGTTGGAAAGAGGTGGCGCAAAAAACGAACCAACAACTCATTTATTCATTGCATTTACTCATGCCTGTTTAGTTTTCTTAAGGCTAATGGAACTGCACCCGAATTCCATAGACCACATACTATGTGATAATGAGCAGGGTGTTAATGAGTATGATGTTGATAGCTTACCCGTATCTCCTCCAACTGTTTGTCAGACAAGGTGGCATTCTGAAATGAAATCATCCATGTTAGTTTAGTGACACATTCTAAAATTAAGACATAGGTAAGCCAGTTCCCACCAGGACTTCTCGAGGGAACCACTAGAAGTACCCGGATCTTCATACGGGTAAAATAACATGTAGGCTACTCTTTAGTAACCTGCACGTAATTTTGGTATATAATACAAGCTACTAGCGTCTGCCCGCGGCTTCGCCCGCGTAGAGTTCGGTTATGTCGCGTTTCCAAGAGAATTCTTCAAAAGTCCGGGATAAAAACTACCCTATGTTCTTTCTCAAGGTCAACTCTATCTCTTTACAAAATTTTATTAAAATCAGTTCAGTGGTTTGGACGTGGAAGCGTAACAGACAGACAGACAGACAAGAGTTACTTTCGCATTTATAGTAGGTATTAGTAGGGATAGTAGGGATACCTATTACTTCCGAGTTTCACTATGTGGTAGTTTTTACGTGAAAGAGGAACAAATATTCATAGAAACTTTACGCTTTTTACAGTATTATTAGGGTTCCTTTAGAACGTTAATTTTGTAAAGACCCTCTCTTCTTTCTCTTCTAAAAGTCGATAGAAGGAGTTTTTAAATGATTTTTATTTGTGTTTGTGTCCTTACCGGGGTGGTTGGGCCGGCCGCCTGAAACGAATACATAGTGTTATATTGCAGCCCACGTGGAAAAACAATAAGCAGATTACCCAAATGGCAAATGGCAGACCAATGGCAAACCAATGAAATGTCATTGGAATACGATTGGTCATATTTAGTAGTAGAATAGCCCGCTAAGGTTAAAACTGCTACTGCGATTCAATTTTTATTCAATTTTGACATTATTAACTTAACAGAATCGGGCCCCTGGTCAGGCATTAACAATGTAGCTTTTCTAAAATAATATTCATCTTCTTCCTAAGCATAATCTTGGACTATTGTCTGAGTTCAGGTGAAGGAAAGCATCTTGGGGAAACCCTGACTTTAAAGTTTGAAACCGCGTGGTGATTAACACTCAATCCTTCTCTGTGTGAGAGGAGGCCGCAGCCCGGCAGTGGGATGTAAAAAGGATCGTCATGAAAGTAAATTATTTATAATTCTTACGTCGGATCGAAGATATAGGTTTGTGTAACGCTTTCTCTGAAAAAAACGGAACATGTTAGTCGTGATCATACTGACAAACTCTCGCATTTTTCATATTAGTTGAATAGCCATTGCAGAGGATTTTTCTTAACAATTGATGAAGTAAAATAATTGGAAAATATTTTTGCTAGCGTCTTCCAAAAATAAATAAATAGGAAATACAGTTGAGGGTAGTAAATCATATGGTTCCGGGATAACTTTGTCAGTTAAACACGTATATAATATTTATGGAACTCAGCTGGTTTTGATTTCGGTCCTCCTCAGTCAGCCATCTTGGAGTCGCTGTCTGGTTGTGGACGCCTGTCCTCACAGAAGGCAGAAAGTCCAAGTTACTCCTTACCGTGGAGGTGTAGGTCCTTTTTGTAGTCTGAAAGCAAATCGTTGTGTCAACTGTGAGTCAAACGTACTGACGACAATACATATAGGTATGTTAGTGACTTGTATACATATAATGATATGTTAACAGTAGCTTCCGTCATCGGTGTCACCCGCTTCCTGAACGAACAACTTCCCGGTAATAGATTAAAAGCAAATATGTTATTCTGATGTGTATCTAAGCTACTGCAAAGTTTCAACAAAATCCAACCACGCATACCTACATACAAACTGTAACGTAATATTGAGAAACACGTGGCGATCTACGAGCTTAAATAACGGTATAGTTATTAGCACGGATTCAGTATCCGCTCTCGGCGGAAGAGTGAGGGAACCAATAAATCGCTTCTGTGCAGGTGAAGGTCAGGGCTCAATATCCGTGCCGATAACTATTATACTACTGAGAACAACTTATTTAACAATTTATTTAATTTGATGTCCTTACCGTAGTGCGCGTGGCGCCACTCTGCGGGATCGCCTGAAAGCATCATGTCAACTGTGAACTACTGTCCGTACCGGGATAAAATATAGCCTATGTTTCTCGCGAAGAGGCTTGTAGCTTGAGGCTCAAGCTACAAGCCTTGAGCTGAGCCATATTGAAAAATTGGCTTCGATGTGATGACAATTTGAAAAAGTCTCTGTCCACGAAAATTTATCAAGTTTAAAAGTAAGTAAGTGGAAAAGAATGTACGCATCTCTATTATGAAGGTGATTGTTGGCACCGTGACGTCTGCTGCACTATACAACTTATATGCTGAGGATTTAATCACTATTCTTCGGTCACCTGATGCTTACCGTAGTATAAGTGTTGCTGGGCTCAGTCTGAAAACAAATCGCCATGTTAACTGTGAGCTGCAAACTGATGGCTTAGTCCCTCTTGAAGTAAGACTCATTATTGTCTGTGTTTACTTTTCAAATCCTCAAACTAGTAAAAAATGGCGGTGGCTCGACTCGCGTCTTTTCGTCATTTTGTGATACATTTTTGGTGTTTGCTTTTTGAGTCGTCAAACTTTTAGGTACTACCACGTCTAGTTCACAACAGTACGTTAACATTTACTTTATTTTTTATTTCTATTTTTTTTTGTATCAAGCATCAAAGGTAACTGCCCTACTCTCTCGTAAGTTAAAAATTACATCGTAGATCGCGTTTACACACAAATTCCACAGAAAGTTACAGTTTTTGACAGTTCAATAAAAGTGTTAAGACTGAATGAGAGTTACCACAGTTTCCACGTCGTCGACACTCGTTGTATTTGTAGTTGTTGTTGTTGCTGTTGCTGTCGGCTGAAAACAAACCGTCAGGTCAGACGAGAGCAGAACGTGTCTCCCTACTGACGACAATACTTGTTAGACTCAAGTTCACCGACAACATAAACTAAAGTAAGACTGCAAGTGAATTACAAGGGATGATAGGCTCATGTTATTGAATTAGAATGAAGATATCTCTGCTAAACAAGTTTCACTTTCATGTCAAAGATGCTTGATTCGTGAGCGGCCACAGATCTGCCGAATGTTTCACAGATACTAATTAAGTTCCATTCTTTCTGACGACGCTGGGTGAACACGCTACTCATACACAACAATGAAGAAGAGAGTTTAACTTCATCACCGAATATCGGACGGCGGGCCGCATTTCGGAAGTCCTGCTGGGTCGGAAGGGGAAGCCGTCCTCGTTGTCGGCCAGGCCATCGAGCTCGTCCTCTATGTCGCGGCCTGCCATCACTTGCTTCAGCACATCTGTGAATACAGTGAGCATTGATTACAGGAACACATACAAAAGGTAATGACTGATAGTAGTGGTGGTAGTCGAACACTCAGCTGGCCGGGCTTGTATTCATTTCAAATTACTCAGGTACTCGGTAACAACAGTCTGAGGTCCATATTTGCACGACACGTTACAAGAATATAAATATCCTTACTAATGTAATGTATATAAGGGAGTTTGCACATAAAGATCTCACTCTAATGCGACTGAAGTAATTGAGACGAGAGATTGACAGAGTTTAACATGTAGATTTATAGCAGGTACGGAGAGGGGCTCTATAATATTAGATACCAATCGGAAGCTATTAACTCTAACCAAGTGACGTTATTCAAACGTGGTGATTAACGCTCATTCCTTCTCCGCGTGAGAGGAGAACTGTGCCCAGCAGTGGGACGATAACAGGCCTGATGATGATGTTCCCCTTACCGTGTATGTACTGCATTCTCTGCGGCTCGATAGCGTTGGCTGGCTCCTCGTAGCGGCGCTTCCGCGTGAACGCGACGGTCACCGGGTCCGTCAGGAGAGTCGCTATCGTGTCCGTCTCTACGAACAAATAGAGACGAATATATTGTGGATGATACAATAACCTTAATAATGACAAAATATACAAAAAGTTATAAAATATATAATTTAGGTGCGTATGCTAGGCGAAAATAGAAACGTAAATTTTATGATGTACCTAATTTCCAGAAAAATTTGTACGCCTTATGAACTCCCTTACAATACTCTCTTATCTACTACCCTATATACCTACCCATATAACCATTTTTGCGAACATAACGTAACCGTTTCGACACTTAGCGTCGACACTGATCTATCTCGAAACATAATCTCGTCGACGTTCCGTGTTAGCGCCGTCGCTGCAACTAAAAATGGGGAAGATCTCGACACAATAAACAAGTAACATTTAGTTTCTAATTTACGTCGCCGTGTCGTAACATTGTTACCATATTTTAACCAGAGTTCGCACTAATCATTCAATCATTCATTCGTTCGATCAATTTCGTTGGCTCGTGCGTGAGTGACACGACGAAATAATACAAAATACAAGAAATCCCATAATGATGGTTTACTTACTTTGAGTTAAACTCAAGGTAAGTAAACGAAGTTTTAGTTTTCATTAATTAATATGGTTTATAATGCTCAAATCTTATTGGGAAAAAAAGTTTACTGTGTAATTTCGTTGAATATGTTGATATTTCCAACGCGCCACCGTAATATTATGTTTTAATAATTCTGGCGAAAGAAAAACTTTTGTTAAATAAAATAAAAATATAAAATGATGCACATCGAGTGCTCAAAAGCTTCCATTTAAATACAATATCAAATATTTTAATCCTAATACAAATTATTTTAGCAAGATTTACTCATAAAATTGATAAATAATGAACTATGAAAAATATTTTTTCATGTTTGTTATGAAAAATATGCTCGTCGCAACTAGTCACAAACTTACGATAATGTGTCGACACGTGTCGACATGTTACGGTAAGTTGTTACAAAATTACTAGATTTTTAAGATGGTTTCTCTTAACATTTGGTTACAGTGTTTTCCAAAGTTTTTATCAAGATGCCTTTTTGCATTGTTCTAACCAAAGAAGGCTCATCAGAATTAATATCGCTTGTACCGAGTACTTGGGGTACTCGGTATTAATCAAGCGATATTAATTCTGATTAAAGACGAAGACGTCTTCTTTTGGCCGAGAAAAAGAAAAAACAGCGATTTGGAGCTCGAAAGTTGAAACTTTGGCACTAGGGACTATACCACTAAGCTCCTCGGTACGAAATTCCGTACTGTTTTCCTGTAAATGGCCTAGAAAAGAATAAGTTTTAAGTTCAATAAAATGGGTATCCGTCAATTTGCCCTACCAACAATGCAACATCATGAAAAAAATATATAATAAGATATTTTGGGACGTACTTATTTTTTTAACTCTTCTGTAAAAAGTTGAAGTCCATCGGAATTTACGTAAGGTTTTTGGTTGTTTACTCATTTTAAATTTCATTAAATGGTTGATAACGGCAGAAAACATAGACAGTTTGAGAATAACTGGCTCTCGTCATGTTTTTATAAATGCAAGTTAGTGTTAAAGTGTTCTGGAACATCGACTACACATGTTACTACCCAGTTACAACACAATTGTGTCAACATTGCACACTGGTTACAAACCAAACGCAAAGTTTCTAAAATGTGTCGTTACAAATTAAGCTGTAAAGTATCGAAACAGCGACCACACAAAGTTACTGAATTTAGTTTCCGTCACATTTTTACTGAACCGTTACAACACATAAAAGCTAATCCCTACACAGTCACGTTGTGTCGTACCAGTTACGAAACTGTTGCGACTTGTTACATCTTTATCATATCTGCGACCAAAAATGGCTGTATGGGTACTACAATGTACTCCCATATTAATTCCTTTAAATTGGAGTTACATATGAACACCTCACTCCCTTATGAACTCCCCTATATACTACTTGCCATACTTCCCTATGTTCTCTCTTATGCCTGGATTATATTATTTATACTCAAACATGCACTCACCTATATAAATGTAGCCAAATGTAGAACAGTAACTAACCATCATATATCGCGTAGAAGTCTCCCTCCTCTTCTTCCTCGTAGTTCAACGCCGGATCCCT
The DNA here is from genome assembly GCA_963856015.1 of Helicoverpa assulta. Lineage (NCBI taxonomy): Eukaryota > Metazoa > Arthropoda > Insecta > Lepidoptera > Noctuidae > Helicoverpa > Helicoverpa assulta. Next base: position 7,518,069 of record CAWLCW010000022.1, read on the forward strand.
ATCGTAGTAGTCATTATACGGCGAGTCGTCTTCCGCGGCCGCCCCGCCCAGCCCCACCAGCGCCCCACCCAGCAGCAGCAGCGCCGCGCCCCACATGCTGCCGAGGTAGGGGCACTATGCGCTTGACCTCTTACATTCAACTAACTTGCACTAACATACTATGCTATATTAAACTATAACTATAAAAACATGCGTGGCTGTCAGGCTGTCATGCTGGGTGATGTCAATCACAGAAGTCACAAAATGTCTATTGGATTGAATCAAATACCTATAGAGGTTTTATTTTGTGACGGCTGTTTCTGGACTGACGACCCATAGTGCTGGGGATTGCATACTATAGTGGATCCAGACATTTTGACACATGCATCACGAACGAGGCACACCAAACGCCTCAACTATGGTTGGCGCAAAAACACGCTTTTAGCACTTTCACGTCAAACAGCTAGTCCACCATCTTGGGGAGGGCGCCATATTGGATTTAGACCGTGAAACCGGAAGACCGTGAAATGGGCCAAATTAAGATTCCAAGATTTTCTTACATAGATAATAGCTAATATTAAGCGTGTTAAAAAATATATACTTACTAACATAATTTTGTCAAGTCATCGTTCGCGGCGCAGGCCTCGCTACGATTGGATACTAATATCGTCATGATCTGTTTGGCTTTCTCGTTAACAATATTTACTGTGATGTGATCAGCTTCTAGTCTACGATGACATCCTATCCAGGCTTGACAGCCTATCTGACAGCCACAACCATATGCTTCTGCCACGCTGGCGAATTCCCAAGAGGTCACGGGGTAGTACCCCCAGGGTGTTGGGATGCCGAGTGTTCTTTTTTGGGAAGTCGGTTAAAAAAGACAGTCGCACAGTGACTGTAAGACGAAGAAGAATTTCATTGAAATAAAATCCGCAAAGAGAAACAAACATTTGTATTTATTACTTAAACATAGTTTACCTTAACTGTACACGTCTGTAAACTTTAACTAAAACAAACAATAATACTCTTACTAAGAATAGTCCTCGCCACCATTACACGTACATCGTTCCCGCAGTGTTGCCACACTCAACAATCCTTTTTTCATAATGTCAATAAGTTGCTATATAAAATAAATACGTAAGCAGAGAATTATTTAATTATATATAAATGAGCAATTTTTTTTTCTTTAACAATCCATATTTTTCAGATTTTGCGGCCGCTAAACAGACGCTTAATAAATGCAATATATCATACTTATGCCGTGTAATGAATGCGCTACAAAATACAATTTCATGAATCCTTTCCATTTCCCAAAAGAAAGTTATCTTAAAAATAATCAGAATCAATTTCTGAGACAATATTCTTTTGTGCAGTCAACGAACTTAGTGTTTTTTTACAAAGAAGTAAAATTACAGTTAAGTTAGTTTATAAAGAGGAACATGTAGTTATAGCTAGTCACCTACATTCGCTATAATTTACAACACTCGCGTCTAACACTAAATAAATACATTTACAATAGTTTGGCCCCGAACTTAACTTCTATACTTATTATCTTATTCACGACATAAGCCGGCATTATTAATAAGAGGAAACACATTATTACTTAGACCGATAGAAAACATTGTAAGAACTAGAAATTTTGTAAAAAAGTAATGTTATAAAAAATACAAATTCACAGTTCTGAAATTTTAAATTGGACGTGGTGAAAATTTAAGTTTTTTTTTTATCTTTCAAAATATCTGCAGCCGATGTTAATGAAATATAGGCTATTTACAGCCAAAAATTATATTAATATAATAATATTCTTAATAACACTGTGTCGTAACTAGTACTTTATAAAAATAATTTGATGTCGCTTACCAATGTAGCCGTAAATGTAATTCAACACACATTTTACTCAATTGTCGCTAAAAAATAACCATTTTCAATAAACGCTTAAGTTAACGGTTTAACTTTCACATAGTTCTCACCAAACTTAATGGCGGTTCGCATCGACCTTCCCACTGCATCTATACTCTGCCTAATAACAATAGTTTGTGCAGTGACTCGCTCTATATTCCATGACGACTTAGGCCTGAGTTCACTGACAACATAATAGTCAGATTTCTTAAAACAACTGCTTAGTTTGAACGTTCACAATCAAGTCTCAAAGTGAACAGTTGTTTTAAGAAAAACTCATGTTAATGTTGTTTGCGAACTTGTGCCAAAGGGTGCATCTACACGGTGCAAGTAGCTTGCGCATGTTGAGGCACATGCGCAGGTTACATGCATTTTAACGTGCGGGTTCAGCGACTCGCACATGTACCCGCGTGCTCTTGTCACTTGTCCCTTGCGCATGTTAACTTGCGCCAGCTACATGCACCGTGTAGACTCGACCTTAGTGTTTGTCGAGAACTATAGGTATACACATTATAAATACCCCATACAACTACGCTACATGTATTCAAACAGTCGGACGGACTCGTGTAGTTACTATGTAATTATTACTAATTCTAAATAACTACAATTATATAATTATGCCGTAAAAGACGTGAAAAGATCTCCACATTATATTGAGCAAGTGATATGTGAAACGGCTAGGCAGATCATTTTGATATGTCATGCTTATGAAATTCACATAATATTACCTCTATATGTTTAAGTGAAATGCTTCAACATTAAACTTTTATTGTGAATATATGAGTACCCTATTCACCGAGCCGTGAGCCAAAAGGTAAACAAAGAACAACACTTTTTCAAGATGGCGGGTATAACCCGACCGATAACAAAACGTCACATTTTTATATAAAACTAGCTTCTGCCAGCGGTTTCACCCGCATCCCGTGAGAACTACTTCCCGTACCGGGATATAAAGTAGCCTATAGCCTTCCTCGATAAATGGGCTATCTAACACTGAAAGAAATTTTCAAATCGGACCAGTAGTTCCTGAGATTAGCGCGTTCAAACAAACAAACAAACTCTTCAGCTTTATAATATTAGTATAGATAAAATGTTCGCAGTATCAGTGGTCTACAATTTAGTAGGGTTCCATGTTTGACAGTCAAGTCTATTAGGTTCTTTTATATGTAAATGATTTAATACATATTTAATTAAAATAATTTACGGCATTTATTATATTAAAATTTGATTTGAAATAAGTCTGAAAGGATAACATAAGTTCTACAGATATCGTTCTAAAATATCATTTCTAATGTTGTCAGTGTATTACTTCCGTAGTTATTTTTCATAAAATATGTTCACTACTTCAATCGTGACTTATAAAGAACACTTTTATGGTTTGTTTGACTCATGGCTCCGCGAATAGGGTATACCTTGGCATGCGGTTTCGCCCACGACGACGACGACGACCCGAGAGAACTATTTCAAGCACATGGATATAAAGTAGCCTACTATGTTATTCCGGTGAACAACTGCCAAGTTTAATTCAAATAAATCTTGTAGTTTTGTTTGTAAGAGGAACAAACGTATGTATGGATGTATGATTTTTTCTCCGTTAATTTATAATTTAGCAAGAGTTTTGGAAAAACTTGAAACATTTCATATAAACATATAATCTTAACAATAGCTTATAATATAGTACTAGCGAGTCTACACTTGTGGACGGACATATAAATCTAGTAGATATTGCACCGCAGTGTTACACTATACACACACATATTAATATTAAATAAATACATTTTCTTTCAACATAACAAGAATTGAATTATTAAGTACATTCGAGTTATTCCTTAAAATATAGAACACAGCAGGATATGAATTTAAGTATTATGCGTATATAGATAAAACATTTGGTCTGTTTGAACTAAAATTTACAGTTATTTTCAACAAAGAGGCACTATACGATATGTAGGATTACTTATTTAATATTCAAATAATTTTTCTTTTATAACGTAAGATCAAACACACGTTGTGTTAACATTTTAGTAAAATTTTTGCATTTCGGGAGTAAAAAACTGTGAAACGACCACAAAAGCAATTTTGAAAAGTCGGTTGAACATAAATATTTTAAGGCCCAATTACGTAAATTGTTTTTTTTTCTATGAAGCTAGGATTTTCGTGAAACCTATTTTTTGCCCAATTCTTACTTTGTGAAATCAACCCTTTCAGTAACAATAGTCCCATATAAATTTTATTTACTATCAAGTTGTTTTGCTTAATCAGACGTTAATCTCATCGACTACAATTGTGCTCAGTATAACAAACAGACCATATAACAAATGCTAGTTATGAGTCGCGCGTCGTCACTCGCCGCTGCTCTCGGACGAGCTGTTGTCGGAGTTGTCGGCCTTGTCGCGTGCGTCGTGTGTGTCATGTGTGTCGCGTGTGTCGTGTGTGTCGCGTGCGTCGTGCGTGTCGCGCGGCTCGCTGCTGTTGCTCGGGATGGTCAGGTCGCCCAAAAACTCGTTACTGTAACATCACACTCTATTATTTACTCCTTTTTTATGTCCTCGTGAACTTGGGGCTAAGATAATGAGTTGATGTGTGTGAGTTGATAGATATGCTCACATAACACGAATCAGTGGATCAAATCAAATCATTTATTTGTGATACACAGGTATTATAAATAGGTCTTAAATAAAATATGTTCATGAATTGACTACTATTTAGGTGGAAGTGAGCAAGTATACCGTCACAATTTCGTTGCGGTTTTGCATGGCTGAAGTGTACGCTGTGTAAATATGTGAGTGAGTAGATGCAAGGGTGTTACAGTAAGGAAGTGGAAGTGTACGTAAGAAGTTGTCTGAGTGATCGCGAGCGGCAGGGGATTGGGGTGGATCAAGTTAGTGGGTGAGTAAGTGAAAGTGTCTATGTGAGTGAGCTGTTAATATTATTGTCAAAATATATGAATGTACAACTAACGCCATGAGTAATAACTTTATGTATTAGCCTCTGTTGGCTATTAATATTTAGTCTATGGAAAGCGACACTGTGTCTATTATTTACAGGAGCTAGGGTGAGAGGTTAGGTGCGTGAGTGATACTTACACAATGTCATCAGTGATGGGGGAGTTGCGGTTCCTCCAGTTGAAGAACTCGTCTCCGAGGTTAAAGGTGAGGTTGCTCCGCATCACGACCTTCACGGGTGCCACCTCGCCGCTGCCGTTGTGCCGGTACATGCCGGTACCCTGCTACGGAGACATGCATGCTAGAGCTACTTGCAAACCGTCGCCATTTTGTATTGTAAAATACATTGAGTGACGAAACGGATCTATTGGTTCCAAACGCTAAGTAGATGATGAATTGTATTCCTTATTACATATGTTCATATGTTGGGGTCGGCTTCCAGTCTAACTGGATGCAGAGTACTGTGGAGTTTCTAATACTTATGTTCAGTACATAGGTTTTATTCAATATAGTTACGGCTGGCTGGACAAATATTTAAAAAAAAGTGAAAGAATCAACCTCTCAAGTATGAGGGCGCTGGTTCGATTCCAGGTCAGGCAAGTACCAATGCAACTTTTCTAAGTTTGTATGTACTTTCTAAGTATATCTTAGACACCAATGACTGTGTTTCGGATGGCACGTTAAACTGTAGGTCCCGGCTGTCATTGAACATTCTTGGCAGTCGTTACGGGTAGTCAGAAGCCAGTAAGTCTAACCAAGGGGTATCGGGTTGCCCCGGTACCCGAGTTGAGGAGGTCAGTTGTGGCACACTGGTACTCAGCTGCATCCGGTTAGACTGGAAGCCGACCCCGTGCAGGCTCGGGAGATGATGATGCTACTCACGTCATCGGGCATGTATTCGACGTCGATGTCCTTCCTGCTGGGCGCGTGGTGCTGGCACGCGAGGCTGTGCACGTGCGGGTCCGCGTGCTGTGGGTACCCGCCGTGCGTGTTCGTGCGGCGGAAGCGGGACTCACCTGTATCAGTCAGAAAGGAGTGTTACATTTGTGTTGTGTTGAGTGTGTGTGTGTATGTGCATAAGTATTATAGGTGTCTAGATGTGAGTCGAGAGTGTGTGAGTGTATATGTCTGTGTGAGTGACGCTGTGTGTGTGTTTTAGCGTGTGACTGACAACATTCGGTTTGTTTATATGTTATGTGTAGGTATGTATAGTATAGAGATATTTTCAGTAAGTTTGGAGCTGTGTGTGCCTGCAGGATGACTATGTAAGGATGTCTATCTGAAGGTGTGCGTGTGTTTATTTGTGTACGTATATGGGTGTGAAACGTGTGTACCTATGAATAATGTGTGTGTGGCTAGCCTTGTGTAACTCAGTGTAGTGTTTAAGTGTGCTAGTGTATGGGTAACTTTGTGCATGTGAGTATGTTTGTGTGCATGTGTGTACAACAGACCGATGGGCCAGTCTTCTCGTCCGGCGGAGCGGTCCATGCTGTCGTCCATCAGCGGCGCGTCCTCACCCGACTCGCCCTCCGACTCCTGACCGCCAGACCTGAACACAAATATAATAATAATGCGATATAATATAATAAGAGCTTCGACCAACCCCTCATGAGACTCTCGTTAGGCAACTGGATCAAGGAACTGGTTCAGAAGGTAATACTCCTTGATACGGCGCGTAATGTGAGGAGGTTTCTGTCTTTGGGACCCTAACCATCGGTACCTTGGACCCTGTGCCCGACATCGGTGGCCACCTATTTTTCATATTTTTTAATTATAATTTACTAGCTTCTGCCAGCGGTTTCACCCGCATCCCGTGGGAACTACTTCCCGTACCGGGATAAAAATCTCGATAAATGGGCTATCTAACACTGAAAGAAATTTTCAAATCGGACCAGTAGTTCCTGAGATTAGCGCGTTCAAACAAACAAACAAACAAACTCTTCAGCTTTATAATATTAAGTATAGATGTGTCTGAAAATGAATAAACTAAAAATAACAATATGTTTAAAGCCGATTTCGGCCACGGCGGTTGTTCTCATATATGTCCTGTGTCCTGCACAGTTGGCTGATCTCCTTACATGAGAACAGCCGCCGTAGCCGATAATCGGCTAGGAGGACATGATAACTTAGCAGTAGGTACTAACTTGTCATCTCTCATCCCCTCCCTGAGCGCGGTGGTGGGCGCGTCGGTGTGGGCGGGCGGGGCGGGCGGCGCGGGGGAGGGCGGCGCCTCCAGCGCGGGCGTCACGCCACCGCCGCGGACACGCTTGCGTTTGCGCTTGCGCATACGCTGGATACAATATCACGTGGTTCAGTTAGGTAATTTTTTTTGTTTCTTTTTTTTTTTATTTTAAGGGCCTTCATTTTAATATAACAGAAACATAAATATTGCCTTGTATAAAAAAAATAACACCATCAATAATAATTCACCCTGTATAATCAAGTTTGTTCCTATATAAAATCGAGATTGTATTGTGCATATTTAACAGCTTCTGTATATACATTAACATGCAAATTAGGCTGTCACGTGCAAAAGGCTTCCACAGGTGTCAACGACAGTTGAAGCAAATTCGCAAAACATAGTTATGTAGTAGTGAACTGATGTTGCTGGGGAGTTTGTTCCACCACTTCTTCTTCCCAACAAAAAGACATAGGAAGTGATGAAGGGCGGCGTTTTTAAAGTTGACCTTCAAAAACTCGGGTATTAACTAGGGTATGTACCAAATCAAAACGGGAGATCAAATATTTATCAGACTATAGAGTCACTAAATTTGGAGTTCCACAAGGTAGTGTGCTTGGCCCATTACTATTCCTGCTTTACATAAATGACTTACCTTCTAATGTTCATCAACCTACGACATTATTCGCGGACGATAGTACAGTAACAATTGAATGCGGTGATAAAAGTAACTATGAGAAAGAAATAAACGACTCACTTGAATCGTTAATACATTGGCTGAATAAAAAACAATCTTATAAATTTACAAAAAACTAAAGCCATGCATTTTTACCAAAGAAAACTTCCTGATAATGTAGAGACTAAATATAAAGACCAAATAATAGATACAACCAGTGTGACTAAAGGACCATGCCCATATTAGTATGGAGTCAAAAGTCAGTAACGCCATGCAATGCCCAAATTCCAGTTCTATGTCATACGATAGCTTTATAGCCATATTTGTAAGATATCTAGATTTAATATTATATAAAACACCGATTCAAAAGATATTGGACATTAAACATGATAACTTCCTACTGGTTTTTTATACATTTCATCGTTTATAGACAGCATTGCTATTAGTTTTTCACTAGGAACTTCATGATCATCATGAATTCATGACTTAATTGTATGTTATTAGATTATTTAGACCAGAAATGAAACAGATGTATTATGTCGACGTATACGATACGTGTTGCAAAAAGGGACCAAAGTTCCTTTGGAGCGATCAACGGGGAAAAAAGGACAAAAGTCACTAAATAGCATACGAGCGTCCCTGGCTTTTGTTATCAACGTAACTGGGCCATATTTTTACATTATGACGATTATTTTAAATCATTTTTTATTTGGTTTTGTTATAAAGCAGTATATTATTATTCGATTATTTAGTAATCACTTTTACGACTAATATCAATCATGTCGAATTATATTTTGCCGATTGCATCAATAATATATGCAAATAAGAACGCAACACTATAACAATAGGCATTCAATAACATTGAATATAACAAAACTGTTACAACAAATGAATATATACATGGGCCAAAGGACGAGATTCCAGATCGTAATAAATAAAGCATTCGATTGAAACGATGTCATGTACTGCAATGTCAACAAGAATGTCTTATTTTTTCTATTTTTTAACCGGTGCTTTTTAAGACTTCAAATTATCATGATAATTCTAGTTTTTATTTATTAGGGCTATCTTGTGATATACTTTCTCTGGGCGTTACTGGGGCACAGATGGGCATGGTTCTTTTTAGGAATTAATATAGATGACAGATTGACATGGCGTCCTCATGCAGAATATTTATCCCAGAAACTGGGAAAAACTAGCTAACTAAAAACTAGAATTATCATGATAATTTGAAGTCTTAAAAAGCACCGGTTAAAAAATAAAAGAAATAAGACATTCTTGTTGACATTGCAGTACATTACATCGTTTCAATCATGCTTTATATAATACGGTCTGGAATCTCGTCCTTTGGCCCATGTATATATTCATTTAATGTATATATATATATTCAAATAACTGACATGTTTATCTGATAACATACAATTAAGTCATGAATTCATGATGATCATGAAGTTCCTAGTGAAAAAGCAAAAAAAAAAAATTAATTTTAGGTGCATCGGCCTAGAAGTCGGTGTCTAATGGATGTTACTAAGTTAATTTTGCCACCGACTTGTAGGCCGATGCACCTAAAATTAGTTTTTTTTTTTTTGCTTTTTAGTGTTTTTGGAAGTCGGTTTAATTTTTTTGTAAAAAAGTTTTTTATTTACTGCTTTTCAGTGATACGAATAATTGTCACTATCCATATAAGTGGAAAGTTCTCATCAATACAAAGAATATAAGCCCAAATACGAGGTATTTTACATATTCAGTTGTCGAGTCCCCTCGACCTTCTCTGGTCTCCATCATCAGGTCAGCTCCAAACCTTCACTGTTGCAAAGGTCTCGTCAATACAAATAATATAAGCCCAAACACGAGGTAGTTTACATATTCAGTTGTCGAGTTCCCTCGACCCCCTCTGGTCTCCATCATCAGGTCAGCTTGAAACCTTCACTGTTGCAAAGGTCTCGTCAATACAAATAATATAAGCCCAAACACGAGGTAGTTTACATATTCAGTTGTCGAGTTCCCTCGACCCTCTCTGGTCTCCATCATCAGGTCAGCTCCAAACCTTCAGTGTTAAATAGTACTTTCAGGCATACACCTGAGTGTCAAGTTTTTACACTATGTATGCCTACAACTTTCGAAGGTTGCCCTCGATTTCTCAGGGTTTCCATCATCAGATCCTGACCTGATGACTATGGGACCATCTGGCAGCTATTTCGCGTCGAACAAAAAAAGAATCACGCAAATCGGTTTATAAACCTCGGAGTAATCGATGTACATACATAGAAAAAAAAAAAAAAAAAAAAAAAAAAAAAAAAACATACCGGCCGAATTGAGAACCTCCTCCTTTTTGGGAAGTCGGTTAAAAACTAATAGCAATGCTGTCTATAAACGATGAAATGTATAAAAAACCAGTAGGAAGTTATCATGTTTAATGTCCAATATCTTTTGAATCGGTGTTTTATATAATATTAAATCTAGATATCTTACAAATATGGCTATAAAGCTATCGTATGACATAGAACTGGAATTTGGGCATTGCATGGCGTTGCTGACTTTTGGCTCCATACTAATATGGGCATGATCCTTTAATGTAAGTCCTATTATTTTTTTTTATTTTGTATTCATTAAGTTTTTTTCTATTTAACATTTTTTTTTTCATTTTAGTTTTGTCGTTTTTTATTTTTATTTAGGGTTTGGGTAGAATTTTAATGTAAAAATGATTAATATTATAAGTTTTAAGATAATTAAGTTAAATTAGTTGTCAATGTCAACTATTTAGTCGTTATCTAACAAATACTTTGCATGCCGTAAGGCGAAATGTATTGAGACAATATAAATTAACACGTCACCATATCTGTAACATACATTTTCTGCAAATAAATTATTTCTATTTCTAAAAAAGTGCTGATTTCAGTCTACTTTGATGATAAATGATTTTTATCTATACCTTGTTGGGCGGCTGCATAGTGGTAGCGGTCAATCTCTTCACCTCAACAAAGTCTTCAATGATGATTTTTTTCTCAGCATCACGCTGCGCCCCCCGCGAGTGTGTGTCGCGGGCGCTGGGCGGGGCCGGGGGCGGCGCCAGCTCCACGCGCCCCGCCCCCGCGCCGCTCGCCCCGCCCCCGGCGCCGCCCAGCAGCTCGCGAGAGATCACGGACTGCACGGACTGCACGCCCGGCTTCTGCTTCTTCATGCGCTGCTTGATCTGGTGGAAGATCTGCAAGGGACTCTCACTGTCAGTGTGACGAAAGTCAACACGGTACTTCTGGAAACTGAAATTCTGAAATTGCTATAGGTTTTTACAAAAATGTTAAAAAGCCTGTAGTCGGGGAGTTGATCCCCGCGGGGCCCAACCGGGCCAGGATCTGTCGGGGTTGCGGGATTGTACGAAAGAGCCGCGACCCTGGTACATAAAAGTCCTTCGTAGGACCATGATGGGTTTTTAGTCAGTAAGAGTCTGACACTCCCTCACCGCTGCTAACCCACAGCGGAAGGGGTCATTTGATGATTTTTGACGTCGTTAAAAAAAAAAAAAAAAAAAGGACCATGATGGGTTTTAGTCAGTAATAGTCTTACACTCCCTCACCGCTGCTAACCCACAGCGGGAAAGGGATCATTTGATGATATACGCCATCAATAAAAAAAAGTCGGGGAGTAGATGCTAATAAATCTTATCTTAGCATCACATCGTCGTTCTCGTATCTCGACCTGGTTAAAGAAGAGTAAGATAGATACCACTGTAGAGTGTGAACGGGCGGCGCGGGGGCCGGCGGGGGCTGCGCGGGGGGTGACACTATGTTAGAGTACATGTTACACTGACCCCCTCCCGCATGGCGGCGACGCCGACGGGCGCGAGGGGCTGGTCGGGCGGCGCGGGGGCCGGCGGGGGCTGCGCGGGGGGGTCGATGTCCATCTTGTTGAGCACCTTGTGCGACTGCGCCGCCTCCAGCTCCGTCACCTTGTTGCGCTCGAACACGCGACCGTTGTTTACCACCTGCGAGAAATTTACAACTTACATCTCTGGAGCAAGATTATAACCTCAAATTATGGAGTGTGGAAGTGGATGTAATGAGTATGACGGCTGACGAAGAGACATTCCATTAAAACAAAATACATATTGAGCCGACCCGATATAATTTGTGAATCGGGCAGGAAGGAGAAAGTAAATCAGAAGAATTTTGTGCTGCTAACAATACGCAGTTTTGGTACAATCCTCCACATTTAACTGTCATGTGACATAGTACCAGTAGATATTGTCAGTCGATGTAGCACACTGGTACTTGGGCGTATCCGGTTAGACTGGAAACTGGCCCCAACATAGCTAGGAAAAGTCTAGGTTTACGCAAACAATAATACAGTAAAACTAGCCTACCTTGACGTTCTTATCGTTGAGTATGGTGACGAGGTCACGCACGAAGCTGTTGTTGGGGAAGAGCTGGCGGTGCTTGCAGTGGATGTCCACCTCCAGGTGCTCCTCGGTGCCGTTCATCAGCGTGCGCATGATCTTCAGGATGAACTTGTTCTTCGTGCGCTTCTTGCTCGAGCGGCTGCGCTTGCGACCGTGACGCTTGCGGTGCTTGCTCTGAACCAACAAGTACATAGGAAATATTGCAAGTATATAGAAAAGTCATGGTAATATAAATGATGTATAGGTAGACAAATTAACAGTAAACTGTAGGTAAATTAAATCGTGCATCGTAGTGTATTGTATAGACTAAAACGTTTTTTTTTGGTCGATTACTTCCATGTAGACATCACATATGGATACTATCAAATAATAATCGACACATGCATTATGTACAGTGCATGTTATTCAAATTCAAATAATTTATTTCAGACATGTGTTATAAAGTTATACCTCTATAATGTATTTAAACAGGCAATTGGTTTATATAAGCTCATACAACCGCTATTTTAACGATGTTCTCATAAAAATTTAGAATAAACTAAGCTGAATCTGTTCTGTATATATGGACGACCTATTGATGCGACCTGTGTTGCTGTTAAATTACGATTTTGACCATTATGTCTTATCATGTGTGTGTATGTGGGCGTGTGTGTGTGTGTGACTGACCTTGTGCGAGTGTCGCCTGACGGTGGCGTTGTCGCCGTCCTGGCGGCGCGTGTCCTCCAGCATGTTGTCGGCCGCGCCGCCGTACGACAGCAGCGAGCGCGAGATGCGACTGTGTATGACACAAACACTTGAGTACTATGTCAAATATACTAGCTTGTGCCAGCGGTTTCCCCCACATCCCGTGGGAATCTCTGCAGAAACCCGGATAAACAGTAGCCTATAGCCTTCCCCGATAAATGGGCTATCTAACACTGAAATAATTTTTCAAATCGGGTCAGTACTTCCTGATATTATTCTCCGCGTTCAAACAAACAAACTTTTCAACTTTATAATATTAAGTATAGATACTAGCTTGCGCCAGTGGTTCCACTCGCGTCTCGTGGGAAAATTCAAGCGGTGCTTAATAAATATTTAATGGATTTGTGTTTGGTGTAAGGTATACCTTTCAATTTATATTTAGATCAACATTAACATATAAAATTATGATGAGATTGGGATCATTCCAAGGCCGAGATCAATTTGGTTTTATCCAAAGATAAACACTAAATAACAGTTAAAATGACTCTTGTTAAGATCCACTTACCGCTGTCCTCGCAGTCTGTTCAGTCTTTTCTCTCGTTCAGGACCGAACCTCAACTCATCTGAAAACAATAGAGACGTTATATTTAACTTCCAACAGTTACCAGCAGAGTACGATGTAAGTCCCGCTTAACTTGGCAAGTTAGTAGAATTAAATAAATAGAAATCAAGTGATAGACCTAAAAGTGTAGCTGATAATGAACGGGCATCATTATTTTACTTCGACGACGTTGCGACTTTCTTATATTTCTTTTTTACCAACAAATTTTAAGTTTGTCTTTATGTTGTATAAGAAAATATTGGTTAACCATAATAGCACCTATAATAGGTCTATATGAACTAAAAACCTTTGACTTCGACTTTGCCTATAACAAGCCTAAAATTCACAGTTCTACCTATTTCAACCACAAAAAAATAAAAACAAAACTCAACTCACTAGCATGAAAATTATTATCCTCCGTATAATCGATGGTCCAGTACTGGTCGGCGGCGTCAGGCCGGCAGGGCGCAGCTCGTACATCGCCCACGTCGGGCGGCGCCGCGAGGCACAGCCGCGTGGCCGCGTGCTGCAGCTGGCCGCTGCTGAGGCGCCGCCACTTCTGCTCCCGGCCCAGTCCGTGGCACGGCGTCATCACCACCGCGCGGGACACCTCCGACGAACGCTCGTCCGCTGACATCCTGGTGTCAAATTGCAGGAGTTACGGAATGTCTAAATACTCGTAAAATGATATGAAGGTGATCTTGAAACCAGCAGTGAGCAAGAAAACATGAGATGAAAGTCAGACGTTCAGTCGATAGTCTAGTTGGAGGCTACAGAGAGAGAGTCACCTGGCCGGCTGCACAGTGGCGCAGTTGAACTCGTCGCGCAGCTCGCCCGCGAGGGAGAAGGAGAAGTACTGCGTGGCCTGCAGGTCGGGGTGGCACGGGTAGCAGCCCAGCGGCGACGCCTCCGCCTCGCGCTGAAGTGTGTCGATGCACATCTGAGTCGCCTCGTTCTTGAACCTGACACAACGAACAACTTATCAGTCAATAATAATAACAATAATGGCGTCGGCCACGGCAGCTGTCCTCATGTAAAGAAATTAGCCAGCTGCGCAGGACATATTACAGTGCACAAGCATTTGTGCACTGGTGCACTCACTATTCCTTCACTCTCATGGCCCGATGGGACGGCAATCCGACACCACCGGAGAGAGATCACAAGCAGGACCGATATTAACGTGCTCTCTGATGCAAGGGGGTATCAATCATCCAGACTTCGGGCTGTTTCTAAAACCCACAAAACGATTTCGGCCTAGACCTTGTACACAGCAGTCACTAGATCAACGAGACAATTAACTGTTCCAGTATATTGAGTGTATGAATGCCACACTGACCTGCCGTATCCGTACACATCCCGCACGGGCACGAACTTCTCCTTGTAGATGTTGTCGAGGTACCACTGGAAGCTCTTGCACTTGAGCTTCTCGCGGAGGATCTTGCGGTGCGTCACGTCGCCTATCTTCGGGTTGTTCTGAGGAACAGGCGGGATGGGTTCTCGTTACGGGTACTCAGAAGCCAGTAAGTCTGACGCCAATCTAACCAAACGGTATTGGGTTGCCCGGGTAACTGGCTTGAGGAGGTCAGATAGGCTCCTTGTGTAACATCCTGGCACTCAGATGCGTCCGGTTGGACTGGAAGCCGACCCAACATAGTTGGGAAAAGGTTCGGGAGATGATGAAACATTGTTCTTGACGCAAATGCATAATTTTAGAGTGAAAACTGTTTTGGATAATGTGTGATCTATTTTCTTAACTTTATTGTTTAACTATATCTTTAAAAAAAGAATCAGTAACGGAGAGCTAGGTTAATGTAGATGACTCACCCTGAGGTCGGGTCTGTGCAGGTAGAACAGTTCGGCGTACTCGTCCATCCACACCTCCGCCATGCGAGCCGTGTTTATTCCTGAAAGTTACAACTCTATCGTCAGCTTTCGCACTAGATAACTTTGCATTTATAAAGCTTGCCATTTCACTCCTTGTGCACTATCGAATGTTAAAAAAACCTATTAACCAAAAACAACTGCACATGCTTGAGGATTAAAATAGATAATGTAACTATGTAAGTATATACATAATTTCGAAGTCAATGACTGATGATGATGAGGAAAATATCTCGAGGAAACCAGGAATATAATGCCTGAAATCACAAACCCGCATGGCCGCAGCAAGCATGGTGATTAACGCTCAATCCTTCTCCGTGTGAGAGGAGGCCGCAGCCCAGCAGTGGGACGATACAAAAACTTATGATGATGATGACAACAGGGTACATAATAGTTCAAGGACTTACCATGTGTGTCCATATGCGCGGGCATGCCGTACGGATGGAAGCTGCGGAACACATGACCCACGCGAGAACATGGGATGGTTTCTAGTGTGCCTCCGCCTGCAAGCGACCACAAATATCAAGATAGACAATCATGGGGATGGTGGAAGGGTCTTTAAAATGCACACTTTTATGGGAACTTCATGATGTCGTCATATTCCATGACAGCACTTAGGTTTCAGAGTCTCGGATGCTTGCAAATAAAAGTTAAGAAGTATTATACCCTCATTTCGGAAGTTATGTTAGTTCCGATGGAAACAGAGTGATTTTGGTTATAAATCAAACTGAAACTACAAAAGAAAACTCAGCAGTGATTCTCTTAACACGTGCGAACAAGTGCATCATTCGTCCCAATTCCACCTCTTACTCACACTGCCATATCCGGAAGGACATCTCGAGGTTCTCTCCCCCCCAGCCGCCCATCTGCTCGTCGTAGGCGCCCAGCTCCCAGAAGTACGAGCGGCTGATCGCGAACAACCCGCCCGCCATCGTGGGAGACCTGTAGGGATGGGGAGCAATGCTACAAATAGATAGACTAGCGCGAAAGTTTTGTTTGTTCCTCTTCTAAGCAAAGATGACTGGACGGATTCCGATGAAACTTGAGAGTGGTAAGTATCAAAATAACAAACCGTCAGTTGCACAAAGATTAATTGACGTTAAAGCCTCTTTAAATCTATAGCGGACTCTTTCTTCGTCAACAAGATAAAAAGTGTTAGCAATAGATTTAATGAAGCTTTAATTTTAATGGACCTTTCTGCAACTGACGGATAGGTAGCCTATTTCGTCTATTGTATATTTTGTCCGTTTGCGGTAGTTCTCCCCTCGGGAAACGAGACAAACCGCTAGCGAGAGCTAGTGTAGAATAACAAGTTTGAATGAAGACTTGGTCCCACTGCAACTTTTGGGATGAGCTATTTGAAACTAGCCTCTAGTATTAAGGCAATATGCTGTACAAGAAAAGTAATTAGCTGTTAATCCGTTTACTAACCATGTAGGCGCAATATCAGATCCTCTCCGCTTCTTCTCTCGTTCAGGCACATCCGTCCACGTGAAGTGGCCCATGAATGAGAACCCCCCCACCTACACCAGGAGTCACATTAGTATCAGGTTACATATCATCGCAGTCTTCACTAGCAGTCTCGCGTGAACGTACCGTAGGAAATACAACTTTATTGTTAGTGAATTTAGAGTTCAAAGGACAATGCTCAAAAAAAACCCAAGCCCGGCGCAAACGAAAAGTAACTCAAATTATAGGTAATAATAAGTAATGAAATACTGCATAGGAGGCATCATCGAAATCAATGGCTATATGTGTGAAATTGCTATTTGATTTTTAAAGGGGTAACATGAGCAGCTGGGGCTTATAGTTTAATTAAAGTGCTATCTGATATAACAAACAAGTAATATGGCAAGTAAGCCCGCCAGATGTTCAAAGACGGGCCCCGTCAACCTCTGTGGCCGTCACCCAGCGGCCACAGCAAACTCCACTAAGTGAGGCGCGCGCAACACAACGCCACCGTCTCGAGGCCTGTTTCTGATCGGACGACAGACGCCCCTAGTCTGTCGCCCGCAGGCCGCGCCCTATAGTGGCCGGAGATCAGCCACCCTGCGACGCCCACCACGTCTGCTGCGGGCGGGGAGAGAGGAAGCAGTTTCTCTCTCCCTTTCCGCCGCCTCCTTTAAAACCATCACATCCTCACAAAAGGAGGCGACGGCGTTCCACCCTTCTTCGCTGCCGACCATGCAGGACACGACAGCCGGCAGCGAATGCGACGCAAGCCTTGTCCAAACCGGGTTAACTTCACTTTAGCAGTGTTCCTTTACACCTAAATTCTTTATACGAGGGAAAATGGCAGGAATGGCATATCAGGATATTACTGCTCCTGTATTCATGGGTGGAGGACATTGGGCTGCAGCGCCCACGTCATCGCCTCATTTACATTACTTAGGGTGGGCTAGACATGAGGAACAGTTCGCCCATACCGCAACATTTTTGGATCATGTCGTGTTAGAAATAAAGAATCGATGACTTTTAGAAGTTATTATTAAAATGAAAAGTACATTCATATCGTGTTTTAGTTCTATCATCCTATTATCTTGTAAAAGTAAGTAGAATAGTGGAGAAGTTGCCCTAAACATGTCATTATGTACACTCTTAAACCACAACTGTATCTGTTTGCTGTTCCTTTTACTAATACATTATGTTACCTCTAAAATCTCGAGTAGCAATGTACCGCAGATGTTAAAATTCGAACAGCAATTTCACACATATAGCCACTGATTTCGATAATGCCCCCTATGTAATATTTAATTACTTATTTTTACCTATATTTTGAGTTACATTTCTTTTGCGCCGGGCCTGGGTTTTTTTCTCATACTTCATGAGCATTGTCCTTTCAGACTGTAGACCCTGTTGTGGATGGGTATGTATTTGTCGTTTTTAAAACCAAAAATTGGCAGGATCAGTAAATACGTTTACGCTAGGCTGACTAGTGATAGTTAAACACTGGACGATGTTGACGTAACTAGAAGTGGCACCACAAGCGGCGCGTACCCGGTAAAGCTTTTCAAAGCGCAGTTTGGTAGATAGTGCAAAGTATGAAAGTGCAATATTTATGAGTAAATAGGGCAGAGGATAAAATTTTCATTCTAGTTACATCTTTTTAAATAGGGCATTATTTTATTTGGGGTAAGTTAAGGAATAGAACTTATAAGGGATGAGACTTAGAATAATAGGAGTCTCTCAATGATCTCTATAATTCATTCAAAAAGCTTCGTCCCTTATCGTTCACCCATCAAACCAGTTGAACAGTTTAACCGAGCACTTGTGTGAAGTGCCCAGTTAAATCAATCCAGAACTAAATAAAACTATTATAATACATTGTGCAGAAGCTCCCATTGACCAGTTACAGACGCATGATATTTTAAATAGTGATAGTAACGACTCAGTGGAAGCATCTACACGTAATCTAAATGATGTGACATTACAGCGGTTATCAAACAAACGTTAGTACATACAACCCCCGCACCCGGCTCTGTCTACATTCCCAACAAGCGTGATGTTAGTAGCGAACTGTATAATATAGTAGACAAAGAGTTTCATGTCGTAAAGATAGTTGCTGAATTGTAGGTGTGTAAGATTTTTATGTCAAGAGTAAGATTTGTAAGACGAGTTAAGAACTGTTACAAGAAACCGGGTAGAATATTATTGTAAGAGAAGAGAGGATTGAAATAAATACCTAATGGTTAAGCTGACCGATCTCATCAGTTTGGCTTCTGAGAGTAACTTGTTACCTTGGAAATACTGCTTGAAATAATCTACTAATCCGAAAACCAAAATTTAAACGAACTCGTAAGTCGGCTGATTTTACTGTAGATATTTCAGCTCCGACAGCCACTACTGAAACCTATGGAAAGTTATCAATGCAAGCATTAATGGAAATACATGTAACGAGTCCATCACCGAGTGTTACCGAGCGTTGATCAACAACGCCGACAACATCATCATCGACAATTATCAAGCATTTTAGTAATCATTCACATTCTTCATTTGTTAGTTGCTCACAAACAGGTTCATCATCATCCTGAAGTTAGTGAAGTCAGACCGTCAGACCTGGAAGGTGTCAGAAGCCTCGTACTCGAAGGTGGTCTGATGGATGACGTCGATGATAGGCGTGAGCACGGAGTCGCGCTTGTGCTTGACGCGCTCGAGCAGCGGCCGCAGCCAGTCGTGCGAGGCCTCGCAGTGCGAGTCCAGGAACACGAGCACGTCGCCGCGGGCCGCGCGGGCGCCTCGCAGCCGCGCGAGTGTGAGGCCCTGTCTGCAAGCTTCCAGCGTTATTCTTGCCCCAATCTTTTTATTCGCCTTAACAATAGCCTGATGTTATGTTTTGTAGATTGCTGTCCATGTCACGTAAGTTTTGGTCGTAGGTATATGTTGTAAACTAAATATATTTGAAGTTTTAAGTTTGTTGTTGATGCCTGCCGTATATGCGTGATGTAAACGTGATATGCTAGAAGTAAATACTCCAGCAATTGCTTCCTGCTATTATTTTAATTAGCGAAACTAATTTGTTTGGGAATGTACACAATAAACCCACAAACTTCAAGAAGTACCCGAGTGCATTCTTCAAACGCTTTACACACATAGTGCATTCATATGTGAACACCCAGTGTATGTACACACACAGGTACACATTGTTGCATATAATATAATCAAACTAGATATAGATGAAGAAATAAAAACCCAAAAAGATGAACCGCATCAAAGTACGACGTCAGATTACAATAAATCTGTACGTGTAGAACAAGATCAAGAGAACATCAGTGAACAGAATGAAAACCAAACACTTGTGTTCAAAACATAAGTCGAGACTGATTCGCTCAGTCTCAAAATAAGAAAAATAAAAGAGTGCATAAATAATTCCTGTGCAACCCAAGATTATACATTAGACCATTTCTAATCGTCATTAAATTGTGCGCATCGGAAATAAAACCCCACTCAGTCGACACGATTCCAAGCAAGCCTCACAAGACCAAAATTTTCGATGCTCGAATCCATAAAATGTTTGAACCTGATGACTAGTTCCTAAACTATCCAGCGTTTAGTTCTGTAGGACATAGTGATCGTACCGTGGATGTTCCGACCAAAACAACGACAACAAACAAAGTCGTCAATCTAAACAACAATTAGGCAACAAACTACGGACTGTTTCCCGGGAATTCTCTAACTATTTGATGTTTTCGCTACAATTGAGCTGCTTAATCTCTTTTGATTAATATTTCATTTGAATTGTTAGGTATTCGATTCCACTGTGTCACCCTGCAAAGTTGTGTTGATGTTTTTATTTCGATTCGAGACTGCCACTATTATCTTCCAGAACAAGCACCCCAAAACTTTAAGTCGAAAACGAGAGTGTCTTGTAAGTAAGTCCAGAGTATAATGTTTAGTGTACATTGTAGAGCAAACCGAAACCGCAAAAACCCAACTCAAAGAAATGCAGGTTAGAGTGATTGTGGCGACGCGACCAGTGCAGCCGATAGTGACACACGTAGCGCGGTAATGACATGATATGGCAAACATTGGCTACCGGCGTGTGGCAAACATTGGCATGGCGTATTCACACGAAGACACAAACAGTTGGTCCTGCGACGAACTACCTACTGCAAGGAGCGGGATCTAGTCAGATTATACAACTCCAACTGAAACTGCGATCATACCCAAATCATATCAAAAGAAGGTTATATTTAAACTCTTTGAAATCTTAGAAAAGTAATGCTTTGAATATTAAAATATACGGAAACTGATAAGAATTACAATTTGAGTTTCTTTATCGATCACGCTAAAGTAGATTTGTAGCCTTAAGCATAGTTAATTGATTTTCTCGACAGTTTTATGCTTACGCGAGCATGAATCGAGATAAACGTCGATAATTCCAATCGCTTGAAATCTGTAATTGTTCAGTTATGATACAGGGCACGGATAGCAACACCAATGTTTGCCACAACACGCAAGCATTAACCTGAAAGACGCTGGTGTCGAGCACGCTGTAGAAGAAATTGTTGGACTCGATGACATCAATGATGGGCACGACGACGGCGTGGGGGTCGTCCTTGATGGTCTGCAGCAGCGGCCGCAGCCAGTCGGGCTGCGCCTCGCAGTGCGAGTCCAGGAAGACCAGCACGTCCCCGGCCGCGTAGCGCGCGCCCGCCAGTCGCGCGCGCGTCAGCCCCACGCTGCACACCACATACACGTCACCGCGAGCTCCCACCGGAGCAAGTCATACGTAGCAAGGATATGTTCAGTGTAGTTGGACTCATGTAGCTTAATGATGAAGAGTAAATAAGGAAATAAAGCTCGCCTCAAAAATTTAAATACCCTAACGTAACGTTAATCATCCGCTCTAAAAATTGTAGAAATCGACCCCAGCGACTAATCCTAACGAGACACAGAAATGTGAGTGTTATACATTCACATATACACATACAGAGCTCGCACCTGTTTAAAGACAAATTTAGAAGTACAATGCAATTGAAACTTAATAACAAGAGGTATAAGGTTGAAAGACTAACGCCTAATCTACCTCGTCGCTCTCTAAGCTCATAGCGAAAAGGAAGTTCTCATATGAGATGACGTCGATGGCGGGCACGACGACGGCGTCGCGCTTGTCCTTGAGGCGCTGCAGCAGCGGCCGCAGCCAGTCGGCGACGGCCTCCGAGTGCGCGTCCAGGAACACCAGTGCGTCGGCGCTGGCGAGCCGAGCGCCCGCCAGACGAGCGCGGATCAGCCCTGTACTGCGTGAGCACAACTTAGCTCGTCGGTAGATGTATGTTGTTCTATTGTAAGCTATTGACTGGTCAGTGTTTAGGTTTCAATGAAAATGTCTACAGAATTGTTACATCTGTTATTTTAATTGTACATATGTATTTGACAAAAGCATTTAACTGTATCTTTAAATAAGAATGAATATAGCAACCTGGTATGGATTCAGTTCAGTCAGTTTATCCATAAGTATAAAGTAAAGAATTCGTTAGCAAAAGCCTAGTATCCATCAAATCGCAATAATATTTTCAGGCATATTTCATGGAGTCCCACAAGGGTCTATTTGAGGATCAATGACAATATGCTTTTTGTAGTTAACGACAAACCTAATGCGATAGAGACACTACCAACGAAACCCTCTGCAATATACATACAAATGTGTCGACAGAAAACAAAATAGAGGAACCAGAAACACAAAGGACAACAAAAAGGTAGAACACAAGATGTACATAGAACACATTGAACGATAGTCGTCGAACAAGCAACATAAGAACGAGATTGTACCGTTAATTTAGCACATACAGATCATAGTGACCCGGTACATAATAACCCTGAAATGGTATACAATAACCCTTGAAGCTGCGGTGTTAGACCTAACACCGAAGGTATGTGACGATATCCTGAGTATATGAGGCACGACCACAGCAGTGCTGCTGGTCTTTACGCGGTGGAGGAGAGGCCGCAGCTAGTCGGCTTCCGTCTCCACATGCGAGTCGAGGAACACCAGGGTCTGACCGCTGGAGTATGCGGCCCCGGCTACACGCGCTCGGATCAGACCTCTCCTGTACCATATAAAGGAGCTACAAATATTGGTCTAGATTTTGAAACTTGAATCTTGTTTTATCTTGTGTAAGTTGTTTTATGCCTCATGTTTTATGACAAGAACTTAATGCTTCTTTAGCTAAGCTTTAATAATGTTAGGTTCTCATTTCATGTTCTTTATTCCTTAGTGCTTTTATTTAATTTCTGCATACCTACACTGTAATTGAAATTGTTTTTTTTTTAATAATAATTAGCGTCCGACCTTCACGGTAGAGTTTAATTATTTCCAAATGTTCCGAACATTGAGAATTACAAAATCTAATTTAAATCTCGTATTTCTTATTAATACATCGCATGGAAAAATTATTTAATCGTTTTTGTTGGCATGTTGCAATTTACAGCTATAACTAACGTCATAATACTTGAATGGCTGCTTACTCAACGAAACACCCGAGTTGAATAGATGATTCTTTAATACAAACAATGATCCCCTAGAATTGTGTATGTTTTTACCTATGTACCTATTATACGAAAAAAATCCACCAATTAATATAAACATTCATGGTAAATAACAACAGAGATGAATCACAAGTGCTGACCTAAACACACATCCTCCGAAAATTCGTCATCATGAAGAAGAAAGCCATTCACATTAACATCATTAATGTCATGACACAACACACAAGTCACATGTCTATTCTTGTTAACAACGGGAACTCTGATTAGTGGAGGGACATCAGCGTGACGGTGACAGGTGGGAGCTACCTGGTCATGCTTCCCGGTATCCTCGAAAAGGAAGTTAGTTTCCTGTATGGTGTGTATGTCGGGGACGACGACGGCGTCTCGCTTCTTCTTGATGTGCTGCAGCAGCGGCCGCAGCCAGTCGAGGATTACTTCGCAGTGAGAGTCCAGGAATATGGCTACCTGGCCAGTGGCCACTTTGATGCCTTCCAGGCGAGCTCGAGTTATACCTATCCTGGGTTGAACCATAGGCCCTTTATCAGATTTGGGAGCTTATAATTAGAAAGTGATTGCTAGTGTAAATAAAAGTCTAATGTTTAACAACCTCGTTTTTGGACGAGCAAAAATTGCTTATGTGAACTCTTGCTATTGTAGCGTAAAACAAAAATAATACAGCCAGAAGAATGAAAACATAGCTCCAGATTTGAAAAGCTGTCACAAAAACAAGTATCACAAGAAGTAGTTACAAACATAACCCGCATTCATTCAAATTCCATCATTATCATTTGATATTCAGTTCTTTAGAAATAAGCTAAGTTAGCTCCAAAATTGTCACTTACATTAACTATCCACAATTTAAATGTTTTGAGATTCGTGGAATTCATTGAAACAGAGTTTCCATTGAGAATTAGGAAGTGACACTGGATCTGTGTGTGACTCGAGTGTGTTAGTAAACACGCGACACGCGACTACTGTGACGCTTGAGAACCAAGTTTATGTGAATGAATCAAAGGAACACGTGTTATTGATACGAACAATATTGGAAAACATCGGAACATGCCATATAGACCTTTCTTCTATGCTATAGTCATTATCGGTAATACCGTGTTAACATGAACAATAACTCCATATTGAATCTCCGTTAAGCCTGTTAAGACAAGTGAAGAGTCGTGACCGGTACACTCTCACTGCGTCAATAAGACCTCGGAATGCACTTACACCTGCAAAAAACTTAATGAACCACAAAAGATAAAATTGACGTCAAAATTGCCAATTGTTTTACTCGGGAGTCAGAGAACAACCTCAAAGCCTGGTGTCTTGGCAGTCTCCTTGTATCACAGCTTTTAGATACGATTTACTCACGTCAGTTATGACATGAGGTAAATAAACTAAAGCTCAATTTGTTTTCCTGTAGCTATAGATAGACATTTATATTTGTGTAAAATGGTATTGTGTGTTTTAGGATAAGCCTAAATTACTGACTTATTTATTGTTATAGTAAGCATACGAACATAACATATAACAGATATAAGAAGTTCACATGGACGCGAAATAGTCAAGGAGAATGAAGTTCAGGAAATCATTAGTAGACGAGGAATATGCGAGGAAGAACATAGGAGTTAGACTATTATTAGTAGACATGTGTCGACTGCACAACTGCTAAACAATGATAATACTTTACTTACAATGACTATTTGTTCTGCGACTGATGACTGACTACCCCCACGAACTACGTTACTATCAACTGGACGAAATCTACTGAAACTGTCGACTACATTACTGTATTATCATGATGACTGCGCTGTAACTACTGGGATTACTGTACTACTTGTACGTAGACATCGCAATGGAAGCTGAACAACGCGTTAGACACATTCGGCAACAGAATGGGTTGCAGGAGACCTGATCAGTTGCGGCGGCGCGTGCTAGAGATCGGTCCAGCTGACATGTACCAGTAAGCATTGCTGAACTTTTGATTCTCTCGTAAAATAGAAAACGTACTACAAGGGGCGACTCGAATATTTTCAATGAGAGCAGTTTCGTTCGTTAGCCAGACCGCTCTCTACATATGCTCATCGTCGCGAACTAGCTCTTGAGGTCCCCTGCACCTACGGCATCGCCGAATCACCTCAAATTCGCGAGGGTCCCCCGGCTGATACGTAAAGTCCTCCTTCTCAATGACGTCAATGAGCGGAGTGACCACGTGCTTCTTGCTCTGCTTGATGCGGTGCAGCAGGGGCCGCAGCCAGTCGCGCAGGGCCTCGCAGTGGGCGTCCAAGAACACCAGCACGTCCCCCACTGCGGCCCTGCTGCCCGCCATCCTGGCTTGGGTCAGACCTATCCTGGGTGTTGTACGACGTTTTAGTGAAATGCATTTCTTGACCTTGTGAATAGTTACGGTCAGATGTCCTTCGTTGTTTATGTAGATGATTCGTTTTGGTCTTAGTTCAGTTTAATTGATTACGTGTCATGTGGTCATTATTGCGAGTCTCCGTACATTTTGACAAGACGTTCTACCCCGCCCGTTTCCGCCCCTTGATAAATAAGTTACGTAGTGTTTATGTGTTGTTCAGAGTCACGCGACCGATGTTAACGAGTGCACTTGAACAACTTAGATCATGATACTTGCTATAAATATATCATAACAATTGATGTGACATAGTACAAGTGGGTAACGAATGTTACGATGACCTATTCATGTAATGTTGTACACGTCATTATAAATACCTATTCACGTGAAATTGCTCAGAATTTAGGGTCAGAAGTAAAACAATATCATTGTTTACCATTTCTATCGACGAACTCTCCATTGAAGTATTAGTTACTATCCAGGGGTTCATTGTCCTTTCAGGTGAAGTGTTTTAATGATTGTTGATGACATAGATGTGATGTAATCCTGACTTCAACATCTGAACTTTGGCTGCGCAATAGTAAACACGCATGACTGCCGTCATTTTGGAAACCATTTTGGAAGACAATCATAGGCTTGGTGTGACACCGACGTGATCTATGGAAAGAGCCTGTATGGTCTACAGGACAGACAGGCTTCTCTATTTGATGAATAGTCAGGTGATATCTGCTGGGGTACTTCTGTCTGGACCTATCGTGTTATGGAAATGAACAAACATCCACTATTAGTTTTAGGGACCAAACTCATTTGTACACATTTTCAAGTTTCAAAACTTAAAAACTTGCAACCAAATCGCGATTATAGCCTTAAAAACAAGTTTTTGGTTGGTGGTCTTGGATTTAAAACGTCTTTCTCGTTTTATTAGGAGTCTGGAGATTAAGATAACTCTTATGATTATTAATTTGTGTGTCTTCACCAGACCACGAGACTATAGTCGCAGATTTTTGGAAGGCCAACGTGGGACCGAAGCCAACACACTGAAACCCTTTTGAGTCAACTTTAATGAAATGGTGCCACAAAACCGACGATTATCCCGTATACACTATAGAAATGAACCCTATGATTATTATTATTAAGATTTCTTTAGTGTTTTATATTTATTTTATTTGGTACAGTATACCAAATGAGTATGGTCCCTGCGACAGTAATGTCGGACTCACCGGTCGGGCAGGCGCAGGATGCGGATGAGGTCGGGCGGCAGGCGCGTGCGCACGTAGTGGGACAGCTTGCCCTTCAGCTCCGGCAGCGTCGAGTTGTCGTCTACCAGGATGATCTCCTTCAGGTACACGAACGGAGAGTTCGGGTCCTGGCCTGGGTAGCCTGGTAAGGTTGGGAGGTGGTTTAAATATATGTAGCTGTAGTATTTAACCAGTTATACAAACTAGCAAATGCTTAGTTTTATTTTTGTAGCTACACCTGATATAGTTATCGGCACGAATCTTGAGCTCTGACCTTCACCTGCGCAGAAGTAATTTATTGGGTCCCTTTTGTGGTATGAAGTGAGGCGTAGGGGCGGGCTAAAGCGGTGATTGGCCCGCAGTGCATTGCGTCATAGCAGTCACTCGGGATTGGTTCTTTGCTAATAAATCACTTCAGCGCAGATATAGGTCAGAGCTCAAGATTCGTGCTGATAACTATATGGTGTAAGACTCATTACCAGACAGCCAGACAGCAGTCATTTACAAACCACACTCATTCAGGGATCAAATCTAAGATACAATGCTCAGTGACCCTAATTGTGACCACTGCCGTCTGTATTACATAAGATTACGTAATCAAATATATGGATGTTGTAGACTTGAGTAGTATATCTTAGACACCAATGAGTGATTTAAAGGTGCGGGAAACCATCTCGACGAAACCTGGACTATAAAGTCTGAAATGAGCAACCCGTATCTCTCGCACGTGATGATTATAGCTCAATCCCTCTCTATGTTAGAGGAGCCGCAGCCCAGTAATCTATACGAATATTATAAAGCTGAAGAGTTTGTTTGTTTGAACGCGCTAATCTCAGGGCCTACTCGTCCGATTTAAAAAATTGTCTCAGTGTTAGATAGCCCATTTATCGAGGAAGGTTATAGGCTTCTTATTATCCTGAGGTTCCTGCAGAGGTTCCAACGGGATGCGGGTGAAACCGCTGGCAGGACCTAGTGGGACATGAAAAAAGCTGATGACGATCTTCGCTGTACTCACCCGCGACAGTCTGGCGTCCAGTGTTCCTATCGAGGAAGTTGGCGCGGCTGTACCAGGGCTGGTCGCGGCGCGCTGAGTTGACCACGCTCCAGATGGTGCGCACCACCACGGAGTACGGCTCGTTGTGGAAGATCAGGATCACCGACGCCGACGGCAGCTCCGCGTCGTATGTCACGCGCTTGCACGCTGGGTTGCGGAAGTCTGTTCACAAATGGATAAGTTAGTTAAAGTCAAAAAAAATATTGAAACTAGGCTAGTTTTAGCACTTTTTCACGTCAAACAAAAGGACGGTACCCCCAAAAACGCCCTTTCACCGCTTCCTGGTGTTATGGCTGGGAAGAAGAACCGGTGAAGAACCAACTTCCCAGCAACACAGCTGTTAATATTTAGGAATTCTATTAATAGTATAATACACTCAGCGGCACGGAATCTGGCCCAAGCACATTTGGGCCTTATAACCATTATTTGAATGCAAAATCAGAATTTTTATTTTAAAATTGTTTAATTTACTCATTTTCCAAGAGCAAATGACTAACAGACAACAGGATTGTGAGGATGTTCATTAAGTTTCATTGAGTTTCATTGAGTTAGAAAACAGAGTCCTTTACCGCAATAATCACCATAAACTTTTAAATTCAACATTTTTAATAAAACAGAAAGTTATCGAATTTTAATAATGGGTGTTTCTTCCTCTTGATCTGATGACTGCCTGCATACGATCTGGCATGTTCTGGATGATGTTTTTATCTCCACCTGAGAGATCTCCTCCCAGGCAGCTACCAGCGCGGTTTTCAGTTCACTGAGAGTCCGTGGTGGGTTACGACTTGCTCGGACCTGTCTTTTAAGCATGTTCCAAAAATGTTCTACAGGATTCATGGCTGGGTTTCTTGCAGGCCAGTCCAATTTTTGAATACCGACCTCGAACAAGTAATCGGTTACGCAAAGAGCTGTGTGCGGTCGAGCATTGTCCTGCATTATAAAAAATTCTTCACTTCCTATGAATCCCTGACAGGGTAAAACATAATTTTGAAGGATCTCTTCAATATACCGCACTGTTGTCAAACGACTTTCGACAACCAATAATTCAGTACGGGCTTCTGAACCTATGCCTCGCCAAACCAAGATGGACCCACCATGAAAAACGACTGTTTGCTTGGTAGTGGTAGAAAAAAACCATTCTCCGCGCTTTCTCCATTCGCGTTCACGGCCGTCTGGAGCTCTTAAGATGACTCAGCATTCATCGGTCCATAAAATTTTACTCCATTGGCCATGCGTCCAATTTGCATGTTCTTTTGCAAACCTAAGTCTGGCTATGCGATGGTGTAGAAGTTTCGGGCCTCGACTTGGTCTTCGAGCACGCAGATCCCGTTCCTCCATCCTTCTTCTTATTGTGCACTAACGGACGTTGACTTCTCTTGCTGTTTGCAAAGGCTGGCGTATCTCTAACGCAGTGAGAAACCGATTTTTCATTTATGCACGTACGATAAATCGGTCGTCGGGCGCCGACGAACACCTTACACCCCCACTTTTTGGTCTTCTTGTGAAAAGGCCAGCCTGGTCATGCATTTTCTATGCATATCTTTAACTTGTACGCGGTGCACTTAAAGTTCCAACCATCTTTCGCTGTGTACGCCCTTGACGTCTTAACATCACTGCTTAAGCAACTTGAGCTGCAGTAAGGGTAATTTTCAGATCAAATTGTGAAAAAAAGAGAAACAAAAAACGATCATAATCATTATTTTTTTTTTGGAACGTACTTAGTACTTCGGCAATTTCTATCTGAATTTAAACTTAACTTTCCGCTTTGTGTTCCAACAACGGAATCTGTTTTTAGTGTTATAAAAGTTAAGCAGACACACATTTTTTTTGTACTTTAATTAACAATTACGAAAGTACTGACAATATGTCATATGAAATTAGAATTTACAACAACTATCTGAGCTGATATCTACTTGTGTTTGTTTGGGCCAAATTCCGTGCCGCTGAGTGTACTAAGGTCGTGCAAGCTGATTGTCGGCAACGGTGGCTGTCCACATGTAAGATCAGACAGGAGTGCAGGACATAATTAGATTATACGGCAAAAGCATTTGACACAGGTGCACTCGTCTGTTCTCTCACTCTCATAATCTTCAAAGGGAGAATATATTTGGCGGAGGGATTAGCTCTCCGCAGCACGGGTTTGTCAATCCCCAACTTCTAGACTCTTCTATGAAAATTGTAAGACTTTAAGGACCGTTCCGTCAAGGACCTTGAATCCACGGACGACATTCCTTAGCAACGCTTATCACTTGCACAGTTATGCGATGTGTTTCTACTTAACTGTAAGCTGCAACGTAAACAAAACTGCTGAACACGTAACTGATTAAAAACACATGAACTTGAATTCAACTGCTTCACAGTCTAGTCGAACACTTGTAACTACTAAGTATTACATATCGACACTGTCCATTACATTTGTACATGTAAAACCATGAAATTACGTGTTCCCACGTGTACCAAATCAATCAATCAAATACCTTTACTTTCAGGCTGCATTGCCCCATACATATGCCTTAAAGACTAACATAAATACGTGAGGTATGTACCAGACTACCAGCTTCGGACCTCCATTTTCAGGAGTGTAGCGATGTTAGCCATCTTGTCAGTGACGAATCATCGTCTCCGTAGCCTTTTCCCAACTACGTCGGGGTCGGCTTCCAGTTTCACTAGATGCAGCCAACAACAGAGTACCAGCCAGTGTGCCACAAGGAATGACTGCCTGTCTGAGATCCTCAACCCAGTTAGCAAGGCTTCTGAATACTCGAAACGACTGCCAAAGATGTTCAAAGTTCATATCGTGGTCTCTCATCCGACCGAAACAAATCATGTTGTACTTAATGAAAGCTATGTCAATACAGTTCATAGTACTCGAGTAATGTAATCAGCGTGCTATTAGTAATGACTGCGACAAAACACCGTGAGAACCTCAATGCACCCGTGTGTACAGTGCGCGACTCGGGTTCACGTAAATATCCGACACGGCTCGGAAATGAAGCGCCGACGCACCAGGTGTCTACGGTTGTTATGATTAAGCTTACGAACTGCACTTCCGAGCACGTTTTATGGGTCAAATGTGGACAAAAACGAAAGGAGTTTTAGAAACAAATCCGTATTCTTCTACCGACCCTTTGCATTCCAGGGTTATTGTAATCCTTTGGAATGATCCCGAAACCTTAGCAGCCAGTAACCAGGGTATCTTTACCTATACTGTTATGATCTCAACCACTGACATTCCAAGTAAATACCCTATTGGTCGTTTTGCTAACAATTTGCTTCAAACGCATATGACATTACAACATTGCCACTTCGAAAGGTATTTAAACTTCATGGTGTTCTGAAGTATGTAGCTGTTGATGGGCATCAGATGAACATTGAAGGTCATCAGATTATGAAACCAGGTCAAATGCCACCAATAATGCAGACACACACACACACACACTCATACAAACGTATTGTCCTGGTGCACACATGCGCACGCGTCTCATTTCACGGTGTTGCAGATACAATTTACAAGAGTAGCTATTTACTACTGAGCGATTGATGAACATAGCAGGCGCGCTCCATCTAATGTGATATGCAATATTGTGCCACCCAACATGTTATATGCATTGTATAGCCTTGACTCAACCCAGTGGCCCAATGGACCCTTCCAAAGTAAATCATTTTTAAATAAAACTACTTTAAGGGATTTTATCGTGGTTATATTTATATTATTTAATCCCAACGAGTCACGGGCAGAGTGCAAAACCACACAAATAAACAAATTTGCAAAATTCAACGACTTTTATAAGTTATTTAATATTCAGGATTTAATTAGTATTATCAGTGAGGAAAAGTACAATAAGTTAGCCGAATTTCCTGAATGTGTCTGTACCCAAAGTATATTTACACAAGTGTTAAAAATAATTACTTTATCAGTACAGTATGACCCATTTTTTCTTAGTAAGAAATACAAAGCTTCCTGTAATCATAGGGGGTTTTTTACTTCAATTCACAATAGATTTATCAAAGGCTAAAATCCCTTATGCCTAGTGTAGCAGTCCTACAAGTCAAAACCATTGATCTGAACATATTAATTCATCATCATCTACATATGCAGTAGACACTGAATATTGGTAGAAGTATTCGGGTAATGTCATGGTGGAAGCTAATTGACTCTGTTGACACAGCAGCTGTGTGCAAGACAGCTGTTTGTGCTGCCGGGTAGTTAGCTATGCAGTTGTTTAAATTTTAGATAAATTGCCTTCCCGTATTAAAGATACATCTTCATCATTATAAAATGTAACATGGGAGTGTAGGATGGTAACAGGTCTATTAATAGTCCATTCAAGTTACACTCAGGATATACAAGTTAAAAAATTAGCTGTTTTACTAAAATTATAAATGCCAATGTTATGTGGGCTCTCATACCAAAACTACTGAACCCATTGAAATGAGATTTGGTATCAACGGTCTAGAGCCTCTGAAAGGATATAGGCTTTATACATGGCTACTGATAGCAGTTCTCCGGGGACACCGGTGGAAATGTGAGAGTATCAAAAACACAGGCTCCATTTTCCAGTTTCCATTCCATGGACAGTTTCCATTCCTAGCAATCGGCTGTATCTACATTTATTAGGTCCATCTGTTATCAACTTGTTAAAAGGTAAATTATAATTAGGTACGCAGATGAAATGCTTTACGCTGATAGCATTAATTAACAACATGGTGCGTTAATCCCGTGGAACGCCAGTGTTGTACTTTTTTAATCAATTTATTTTTAATCTGTTATTTTATTTCTGGTATGAATATACTCTGATTGAATGCATGGCACAATTTTCAGCTTTTAATGAGTTATCTGTCAAGAGCATATTATATTGATAGAAGTCAAAGATATAGCTTTTTTATGAATTTGCTTATATCTATATTGTATAACTGCATATAAATCTGTAAGAATTTCTTCCAGATGGGACAGACAGAGGCTTATGTGGTAAACAAAATTGTAAACAGTATTTTACAAAAAGTTACAATGAAAATCATAAAACTATTGTGTGCTGTCCCTGTAAATGTTCATAGATTTGTGTTACATTTAAAAATTAGAAGCACTTTGCAGTCACATAGTTTATTGAACTGATTGTATTAGTATAGGCATAAGTAGTGTAGAGACTGTTAGTACATGTAGAGCGTGGCTGAGCCGCACATACTTTCACTACTACTACACGACTACTATTACTAATTAAACACACTAATACGCGCATTCATTCAACTATACACCACATTTAGAAACTTCCAGACACTGCCGGGTAATAATTTGCAGATATTTGGACATTATTGTGTTATGATTTCATGTTAAAGCTCACCTTTAAGCGTTCTGTTGTACGGGATCCTGTCGCTGAGGTAAACGTTGATGGCGAGCTTCTTCTCAGACTCCTCGCCGCGCTTCTTCTCCTCGCCGATGAGATGTGCCGCCGCTCCACCCTCACCCAGCCCCGGGATGATCCGGGACTCATCTTCTAAGATCTGTCTCTCGTATTCAGCTTCAAGTGGGTCCGAATACTCCGCCAGCGTATTCTTCTTGCCGCCTCGCCATTGCTCGAACAAGGCTAATATTGTAATCACTAGAAGCACCAACAGCACTAACTTGGCCGCTTGGTAGCACTTGCGCACCGGGAAATACACCATAATCATTTATTTATTAATTTAAGCGACACCGTGCCGCGCCGCTTTCGGCGACCGACTGGTTTTGACGTTTCGCTTCAACCATGTTTGTTTACAGTTTACCTTTTTCAAACAGGAAAGGCAACCGTAAACATGCTATTCAGCCTAATCTGGATAGGAAACTGTCTAGTTTTTATTTGGATGCATATTTTTATTTTTAAAGGGTTTTGTTTTATGATAGCTCAGTTTTATTGACTGAATTAGTATTGTTATAGGCGAACAATAATCGGCTCCACGTTTTATGAGCTATTGAATAAATACTTATCTAGAACCCTCTGGGCTTTTTGTGTAGGTATTTGTTTTTTGATCATAACTTACCAACTTGCATTTGAATGGATACAGTACCTAATCATTTCTATCACTATTGCTATACGTCTGAAGAGTTGTATTATGTTTGAAATGATCGCGATGTATTGCAGGAATTTATTTTTTATTACAGAGACTTTACCTAATTTAAGATATATAACGCTGTGTTACTTCTTTAAATTATCTAATTCTAATATTCACATAAAACATTACAAACCTCTGACGTATGAAGAACACTCCTTCAGTATCATTGCCTGAGATATGACAATAGCAACAAGTGGCTCACATGCAACAGGTGCCTATCATCCATGTCGCGGATGGCTACAGCCAGGATATCTCATCATGGTAGACTTGTTGTTACGCTCATTAGCAAGCTGTCCTAGGATTCCGGGATCATAATTCAGTCGAATATCCTATAGTAGATATGGAACAAAGATACTTCGCGACTTTCAGAGCCAATTAGAATATCAGCAGCCTTTAAGTATCTTGAGATTTCTATGGTCAACAGACAAGACTATGACGGACTTTCAGAAGTTACTTACTAAACTCTACCCTTGGAATACGTATTATAAGGTAGACTTCAAATTGTTAGGTATAGGTAGTTACTCCATAGGGGCAACAATTTAGAATAAATAAAAAGCAAGAGAGTAAAATTAACATAATTGTGTATTAGTTCTATAGTAGACTTCATATCGTTATTGCACATAAACTAAAAAAAACATTATCTCATAGTGGAATGTCGACATAATCACGTAGCTTACAATAAATACACAACACACACACACATACGCATGTACAAACACACATACACATTCACACTGGTCCAATAATAAAATTAAAATAAATCATTGTAACACAAAATTAGACTAAAGTACTGAAAAAATGTTAATTAAATCGAATATAATACAAAATGTTTTCAATCAATATAAAAAGTTAATTTCAAACAGATCTGAACATGTCCAGGGTTCTTATTTACTTATAAACTGAATTATATACGTACATACTAGGTCGAAATATTATACTGAACTATGAGCACCTTTGGTAACGGGTCTATTTCTATTTATATTAGACCATTTTTTAATGAAATTCGTAATTTCGTGATATTAAAATACATATTTTCATTACACTATCGTCACCCCTTTCTATGTTATTAGGTAACGATTAACGCCCATTGACAGGATATTTCAGTCGCGAGTTCTTTTTGGATTCCAAAATACATAATAATTTCAATTTACCTTTGTTTATGCTGTATGCGGACTTATTTTAGACGACATAGTTTACAAACGCCACAGAGTAGTACGCTAAAGGAGTACACATTACACTCACTATTACGAAACTTTCACTAACTGTCAGAATACATTCATCATCATTTAAACACTCCATTAGTTCACTACACCATGTCAGGAACTCTAGCATTAAGTACGTAGTTTGAGTACATGTGACATAAGATACCGAGTTTGAAGTTAGCTGATTAGACAATTACATGTGTTCCTTAAAATCTAACTGTACAGTTAAACAACTAACTTCAGACTAGTTAAGATTCATCACATTTTCTCAGGTCCGTTGTAATGTACATTGTACATGTTTATAAGGCGATGGTATTTTTACTAATACAGTCTTAAGCGTGAATTCGCATGTACAACTACGTACACGATCGCCGAATAAAAACCTACTTTATGCTGAAACGAATCGTTGTGTGACACAGAGTACAGAGGGTTACTTATTGTTGTCGTTCTGCGCCCGAGTGGCGTCGCGGAACATCTTGTCGAGCGCGGCGTGCTGCGCCTTGCTGAGCCTTGCGGCCTTCATGTCCAGCACGCGGTGGAAGTCCTGCAGCGACGCGTCGGGCAGCAGCGCCAGGAACTGCGCCGCGAACGCCTCGCCCGAGCCCAGCGGCGCCATCACCAGCTTGAGGATCATCTCCGCCTTGGTCATGAGCTTGATGACCACCTTGGTGTAGGTCGCCGGCGCCGGCCGCCGCACCGCCGAGCCCGCGCCCGGCAGCTCCAGCAGCGCCGTCTTCAGCATGTGCGTGTCCAGCAGCAGCTGCTCCGAGCCCACCGTGGACAGCGGCTTGCAGCGATACACGTGCTGGATGAACTTGGGGATGAACGAGTTCGCGAAGCGGATGCAGAACTGCGTGAAGTACTTGCGCGAGGACGCCAGCGAGTCTCTCAACTCAGGCACCGTGTTCTTGAGGTGCATGACGATCTGCGTGACGTAGGAGCTCTGGTCACCCACCGTGTCGAAGTGCACCCACGAGATCTTGGTCATGGCCTGCAGCGCCGGCTCGCACGCCAGCTCCAGGTCCGCCACCAGCAGCTGGATGCAGTCGCTGATGATCTTGTGGAACAGGTCCTGCTCGGCCGTCATATCGATCTTGTCGGCGAGGGGGGGGGACACCTTCTCCTTCAGCTTCTGCTCCAGGTGCACCGTGGTCTCCAGGCAGTACTCCGCCGTCGTGATCACGCTCGTGATCTTGGCCACCTCCTGCTTCGTGTACCTGTAGGGAGAGAGGGGAATTCAGTATTGTGTAGATTGTACCGGGTCTACAGGACAGTCAAAAGTGCCGTCAGTGAGCAGGTCGTGTACCTGGCGCGGTCCTGGTCGGGCTGGCCCGGCAGCAGCGCGTGCAGGCCGAGCGCGGGCAGCAGGCCGGGCGCCGCGCCGCGCGGCAGCAGCGCCGCCAGCACGCTCGTGGCGTACTGCCGGAGGTACTTCTGGAACACGCCCGCTAGCTCTGCGCGAAGGGTGGAGGCACATTATGGTCTGACACGTGTATATCGCGCCGCGCGCTGCGACGCTGTCACTTTCGTAAAATATGCAAAAATGATGTCTAAAAATTATCCCAAAGCACTCCTTTGCCTGGTGCGTTTACATTACTATTGTAGTTACGCAAAAGTAGTCGTTGTAGTTCATCTCATCTCATCCTCCGAGCCTTTTCCCAACTATGTTGGGGTCGGCTTCCAGTCTAACCGGATTCAGCTGAGTACCAGTGCTTTACAAGAAGCGACTGCCTATCTGACCCCCTCAACCCAGTTACCCGGGCAACCCAATACCCCTTGGTTAGACTGGTGTCAGACTTACTGGCTTCTGACTACCCGTAACGATTGTCAAGGATGTTTAATGACAGCCGGGACCTACAGTTTAACGTACCATCCGAAACACAGTCATTGGTGTCTAAGATATAGGTACTTAGAAAGTACATACAAACTTAGAAAAGTTGCATTGGTACTTGCCTGACCTGGAATCGAACCCGCGCCCTCATACAAGAGAGGTTGGTTCTTTACCCACTAGGCCACCACGACTTTTAGTTTTGTGTTTGTAGTTCACCTCATCTACATATTCTATACTAGCTTCTGCCAGCGGTTTCACCCGCATCCCGTGGGAACCTCGGCACGGACCTGGTTAAAATTTAGCCTATAGCCTTCCTCGATAAATGGGCTATCTAACACTGAAAGAATTTTTCAAATCGGACCAGTAGTTCCTGAGATTAGCGCGTTCAAACAAACAAACTCTTCAGCTTTATAATATTAGTATAGATTTATTGTTGTACGAGGTGTCAAAGTTTTAAGTGCTTCTCCCAAGAAACTACATTTTTGCTTAAGTGACAGTGTCGTACCGAGGGTGCAATGTTTTTTTGACAATTGGAAGCGCAAGCCGACTCATCAGCCAAGTCTGTTCGGTTGCTATTGTAAAAGGATGTAGCAGAGCACCAGTGTGCCACGTGCAACGATTGCCTATCTGATCTGAGATCTCCTGCACTCAGCCACCCGAGCATCGTGATACGGGACTAGTGACATGAAGACATGAATCTAAATGACGAATTATCAAAAAACTTCCCAAAACGCTACCCTTTGATATATCTATTGTATTTGTGACACACAGATAGATCTCTTTGTTAAGATATTGCGAAATAAGGTCAATATAACCTCTGCAACACTGTTACACTTGTCTCTAGTAAGTCGGTATTCAACAAACCGACTCTGGAGACTTTATTGTTCTATTGTCGCGGTCACGTGCGCGTGTAGTTGCGCACGCGCACGTGCGTCGCGCAGACGTGTTTACTAACATACGCTGGCTTTTAATGTCTTTTGTACAACAGCTTGACGGGAAAGGATTTACTGCGGATTTCTATAAATGGTCTATCCGATGATTTGCGATTAGAGATTGAATTTTGAAATTGGTTGCCGTATGAATTGTGTCAAGTTTCAGTGAAGAGATCCACCATTTATATGTAGTTTCGTGATTATGTGAATCTTTTCAATAAGTGAGTCTTTTTACTTGTGTTTAGTTGGATGACTCACCTGTAAAGATATTTTTGAAGAACATGATGGGAGTACATAAGGAAGAACATGAGGGGAGTACATAAGGCAGTACATGAGGGAGTATGTAAGGAAATCGGTACATAAGGGGAGTACGTAAGGGAGTATATAAGCCAGTACATGAGGAAGAACATGATGGGAGTACATAAGGGAGTGCATAAGGGAAGTACATAAGGGGAGTTCATAAAGGGAGTATAATATAGTAATGGACATATACCCAGCATGGGCTCGCCGGTGGTGAGGCGGGCGCACTGCACGAGGCACATGGAGAGTACATGACACAGTACATACCCAGCATGGGCTCGCCGGTGGTGAGGCGGGCGCACTGCACGAGGCACATGGAGAGTACATGACACAGTACATACCCAGCATGGGCTCGCCGGTGGTGAGGCGGGCGCACTGCACGAGGCACATGGAGAGTACATGACACAGTACATACCCAGCATGGGCTCGCCGGTGGTGAGGCGGGCGCACTGCACGAGG
The DNA here is from genome assembly GCA_963856015.1 of Helicoverpa assulta. Classification (NCBI taxonomy): domain Eukaryota; kingdom Metazoa; phylum Arthropoda; class Insecta; order Lepidoptera; family Noctuidae; genus Helicoverpa; species Helicoverpa assulta. The sequence continues at coordinate 7,556,751 of CAWLCW010000022.1, forward strand.
CACATGGAGAGTACATGACACAGTACATACCCAGCATGGGCTCGCCGGTGGTGAGGCGGGCGCACTGCACGAGGCACATGGAGAGTACATGACACAGTACATACCCAGCATGGGCTCGCCGGTGGTGAGGCGGGCGCACTGCACGAGGCACATGGAGAGTACATGACACAGTACATACCCAGCATGGGCTCGCCGGTGGTGAGGCGGGCGCACTGCACGAGGCACATGGAGAGTACATGACACAGTACATACCCAGCATGGGCTCGCCGGTGGTGAGGCGGGCGCACTGCACGAGGCACATGGAGAGTACATGACACAGTACATACCCAGCATGGGCTCGCCGGTGGTGAGGCGGGCGCACTGCACGAGGCACATGGAGAGTACATGACACAGTACATACCCAGCATGGGCTCGCCGGTGGTGAGGCGGGCGCACTGCACGAGGCACATGGAGAGTACATGACACAGTACATACCCAGCATGGGCTCGCCGGTGGTGAGGCGGGCGCACTGCACGAGGCACATGGAGAGTACATGACACAGTACATACCCAGCATGGGCTCGCCGGTGGTGAGGCGGGCGCACTGCACGAGGCACATGGAGAGTACATGACACAGTACATACCCAGCATGGGCTCGCCGGTGGTGAGGCGGGCGCACTGCACGAGGCACATGGAGAGTACATGACACAGTACATACCCAGCATGGGCTCGCCGGTGGTGAGGCGGGCGCACTGCACGAGGCACATGGAGAGTACATGACACAGTACATACCCAGCATGGGCTCGCCGGTGGTGAGGCGGGCGCACTGCACGAGGCACATGGAGAGTACATGACACAGTACATACCCAGCATGGGCTCGCCGGTGGTGAGGCGGGCGCACTGCACGAGGCACTTCTTGTAGAACAGGAACAGGTCGGCGCACGACGCGATGACCGCGCCCGCGCCGCTGCCGGCGCCCACGCCGCCCACGCCGGACTTCGCGTCCTGCGGCATAGTACATACGTTATCTCACCAAACTTCACAATAATGACATATAGTTAACAAACGTTGACGCGGCTATTTAGTTGTCAGATGATAAAAAACATGTTCAATAGTGTTATTAACGCTGCACGGAACTGCGAGCTAGGCAAGTGACGAGTCATCAGTGTTTTTTAATTAAACAAAATTTAGTGTCAGTCATTCAAGCCTATTAACATTCACTGTCTGAACAAAATAGTCTTGGATTTTACGAAGGCCTTCGATACAGTTTACATGTAGTTCCTATTGAATTAGAGTGCTCTATATTATCCAAATGCATAATATAACAATTTAGAAAACACTTCTACTAATTGTAAATAATATTCCAAAAATAAAATTAAAATACGTAAAGTAACTACTGACACACTCAAAATAGTCGACGGTGTTCCTCAAGGAAGCATTCTGGGTCATACACTTTTCTTTACAGTGACTTAGTTTTCATAAATGTTCAATTCCTTGGAATTGGGGATGCCTAGAACAGTTGAGCAAGTAGTGTACCTGTGTGAACCTGTCCATGAGGTCGCTGAGGTTGGCGTCGAGCGAGCTGACGTACAGCGAGAGGTAGGGCTCGAAGCACGCGCCGATCTGCCCCACCCACGCCGACCCGCCCGGCACCGATGACGTCACGTCCGTCTCCTAGACACACCATACAGAATGACAAAGTTCTAAATAATTTGTCACTGTCAAGTACTATTAGAGTAGATAATAAAGAGGACTTTTTGATTGTCTTAAGTTTGGGCCACAATAAGATACAGTCTTTTAATTATCGGTCCATTAAACGATACATTTTATATGCTACGAAGCGAGAACTTTCGTAGAACCTTTTTCTTGTCTAATCTTGATTGGAGAATCAATCGCTTTAGTTACATATAGTATCAAAATAAATGTACCTTCTTGATAAATAGCTGTTTTCCTTAATCGAACGTTTTCAACTTGTTGATTACGGGCATTATTATAAGAAAATATATAGAAACACAATGTCGAGGTATAAGTTAAGGAAGTATCAAACTCACGTCTTTATTATCTCCGTCGCCGTCGAGCGCGGGCGGCTTCTCTAGATTGACTTCAGGCACCTCCGCGCCCAGGTCCATTCCTGTACAACGACATACGCATTACAATACAGTAGTATCAAGTCACTGTGAACGAATGAACGGAACTTAATCGTCTTTGTCATCACAAATTCCTCGGTGCTTCAGAGAACATGGACTGTATCTTGTACCTTGCATCTTCTCTTTTATGTTGTTATATTGTATCCAGTACCCTTCTATTTGCATGTTTATATGAGTATTCCCTATTTGTCGGACTGTGACGCCTTCAGCTCGCTCAGCTCGTCGCAGTGAGACTGTACCTGTGAAGCGCTTGTGCAGCAGCAGCTCGAAGTTGTACGTCTTCTGTATGGCGTACAGCAACAGCTTCACGTCCACCTCGCTGCGCCGCGACGCCATCAGCGCAGCCAAGTCATTGCGGGTTATCTGTGGATACAATACAGCATATGCTAAACTACTTCAACATATGTCATTGAACATCCTTGACAGTCGCTACGAGTAGTCAGAAGCCAGTAAGTCTGACACCAATCCAACCAAGGGGTATTAGGTTGCCCGGGTAACTGGGTTGAGGAGGTCCTAGTAAAGCACTGGTACTTAGCTACATCTGGTTAGACTGGAAGGCGACCCTAACATAGTTAGGAAAAAGGCTCGGAGGATAGGACTACTTCAACATAGATCTCGGAAGTAAAGGTTACATCAGTCCGACCTTACAGAAGTGCTGCGCGATCCTCTCGCTGAGGCGCCAGGCGGGCGGGAACAGCGCCGCCAGCGACTCCTCGAAGGCCAGCAGGTGCCGCTTGAGCCACGCGTAGCGCCGCTCCACGTGCGACACCCACGCCTGCTCCTGCTCAGCTGAGAACAGGTGTTGGTACTCCTGGGGACATATATAGGGCGCTTTCAACTTATGCGCTAGACGTACAGCATTACGGACGAACGCTCGACAACAGGACGACAATGTCGCAAGCGTCACGTGTTCGTTTCGGTGGTCTTGAGTGACGTCACATCACTGGGATAGAGACGCACGGCAATAAAGCCCCGCGACATAACCTGCCGCACGCTTACAGTGCGGTCCACTAGCGCCCATACACTCACGCCTGCTTCTGTACTAATCTTCTGTACTTCTGTACTAATCCGCATACTAACAAACATAGAACAAACAGACAGCTGCAAACCCTATTTCCAAAAACACAAAATACTCACATTACCATGCATCTACATATTAGAAATATGTAAATTCGTTAGGAGATACTCAAACTTCTTTACCAAACGCGGAGACAAACACACCAATAGATCACTGAGACACAAAAATATGCTGATGCTACCTACCTCTAACATGACACTACACTCCAACAGCCCCTACGTGATGTGCATCAAAATATACAATAAATTGCCCAACAAAATCAAGGACGAAACAAGTGACACAAAGTTCCTGAACATCCTAAAACAAATTTTAATAAAAAAAGCATACTATACAATCAACGAGTATATTACCGATAAAGAAATAACTTAAAATTAATTAAAAGCAACATATAAAGAAAAATAACTATAAAACGAAGTTATGCTACACAAAAATATACGCAATATTATAATATAAATAAATACTTAAATAATATACTACATACTACCTACTATATTACATTAAACGCCTTCCTCTCTTCTAACTATTTGCTGTGCCCATCAGGGTCCATAAGTGTGACTACCTCTATTATTTTATATTTTCCACCAAATGTACATTATGGAATGCAATAAATGATATGATATGATATGATATGATACTATGCACTGTACAGTTTTTTTATTATTTTGTAGCTGCTTCAGTAATTGCTATAGGTTAGGAATGTGTCCACTATTTAAGGGCTATCAAAAAAGATGGTGTTATATGTTAGATAATCTGCGCATCACGTATAATCTGCGACACTGACGGATGTACTCTCTCTCTCTGGAAAGAATAAACACAATGGCTGCTACTGTATTAATGAGAGGAACTAATTACTTATTTTCATTCGCCATGCCTGTTGCCGGGGATTTGTTCCACCACTTTTTCTTCCCAGCAAAAACACATGGGAAGTGGCGAAAGACGATCGTTGTTGGGAACAATCTTTTATAAGCCTGAACTTCAAGGTACGTACCTGAAGCTGCACTTGCAGGAACCAGTTGAGCAGGTCTGCCCTGACCCTCGGCTCCAGGATGTCCAGCACGCCGCATGCCTCGCTCAGCGTGCGGTGCGATATGCTCGACTTACTGCCTGCTGAGGTAACATCACAACATACTATACTTCTACAATAACGAGACATTATTCTGTTTGTACTATGTGGCTATTATTTTATCCAGGTGCGGGAAGAGGAAAACAAGGAACGGAAAACAGCTAGTCCTACTTATAAATGTCAGTTTGTGAGAATGTATGGATGTGTTTGTTATTCTTTCACACAAAAACGGCTGGACCAATTTAATTGAAATTTGGTTCGCAGCAGGTAGATAGGTGAGTCCTTGGATTAACACAAAGGCTACTTTTATCAACACACCACGAGTGCGAAGCCGCGAGTGGATGCTAGTAAATTTATAAACATGCAGTTTTCAAAAGTGAAATTAAATAACCCCTTATCCCCTGTATACATATGTACAAGCTGATAGCCGTATATGTATGAGCATAGAGTTTCAAGTACCGGTGAAGGCCTCCTTGAAGTCGGCGAGTATCTGCGCGGCGAGCTGCGCGCGGATGGCGGTCACCTGCTCGCGCAGCGCCGACAGCTCACGGATCGACTGGTAGCCCTCGAAGTGCTGCAGCACCTGCCGACCAAGGAGTAGGGAAGTTAAACACCTGGCTCTGGGGTATGATCTGTTATATGTATACCATAAATATATAATAATGGCGTCCACGGCCGATTTGGGCCACGGAGGCTGCTCTCATTTAAGGAGATCAGCCAGCTGCGCAGGACGTATTATAGTGCACGAGCATTTGCGCAGACACAAGTGCACTCCCTATTCCTTCACTCTCATAACCCGATGGGACGGCTATCCGACACGACCGGAAAGGGATCAGGCGCAGGACCGACATTTACGTGCTCTCCGATACACGGGAAAATATATAATGTATTTTTAAGAACTAAAAGCAGGTTTATTTAACAAGGAAATAACAAGAAATAGTTTTATATGAACATTAACTAAAATTCATCAAAAGCGCGGCAAAATCGTATTCCCGTTATACTACATCATGTCTTGTCACAATGACATTCGAAAAAATAATCCTCCAAACATAGATGCACAGCTGAATGGCGGGGTGTCTATGGTCGCTCGTATCTGCTGCCCTCTGAGTAACCACTGGCAGCTGACAATATATAAAAAGGAAAGATTTTCTTGTTTGTTTGTGCTCTCCAGCTTGGAAACAACTGAACTGATTTTAAAAATTATTGGGAAGGTAGACTATCCTTGAGAAACATGAGCTATAATTCATCCGGATACATCAAGGAGTTTCCCCTCGACCGGGGTGTACTGACCTCCATGATGGCCTGCATGGGCAGCACGATCTCCTTGTACTGGCGGCTGGTGGTCATGCTCCGCAGCGCGTCCACGCCGCCCACCAGCATGTGCAGATGGTTCAACGCCGTGATGGCCGCCGTCAGGTTGGACTTGGCGCAGTCCAGCTGCTTGATCTCCGACGTGATCTCGCGCACCATGCTCTCGCTGCGCTCTGCCTTCTTGTTTATGTCTGCTACCTGGAATCAAGGAGATTGATATGCAACTAACTTCTTTTACTTCTTCTTACCAAAGGGAAAGTATGATGGTTACAGATTCATGAAAATATGCATTTGTATTTGGTTAATGGGAGCACACAAACTTTTTGCCATTATATTTTGGAAGTAAAAACTAGTTCTCATCATCTATTCTAATATTATAGAGCTGAAGCTTTTGTTTATTTTCTGAACAGGTATATCTGAGAAACTTTGAACAGATCCATTTTAAAAAAATCTTCTTATCTTTTACTTTGCTTTTTATCCTGGAGCGTGAAGATTCAATGGGACACAGTTAAGTGAAGTGTTGGCAATTTACCTGCAACGCCAGTTCCCCGATACACCTCTGTGCCTCGAGCAGTGCCCGCTGCCCCGCGTCGCGCTGCTCGGCCTGCGCGCGCACGAGGCGGCGGATGTCGTGCTCCACGCCCGCCAGGTGGAACTCGCAGCGCGCCGCCGCCGACTCCACGCCCGACAGCGACTGCTCCGTGGGGAACACGCGGTTGATGTACGCTACTGCGTCAAACTGGGGACAGTACAGTCACAGGTGTGGGTACTGGTGTGTATGTATATGATGAAACTGGTGGCAATGGTGAGGCATACCAAACAGCTGTATCACTTGTTGGTAACCATAAATAAATAAAGAAAATAGACTGCATGGAGTAAATATCGTTTAGTAAGCATTGTGTCAGGTAGTTCTGCATTGTTTACAGTGGCAAACTTGACAATGAATAAACAAAATAGGGTCAATAAAACTTTCCCAAAACAAAGCTATTTTAACACTTTTTAGTGCCTCTATGTATGTTGCCTTAATGTAGATAGCACATAATAAATTTTAGGATCCAAAGAGAGCAGTAACTTCTCCTGAATTAAAAGAAAAAAAATAAGGAAATTTGCACTCACTTCGGCGCTGTCGAATTGTTCAGTCCCTCCCATCATTTCTTCGATCCGAGTCATCACAGAGCTTGGGAAATTGATCTGGACCTCTGGCCCACTGTCCTTGTCATCTAAAATATCGTTGGAATCCATAGTATGATCAGTTTTTACAGTATTTATGAAAAATAATATCACAAGCCCGCAGGCTTTGGGTTGACGTTGAAACGTCACTGACCTGTGTCACTGACTGAACGAAACGTCAATGTCACTGTCAGTTAGACGTGATGAAAAAAAATTGTTACATGTTATACTACCATTAAAAACACTACTAAATCAAAAATATGTTGCGTGAAACATGAAAACACAAAGGATAAATAAATGTGTTCTATAGAGTTTAAATCTCATTTTTTTGAATAACAAAAATAATAATCTTTCTGTAGTTTTGTGTTAATATCTCTTATAAAGTTATACCAAAAGCTTACTAGCAACATTGTGGGAAAATGAAAAACTAAAAGGAAAAAAAAGGAAAAGGCGGGAAACTCGAAGAGCGCGGTTCTTTTAAAAGTATCCTCCAAAATTTTAATTAAATTAATTTATTATTTGTGCTTAAACATTGTGGAAAACTATTGTAAAATAGTAGAATAGCAGTCTTTAGATGGATGGTGACGTGGATGGGGGTCCAGATGGACCCCATTCCAAGAAGGCGGCTAAGCGGCCAATAGATCCAGAGCAGCAGCAACAGCGGCAACAGGAAAGTAGTAATTTTGCTCCTTTTTTGAAGCCTAATTATATAAGGCAATACCCAGAACATTCAACCAATACTGAGTTTAAAGTTTATGTTGAGTCTCAGGATAAAAAAGAGCGAATTGGAAACAAGAGTCCAATTTACCTGAATCATATATTCACAACAGAAATAAAGGGTGTGGTGACTCTGCAGAGAGTCAACGCGAATAAGATTGTTGTTGTATTTAAACTGGCGAACACAGCTAACAACTTTATAGCCAACTCTGTTGTTTTGGAAAAGTACAATTTAAAAGCATTTATACCGGCAGCCCAAATAGAGAAAACAGGAGTAATCCGTTTTGTACCTACTAACATCTCCAACAAGGAATTATACTCCAAGCTTTCCTCTCACTTTGAAATTATTGCAATACGACGTTTTACAAAGAAGGTTGGGCAGCAGCGAGTTCCACTACAAACTGTTAGTTTGACCTTTTTGTCTAATAATCTCCCTGATAGTGTACAGTACGATCTATTCTCGTATAGGGTATTTGATTATGTTCCGCCTCTGCAGCAATGTTACCGCTGTTTTAAGTTTAATCACTCGGCTAGAGTCTGTAATGGTAAGCAACGCTGTAGTTGTTGCGCTGGAGAGCACTTGTACACAGAATGTGACAAGCCTAATGAGCTCTGCTGTGCCAACTGCAGGGGAGCCCATTTGGCTGTATCTAGATCTTGTCCTATTAAAATTCAAAAAATGTTAGAAAAGCGCAATAAAATTACTTATTCAAGTGTTGTTGACTCAAAGAAATATGAACAGAATTTTCCAACTATAACTGAAAATGTAAATAAAAAAACAAAATATGTTGTAAATAATAATATTATTAGAACCACACCTGAAAATAAAATTGTACAAAATGTAAATAAACCTGCAGCTTCATCTGCACATAAGGTAGATAGTAGCTCTACTTCTCAGATTAATAAATTACCTGTAGTTCCCACTACACAAGCTCCTCAAATTAATATAAAAGAGCAATTAATAAATAATACAGATTTAAACACAGCAATTATTCGCACCATACTTGAAATTAGCAATAAGGGTGATGGGACTCCGTTAACGATATGTTACATAAATACCTTTCCTAAGCTTATGGATATAAATAGCACCTTATCACAGTCACAGTTAAGAATAGCACAGTTCAATATACAAAGCGCATATAATAAAAAGCCCTTATTAATAGATTTTTTAGCAAATGAAAATATTGATATTTGTCTTTTAAATGAAACATGGTTTAAAAACAATAGATTATTTAATATTCCTGGATACAATTTACATTTCCGTAATGCAAGTAATAACCATGGAGGTGTCGCAATACTAATTCGTCCTTTTTTAAAGTATACACAGTTAGATACTCAATTTTATGAAGATTTACAAAGCATAGCTATATTGTTAACTACAGAACATGGTACACTTTCCATTTTGTGTGTTTATTCCCCTCCTACAAGTGGGCACATTAGAATTAACAGATTACGAAATATAATTAATTCATTACCTTCTCCTGTTTTTATTAGTGGTGATTTTAATGCACATCATATTGCCTTTGGCTGTGTATCTACAAAAGGTCGTGGACAGCAACTTTATGACATTATTGATGACTCTAATTTATGTATACTTAATGATGGTAATTATACAACTATTCAATATCCAAATCGTAATCCATCTGCTATAGATGTTACTTTTGTCAGTCCTTGTATTGCTCCACTTTGTGAATGGTCAGTTTATGATAATAATATGGGTAGTTACCATTTTCCTACAATTACTTCTATATTACTGAGTGTAGATAAATACAAAGTAAATCCTCCCACAGAAAAATATCTATATAATAAGACAGATTGGAAGCAGTATTGTGAGCTTTCAAAAGACTTTTTTAGTAATGTAAATATGGTTGATAAAGACCCTTTACAAGTATATAATATTTTCTGTGATAAACTTAACTTGTTAAAAGATACATGCATTCCTAAGTTTGTTCGAACATCTAATTATAAAAGCAAACTTCCTGTACCATGGTGGAATGATAAGTGTAAACAAAGTGTTATTAATTCCTATGAGGCACTAAAATATTATAGGAAAAATCCTGCTATTGAAAATTTCATTAATTACAAGAGGTTAGATGCAGTAAAGAAAAAGACAATTGCTGAGGAAAGGAAAAATGGATGGAATAATTTATGTAATAGTTTCAATAGGACAACTCCCATTAGCAAAATTTGGAATCAAATTAAAATGTTTAAACACAGTAGAAAGATTAATAATAAGTCATATTCTGATACATTCATTAATTCCTTTTTAGATAAATTGTCAGATAAGGGCTTAGAGGTCCCTAACTTAGAAAAATATTTTAATATTCATAACGATAATGAAAATACGAAATTTCTCTTAGAAAAGTTTTCATTTCAGGAATTTTCTGCATCTTTAAATTCACGTAAAGATACAACACCTGGATTAGATGGTTTTCCTTATATTTTAATTAAAAAACTTCATCAGTCAGTCCAAAAACTTTTCTTAGACATTCTTAATAACTTATGGATTGAACAGATTATTCCTGAGTCTTGGAAAACTCAATGTGTAATACCTATTTTAAAGACAGATAAGCCTCCTGATAATGCTAATTCCTACCAACCTATTTCATTATCATCTTGTCTAGGTAAAATATTTGAGAATATGATAAAAACTCGGCTTGACTGGTTTGTTGAACACAATGATATACTGCCAAATGTTCAATATGGCTTCAGACGAGGGCGAAGTTGTGCAGACAGCTTCGTTTCACTTGTCTCCGATCTGAAACATGCAAAAAATAGTAAGTCAAGTGTAATATGTGTGTTTTTAGATGTTCAAGGAGCCTTTGATAGTGTACAACCAGGAATTTTAGTTAAAACTCTATCAAAACTTGGTATACCCGGTCTTATATGTAAATGGATCTTTAATTTTTTAAATAATAGAACTTTATATGTTAGACATAATAATATTATTCATGGACCTAGAACTGCGTCAAAAGGCACAATGCAAGGGGCAGTATTATCCCCTTTACTTTTTAATCTTTACTGTAGCGAAATTTGTAAATATGTAAATAATCCTGATGTAAATATACTGCAATTTGCAGATGATCTTATTTTTTACTGTAAAAATAGAAATTTGGAACAAACTGCATGTATCTTAAATGATGCTCTAACTAAATTACATGTATATTATAATAATTTGGACCTTAAAATTAATACTTCTAAAAGTAGAGTTATAGTTTTTGGCCAGGATTCACCTAGAACTAATATAACATTTAACAATGAAATTATTCCTCAAACAGATAGATATAAGTTTTTAGGCATAATTATAGATAGGAAACTTTCTTTCGAGTATCATTTAAGATACATTGCCCAAAATTCCCTAAAGGGTCTCAACATACTGCGATGTTTAGCCGGTGTTTCATGGGGTGCAGACCCTAAAACCCTTACAATTTTGTACAAATCGATTGTGCGAAGTCACTTTGACTATAGTTGCCTTGCTTATATTAATATTAACAGTAAGTTTGTAGATAGATTAGATGTAATACAAAATAAGGGTCTTAGGATCATATCAGGTGCTATGTGTTCTACACCTATTAGAGCTATGGAAGTAGAAACAGTAATAATGCCATTATCACTCCGCAGATTACTTTTAGCTCAACGCTTTTGTTTAAAATTATTATCCTCTGACAATCAACTAGTAATGAAGAAAATTTTGCCTTACCCTGTTCAATCTAGTGCTCCTGAGATAACTGGTGAGGATCTTCTTTGCCATCAATATCCAGAACTTTCCCAAATACTCCTGAGAATAAAAAACAACTTTAGTAAAGTATTTTCTAATTCTTTATGGCCATGCTATTCAACACAATTTCACATTTTATTCCAACTACCAAGATCTATTGATGCTTCAGTTTGCACCAATCAAGACCTTCTTAATTTTTTAGATCACAATAGGGAATATTATAAAATATATACTGATGGGAGCAAAGGAGAGTCTCATGTTCGTAGTGCTGTGTATGACCCTCAGATTAATTTTGTACAAAGTTTTGTGTTAGATAATAGTTCTAGTATATTTACTGCTGAGGCATATGCAGTTTTAGAAGCGTTAAAGCACATTGAGTCTTTAGAAAAGTGTAAATATTTCTTAATCCTTACTGATTCTCTAAGCTTAATTAATAGTTTAAAAGGTTTAAATATTAACTTTAAATCAAATTACTTGCTTTTTAAAATTAAAACTCTTATAAATAGTCTAAGTAGTATAGGAAAAGAAGTATTTTTTATGTGGATTCCTTCGCATAGAGGCATTAGTGGAAATGAAATTGCTGATAAAGCTGCATATAATGGAACTAATTCAATAGATGTAAGTATTGTGGTTAAGACTCCTTTTACTGATTGTTATACTGACATCAATAAGGATATCAATGAAGTATGGAGAAGATTTTGGAAAAAAGACCAAGAACAGAAAGGAAAATGGTATGGAAGCATACAAACGGACTTACCTAGAAAACCCTGGTATTATCAGCTAAAGATTGCGAGTAGAGACTTCATTACAACACTGAACAGACTCAGGTTTGGGCATAACACCGCACCCGCTCATTTGAGTAGATTCAACATAATTGAAGATGCGACATGCACTGCTTGTCGAAAGTTTCCAGGAACACCAGAACATATTATATTTACTTGTGAAGAATATAACCTCCAAAGGCTAATACTTGCAAGCGAGCTTTGTGACAATGACATAAATGATGAAATGTCAACAAATATTGAATCCCGCCGCCTCAACGTATTGCTGCAAAGAAAATACTGCTTTATGCCGCTATATAAATATATTAAAAATACCATTGGAAAAATATGAGAAAAACAGAAGATATGATAACAAATAAACAAAGGAAAACATATATATATATTAAAATGAAGATTTGGCACAAAGGCTAGAATGCCATGCCATTAAAAATTAAAAAAAAAAAAAAGAAAAACTAAAACTGACGTCTCTTTTTCCATTGTGTGATAAGTCAATGTCATTTTTTTTATCATCAGAATTTTCCGTTCCGCTGAAAATTTTACAGTTTTAAACAAATGGCTTAATTATTACGTATTTTATTACGTTAGATAACATTATCAAAATTGCTATTTTGATTGGTGTCAATGTGTGCGAAAAATGTATATGGTCCAATGTAGAAGTACTACAAGGAATAAAATACATCCGTTTTTCAGTGTTATTTCCATATAAAATTGTAGTATACTGAACGGTTCAATGCGTTGTATCAGCTGTTACGATACGTTCACAGCTGTGGTGTCGTGAGCCAGTGGAAACGTGCTCAACAATTAAGTCGACCGCCAACGTCAAGTGAGCGGAAACATCGCGCGAGATCGTAGCCGCTTATTGTTTTTCAGTTATTTGGACGCGCTCGGGGCGTGTTGCCGTCGCGTGTTCCGCCGCAATGAACTCCGCGCAAACGCCGCCGTAGATACATCGCTGTGATAGTTTCCGTAGCAGTTCTGTATACAAACAGCAGTGTCAGTGCAGTGCTCCGCCATGGCTCGGCTCACTGAAGAGATGGTGATCGCGCGCTCCAAGCAGTCGGACCTCAGCGCGATAAAGAAGCTCAACTGCTGGTGAGTACATGAGTCAGGGTTCGTACCGCGCTGGTCGCCAACAAAGGAACGTTCGAAAATTGAAATGTTGAGCGTTGTAGCGTCGGCGTCGGTTTGTCGTAATGTGAAATCGCTGTCGGTGGTGCACGGAGGCGGAACGCTCGCGTATTTGTTTGTAACATGCTCAGTTCATGGTCTCCAGGCTGGATGATCATACTGCTGGCTGAACATGAACAACATTGCCTTGTCTTTCACTTTCATGAATGCACCGTGGCCATAAACCATGAGATTGTGTTCTATTAATCAGTTTAATTACAAAGTTAATGAACTGGTTGTGAGAATGTGTGGGAAAGCTAAGCATTATGTTTACTATCTGTTACAATGTTACTCAAGTGCACTTCACATTAACTCTATAGCTTTATTGTAGTCTCATTAACATAACATGACTTTAATTTGTTGATAAACGTGAGTATATCATTAATGTTCCCACAATTTTGGGGAAAATTTGAATGAAGATTATACAGTAATGGACATGAGCCACTTCCCTAATTTTGAACATAATAGAATTGGACACAGTAGTGACCACAGGACTTTGTACTGTTATTAGATAGATGTTATCTATCAGTGTTTCTATTAAGCAGTAATAACTGCAGATAAGTTATCACATCACTGTCGGTCACTGCTTAGCTACTTCTGTTCATTATTGTTGAATGAATCTAGGAATATCATGTTTTAAGTAAACCTAATGTGACTAGGCTTATATGCTCACAGCCCTTCACAGGAATATTGAATGAAGTTTCATTGATGGAATTAATTTCTACCCATATACCTATTTCAGTCTCATGCATTTTAGTAAATTAACCATGATAATTGATATCTAATAAGAATCCTATCAGACAAACACAATATGTAGGAAAAAAACACAAGGCTATTGTTATGACATTCCATAATCACACAAATATTATTCAATTGTAGTTCTTCAAGAAGATTTTTTGTTAAATGTTTTTGTTTGTTTATTTAGAAGTTTTTTGCTGCATGTAATCTACACTGACAATGAGTCACACAGATTAGATAATATTGTGATCATCTCCATTCATACTTGATGATGATAACCACACATAATATTATCTGTGATGCCCTTCCTGTAAGATGTGTCTTACACATTGTCTGTGGTCTGCAGCTTCCTGCCACACAGATCTACTTACATAATATCATTAAACATCATGTACCTAGCATGAATTGTTTTGCATTGTAATCACAAAAAGGAATATTTTTCCTGAACATTAAACCAACAAACCAGACTTACCTCAATTAGTATGGAGGATAATATGTTGTGCATGTGTTGCATATCAATGGTGACAAGATCATTTCTGACTAGTGGTACTCAGATATGACCTGCAGTATTGGCTTATTGAATATTAAAAAATATAGGTATCAATAACAGAATAGGGATTGTGTACAACTATTTCTTATTCAGATTAATACATAATCTCACTACAGTCTAACAAATAAAGACCAACAGTACTTTACTCAATAAATTTACAACATTTACACCCAAATCACAGTACTATGATGTAGGCATGAAATTAGACATAGTTTCGCACAAAGTTTAACGTAAATAAGGCAGTGTTCACAACAACAAGTGCAGCACGCGTCATACCGTGAGAGAGGATGCGCACCCACTCGATGCTCTTTTGTTTGTATGTAGTACTGCTGGACTACTTACTTGCTGGAGAAATGTCGCGGCTCTATTGTACAGCGCAGAAACGATAGTTTTTGCTGTACCTGCTGTTGTACACGTTGTTTTCTGTGGGAATTATGCAAAGACCCTATTGAAGGGCAAAGGATGTATCTTCAATTCCCTATTCAATTAATTTAGAAGAAAGGCCTTCTTTTCCTCCTTCCCTCGTCACGTTATTATATATGAACTAGCTTCTGCCAGCGGTTTCACCCGCATCCCGTGGGAACTATTTCCCGTACCGGGATAAAAAGTAGCCTATAGCCTTCCTCGATAAATGGGCTATCTAACACTGAAAGAAATTTTCAAATCGGACCAGTAGTTCCTGAGATTAGCGCGTTCAAACAAACAAACAAACAAACTTCAGCTTTATAATATTAGTATAGATTAGTATAGATGTATAACGGTCGGTTCGGTTCTTGCACCGTTCGTCATCACCTCTGCCAAGGCCTCCTAACATGTTACAGCTTTTTTGGTAGATAGTAATCATCAAACGAACCCTTCTCTGCTGTGGATGAAGTGTGAGAGTGTCACTCTAATTGACTTAACCCACCTTCGTTCTTTTTGACACGAAGAGCTCGTATTCCAGAACCGCAGTAATCTTTTCGTATATTCCGGCTGCTCTAGAACATAATAGATTAAACCTGATAGATTTAGCAACAATTTTGTCATAAACAAATCCTCGCAATATTTTTTTTTATTAACAAGGACAACACACCGAGCTACCCACTTTCTCATCTACAATATTGTCTAGGATGCCAAACTTAGTCATAGCATAGGCTAGTTTCAGAGCCCGCCTCTAGCTCTCGCAACGTCCGTCCTTGACACGCGGCGCGTTGCGCAAGCGATGGCGACAGATGCACGTAGCGGTGCAACACAATGCATCTCATGCTAAATGCATCTAATCACAATACTAATGTGACCGACTGCCCGGAGAGGTGCAACGCCACTAATGGCGATGCTTTAGCTGTAAATAATTTTGATTAAGTACTTTCCGAATGAATCATGATCATATGGCTAAAGTTTTTAAATTAAGTAGGTATGTAAAAGGTTGCGGATACGTTGGGAATTGACTGAAAAGTATCGTAGTTCACATCGAGTTAAAGAGAAAAATATTCTTGTCGCTTTAAAACGTTAATCTGCCGTGAATTTTGCTGTTTGCGGAGTACAAAAGGGCGTTGAATATTGTCGGATAGTTATCTTATTCAGTCAGTTGTACGCACTGCTTTATTCATTCACTAGCTTCTGCCAGCGGTTTCACCCGCATCCCGTGGGAACCTCGGCACGGACCCGGATAAAAAGTAGCCTATAGCCTTCCTCGATAAATGGGCTATCTAACGCTGAAAGAATTTTTCAAATCGGACCAGTAGTTCCTGAGATTAGCGCGTTCAAACAAACAAACAAACTCTTAAGCTTTATAATATTAGTATAGATTGAATTAATTCTTTGTCTGGTGTAGTGTTTACATAGGACTCTATTTCTATTTATTAACAGCTTCTGAAAGCGGTTTCACCCGCATCCCGTGGAGACCTCTGCAGGAACCCGGATAAAAAGTAGCAATCATTTTTCAAATCGGACCATAAGTTACTGAGATTAGCGCGTTAAAACAAACAAACTCTTCAGCTTTATAATATTAGTATAGGTTTACACGTGTTCTAGATCAGAGAAGCAGCTCACAAATCAGCATGGTACACCTAATACTGCATCAGTAACTGTTAGCGCTGCCCACGCGTCGCTGTCGGTGCGTCACTAGTCGCCGGCTGTACAATGCACGCTGCAATCTACTCCACATTGTGTCATGCTTGTCCAGAGGTTTGTCATTGTGCCGGTGGAAGCTATGCTGACGAATCAGCCAGGGCTGCAGAAACGTTCCAAAGATTTACTGGGTCTGGTTCACAAAGGGTAAACAAAGAACAAAGGTGGATGATATTTGTCAGTTAAATAAAGTTCAACAGTCCCTTTTGCTACGCCTACAGCAAAGTGGTATGTGTGTTTTTGGGACTTAGAAAATTTTTCATAAAAAAATTGTTAAGTGCATTAATAATACAATTTAATGAGTTTTTAGCTTTAATTTAAGATGGTACACAACTGAGCAGTGTGTATGCAAATCTACCTCCACGATAGACACTGATGCAAGCCCTATTTGATATAACAAAAGGCTAGAAAGAAAATTGTCGGTTGTTAGCTAAACAACTTCTAAGTTTGTCATTTTTGCTGTAAGATATAATATAAAACCGCGCCGTGCCTTCATATCGAGATCTAAGGAAACTGTCATTTGATCTTAATTCGTGACAAGATGAAAGCGACCGTGTTTCTCTTCCTGTCGACGTCTCATTCATGTTCGGACATGTTATTAATATCGTATATCTTACATAACGTCAGTAATTAAATCAATTAGTCCTAATCACTCGTGCTCAGAGTCACGGTGACGTAACGCGAGCTTGCTCTCGGATTCACTTTCACGGTTACGTCATTACATTATACTTGTGCATTTATTATCATTGTAAGTTCTGTATGAACGTGCAAGATCTGATCGTCTTCTAAGTCAGGTCTAACAAGCACATCGTAGTATAGCCAGTGCACTCTTCAATCTCCCACCAATACTACTCAGAGAGACTTGCATTATCACCATCATTGAGAAGAAATGCTAAACAATGATTTTTAAACAGGCAGAATAAAAATAAAGGTTCAGTTTCTAGCTTCTTTATTTTTTGTAACCCGAAAATCCAAGTAGCTGCGTCATTCTCCTGCCCTTATCCCAATTTTCCTTAAGGCGGCGCAGTATGTTTTCTTCTTCCATACTCTTCTATCCAACGTTATCTCACAAGTGATATACTTTTCAGCCATATCGACTTTCACATAATCCATCCAACGTTGGTTGTCCTGTAAATATATTAACCATCCACTTTCATGCTCAAAATTACATATTCAAATTATTTGTTTTACCTTGATTATTCAGCCAGCTTGAACATCAATTATTACCATTAGAAATGAACTCGTATATTCGCCCGGCATGAAAACCAATTCACAAGCGACCATTTGAAATGTGCGAAAATGTAACTCATTTCAATAAACTATTTGGTCTGGTCTCTGAACCACAGGCGCCGAT
Source organism: Helicoverpa assulta (assembly GCA_963856015.1). Classification (NCBI taxonomy): domain Eukaryota; kingdom Metazoa; phylum Arthropoda; class Insecta; order Lepidoptera; family Noctuidae; genus Helicoverpa; species Helicoverpa assulta. Next base: position 7,574,633 of record CAWLCW010000022.1, read on the forward strand.
GTCACGGCAATATCAATTTGTGTTACAAATAGGACGCATAAATAACATGGTTACATTTCTAGACACACAAGTATAGGACGAAAACTTACGTCATAAAGTAAAATAAGAAATAAACAGCAGTAGGCAGATCGAAACGCCTTTTGTGTGCTAAACTGCACTACATATGGGCTTGAGGACCCTATCAATCCAAATAAGGACCCCATTGCCGGTTTTGTCTGTCTTGTCATGGTGTGACGTCACACTGTGCACGTCTTTGTGTTTTACTATACAGAAGACCTACTCAGTCCAGTGGGAGAAATTATGAATTGTCATCAGAAGGACGTTGATGAAGAAATGTTACCCCTTCTGCCAGTCAACGAAGATCTTTTAATCATAGCTGGAAGTTTGAATGATTCCCTTGTGTTTTGTTCCATACCAAAAAGCTGGTAAGGTGACATACCTTCTAATATGTATGCCTGAAAATCATATCAGGGAATCTATTGAAAATCGACGCTATAGGTTCTTGTATGTATCAACCATAAAGTAAATAACCACTAGAGAGCGCACTCGCCAATTTCTTCTAAGAACACGACTCACCACTGCGGGCCGGGGGACGCGGCATAATCCGCGGCTGCTATTGGTCAGTTCAAGGTCGAGTTGCATGAGTACGCCCAGCAAGGGATGGCTCTCTTTCAATTAAAAAATATCGATAAAATGTATTTCATCGTAGTAATAAATACTCAATAAACATCGTATAAGAATATTTAATAAAAATCAGTCTATTACAAAAAAGAACTCCGTACAAGAAAATTATTGATTGTTAAAATGTATTAATTTAGTATAAGTTTTTCGAATTAATGTTTTAGGGTCCTGATTGTTTTTGGTAAAAAACGATAATCGAGCGTCTACATATTTACTTGTTGGGGACCAATTTTCCCCATTGATAGTATATATCCACTTCTCTTTTATTTTTGGAATCTTCAAAAATCTTCTTTCGATTACATTAAAAGTAATTTGTGGAGGCACCAGGAAAAGCTGCCTCTAACGTCGCTATGGTCAGTTGATTAACTCATTAGCCAAAATAAAACATATTTTTTAATTAATGTAAATGTACATACTATTATCGATATCCACTTTATCCTTAAAGGTAACAGCCCAAATTTCATCGATAGGAATACAAAGGGCAGGAAAGAGATGGACATATTAGAATTTCTTAATGAAAGAAAGGGACTTTCCCAAAAGACATCAACGAGCGTGAGCGCGGTTCACCAACCACCAATTTAAATAGACCCCTGTGGTATTTCGTAATATAATTAAATCAAAGCCAAATTTTGGTATTGATACTTGCCAATGCCATCCTTTTTGTAACTAGATGTCCTGGATTGTTTCCGGCACCATTTCATCGCGCATGTAGGCATTTTTTTATTTTTTACTAAATAAAATCCTCAATAATTTAGCGTGTTCGCAGGTCATAGACTTGGTCGCTACTAAAGGATCGTACTGATCGTAGCCTTGTAGTACGCGCAAAATCACTAACGTTTGGCGAGCGTCGGGGCACTGTATGCGCAGTCAAGTGGTTTTATAGTCTTTGGTATCAACTTTATAATATAAACTGTATAGATAAAGAAACTAGACCCTCGTACGTGCATCAATCGTGCGGCACTTTGCGGACACAACTAATCTAATTTAGAGAATTTGATTCATGCGCGTGAGTCAACCGCCGGATTCCGAGCGTGCCTTACTGCCGGGCGACAAGCTATTATACACCTTATGTGGTTACAATATGTTTGCAAATGTAACACCAAGTCTGTTTCGCGAATATAACTCATGTACTTAACCACTTTTAGTTTTAATGAATTATTGTGTTGTATTGTTTGAAAGGAGAGGCTTCAATGAAAGTATTTGCCTAATACTGGCGTGTTTCATTACTTATGTTTGAAGCACCTTGTCGATGTTCGCGTCGCTATCAGTCGTTGACTCGTGACGTCACTCGCGTTTAACACCTCGTCGCGATGGATGGAAACTTCGCACGCATACTCGGCGATATTTTCGTAAGGTTCTCACACTATTCGCAAAATGTTAAGATCTATTCTAGATTCTCGTTGTTTTACACCGCTCATTGTACGGCCTTACAAATCTGCTAATAATATTGGTCGACTAATTAAACAGATCTCAACATGAGTGGATAGTTTGTAACCCTTGTTACAAACTATCCACTCATGTGTATTGCGGGTGCTGTCAAATCGATAAACATTGCAAAAAAACTCATCGTATCCTAACATACTCCAATCCCATCGCAAATATTACGTTACTTCTTCAATAATTCAGGTTGGCGTCGCACCGGAGCACGCATCTCTGACGCGACATCTGTCACGTATTTTATTGACTCTCCAGCGATTTTATACGTGATGTGTCTCGTCGGCCACCTGCTGAAGGTAGCTTCAAGTAAATTGCGGGAGGTCATTAAAATCTCGCCACTTGTGTGCTGAAGATAGCTGCGGAACGGCTGCAAATAACGGAGACAAAGGACCCGGAAAGCCCTTCAAAATACCAGTAGACATTTGAGATACAACAAAAAATATCCCTAAAATGCCGTTCCGAATTTCTCATCCGCATAATTGTCGACAAGTAACAATGTATTGTTCGGTCCCTCATTAAAGGTAAGTATTCAGTGAGGAGTGAGTCAAGTATGGTGAATCAGGAATCCTGGCGTCGCCGATGGCGCTCCGGCCGTACAAGGCGCGCGTGGGCTGGTGACCTCGCCACCGGCCCCAGTTGCCCAACTGTGTCTCGCAGCATCTCTGTGTGAAGTAGTGTAAGTAGTGTAGCTCTGTACACGCGGAAGTGTTTGCCAAGTACTAGCTAGAGCACTCGTGGGCAATTGCGTAGCTGGCCACAAAGTTAATTAACTTGGGAGATCATATGATGCGAAGATTTACATTTGCAAGTTAAATATGATCGCTTCTTCCAATCTTGTTGTTACAAGTATTGAAAGATCACGTATTGCCAAGCTGCAAGTTTCACCACTATCCTTCTGTCTTATTAGACAGCCGACTTTAATGTGTTACCCACGTAATTGAGAATGCCTTTCAGAGTCTACAAGTTTAGTCTTTTCTGAAGTGTTCACACTCGCATGTTGTCGTGTAGGTGTTGTGTTACATATGCAAGCTTGTTGTTACTGCCTCAGGCAGGTATCATTGCGTATTGTCCGTAAGTATAACATTTACAAAACAATGGTTGCGTTTTTGTCAACAACTGATTGGAAGACGACAACATTACCTGCCGAAAGTGGACTTGTAAATTATGGTTGCATAGTACGTCATAGATTTCTATATAAACAAGAAACGACTCGGTTTTGCTTACATACGATAGTTTTTCGACATCAGCCTCATAGTAAGCGAAACCACTCGTTTCTTGTCTACAGAAATCAAGCAAAACTATTGCCAGTAAATATCGGTTAAATCCTCATTGCTCAGGTGACCTGATTTCGTACAAAGTAGCGAGGATGTTTTTGGCAGCGACATAATGAACAAAGCCGCTTCCAAGTAATTTTTCACTATTTTAATTTGGTTGATTGTTTGACCCGGTTCGCGCGAAAATAGCGCGTTGTCCTGTACGACCCACTTGCAGGTAACTCCACTTCATTTGTCAGTAGTTAGGTATGATTAGCTCATTCACTCTGATTGGATCTTGCGGAAATCGTCTAAAGTCTAGACCAGCGGTCGGCAACCTTTTGTCAGGCAGTTTTTTGGGGAGGCCTCTTTCTAGCAGTGGACGTCTTTCCGCTGAAATGATAATGATAATTCAATCTGATACCTGCGTAAGCAAACCTTTAAGTTAACATTTCCTAGTTACAAAACGTTTACGGGCTGCAAGTAAGACATCCGCAGGCCGTACGTTGCCGACCGCTGTTCTACTATACACACAATCACTGCCTTTGGTGTATTCCTCTATCACCATTGATTGGTCACCTATATCATTAATGTTTATCTAGAAATATGTGAGTCCAGTAATTCCCAGTGAGCTAATGGCGGACAGCACGCGACGCTAACATTTCACGTCGGACGTTTATGTCTGTACTTCATTACGCTAGTGAGTTTAACAGCCGCATCCACAGACACTCCATCATTTAATGACCACTTCGCTATTGTAGTTTTGTTATGTCCTAATGCTGTCTTGTTTGAAAGTTTAAGTAATGGCACATCCTAACTAATATTATAAATGTGAAAGTAACTCTGTCTGTCTGTCTGTCTGTCTTTCTGTCTGTCTTTCTGTCTGTCTGTCTGTCTTTTCTTCACGCCTATACTACTGAACCGATTTGTGTGAAATTTGGTACAGACATAGTTTGGAACTTGAGAAAGGACATAGGATAGTTTTTATTACAAAAAAATATAAAAATAAAAATACAATTTATTTCGGACATATAGCGCCATCTATTGGTCAAACCAAAAATCACTATTCCACGCGAACGAAGTCGCGGGCAAAAGCTAGTGAGTTCATAAAGTTCTCAACTCATATGCTAATGGTGCAGTATCTTCATCTACGTTAAAGTTTAAACCTAGTAATAATTTCTGAGTAAATATGTACTGAGCTGCTCTGTAGTGATGGCTTGACTTGGCGCTAAAACTTGTTTGCCTCAGTACGAAGTATATCAACTCTTTGTTTGATCCATTAACTGTAGCGTAGCCACCACAAGTGCCGCCCACGGTATACTTATAGTGTTTGCCACTTCCTTCTAATTATTCAACCAAGGCTATTAAATTTTTGCTTTCCATGTTATCGGTTATTCTGCAGATTTTCCAGTGGCTGTCGGAATGACTGATGCGTAAATATGCGCCCTTCCCATTGTGTGGCCTTCTCATGTATTGCACAAACATGTTATTATTATGTACGCCTTCTAGCAATCGCCTCATTTTGCGCACTAATACATACGTTTTTATACAACAAATGATATTGTGCCTTATGGTAAAGGGCTGTAGTTATATATTATACTAGCTTTTGCCCGCGACTTCGTTCGCGTGGAATAGTGACTTCCGGCAGATTTTTGGTTTTACCCACATAGTTCCCGATCTCGCGGGATTTTTGAGACGTTCCCGCTCCCGCAGGATTTTTGGGATAAAAACTATCCTATGTCCTTTCTCGAGTTCCAAACTATGTCTGTACCAAATCGACAAATACAACGGAACCAAATTAGAATTTACGAAACAGGACCAATCCACATAAACGACCATACAACCGACAATACAATTTTTCCACGACGGTACCGAAGCGCTCGGCCGATACCCAACCAAATGCGTGTAACGAAACCATAGCGCGATCTATTTCGATCCCAACGCCATCTATCGAGCATAGTGACAACTCGGATTATTTATCTATACTCCGTTCGGGCATTTTCTTTGTACTAAAAGTAGTATTATATTGTTATTATTTTTTTCATACCTTTTTACTATTTATTTACTTTTTTCCGATGAATTAAAACAACATGAACCGAACTCGTGTAACGATCGACACAATTGCGCGTAGTACTAATAGAATTATCTATACTCCGTTAGAGCATTTTCTTTGTAGTAAAACTTTTATTATATTAATATTAATTTTTTACACCTTTTTACTGTTTATTTACATTTTTCTGATGGATTTTCCGATGAATTAAAACAATAACATGAACCGAACACGTGTAATGACACCATTGCGCGATTAACGCCATCTATCTACGGAGCATAGGAACAGCATTTCGACATTTGACCAATAGATGGCACTGTATGTCCGTAATAATTTTTTTTTTTTTTTTTGTAATAAAAACTATCCTATGTCCTTTCTCAAGTTTCAAACTATGTCTGTACCAAATTTCACACAAATCGGTTCAGTAGTTTAGGCGTGAAGAAAAGACAGACAGACAGACAGAAAGACAGACAGACAGACAGACAGACAGAGTTACTTTCGCATTTATAATATTAGTTTGGATATAGATATAGCTATAGATAGATGTAGGTACATGAAAACAAAAAAGTGTTATTATTGTGTAACTAGCTATGGTGACCACCCAGCCTTCGGCCCTAGATTAAGTCTGTACGCACACATGTATAATGTGCTGACTATAATTTTAAGAACTTAGGTAGATAAGTCGCCCCACCGGAGATGTCGCGCCGAGATGGGTCAGACAGTAGATTAGTTTTTTTACAATTAAAAGTACCTCAGAATCGGTAACACGCTTTTAATTTGTCTCCCGAAATTCCTTAGTAGTAATACTTAGTAATTTCAATAGTTTCCCCGCTCCGGAAACAAGAGTGGCGCAGCCGGTAGGATTTCGCTGTTATATTCCTAAATTCTTCGCGGTTTTAAATTCGTCGCGTGTCTCGAGGACGAGCTGCACGATAGCTGTGGGAATTTAAGGACGAGTGAAATCCGACGAACCAAATAAATTACTCTTGGTGCGTGTGGGCAAACAAAGGAATACCAAGGATGAGAGTAGCAGCTGGCTGGTGAGTGATTTTTTTCGCCAATCCATGTTCCTCTATCCCCCAATACTTAATACCTACATTATTTTGAGATTAAACCTCTCTCATTATAACGTGTTCATTTAGATTATTGGCTTATCTCATTGTGTTCTATAAATAGAACCGACATAGAGTAGTTAAACTTTCAGAGACGCCAATTAATTGTTATCTCAAGTGTATTCTTTGCATTGATATTTTTATAAATGTGTTTTATTAAAAGTAATAAGTAAAGTGTATGTAATTCTACACCTAATATAAAAAAAAAATATATATTTTATACATTAATATTTTTAATTTTATTACCTAAACTATTACATACATTTTGCGTCTAATTATTTTCTGATTTACGTGTGTTATGTTTGAATTGTGTTATCTTGTGTGTTTCATAGCATAGTCAATTGTACTCTCACGAATTGTTTTATCTGTTCCGTTCTCTACTCTGTGAACATGATGACTTCAGTGACTATTGAACAAATACCCAAAGAAATTATTCAATTAATACCTTTGTATAATGGTGATAAAAGACAGTTAAATCTTTATTTGCGAAAGTGTCAGTATGTCCTTGACCGATATAAGGGTAGCCACGAACAAAATCTTTACGTTTATAATGTTTTAACTAGTCGATTGAGAGATGACGCCGCAGCGCTCTTATCAGAACGTGAAGATATTGTGACATGGTCTGCTTTTAAAGATCTACTTATTCAACATTTTGGAGACCCGCGTAGCGAAGCGTGCATTAATATCGAATTAGAATCCTTAAAAATTAAATCCGGTGAAAGTTATTTAGAATTTTGTAATAGAATCCAAAGTGTTCGATCATTATTGATGTCCAAGGTCAACATGATTGAGGATACTGATTTGAAGAGTGCAAAGACAATTATTTATAACAATACGGCCTTGAATGTGTTCTTATACAATCTCCCAGAGAATATGGTTCGTATTGTAAGGCTTAAGGCACCCTCTAGTTTAGAAGCGGCCTTGAGTATAGTACTTGAGGAAGTTAATTTCTTAGAGCAGTATAATACTAGGAATCGCATTTACGGTCAATCTAGCAGTTTCGGATCAAAATTGGTAATGACGCCAGCGGGATACAAACCTTTATTGCCAAATAATATTACCACACCTAAATTTAATTTCGGTATTCCACAGAATAAATTCAATCAGCCCCAAGGTCAATTACCAAATGCATTAACATCACGCCCCAAGCCTGGGTACTTACCCCAATCTCAACAATTTGGGTACAGGCCACCCCAACAATTCGGGTACAGGCCACCTCAACAATTCGGGTATAGGCCACCTCAACCATTTGGGTACAGGCCACCCCAACAATTAGGATACAGGCCACCGCCACAGTTTGGCTATAAACCGTTGCAACCTCAGCAGTTTGGTTACAAATCCCCCAATAATTCTAATACCCCACAAATACTAAAACCTCAAACGCAAACTACTGATGTGTCTATGCGAACAGCCCAACCTAAATCGAATGTACCACAAGGTTTCAATTTAAATGAATTGTCTGCTGACGACTATGAGCCTTATTACAATAACTATTACTCTAACTATGACGATGACTATTATGGTGACTCAAATGAAATTAATTATCATGACGAGACTCATGTTGACTATGAATTACAATCAGAAAATGAAATTCAGGCACTGGATTTTCAGGAGAGTGCCTCGACGGACAAGAAATCTTAGAATTAAATTTTGACTCTAATTTAGAGCTACCGTATATTTATGTAGAAGAGATAGACGCAAAAATGATGATAGATACTGGTAGTATGAGATCGTTCATTGGTCCTACAAAAGCATATGAGTATTTTTACGACTATATACGTAATGAAAATTTTCAGGTGGTTAGTACTCATGCTACTAGTAGACATAATGAAGTAATAGAAATTCCTCTTCTACCTACCTTTGTTAGTGACGATTGGCATAAGTTCTATGTATACGAAGTAGATCCACGGTATGACGGGCTTATAGGTAACGACCTTTTACAGCAATTAGGTGCAATTATTGATCTAAAAGAACGAATCTTAAAAACGAATTCCACTTGTATTCCAATAATCAATAATAATTTAAATTATAAAATTACTGTACAGCCACGTTCAGAACAACGATTTAAATTGCCAGTAGATCAATATTCAGGTGACGCTATTCTTGACTACCAAGAATTTCGAAATGGACTACGAATGCCTAGTGCTTTAGTAAACTGTGATAGTGGATACGCATTTACAGTAATTCAAAACACTTCAGATTGCCCAAAACAACTGACTATTTGCCAACCTTTCACAGTAACGCCATATGAAAATACAGAATACAACATTAATTTTACTACGACCAATACTCCTCTAGAAATTGACAAATTACTTGAAGAAAATTTAGATAAATTAAGACTCGATCATACCAATGGCGAAGAACGTGAGAAAATTTATGCACTTTGTAGGGAATATAAGGACATATTCTACTGTGACCAAATCCCCCTTACGTTTACTAATCAGGTTAAACATCACATACGTACCAAAAATGAAGATCCTATATACATTAAACCCTATAGACAGGCACCTTTCATCCAAAACGAAATAAATAATCAGGTAGAAAAATTACTTCATGAAAATGTTATACAAGAATCTCATTCCCCTTGGAGTGCTCCAGTTCACCTTGTCCCTAAAAAGAAGGATGCGTCTGGTGAAATTAAATACAGGATGGTAATAGACTACAGACGACTGAATGACATAACCATAGACGACAAATACCCCCTACCTAATATTAATGACCTTTTCGACAAACTAGGAAAGAGTGTGTACTTCACCACATTGGATCTAGCAAGCGGCTACCACCAAATAGAAGTAGAAGAGAAGGATAGACAGAAGACAGCTTTTTCGACGCAAAATGGCCATTTTGAGTTTCTCAGAATGCCGTTTGGACTTAAAACCGCTCCTGCTACCTTCCAACGGACCATGGATAATATTTTGCGTGGTCTGCAAGGACTCCACTGCATGGTATACTTGGATGACATAATAATTTACGGAAATAGCCTTGACGAAATGATAAATAAATTAAGAATTGTATTTGACCGACTTAGAACAACTAACATGAAAATTCAATTAGACAAATCTGAATTTTTACGCAAAGAAGTGCTCTACCTTGGACACACTATAACTAAAGACGGGCTAAAGCCTAATGACGACAAAATAAACGCTGTATTGAATTACCCGTTACCAAAGACAACGACAGAGATTAAGAGCTTTCTTGGACTTGTAGGTTACTACAGACGTTTTATAAAAGATTTTGCAAAAATTACTCAACCATTGACAGCCTGCTTAAAAAAGCGCAACAAAATTGTTATTGACCAGAAATACATAGACGCATTTAACAAATGCAAGGAACTCCTGACACATGCCCCACTGTTACAATACCCTGACTATGACAAAACATTTATACTGACGACCGACGCATCCAATGTCGCTCTAGGCGCTGTGCTGTCACAAGGACAGATTGGCAGTGACAAGCCCATTGCGTATGCTAGTCGTACCCTCAGTGATACAGAATCACGTTATAGTACCATCGAACGTGAACTGCTCGCTATAGTGTGGGCAGTAAAGCATTTTAGGCCCTATCTGTACGGTAGAAAATTCTATATCTATACTGACCACCGTCCCTTAACTTGGCTCCAATCTCTTAAAGACCCTAGTAGCAAACTCACACGTTGGCGGTTACGTTTGCAAGATTACGACTTTGATTTAATTCACAAAAACGGCAAACAAAATACAAATGCAGACGCTCTGTCCAGAATAAAAATCAATGCCTTACTCACAGACGACGAAAATCAGTCTCTAGCAGTTAATATTGATGAGAAGGAAGATAAAAATCTAAATGAATGTGCAGATAGTAAAGGTTCATCAACAGTAACGATATCTGATTCTAGTCGAACTATGACCTGTAGTCCTATAGATTTTTCCGACAATATTAGAGAAGTTCACTACGATACAAATGAGTATCCAATACGATCAGTGTCCAGTAAGTCGAACGAAACCGTTCATTCCGCTGTAGAATTAGAATCAACCGGTATACCTATTTTACATGAGGCGATCGACACCAAGCCGAATCAAATCTTAATATTTTCATGGTTTAAAAATCAAATGCATGTTAAGAACCTGTCACGTGACAAACAAAAGATATTAGAAGTTTTCCTGCCAAAAGATAATCCGCAATTAGTAAAGGACTTTTTAAAGGAATACATACAGCCAAAATTAAAATATTTCATTTATTTTGAGGAGAATGAACATCGGAAACTATTTAGCAATATAATAATTGAACTATTCAGAAAGGGAACTATTAACCTATTTGAATGTACAGAAAGAGTTATTTTTGTAGAAGATGAAGGAGAGCAAAAGGCACTTATACTTAAACACCATGAAGGAAAGACCTGTCATAGAGGCATAAAAGAAACGCTAGTTAGGCTCCGTAGAAATTATTATTGGAATAGAATGCAGGAAACTGTAACAGCCGTCATAAACAGTTGCGATGGGTGCCGTAGAATGAAATATGATAGGAAACCCATCAAACCTATATTACAACTAACACAAACCCAAGACGCGCCTTTTCAAGAGCTATTTATAGATCTTTTTAGTATAGAAGGTAAAACTTATTTAACTATAATTGACGCATTTAGCAAATTAGGTCAGGCAATCGAAACTCAGGGAAAATCAACTCCCGAAGTAACTAGAGCACTGATGAAATATTTTTCGTATTACGGTACACCCAGAAGAATAAGCTCAGACCCCGGAACCGAATTTAATAATGAACTAATTAAGGAATTTTTGAATTTACATAAAATTGATTTCCACATTGGAACCCCTAATAACCCCAATTCAATGGGTCTTATTGAGAGGTTCCACTCCACTATAATAGAAATTTACAGACTGGCCAAATACGAAAAACAATGTACTGATGCGGCTTCGGTTATGACTTATTCTGTTCTGGCATACAATCACACTATTCACTCAGTCACTGAACTTGCACCATTTGAAGTTGTCTTCGGACATACCGACTCAAGCAGTCCGTTTAGCATAGAATTAGAAAAACGTTATTTCCAAAAATTAGTAAAAGATCATGCAAAAAGAATAAAAACATTATACGAACACTTAGCAGACAAAATGGTTAATATTAAAGAAAAGAATAGAGAGAGTAAGGGTGGTGAAGGTGAAATAAAGTTTAAAAAAGGAGAAATTGTTTTCGGTAAAGACATAAATAAGCGTAAAAGTAAGGATAAGCCCCGATATATAAAAGCTGTAGTAACAGGCAAAGCAGATAAAAATATTTTACCTATAAAAATAGGAGAAAGGGATACCAAAATTCCTATTAAAAATATAAAACGTCCTCCACAGGTGCGGCATATTATTGATGACAGTCACGATGCTGTCGCTGGCCCTTCATCTGCAAAATCTTGAAGGTAATCCAGGAGTTTTACCGGTGAAACAAGGTCATGCATATTTCCAAACTGATCAGTGGACTATTGTAAAGATCATCAGCCTAGATCAAATTTATACTGACCTTAACTACATCTCTACCAACTATCAAGCGCTTTGTAATTTAATTGATTGGAATGCATCATACTCACAAGAAATTATGACTATTAAAATGCATACAGATTCCATACGTGATTTAACTGTAGAAAAATACCAACAGCTTATACCATCCAAACGATCTAAACGAGGACTCATTAATCCACTGGGCTCTATTATAAAAATTGTTACCGGTAATTTGGATCATGATGATGCGTTGAAGTATGATAATCTCATTTCTAAATTGAATCAAGGTCAAATCACTATATCTAAAAGGTTAACATTGGTCTCTAAAATGTTTGACAGTTTTATTAATGCCACTGAAACTATTGAACAGAATACAATTAACTTCCATAACAGGTTAACTAAAATTGAAACATTAATTAAAGATTTAACTGCTCAGCAAAATAGTTGGATTTTTCTGACGTACTTAACTGGGTTGTTCAATGTTTTCATGAGTAACTTTCGTACTATATTTATTAGATTAAGTGAAATCGAAACTGCACTTGCATTAAGCAGAGTCTCTATTTTACATCAATCAATTGTTAATTCTTCAGAACTTTTATATCATCTTAAATTAATATCCGAATATGAAAGCTTAATATATCCTCCCGCCGAAGCGAACTTGTTAAAAATAGAAGAGATTATATGTGTTAAATCATTTATTAAAAGTAATCAAATAACGTTTATAATGGAGATACCACTTACCGATAATGTTACTTATAACTATTATAAGATTTACTCCCTACCAATTTTCCATGACACCGAAAATAAGACCCTAGCTATTTTCCCCAAATACCCTTACCTATTGGCGAAAGAAAATAGATACTCACCAATCGCAATACCGTGTAGACCATTCTCTGCCGGTGCTCGCTTCCTCTGCACTGCAGACAACAGGATCCCCTTCTATGAACTTACCTGTGTCGAACAGCTTATGAATTTCGAAAACGACCTTACCCTTTGCAAACAACATCCAATAGAAATCGAACAGGTCAGAGTCCAACAAGTCGCTAACAACAACTGGATCCTGTATAGTGAAGAGAAGACCACACTAACAGAACGATGCAAGGATGAGACCAGTAGACAATTGGTATTTGGTACTTACCTGATGACCATCGAAGAACCCTGTGAGGTGGAGATTCATGGCATACACATTAATCATCGTATCTTCATAGAGTCCGATGTGGTGAAAAGAGTACCAATCATCGCCTTACCTCAGTTACGCACTAACGCACAGCTATCCAGTACACGTGCACTTGATATGAAGGGCATAAATCTAGACGAAGTGAAATATATGGCGTATTCGTTAAAACATAGTGAAGTGATCGAAAGTGTTTTTGATAAAAGGGACAGTAGCTTCAGTGCGTCCTTGGTGTACGTGACCTTAGGTTTAGTTATTTTAAGTATTTTTGTATTTTCCGTTTATGTTGTTCGGCTCAAATTGCTGAAATACACGTGTTTCAAGAAAAATTATCGGAACCAATCTAAAATCGATTCTCCCGATAATTTTCCTCTTAAGGTCGGAGGAGCTATGGTGACCACCCAGCCTTCGGCCCTAGATTAAGTCTGTACGCACACATGTATAATGTGCTGACTATAATTTTAAGAACTTAGGTAGATAAGTCGCCCCACCGGAGATGTCGCGCCGAGATGGGTCAGACAGTAGATTAGTTTTTTTACAATTAAAAGTACCTCAGAATCGGTAACACGCTTTTAATTTGTCTCCCGAAATTCCTTAGTAGTAATACTTAGTAATTTCAATAGTTTCCCCGCTCCGGAAACAAGAGTAACTAAATACTATCCTAAAACAAACAAAGTACCTACTATATAGAAAACAACTACAAAATGAAACTGTGTTTAAAAAGTAATATTACGATGATAATTATATCGCATAAACAAATTAGCGCTGCATTCAACCGTTCAGTAGGGAGCCGACCTGGTATCTCGTTGAGCTACACCCCCCTCCCGGCTTGCCCGTAAGAGCACCGCCTCTCTCCCGCCGCGCCGGCCAGCGCAGAGAGCGAGTTGGTTTTGTTTCGGAGTTATTTATCATTGTAATCTTTAAAGTTTTTTGTTGAAATTAAGTTATGTCAAAGACAATTTTATTCACAATTTAGTACTCTTAACCAACAACATATTTATTTGAATAAAGATTAATATTATTATGTTGATACAACTTAAACAAATTATTTCGACCAAATTAGGTACCATAAAAACGGTTTTTGTGAGTTAATCTTAAAAGATAGACATACACTGTCGCGGACTATTTTTTAGATCATTAAAAGAGCTATTATTCCTTAATACATATTTTTTGTGTATCTTGAACCGTTTTCACGGCGCACGCAACGGAAGGCTTCAAAGATGAAATAATTTCTCCCGTTTTTTACACATTTACCACTATATCTTTGCTCCTATTGGTCGTAGCGTGATGTTATATAGCCTATAGCCTTCCTCGATAACTGGACTATCCAACACAAAAAGAATTATTCAATTCGAACCAGTAGTTTCGGAGATTATCGCGTTCAAACAAACAAACAAACAAACAAACAAACTCTTCCGCTTTATAATATTAGTATAGATAGTATAGATAGTTTGTGTACCAGTATTGAGTCATTGTATTGATGAGGCGAGCCCACAGCGCTGAGTAACGCCATGCCTCGGTGCGCTACCATTTTAGGCGATTTCTTACACCTTTGTTTGTTTACGATAATATGTTTATGTTGAATATCCTGCTGGCAGGGCTCTGCCCTCATCAAAATACTTTGAATCATAATGTTCCAAGCTATCAAACCAGTTTGTAAAAACCATTTAATCTGTCAGAATGTGGAGCGCCCTCATGGTACGGTGAACCCTCTGATACAGGGTATTTACGTATTTAGCAACTTTAGCGCCCCGGAGGAAAAGAAACATTATACATATTTTATTACTTTAACAAATTACTGCAAACATTCTATATTTTATGATAAAAATAATAATAGCTTTAGAATGTACGCGCAGGGTCTGGTACGTCGAAGTGAGGATAAGAAAGAGTGCTAGAATACTATCGCATTGAAAGAGGTTACTCTTTGGCCTGGCTATGATAAGAATTGCCTCATATGAAAGAATATGTAGACTATCTAACGTCAGCAAAGTTTCTTTTACTGAATCCAAATTGAAACTAAATTATTCAGAAGGCTTTGGTCCGTGACGTGGTTCACCATGGCGACTCCATAAGTAAAGGTCAGGCGGTTCCGCTCGATGCCTCGTCTGATTGTCTCACAAGCTACACCTTATAGCTGCCCTTCTATGTCAATGTCAAATGTATGGCGTGTACTCAACGATATAGTTTGTGAATGGAGAATTCCCACTTCAGTTCTGATCAGATAGTGTTTTTAAGATTTGAGGATGCTCCAGTAGGTAAGTATATTGTTTTTATTTATTTATCTACATACATCAATATTTATGTTGGGCATCCATAAATCGAACAAAATCATCTTCATACTTGTGTATAAGATAGTGTGCACTTCACGCCTCATTACTCGACTGCATCTTCGCTGCACAATGCTGTCTCGGTCACACACACCTACTTCCAAGGGGAGCGACAGAGATGTGGCAATGTCTACATCATCATAATTCAGAAAACACATCTTGCAAGGTCTAGCCGAATCGATACTAACTTAAGAAGTACTAGGCAAACATAACGTGAGAAGAGATGAGACGTACAATATTTGTAGGTACGTGAAAGTTCGTTTCTTCCGTAGTAACTACAATGTGACGTTCCATCGATGTATGCACTCCTGGTAACAGGGGCGATGCCGTGCTCAGCTGCTGTTTGTACTAAAGGTAAACCCCATTTCCTGAAATAATGTAAATTTTTATTGAACTTTCTAATTTTAGTACCGTTTGCAAGGGGTGCATGCCTACTGCATAATTTCTTGAAAATTAAATATAATTCGATGTCGAATACAGTACAGTTGCTATTTGTATGGCACATCATTCATAATCCACATATATCAAAGTTCACGTAGTCTTCAAGACACACCACACACAAGTATTTTTATCATAATTTGACTTGCGTCATGGTAAGCTAAACCGTAATATAGTTATCGGCACGGATATTGAGCCCTGACCTTCACCCGCGCAGAAGCGATTTATTGGTTTATTGCCTTATGTGTACAATGCGCAAAGCGATCCCCACTCTTCCGCCGAGAGCTCAATATCCGTGCCGATAACTATACCTGCATTAGATATAGCCAATGTCATGGTCAATTCGGGGACAGCAATTTCCAGAGAATCAATTTTCTGACTCGTGTTCACAGAAACAAGAATACAAAGTAGTATACCGCTTATTTGAATATAGAAAAGCCGCATGGGCAACAGCCTTGACCGTTCGTGCTAGTTCTCATCAAACAAATATTGAAACAATTGCATCGGTTAGCATTCTCAGTATCGCCCCGCATGACAACGCTCGCGTGGGTGACAGCCCTGAACACACCCCCGCTATCGATCTCTCTACTACATTATTAGCATTTCAATCTGGTTTTTTGTGTATATTTTTATTTGTTTCACGATCATTTATTTTTGTTGTTATTCGTAGCTCTAATGTCGTTTTATTAATAGGGTTCGTATCGTATATTAGTATATTTTATCGAAAGCTTTACTTTTCAACGTTGTGTCGTTTGCTTCTCCCTGTACACTAAGAGCGTGGTAACTTTAGGATATTGAAACCCTGTCGTTAGAAGCTTGAGTAGGTAACTGACTCGTACGCCTATTAAACAACACAAGTTGGCAGTGACACACTGCGCCAACAATGGACCAATCTGCGGCGGTAAAGTCTCACACTCTGCCCAATATCCACTCCTAACCAAGTGCAGTGACGTCAGCACCCTGCAGTACGACGGGAACATGACTCAGCAGTTCTGCAGCACCTCCTCGTACCACCAAGTGGAGTCTCGTGAACAACTTACACGGTACAAGGCGTAAGGACTGTGAAAGCCCTTAAAACTTGCTGACACAGCGTATTTGCTACAGTAGGTCAATCGATAATTAATTATTTTGGCAGTACATTCAAAAACATTATTAACACGCATGTATTCGTGGAACTTACAAATAGAGGTGTAAAACTCGAACCTACTTTTTGGTCGCCATTAATCATGCAATAAACAAAACGGTAAAAAAATCTTCTCAATACTGTCCCACTAGCGAAGACCGATATTCGTTTATTTTGCAATCACTTTATGAATAGAATCATAGTAAATAATGTACGCGAATTAACTAGGTTTATTCAGAATGCTCTTAGTGGCCCAGATAACTTGTGTAAAATTGCTGTTGATGTAGCTCAGTTATTTCGGCCCGGACAAAACAGTTCTTCATGAGAGCTTTAAACTAATCTTGACCTAACACAAATTAAAATACTCTAGTTACGTGTTCATATTGATTGTATAATGTCGCTAGTATATGTCGCATTGCTGTTTGAGCGGACCTCCAACCCATCCCTAAACACGGTCAGTGCCGAGCCTTGACCCGGGGAAGTTGGAAAATTTTTGCAAATAACTTTAATAACGATTCAATGCTGAAGTAATATGGTGAAGTAAGTAATATTAAGTGGTAATACCGCATAGATTCCTGGTTGTGTAGTGAACTGTAGCCGCAGTTACGATTAGTTACTCCTCGGCGCGCGCTGCGGGGGAGCTTCGGTCGGTACTGCTTGTTTTAGATATGCATCGATACCGATTGCTTATTTGTTAAAGTATATTAGAGTATTTTTGTAACAGAGGATTCCTAAGACAGTTTTTGGCTTACTGTCCATACGCTGATTCTCGTCAATTCACGATTTTTTTCATCTTGAGAAGAAACAAAGCTATGTCCCCGTAGTGGCAGCGTCTTGTCTGACTGTATGTTGCATGTATTCATTAAATGTAACAGCAAGGACGTTGCGCCCTGCTTGTTGCCTTATTCGAAGCATCTTAATCTTGAATTCCACATGGTTAATGAAAATCAGCTGTACACACAGACACGCTACATTCTTGTTGGACTGACGTCAACTCATTGAATACTGCTCAAGCGAGCAGTTTCAACGACCGCACCATATTGTTGTAATGCATTGATGGATGAGCTTAGCGACTGCAGCCGGACAGGCGCCAAACATTAGCCAAAACTATACTGTTCCCAAACATATTTAAGTGTTGTTTAGTTTGCATTTCCACTATTGTAATTATGAACCCTGTATAAAGTTACTTCGACGATTAGAACAAATAGCTTTGCCTCTTGGGTCATTACCGCCGCTCCTTGATGATTCGAAGTAAATGATCTAATACGAATAAATTATTTGACTTTGCATTCGTTCCTTAATGGTTGACTAGTGTTCCATAACTTGTGGATAACATCTATATTATCGAGAGTACTATGTACACCGTGGACAATATTCGCCTGTCTTTAGAAATCGATGTCCCACGCCTGTTCGAAAAGCTATGCTTAACGGCCAGTGTCGGCAGAGTTGTGCTCGCTCTTGCGAGAGACCGATTATTATCTCGATGCCATAATTGTCTAAATGCTTATCGATCTGCCAATCCGATCGATACTTATTTCAGAGCCGGAGATATTTGCGGCGAGATCATTCTGTTACCGCACACCTAGATTACATTACACTATTCATCATTACTTTCTTATCCATTTCTTTAAGTTCATTATTGCCTTGTCAGTGTTGCACACTCTCACATCTTATAAGCAGCTAGATTTATAGTCGACTTTCTCAAAATAAAATGAAATGTTACATTTATCTGCACCCACGTAAACATTCATTAATTATATTAGTCACAACGTGTATTTATACAAAGTGACTGAACTCATAGTGTAAGCTGGTGAGATACACATTGGTATGAATTAGGTAAGAAGGCTTGGGTAACGTGCTGTGTGGGAAGTGGGTCGGGCGGCGTGCCAAGTGCAGCCGCGGGTCGGTGCCGGGTCAGCGGCGTTGCCCCTGTGCTTTGACGGATTCGTCACCTGTCAACACTGCACTACTGAGCTCAAGAAATAGAGCCTGTTTACTTCTGTGACATTTTAATTCTGGTGCTTTAGATGTATGTTGAACTAGCTTTAAAGTCAACGGAGTTTGATAAAGCTTGGTTTGACCGTTGTTTGAAGTTCGGCGAAGGATATAATTCTGTTGTGTTAGCTTCAATCGGCCTAGAAGTCGGTGTCTAATGGATGTTATTAAGTTAATTTTGCCACCGACTTGTAGGCCAATGCACCTAAAATTAGTTTTTTTTTTTTGCTTTTTAGTGTTTTTGGAAGTCGGTTTAATTTTTTTGTAAAAAAGTTTTTTATTTACTGCTTTTCAGTGATACGAATAGTTGTCACTATCCATATAAGTGGAAAGTTCTCATCAATACAAAGAATATAAGCCCAAATACGAGGTATTTTACATATTCAGTTGTCGAGTCCCCTCGACCTTCTCTGGTCTCCATAATCAGGTCAGCTCCAAACCTTCACTGTTGCAAAGGTCTCGTCAATACAAATAATATAAGCCCAAACACGAGGTAGTTTACATATTCAGTTGTCAAGTTTTTTGTTGTCAATTTAATGTTAAGTTTTTTTTCTTTCTACTACATTTGTACGTCTTAATGACAAAACATAGCGTTCTAATTATACATACGTAAGATCTTTATTTTGTCAATACCTATGTTTTACAAATAAAAAATATTCTATTCTATTCTATTCACAAAACTGTGTAATTCGTGCCAGTCATCTATGAAGCTCCTGCTTGCATGTGCATTCGACACAGTGGTGTGCGTGCTGCACGCTATTTGTATAGCGACGTGGGCATGTGTGGGTGTTATAGTTGCTGTGTTTGCGTGCAGAACTAAAGGGTGTATCATTTGTTTTAGAGATCATTTTATGATGAGTCTATTATTCTATAGTTCCTTGATTTGTTAATGTGTAGTTAATGAGCTACTACATTATTTTCAAAGACCGTTATAATGATTTATTATTCTTGGATTATAAGTTAATAACTAGTGGAGCATTACTGCATATTAATGTTCTGATGTAAGTGTCAAGTTATTGTCTGTAGGTATGTGACTGGGCATGCGATGTCTGTCCGACAATTAGCCGGTAAATAATATCACATAATATTGTGCGTGTCGCACGCGACCGTCGCCTAATGAGTCGCGGTCACACGGAGGAATGAAGACGTGGAGGGTTGCAGAGACTAGATGACCATCATATCGGCTTTATAATGATTAAAGATATGAAGTAGTGGGGTCTCGATTCGATGCCTCCTTGCTTTTCAAATTTGCGAGAAAGGTACAGCAGTAGCGCCATAGCTTTGTTACAAAGCACAAAGCAGGTCTCGATGTTGGTGATTGAGACACCCGTTCATCGGAGAGTATGTTAATGTCGGTCCTGAACCAGATCTCTCTCCGAGAGATGAGGGAGACAAGTAAAAACTGTTGTTATGTGTATGTATCTCTAGTATACAGTGTGTGTGTTCCATTCAGTGTGTACTCGGTGTCGCGTGATGAGGACACTGTGGCCGGTCACCAAGCGGGCTGATAATATGCCATCAGCCATCAACTACTGCTACCGACACACCCACTGTCTATCAGCCGAAACGGTGTGTCATTATGTGGTCAATCATCCATGTCGTTAATTATTGTTGTTTTTTGGAATCCGATATTCTATTCAACGATATATCTGTATCTGTCATTTCTGAGACTGCTAGAAGAACAGGCGAATCCGCGAATCATGTTTTATTTTCCGATACCGATTGTTAATATGGATCTTCTTGCTTTACTAGACGATTGCTTTTCTGTGTGTTATCCAACATATGATGACTGGATAAACAAGTGCAGCTGAAGTCATATGTTTGAGCTTATCCGGCGCCACCCACCGCTTAGCAAGTTGAAACTGCAAACTGCTACTCTGCACTTAACTCGTTAGTAGTCATAGTTTGAGTGTGGACATATTTTACATAATAACTGGTACCTATTTCAGTGTCTTCTCGATAAACTCTTTTCACAATATTCCCACCAGTCTTGGTTTCTATCAAAAAAGATCTAAATACCCGGTGTCCACTAAAATATGGTATTCGATGATCCCGGCAGTTACAATAGGGACGCGACCCACTGGTGAAGGTAATCCGGATCAATAGCACGTGGGGCGCGATCACACCCGAGGTGTTCGTCCGACCTACTTACCACTAGGTAATGGTCAAACTTGCTGCCACACTCCCCTGACTGAATCACGGGCATTCACGGGCCGTGGGAACTTCTTTACGTGTGTTCCAACAAATCATTCGCGATTGAAAAAGAGGTTTAGGTATGATGTCTTGCATTACATAGAATTTCCATTGGTCAAAGATTTTTAATTTAGCTAGCTATTTCTACGGGGTCGTTCGTCGTTTCGCCCCACAAGCGATTGGCACCGCGGTGCCAATCGACGAAGCACAATTTTTGAATGGGTCGATTCGCACCACGGATTTTGTTTTGTTTTATTCGGGGCGAATGGCCCAAGGTATCTTAAGCATAGGTCGATTGGCACCACTTAGCAAAACATTTGGTTAACTCATTTCGAATATTGTCTATTCCAATTATTTATTTGTACTGTCGCTACGAAAATTGACATCATATACCAGGAGAGCAGAAGTGTAAATGTGAGTGAATTGTGTTGAAAAGGATTAGGGGGGGAAACCAAGGGAAGGTTCATTAACAGTTGGCTAGTAAACTCAGCCTAAAATGCACAGGCCAGATTACCATGAGAAGAAAGTAACGTTGGTAAATCGACCTATTTTAATTAATTTCCTGAAATCTGGTAGTTGTGAAAATTTTCACAGCTCAAAATCATCAGGAGGCCAAAAGACTTAGATCTTTTTCATAATTTTCATCAGAAATATTATAAGTAAAATTATTCTTATCCATTATTTACGTTTTGCTTCAAAATTGAGATTATTTTAACGTATCATGGGTACTAGGAGTTCAGCATTTTAGACAAAGTCATCCTCATAATCCGAGCCTTTTTCCCAACTATGTTGGAGTCGGCTTCCAGTCTAACCGGATGTAGCTGAGTACCAGTTCTTTATAAGGAGCGACTACCCTATCTGACCCCCTCAACTCAGTTACCCAGGCAACCTAATAAATACCCTTTGGTTAGACTGGTGTCAGAGTTACTGGCTTCTGACTAGTGACTACCCGTATATTAGACAAAGTATTTTATGCCAACTTCGAAAATATTATTTATTTTAAATAAATAAAATAACTAAATAAATTTAAATTATTTTTACGCATTCAAACCTTTCATATTTAGCATCCCGTTAGAAATATGCTTTTTAAAATCCAATCTTAATTACCGGGAATTCTGATCGAACTCGCCATGTTTGTTTACATTAGTTGTTTTTTTTTTAATTTGAAGGCGCGAAGATGGCGACGGTGATAGAAGTTTTGCATCGAATGATCTGATTCGTTAAAATAAAGAATCTATTTAATAATTTCATAATAATAATTTATAATTAAATTCAATTCAAGATAAAAATTATTACGAATGACGCAACACCAAAATAAATAATACATTTAAAAATTTTATGCTAAAAACTTTCATAAAACTTATTTTTTATTTCTTAACAACAAAAACAAATTGAACCTATAATTCAAAATTAATAAATAAAATTGAAATAAGTTGCTATTAAAAAATATATATAAAATTGGTATTCGATTATTTATAACTAGCTTCTGCCAGCGGTTTCACCCGCATCCCGTGGGAACCTCGGCACGGACCCAGATAAAAAGTAGCCTATAGCCTTCCTCGATAAATGGGCTATCTAACACTGAAAGAATTTTTCAAATCGGACCAGTAGTTCCTGAGATTAGCGCGTCCAAACAAACAAACAAACAAACTCTGCAGCTTTATAATATTAGTATAGATAAATATCCGATTTAGGTATCGAATGCACACCGCTGATTGAAAAAAAAAAATACTCTATTCCAAACTCTACTTCTTGTCTGTGACTTTGATCTTGTAAATTGTTCATTTTTATTGTGTATTTTACGTGCTGATTTTTTATTTATTGAACATAAATAAGGGCACGAAATGCGTTGCAACGGATTGAAAATGTTATAAATAAGACGTTTGTGTTGTGTTTGAGAAAGTGATGCGATTATTTATTGGTAAGTTTTCACCAAATTTGAAATGCCTAACTTTTCGATAGACTTTGAAACACCGTAATTATTATGTTTTTCTGAATTAACTAACCCCATTTGACCTTCGCACGTTGTTGTCAAATAAGTGAGCTCAAAAGTTATAGTTAAAATACTTCTGGTCAGGCATTACGGACTTAGAATTCATGTGTTGAAAGTTAGTACAAATTTTTGACTTCCATGTCGCGATTCAAAATATCCCGCCGAATCAACGGTAAAGTCATATGTCAAAACCTTGTCGAGCAGAGGGGTTAAAGATTCTACGTCGGTAAAATTATGGTCTCCGAGTAATGGTAAGCACAGTAAATTTCCAGTTGGACTGATTGTAATGTTGATTGTTGCATTCAACAAGTCGTTTTATATTACCGACTTATTAACTGAGTTTTTTTTTAATGAAAATTATGAAAAACATCTAAGAAGTCTTTTTGCCTCCTGACAATTTCAAGCTGTGAAAAATTTCACAACTACCAGATTTCATGAAATTAAGTAATGGGTGCTTATGCTAACTTCGAAAATATTCTGAATATTATTCTATTATATTATATTTAGCTATTCCACGCGGTTTCACAGACGCCCCGAGGAATTTACTTCAGGTATTTTATGCTGCCCTAGTACATTGTAAGATAACACTTTACACTGGGTACTAGAAAAGTTCAAAAGTTCAGTTGCAATAATGCATTTTTTCGGTTTTGAAGTACACCACTTGGATAAAACTTCAGTAGGTGATGATACTACACTGAAAAATTTATAATAAAAACTGCTTATCTCCTTTGCTGCAATCACCCTTTCAAAAAAAGAACTGTTCAATATTGTGGGGCGAACCGACCCATTCCAAATGGGTAGTTCGTCGATTAGCACCGCGGGGCGAATCGACCTATTCAAAAATTTTACTTCGTCGATTGGCACCGCGGTGCCAATCGCTCGTGGGGCGAAACGACGAACGACCCTTTCTACGTCCTATCTTTAAAGTCCAGCTATTAATCAATCGATTGTATGCTTGTATATATATCAGTCTATATCGATTATATGATCTAGTATGGCAAGAAATACCCGATGTCAGTTTGCTTACAAATTGATTCAAGTTGTAACGCAAGTCCACTGTGCCCATAACCCAATTCTCCATTGTCTTGTTGACCACCATTGTCAGTGATTACAACTCATTGAGCAGCCATCGAGCTCCTCGTTATACAAGCGATTGCTGCAACGGTTGCACAACGTCAGCAACGACGCCTTCCGACTGGGCTGCTGTCGGTAGTGCTGGCATCACGCAAATATATACACACGCGTGGATAATCCAAGAGCTTACACAATTATTGTATTAAACTAATACGGTTGGTTTTTACATAATTGATATTTGCTCTGGAGAGTGCCGAATGGGATATTGACCGTTTCCTGGAAGCCTGGTTTCGTTTCTCTAAGATGAAAGTGCTATAAGGGTATCTTGTTTATCCAGTAGACTCTTACAAGTCTAGATTTGTAAGTCCCACTACTGGGCACAGGTCTCCTGCACAGAGAAGGATTGAGCATTAATCACTACATCATTTGGGCTCTAATAAGGTAATACCGTGTAAGCATAGAGCCATATATCACGCAGCCCATCAATCAAACGCCGTCAGGAGCTGACTAGTTGGAGTACTGTTACTTCAACAGGAGTTGGTTCACGAAGCTCTCGTCAAGTTGTCGACATATAGCACTGTAACACTATTATGTGCCTTATTTCTTATGGTGTTTCGGATGGCACATTAAACTGTAGGTCCCGGCTGTCATTGAACATCCTTGGCAGTCGTTACGGGTAGTCAGAAGCCAGTAAGTCTGACACCAGTCTAACCAAGGGGTATCGGGTTGCCCGGGTAACTGGGTTGAGGAGGTCAGATAGGCAGTCGCTTCTTGTAAAGCACTGGTACTCAGCTGAATCTGGTTAGACTGGAAGCCGAGCCCAACATAGTTGGGAAAAAGGCTCGGAGGAGGATGATGATTTCTTATGTTGTGAAGATGGTTCTAGTTTGCCAATTATATGGAAGTGGTTGACTTGGGTTGTGGCGTACGGGTTCTGGCTAAAGGGAAATCACGCAATATCTGCAGCAGAAGTATATCTAGTATTCCAGATATACGGTTAAGTTCGATGTGGGGGCTTAAAAGACAGAATTTATGACCTGTCTCTCTTGCTAGCTCCAACAAACAATCAATAAGGATTCTGTTGGCAAATTGGAAAAATTCCAAAACTTTTTCCTATATTTGCGTCTGCCTACTTCAGTTACCTAGTTTCTTGCATGGTCATTGATCCTGCTGTAAAATATTATATTCGCATTTTCAGTCGATCAATCACTTTCTGACGCAGTGTGTTGCTGCCCAAAGAATTGCTTAGTTATTAAAACTTGATTCTTCATATCTATGTTACAAGTATAACTTGAACATGTTGGACTGATTCCAACTCCATTATAAGATGTTCTACGTTTATAGTTCGAGCTCACGGAACCCTGACTAGCTATCGCGCTTTCAAAAGCTTTTGCTACTCGTAACATTCCATTTTACACCATATTACTCGTAAAAAGAAAGATGGAATTCCAACGAGTGCTTGTAGGCAATTTGGCTTCGTCAGCATCGTGAATTAGGGCTGTCGCGATGTTACGCGACGCAAGGCGAACGACCGCGGCTTGTACTTAATTCGGCCAATAGAGTAATTATTTTGTAATACAGCTGAGTATCTACGCATTGCAGGCCACGGTGTACTATTGGTACCTGCCGTAATGCATGGGGCTGTTGACTTAGAACGTAATAAAAGTCGGTACAAATTGACTGAACTTGGTAGGGTTGATGTTGTGACAGCCCTAGTCGAGTGTAGAGAGGTCGATTTAAATTAGAAGATATGACACGTTTTTCAAAAATGTACCTAATGTTAATTTATATCTATTGGTTGTAAAGCTGTGTACCTACGCTGTACAGGTTTCATATACTATGGAGAACAATTTAAGATAATTAATCGGTTAAGACGGCTGGCAGGAGCTGGATGCGAGAAGCCGAAAATCGATCTCAGTGGCGTGCACTTGGAGAGGCCTATGTCCAGCAGTGGACTGCGATAGGCTGATGATGATGATGATGAATCGGTTAAGATTTTAGAGACTTTGGTTGTTCCAAGACAGTGACGCAGAGGAAATTCATTTAGAATTACTTTTATTACGAAAACATTTCAAATAGTAGCCTCTTCCGTATCACTAAATTGACAATTGACCGCATTGCGTAAACGCTGTCCAAATCAAACGATGTATATCGCGAGCATCACCGATAGATCGGCAATTGTCGCGAATGACTGACTCATTCATTCAGCGCACCGGCCTTCACTCATTCAATCGTCATTCTAAATTCAAATGTTAAAGTTCATTACTTTTGTAATACAGCTGAGTATCATTACTTTGTAGTCGACAATAGTTTACGTGATCGTGACTCCTTGTACACGCACTCGTGCGTTCTTTGATGAAATGTAAGGTACCTATTCTACCTACAATGTATTCCTTTTGAAATTTTCTAAAGTACGTGAAAGCTTGCAAGATTTCTTTCTACAGTCGTGAACTAATGAAATGCGTTCAAATCATTTACACGGTTCGAATGCTATCTGACCTTTGAATATTTGTGTAATGATTTTTTCTTCTCTTGAAAGTACAAAAGCGTTATGCAAATACTGGTTTATAAAATGAAAGTATTTCATAAGATTTTACATAGCTTAGCCAATAAGCAATGTTAGTGGGAGTAGGTTTTATACCTACTACAGTTCAGAGTACATAATAGTTGGCTTCTATGTTTGTGGTAATATGTAAGTACTTGGGTCGGTGCTGTGGTACCCGGGTTCAACGTACAGCGCTAGATGCGCGGGGTCGGCGGCGAGCGAAAGTGCTCCGTGAACGGCTGCCGGTGATCTATGGCGCCGCGAGTGTGAGGCGCACGCGATCGCTTCTTGTTCATTTAATTAATTATTGGGCCAATTGTATATGTCGGTCATGAGAAGAACTTAGGTTAGTAGCTACAAGATATCTAGGAGAGGTTAATTAATGTAGTAAACCGCAACGTGGGAGGACCCCAAGAAGATGGACAGACTGATGCTCCATGTGAAAACCTTATGAGGATGAACAAGCTATGTAATCGAATAAACCTTTAATACAACATACGTAACGTACAGCATATTGTTCTTAATATAGTGGTTAAGTAGTAGCTCGCGGTGCAGCTGTTGATAACCGCCGGGGATGTGTGTCGCGATGCGCTCGTTATCGCTCGCCGCTATAAGTAGCAGTAATGTCAAGACAGTGCACTCACCCGCCTTGTCACACCATGTGGTGATGTCGCAGAAGGACTAGTCTGAACGAATCCAATTCAAGTACTAGCTCAATTCTCCGACCCGAATGCACCGAAGAAATAGTTTCATACTTCTGTCATGCGCATCTGTCGCGTCTAATCTGATGATCTCGTCAGAATTCCTCCGTCATTTCTCTAAATGTTGACTTTTGAAGATTCGCCGCGTGCCTTCTGCATGTACTCCACATTATCGTCAATAATGACACACTACAGAAGCCGTAGCACCGTATTACGTGCGCCATAGAGTAGCGATTGACGACAATTGAGCGTAAACTCCTCGGCAGCGTTACGGTTAACAATTAGCTGTAATGACATATTATGTGTGTGTGTGAGAGAGAACTGCTATCTTCTGACACGTCCTGCCGCTGGCCTGCACTGTGTGGTGGCATTTCTTTTTTTGGAGCGTTTTTTGTAAAAGAAGAAGATGTTATCAATCCTGTAGATTCTGATAACTCACAAGTAGAGGTGAAGTTACTACTTATTACTGCAGATCAGGGTTTGCACTACTAATCACAACTTCATTATCAGTATCACCACTGTTTAACATGGAGTACTTAACTTCCTATCAATTACCTTCTCAACATAACATGACATCCCGATACCTCTGGGAAGTATTACATTTTTGTTTTCAATAAGTAATGGAACGCGACATCCGCAGTAATCTCTCTTAAAGTCATTAGACTCATAAAAGTGTGAAATATAATAATTTATGACAAGCACAGGAAGCGATCACTTTCACTGTCGTCAATGTATTCGCGAACAAGAGGCGGCGTCGCAGAACACGCGTGTATATGTCGATACTTGTGTAATGCCGTCATTACAGCGTCCAGCGAACACGGTAATACGCGCGCATCAATCATTAGCTAAATATTACTCGGATACATTACATATTGTGTGTAAACAATGTCTAGTTATTAATAAAAGATGTAACACAAGTATTGTGGCGTGTTATCTCCTCAGGTTTCATTTGGACTACATTGAATTCTAATTGCAGTACAGTAAGTTGGTTTGTATGTTAACATTTGTTGGTGAATCAAATCAAAAAGTAATAAAGCTCTTCCCACTCACACCAGGCCTCTGTCACTCGACGTACTCGCGCGCGATAAATGCCTACCGCTCGCTGGGTTACCGGTAGCCCCACGCGGCACAGGGCTTTCGACCGAGCCGCTCGCGACGCGCGCGTTTTATGTTTATTATTTTTATTTGTGAACATGACGACCTCTGGCCCGTTATGTGCTGTGCTTGGTTGCAGATCAAGTAAAAGAAAAAATATAAAGCTTACGTTTTTCTACTTTTTACCTAGAGATGTAGACAAGTCAGTTATTGTTTATTTTTTGTCATTTTAAAAATAAGCGACTTACTTTAGATACTTAAATTATAGATACTTATACCTTATACTTAGTTATACATGCAATGATTACCGAGTTTTGTAGCTAAAAACATTTCGAGTATAAGTAGGTATAGTTCTTGTCGAACTAAATGGTGGCTTGGAACATTGCATATATCGCTGCGCAGAAACCAATTTTGGGTAAGTAGGTATGTATCAGCGGTCAGCGGTGTTGTGCCAGGGGTAATCGGTTAGTATAGAATACTTGCGTGTTCTGTGCTCGAAAAGTAGTTGGGCACCTCCATTGATTCGGGAAGTCAGTTACAAATAAGCGTAACTTTGTTCCCTATTTAATTGTAAGAGGCAACCCTACGCTCGCTGTCGGCACGGTCGCGGTCACTGAACTGTGCGCTATCGCATTGAAATAACAATCGAGCGCTGGAGTTTTTAAGGTTCATTTTCTAACGCAGCTATGAATTTGTAGGTAGTTTTGGAACTTGTAGGTGCTTATAACAGTAGGTATGGACTTTTTTGTATGGAGTGATCTATCTGTTACGTAGTAACTATTAGTAACTATTATATAATCTGTGCTCACACACAGTTTTAAAGAGACATAAGAATATTTTAGTATTGTCTATGTTTCTTTTGATTTACAAAAACAATCTTAGTTACTGGCGAAGTGTGGTGCGTGTGGTGCAATGTATTTCGGTGAGTGAGACGATAAGCTAAATATTATGTGGTAGATAAGAACAATGGTTAGCAGTCGGATCAGACACAAATCAGTGCGCGTGAGACACATGTACTGCCGATTACGCTCGCCGCAGCACGCGCGCTGAATGTCAATGTATTGATACAGTAGGTGCTGTACCATTCCTACGTACTGCAGGCGATAGTACGCGACCTTGCTTTGTTGTCGCGCTTCCGTAATACTGTGTAACACTATGTAACACACGCAGCAAGGATTAACAACTAGACAAACGATACAACTATATGATAACTTGATATCATCTACAGTTTGTAACGAATGTCTTATTCTTAGGGTTACTGTAGATGCAACGAGTCATGGTGTTGATGTCGTCAACTGATTGTTTGGATTGTAACAATCAGAATAACTGTCTACACTTACAGAAAGGCAACATTAAGAGACACATGCATGGCGAGGGTGAG
Organism: Helicoverpa assulta; assembly: GCA_963856015.1. Lineage (NCBI taxonomy): Eukaryota > Metazoa > Arthropoda > Insecta > Lepidoptera > Noctuidae > Helicoverpa > Helicoverpa assulta. Next base: position 7,604,682 of record CAWLCW010000022.1, read on the forward strand.
CATACAATTGTGTTTGATTCAAAACAAGGTGCAGTTATGTAATAATGAACGTATTTATTTATTCCAACAAAAGATTATCAAATGAAGACAATGTGCAAATGACGTCTACATAGAAATGCACTTAAATAAACTCTTTTGCAAAAAAAGCGGGCACCCATGCGAAATCTTGGTTTTAAGGACTTTACGTGCATTTGAAAGGGTTTTAATAACTGTAGGATGTTACTAGCATCAAAAGGGTTATCCACGCATGCGTGAGAATGTATTCTAAATTTGAATTTTGGAGAAATGCTAAGAAACTGGTTAAACCTTGCTTGGGACTAATTCTTGGTAGAAAGTTTGTTGGCGTTTTGAAAAGTTTTTGACGTGATTTTCAGAAAACTGGTAATGCAGTTTTAATTAATGATTAATGGACCTTTCTTTTACATCAAAACGTTTTTTAGAAACTATTCGTCTTTGATAAAATTGACACCTGCTCTAAATGGTCTACAATGATGGTTAATGGCAATGTTAAAAGTTTCGCTATTATTGTGTAAAGCGTTCTATTGTTTATAAATTGAACCCACGCGGTTTAAAATATCCCTTTCTCATAAATAAACACAACTTAGAGGAGTCTCAGTACTTTGGGCTGCGACAAAACCAATTTAAAGTCAGCAGTGCCGTTCACAACTCGTCTCCTATCAGACTTTGACATTTAAAAAATACCGAATTATGTGATAAATGTTAAATTAACCATATGAAAAATGTTGAGGAGGGTTAAAGCTATCCAAAAAGTAAAATTATTGCCGCGTTGAAGCTCTCGATAACTCTATAGGTGTCGGGTTACTAAACGATGTTTTAGTTGAAAGGGTGTCGTGAATTCAAAATTAGCCGATCACAACTCATCTCCTATCAGACTTTGACTTTTTGAAAAATCTTGAAATTCTACAAAATACAGGAAATAACGGATAGACTGTAAGCATGAGGTCTTAAGGTCTCGTAATCACTGATTTTTAAACAACCTCGCCTCTGGGGAAACCCCGTAGACCTCTGAAGATCTATGAGTCTGAGCGTTCAAATAACGTGTTTTCATCAAACGGACATTTTGTTAAATAAACTTGCCTGCGCCGAGGTTTTCATGTATCTACAGCACTTTCCTGCTTAAATCATTAACAATAATTGGCTACCTGCTCATTTCTCAAGAAACATACCTTCGGCCAATAATTTTGAATTCACGACACCCTTTCAACTAAAACATCGTTTAGTAACCCGACACCTATAGAGTTATCGAGAGCTTCAACGCGGCAATAATTTTACTTTTTGGATAGCTTTAACCCTCCTCAACATTTTTCATATGGTTAATTTAACATTTATCACATAATTCGGTATTTTTTAAATGTCAAAGTCTGATAGGAGACGAGTTGTGAACGGCACTGCTGACTTTAAATTGGTTTTGTTGCAGCCCAAAGTACTGATACGCCTCTAAATATTGTTTATTTATGAGAAAGGGATATTATTAACCGCGTGAGAACAATATCTAAACAATAGAACGCTTTACACAAAAATACCGAAACTCTTAACATTGCCATCAACCATCATTATAGACCATTGAGAGCAGGCGAAAATGTTATCAAAGACGCAGTTTCTAAAAAAAAAATTGATGTGAAAGAAAGGTCCATTAATCAGTAATTAAAACTGCATTATCAGTTTTCTGAAAATCACGTCAAAAACTTTTCAAAACGCCGACGAACTTTCTACCAGGAATTACTGCCAAGCAAGGTTTAACCAGTTTCTTAGCATTTCTCCAAAATTCAAATTTAGAATACACTCTCACGCATGCTTGGCTAACCCTTTTGATGCTAGTAACATCCTACAGTCATTAAAACCCTTTGAAATACACGTAAAGTCCTTAAAACCAAGATTTCGCGTAGGTGCCCGCTTTTTTTGCAAAAGAGTGTATTATGTTAATGAATTAAACTTTTTTTGATTTTGCTAAAAGCAGTTTTATCTCCCGTGTTGTAGGTCTGAAATTCCAAAGCTGACTCAGCAGTTTTTCATAGTTGCTAGTTGAGCAGAATTAGGTCAAGCTCCAAAAATATGAAATTCCCGCGAGTTAACTCCTTCGTTATTTCAGCGCGGGTAGGATTTATGTGAAGCGTCCCGACCGGCCCCGTCGCGCGGTCATTAACATAGCTCGTGAAGGTCCGCGCGCGATGTGTGGGAATTTTACTGTTTTTGTTGGCATTTTCATAGCTTCTTAGTTTGACACGACATTGTTGAAACATTTGTTGTGAAAAATCTCAATGTGATATATTCGATATTACTGCTATTGAGTTGTCAAACCTCAGAACCGTTATTGGAAACTTCTGCAATTTCCTGATTACTATCTCAGGATGGTTTCTGGTTTCTTGTGAATAACGTGCTCTTGGAGCCGTGGTAATATTTGATTTAACAAACAATTCGGTAGGTAACAGTTTATCGAAGCGTGGAAACGGGCCCAAACGGATCATGTTCTTCGTTTATGAAACGAGTTGTGTTGACATTTGCCAATGTCGTCCGTTCCACTGCCCTGAACCAAACTGCCTCACAAGTGATTAAAGTAACAAACATCATTTGCATACGTGCGTCTTTAACATTGAAATATTCCTAAGGTACAAAATTAACACCTGTCGATCTTGGAGGGACGGCGTAGGAACTTTAGAATAGTGTAGAAGTTCATGTTTATGCACAAGTTTGTAATGCTGATGTTATGTTTGTTGCAGGGGTGCAGAACTAGGAGACGTGAGCCTGCTGCGGAGGATGCCCAACGTTGAAGTACTCGCACTCAGGTATACTCTGTCTTCCTATCGTATGTACCGCATACTCGGCATACCTTACAAGCCATAGAGTCAGAGTATGTATTGTCAACTATAGACGGCCTCTCTCACATCATCATCATTATCATCATCATCATCAGCCTATCGCAGTCCACTGCTGGACATAGGCCTCTCCAAGTGCACGCCACTGAGATCGATTTTCGGCCTCTCTCACATGGAATTGTAACGACAGCTTCTAATATAAGAGACAAATCATGAAAGATAGATAGATAGATAGATAAAACATTTATTCGACAAACAAAAAGACACCACAAAGATACACAATAAGAAAAATAAAACAAAACAAGAAGTGGGTAGAAAGAGAAACATGAAATACAAACAGAGATTAACGGCGTGCTGCAGTGTCTTACGTTTGCACCGAATGGGAGTCCAGCTCAGCATGTGTCAGGTAGAATACCTGACGCTGGTATTCTGCTGGAACCCTAAAACAAACCACAAACTCGACTCTTTGTTGCTATCATATGGTTATCCCACAACAAAGCAATCCCATCAATTCCATTCATTGTACAACATAGAGTTTGTGGTAGTCGCGTTCTTTGTAATGCACTTGCTCTCACTTCATTTTGTAGTATATCTTTTGTGCCGGGTGAAAAAGTAGGTACTTTGCTGTTACTAATCTATACATATATGAACAGTTGTATCAATTGTCCCTCCTCGTGTTAGTATTCAGGCATTGTATACGTATCGCCGTCAGAGTCGTCCTTCAGCCGGATCATTAATATCAAACAAACTATTATTCTCAGGAGTAAGTAAAGTTTTATTGATTGATCTTCATGTACGAGCTCTATTGTTTTCTTTTGATAAATGAACACGACAAGGTCGACCTATTTATATGTTCGATACGAATGTTTTCCATATTGAATTTAAATTGAAACCTTGAACAGAAAATCTGCGTAAATTAACTAAGCACATTGCTAAATAGATACTTGAGTGAAATTGAATTTACCAGCATTTTGCACCTTATTCTGTTCAGATGCATTAATCTTACCCATTTCTTGACCTGTTGTCTGCAAAATAAGCACATCGCAAAGTCATCACAAATAATGAGTGTCTCGGAGAACTGCCGAAAGATGAGCATCATGCATTATAATTGACAACAAATAGAAAATTAGGAATAATACATAAAAGTGAAAAGTCCAAACATTAGTACAGCACCATCACCTGTGCAAGCATTGGTTTGACGAAGACTTGCATCGTGATGTGTCGGTCACGCAAATCGCGGTATCGTGATTGATTCGCCACACGCCGCGGCAGCAGGCACTGCACCGTGCTATACTGTTTGACTTGTGCATGTTAATGTTTGAGCTATTGGTCTTGTGTATTGTTCATTCACACGTTCTCGTATTCGTTTTCCCGTGTACTATGAATCAACGAAACCATTTCTAGAGTAGACCTAGCCATATGGGACAATAGATCCAACTGTTTCACCAAAGAAACAAACTTATCTGAGCCTTATAAAGAGTTGAGTATAATGTTGCAAACAATTCCTTATACGGAATGGAGTGCAATGATCGATACTCCGGCAGTCGTTAATCCGTCACTGAAGACTTGATGCGTCTAGACTGGACAGTGGACAGCTCGGCGGGAAAGTGCTGCGTAATGCGGTGATTAGCGTCAGCTGCCCAATCAGTCGTACTTTACGAGCGAACATTGACACTCGTCAACTCGCACGCACACAATGACAATGACATGACTGATGTAAGGATAGGTGAACGCTAAGTAAATCAAACGATACAATAACGATTAATTAATTATTGAGAAGTAATATGGCTGATTCCAGTTGTCCCAATTTGTCGGTAATCCTATGATACTACGCGTAATAAACAATGCCTGTCATAAAAATTGCAAAAGACGATTCAAATATAAATGAATCAGGTCCAGGAACACAATATTGTTACAGAAACACTCAACTTTAATAAAAGCTCTTCGTTTCAAACTAAAAGCTCTTTGAATGTCCCTTTGCTACAACCAAAGTAGTTTAAGACTGAAAGTTGGAGCGGTATTCTCTCCCGCACCTGTGCACTATACAGCTATTGTGTACAGATGCCCCGCAGATCCATCAGCAATAGACTCTAAGTAAACTAATTTCTTGAGCAAACTGTAATCCAATAACTTTACTAGTGTTCACACTGAATGAACTACAGAAGGACCACTATATACTGAAATAGAATCAGACTCACACCAATACATAGACGACAGTGCGTGAGGGTGGAAGAATGAAGATATTGTAATAACAGTCCCCGATATTAACTGACCGAAAAGTATGCGTGTCTCTTTAGATGTTCCTTGTATTAGATAGATCAGCGGTAACTTTCAAACTGTCAAGCAAAACATAATGATGACCGAAAGCATTAGTGGCCTAAATAGCGGGCTTTATTATTCAATTATCTTTAATGGAATGAATTCGAAGCACATTATATTAGTCCTACTATGTGTCCACACTATATCCTTCGTGCTCAGTGGGCCCGTCCGCCGGGGTCGTGACCCGTCTGCCGGACGTTGTGATGCTATCCTATTACTGCGACTGTCTGCACTCCTGTAATTGCCTTTATAACTTATACTACTACAATCGCATTGTCATGTCCAGCTCAATGACAAACGGCTCACAAGATTAGCGCAAGTAAAGGCTTTTGTCCAACTACTTCAACCTCACACAGAATACTTTGATCATCTTCTAGGAGAATATTGTCCCTCCTCCAGTCCGCCAGAAACAATTTGTATTGGAATGTAAGAGAGCTTTGATTGAACTAAACAATTTATGTTCCATTAGATGGAAACTATTCGCTAGTATTAAACTGTAGACTAAGGTGCAGTACTTTAATTAATTTGCGAACTAACAAATGGTTTCCCTTTACCTGCACCTGTGAGAGGTCATGACCTGTCTGATATCTGCTGTGGTACATACACATGTATAGACCGTCTGGTCGTTTTCAATATTGTCTGGTTGCTCGTTACTGCCGGCAACACGCCGCCCTCAGCTGACATATTACGTGTCACTTTTATTGCTAATGGCGAGCTTTTGTTTACTCGAAGTAGCGATCCTTTCATACATTATGGAAAGGATTTCCTACTGCGGCTTACTTTACTTACTGTTTATTTCATTTCCATATTTTATAACTATGTACTACCTACATACATGTTCGATCAATATGCTCAATCTCCGGTGTGTATATAAGTAGTGTGAAGGTAAATGCATCCATGCTGGGATATAAATGTACTGTATGTAATGTACTTACGTACGTGTGTATCCACACGGATGCTCCTTTGACCAGTTCTCTTGAAGTAGTAATTTTTAGCATGAACTGTAGCAGGGTAAGTAAGGTAAGTAGGTGCCTGCATGCTACCCTAGTATGTAGTGCGAGTTTCTCAAAGAGATGTGACACCGATACTGCAGTAGACAGCAGTGCGTGCGCCAACCACGCGTGGCGGGTCTATCTACTACGCATAACATACCTTACTATTACATAGCCATATATAGCAAAGCACCAAAGATCTGGTGAAAAGATCTTATTTGACAGTAAAAAGGAGAAATTAAAAGAAAGACAGATGGCAAGACTGAGAGTCTCTTATCTATGTGACATTATACTTTTCCGTAATGACGAAGTTAACATGCCAATGAATTTATATCGTAAACACCATGAAGAACTTCATCCGACGTACACAATAGTTAATTAACGAAAAGTAGCACTTGCAGGCACTACTCACGGTCACGGCGATTAGTGAAATGCGAACAGTTAACACCTCATTGTGTGAAACAATGCACAATGATCAACATCCGTCTGACCGCAGCACTGCTGCCGATGTAAACACTTCCGCAGCGCGGCCGCGGCAAGGACGCAGCCAATCAGAGCGTGCCGCGACAAGCATTGCCCAATCACGCGCCCCCATCGCCGCGTTGACCAATCACGAACGCACCAACGTTGCACTTTCAACATTTGAATTACAACGGATTCTCTATTCTATTAGTTTGTAATTAAGGTTTGTTTCTGATTAGAGCAAAGGTCTGAGGTTTGTGATCCCGCAGGAAGGTAGTGTCGGGTTGCGGCGCGCCGGCCTTGTACAGAGAAATGAGCCTTCTGTGAGAGATTGAGTTACATGCGTGTGTTCTGTTACTTGTACATACTTCTCAAATAAATATGCAGCAGAGATAGTCACATATTTGAAAACTTTCTGCCCTTTTGGCCTTGCTATTTAGCAAGGTTGTTGATAAAAGTTGCATTTAACGATATTAGAACAAGATGCAATAATGTCTTTTGTCTGGATTCCAGTATAAACAAGATCCGCACCCTGGGCGACTTCGCGGGCTGCCGGCGGCTGCGCGAGCTGTACGTGCGCAAGAACGAGATCAGCGACCTGCACGAGATCCGGCACCTGCGGCACCTGCCCGACCTCACCAGCCTGTGGCTCGACGAGAACCCCTGCACCTCGCACCCACAGTGAGTAACCCAGTTCTTCGCATACTCTAAGTGGCCTAGTGGTCTCAGGTTCGATTCTTAGGTCGAGCCGAAATCGCTTTGCGGGTTTCAGAAACTTTCACAAAACAGACCAGAGCCTGGAAGTTTGCGATTGATACACCCACGCATCGGAGACTACGTTCATGTTGATTCTGCTTGTGATTTATCTAAGAAATAGAGAGAACACTTATCAAATCAAATCTCTTTATTTTCAGGCTACATTGGCCCATAGATGATATATACCTTAAAGACTAACGTACTTATCTATACTTACTAATATTATAAAGCTGAAGAGTTTGTTTGTTTGTTTGAACGCGCTAATCTCAGGAACTACTGGTCCGATTTGAAAATTTCTTTCAGTGTTAGATAGCTGATAGAGATTTATCGAGGAAGGCTATAGGCTACTTTTTATCCCGGTACGGGAAGTAGTTCCCACGGGATGCGGGTGAAACCGCTGGCAGAAGCTAGTATCATATACATATACTGCGCAGCTGGCTGATCTCCTTATATGAGAATAGCCGCGGTGATCATAATCGGTCTTGGTCGCCATCATAAGTGCTATTTCTCTAAGGATCTACGAAGCCTCGTACATAGCTTCCATCAGATACCCTAAAGCTCCTGGTATACTTGTGTCAGTGTAGTTAGTAGTAACTATTATAGTAATCTGTGGTTACACGTTGTGTTCCAGGTACAGGATGACAGTACTACGGAATCTTCCCAACCTGGAGAAGCTGGACAACGTGCCCGTGCAGCCTGACGAGGTGAGCGCTCGTCTGTGTTAGTGTGTCACTGTGTGTGTGTATACTGTGCAACTATGTGACGTGTGCGTGTGTGTGTGCAGGTGCAGGAGGCGATGCGGCGCGGCATACACATACCGGACTCTGATGATGAAGGATACCCACAGCAGGTGAGATTACTAGACCCCTTCATAGATTTGTTTCTCTTGTCAAGTCTCCACAGAAACATTGTTGTAGTTGATATTTATTATTTATAATCAAATTGAACTTCCGCAATCAGTTCTCTGGTAAAACAATACCCGTTGGAAAGGTCACTTGTATTTGCAATATTGCACATAAAGGCCTAGAATCTTTCCCTTTTTATGTACTTATACGAGTACATAATTATCACTATACCTTATGTACCCTAAAGATCGTTCACATGACTTGAATTCATAGATGCGAATCAATAAAGTTACTGGTTCCCTTCTCGTGAGACATATAAGATTAGGAATTATTCGAAAGGTTTAGGTATGTACAGATACAGGGCACATAAATTCTACAGAAGGATGAGACCCATCTTAAGGGAACACACTTCCCGCGAGGTGGGATTCGCACTCGTGCTATAGTATAGGGGGCTCGACAGTATTGAGCTATGGTACCTGTGTATTGGACATTAAACATCCTTGGCAGTCGTTACGGGTAGTCGGAAGCCAGTAAGTCTGACACCAGTCTAAATAATGAGTATTGGGTTGCCCGGGTAACTGGGTTGAGGAGGTCAGATAGTTGTGAAGAGGCTCGGGAGATGATGATGAGTGCTTGGTGTTGCAGCAGGAGAGCTACGGCGGGTACCGGCAGCGCTCGTGCGAGTCCAGCCCCGAGCGCTCGCCCGACCAGTTCGCGCACTACTCGCGCCGCCCGAGGCATGAGGTCAGTGCGGATATCTTAACTACCCCAGTGTCTACCGTCCCTTGAGCGTCCTCCATACTACTCGCGAGGTTGGCCGCGGTAAAGGGAATAGGAGATTGTGGAGAAGCACTTCGGCTTATTTTGTCTCGCTATATTTTTTCATCATTGACTCCACTTTTCCGAATACCTTGCTGAGAAACTTCAAAATTAGCTTGGAGGGCGTTTTATAACACACTTAAAGACTCTTTTTACCTTGATTTTCCTCTTTAAACTAGTGTTTCATAGTGAGTCAGGTGTCACTCATATTTCTTTTTGAATGATTTTCGCCACAATTTAATGTTGCATTATGGTTTCGTGTGACTAATTAATAAATGTTCTTTGTACTCTTGTCTTAACCACGTATCGGAATGCAGAGTTGTTTTATCGCGGTGTTCAGCTGATGTATAACTAACAGTAATGTCATCCTCTCCAAAATCAGTTGATCCGGATAAGTTATCCAATCTCACTGTACTGATAGTCGCCTTAGTATTGAATGTCAAGATTTAAGAATACAATGATTGTTATCGTAATACATAAGAGTAATGACTACATAATGTGACGTGTGCTGTCACTGTCAGCTGATCGTGACACATCGTGAGAACCGATGCTTATCGCGTTATGTAACATTTGTTTATCTTGTAGTGTATTCCGCTTTCTATTTATCATATAAAATATTAATTTAAGCTGTGTGAGAGAATTAATTTTGTAAAATTATACAGGGTGAATTTTATTTTGTCCAGAATGTATGTTAATGTTTATGTTATGTGAATTTTTGTAGCCACTTAAAATTCATCCTGTAAATCAATATTTATTATGTGCAATAACTATTTATGTTTAATGTGTGTGTGTGCGTGTAACTAACCATGGTGCGGACGCTCGCAGGGCAGCGACAGCTCGGACGCGGGCGGCGACGCGGCGCCGGACTGCGCGCGGCCCGACGCTCAGGTCAGACTCGGCCCCTACTCCTGCACCGCGACAGCCTAATGCACTCAATGCTTGTTCAACGTAACACGCCTTGACAGCACCTCCACCTACCTCAATCTGTCCTACTATACATAGATTTTCAACCTTAACATAATACTTGAAGATTAATGTTCACAATAGTGGAAAGTAATGTTCGACTGGAAGTCGACCCCAACATAGTTGAAAAAGCTCGGGAGATGATGATGATGATAATGTTCGATTGGTACTATGTGACAGGTTTAGGGAGGTTGTCTTGCTGTACCAGAGACTGTAGATTAAATCAATTTTTGTCACTTTGAATTTAGATTTACTATGAAATAATCAACTGCTTTATGTATAAGTGCGCACTTAAATTACGAATCATGTCAAATACGGATCAATTGGCATACATCTATTCTCATTTTTTGCAACACCTTTATTTTAATTGTCACATCTGATTCAGCTTTCCATCAATTAGCTCGAGTTCGGTTAAGCACCTTTTATATTGTACATCATCTAGTGGTAATATTGCGTGTGTGTGTGTGTTCAGTGCCCGCGCTCCCCCCCGCGCCGCGCCCCCCCCGCCGCCTCGCCCGACGCCGACGAGCGCTACGACCATCCCGCCATGACGCGCTCGCACGTCGAGGTCAGTGCACGCACACCCGCCCATACTCACTCACATACTCATCGAAACTCACCCATACTCACTCACACACTCCCAAACTTACAACAAACTCACTCACATTCACCCAAACTCACTTACATACTCACTCACACTGTACCCCATACTCACACACATTCAGTAATGTGTGTCTCGTGTTTGCATTGACTCATCATACACAGTGTCGTGTGTTGTGTAAGCCGCGTGTGTGTTGCAGACGCGCTCGCCCGACGCCGGCTCGCTGCGGCACTCGCTGTCCGCGCAGAGTGTCAAGGTGAGTCACTCACTCGCTCACTAATCGAGCTTCGTGTGTCTTACAAATTTACAATAATCACAGTTCAAATTAAACTTTGAATCTCTTCAACCATGAATAAAAACAATTACTTACACTTATATTCAAAGGCATTTACTTTTGAATGGGAGGTTTTCATTTTGAGAATAAAAAAAATAGTTCCCAAGAAAGTGACAGATGGCGTTGTACCTACTACGTTAGTGAGCCTTTGCCATGTTAAAAAAATCATTGCACCGAGCCCTTTGAGCCGAAATCCAAGATATTCTGACTGACTTCTTTTCTCCTTTTATTCCATTTTTATTCCCTTTTTTGAACTATTTCTTTAACTGTTGATGACAGTTACGTTTCGTTATACGATCAGAAAATTATATGTCATTCCGTTCCTCGCAGTCCACGTACCTAGGTCAGCGCATCTAGTCATCAGCTAGGAAAAGAATTAAAATAAATCAAAAGGAAATCCCTCATTGAAGTAAACTGTGGTTGTGTTATACAGGAGTACTCGTACTCGTCTAACGGCGAGTGTCGGTACCCGGCCGCCAGCGGCGTCGCGTCGCCGCCCTGCCCGGAGCCCTACTACGAGCGACCCGACAGGTCAGACACCTTCTCCTTAATAGCGAGCCAGTTCACACTGCAGTCGTCATAGTTGTTGATCTCTAAAGTTTTACTATTAGGTGTAATATTATCGTTAAGTACTTGAATCTAGTTTTTTGTTTTGAAAACTTGAAGTGTTTTTTTTATAAATTGAGGAAAAATGGTAACACTGATGGTATGTCTACTCCTCTCTCCTTAACGGTTTTGAGTTGTAAAGGTACTGTCGACGGATATGTCATAAGATTTGGGGAGGTCTTCAAAATTGTTAGGTTGCGTCATGAATTGAATAAGCAAGTATGTATATTGACGTGAGTCATGTCCCCCTCACACGACAGATGGGCTTGCAGGTCGGAGTCGCTGGCGCAGGCGGGCACGGCGCGGGGCGAGTGGGAGTACCCGTCGGCGGTGATGGCGGAGCACCGCGGCTTCACGCGCCGCCCCGTGGCGCGCAACTCCAACCTGCTCTCCGCCGTGCTCTGCCTCGTCAAGGAGCTCGACTACCCCAGCCTCGAGGTCGCCGAGATGGCCGTCAGGTGACACCAAACTGCCCCCTACAACACTCCACAGATCCAGCCGAGGCGACAACAAACAGCTGCCTTGAACGACATTAAGTAACACATTACTATACTTCGGTTGAGTAGCGCCTTAAGTAACTGTTATCAATGTTGAGGACTTTTTACACGAATGCAAAATAAACGACTGCTGAAAATAATGGCTCAATCTTGTAATTGTTATTTATACATGTATTTACATAGATTTTTAGCTGCAGTCTATTTTTAACCGACTTCCCAAAAAGGAGGAGGTTCTCAATTCGCCGGAATCTTTTTTTTTTTTTTTATATTGTATGTTCACCGATTACTCGTAGACGCCTGGACCGATTTGCAATTTTTTTTTTTGTTCGATAGGGTACAGGTGGTCCCATTATCATCAGGTCAGGATCTAATGATGGAAACCCTGAGAAATCGAGGGCAACTTTCGGAAATTGTAGACATACGTAGGGTAAAAACTTGACACTAAGGCGTATGTCTGATAACACTATGACATGGTGAAGGTTTGGAGCTGATCTGATAATGGAGACCAGAGAAGGTCGAGGGAACTCGACAACTGAATTGTAAACTGCCTCGTGTTTGGGCTTATATTATTCGTATTGATGAAACCTTTGCGACAGTGAAGGTTTGGAGCTGACCTGATGATGGAGACTAGAGAAGGTCGAGGGAATTCGGCAACTGAATACGTAAACTACCTTGTGTTTGGGCTTATACTATTCGTATTGATGAGAACTTTCCACTTATGCGGATAGTGACAACTATGCTTATCACTGAAAAGCCAAAAATAAAAAACTTTTTACAAAAAAATAAAACCGCCTCGGTCGGTGGCGTATACACTCAGGTACATCCATTAGACACTGACTTCTAGGCCGATGCACCTAAAAATAGTTTTTTTTTTGCTTTTCAGTGTTTTTGGGAGTCGGTTTTATTTTTTTGTAAAAAGTTTTTTAATAAAAAGTCCCATCAATATTGTTTAACATTAATTAAGTGTCTTCTTAAACGGAGTGTACATAGATTTTTTTTTGATTGGAGCATCACTCCTCCGGTCAACATGTATAATGTTAATGAGATAAAGTTGTAATATAAGTTACCTTCGCTTCAGATGTCGCATGGACGAGTTGGCCAACAGCCAGTGACGCAGCGCCGCGCGCGGTGACGTCACCACTCTCTAGTCAGCGTGCGCCACGCCACGCCCGCGCCACGGTCGCGCCACGCCCGCGCCACGCCCGCGCCACGCCACGCGCGAATGAACTGTTGTACATAGTGAGGCCGCCCGCGCCGCCACACATACTCGACAATACACGCGTACCTACGTTACTAGCCTCGGTTACATGATCAAGTTGCTGGAACTTTAAGATTTCAGTCTGTCTCGACTTCCCTCGGTTCCATAGTCAAACTAGGAACCGATGTAGCTTAAGTGTCTTATTATTTTCTAATCAAATTAATTGTAACGAAGGAGGAAAATAAATTTGAACAAAATCCTAATCGTGAACAAAAGTAAATGTTCTGAATCACGTAGTAACGATGAACAAAGCGACTTGCCGTTTGAGCGCCTATTTTGTGAGCACCCATACTTCGAATACTTAAGACTTAGCGCAAATAAGCTCTAAAAATATGTGCTCAAACATTTTTTTACGAAAGTGTGTAATGTTCCTGCCTACCCCACGGTGGTGTGAGTGTATGAGTATACATATGTATGTGTGCGCGGGCGGCAGTGAGGAGCAAATTAATAAGTAATGTACTCGTAATTAATTGTATTGTAATAAATTAACTTGCCGTAACAATAACGACGTTTTATTTACCCTCTCACTGCTCAAGTTAAACAGCACCTCGTTAGACTGCGGTCAAGTTGAACCGAAAGACTCTCTTACGGATACAATTTAATACTGGCGTATGTCTAGTAGTAGGTGGTATGGTAACAAATAAATTAATGAACCGATGGCCAAAATATAACAATCCAGTTACAGTAATTTTTGTATGTCGGTACGAACCAGAGGCTCTATTAGAAAATAAAAAAAAACTTTCACTACTTGGAAGCCACACCGGCCTTGATTGATATTGTATGTCCTTGGCTATATTTTATCTGGGTACGGAAAGTTCTAAACGGCTAGTTATTTAGTTATGAAAACCCCAGTGAAAAAAACTCACTCAAAACCATTAAAGGTCGTCAAAAAATTGGTCCTTATCATTGTCATTGAGCTATATGCGGGGCTCACCGCAGCTGTAGGTATGCTGCACCACAGCTGTAGGTATGCTGCACCACAGCTGTAGGTATGCTGCACCACAGCTGTAGGTATGCTGCACCACAGCTGTAGGTATGCTGCACCACAGCTGTAGGTATGCTGCACCACAGCTGTAGGTATGCTGCACCACAGCTGTAGGTATGCTGCACCACAGCTGTAGGTATGCTGCACCACAGCTGTAGGTATGCTGCACCACAGCTGTAGGTATGCTGCACCACAGCTATAGGTATGCTGCACCACAGCTGTAGGTATGCTGCACCACAGCTGAAGGTATGCTGCACCACAGCTGTAGGTATGCTGCACCGCAGCTGTAGGTATGCTGCACCACAGCTGTAGGTATGCTGCACCACAGCTGTAGGTATGCTGCACCACAGCTGTAGGTATGCTGCACCACAGCTTTAGGTATGCTGCACCACAGCTTTAGGTATGCTGCACCACAGCTGTAGGTATGCTGCACCGCAGCTGTAGGTATGCTGCACCACAGCTGTAGGTATGCTGCACCACAGCTGTAGGTATGCTGCACCACAGCTATAGGTATGCTGCACCACAGCTTTAGGTATGCTGCACCACAGCTGTAGGTATGCTGCACCACAGCTGTAGGTATGCTGCACCACAGCGGCAGCGACGAGGAGAGCAGACACTTTTATCTATAAAGAGGAAATTGATTATTTGAATCGAATAGGCTCCGGAACTATAGATACTGAACCGATTTGAATAATTATTTTACTGTTGGGTTTTCCGCTTTGGTTTTGGGCTTTCTCCGGAACGCGGTCGAACTCGAATGGAACAGCTAGTCATCATTCATTATGTCAGCCAATTGTCATTGACTGCTAAACACAGACCACATCCCATCATCCCACCACGGTCCACCCGCAACGTACGGTGTAGCAGCAAGACATCATTACCTGACTTTATAGCTAGGTATCTGCATAGTAGCTTCTTACTTTTCTTTTAACCGAAATGCAATGAGAGTATGTACTGTCACAGATTACTATAAAAGAATGAGTACCTAAAAGTCTTCAGTTATTGATGTGGTGAATAAGGATAGATAGCGATCAAATTAAAATAACTGTATTGTGTAAGCTACTGCTGCGGTGTAAGACTACCTCATAGTAGCATCAGTAAATCAGTAGAAGACGCCCGAGTGAAACCTCTTTGGTGGCAACATTCGAACGTGGAAAGCGTTGACAGGTGTCACGTGGCGACAGCCGCGAGTGCGCAAACTGCCGCCATGCTGGTCGCGCGCCACACCACCGCCACTCGCACGCCACGGCCACGCCTCGCGCCGCGACCTCGCTCCCATCCCGGCGACCCTCGGCGACACATCTCATACAGCTAGTGCATCCCTAGGTTAACGAACAGGTACGTGACAGTGATATACGCGTGTGCTCGCGTGCTCCCCACCCGCGCGGCTCGCGGCCGACTCATGAACTCTGCAAGTAAGTAGCGAGTACCTGACTGTACCACCAAAGTCACGCATTATATCAGTGATAGCATATAATGCACTAGGTGAGTTCTTGATAGCCATAGAATTTCATCGTTTTATAGAGAAGAGTGATGATTTGATTATTGTTCAACTGAGTCAATGAAAAGCCTCGCAGGATTAGCTAATGTGGAACGGCAGAGTTAGCTCCTGCAGTGTTGTGACAAGTGCAGTGGTGTGTGCGTGTGTTGCAGGCGGCGGCATGTCGCTGTCGGCGCGCTCGTCGTCGGGCTCGTGGTCGCGAGCCGGCGGCGCGCCGCCCGACATCATCGACCTCGACAAGTTCATGCGCGGCGCCGTGCGGCCCCCGCGCCCCGAGCCCCAGCTGCGCTGCGACCAGCTCGTGGTGGACGCGGGTGGCTTCGGGCGCAAGCAGCCCCCGCCGCCCCCAGCCGCGCCCCTCCCCGCGCCCTCGCGCGCCTCCAGCAGCAGCGGCAGCCGCCCGCCGCCGCACGCCAAGCGCTTCTCGCACGACTCCGGCCTGTCGGACGGCAGCTACGCGCGCCGCAAGACGCGGGCGGCGCGGCGCGGCGCGGGCGAGGCGCGGCGCGGGGCGGGCGAGGCGCGGCCGCCGCCCCCCGACAACGCCTCGCTGCGCGCCTTCCGCGCCGTGTGCGAGCGCGCGCTGCTGGACCAGCAGGCGCAGATAGCACGCGTGGCGGCGCTGTGCGAGCGCCTGTCCGAGCGGCCCCCGCGCCCGCCCCGCGCGCACCCGCCCTCGCCCGACACCAGCGACGTGTCCTCCTCCAGCCGCAGCACGCGCGACCAGCGCCGCAAGGATAAGCACCGGGTGCGTCTCACCGCCCGCGCCCCGCCCCGCGCCCCGCGCCGCCCTGCCTCACGCCCGCCCTGACTGTCCGCAGACGGAGGAGTGCAAGACGTACAAGATCATCATGAACAAGCTAGACGAGCTGAACCGTCTGTTCGCGGCGCGCGCGCGCTCCCCCGCCGCCCCGCCCGCGCCCCGCGTGCCCCCCCCGCGCCGCGCCGCGCCCTCGTCCGTGTCGGTGTCGGTGTCGGACAAGGTGGTGGCCACGGAGCCCGAGCGCCGCCAGGCCGCCGAGCACAGCGCGCTGACGGCTCGGGCGGGCTCGGCGGCGACAGCGCGCTGGGACGCGGGCGTGGTGCAGTGCGCGGCGGGCTCGGGCAGCGCGCGGCTGTCGGCGCTGCGCGCGGTGACGCACGCGTGCGCGCTGGACATCCCGCCGCGCGACCCGCCGCTGCGCTACAACGTGGCCACGGAGAGCGTGCTGCAGGGCGACAGCCGCGTGCCCTCCAGCGCCGGCGACCCGCGCTGCGGCTTCGACCTCGACGACCCCGTGCATGTGAGCATACCACCCGCCACGCGTGTCATACCCTTACACTTGTCCATGTAGGACTTCGAACATATTATTATAGCTATACATAACCTTCCTACCCACATTGGAACGGCATGTAAATTCGTAGACCTATCCTGCTACCAGACTAGGATAGACATCGCCGAATATGTTTAATCCTCTGCCATCTGGTATGGCGTTCCAATGTGCGCAGGGCATGACGTGTAAGGAATAATGATTCAGTTGTACTCGCAAGCGAAACGCCTGCAAGCGCTGCCGGCGGCGACGCGGCGCGCGCGCAGCGTGGAGACGCCGGAGCGGCGCGGGGCGGCGGGCGGGGCGAGGGGGGGCGCGGGGCGGGCGGCGGGGGGGCGCGGCTCGCTGTGCGCGCTGTGTCGCGGCTACTGGCGCGCGCTCACGCACTACCTCGCCGCGCAGATCTTCTGCTACCCCGAGACCGCCTGCGTCTAGCGACACGCACACACTACTGCTATCTTATTACTATTATTCTATTATATCATACTTCTGAATTTATCCTGTCTTTTCCTTGCCTCGACTCCCTGATTCATTTGTAGCTAATAGCTGTAATATATTTATATTATAGTGCACATGCATTTGCTTGGACACAGGTGCACTCACTATTCCTTCACTCTCATAGCTCGATGGGACGGCAACCCGACACGACCGGTGAGATCTCAGACGCAGGACCGACATTTACGTGCTCTCCGATGCACGGTTGTATCAATCACCAACTTCCAGGCTCCCACAAAGCTATTTCGGCCCAACCCGGGAATCGAACCCGGGACCTCGTGCTCAGCAGCCGCGCTTGCGACAGCTAGACCAACGAGGCAGTATTTGCGTACCTATACAACATAGTTCTGTGAACACTATTGAATGGTATATATCTACGGTCTGATCTTATTTTATTTTTTTGTTGCTGGGTTAAAAAGTGCTATTACGCATGCCCTCTTCCCGTCGGGGGACGGGAGAGGGGTATGTGGGGCTCCCCGGTATGCCCACTAAAAAAGGCTCAGCGGCACTTCGACCTCACCTGAGTGGAGTCCAGTCCCCCACCGGCGATTGCCCGCCTCACGACAGGCCCCTCATGCATCTACGGTCTGATCTGCTGACGCCTTTACAATAGATACTATATAAAATTGCTATTCCAACAATTAGGCGTCGTGCAACGAGTTAAAGGACCTACAAAATTCGCAATTTTTCCTTTAACGACCGCCGGCATATAGGTTTTAGGTATTATGCCCGTTTTCACCAACAACCTCTTACCGTTTCCCTATCTAAATGCTACTTTTAGTAAGGATCCCTCCCAATTTGACACCTACCTAAATTCATTTTCACCACACTTGTACATGGATCCCTTAAGTAAGTGACAGATTACTAGTTCTACAAACGATAATGCAAAGTCGATATTTTATCGATAAAATGATTTTTCTGTACTTCTTAAGAAATAAACGTCTATCGAGTATATATTACTAAAGCCTGTGAGTTTTTTTTCTTGTGATGTTATTTTAATTTAACTTAAACTACATTACGCTATGTTTTATGCAATAAAACAGTAAAGAGGTTTTCTATAGGTGAATTTTTACCTATGTCATTCGCGCGTTTGTCAAATTGACTGATGTGTATGTGTACATAGAGTGAGGTTAATTTTGGGTTTATTATTGTTGAATAGATAAGTTTATTTTGGCAGAGAAGAGAAAACGAGGATAAACCTTTATTGCAGAAGAAAAAGACAAGCTAGTGAAATTGCTGACGTCTTATAGAGACACAATATTAAACAAAAAACGGATGGGACCACGAACGAAGCCAAAAACAAAGCTTGGATCCAGTCACAAATAGTTTTAATGCGACAGGAACCCTTTACAGGTAAATGTGAATAATATCTGTGTATAATAAATAATATAGTGTATTAAGATATTGCCGTACAACTGTGTTCCTTGTTTTACTGTCGGCTTCATTGTATTTTTGTTCTCCATGAGTTGATGGATTTAAGTATGGGGTTAAAATTATATATTTATTTAGTTTCAGGTGGTGCGAGAAATTGGAAAGACGTGTAAAAACATGCTGCGCCCAGCCCACCTCAAATTGAATTGGTGCAGGAGGATGATGATAATGTTTGGTACATCATATGAGGACTAATATTAAAATATTTGTTTACTATCTTTGTTTTAATTTACATAATTTATTATGTTCAATGTTAGCCTACTTCTTACCTCCAGAGGGTATCCCCTATCACCTAGGAGATAGGCTCCTCCATATTCACCATTTTCGAATCATTGGTATCTACTGCAGTTTTGATATTTAAGGCCTATTCAAACCTGTGTGATATTCACTGCCGCTGTGGGTAGAGGTAGATACCGCGCCGGTTTCGCTCAGTTATTTAGTATCAAGTATAGTTACCGGCACGGATATTGAGCTCTCGGCGGAAGAGTGGGGATCGCTTTGCGCACTGTACACAAGGCAATAAACCAATAAATGGCTTCTGCGCAGGTGAAGGTCAGGGCTCAATATCCGTGCCGATAACTATACCGCGGCTAGAGCGACCTGAGCGATATCCACTGCCGCTGTGGGTAGAAGTACATACCGCGCGGCAGCAGCGGCATGCATCCCGAACATCAACAGTAATATTAACGCATACCCACTGGGTTTTCTCTGTCGCAGGTGGTAGCGAATACCGCTTAGGTCTGAACAGTCATATTACCGCATACCCACAGGGTTTTCTCTGCCGTAGACGGTAGCGAATACCGCTTAGGTCTGAATAGGCCTATAGTTGTCCCGGCCACCGCGAAACTACATCAGTGATTACCATATTTGCATCTGTTATGGTCTGTATATTTATGGACATGCAGGACTTCCTATTTTTGAATAATTCAGCGACATCACGACCTAGCAAGTGCATTCATAGCAAGTGATAACCTATCCTAACTAATATTATAAATGTGAAAGTAACTCTGTCTGTCTGTCTGTCTCTTCTTCACGCCTAAACTACTGAACCGATTTGTGTGAAATTTGGTACAGACATAGTTTGGAACTTGAGAAAGGACATAGGATAGTTTTTATTTCAAAAAAAAAAATATTCCGGACATCTAGCGCCATCTATTGGTCAAACCAAAAATCTGCCGGAAGTCACTATTCCACGCGAACGAAGTCGCGGGCAAAAGCTAGTAATCTTATAAAAAAGTCATGATCATCGTACTTTTTTCTCAGACATCTGCTCTTTCACGTAAGATAGGTACGTGGTCTTCTAATGATTATTATTTTACATATCCACAACCTCCACAGCTTCTAAACTTTCTAAAAGTTTACGTTTCATTTTTTTTTTGCTTTTTAAACATGGTATTTTTGGTGTTACATAACACATATAAAGGTACATTTCACTATCCATCGCCAGAAACGGTTCAAAATATGTTTGTATTCTGTAATGATAATGATAGGAGTTGTTTAAGCAGGCATCAATCGGGCTCCCAAGTTTAAGTGAAATTTTTAGGTTAAAATTGACACCTAGGCTTTGGTGAAAATGAAATTCTTATTAAGTGTTCCGTAAATGCTCCCTAAATTTAGGTATTCGTTGGTGAAAACGGGCATTAGCCTTTTAATTGCTGCATTGTGTACCCTAATTAAATCTACTGCTCCATGTTAGCGAAAGAACGTGAAAGCCTACATAAGTAATATTCTGGCAGAACCTGTTTACATTGTCATTTAATTCTATGTAAATTAATGAAGTTATAGTTATCGGCACGGATATAGAAGAAGAGTGGGGATCGCTTTGCGCACTGTACACTTAAGGCAATAAACCAATAAATTACTTCTGCGCAGGTGAAGGCACGGTAAAGATATGGACTCAATTTAAATTCAAATTATCCGTGCCGATAACTATGCCTAATATTGATATCTAATTCATGTTAATTAGGTAATTAAAATAAATTACAACTTCCTAAGGAAGACAGTAGGTCATTCATACACAAAGCGTTCACAAACTATCAGCTGTTCCGTCTGTCCTCCGCGAAGTTCTCAATCAGATCTGACAGCAGCGAGGGTTGTCTCTGGCTGAAAACACGCGCTCACGAAAAAAGAAGTTGATGACAGAACAGAACAAAAGAAAATTTCGGCCATGACTCAATCAAAATTACACGTGAAAATAAAGTCTAAAATATGAGCACAGCAATCAACACGATGTAGTGAGCTGCCCGCACACAGACTGCGAAAACCAAACAAATATGAATAATTCCGGCGCTGGCATCTGGTGGCTGCTCTGTCTACTAATACAGGTGGGTGAAGTGCCTACAAGAACCAGCGCGGGCGCGGCTAGCGGCGTCGCGGCGGCCGGAGCACTCGCCGCGGCTGCACGCGTGCAGTTGTCCCGCGCGGCAGACACGTGTCAGACGCGCACAGTGTTTACACTCTCTCTATCCGTGATGTGAATACGTGACAGTGCACTGACGTGACTACCGAGCTCTGCGAGATACAGCACCAAGCTCAAGCGACCCGCGACGACACATTGCGAATAGTTCTTATTTACTTTCAATTACTTGTACCTTTGTAATACATGTGTGGAATATAGGGCTGATATATGACATGTACTTACATGTTTAACTTCTGTTCTTTTTCAGGTTTATAGCTTTTAGATGTTACTTTTTTGCAGGATGATGTATTATAATGTATGCTTCAACAAATGCTCGTCTTAATTAACAAAAAGATAAATAAATAAGAAGTAAAAGGGAACCCGATTAGATGCCATGATTGCGTTAGTTCCCGAGCCCCACTGGCAGGTCAGTGCGTCGTAACGATGATGGCTACATGGTATGTCGTGTGTGTCAGGTGGTCGGCGCTCTTGCCTGCAAGAAAAAGCCGTCGTGCCGCCCGCCGCGCTGCCCCGGCGGCTGCAAGCCCAAGTACTGGTGACCTGCACGAGACACACTTCTACACGGAGGAAAAATACGTGCGAGGAAACCGAAGAATATTATGGTGAGAGCTTCGCGCCGCAGCCAGCAGAGTGGCAGTAGTGATTAGTAGCGCAGTGACGATCTGTGTGCGCAGTGGTACGAGTTGGCCGCGTCGCTGTGGTGGTGGGTGCTCTGCCTCGTGGTGGGCGCGAGCGGCTGCAAGAAGAAGACCATCTGCCGCCCGCCGCCCGGCGGCAAGCCCGGCTGCGGCGGCCGCGGCCGCCCGTGACGTCACGCGCCAGCCGACGCTCAGCTGCACCAAGCCCTAACGTATGTTCTGCGCGAGTCATGTTCTCAGGACCATATTCTAGTTCTGACAATTTTATGTCTCCCTCAAAATAAAAATAAGACCATATAACTTTTTTTGGTTTCCTTACATTAATTATTCTCTTACCATAGATTTGAGATGCGAATCCCCATTATAGTTTGCGACATAGGTATATATTAATCTGTGCTACTGTTTGATAGATTGTTAATGCGTGAAAGATAACTACATTAAGGGATGATTTATATTAGGTCGGGCCGTGTCCGGGGCGTGCCGTGTACGTGGCTCGTACGGGGCACGGATGTGAAACGTTACATACATTTTGTATGAAGCAGTTTATATTACACCGTGCATGATCCGTGGCCCGTCCGGGCCACAAACGACGCTCGTCTTAAGAATTTCGTAAAAGCCCAGACACGGCACGGCACGGCCCGGCCTAATATAAATCAACCCTAAGGTGTGCCAACAACAATAAACATAACAATATAATCTACCTATAGGTATACATATGTTGTATGAGATCAAAAAACTAACACGTTAGGTGCCTGTATTGGCCCGTGTATGTAACAAAGGCAAATGTTAATGACAGTCTAGCCTCAGTCTTAGATATTTTGAAAAATCTTTTTGAGTTCGTCAAGCTCAAAATATTATACAGTTATAAATACCATCGTCGAATTTGAGGAAAGCAGCACATATTTAAGTCACTCTAGTGATGTACCTATCTCGGTTTTGTCATCACTCGGTTGCCAATCTTTTCTACTATTATTCGTAAACATTTTTGTACTTACAAACCTAACGAGACCACAGGAGTGGTGTTCTCTGTCTGGCTTCTTGTTCCAGTGTAACAAACATCACCGGAGCATGCCTGGAGCAAGTTCTTCCAGAACGCACAAATGAAGGCAACGAAGCGGAGGGGGCTCAATCTACTGCACATACAAACTTATCTACATCCAAGAATCAATTCTCGTGAGTATTGCAGTTGTGACACATGTGTGAGAGACTTACTGTGACATAGTATGTTATAATATTCACGCCAGTGTTTGTTCAGAGGTGCGCGGACGGCGAGCGCCGGCGCCCCGGCACTCAGCGCCGCCGACACCACACCGTCTGTCCTACGGCGCTTTTGTAGTCGTCATATTCTTAATATTACCCTTTTATACATAAGTCAGAAAATATTCAATAAAAACACAAAAGGCAATTTTACATTTTTTTAATTTCCTTAAAATTATGCTCCTTACATGACTAAATAACTTCAGTAGTTCCTGAAACAAAGAGATACATAGTTACAAATTGAACTGTTACACGGTTATACAACACATAGGAAGTGAAGGGCGGGCGTTTCAGGGGCTGTCTTTTGTAAAGGAGATTGGGCAAGAATGTATGAAGTTTGGTCCAAATGTCCACCACGAACGAGACCTATATAATTAAATAGCCCACTTAATTTAGAGTAACTTTTACTAAGAAAGTAAAAAAAAAAAACAATGCCAAAAAAAATTATAGCCAAAAATGTATTCTTAATTTTCGGTAGTTTTTGTATGTTATCATTATTATTTTTTATTTTACTCCACTTCCATTTCCGCACTTTATCTAAAACTAAGATGAGAAAGACACATTTGCATTAACAGACCATATTTTTTGCCCGATGGATGTACGAATCACTAACCAATTGAGGCGTCAGAAGTGCTTGAATATACTCAGCGGTGCCTGGATCTACGAAAGTTCAATGTAGCTGGTGGTGTCTTCTCTCTAATCATGAACAATTCTATTTTGTCAGAAGTTACAGAAAGTACGAAAATCAAACACCACGAAAAGTAATTGAAAAAATGAAATTGAAAAAATCTATAAAATGGTTTATTTGATTTTGCTATAACTTTTTTCTGGCATTATATATTTTTTTACTTTCATAACAAAAAATGTTCTATATTTAACGGGCTATCTAGCCATATAGGTCTCGTTCGTGGTGGACATTTGGACCGGAATCGCCCATTGTCCTTTGATCTTCAAAAAGTGCTGATCAGCCTACTTTGAATAAATGATTTTTTATCTTTATCTGTTGTCGCGCTATATTGCAGTTGCCAGTCCTTTATCACAATATACAATTTGATTATATTCATACCCACTGGAAACTGGACATTATGCAGGATGCTTATCCTAAGGACATTGATCACAGTGAGTGCAGTGAAGGGGGATTATGACTACTACTATGCAACATGTAATGTGATACTCACTTAGTCAGAATGCCGTCCTTCTTGGTGAGACGCACGATGCAGTCGTCGGACTCGCCCATGCGGCGGATGGCGCCGCACACGACATACATCTTGGCGGTGTCGGCGGCGCGGCCGGTGGCGGGGTCCACGTCCGCAATCACCAGCTGCACCGACGCGTGGTCCTTCGCGTGGATCAGACGGTTGCTGGCCGAGCTGCAACACACAATAACAACACTCAATATGTGCACACAAACCATTGCAACCAGTTTCTCTATGTATTGTGGGTTGTGAATTGTATGACTGTAATAGTTGTTATACAGGAATGAATTATAAGCGGTGCGCAAAAAAAAACTGGTGGTCCAGAATCGTTAACAGAACATATCTGCATCATCAGTAAAAAAAATTTTTTCATTCTTTTGTCCGCCCTAAAATCAGCAAAATATGGATACCAACTATTCTTACGCGCGCCGAGCGGAGCTCCGTCAGTAAACCGGTTTCGCGTTGCCGCCGTGCATACTATGACGACTGTGACCGTACTATCGGTTACAAAATAAACATCTTTCGATATCAATAACTTTTTTTTTTTGTACTAAAACACTACAAAATAAAAATATACGTATCTATAAAACTTATTTAACTATAAGTTGACAAAGTTTGCGCACTGGATAAAATTCATTCCTGTATGTAGTTACCAAGCCAGAAAATCAGAGTTAAATAAGTAATCACAACATGTATGACATTGGTATATTGCAGTACCCATTAGACAGGTGACCAACGTCAACATAGCAGAGATGCAGATAGCACGATCATCAACTTACTTAATATTAAAGTATCTCTTTTTCCTATTAATATAAATGTGATAAATTCTATGTATGCGTGTAAGGGTCCATTACACATTAACTGCTTGCATGCCCCTAATCATAAGCCAATAGAATAGGGTTGTTTCCTAGTATTCAGACAATTAAAAATAGGTATATGCACCGAAAGTTCACAAAACTAGAAACACGATAAGCTATATTATATTATTTATAACTGACCACATAATTTTTAAATAATTTATGAATTTTAAAGTTATCGTCTATTACGTCACGCCCTTGAAAACGGCGAATCGAGTCCGATGTCGTCACTTTACATTGACAATGACAAGTATTTGACAGTGACAGTCTATGACAGGTATAACCTGAGAATTGATGTGTTGTTTTCTTCAGTTTTTATTGTATTTGAGCGAAAAAAAAGTTAGAAAATAACTATGGAGAAAGGATTTATGAAAGCTGATAGTTTTATTGTCGCTCAATTCTTTGCTAATAACCAATATGACACAAACATAACCTCAATAACAAACACAAACTTTACGTTCCTTTGCACAGTTTTATTTTACCGCGTACACAACTCAAAACATTACAGGTATTTTCTTTTGTGCCCAATGTTTAAAAATAATTTCAATGTTTAAAATATTTGTTTTTGTATCGACA
Source organism: Helicoverpa assulta (assembly GCA_963856015.1). NCBI lineage: Eukaryota > Metazoa > Arthropoda > Insecta > Lepidoptera > Noctuidae > Helicoverpa > Helicoverpa assulta. The sequence continues at coordinate 7,630,633 of CAWLCW010000022.1, forward strand.
TTATTAAAATTTAAAAATCAATGAGTTCTTTCTAATTAGTTACTTCTCTTTAGATGTGCATTAAAGTGTAAAGGAACACATAGTACATGTTGACGTCACAGTCACGTGATCGAGCGTTTTCTGGGCAATGTTTTAAGAAAAATAGAAAAAAATCGAATACATAAAAAGTAAAGAGATTTAAGACGCAAAATTATAGGAGGGGTGATCTTTAAATTATTTAGAAGCTATTTAAATAGATTTTCGAAAATTGGAAACAACCCTATTGTGTCACGAGTGAATCCACGCACCTGCGTGTAACAGGTTAATACAAGAACTAATGAATATTTGTTTTATGAAACTTGATAGAGACACTGTTTATATATCTGAACAACATAATATGTGAAAATGAAAAATTAATCATATTTATTGGTAAAACAATTTTGTATGCAAAGCTACTTTTAAATTTAGGTGAAACCGCTGAGGAAAGCTGCTCTTATAGTATAATCATAATATACAGAGATACAGGAATAACAATTTATATCAAACTAGCTGTTCCACCCGCGTCCCGGGGAACTTCTGCCTGTTCCTGATAAAATATAGCCAATGTTGCTTGGAATAGTTTAGCTCTACAACAGGCCCTCAGGGTACAAACTACAAATGTTATTTCTTTATCATATTAGCATTGATGTATTGACATAATCTAATATCTTGTTAATATAATAATTGTGTTTGTTGTTACTCTTTCTCTGATAACCAGTTGGGGCAACGTTTAGTGCAGTGAGAGCTGTTTCTCACTTGTGTATGGAAGAAACTTCATAAGAGTATGACGCTCATGTGGATCAATGTGACACCGAGTCTTATTCAATACAAGAAATATCCACAAAATAGAATTATGTAGTGTGGAAAAGACAAGTGCGGGAAACCCGTGAATCAGAACGACGCGAGACGCCAGGCAGCTTAACAGTAATAATACAGCGCGGCGCTCTCAAACTCAGGATCTTTTATTCTAACTTTATTTTAAACCTAGCGCAGGGATCGACCCCATGCATGCGATGCTGGTACTAAGTGTTCAAGCATAGAGTAGGTATGTAGTCAGCACACGCAATTGTCCAGGCGTGCCGCAGCGCAATGTGGTCAACACAATATAACATAACCTCAAACGTCACTCACCACTTCCTCGGGCAGTACAAGTCAACGAATTCTCCGGCGTCGTTCTGCATGTTGTATGTCTGAAACACAAACGTTTGCTTGACCACAGGGCTACTTTTCTTTAAAAATCACTTATTAATTAAATACAAATTAAAATATTCACCTAAGCACACTAGCAAGTCACGGAAATGACAGAAGCGAAAGAAAGAAACAGATAATTAAAAAATTAACATGGCGGATGAAAAAAAAATTCTTAGCTGTTGGCTACTAGTCTTTTGATACAGTCGTTGCAGATTTTATTAATTACCCTTTCACGGATTATTTTTTTAAATAATTTCACCTCATTAAAAAGTCTTTAAATTTAATTCTCATGTCGTCAATAATACATGTATTCCTTATCATTAACGATACTAACGCAATGCCCCCACAAAACTATATTCTTTGGTTTTCTTAATTGGATGCTGCTGCAATCATTTTGTCTGCAAATGATTTACGATTGCAATTTGATTTTAGAGCAAACTACCGTATATACCAAAATCACCAAAATAGCAGACCAATCGCAAACCAATCGAATGTCGTTGGAATATGATTGGTCTTATATTAGTAGCAGAATGTCCGATATGGTTAAAACTGAGGCCCGATTCTCCTAAGTTAATAATGTCAAAATTGAATAGAAATCGAATCGCAATATGATCGCAATAGCAGTTTTAACCATATCGGGCATTCTGCTACCAATATAAGACCAATCGTATTCCGACGACATTCGATTGGTTTGCGATTGGTCTGCTATTTTGGTGATTTTGGTCTATACGGTAGTTTGCTCTACAATCATATTGCAATCGTAAAACATTTGCAGACAAAATGATTCATTATTGAATGACAGAAAACGATAAAAATGTTTATTTCGAAGAAAAAATAGCGGAATGCCACATACGCTTCAATCGTAATCGAGTCGTGATTGGATCGTAGTCGAATGTGAATCGTATGTTGCTTAAGTAAAATTAGGAGAATCGGGCCCCTGGATATTGATCTATTCTGCACTAGCGCACAAAAATTAGATTTTTAAAAAAATCCTACTTAGGTACATATATTATAAATGTGAAAGTTTGTGAGAATGTATGGATGTATGTTTGTTATTCAATCACGCAAAAACGGCTGGACCGATCTGATTGAAATTTGGTATGTAGATAGGTGATACCCTGGATTAACACATAGGCTATTTTTTATCAACACACCACGCGGGCGAAGCCGCTGGCGGAAGCTAGTAGGAAATATTTTGATGGGAGACGTATGTAGTTCATCTACCTGTGTTTTCTACAAAAATGTTTCCATCCTCCTAATTCCTACTTTAATACATATTTTTACTTTATTATTACATTATTTTTTAGCTGCACGTTACTGTTCCCATCTTTCGTGTGCTTATTTAGATTTAGTTTAATCAAGTATAATTGATCTGAGAGGCAAGTGTTCGTTAAATGTAAGTCCTGAAACCCGTTTGTTTTTTAAATATCTGAACTAAATATGTGTAAACATGTGGAAGCTCGTCATTAGCAAATATTCTTATATAGGTACTTTATTAAATAATTGGTGTAATTAGTCTGTAAGCTTTCTTTAAAACAAAACGAACACCTACTTAAATAAATAAAATACCTAACAAGTGTTCGTTTCCAAACGCCAGATGGCTCTTAGGTGTATATGGAAGGTTTTTGATAGTACAAAACAAGATTTTTTGACGAATACAAGCCATTACCAACAAGCTTTCATGAAAATCGCCATTTAAAGGATATGACCTTGAGGCAAAGTTTACCTGCCCTGTACACACCGGGTGGGTGGGAGGGGCATTTTTTGACGTTTCGTAAAAGATATCGAAACGCGAGTGGTGTCAAAAGAAGCGTCTCGGCGAGAGCTATCCAATGGTATATGTATGAGAGTAAGTATAGAACAAAATTTCAAAGATTTGGTCGAAAAACTGATTTTACCTAAGAGTGTCAGAAATACACACAGAACAACGTTTGGTTTGTCGAAATTGGTAGGCAAAAGTCGCACTCCATAGGCCCGCTAATAAAGCACATGTTTAGTCACATATATCTATCACAAATTAACTATCAGAGTGAAAATAACTCAATTTTATGACACATAAGCTTTCAAAAGTAAGATGAAGTTAAACATATATACAAGTTAAACATAATGTTAAATACATAACCGCAATATGCGGTTCTCTACAGTGGTCTTACCTTCTCACAAACAAACTAATGACATCTAAAACGTAACGTTCTCCTACTGGAACCTCAAGAAGTAAGACCTAACGTCCTGAAACCAAACATAATGCAAAGTTATGGACTTCCAGCAATATAATTTTGTGCAAAGTACAATAATTGAACACAACTTTGAGCAACCTACAATAGTGAAAACTACATTTGAGCAAGCCAACGTAGCGAAACCTAACCTTGACCAACCCAACGTAGTGAAACCTAACTTTGAGTAACCCAACGTAGCGAAACCTAACTTTGAGCAACCCAACGTAGCGAAACTTAACTTTGAGCAACCCAACGTAGCGAAACCTAAGAAACCTACCTTTGAGCAGCCCAACGTTGCGAATCCTAACTTTGAGTAACCTAACGTAGTGAATCCTAACTTTGAGAAACCCAACGTAGCGAAACCTAACTTTGAGCAACCCAACGTAGCGAAACCTAACTTTGAGAAACCCAACGTAGCGAAACCTAACTTTGAGCAACCCAACGTAGCGAAACCTAAGAAACCTACCTTTGAGCAGCCCAACGTAGCGAAACCTAACCTTGACCAACCTAACGTAGTGAAACCTAACTTTGAGTAACCCAACGTAGCGAAACCTAACTTTGAGCAACCCAACGTAGCGAAACCTAACTTTGAGCAACCCAACGTAGCGAAACCTAACTTTGAGAAACCCAACGTAGCGAAACCTAACTTTGAGCAACCCAACGTAGCGAAACCTAACTTTGAGAAACCTAACTTTAAGTAACCCAACCAAGTGGAACCTAGCTTTGAGCAACCCAACATAGTGAAACCTAACTTTGAGTAGGGGCCCATTGAGTAGGTGCGGGAACATCTCCCAGTCCCTCGCCTTTGGACCTATTCATGGGGGGTGGAAGAGGGCATTGTCCGCCCTTCTCCTAAGCCCGGTGCGCCTACTGGAGGAAGTGGTGTAGTATGGGTGAAGTTTTTAAGACTGGGTGAAGTCGTGTACAATGGGTGAAGTCGTGTACAATGGGTGAAGTTGTGTACAATGGGTGAAGTTTTGTACACTGGGTGAAATTAAGTACAATGGGCGAAGTTGTGGTCTACGGGGGAAGTAGTGTAGACTGGGTGAAGTATTGTAGACTAGGTGAAGTATTATAGACTGGGTGAAGTATTGTAGACTGGGTGAAGTATTGTAGACTGGGTGAGGTTAGGTTAGGTTAGGTTAGGATAGGTTAGTTTTTTTTTTTTTTTTTTTTTTTGTTGCAGGAGTGGGAAATCCTCATGGACACCCCAAGGGGTAGTGCCGGACTCTTACCGGCTAAAACCCACTCCTGCCGTCAAGTGTACCCCTGACATAGTCAGAGACCTTATTTGCTCTGTTTTCGATTTTTTAAGCTTTTAAAGATTAATTTTCTGGAGGAATAGTATGTAGTTGAGTATAATATATTTATATTTAATAAATAATTTACATAATATTAATCTTTAAAAGCTTAAAAAAAAAAAAAGAAAAAAAAAAAAAAAAAAAAAAAAACCTAACCTAACCTAACCTAACCTAACCTTACCTCACCCAGTCTACAATACTTCACCCAGTCTACAATACTTCTCCCAGTCTATAATACTTCACCTAGTCTACAATACTTCACCCAGTCTACACTACTTCCCCCGTAGACCACAACTTCGCCCATTGTACTTAATTTCACCCAGTGTACAAAACTTCACCCATTGTACACAACTTCACCCATTGTACACGACTTCACCCATTGTACACGACTTCACCCAGTCTTAAAAACTTCACCCATACTACACCACTTCCTCCAGTAGGCGCACCGGGCTTAGGAGAAGGGCGGACAATGCCCTCTTCCACCCCCCATGAATAGGTCCAAAGGCGAGGGACTGGGAGATGTTCCCGCACCTACTCAATGGGCCCCTACTCAAAGTTAGGTTTCACTATGTTGGGTTGCTCAAAGCTAGGTTCCACTTGGTTGGGTTACTTAAAGTTAGGTTTCTCAAAGTTAGGTTTCGCTACGTTGGGTTGCTCAAAGTTAGGTTTCGCTACGTTGGGTTTCTCAAAGTTAGGTTTCGCTACGTTGGGTTGCTCAAAGTTAGGTTTCGCTACGTTGGGTTGCTCAAAGTTAGGTTTCGCTACGTTGGGTTACTCAAAGTTAGGTTTCACTACGTTAGGTTGGTCAAGGTTAGGTTAGGTTAGGTTAGGTTAGGTTAGGTTAGGTTAGGTTAGGTTAGGTTAGGTTAGGTTAGGTTAGGTTAGGTTAGGTTAGGTTAGGTTAGGTTAGGTTAGGTTAGGTTAGGTTAGGTTAGGTTAGGTTAGGTTAGGTTAGGTTAGGTTAGGTTAGGTTAGGTTAGGTTAGGTTAGGTTAGGTTAGGTTAGGTTAGGTTAGGTTAGGTTAGGTTAGGTTAGGTTAGGTTAGGTTTTTTTTTTTTTTTTTATTGAACTTTGTTTTCAGTAAATTTAGATGTTTTTTCACATTTAGGTTGGTGACGGCAGCTCGCGCGATTTGATACGCTTGCTGCCGTAACCCAAGATGTCGCATTTTGTTTTGTGATTTGTATGCAAAAAGGATAAATGTAGGATTTTTGTTATAAATAGGATATTAATAGATAAAGAAAATAAATATACAAATAATTATATATAATATATAATTTTAAGTTCCATTGTAGGCTTTAAGACCCGAATATATGTGACGCACGAACTCCGTATAACTTGCCAGCGCTTCCTCTTTCTTAAGTAGTTCTGGCAAGCTATACGGGTCAATGTCGTAGTACGCGCACAGCGACTCATGGCGCACTCGCCCCGCAGCGAACCTCGGACAATCTGTCAGCAGGTGCGTCACTGTCTGGGGTGTATTGGGATTGCAGGGACAGCAGTCGTCCGGAGTGATGTGGAATCGACGTAGGTACGTTTTATGGAAGCCGTGGTTGGTGAGTATTTGTGTTGTGTGGAAGTGAATGTCTGTGTGTTTTCGGAATTGTTTGATGTCGGTAAGATGTGGGAAAATATTTTTGGTGTACTGTCCTTGTTCGCTGGATGAATAACGTGCCTGCCAAAGGTCCAGGCTTTGCATGCGGAGTTTATGTTTTACATATGAAATTGGGAAAGAGCTGTAGTCCGGGGTTTTGTGAAGCTGAGTCGCCAGTTTTGCCGCGGCGTCGGCAGCCTCATTGCCGACATTGCCCCTGTGTGCCTTGACCCATTTTAATGTGATCTTTTTTGTGTCGCGATGCGTGTGTATAATTTTGTGTATCTGTGTGACGAGTGGATGTGTATTACTTCTATCTGCTATTGCTAGTAGTGAAGATTGAGAGTCTGTGTAGATGACGGTGTTTCTATATTTGTGAGTCGTCCATTTGCAAGCCTCCAGGATGGCGAAGAGCTCAGCCTGGAAGACCGTACAAGAGTCGTGTAGTTTAAGTTTTTTAGTTATGGTTGGTTGTTCTGAGCCACCTGGGTCAAAGCACACAAAAGCAGCTCCCACAGCGCCACTGTCTAGCTTGCTGCCGTCGGTATATATTTGGTGCGTTTCGTCCGTTTCTTGGTGGTCTAGATGGGATTTGGTGATTCTCAAAGCTGGGTGTAGTAGTTCGCGTACAGGTGTGGGTCGCTCCAGCAGAATATCTTCTGGTAGAAAGCTAGTGGTATTGGTAAGGCGAGTTTGCTCGATTTGATGTATCTCGAGGACTCTGAGGTCAAGTGGAATGAGCTGCGCCAGCGCCAGTGCAGCAGTAGTGGACACTGTCCTGAAGGCGCGGATGGCCTTTAGCGCGAAGCCTCGTTGCAGGCTGGCCAGATCCTTGCGTGCGCTCTTTTGCCTTGCTACTTGACCCCATATTCCCGCAGCGTAGGTGATGATCGGCTCGATGACATGTAGGTATATGGTGCGTGTGTTTTCGGGGTGTGTGCCCCAGGTTGGCCTGGCGTAGATGCACAATTTCTTGTAGATGCGTGAGGCCTTGCCTATTACATATTTTAGGTGTCTTTTGAAGGCGAGCTTTTCATCAATGATGATACCCAGCAATTTAATTTCAGGCACGAATGTCAAGTCCGTGCCGTCCATGTGGAGCTGCACAGACTTGGCCTTCGGCGTGAAAGCAATGACTTGTGTCTTCGCTGGGCCAAAATTGAGTTTCACTTTAGTTCCCCAGTTACTAATTTCGGACAAGACGGTATTTGACATGCTTTGCAGTTCTTCATTATTGTCCGCGGTGACTATAAGGAGGACATCATCCGCAAAGGCCTGCATGTGGCATCCCGCTGGCAGCTGCATGTCTAGGAGGTCGTCCAAGATCATGTTCCACAGAACAGGGCCACACGCAGACCCCTGTATGCACCCCTTAGTGAGTATCTTGCGCGCTCGCACCCCGGCGTGATCCAACGTGACCACTCGGTCCCTGACGTAGTCCTTGATGAGCCCGTAGATGTTGTTGGGCACATCAAGTTTGGCCAGACTTTGGAAGAGTGCGGGCCACCAAGCGTTGTCAAATGCCGCCCTGATGTCTAAAGAGACAGCGATAACTAGTTTTTTCCGTTCTTTTGCGTGACGGATGAAATTCAACGCGGTGTGAACGGCTAAAGTTGTGTTCTTCTGTTGCCGAAAGCCAAACTGGTTGTTATTTAATTTGTTCTCCGACTCCGCTTTATGGACAACTCTTTTGATGAATAATTTCTCCAGTAGCTTCCCGAAGACCGGCAGCAGGCCTATGGGTCGAAAAGATTTGAGGTCTGTATGGTCATCTTTGCCCGGTTTGGGAATGATTTTTACATAGGCCTCCTTCCACGCTCCGGGAAAGTACCGGAGAGAAAGACACCTATTGAGAATATCCGTCATGAGACGGGGGTATATTTTTGTGAAGTTTAAGCAAATATCTGATGTAAGGTTGTCCAAACCGGGAGCTTTTCTCGGGTTAATGGAATTTAGTTGCTCAAGCACCTCTTCCTCCGTGAAGGGAAGATCATCCGGGGTGTTCATAGAATTGTTGTTGTAGTGTGTGCGCAGCTGTCTTTGCTCCGGGGTTTGGTCCGGGGAATCATCGGGGTAGAAGTGCTTGAGCAAGGCGTTTGCAGTCTCTTCTGCATCAGCCGTATACCTATCTCCTATTTTTAATGTAGTGGGAGGTCTTCTTGGATCTGTTTCCTTAAGGAGGCGATTGGTGAGGGACCAGACGTTCTCTCTGGTTTGTAGCTCGCAGAACTTACGGAAGCTTTCGGTGGATGCTCGTTTCATTTCATCACTGTAATGCTTCTTTTTGATGACCTGTTCCTCAAGCAGGGCATCAAGGGGCTGGCCAGATAGTTTTGCCGAGTGAATTTGCCTGTGAAGGCTTATGACTTCCCCCTTGAGCCGCTGCAGCGTATCGCTCCACCATGGAGGCTTCTGCTTGGCTTTTCCACTTCTGATGGGCATCGTTTCCTTGCAGCAATCTCGTATCAACGATGTTATACGACTGATGAGAGCCTCGAGTTGTTCCTTGTCTAGAGTGCTGACGTCGCTGTCGAGTACGTCGGAAAGTGCCACCTCTTGCAGCACGGCATCCCTGAATGCTGCCCAGTCCGCTTTTTGGGTGTTAAACATGAAAGTTGAGGCGTTGCCTGTACCGGATGATGTTGGTTTCTCTGCGTTTATGTGAAACTCTATGGCATTATGCTGTGACGTGGTGCAGCATTCAAGGTTGACCCTCCACTCTCTGACCATATCGAAGGCTTGGCCGGACGCTAATGTCACGTCTATGACAGACGATCGATCGCGCCCGTGCGTCACCGTCTCGAATGTCGGAGTGTCGCCAGTGTTGCAGATGTACATGTCATTAGTGTGTGCTAATTCCATTAAGTCGTTGCCTCTCGGATTTGATCTCGTGCTTCCCCATGCTGGGTGCCAGCCGTTGAAGTCACCTCCAAGTATGCACTTGTAGCGCGATGTAGTTTTGAGGAAGTAGTCGATGGCTGCTAGCGTGGATGATGTATCGTCGCTTGGTTCCACATAAGCGGATCCCAAGTACAATTTCTGATGACCGGTCTTGACTTGAATGACACATAGATTGGCAGTCGATAGACTGGACTCTCCCAAAACCACAGCGCGCCCCTGCTTCACAAGAATGCATGCTTTGACGTTAGACCCTCTCGAGTACTGGTAGATGTCTATTCCAGAAATCGGCTTCACCTCTTTGCCAGAGCCTATATAGGGCTCGGACAGCAAGGCGATGTCGTATTGGCCATTATAAAAGTATGTAAAAAATTCGTGGAGACTATTTTTAGATCGATCAATGTTACACTGTAATATTTTAATGAGTTTATTGTCCATAATCAGTTCGGTTAATAATTTTGTTTTTGACTGATTTCACTCGAGGGCAGTTGTTGGAGGTGGCCATGTGTCCGACGTCATGGGTAGTTTTAAATTTGGTATTGTGCTGTAAGCAGTTGTAGCACTTGGGTGCGCCTTTCTTCTCGCGCAGAGGGCAGCTGCTGGTGTTGTGCCCCTCTTCCGAGCAGTAAGAGCAGGGTGCCTGTGTCGCGGTACATTTTGTTTTAATGTGACCGAACTGCAGGCATTTCCTGCATTGGAGGAATGTGGAGAAGTCTTCTGCGTGTACCCGTTGGTAGTCCACGCAGACGCGCCCCATGTCTATTATTTTGCGCCATATGGCGGGCTTGGCGATAAGGACGGCGTTGTACATTTTCGGGTTACGGTTATTTCGCTTGAATGCGAGCCGCAAGTCATCGCTGTCAACAGCGAGGGCAGTCAGCTCTTCGTTTTGGCCGCGGATGACGTCGACCAGCTCTTCCGATGGCGTGTCCAATGATATTCCCTTGAGAATAATCATTGGTCTCAGTAGCTTGGCCGGTTCAGCAGTGAGTTGTGAGGATTTTTCTAGCTTTTTGAGTGTTTCGTCACGCTGTTGTTCAGTCTCGAACTCCACTCGCAACTTATTATTAGACACGGCCTGTATTCTAGACGGTGCGTACGAAGTGGTGCGGAAACTGACTGCGTTTTTGAACGACTGCACTACGTCCTGACGTGTTTGGGACGTGCTGTCGCCCTGCGGCGCAACGATGAGAGCAGGTTTGTTAGGCGGAGGTGGTTTAGAGACTGGACGAGGAGCCGGGGCGCTAGCTGCCTGCGCGTAACTTCTAGGCAACGGTGCGGGAGTGAGTGGTGTCGCGATCGTGGCGAGGTGCTTGCTAAGCTCCTCGCGCACGCATGTAGCAATTTCCTGTCGCAGGTTTCCGTCTTGGGTCGCGCAGATTTCCTGCGGGGCGGAAAAGGTGGGTATTTTAGCGGCCACGCACCGAATCTCATTTGCCGCAGAACTTATGAGTCGCTTGTTGGCGGTCGTGACGCTTTTCCCTTCGGCAATAGCAGCCGCGATGCACTCCGCGAGTTTGTTTAACGTGCTTATGCACGACTCGGTGCTAGTGGCATCTGCTGCCGTTGCCGGAAGAGACAAGACTTCACCGCTAGACGGTGCCATTGTGGTATCCACAAGAGTTTTCACCGGTTCACGCGCTGTGGAACTCTGGGCGGGACCGAATACAAGGGATTTTATAGACGAGAAAATGTTTGCACGGTAGAACAGAAATTATTCAGAATAATATAAAGTAAGAAAAAAAAATAAACGCTATTTTGAAGGTTGACAAGGTTCCTAGTCGAGTAAAATTACGCCGGTGAGGGCAAAATTTATAGCTCCGGCACCAGGACACTCCAGGGATTATATTTCCGTAATAAAAAAATTTTAAGAAATGGGACCGAAAGTGCTCCCCTTTTCCTATACACAGCTTAAATCTGCCTAAAGGGCGGGTGGGTGGGCAATTTTTTGACGTTTGGTAAGAGCTATCCGCACGTGAGTGGTGTCGTTAGAAGCGCCTCGGCGAGAGCTATCTAACGGTGTGCATATGAAAGGTAAGTGTAGTAGAATTTTTCAAAATTATGGTCAAAAAACAGGTTTTTTAGTACTAAATTTACAACAAATTATGCAGAATTACAATTTCTATGGCGAAACTGGTGGATTCTAGGCGCACAAAGCGGTCTAGACACCAGCCCCGACAGGTAAGCAAAGTTGGATCGCTAATAAGTGAAGCTAATTAGCGCTAAACAATGGTAAAACTATTTAATCAAAAATAACGTTTATATAGGGTATGTAAGGATATAAAAGTGTATTTATTTCGCACCTAGACAGTATATAACGTGTCTAGGGGTTGGACAGAGCCAAGGTAAGATGATTAGAAGCGAAAACAACGCAGAAATACGAGGTTTTTTCCAAACGTGTCTTCAGATGTATGGCGGTTTTGTTCAGTACAGGTAAACTTTTGGTGAGTATGAAAATCGATGATAAGGCAATTTCTCACGTTTGGTAAGAGCTATCCGCACGTGAGTGGTGTCGTTAGAAGCGCCTCGGCGAGAGCTATCTAACGGTGTGCATATGAAAGGTAAGTGTAGTAGAATTTTTCAAAATTATGGTCAAAAAACAGGTTTTTTAGTACTAAATTTACAACAAATTATGCAGAATTACAATTTCTATGGCGAAACTGGTGGATTCTAGGCGCACAAAGCGGTCTAGACACCAGCCCCGACAGGTAAGCAAAGTTGGATCGCTAATAAGTGAAGCTAATTAGCGCTAAACAATGGTAAAACTATTTAATCAAAAATAACGTTTATATAGGGTATGTAAGGATATAAAAGTGTATTTATTTCGCACCTAGACAGTATATAACGTGTCTAGGGGTTGGACAGAGCCAAGGTAAGATGATTAGAAGCGAAAACAACGCAGAAATACGAGGTTTTTTCCAAACGTGTCTTCAGATGTATGGCGGTTTTGTTCAGTACAGGTAAACTTTTGGTGAGTATGAAAATCGATGATAAGGCAATTTCTCACGTTTGGTAAGAGCTATCCGCACGTGAGTGGTGTCGTTAGAAGCGCCTCGGCGAGAGCTATCTAACGGTGTGCATATGAAAGGTAAGTGTAGTAGAATTTTTCAAAATTATGGTCAAAAAACAGGTTTTTTAGTACTAAATTTACAACAAATTATGCAGAATTACAATTTCTATGGCGAAACTGGTGGATTCTAGGCGCACAAAGCGGTCTAGACACCAGCCCCGACAGGTAAGCAAAGTTGGATCGCTAATAAGTGAAGCTAATTAGCGCTAAACAATGGTAAAACTATTTAATCAAAAATAACGTTTATATAGGGTATGTAAGGATATAAAAGTGTATTTATTTCGCACCTAGACAGTATATAACGTGTCTAGGGGTTGGACAGAGCCAAGGTAAGATGATTAGAAGCGAAAACAACGCAGAAATACGAGGTTTTTTCCAAACGTGTCTTCAGATGTATGGCGGTTTTGTTCAGTACAGGTAAACTTTTGGTGAGTATGAAAATCGATGATAAGGCAATTTCTCACGTTTGGTAAGAGCTATCCGCACGTGAGTGGTGTCGTTAGAAGCGCCTCGGCGAGAGCTATCTAACGGTGTGCATATGAAAGGTAAGTGTAGTAGAATTTTTCAAAATTATGGTCAAAAAACAGGTTTTTTAGTACTAAATTTACAACAAATTATGCAGAATTACAATTTCTATGGCGAAACTGGTGGATTCTAGGCGCACAAAGCGGTCTAGACACCAGCCCCGACAGGTAAGCAAAGTTGGATCGCTAATAAGTGAAGCTAATTAGCGCTAAACAATGGTAAAACTATTTAATCAAAAATAACGTTTATATAGGGTATGTAAGGATATAAAAGTGTATTTATTTCGCACCTAGACAGTATATAACGTGTCTAGGGGTTGGACAGAGCCAAGGTAAGATGATTAGAAGCGAAAACAACGCAGAAATACGAGGTTTTTTCCAAACGTGTCTTCAGATGTATGGCGGTTTTGTTCAGTACAGGTAAACTTTTGGTGAGTATGAAAATCGATGATAAGGCAATTTCTCACGTTTGGTAAGAGCTATCCGCACGTGAGTGGTGTCGTTAGAAGCGCCTCGGCGAGAGCTATCTAACGGTGTGCATATGAAAGGTAAGTGTAGTAGAATTTTTCAAAATTATGGTCAAAAAACAGGTTTTTTAGTACTAAATTTACAACAAATTATGCAGAATTACAATTTCTATGGCGAAACTGGTGGATTCTAGGCGCACAAAGCGGTCTAGACACCAGCCCCGACAGGTAAGCAAAGTTGGATCGCTAATAAGTGAAGCTAATTAGCGCTAAACAATGGTAAAACTATTTAATCAAAAATAACGTTTATATAGGGTATGTAAGGATATAAAAGTGTATTTATTTCGCACCTAGACAGTATATAACGTGTCTAGGGGTTGGACAGAGCCAAGGTAAGATGATTAGAAGCGAAAACAACGCAGAAATACGAGGTTTTTTCCAAACGTGTCTTCTGGTTAGGTTAGGTTAGGTTAGGTTAGGTTAGGTTAGGTTAGGTTAGGTTAGGTTAGGTTAGGTTAGGTTAGGTTAGGTTAGGTTAGGTTAGGTTAGGTTAGGTTAGGTTAGGTTAGGTTAGGTTAGGTTAGGTTAGGTTAGGTTAGGTTAGGTTAGGTTAGGTTAGGTTAGGTTAGGTTAGGTTAGGTTAGGTTAGGTTAGGTTAGGTTAGGTTAGGTTAGGTTAGGTTAGGTTAGGTTAGGTTAGGTTAGGTTAGGTTAGGTTAGGTTAGGTTAGGTTAGGTTAGGTTAGGTTAGGTTAGGTTAGGTTAGGTTAGGTTAGGTTAGGTTAGGTTAGGTTAGGTTAGGTTAGGTTAGGTTAGGTTAGGTTAGGTTAGGTTAGGTTAGGTTAGGTTAGGTTAGGTTAGGTTAGGTTAGGTTAGGTTAGGTTAGGTTAGGTTAGGTTAGGTTAGGTTAGGTTAGGTTAGGTTAGGTTAGGTTAGGTTAGGTTAGGTTAGGTTAGGTTAGGTTAGGTTAGGTTAGGTTAGGTTAGGTTAGGTTAGGTTAGGTTAGGTTAGGTTAGGTTAGGTTAGGTTAGGTTAGGTTAGGTTAGGTTAGGTTAGGTTAGGTTAGGTTAGGTTAGGTTAGGTTAGGTTAGGTTAGGTTAGGTTAGGTTAGGTTAGGTTAGGTTAGGTTAGGTTAGGTTAGGTTAGGTTAGGTTAGGTTAGGTTAGGTTAGGTTAGGTTAGGTTAGGTTAGGTTAGGTTAGGTTCCGTGGGGCCGCCCCTACCGTTGGGTACGGGGCAAGCTGCGTGCATGGGCGCCTCCACTGGTGCAGAGCATGCAGCCCCAGCTGCTAGGGGCGGTCGTATTGGCGCTCTTCCCTGAGCGAGCGGGACACGTTCCCCCGACGATGGCTTCACCCTCGGCCACAGACTCTCCCGAAGAGGAGAGCACCGATGTCCCCGAGGTGACGCAAGCAGAGACGAGAGCGGCCGTGTCGCGGCTCCGGGCTAAGAACACGGCGCCCGGACCCGACGGAGTTCCTGGCCGAGCTCTCGTCCTGGCTCTGAAGGAGCTAGAGCCCCAGCTGAGAGGGCTCTTCACGGCATGTCTCGAGCAGGGTCAGTTTCCCAGTGTGTGGAAGGAGGGGAGGCTGGTCCTGCTCAGGAAGGAGGGGCGCCCCGCGGACTCGCCGTCCGCGTACCGGCCCATAGTGCTGCTCGACGAGGCGGGCAAACTCTTTGAGCGTGTCATCGCAGATCGCCTCGTCAGCCACTTGTGCAGAGAGGGGCCGGACCTGGACGACAACCAGTTTGGTTTTCGTCGCGGGCGCTCCACCGTAGACGCCATAATGCGCGTGAGAGCCCTGGCGGAGGAGACGGTGTCCCAGGGTGGGGTGGTGTTGGCGGTGTCTTTAGACATCTCCAACGCGTTCAACACCCTGCCCTGGAGCTGTATTCGGGAGGCACTGAGATATCACCGCGTGCCTCCCTACCTCCGTCGCACAGTAGGGGCCTACCTAGAAGGTAGATGCGTCACATATCGGGGACATGACGGTGCCGGTCGGCACCTCATGACGTGCGGTGTTCCACAGGGATCGGTGCTGGGGCCGCTCCTGTGGAACATCGGTTACGATTGGGTGCTGAGAGGCGAACTCCCGTCGGGCGCCGACTTGACGTGTTATGCGGACGACACGCTTGTCACTGCCCGGGGGAGCTCGCACAGGGAAGCAGCGTTGATAGCCACGGCTGCGGTGTCACAGGTGGTGAACCGCATCCGGCGCCTGGGCCTGGAGGTGGCCCTCAACAAGTCGGAGGCCATGGTGTTTCATGGCCCCCGACGCGCGCCGCCGTCGGGATCACACATCGTGGTCGGTGGAGCCCGGATAGCTGTCGAGTCCACCATGAAGTATCTGGGATTGGTGCTCGACAGCCGATGGGAATTCGGCCCCCACTTCCGGCGGCTGGTGCCCAAGCTGATGGGTGCAGCGGGCGCGCTGTCAACGTTGCTTCCTAACATGGGGGGCCCGAGCGCCGCCTGTAGGCGGTTGTACGTGGGAATCGTGCGGTCCATGGCCCTATATGGGGCCCCTGTGTGGGCGATGGACCTGGCGGCCAGCACTCTAGCCATTCTGCGCAGACCGCAGAGGGCGATGGCCGTCAGAGTCGTCCGCGGGTATCGCACGATTTCCTACGAGGCGGCTTGCGTCCTGGCCGGATCCCCGCCCTGGGACCTAGAGGCTAAAGTACTCGCGTCGCTGTATCGGTGGCGCGAGGAAGAGCGGGCACGGGACTCGAGGCCGGTGCAGCGGCAGATAGCGCAGCGCCGAGCAGAGCTCCGTCAGGTCTTGGTGGCGGAATGGCGGCAGAGGCTTCTGCGCCCTACCGCCGGCCTCGCCACCGTCGAGGCGATCCGGCCAGTGCTCGACGACTGGCTCGGGAGAAGGCACGGCTCCCTGTCGTTCAGGGTGACGCAGGTGCTGTCGGGGCACGGCTGCTTCGGCAAGTACCTGTGTCGCATAGGCAGGGAGCCGGACGCTCGGTGCCACCACTGCGTCCATGGCGGGGAGGACACGGCGCAACACACGTTCGTTCAGTGTGTTGCTTGGGAGGAGCAGCGCCGTGTCCTCACAAATGAAGTAGGAGGCGATCTGTCGCTGCCGGCCGTGGTACGGAAGATGGTCGGCAGCGCAGAGTCGTGGGACGCAGTGGTGTCCTTCTGCGAGGACGTGATGTCGCAGAAGGAAGCTGCGGAACGGGAGAGGGAGATTTCAACTGCCGATCCCGCCCGCAGCAGGCGCTCCGGGCGCCGGAGGAGGGCAGACAACGCCCTCTTCCGCCCCCCATGAACGGGTCCAGGGGCGAAGGACTTGGGGAAGTCCCCGCCCCCTATTCAACGGACCCGAGGCGGAGGCGCGCGCGGGTGTCGACGCGCGCCTCTGAGGCGTTGCACGGGGGAGTTTAACACCTCACCCCCCCGTGCCCGAGGCGAGGCCCGCAAGGCGGGCCAGCACCAGTGCGGGGCTGCGGAAGAATTTGGATTCCCGCGGCCCCGCGCCCACGTGTAAGGAGGACACAGGGGGGTTTTAGCCGGTAAGAGTCCGGCACACCCCTCCGCCTCTCCCCAGGCGGAGGAAGTCCATGAGGATTTCCCCCCGAGTAAAAAAAAAAAAAAAAAAAGGTTAGGTTAGGTTAGGTTAGGTTAGGTTAGGTTAGGTTAGGTTAGGTTAGGTTAGGTTAGGTTAGGTTAGGTTAGGTTAGGTTAGGTTAGGTTAGGTTAGGTTAGGTTAGGTTAGGTTAGGTTAGGTTAGGTTAGGTTAGGTTAGGTTAGGTTAGGTTAGGTTAGGTTAGGTTAGGTTAGGTTAGGTTAGGTTAGGTTAGGTTAGGTTAGGTTAGGTTAGGTTAGGTTAGGTTAGGTTAGGTTAGGTTAGGTTAGGTTAGGTTAGGTTAGGTTAGGTTAGGTTAGGTTAGGTTAGGTTAGGTTAGGTTAGGTTAGGTTAGGTTAGGTTAGGTTAGGTTAGGTTAGGTTAGGTTAGGTTAGGTTAGGTTAGGTTAGGTTAGGTTAGGTTAGGTTAGGTTAGGTTAGGTTAGGTTAGGTTAGGTTAGGTTAGGTTAGGTTAGGTTAGGTTAGGTTAGGTTAGGTTAGGTTAGGTTAGGTTAGGTTAGGTTAGGTTAGGTTAGGTTAGGTTAGGTTAGGTTAGGTTAGGTTAGGTTAGGTTAGGTTAGGTTAGGTTAGGTTAGGTTAGGTTAGGTTAGGTTAGGTTAGGTTAGGTTAGGTTAGGTTAGGTTAGGTTAGGTTAGGTTAGGTTAGGTTAGGTTAGGTTAGGTTAGGTTAGGTTAGGTTAGGTTAGGTTAGGTTAGGTTAGGTTAGGTTAGGTTAGGTTAGGTTAGGTTAGGTTAGGTTAGGTTAGGTTAGGTTAGGTTAGGTTAGGTTAGGTTAGGTTAGGTTAGGTTAGGTTAGGTTAGGTTAGGTTAGGTTAGGTTAGGTTAGGTTAGGTTAGGTTAGGTTAGGTTAGGTTAGGTTAGGTTAGGTTTTTTTTTTTTTTTTTTTTTTGTTTTTTTTTTTTTTTCTGCTTTTCCCCGTTCATGGGAACAACGGGTCCTTATTGTTCTAGTGGTACTCTTTCATACTAGTTCTCGCATTTATGCCTCTCGCACTTTCAAGCCGCATACGTTACACAAGCATACATCATCTTTTAGTCTTGGCCGGGTGGGATTCCCGCTAATAGTCTATGAATATCTACAGGGACGTAACAATCTGGTTTTTTATTTTTATTTCAATAAAGTTGCACAGTTATATTTTTATTTCTTTATCCTTATATCTTTAGCAAAATAAGCATAGCTAGTGAGTAACAAAAAGTATAGGATTTGCCCACACCCTCTATCACCCGCCAACCATGTTACAATGTTGTAAACAATATTTTCCAGTACATATCTAATTTTTGTTAACAATTTTAATTCAATATAATTTTAGTTTTTTAATATCTAATTATGTGCGTTACATTAGCTTTTTGTTACAATTTAATATTTAAACACATTTAAGTTACATGACATGAAACAAATCACGTGTAAATCACGCTAACATTTAACTTAGTCAATGACAGTGTGCCACTCAGTATATCTAAGACAATCCGAAATATAAACATTGGCAGATGCACAACATTTACTATTATAAAGTTTTATTCTAATGACATTCAAATCAATAACAATAAACAACCCTTATAGTATTTACACATAATGTGTAGATAACCATTACAGTAGAAATATAAACTATTATCTTAATGTATGTATTTGTAACTTAACTAGAAGCTTTTAACATTTTTGACCTGACTACACTTATTACTAGATATCTTATAATCCATTATAGTTACAAATTATTTTCTTACTCGTTGCTACCTTATTTAAACCTAATTTTCACAATATTTATTTATTTGAATACATCTCAAAGTTGTGGACTATTTATTTTATATATTAGGTACTTCTCACAATAGTGTTCTAGTTTGTTTACGGTTATAATATCTGATTAAACTGAGACATTACATTATCTTATTAGTTTCATATTACTTAGTAATTAACTAAAGTAAATTCCAAGTATTTGTTCCAAACATTTGGATGGACATTTGGTTTTGTGAACACTAATTGTATTTTTAGTGAAATCCAGTTGTTGTTAGTGAAGGTTCATAACAGGTAGTGTACTTGATGACCCTATGTGTAAATTATACTGGTTATGCTGAAAATCCAATCTTATCTGACTTAATCTATTATCTGGCTATTTGTAATGATAGGTAGATAGGTACATGATTATTATTTATATCTACTGGCAATCTATTGTGAGTTCCATTTCTTAATTATGTACTGTTTAATTTATATTTAATCTACTTGGCTGTGTTTATGCATTTTGGTATCTTTTGTTAAGTTAGTTTGGATTTTAAGTTTTAGTTTACCTATTTAACTCGCTTTTATTCAATCTAATTCTTTTGTACTTCTAGACAACTTTTAGTAATAATATATATATACTTATTTTATATATATTTATTGACTTTTCTTATGCTTTTTACTAATTTGGGTGTGGTTGTTGGGGTGCGTGTTGTGTGAATGTTTGTGTTTGCGATATACAATACATATATTTACTATATATTTGTTATATCGTTTTTTATTTGTTTTTTGTTTGTCCGGTGTCGCTGTGTCAGGTTTTACCAATAGTTTGTTGCACTCCCGGTTTGTGTTGTAGTGTGTCGTGTGTATGTGTTTGTGTGTTGTCGTGCATGTTGTGCAGCAGCCAGTGAGTGGTGAGTCACACATAAGCCGTTGTCTGTCGGGCCAGGTAGTCCCATTTTCGGCGGACGGGGCACTCAGCGCTGAAGGCATTGTGGTCGGTCCTTTGTAACTTCGAGTGCGAGCAGTTGCAGCACTGCGGTTCGTTCCCTGCGATGTAGTCTGCGCATTTCTCGCGCAGATGCGGGCCGCCGCAGTGACTGCACCTGTCCGCACCTTCCGTGCAAAATTTCCGGCCGTGCCCGAATGCCAAGCATTTCGTGCATTGGATGAGCGGAGACTGGTCCTCAACTCTGATCCTTTGCAGGTCAAGGTAGAGGGCTCCAGCCTCCACCATCCTCCGCCAGACAATAGGTTTTACCTGGACTATAATGTGTGCCGTTTTTGGATTTTTAGTTCTTTTTTTAAACTTGATTGTTATGTCCGTGTCTTCTTGTGATAAGTCCGTGAAGATTTCTTTATTTTGGGCACGTATGGCTTTCGTAAGCTCATCGTCATCACTGTCAAGGAATACATCCTTTAAGATGACGAGTGGGTTTTTATTTCTCATGTTTGAG
Organism: Helicoverpa assulta; assembly: GCA_963856015.1. Lineage (NCBI taxonomy): Eukaryota > Metazoa > Arthropoda > Insecta > Lepidoptera > Noctuidae > Helicoverpa > Helicoverpa assulta. The sequence goes on from CAWLCW010000022.1 coordinate 7,650,676, forward strand.
ACTATCAAGCCTTCGCCTCGGCTTTCGATTCTTCTTTTAACTTTTTCTAATTCCGTTTCGGTGTCGCATCCAAGGATAATGGTTTGGTTCTTCGCTTTTCGCACCTTATTTATCTTGAGCCCAGTTTCCCTGGCATCGACCGCCCTCTTCACTCGCTCGAGCACCTCGTCGGCAGTCTCCTGGTTGCCTTCGAGTGTGACCGCCATGGAGTGAAGGGCCGGCCGATGCCCGGGTTTAGCTGCTGTAACACTGGCGTACGACCTATTGAGAGTCTCGCATGGTTGCTTATCTTTTGCGACCTCAAGTATGGTTTCTTTGGCAGCTGCGACATCACCGGCAATACCGTCGAGCTTCTCGTCGAGGATAATCTGAGTGCGGCCCACCACCCTGACGTCTTGCGTCGTCTGGGTGATGGCCGCCTTAGCCTCGTCGATTTTGTCGACGATCTTGTCGATGATGTCGGACCCGCCATCGTCGCGCAGCTCTGTTTGCCTATCGAAGCACCAAACCATTTTTTCTTCTAGCTTATTCAGCCGCGTTTGCAGTTGTGCTTCCACCTCCTCCAGCTTTTCAAGCATGTGATTATCCTTTCCGGCCAGCCTGGCTAAAGCTGGTGTTCGTTCTTTAGTTTCCAGGCCGGTCACTCGCTTACTTAGCTCGAAAAGGATACGCAGACATTTGTCTGACCTCTCCTCCAGGAAGGTCTTAATGTCCCTCCTCATTTGAGGGTACTCTTTGACTTTTGAGGGAATATCCTCAAAAGTCTTCATCACTTCCTGAAGGAGCTCGTCATTAGTCTTTGCCCCGTAATCCTGTTTTTTATATATGGCCATGTTGTCCAGCGACCTTCTGTTCCGGTCTGGTCTGCGGATAAAAGTTAGAGCAGCGTCCTGCGCTGGAGCGGATGAGGATGAAGGGGAGCTGGCGGAGGTGGCCGGCTTAGGGTGACCGCCGGTGGTTGTCGGTGTGCGATACATTTTGTATTTCGTTTATTTTTGTGTAACGTGTATGTGTTATGTGCGGTTTATGTATATGGTATGTGTGTGTTTGTGTATATGTGCAGTAGGTCTAGCGAGAAGAACGGGGAACGTTGTCAGTCTGACCCTGTATAGGGGGGTCAGAGTCAGTATAAGTGAGCCAACTGTAAAGTGCAAGTCAATTTTGTCCAAATAAATGTAGCTATCAGTTATAGCTAAAGTCTGTCTGTTGACTGTTTAATGTATAAACGCCACCGGATTATCAAATATTATGTTTAAGAACATAAAATGCAAAAAGTTAATTTTAAATTTTTGAGGGGGTGGGGGGGGGGTCCAAATTGGGGGGAGGGGTTCCCCTAATATAACTTCTGCCGTGGTGTCTTCGACACCACAAAGGCAGGATTTGAAGTCGGAATTGAGCTATCTCCCTTAGTTTCGGAGATATCCGGTTTATTAGATTTTATTTAGAGGGTGTGTGGGGGAGGGGGTCCAAACCAGGGGGGATGAACTATTTTTACCCGACTTTAGCCGTGGTGTCTTCGACACCACAAAGGCCGGATTTGAGGTCGAAAATCGTCTATCTCCCCTGGTTTCCGAGATATGGCTAAGCTTAAGACACAACCTCCCTCTGTTTTGTCGGTTAATATTTGTAAAATTAATTAACTAAGCTTCTACTGGACCGATTTTGGCGTAAGTGGGCTCGTTAGAAAGCTCTCGTCTGGGCCTTTCTATTCCACTGTGATTATATTTTGAAATATTTCACCCCTTAAAACTACCCTAACAAAAATATCAGAAATTTAAATTTTTAAGCCGGGGCGCGATATTTATCATTAAATGTTCGTGTAATTTTAAGATTAGGGTTGGACGAAGGTTTTTGGGGAAGAAAGTCTAAAAAATATTTAAAAACTTACCCCCTGGGTCATTTTGAGTTTTGTATATTTAAGGCCAATTACTACCCTGTTCTAGGGTGTTTTTGAAAATTTTAACGACGTGGGGGGTGGTTTTTCACCAGGCCCTATACAGTCCTATATAAAAAAATTTTGAAATCCTATTATTCTGGAAGTCGATTTTCGATTCGCGATCTCGTTATTAACTTTGTTTTGCGGTTTCTGCTGTTGTAAACAAAGCTTTCAAAAAAGTCTACTGACTCGAAAAACGGTCCGAAAATTCCAAATTAAAAACTAACTTATGCACTAGAGCCTTATCTATCTTATAGTCTAATTTGCGTCTGCGCGCAACCACGTCTTCACCCTCTTCTGTGGGGTGTTCTCTGTGCCACCCTCCTACAACAACCGCAAATTGCCTTGTTTTAATTTTGGGAATAAGTTAAGAAAACATTTATTATTATAATAAGATAAAAGGCTGATTGGACAACCATAAGTGACAATAATTTTTAGAATTTTGTTTATAGGGGGGCTAGTATTTCGAAATTTATTTGTTTTGGAATTTACGCTATGGTTTAAAGTTTCAATTTTGACTAAACTACTGAGCCGAAAAATCTAAAATTTTGGGGAAATGAAGTTAAGGTAGTCTACTATTTTATGGAATTATAAAAATGGGTTGTCATCGATCTTGTTTTGCGGGAAAATGGCACTAAAGATATACGTGAATTTTCCGACCTTTGAAGGGCTGCTACTCCGTCCAGGGTGGTCCGATTTTCTTGGTTCAGTTGTCAGGAGACTCGTCTTTTGAAGACGCGTATTTTGATATATAACACGCCTTTCCACCTATGATGGAAGTCGAACCATGTGGCACGTGGTAGATGTTTTTCCGGGATTACGTCGGCGATTTTCCACCGGAAAAATCCCAGATGGTGTCCAGTGAACGGGACTCTTCAAGCCGGTTATTTTGACCCCAAAAAAGTGGGGGGTCGTCGATCTGGTTTCCGCAGCGTATCACAAAAACACCAAAAATCACGGTTTTTCAAGCACAACTTTCACGCACTTTCTCCGATTTCCGGGCGGTTTTCACTATCGTGTTCTGCTCACTGAGACGCGTACGTGGATATAAAACACTTGTATGTTTACGCGAAAAAACCTATTTTCCCGATTTTTAGTAACGGAGCGTGGGAAAAACGTGGCGCTCGCGGTGGTGGCTGCCAGCAGACTTGGGTTAGGTTAGGTTAGGTTAGGTTAGGTTAGGTTAGGTTAGGTTAGGTTAGGTTAGGTTAGGTTAGGTTAGGTTAGGTTAGGTTAGGTTAGGTTAGGTTAGGTTAGGTTAGGTTAGGTTAGGTTAGGTTAGGTTAGGTTAGGTTAGGTTAGGTTAGGTTAGGTTAGGTTAGGTTAGGTTAGGTTAGGTTAGGTTAGGTTAGGTTAGGTTAGGTTAGGTTAGGTTAGGTTAGGTTAGGTTAGGTTAGGTTAGGTTAGGTTAGGTTAGGTTAGGTTAGGTTAGGTTAGGTTAGGTTAGGTTAGGTTAGGTTAGGTTAGGTTAGGTTAGGTTAGGTTAGGTTAGGTTAGGTTAGGTTAGGTTAGGTTAGGTTAGGTTAGGTTAGGTTAGGTTAGGTTAGGTTAGGTTAGGTTAGGTTAGGTTAGGTTAGGTTAGGTTAGGTTAGGTTAGGTTAGGTTAGGTTAGGTTAGGTTAGGTTAGGTTAGGTTAGGTTAGGTTAGGTTAGGTTAGGTTAGGTTAGGTTAGGTTAGGTTAGGTTAGGTTAGGTTAGGTTAGGTTAGGTTAGGTTAGGTTAGGTTAGGTTAGGTTAGGTTAGGTTAGGTTAGGTTAGGTTAGGTTAGGTTAGGTTAGGTTAGGTTAGGTTAGGTTAGGTTAGGTTAGGTTAGGTTAGGTTAGGTTAGGTTAGGTTAGGTTAGGTTAGGTTAGGTTAGGTTAGGTTAGGTTAGGTTAGGTTAGGTTAGGTTAGGTTAGGTTAGGTTAGGTTAGGTTAGGTTAGGTTAGGTTAGGTTAGGTTAGGTTAGGTTAGGTTAGGTTAGGTTAGGTTAGGTTAGGTTAGGTTAGGTTAGGTTAGGTTAGGTTAGGTTAGGTTAGGTTAGGTTAGGTTAGGTTAGGTTAGGTTAGGTTAGGTTAGGTTAGGTTAGGTTAGGTTAGGTTAGGTTAGGTTAGGTTAGGTTAGGTTAGGTTAGGTTAGGTTAGGTTAGGTTAGGTTAGGTTAGGTTAGGTTAGGTTAGGTTAGGTTAGGTTAGGTTAGGTTAGGTTAGGTTAGGTTAGGTTAGGTTAGGTTAGGTTAGGTTAGGTTAGGTTAGGTTAGGTTAGGTTAGGTTAGGTTAGGTTAGGTTAGGTTAGGTTAGGTTAGGTTAGGTTAGGTTAGGTTAGGTTAGGTTAGGTTAGGTTAGGTTAGGTTAGGTTAGGTTAGGTTAGGTTAGGTTAGGTTAGGTTAGGTTAGGTTAGGTTAGGTTAGGTTAGGTTAGGTTAGGTTAGGTTAGGTTAGGTTAGGTTAGGTTAGGTTAGGTTAGGTTAGGTTAGGTTAGGTTAGGTTAGGTTAGGTTAGGTTAGGTTAGGTTAGGTTAGGTTAGGTTAGGTTAGGTTAGGTTAGGTTAGGTTAGGTTAGGTTAGGTTAGGTTAGGTTAGGTTAGGTTAGGTTAGGTTAGGTTAGGTTAGGTTAGGTTAGGTTAGGTTAGGTTAGGTTAGGTTAGGTTAGGTTAGGTTAGGTTAGGTTAGGTTAGGTTAGGTTAGGTTAGGTTAGGTTAGGTTAGGTTAGGTTAGGTTAGGTTAGGTTAGGTTAGGTTAGGTTAGGTTAGGTTAGGTTAGGTTAGGTTAGGTTAGGTTAGGTTAGGTTAGGTTAGGTTAGGTTAGGTTAGGTTAGGTTAGGTTAGGTTAGGTTAGGTTAGGTTAGGTTAGGTTAGGTTAGGTTAGGTTAGGTTAGGTTAGGTTAGGTTAGGTTAGGTTAGGTTAGGTTAGGTTAGGTTAGGTTAGGTTAGGTTAGGTTAGGTTAGGTTAGGTTAGGTTAGGTTAGGTTAGGTTAGGTTAGGTTAGGTTAGGTTAGGTTAGGTTAGGTTAGGTTAGGTTAGGTTAGGTTAGGTTAGGTTAGGTTAGGTTAGGTTAGGTTAGGTTAGGTTAGGTTAGGTTAGGTTAGGTTAGGTTAGGTTAGGTTAGGTTAGGTTAGGTTAGGTTAGGTTAGGTTAGGTTAGGTTAGGTTAGGTTAGGTTAGGTTAGGTTAGGTTAGGTTAGGTTAGGTTAGGTTAGGTTAGGTTAGGTTAGGTTAGGTTAGGTTAGGTTAGGTTAGGTTAGGTTAGGTTAGGTTAGGTTAGGTTAGGTTAGGTTAGGTTAGGTTAGGTTAGGTTAGGTTAGGTTAGGTTAGGTTAGGTTAGGTTAGGTTAGGTTAGGTTAGGTTAGGTTAGGTTAGGTTAGGTTAGGTTAGGTTAGGTTAGGTTAGGTTAGGTTAGGTTAGGTTAGGTTAGGTTAGGTTAGGTTAGGTTAGGTTAGGTTAGGTTAGGTTAGGTTAGGTTAGGTTAGGTTAGGTTAGGTTAGGTTAGGTTAGGTTAGGTTAGGTTAGGTTAGGTTAGGTTAGGTTAGGTTAGGTTAGGTTAGGTTAGGTTAGGTTAGGTTAGGTTAGGTTAGGTTAGGTTAGGTTAGGTTAGGTTAGGTTAGGTTAGGTTAGGTTAGGTTAGGTTAGGTTAGGTTAGGTTAGGTTAGGTTAGGTTAGGTTAGGTTAGGTTAGGTTAGGTTAGGTTAGGTTAGGTTAGGTTAGGTTAGGTTAGGTTAGGTTAGGTTAGGTTAGGTTAGGTTAGGTTAGGTTAGGTTAGGTTAGGTTAGGTTAGGTTAGGTTAGGTTAGGTTAGGTTAGGTTAGGTTAGGTTAGGTTAGGTTAGGTTAGGTTAGGTTAGGTTAGGTTAGGTTAGGTTAGGTTAGGTTAGGTTAGGTTAGGTTAGGTTAGGTTAGGTTAGGTTAGGTTAGGTTAGGTTAGGTTAGGTTAGGTTAGGTTAGGTTAGGTTAGGTTAGGTTAGGTTAGGTTAGGTTAGGTTAGGTTAGGTTAGGTTAGGTTAGGTTAGGTTAGGTTAGGTTAGGTTAGGTTAGGTTAGGTTAGGTTAGGTTAGGTTAGGTTAGGTTAGGTTAGGTTAGGTTAGGTTAGGTTAGGTTAGGTTAGGTTAGGTTAGGTTAGGTTAGGTTAGGTTAGGTTAGGTTAGGTTAGGTTAGGTTAGGTTAGGTTAGGTTAGGTTAGGTTAGGTTAGGTTAGGTTAGGTTAGGTTAGGTTAGGTTAGGTTAGGTTAGGTTAGGTTAGGTTAGGTTAGGTTAGGTTAGGTTAGGTTAGGTTAGGTTAGGTTAGGTTAGGTTAGGTTAGGTTAGGTTAGGTTAGGTTAGGTTAGGTTAGGTTAGGTTAGGTTAGGTTAGGTTAGGTTAGGTTAGGTTAGGTTAGGTTAGGTTAGGTTAGGTTAGGTTAGGTTAGGTTAGGTTAGGTTAGGTTAGGTTAGGTTAGGTTAGGTTAGGTTAGGTTAGGTTAGGTTAGGTTAGGTTAGGTTAGGTTAGGTTAGGTTAGGTTAGGTTAGGTTAGGTTAGGTTAGGTTAGGTTAGGTTAGGTTAGGTTAGGTTAGGTTAGGTTAGGTTAGGTTAGGTTAGGTTAGGTTAGGTTAGGTTAGGTTAGGTTAGGTTAGGTTAGGTTAGGTTAGGTTAGGTTAGGTTAGGTTAGGTTAGGTTAGGTTAGGTTAGGTTAGGTTAGGTTAGGTTAGGTTAGGTTAGGTTAGGTTAGGTTAGGTTAGGTTAGGTTAGGTTAGGTTAGGTTAGGTTAGGTTAGGTTAGGTTAGGTTAGGTTAGGTTAGGTTAGGTTAGGTTAGGTTAGGTTAGGTTAGGTTAGGTTAGGTTAGGTTAGGTTAGGTTAGGTTAGGTTAGGTTAGGTTAGGTTAGGTTAGGTTAGGTTAGGTTAGGTTAGGTTAGGTTAGGTTAGGTTAGGTTAGGTTAGGTTAGGTTAGGTTAGGTTAGGTTAGGTTAGGTTAGGTTAGGTTAGGTTAGGTTAGGTTAGGTTAGGTTAGGTTAGGTTAGGTTAGGTTAGGTTAGGTTAGGTTAGGTTAGGTTAGGTTAGGTTAGGTTAGGTTAGGTTAGGTTAGGTTAGGTTAGGTTAGGTTAGGTTAGGTTAGGTTAGGTTAGGTTAGGTTAGGTTAGGTTAGGTTAGGTTAGGTTAGGTTAGGTTAGGTTAGGTTAGGTTAGGTTAGGTTAGGTTAGGTTAGGTTAGGTTAGGTTAGGTTAGGTTAGGTTAGGTTAGGTTAGGTTAGGTTAGGTTAGGTTAGGTTAGGTTAGGTTAGGTTAGGTTAGGTTAGGTTAGGTTAGGTTAGGTTAGGTTAGGTTAGGTTAGGTTAGGTTAGGTTAGGTTAGGTTAGGTTAGGTTAGGTTAGGTTAGGTTAGGTTAGGTTAGGTTAGGTTAGGTTAGGTTAGGTTAGGTTAGGTTAGGTTAGGTTAGGTTAGGTTAGGTTAGGTTAGGTTAGGTTAGGTTAGGTTAGGTTAGGTTAGGTTAGGTTAGGTTAGGTTAGGTTAGGTTAGGTTAGGTTAGGTTAGGTTAGGTTAGGTTAGGTTAGGTTAGGTTAGGTTAGGTTAGGTTAGGTTAGGTTAGGTTAGGTTAGGTTAGGTTAGGTTAGGTTAGGTTAGGTTAGGTTAGGTTAGGTTAGGTTAGGTTAGGTTAGGTTAGGTTAGGTTAGGTTAGGTTAGGTTAGGTTAGGTTAGGTTAGGTTAGGTTAGGTTAGGTTAGGTTAGGTTAGGTTAGGTTAGGTTAGGTTAGGTTAGGTTAGGTTAGGTTAGGTTAGGTTAGGTTAGGTTAGGTTAGGTTAGGTTAGGTTAGGTTAGGTTAGGTTAGGTTAGGTTAGGTTAGGTTAGGTTAGGTTAGGTTAGGTTAGGTTAGGTTAGGTTAGGTTAGGTTAGGTTAGGTTAGGTTAGGTTAGGTTAGGTTAGGTTAGGTTAGGTTAGGTTAGGTTAGGTTAGGTTAGGTTAGGTTAGGTTAGGTTAGGTTAGGTTAGGTTAGGTTAGGTTAGGTTAGGTTAGGTTAGGTTAGGTTAGGTTAGGTTAGGTTAGGTTAGGTTAGGTTAGGTTAGGTTAGGTTAGGTTAGGTTAGGTTAGGTTAGGTTAGGTTAGGTTAGGTTAGGTTAGGTTAGGTTAGGTTAGGTTAGGTTAGGTTAGGTTAGGTTAGGTTAGGTTAGGTTAGGTTAGGTTAGGTTAGGTTAGGTTAGGTTAGGTTAGGTTAGGTTAGGTTAGGTTAGGTTAGGTTAGGTTAGGTTAGGTTAGGTTAGGTTAGGTTAGGTTAGGTTAGGTTAGGTTAGGTTAGGTTAGGTTAGGTTAGGTTAGGTTAGGTTAGGTTAGGTTAGGTTAGGTTAGGTTAGGTTAGGTTAGGTTAGGTTAGGTTAGGTTAGGTTAGGTTAGGTTAGGTTAGGTTAGGTTAGGTTAGGTTAGGTTAGGTTAGGTTAGGTTAGGTTAGGTTAGGTTAGGTTAGGTTAGGTTAGGTTAGGTTAGGTTAGGTTAGGTTAGGTTAGGTTAGGTTAGGTTAGGTTAGGTTAGGTTAGGTTAGGTTAGGTTAGGTTAGGTTAGGTTAGGTTAGGTTAGGTTAGGTTAGGTTAGGTTAGGTTAGGTTAGGTTAGGTTAGGTTAGGTTAGGTTAGGTTAGGTTAGGTTAGGTTAGGTTAGGTTAGGTTAGGTTAGGTTAGGTTAGGTTAGGTTAGGTTAGGTTAGGTTAGGTTAGGTTAGGTTAGGTTAGGTTAGGTTAGGTTAGGTTAGGTTAGGTTAGGTTAGGTTAGGTTAGGTTAGGTTAGGTTAGGTTAGGTTAGGTTAGGTTAGGTTAGGTTAGGTTAGGTTAGGTTAGGTTAGGTTAGGTTAGGTTAGGTTAGGTTAGGTTAGGTTAGGTTAGGTTAGGTTAGGTTAGGTTAGGTTAGGTTAGGTTAGGTTAGGTTAGGTTAGGTTAGGTTAGGTTAGGTTAGGTTAGGTTAGGTTAGGTTAGGTTAGGTTAGGTTAGGTTAGGTTAGGTTAGGTTAGGTTAGGTTAGGTTAGGTTAGGTTAGGTTAGGTTAGGTTAGGTTAGGTTAGGTTAGGTTAGGTTAGGTTAGGTTAGGTTAGGTTAGGTTAGGTTAGGTTAGGTTAGGTTAGGTTAGGTTAGGTTAGGTTAGGTTAGGTTAGGTTAGGTTAGGTTAGGTTAGGTTAGGTTAGGTTAGGTTAGGTTAGGTTAGGTTAGGTTAGGTTAGGTTAGGTTAGGTTAGGTTAGGTTAGGTTAGGTTAGGTTAGGTTAGGTTAGGTTAGGTTAGGTTAGGTTAGGTTAGGTTAGGTTAGGTTAGGTTAGGTTAGGTTAGGTTAGGTTAGGTTAGGTTAGGTTAGGTTAGGTTAGGTTAGGTTAGGTTAGGTTAGGTTAGGTTAGGTTAGGTTAGGTTAGGTTAGGTTAGGTTAGGTTAGGTTAGGTTAGGTTAGGTTAGGTTAGGTTAGGTTAGGTTAGGTTAGGTTAGGTTAGGTTAGGTTAGGTTAGGTTAGGTTAGGTTAGGTTAGGTTAGGTTAGGTTAGGTTAGGTTAGGTTAGGTTAGGTTAGGTTAGGTTAGGTTAGGTTAGGTTAGGTTAGGTTAGGTTAGGTTAGGTTAGGTTAGGTTAGGTTAGGTTAGGTTAGGTTAGGTTAGGTTAGGTTAGGTTAGGTTAGGTTAGGTTAGGTTAGGTTAGGTTAGGTTAGGTTAGGTTAGGTTAGGTTAGGTTAGGTTAGGTTAGGTTAGGTTAGGTTAGGTTAGGTTAGGTTAGGTTAGGTTAGGTTAGGTTAGGTTAGGTTAGGTTAGGTTAGGTTAGGTTAGGTTAGGTTAGGTTAGGTTAGGTTAGGTTAGGTTAGGTTAGGTTAGGTTAGGTTAGGTTAGGTTAGGTTAGGTTAGGTTAGGTTAGGTTAGGTTAGGTTAGGTTAGGTTAGGTTAGGTTAGGTTAGGTTAGGTTAGGTTAGGTTAGGTTAGGTTAGGTTAGGTTAGGTTAGGTTAGGTTAGGTTAGGTTAGGTTAGGTTAGGTTAGGTTAGGTTAGGTTAGGTTAGGTTAGGTTAGGTTAGGTTAGGTTAGGTTAGGTTAGGTTAGGTTAGGTTAGGTTAGGTTAGGTTAGGTTAGGTTAGGTTAGGTTAGGTTAGGTTAGGTTAGGTTAGGTTAGGTTAGGTTAGGTTAGGTTAGGTTAGGTTAGGTTAGGTTAGGTTAGGTTAGGTTAGGTTAGGTTAGGTTAGGTTAGGTTAGGTTAGGTTAGGTTAGGTTAGGTTAGGTTAGGTTAGGTTAGGTTAGGTTAGGTTAGGTTAGGTTAGGTTAGGTTAGGTTAGGTTAGGTTAGGTTAGGTTAGGTTAGGTTAGGTTAGGTTAGGTTAGGTTAGGTTAGGTTAGGTTAGGTTAGGTTAGGTTAGGTTAGGTTAGGTTAGGTTAGGTTAGGTTAGGTTAGGTTAGGTTAGGTTAGGTTAGGTTAGGTTAGGTTAGGTTAGGTTAGGTTAGGTTAGGTTAGGTTAGGTTAGGTTAGGTTAGGTTAGGTTAGGTTAGGTTAGGTTAGGTTAGGTTAGGTTAGGTTAGGTTAGGTTAGGTTAGGTTAGGTTAGGTTAGGTTAGGTTAGGTTAGGTTAGGTTAGGTTAGGTTAGGTTAGGTTAGGTTAGGTTAGGTTAGGTTAGGTTAGGTTAGGTTAGGTTAGGTTAGGTTAGGTTAGGTTAGGTTAGGTTAGGTTAGGTTAGGTTAGGTTAGGTTAGGTTAGGTTAGGTTAGGTTAGGTTAGGTTAGGTTAGGTTAGGTTAGGTTAGGTTAGGTTAGGTTAGGTTAGGTTAGGTTAGGTTAGGTTAGGTTAGGTTAGGTTAGGTTAGGTTAGGTTAGGTTAGGTTAGGTTAGGTTAGGTTAGGTTAGGTTAGGTTAGGTTAGGTTAGGTTAGGTTAGGTTAGGTTAGGTTAGGTTAGGTTAGGTTAGGTTAGGTTAGGTTAGGTTAGGTTAGGTTAGGTTAGGTTAGGTTAGGTTAGGTTAGGTTAGGTTAGGTTAGGTTAGGTTAGGTTAGGTTAGGTTAGGTTAGGTTAGGTTAGGTTAGGTTAGGTTAGGTTAGGTTAGGTTAGGTTAGGTTAGGTTAGGTTAGGTTAGGTTAGGTTAGGTTAGGTTAGGTTAGGTTAGGTTAGGTTAGGTTAGGTTAGGTTAGGTTAGGTTAGGTTAGGTTAGGTTAGGTTAGGTTAGGTTAGGTTAGGTTAGGTTAGGTTAGGTTAGGTTAGGTTAGGTTAGGTTAGGTTAGGTTAGGTTAGGTTAGGTTAGGTTAGGTTAGGTTAGTTAGGTTAGGTTAGGTAGGTTAGGTTAGGTTAGGGTAGGTTAGGTTAGGTTAGGTTAGGTTAGGTTAGGTTAGGTTAGGTTAGGTTAGGTTAGGTTAGGTTAGGTTAGGTTAGGTTAGGTTAGGTTCGGTTAGGTTAGGTTAGGTTAGGTTAGGTTAGGTTAGGTGAGGTTAGGTTGGTAGGTTAGGTTTAGGTTAGGGTTAGGTTAGGTGAGGTTAGGTAGGTTAGGTTAGGTTTAGGTTAGGTTAGGTTAGGTTGGTTAGGTTAGGTTAGGTTAGGTTAGGTTAGGTGTAGGTTAGGTTAGGTTAGGTTAGGTT